>OU745262.1:5121477-7670966 GCA_916618015.1 Xestia c-nigrum
GAAGCCAACCCCAACATAGTTGGGAAAAGGCTAGGCAGATGATGATGAAACATCATTATTGTCTACTAACTTGTTGGATTCTGTGATATTATTGCATACACAAATGTCATAACAAATTACCTATAGCATTGTACATACGATGATGATGTCAGTAGTGTGGACCATCTCTAACAATTACTAGTGTGTACGCGGCTTAAGATTATCTGTGGTATTATATTAGTCTTAACTTATATTGTCACTTACGGGAAAGCCGTGAAAGCCTTTTTTTTTTTTTTTTTTTTAAGGATGGGAAATCATCAAATGACCCCCCCCACTCTGGGCGGAGCGGGAGGGAGTGTCAGACTCTTACTGACTAAAAACCATCCATGTTCCTTCCTCGCCTTTTACGTTTTTACGTTCCGGGGCCGCGGTATCTCTTTCGAACAGGCCCGCAACCCCGGCAGACACACTGGACCCTGGAAGCGAATAAAGTGTGTTTCAGATATGAGAACAGACATCATCTGTCCTAAAACAGTGTTTATATTAGTCTTATTATTAGTCCCTGCAGTTTTATTTATATTAAAATAGAATCCCGGTCTGTAGAATCATGTTGTTTCAAGATCACAATAGATTCAAATTATCAAAAATCCTAGAGTTTTCGGAATAGATTAATAAGATCAATATTTCTCGGTTCAATTGCCGTTCAGCATACAGATCAAAGTCATTACTATCGACATGTTAATATATGTCAAGGCGTGAAGGATATTATTACCATATAATAAGTTTGGTCAAAATCGCAGTAGCTGTGTATGAAGTAGTTCTGACCCCGTGCATGTGCGAATGTGTTGTCCAAATGTAATCATAAATATGGTATGATTTAATTTTAGTACAAGGTGATGAATTTGCGAAGGACGTTTTAGCACTAATTTTAGAAACTAGCTGTTGTAATACTTATTATGAAAATATAAATTCAGTATTTGAACTAGATTTTGTTAACATTTACAAGGGGATAAGGGAAGGGAAGTGTGGTAGAAAAAAAGGGGAGACCTATATCTACCTAGCAGTGGGTGATTCTAGGCTGATATGATGATGATGATGATCAGTGCTTCACTGAAAGAGCAGTGATAGCCTAGTGGTGTGTTCGTCGGACTGCCAAGTTAAAGGTCTCAAAATAAAAATCAAAATATTTTATTTCACATAGGCCTAGATGGGCACTTATAAAACGTCGGAAAGGTGCACGGTTCGCGTTGGTCGATTCTATGAAGAAGAATCCGAAAGAAACTACATGGTCTCGAGTTCAAACCCAAGGCCGAAAATCAGAGATGCGTACCTCTGATTTTTCGGAATCATGTGCTTATTGTATAATTATCTCTTGCTTCGGTGAAGGAAAACATCGTAAGGAAACCAGCATGCCTGAGAGATATTTCTCGACATGTTAAGCCAACTCAGAGGTCAATGGGTGAAATGAAAACTCTGACACTTGGTTAGGCAACTAACCACACGATCCACACGAAAAGGAGAAGGAGTGCTTCACTTTAAACATTCTCATACAGTCTCATAATATGCTGGTAAATGACAAAAAGACACTTCATGGCTAGGAGTACACCTGTAATCCAATCAAACTAAACATTCATTCAAGAAATCAAATTACAGTTTATGCAAAGTGATGCATATTGACATTAAACTCGTGAATCAAATTTCGACATTGGCATAATTTAATTTGACTCGCATTGAGGCGATGCCCTATCCCTATCGAGACTTACAAGTGTGTCGACTGCAGTATTTTCACAGTTTTTATGTCTTGTGACGTGGACTGTAGCTACATTGATCTTTGCTTCGACAGTTCAAAAGTGCCTGTAACTGGCCTACTTGAAATAAATGCTTTGATTTTAGAATGATTTGGTTGCAGCATGGGGTTCATAAAAAGAATCCCGAACGGCTAAACGGGGAAGTCCCAAAGTAACCCGCTAAATTCAAATTTTCTTACGTATTCTGCAATTTTTAGATCAGTTTTCAGATTAACTCGTATTAAATGACATTTTCATGAAATAATTAGTAATTCAATGGACTAACAGGGTTGATGTTGGTACCTATTCAATGAACTAATAGGGTTGTATTATTGATTTTAATGGTTATAATTCTATTAATATGTTTGTGTATATCGATACCTCTGGGCTCAAAGGGCGTATAGCACAAAACGTAACCCACGTTTCAGGAGGAGTAAAAAACAAAAAAAAAAAATTATATCTCGCTCAGTTTTAGAACTATATAAAAATATCCAAGGGACGAAGTTTTTAGATTTTTTATGTGTTTACTGAGATAGCGTGTGCTTTACGACCAAAAACTACCCAAATCGCTTCAAGTGTGGCTATAAAATTTGAAGAGTTCTCTCCTTCACCAGGATCCCATCATCAGATCCTGATTTAATGATCTTGGGACCATCTGGGAAATATACTCATTCAAACAAAAAAAGAAAAATCCAAATCGGTCCAGCCATCTTCGAGTAATCGGGGAACATACATAAAAAAAGATTCCGATGAATTGAGAAACTCCTCCTTTTTGAAGTTGGATAAAACGACATGTCCTAGGACCATCTGTCAACTGTCACTGAGTCAGGGCGGTGGCATACACATGCACGCTCATAGGGACGAGACTCATCATCTCAGCCGAAAGACGTCCACTGCTGGACATAGGCCTCCCCCAAGTGTCGCCACATTGACCGGTCCCTTGCTACTCGCATCCACCGGATTCCCGCAACCTTCACCAGGTCATCGGTCCACCTAGTGGGAGGTCTTCCAACGCATCGTCTTCCGGTTCGCGGTCGCCACTCCAGAACTTTTCGGCCCCATCGGCCATCCGTTCTGCGAGCAATGTGCCCTGCCCACTGCCACTTAAGTTTAGCAATTCTTCGGGCTACGTCGGTGACCTTGGTTCTCTTGCGGATGTCTTCATTCGACTCACTTCAGGAGACTCGTGTCCACATTATAGGCAGTTTGTGGAAAACCAATCATTTAGGCCTAAACCTTGACTAAACTAAGCATAAAATTAAATTAGAAATGAAATTGATATTCACAGTGAATGGAAAACTGCGTCTAAAGAAATGCTTACGCACGTCATAAAACGTTAATCAACAATGTTTTTTTCTGATGGTTAAAAAACACTTTTCACGTCTCACATGTAATGTTTTAGAACTAGGATCTGTGTTTCGTACCTGACTATTCTGAGAAGAAACAGCCTAAAACTCATAGTATGTGTAACTTTAGGGGTCAATAGGGTTACCCAACCGTACTAAAATATATAATATTGTACTATATTTCGGGTCTGCGTACTATATACTGTTGAAAAAATGTATGCTACGCAAAAATACTATATTTTCAACACCGAAATCCAACAAAAAATCCTTCATTAAAAAAAATATAACGACTAAAAATTAGACTAACATTAACTTGTGACTGATTTTATCATTCATCAACAAATATCTCTCAAAAGTAGAAGATTGTAACCAGTGAGTTTATTGACAAAACTACAGGCCAAAAATGGCGATATATTAAAAAAAATATATACCGAAAGTAACTTACCAAAAAAGTTATTTCAATCCTGTTCTCTATTCACGCCACTTTGGCATTTACAGGAAGGACGTTTTCGGTCATAAATTCAAAATGGCGAGAAAAAAGAAACAGACGTAGTAGGTATCTTATTATTAATAAAAAAACGGCAAAACCCAAAAAAAAATTTTTATTAAATGCAAGCAGTGCAACAAAATACTTTTATTTTTGTGACAAATGACCTTTGTCTATGTTTAGCTTTTTCCATAAAATATTATATTTTTTTGGGGTACTATATTTTTTGTAGCTTATTTTGAAAAATACTCTATTTTGCCGAAGAAATGTTGGCAACCCTAGGGGTCAACCTTGATCTAGCCTAATGTTGTACGAAGTTTCAATAGAATGAGAGACCAGGTTATACTAGTTTCGTTCCTTTTGATTGGTGGCCTACTGTACAGGACGATTTTTATTGTTAATTTATTAAATCTTGTTCTGGATAACAGTTTTTTACTCTTGTAAGCATTAATATACCTACTGCCGATTTGACATTGACATATTTTAAACACTATGCCTAGTATATACTAGTACAGGTTGGTATCTACTTGTCCTTGTCATTTCATCTCCATGAAGTGAGAGGAGTTCCTTATGTAAGTGATAAATTGATAATACTTGTTAAAGTTTTAAGATGCTTCTGATATTTATTAAATTGATTAAAACTAACCAAAGAAATTTTCTTAAACTTACATTTATTTTTTACTTGTATGTTACTTACTTATTATTATTTTTTTATTCCGCCATTTATTGCGTAACACAACCAATTACCTTCTGTAGTTTATTTTATTTACCTAAGAAAAAGCTGTAAGTAGGTACATGAAAAGGATGCGAAAATTATCTATATAATATCATTAGTATCCATGTTCATGTTATTTTTTTTTTGGAAAAAAAGTTCAGTTTTTTTTTGTTTTTTTTTTTTTACATTAATTATAAGAATATTTTGATACATTTTACACCCCTAAATTGCTAAAATTCGCCTTAATAATCAGACATAAACCATGATCGTTAAGACAAGAAGTGATGCTTTTCACTTAGAAACAATATCGCGAGTCAAATATCTTTCCACGCAACACTGTGTTTACTAACACAACCACTACGTCTTATACTTGACCTATCCACAACATATGACTTTTAAAAAAAGTAAGTACTCATAAGCCTGCAAAACGATATTACACACATAATATAATTTTGGATAAAAAACGTGTCGGAAAAAAAAAATCAGCAATTTCATACAAAAGTACTCGGCAGATTTTTTCACGATCGGATTTCTGGATTGATATCTTGAATCCATGGAACAAGTTTGAATTACAATGTCCGTCTTTTTCTTTTTTAATAAATAAATAATCATGTCCTTTTGTACATAATAAAGAGTTTCTATGTAAGTACTAAAAGTTATGTTTGGGAAGTCATGTGATGATGCGGAAAAACTGTTTCACCTAAGTAATTTCAAGATATCAATATACTTATCTTGGGCCCTTTTTGAGGAACGAAGGAGACTCCTTGTCATAATTTTAGTACTATCAAATAATTGTAGAAAAGCTAAAATACAAATAAAGGAATTATTTTAAATAGTTCCCGATTTCCTCAGGAAAATGTACATGTTTCGACAGCAATAAAATATACTACTTTAAAGAAAAATTTGGTCCTGTGAAAAATTATTTCCGAAATGTTCATTTTCTGTTGTAACATATAAATAGGTATATTAAAATACATAACAACAAAAACCTTACCTATATTTAAGATCCATAACTTCAAAGTTATAAACTGAAGAATACATTCCCGCCAAAAACACAGGGAACAATATCAAAAGGTAACTGTAAACATTGAACTTCCCAAAGGGTCCCAGAACTGTCAAAATATCGTCCACAGACACTTCCGAACTCTGTTTTTTTTCCGGATCCATGATTTAAGCACAGCACTATTATAAAAAAAAAACAATAAATACAACACTTTGGTACGTAATTAATTGAAATTTTTGTTTGAATATGGAACGCGCGCGTGCGACGTCGAACGCCGAGCCGATAGTGCGCGCAGCGTACTCGATCTTATGCTTTTTATTGTTCATGTTAAAATCATTGCCTATCGAATCGGAGTTTACTTACGATAACATCGACTATGAGACTTTACTCTATTTACGACTACTTTTACTATGAGAAGTACACTTATTTACTTGAGGTATTAGTATCAGTTGACTGGTCGTTATAGTCAATGGTATGACACGATGCACGATGTGCGTCAAACTCTATGAGAAGCGCATTCATCTCTGTTGGAATGGCACGGGCGATAGCAACACAAGTTTTTCATCACTATTCATCATCATCTGCTTTGCCTTTTCCCAACTATGTTTCCTGTAGACCAGTATTTTACATGGAACGGCTGTTGCTAACCATTGCCTCTTAATAAAATACAAACAGACAAAAAAATACTGGAAGCCGACCCTAAGCTGCTTAGGCTAAGCACGTCGGTAAAAGGCAAGGCAGATGATGATGATGGTTAGGAGAAGCCTTAACAGACCTAGTTGTGACTTGTGTAAGTTAGTCACACTGATAACTGCAAGACTTTCCTTTCCGAAATGGAAAGTTATGGTGGTACGACATGCTGTTATGTCTTTTGAGGTAACCGCAGATGAATTTCACGTTCATTGGTTACCGGAATTTAGGAAAGGTAAACTGTGAAGAGGCAACGAGATCACTCTTTATCTACATAGTTTTTACCCACTACTGATGCTTTAAATATAAACATGAACGTTACAATAGGCTTGTTTCCACCTTCAATAAATTGCAGATCTATTTAGTCCGTCAATTATAGTATTGGAAAATAATGGACACCTATTTTTGGTTCTTGTAAATCAACGAACATTGACAAAGAGTGGGGGCTCGTGACGTCAGAACTCACTGAGAATGATACCGAACAGTGACGTGTTGGGAATTATAAAAGCGTCGTATCTTCGTCAATTTTGGTTTATGTGTCAAATAAAAAATACGGGTCAAATATTTTTTGATAATCTAAGTGACGGACTAATTAGATTTTTTCAGTTAACAAAGCCTATTCAATGATAATAGGAAAATGGAGTGGTGGCTAAGGTTAGGACATCGAAACTAGGGACGTCCTAAAGCTCGTTGGGTAGGCGACTTTGTCAAAGTTGCGGGTACACCTGGATAAGGGACGCAGAGAACCAGACAGAAAAAAGGGGGGGACCCAGCAGTGAGTGATTACGGGCTGATATGATGATGATATAGGAAATATAGCTGTATAGATCTCGTTTGCTTCCAGCCTCCAGAAGGCTGGAAGTAGCGTTGCCATCCGTCCGGATAAAGCCGAACGTAAGAAGTGTTCAGCTTTTTGGCCTCTTGTCTGGCCAAATTTGACTGCGTCCGGCCCGTCCGCCTTTTGTTAGGCTATTTATTATTTTATTTCCATCGCGTCTTTCCTTCAAAAGTTAATTCAATTTTATGTAAAGTTATTGATCCTTATCGAGTGGCGGCTTTTAAAGAAAACTTTAGACGGCACGGTAAAGTAAGTACGTAAGTATATCCTCTTTTGCAAATCTCGCTTTCAAAATTAGGTTTGCTGTAAGAAAACCCAACTCTGGGTTAAGCTCGCCTTTGTACATAAGGTATATTATTGCAAGTTATATGTATATTTGTTGTTTATTTTTTGTGTGCAATAAAGAACATGAATAAGAATAAGAATAAGGCAATCAACTATTTGCGATCTTATGTTTATTTTGTTTTATTTAAATAAAAAATGAATAAAACAAAATAAACTTAATTTATTCAATTTGATTGGATTATTTCTACGACAGAGTTCATCTTTCATCGAGTTCCGGAGTCGATGAACGATGTACTCTGCAGTATGCTCACGCTGCACAATACTTATCCCATATCCTTTTACATGGGGATTTGATACTTATCATTGCTTGTTCTATTATCACAGTTCGTATAACAAGGTTCAACCGAATCGTTTCCCTTTATTTACACCTGTTTCTGTTGGTGTTATGTAATCGTAGTCATGTTTTGTAAACAGACCTTTGTTTGACCACGAGTTATCGGTTGCTAAGCTAAGACCTACGGTGAGGAATTACGGTACAAACTAAGTTTTTTCTTTTGAATTTGCTGTAAACTATAACTAGCCATAACATGAAGCCTTTAATCCCCGGCGGAGGTGTACTTGATAGTATAAATCTATATTTCAACAGTTATGTTTAAGTCTCATGTATTAGGAAGCGAGGATATTGCTATCAATCAGGCACAGATCCAGACTTCTTGGTTGTTAATAAGAAATTAGTGTAAATAGAAATTAATGATGAAAAAACCCAATAACACTCTGCCCAAATCAGGAATCAAACTTAGGTCTTCATGCTAGTGACCGCTAGACTAACGAGGCAGTGAGCAAACCTCAGAATATACCGATGATTTGGGAAAATAACGGAACAGAAAAACGATAAAATTTTAATTCAATGCCTGAGTTATGGGCAAAATCATTACTTTAAAACTTAGTTGCACATACAATTTGGCGGCGGCGACCATGGTCGGATCCATGGTCCGGAGCGAGACGGAATGGGAAGACGTCCCCTCATTCTGCGAAGCAGCATGCTAGCGAAGGAGGTGGCGGAACGCGAGTGGGAGAGAACATCTCGCCACAGCCGCCGTGGGAGACGTACCGGGCCAGCCACCGTAGACGCGGGCCTGTGGACGGTGAGCTATGGGCTAGCTCGCCGTCTGTCCGTCTTTTGACGACAGGCCTTGTCGACGGCGCGTTCGTGTTCCACGCGCGCCTCAAAGAGATGTCAGCATAAAGGATGGGGCCCGCAGGGACCGAAGCCTGCCGGGGCTGTGGGACTGTTCGAAAGAGATACCATGGCCCCGGAACATAAAGGGCGAGGAAGGAACATGGATGGGTTTTCGTTCGTTAAAGTCTGACACACCGCCCAGAGTGGGAAAAGTCAATTGATGATTTCCCATCAGAAAACAAAAGGTACATACTACTTGTATTATAAATCACATTTTATTAGCTGTTGAAGAAAACTGTGGTAATTTGTAAAGTAAATATTCTATTCTAAATGCAAGTATTTAATTAACAACACTATTGTGAAAGAAACTCCATTTGTCATCTGCATCTTGTGCCCAAGTGTCACGGTCCAACGCTTTATTTCTATATTTTGTTTTTTTTTTGTTTTGTAGACAAAATAGTACCAAGGCCTTTATTCTTGTAGTGCTATATAGTCGAGAATACATTGTGCTCTATACACATAGCACCATACTGCAACGCTGACGTCAGCGGCGACCAACAGCCGTACTTTGTTCTCGCTGACGTCACGACCGACCGTACGCGACCGACCGTCAGTTCAACAAGAGTTTAGGCCTCATTGAATTCGGGCTGGTGTCCGCTATTCCACGTCAAAGCGCGTATTTTGCGTACATGGGCTATAATCATGCAAGCATGGGATATAATTGGTAGATGTCACAATACATGTCTTCGAATTTTTGGTTCTAGGACACGCCGGTTTCCTCACGAAGTTTTCCTTCACCGTTTCTGAGAGCAGTGGTGATGAAATAAATTACACAAAGGAATGCGCCTGCCTGGGTTCGAACCCACGACTTACTGTTCATAAGTCGGGGCCGCCACCACTAGGCCACCGCTGCTCTCGAGTTCAGGCCTTAGGCAAATGCAAGTAAAATAATTTAAAGTGGAAAGAGTAGTGAAAGAATATGGATAAATAAATATTATTTTTTTCTCGTGTGGTAAGTGCCTAGCCTGCCCCCGTATTCACAAACGCTCGGAATGCATTTCGATTCGACAAGTCATATGTCTATCCGTTTCTGGCATAACGAAAACGAGCGAGATAGCCCATGCCAGCCCATGGCCCTCTGACTTGGCTTAACATGCCGTCGAGAAATATCTCTCAGACATGCTGGTTTCCTGACGATATTTTCCTTCACCGAAGCAAGTGATAAAATTAAATTATACAAAATGCATGTGATCCCAAAAACCAGAGGTCTAGAGTTCGAACTTGAGACCTATTGCTGACAGGACGACATTCACACCACTAGGCTATCACTGCAAAAAAAAACTAAAATACATCTAGGAAAAAGTCAGGGGCGCAGCTACCGCCGTATATGCCGTATCAATTATACCGGCATAAGTAACGACGTGCGTAAGCAAAAATTTATGAAAACTTCCCAATTTCTTTTTTAATTTCTAAATGAGAAAAGTAAAAAAAACAATTTCCTTGTTTCGTTTCGTTAGCCGAAATAAGGCAAGAAGAGTGTATATGTCACCGTAAAATTGTCAAATACGCTATATTGTAATATCTCTAGCGATATTGTAAAGTCTCGAATTATTGTCAAATGAACATACTGCTTACAACAAAACGCATTATTTTTCGTGAAATGCGTGCGATTGTAGTCAACTTACGCGGTGTGGAGGGAAGGTGGGATCCCCCTTGCCCAGTGGCACAACTCTCATGAAAAGATAATGCACCATTCCTGAGAAATACCGATTAATATAACATAACCTCAAAACACTTTATATTCCCCCCAAAAAGCGTAGTCGACGGAGCCCCGCTTTGCGGGGCCCCTATTTCCGAGTGCAGGGTTTAAAGGAACCTAACTAACGTAACGGGGGGGTGCCCCAAGTCCCGATTATGGGGGCAGAGATACTTCCGTATGTTCAGTTGACAATAATTCGAGACATTACAATATCGCGAGAAAAAACACGTTAAATTGTAACATAACGTGTTTGACAATTTTACGGTGACATATATATTTAATTTGAATTGTTTGTAAAAAATTGGAAAAATCGACAGATAAACAATTATGATTAATAAATCATCATCATCATCATCATCAGCCTATAATGTTCCCACTGCTGGGACACGGCCTCCTCTCAATGAGAGGGAAAGGGATAAAGGGGAGGGGGGGGGGGGATTAATAAATATTTCTTTTAATTTTATGTACTTAAAACAATACTTTTTTCGTTGTGAGAAATCTTTACCCTTCATAAGGGGCCCAAACAAATTTTTATAACGGGCCCCGCCAAGACACGCTACGCCACTGGAAAAAGCCTATGTGTGATGCGGAGGTCAAGGGTTTTTAGGTAAAAGGAATTATGGCCTTAGATAGTCCAATATGCTTAATACTGCAGGTTGCCACAGTTAAAAGCAAGTCATCAAAGTAAGGCCAAACTTGTTTACTTGACTTTGAACTCTTCTAACATAACATATTTATTGAGTAACAAACAGCCTTGCCGTCACAAAATACGCATCTTCTTAACATGCCTAAGTAAGTAAGTAAACAAACAAGGAAGGTATGCTTGCGTATTAAATATTTACCTGCATCGGAATGTCCTTAATTTTGGCACACTTTCTAGTGTTTCCTAAGTTTAATTGAGTGGAAAATTGCAGGGCAACGAGTCTTTGCAAGGCTGCAATAGTGTCTCGATACCAATATTAATATTGCTTTTGGACTGAAATTGGGCATCTCCTGGGTTGTTTATGGTAGGAAATAAAGGACGTCCAAATGTATTACGATTTTTGCAGTGAATACTTTTTTAGGCGCGCAGAGCACTTTTTGAGCAAAAACCCTGGAATTTCTGTGACCGTCACCTAACGTTTCTTTGACAGACCTCAAGACTGCCCTTCAGATTTTTTTAAGAGACGTAAGTTCATTTTGCTACCAAAAAAAAGAAGCACAGGACAGTATAACTGCTTAGCTGGCTGAAGTGCCAATGGATTTCAGTCATGATTTAAAGGAACAAGATACTTTTCTTAGAGAAGGCCATCGAACCATGAAATATATAGGTCTGTTGTGGCTAGGCCGTCACGTTTGTAGAACTTATAATTTACTGTCCCTACGGGCATTCTATAGGTTGCTAAATAAGTCTTCGATATTGGTCATCGCGTTATCAAACTCAAATGGAATTGAGCAGGACATAGCAAGCCGCGGTGATGGCAGGTGGAGTAAAGCTGTGACCGAGTGGCTCCCAAGGACTGGAAGAGCAATGTTGGTTGTCTGACGGCGAAATAGACGGATGACGTTGTTTCTGATGTTTTTTAATATCCTGGATGAGGCTGACACAAGAACGCGGATCAAGACAGGTCTATTACCTAGCAGTGTGTGAAATCAGGTGATGAATGATGATGATGATAGAAATACTTTTTAGGCAGAATACTTATTGCTCCTCTTATATCCAAGAGCGGTAGAGCAAATGCTTTTCTTGTCAAAGAAGAGTCACAACCATCTCATAGGCCACTGAGTGCAGAAACACAGTGGGAGAGGTGCGGACGGCGAGAGCGAATGCGAGTGTTGTACCCCGCACTTGCGCCTGCGCTGCTGCCTGTAACTTTGTCCGCAGGCAGAAGAAGCAGTGTATTAACGAGACCCGCTTGAGGATTCCGCCTCCCGCGCCTCTCCCAATGTGATTGAACACTACAAAGGACGCTCGGTTCTCGACCACCTTTCCAGCAATCTGCAAACCTGCCAATAAAACCTCGTGTGAACCCACACTAACTTTAGGTTAACCACAACAATATAATTTGGAATTATATTAGCTAACTCAAAACCGCAGTGCTTTATTGAAGATGTTTGTCGAGAATTAAACTCAGCGCTTTGAATTAACTGAATTGTGGCTGCAATAATGGTGTAGAGCAACAGAATTATAGTTCCGTAATAAAATCACAGTCTTATCAACGGTCTCTCATTTCGTGGTCATATGAATTGAATGCAATCGCAATCGGTTTCAATTAAATTGTCTCAAGGTTTTTCTTGGGTGTAAATCTACAATTGTTAAGTGGTTATTATGTTATTCCATTTCAACCTTTCCTAGGCATTGGCTCTCTGTCTGTGCTGATTTCCGTGCTCCTAAGCCGCCTCTTGGATGTATCCGGATTGGTATAAATGCATCCTCCCGTCTCGCCGCTAGATGACTGACACTTGTACTTTAAGCTTAATCAGTTGATATGAAATACAAGAAACGTATCCTAGTCGTTTTTCTCTTCTCCTGAGTGCGCGGCGAGAACGTATCGAAAATTCGTCGATTTTTTAATCGCAAATAGAATTATCCTATAACATTTTAGTTACAATTTGTTTGAAACAAAACACAATCAGTATCATCTAAGGATATGAATAAATTCTTAAAATGGTTAAAGTTTTGTTTGTGAAACAAGTATTTTTGATAAAAAATCGTCATGTTTACGTTACGTTAATACTTATCGCGCGCCCGTACTACATACGCCCTCAGAACATCTACCATCAATATTGTCACCTTCAAGTTTCCTCCTTCCGGACTGACTAATTCTCTCAATCTATCTTCTCTCTGATTGGTGTCTTGCCAACTGCGTGCTTGTAACTTCCGACCCTAAAGGAACTATGGTTCCTGAGCGCAACTTTATGGTCGACGCCTCAGACACCTCAGATTTACAAGTAAGGACATATCCTTACCTACCTGTAAATCTGAGGTGTCTAAGATTAACATTGAATATTAAATCGAGAAACTAAACGTGGTGCCAAGTTTTGACTCCACAACTATCCGTTGTTTAGTAACTCAAAGAAAATTGGGAAATGATAACACGTTTCATTTAAACTGTCAGTCATCTTGACTAAATTCCCTCCCGCCATAAAGATTCTGTCATCTCATACTTACATCACCTGCCTAGCCTTTTCCCAATTATGTTGAGGTCGGCTTCCAGTCTAACCGAATGCAACTGAATACCAGTATTTTACATGGAGCGACTGTCTATCTGACCTATTGTAACGTTTTGGGCTCAGCCGGTAAATGAAACTCGAAAGAATCAGTACAAACTATAATAGGAAAAAATAAAAGTAAAAAATTATAATAGTAAAGAAACAATTAGGTGTGGGTACTTAATTAGAATTAATAATCACCCCAGTAAAAGACTGGTGTGGGTTCTATATATCGAGCTCGTGTTGGGTTCTATACCGCCTAAAGAAAACCACTATCCTGTAGGTTCCAGAACGTAGATGATTTGTAGAATAATGTTTGGTAGGTAGGTCGGTCTTGCAGTTGAGGGTAGCGCGTAGCCTGCAGAGTTGTACAGCCACAGCCCCTGCAGCAGCAGCTAATCAAGGTTGACCGGTACGGAAGAACCCCGATCGGGGTTACACTGATTTTAACTTTTATTATTTATGCAGCAAATAAATTAGATGTTATAATAATATGCTCCAAGCAATAGCGATAGGAGATTGGCAGAGGTAAAATAAAAAAAATGGCACACACGATCACTCTGCCGATGTGTAGTGAGAAGTGAAAGGACCCTCGACCGGCCGTGGCAGCACGGCCGGTCGAGTGATTCCTTTTGTCTCTCGAGCCGTTGGTAATCCGCCAACGTTAGGCGTGCGGTATGAAGAGGGGAAACATTCGTCCACAACTAGTTTCGTGCGCGAGTTTTGTGACGGTATCTTAATAATGATTCCTCTAACGCCAGCTAAAAGTACCCTCAGCTGCGAGCGTAAATAGATATTTCATTTCAAGTATGATTCAAATGTGTTAGCAACCACGTACAACGTTACACTATACAACCCAGTTATTAATGCTGGGAAATACGATAACACTTGGTAAGACTGGTTTTCAGACTCATTGGGCCACTGACTATCTGTAACGACTGTCAAAGATGGACAAAGGACAGCCGGGACGTGCTTTCCGAGCACGGAAGAAACTCGGTCACTTGGTCATCTCATACGATCAACAGAAATATAAAGATGTCTTGTATTCGTTTAATGTATTACACCTTAGAAGTATTTGTATAAGTGCCAGCGGGCCTTAATATTTAGTTATCCCGAGGTGTCAACAGCCGACTGTGGGACTATTCGAAAAAGATACCGTGGCCCCGGAACATAAAGGGCGAGGAAGGAACATGGATGGGGTTTAGTCAGTAAAAGTCTGACACTCCCTCCCGCTCGGCTCAGAGTGGGAGAAGTCATTATTTTGATGATTTCCCAACCGATTAAAAAAAAGGTGTCAGCGGCAGAAATAAGACATGTGTTTCGAAATGTGTTGAATTCATTGACATTAAAAGTAGAGCCCCAGCCAAAATTTTCTTCACATATTTCTTTTAGAGCCGAAGTTAGAACTTCGACAACCCCTAAATCCGGTTGAAATATAAAGCAGATTCTCTGCCAGAATCAGATAAGCATATAATGCAATAGCACCAACAATTTACGTTGGTGGGCACACGACTTGTATTGCAAGAGATTTCCGTGTTTTATACCGTTGACGTGAACTAGCATTCGATATTGCGCGTCCTGTGGTTTAGTGATGTGTTCACATTTTATCGATACTTTAAAAAAAGGTCAACATTTTTAAGTGAAATTCCACAAGTTCTATATTTATATACAACTAAATATTGTTTAAGGTTTTATTGCTTTTATGGGTTTTTAACCTTGCAACTAGTTTATTTTCACTCGGACCCACTGTTATTTTTAAACCAATTTAGAGCCGGAAATGAATGGAACGACCTTTCTTTACTTACTGATTCGCAAGGTGATACCGCGGATTATGACTAGAGGCGGCATCGGTAAACGCTTATCTATTGCTAAATTATAGCGATTAAGTTTTAAAGAAGGCTGATTGAACGATTATTTACTATTTAGGTCCAATTGTTACGGTTAACAATGTTGCAAACATTCTTTAATCGCATATTTATTTTCCTCTTAGTGTAGCTTTACGATAATAAAATCCTACCCATGGCTTACTTAGTTACTTTAATTCCGTTGAATCTGAAATTACGATTATTAACAAATTCCAATATCTAAGGTAAGTAATAGCAATCTTTTGCTATTTGCAGCAACTTGCTCGTTAATGTCGTTGGTTATTGAATAAGACTTTTAAGATTCAAGAGTTATTATGTACAAATTTCTCGAAGGAAAGACCAGGTGACCTAAAATTGCCGCTTCAGCAGAATCATAGTACAAAAATAAAATGAATCATGTTAAAATTCTTAAAATTAATAATATTACTGACGCAGTTAATATAACGTTGAATTATATATAACGAATTATCACATTGTGACCATTTTACTAATTGTAAAATAATTCATATAAATTATCTGAATGTGTTTACAGGATAGATCTTACCAATTAATTTTGCTCAGTAAGTGGACGAAAGATAAAATCTCATACTTGAAGTATGAGTTTCACAAACAGAATCATCATCCAATCATTAAAGATCCAAGCAATAAAACCAAAAGTTATTGAATCGATCACGACAACTATCAATTAAACACCAATAGATAACTCATTTACTTCAAATAAATTGGCTCGTTCCTAATAAGGAAGCTACTGCATTATTCAGAATATAATCGAGATTGTAACGTTTATGTCACAGTACGACAAAACGTAAAGGTTTCACTGATGTACAGTGTCCGTACTGACATTGAGGGCAATACTGTAGTATAGGCTTGAGTGACAGAGTTGATGCTCTTATCATAGCCACTCAACTCGATTCTCAGCAACTCTTATCAAGTTTCTACCAGTCATCCTGCGAAGATTGACGCTCCTGAACTTGAGGGCGTCCAACCACTCAAGAGAACGTCTACCCTAGCGGTCATCAGCTCTACGGCTATTATAATTATTTTTTGACGGCTCGAATGGCGTGGTGGTAGTGACACTGCCTTACGTTCTTAGGGTCCTGGGTTCGAATCCCGGTAGGAGCAAATGTTTGTGTGATGAGCATAGACATTTGTTTCCGAGTCATGGATGTTTATATGTATAATAAGTATATATTTACAAACAAAAAGTATACATGTAGTAAATCAACTATCTAGTGTCCACGACACAAGCTTTGCTTAGTGTGGCACTAGGTGGCGCTGTGTGTTAATGTCCAGCGATATTTATTATTCTTATTATTATTCTAATGGCTAGCGCAATGCTGCTTCAGCTAACTCCATGATGCTCTTCAAAGCTGTTTATTTTCCAGAGCCCAAACAAGAAAGACAAAATAAAACAATTTGACCCGTTGGAATGCTTCCCACTATGTTAACTGATGACCTGGTGAAGGTTGCAGGGATCCAGTGGATGCGAGACGCATGAGAACGGTCAATGTGGTCACACTTAGGGGAGACTTATGTCCAGCAGTGGACGTCTATCGGCTGAAATTATGATGACGATGATGATGAACAATACCCGCGAGTAATTCGTATAATTTCTGCACGAGTCCGTTTAGACATCAAATGAACTATTTGAAAAGCGATCGTGATTGAAAAAAACCTTTAACTTGTGTCGTACTGACATAAATGTGAGGGGAAAAACACAAATGAATAATGTAGTAACGGAGCGATCGTAACATTTGTCTAGTAACAGGCACAGCTTCGGACCATTAATGAGGCGCAATTCCGAAATGACTCAACGATCTGTATAGGAATGATTCGAGTTGTCAACGCATTGGACGGTGTAAGGAAAATGTAGCTATGATTGAACTAGCGAATGCTATTGCAATCGAAATTACCGTTCTACTTCGCAACTTTATTTTGCAGCTCACGTTTAACATAAGACGACATTTTTTAAGGTAGGATGAACCTTTGTCTAATAATGGCAAAAAGTTTATTTTTATTTTTTATTTATGTACACACAAAATTCTTAAAAAGATAATACATGAACATAGAAGAGCACAAAGGTACTGCTTATTTCAAAAGAAATTTCTTCCAGCAGATCTGTGAGAGGAAAGTTGGATAAGAAATGTAGACACAGTGTGTAGAAAAGTCAAACAAGAAAAAAATAAATTAAAACTTAAAACAAAACTATAGCTAAACAGGGTGTAAACCAACTCATCACGAAGTCGTCAACCAAGCATTCTGCACATAAAACTAAGTATTTTTAAGCAAAAAGTATTGCTGGGAAACAACTTTTTTTTGGGTCGAAAAATCATGTTTTGTGGTAGAACTCAATGTAACGCACTCAAAACATTGTGGGTCTTACGGGGGTCTTAAAGCTGCTTAAAGTAAAAATCTTACAATACAAACTTGTATTTCAAAAAAAGTTATACTCCGTAACTTTCTAGTTACGTGTAGTGTAGTGTATTTTTTTTGTAGAAAATATCGCAATGACAGGGAGAACAAGTGCCTTTCGGCTTCATGAAGAGGTGTTTTACACCCTTTATAAAATAAACATCCATACACATAATTATCAAAATAAAATTTAAATGTTTACCAATAAAATACATACATATATAATAGAATATTACTGTACAGAAGAGAGGTAGTGCTCTTTGCATTCCTTTTTAAAGTGAAATAAAGTTTTGGATTCGAATGTTAGGCGGAAGTGATGCACGTAATTAGTTATTATTGTTTAAAATGATAGGCGACTAATTTATCATTTTATTTCATCATTCATTTTTTTTAATCATTTTCCAGTATCTACCCTAAACTATCGATATTGTCTGCTACCAGGTCCCATCTCTATTCCGGTGCCGAGCTCTTTGTGGGATTGAAACTTTTTGACTCAGAGGGATTGTTATCCGACAAGTAGCTTCATACGTGTCTTGCTTCCCACTTTCTACCTGATTCGTTTGTACAGATATAGCTGTTATTATACTATTTATTTCTATTGAAATATCTTGTAGAAGTGATATTAGGTTTTTCATATACTTAGAACTGGCGTCTACCCGGGGATTATACGCGTGAGAAACAGTAAATACATTCTATGGCACTAGGCAATAGTGTAGCAGGTTATGCGAAGGTGGTAGCTACCACCTTCGGGACACCGACACAGAGACAGTTATCATTTATTCAGTACATAATTCTGAACATCGATTTTTTTCTAAAACGTTTTTGCAAAAAAATAAACCAACTTCAAAAAACACAAAAATGTGAAAAATAATTTAGCTTTAGAAGTCGGTGACCTTGTTGATTGATTTAGTTTGTTTGTTTCCGACTACTTTTGTCTACGGCGATGAACGTTATTTTTCACTTTTTTGTGTTTTTTGAAGTCGGTTTAATTTTTTTGCAAAAACGTTTTTATATTTGACGCGTACCGTCGTGATGGTTTATTATGAACTGGTTTAAACAGCAGACAGACATGCGATTTCAGCAGTCCCAGTCCATTTGCTATCATTAATTGAGGAATTCACAAGATTTTCACCAAATTGAAATGGAACCACTCCGAGAAAGTACTCTTACAAAAAAAATTTGAAGAGTTTTTATTATTTCTCCAGGATCTCACCATCAGATCCTGACTTGATGATCATGGGTCCACCTGAGCAGTATAACTAACAAAAAAAAACAAATCAGTCCAGCCATCTGCGAGTAATCGGGGAAAAAACATAAGAAGATGAATTGAGAACCTCCTCCTTTTTTTTAAGTCAGTTTACAAAGCAAAACAGCTGTTGTCACAACAGTGAAATTAAAAAATAACCAGCCATGAGTACACCTCTGTCTATATCCTTTAGGTATTATAGTCGTGATGATACGAGTGTTGTTTCTTGTAGTTCGAGTTGACTCAAGAAAAAAAAAGCCATTCATTCTTGTAGGAAAACCATGTTCTTGCATTTAAATTCTGAATGAAATATTTATGAATTCTGAATGAAAATGAAGAATCGACATTTAAAATGCCATTATAATGACTAAATTATTGGTATTGTTCACTTATTGATTGGCGTCAGTAATTAATATACCTAGTAATTAATAAAGCTACTTATTAATTGATGTTGCCCGTGAAATATAAATCATTATAATGGACGTGACAGTCGTATCGATTTCCATATTGATTTATGTGAGATTAGGACATTGTAAAGTATTCAATCTGTTTGAATGGACGATGAGTTAACTACATTTAGATATAAATATTTTCTATTTTTTATTTATTTATATAAACACTAGCGGACGTCACGCGGTTTCACACGCGTAATTCCCGTTCCCGTGGGAGTACGGGGATAAAATATATCCTATGTTACTCGTGGATAATGTAGCTTTCGAATGGTGGAAGAATTTTTAAAAACGGTCCAGTAGTTTTTAAGCCTATTCATTACAACCAAACAAACAAACAAACAAAGTTTTCCTCTTTATAATATTAGTGTAGAGATATATATATATAATTATATATATATATATGTATATATATACATATATATATGTATATATATATACACATATATATATATGTATTGTATCTTGCCAGTTATTTAGGCAGGAGCCCACTACTTATACAGGGTGTAAAAATACTCCTAACGAAGCCAAAAGGCACTAGTTCCCCACACAACACCCATCCGACCCATCGATCATCATCCAACATCACCTGCCGACCTTCACCTGATCCTCAGTCCATCTAGACATCTAGCCCAATCGACGGGAATCCCACGTCTACACAAGTCATCGTACCACAAAGCTACTTTTAAGTTACCTGCAAAACCTTGACCTTATCAGTGCTCCTTTTAATCATTTTATACCCTCAATAAAACTGCCGATTACATTTAAATAGATACGCTGATTCAGCGACACTAAAAATATTGACGGCAATTTAAGTTCCCAAAAACCTTTAATGTTACTTTTTTAACTAATCACGGTTAAGTGCTATTATTGTTGAAAACAAAATGGCGTTTGGGAATGAAAAAAGCAACTTTGTAATTATGGAATAAGAACTTGTAACTTGAAGGTGCTTGTAGGGTTGACAAGCAACCATTGTTTTGTTGTGACACGTGCAAGGTTTAAGTATTTATTATAAAAAGACCTTAAAAGCCGATCTAAAAGGCAACATTCTCTATTGCCAGATCTGGGTCAAGTTAAATCAAATGACAATCATAACAAGATAATCTCAATACTACAATAAATGGAGATGAATACGAAATCAATGGGCACGGTAGTTCAATGGTTGGAGGTTTGTGCAGGTTTCTTTGAGGTTGAGGGTTTGAGTTCTATTCGTAGTCAGTTGATTTAAATATCTTTACTTAGTTCAGAGGTATAAATCTAAGCGCAGACTATAACATAAAGAGTGTAAAACACCTCTTAACGAAGCCGAAAGGCAGTTGTTCTCCCCGTCGTCATTGCGACCATTTTTTTGTTCTACACCAACCCTGGGAACCTTCTAGTTACGAAGATATTGAGGGTCAAATTTCCAACATTTTGACAAGTTTTTATTGAAAGATTTTTACTTTAAACACCTCCACGAAACCTGAACTATTTAATCCATCCATCAGCACAATGTGTTGAGTGTGGTACATTGAGTTCTACCTCAAAACATGATTTTTCACCTCTGCAAAAAAAAAGTTGTATCTCAGCAATCATTTTTGAAGATGTACAGAATGCTTGGTGGACGGCTTCGTGATAAGTCGGTTTACTACTTGCATTCTTATTTCAAAATCATATTATTAGATACTCTGGCGAAATTTTGGTATTCTAAAGGCTACGCTCTTTCCCTTGGGGGAAATATAGGCGTGATATTCATTCACTTAGTCCAAAGAATTACGGTACACTCCAAAAGCCACATCAAAAAGCTTAATTTTAACATTTTATCCCTGGCAACCCTACACCTCACCCAGAGGTCTAAGGACGAATGGTAATTTAGTTGAATAAGTTCTGAATTATGAATACTGAAAATCTGACCCAGGAGTGTTTCGGAAGTTTCCTCAAATTAAAAGTACTTTCTGAGGGTAAACAGATTACTTGCCTTATTCGAGGTGCCCGAGAAGGAAAGTGTAATGATTTATATCTATTTGTGATAAGGAAATCGTATTTTTATTATTTGGTAAAGAATTGGGTGATTGGGCGTTTTGTTGAATAAATGTCAGTGTAACACCGATAGCATAGCATAGGCACAATCAGCCTATAATGTAAACTTATATTGTCACTTACGGGATATCGGGAGCTCAACATAACAAATAATCACGGAAGATATCCCGTAAGTGACAATATAAGTTAAGTTTTAAACCGTGAAAGCCTAAAACAGAGCCTATAATGTTCCCACTACTGGGACACGGGCCTCCTCCCTATGAGAGGGAATAGGCTATTTATAATCCACCACGTGGGCCCAGTTTGTGTTGGTAGGTGTCACATGTTTTTGATTTTTTGGTTCTAGCTAGGACATATGCCGGTTTCCTCACGATGTTTTCTTTCACCATTTTGAGACAAACCACTGTTCTGATATTTTTATTTTTGTTTTTTTTTTTTATACTAGTACAATGTCAACATTGTTAATGAAATAAATGACATGATCCACGACCTGATGCACGTAGCGAGCTTGCCTCCTATTACAAAGGAGTTAAACATAATATAATGTTATTGGACACTTCATCATCATCATCATCATCATCATCTCAGCCGAAATACGTACACTGCTGGACATAAGCCTCCCCCATGTGTCGCCACATTGACCGGTCCCGTGCGACTCGCATCCAACGGATTCCAGCAACCTTCACCAGGTCATCGGTCCACCTAGTGGGAGGTCTTCCAACGCATCGTCTTCCGGTTCGCGGTCGCCACTCCAGAACTTTTCGGCCTCATCGGCCATCCATTCTGCGAGCAGTGTGCCCTGCCCACTGCCACTTAAGTTTAGCAATTCTTCGGGCACACTTAATTACGTATAAAAAAAATCATATTTTTAAACTTGTTTTGTTACAAATTAAATCTATTAATAACTTTAAATAATATTACTGATAACTTTAAATCTATAAATTCTATTAATAACTTTCTTACCTTTTAAATATTTTAAATCCAAATTACGTAAATAGCTTATTGACAACTGTTTTTATAGTGTAAAAGAATTTATGGTTATTTATGGCTACTGAGTTAACAAAGTATTGTAAGGTTATTTTTTGTTTTTCTTTATTATATGAGTCTATTACTGTTAAGATTCTGAGTTTTAAGCGCTATTCTTATTAATTAGACATAATATTATTAATATTTACACCAATATTGATGTTGTGTTGATTTTTTTTACGTTTAAGATGTTCTAATATTTGTATGCCATTCTATGACGAAACATTTTGAATGGCGTAGTGGTATTGAAGCTGCCTTACGTTCATAGGGTCCTGGGTTCGAATACCGGTAGGAGCAAATGTTTGTGTGATGAGCATGGACATTTGTTTTCGAGGATGTACAGTAAGCGTTCATAAGCGCACAGGCACGCGAAGGATCATTTTGCTGTGAACGCACGGCCGAGCGTCCGTGCGGCTGTATGTGTAAGCTGTCTCAATACAGTACCTACGCACACCACAGCCACAGAGTCGCCTACTGTCGCAAGTTGTCGCGTCGCTCTCCACGAAACAAAAAGATATATATTACCGTCTCTTTTGTTATACACGCAGCAAACGCATGATCGTATTTGCATTGGATAGGTAAACTTCGACCATATCTACCAGGTGTTGATAGCTGTTTAGGTTAAGCAGTGGATTCACGATCAACGTGTCTTGAGTTCAAATCCCGTTTACATACGGGTTTTTTTTTGTAACCACTTTAATTTATATTTGTATTTTATACAAAAACTATTTACTTAGGTATTTATTTTGAAATGGGTTCATGCTCATTATTTATTTTTTATAAAGATTTAAATATAAGTTAATAACCCATCATAACTATTTATGAGATTGTGTAATATTTTTTCGGTGTTGGAAGGTGGAACAAAAAGTCGTGCTGACAGATAACAAAAATTGTTTTATTCGTTTCATTTATTCATATAATTAACAACTTTAATAAGATTTGTAACGTCACATTCCTACCTAGATATAAGAAGTTCTCTTGTTACCGTTCATAAGATTTTTTTTTAACATAACAAGGATATTCTAATAACACAAATATAATTGTTGATACCCACTTCTATCTATCGGTATTCAACAGAGCTTACTGAAAACTAACACATAATTTATACTTCGTGAATATGTTTTTTATGTGACGTCACAATAAATGTAACTCATATTGAGGTTATAGTTTAAGTGTTCATTTTCCTGAAGAAAAGAAGATTGAAACTAAACCTCAATTTAGGAATTATTAATATCGCTAAATATTTTGTATAACCCCCATTATTTTCAATGCAGTCAAGTAGACGTATGCGGCTTAAAGTCACCCAAAGGGCAATGGAGAGGGCTATGCTCGGAGTTTACTTGCGTGATCGCATCAGAAATGAAGACATCCGCAAGAGAACCAAGGTCACCGACGTGGCCCGAAGAATTGCTAAACTTAAGTGGCAGTGGGCAGGGCACATTGCTCGCAGATCGGATGGCCGATGGGGTCGAAAAGTTCTGGAGTGGCGACCGCGAACCGGAACAAAATGGAAGTAATCCAGTGAAAGTCTAAATATTCCCGTGCGAAATGTAATCGTTCTTCTTTATGTCTTTCTGTCAAGAAGGGCATTTTAGCTGATCTTCTGTGATGCAAGCCTTCAGCGTGGAGGGCACGGCGAACAGTTTGCGGTGACTCCGAGTGTGTCGTAGGTGTGAAACCATTGGTTTCATACTCGCCCACGATATGTTGTCGCTGCGCTTCGCTAATAAGCGACGACCTTCCACTTCGCTGTCTACTTGCCAGGCTCCCTTCTTCCTCATACCTTTTGATCCAGAGACTTACTGCATTTCTCTAAACAAAAAAAATGATGTTAGGCAGCTGTAATAAATACTAAAGTGACTTCATTCACTCTGCATTTATAAATCCAATAATAAACACTAATTATTTATCTTGCATGATAGATTGAAAAAAAAAATAACGAATTAAGTAAACCACAGGTCACCAAATAAATGAACAATTTATAATACCCATTCGTTTTTAAATTTTTAATGTTTAAGTTACAATTCATAAATAATTATAATACTCACATTTAGTCCTATTAAGGCCACTTTTATGAAGCGCGGATAATTCGCGATAATAGTCGCCCTCGCCTTAATATTAATATTTGCCCGCATTTTAAGAATCACACTAACAACAATACCGCTATCTATTAAACCACACGTCACTGACCATCAACTACCACATTATATAGTGTATTCTGTATGACTACAACCAAACGACAAAGTTCATTCCGATCAAGTTAAAATATTCATAAAACTCATGTCTACCTCACAGAAATCTAACAAAATTCTTGATTTATTTTTCTATCTACCTCCCTAACTTTACGAAATGTGTGAACAAAGCAAACAAGTTAAATAATATAATATTTCTGTAGAGTAAAAACTTACAAAAAGACTAAAAGTAACTGTGCGGGATTTGAACTCACGGCTTACTGATTCGCTCTTAATTCTGGACGGGCCCAACCACTAGGCCATCATGTCTTAGATGTTGGCATTGAAATTATGAACTACAACTAGTTGCTGACAATATCTATTTTGTTGAAAGTAGAAGGTCGTAAGTCAAACTAAACGTCAAGCTATTGCTTTGTGCGATTGCTTATCGACTTTTGGTCGGCACTGTATATGTATAATAAGTAAGTATTTACGAACAAAAAAGTATATATGTAATATATCAACTATCTGGTGTCCACGACACAAGCCTTGCTTAGTGCGGCACTAGATGGCGTTGTGTGTTAATGTCCAGCGATCTCTATTTATTTATTATGTAAGTAAGTTCCTAACCATACATAATCCGATTTATAAGACCTTAATGTACCATGTTTTTAGACTAATACAATTATTCTTTTCTATTCTGTTCTTGTGCGTAATTATTATCTCTAGACATACCCTCCAAAAATGAGTTATTATTTAAGCAGCTTACATCTGAATCCCAGTAGGAGCATAATTCTCTGGAAGTAAGTGCGTCGTCGTGTCGGGAATATCATGAGTACCTGCGTTATGTTATTACATTACATGCTTTAATTACCCGAATATGTTGTACTACTTATATATTCTAGTAGTTCTAGAATTTTTTGGTGTGTGCTAAAATAGGAACTAATTCCATGCCAGTTTTTAGTAAAAATACTAAAGGGGCTGTTACACGAATGGATAAAATAAGAAATTAGTACATTTGAGGAAGTTTGAAAGCGGCGGCGCTGGTGACTGAAAAGTTGTCTGAGAATTGGTTGGCTTGGTAGGGGCGTGTGATGATGAGGTATGTGGTGAATGTAGTGCGAAGGAGGTGTCTAATGAGATGACATAGAATATAGCAGTGTGGAAGAATAAGAAATGCCATGGCTACCCCAAATAAACTGGGATAAAGGCAGGACAATGACGATGTTTCATCATCATCATCATCATAATCGGCCTATTAATGTTACCAATGCTGGGACAGGCCTCCTCTCCATGGTCTACATAATCCACCACGCGGGCCCAGTGCCGATTGGTAGATGACACATGTCTTCGAATTTATGGTTCTAGGCCACTGGTTCCCAACCTGTGGTCCGCGGACCACTGGTGGTCCGCAGGAGCCTCGACTACGGTTCGCGAAAGATGCAAGCTCAACCCAACCTAATTGAACCTATCAGAGGCAATATTACTAAATGATTGCTAAATTTATCGAGCTCAATTCGATCGCTTTTGTCCAATTGTTGTATAGTGTGAATTAAAGATTCACTCCCATAGTTATAATCCTGTCGGTGTTCATGTTTATCTAGGACCATATGGTCCCTGTTAACAATGAACATACCAAAGTGGTCCCTGACTGGCAAAGGTTAGGAACCACTGTTCTAGGCCATGCCGGTTTCCTCACGATGTTTTCCTTCACCTTTTTTTGAGAGCAGCGGTGATGTTATAAATTACACAAAGTAATGCGCCTGCCTGGGTTCGAACCCACGACTTACTGCACGTAAGTCGGGGCCGCCACCACTGGGCCACCGCTGCTCTCGATGCTCTCTGCTGATGATAATGTTTACTAAATATCAATGTTATTTATGCTCTAAAACACTGGTTCCCAACTTGTGGTCCGCGGACCACTGATGGTCCGCAGGAGCCTCGACTACGGTCCGCGAAAGATTAAAATGTTATTCGTACTTTTTAACACATAAGTTTTTTTGCACAGAAGATGCAAACTCAACCCAACCTAATTGAACCTATCAGAGGCAAAATTCTAGTTTTTTTTAAGACTCTCATACTAAAGGATTGCTCAATTTTTCGAGCTCAATTCGATCGCTTTTGTCCAATTTTTGTATATTTAAAGATTCACTGCCCTAGTTATAATCCTGTCGGTGTCCATGTTTATCTAGGACCCTATGGTCCCTGTTAACAATGAAAAAAAAAAAATCAAAGTGGTCCTTGGGCTAAGAAAGGTTGAGAACCACTGCTCTAAAAGATCCCTAGGTCTGCTGAGATGACAAGTAATGAAAAAGTATGGAGGTAAAAGAGATGCTGTGCTGACCCTAAATAAATTAGGGTAAGGGCAAGCTAAATGACGTCATGGTTAACTTTTATTGATATTTTTTTTAGTGACGGTAAATAAATCGAATAAATCTGACAGGTACACGATAGTTTGTACTAAGAATAGTTTCTAATTAACTAATTACTGTCATCCAACAATAAATAACCTGATGGAATGATAAATGGTTTATTTTAAGCGGTCAATATAACAAAGATGCGCACTTAGTCGGAAAAAGGTTTAATTTTTTAATAATCCTCCTTTAAAAGGTCAAGGCCTGTTAATGACGCCCAAGGACAAAATACATAAATTATACATATATGTACCTATGCATGTATTTATGATAAATAAATGCGTACCTACATCCCTACTAATATTATAAATGTGAATGTAAGTTTGTTTGTTACGCTTTCACGCGAAAACTACTGAACGGATTTCGATGAAATTTTGCAAACAGATAGTTTATAACCTGTATTAAAACATAGGATACTTTTATCCCGGTAGTAAGATCCCATGGGACAATAATCTAACTACACGCGGGCGAAGCCGCTGCCAGAAGCTAGTAATTACATAAAGGGTATATAAATATTCTTTAATGAACCCGAAAGGCACTTTGTTCTCCTCGTCATTGCGATATTTTTTGCACCATACCTGGGAACCTTCTAGTTAATCGGTGCAGTCGTTTTTGAGTTTATCGCAAACAGACAGACAGACGCGGATAAGGACTTTGTTTTATTTAATGAAGTGATGGTAAATACATGTCCGCGAAATAAAACCGTGCATTACGTAAGTTCTTCAGTAAATACAGAACTACTAACTGTCATAGTTACAATTTTAGCAGATGCTTAGTAAATGCTAATATTGGTTGAGCTGTTTATGAATTACGTGCTTACGTTAATAGATTTTATTTGTGCAAAGTCTACGTAATTAGATTGATTTGGACACTTCAAAATTTGAACTTGTTAACTGAAAATAAGTTGATAACATGATATGATGATGACTCAATAATATCACTCATGTCAGTTTCCGAAGGGTTTTAAGGCGATTACATGAGCTAAACGCGAGTTTTATAATTTCTAAAAGTATATGATTCACTGCTATAAACAAGACCAGAAAAATATATGATATTCTTCAGGATATATGCTAGCATGATACTGTTTTGAAAACAATACAATTAATTTGGCTCGATAAAAAGAAATCACGAAATTGTCTCTAAAAATATCTTTCAAACAATAAAAACATACTAATATACATGCGATCATTCTGATTTTTTGGCAAATAATTCTACAAGCAATATATTAGCCTGATACTGTTTTAGTTTTTTAATCCAATCAATAGTTATTTTGTAAATCGATCGAAACCACTCATTTCGCGCTATTTGGCCCGCAGTGGCTGACGTAACAACCACTTTGTAGTGCAAGCTGATTAGAACTTTATTCTAACAGCATTTCAAACGTAGTTTGAACCACTACAAACAGAGTTGCTAATTTAGCTCTTCTAAGCGCCTTAAGAAGAAATTTACCCAATTCAAACGTTTTTTAAAGTTCCTAAATAGAGACGAGAAAATTGCCATCAATTGGGCTCAAGTACTGACTCTAGCCCGCGTAGCATGACCACCGTAGACACGACAGAGAGTCGACAAATCTTTTGTTCATCTGTCATTTTGTCGATTCAATGACAGATGAACAAAAGATTTGTCGAGTCTCTCTCGTTTCTCCGGTGGTCATACCAAGCAGTGCAAAGACTTTCATGGTACGGCAGTGGTTAAACTCATGTACAATGCGCTGGTACGGAGCCGTCTTGAAACGAGTGCAATCGTGTGGAACCGCCATGAGGCCAAATATAGTGTCATGGTGGAAAGAATCCAAAACAAATTCACTCGGTTTTTGTACTTGAAACAGTACGGCGTCTATCCTTTCTTCCCGCTCATGTACCCGAGTCTCTTCGTAATAGGGATGGTAGGGTACAGCAGGCTGGCGGTGCGGAGAGACGTCACTCTGTGTAGCTTCGTGTTTCGGGTGTTGCGCGGCTGGCTGCACCACCCCGAGCTGTTAGCGGAGCTGGGGCTGCGCGCGCCACCCTGTTGCGGGGGCGCGCGTCGCCCCACGCCTACGCTCCTGGAGCCATCCTGTAGGACCAACCTGAACAAGTTTGCCCCCTTGTCACGCGCCATAAGACTCTTAAATATTATTTCTGTTGAAGTAGATATATTTCACTGCAGCCTGACGCAGTTCACAGGAGTTGCACTGAAGTGCATCGAGAATGTTAATAGCTGATGGTTTTAATTGTAGGTATTTTTTTTAATGTAAGTCTGTTATTTTTTTTGTTAATTGTAAGTGAGTTCTTGGTAGTAACATCGCATTGGCGTTATAGCTGTTAAGGTGTTATTTACATAATTTTAAATAAATAAATAAAAAAAGCAGGGCCTCGAGTCTGCTATTACGATAGTATCAGAATAGGCGATCATTGAAGTCATAATGATCAAGTTCTGTCAAGTTTTGACAAGTTTGGCAATCTACTAATATAATGGCGTCATTATGACTTCTCAATGAACAACCACTGACACTCCATTGAAAGAAATGTCATAGAATAAATCTCGTAGGTACATGAAATCTGGCATGAATAAATACTCTACAGCCTAAAACGATGAATTGTCAATAAATAACAGACGTCACAATAATCACGATAACACGTAAATTATAATCATATTTGCAGAATACACGTGTGACGTTCAAAAATAATTCGGGACACGCAATAATGCTTTTGTTAGAATACTACGTTATGGATTTGTCATCTATGATTGATTCCGTAAAGCAACACCTGTTTAATTAAAGTGAATCGAGTGATTTCATTGTTTGTACAAATACAAATACACTAATATATCTGTGAGAGCAGTGACGTCGCGGCCCCGTGGTGGCGATGGCGCCCTCGACTTACGACATTTCTACGATCCATGTTCCAACTTTCTATACAGCCACTCAATTACAGCGCGATATAAATTGAAGTAACATAAAGTTTATTATAAACTAAATAATATAATGATGTATATGTTTTAAATAACCTCATTATAATTTAGTTTCAACTATTTCTTTAAAATAACAGAACAAAATAACATTTTTTCAGTGATGAAAATGAAAAATAGGTAATGGCTGAATGATAGTAACCCGGCCACAGAAAAAAAAACAAAATAGGCGGGAAAGCGGCAATCAGATGTTGATTTGTTTTTTCGATCAATTTATATTTTTATTCTTATTTTCCCTCGAACTATTCTCGGAACTAAATAAGTTACTTTTGCCCCTAGAGTAACAATGTGTAACTATAATATTAAAGACCGCCGAGGACAGGGAAACGTGGAAGAGCACATAGTGCACCGAGTGGTCAATACATTGCTTTTAACTAGACACGATCTTCAACAATGAAGATAGCGGCTAAGAAGAAGATGAAAAGTCAACAAATCTGGTAGAGAGATATATACGAGTACGTATTCCAATAAATTTTCATTCAGTAAACATGAATATAAGAAACTAGTTATCTACTACCAATGATTTTCCCTCGGTAAAAATTTGCTCGTTTAGTTAACAATGACATCAAATAGGTACTATTAAATGAGCAATATTTGTACTTATGTAATGTGTCTGGTCATAGATTAGCAATATTCTAGGGGCTTATATACTTACAAAACTATTCTATAATAATAGGTGTACTTTGTTGATTTGCAAAAAAAGGTTTGTCATACAATTTGTTTGTTTATTCGCATTTTTAACCACGTTCTCGAAAACTACTCTAAAGGCCAGTTTCACCGGTTCCGGATAAAGTGTCGGTTAGTTATCTGATAGTTAATACTATCTACCACTTAAAGGCTGGTTATAACTAATACGATATCTACCAGATATCGCTATCCGACACCTGTGAAACCAAAAGTGTTAGTTTATCTGGCAGATAAGTTCCTAATAGGCTAACCGACACTTTATCCGCAACCGGTGAAACTGGCCCTAAGGCCTCTTCTAGACACACGGTTTTTCGCCGTGAAAATCTACGGTTAATTCGCCATGTGTAGGCATGGTCGTCAGTGTTGTATGGATCACTATGGAAGCTTGTAGACGTGCACAGCGTGTACTGAGCCGTACTTGGCCGATGTCTCGCCCGGTGGATTTGCCGTGTCATGTACAAGCTCTCACAATTTTTTCAACTGTACGGCTAACACGCCGTACGGTTGAAAAACCGTGACGTGGACAAGAGGCACGGTATCAATGACAGTTGCAAAGTGGTGATTTACGGGGGTAAAAATCGATCTAGCTAGGTCTCATAATTCACTGCGAAAATACGTTTTCTCTATTTTCATCTGACTAGAGCTCTGTCACCCAGATAAAAACGTAGGTAAACAGTTATTTAAGTACAACCAGGCACACTGGTCTTTAATTATAATAATGCGTAGGTCACTAATAATAAGTTAAGTCCATATTTGCATGAGGAAATTATGCAAACAATAATACCTACGCATGTTTGTTCTTAAGGCGGAGGTTTCTTGAAAACGGTCCAAAAGGCGGTTTTTAAAAGCAGTGTATCTCTAAAACTGTAAATAATTTCGACAAATAAAAAAAACTTTATATTTTGAAGTCCTTTTTGCATACACTGATGGAACTCAAAACATAATTTGACAAACTTTAATGCACCAAAAAAATCTTCAAACATACCTCTTAATTTTCTTTCAAAGCAGTTTAGCCATTTATTGACAATGATAATTATATTTAAAAATAAAACATAACATTTCAAATGCTAAACTACATCTACTGATGGATTATTTATTATTAAATAGTTAAGTTCTCATTTTAAATCGATCGAAAATACTCATTTCGCACTATTCGGCCCGCAGTGACTGAAGTAACAATCACTTTGTAGTGCAAGCTAATTAGAACTTTATTCTTACAGTTTTTCAAACGAAGTTTGAACCACCACAAATAGAGTTGCTTATTTAGCTGATGTCGTCGCCTTAAAGCATAGTAAACAAAAACACCTACGTCTAAAGTACAAGTGCTTTGGGTTTCCTTGTTATATAATGTAATTGATTGTGTTGCACTTACCGGAGAAGCTCGTGGCTAAATAGGGCGATCTTTAGGTTAAGCCGTGCTTGCCTAGGTTGGTCTGTGGATGGGTGACCACCCATTACATTCCGAGTTTCCTCCGTGCCTCGGAAATCACTTAAAGCAGTTGATCCCGGTTGTCATTTGTAGATCTTTGACAGTCGTTACTGGTAGTCAGTGAGCCAACTGGGCCGGGCAGACTCGACAGAGACAACGATAAAATCGTTAAGTTTCGATCGCTGATTACTAACGAATAAATTCGGATTTTTTTATGCTTACAAGAAACGCATGATCTAGAATGTTGAGAATTTTATTATTCGCAAGCATCATTATTGTGACCGAATTTATTCGTTAGTAATTAGCAATCGAAATTTAACGATATTGTCGTTATCTCTGTCGAGACTGCTGGCCCTGGTTTCCAGCTGCTTCCGGTTATTTTTTATTTTATTTTATTATCTTAGGTCTACCAAGTACCAACAATTGTTTACACTAATTTACAAACACAGATAAAACATGCATTTATACTGTACAAAGTGTAACAATTACTTAAAGGTAAACACCACATGGACAAAAAAAAAGAAAACTAATTATAATATCTTAAACTACATGTACAGGTTAAAGGTCATGGCTCACTTGACAAGCACCGCACCAGCACGGCACCAGCACAGCTCCTGGCCGGCGCCGCCTCGAATATAGGCTACGGCGCGCGGTCGCCTCGCTTGCGCCGCGCGGGCCGCGCGCGGTCCCCTCGCCGTCCGCAAGGCGCAAGCTCACAGTCCGCACGCTGCTGGTAGTAATAGTCCAGGAGGTAGCATTGTATTTTAGGGAATTATCTCTAGTAATTATATTTTGTTGACGTGGATTCGTGGTTTAATTTTTCTTTTCATTACAGTTCTGAGATTTTTTATGTTCAGTATATGTAAATTATTTTTAAAAATAGTTTCAGCCGGTGTACTGTAACGATTGGTTACAGACCGACCGACCGACCGACTGATATTGTTGTAATCGAAGGTTGATCTTATATGATCATGTTAACTCAGTAAAACATACAACTATGAATCAATAACTTACATGCTAAGTATTAAAAGCATAATTTCTTTGAAATGTTAAGTACTCAGTCCAATAACTTTAACAACAACTTTACAACGAATCTGATAAACAGTTCATAAATTTAAAAAGGTTAGACTGGAAGCTGACCCCAACATAGGTGGGTGGGTCAGGACCAAATTTTTGACGTAATCGCACAACGGAAATCACAATATAATGTGTCACACTGGAAAATAAATGTAGTACAATAGAATTATTAGGGTGTGTGTAAATAGTCGTAAGACTTTAGGTAGGTAAGTGGATTAAATAAAAAAAAACATTATATTTCAAAAAATATTTATTATGTAATAAATAAATTAAATTACAAAACCAAAAGTTTCAAAAAGAATCCAAGTTTCAACTATTTTTTAATATTTAAACAATAATCTAAATATTTAAGAATCTTTTAATTACATAGTAGCTAATGAGATTAGAATGATTGTAAACACAGCTTTATAAATTTCCCTTGTGATACGTCGCACAATTTCGTGTCACAAATCGCACAACGGAATCTAAATTATTTACGATCTAACCTTAAAGATGCAACAACTCATAAATTTAACCATTAATCGAACACTTCTGCATCCCTTTTATAAATAAAGTTAAAGGGGATTTAATTAATATTATGTCAATTTCTAGAAAATCGTAAAAATATTACAAATTTACTCTCCTAAAGTCCGGAAATCTTAACGACACGCGCTGACGATCCAAACACAATCTCAAATGACAGTAAAAAAACACGGCGGTTTGTATTCGAAATTTTGTTGCCAGCTTGAAGCCAGTATTGCCATAGTAAATATTCAAGAAACTTCCAAACACGTTTATTGGTTTCGAAATTATGGTGTCGCACAACAGGAGTATTACAACGGAAACAAATTTGAGATGTATGTAAAATTACTTGTAAAAATAAAAAAAAACTATGGTTATTGTAATATTGTTTATAAAAACGATTACTGATGTTTATAGGGCTCTAATAATGTTAAACTATAAATGTTAGCTTACGTTAAAAAAAAACAACGGCAAGATATTCTTAGGTAGTCAAGCTAGGACATGCGTATTTTACATAGCGTAAAAAGACACCGAGCTTGGTATATGTTTTATTTTGAAGAAATTAAGCTTGTAGTTAAATTATTTGATGAATGAGACTGTTCATAACATATTAAGATATTATTGGCAAATATCCAAAATTATTTTAAGGCATGTTTTGTACGCAATATTTTGTCACTTATGAGTCGGACACCACAACGTGTATGTATCCGTCAAAAATTTGGTCCTGACCCGGGTAAAGGCTAGGCAGGGCTATCAGGGTGAGTATTACACTTACCGGGGTGACTGTACCTCTATCTATAAGAATACTAGCTGACCCACGCAACTTCGTCTGCGTCACATTAGAGAGAAAAACGAAAGGAAAAAAAAACCGTTTTTGCAACATTTTTCATTCCTGCTCCGCTCCTAATGGTCATAGCGTGATGTTATATAGCCTATAGCCTTCCTCGATAAATGAACTATTCAACGCAAAAAGATTTTTTCAATTCGACCCGGTAGTTCCTGAGATTAGCGCGTTCAACCAAACAAACAAACTCTTCTGCTTTATAATATTAGTATAGATTTTGCATCTATGGTCACGGAGCAGTCTAAGGTTAGTCTAGAAATTCTTATGAGTTGTTCAGATATACCGACACCTAGCATTTTCCAAACAACAGTATCAAAGAAATACAAATCTATTTAGTCCATCAGTTAGATTATTGAAAAATAATGGACACGTTGTTTTTGTAAATCAATGAATATTTAAAAAAGATAAAACGCATCAAAACTCGGGAGTGGGGGCTCGTGACATCAGAACTAGCAAAAAATTATACCAAGGCGTGACGTATTGGGAGTTTCAAAAGCGTCGTATCTTCGTCAATTTTGATTTAGGGTAACAAAAGAAAAAATAAGGGTCAGATGTTTTTTTAATAATCTAGCTGACGGACTTGTTTGTCGTCTACCCTATTGCTGACTGTCCCAGACGTCTGTTTTATTTGCCTATAATCTGTCCTATTGCTGGACAAAGCAACCAGCTGCAGCAGAACAGGCCGGTAGTCTTTCGGCGCTTTGTTTTGACCCATTCTGGAAATGTGACCTGCCCAGTCCCATTTCAACCTCGCAGACCTATAGCCAATATCGATGCTTTATCGTCTATCCGTAACTTATTGTTTTAAGGCGCTTAGACGAGCTAAATTAGCAACTCTATTTGTGGTGGTCCAAACTTCGTTTGAAATGCTGTTAGAATAAAGTTCTAACCAGCTTGCAGTACAAAGTGGTTGTTACGTCCGCCACTGCGGGCCAAATAGCGCAAAATGAGTGGTTTCGATCGATTTACAAAAAAACTATTGATTGGATTAAAAAACTGAAACAATATTATGCTAATATATTGCTTGTAGAATTATTTGCCAAAAAATCAGAATGATCGCATGCATATTAGTATGATTTTTATTGTTTGAAAGATATTTTTAGAGATAAGTTCGTGATTTCTTTTTATCGAGCCAAATTAATTGTATTATGTTTTCAAAACAGTATCATGCCTGCATATATCCTTTAAAATATCATATATTTTTCTGGTCTTGTTTATAGCAGTGAATCATATACTTTTAGTAATTATGAAACTCGCGTTTAGCTCCTGTAATCGCCTTAATTTAGTTATCCATTTCCCAATGCCGTATTTTGTACTCTAAGTCTATAGATATAGAGTATACCCGCTGTATGTTAAATTGATAGTTTCACGTCAGCTAACGGAAATGGTTTCCCTGTTTCGCCTAAAGCTAATCCTGTGATTGAAAGCCAAGACATCTTACCTATTAATATCAGTCATATTAGGGGGATGACGTCTTTGATAATGCAATTTGCTTTATTATTTACATTTGCGTAAATACAGGATACATAAGTTTGTGCGCGCAGTCGATGCGATGTTTTTAATATTTCTGTGATAGCGCCTCTCTCACAACATAAGTCAAATGCCCAAAGATCTTTAATATTTAAATTAGAGATGTACCTACCTACTAGTCGCCGATTACTCGACTCGACGACCCTAGACACTAGTGGTAGTGAGGCTGCCTTACGTTCTTAGGGTCCTGGGTTCGAAGCCCGGTAGGAGCAAATGTTTGTGTGATGAGCATGGACATTTGTTTCCGAGTCACGGATGTTTATATGTATAATAAGTATACAAACAAAAAAAAAGTATATATGTAGTATATCAACTATCTAGAGTCCGCGACACAAGATTTGCTTAGTGTGGCACTAGGTGGCGCTGTGTGTTAATGTCCAGCGATATTTATTTATTTATTTATTTAATTACTCGGGGAAGACGACTATCTGGCCATATTTTTGTAGTCGGTGACTAGTAGACGACGCCACGCGACGCGGCAACCACGGGGTGGTATTGTAAAAATAACCTTTTTGTTTATTTTATATTTTTGTCGTCTTTAGATTGTTTTATAATTTAGGAGTTGGATTTTTTTCTGTGGTAATCAATAATTGAACTTAAATCAAGATAAGGTAATTGAATTGATATTTTTTTCTATTGTGAGGTGAGTGTTGTCGCAGGGGCGTTGTGTTGTAATGCAAGCGTAGCAGCAGCGTGCAGTTGTACATAAAACCCCCGGATACCGCCTAAACTGCGCCTTACGATCCGATCACTATCTTGTAAGAGAGTAGGAAAGATACCAGTACAGTTCGAAGAATGTACAAATACAGACCGAAGACATTCCGACCTCGCCGCAGAGGTCCGGCGCGTAATCCCCGTTCAATCCCTCCCCGACCCTTGCTCGAGCCAGCCCGCGATGCTGAGCCTGTAGTAATAAAACAGTCCCTAAATAATGACAACCAGATCCAGCCTGTCCCTTTGCTACCCCCAGCGACGCCCTAAGCCGAGGTCCGTACCCCACAGGGGGTGCCCTTAGAGCGCTGTCGCTTAGTTTATAGTAATTTTTGCCCTGGCTGGAGGCCTTAAATTCAAGGCATCCAGAGGACTTGCCCAGTTAAGCAGAAGCCAGTTTTCTCAGACTGAACTGCGAGATGCCCAACACAAAAAAAAACTAAACTGCGCCGAAAGCAATGATCTAGTCGGCCGAAAAATGACCTTTTTGCAACCAGCCGGGTGAGTCGGTCAAAGTCATAGTCTGTCTCTAATTTAAATCTACTAAAAACTTTCAACCACAACACAATTCTTACACCAACTGAAATTAAAACCTCATTTTAATTACTTCAAAGCTTACGCTGTACCCTCTAATATAATAACAAAAATCTCTGTCCTCATAAAAGTCGTATCAAGCAAATCTGTTTCTAATATCATTGGATAGTAGTTTGGAGCGAGCGCCTTGCAAGAAACTTATGCGCCCGGGTACGCTCACTTACGTATATTGCAGTTAGCTACTACAAAGTACAAACTACAACTACAGCTTATTAACTGACTTTGAAGTTTGTTATCAAATGATAGAGGATTTAGTTCTAGGGATATTTAGGGGTATATGGTTGTTTCTTTGTATCTATTAGATGAAAACTTTTTTGCAAAATATAAAACCGACACAAAAAGTGATAAAATAGCTTTAGCTTCAGAAGTCGGTGCCCTTTGTTCGATTGATTTAGGTACTTCATTTTTTTGTCGCCGACTTCTGCACGTGCACGACCGATCGTTAGCGCGACAAGAATTCAGGCCTTATACTCATCTTTTCTACAACACGAATAAATTTCGCAATGTACAGGGTGAAATTGAATAGATGCGACAAATTTAAATATACAATATTACGTGTTGTCAAGAAAATGTATAAAATATAAAATTAAAAAATAATTGATCAGTGTTGCGAAAACCGTTAAAATAATGAAAGTATCAAAAATCTTGCCGACTCATCGCAGTGCTCAATATAGCGGTAATTTACCTAATTTTGCCTTAATTTTTCTTATTTATTTTGCATATTACTGGAATACCGATAATTCGTACTTAAATAAAGATAATAACATCAATGGACCTTTTGAAAACGATAATCGTGTAATTTTTTTTAACGATTTTGATTGTAGAAAAAACAGTTTATCATTACTATGTTACTGTAACTGAAGCTCCAATTTCATTTTGTCGCATTAATTAAAATTCACCCTGTATGTTCCAAGAAGCCAGTACCTAATCCTTCTATCTGTCACTGTACAGGCAAGCTTTCAAACAGCTTCTCTGAAAGCATATACTGTATAATATAGTATGTCAAACGTGCAGCACCTGTTATCTTGATCAGCATAGTGAGGTGATAGCAGATAGGCTACGGTCTCCGCTTCAATCACACAAAGAGCCTTTATGCTGGTGTCAACTTGTAGGGATGGGAACTTTAGATGTTTATCGATATCGGTGGAATAGTTTTAATGTTAATTGAAGGAATTTTAATTTGTGCCATGATTTGTTGTTGTGACATTGTAAGCGTTAATTTTGTAGTTTTCATGACAAATTTGATTTGTTTGCCATACTTAGGAATATAATAGAACAATAAACTATTAAAATAGATCAAAGAGCATCTATAAGGCCCTACTGTCAGTCTAAGATAATTTTAAGTAGGAAACATTTTCTATAGATATTCCTTTGATGAAACTAGAAAATCGAACAATTTTCTTGTAACTTTAGCAATATCCGGCACGCGTATAACAATGCAAAACGTTTAGTTTAAACTAGACATGGCCACATTTCCGATGAGATTTTCCATCGGAAAAATGATGAACGTTTATACCCTGCTTCTTTACCTAGATTTAAGTTATGAATTCCCAAAATCTTTCTTTCCTTACCTTTTCTTGCACTAAAGAAAGTGCAGCATTAGGGAAATAAAAAAATAAAATAAAAAAACAAACACTCACTTGTTTTTGTTTTTTTTTTTTATTTTCTTTAATTGGATTTCATTGTAATTTTTATTTAATTGAAAAGACATCACCTCATTGAGGATCTGACTCGCAATAAATATCTACCACTCTAAAAATAAACAAAAATATAAAGCGTTTTAATTTTTCTTTCAACAAAATACCTAGAACACCAGTATCTCTAATTGGTATAATGAGGTATGTTGATATAGAATCTTTTTGTTACAGTTTTCAACAATAGCATATCGTTTAAAAGCATAATTGGCTTATTCAAGCTATTTAACCTTAACTAATCAGCGCAATGTAAACCGATACATATATCATTATTTTTGCCTATTAAAGTAAAACAAATCATAATAGAAATACGTTTTTATTGTAAACCCACGTTTGTTCACGTTTTACGATGTTATTCTATTTTACGCTCATTGTGAACCACAAACGAGAATTCAGTGTCGCTTCAATCAACGTATTGTTGTAATAATTTAAATTAAGTGAAATAATATTCGTTGGCAAGTTTTGCCTTTACAAAACTAATCACCTTTTTTACGTTTATGACCCCGTTTAAGAGCAACGTCGACTTACGTCCAAACACAACCACGAACCTATGTCACATTAGGCTCTAGCAAACATATTAAAAATACTCGTTATACAAAATATAATTTTATGTGAATTTATTAATATCCATGGACGATACTGATGGTGGTTGCTGCAAGGAATTTAGTTAAAACGCTAATTATAGATTAAAAAATCAACGTGGCAAAAAATTACCCTTGCATTGCAAGTCGCGATGCACTAACTAGCTCGGGGTATTCTGTAAGCAATTTCTTTCATTCCTTTTCCCACAGGATCTGTCACAACACGCGTGTCGCTTATAATCAACCGGTTTTATCGTGTAGAATTATATCGAGCCCAAACTTGCTAGCTGGTTAGATTTGGCGAAAAAAGTTTGTGGAAGGAATTGGGGGAAGTATTCACCCAAAAAAAACCTTGCATCAACTGTTATTATATGTACGGGCCGTTTAGAATGTTAAATTCATTAATATTATGAGTTGTTTTTCAACTCATAATGCGATGAGTTCTCAAGAGAGAGAGAGGTCAAGGAGTCAATGATGAGGCGCAGTTTTATCGATAACATTCTCTATCGACATGCAGCGCATCACTGTGTGGCGATTTAGAGAAGTGCAATATTTTGGGAGGCGCCGCGAACCGGGTGTTACACACAAAAGGGACGGGACCGCGCTATTGTTGCACCGAGATACCGTCCCTCGACTCAGTCTTGAACCATGCATTTGAAGAGTTTCTTATTTCTTAGACGTGGCATTATATTGCTGCAAACCGTTTCTAGAAATCATAGTGTTTTGGTCTGATATCGTGAAGCGTGTTCATCAAATAAATATTTAAATCGGTAAGATGATGATCTGTTTCTGTGTCTGAAATTTAAAATACCTACATTTTGGTGGCAAATGCAGGTAGGTAGGTGTATAGTTTAAAAAAATAATAAAACGTGTAGTGATCCACGTAAAATACTGCAGGTATTTAATTAATCCGATTAGATATGAACCTGAACCAATATAGTTAGAAAACGGCAAGTCAAATAATGATGATGATAATAAAACGCGGGCCTGTAGGCGGTGAGCTATGGGCTATGGGCTAGCTATCCGTCCGTCCGTCTTATGACGACAGGCCGTGTCGACGGCGCGTTCGTGTTTCATGCCCGCCTCAAAGAGATGTCAGCAAAATGAAGGGCCGAAGCCTGCCGGGGCTGCGGAACTCTTCAAAATCAAAAATAATTTCAAGTAGGCCAATTACAGACACTTCTGAATTGTCGAAACAAACATGAAAGTTAAATATATGTAGCTTCAGTCCCAGTAACAAGACATAAAAACTGTGAAAGTACTGTAGTTGTTCGAAAGAGATACCGTGGCCCCGGAACATAAAGGGCGAGGAAGGAACATGGATGGGTTTTAGTCAGTAAAAGTCTGACACTCCCTCCCGGTCCGCCCAGAGTGGGAGAAGTCAATTGATGATTTGTTGGTAACCTACTCTTTACATACACCTTCTTCCTAGATAGGTAAATGATAGGAATTATAGCTTCAAATGGAATGGCACAGGGACTGATTAATCGGGATAAAAGGTTTACCGGTTAGACATATAACCTAACTATTATACAGGATAACCTATATAATATACGGGTTAGTCATTTGATTATTTCTGATTAACCGGAATGAAAGAGGCAAAGCAAGAACGAGGACTAAATCCGTCACTTTATTTATATAAAATTAAGTCTGAAATATGGGATAACCTTATTCCATCGGGTTTTTTTCCTAACCCCTATACGGGTAACCTTTTCGGGTGGGCAACTGAGCCTGTTTCCTATTATCGCACTGCGGCGAAGGTCAAAGAAACCAAATATTTTCAGATCACGTATTACAATCATCAACTAGAAATACAAGTTTCACATGGATCCACCTCCCGCTTTAGAGGCAAGAATTTGTTACGAAAACCACCAACAACAAAAAAGGGCAGACAGCCGTCAAGAGCCTTTGTTTTAACTGTTTCACTAATTGGTCTAAACCTTGGTATTTTGGTGTACCTACTTTTGTTAAAATCTTGTTGCCATTCGCTTAAAAGGTCAAGAAGAAGATGAGAGATTCACTTCCGGCTGTTAATTAGGTATACATCAGGAAGCGAGAAGTCAGGTCGGTGTCGATCCACAGCACCTACAGCCGCAACCGAGGTTGGATTGTCAACAATGAATGGTCCATGATTATTCTTAGTCTCCAATGTCTGACCCAGTTTTGTCTGTCTTTTTAAAAAACGGGAATAAATTCTCAAGAATAAGGGATTTTCTTTTTCAACTCTTCCCTAGTCGCTGGATAGATGGCGTTGGGTTGACTACGTTACTACAAGGAACAGAACATCACATAATTTCACTTGAACCTAATGGTTATATTTGGAAGCTTATGCAAACGAAAGTGTCAGTCAACGAGCGTATGTGACGTGTGTTTTTTCAAGCGTTTGGGCTTTGGCACCTAGTAACGTAGTCGGATCAACGCCATCTATCGAGTTCATGGAAACTATTTTTTTTTAATTCTCAAAAAGAAAACTTCTCATTAAGATTTAATTTATCAAAGTCATCATCAGCCTACGGCAGTCCTCGCATAACTTTTTGGAAGTCTTTTAAAACTGCTACCAGCGACCCTCCGAAAGCTCGCGCTTGATTTGCAGTTTCCGTTCATGAAGACCTCTTCCCAACGGTCATCGATTCTACGGCCGGTATATTGCCACCTCAACTTGCTCATCAAAAAAACTTTTTTGCAAAAAATAAACTCCAACAAACACAAAAAAGTGAAGAATAACTTTAGCTTCAGAAGTTGGTGACAAAAACTACAAGTAAATCAATCAAACAAAGGTCACCGACTGTTTATGTTTCACTGTTTATGTTTATTGGAGTCGGTTTTATTTTTTTTGTCCATTTGCCGTATCCAACTTTCCAACATCCACGATTCATTCCTTCTAGCTGCATTGTTACGTAGAGCGCTAAAGTTTGCTGTAGGCCGTTTTCACACCCCAAAAAACACGGTTTGTGGCCATGTGTCTAGCTTTAAATGAAAAACAAGAGAAAAAAATAGCACCGCCTCTATTTCTAGAAGGCAATTTTTGTAAAATTAAAATGCTTTGTGGCGTGTAGCGAGCCTTCTCTTTAATATATGCCTTTCCTAGGAGCATTCTGGGGTTTAGAAGATATTTTTGTACGACTTTTAATGTTGGAATTGCGAATAAGAGTTTCTAAAGAAACTACTTTGACTTTTCTGCTTTTAGAGGTAATAAATAAAAGTATTCCTTTACCAGAGAAGCGCACTCCTTTTTCGCTGAAAATATTTTGTTGGTACTTAGTAAGTAATCCTTTTATGTTTGAATGCATTTCTATCCAAAATTACATCTAACTTTCCAATATTATAGTGTTCCTAAAATGTATTATTCACGCCAAAATAATTAACTTAAAAGCCTTGCAATGCTTTCATCTAAATTGCATAACAAAATCATATTAACCCTCCAGCAATAATCGTGATTACGCGCCATTCGCGTCGAACCTAACCCGTCAAACGCGAGTGACACATCAGCGCCCATTAACCTGTAACCGCGACCATACTTTGCAACAATTAATCATGAGCAACATCAACGTCATCGCACCCCTTGCATACTTAAGTAATTACTTAAGCTTGGTTAAATATTTAAAGTAAGTTGGAGTGTTGCGGCGTAGTTTAATGAGCCAGGTACGCTTGAACTATTACTATGGTAATGATACTTAAATAGAGGTCGATGTTCTGTTGTTTTGGTTGAGAATGGGAGGTAATTGAATAGGGAAGTAAGCAGCTTTAGTCGTCTTCAAGAACTATGTTATGTAGTGCTCAAAAGTTTGAAAATATCGTCGTGAAATAATTTGAGAACCTATATCTTTGTTTTAAATTAATACTTCTTATTTTTCGAACGTAAATTGCAGCTTTTTGTTGAAGACTGACGGCGAAGTAGGTACAGAGTGAAAATATAATAAATTATCCATTAATAACTAAAAAAGAAAAAAACAAGTAAATTAAAATGAAAAAAAAAGAAAAACTACATTTTTTATTGCAGTCGGGGGACCTGTAAAGAATTTTTCCACAGAACTGTCCCCCGACTGCAATAAAAAATGTAGTTTTTCTTTTTTTTTCATTTTAATTTACTTGTTTTTTTCTTTTTTAGTTATTTTTTAACATGGCAGGCGTGTTTTTTAATTTTTTTAATAATATTTTTTTTATTTCATACCTTTTAGTGATAAAATAATATATTGACCAACGACCAATGCGAAACTAGACTGCCATAGATAAAAAAAATAAAAACATATAAAAATGTGTTTATTATCTTAAATCTATACAGTTAAGTTGCCGGGGCTTCCCAGAAAGTAATCCGAAGATACTTGTGATGGGATAAACCTCGCTCTTCCTCGAGTTAATTAACAATTGTTTATCTGTGCTAATTAGGTATAAGTTACACATTTTAAAAAGAAAAACTAATAAAAAGAAAAACGAATAAACGGAAAAAAGAAAAATTATAAAGATAAATGAACATGAGAATCGTGTTTATGGCAGTGTGTTTGGTATAAATGTGTGTTTATAAGTGTGTTCATGTGTGTGAGGATGTATATTTTGTGTGTATTTGTGTGTGTAAGAGAGGGTGTGTGTGTGAGTAGGCGTGTGTATGTGTGAGTGAGTGTACAGTGTGTTGGAATGTGTGTGTGTTGGTATGTGTGTGTGTGTGTTGGAGTGTAAGTATGTGTGTGTGAGTGTGTGTGTCAGTATGAATGACACTCAGCCCAGAGTCGCCAAGATGTCTTCAACGGCATCATAATTAAGTGTGAAGAGCCATTCAGTTAAAGTCTTTTTGCACTCGTACAGCTGCATGGGGTAAATGTTAAGAATGCGATTTACTCTATTATAGACGCGTGGGGCTTGAGCTACATTTTGACGACTAGCAAAGATTGAACGTGCTGGGTATGTAGGGGCTACAATATCACACCGTCTTTTTTTAAGTTTGTCATGGCTAAAGGGTAGAATTTTGTGATATCTTAGTATCATGTGCAGTATATGGAGTTTTCTGACGGAGAGCAGCTTAGAGATTGCGTAAAGAGTTTCAGTAGGGAACCTGTAGGGTTTACAGTACATGACCTTAATCAAGGATCTCTGTGCCCTCTCTAGATCTATAAAATACGACTTAGCTGCTCCACCCCATACCGAGATACAATATATAATTACAGATTGGGCCAGTGCGATATATATTTTATTCTGTAGCTCAGCAGTCATTATATTCCTCAAGGATTTGAAAACCCATATGAGTTTTCTCACCCTCGCTATAGTTAGTTCGAGGTAAGGGTACCAGCTTAACCTTTGATCTACTACAACACCTAGGTACTTGACGGAATTTACCTTATGTATTACAGGGCAACTACAGGTAGGTAAGGTTGGGTTGCGACAAGAATGTATTCTAATGACAAAGTCTGGCGCAGGCTGAGAGTTTGCGTATTTGGCAAAGCAGACGTAGTTGGTTTTTTGGGTATTTAGCGTAAGTAGATTCTCACGTAGCCAATCACCAACCCTAGCCAGTCCACTCTCAGCCTGCAGCCTAACCTTGTCCCAGGTCTTAGCAGAGAAGATAATAGCGGTGTCATCCGCGTAGGACAGTATCCTCGCGCCATTGATATTAAGGTTACAGAGCTCATTAATATAGATCAAAAAGAGCGGCGGCCCGAGGACACTGCCCTGCGGGACGCCATACGTCACGTTCTCTTCGTCACTAACATAGTTTCCAATTTTTACACCCTGTTTTCTGTTTTGAAGGTAACTGCTGAGAAGAGAGAGACCAGAACCTCGAAATCCTATGTTCTCCAGCCTATGTATAAGTTTAGAGATAAAGACGGTATCAAAGGCCTTCTTGAGGTCAAGAAAGGCCACTAGGCATTTGTTCCCCTTATCTACTTCCTTGGTTATCTCAGTAGCAAGTGTCTCCGTAGCATCCTGGGCCGATATTCCCCTTCTAAAACCAAATTGAGAGGGAGATAAGATGTTATACTTGGTCAGGTAGTTGGCTATTCTAGAGTTTAAGAGCTTCTCAATGATTTTAGAAATGGCGGTCAGCACAGAAATTGGCCGATAGTTGTTAACGTCGTCTTTATCTCCACTCTTATACACAGGGGTAACAACAGAGCGCTTAAGGAGGTAGGGGAAGATACCTGTGTTAAAGCATAGGTTGGCCAGGTCGCAGATCAGTGGGACTAAGATCTCCTTAGCCTGCTTTAGGAAGAGGGTAGGAATTCCGTCCCACCCTGGTGCACTCCCAGAGTCTAGGGACATAAGTATATTTTCAACTTCCTCCTGAGAAGTGTCTTGGAGAACAAAGGAGGAAAGATTAGAGCTGTCTGTGTTACAAGAAGTAGGGGGTGCATTACTATTTAGGATTTTCTCAGCTAGATCTTGTCCAATGTTAATAAAATAACTATTAACATGGTTGACTGAGTCTTGGGGACACGATTTTAACTCAAGTAGGACGCTATTTGAGCTCCTGGGTGGCTTATAATTTGTGATGTCATTAATGGTTGACCACAGAGCCCGAGGGTTTTTAGCTGATGTTTTGATTTTGTCCTTGTTAAATTTATTTTTTAGTTTTTTTATAAGGTTCCCACAGAAAGTCCGATATCGTCTATATGTAATCAGTAGAATTTGATTATGCGGGTTTAATTTGAGTTTAAGGTAGATTGAATTTCTTAGTCTAATACACCGAAGGGCACCTGCTGTTATCCAGGGTTTTATAATTCTTCTGCTATTAGTAATGATTACATTTTTAGAGTTCGACAGTAAAGCTGTCTTGACTAATTCTATAAGCGCAAAGGCGTAAGTGTCAGGGTCTTTGAAGATGTTAAAAAAGGAGGTATCAGTGTTTTTTAGACTAATAAGGGCATTTTCGTAGTTGACTATTGTTTTATGCTTTTTAGGTATACGAGTATTATAGCAATATTTATTCTCAAGAGATATCAGAATCATACAGTGGTCTGTTACGGTTGTATTTAAAACCGCAGTCAAAGCTACATTTTTTTGTTTTTCAAGGCTTAGGAAGACGTGATCAAGGCATCCATCACCCCTCGTGGGTAGGTTATGAGACGGTAAAAGTCCATGCGTAGATAGCATATTTAAGTAGGTTAGTCTGTTGTTTCTTTCATAACTTGTTTCAGTGGGGGAGATAATTAAGTCAATATTAATGTCCCCTAGGATTAGAATGTTTTTGCATGGAGTAATATTTTCAAGATGGTTGTTAAGGGATGTAATGAAGTTACCTGCATGTAGAAATGATGGGGAGCGGTAGATACCCAGTATAGTGTAATTTGATATATTTAACTGGAGACCGGTGGCATTTATAAGGTTTAGCTCTTTAAATTTTGCTGACAATTTATTTGAGATGTAAACAGCTACCCCGTCACTTTGGTTAATTTGGTGTTTTGTTTGGAAAGTTGTGTAATTCACTAATTGTGGTATGTTTTTATTAGAGTTTAGCCAACACTCTGTGAGAATATAGATATTTTAGCTAACGCTAGGATTTCAGAGGCCATGGAACTGTACTGAAACTGGACTGTCGTGAAGCGTTGCTTTTTTTTTGTTCAGATATTGAATGCTATATCTGTTCTATATTTTGTAATTTACTCAAACAGTTCTGGACGATGGTTATAAGTATACGTAAACGAATTTTCAACAATAATAAAAAAAAAAATAAGTTGGTATTTCTTCACGAACCATGGCAATCCCATTATTTTCAATTTTTCTATAGCCTATGTTACCCGGGCCAACACAAGGATTCTAACGATACCACGCACATCGAAATCGGTTTAGGCGTTTAGAAGTTATGGTGGAATAAAGAAACTCACAAACATACATACATACATACATGAACCCTGAAAACATAACACTCTTTTTTTTTGGGCAGTCGTGTAAAAAGTATATTGACACATCAAAATTTAACCGCTATAGATGAGGAAGCTTTACGAACATCATAATAAAACCAGAAAATATTTTACAAAAGTTTATTATACAAATTGTGTATTCAACATAAATGTATTTGTACCAAATACAAATGTAGTAATAAATAATAATAGGTATCATAAAAGCACAATATTGACAATCACTGATGCACTACAAAATAATAATAATATTATAATAATAATTACTTAAACTAAATAAAATACCAAAAATGTATTTTAATATTAATAAAACTAAAAATGCTGGGTGCAGTAGTAATTCGGTTGTATCACTGCAATGGTTTGTCCATTAACTACGTCAGTGTTTTTTAATTCAAAAGCTTTTCACAAGCTTATGATGATAATCTTGATTTATGTATGTCTTTTAAAGCAGTGAAAATTACATGAAGCGTTTTGTTGACAAACTTTTTGAATTCTGAGAGAAACTATTTTGACAATAAGCTAAATTGTATAATTGTTTCGCTTTTGGCACTTTTAAAAGGAATAATATAATAGTTTGTAAGGTAAAATGTTCATAAAGGTTACTACTATCTATAGTTAATAACTAATTTTCCATTTCAAATAGGTAATTTAATTTACTGAGATGTCAAAATCCAACGTCATTTCGACGTTGTCATTTGTTCAATAAATTACAATATTCAACATGACATTTGACGTCATTCGTTGTATTATCAAGCCAGGGGTTAGAAGCAATTACTTGGTATCTGTGAATCCCCGTAAAACCCACTGAATTATGCATGACAGTTGACAATAATTTATAATTTCAAATCTGCAACAACATTGTGATAATTTAGCACATCGAAGCAATTACAATTATAAAAGATCCAATTCAAAAAGTGATTAAATATACATTTAGTTTTTATACTAGATTATTATGTGAATGATAAATAGTAAACTGTCATTGTAATGTTTAGCATTGAAATAACAATAGAATTTACGATTGAAATAATGAAGCAATCAAGTTGGCATCATAATTACGTGATGATTTAGTCATTAGAAATGAATTCATCATCACATTCATCATTCATTCCATCAATCCATTTGTTATGCATGTCATGTATTTTAAGACGTGCATGCGTACTGGAAAACTTTATTTAAATTAAACCTTTATCGCAGATTTGTAATGTTTTCGTAATCTTGTGATTAACTTTGTTTGATATAACTATTTGAATGCGTCCAAAGAACGATTACATGTAATGTGTGCTTACATTTTTCAGTTATAAACAAAATTTTATTGGAGGGGGCGTCCATAAATTACGTGAGATGTTTAAGGGGGGAGGGGGTCGAGTCAAATCTCATGTAATCTTACGTTGGAGAGAGGGGGGGTCTCGGCAAATATCACGCAATATTTTTCTGATTGAAACAATAAAATATTATACTATTTTGGTCCATTAGATTGTACATGCTTAAGATTTTATAGAAAATTTAAAGAAACAACTCACGTAATTTATGGACGCCCCCTTACTCGTTAAAGTATGTGATGATTCTTGTGTACCTACATAACAATAAATATGATGATTTTAACAAATTGTAATAAATAACAATTGAAAGTTGTATGGGGTGTTTTTACTCAATGGACTTCTTTTTAGAGCAAATACTCACACTCTTAATCCTCAATGGCAGAAAAATGTTTGAAAACAAAAATTAATATAAAACAATTTAGAATGAAATATTAGAATAGGTTTAGGTCCATGTTCACCGAAAAGATAACGGTCTAATTATCTAAAAACAGCTGTCACTGTGACATATTCTCATACAAAAATGTTTTTAAACAGATGTTTTTAGATAATCAGACCGTCATCTTTTTGGTGAACATGAACCTTAAATCACGACATTTAAACGTAGTTTATGGACAATGTTTTTTTTATATTGGTCCCACACTAAACTTAAGTACTACTAATTATAAATGTGGACACTTAATGCAAAAATACTGTTAAATATTAACGTAAATATAATTAAATAAATTAATTGATGTTGGTAGTTGATTTTTTCAGCACAATTTGATCGTGATTTGCAAGTACTCGTACTTCAAAATAACTTGGAATTGTAGTAGAAGCAAAATCTTAGTGAAATGGTAAGATGTTAGGCACGCTACACACTCATGTTTGCATAAGCCTGATTCGGCCCAGTCAGGCACAAAAATTCACATTATATTATGCCATTCGGCCTGTGTTGAAACAGGGTTACTTGGACAATGTGAACTCCTGAGATTTTTTAAGCAGGGTTCGAAATTATAACTATTTACTTTGAAAAATATTCATGTTGACACATAACTTGATCTCTTTAATTTTTGAATAAAACCGCTAAAACAAGAATGCCTTAACTACACTCGAATTCAGACCAAATTTCTATATTGTTTACAAAATTTTACAAACAAATAAACTAGTTGCGTCTTAAGGCGATTTGGCTTTTAGACTACGAACCCTGATTTTAAACCATTATGCTGAAAAAAAACAACATACTCTGACCCAACATTGGACAACATCTTTGTTTTTTTTTTCACATTTTCGTTTTTATTATTAAATGATTATCCACCCCTGCAATGCAGGGCAATGTGAATGTTTTTTTTTTTAATATAAAAAATAATATATCATTGAGTAAAAAATAAGTGATTTATGTATCATATTCGAGTTAAGTAACCAAATTACTGTAATGTAAGAAATCGGTTTGAAGTATGAAATTATAATAATAAAATTTTGTAATTTCTATTAGCGCCCGATTATATACAGTTAAATTCAGCATAAACCACGTTTCACACTCGATTTAACCATGCAATGACGTTTTAAAATACGGTCACAAAAATAAATATCGGTTACTAAAACACATTGTATCAAAGGAATATGGAAGGTGGCTGAAGTACGGTTCTTAGATCGAAAACATATTAAAATGGTCTTAAAATTGCTATTCGATTTTGTAATTTATATCATGTTGGTAAAGTCTATAAGATTTCTAGATCCCCATTGTATTTTCAATAGGTTTCAGTTAAGGTGAAAGCGTTAGGGTAGCCCGCGAAATTCAAATTTTCGTACGTTTTTTGCAATTTGCAGGCCAGTGGTAGGTTGTATAAAGTTGAAAATATCGTTCGCGATCGTAAAACATGTGTAGTTACAGGATTATAACCATCAAAATCATCGATACAACCCTCTAAGTTCATATAAATCGTGGAACGATTTTTTCCAGGTCAAAGTCGTGTCACTTATGTGAGCTTGGAGAAATATTCATGAGAGTTGATTTTTTAATGATCATTATTTTGTTCCTACATACGTCTTTCAGTCGCGAACGATATTTTTATCAACATACAAGCTAGCACTGGCCTGCAAATTGGAAAAAAAATAAGAAAATTTGAATTTCGCGAGCTACCCTGACATTTCCCCCTTAAGTAGTTAATATTCTGTTCCTGGTTTACTTTGCTGAAACGAAATGTGTATTTTTACTTTTTTAAAGCCGTGTTGTAATAGTTTGATAACATTTTTCAGTTTTACAATGGACATTAATTGAACAAAAAAATATGACTGTTTGCTTGTTGTTTTTTTTTTAAATTCCGAATGAATGAAGTATTGGAAGAGGAACTTAAAGGAATTTAAGTGGTTTTGTAAGCAGACTTAAGTTTTTCCGAATCAAATTGTTCGTAAAATATTGATAATGGCTTTGAAAAGTGTCTTTAATAGTCTACAAAGTTGTAAACGGGAATCAAAGCTGAATTGTGTCACTTCATAGACTTTTTAGGATAAGACAATTCCGTTGGTTTTGTTTTTGGTTTTATTTTCAAATCAATTAAAAATGTTTTAATTAAATTTTTTAAATTAGTATTATCCCACGGTTTCGTGGGATCTTTTTAAGTGTATTATTGTGTTAATTAATCTTTAAGTATTTTGTGTAAGTACTTAGTCTTGTAAGATCAGTAGATAAGTATAATATAAAAGTGCATTGTAAAAAAAGACTACACATAATATAACATAACGACACATTGGATCATTTTTACACAACGAGGTTTCACTGGATCTACCAGCGATCCTGTTTGGTGTATTCTTAATTCTCCCAAAAATATTACACCCACTTAGAACATGCGTCCTAGCCAAAGCGAACGCTCGCACGAGTGTACGCGATCATCGCATTGGCATTGGTTTGTTTGGAAAACCTGAAAGTGTTTCTTTCGGCGCAACATAAAAAAAATATAAATTGAACATGACGGCGACGGTCGTTTTGGTTAGGACTCGGCTTTTGGGTAGGTATAGTTTTTCGCCAACACATTTTTATATACTTGGGACGAATAAAACTAAGATGAATTAAGAACACACCTTCACAACGAGCTTTATAAAAACAACTTTTTACAAACCAGGGATTAGCAACCCTTTTTTATCAATTTACCAGCTGCATTTCATTACAAAAAGCCTAAAAAGGTCCCTGTTGTCTTTATATTTTTGGACATTTATACCTACTTAATTTAGTTTTTTTTTTATTACGATAAACAGCCTCAATTCTTGGATTTGTTTCTGGACAGTGCCTCTGCCTCCTCGATCGTGTCTGGTAGTCTCATGTTCCTGGTCTCTGGGAGCATCAGGACTAGGGTGCTGGATATTAGGCACATGACCGCGAAGATCACCGTTGGCATGGATTTGTGGTATAAAGACTGTAAAAGAAAATTCCCACATATTAATTCTGAAAATGTGGAATAATGGTTTCTAAAATTTATTTCCAATTTACTCATTGAAAGACAGACCGTTTTTTACATGGAAAAGTTTTTGCAAATGCTCGGGAGGATTCCCCAAATTGAGAAGATCAGAAAATTTTGTATAATCTGTTCTTTCGAGAACTAGTTTCTCGTTTTTGAAGGTCATTACGCATAATCAGAACCTCGATAGTCTTACAACTGAGTTGTTGAGATCAAGTAAGCAGTCGCTTCATGAAATACTGGAAGCCGATCCCAACAAACTTGAGATGTAATTAGGTAGATGATGATGTATTTTAGGCTTTGTTCGTTGGCACAAAGTAGACCGTGAACTGCTTTTGGCTTCAGAGCTAATAATCGACGAAAAGGGAGACGCTTAAAAGCTTGATAAGGAAAATAAATTGCCCATCCTTATCAACCTTTCTCATATTTTCTGTGCAGAATAAGATGAATATCTTACAAGAACTTCTGTAGGTACTCACCAACAAAGGCGTCATCGGTGCAACAAGCGAGCCAATCCTGCCGGCCATGGAACACATGCTGATGAGGGTCTGCCTCATGTTGGTGGGGAACACCTCCGACACGTAGATGTACACGGAGCTGTAGGCGAGGGTCACGCTCCATTTGCCGATCAGGTACAGGGGGATGGACCAGTAGTCATCTGGAAGAGAAGTAGAGGTTATTCGATACACAAAGAATGAGACAAAGAAAAGATTTTATAAGTCAGAATCAAAATCAAAATCAAAGCATTTGGTTCAAGCAGGTCAGTGACTGGCGCTTTTGAATTGTCGAAACAAAGATGAAAATGAAATGTAGCTACCGTCCCAGTCATAAGCCATAAAACTGTGAAAGTACTGTAGTTGCCTATGCCCTAGCGTAGATCGTAGACTCTATGGAGAAGAACGGGCAAGAAACTCCAAGAACACTCTTTTAAATCATATTGTTGTTACAAAATCTTGGTTACATCTTTCATGTTGAGATGGTGCATTATGTGAGAACGATGTAGCAAGATGTGCACGATATAAGTGTCCATGTTAAACACAAAACAATTTAAAAATAAATATTAATTTAAAAAAAGCCGTGGCACCCAAGAGCTTGCCAGTCCTAACCGACAGCGCCCGTTCACGAACATGACGGATGTATTAGCACCATTCAACTCAACTTTTTGAAGGGAAGTAAATGACCTGACACACGCGCCACCATCAGCGGGACATTTGAGTGAGCATGACATACTCTTAACCGCCAGGGCAAATTCAACAAAAAAAATAAAGACGTAGGTTTCCAGCGAATGATAGCATTCCAGTACATAGCACTCACACAATATGGGATATGAGGTTATATAATACTAGAGATATTGAATTTATACAATGCAGAGATACCTAGTTGTACAATCTTCAGCAGCTCCAACAATACAATTACTGCTATCCTATTATGCGCCCCTGTCCTTGTGGAGCAGGACCGGCATTGAGCCAAGCATTTTATCAGCGATATAATCGTCCAATTTGTAATATGCTTGCTTACACAGTGTGCGTTTAATGCATTTTTAAAATTTTGTTTCATTTAGTTCAAGAATGCTTTGTGGAGTTTTATTTTAGCATTTCAAACAGCACCTATGAAAGACGAGTCTACTTTAGCGAGTCTGAAGCCTGGCTGGACTGATTCAGCACGGGAGGAAACAAAATAGATGGTTAAATTAAAATTAGAACAAATTATATAAAAAGCAAATGTAATAGATACTTTTTTCAAAATTACTAAATGGAAATGTTAAGAGCTCATTTAACATTATTATTCTATTTAGATAATGGTCAAGTAGATAGATGTCAGCATAAGGGGAGGGGCCCTCAAGGGCCGAAGCCTGCCGGGGTTGCGGACCTGTTCGAAAGAGATACCGCGACCCCGGAACATAAAGGGCGAGGAAGGAACATGGATGAGTTTTAGTCAGTAAGAGTCTGACACTCCCTCCCGCTCCGCCCAGAGTGGGAGAAGTCATTTGATGATTTCCCATCCCAAAAAAAAGAGTTTTTGGAGATAAATCTAACGAAAAGACAAAACATACTACTAATTAAGTCATTAGATGCATTTGACTTGTTTCGTCTTATTTTTAATAGCCTCTTACCACAGCTAATCTTCTTGCATTGCCATTCTGACATTGTTGGTTTGTTTGATCGTCTGACGAAAATTAGAGATATGCTGACGTACCTGAGCTAGATAAGATCTAATGACGTAAGAACGTTTCAAAACACGTATTTAACACACAAGTATTTTAATAATGAATGGCTAGCGAGAAAACGTTTTCATCGTTATAGAGATTCACGTGTATTATAATAATTAGTGATTTAAGAAAATATAATATTTATCATCTTTCATTTTGTTCGGACATTAGATCGTGTTCGTTCGTTTATGAAGCTAAGCGCAGAACACACACGTGTAGAATGTTTCGCCACAACAGCAAGGTCGACGGACTGACGCGTCAGCGATGAACGCTTTCTCATTGGCGATTTATCGCGCGACTATTGAAAGTAACTAGACATTTTTATGTTTAATGGCCTTTAAGTGGCCATTAAACATAAAAAGGTAGTTTTATTCTTGCTGAATAAATAAACATCTTAAGATTTCCATCCAAATCATTGTAGATGTATTCGCGTGTGTAATTTATTATTTCAAATAGCTTTTTTTGCACTCAAGAACGCCTATTTTAGAACCTTCAAATCCAGTTTCTAATTTTCTAAATTGTATTATAGCAATCGGTGGCTGTGTTGCTATCATAATGATAAACAAAGGTTTGTTGTATAATACAGGATGGAAGAAACACTCAGCCGTAAATCACGTATTTAGTACATCATTCTGAAAAAAGCTGTTTTCTACAAAACTGCAATACCTATACAATGACGGTCAAAATGTATGTAACAACTGTTTTTTTTTAAATTGCCGATTAAAATTTTCTATTCCAAATGATGTACAGTCACGTCTAATAATATGTTTACACTTTTCTTAATATTATAGCTATTTTCGGGAGAAATAACGATTGTAACTAGGAAATTGGATCTTTTTCATAAAAATATGAGTTACAGAATACTTACTATGTACGTAATAACATTCAATTTTAATCAGTACATTAGGAGAAACCCAATTTAAAAAATGCTTAATTGTTTACATATTATTAGACGTGACTATACCTACTGTATACGTGGTAACTTCGGTGTTCCTTCTATCTACCTCAAATGTTGATTACGATGATTCCACGAAATGTCGCGATCCTTCTTGTAAATAGCCGCGCGATCTAAACCGCAAATATGTAACCAGCCTTAATTAAATGGATTTGTAAACTAAATACACTATATCCGCATTTTGTTTCCGTAGTAAACAAAACTTGTTTACAAACGCATAATCATATGTTTACTATTCAGCTTTTATTTATAATATTCTAATGCGGCTTGTTTATGTTTAAATACTTCGTTCGATAAGCTTGATCAAATATAAGCCAATGTTTTGTAATTTAATATTGTTTGTATTTTGAGTGACGGAATTAATAGGTGGTATATAGTAATCTATTTATATATCATTTGTAATTTTTCCATGCCCTTCATATTTTTTTCGTTACTTAATTATAATTCATGTCATGGTAAGCCCGCTGTGTGCTCGTTTTGTTATTCGATTTATGGTTTTTTCCACTGTCTCAAGCAAATCATAAATGAATTAATTCTTTGATACTCCATGTCTTTATTTAAATAAAAATATTATCAATTTATCGTTACATACGCTTATGTATTGAAACATTGGTTTTGATTTATAAGAATATCAGTTAAAGATTTCCTCAATTTCACCATGTCAATACACCCTTTTTGGTTTCGTATTTGTTTTTCTTTTTATACAGGCTGTAAACAACCTCATCACGAAGAAGCCGTCAACCGAGCAATCTGTACATCAAACTAAGTAACTTTACTTTTTTTTTAGGTGAAACATCATGTTTTAGTGGCAAAACTCAATGTAATGCACTCAAAACATTGTGCTGATGGATGGATTGAATAGTACCGGAGTGGTGGAGGTGTTTAAAGTAAAAATCTTACAATAAAAACCTATATAAAAAAACTTGTCAAATTAAAATAAAAACTTATATAAAAAAAACTTGTCAAAAATAAAGAAACTTTGACCCCCAATATCTCCGTTACTGTAGTAACGGAGATATTGGGGGTCAAAGTTAGGTTCCCGGGTATGGTGTTCAGCAAAAAAAATGATCGCAATGACGGGGAGAACAAGTGCCTTTCAGCTTCGTTAAGTAGTACTTTACATCCTACATACTTTTGTTTCATTTTAAATTCAACCTTTTTTTGTTTAGTCCTGTGTGAGTCTAACAAATACTTTTTCTCGTTTTACAAGAGCATGTATATCAGTAACAATAGTTTCTTTGGTCTTATAACTACGATCATAGATCCTTTTAACAAACATTGCGATAATTCTAATATTTATTACAATTACCATCCGATGACAGGCTGTTGGCGGATGTTTAGATGTAAAAGGGATATGTCCTTTACATTGTGACAACAAAGGTTAAAATAAAATTATAGTTACAGATAAGACAGAATATTGAAATGTGGTTGGCAATGGTGTGTTCAATGCTCGTAGTATTTTTTATATTACGATAGCGTGACCAAGTGCCGATTGATTGACTGAAATATAGGGTGTGAAACACCTCTTAACGAAGCACTTCTTTTCCCCGTCATTGCGATCATTTTTTTGTTCTACACCATACCTTGGAACCTTCTAGTTACGGAGATATTGGGGGTCAACGTTACAACTTTTTGACAAGTTTTTTTTTAATACTAGTTTTTTTTTACACGACCCCCGTACTATTCAATCAATATATCAGCACAATGTTTTAAGTGCGTTACGTTGAGTTCTACCACAAAACATGATTAAAACCTCAATAAGCAATATTTTTTGCGTAAAGTTACTTAGTTTGATGTACAGTATGCTTGGTTAACGGCTTTGTGATGAGGTGGTTTACACCCTGTATGTATGTTTAATAAAAATATTAAATGTACGATTGATCACACGTTACTGGCAACGCATTACACATACTAATATTACGTTTGGCTTTGATTAAAACCTCAATAAGCAATATTTTTTGCGTAAAGTTACTTAGTTTGATGTACAGTGTGCTTGGTTAACGGCTTTGTGATGAGGTGGTTTACACCCTGTATGTATGTTTAATAAAAATATTAAATGTACGATTGATCACACGTTACTGGCAACGCATTACACATACTAATATTACGTTTGGCTTTGACCTAGTCTTATTTATCGGTTTTAAATAGGTGGCTTTTATTATCTCATAAATAAATAATTTAGAAAGGTCAGGTGCGTAGTACTCAGTGAGGAGCTCGTGGCTAAATAATAACAGCCGCTCGGGTCGATCTTTAGGTTAAGCCATGCTTGCCTAGGTTGGTCGGTGGATGAGTGATCACACTTTTTTTTTTAGCTTTTTTTTTTTTAGGATGGGATATCATCAAATGACTTCTCCCACTCTGGGCGGAGCGGGAGGGAGTGTCAGACTCTTACTGACTAAAACCCATCCATGTTCCTTCCTCGCCCTTTATGTTTCGGGGCCGCGGTATCTCTTTCGAAAAGGCCCGCAACCCCGGCAGGCTTCGGCCCTTGCGGGCCCCTCCCCTTATGCTGACATCTCTTTGAGGCGCGCGTGGAACACGAACGCGCCGTCGACACGGCCTGTCGTCGTCGTTAGACGGACGGACGGCTAGCTAGCCCATAGCCAACCGTCCACAGGCCCGCATCTACGGTGGCCGGTAGCCACCACGTGGATGGGTGATCACCCTTACATACCGAGTTTCCTCCGTTCCTCGGAAAGCATGTTAAGCCGTTGGTCCCGGCTGTCATTTGTCCATCTTTGACAGTCGTTACAGGTAGTCAGTGGCCCCAAAAGTCTGACACCAGTCTTACCAAATGGTTATCGTATTTTCCAGTATTAACTGGGTTGTGGAGGTCAGATAGGCAGTCCCTCCATGTAAAATACAGGTATTCAGCTGCATTCGGTTAGACTGGAAGCCAACCCCAACATAGTTGGGAAAAGGCTAGGCAGATGATGAGGTGCGTAGTACTCACTCAACCTGGTTCAGTTGAAAACCAGCGTCGGGCACCCGGCATTTTGCTGAACCGTGAGGCACACAGCGTTAAATCATTTTTACTTATTTTTTTGTTTAAGTTAAAATATCGCTGGACATAAAACAAAAATCGCTGGACATTAACACACAGCGCCACCCAGTGCCACACTAAGCAAAGCTTGTGTCGTGGACACTAGATAGTTGATATACTACATATGTATTTTTTGGTTGTAAATACATACTTACTATACATATTAACATCCATGACTCAGAAACAAATGTCCGTGCTCATCACACAAACATTTGCTCCTACCGGGATTCGAACCCAGGACCCTAAGAACGTAAGGCAGCGTCACTACCACTACGCCAGTCGGGTCGTCTTACAAGTAAGGTTTTTTAATATTTAAGTTTTATTTTTGTTTGCCTTTTATTATTATTTTTATACCGTGTGCACTTGTGGCGTGTGCCAAATAAATGTTATTTTTTTCTTTCTTTCTTTCTACTCGCATGTATGACTAGATGTATGAATGTGGACGAGCCAAGAGGAGTATGTCAGGGTTGTATCAGATGGGATTTACTCCCACGAGAAACGGCGTGAGTTTATGTATGTAAGTATGAAAATAAAATTAAATCTGTTTAGATAGCTTGCTTTGCGATCCTACTAGTCGGGCTCATTATTAAAGACTAGCTGACCCACGCGTCATATAAGAGAGGAAATTATAATAATTTTATTTTTATTTTTTTTTATTGAATGTAGCGTAATGTTATATAGCCTAAAGCCTTCCTCGATAAATGGACTATGCAACACAATAAGATTTTTTCAATTTGAACCAGTAGTTCCTGAGATTAGCGCGTTCAACCAAACAATCAAACTCTTCTGCTTTTTAATATTAGTATAGATAATTGGTACGTGTAGGAGCAGATGTATTAAATTTGATAAAGTAAAAGGAGTATGTATACCGTTGTGTCTATGGTTTTGTTAAAGGCGAAACTGAATTAAACAGTTAATATAGAAATTAGTACTCACTTCTTGGCAAGAAAGCGAACAGCAAACTCATCAGTGAACAGGTCAGATACGTGGCCACCAGGGTCTGCTTCCTCCCATACTTGTCCAGCACTATCACGACCACGATGTACGCCGGAATCTCCACCAGCGTCACCAGCATGAAGCTCACGTACCTATTACTACTCAACGACACAGAGTTAATCGACAAGCCGTAGTACACTAAAGAACATGTCATCCACAAAAACGAACATATCATCAGTCTCTTCCATATTATACTAGAACGTATTGCCTTCGACAGCTGGGACTTCTTATCAGTAGTCTGACTTTCAACCTTCAGTAAAGGATCTCCTAAACAGTCCAGCTCAAGTTTCCTAGGATCCAAATTGTTGATTTTTGCTGCTTTTTTTAGGACGGTAACAGCTTGGTCACGTTTGCCTTTGCTGAGGAGCCAGCGGGCGCTTTCGTTCATGAACCAGATGTAGATGACGACGATCAGGGCTGGGCAGTAGAGGATGAGGATGTAGGTGCGCCAGCTGTCGATGACCCAAGCGAGAAGGGCGATGAGCACCACGCCGATTACAAAGGTCATATTGCACATGGCGGATACTATGACTCGCTGTTTGAGGCCGACTAGCTCGATAACTGTAAAGAATAAATTTGTATCAGTATGGGCATGTCGTGAGAATTGCCGTATTTAGTAAACGATGTTGAAGATGGTATGTATTGTGAAGTGTTTCCTAATAGGTTTAGTGCAAATTGAAATGGAATTGACATACGAATATTTTATTTTTAGTGTGATATTAGCGATCTATAGTGATAAATTCTATCTAGAGTGTCTCCATTTAGAGATTAAATCAGTAATATGACGGCTTAATTTAAGATTACTATCATTACAGTAGAAGACAACATCAATTAGTGTACTCATGATATCTTTTTATGATTACTCGATGTTGTAGGATCTTAACAATTTTTTTCGGTGATAAACACTACGATAATCTTAGTTCTTTATCTTTTAAAACAAGCTGTACCCATAGGCCTAATAATCAAGGCATCTTTGCAAAATGGTTGTTGCTACAACTTTTTATTACTGCTGAAATTATATTGGTCTAAGTTGGCAACTACCTAACTTGCCGAGTTACGAAGTCGTCAACTAATTCTGAATGCTTTCCCTAGAGGAGTAAGTCAACTCCTCCGAATATTATGATGTAGGTACCTGAAGGAGTATTGCAAAAACTAATGGAAAATTTGAGACAGTTGGTAGATGAAGGGAAATCATGATAATACAAGAAAAAAAGACTTACTAAAAACATAAGCCGACGGATACAATCCACCGCCAAACGCAGCCTCCAAGAAATGCATCGCTACATAAGTCAAATAATTTGGTGAAAACGCTCTCGCGAAACCAAATATGAAGCTTGTAGTAGCTGCAAAGCCTACAGCTACTTTCCTTCCAAACCGGTCAGATATGGCCCCAGTAAATAACATGGCGACGAACATCCCACAGTTGTGAATGGTCCCCACCAAAGCCCTCTTCCATTCCTGACAGCCGAGGTTAAACTGAAAGATGAATAAGACTTAGAAACTGTTCAAGTGTCTTATAATTAAGTAGCATGTTTAGAGCGTGGAGTTTACATATTTGGCGCAGTGGCGTCCACCTCCTGAACTTCGATTACTGCGGACAAATATAGTATTATTATGTAAAGCCAATAACTTTGTAACGAGTCTACGTGTAATTTGTTTGGATGTTCAAATTACATATGGACTCGGACTACAAATTGCCCATATAACATTCTTGGGCGATGTGAAATAAAATATATCAGATAAAAATGTACATTTCAAATGATACAAGGCTCTTTTTTTGCCAAAATCAACAAAATTCACAGAGCAGTTGACATGAGAAAGTGGAATACGCAAATAGACAGTTTCATGTTACACAAATAAGGATAAGAGTTTCTTTTGCAAATATTTTTGTATTACTTCAGGTAAGAATTCGTACTTTACGAACAAGAAAATAATCTGAGTTGGAAGGCTTGATATTATATCAACTGCTATGCTTAAAAGGCTATACAGTACTCTTGAGTCTGTATTCTAGAAAGAAACTTAAACATTAATCTGTACTCAAATCTTACAATTTTGAATCGAGATTACTGCTTGGGTTAACACAAGGAAGTGGTGAAATGTGGGCGTTTTGAGGTTTGGTTTTTATGTATCTGTTGACAAAGCACCAAGCGCTAATTCTTTTGATTCCTTTGAGTATCGTTCTAGAATAAGCCTGTATAAATTATATTAAAAAATAGGCAAACAATTAAAACTGTACGGCTTTACGATCCATTGAAACAAAACTTAGTGTAATTAAATTAAAACCTTCGTCTATTCTACTGACCTCTTTGACAAGTGAATATTCATCCTCATAAACAAATTTCTCACAAGCCATGGTTTTGTTCAAGTCGAAATTCTCAGGCTGACACTGAAACTCGGAGGAGTTCAGAGGTATGTACATCTTGCAAGATTCCGGCTTGTTGTGGATTTGGTTCGTCGGGATGGCGTAGTTGATCCACGAGGTGTCGTTGAAGCGTTGCTCGCAGCCGTCGATCTCGCATCTGTTGGTAAAATAGTAGATGTTTTTCAATAAATTAGTATTCAACCACAGAGCTGTGTAGGTCGTAGCATACTGATCGGGCATTATTTGAGTCTTAGTCGCGTTGGTTGTGTTGCTGGAGAATTTTTGCGTCACTTCTTTTACCCAACTAAAATACTACAAAATCATGAACTGTAGAGATCTTATTAAATCAGCCGAATTGTATGTTAATAATGACTTAGGTGTTTGATCTACATCTTTATCTTCGTGTAAGACCACATCATCTACTTCGTATTTACTACCAATTTAGTCTAATATATAAGGCACTTAATTATCTTTTATGAAAGTACTTTGAATCTTAAATTACGTGCCATCTGCGTAGTCATGGAAGGAATACGTATAAAACATTAATAACAAAAAATAATAATAGGAAACTCCTCATTATGTTCACCAGGAAATTCCCATTGTTATTTATTCAACGATACATAGCCCTCTTTTTGTTACACCTTAAAATAGACGACTTACAACAAAAACTTATAAGGAAAATTAAATCGAGATTATTTTGGTACTAGGAGAGCAACAACCGGAGCAAATTGAGACAGTACGTCAGGTATCCTTAAATAAATTTAAATCAGTATAGTTCAATCACCTATTTATAACAAGAGAGAATGATTGAGCTTCTATGCAAATTAAGATAATTGAGCTAACTTTTGGGTAAGGAAAGAATAGATTTAGGTCCATGTTCACCGAAAAGATAACAGTCTGATTATCTAAAAACAGCTGTTACTGTGACATTTTCCCATACAAAAATGTGTTTTAAACAGCTGTTTTTAGATAATCAGAGCGTCATCTTATTGGTGAACATAGAGGTCTATAAATATTTTGCTGATTAAGAAATAAAAGTAAACTTCAACGAGAATGGAAGAAAAAACCAAGCTGCAGTGGCCCCAAGTCATATTCTAAGCAAATTTTCAACGGATATTTAATCTATACTAATATTATGAGTTTGTTTTTTTTTTTTTTTTTTTTTATCGTTGGACATTAACACACAGCGCCACCTAGTACCACACTAAGCAAAGCTTGTGTCGTGGCCACTAGATAGTTGATATACTACATATATACTTTTTTTGTTTGTAAATACATACTTATTTTACATATAAACATCCATGACTCGGAAACAAATGTCCATGCTCATCACACAAATATTTGCTCCTACCGGGATTCGAACCCAGGACCCTATGAACGCAAGGCAGCGTCACTACCACTACGCCATTCGAGTCGTCGTTTGTTTGTTTGTTTGAACGCGCTAATCTCAGGATCTACTGGTTCGAATTGAAAAATTATTTTTGAGTTAGATAGTCCATTTATCGAGGAAGGCTATAGGCTATATAACATCACGCTACGACCATTAGGAGCGGAACAGGAATGAAAAATGTTGCAAAAACGGGGTTTTTTTTTTCCTTTCGTTTTTCTCTCTTATGTGACGCACACGAAGTTGCGTGGGTCAGCTAGTGATTTGATATAAGTATTTCTCGTAACGTCTATTGACCGCCTTGATGGTCTAGTGATCGCAAGCGCGACTACCGTGCATGAGGCAGGAGCTCTTGTCGGGTGGTTTGATTCCCAGGTCGGCCAAATTCAGTCTGGGTCTTTCCATCAGGATTTTTTTTGTAGCAGCCACGGAGTCCGGATTTGTGCCCAGCTATAATTTATATGTATGTGTACGAAACTGTGTACAGTTTCAATGTAAATTAGTAATTCAAGTATATAAATAAATAAATATTACTGGACATTACACACAGCACCATCTAGTGCCACACTAAGCAAGGCTTGTGTCGTGGCCACCAGACAGTTGATATACTACATGTATACTTTTTGTTTGTAAATACATACTTATTATACATATAAACATCCATGACCCGGACACAAATGTCCATGCTCATCACACAAACATTTGCTCCTAACGGGATTCGAACCCGGGATCCCAAGAACGTAAGGCACCCTCAGTACCGCTGCGTCATTCGGGTCGTCAAATAACTACTGAGTATCATAATTCCACCATTTAATTTTAATAAAGTAAGTATAGCAGTAAAAATAATAATATAAGCATTATTGACGATTAAAATATTACTGAGTCCGGAGAAGAACAAAGAATACTGTTCGTGGATCGAAGTTTGTAGAACTGGCTTCCTACGGTAACCTATAGATACATACATATATAGTCGTAGAGTATCTTTTCATATACGAGTAGTAACAATATCTTAACTTGATCGTTGTATTTCCGTAATTTTCTATAATAGATGTAATTTATACAGCACTTTCCGATGTACCCACATCATTGACGAAATATAACCAAGTAATGAAACTTCAGAGGAGGTCATTTGTCAGGTCCTGAGAAATGAAATTATACTCAACATCTCGCAACGCAACGTCCACAGAAGGTAAGGTATTACACATCACTACCTAACTAACAGTGAAGGCTAAAGCAGCATTGTTATTATAAAACGTATATAATTATAAACTATAAATAATTCATTAATATTGTTCCTTTCAATTTTCAACCGTATTTCTATGATGGATTTAGAATTAATTTAGTTTATATTCCAGCTGAAGGATCAACAAATAAAACGGCTGATGAACCATTTTAAATAGATGCCGTTCGTACAGTAAATTAGATTAAATCACTTAAAATAACTATTGAGTCATCTTAAATAGGTACCTGCTCATGTTTGGGGCAAAATAAAGTCAAAACGGTCGTTACAACGAAAATAGACAGCATTGTTTTTTTCGATGAGAATAATATTAAAATGTTAAATTAAAAACATTATAACCGTGGAATTTTTCAGATGCTATTTTTGCCTTCGCGGGTAGAATCAGGATGAGGCTAGCACAGAAACTTTAGGACTTGCATTACAAAAAAGAGCCCGTAGTAAGTGAAGTCAGAATAATGAATCTTACTGTATTGCTAAAGAAGGAAATATCTTCAAAGTCTCGGCAATCTGTAGGTGAAAGTCCTCTTCTCATAAAGATATGGCAATTGACATTGACTACCGCGCTTGCTAATAGGCTTCCTCAGGGTATCAGTGTCGTCAATCTTAACTTCTAAGAAATACCAAAGGAAAACTCACCTATATGCCAATTCCTGAGCTTCAAAGATGAACCCACACTCGAAGAAGCTGCTCAGCAGAATAGGGAAGAGAAGGAAGACGAAGTTTAGCAGGTTGTATCTGCCGTAAGGACCCAACATCTCAAGGACAGAGTCCAGGTTGATCTCTTTCTTGATTTCCTCCATGGTGCGGTGCTCTGCTTGGCTTGGTGATTATCTAGAAAGAAGAATTAAAGATTAGTGGTGATGATTGTAGGATATAAAGCTGATGGGGAGGCAACCATTAGTTTCTGAATGAGGATTATGAAGTTGAAAACCGATCAAGTCCGGTTACGAGCCCCATATTAAGATGGTCATCTCTTTTTCTTCATCTTTTTTAATCGACTAAACTGTTCTCTTAATAACCCAATGCCCAATGTTATGATGGTCCAACAACTAACTTTTGGAGTTCAGATTGGCCACATAGCTCGTCTGACCTCCATGCAGACGATGCAGATGCAGGATGCAGTTCGATATCATTAGCATATGGGACATCCTTGTGCTAATGATATAGAACTGCTTCCGAATACATTTAAGGTAAGGCAGAAAATGTTATGGATGAATTTTCCTAGCTAAGATTTACATTGACGGAATTGACCACACGAATCAGATCAAGTCTAAAGACTCTATGCATCATTAACTTCATCTATGTTTGCTTCTCTTTGTATTACATTATGATTATGACTATGTGCTGATCTAATTCTGTTATTGTCTCGGATATTTAATTATATGTAGAACTGGCACATGCAAAGTCATGCGCGGTTTATTCGTCATTCTTTTCAAGATCAGAATGCACGTGTGAACTTGGAACTAAATCAATGGTTCCGCTTTATTTCTACACAGATTTTAAATACGCTGTTTGCCTAAGGTTTGAGTTTGGTCTTATCTGTATTATTGCGTGTGTAAACGCGTCATTTACACATATCGTAGCAAAATTTGGTATGTTAATCAAGAAAACCAAAGGTTTTTGTACGGCAAAGAACATCAATTTTCAATTCTTTATTGCGTACCATAATGTATAAAGATGGAAGAAAAAATATAGTCACAATTATGGACCCTGTCGGGCACAGCACAGATTTAGTAGGAGAGAGGAGGAAGAATACTGGGCTTTTTTTGCACTTTATAAATAATGCTGTAACATAAAAGGTTTAGGCTTGTTTGTGAATAATTTAGGTTTTATTGCTGACATTTCCCATGTCCTAACTAAAGCGACTGATATTCCTCATTCATTTAAAAAACCGCGCCTATTCCAGCGCAACCACGCGTTCGGGTTCACCGAACAACATGAAAGCGACAGTCGCATGTTCGCGCAACGAGTCTTATAAGAAGTTCACAAGGTTGCGACCTAACCAAAGTGAACGTTCTTAGCCGAATTTGTTCTAGAAAGAGAGGATCTTCAAAAAAAAAAAAATGTTTATTTCGTTATTACACGTTATACAAAGTTATACAGTTGGTGGCGTCCCCTTTTAAGCATAACTTAAACCTAAGCTTCGTACTTTTGTTCTGTTCTTATGTTTTTGTTTGTTTATTCACATCTAGCTAAAACCGGTTTCATGATGGAACATCACACTGCATTACTCTGCATACACAAATTGTCAAAAAAACTTAGCTCTGCAGCATACGCCGTTAGAAAAATTCGTGATTTAACTGATTTGGAAACAGCCCGTTTAGTTTATTTTAGTTATTTCCACAGCGTGATGTCGTACGGTATCCTCTTGTGGGGCAATGCCGCCGATATTCAGACTATATTTGTATTGCAAAAAAGGGCAATTCGTTCAATTTATAAATTAAGTCCCCGATACTCCCTCAGAGAAAAATTTAAAGAGATTAATATTCCTACTATGCCCTCTCAATATATTTATGAAAATCTTTTGTACGCACACAAAAATATTAATTTGTTTAAAAAATACAGTGATATCCACAACATAAATACGAGAAACAAACACAAATTTGTTATTCCTGCTACGAGGCTCAAGAAAATAGGGGGAACGTTCAGATGCCAATGTATACGCTTTTACAATAAACTTCCGAGCCATATTCAAGCACTTAGTCTAAATTAATTCAAATCGTTTATAAAACGGAAGCTATGCCTGAAAGCCTACTATCATGTTAATCACTACCTCGATGATAAAAAGGCTTGGGATTAAGCTGCTCCAACGAAATTTGCTCTGCGAATATAGAAATTTCGGACTTCGCTTGTTTATTATTGATTCCTTTCTTTTATACACTTTGACATGAATGCATATTATTATTATTTTTTTACTTTATTGTTTATTATTTTGTGTGTGTGTGTGTGTGTGTATTTGACATGAATATTTACTTGTGGTTTTTGACATTTAATGACTTGACATGAATACTTAGTTCAGTATTTTATTATTTTTTACATTTTTAGTTAATTTTTATTGTTTTATGTGTGTGTATTTGACATATCGTATTTTTATTGACATTCATTTTGTAAATTATTATTAATTTTATTTTATTTTTTGCGCTTTTGTGAATGTGAGGACCATGTGGGTTACATTTCATTTTATTTTATTTTATTTTTTTTACCTCCCAACCGTCTGGCAGTTTGAGTTCTATAAGCGACCTACCCAAATGTCCTTTCTTTGGTATTGTTCGTCGTTTCATTGAGCTCCTTGAGTCGAGCTACACGATAACTGACAAATGCTTGCACTGACTGGACAGGTTTACTCAAATCTGTATGGTTCTTTCTTCAAAAGACCATCTCAGACACTAACATCTACATGATCCTCATGTGAATTGAGCAAGATTATGTCTGGACTTCAAAAGAGACTATGACCTCTGAGTTTGTTTCGGCTGTTTCTTCTCAGAGTAGTCAGGTACGAAACACCGGCCCCATCTAGTTTAAAAAAAAAATTGACGTGTAAAAGTGTTTGTGAAAACCTACTTACAAAATAAAGATCATTTATCATTTATCATTTATCATTTATCATTAATGATTATAATATTAATGATATTCATTTCGCAAAGTATTTGGGTCATATTAAATTATTATTCAGTCACCCACTCGCCATGATTATTTAAATGAGGTATTGTGTGCACGTCGTGGTACTTTGTTCTGATTATTGTGACCAATAGTATCTTCTTTATTATTGTTTTCTACCTTTATTTTTATTACCTGCGGGTTTGGTTCTATTTCTGTTTTATTACTCTTTTGTTTTGAGATAAATTGAATTTGTTTGTTTCACTGCTGTTGTTGGTGGTAACAAATGTAACGAGGTTTTTTTGTTACACGATTCATAAAATATTGGGATAAATAAATTAATAATCTCATCAGAAGAGGCAGACAAAAAGTTTTAAAATATAATAGAAAGAGCAATGTAGATCTATCTAATAAGGATAGCACCATAGTCGCAGTGGCTAAGCGATTACCTGATTTGTCACTTGCCGCGGGTTCGATCCCTGAATGGAACATAATATTTGTGTTCCGGGTCTTGCTGTTTGTGTGTGGAGGTTAAAATGTTCGTAAACGTAACCACTATACAGGAGAAATTTTAAGGGCAAAACAAAAAGAAAATAGATTTCGTATTAATTTTTTAAACCCCGACGCAGAACCGACGCGACGGGGTGATAACCGATTTCGATTTTGTTTATTTTTGTTTGAAAGATGAATTAGTCTGTAGTGTTCTTAGCTATGTTTGATAAAAATCAGTTCGTGATGACCGCCGCCACACAATGGCGGATTTCATATTTTTTCAACAACTCCCTCAATATGGATATCAAATGAAAGGGCTTTAATAGAATACCATACCTTATAATAAATTTCAAATCCAAGATGGACGCAACCACAAAATGGTGAATTACATTTTTTTATTTAATCTAGCTTGTAATCTAACTTTTATTTACGAAATACATTATGTTGTACTATTATAATTGTTCTCAACTTTATTGTATCTTCATCATTCTGTTTCATCTTAGTCCGTAATCCACCGAGAAATCCAAATCAAATAAACCAACGCACTGGTTTGTACTTAACAATTCGTTCCAACCGTGGGTTGAGGTAGACCCTTCCTGGTTTAAATCCCACATGGTCGCACGCTGTCATGTCATAGGAATATTAATGTATCTGAGAATGATTCACACACTCTACATAATAGCAAAGGCTTGTGGCGCTTATTGAAATAATTAAATACTATTGTAGTTGAATTATTATCGCGCGATATTAATAATAGATTTGTTTTTATTATAAGCATAGTCTACAGGGCGTAAAGAACCTCATCACGAAGCCGTCAACCAAGCCTTCTGTACATCAAACTTAGTAACTTGGCGCAATAATTATTGCTTGAAAACGACTTGCTAATTTAGACCCTAGTGTCCCCATAAGGAAGAAAAGTATGATCGTCTAAACAAAGTACACCTATTCAATTTCATTTTTTTGAAAAAAATATTAACTTTGTGGGTATTACTCGTATTAAACATTGTTTTATTTATAACGTTCTAAATATAATTTTATTGCTCTGTACGTAGAAGAGCTTGAAATGTAGCATGTATTTATAACACGTGAGAGTAATTCATATTTATTCGACTTTTCCTCAATAGGGTACAAAGTTGTAAATGATTTCTGTTATCGCTTAAAACAAGTCTGTTATATTATTTTATGAAGTTACTTATTCTTTTACCGAGACTACCCATTATATGTATAGTAATGAAATACATAATCATAAATAATTCCACGCCTGAATCTTCGACGTTTAGGCAAAGGAGTACATTTTTTTTTCTTATGGTACTTAAATCGTCAAATTAATGACTCCACCCGCTCTAGGCGGAGCGGGAGGGAGTGTCAGAATTTTACTGACTAAAACCCATCCATGCTCCTTCCTCGCCCTTTATATCCCGGGGCCACGTTATAATCTTGCAAACACCACATCCACATTTGGCAAATTTTCAGCCTAGTTGAACCAAGAATTCAGAAACATGTCCGCCATATCCACCAACCCCCACTCCCACGTCCCAGCTGTGGGAACAGTGCAGAGTGTAGGCTGAATTATATGCTTCAATGAAATCATAAGATGATGTAATCTTCTGTTGTTATAAATATCGGTAGTCGGTTTGATTAGTTTAGTGTTAATTCAATATCTATTTAGACAGTAATCCTATTACATCTTGTAATTTTAGGAAAATGGAAAGTTCTATACGGGACATAGCATATTTACCATGCCCACCATTTACGTATTTCTATTGAGTTTATACGTGATCATGGTAATTGAAACAGTGCTGAAATATCAGGAACTCAAAATAAATAGTATAAACATATTAATATCTCGAATTTAGTGTTATAATATAGAAATTAATATTGTAAAATGTTTAAAATTTTTGTATTTATAATTTTTATGGTGGACATAATAAAGAGTATTCTATATATTATAATCTGCAAGTAAACTGTTTTTGTAAATAGAATTATTCTACAGCAATAGAACCAATAATTTCCAGCTCTAATAAAACAAACAATATTTATAATAATTATCAGCACCCTATTTAATTCAAACCAAACAAGGGGCATCCTATGTACACAGAGCTAATCCGTAGTTATCTTAATTGTATAAATTAATCGTTTAATGGGTAATTGTGTAGTTGAGCCGGTGCCCGATACTCTAATTGACCTTTTAATTTATGAATGGGACTGACTTTATTAACTAGGATTGGTTGGGTGACTCATAAGGCGGTACGAGCTTAGGAATTAACTCTCGGTTTCTATTTAAGGACTGAAGTTTTTACAGGGGCTAAATTAGCAACTCTTTTTGTGGTGGTTCAAACTTTGGTTGAAACACTGTTGGAATAAAGTTCTTATTGGCTTGCACTACAAAGTGGTTGTTACGTCAGTCACTGCTGCGGACCGAATAGTGGGAAATGAGTGGTTTCGATTGATTTACAAAAGATGTATTGATTGGACTAAAAAATAAAACGTTATGATGCTAATATGTTACTTTCAGAATTATTTGCCAAAAAATCAGAATAGATAGCAAGTATTCTAGCATGGCTTTTACTCGTTTAAAGAAATTTTTAGAGATAAGTTCTTGATTTTTTTAACGAGCAAAATGAAGTTTCATGGTATCAAAACACGATCATACTAGCATAATATATCCTGAAAAATATCACATATTTTTCTGGTTTTGTTTATTGCAGTGAATCATATACTTTCAGGCATTATAAAACTCGCGTTTAGCTTCTGTAGTCACCTTAAGTAACTGGCTTATGCTTTCGTAAGTGACCCACAGGATCTTACTACCAGGTAAAAAAAAACCAAATCCAGGTTATAAACTATCAGTGTGTCAAATTTTATTCAAATCCGAGCAGTAGTTTTTACGTGAAAGAGTCACAAACATCCATACATCCTCCAAAACTTTCGCATTTATGCCATGGGGCCTTTGTCACTCAGTTTTTTTTATCAGCCTGCCTGTCGTGGGACAGAGCAGGCTGATATAAAAAAAAAAACAACTAGTCATTATACCGTCGCGCACCGCCTTCGGCTGATATTGTTTCAATGAGGGATTTTCTATTAATTCAACTCTACCCTAGTCGCTGGATAGATGGCGCTGGTCTGACTACGTTACTGCAAGGAACAGAACGTCACATAATATCACTTGGACCTAATGATTATATTCGGAAGCTTATGCAAACGAAAGTGTCGGTCAACGAGCGTATGTGACGAGTGTTTTTTCAAGCGTTTTGGCTTTGGCACCCAGTAACGTAGTCGGATCAACGCCATCTAGCGAGTTCATGGAAACTATTTTTTTTTAATTGTTAAAAAGAAAACCTCTCATTGCTTAAAAATTCATACATATCTAGTAGTTTGTAGTTTTTACTTTATCTATTGACGAACTTAACACAACTTCACGCTAATACTCCCTGAGGTTAGGCGGAAGTGTACCTAATAGCCCCACGTTAAGCGAGTTATGTTTTAAGTCCCATGTAAGTCCTAACTCCGTGGCTGCTAATAAAAAACTCCTGATGGAAAAGGCCAATAACGCTTTGGCCAACCTATGAATCAAACCCAGGACATCATGCTTAGCAGCCGCGATTTAGACCACTTGACCAACGAGGCAGCTAAAAACAACATTTAAAAAGAATATTTTCAACTTCTCACACCCATTTGTCAAACGACATCTGCTCTTACATAAAACCGTCATTTTATTTACTTAGAAATAAACACTGTAATGCTAAAAGTGATTCATTGTCCACATATGGTTCTGCCTACCACATAAGGTATGAAAGCGAGAAATATTTCGCAATACAGCGACAAACTTGGTAACTGGATTAATCCAGTTCATTTCAATTTTTGACACAGTATATTTTTGGAAACGCGTCGTTTGGTAATTTTATATTGCCAACTGAAACTATTTTAGTACTTGACCGTATTTGATATTAATAAATTCGGGAGCATTTTAAAGCTTAAAATAGGACTAGAAAATTATGTGATTATTGCCAAAAGGAAGTAAAACCAGGTGTTCAATAGTTTGTGCATCCCTGGGAAAAAGGCGTAAGGTTTTGTTTGCGTAATTATCGCTGTACTTTTTTTAAACCATGTGTGATTGCACTTTTAATTTGGTATTTTTTTTTTATAAGTACTATTTCATATATATGCGTAGTGGTCCTTCGAGCCGGATCACTTAGCATTTTTGACGTCAAAACCCCGTTTATCTTGAGAACACTAAGTTCAAGAAATTCATATACCAATACATATTGAATAAAGATAAGTATAACCCTCGAACACCAATGAAGCCATTCAGAAACCATACAAAAGCCCCAAAAATCCCGTCCCACAAAACGCAAACAGGATGTCCACATAATCAATTTCATACTTAGTTCTGCAACACTGTGTGAGCATTATAAAGCATAATCCACGATGATGTGCTGTGCAGTGATGCGCGATTCCTTGTAGCCTCACCACGAAGGTCGGTGTCGGGTGACCGCTTCGTCATACAATGATATGAGTTTGTTTTGACTTAAATGGGAAGCATGGAAAAATCTTGAGGAAAGTTTTGAGTGTAGATGGAAACAGGACTAATAGAAGACCAAAGAAACGATGGATGGACTGTGTAAAAGATGATATGCCAAGAACAAATAAAGGTGTCTAATGAGATGACGAGTTACACAGAATTATGGCAGAAGACTTGCTGTGCTGACCCCAAATAACTCAAGATAAGGGAAAGAGAAAGATGATGACGGGTCTGATTGATGTTAGCTAAAAACGGAACGACAGGACTACTGTGTGAAGAAATGATTTGGTAGCAGCTGATACTGTAATAGTAATCTAATGAAGTAGGACCAGTAATTCAAGGAAACGCAGTCGCTACAAGTATTCAGCTGCATCGGGTTACACTGGAAGCTACCCAAAGTCAGGAAAAGACTAAACAAATGATGATGAAATAATGCCAATTTACTACTAAAAATTGACAAGGATTTTCAAGAGCACTGTTACTTTGTGAATTTCATAATATTTTCTCGTTTTATCAATATAACATGAAGTACCAAAGTCTCTAAGTAAGCTACGGTTCACGGCTAAGAATTTCTCACGGTATACATTCTACCTATTGACCGTTCGCATAGCATTACTAGGCAAAACAGATATCCTTTAGTTGGTCCGGACATTCTAAGCTATCAAGTTTCTGATTGTGCTCACGGTATGCCGTTACTAACTAGGAAGGACGTTGCAGCCCATCCTTTTAATATAATAAGCACTGTTGCTTCCTCCAGCATCTCTTAGTAATTAAAATAAACTCAGGAAGTCATGGACTATTCCATGTGTACATTCGAACTAGTTCATGTTTGCAATTCAAGCAAGGCATTTCTCAGTATCCGCCCGTCTCAATTTGTGCCGTGTAGTGTCGAGTTCCAATAGTGCGCGCAGTAACAGACAAAGAAAGAGGGTAGACCTATTTGACTGCTTCTAATATTTTTTTCCATCCACTCGCATTCACCAGTCAACCTGCGATTATGGCGCTTGCAACAGTGTCGAAATATCTCATAATATTATTAATTACGGAAGATATTCCATTTTAAGTTCATATGACGAAGCTTAGCTTATTTGATATTTCCGCCCGGGGCACCAGCGATAAGCCGGGCCGAGTATACTCGTCGCTAAGGCGTCAGCCTCAGGCTTATTTTTCGCTTTCAGCACTTATGCAACTGCCAATTATTGTCATACAGTTGTCGTATTACCCTGACGGTAATTGCAAGTTGCCCAACATGTAGCAATCATAACGTTATGTAGTCGCAGTTGCGCAATTATCACCAAACCGGTTGTTGGTTGTATTTGATGTATGGTGGAGTTGATCATGGGAATTGATGATTGAATTTTGTGGGAGCTACTTGGTTAAAGGTAAAGTGATTGGATTTAACTAAATTCAAGACGTGAATGATTAACTTCTCTTCTTCTCTAGACTTGAGTGCCAATACTGATTACGATTTGTGATAACTAAATATGATTTATTTTAAAAACAACGCAATGAAAATCTCAAGATTGACGTTTCAAAAACCCTCAAGTTACTAAAACATCCTAAAGCGTTGAATGGTATCCTATAGCGCATTTTTAAGCTAATTAAAATAAGGCTTAACCAGTAAGTGGATCCTTGGCTTGCAGCCAAGTTAACGGTAAAAGTCGAGAGGACATTCGGAACGGATCCATTCGTGGAATTTAAACGAACCTCGATGGAGGGATTAAAAGTAGATCTACTAATTTATCGTTGCATCAGACGACAGGTTGCTGGGAAATATATCGCTGGGACAAGCAAACTTGTTTATCAATTGCTTGCTGTTTTGTCTACTGGCAAGACTGAATTGTGAGCAAAATAGATACAGGAGTAGGTGAATTTGTTAGTGTACTGCATGTCAATACTGCGTCTTCTTTCAAATAGTCTCATAATGACAAAGATTTGTTAGACAAAGCAACATGCACAGGAAGCTTTCAGTCATCGTAAGGCATTTTGTGCAAATGCATCGTTGCGCATACCTCAAGCTCAGGAGACGGTGGCGTGCTACTTGTGACTGTGCATTTATTATTATCAGCTATTTAAGTACCACTGCAGGGCAAATTCCTACGTTCCTCCTTCCACTTATCCCTAAGTGGAATTGAGACTGTGCATATTTAAGTTTAAACGTCGAAACGAAAGCTGCTTCTCAATCGTGCTGACTTTGAACTACGGCATATTGAACTACCGTCGGTGTTCACTGAATTTCCTAGACATGTGGCTTTCAAAACTTTTAAGTCTTTTACGTTGACTGAAAAAAGATGCTGATGATGATGGTTCTGAATGTTATTAAGTTTTATACAATTTGTAGTCCCGTGTTACGTTGTATGTCGATTAAAATATGGTTAGCGATCGTAACAAATATGGCTTTACAGAGTTATAATCATTAAGATCACCAATACAACCCTCTGTTCAATTAACCCCAATGAATGACTATTTCATGACATAATGACCTGAAAACTGCAAAAAAATTAACAAAGTTGTGAATTTCGTATGCTTGTCAATCCATACGCCAGGGTAGCGTATGGATTAACAAGCATTTTCTACCGACTACCAAAAAGAGGAGGTTATCAAATCGACAGTTTTTTATTTGTAGGCTGATGTCGTACTATCATTATCATCGCTGATAAAATCATAATTTTTCCAGGCGATACTGAATGGCGTGATATTAGTTTTTAGCATTCATTCATGTCTAGGTCTACTCAATGCAAGGCCTTAACGAGAGACAATACCTACAATAAGCACGTTCGACACAAATTTTGCTGACAAGCTGTCATTTTCTGACGCAAGAGACGTATTCGTGAGACTCGTGCCATCGACGTGCATTATGCGATCATCACAAAAACACGAGATCCACACATGTTGCTTAAACGCAAAACGATATATCGCGCCACTGGCTTTTCCTCACAGCTTAGTTCGCGAGGTCGGACTTTATTCCACGCTACACAGGAACTATAGTTCTATTCAAACTGTAATGTTCGCCTCGGAACTTAGCTGCAAGTGATGGTTGGTGCAGGTATCAAACACAAATGGCGCAAAACGGATTTTTGGTATCAGCCGGGTACAGAGGACGCATCGTCTTGACTGTGCGCAGACTGTCATCATTCGCAGCTAACTTCCGACCCGTCATAAAGTTTGAAGCGAACTATACTGTATTCTATGTATGTACTAAACCAGGTGTCTATCCGTATGCCACAATATCAGCTGATAAGAGGGCAAATGCAACAAACCTTCGTACTTATAATATTTATAGTATAAAATACATTTCCATTGGAAGAAAAATCAATGACGGTCAATGCGAGGTCAGCTTATGTTGGAAATGTAAAGTTAACAATCGTAAACTAGCGTATGTAGGTCGGGATTATGAAGGTAAGTCGAATCCGATCCATTTCTCCTATATCAGTTTTTGTCTAGACTGATCAGATAACAGTTTGTCATACAGATTAACTAGGACCTTGACCAAGAGATATAAGATAATGTCATTGATATTGAAGACAACAAGTCTGTTAAATGATTGAGGGGTTTTAGGGACTACGCACACCTATTTAGCTTATGCCCATGGAAAACAACGATTTTGTATGAGACGCGTACGCGCGCGTTCAGCGCGTTCGACTCCGCACTGTTGCCGCCCCGCGCGCTTTTTATGAAAACAAACGAACGTCCGTACGCAAGACGACAAACGCACCGTTTCGGCACCGCAGCGGTGCGACACGAAACGCATAAATTGAAAGCGCCCTCAGAGTGTGCGTAGTATCTTATTGTCACGCGACTTGTGATGTAGGTATTAAAATAGGCATGAAGACAGTATCAAAAAAATTAAAATCTATTTAGTCCGTCAGTTAGATTACGGGAAAATAATGGACACGTATTTTTTGTTTTTGTAAATCAATAAATATTGACAAAGATAAAACGCATCAAAACTCGGGAGTGGGGGATCGTGACGTCATAACTCGCTAAAAATTATACCTAGGCGTGACGTATTGAGAATTTTAAAAGTGTCGTATCTTCGTCAAATTTTGGTTATACGAGTATAATAAAAGAAAAAATACGGGTCAAATATTTCGTGATAATGTAACTGACGGACTTATTATTATTTTTTTGTCGTCTCCCTTATTATATAGAAAGGATCTGGAGCTATCAACATAGTTTGCAGATTAAGAATGCAGAAGTGGCAGTGAGCTCGCCATGTCTGATGAAGGACCAATGGCGGATCAAACGAATTCTGGAGTGGAGACCACGTAAGGGCAAATGCAAACGTAGTAGGGTGTCCCAAGCCAGATGGAATAGAAACCCTAGAAATGTTGGGAAAGACTGGATGCGGTAGACCTACTTAAGAAGACCTCTGACCAGAAGATTTCAACTATCATACACTATAGCGATCGTTCTTATTTGTTGGTGAAGACTAAGAGTCCAGAAACCATGGATTCACACTTGGGGCTAAAAGAAGTGTCAATGAGAAATGCTATAGTAGTTTTGAAGACACTGCTGTTCATCCTGAAAAGATAATATCTATTCAGGGATAATTATGCAATCTTAATTCAACATTTTAATGATTAAATTATGAAATGCATTGCCATTTATCTAGCAATCATCCCATTTGGGACATAAACTTAATTCGTTTAATACTTAAACCAAATAAAATGACACGGTTTCATATCAAGAATTGTTTTAAAATATAAGATTCAACGATGTTAACCTTGGCCTGAAGCAAAACTGTGGAACTGCGCAACGATAGCATTGGAATGATTCGTGATCGCTTAATTTGGGACATTTAGATGGTCTTGTTTTACTCGTTTTGTGTCACGATTTTTTGGCAAAAAAATTATGGGCAGAGCTGCAATAAGGTCCATGTTCACCAAAAAGATGACGGTCTGATTATCTAAAAACAGCTGTTTATATCACATTTTTGTATGGCAACATGTCACAGTGACAGCTGTTACTGTTACTGCTAGCCTGCATCATCCCACTGCTGGGCAAAGGCCTCTCCACATGACTTCCAGTTGATTCGATCCAGGGCTAATATTGGCCACTGGTCATTGGTTTTGTCCTGCTCGTCCCGCCATCTTCTGCGAGGTCTGCTGCGACGCCTCCTGGCTGTATCAGGGCTCCAGAAAGTGGTTATTTTGACCCACAGCTCATCGGGCATGCGGTAGACGTGGCCAGTCCAGTCCCACTTCAGTTTAGCGGCTATTTGAGCAACGTCAGTAATTTTTGTTTTGGAGCGCAGTGTGGTGTAGCCTACGTGGTCGGTTAGTTTGACGCCTAGAATGCTGCGCTCCATTGCACGTTGGCAGACAGTGACAGCTGTTTTTAGATAATCAGACCGTTATCTTTTCGGTGACCTAAGTTATGCTCCTTGGCTTGGCATGAGCACTAAAATTGTAAGCTGATGTTTCGACTGTGTTTTGTGTTACACGCCAAACATGTACTTTGAAGCTGAAGAATATACATAAAAGATATTAAAATATTAAAAGTTACTCTTCTACAATTTTAACTTACAGTTTTTCTGCAGGTTAATTCCTGGGAATTCCAAGTGAACACAAAAACGAAACCGCACTTATTACTCCTCCAAAAAGTTCACTTTTGCATCTTCTTTAAATATGTTACGATATGACTCTCGTTATTTATTTAAAAGTTAAACACAAAATCTAATGTGAAATTACTTTTTATTTAATTTTATGGAAAACATGTTGTGTTGCACAATGCGCGGAAAAAGAATGTCTGATAAAAAGGGAAGAGTGAGTTAACGAATGTGTGAAAGAGATGCAACGACGGGAATTCCCACTATGAAAAAGGGGTCGTTTGGTCTTTCCCAAGTTACACAGTACAGTACGTACACACACACACACACACACATACACACACACACATACTGTAGTTACAGTTTTAGTTTGGTATTGATACGAAACGTTAGCAAACGTTTATTTTTTAAGTGTTGGGTAAATTAACCATATTTTACTTATTTCTATTTCAGTTTCATACAAAAAGTTTTGACTTCTGTAAGACGTTACTGAATTTGACCCAAATCATGAAGGTTTCAATGATTTTTTTTTTTTACATAACAAAATCTCATATGTTTTAATTACTCTGAAAAAGCCAGCCAAAGGTGAGAGCCTATTGTCCATCTTCAGGCACAAATCTAGACACTATGTTACTAAGAAATTCCTAATGGACCCGGTAACACTTTGCCCAACCTGAGAATCAAACCACAACGAGGTAGGTATTATTCCATTATTATTTTTATTGCAATATATACAAAGCCATTTAATATAAAGCACTTATCAATAGCATTCAGGCAACTCGTGAACGAATCATTCAATCCATTTAGATCCTATTGTTCAATTCTCATTGACTATTTAATAGTTCCGTTCTTCGCTGTGGATTCATATGATGCGGTTTGTTCTCACGGAATATTGAACGTACATATAATTGCATGTAAACGTCATACAGAATGATCCGTTAAGAAATCGAACTATGTATCAATTGCCTAGTCTCTTCCCAACTATTTTGGGGTCGGTTTCTAGTCTAACCGGATTCAGCTGAATACCAGTATTTAATATGGAACAGCTACATTAAGGACTGGGTAATACGATTCTTGGTAAGACAGGTTGTCAGAGTTTTGGGCCACTGACTACCTGTAACGTTTACAAAGGTCGAAGATTTTGACCTTGAAAAAGTCGTTCCACGACCTTTATGAACTTGGAGGTTTGTATTGATGATTTTGATGATTATAATATACTTTTTAGTCGCTGATTAGATGGCGCTGAACTTGGTTACTGCAAGGAACGGAACGTCACATCATTTCACTTGGATGTGGTTATATTCGGAAGCTTAACCTTTTGACCGCCACAGCATAAACGCTCGCGCGTGCCTTTCAAGCCAAGCCACAATTTCATCTACTATTTTGTCACATATTTGTGTCGTTTGGCGTATATGTGACAATGGCGTCCAAAAGGTTCAGCAAACGAAAGTGTCAGACAAGGAGCGTATGTTATGTAACGCAATATTTTTTTTCCAAGCGTTTTGTCTGTGGTACCAACTAACTTAGTCAGTTCAGCGCCATCTACAGAGTTCTTGGAAACTTATTTTATTTTGATCATCTCAGCCGAAAGACGCCACTGCTGGACATAGGCCTCCCCCAAGTGTCGCCACATTGACCGGTCCCTTGCGACTCGCATCCACCGGATTCCCGCAACATTCACCAGGTCATCGGTCCACCTAGTGGGAGGCCTTCCAACGCATCGTCTTCCGGTTCGCGGTCGCCACTCCAGAACTTTTTGGCCCCAACGGCCATCCGTTCTGCTAGCAATGTCACTTAAGTTTAGCAATTCTTTGGGCTACGTCGGTGACCATGGTTCTCTTGCAGATGTCTTCATTTCTGATTCGATCACGCAAGGAAACTCCGAACATAGCCCTCTCCATTGCCCTTTGGGTGACTTTAAGCCTTTTGATAAGGCCCATTGTGAGCGACCACGTTTCGGTCCCGTATGTAATCTCTGGCAACTGGCAACACACACTGGTGGTGGTGGTGGTGGCTGGTGGTGGTGGACTTTCGTCTTGAGACACTGCGGGTTTTTTTTAAATTCTCAAAAGAAAATCTCTCATTGCAAAACACGTTAGATATATAGAATTTTGCGGGCTTCCCTGGAGTATCAGCCTAAGTTCCATGTAATAGGGGGGAGAGGGGAGGGGCGTTTTCAAAAACAATAATTATCTGGTGTCCAAGACACAAGCTGCGTTGCTTAGCGCGACACTAGATGGCGCTGTGTGTAATGTCCAGCGATATTTATTGCAATGATTTGTCGTTATTATTATTCAGTCAACACGTGGTAGTTAAACCACAAACTAGACAATTGATTGGATACACGTGGTTTTATCATATGGACGATTCTAGAACTTCCGAGAATCCCAGTACCCGCGCATAAAATATGACAACGAAATGTATTAGTTTAGTTGAATGAAACACTGTTCCTTGAATAATGCATGTGGCCTCTAAAATATTTATGTGGTTTTTAAAAATAGAAGTAACTTGTAATGGTACTAGCTTGTCAGCCTGTGTGGAGGACGAAAATTGTCCCACGGGAATGAAGCGTGGCGGTTATTATTGTCTTTCCCTTTGCCAATTTATCCAAATCTGAAGTTCTACTCTCTTAGCTTGAAACCCATAGTTTCGGGTGGGTTTCCTAGTCAGGATTACCCACCGATATAGATTCGTTCGGGGCCCGATTTAAGAATGAAAGAAAACACGGTTTACAGTTGTCCCTACTAGAGACTAGTGTAGTAGTAGTAGTGTGTTTTAAAAACTCAGGAATCCGAAATTAATAGATTCACTGAAATTTTGACCTACTATTGGGCGGGCTTGAATTTTCGTTGGAATTCAGGCCTTACTTTTGCATATTATCCATTCTTTTAGAATGGGTTTTACTAAAGAATAAATAAGAGACAGACATTTTATTAAAAGTAACTTCAGCAAAAATATTTAGACAGTGAACGAAAAATTACTTACTTCAGAATTATTTCCTGATGCCCTTGATTTTCTGTTTCCAGTACCTATCACTGTTCACAACGAATTCTATCAGTAAACTGGACCTAATAAGGCTAATTTCGTCCCTAATATACCTTCCATAGAGGGCATCGGAGACAGTAACTGAGCTAACATAACAGTAGATAAAAACAAAATAGCTAAAGAGTTTATATTTGATATTTTACTATAATAAGCTTTAAAAGGTTGATAAGATAATACTGACACAAGTTAAACAAATATTATCGTAAATATTTACTCAATTTTGTGGGTTTTAATTAACTAAAATATTTTTGTAATAATATTTTACCTAGCCTGTTCCAACTATATTGAAGTCAGCTTCTAACTTAACCAGATGCAGCTAAGAGTGAATATCAGTATCCAAAACCCAGAAAGCCTAGGCCTCGATTCTGCTATTACAATAGTGTCAGAGTAGTCGATCATAGATTTCATAATGGTCAAGTTCTGTCAAATTTTGATTCTACTAATATAATGGCGCCATTATGACTTTTCAATGGCCAACCACTGACACTCCATTGAAAGAAATGTCATAGAATGATAATCTCGTACATGAAATCTGGCATGAATAAATGTTCGCATTTAGTAGTAGATTTCGAAAACCATTTGTACTAAGGGTTTTATAATAATGACAATACGACAATGCAATTAAAACACTATTTTATTACGAGACCATTGGCCGACCAATGATCGACCATTGTAAATTTAGCAGATTACGAACTTAAAGCAAAATGACAATGGGATGAGAATGGAATCGTGTTGGAGTGACGAATTCATTGAAATAGCAGAATTAGGCCCCTGATTGTCAGACTTTTGGGCTGAACTATGACTACCTATTACGACTGTCAAGGACCTAGAAATGACAGCTGAGATCAACTGCTTAACGTGCTTTTGGCACGGAGGAGTCTTTATGTATTATTGATTCACCATCCAGGTCCCGACCTTGGCAAGCGCGGTTTAACCTCCGATTGAACCGCGCATCTGTTATTATTTAGCCACGAGCTCCATGAATATAATGTGTATTGATTCCGTTGATTCAGTTCTCGATTCCATTAAAGATGCCGCGCCAATCGAGACGAATGCTCTAAGTGGGGGTCATACAATAAAGATGATTTTATTATATCGATAGAGTCCATCTTGACAGTCCTCTGTACTTTAATAAGCTGATTTTATAGCTTTGTATGCAAGTTCAATAACTTGAATGTAGATACGTGAAGATAAAAATAGGTTTATCGATATATCGATAAGTGCAGATAGAAAGTACTGGATAGCGAAGCGATAGTGTTTTAGAAGATAAAAACGTTTTAGAATTGCTGACATGTTTGGTCGATTATTCGATGAATGTTTAGATTTGTTTAACCGTTTTTGGCATTTTTTTAATATGTAAGCACGACAGATAAAGTTATCTATGTAATCCGATAAACATACTGCTACTGTTCGTTACGTCTATATTTTAGTTATACTTGGGCTACTGTTCGTTACGTCTATATGTTAGTTTTACTTGGACTAAATAGAATTGCTTGGCTGGTCCCGGCTGCCAGTTGTAGATCTTTGACAGTCGTCACAGGCAGCCAGCCCAAAATTCTGACAGCCAATCTTATCAAGGGGAATTGTGTTACCCAGTACAAACTGGGTTGTGGAGATCAGATAGGCTGTCACTCCATGTGAATTTACCTTTTTATATTTGGGAATTTGATTCTAGTATTTCAGAGTGTATTGATGCATCGATTAATCATTACGAAATCATGACGAGTGACGGAAAATATTTATCCTACACCTCCTTTCTTATTTTTTGTCGTGTGGTTACTTAGTGCCTAATCTGGGGTCAGAGTTTGGATGCCGCTCGTGGACTGTCCGTCGAGAAATATGATGAGAAACTCCAATAACACTTTGCCTGATCTGGGAAGCGAACCCAGGACCAAATGATCCCGGGGTTGCGGGACTATTCGAAAGATATACCGTGGCCCCGGAACGTAGAGGGTGAGGAAGGAACATGGATGAGTTTTAGATCAGTAAAAGTCTGACACTCCCTCCCGCTCCGCCCAGAGTGGGAGAAGTCATTTGATGGTTTCCCATCCGAAAAACAAAGGACCTCATGATCAGTAGTATTACCAATATTACTTAACATAATAATAATATTATAAAAATTATAATAATAATATATAATATTATATAATAATATTTTTTGAAGCTTTTGTAGCTTGGAAAAACAAAATAGTTAAATAACTTTAAATTCCGTGGTCTAATTTGGCACAAATTTATATAATAAGCTTATGTTAGCCATCTGAGAAAGAAAATAGTTACCTATTTCATAAACTGTAATTTTTTTTTAGTACTGTTTTTACATACTGACCCTATTGCCAGTTTGCACTGGACGAAAATGAAACAAACTGGGTTTGCACACTCCGCAGACTATCCTAGATAAGATATCATAATTATTTTAAACTTTAAATCAATTTGGGCAATTTTAATTTGATTAAAAATATTCAACCACAAAACATCGAATTACTGAAAATGCACAATGGCCAGATATGGTCAGATATGACACAAAATCGGACTGGTACTATCTAGATACTAAACGTTGACACAATTAAAACAAAAGAAGATAGAAGATACAAATGAGTACAATATCACAGTGTCGCAACTGAGTACGTGTTTGAACAATGAAGACACACAAAAGTTCAAGTACAATACGTTGTGACGTATGTCAGTATGTCATGCGAGCGTATGAAGTATCACATAGTGGTCACGTGTTGTATGTCTGGCGATATTGGGGGAACCGACTGTGTTTTGTTTCTATTAGGATGTAGTAAGGTACCCATGGCAGGAATACATTCTGCTCGAACCTTCCTGCACGCGATTTCACTCCAGTCGTGTCAGAGGTCCTACTTCCTAACGTTTCGTCCGTATATTCGGATCTATCCGCCTCTCTCACTCACACTCATCTGCAGACGTGCGCGAGAGAGACGGCGAATAAACGGAGGGACTAGGGCCTCTGATTGCGGTCCGATCCGTCTACCTAGCCAAAAGGCTAGGTAGACGGTCAGCTGACCCCAACAGTTGGTAAAACCCAACTGTTGGGGTCAGCTTCTCGTTTTACTGGACGCAGCTGAATACCAGTATTTTACATGGAGCGACTGCCTATTTGACCTTCACAACCCATCGGATATGGAGAGCGGTGGGGTACACCTGTGTTTGCGCAGACCGTGTATATTATGATATCTCCCGCGTTAATGGAGTCTCCGCTGACATTGCCCGTCATGACCGTGACTGATCGGAGGACTATCAGCACAACGGCCCTATTAAATTTCCAACTGTAAAACGTAGGCCACACCGTCAGCTAGCAAACAAGCGAGCGAGCAGAGCGAAAATTCTTTTTCTTCTTTACATACTTCGGTTCGGCAATTTAGGTAGTGTGCGGTGTGAACCGAAGTATGAAAAAAAAGGTGAAACGTTGCTCGCCTGGGTTGCCCGCTCGCTCGTTACTAGCAATGTGTCCTGGGCTTAAGAGGCCTGCGGAGCACGCATAGTTCACACAAACGTAATACCAAAATATTTTTTAAATCAAAAATATTCTTAAGGTAGTGTGTATTTATTTTGATTGGATTACAGAATATCTAGGTTCCCAAATTTATACTTTGAATGGACACTGATTTAAACAAGAGATATAAGAAAAATAAGTTTTCCATAGGAATTTTAAATTCCTCATTTCTCGTCTTTCTATCATTATCCTTTCAAAATATATATTTGGAAACATAGATATTCTGTAAACCCTAAGAAATGGAAATAAATAAACACTACCCTAAGAATATGTTTGATTTACAATTTATTTTGGTATTACGTCTGTATCAACACCGCCCGGCCCCATAAGTTTATTTCAGATTTCAGAGCAGTCATCGTTGGCCGATAGTGCCTAACCTGATGTCAGAGTTTATAACGCATCGTCTTCCGGTTCGCGGTCGCCACTCCAGAACTTTTCGGCTCCATCGGCCATCCGTTCTGCGAGCAATGTGCCCTGCCCACTAGACTATTATTACGCTACGTCACTGCAAAACGGTTTTGTGAACAGCTGTCATAATTTCTTTTGAAGTGGTGACTTCAAAATTCCTTAGCCTTTTCCCAACTATGTTGGATTTGGTATGCCAGTATTTTACATGCAGCGACCACCTATCCACTTCCACAACCCAGTTGATTGCCTTAAAATAACAGATAGCGGAACGCATGGCCGATGGGGCCGAAAAGTTCTGGAGTGGCGACCGCGAACCGGAAGACGATGCGTTAGAAGACCTCCCACTAGGTGGACCGATGACCTGGTGAAGGTTGCGGGAATCCGGTGGATGCGAGTAGCAAGGGACCGGTCAATGTGGCGACACTTGGGGGAGGCCTATGTCCAGCAGTGAACGTCTTTCGGCTGAGATGATGATGATGATGATGAACAGATAGCGGTACTTATGAGATATTATCATTAACTCTGAATCATCCTGTTACCAGCCACATTATTTTGCACATAACATGCATGATTGCTGATGGACAATTTAGAGCTAATATTGTAATCCTCTTATCGGCACTTATATGTATGAATAGCTACAGATAACGAAAGGGGATGCATTAGGCGAGCTTTCACAAATGACGTCACTTCACGTGTCTTCCTTTCAAGTGCCTGTGACTCAATTAGGGATATTTTGGGTAGTGATGGCCCTTTTAAACTCTTTTTTTTGTTACTTTGTATGCATCTCATGTCCGTGCGACAAATACTATTTTTTCTCTTTCTTTTTTTTCCACTTTAAATTTTTTTTTCTGAGATAGATTCCCGTGTTGTGAAAAATTAGGAGAATTTTTGGAGTCATTGGGGTGTCGTGGCCGACAAAAATATCCACAAATACATATATTATGCTGATGGTCAAATACATGCGCAAAATACAGTTGCTATATTATGCTATATTCAGCAATATTTTATTCGACTGGAAACCAATTTTAAAGGAATATAGAAAAGGCACCGATACATTTAGAATTATGCATAAGGTGGATATTCCACGGTAACCCCGAAATTAAAGTTTTATAGAAAATTTGAATTTTGTGGGCTACCCTGGGGCATACAGCTTAAGTATCAGGCCCTAAAAGAATGTGTGCTGAGAGACGGATGAAGAAATGTTAGCAGGTAGAAGTCAGAAGCGTGGAGGACCTACGAAGTACTACGAGAAAGACCTCAATGGTATTCGCTTGGTGTAAAAAGGAGAAGACCTAAACACAGCAGTTGTTGGAAAAGAATGTATAATGATGAACTTCTTCATCATTATTCATTCTTTTTCAACAACTGCTCAGTTTAGGTCTTCTAAAAGATCGAATTGAGCGGCTTAATCGTTTCTGATTAAGCCGCTCAATTCGATATTTTTGCCTAAGTTGGTCTGTGAATGGATACGAAGTTTCCTGTTGGTACCGGCTGTCATTTGCCCGTCTTTGACAGTCGTTACAGGTAAAAGTCTGATCACCAGTCTTACCAAGTGGTATCGTATTACCCAGTATTGACTGTCAAGGTCAGATAGGCAGTCGCTCTATGTAAAATACTGGGATCCAGCTGTATCTGGTTAGACTGGAATCCGACCTCAACATAGTTTGCAAAAGGCTAGGCAGATGATGATGAGATTAAAGTATCCTGGTTAAACTTACAAAACAAGACTCAAATATGTATTTAGGTATCCATTATGTTTACATTAATAAATTACATCTCACTGAGGTAATAAATTAAGCTTTATCTTATTAATTACCATTAATTGCCGACACAAGCTCAAGATTATCATCCCAATGAATAAGTGGATTGTTCAGTTTAATCCCGGGTTTGAATGAGGTGACTGTGTTTGACTGTTGAAAAATAAAGTAAAGTAACGATTTCAGACCTTTGGCCTTGAGCATTTAAAGTGATTTTTAAGAAGCATACACTGTTGGGCGTCTACTATACATTCTGGAAAGAACACCGACCGACGCACAAGAGTTACCACATATTCAGGATGAAACTTATATTGTCACTTACGGGATATCTTCCGTGTTTATTTGTTATTTTGAGCTCCCGATATTTCGACGCTGTTGCAAGCGCCATGATCGCGGGTTGCCTGGAGCAAATAATCAAGGAAGATATCCCGTAAGTGACAATATAAGTTTAGTTTTAAACCGTGAAAGCCTAAAACAGTGTTTATATTCAGGATATCTTAACAATATTTGGATTTAAAAGAGTGTCCATGGAGTAAGAAACTCATAGCCCATTCTACTCCATAGAGATCTACGCTAGGGAATGGGCACTTATAATACTTTCTCAAGTTATTATGCTTTATGACTATGACTGCAGATTTGTTTTTTTTTGTACTTTTGACATTCAATGGTCTAATTGAAATAAATGCTTTGAATTTGAGTATTGAACACCTATGTTTTTTTTTTATCGATAGTTAAAAAAAAACTTTCGTTCCACACGTTTTGTTCGTGTAGGTATTTGCGTTTTTGTTTGAAACAGCAGATTTTAATTTTATTATCGTAAGGCTGCATCGGTCCTATATTCAGTTGTTCATTGCTTATTGTAATTTGTTCTTGAATAAAAGCGATTGTTATGAATTCTAATTCAATGTTAAACCATTTCAATGGATCTTCGTTTTCCTCCTTTTCACAGACTACGATAAATGGCTTCAAAATACATCACAGAAATATTCAGGGTAAAATCTGACAATGTTTTTTCCTCTTAAACAATAGAATAACCGGTTTTCCTATACTTGAAGTGTAATAATGATGACACTTAGGTATTGTCATAGTACAAGTATAAAATCAATATAATAGGCTTGTGTCCTGAAAAAATCTAATTATTTCGTCAGATTTTCAAAAAATATTTGACTACGTGTCAAATATTTAGGTATTTTTTTTTGTTACGTAGACCAAAATTGACGAAGATACGACGCTTTTAATATCCTCAATACGTCACACCGTGCTATAATTTTTTAGTGTGTTGTGACGTCACGAGCCCCCACTCCCGAGGTTTGATGCGATCTAACTTTGTCAATATTGATAATTTACAAAAACAAGAAATACGTGTCCATTATTTTCCAATACTCTAACTGACGGACTAAATAGTTTTGCAATTTAATGATGGTGTAAACTAGCCTATTAATGTACTCATACCTCGACTTCATTCGCGAAAATTGAGTTACCTCGGTTAATTTATATGATATCAATATTATGTAACTCGGTAAAGATGTAGCTTTTTTAAAGATTTTTTAAAGTAATTCTTGAGATAAATAACAATTTATCTTTATCAGATAGTTTTGATCATACTGTAATGTATAATTTCTTGATAATCTTATTTGACATTTCACTGACGAAGTTCTATTTATTACGTCGTTAATGTAATCTAATTTGATATTGAAACTGTATTTAATGTTGATAGTACGAGTATAGGAGAAAATGACAGACGATGTAATCTTTTATTCAATTAGATCAATGAGAAGTCATAATGACATCAATACACTCATAATAGGTACGCAAGGAGGAGAAGAGGCAGCTGGCCCACCAGAGAGAACGATTTAGGCTGAAATTAGGGAATTGGGCTATATTAATAGGTACTACTGATGACCGGTCATGACCTATTGTAAAAAAACATTTCAACCAAATCCAAAAGTAAAAAAGGGATTGGGATAAAGAATGGTTAAGGTAAGTGTATAAGAGTAAACCAAAGAAACTATGAATGGACTGTGTAAAGGATAGGCTAGAACGGAGGTGTATAATGAGGTGACGAGTAATAGAGGAGTGTGGAAGAAGATCAAATGAATTGCAAAAGAGGCAAGAAAGTGATGATGAGGCTAGGTGGAGCGACAACCATTGTTGGGTAGCATCTGGGTGAGAATCACATGAAATTGAGTCCAATGGCGAAGGATTGGTAAGAAAAGGGAAATGTACAAGCGTGAATGTTGATGACTACCTCGTTGGTCTAAAGCAGGGGTGTCCAACATTTTGTTTTTTTTTTTTAACCGTAGTGGGCCAAAGAAATGCATAGTGTCCTCTAAATTTAATAAAAAACAAGCTTCGTCGGTCTAGACAGCGAGGATGCGGTCTGCATTCGCGGGTAGGTGTCGTGGGGCGGGTAGGTAATTATGGCGCGGAAAATTGACTTGGGTACATTTTTTTAGGTATACTCTAGTGGGACTGCCTCGTTGGTCTTGTGGTTGCAAGTGCCACAAATTTTGGTGCTTCACGTGCAGAATAATATAAAGTAAATTGACTAAATAAATAAAATAACTTAATTCCCTAACAGATTATTAGGAAATTCTTGTGAACTCTGTATTTACGCAGTTATCAACTTGAAGACTTATTAATGTTTTATTTGCCTGCCCGAAGTTGCGTCTGGATAAAGTTCCGATTTCTGTTAGCATAAATCTCATCTTATTTATTATTTGTTTGTTGATCTAAGTTGAACGGCATTGAATTATACATGTATTTGTAACTAGCCATTGGTATGATCTTGCTTTGAATTGTTTCAGAACAAAGTTATTTACTATCTACGTAAATTGGTTCAACTTCTGATGGTACGCGTAGTCCGGCGTAGTCACCAAAACTCACAAGGATGAGAGGGTATCATTTTGGAACAAGCCCATCACATTATTTCCAACCACTTCCACTGCTAAAAGTCAGAACCAGTAACCATTGGAAAAGCACCGAAGCAGTGAAGTTTGACGAGCCTCAGAGAAATAATTTGTCTTTTATAGGGATCCAAGATAAGTTTAAGGGTAGAACTAATCAGAAAAGAGTAGCGGAGAAATACTGAGAAATTTCTAAAGTAGATCTCGGTAACATTTGGTCCGATTAGCGAATCCAGGATTTCGTGGTCAGCTGAAACGCTTACGACCGTAGAGAGTGCTGTCAATAAAATATAGTGAAATAGAAACTATTACACCGACAGACAGGCAGCACAAAAGATTAGTAAAGAATGTGAGCTCATAAATAAGAGATCTTAGGAGAGTGCTGCGTTTTTCCTCTAATGTATTTTGTGCATTAACTTTGATGCGTTAGACGTACAAAACATTATTCGAAGATAAATAACCGGCTGACGCGGTTTAGTTTAACCTTCACCTTGGCTTGGTGGAATCGACTGTTGCCAAGGCTAAACCAAACTATGGATACTTCGTCCCACATAACATAACGAACGATATAAGAGAATAAGCCATGTTATGAAAGATTTTCTCGAATCAGCAAAGTTGATACAGGATAAGCAAGCAATTGGTAGTGGATCTGGTAGGGTATATAATAGTTTTAAAACATACAGCTAGGTCAATCTCTAATGGTGAACATAACGATTTAAGTCTACCGGGTCACCCGGCGAGCCAGGGTGATAAAGGTAGTGGCACCAAGCGAAAATCGTAGCTGTGTCTACGACCTTACGGTTTTGTTTCACGTCTCTTTATATGTTTTAACTTTTTGGGATATTTTTCTACATACGTTTTTATCATCATTCTCTTTCCTTATCCTTATTTACTAGGGACAAGCGCAGCATTTTTGTTTCTTCTGGATTCTTCTCTATTAGCCACCACATAGTACTACGTTGTATTATCAATCGTAATTTCCCTTATCATTTAATCAAAGTAGACTCATGTAATACCAGTCTTAACACATTAAAATTGCTTATAAAATAGATCACAAGGCTTAGTAGCTATTTGTGATTAGATACAGATATCTCATTAGGTATTAGATTGTACCTGTAAACAAGGCAAATGTAATAATCTCTATGATGATAAGGCCCATTCATTTTGATGCCAGTAACAAACTGGTGTTTCTATTTATATTATTATATGCTCTTACATATTTCACATCATCTTCGTCATCCATGTGGCTATCACTTTCATAGCGTTTCGTACTACATCTAAAACGTCATGTATTGTTCTGTTAACTTTGGTGGCTCTGAAGTTAGCTGTGAGTGACAGTCTCTGCATGTTTTACTGTTCAAATTTGATGGTGGCTCAGAACATCTGACGTAAAGCTGCGCAGAATACAATTTTAAGTATCAGTGGCAGCAGGTGTTTCTTCTGGACTGTATAATGCTCAGACCGTCACTCAAAGCTAACTTCCGATGTGCGATAAAGTTCGAACAGAACTATGTCAGGATTGACAATTAGCTTTTCGATAGTTTGTCAGTGCATTTTGTGACTTTTCGTCATCCTTATCGTCTGAATTTAATTTTGTCTAGGTAATCTTGTTTTCAATATGTTTGCAGTCTGGATATTCATCTACTTTTCGTTATCTCCGTCGTTCTGAGTTGAGTTGAGTTGTTCTGTTCAATTGTGCTGTGTTGTTGTTCTGTTCTCATAGTTATGCATGCAAATCAATTTTGCCACGTGCCTCACAGTTCCTTGCATTATGTGATGCGTGACTCAAACAGTCGGTTATTCTTTTGATGAAACAAATTGCTTATTTGTTCCTTCGTCAAACTCAATTATAATTTAATTGATAAACAGCGAATTCATCAGCTAAAAATTGTTGTTCATTACATTCTACTTCTTTTTTTTTTAATAACCATAGCCGAGTAAGGAATGAGTACATTCGAGGAAGGTTTAAAGTAACCCCTATAGCCGAAAAGCTCAATGAAAGTCGTTTGTGGTGGTATAGACACGTAATGGGAAGAGACGAGGACTACGTTGTTAGAAAAGCCTTAAATCTACCGGAGAAAAATTGAGGTAGAGGACGCCCTCCATACAAAATTGTACACAAGTATGACAAACCTCATGAATAAAGAAAAATTATCCGATCCGACAACCCTAGACAGAACGTCATACGAACGTCGCAGGAAACGGATGACCCAAAGAAGAAAAAAGAAAAACCATAGCCGAAAAAGTTGCTGGAGCGTCCTTAAGATTCCAGATTATCTTGTACTTCATCTTAAAAATAATTGTGCAAAATAAAGAATATTCTGTCTAGATAAAATCAGTAGGATAGAGGAAATAAAAAAGAAATGTGGCCTTCTGGCGCATTATTTAAAAAAAACTCCGGTCGTTCACACTTGAATATTTTAATGATAATGTCCTTTCAATGTCACCAGGGGTTATGAAATACGACATTAATTTACCAGAAATATTCGTAGCGTTTACGATTTGCATCACATTGTGAAAAAATGTTTTCGGATAATAAGTCTGCGTAATTTTTATTTTTAAATAACGTTTTAAGTATTGAAAGTTATTACTTATAGAGAACTGAAAGCATATACTGTAGGTAGGTACACTTATTTCAACAGCTGCATCATACAGATACGAAATAAATAAATAAATAAAAATAATAAATTTCTAATTAGTAATGCTGCTATCAGTTATTTTACTCTCTTAACATTTAACTTATAAAATAAATAAATAAAATAAATAAATATCGCTGGACATTAACACACAGCGCCACCTAGTACCACACTAAGCAAAGCTTGTATCGTGGACACTAGATAGTTGATATACTACATATATACTTTTTTGTTTGTAAATACATACTTATTATACATATAAACATCCATGACTCGGAAACAAATGTCCATGCTCATCACACAAACATTTGCTCCTACCGGGATTCGAACCCAGGACCCTAAGAACGTAAGGCAGCATCACTACCACTAATAATTATAATCTGTTTCATTTAAGAAACAACACAGTTCACACCCTTGAAAAGTTCCATTGTTTGTTGACAAGTAAAACCCATTAAACGAAATTACCAACGTCATAGCAATTTAATCTATAATAGTTATTAGTTTAAAATGAAGCCACTCCCATAAGAAGTGGAAGTCTATAGTATCAATTAATTAAATTCTTTAGTTTTTATTGCACGCACTGAACATTCCACGATTTCTTCAACCTCCAGTGAACATAGTAATAAAGAAGCAAGCGTTTATTTAACATACCATTACTTTCTGAGACATATCATAATGCTCTTATAAAATATCCATTTCAATGAGCACTTTTTACTAAACATATAGGCCAATCACTTTACGGAGTTCTGTATGGGAAGGTTCGCACAAAATCATAACCGGACTTATGAGGTTCTTTATATGCTGATTGGCTAGATAATATTACATCTATTTGTGACCGTATATTGCAAAATTAAGGTGGCTTATAGTTTTACTGGAAATTTTGTTTCAAAGTGATTAATTTGAACTGAAATAAAAGCAAATCTAATAACCGAGATATACTTAGGTAAACTTTTACCTTGCCCTAATAAGTATCTAACGCTACGTTAATTAAGCTTTTTTTTTAGTTGCTTCTACTAATTTTTAGGGGTTTTAAAAAAAGAGCTAATTGTGACTTTAGCAAAATCGATAACCGTATGTTTTCAAGAGTTTAAGCATTTAGTCAGTTGATTGTTCATAATTATCAAGGAATTAAGCAATTAGTTCACTTGCTTTCTTTATATTATTTTTTACATGGAATTAAAATACTTAACTGCCATTTTTCTGTTTAACTTTAGTCTCTTAAATAGTTTCAGTAGAAAACTGGCAGAATTAAGCATAAATTGCAACTGCTTACAAAATCTTTCTTTTTTTACAAAGATCTCGAACTGTAGGTAGTTTGCGCGGCGCGGCCGCAAGTCGTACCTCGCCGTCCGTCGCCCGCCCGCTCCACCGCGCGGCGGCGTGCGGGGTCTTTTGCCTTGCGTTCATTTCATTCGTTTTCGAAGCGGCGGTGATCAGCGTAAAAAAATGGAATTCCCGAGTTGTGGGATTTGTGGTTGTGAACTTTGATGTTGTGAACATAGGCGTGAAGGGACAAAGAAAGCTTGTATCGTCAATTGAAAAACGTAAAGACGGAAAATTTACAACAGTATCTGAAGAGAAGATTAAGTTGCACTCAAAGTGCAGAGCTTCATACATAAACGAACATTGCATTCAAAGTACGGCAAAAAAAGTGCGGCAGGAAAGACAAGCCGATGATAGTCCGTTTGACTAGGGTGGAGTCTCCTATTATCGGCCTCCTCCTAATATCTATACTAACACTATGGGCGTAGCCCGAAATAAACGTTATATTATTATTATTAACTAGCTTCTGCCAGCGGCTTCGCCCGCGTGATGTTTGGTTATTGTCCCATGGGATCTTACTATAGGGGATAAAAAGTATCCTATGTTTTAATCCAGGTTATAAACTATCTGTGTGCAAAATTTCATCCAAATCCGTTCAGTAGTTTTTTCGTGAAAGAGTAACAAACATACATCCATCCTCACAAACTTTCGCATTTATAATATTAGTAGGATTTGTAGGATTAGTAGGATAGTAGGATAGCTAAGCTATCGGGAGTTACATGTGTTATTGTGAGTCAACTATAAAAGATAGACATATGCTGTCTTGGGATATTTTTTATATAATTTTATGTGGAATATTTCCGTTATACATGATTTCTATGTAGCTTTAACCATTAAGGCTGCACACGCGACGGAAGCTAAAAAAACCAAGTAACTTCTCCCGTTTTCCCAACATTTCCTTTCACTGCTCTGCTCCTATTAATGGTAGCGTGATGAAAAGTATACTATTACCTGCTCAGGAGTATGTAGAATAATTGTACCAAGTTTCGTTAAAATCCGTCGAGTAGTTTTTTTTTCTATAAATAACATACAGACAGACAGACAGACAGACAGACAGAAAGACAGACAGACAGACAAAAATTTTACTGATTGCATTTTTGGCATCAGTATCGATCACTAATCACCCCCCGATAGTTATTTTGTAAATATATTTCATGTACAGAATTGACCTCTCTACAGATTTATTATAAGTATAGATAGATATAGAATAGATAGATAGATATCGGCAGTTTCGAGAAAATGGAACATAACTATAGCGGCGGCGCGCTGTTGAATTTAGTCCGGCGGCGGCGTGACGCCGGCGGCGTGGCGAAGTTTGAAGAAGGTGTTACAAATTAAACCACAGAATATCACTAAGTGAAAACTTGACGTCGCTCGTCAGCATACCGAAGATGAGTCATATACTCGCCATTAACGTTGATGCCTAGCCCTCTCCAGTCCAGAACCTTGAAGACATCCTCCAGTGCTGCAGCGGTGAACAGTTTCGGAGATATGAAGTCTCCCTGTCTTACACCTCGCTGCAGAAGGATAGGGTCCCAGGTTTGGTCCTGAAGTCAGACGAACAGGGTGGCGTTTTTGTACGAGCACTTTAACACCTCGATGTAACGGTAGTAAATTTGGCACCGTTGGAGAGACTACAGTACAGCCCAGGTCTCGATCAAATCAAAGTCTTTCTCCTTGTCCACAAACGCTGAACAGAGAGGCAAGTTATACTCTTCAGTCTTCTGTATAACCTGCCGAAGCGTATGTATGTGGTACACGGTGCTAAAGCCTTTTCGGAAACCGGCTTGGTTGGATGGCTGGAAATCGTCAAACCTGTGCGCGAGACGATTTGTGATGCTTCTTGAAAAACAACTTGTAGACATGGCTTAGAAGTGAGATAGGCCTGTAATTCTTCGTCGCCCTTCTTGAAGAAGAGTACCACCACACCCCTGCACCATGCCTGTGGCGTTTTCCCTTCGAGTATGACGAAATTAAAAAGCTGCAAGGCCTTAAGTACCGGTTTTCCGCCCGCCTTCAGGAGTTTGGCCGTAATTCCGTCATCACCCTGTGCCTTGTTGTTTTTTAGCTGTTTCAGAGCCATTCTAATCTCGTACAGTCAGTCGTCCGGGATGTCTTCGGTATAACGTCGGGTCAGTCTAGCTTTTGGGTCGTTTGCTAGGTCGTCAACGGGTTTCCTGGTTGACGTGTACAACTGTCTGTAGAAGCTGTCGATCTCCCTCAGTAGCTCTGGTTTGGCGAATAAGATCTTGCCATCGGCTGTCTTCAGTTTTGTGAGCTGGCTCTGCCCAATAGCCACATCTCTTGAAAATACTTTGGAGCCTTTGTTCCGCTTCTAATACTTTCTAAAGCGTCTTTAATACGTGCGGTATTAAAGTGGCGGAGGTCGCTCTTCAAGAATTTAGAGATATGTCTATTAAGAAGCCGGTATTTCAACGCCTCATCTGAAGACGCCGGTCCTTCATGAGCTTGAGAGTTTGATCGGAGAACCTCTTTTTCTGATCTATACGACGTGTCTTGAAGAACTTAGACCCGTCGTATGGACAGTTTCCACGAACCCATTGTTGTATTCGTCCACTGGGCTTCATAGGCACTCGAAACGATTCTAGAGTTCAAGCTGAATGCTCTCGGGGTTTTGGATTTAGATCTGTGCAGGCTCATCGCTACATTACTAAAATCCTTGCAGACCATGTGGTACCTTACGCAGGATATATCGGACAGGATATGCAATTGATGCATGATAATGCACGGCCTCATGTTGCTCATGTGGTGACCCAGTATCTACGCGACGTCAGCATTCGTACGATGGACTGGCCAGCTCGAAGCCCGGACTTGAATCCGATAAAACACTTATGGGATAAGCTGAAACGTCGGGTTCGAGCCCGGGTACCTGCTCCAACAGGGCTTCCAGAGCTGCGAATCGCAATTGAAGAGGAGTGGAATACAATTCCTTAAGATTTTATCGTCAGGCTCGTAAGGTCGATGAATACAAGGATGCTGGCAGTTATCCGAGCAAGGGGAGGGAATACGGAATATTGATCAAAAAATCTTTTTTTTGATTTTATCTTTGTTTTTGGCTTTATTTTTTTTTTCACTTTATCATTACTAAGGATTGTCATGACTGGAAAACGACTCTTCTTTGTAAAATTCTTAATAAACACTGAACTATTGTTTAAACCCAATGAGTTTCCTTTCATTTTAATCATCATGAAACGCACTTTCTGTAGGTACAACTTTGATAATTGTAGGTTTTTTAGTTTTTGAGAAAATCGAATTAGAGTGCCTAGGTAGCGGGTGGCTCGGTTTATTTGCTGTCCAGTGTATATTATTGATAAATCTCTATATCGGCCGGGTGGCCGATATTGGGGTAAATGCATGAAAATGTTAAACCACATGTTTACCTATTTTATACGTTAGCAGTAACAAAGGTCAAAAATGAAACAACAGCTCAGTTTGATAACTAGATCCTAACATCGGGCGCCTCAAAACGAGTTTTATCAATTACGGCCGATGTAAAGGGAATTGGTGCGTAAAAACGGCCACCTTAGTATGGGTACAAACAACGTGAGGAAATAAGAAAAAAAATTGAAGAGAATAAAGCGGAGAGAGAGACAAAAACTGGAAATGAGAATAAAAAATAAACCCGCCAAAGAAACAAAAGTAGTAAAGAAGAGTTGATTATAGGACAGAAATCGCGAAACTGACCTTATTGATTTAGCTTCGCAAGACAAGTTTGGAAAAGGAGAAAATTCTTTGTGCTGGCTCTGAAGAAAACCTAATTAGTGATGTTGAAGAAGATGAAAACAAAAATATTGGATGCGACATATGCTCCAATGGTTCCACTTAAAGTATACAGTCCATCGTGGGTGAATTGATGTGGCCTAAGAAGATTCTATTAGAAGGAAATGACATCAGAGTCTTAAAATTAAAATAAATTCTGTTATTATAAACTAAAGATCGCAATGATTCAACATTCCTAAAAAACAAATAATGAAAGGAACTCCAAAAAAATTATTATACACAAAAATAATTACCAAATAAAGTGAATAGAAATTTAAATAGTGCATTTAAAAAAAAAATAATGTGATGATAATTAATAAAAGTGATTTGTACCTGAGCTCAGTTGAAATATAAAACGTTATAATTTTTTTTGTAGTTTATTCATATTACTTCACTTTAGAAAAGGTAGGCCGATATTAGGGTCACAGACGGCGGATATTAGGGTGTTATAGGCCGATATTAAGGGAAATCGCCATATTCGGAAAAAAACATCTATATTATCAAAAATAACAAAGAATTCATAATTTTGCGAATGTAGTAATGGAGTTTCGGAGTTTCAGTATCCCTTTACCGAAAAAGACACTGTAAGAAAGCAAAAGCTATTAATGTAAAAATTACAAGCAGTCAAAGTCCAAAAAAGTTGACATGGCCGATAATTGGTGCCACCACCCTACCCCACTCTACCCTATTTGAGCAAAAATATATTTTTATCAAATTTATGGTCGGTAGCAAGATTTAAAAAAACATATTGCGTCAAACCAAACGCAAGCAACATGGGTCGAAATATTGAGGGAAAAAACAACCACCCATACAAATTGTGCGGTCATCTGATAGGTAGCTACTTTGATATCTACTTATGGGAGTTACTTTATTTTTTTTTCTCATACTTCGACTCATGTTCCTGGGAAAAGGTTGTTCAGTATGACCAGTAGAATCATTCAAATTCGGGTATACCTACCTACCCTTTATTTCATTCTCACAAAAATTGCTTCTGCGCATTCAAGGTCAGCGCTCATAACTCGTTGCACGAATTATATTCTAAAATTAATCGAAATAGGTTCAGCAAATAATTTGAAATACTTATAGGTATTTTTTTACCTATAAATAAAATAAAATAAAAATGTTTTATTTTTGACCAGAGATCCCTATTTATAAACACACAGTAGGTATACACAAACAAATAAATATTTAGGTACTATATTTCAGACCATTTATACTAAACCTTAATGGATTAAACACCTAATAAAACTTTTACATGAATCATGTTGGGAGGTCAGCGTGGATCAATAAGTTCGTTGATTCAAACAGCTGGATCACTTTCCATATATTTAATCATAAATATTGGGTGAAAAATACAGTGATTATTTAAATAAAATGTGATTTGAATTAAAAGCTGAACGGGGCAAAAACAATTACATGGCCCGAGAACACAGACAGTTTTTGTGACAGTGACAGACAGTAGCATAGAGTAAAAACATTCTTAATATGCAGATTATAAATATGAACATACGTTCAATTACTTTTTAACACTTCCCCTTAAGCTGCATATTATCATTAAAACAAAAACATTTACATTCAAACACTTACATAGGATAGAGATACATGCTCAACTCTATTAAACATTTCTTACATTTAAGTCATACATAAAACCTTTATGTTTACTACATGGCAGAGCCTTAGTCAGAATGTCTGCTATCATTCTGTCTGTAGGAAGATAAGTTACATGGATACAACCATTGTACGCTAAATCTTTCACAAAATGATATCGAACATCGATGTGTTTTGTCTTCTTGTGACACTCTCTACTCTCCAAGAGCTTAATTGCACTTAAATTATCATTACGCACCTTACATTTAATTTTACAACCTGTTATTTCATGACAAAAACTTTTTATGAATAATACATCTTTACATGCATCGCCTATAGCCAAGTATTCGGCTTCGGTGCTAGATAATGCAACACAACGTTGTTTTCTGCTTTCCCAATTGACAGTATTGTTACCAATCTTAATTACAAATCCTGAATAAGATCTTCTGTCAACAGGATCATTCGCCCAGTCAGCATCAGCAAACACCTCTAAATTATCATTTTTACATTTAGTAAAAATCAAACCATAATTTAAAGTATTTTTCAAATAACGAAGGATCCTTTTGGCAGCCAACCAATGACTTTGATCATAATTATTATTAAATTGGCTCAACATACTCACACTGAATGAAATATCAGGTCTAGTGCATACACTTAAGTACATAAGGCCTCCAATCAGTTCTCTATAATTGAATTTACACTCATTATTTTCAAGAGGTTTTTCAAATTTATCATTTACAGACATTGGTGTAGAGACACCTTTACATTCTAACATGCCAAAACGAACAAGGAGTCTTTTAATGTACTCTGATTGTTTTAAAATAATAGTACCTCTATCTCTATCTCTATGCACACTGATGCCAAGACAGTTTTTGATAGATCCCAAGTTTTTGATCTCAAAATTATTCTTTAACAATGAAATGAGAGCTTCTTTTTCTAAATTACAGTTACTAAATATATAAAAATCATCTACATATAATGCCAAAATTGTAGACTTAGTATTATTTCTTTTTACATAAACACATGGCTCACAATGTGTTTGTGAATATCCATGACTAGTTAACAAATTGTGTACAGTCTCATTCCATACTCTACTTGCTTGTTTTAAACCATAGATGCTTTTTTGTAACATACATACTTTTTTATCATCTATTTCAAATCCAGGAGGCTGCTCCATATAGATTTCCTCCTGTAGGGATCCATTCAGAAACGCAGTAGTGATATCTATATGGTCAATGTCCATATCTTTTTCATTAGCTAAATTGAATAAAATACGCAAAGTTGAATGTCGAACTACGGGTGAAAACGTCTTATCGAAATCCACACCAGGTTTCTGACTAAATCCTCGTGCAACTAAACGTGCCTTAAATTTATCAAAATTTCCTGACGCGTCTTGTTTGACCTTGAAAACCCACTTCGACTTTATAACATTTCTATTCAATGGTCTGTCTACAAGCGTCCAAACCCCGTTCTTAATCAAAGAATTATATTCCTCTTTCATCGCGGACTCCCATTCAGTCTTATTAGTACCAGCCATTGCATCATCATAAGACTGGGGCTCATCAAAACATGGTGTATGAGAGAGAAAAGAACTATCAGAAAGATAGTCATCATACCTCTTGGGTCGAATACCTCTTGTTGTCCTCACTGGACGACCACTGGCAGCCATCTCAGGAATGAACTCGGTGTCCTCTGTGTCATTGCACAACGAGCTGTCAGACTCATCAGAGAGCTGGCTTCTCTCCACAGCAGGAGACTGACCTCTCTCTATAGCAGGAGACTGACTTTTCTCCTCCACTGGAGACCGGCTTTTCCCCACGCTTGGAGACTCGCTTCTCTCCCCAGCAAGAGAATCACTCTGACTGGTGGCCTCAATACCAACAGAGGGCTCCTGCACTGGAGTGTCTGAAATTTGAGAAAAAATCTGATTAATGCCAACAATATTATCATTATTTCTACTAGAATTATTATTCATGTCCAAATTAATAAAATTATTATTATTATATTTTATATTAGAATTATCATTATTTGTCAATTCAATAAAATAAACATTTCTAGATTTAATTATCCTTTTAGGATTGCAGGGGTCCACCAATCTGTAGCCTTTCGAATAATCACAATAGCCTACAAAAATAAATTCTTTAGATTTTTCACTAAATTTACCACTACGTTTACTTTCAGGTACAAGAGAAAATACTCGACATCCAAACACCCTTAAGTGACTAAGGTTCACTTTGGAACCAGTCCAAACTTCCTCAGGGGTGGTGCCAGGCAACGCAGCAGTAGGGGACCTATTTTTCAAATAAATCGCTGTCATTACAGCTTCACCCCAATAGCGCGGTCCTAGGCCAGAGTCAGAAAGCATTGTCCTCGCTTTTTCAACTAAAGTCCTATTTAATCGCTCTGCGACACCATTTTGCTGCGGACTGTACGGTATAGTGGTTTGGTGGACTATCCCTTGACTAGATAAATAATTGGTGAATTTTGCACTGCAGTATTCACCGCCATTGTCTGACCGTAAACATTTAATCAAACATTCAGTCTGTTTCTCCACTAAAAGCTTAAACTTGATAAAACATGACATTACCTCCTCTTTGTTCTTCATTAAGAAACCATATGTCTTCCGCGAGTAGTCATCGGTGAACGTCACCAGATAACGTGCTCCTCCCCAACTAGGCTCGGACATGGGACCAAAGACGTCAGAGTGTACTAACTCCAACAGTCGTTGAGCTCGCTTGGTACTACCCTTAGGAAAGGTCTTCACTGTTTGCTTTCCCATGATGCACGGAATACAATCTCCAAACTGACTGCTGTGAAATTTTACACCTTCAGCAAGATTATCACGAAGTGCACACATACCACGAAGACTCAGGTGTCCCAGCCGCTTGTGCCAGACATCCACTGGCACCGAACCAGCTGCTAAAGCACTCTCCTGCTCCTGTACTTTACCTGGCAGGGTGCATGAGGACGCAAAACTACTCTGAGAACAAGAAGAGTTAGGCACAGAACAATCTAACCTATAAAGACCATCTATATGAGATGCAGAGGCTAATACTTTGTTTTTGTTCTTAATATGACATTTATCATTGTTAAATATCACAGAATATCCTTTATCAGTTAATTTGCTTACAGATAATAAATTGGCCGAGAGATTAGGAACATAGAGGACATTTTCTATGGTTCTAGAACACTTATCAAAAGAAACAGTTACATGACCTTTCCCTTTGCATTGCAATACATTATTATCAGCCACAGTAACCTCACTTGTGAAACTAGTGTTCATAGACGTAAAGAGGTTCTTGTTATTACACATATGTGATGTGCAACCCGAGTCAATTAACCAGTTTGCACTATTTATACACTCAGCTAAGGCACACACCAAAAATGTTTCACTTTGCGCGGAGGCTTGCACTGGCTTTTTATTGCCTTTATTTTTGTTATCACGCTTAAGCTTAAAACACTTCGATTTTACGTGGCCCGGCTTCTTGCAGTAGTGACAAACCACGAAGGACGACTCGCTGGGTACGGAGACTCCGTTGTCGCTCTGTTTACGGAACTCCTCCTGTAGAAGACGCGCTCGCACTGCTTCGCTTGTCAGATTTTCCAGGACATTTGCGGTCTCCAGACTCGAAACAAGCACATCAAACTCCTGCGGCAGCCCACTCAGTAGTAATTCTGCTACTTCCTTGTCTTCGATGACACGGCCGATGTCAGCAAGCTGCTGTACAAGTGTCATCACCCCGTCGATATATTCTCCCATGGAACTGTAGTCGTTGTAATTCGATCTATGTAGCTTCCGGAGCAGCAGGACCCTTCGGTACAACCCTTTGTCCTCAAAAACGTCCTTCAGCTTGTCCCATGCCTGTTTTGCGGTGGTGACTGACCTGAGGTACTGGATGCAGTTGCTTCTCACAGATAGGCAGATTCGTGCCAACGCTCTTTGGTCTTTGGCAGGAGTTATTACCTCTCCCTCAATTATCTCAATACATGGCCACAGCCCTTCCATAATTAGAGCCATTTTCATTTGGAATTTCCAATTGTGGTAGCTCGCCACACCGTCCAGCTTGTCGAATGAGTAGGCGGCATGAGGCCCTTGCGCGCCCTCGCTCGACATTGTAAATCACTTGGTAATATGTTTTTAATCGTTTTGATTCTTGAAATTTGCGCAGTACTCACAGCGTGTTTTCTCCTGGGGGCATAACCTGTTGGGAGGTCAGCGTGGATCGATAAGTTCGTTGATTCAAACAGCTGGATCACTTTCCATATATTTAATCATAAATATTGGGTGAAAAATACAGTGATTATTTAAATAAAATGTGATTTGAATTAAAAGCTGAACGGGGCAAAAACAATTACATGGCCCGAGAACACAGACAGTTTTTGTGACAGTGACAGACAGTAGCATAGAGTAAAAACATTCTTAATATGCAGATTATAAATATGAACATACGTTCAATTACTTTTTAACAAATCACTCCTTCGTCAGTGGTAGGTACCTACCTGTGCCCACGCTCTGTCTCTCTCTTTCGCACAGGCGACGTGCAGAGCGGATCACGCGCACTCAAATATGAACTTAACGCTCTTAGTGATAAGGTCGACCACTTATAGCATTCCATAAAAAATCTTAAAAAAATTAAGATGCTGTTATTAAATTTGTTTAATTTTAACAATAAATGTTTATGTGATAATATTGTTACGTAATTAAACACTTTTCATTTAGTTATTTTTTTTGACTGAATGGATAACGCAGCAATTACTGTTATGTCACAATGCATTTAAAATATAACTTTAAATTTATGACCTATTTGACTAAAAACACGCTAACAATGATTTTTCTTCATCAGCAGACGGTTATATATAATTACCTGTAAGTAATGAATGAAAACATGGGAAACCGTGTTTTTTTAATATAAGTACTTTGCCTGCACTTTTTTTGATTAATTTGTGTACATGCTCTCACAGACCCTTCATTATAAGCTATTTTCAGTTTCTTTATCAAGTTATAATTTTCGCTGCGAAAAATGGCATTATTAGGTTTAATGTCCGTTTTCGCGCAATGCTCTTTCATGATTTGCTTAATTTTAATTTATTACGTAATTAAATAAACAGCTCTACAAAATATATAAAAAGAAAACAGTTATGAATTAGTGTAAGGTCCCACCTTAACTTCCCTGGCCTAATAGCGAACAATCATGAGGGGACCCAAGATAATCCTTTGTGGAATGAACGGAGCAGGTAAGGTCTTATCAAATTTCTTAAGGGATTAAATACCGGGAGGAAGAAGAAACTGTTTAAATCGGGTGTGGGAACAAAACTAATTCATAGATCTATAAAAATGAGTCACTTAACAATGAAGTGAACGGCAACTTTGATGAAATAAAATAAATTTAACTTAAACGAAGCCTAGATCAAAGGTTTCATAATACATAGCAATACTCCTATTATCCCCAAAGGGTTAGCCAGAAGTGCAATGATCACACACATTTCGACAGTCATATAATTATTGTTATATCATATTATAATTATTTAAATGCGATAAGAGATGAAGAGATTTCGCGTGATATAGCTTTTTACTGATGTTCCAAAATAGACACATCATTTAAAGCTTCGAATGAGTCCCAATAGTCTGCTCAATCTACTCTTTGCAATCAAATATCTATTAATTCAATCGGGTTGAAAGATGTGGTTCGGAAGGCCATATGGTCAACATCACGCTAAGATTGGCTTTGCATTGTGAAACAGCTAATCTTAAAATTCCTCAGCAACTATTATCATAAATATTAATGCTGTGAAATTAGTTTTATTATCAACGTTAGTTTTACTAGTTCTCATCACTCAGTGTGTTGTATCCACATGTTCGTCAGTTATTACTATCACGTCCGGGATAGATCTCGACTTGTTCAAGCTTACTCAATATGGTGAAACAAATTCATTCTTTTGGGTACTTTGTTCCGTAGTGAATTATTACAATCCTATTTTTAACCACTCGTTTTTTAATTATAGACACAATTAAAAAACTATTGAGGCTCGCGTAGATCTACGTGCACGCATACGAAGGGTATAGTTCCGAAGCGATGTTGAATGATGTGTGTGAGGTCTCTGTTTCATATCGACTCAAGATGTGAAAAAGGTGCTCCAAAATACCACGAGCAAAAGTAGGAATGAAATAATGAATTGGAACAAAATAAATACTAGCATACGCGTTTGTTAATATTATAATCAAGGACCGATATCAAATCTACCACAACGACGACACATCCGTTGAAATAGGTAGAGAGGTACCCAAAACCACACAAAGTATACAACAGTTACAAAAGATCAGCTGACAATGGATAATAACAAGCCAACAGTTATAGTGACTCCAAGTGAAACAAAAATATTGCTGCAACGTTACGCGTACACACTCGTCCGGACAGTTCTAGATTGTTCTGTCTTTGTTTACACCTCCAGACACCTTATGAGTGTAACAGAGACCGTTTAGTTAGAAAGAATTAATGAAAGAAAAGTTGCGAAGATCGTGATATTTACAATTCGTCATGATGAAGAAGAAAGAGCAGATTAACCACATGTTATGAAGATAAGAAATAAAATCAGGTTGGTGAATTCCATGACGAATGATATAAATAAATAATCCTGGACTGAAAAATCAGCTTTTGATTGAAATTGCTTTACCAGACTGACTTTATTCATAAAGAATCACATTATTCACATTTTAAGAGTAACTTCTTGACTTGAGTCAAGGGCAGACAGAAGAAGGAAAGTCACCTTTAACAAGTACTTCTTCCTTACAACAAGTAACCTCAAGCTGGAGAAGAATTATAGTCCCTTATCCCAAGGTTACTAAGACCAGTTTTCAACAACGTTATGACACAGCTCCAGAGCAGATAGATCTTTATAAAACTCAATCGTCCTCTTTGACTGCATTGACATTCGTTTCTTATCGAAAACCAAATAAATTATTGTGATTCATCAGTCGGTTTGATTAGCGTTGCAAAAATTATGTTATTTATATATTTACTGTGTATGTTTAAATTATCTATCGAGTGGCGCTTGAATTTACTGGGTTTATCAGAGTTTTAACAAGACAGTTCTTTGATTTATTCAGTTTTTATTTCTCGTAGAATGTCAACCCGTTAATAGTTTCTTTTACATCGGGGTCCTTAAGAGCACCTAGTACTTCCACTGGTTCTTTTAAATTCTCTTTTGCAGTTTCATCTTCATTTATAAGTATCTAATTTTAAATTTTTCTGAGACCGAAACTACCAATAAATATCCTCTTTTTTCTTCTTACTGTTTGAATGACGTAATCGGGATAGTTATAACAAAGCTACGTTCCTTAACACGAATCATAACTGTGTTAATGTATTCAGATTAATTTAACTGTTAGCTACTTACTAGCGAAATCTTTAGATTAACATAAGACCTTCACCAAACGGTATAGTTAAAAACCAATATCGTGTACTTAATAAATAATAGTTTAACTAACCGAAAAAGGTACACGATGAATATTATTTTTACGGTAATTTGGCTTGCTTGGTTAAAATAATAAGCGTAGAGATTCGTCCGTTGATTTTACCAACGATAAGTTTCATAGTATAAAATTAAATTCTGTAATTATAAAACTTCGATTGGCTGTTTATGGTCGATTATTTTATTACTCACTTTGTTGGTCTCGAGTTCTCGACTGTCTTATGTAGATCTTTGACAGTATAATTACGGGTACCTAGTCAGAAGTTTGGAAGATTGACAACCAATCTTAACAAGGCGTAACATTTCACGAAGGTTTGGTTTTGTTTTGAGCTTTGGAGATCAGACAAGCAGTGGTCCTATATATCAGACTGACAGCCGACCCAAATAATGTTTACATCAACAACAAAAACAACAAACATCATCTACGTTTAACATTCTTCAGATCGATACATTGCTCATTATATATTGTTATTTTAGTTTATTCCACCTAATATCTTGACAGGAGACAGACTCATAAATGATTATTTCGACTATTTTTCTATCTTATCTTCTATCTAGAATGTAGACGAATAAAATCATCCAGTAAATTGACTGCAATTCCGTCGCAACACAACAGAAAATAGAACAAAAAGAAGAAGATGCAGTCTTATGAACTTAAAATAAGGAAACTTAGTTCAATATACCGCCACTGTAGGATCGTCTTCCCTGGCAACAGTGAATCACCCCAGTTATTTTCGTAACAGCTGCTAACAGAATAAAAGCTTTGTTGCAATGAATATAAAACTGTTTTTAAATATTTACCCTTAAAGATCAGAGTAACAAAGTAGTGCTATATTAATTCGTTTTAATTTAAGACTCTTGTACAATTTCACAGATCCATAAAATGCAAGAAAGTAACCTTGGTATTTGAAATTAAACATGTCGAGATCATAAATGGAGTGGTATTTCTTAACAATTTTGTTGCAAGTGATGGTTCTGATATTTCCGGTTGATTTTGAAATTTTGACTCCAGTTTTTATTTTTTTATGTTTAAGTCGGTATGAAAGCTTTTTGGTTTCACATTCATGTTCGTTTTTCCATTGAACAGGTTTGGTTATATCGGTATTTTCGTCAGCTGGACTGATTTTGCTCCTTACGGTAACTGCGGTCACTTTAAAGCATATAGTTATGGCTAATCATAACGCAACTGAACCACAGACTGAACTCCCAGTGTGTTTGAATCAATATTCACGTCTTATAATTAAGACGTGTCAGGTATTTTTTAAAATACGAAGAAACACGTTAGCCGAGCGAGACAAAGAAGTTTGCTCACGCGAAAAAGTGATTCTTCAACACTAAATTACTGAAGCAGAAGACAAATTTTATCGGTCGAGGTATTCGTGTTGTCATAAGTAAAAATTAAAGACAGTTAGATCTTGTTCGATTTATGGCACAGGAGTAAGTGACAGTTATTGGTTATGATGAAGAACAAAAGATTTAGACAACAGATGTTTTTTAATTATGTTATTAGTTACGATATTTGGCACTTTTTAAAGGTCGAGTTATTTGTAAAATATTACAGCATTTAACAGAATACGTCGACGGTTAAAAAGAACCGTATGTTACGACATTCGTTACATTTCTGATGTTACGTGGAATGCGTAATCCAATTAACTACAAACATTACCGTGTATGAAAAATACACTTGGATGTAAAAGGGATGAATTTTAAAAATAGCCACAAAATTTTCAACTCAGTATCGACTAAAAATAATCGATTTAAACGAGCCGTACTAAATTAAGGTACACCGCCACCACTACTCTGATTTCACATTCGATTTTTGAAATGTTTAAAAAGTAATACTTACAGACAAACTTATAAATTGTACACCATGACCCAATTCACAGAACACCACGTTGGAATGTGCAGTTTATAACCTTAAAACAATCACGACGACACTTCAAAATGCACCTGTTTTGTACACGATATAAAAGAAAGAAGTTTAAAAAGCAGCTGGAGTTAAATTGACACGGATTTTTGTACGATATTTGGGTAAGAATGGCCGGCCGGCGAAGCGTGCGCGTCGGACTGAGGCAAAACGTCTAGCGGGCCCGACACTGCATTGGTTCCGAGCGGGTTGGCTCGTCACACAAACGTCATTTTATCGCGCGACGCGCTTACGCCGCTTTCCTTTCCAACCGTTGGTATTGCTTGCTCGTGCTACATGTCTGTTTATTCTAACCGCTTGTTTACGTATGTCAGTGTGCGACCGGCATCGGATAGCGAATTTCAAGATATCCAATTGTTGTCTTTCAGATTGTTGATGTGTTGGTCGATATATGCAATGTGCGCTTAATGTTTAATGCATTTTAACATAATCTCATCGTGTTGCGCTGCGATGAGAAAAATACCACAAGCGCTTATAACTACATTAGTATCGATTTGCTATCTAAATGAATGAGTGACGATGACCCCATTCGATATTTTTTGGACGAACATATAGCGTGATAGTCGCGTGATCGTGTGTGTACGAAAAAAACATGTGTCGAAAGTGTTCAAGCAATTATGATTTTTAGGACTTATAAAATAGGGTATAGAACTCTATAAATTACCAAATCAGCTGTTAATGACCCAAAAGGACGTTGGTTGTATTCACACGTGGCGTGATGTAGACAGATATTTTGTATGGTGAAAATGTTACATGTAAATGGCGTGAAATGTGAAGAAGTATGACATTTTAATTTACATATTTATTATTACTTATAAAATGAACGTTCCTGATCGCATGTGGCATATTGTTGAACACATAATTTCTGGTGTCGTTACAAAAAAGAACACCTACATCGTTAGCCACATGTTTCTGATACTTACTCCTTTTTTATTCCTACTGGTTAATTCCAGTTAATACTGTTACGATAACTTAATTTAACTACCTATACGCTGTTAGGTGAGTACCTACACTGGTCATCGACATTTTTATCCGAATACCTATATTTTTTTTTCCTGTTTTAATCAAGTACCTACTGATTATCAACGATTTAAAAATTATACTTTATTCGTTCCAAAATGCTTTCAGTATTGTTAATTTGTCCAATTTTAATACTATACCTACGTAATTATATAGTTTGGTTCTCATTCGCATAATGTAATGATGCCATAAACGGTAGGTACCTATTGGTGTTTTTATTTTCTTTTGAAGCATTCTGTGAATGACTCTTTAGTCTTAAACACTCTCACTCATTTTCAAATTGTTAACAGGTTGTTAACCTACACCCTTTAAAATTACTTTCTATTTCTAATGACTTTCATAGCTGTAGTTTTATAACTTGGGATTTGCCTTATGTTACAGTTACCTATTCAATGTCCTGAAAAAAGGAGATAGTTACATCTTTGAGCATTCGTAAAAATATTTGCTTACCTAAACATAATTTATCTTTGACTTGTGCTCTTGTAGCAATTCCTTCCGCGTCGATTTCACCAAACATGTCTTCGAATCAACATCGTAAAACATATATGGAACAAATTCGTTCATTTCAAGTTTCTACTACTATAAACCTTTGGAGAACTTTCTCGAACGTCTGTCCGTCCTTTTAAGGTTAAGAGCTATGAGCAATGGCGTCGGCGTCGTCTGTTCGTGGCTGGCAATGTCTAGACTAAGTTCTCAATTAGTGATGCATGATCCGATACGATATCTTATAGTATCGATACAGCTGGAGGTGATATTCCGATATTTTGGAAGAACCGTGTGGCTAAATAATAACAGCCGCTTGGGTTGATCTTTAGGTAACGCCACGCTTGTTAACGTTGGTACCTGGGTGACTACAGATTGCAAACCAGGGGCCTATTTCATAAACGTGACAATGACAGGCGACAGGTGACTGGTTCCAATTCGACATTTTGACAATTTTTCGTTTCATAAACATAACCTATAACAAATAAGTCGTGGTGACAATTATGTCAAATTGTCGCGACATCTTGGAGTATTTCTATTTCATCAAAATTTACCCTTGACAGGCGCTAGGCAATAGGTGGCAATTTGTCGCGAAAAACTCGATGTATTTGTTATATGAAAAACAAAATTGTAATTACAAGTTGACAAATTTGTAGACATGTCGAAGATTTCGGGTTAGTCCCGCTATGGTATGGTCCCGGTATGGCACCCTCTTAAAATACCTATCAAAAAGTCCCGCTATGGTACCCATCTTTTAGATCTACGTTAGACAATAGAAGGTACAACTGAAAAGAAAAGTGTATCTATAAATAAATACTTTTAGGAGTGTATCAATAAAACGTCTGTTTGCGATATTAAATCAGTCTTTTATTAATTCAAAATATTTATAAAAAAATATCAAACAGTAAAACGAAATATTAATTGCAATGTAATTTTTAAAATAATCAACAATATTAATTACCAATAATCAACAATAAAAAAAAATATAAAAAATCCACATCTCAGAAAAGTATTACTGTAAATATTATAAACTACAAATAAAAACAACATCCAGACATAAATATTAGTTACAAATAATCAACATTGAGAAAAGGCAGTAATTGTAAATTTATATAAACTACAAAAATAATCAACAACCAACTAGACAAATATATTAATTACAAATAATCAACATGGAGAAAAAGGCGCAAATTGTAAACATAAACTACAAAAAATAATCAACATCGAGAAAAAGTATTAAACATTTTAATAGGCTAAAAACAAAATTAAAATAAACTATTTTTTTAAAGGTTCTGATCGAAATATTGACTTTGATATGTTAATCAGAAAATCACCAATGGAGATAGCTTTATTTTCGTAACTTTTTGTTAGCTTTTGAATCTGGCGGTCGATTTCTATACTTGTTCTTTTTCTTGAATTTATAGGTGATCTTTTTAGTCGAAAGCTATAACAAAAATCATCAGTTATTTAAGTTAAGCTATATTTTTTTTCAGTAACCGTCTGTAATAGAAGGCGACAACCAATAATATCTACCAAAATAAATAAAATCAAATCCATTTTCAAATTCTTCTATGTACTCGTATTATGTAAAAAAATATATATCTGCTTTTAAAAATATTATATCTGCTTAAAAATATTGTCTAAAAAATACAACTTACTTGGCTTGTTTTATATCAAAGTGACATGTGTCGTTGCCAATTGTTTGCAGAAACAATAATAAACTGGGATTTTTTCCAATAATTTTGTTGAATCTGCCATTCCATGATTCCGCCAAGTTAGTTGTTCTATGGCGTTCATTATGGCAACACCAAATGAGGTCTGGATATTCAAGCCACTGAGTGACAAAATAGTCATTGAATTTGGTCATAGCTTCATCGTCGAAACTGAAAAAAATACTTATTAAACGTTCGTACTTGTAAAGCAATGAAATTAACAGGTCCTTACTGATATTGTTGTTCTTTACTTTTTTGCCATATAATTAGAGTTAAGTACTCAAACATCATTTTGGAAAGTAACCAAGATATTATACCTATTTTCCATTATATGCAGCCAGCCGTCTTCAATATCTTGTTTTGGCAAAAACGCCAAGCATATGCATTGCTTAACATGGTTCGAGGACTCTTCGTGTTCCATGAGATTTAAAGATTTCGCTTTTTTGATAACGTTCTTTTGAAAATGTACGTTACATCCATTTATTTTGATATCAGGAAAAATCTTCGCTGCTGCATTTATTACTCCTATTTCATAATCGAAGGTAAATTTCGATGGACGCCATTCAGGCAAAGTTTGTTTAATCAATTCGAAAACTTTTTCATAAGTTTTCCCTTCTTTGTTTTTTAACAGAATATAAAATAATGGTGCTACATTCGTGGATAACTCAGTGCTTCCCATGTCTCCATGAATAACATAAACTTGTTCGAATGGGTTTGGGCAGCCGTCGAAAGTGCCATCACCAAAGTAATGCGTTACACATTTTATATATTCCTTTACTTCTGTCGAGGAAAATATAATTATTCGATTACAGTCTTCATTACAATAATCAGCCAATACATACTTATTAAATTCTTCTGGTATTATAATTTCTTCCACATTCTTAAATTGTGTTTTTGGTACGTTCAACGACTTATTTCGGTGTCTGTATAATACTGTTTTTAATTTTTTATAGTCAGGAACATTTCCTGTAAGGTGTAACCCTTTGTCTTTTAAGTTACCCATGTGTTTTTCGAAAATTTTCTGTACTGATCCGTAATTTGAATTTACTTCTTTTTTGCACTCACTTATAGCCATTTGAACTTCATTGTCTTCAAAATGTGGCACGCACTGATCACTGTGTTTATAATCTTTAATTATTGTATTATTGGTATTCTCAATAGTTATATATCCACTACATTTAATACTATTTCTCCTATTTACACAATGCCAAGTACTTGAATTTTTATTTTCTCTGCGTTTAATATATTTATGTCCGGCACGTAATAAAGTTTTTCCACCGCGTCGACTGTCAATAATTATTAAATTTACACCACGTGAACTACTTGACCCAGACATTGCAATAGATAAACTAACAAGCTATCCTAATTACTCATATCGCAAAAGTACAGCTGCAAATAGCAAACTAAACCCGGAATAATACTGTCTCTCTCTATTTTCATAAAAACAAAAGGGAAGAGCTAGATACGAATTCGAGGAAGGGCTCGTCTCTATTGTTTTACGAAAAAACCGGTTGGTCAGGTAACTACCTGAAGTGAAACGACAATTACCGAGCGTGATTTGTTTAAAAAATAGTATTAATAAATATTATCTTGCTTAACTATAATAGTTAAGAAAAGATATTTTTTATTAATACTATTTTTTTCTTAACGCATTGTATAACTTTTCTTTACAACAGTACCAAAAACTGAAGGGTACCATAGCGGGACTTTTTGATAGGTATTTTAAGAGGGTGCCATACCGGGACCATACCATAGCGGGACTAACCGAAGATTTCTGTCAGGCGACCTCACCCAATGTCAGCAGCTACTTCTCACTAACTAATTACTTATTACCAGTGAAATGGTGCTAACATCGACTGACAATAGTAGCAACAGCGATGAATAATATTTGGTTCAACCAATACGTCGGCGTCACAATTCCAAACAATATTTCTCGGTGGTCGTGTATAAGGCCCAAAATTATTATTTTCGTGTCCATTTTACTTGTTGCAAATACTAATACCGAACAAATCCTAGAATGCTAGTCAAAATTATAATGTAAGACAAACATTTTTATTGCTACCCTCATACTGCTATATCATTTTAACCAAAATGTATGCTGTGACATATTGTTACGAGCTGGGTATGAGATAAATTAATTACTACCGATTAAACAACACAATAACTTTATTAATCACAAAACACTTTAAACTTAATCACAAGTACACTACTGTTCACTATTCGCTTAGATATCGCACTTAAAGTCACTTCGATTCGCTTCGTACTGTAGCCAAAACAAGACTGCCGGTCGCGGCCCTGAGCGCTCTATTTATACTCGCCAACAGACACACCAGAATAACCACGAATATTCTAGAGGGTCATAAAAAAACACTAACAAAAGATTAGTAGGTACCTACTTACAAGGTAGGTATTACCTATAAAAGTAGTAGGTATAAGCTACTTGTATAAAACAACCAAATATGTCCCTTATGCCCTAAGCGTACGGTCGAAATTCTAATGTCTTTGTATAAATAGGTCGCGAGTTTGTACCTACCTAACTTTAAAACTAATAATAATAGAACGCTCTCGAACTTCTAACGTACACACACTGTAATTGCTGGCTTTCTCGAATGTTCTAGTAGGTCCGATGTAACAATATTATTTGTCGCAATTTACGACAATTATGTCGCTTCATGACAAAAAAGTCTTGACAATTTTCTTAAATGCTGACATTTTAAAAGTGACAATTATAGACCTTTATGAAACGCGTTGGACCACTGACAATTTTGACAACTATTTACCTGTCGCAATCGGACATATTTGTCACGTTTATGAAAAAAGAATTTGTAGCTACAATTCGACAATTTTGTCAAAATCTACTTGTCGCGTTTATGAAACAGAATTTGTAGCTACAATTCGACAATTTTGTCAAAATCTTCTTTGTCACGTTTATGAAATAGGGCCCAGGTTTGGGCCCAGGTTTTGGCCTTTGTTCCGGCTGGCATTAATAGATCTTTGACAGCTATTATAGGTATTCAGTGGCCCGGATCGAAGCAATTCAATACTAGAATCGGTAGTATCGATACAAATGCAAGTTTCGTGTATCCTTATTCCCAAGACAGGCTGGTAGACGCACTGACACGTTTTAGATGAGTCATCCGTGTAACATTGATAGTGCGTTCTTTATCAGTTTACTGTGCGAAGTCATTGACCTATAAAATTAGAGTGGTTTCGTTGCTCAGTAGGTTCAGTCGGTAAGACTCTGTAATCTAAACTTCTTGAATATTAAACAGCAATAATATTGAGCGGGTTCTTTGTAGATCTTTGACAGTCGTTACAGGTAGTCAGTAGCCCAAAAAGTCTGACAACCAGTCTTACCAAGGGGTATCGTGTTACCCAGTACTAACTGGGTTATGGAAGTGGATAGGCACTAGGCAGTCGCTCTATGTCATCATCATCATCAGCCTATAAGGCCTCCTCTCAATGAGAGGGAACGGGCTATAATCCACCACGCGGGCCCAGTGCGGATTGGTAGATGTCACATATCTTCGAAGTTTTGGTTCTAGAACATTCTCCATGTAAAATATTGATATTCAGCTGCATCCAGATAGACTGGAATCCAACCCCAACATAGTTGGTAAAAGGCTTGGCAGATGATGATGATGAATTTTGAAGGGATTTTCTTCATATTTTTCATGCCCACTGACCTTATTGGTGAGGTTCTTCAGAAACGTCAGGTGCGTAAGACTCACAACCAGTGTGCGTGTGTGACCTGCTCCCGTATTCACAACGCTTCGATTCGCTTCCGATTCGGAAAGTCGTATATCTATCTCGGTCGTTTTCGTAATGCCAGAAGAAGACGACGAAGTCGACGAGTCGTACGTGTTGTCGAATCGGAAACGAGTCAAACGTTTGTGAATACGGGGTCTGATGTATGAACGTGGACGAGGCGAAAGGAGTAATTGTATTGTATTGTACAACGGGCTGGTGTCCACAACTCCACGTCAAAGCGCGTATTTTGCGTATGAGCTGTAATCCACCACGCGCCCAGTGCGGATTGGTAGATGTCACATGTCTTCGAATTTTTGGTTCTAGGACATGCCGGTTTCGTCACGATGTTTTCCTTCACCGTTTCTGAGAGCAGTGGTGATTAAATAAATTACACAAAGTAATGCGCCTGCCTGGGTTCGAACCCAGACTCAGGTGGGTTACTGTTCGTAAGTCGAGGCCGCCACCACTGGGCAACCGCTGTTCTCTTTTGCGAAAGGAGTAGGTATTTAAAGATCGTAGCAGTGTTTTGTGGTTTCTGCAGATTCCCTTGATAAAAAGTTTTTTTTGTGCTTTTCATAATTATCATAAGAATAATTTTGGTCTATTTTTATAATTAGGTACTTAGCTAGATTTCAGGCGACTAGATTCGCTCCCTTTATCATCATCACGTATGTGGATCCCGCTTCAGCCGAATCAGTTTTAAACATTTTTCTTTGTCAACCTCTACATCCTCTTGGTAACGAGATTATCTTTTTAAAACTGGCACACGTTATCTTTCATTCACCTTTTAGCCTCTATTATTCTTTAACTACATCTTATCCAAAGACATTTAAATATTTACGAACGGTAGGTGGGACAAGACGAAGAAAATCGTAATCCAAAAACTTGTTACTACTTAGTAACAAATCGTTCTGTCTATACCCTATAGTCCCCGCCACTAGAAGCTATAAATTTGGACACACACATTCGGGTTCGCAACCTTTGGATCAAATTAAAAAAAATAACAGCGTCAGTGTGAACTTACTTCAAATGGTGACCCAAATGTTTACGTTCATGATGTTAGATGCGTTCTACCACAAAACATTATATGACAGCGCTTTAAGTCGCCAAAATATGACCCGAACAAGTGAAATTGCTAGCTATCCACCACGCGCCTAGTACGCGCATAGTTCCGTTTTACACGTATGATAATTGAGTTAAACTAAGTAATTTTACGCAAAAATTATTGCTGGGAAACAACTTTTTTTTTGAGGTTATAAAATATGTTTTGTGGGAGAACCTGATATAACGCTCTTAAAACAATTGTGCTGATGGATGGATTGAAAGTCAAAGTTGGTGTTTAAAATGAAAACCTAAAAAAAAATCTTGTTTTTTTTTTAAAAACTTGTCAAAAAGTTATAACTTTGACCCCCCATTTCTCCGTAAAAGGTTCCCAGGTATGGTGTAAAACAAAACAATGATCGCAATGATAGGGAGAACAACTGCCTTTCGGCTTCGTGAAGAGGTGCTTTACACCCTTTATTATAAAGAATTAGCTGACACATGATATCAACGCATTTCATGTTGTGGGTAACTTTATTCCGTTCCTCTATGACATGCTCTATGGTAACGTATAACACCCCACACCTTAATGTATTTGTACAAACCGAGTGTCACCTAATTACCATAAACCCATCACCACTACATAAACGAAGCCATGTTTGTACATAATGTTTATGTACGAGTACATGTGGTATATGCCCTTGTTTCGACAAATAGATTGTCTATTCAAATGGTGCGTGATGTTATGTGGATAGTATTTTTAAGCCTTTTCACAACTTTAATGCTTTACTAATAAGTACTAATTATATTAATACACGATTTTTTTTTTTTTAAATATCGCTTGACATTATACACAGCGTCATCTAGTGCCACACTAAGCAAGGCTTGTGTCGTGGTCACCAGACAGTTGATATACTTCATATATACTTTTTGTTTGTAAATACATACTTATAATACATATAAACATCCATGACTCCCTCTCCCCTCCTCATCCCTCTCATTGAGAGGAGGCCGTGTCCCAGCAGTGGGAACATTATAGGCTGATGATGATGATGATCCATGACTCGGAAAAAAATGTCCATGCTCATAACACAAACGTTTGCCACTTCCGGGATTCGAACCCGGGACCCTAAGATCGTAAGGCAGCCTCACTACCGCTGCGCCAATCGGGTCGTATATAAATATAATAAAATAGACGACATTTTTGTGTAACGGTAGACAGAAACTACAGAAAGCCAGCTGAAACGATCTGCGAATACTCATATCTAGATCAAACATACTTTTAGCATACCTACTTTGACGTGGGTAGGAAGGAACGCTCGCCATAGACTAAAGTATAGGTTTTTTCTAAAGACATTGGACAACAAGCGATCGACTCAATCGTGTCATGTTGGCTACCAACATAGCGTTCTCTACTAAAAAGAGATTCGGTACGAATCGTTTGTAACTTGGATATGCATGCAGTTCATACACTCACGCCGGTTTGTAGCGAACCTGACCTTTCCAAATAACCTTACCAAGAAGGTCAGTGTATGTCCTTCAAGGGCATCTGCTCCCGCCAAGCCATTCACATCTGCCTTGTTATTTGCCTTTACATGACCAAACCAACTAAACACACGTTTGTATTTCTTTAGTTAATACTTCTAATACCTTCTGCTGCTTCTTGTCTCATGGAGCGGAGAGAAAATATACTTATTACGCCGAACACTACATTTTCTCTTCCATGTCAGACGACGAAAATATCATTCGATTTCAAGTAGGGAACACCTACCGGTAATAACTATAATTACATAATTCGACTTAAACTTGAAGTGAAGTTCTATTGTAATTATACGAAGGCCTTAGTCCGAGATATCTTCTATATTCACTGTGTAGTTTCACAATCCTCGCATTGTGTGTGCCGCGAATATTTAGAGGAAGGTAAAAGCTTCGTGTCCAAAACGGAAATAAGGTCTGCTGGCAACACTATAATCTGTAACTCATTGGAGGTTACACCAATATTCAAAATTTGATCGACATCCGCTACTTCCTATATGCATCCATAGGTCGCTGGTTCAATCCGGCTCGAAGGACCAAAGGAAATGGTTTCACGAAAGGCTAATTTTGTAAAATGAAGAAAACTAGATTGATTTCGCTAGAAGAAGGTTTTGATTGAAGTTTTGCTATCCTATTATAAGTTCCTTACTTTTAAGGTAGACCATCATAAGACAGTGACTTCGCCCGCGTGGAGTATGGTAATTGACCTACAGGATAGTACTACCGGGATAAAAGTTCTAATGTGTAAACTATCTGTGTGCTAAATTTCATCAAAACCCGGTCAGTAGTTTTTGCGTTAAAGAGCAACAAACATCCATCCATCTATTATAAGATCTCAAAATATTTATAAAACAAAACATTACTGAACATCCGGAGTTGCTAATAGATTTTTAATGATCTAAATCATGATTATTGTCGAAGGCCGCACAACATCTAAGCTGCCGAAATGTAGATCAAGTAATTATTATTCTGGTCCATTGTATTGAGGTTTGAAGCCCGTTAAATACACGAGGCCCTTGACCATGTTTCTAATTTTAGAACGTTAGTCATTGTTAATCCAAGTGTACACTCGTACTGGTCTACAACAGTATGTAAACCGTCGTAATATTGACTTATTGCTGCCATAAGGTCATTTGGTTATTCTCTTTTATAATTGGCTCCTTATAGCAATGATAAAGTGAGAATTATGGGTATCCTTAGCACACGCCACAGACGTTACGGCACATTAAACTAGGAAATTCCGCTAGCTAATTTTCAATTGAAACTGTACCTATAATTAATTTTCAGTACACACCTGACATAAATAAATCAGTATAGTAGCATACAAAAACATTCGTTTTGGTAAATTGGGCTTATGTATTTACATTTACTTGTAAAACTAATATTCCTGATCGTCACGGCGAGTAATATGCACCTGATCTTCCTAAAGAACATCACACAATCATCAGGGTTAGGTACGGATTCCCATTGCTGTTCTGTTGATTACTGACAGCAAGTTTAGAAAATATAATTATTTCTTAAGATGTCAAAAAGATTTGAACTGCAGTTACTGTGACACGACTGGCGCCTGTCAATATTGTTACAGCATCAAGTTGTCTAAGTGGTACACCCTGTTTATACCTTCATAGCAATCTGTTTAGTAAAAATTAATAAAAACTCGCAATATTTATACGTGTCGGCCAACGTAAGAGCAAACGTATTGCTAGGATTAAATTGTGGACGCGGCTTCGTACACCGAACTCGATAGATAATGTACTAATATATTCTGTCAGTTAGTGTCCGGAATTTGCCCGTACGGGTTGACCTTTAGATGTCAGCAACTGATAGATTCTGTAGGTAGGTAGCCACGTATAGACATTAAACTGGGATGCACGATTCGTAATCCATTCAGTATGGAATTCACAATCTGAAATTAGCTTTGATGCAAAGGCTTGATTTGGAACAGATTTCGGATTCCTGTTAGATTTCGACGAACATGGCACTGAATTAGTTTCCTAATGTTTTGTGCAGTAGTAAATTCCATGTTCGGCTAATTTAAGTCTAAATTCAGCAATCCAACAACGACCTTATTAGTATGAAAACAAAGATCACAGACTTTGACAGACTTGTCATTCGAAGCAATTGGACAGGAACCCTATTGTAACTAAGATAAATATCAATGCAATTTGTAGTGCCCAATCAGAAGTAAACTAACAGTGAAAGGACAGTGGAAGATAGTCACTTGTGGATATTTTCACTGAGTAATGTTGTGTTGGGAGGTGTTGCAACAGAATTAATTCTAGGCGCTTTCGAATGAGATTTGGGTTACGGTTTCGGTTAGATCTGTAACCCATTTTTTTGAGCCTATACCCCTTTGCATTTTTTTATATGGATCTTTTTTTTAAATATTGCTGATTAAACAGATGAAAGACACAGAACACAGAGCACTGGCTAAGTTCGTCTCGTTCCTGTTATCGATGTAGTCTTTTATGTTGTCATTACTAAATTTTCACTACACACTACGCTTTTCGGGGCAATGTACCTAGTGTTGGATCATATAAAACAAATGAAAAACATTTGATATTTAATTAGTTTGAGGTAATTCTTTATTATTTGTTTTTATTGTTTCTGTATTATTCTTTAGTATTTCGTAAATGTTTTTTAGACATAATGAAAACATAAATATTTCAAAAACGAATTACCTAAATGCTTATTTATTCTTAGCTGTATGTCAATGCCTACTATCAATGTTAAATATATTATAACTACTTGAATTTATTTAGCATTGGTAGTAGGTATATAATTATATTACTTTTTATGCACCTGGATAAAATGATTAAAACATAATTCGTTAATTATACAGCATTTTTAATCATTATATGATTATTTAGTTATGATTATGGCACACTTATCAATAAACCTTTCTCACTTGCTGCTCACTGGATAAGCCTACTATTTAGATAAGGCTGAAATTATTACTTAGTTAAAATAATAAGCTTAAAATAATAGTTAAATGTAACATTCTTACAATTTTAATAATTATGTTACTTGTATGATTGATTACAGATACAAATATTTTCAAAACCAATGATTTGAAAATAATATTGGTTTGAAAATTGATTACACAAAGTCATTACGTTGTATAGTCAATTTTCAAACCAATTTTCAATGTTATTCTGCTCTGTTCTTTTTTGTTGAAGGTTCGAACTTTTCACCTATCTAGATTCCAACCTTCAACTTGTTAGTTGGTGCCGTTACCACAAGGCCACCAAAAGCTCTTTAAAAAAACGCTTATGCACTAGGTAAGTAAGAAATATAGAATATAGGTTCACATTACATCTCACTCATAAGCACTCGCACGCACTGGATTTCCTTTCTAATGATACACAAACAAACCACTTACACAAACATTAAACGCCTTTCCCCTAATACAAGCAGTTGTACACGGATCTTTAGGCAGGTGGATTTTTTCAATAGGTACATAAGTATTTTTAAACTCAAATATTCCCTTCGGTCAATGTCACTCAAGCGCCTAAAGATCCATGCACCACTGTACGCGAAGTTAAGTCTTTTTCTTCATATCGCTGGTGCGAAAAATTTTGTATTTTGTTAGTCAGAACTTTGCCACCTCCACCGCGGCAAAAGACTTCAAATGTAAACGCATGCTTCCAGAAATGTATTTTAATAAAATTATATTACATTTCTGGAAGTATGCGTTTGGTATTTTACCCCACGTTGTTACGAGTAAGAAGCGAAGAATTTACCGTAATTTTAACACTTAGATAGTAGTCTGATAGCGCTAGGTTTTGGGGTTTCAAAAATATTAAAGTTGTTTCTTTTTCGCATATAGTTTTCGGACCATTTGCCCAATCTTCTATATTATAATTTGTGTCATTTTAGATACTTGCATATGGAGAAATGTAATGTAGCTATTTGTCTTTTCGACCACTATTAGACGAAAAGAAAATTATAGTTGAAAATTTTACTTCAATTTCAATAACGAAATAGTAACTGATATACATACATAGGCATTTTGTGTCATCTCTGTCGACGGGAATCCTTACATTTAACCAACTTGTTTGTACGGTCGAACAAGCTAATTGCTTTACAGTCTAATCCATTAATTACATTGTAAAGTGTAAACCAAATAGCTTGATCAACCGTACCTAGCACGTCGCCAATATTACAATCCGTGAAATAGATGTTAGGCGTTTTAGAGTACTGATATCTGTTATTCAAAATATTTTGTGCCGAATTCATCCATGATATTTGTAGATATTTTTATAACAAAACTGGGTTTGCACACTCCGCAGGCTATTTATTTTAAACTTTAAATCAATTTTGCCAGTTTAGATTTGAATAAAAATAATCAAAGACAAATGATCGAATTACTGATAAAACACAAAACGCAATAATAAGCTTCATAGGTATCCACAGGCAATGAATAAGCAACTTTCGATTTATTTAAACTTATGGTATCAAAATAGCCCAGCGCTACCGGACTATAGTTGTTTTAACTGAGCAATAGATATTGTGCGCGAAGATACTAACCTAAATAATTATCATTACCATAAAATACAATAATACAGAGTGTAAATAACATCATCACGAAGCCGTCAACCAAGTAAGTTCTGTACATCAAATTATGTAACTTGTCGCAAAAATTATAGCTGGTAAACAACTTTTTTTTGCCGTGAAATGTCACGTTTAATGTAACATTCATGTGTTTGTCGTAGAACTCAATGTAGCGCACTGAAAAGTGTGTGCTCATGAATAGATTGAATAATACGGGGGTCGTAGAGGTATTAAAAGTAAAAAATCTTACAATAAAAACCAATATTTAAAAAAAAACCCAAAATTTGGATCTTTGACCCCCCAATATCTTCGTAACTAGAAGGTTCCCAGGTATGGTGTAGATAGAAAAAAAATATCGCAATGATGAGGAGAACAAGTGCCTGCTTCGTTTAGAGGATTTTTACACTCCTTATGGTTTACAATTCGTCAAAAACGAGTAAAATATCAGTAAAATCTTAAAAAAATCTAAAATAATCACCTGTGTTACAAAATAAATACACATAAGAACTCCTTGGAAATATAGCCAAAAAAATGAAAAACAATCAGAAATATTTCTCTCTCCGTCACACATTTCAAAAACTTATTGTCAAAAACAAGACAACACTTTTCCCTGTTAAGCATTTTCTTTCCGATGCTTTGCTTTTGATAACATTTCGGCTTCTTCGATGGTGTCAGGAAGCGGCACGTTGATAGTTTCAGGCAACGTGAAGACTATTAGACCAGCTATGACTGCTAATGTGCCGAAGAATATTGATGGCAAGTTGTCGTAGTATAAAGCCTGCGAAAAAAAACAAAACCTCAATTAACAATTTAATTCCACTGAGTCACTTCAAGTTCAACTCAGAAGTATAATTATAGAGTAGACGACAAAAAAGTCCGTTGAGTTAGATTACTAAAAACAACATATTTTTTTTCTTTTGTTACGTATTTAAGATTGAAGAAAATACGACTTTTAAAAATTCTTAATACGTCACGCTTAGGTATAATTTTAGCGAGTTCTGACGTTACCGACACTCCGAAGTTTTGATGCGTTTTATCTTTCACGTAACATTTCGGCTCCCGTTTGGCATACCTTCAGCTCCGTTAAATTGTGCAGTCGGTTCCGCACAATTCAAGCTAAGCTGTAAGGCTTTTTTTAGACACAAAGCAATTTTAGAAAAAAAAAATGAGGAGTCAGATTGGTTGAAAGAAAATTCATGCAATATTATCATTCTAAATCTAAGAGAGAAGCTTCATCACTTACCAACAAAGGAGTCAAAGGCGCCAACGTAGACCCAACTCGGCCAGTAGAAGAACATACGGCTAGCAGTGACTGTCTGACATTAGTGGGGAAGACTTCAGACACATAAATGTAGACGGAACTGTAGGCTACCGTGATGGAGAACTTGCCGGAGAGGTAGAAGATGAGGGACCACCAGCTTTGATCTGAAGAAATGACATAAGGTTAGTAGGAGTATATAAGGGTGTTACAAATTTTCGTCGAGGCAGTAAGATGAAAACAAGAATTGGATTATTGGGACTGCCCAGCTAAAGTGATAAAAGACGGATATTATTGGCATTATTTATACCTTTTGTAACAACTTTTGCTTGGTAGGGTTCGACGAGCATGGCACAGTTTATTTTAAAGTTGAAGAGAGTTTGGAAAACGATTATCTGTTTTCATAAAGTGTATTTGAGTTGAAAACTGTCAATACTGTTTCAAATTACGTAATCTCTCAATTTAATCCAAAAATCAACACTAGATAATCAAAGTTTATCAAAGCAAATCGAAGACCATAATAATTACTTTTCCATTCGTAAAAGCGAAATCCCGAATTTATTTATTCGTCTGAATGTTCACAAAACAAACCAAAACGCAGAGTTTGGTAAAACCGCGAAAATTATTTATGTTTTACTATTGCCGTTTGCGCCGTCGGCTTTGAAATCGGTTTAACTTGAATATTCCATTAATTCAGGCTGTTATACAAGCAGTGATTACTAAATAAACAGTGGAGCAAAATTCTCTCAAAACTCGTGTCAGAGTTAGTTTCCATTGTAACACGAGATAAATCATGTTTGTCGGATACTGCATTCGAATCGGAGAACGTGCGCTGCCCGCGTCAAATCTAATTTTAGGAGATGTAATGTGGTTTGTATCTGTGCATCCGTAGGATTTGCGTATATATCCTCTACCAAAAGGGACTCTCTGTCATTGATCGTGGTAATAATCTGTCCTTGGAGGATACGGTCCTAATCACAGACCCTTGCTTCGCTAATGTAACTTCCTACTTCTGGGACAAAGGGATCCATCCGGCAAGACAACTCATCGCAGCACAATGGGAACACTCCTACGCCTCGTAAACTGTTCCCGGATTATCTAACTCGCCTTTTGTTCGCGTCAAATTATGTTTGTTCGTTTGATTGTAAGGGAAGTAATTGTGAACACAAACTACAACTCATTTGGTTATAAAATTCACGTTAAAACTGTGTCGGTGCAGATAAGAACTGAATCGTTCATACATTTTTGGAATGAATTTAAATCGCTTTTTGGGATCTTTATCGAAATTGTTTAATAAACTCGAATGTTTGTTGGTGAGGCTTGTTTACTCAAAAATGTATTCGAATATGTTTTAATGTAATATTTATCCGTTTCGCGGTTACGGTATAAGAGGAAGCAGATGAACAATAGTTTGAATGATGCGTAATGAATTCTACTCACCTTTAGGCAGGAACGACAAACTGATACACAGGATTGCGCTCAAAATATAAGTCGTAATCATGACCCTCTTCCTACCAAATCTATCAAGCACGGCCAAACAGGTGAAATTAGCTGGAATCTCTATGAAAGCCACAAGCATAAAGTTCACGTACTTATTTCCTGCCAAAGACACAGAATTAATCGACAGTCCATAGTACACAAACGTGCAAGTAATCCAGAGGAAGGAACACGAAACCAATCTCCTCCTAATAATGCTTGATCTAATTACTTGTAAGAAGACTGACGGCTTCTTTACAGTTTCAATTTCTTCTTTAACTTCTATCGGCTTTTTCTCCATCTCTTGAAGTGGGGCTAAGGCTTCGTCTGTCAATTCTACTTTATTCATTTTTGCTGCTTTCCTAATAATTGCTACTGCTTCATCATGTCTGCCTTTGCTTAGCAGCCACCTGATGCTTTCGTTCAAAATCCATAAGTAAAAGAATATTAAGCAGGATGGGGCGTATATGATTCTGAGGAGTGTTCTCCAGTCTTGCAGCAGCCATGATAGTCCAGCTAAGGACATCAAGCCACACACGTAAACTACGTTTATAAGGGTGTTTCCAAACACTCTTCCTTTTGGTCCCACAAGTTCCATAGCTGTAACAATGATTTATTCATTAAAACTAAAAGTTCATAAAGATATACAATAAGTGCAAGTGATAGCTTTGCATAGGTGTATGGTCTGACTTATTGAACACATTGACTTTAATGAATAATGAACAGACATACACTATAAACTTCATCACTCTAATTTAGAAGTAAGGAAAAAAAATAGTTTTTCAATAAAATGTTTTTCTTCCTCGATTTAGGCAATTCTATACATGATAACACATACAGGACTAGAGGCTTATCTTTTTGAGGCACGAGGGTTTCATACCGCCCATTTTCAAACTCCAGAAAACCCAATAGCAGTTTTACCCCGTCCCAGGGATCGAACACAGGACTCCACGCTCATTAGATGCGCTTGCGACTACGAGACCAAAAGGGCAGTCATACACATACGTTGTGTTTGAACACAAAATTACTGAAAGTGGTTGGTCAAATGATCTTACCCAAAACAAAAGCAGTAGTATAAGCCCCAGCTCCAAATCCAGCTTCAAAGAACTCAAACGCCACCATCATTATATAATGAGTGGAAAAGGACCTCAAGAAACCAAATATGCAATTCATGAGAGCTGCTACAGATAGCGCCACTTTCCTTCCAAACCTGTCTGAGATTATGCCAGTTAGAGGCAAGGATAAGAAGAGGCCAGAGTTATGGATGGTGCCTATCAGCGTCCTCTTCCAATTTTGGCAGCCGAGATCGAACTGAAACAAAAAGTTTGTTGAATTAATAGAAACGGAAGTAAACGAGATGAAAAGTGTCGAGCCCACTTGCCTCACAAACAAGCCCTAAACATCTACAAACATCATAGCTTTGTCATTTTCAAACGGTTGGAAGAAACGAAATGACGTTTCAAAGCTTTTGCTCTAATTAATATATTTACTATTGTACTATCATTTGTAGATCTTTGGCAGTCGTTACAGGTAGTCAGTGTCCCAAAAATCAGCCAGTCTTGCCAATGGAAATCGTAATTACCCAGAACTGACCCTGTACTAACTGGATTGTGGACAGTCGCTCTAGGTAAAATAAGAAAGCAGACCCCAACACAAGGGAAAAGGTTAGGCTGATGATGAATAAACTTATTTAGTGTTTTGAGGTGCGTGTGAATTCTCTCCCGCTTGGAGAGAATTGAATTCGCTATAAATAGAAGTCATTATCAACATTATCAAATCGTGCTCCCGTAACAGTGAATACATTAAATCCATTCACGCAGCACATGCTAGTTTAACGTAAATAAAATAACGATACACGTCATTGTCCGTTTATTGGCACGATAACAGGCTGCTGGCCCAAATATTGATAGGTCGCGTGATTAGTTGAATTATTACGTTTGCGGATGGATATTTTTGTTGCTGCCTGTCAGTTTTTGTTTGAAGGGCTGAAAGCTTCAGCTATTACTGAAAGTTCATCTTTGGAACCAGTGTTTATTACATTTTTATATCGGCTTTTATGAGCATGGGAGAATACCGAGCCTGGATCAATCTACTCGTAGCTCATTCAATGCAATTTCAATGTTTAAGGGTTTTATTTTTCTATTACTTTGTGCAATTATTTCATCACCGTTGCTCTCGAAACGGTGAAAGAAAATGTCGTGAGGAAACAGGTATGTCCTACAGCCAAAAAATCGACGACATGTGACATCTACCATCCGCACTGGGCCCGCGTGGTGGAGGTTTGTGTTCCAGCAGTGGGAACATTAATAGGTTGCTGATGAATAAAGATTTATTAGCAGGGATTTCTAAAATGACAGTACTGTTATTACTTACATCTTTCACAGCCGAATCTTCATCGCTATAAACATATGAAGAGCACTTTTCTTTAACCGCAGTATTAAATATATCAGCAGTACAAGTACTATTACTAGTAGTGATATTGTTCTCTATAGTGGAGTATCTCTCACATTTGGAGTATCCATTCTTTACTTTTGGTATAGCGTGGTGAAGCCATAGGCTTGTGTTTGTTGTGCTCTCGCATTCTTGAACTGCGCATCTGAAACAAAGGAAGGTTAATTCAGAATTTGTCAAGACAATCGATCATCTAAGTCCCCGGTCCTTAGTTTAATTGCGAAGTCAAGTGGGCCACTGCAGGTACAACCTGCTCCGGTGGGGGGGTATTCCGATGAAGCCGATGTGTGGTTCCACCTGCACTCTGAGGGACCTGTTCGAAGCTACCACCAACGCTACCGAGGTGGCCGGGAGAGTACCGGTCAAAAATAATTTAAGTTAAAGAAAGGGGAGATCATTGACACAACGAAGAAGAAGAAGTTTAAAACTTATTTTCTACACTTGGCTATTGTAATTGAGGCTAAGATTGAAATGAGTTAAATTAAAGGAAAAAGGTAGATTATTTAGGTATCTGATTCGTGTAACGGCTAGGCCCATAATGGGGAATCTCCCAAAAGAGCTAAAGCTAGGTAGATGATAATGCTCCAAAATTATCATCATATACCTATCTTTTTCCCAGCTATGTTGGGGTATGCTTCCAGTCTAACAAAATGCATCTGAATTCTATTCTTTTACACGGAGCGACTGCCTATCTGACATCCATTTTTTTTTAGATTTTCTTATTTTTATCCATTGGTGTAATGGTGGCAAGCATAACTGCTGAGTATGAGGTCCTGGGTTCGATTCCCGGGTCGGGAAAAGTGTTATTGGGACAGCAACAGCCACGGAATCTGAATGGGACTTACACATAACCGGCTGTTGTACTATAAGGTACACCTCTGCTTAAGTAATAAATAAACACCGCTGGACATTACACACAGCGCCATCTAGTACTACACTGAGCAAGGCTTGTGTCGTGGTCACCAGACAGTTGATATAGTAGGTACATATACACTTTTTGTTCGTAAATACATACTTTTTATACATTTAAATCTATGACTTGGAAACAAATGTCCATGCTCATCACACAAACATCACAAAAACGTAAGGCAGCCTCACTAGCGCTGCGCCTTTTGGGTAGTCGGACCCGGGTCGGTGGTACTATTCGGAGCGGAGATAACAGGCAGTATGATGATGGTTATGCTTCATTTAGTTTTTATGATTAAAGAAATAAGAAATCCGGTATACTAACAAAATTTTCATTAACGTTTGAAACGTATATCACAAATAAACACTAACATTTCACTCATTCATGTTGTTTACAATTTCATGATAAAGCTTTGAACATGTTGTTTGCTTCGAAATATTGGGTAAATACTCCTCTAGAATATTCGATGTTTTGCCTTTGAAATTACTGCATGGTAATTACCGGCGCATCGACGGTGATGCTATTAGAGATAGAAGAGATTATTGTATTAAAATCACTTTCAGTTGGTTTTTGGAATTAAACGGAGTAAACGAATAAATAATCCTGTTTATTTCTGACTGTAAGTGTTCCTTACAGGGGGCTAAACATATTGTAGTGTAAAAATAAATGAATGACTTTCAATTAATCACGAGCAAAAATACTGTTATCTAAATTTAAAAAAATATAACTTAGTTTGAAAACAGTCGGTTGTTCGACGTAAAAAAGTAAAACAAATGAATCCACGTAGCTAAAATGCTCCGCGTGTCCGTGCCTGCGGTGTGTTTGCGCTTTATCTTCCTCGAATTGTTGTTACCATACATAACCTATATAAGTTCATGACTGAATTTCTATTTATCTCGGCCTTTTCGAACAAAAATTCTTGCACAAACTAATTAAAAAGTTGACACTGAGTTAAACAAAATATTTTTCATTTAAAGACGCAATTATTTAATCTCAGCTAAATTAATGTACGGGCGGCTGCCATTGTTCTTTATTTACTACACGAAAAGTTCGTCGCGTCGCTTCGCGTCGCGTCGAGTCGCGGTGTGAAGTGACGCTTAGTGTTTAATACAAATTGCCTGTGGCGACTGTCTGGTGGGATGATATGGGCTTTAAACTTCAGGAAGATTCTCTTCATAGTATTTGGGTCTAAATAAGACCAATATTCATTTTCATTCTTCTACCTTTATCCTAATTTAGCATGTTTTCTTCTTCCATACTTCTCTATTATTCGTCTTATTAGCAGTCACCTCATTTCTAGCCCTTTCATCTTTATCTATCTTTAATCTTTACTCAGTAAATCGTTTCTTTGGTCCTCCTGAACTCTCTAGGTATAGCCACAGTCTACATTTATACCCCAAAATTTTCCTCACTAAATTTTCTTCATTCCTCCGCATCACATGTCAATATAAATATTCAAAGGGTCAAATTAAATTAGCTAGTGGAACTTTGTAAACGTGGTAAAAAAATATAGGGGGGGTATAAAATGGCCGCTTTAGCGGAATCTTAATGTGAATCACTTTGGGAATTAAAAAGTCATTGCCACGTTCGATGGCAATACCGAAAGAAAATATTGATTTACTTTATAATGCACAAAACTCTGATCGAGACCACAAGGAAGTGTGAAATATAAAAGTCAATGAAACGCTTGGTTGGCAACAGAAAAATGTTCATTATACCCTAAATTGACGCTAAATTATGATCAATAATTGTCACATTCCTATCAATAAATATTACACCTTATTAAACCAATCAAATGCTGCGTCGACCCCAAATGAATTGGGATAAGGGCAAGAGAATGATGAATGATGATTAGGCCAATCAAAGCAGTTTGTTTCTAAGTGGGTATGAAGGGTTATTACTTATAGAATTTGGAGGCAATTTGTACTAGCCAATGTGTTTATGAATGAAATGTTTTTTTTTGTTCAAGAAGAGGCATTCATTTTGAGTGCGGTGTATCTTGATAATCTTGAATGGACTCAAGTCTCACCGGTGACTAAATATTATTAGGAGGTTAAAAACGTCGTGAACAAAGTTTTGAGTGTGAATAAATGTTTGACTGGTAGAGAATGCCTTGTGGCATTAAGTCCGCCTATGTACCACTATTGTACATGAAGTTTAAATAAATAAATAAATAATAATTAATCCGTCAGTTAGATTATCAACAAATATTTGACCCGTATTTTTTCTTTTGTTATTTAAACCAAAATTGACGAAGATATGACGCTTTTAAAATTCTCAAAACGTCACGCCTAGGTATATATTATATTAGCAAGTTATGACGTCACGAACCCCCACTCCCGTGTTTTAATGCGTTTTATCTTTGTCAATATTCATTGATTTACAAAAACAAAAAACACGTGTCCATTATTAAGTATATATTTTTTTTAATAGATTTGCAATTTGTTGATACTGTCGTCATACCTGTTAGAAGAAGACCAAGAAACTAAGGGTGGAATGAGAAAAAGATAATATGTCTAGAAAAACTGGCCAAGTGCGAGTCGGACTAGCGCATGAAAGGTTTCGTACTCTCGTAGTGGGGAGCCTCCTTCAATTTGAATACAGGGTGTAACCACCTCATCACGAAGCCGTCAACCCAGCATTCTGTACATCAAACTAAGTAACTTTATGCAAAAATTATTGCTCGGACGACTTTTTTTTAGGTGAAAAATCATGTTTTGTGATAGAACTCAATGTCATGGAGGTGTTCAAAGTAAAAATCTTATATTAAAAACTTGGGTTTAAAAAAAACTTGTGAAAAAGTTGGAACTTTGACCCCCAATATCTCCGTAAGATGGAGATTCCCAGGTATGATGTAGCACAAAAAAATAATCGCAATGACGGGGAGAACAAGTGCCTTTCGGTTTCGTTAAGAGATGTTTTACACCCTTTATATTTTACTAGCTGACCCACGCAACTTCGTCTGCGTCACATAAGAGAGAAAAACGAAAGGCAAAAAAAAACCCGTTTTTGCAACATTTTTCATTCCTGCTCCGCTCCTAATGACTGTAGCGTGATGTTATATAGCCTAAAGCCTTCCTCGATAAACAGACTATCCAACACAAAAATATGTTTTTCAATTCGAGCCGGTAGTTCCTGAGATTAGCGCGTTCAACCAAACAAACAAACAAACAAACTATTGTGCTTTATAATATTAAGTATAGATATTAGATGTTGTTATAGCGTCAACAGAGATACACATTCTGTGAAAATTTCAGCTGTCTACGATCAACTGTTACGTATCATGAGATAAAGCCAGTTGTCAGATGGACGGGCGAAAAGTAGAGGCTTAGTAATCAGGGTGCCATTGGTCCGTCGAAAGTTGGGGAACTTCTTAGAATACACTAGCTTCTGCCCGCGATTTTGTTCGCTTGATTTCCCGCTTTCAACATTTTTTATTGCTGCTCCGCTCCTATTAGTCATAGCGTGATGTTATACAGCCTATAGCCTTCCTCGATAAATGGACTATCCAACGCAAAAAGAATTTTTCAATTCGAGCGGGTAGTTCTTGAGATTAGCGCGTTCAAACAACCAAACAAACAAACTCTTCTGATTTATAATGTTGGTATAGATTCATTTAAAAAAAAAATAGGGATAAGGGCGAAACATTTTTAACGAAAGAACTCTTTTTATGTTGTTAACAAAACATCGAATAATACGTAGTGCCTTCAGTTGAAAATCTGACTAAGTAGAAAATAGCACATGGTATGAAATCCCTTGAAAGCTAATCATATTGTTCGTACTAAGACTCTTTCATTTCCAAATTATTATTTAAACAAGTGACATTAATTAAAAAAAAACTCCCGACACACGTAGGTTCATAATTTAGCAAGCACTTTCATTTGATACCCTTAATGAGAGAGTTGTGAAAACAAATGTAATTCACAATTTTGTGATGGCCGCCATCTTGGATTTGAAATTTATTATAGCGTATAGTATACTACTAGTCAAGCCCTTTCATTTGATACACGTACTGAGGGAGTTCTTGAATAAATATGTAATCCGCCATTTTGTGGCGGCGGCCATCTTGAATTGATTTTATCAAACATAGCTAAGAATACTCTCGATTTATTCACCTTTCGAACAAAAAATATCAAAACCAAAACCGGTTCATCCGTTCGGGAGCTACGATGCCACATCCACACACAAACACGTCAAACTTATAACACCCGTCGTTTTAAGTCGGGGTTTAAAAATGTGACACGAAGGAATTTTCATCCACTACCCATTTATTTACCTCAAAAATTACTCTCAATAATTTTCGTACACCAAATGATACTTAATCACTTACTGAAAAATGTCTGTCTGTCGATTGCGTCTCGTAATGATAATTAATATCAGTCGCGCTCATGATTGATTGCTGGTTTCCCAGCTGTTTGTGATGGCGTCTCAGGGTTGAACAAGATTCGGGGGCTGGTCGAAGATGGAGGCGGGGGCGGAATGGTTCAGTTCTGCTGAAGTTTTTTATAATGAAAGTATTACAAATGTTTAAGAACAAACTTTAGTGGTGTGGATTTTAGATAAAAAAAATATTTATAAGTTGGAGTATCGTTGGACCTATGCCTAATAAGAAAAAAGAAAAATATCCAGTCAGTGGATACGAAACGGGGCACTTTATTACTGCAACTAATTTCGCGGTAGTAGGCGAAGTTGGTCACAGTTCTAACCTTACGACAAATGGTTAGTCGGATGCCAAAACACCAAGACGATTTATCCTTAAATGAAGGTGTTTTAAACGATAGAATCGAGAAAAAAACGATTAGCGTTTTTTTTTCTAACTAATGTCTGTATACAGGGTTACTGGTAATTCGACGTATTCCTTGCAGGACGTTATAGTAGGGTTATAATGCAAAAAAAATAAGCCACCAAATGTTCTACCAAAATTCAGTGGTTTTTGAGTTAGGTCGATTTTTAGTTTTATTATGAAAAATCCCAGATTAAATCATTTAAAGCCAATTTAAAAACGATTTACAGAGCGAATGTACTGAAATTTAAGTTATTATCATAGCTGACGACGCAGCAGTCTTTTTCAAATAAATAAAAGTTAAAAATACCTACTCCTTTAGGAAAAATCACTTATGAAACAATTTTTTTCTGTAATTTTTGCCATTCCATAAAAAGATTTTGTATAGTGAAAAGTTTTTTTTCACTATACAAAATATAAATGATAAAATAAATACTACGCCAGATGTACAAAAAACTAGAAAAATATCCTTGTCTTAACAGCTCTCTAAAATGGTGTTAATCTTTGAAAAGTTATGGACTACACTATGAAAAATGGTTTTGATTTTGGAAAACAGGAAAAATATGGTAAAACGTATGCGGAAAATCCTTCGATGAATAATAGTTGATCGAAGGGAAAATCTAAGAAAACAATTTCAGGTTTTTTTTTTTTAAATCAATTTCACTTTTAAAACTTTAATAACTCATTTTTACACGTATTGATCGACTAAGACGTTCTACTAGTGTGCCACATGTTTTTTTCGGCGGACTCGTTCTGGTGATCATGAACATACCATGCGCGTGTGTACCGAAATGTTCACGCACATTTGTGAGAGCACACGTTATAGTAGCGGTGGACTCAGTCAGTGAACACGCATTATCTGTTCGCGCACTCAATTAAATAGTATAGGAGACCAACCTTCATTCAACGAATAAATAATATTATTTATTTATTTATTCAAAAATATATTTTAAGCTAACAGTTTCATACCAAAACGCTTAAAAGCTAACAATAATCATCATAACAAATAGCATCTTTTAACATTTACAATAATTGAGAAAGCAAAATAATAATAAAAATTACATGTCAAGTGGAATAATTAGACCGGTAGCCGGCCGAAAAGGTTTGGCAGATAATGCCGAAGTCAAACCTAAAATACTAGTGTTACTTATAGTGAGCTTAGTAACGTGTTGTCGATTAAACTTACGTCAAGACCATGATCGGCTTAGGTTGCCAAAGTATATTGCGAATTGCGATAATGTGCATACTTAGGCAACTCAACTCAATACCATCTTAACTTCGACACTGAACTCGAACTCCTTCTTCTTATTCTTATGTTCTTCTATTCGCAATGTGCTTGTTCATCTACTTAGATTCCTAAATAGTATGAAAAATTGAATTTTCGTATCGACTGACCAATGTCAGTCGAAAACAAGATTTGCAGACTGTTTGCATCACATGAAACGAAATGAAAAAAAATCCCCGTATTTGCAACATTTTTCAAGCCTGCTCCGTTCCTAATGGTCGTAGCGTGATGTTATATAGCCTATAGCCTTCCTCGATCAATGGACTATCCAACACAAAAATATTTTTTCGATTCGAACCAGTAGATCCTGAGATTAGCGCGTTCAACCAAACAAACAAACAAACAAACAACCAAACTAACAAACAAACTCTTCTGCTTTATAATATTAGTAAGATTAGTATAGATTTTAAATATCTGTTGCTATACAATTTTTATCTTTATTTGTCAGGCAGTTTCACAATTGTGCTCAAGGTCTCCATCGTACGACCTGGTCGTGATCCCCACGTGCTTACCGCACTACAGCGATAACCGAGCGTCGGCCCACATCCCGGTTCTTTGATAGTGTATCGGTTTTTTTACTTATTGTGATAGGTTGTTTACGTTGTATCACGAAAATAGACTGTAAAATCAGGTGCTTATGAGTTAATTTGGTCGGCACTTATTAGGTCCCCAAGGTGCAAAATTATCTGACGCAAGGCGCTGTTGTTATTTTGACTTGGCCATTTTAGAGTGCGTTCATGATAAAGGGTTCATTGTCGTTATTTACGATCATTTTACAATTTTTAAATTGCAAAATCGAGTTTTTACGATATTTTTATTCCGATTCAGCGTCAATAGTTGAAACTAGTCGACATTTATTTTGCTTGTAATGTTGCAATTCAGATTTTAGCATTACAAATATTTGTAAAGCTCACTACATTACTATTTTTAATTGATTAATTTTCGGTCTACATTTCATCCCCACGAACGATTCAATTGGTAACAATCACGTACACAACACAATCGAATTTTGTACTTCACCGGGAGTATTTACCCGTAATGTAACACAAACAGTTTAGATTCACTTGTTTCCGTACAAAATCGAAACTTGGACTGTTAAGGCGAATGTTCCGGTGATCCCGAGCACCATACTGGAGTTTAGTTATTTTAATGTCACCTTCCAGTACTGTTTTCAGTTGCCCATTATAAAACTTAAGAAGACGGGTATTTATCGCGAATTTACCCCCGATCACGGTTGGTGCAATCCGGTCGAAACGTCGGGATTGAATTAAAGGTAAATTCGCGATAAATACCCGTCTTCTTAAGTTTTATAATGTGTTCTGATCGTGAAAGTTTAAAAATGACAATTGTTTTCAGTTGCTACTTTAAATATATTTGAAACACACTCGTTAAGCCTAATATGATACACTTAAAACTGCCGAAGTAAAACGAATCAACCTTGTTATTTTTTTTGTATTAAATGCATTATTCGCGGTATTTATATAACTTCGTCTTACACCAGGACTAATACAAATATAACTTGGCCTGGTTACGGTAAGCCGAGACTGATCGTTGCAAACCATTTTTAATAAGGGCATGGCTCCATTGGACTGACCAGATCAAGTCTGCCTTTGAAGGTTCAGTTAAGGCGATTAGACGAGCTAAATGCTAAATTAGCCACTCTATTTGTAGTGGTTCAAACTTTGTTTGAAATGCTTTTAGAATAAAGTTCTAATCAGCTTGAACTACAAATTGGTTATTATGTCAGTCACTGCGGGCCAAATAGTGCGAAATGAGTGGTTTCGATCGATTTAAAAAAAAAAATTGATTGGATAAAAAAAACTAAAACACTATAATGCTAATACATTGCTTGTAGAATTATTTGGCAAAAAATCAGAATAATTGCATGTATATAATTATGTTTTTTTTTGTAGGAAACATATTTTTAGAGATAAGTTCGTGTTTTTTTTTTTATTGAGTCAAATTAATTGTATTATGTTTTCAAAACACTATCATGCTAACATATATCCTGAAGAATATATTATATTTCTTTGGCCTTGTTTATAACAGTGAATCATATACTTTTAGTAATTATAAAACTCACGTTTAGCTCATGTAATCGCCTTAACGAATGCAGCAAGATGATCTCTAGCAGGCAGCGGTGACAAAATGTCGTAAAGTACATCACATCTGCCCCTTTTTTTTTTTTTTTAATGTGGGAATATCATCAAATGACCCCCCCCACTCTGGGCGGAGCGGGAGGGAGTGTCAGACTCTTACTGACTAAAAACCATCCATGTTCCTTCCTCGCCTTTTACGTTCCGGGGCCGCGGTATCTCTTTCGAACAGGCCCGCAACCCCGGGTCACATCTGCCCCTTGTAACTACGAGAACTTACTTAACGATCACGACCGCTCTGTCAAGAGCGTACCGGATAAGAAAGAAGAAGAAAATACTCCACAAATGAATGTAAAGCGATAAAAAAACACGATTTTCTACATTCGTTTAAATGTAGAAAATCGTTATTGTTCGTTATTGGTTTAATGATAAATTGGAAGAAAAGACTACCAGAAATTAGAAATGACGACTAATAGAGAAGTATGGAAAGAGACAAATTGTGCCGTTCTTTGAGAAATCGAGGTACGGGCAAGAGATTGATGACGGTCGGAAAACATTCTTATTTTTTGATTGACGAAATATCAGAGACCCAGGTTGTTCTTCTCTGAGAACATGAGAATGTTATTAGTATTTATGTAAATAGAGTAGACGACAAAATAAATATATCTGAAAAGTCCGTCAGGTATTTTTTGTTACGTAAATCAAAATTGACGAAGATACGACGCTTTTACAATTCTCAGTTATAATTTTTAGAGTATCTAACGCAAACTGACGTCATGACCACCCATTCCCTAGTTTTCATGCGTTTTATCTTTATCCATATCCATAAAATTATATAAAAAAAAAAAAACAAAAAATACGTGACCTTTATTTTCCAATACTTTGACTAATTGACGGTTTAAATATATTTGTAATTTTTTGATACTGCATGCCTATTGTATGAATGGGCTTATTTTACGAGGTGCTGACATAAATACTATTAGCCTGCTTAGATATGAATGTGTTTGCTCGTTTTGTTCTGGTGTAACTTATCTCTTATCTCGAGTCATCAGTAAGTGGGTGAGTGAGGATCGCAATATCGTCGCCAAATCAGGTCAAGAAAACCAGTGCAATGATTAAGCTACCTTTCGTTCAGAGGTATAGCACACACACAGACACAACACACTAACACATTCACACCTACGCATAAACATATTGCACACACACCAAATAAGAGCACACATGCGTTATACTTTTCTGATTAATTTTCTTTTTTAATAAGGGTTCCGTACCTCAAAAGATAAAAAAGGAACTCTTACAAACACAACAAACGACAAGAGTGATCTTAATCACTCTTGTTCGTTTGTCCGTCTGTCACCATCGATTTTAACAGCAATTGATTTTATAATAAAGAATATAGATAGATAGAAAATAGATTATTATTTATCTGTAGCCATTGCTCCGTATGAAACGGTACGCATTGCTCGTTGCTCGTTGTAGAGTCTTTGAGGTCCTACTCTCTAACGCTACGGCCGTATATTCGGATCCATCCGTCTCTCTCACTCGCACTGATCGGCTACGACTAGTGTGTCATGATGATTTTATCTGACAAGAATTCTTGAACATTGATTTAAGGACGAGTTCTAATGTCTTTAGCCAAGCATTATACGTCTCACTGTCGCAAATGTGAAACTGCAAGTGCAAAACAGAGATGGGAACAAGCACGTGCGGTACGACGTTAATAGGTGTCGGCCTTAATAAGTAGCTGCGGCTGAGTGGTGGATATCTGTCTATTTATTTCATATCACAGTTCTCTACATTCATGAAAACCATGTAGTTTTTGCGTGAACAGATAACTTACATGCAGACACAACTGACTACACTATCGCGCACTAAACACTGTTTTGGACTTTCACGGTTTAAAAAAAAAAACATTACAAAAAAAATAAAAAAATATCGGGAGCTCAACGCAACGTAATAAATAATCACGGAAGATATCCCGTTAGTGACAATACAAGTTTTTCGCGCACTAAACAATATTATATGTTGCTAGTGCATACAGTACTCGGAGGAGCTCGCGGCTAAATAATATCAGCCGCTCGGGTCGATTTTTAGGTTAAGCCATGCTTGCTTTGGTTGTCTGTTGATGGGTGACTACCCTTACATACCGAGTTTCCTCCGTGCCTCGGAAAGCACGTTAAGCTGTTGGCCGGCTGTCATTTGTCCATCTTTGACGGTCGTTACAGGTAGTCAGTGGCCCAAAAAGTCTGACACCAGTCTTACCGAGTGGTATCGTATTTCCCAGTATTAACTGGGTTGTGGAGGTCAGATAGGCAGTCGCTTCATGTAAAATACTGGTTTTCAGCTTCATCTGGTTAGACTGGAAGCCGACCCCAACATAGTAGGGAAAAGGCTAGGCAGATGATGACTTAACAGTACATAATTTACTTCAGTTCACACCGAGACACGACGCGACGCGGCGCGACTGTACTGAAAGAGGCAGACATTTTAAGGCGATTACATGAGCTAAACGCGAGTTCTATAATTACTAAAAGTATATGATTTACTGCTATAAACAAGACCAGAACAATATATGATATTCTTCAGGATATATGCTAGCATGATACTGTTTTGAAAATATAATACAATAAATTTGGCTTGATAAAAAGAAATCACGAACTTACCTCTAAAATTATCTTTCAAACAATAAAAAACATACTAATATGCATGCGATCATTCTGATTTTTTGGCAAATAATTTTACAAGCAATATATTATGCATGATACTGTTTTAGTTTTTTAATCCAATCAATCGTTTTTTTGTAAATCAATCGAACCACTCATTTCGCACTATTTGGACCGCAGGGGCTGACGTAACAACCACTTTGTAGTGCAAGCTGATTAGAACTTTATTCTAACAGCATTTCAAACGAAGTTTGAACCACCCAAATAGAGTTGCTAATTTAGCTCGTCTAAGCGCCTTAAAAAAAGAGCGCGCGACTCTGCGCGCACTTTTTAATAGAGCGTCTCAAAATAATAATTTATATACTACACGAAAATATATGAGATGAGAATTCAGTGCTACACCGCTGCAGTGCTGAGTCGCTTTATTAAAAAGTGTTCGCAGCGTCGCGTCGCGTTCCGTCTCGGTGTGAACTGACCCTTTCTTTGTATGTATAATAAATAAAGAAATACATATGTGTACTGAAAGTACAGCAGTTGCATTGCTGTCAACTATATTGTTTCAGCATAACATAACATAACGCCTTTAGCCCCCGAAGGTGGAAGGCAAAAGTGCACCTCATAGTATACCCACGTTATGCCAGTTATGTTTAATACTTGGCCCTCTATAAACCCTTGATCTAGTTCTAGATCCAGGCAGATCTAAGTTCGCGCAAGTGACTTCTCGGCCTAGCTGTCGGCAGCTAGTCACATATAATAGGGAACGAGCCTATTGCCATCAAACAGGCACAAATCCCGACTCCGAGGCTACTACTGAGAAATTCCAGATTAAATTGTTTCTAATAATTATTTTGTTTAAGTAATGTATGATTTGATTAAATTATTTCTCAATCAATTTTCAGCTCAAGACAAACTTTCATTGGCATTAAAAAGTCAAAATCGCGTAAATAATAAATTCGTTAGAATCTAAACCCACAGAACTCCATACTCTATAATCCTTTAAGTCCAAAAACCTTATAACGTAAATCTTTTGACAGAAGGGTAATATGACTTCGCAACTAAAACGGGCAACTTCAGGAGCCAGGTTTCAGAACTAGGGCAAATCCACATAAGCCGGGACTCAAGCTGACTAATCTCCGCTAATGTTCTGATGAACATTTACATACGGAGGCATATGGGACACTATTCTGCAGTGTTGCTGGAAATTCAAGCTATTTCACTTTATGGCGTAGGTAGGAAGTTTGATGCTTATTTATTTCTGACTACTTTGAGATAAATCGGGACGGTTGTGGGATTGTTGGTGCTAAGTTACGAACTATTAATCTGTGGTTCTATTGCGTGCAATGCTAGGTGTTGGAAATATTGTTTAGTTTTTATCAAATAGATGCTGTTTTGGTAAAAACATACATACACACTGCTAAAATCATAACCCTTCCTTTTGGTTTTTTTCGGAGTCGGGTCGGGGTAAATAAGGTGACTATGGTTTCATAAGTTGGTTTTTTTGTTATGTCAATTTTATGAAAATATGTTAAGTAAAACCAATTCTAAGTGGAATTTATTTAGCTCCTCACCAGCTAGTATTTGTACACTAGGTATACTAAAAGTCCCGGGGTTGCGGGCCTGTTCGAATGAGATACCGCGACCCCGGAACATAAAGGGCGAGGAAGGAACATGGATGGGTATTAGTCAGTAAAAAGAAGTTATTTGATGATTTCCATCCTAAAAAAAAAGTTATACTAAAAGAGACTTCGACCGATGGTCGATGACCCGCTGATAATGTTAAGATTTTGCCATAATTTTATCAAATTGGCTGTAAAATTGTGTGCGAACAGAATTTTTGAAAAAATAAACAGAAACAAAAAAAAAGTCTGGCAGCAAATTTTACCGAGGGCTTTCGAGTAACCCAGCAACGGAGTAAAGAAGGACAAATATGGAATCACTATGTTTAATACAGATACGTTTTTTTACAAGAAATAGCTTTGCTTTTGGCCGAAACTCGAGTGATGGGAAGCGATGATGCGTCCTAGGGTGGAGCACACTTGAGTAGAAGTAACCGATTCACTTGAACCCTGAAAAGACCTAGATTATAGTGACCGGAAAACAGAGAAGCCGAAAGTGAATTCCACATATTCGTGGTCTGGAATCATAGCGCTTTGTATACGGGTTCATGATGCTCCGCCGTATCTCTGTTCGTCTGATGATGGAATAGGAATGGATGAATTTAACTTACTGGAAGCTGACCCAGAAGTATGATAAAGTAAAACCTAGGCACATGATGACATATTTATCTAATGGGTGTTACCTACAGTATCCTTAGCTCCTTAGGCGATAGGCACTTATTTTCCCCATCATTGCGAACGTCTTAAGTTCCAAATGTAAGAGGCTATGTTCCTGTCTTTTTTAAACTTTCACGATCAGAACACATTATAAAACATATGAATACGGGTATTTATCGCGTATTTACCTTTAATTTAATCCCGACGTTTCGACCGGATTGCACCAGCCGTGGTCGCGGGGAGACTGAAGTATTGGAGGTACCGCGACAGCAAAGTGAAGGCGTTTATTGAACTACCCTCACTCATCTTCATAAATGTTCACATTTATGAAGGTATTTTTTTTATTATACCTACTTTTTTATTATAGTTTTTAAGAACATATTAACTTTATTTTAGATAACTCCAAGACCTGTTTGCTATTCAATGCCTATGATACCGGAGAAACCTAATTTCAGGACATATTAGTTTGTTCCAGGCCAAACCGGTTTTTCAGCATCCGATTCGATGGAGCCCCGGTCAACGGAGCCCCGCTTGGCGAGGCTCAGACTTATGAATGGTATATAAAAAATAACCACAAAGGGTATGGCTATTCTAACCTAATCTATTTGTGTCGGGGTGCCCCAAGTTGGTGTAGTTTAGCCTATGCAAAACCAGTTTGTCCTGAAATCGGGTTTGGCCGGTAACAATACATCAGCCCAATGTTTAAACGTGATTTTACCCCAAACAAAAAAAGTTGTTTTTCAGCAATAATTTTTGCGTTGGGTCACTTTGTTTGATGAACAGAATGCTTGGTTGAGTGAGGCTTCGTGGTGAGTCTGTTTACACTTTTAAATGAAAAAAAAAAAAATTGAAAAATATACCTACAGCAGAGTGCTTTGAGAATATTTTTCTTATTCACGAAACCTGCACAAAATGGCACACCCCAAGTAGTACGGAACACAGCTGGAATGATTTGAGTGATGCAAATATATGGTAATGAGGTGCATAGCGTGTCTGTGAGTGACTCTGCCTTTTCGATCTACTGCTTTGACGATTTGCGTTTAAGATGAGAGGTAGAATGAGAGTTAGTTACTTGTGTTATGCTGCTAAGAGCGATGCAAAGTTGTGTGTAAGTGTATGTAAAATTAACTATTTGGCAAAATAAGACAGCAGTTACAGCACAGTGACGAAAGTCGTAAGTTTTAACACGGTAACGACTTTATGTCATTTTATCACCATTGCTCACAAAGTGGTGACGGAAAACACCGGTAAGGAAACCTATTTTCTCCTCTTTTTCTGACCAAAGGTTTGTGACCTATTGTCTCTGTCACAAAAATACCCAGCAAAGTCAAATTTAAACCAATTGTTTCCATTACGCCAATCGAAGGTACTTTTGAACGTAAAACACGAAAATGGAACAGAATTTATTGGAATCCATACAATTCTGTTTGTATGATTAAATCCGTAGTGGGATCGTTATTAAATTGAGTACACAAGGTACCCTTAACGAAGTCGAAAGTCACTTGTTCATTTTCCGTCATTACGATGATTTTTTCGTTCTAGCTAGACCATACCTGAGAACCTACTAGTTACGGAGATATTAGAGGACCCAACTTTTGCACAATTTTTTAAGGCCATACTTTCCGACATCTTTAATGTTATACCTTAAACACCTCGATAACCTGATAAATCTATTAAATGCGTCCATCAGCACAATGTTTTAAGTACGTTACATTGAGTTTTACCGTAAAAACGTGATTTTACAACACATAAAATAAAGTCGTTTCCCAGCAATAATTTTTGCGTAGAGTTACTTAGTTTCATGTACAGAATGCTTGGTTGACAGCTTCATGAAGAGTCTGTTTACACATTTTTTTTCGGATGGGAAATCATCAAGTAACTTTTCCCACTCTGGGCGGAGCGGAAAGGAGTGTCAGACTTATAGTTATTTATTTATTTATTTATGTACACACAAAATACTTCATAGGACATGGATGGGTTTTTTACTGACTAAACCCCATCCATGTTCCTTCCACGCCCTTTATGTTTCGTGCCCGCGGTATCTCTTATGAACAGTCCCGCAGCCCGTTTGTATACATCTATTATGTTTCAAAGGGTTGAATTACATTGGTCAAGTATATTTGTACAATCGCCAATTCGTCATATTTGATTTTGGTCAAAGTTCGTCAAATCGCCTGTTTGTCTAATTACATAATTTCGCCAAATACGCTATTGGTCAAGTCCATGTTCAATCTATGAAAACCTGCGTTTTGAATTAACATAACTTACTTATCCTTTCACTTACCTTACTTACTTTCCTTTCCTTACTTTTCCTTTTTTTTATTTTTAATAAAATATTGTGTAAATGTAATAAATAAAAAATAAATACTAATAAAAAATAATAAAATCTATATATATAAAAGAAAGTCGTGTTAGTTACACTATTTATAACTCAAGAACGGCTGAACCGAGGTAGTAGTAGGTAGGTAGTAGTAGGTAGGTAGTAGGTAGGTAGTAGTAGGTAGGAAGTAGTAGGTAGGTAGTAGTAGGTAGGTAGTAGTAGTTATGTAGTAGTAGCTAGGTAGTAGGTAGTAGTAGGTAGGTAGTAGGTAGTAGTAGGTAGGTAGTAGGTAGTAGTAGGTAGGTAGTACTTTTGACGTAGACGAAGTTGCGTGGGTCAGCTAGTAAAATATAAATAGCCGATAGTCTTCACCTTGTTTGAGATCTCAGAAATGACAACTGTATGACTGCCATTATTTTATTTGTTTCAATATAAAGGGTGTAAAACACATCTTAACGAATACGAAAGGCACTTGTTCTACTCGTCATTCTGATCATTTTTTTGTTCTACACTATACCTGGGAACCTTCTAGTTACGGAGATATTGGGGGTCAAAGTTGCAAGATTTTGAGAAGCTTTTTTTTAAATACCACTTTTTATCGCATGATTTTTACTTTAAATATCTCTACGACCCCCGTACTATTCAATCCATCCATCCGCACAATGTTTTGAGTGTGTTACATTGAGTTATACCACAAAACATGGTTTATAACCTCAAAAAAAAAAGTTGTTTCCCAGCAATATTTTTTGCGTAAAGTTACTTAGATTGATATACAGAATGCTTGGTTAACGGCTTTGTGATGAGGTGAAATACACCCTGTATAATAGTAATAATAATAATAAGTACATCACACACACACACGCTGCATTGACTTGGCAGACGCCCGTTAATGTAGCATAAACTAGCCTATGAGCTAAGAAGCAAACGTTTACCCAAAATAATAATAAAATTTATTTCAGACCATCGAGTCCATATTTAAAACATTACAATCCATATAATTATATCATATTAATCATTTGTAAAACAAAATATCTAACACAATATTATTACGAAGGTACTCGTATAAATAATATTGACTCAACCATGTAATATTAAATATTTAAATAATATTGAAATAACTGTGTACATATTATTTCAATTTATATAGAGTTTAATATACCTGCGATATTATGGGGAAGAGTAAATAATTTATCAACTATCATAATATGTATTTAAGGAGACGTTCATATTAATATTGGATGTTTAACTATTAAGATATTAGTAAATTTACAATAAACATACTTATATCATGCAAAACTACAGACACAATTTTCCTATTGTTATATGCTAGAATCGATCGATTTTTGAAATTCTATTTTCGGAATGCTATTTCATGTTTGTAAGGGAATGGCTAGCGTAAAACTTCTATAATGAAAATAGTATTTATATTGCTTGCATTTATTTTAACAATAAAAGATAGCTCATCAAGTATTTTATTATTTATTTATTTATGTACACACAAAATACTTAATAGGACATCAGAAAGAAGAGCACAAAGGTACCGCTTGTTTCATAAAAAAAATCTTCCAGCAAACCTGCGAGAGGACAGTTGGATTAGTTTTTTTTTTTCCTAGCCTATCGTGTGTCCCACTGCTGGGCAAAGGCCTCCCCCTTTTCATTCCAAACCTCTCTAAGTGGTGTGATATCTGGCCATGTTCGCCCCGCAAAAAATATCAGATCGTCACACCAACTTTGCCGCGGTCTACCTCGACAGCAAAGAAATATGATGAGAAATAAGTATGTATATAGAAGTATGTATGTGTATTTGAAGTATTTTTCGTTACAAATAATTCGGCAGCTAAACATAGCAATTATCCCTTTTTTGCGTTAATGAAAATTTGTTGGTAAACATGACAGTTTAAAAACTAATTTCGAAAGCATCTCTAACTTCATACCATTTTTTTAAACCAATCAATAAGTTACTCAACGGTTGTCCTCGGTAATAATTGTAACTTAAGCATCCTTATTGCGACACAAAAAAAAAATACAATACACAAAACGGCATGCAAATATTCCTCGTTCGTCGGCCATCTTTTACCTCATCGAGACCCTTCAACACGACATTGTCACGCGTTTAAATTGAAATCGCGCGATTGCATCGATGCAGCTGTTCGTGTGCAAGGTATCTAATGTTTGTCTAGTTTTATTTCCTTGCATATAATTTGACCTTCAAAGTCTCTCTATTTGTTGTTTGTTTACTTAAGTTAAGGTTAATTGTATAAGTCCATGGAGACCGATATACTGGAAGGTGTAAGAGGTGTGGTGTGTTGCATAAGACAATTTATTATTACAATGGCAAATTGGCAATGCGATTCATTATGATAATTCAAGAGCATTCATTGTGTAATTAACGTTTCTTGGCAGACGATTTTTGAAACAAATTACGCAATAGGTTAGGATTTTAATCCAAAATTCGTCCGGTTGTGACAGAAAGTTAAAAAAGTGTGTTATGGATTTATGCAGATTTAATGTATTGTTGAAATCTTTTCAAAGTTGACAAGCATCAAGTCAACAAAAAAATCAAAAGTTTGATGTCACTTTTCCTTCTTTTTTTTTGGAGTAAGCATAATTATACGATGACTTGGTGAAGGTTGCGGGAATCCGGTGGATGCGAGTAGCAAGGGACCGGTCAATGTGGCGACACTTGGGGGAGGCCTACGTCCAGCAGTGGACGTCTTTCGGCTGAGATGATGAAGCATAATTATTGTATATCATAATTATGTACATTTTCGAGCTAACATACACTTAGCAAGTTTTTCGTAGAATAATGATTGCAATTGTGTATTAATTTCAATTGCACACTATTCACAATAGTTAAGGTTCCAAAATACTATTCTCGTAACACTGCAAAATTATAATCATTACAACATTTCATTGTAGAAAAACACTCTGTTGCTAATGAAACATACAAAAAACACCCCCTTTTTGGAAGTCAATTAAAAAGATTGCAAAAGACAAAGAGAGATTATTTGATTAAGTAGATATAGATCATCTACATAAGGGTTATCTAATACTCGCGTAATCAATTATAATAGGTAATGAGTTTGTATGACATAATTATATTGTTGATAATCGACACAATGAAAGATACTTTGTAATATAGTTACAATGATGTAAGTACAGTATTATGCAATTGTTTGTTTGGATAGTGATGAGCGAATTTCGTACGTCGTTAATACTTGATTTATCACAAGCTGATACCCGCGGTTTCGCCCGCTTGGAGTTCTGTTATGTTCCACGCGATAGTACTACAGGGATAAAAAGTATGCTTTGTGTTAATCATCATCATCATCCCTTGCCCTCATCCCAATTTATTTGGGGTCGGCGCAGCATGTCTTCTTCTTCCATACTCCTCTATTTGCTTTGTGTTAATCCAGGTTATAAACTATCCGTGTGCCAAATTTCGTCCAAATCCGGCCAGTAGTTCTTACGTGCAAGAGTAACAAACATCCCTCCATCCATCCTCACTTTTGCTTTAAAAATACTAGTAGGAGGGATTGAAAAAGGATGCATGTATGGTAGGGCCAATTAAGGTCCATGTTCACCAAAAAGATAACAGTCTGACTATCTAAAAACAGCTTGTTTAAGACACATTTTTGTATGGGAACATGTCACAGTGACAGCTGTTTTCAGATAATCAGACCGTTATCTTTTCGGTGAACATGGACCTTAATAGATCACAATTGACATCTGTCAGTTCAAAGTAAAGTTTACCATTTTTTGCCATTATTACGATAAATAAATAATCGTAATTGAAAAATGTTAAGCAATTGCGCAGTTCCAACTTCTAAAAATGAATAATACTTTATGCCAGCTGTTAAGGTTACGTTGTTATATTTAAAGAAAGAAAGAAAGAAAGAAAGAAAGAAAAATATTTATTTGACGTCAGTTAATAAAGCGCACACAATAATAAATAAAAAAGATACAAAACAATAAGTAGGACTTAGTAGAAATGTGCTATGTGCCTCACGGCTGCGCCAAAAAGGTCCATTTCAGCATTGATGCCAGATAGGTGTAGAAGCTCTCTGCTCTGCTCTGGTATTTGGATGAAGTGTCAGGGTGTATTGAACAGAGGAATCTCAATAACTGTTTTATTTTAAGATGAAATGTAGAGATTAGTGGTAGCAACAACTGGGAAGAGGAATCTACACGAATTAAAAACTGGGGAACAAGTACAATTTCTTCATCTACGATCAAAATGTACTTACATGTGGTTCTGACAATTAAAAGTGAAAAGGTAATTAATTAAATGGACATTGTATAAGTTATTGTGGGTATCCGCGTAATTGTGTCGAAATAGGAATTCTGAATTATTATCATTAGTAAAACACTTGCAATACAGGGTGTAAACAGACTTCACGAAGCTGTTAATCAAGCATTCTGTACATCAAACTAAGGAACCCTGCGAAAGGTCGTGGAGGTGTTTAAAGTAAAGTTCTTAACTCAATCTATACTAATATTATAAAGCAGAAGAGTTTGTTTGTTTGTTTGGTTGAACGCGCTAATCTCAGGAACTACCGGCTCGAATCGAAAAATAATTTTTGTGTTGGATAGTCCATTTATCGAGGAAGGCTTTAGGCTATATAATATCACGCTACAATCATTAGGAGCGGAGCAGGAATGAAAAATGTTGCAAAAACGGGGACGTTTTTTTTCATTTCGTTTTTCTCTCTTATGTGACGCAGACGAAGTTGCGTGGGTCAGCTAGTAACATGTATATAGAAAAATACTTGTGAAAAAGTAGAACTTTGACCCCCAATATCTCCGTACAAAAAACATGATCGCAATGATGGGGAGAACAAGTTCCTTTTGGTTACGTTACGAGTCTTTTCACTCCTTATGTATTAAGTTTTGGGATCTAGTTATTTGCATATAAAATCTTAGCAATAATATGAGACTACGTCTTTTAGTGACAATAGTTTCGACTTATATTTCAATGGCGTTATAACCATAACTGCTAAACTGCGCATGCGACTATTCACCTCTGCCTTCAAAGACTATAAATGAACGGATGTAAACGCACGTTACTTGTATGTTTAGATCTTCATTATCTGCAATAGGAGGCAGGTATATTATTTTGATGATAGATTATAACCGTATAATGTCCGTGGTACCACTGGCACGCTTGGTGGTATTACGGGATTTTTTAAGTGAACATTTCTTTGCGCGAGCGGTTTTGTGGTGAACAAAAATCGTGGAATTTGTTTCATCGTGACAGAATGCTTTCATATAACGGTTAGTCAAAATCAAACTTACTCAGGGTGTGGCGTAAATAGTGGTCCACCGTAAAGGATTCGATGTTCCAGATAATTTACTATAACATATTACAATTTTAACCATTTTTATCTAAGTACTTCATTTTGTTCTTCCCTTTTCTTTGGGCTAAAACAGAAATGGACTAATTTTTTCTTCAAACCGTAAATAAAAATAAAAAATCATATTGTTTCACGATAACTCTAGTATTCAAATGAAAAAAAAATAATGGTTTTTGTTGAAACTACAAACATAGCAACGAAAGGTGGAACCATGGGTAATAAACGATTATAACTTATTACTAAATCCTTTTTTATACATTAAACAAGACAGCAGACCGGAATAAGCTTGTTGTTAGGAATTTTGTCATTATAGGACATTGTAGGCTGCAGGTTTGCCCTAAGAAGTTTAGAAAATTTATCACGATGCAAAATACCTAATGTGAAAGTAAAAATTGACTAATTTGCATTTCCAAATCACGATTGACTCATTGTTTCGAACAACTTTCTCGTTTTGTGATTTTCCACGTAATGAGTTCTTTAAAGGCGACATAATTTCTGCTTTTATGGCATCATGCCAGTTCCCTTTATATCCCCCTTCTTCTTCTTCACATATAGGTATACATTTTGTTATCAGTCATATCCTCATCGTTTCAGCGACCTGACCTAATAGGGCATGCACCCGGTTCTACACATACCTTGGAAGAACTGGGTATTTATAACACTCGTGAGGTGTGTCAGACCATGAAACTAAACGACGTTTTCTGTATGATTTTTGGATATTCATAACTCATTCTTTGTTTTTAGTCACTAATCAGTACCAAAAATCAATCCGCACTGGGCCCGCGTAGTGGATTATAGTCCAGTCCCTCTCATAGAGAGAAGGCCTGAGTCCCAGCAGTGGGAACATTAATAGGCTGATGATGATGAGTCAGTACCAATAAAAACTCAATTATTTATGTTAATTTCAAAAACTCGTCGAACAAACGTTGTTTAGTTTCATGGTGCAAGAGAACACACGATATGTTTTGTGTGGGTCCATATTGGCTCACCTAAAGTTCTTTACCCGAAATTGGTCTTATTGATTTGTAATCCGAATGATCAATCTTCCTAAAATTTTTCATCCTAAAGTTTCCATTCATAGGTACTATTTGTAGTGCTACCAGCGATGTTCATAACACTCATGTTTCCGAAAACTGTAATTAGTATTATCATTAATGTTAATATATATGTTTAAACTCCTACTGTTTTTTATCATAACGCTTTTATCCCTCAACATAATTACCATAATATTTTCACTCATACTCAGAAAAGAACATTTACCAAGTGTAATAAAAAATATTATGCGGGTAGAAGATGAAATTTTTAGTTTTTTTTTTGTTTTTGATTAAAGGTCTTTTCACTGATTTTTGTCTTTAATGAATGAAATTCAGGTCAGTGTCGTCTTGAGGGCACTATGAAAACAAGAAAAAGAATCATGACCACCAACGGTACTGGTTTTTCTCATGCATCAAGATAAAAATTATATTACAATTATTTTCTTTATTTTTGAAGTCATTCTGCAATTAGAATGCCAATTTTGTATAGGGGTTCATTTTGTAAACTTAATAAGTTATGAAATTCTTTTGATAAAATGAATTACCTACTGCCGGCTATTCTTACGTTAAAGTGTTGCCATAATAGTAAATATATTGACAACTCTAATCGATTTTTTTTTGTATACGATTACAAATTAATATAAATGTAAAGTCATTGGAAAGGTAAATCGCGGGGTTTTTATAAATAATAAAGCGAGATACTACTGTGGTGTGAAATAATTAGTATTTCACACACACAGTAGTCGTATTATTTTGCTTTCAAAACTTTTTAAAGCAATTTCACTTTGTTGGCTAACGATACTTACGAATGATTGCAAAGATTTTTTTTTAATTATCTTGCTGCGGTTTGATATAAATCGATCCTTCGAACCTTTTTAATAAATTAATGATCATAGAACTAAATCAGTCATTTGAAATAATTGTGTCGAGTGTATTTATTCGAGTTATCAATTTTCATTTAAAATCTAAAGTGGCAACATTGGTGTTGGTGTCTCAAATCAAAATATCAAATTGAATTGTCATTGTCAAAAAGTCCAATGTCAATTGCGTGTGGTGCATGTTAAGTTTATTCATAGCGATTTAGATATTACAGTTTTTTTTATAAAGGCAAAGTACTGATTTATTAAGTCTCTATCCCATCAGATATGCTAATTAATCTGCTCTCCAAACTACGACCTATAAACTTACCTCTATACACGACGGATATTTCTATTTTGAGGTTAAGGTACGTTTTCTAAAAAAACTTGGAAATGCGAGTTTTGATTCCAAAATGGGAATTGTAGATGATTATTTGGTTAATTTATAAACCATCTAAAACAACTTTGGAATTGACGCAACTCTGTACCGTGGTCCATATTGTCGTGGTCATTCTCCTTTCGCGACCAATTTCGAGGTAGCACTCACCGGCCGCTAACGACAAAATGGTTAGTCGGAGACAAAAAACACCAAGACATCTTAGCCTTACATTCAGGTGTTTTATGTTATGTGAAAATAAAGTTACGCAAAATTAATGTGTTTAAAACTGATTATTATGAATCAAAAGAAATCTAAACAAAAAAGATATGATTTTGAATAATAGTGTTAAAGATGGTTATGTTGAGAAAATATAGGAAAACAAAAGTATAATAGATGTTTATTGCTACTGACATTATGAAGTTGAATGCTTCGGCATTATGAACATTAGAGACAGAGTAGTTAAGAATTGTGATTGTTACGATGAAAAATGTTAGGAAGAACATTTTCGGATTTCCAATTATCGGAGTTGAAAAAAGTTTAGGTGAACTTTGGCGCACCCGTTTTGTATTTATAGACAGACACTGTTTTGCACGATTTTTACGTGTCTAATAAGGAAAAATCGCGCTTGTAGTAGAATGATAAAAACTGCCAAAAACCGGTTGCGTAGTTCGAAAAAACAATGCTGTCACACAAGTTCGTTAAATAAAGATGCACTAAAAATACATTTTGCAAATAGAAACTATCACGTCGTAGCATTCTCCATCAAGGCCACTGCTTTGAAGGTCGGTAGGACGTCTTCTGAGAATCTTTTACCAATATTACGACATGTAGGTAAATATGAATCTATATCAATGTTGTGTAAGCTGAGATAGTAATATGTGATAGTAAGAGGGTATTGAACAGCACGGTGATAACGTAGGTCAAACAGAAGTTAGTACTCGGTATAAGTAAGTATTTACCTTATGATATGTCTTGCAGTGATTTGTGCGATATTTATTTATGCACAAAATACAGAAGCAGACTTACTGCCATTAGCATCATCATCTTCAGCCTTTTAATGTTCCCACTGCTGGAACAGGCGTCCTCTCTATAAGAGGCAATGGGCTATCCACCAAGCAGGTCCATTGGAATATCGTGATGATTTTGGGGAATGCCTTTGCATCACCCAAAGGTTGATTTGATGGTTTTTTTTTTAAATAAATGGAATGGATGGCGGAGAAATTGAAGACTTTATTCGTAAATATCGTGAGATTTGAGTAGGTATGAATTTGGATGCAAGGGTAGAGGAAGACCAAAGGAACGATGGAGGGACTGTGTGAAAGATAACATAGCTAGAATGGGAATAAATCATGAGCGTACTCCTTAACGGGTATAGTGAAAGAAGACATGTTGCATTGGCTCCAAACAAATATTGGGATAAGACAGGAGAATGGAAAATATTTTGTTGCCAAATATTTAATTTTTTAAAACATACACACGGCGACCAATCAAGCTCTAAAACCCGTCTATGTGAATTTATCGTTGTATTGGAAATCAATAGAGAACAAGACCATGTTATACTGGAACATACTAATGCGTCAAAAAAAAAAATTGTATTTTTCATTTGCTCATTCATTTTTGAAAATTGTTTGTATCGATTTATGCAGGAAGTGTGAATTCACTCTTCTTAAAATTAAAACATTTTTGCTCAACCAAACTTCTAAGGTAATGATGATAATAATATGATCTACGGTCTATACATTGAAATGTCTTAATGTACGTCACTCACGAAGACGTTAGTCAAAACAAACAAAAACTTACAAAAACATTATAGGTTTTGCGACTTTAGTACCAAGAATTTAGTATTCAAAACATGATACACCAAACTGGTTAGAATTTATAACTGACAGTTTTAATAATTTAAAACAGGTTTTTTCGGTGTCGGTGTTGTAGTAAAAAATAACATAAATACGAAATTCTTTGCGAATTATTACGTACTTCAGATATATTATTGTATGTACATTACCTATTATTCTACAATTTTTAAAGAATTGCTCATAGCAAATTGGCAATTGAAGTAATTGTATGTCGTGTATTATTTATATTTTAATGCAGCTGGCATTATGACGTTTCCTGTTTATGATTCTCATTGCACGCTATGCCTACTACACAAGGATAATAAGTAACGAAATATAATTTAATTTTATCGACATTCGTCATGATTACTCATGATAAACCGTGAATATTATAGTTATTTGAGTTTATTTTAAAATAAAACAACTCTACTTAACCTTACGCAGATACCGGATTTTATGCAATAATAAAATTAACCTGATCAGAGCGCATTATATAAAAACTCAAAACCCGTTTTCATATGTTACTTATAGAAAATTTACCTGTGCAAGCAAGTATGCGACCGTTTCACAAAGTGGGTCAAATCAGTGCCCTGAGGAACCCCAAATTTGTACTCGACGTCAACACGCATGCGCGAACTTGACTGGGGTGGCGTGAGACACGTCAAAATCTAAAGCAATATAACCCCAAAATGCAAAACATACCGATTTACACTGATTTACAACAAAGTCCTAAGATTTGATACTATTACAAGATCAAACGCCTTAACAGAAACCACTTGTGATTGTAATTTAGCATTCTTTAAGTCACAAATCTAGAAAAATAAATTAAACACTTACCTGTAATTGATGTCTGAAGCCTCAAATACGAACACAGAACCATACATTCCCGCCAAGAAGCACGGAAATAAAAATAAAGCATAGTTTATGATATTATACTTCCCAAAAGGTCCCAACTCCTTCAAAATAGCATCTAACCCAACTAACGTCGTATCTTTCGACATTTTTAACAAGAACTATATTATCAGCCTTTATTAGAACACTTTAAATATCACTCGGAATTATTTATGAATATTTTAATTTATAAAAATACGATTAAACAACACGCTGCGTCGAGATGTCGCGAATTTTATGTATAAAATTTGACAGGAACGCACGCATGCGTATTGGGACTGTTTACGTGGTCATTTTTGCAAACAAGTTGGTTAGTTTTTTTTTGCCGAACGAGCGGTGCCGGCAGATGTCTAAACTTGTATGCGTTTGAATCAAAAATAAACAAGAATAACCGGCTAAAGTCTGTTGACGGCGATGAGATATTGTTCTGATTGCGAGATAGTGACGGAGCATACTTGCAGCTGTGAGTTAATGGGAAGGAAAGAGATGGATACAGGTTGATATAGTTTCGCCTCAAAATTGTAAGGGCTTTTTAAATTGTCGTGAGAATAATCGTAGTATTTATGATAGCATGATTAGTTATTTTAATGATAGCGTGAATTGTAGTAAAGGGTGTGACTGTAGGTCAATGAATTTCGGTATCCTAAAAACAAGATAAGAGAGTTTTATTTTTAGGCCGTTCAGTGATGTAATGTTAAATTATTTTTAAACTCGCTTGTTTGATTACTGCACGTGAACTTATATTTTTAGCACGTAGATTATCTTGATCAGATTCGTAAAGATAGAGCTTGCGGAGTTTTTTTTGGTGTATCATACACAAAAGATGTGAAAACCATGCAACATAAAATATTTATGGGCATTCGTTTTTCAATAAAGAAAAAAACATTTTGGTAAGGTCAAGGTCAAAGTATTTATTAGCAGATTAAAATATTTAAATAAATGCCAGCACGTGTTATTTATTCTTATATCGTCATGGACAAGCATGAATTATCATAAATGAACACGTGTGATTCAAATTGCATAGTTTTTAGTTATACATGGTGAAATTCGACATCGACGCGGAAAAGGTTATCATTCATTATTAGACTAACCTAGTCGCTCCATGTAAAATACTGGTATTCAGCTGCATCCGGTTAGACTGGAAGCTGACCCCAAAAAAGGCTAGGCAGATTATGATTGGTTAGTCCAATCATAATCTGCCTAGCCTTTTTTGGGGTAACCTAACCTAGAAAATTTTCATTAGTAAAAAAAAATCGCATGTAACTAAAAGAGTGTTGAATATAAAATGTTAATAGATGTAACGAAAGAAGGAAGACCAAGAAAACGTTGGATGGATTGTGTGATGAATGTTATGAATAAAAAAGGAGTAAATGATAGCGTGACGGTTGACAGAGGAGAATGAAAAAAAAAACGGTTTATTACGAACTGGACACGAAATCCTAACCCAGTCGCGGGTTAAGTAAAATAAATAATAGTTATTTGTTATACAAGAGTGCAAAGTTGTTTCTTAAACGCGTGCTCAATTTTGATGACCGAGCAAGCGAAAGATTCTAAAATTGAGTCACGAGCGCAGCGAGTGATTCACAACTTAGAATCTTGAGCGTTAGCGAGGCAATGAAAAGAGCACGAGGTGAAAAACCTTTGCACTCGAGTGCAACACGTAATTTTTCATCCCACCTCAGCGAGGAAATGAAAAAACGTAAAAAAAATGCGCATTATTAACAAATTCAGGTAATTTTGTTGGCATCAAATAAACTTCCTCGTCGCTAGATAATGAGTGGTCATTTTAGGGTTTTCAATTGTTTTGAAGTTGGATTTCTTGTTTTTTAACTAAAGTGTTAACAATATGACGTGAAAAGAAAAAAACGCGCGCAAAACATATTAGAAAAAGTACACCAAGAAGGTTCGGAAAAGTAAAGTAAAGTTCGGTGAAGTAAATAGGTTTAATGATGTTTTGAATTCACATGCTTAGTGCACACGATGTTCTAATATCGAATTTACTTTACCCTCAAGACGATAAAAACGGCTTTTGCTCTCAGATGGGGATGAAAATATTATTATTTCCTTTATTCATTACTGTACATGTATATTACATTTTAAATATTTATTTATAAAACTAAATAAAAAAAAACATTAAAAAAAATATATGAAACAGTAGCCTACTAGCGCTGGGGACAGGGTCCGAGCTGCCGGTGGTCAGGGCTCTTTAGAGAGGAACCTCCTAACAATACGTGCCGTGTCGAGAAGTAAGTACTGCTTTCTGAATCAAACCCTCGATCCAGCTGCCAAGCGAGAGCCTCCAAAGATGTTGGTCGAGGCTCTTGGCTATTAAGCCATTGGCCGACACGACTATTGGCACAATGACTGCTGTACTTATTATTTTTATTATAAGTTTATATTGTCCCACTGCAGGGCAAAGGCCTCCCTTCCTTCCTTCCACATTTTCGCGATCTGTGCGACTGTAGGCCAATCCTTTGCGTAAAAGTCTAGCCCATCCTGCCATCTCCTTCTGGGCCTGCCGCGTTGTCGTCTATTTGGTAACCACTGAGTGGTCATTTTTGCCCATTGCTCCTCCGACATGCGGCAGATGTGACCAGCCCAGTTACACATCAGCCTAGCAGCTGTCATGCCATCATCAGCTATTTGGGTTTTGGAGCGAAGTATAGAGTTTCTGACGCGGTCCAATAAATATTGCTGGACTTACAGCGCCACCTAGTGCCACGCTTAGAAAGGCATATTATTATATACTTCAGTTAGGAAGATATGTCGTCGGGTCAGGTTTGGAATAGGGTTACGTTCGGAACTGTCTTTTTTTTTCAAGCGACCGGGTTAGTATTTCGGAAATACTTAAACTAAAAAAATGTGTTTTCGCCGCACCGACCCCAAGTTTCAGTTCCTGCAAATAACACGTACGGCGAGCGGACATCTTACCTTGTTCCTCGGTTAATTAACAACCTACCTTCCGATTTGCGCAGTAACATTACGCCAAGAAATATTGAATTAAAACTATCTACAAGACATTGAATGCTCAATGTGAACCGTATACCTACAGAGATGAAGTTACAAAATTTCGAACACTAAGAACCTATGTAATTTTAATATGATGTTTTTATTGTTTACCTTGGTTTTGTTTTGTACTACGATGTAGAATTACAAGTAGCATTAAGTACAAACCTTAGTGGTTTATAAATGCTATTCTGCCTAGACAAATGTAATATTTTTTTTAAAGTGTAAATAAATGAAAAAAAAAAAACTTGGGATAAAAGCAGGAATATGACAAATTGAGAAAAAAAATGCTGAGTTCCGTGTAGGTAATGCACTTTTGCCGGTAGCTGAGGTTTTCTAAAAATACATTTTATTTAACATTCAATCGAACTCAAGGCGTCGCGGTAGTCCTCGTTGAAGAATGGCGAAACGAGCTAGACAAAACCAACGACTCCTGGACTGCATTATGCGGGTTGCAGACCAAGAGCTAAGCTAAGTTAGTTTAGCTTAACTCGCATAGCTGACGCAGTTTTCCATATAACTCGCATAGTTTGCAGTCTGCACACAAGTATGAAAAACTGCGTCAGCTATGCGAGCTAAGCTATTATCGGTTCCATAACATAGTTGGGCGTTTCGTATCAAAATGTGACATAAATAATACGACTCTTAACTCGTATTACGTTTGTTTGGCCTCACCTTTATGTCTCAGAAACATAAAAATTACATCAGTGGCATCTTCCAACGTAGGGAACGTTGGAAGATGCCACATGTCTTAAAGTGTTTGGGTCAGCGCACACTCCTTCTTAAGCAGAGAAGGCACGTGTATTATAGACTGGTTTGGCTAAACCAATCATTTAGCCTTAACCATGGCTAAACTAAGCATATAAATGAATTGGAAATGGAATTCTTTGTCACGGCTAATAAAAAGATCATTACTGTTAAGAAATGCCCAAGAATATTGCACGTCATCCATACCTCGATATCCATCTATACTAATATTATAAAGCAGAAGAGTTTGTTTGGTTGAACGCGATAATCTCAGGAACTACTGGTTCAAATTGAAAAAATATTTTTGTGTTAGATAGTCCATCGAGGAAGGCTATATACCATCACGCTACGACCAGAAGGAGCGGAGCAGGAATGAAAAATGTTGCAAAAACGGGTATTTTTTTTTACTTTAATTTTTACCTCTTATGTGACGCAGACGAAGTTTAGGTTAGCTAGTAAATAATATATATTGTACTAATATTATAAATGCAAAAGTAAACATGTTTGTTTGTTCTCTGTTCATGACTAAATTACTGAACCAAACATCATGAAATTTCCCATATACATTTTCGGGCGTACAGTAACGGAGATAGGCCTTTCATTGTAAAAAAAAGTAACGTTACCGAGGAAAACAACACTAACGATAATAGATGGGAGGAATGGCGCGCGGAGGCACTACGCCGCGCCGGGGGGAAACTCCGCTGCCACGGCAAATCGCCACTCAGCGGACAGACCTCCGACGCGATCTCATGGCGACAAAAGACCGACTGTCGCAACCCCGTGCAGGGCACGCCACGATAGTGGCGGTAAGTACCCTCTTTGAGGAGTGGCTGGAGAGGCGCCACGGCGTCCTCACCGGACACGGAGGTTTTGGGAGGTACCTGCATCGAATCGGGCGGGAGGAAACACCCGGATGTTCCCACTGCGAGGATCGACCGGAGGACACGATGGGCACACGGTGAAAGCCTGCCCTGCGAGGGTGGAGCACCGCCGCCGTGTCCTCGTAGCGGCAATCGGCGGCGGCGACCTCTCGCGTCCGGCCCTGGTTCAATCCATGGTCCGGAGCGAGACGGAATGGGAAGCCGTCACCTCTTTCCGTGAAGCAGTCATGCTAGCGAAGGAGGTGGCGGAACGAGAGAGGGAGAGAGCCTCTCTTCCCAGCCGCCGCGGGAGACGCAACGCGCGTCGGGGGCCACGTGGCGGCTAACGGCCACCGTAGACGCGGGCTTGTGGACGGTTAGCTATGGGCTAGCTAGCCGTCCGTCCGTCTAATGACGACAGGCCGTGTCGACGGCGCGTTCGTGTACCACGCGCGCCTCAAAGAGATGTCAGCATAAGGGGAGGGGCCCGCAAGGGCCGAAGCCTGCCGGGGTTGCGGGCCTGTTCGAAAGAGATACCGCGGCCCCGGAACATACAGTGCGAGGAAAAAACATGGATGCGTTTTAGTCAGTAAAAGTCTGACACTCCCTCCCGCTCCACCCAGAGTGGGAGAAGTTATTTAATGATTTTCCATCTTTAAAAAAATGGGCCCACGTGTCTTTCGAATCATGATTGAATTATATCACAAACGGCGTACAACGCGAATTGACTGTCAAATTTTAAATTATTGCGAGCGGAGCCGGTGGTTAAAGCTAGTATATCAATAAAAAAACTTTTTTACAAAAAATAAAACCGACTTCAGAGAAAACAAAAAAGTGAAAAATAACTTCAGAAAAAACGCTTCAGAAGTCGGTGACCTTTGTTTGATTAATTTAGTTTTTTTGTCACCGACTTCTGAAGCGTTTTTTCTGAAGTTATTTTTCACTTTTTTGTTTTCTCTGAAGTCGGTTTTATTTTTTGTAAAAAAAGTTTTTATTTTTCACTTTTTAGTGGTTCACATGTGCTTACCCCTTCATAGCGTACCGGTGTGATTTTAGGTTATGAACTGGTGTGAACAATAGACAGATATGAGATTTCAGCAATCCCAGTACATTTGCTATCATTTATTGAGGAGTTCCTTTGCATAACTCCGAAGTTCTTCATCAGATCTTCATCAAATTGAAATGGGATCACTTCGAGAAACTACACTTCCTAAAACTACACTTCCTAAAACTACCCAAATCGCTTCTTGTGTGCCTATAAAATGTAAAGAGTTCTCTCCATTTCTCCAGAATCCCATCATCAGATCCTGATTTGATAATTATGAGACCATACGAGAAGCACCAGCTTTCAAATAAAAGATGAACCATCATAATCGGTTCACCCAGTCGAAAGTTCTGAGGTAACGAACACTTTCGAAATCTGGGTGTATTTTACACATCTGCGTACCCCTTTAAAGCATACAGGCGTGATGTTACGTCAAGATATAGTTTAAACAATGAACCTACAAGCGATTGCAGCAATCACTGCAGATTTGCTGTGTATTTTTTAAGAGTTCCGTTGTATATCTCCGAAGATCAGCATCAGGTCTTCAGCAAATTAAAATGAGACCACATGGAAAGCACCAGCTTTCAAATAATAAAAGAATCATCAAAATCGGCTTACCTAGTCGAAAGTTCAGAGGCAGCAAACATTGTCGAAATCTGGGAGTATTGTACACATCTGCGTACCCCCTCAGAGCATACAGGCGTGATGTGACGTCATGATGTAGTATGAACAATGAAGTTACAAGCGATTGCAGCATTTACTGCATATTTGCCGTGTATTTTTGAAGAGTTCCATTGTATATCTCGGAAGATCAGCATCAGATCTTCAGTAAATTAAAATGGGACCAAACGACAAGCATCAGCTTTCTAACAAAAAAAGAATCATCAAAATCGGTTCACCCAGTCGAAAGTTCTGAGGTAACAAACAAAAAAAAAAAAAAAAAAAAAAAATACAGAAGAATTGAGAACCTCCTCTTTTTGGAAGTCGGTTGAAAACGAAATAACACATAAGCACGAACACTAGACATTTATTTGCTTTGCAAACTATTTAAAAATGTGGGTAAATACAATGTTAAACTAAAGTATTAGGTGCATTAAATTATCTTCTGTGTGACGGTCCTGAGTGGAATCACTAGCACAAATATGTATAAGTAACTATACTTAATAATAAATTCATCTGTCCAGCTTTTCCTCAACTATGTTGGGGTCGGCTTCCAGTCTAACCAGATACAGCTGACTACCAGTATTTTACATGGAGCGGTTGCCTATCTGACCTCCAGGACGTACTTAGCGAGGGTTATGCGATTCCCCTTGATAAGCCTGGTTGGCAGACATATAGGCCACCAACTCCCTGTAACGACTACCAAACATCTACAACTGACAGCCGGGACCAACAACTTAACGTGCTTTCCGAGGCACGGAGAAAGCTCGGAAAATTACTAACAATGTGATAGGAGAAATTCATTATCAAGAAGTTTCTGAGTGAATACGTATTAGTGTCCATGACCTTACACTAAAAGCCTCTTTGGCTCTCAAAACACCGCAATTTCATTATTATTAACTTCTCTTCTCTCTTCTCTGCTCTCAAAACGGTGAAAAACATCGTGAGGAAACCGGCATGTCCTAGAATCAAAAATTCGGAGACATGTGACATCTACCAATCCGCACTGGGCCCGCGTGGTAGATTATAGCCCATTCCCTCTCATTGTAAGGAGGCCGTGTCCCAGCAGTGGGAACATTATAGGCTGATGATGATGAACTTTTCTTAAACCATCAACATCTTCCTGCTCTTGCCCCATGTTACCTGAGGTTGGCTCAACCCGTTTCTTTCTTCCATTCTCTTCTATCATTCACTCTTTTATCTTTCATATCACACCTCACACAGTCCATCCATCGTTTCTTGGCGTTACTCTCCCTCTGTATCCCTCATTAAAAAAAGAAATTAAAAATAAATAATAAGTATATATCCCTCATTATTATATTCTAAATCAAATAACTTCTCCTAAACCAAAAACCCAATATTAAGGGTGTAAAACACCTCTTAACGAAGGCGAAAGGCACTTGTTCTCCCCGTCTTTGCGATTATTTTTTTGTTCCTCACCATACCTCGGAACCTTCTAGTTACGGAGATATTGGGGGTCAAAGTTCCAACTTTCGGACAAGTTTTTTTAAATAAGTTTTTTCAGTTTTTGATGTTGGATTTTTAATTTAAGTACCTACCTCCGCGACCTCCGTACTGTTCAATCCATCCATTAGCACTATGTTTTAAGTGCGTTACATTGAGTTATACCACAAAACATGATTTTTCACCCCAATAAAGAAAAACTGTTTCCCAGCCATAATTTTTGCGTAAAGTTACTTAGTTTGATGTACAGAAAGAAGGCTTGGTTGACGGCTTCGTGATGATGTGGTTTACACCCTGTATATATCCGTATATCAATACTAAAATCTTCAAATTCTGACCCAACAAAGTGACATACTCATGGTAAACTAAAACAGTGGCTATCGGGCGAGCAATCTTGGCAACAATGAAGGGACCACGAGATTATCTCATAGTCGAGACACAATGGAGCATGGTATCGCACCATGGCCTGCCACGTGGAATAGATAACGCGCTGCTATAGTTTCTTATGGGGGTAAAGATATCTGTGTTTACTTGGGTAAGTTCACACGATATCTTTAATGATTACATTTTTGCTCTTATAAACAGCAAAAATATAATCATTAAAGATATCGTGCAACAATTTTAAATTTTAAATTCTTTTTAATTTTATTAATTTTTAATTCATTTCATATAAGTCCAACTTTAATTAGTATAATGACAATGTAATTTCAATTTGATTTATTTAAATTCGATTGATTTCAGTTTTTTAATTATTTCCATTTTAATTTTATATTTTCATTAATTTTAACTACTGGTAATGTAATGTCATTTGTTTTTCTGTTGCTGTTGTTATTATGAAATTTATATTTTCGTATTTTTGTAATTGTGTATATTTTATGGGCGTCTTGCCTGAAATAAATGAATTTTATTTATTTATTTTTATTTTATAAAGGTTTTTCTTTAAACTCAATCAAGGCTAGTAGAAAGTTTAAAAGTCAACTAGGTAGTTGCTATTTTGGTGTTTTATGTTCGTTTTTTTTTTTACATTTCTATCAAAAAATCCATCCGTAGCTTAGCTTTGATTGCGTTTAAAGAAAAACCTGAGCAAAATAATCATAAAATTTACTTTTTTACCTGAATATCCAAAAGCAAGGGGGCATTTTCGTCTTGTTTTTTCGGTGTTTAATAAATTACCAACGCAAAATCTAAAAGTAACGAGTAGTGTAGTTAAACGGGTAACCCTACTCATAGTATTTTCAGCTATTATTATAAAACAATAAAAAATATTTGGTCTTGATCCTGTATATTTTATGACTGTAGCGGCAGAAAAGAAACATTCCCTCTTGATTCTGTTCTCCTAGTACTTTCTAACAAACCTTGGTAGGTTTGTTAGAAAGTACTAGGAGAACAGACAAAAAATTGCAACATCAACACAAGGTTTCCTTGTAACTTTGGGAGCTATACAAAAAACAGTTGAAAATGGTTGATGAAATGAGAGTAAATGTATCTATGAAGATTAAAATAGTTCCGAGTTGGCAATTTTTTTCACATGTATTGTTTTAAAATACATTTATATTTCTAGTAAATGAAAAGGAAAATCCTGTCTCGGGCTTGCTCTTTTGTGACAACTACAATACAGTTAGAAAGTTATAACAGAAATAAAAAATAATGAAGTAACATCTTACAGAAACGTAGGATAGGTATGGTACAAAGTAGAACTTTTCTAAGAAAACAAATAAATGCCAGGATTTTATGAACGATTCCTACGCGTTTCGTAGTGTGTAGCTTGTTAACTTTGATAGTGAGGGGCATGTGTCGATAATTTGTAAAGAGCTAATAAGTTTTTTTTTAGGTTATTTTTGGAAGCTCTAGTTGGAATGCTACCGGGATAAAAAGTATCTTATATCCTAGTAGTAATAATAGTTTCCTTTAGATGGTTATAAATTATATGTGAGACAAGTTTTATGAATAAGGCTGGTAAAAGAACATGGAGCTTGGTACATACAAGAGCGTGAAGTTTGGCACAAGCAAAGAGAATTCTATACTCCACAGTGGGTGAAGTCGGGCTGTATATGATGATGAGGTGCTGCCACATTTCATCGAAATCCGTTCAGTAGTTTTTGCGTGAAACAGTAACAAGCATCCATCCATCCATCCTCACCAACTTTTGCATTCATAATAGTAAGTAAAATTAACTTATTGTAAGTAACACAGTTTTTAGCGCCTCAAACAAGGGATTGCTCAGTCTAATCTTAGAGTCGAGTCTTAGATGAATTTGTAACCGTTTTTTGGTAACAAGCTCACCCCTAATCATAAAAGACTTTATGTAATTGGCAAAATGTGGGAATGACAGGCTTGTTGTAATGATAAGTTTCTTAATAAATCCTTGAAATAGTATTCTTCATACAGATACTAACTTGTATTGTGGTGTAGGCGTTTACTCTGTGGAATACGTAAGCGCCGTCGACACAGCCTTGTCGTCACGTCACGTCAAAGATGGACGGACAGCGAGCTAGCCCATAGCTCACCATCCACAAGTCTGCGCCTCCGGTGGCCGCATAGGCAAGTATGAGTAGCTGGCGTAGACTTCAATAAATACATTGCTAATTATAATACAAAAGTCGATGTTCTGATTTAATGTTCTACGCTTATCGATAAACATTTTCCCAACACTACATAGTTGCCCACAAGCCATGATAATGAGCGATCTATATTTTATACTATCACAAAGCGCACGTTTTACGAGAATACCATCAAACCCATACAGTTCTGGTGAAAGCAGTACTCCTAGTTTATGGGGGATTTTTAGTAGAATCCATGGTGATTGTTCCCATGTCTTGCTTGTTATGAAGGTATGTTCAGCTTTTGTTATGGAATTTATTTGGTTGGAACTACTTATCATTTTTCTTTCTTATAAAAGAAAGTTATAAATGTTGTTGTTGAAATTCTGCGTGTTGTGGAAAAGTGAATTGCTCTTTGTTTTATTGCTGTAATGCCTTGTTAATCACGAACATCATCTGCCTGGCCTTTAACAACTATGCTGGGGCGGACTTCCAGTCTAACCGAATGCCAGTGAATACCGATATTTCAAATGGAGTGATCTAGGACCTCCACAACCAAGTTAGTGTACTGGGGAATACGATACCTCATGATGAGACCGTTTGTCACATCTACAATTGAAAGTCGGGACCAACGGCTTCGCGTGCTTTCCAATACACGCAGGAAACTCGGTATGTAATGCGTGTTCACTCATCCATACGTACCAACCTAGGCAAGCAGTTGGAATAATAATGCTATCCCCACTCCTGAGTCACATGTCTACTCTGCGACGGGTACATTTTTTTAACAGGTAAGCCGGTCCGGTGCATATTTTTAACTAGCTGACCCACGCAACTTCGTCTGCGTCACATATATGAGAGAGTAAGCTCACAAAAAGAATAATTTTTTCCCGTTTTTGCAACATTTTTCATTTATGTTCCGCTCCTATTGGTCATAGCGTGATGATATATAGCCTATAACCTTCCTCGATAAATGGACTATCCAACACAAAAAGATTTTTTCAATTCCAACCAGTAGTTCCTGAGATTAGCGCGTTCAAACAAACAAACAAACAAACTCTTCAGCTTTATAATATTAGTATAGATAATGTTCGAAAAAACCATACATCGAACCATTTGTAGTTTTAGTCATGTTTGGGTAATCACGTCCTAACTGAATTACCTACATTGTCTTACTTATGGGAATAGTAGAATCCAGTACAGTGGTTGTTCCGAAGGGAAGCCGGTAGGTTTCGAGTTGTATGAATCCCTCGCCACTGCTACTCTGTAAGAGCATTATGGGTTGGAGGATATCTCATCTTCTCAGTTTCATTGCCATCATGTTTTCATAATTTTAACATTTGGAAAGAAGTGGTAATGAAAAAACTTAATGTTTCCCGTTTTTGAGGCAGCTTTGTTTTACAAGAAGACAATGATCAGCTAAGCTACATAATTTTTGAAGTGAAAACTTCTTTTGCCGCTTGAGCTCTTTATGGGTGAGCAAAAATCATGCAAGTCGCGTCACCGTCACGTACGCTTCGTAGCACTCGTAGCCGATCCGCTACGGCGTAGCACCACTAAGGCGTGCGCGGGGCACAACCCGTAACAGTGCTACGACTGGGTGTGCACGGGCACAACCCGTACAATGCTACAACTGGGGCGTGTACTTTTTGTTTTCATTTCTATCGGCAGGCCCCGATTTTTTTAACAGAGGCAAGTCACAAGTTATCACCATAAACCCAGTATCAATAGTCCAGTTCAACCATTAAACCTTTTAACCCCCCATAAATTTAATGCACCATAGCACCACACATCAGTATGATATAATTATACAGGGTGTTACAGCAGTAAATTATACAGGGTGTTATCTGGTGAGGACACACGCACGGCGCGTCGATAACGCTATGTTATTAGTCGAACATGCCCGTGACTTTGATTAATAGGCGCTATGTAGCTTAGTTGCGTTGAAGGGGTTGGCAGGAGTGGTAGTGACGGGGAGTTTTAGTTTGAGTGCTGTTGAGTGTATCTTTGGAGTTGCGGTTTTTAATGATAGGTTATGTTTTGTGATGGAAATTATTGCTCATTTATAACCGAAAAGGACCAGGACCGGGAGAAATGGAAAGCTTTGGAGGAGGCCTTTACCTGAGGGGGGTCCCAGTAAAAATAATAATTAGTACTAGTGCCTACCTACTGAAACATATTCTAGGATAGTATTAATTAGAATTATATTTAGATAATAATTTAGATAATAATTTAGATAATAATTTAGATAATAATTTAGATAACATATATTTTTATGATAGATATTAGTATAATTTTTAGATTTTCTTGTTTTTTTCTATAAGGTAGATTTAATCATTATAATTTTTAGATTTTCTTTTTTTCTTGTTTTTTATAAGGTAGATTTAATCATTATGTAAACTGGGAATAAAAGGCTTTTTTATTTATTTTTTTTAATAACCGAAAAGAGGTAGCAAGATGGCCTGGACGCACACTGCGATGGCTGGTACGAGGTGGTGCACGAAAAGAGTACCTGGAAATATTTGGGAAGGCCCATGCACAGCCCCGACTTTAAACGCTAATAAAAAATAGATTTCCGAATAACGAAAGGTCAAAGTTAGTGAGATCCGAATTGGTTTTGCCTTACCTCAATGAACTTGAAAATCAAAGTCAAAGCATTTATTTAGTAGTAGTTGTATGTAGTTGCCCATTCCCTAGCGTAGATCTCTATGGAGAAGAATGGTCAAGAAACTCCATGGACACTCTTTTAAATCATAATGTTGAAACCAAATATACCTGCCTATAGAAATAGTGGACAGTGACGACGATGAAAACTGTTTTTAACCGAATTCAAAAAGGAGGAGGTTCTCAATTCGTCGGAACCTTTTTTATGTATTTTCCCTGATTACTCCAAGATGGCTGGACCGATTTGAATTATTTTTATTTTGTTTTTATACTTCCCAGGTGGTCCCATAAACATTAAGTCGGGATCTGTTGATGGGATCCTGGCGAAATATAGAGAACTCGTCAAATTTTATAGGCACACTTGATGCGATTTGGTTAGGTTAATACTTTCCTAAAGTGTTCCCATTTCAATTTGGTGAAGATCTGATGAAGAACTTCGAAGATAGCAACGGAACTCCTCAATAAATAATAGCAAATGGACCGGGATTGCTAAAATCTCATGTCTGTCTATAGTTTACACCAGTTCATAACATAACACCACGCCGGTACGCTGCGAAGGGGTAAGCACCAGTGAACCACTAGAAAGTGAAAAATAAAAACATTTTAGATTTTTTTTTTTTCAAAATAAAGATGTACCAAATTATAGTCGGTTTTATTTTTTGTTATAGTTCACGATCAAAATAGGCATGACAGTTTTGTTTCCCTACAAAGTTTCAGCATCATTCCCTAACTAACTAAATCCCAAGTATTTAACTACACACCGTATATTAACCAGAGATTTACTAATCTACGTATATCTGATATTCTGATCTATCACACACGCAGGCACGTCGCTTCGATGCAAAGGAGCTGAACAGAGCTTATTGTTTTGATATATTAATTATCGCTTAACAGATATTCCCCGTAATTAACTCGGTTACTCAGAAGTTATCCGGTTCAGTTAACCTCAACAAAGGATTTCTGGTTAATGAAATATCTTGTATTTCCGTGTGTACTTGTCCGGGTAATTCTGTTAGTTGAACTTGATTTAAAATTGAGGATTTTGCGTTTAGTTTTAAGGTCCTGCGTCCTCACCTTCCGCCTGACGCAGGTCCTCACCGGACATGGATGTTTCGGGAGGTTCCTGCATCAAATTGGGCGGGAGGTAACGCCCGGGTGGTGGTGGACATCTCGTTCGCTAGCCCCGCTCTGTCGCCGCGTGTCGCTGACTGGCGTGTCATGGAGGGGGTGGAGACATATTCCGACCACCGGTACATCCGGTTTGACGTCTCCACCCAGTCCTCGAGCGCGCCGGTCCAACAGGCCCCGAGTGGTCCGCGTTGGGCGCTGAAGCAGCTGGACCGGGAGCTTCTCCTGGAAGCCTCGATCGTGCAGGCCTGGGTGACATCACCGGACAGGCCTGCCGACGTTAATAGCGAGGCAGAGTGGTTCCAGGAGGCCATGTCCGACATTTGTGACGTGGCAATGCCCCGAGTCCGGCCAGGAAGCGCCCGACGTCAGGTGTACTGGTGGTCGCGCGAAATAACGTCTCTACGCGAGGCGTGCGTTGAAGCGCGGCGCCTGTACGCCAGGCATCGCAGGCTCCGCATCCGCCCGCCGGATGCGGCAGCCATTGAGGCGGAGCTGTACGAGGGATACAGAGCGGCGAAGACCGCCCTCCGGGACGCTGTCCTGCGGGCCAGGGAACTGGCCCGCTCGGAGATGCTGGAGACTCTCGACAGAGATCCGTGGGGGCGCCCTTACAAGATGGTGCGGAATAAACTCCGCACCTGGGCTCCCCCGCTGACGCAGAGTCTCCGGCCAGAGCTCGTGGAGGACGTGGTGAGCGCTCTGTTCCCCTCGCGGGGGGAACATCCGCCCCCGCCTATGGCTCCGCCACCTGCGGTGCCGGAAGAGGACCCAAGCGACGACGACGACACTCCGGAAGTGACTGGGGTAGACCTGAGAGTGGCGGTAGGAAGGCTCAAGGCCAAAAACACCGCCCCGGGACCCGATGGCTTGCCTGGCAAAGCCTGGGTCCTGGCCTCGGATGCGGAGGCTCTCGGGCCCCGACTGAAAGGGCTCTTAAGCGCATGCTTGGAGAGAGGCCAGTTCCCGCTTCGTTGGAAGACGGGGAAACTGGTCCTCATCCAAAAGCCGGGGCGCCCTGCGGACTCTCCATCCGCATTTCGGCCCATCGTGCTGCTCGACGAGGCGGGCAAGCTCTTTGAGAGAGTAATTGCAAACCGCCTCGCCGAGCACCTAGAGGGGATGGGGCCGAATCTTGCGGAGAACCAGTTTGGTTTCCGCAAGGGGCGCTCTACAGTGGACGCAATCATGCGCGTGAGAGCCCTCACGACGGGGGATGCGATATCCCGGGGCGGAGTTGTCTTGGCGGTGTCTCTCGACATCGCCAACGCCTTCAACTCCCTGCCCTGGAGCTGCATCAGGGAGGCACTCCGGTATCACCGGGTGCCGACCTACCTCCGTCGTGTGGTCGGGGACTATTTGACGGACAGGGCCGTCATCTACCCCAGTCGCTGCGGAAATTGGAACCGGCGAGAGATGTCGTGCGGTGTCCCACAGGGATCGGTTCTGGGACCGCCCCTGTGGAACATCGGTTACGACTGGGTGCTGCGCGCAGACCTCCCTAGTGGAGTCAGCGTCGTCTGCTATGCAGACGACACCCTGGTGCTGGCACAGGGGAGGTCGCACTAGGCGGCGGCCGAAACTATGACACGCGGGGTTGCGATAGTCGTTGAGAGGATCCGGCAACTGGGTCTCGAGGTGGCACTGCACAAGTCCGAGGCCATGTGCTTTCATGGGCCTCGGAATGCACCACCGTCGGGATCCATGCTGACGGTAGGAGGGGTATCCATCGGCGTCGAGTCGACGTTGAAGTACCTAGGACTCGTCCTCGACAGCCGGTGGAACTTCGTGGAGCATTTCCGACGTTTGGCCCCCAGGCTGGAACGGACAGGGGCTGCCTTCAGGCGGCTCCTGCCCAACCTTGGGGGGCCGAACGCCTCCTGCCGTAGGCTCTACGCGGGAGTCGTGCGGTCCATGGCCCTCTACGGGGCCCCAGTGTGGGCGCGTTCGTTGAAGCGGCGTGCCGCTCACTATCTGAACGCGCCCCAAAAAGTGGTGGCCGTAAAGATGGTCCGTGGGTACCGCACGATCTCTCGCGAGGCGGCGGGCCTGCTTGCCGGATTGCCGCCGTGGGATCTGGAGGCGATAGTCCTCGCGCGCCTGCATGAGTGGCGCGCGGAGGTACTACGCCGGGGGGAAACTCCGCTGCCGCGGCAAATTGCCGCTCAGCGGACTGACCTCCGGCGCGATCTCATGGCGACATGGAGAGAGCGACTGTCGCAACCCCGTGCAGGGCACGCCACGATAGTGGCGGTAAGTCCCCTCTTTGAGGAGTGGCTAGAGAGGCGCCACGGCGTCCTCACCTTCCGCCTGACGCAGGTCCTCACCGGACACGGATGTTTCGGGAGGTACCTGCACCGAATCGGGCGGGAGGAATCGCCCGGGTGTCTCCACTGCGAGGATCGACCGGAGGACACGGTGGAGCACACGGTGGAAGTCTGCCCTGCGTGGGCGGAGCTCCGCCGTGTCCTCGTGGCGGCGATCGGCGGCGGCGACCTCTCGCGTCCGGCCCTGGTTCAATCCATGGTCCGGAGCGAGACGGAATGGGAAGCCGTCGCCTCCTTCTGCGAAGCAGTCATGCTAGCGAAGGAGGTGGCGGAACGAGAGAGGGAGAGATCCTCTCTTCCCGGCCGCCGCGGGAGACGCAACGGGCGTCGGGGGCCACGTGGTGGCTACCGGCCACCGTAGATGCGGGCCTGTGGACGGTTGGCTATGGGCTAGCTAGCCGTCCGTCCGTCTAACGACGACGACAGGCCGTGTCGACGGCGCGTTCGTGTTCCACGCGCGCCTCAAAGAGATGTCAGCATAAGGGGAGGGGCCCGCAAGGGCCGAAGCCTGCCGGGGTTGCGGGCCTGTTCGAAGAGATACCGCGGCCCCGGAACATAAAGGGCGAGGAAGGAACATGGATGGGTTTTAGTCAGTAAGAGTCTGACACTCCCTCCCGCTCCGCCCAGAGTGGGAGAAGTCATTTGATGATTTCCGATCCTAAAAAAAAAAAAAAAAAAAAAAGCTAACGCCCGGGTGTTTTCACTGCAAGGATCGACCGGAAGACACGGTGGAGCACACGGTTGAGGTATGCCCGGCGGAGAACCTCTTGGCGGGGAACCTCTTGCCCCAGCCGCCGCGGGAGACACACCGGGCGTCGGGGGTCGCGTGGTGGCCCCCGGCCACCGTAGGTGCGACCTGTGGCCGTCCGTCCGTCTTATGACGACCGGCCGTGTCGGCAGCGCGTTTGTGTTCCACGCGCGTCTCAAAGAGGTGTCAGCTAAATGAAGGGCCGAAGCCTGCCGGGGCTGCGGGACTGTTCGAAAGAGATACCGCGGCCCCGGAACATAAAGGGCGAGGAAGGAACATGGATGGGTTTTATTCAGTAAAAGTCTGACACTCCCTCCCGCTCCGCCCAGAGTGGGAGAAGTTATGTGATGATTTCCCACCCAACAAAAATAAGAGAGAAAGAAGAAACATTTATTTGGCACATGCCACAACTGGCCACAAGTCGACACGGTTAAAAAAAGAAAACAGATAAAAACTTAAGTAAATCTAAACAAAAATCTGGTTTAAATCATATTTGAGCGGAAGGAAACAAGTAGTTTCAGTGGGAGGTCACGAGTCTAGTTTATATTATGCCAAGTCTGGTGTACCACAGGGTTCGCATGTGGGTCCTCTTCTTTTCTTAATATTTATTAACGATCTTGCTTCTCGAATAAACTGCAACTTTTCCTTTTATGCTGATGATCTCAAAATTTATGAAAGAATAGAGTCACCAGCAGATGCCAGCCTACTTCAACTCGACCTTGATCAAATCAGTGTTTGGTGTGAAGCTAACGGGATGACCTTAAATGCAGAGAAATGTTTTTGTATACGTTACAGTCGTAAATTAGAGCCATTAATTTCCCCCTACAAAATTAACAACATTATCTTGCAAGAGGTTACAGAAATCCGTGACCTGGGAGTTATTTTGGACCAAAAATTAAAGTTCACTTCTCATATCTCTGATACGGTGAAGAAAGCAGCTCAAATGTTAGGTTTCATCAAAAGAAACGCGAAATCGTTTGGGGTAAAAACTAAAATTATCCTTTTCAAGGCGTTGGTACGTTGTCAATTAGAGTATGCCAGTATAGCATGGAATCCTATGTATGTTGTACATTCGCAACGTCTCGAGAACATCCAGAGAGCTTTTACAAGACATATTGCTTACATATCCACAGGAATATCACACAGATGTCCATACGAACAACGTCTGGCTTTCTTTCAAATTGAATCACTAAGAAACCGTCGTACTGTCCATGATTTAGTTTTTCTACATAAGGTTGTGAATAGTCAAATTGAATGCGAACAGTTGCTCGAACGTGTCATGTTGTCAGTCCCATATAACCGTCCTAGACAGCCAATTTCTAGACTATTTCAACCACCAACCAGTAGAAGCAACATCGGGAGACACTCACCAATATCAAGAATGTGCAATCAATACAATGAACTCAACTCAAAATTGCCTGACTTGGATGTGTTCTTTGGTTCTCTACCCAGGTTCAAAACCCTGTTGCGCTCCCATTTGAACCGACATTTAAATAGCCTTAAGTATTTTTTTATTTTTGTTTTCAGCCTTTATATTTAAATTTTGTTATTTTATTTTGGTTTTTTGTACTTTATTATTTTAAGTGTGTTATTGTAAGTCTGTTATTTGATCTCTTTTTTAGTTTTAAGTCATAGTTGTTTTATTTTGTTATGAATGTTGTGTACACCTATAATTGGTACGTACATTAGAACCATACCAAATGGACCTTTAATTATAAATGTGTTATGTATGTACTGTTGGTGCACCTATTTTAAATAAATAAATAAATAAACAAAAAACTTAAATAGAAGATTACGCTGTGTCCCTTACGGCTACGCCAAATAAAGTTTATGCAGAAATAGGCAATGACTCAAATAGCTCTATATATTACTTCAGGTAGTACAGGTGGTAAAAAAGATTTAGAAATAGAATAGAATAGAAAGAATAGAATAATCATTTATTCGCTATTGCTGTCCATGCACAACACAATAGAGCAGTACATACATTAAGATTATAACAACAAATAGCTTAACAATTAAGCGACTAATAATAGCGATTAATTAATTATTTTGATTTGAGTTTGAGTTTGATTATCGTAGGATTATCTAACCGTAGGGCTAGCCTAATAAACAAAGAAGCTATGTCCAAGAAGCACCTGTTTTTAAGCACGCCAATTGTAAAAGCTTCACGTGTACACAAATCATAGCAAATAAAAATAAAAATACAAGATATAAATTCATAAAATTAACAAAATACAATTCATATTGCCGATACAAAGTTAAATCCAGTATTTTGCAAAGTATAAAAATATGGCCATACAGTAATAACACATTCAAAGGTTATGGAACCTTCACAAATTCCAAGACCTTTGATTCAAAACTCCATGAAGAAACTTACTAACTTAGAAATAAGTAAGTAAATATTGTAGTTTTCAAACAGCACGCTACGCCTGAGGGGGCTATTACAGCAATCATGTCTGTCTGTCAGTACACTGAATACGATCACGCCATACCTGCCAACTTGTGGACGATCGATAGTGTTTATTGAAATGGAGGCCTTTGTCCTGCTGTGGGGGTGGCTGAAACTAGAAAAAAAAAACACCGCTGGACATTAACACACAGCGCCATCTAGTGCCACACTAAGCAAGGCTTGTGTCGTGGACACCAGATAGTTAATATACTACATACATACTTTTTTGTTTGTAAATACATACTTATTATACATACTAGCTTCTGCCAGCGACTTCGCTCACGTGAAGTTTGATTATTGTCCCATGGGATCTTACTACCGGGATAAAAAGTATCCTATGTTTTAATCCAGGTTATAAACTATCTGTGTGCAAAATTTCATTCAAATCCGTTCAGTAGTTTTTGCGTGAAAGCGTAACAAACAAACTTACATTCACATTTATAATGTTAGTAGGGATAAACATCCATGACTCGGAAACTAATGTCCATGCTCATCACACAAACATTTGCTTGTACCGGGATTCGAACCCAGGACCCTATGAACGTAAGGCAGCTTCACTACCACTACGCCATTCGATTCGCAATTGAATTTGTTCGGTTGACTTCCGGTCTAGCGGGATGCAGCTGAATACCAGTATTTTACATGGAGCAACTTCGGTGGACGACATCGTCAAAGGCGCGGGAAACACCTGGATAAGAGACGCACATAACCGGGAAGAATGGCAGAAAACAGGAGTGGGTGATTCTGGGCTGATATGATGATGATGATCATCATCATCATCAGCCTATAATGTTCCCACTGCTGGGACACGGCCTCCTCTCAATGAGAGGGAATGGGCTATAATCTACCACGCGGGCCCAGTGCGTAGATGTCACATGTCTTCAAATTTTTGGTTCTAGGACATGCCAGTTTCCTCAGGATGTTTTCCTTCACCGTTTTGAGAGCAGTGATGAAATAAATTACACAAAGTAATGCGCCTGTCTGGGTTCGATCCCACGACTTACTGTTCGTAAGTCGGGGCCGCCACCACTGGGCCACCGCTGCTCATAATTATGATGATGATGATGATGATAACTGCCTATTTGACCTCCACAATCCAGCTAGTTCTGGGTAAAACCCTTTGGTAAGACTGGTTGCCAGACTTTCGGGTCACTGCCAACCTGGAACGATTGTCAACGATCTACATGACCTCCGAGACCAACGGCTTACTTTAATGGCTATCCGCGGACCAATCTAGGCAAGTGCGGTTTTACCTGAAGAACAACCCGAACGGCTGTTATTATGCTTTAACCTTCAACGCAAAAACGACGGGGTGTTATAAGTTTGACGTGTCTGTGAGCTGCCGAACGGATGAACCGATTTTGTAATATTTTTTTTTTATTGAAAGGTGAATTTGTCGGGTACGTTCTTAGCTATTTTTTTGTTTTATAAAAATCAGTCTAAGATGGACGTCGCCACAAAATGGCGAATTACATATTTATTCAACAACTACCCCAATTTGGGTAACAAATGAAAGGACTTGACTAGCAGAATACTATGCGCTATAATAAATTTCAAATCCAAGATGGCCGCCACCACAAAAGGATGAATTACATTTTTTTACAACTTCTTCAATATGGGTATCAAATGAAAGGGCTTGACACCTGTTAGCCGCGTTAGGTAACTTCGTTCCAAAAAAAATGCCATTAAATTATGTTCCTATGAATATTACAATGTATCATATGATATATTGATATATCATATGATATATCAAATAGCCGCCTCCCTAAACTCAAAATCCCCCTCCCGATTAATTTTCCGTCACTTCTAACATACCCTTCCTCCGAACTGCTTGTGGCGTTGATGATTTTCATCCGCCACAACAGTATAAAACTATAAGCATCAAATACTCTGTCTGTGTTGTTGTGGTATATGTATATTTTAACAAATTATAATATTTATTTTTTGTTTGTTTCAGTTTGCTACTAACCCAACAAGTACAACTATATCAACCGTAGATTTTTTTAAAATTTTTTTTTCTTTACCTTAAAACACTCACTTGCCGTTCCATTTCACTCTCGACATTGGCAGAATAATCGACATGGGCTTCAATTGTCATTAATCAAAAATAGAATAGAATACATGATTGTTTTCATACTCAAAAACACCATGTACATGATGTTAGTATCTACGTTATCCACATAATAATAAGCTTAAACACATCCCAAACAGCTCACAACAATACTCATGTAAATAAAACTATAGACAAACTCAGGCCCGGACTTAGAGACCTCAAACAAATTCAATAGACCTTTTACAAATAAAAATGTATTTCTTCTCAATGTAGCACTAGTCAAATCAATCGTTAGAAATACAAAGGCGTTCTTGACATTTATATCATCATCATCATCATCATCAGCCTATTAATGTTCCTACATTTGGGACATAGGCCTTCTTTCTATAGGAGGGAACATTTATGTATTTGAAAATCAATTATTTTTTGTAATAAATCATGAATGAATATGAATTTCCTCACAGGTAGTGCTTGGATGTAACAGCGAACGAAGCAAGTTCTAATATTTTTTCTCTTGGGATACGAAAGGTTTCAATATTCTGCCGGTTTAAGCAGTAAACTAGAAGAAGCAAAAACACTAGGTTGTGTAATAGCATGCGATGCGAGGTCTATAGTTTTCAGCATACCGGTTCGAAGAGGTTTATTTATTTTCTTCATTTTGACATGGATATTCCATTGAGCCTGTTCGTAGTATGAGTATCATGTTTTTTTTTTTGTTCTAAGCCTTTACACACAGCCTTACAAAGAATAGGGCCTGTAGCATTTATACCCCTCCTGCAGAATAGCGCAGGAGATTCTCACACAACACCGCGGGTCCGCGCAGTCAGGTGAAGCGGATTTCACATCGCTTTGGTTTGTACGAGTATGAACTCCACTGATGCCCAACACACGTACACGACACGACCGCGCGGACGAGCGTCGTTCCCCGCTTTTTCTCGAGGCACACCACCGTGTAAAGAATGACGCATGCTAGATCATGCTGACTCCGAGCCGAGTGTCGGCGGTAGCACAATCTATTGTCCGTTGCTCGATAGCGGCTCGGAAGCGTGAGGGTAGTACAACATTGCACGGTCGACACTTGGCACAGACCCGATACGGTATATCGTGATTCAAGCTTAAATCTTCATCGCCTCCGTCCGATCGCACAGACAAACGATCATCAACATCATCATCTGTCAGCCTTTTCCCAACTTTGCTGGGGTCGGCTTCCAGTCTAATCGGATCGAAGTCGACTTAAAGTCGCGCGGAAAGCGGTGTCTGTGAATAGTTTAAATAGTTTATTGGTACAACAAGTAAACGTATTTACAGAAATTTTGTGATTGGATTCTCCTTTTAGGCAGATAGTGCCTGTGTTAGGAAAGTCCTCTTCCATACCAAGGCGTATCATTTTATACTAAAACTATGTAAAATTCAAATAAAGTTAATTTAAATTAAGACTAACTTACATTACATGAAATATGTGTATGAGTGGGTGTAGGTTTGTGTGTGAGTGAGTGAGTGAGTGAGAGAGAGTGTGTGAGTGTGTGTATGTGTCAAGGTTTCAGAAGTGTTTCGGTATCATTGTAGGTAAGGGTTTATATCCATTCAATTATATTTTTTTTACTATCATAGAAGTTTTTGGGATAAATGTAGATGTATTTATTTATTTTGTTACAGCAGATCGTGAAAATCGCCTAATCCGACCCTGGCCAAATTCGATTACAATACATTTTGCAATCAGCCATTGTTATCGTTCAACAATACTTAATGCTCGGATCTACATAATTCACTGCCCCGGATTAAATATATGATGAGAACCGGAGTAATGTGAGGGACGGTCCTATGTCCTATCAGATAAGGGGATCGTGATACACGTTAGTTCTGGATATACGCCTGTTGAATTCGCCTGTATTGTGTTTTGTTAGACTACTGATAGTAAGAACTTAGGAAGGAGTGCGAACGTTTCTTGGTATTCCTAAAGTGGCGTTAAGGTAAGTTAATTGATTCAGCAAAGTACTTGAGTTCCTGGAATTTGTGTCTTGAAACTTGGGACTTGAAAGCTCATATCCTGAAGGTTGAAGTGCTACTTATTAAGTACGACTACTTAATCAAGTAGTATCAAATTAAGTTGAGTTTATTTTTTATCCGACTATGTTCAAGCAAAACAAAAAGGAAAGTTCAGATTTTGGCCGGTGTAATATATGTTCATCTGTTCCCTTATAATTTCTAAACTACTTATCATGATTTGGAAATAATGAGGTAGCAATGAAAACTTCCTGATCGTCCGCTAGTAATCGGCCATGTGACACACATAAAAAACATTGTAATTCGAATATTCTGTTTTGTACCTATTTAGTCCGATTTCACGAGGAACTCATGGCTAAATCAAACTCAAACTCAACTCAAACTCAAAGCATTTATTTCAACTAGACCATTACGGCACTTTTGAATGTCAAATCTATACTTATAATAAATCTGTAGAGAGGTCAATTCTGTACATGAAATATATTTACAAAATAACTATCGGGGGGTGATTAGTGATCGATACTGATGCCAAAAATGCAATCAGTAAAATTTTTGTCTGTCTGTCTGTCTGTCTGTCTGTCTGTATGTTATTTATAGAAAAAAAAACTACTCGACGGATTTTAACGAAACTTGGTACAATTATTCTACATACTCCTGAGCAGGTAATAGTATACTTTTCATCACGCTACCATTAATAGGAGCAGAGCAGTGAAAGGAAATTTTGGGAAAACGGGAGAAGTTACTTGGTTTTTTTAGCTTCCGTCGCGTGTGCAGCCTTAATGGTTAAAGCTACATAGAAATCATGTATAACGGAAATATTCCACATAAAATTATATAAAAAATATCCCAAGACAGCATATGTCTATCTTTTATAGTTGACTCACAATAACACGTGTAACTCCCGATAGCTTAGCAGTTCGGAGATTTGTTATTATTATATTTGTTTACTCTTACGTTTATAATATTGTCACTCAACCCCAATTTTGAAACTTCACGCGGGCGAAGCTGCTGGCAGAAGCTAGTTACAAATAAAATCAAAGCTACAGTCACAGTCACAAGGCATAATAACTTGAGAAAGTACTGTAGTTGCCCATTCCCTAGCGTAGATCTCTATGGAGAAGAACGGGCAAGAAACTCCATGGAAACTCTTTTTAAATCAATATATTGTTACAAAATCTTGGTTACATCATTCATGTGTGATTATACATATATGTGAGAACGATGTAGAAAGACGTGCACATTAAGAGCGTCCAGAGAAAAGATTAAATCAACAATGTAAGAAAAAAAAAGAAATTAAAATTAACCATGGCAGCTAAGAGATGACCAGTCCCAACTGACAGCGCCCGTTCACGAACATGACGCATGTATCGGCGACATTCAACTCGACCATATTGAAGGGAGCTAAATGGCCCGACACACCCGCCACCATCAGCAAGACATTTGAGTGAGCATGACAATCTCTCAGCCGCCAAGGCATATTCAAGTCAAAAAAAAAAAAAGACAACTAAATGTAAATAGTGGCTTTACAGTACATAGAACTCACACAAATGTGCTATGCAATTATATAATACTACGAAATGGATTCTATACAATGCAAGGATATTTTACAATCTTCTGCAGCTTCCACAATAACGTAACCTGGGAATCAGTTAGTTTGCCTATGGTTGTGGAGAAGGACCAGCATTGAGCCAAGCACTTTTATCATTAATGTAATCCCCCAAATTATAATATGCTTGCCTACATAGTGTGCGTTTTATACAAGATTTAAATTTCGTCTCATTCAGTTGTAGAATGTGAGGAGGTATTTTATTGTAACATTTTAAACAGTACCCCATGAAAGATGAATCTACTTTAGCAAGCCTGAAACCTGGCTGAACGAGTTGGTCCCTATTTCTAGTATTATAGTGGTGTCTGTCACCTCTTTTACTGAATAAATGCAGATTTTTCCTAACGTACATGATGTTTTCATAGATGTATTGGCAAGGTACTGTCAAGATGTTAATTTCCTTAAACAGTTCTCTCAGAGAGTAAGCCTAGTAGTAATAATAAGCCTAGGTTGGTCTGTCAATGGTCGACCACCCTTACATACCGAGTTTTCTGCGTGCTTCGGAAAGCACGTTAAGCTCTTGGTCCCTGCTGTCATTTGTTCATCTTTGTAACGACATTTCCAAGTGGTGACGTATGACACAATATAAACTGAACTTATATTGTCACTTACGGGATTTCTTCCGTAATTATTTATTGAGTTGAGCTTGAAACTGCTTTGAAACTTGGTGATACTGTGAGTGTGTTTTGTCGTGACTTAGTGTCGAGTTCCAATAGTGCGCGTAGCAAAAGACAAAGAAAGAGGGTAGACAGATTTTTCTGCTCGTAACAATTTAATTTCCATCCACCCGCATACTCCAGTCAACCCGCGATCATGGCGCTTGCAACAGCGTCGAAATATCGGGAGCTCAACTCAATAAATAATCACGGAAGATATCCCGTAAGTGACAATATAAGTTTAGTTTTAAACCGTGAAAGCCTAAAACACAGTATAAACTGGTTTGTGGAGGTCAGATAGGCAAAACATTTGGGAAAAGGCTAGGCAGATGATGATGTATTAAGTCCTATTTCCCTAGTTGTTCTAGTCGGAACACGCTCCATTTTCGTCTCAAGTACAATCAAAGAGCACGGCCATTGAACCGGACACCTATTGTCTGTGATATGCACCCTGTTCCTGAGTATTTATGCATGTTCGGATTACATGTCAGCGTGTACTTATTGTGTTTCGTGTTGGAGTTATGATAAAACCACAACTCCAAAAAGCTGCGAAAATTGATTCGTTCAAACTTTTTACACCAACGTATTGATACTGTCGACCTGAATGGCGTAGCGGTAGTGAAGCTGCCTTACGTTCTTAGGGTCCCGGGTTTGAATTCCGGTAGCAGCAAATTTTTGTGTGATGAGCATGGAGATTTTTTTCCGAGTCATTGATGTTTATATGTATTATAAGTATGTATTTAAAAACAAAAAGTATATATGTAGTATTGTATTGTATTGTAAAACAAGCTGATGGTGTCCGCAACTCCACGTCAAGCGCGTATTTTGCGTTTGGGCTATATTACACCAATGTAGTATATCAAATGTCTGGTGAGCACGACACAAGCCTTTCTTAGTGTGGCATTTGATGGCGCTATGTGTAATGTCTAGCGATATTTATTATTTATTTATAACTGTTATACTTATGCCATCAAACACATCGTGTATTTACCATGCGCCGTACACCTTACCTGCACAAAAGCATCGATACACAAGCACATCACTAACTCGTCGTAAGAAGCAGCGGCCGCACTACGCGATGCATTAGCTTACTGAACTAGCGTTTGGTGATGGTGATTTTACATTGCTTGTCCAGTCACTTAACGAAAAACTTAAGTAGTGGTTGAGGAGCAATGTATCTATTGCAAAATAGTGTAGCCACTTGTTTATGACTGGCACAAGAGGTCAGGGTGGAGTCATGTGCGTGGGTGTGTCACGCCCCCTTGCCACTTCTCCTATTTCTTATATTTCTATGAGTTATACTATCAGTCTCTTATACTTACGTAGATGATCTATTAACATAAAACATAACATCAGGTCTGTTATCCCCGACTGGTTAGACAGAGATGTACCTAATAGTACACACTTATGACGCCAGTTTTGTTTAAGTTCCATATAATAGGGGCGTGCCTATTGCCATTAATCGGGCATGAATCCAGACTCCGCGACTGCTGCTGAGAAATTCCTGATGTAAAAACCCAAAAACACTTTGCCAGACCACTACCCACTAGACAAGTAAGGCAGTTAGGCTATCCATTCATATATAGGAATTCCCTCAAAAACAACATAATAATTAAAGTTCCAACAATACATCGACAAAAAAGCAAACAATTTATAGATTGATCAATATATTAAGAACAGAATTCGGACGAGGAACGTAATAAAGTAAATTGCGCGTAAAATGAACATAGCATCCGGTAAAATATGGCTTCGCTAAGAAAAACAGGAGGAAAACCAAGTTACGATGTTATTACGATTAATAGTACTTTTATTAAGATCTGTTGTGCTTTTCAGCTTTCTTGTTGTTGGCATAAAAGTAATTATACTAATGTTTTTAAAAATAAATGGTGGTTGGAAACGTATTTGTCCCTTGTATTGTATTGTACAAGGGGCTGGTGTCCGCAACTCTACGTCAAGCGCTTCAAAGCGCGTATTCGGTCCTCGCCCTTTATATTCCGGGGCCACGGTATCTCTTTCGAACAGTCCCGCAACCCCTAGAACAATCTGTAGGCCATACAAATTTACAAATATTTGTCCCGTGTGGGAATCGAACCCGCGTCTGAAAATTTTGAAATATAAAAATTAGTAGCCCACTGGTATCGGGAACAGGGTCCAAGCTACCGGCAGTCAAGGCTTTAGACTTCTAGAGAGAGGAACCTCCTAACAACCCGAGCTGTGTCCAGAAGTACTGTTTTCTGAACAAATTTCTGATATTTTTTCATATTAATTTAGTGAAATTAAATTGGAATCAGATACCGGCTCAAACCGCTGTTAAGTTTTTGAAGGAACTTGTTTGACTCACAAGGAACAACTTTATTAAAAATATGTGTGGACAAAATCTGACGCCGCAAATAAATCAGTGATTCGATTCCCCTAATGAAGTTTGATGGGGTTTTCTAAAAAAAATGGGGTAATTTAAAAAATATTCTCTTAAAAAGCGCTTCAAACCATTGCTTGGTATTTCTATCACGCGAGAAAATAAATGGATTAAGTAAATATACGTGTAATACGAAATAATGAAATACATTAAAAATACACGGGTTTGACTGGCTTTATAGTTTAAGGTTGATGCTCCAGGGCAGCGAAATTCAAATTATCTTACGTTTTTTGAAATTTGCAGACCAGTGCTAGGTTGTATGTTGATAAAAATATCGTTCGCGACTGTAAGACGTATGTTATTACAGGCTGATAATCATCAATACAACCTTCAAAGTTCACAAAGGTCGAGAAACTATATTTTGACCTTGAAAAATTCGTTCCTCGATTTTTATGCGCTTGGAGGGTTGTCTTGATAATGTTTAAGATTATAATTCTGTATCTACATCTACGAGTATACTATAATATTATAAAGCAGAAAAGTTTGTTTGTTTGGTTGAACGCGCTAATCTCAGGAACTACTGGTTCGAATTGAAAATTTCTTTTTGTGTTGGATAGTCCATTTATCGAGGAAGGCTATAGGCTATAAAACATCACGCTACAATTATTCGGAGCGGAGCAGGAATGAAAAATATTGCAAAAACTGGGATTTTTTTTCCTTTCGTTTTTCTCTCTTATGTGACGCAGACGAAGTTGCGTGGGTCAGCTCGTACATTTATATTTTGATCAACATACAAACAAGCACTGGCCTGCAACAAAACGTAAGAATATTTAAATTTCGCGGGCTACACTCTTGCTTTCGATTCTCAGATCGCACCATGTTTTTTGGGTTTTTCCATTAGGTTTTTTCAGAGAGAAACCTCCCCGTTGTCTGGAGTTGTGTCTGCTTGAAATAGGTTTGCCCCCTATTACATGGAACTTAACATTACTGGCAAAATGTGAGTTTACTAATGAATGCACCTTTACCTAACCCTTCAGAAATAACAGGTTTTATGTTATAAACTTGATTTTACTACTCCTCTACAAACATCTTTCAAAGTTACAAATCCTTCGTAAAACATTACCAGAACATTTACAAAAACTGAAAATGCCTGTATTACAGACCCGGTAAACGAAAATTGAATGAAAAATCCGATTTAAACACTCCATAATAGCAAACAAAATAATGAGTATTCCGAATACTTGAACATAATCACATTCAGGTCGGCTGTTGTAAAATTTCGTTTTATCTCGCAAGCCGGGTTCGCGAATTTCGATTAAACCTTCAAAGGTTTCTGGTACATTTATTCGGTGAAGTTAGTTTCGGAACGAGTTCGGAAGTTTATCAGCGGCTCCTACTATTTGTTTTGCTGTTAATACAAAAAGTGAAAAAAAAGGGAATTTATTTAGAGGGACTAAGTTGAATCCCGCGAAGGCGAAGCTCTCGAACATAGCAAGAGATTCTAGAATAGCTTCCTGAGCAGAACGAGGGATACAACGATGGAGATATTTTTTTTTCACGATTTGATTTCTTCTGTTACCATTGACTGCGAAAATACAAAAAGTAGTAAAACAATCAGATTGGTTGTGGCTCAATAATAGCAGCCGTTCGGGTCGATGTTCAAGGTTAAGTTGCGCTTACCTAGGTTGGTCTTAGGGTATGTAATGGGTACTGTACTCGGTATGTAATGGGTGGTTACCGAGTTCCCACCTTGTGTAGTCATTGGCCCGAAAATCTGACAACCAGTCTTACCAAGGGATATTGTGTTTCCCTGTACTAACTTGGTTGTCAAGGTCAAAAATAGGCAATTACTCCTGAGTATCTTTTGATTTCCATTCCCAAGTCGAGCAAAGTGTTATTGAGTTTTTCCATCAGTAATTTCTAAGTAGTAGTCAAGGAGACTGGATTTATGCTCCAGTAATGGCATTAGGGTCGCCTCCAATTAAATCAGACTCAAAAACAAAACTGGCGAAATGTGGGTGTATTATTAGGTACATCTCTGCCTAAATTACAGCCGTGTTGTTATATTAATGTTAAAACCATAACTTTGTACAGACGTCAGCACATCAAGTTACCACAATCTGTCAAATTTCTGCAAAAGATTTTCAACTTTATCACAAAGTAGGAAGGTTCACGTTGGATTGGCAAAATTTGACAGATTCGGGTAGGTTGACCTGCTCGCGTCTGTACATCAAGAAGGGAGCAAACTTGTAGTGTTTGAACGAAAAATAAACACAGTCATTTTTATTTTTCCTTCGAAACACTTTATTGGAAGAGCAGGATTTCTGAGATCTTAAAGATGTATCAAATAAAGTCACTGCAGTACGATAGTAGGGGACTTCGCCATCCTTCCGAGTAACCGGGAGGAGCCGTGATCCTCGAAGGATACGTGCCGCGTTTAAGTGTTTAAGATCTCGATTACGTGTTGCTGACTTCGCTTAATAGCCTTCAGGTGCTCTAAGGTTGTGTTGCTGGTGGCCAGTTCTTTCTGATTTGGTGACTGACTATCAGTTGTTGTTGATTGTATTGGTAAAAGTTTACCAAAACCTCTAAGAAAGCCAAAGTCATCTAGGCAACTCTTAACTTCCTCCGTTTCGTATTTCTGAAACGTCTTTAACAAAATTAAATTTATTGGTATCTTATTCCTCAGTCCAATACATTTTTGAGTTTTCCGTCATTAATTATCATTCGTCATTAATTAACAAAGAAATTGGAAAGAGACAACAACGAGATCAGAACGAATTGTCCTTGAAAATAAATAATCAGACCATTTCTGACAAGCTAGAGGTGGCTGAGACTTTTGAGAGTTTCTTCACTAATATTCCGCTAGAAGTGACAAAATCTCTCCCTTCCTCATCTACATTAGCTGAAGCTTTTCTTAAAGAAAATTTTACCGCAGATATACAACCTTAGCAAGTCTCTAACTATTCTCAATCTCATTATTCTTTTTCTTTTGATTTAGATTTTTACAATAGTTTTCAAATAATGTTTTCTCATATCTTGCTCAGAATAGTTACAGCACTGATGTCAATATTTGTGTCACTTGTTTAATTTAGTTCTTTAATGAAATATTCTTTATTTTTACTTACCTTTGTATAGATGCTTTTATACCTATTATTTGTAAATGAGTGAACATTGTAGGCTTTTTGGATGCCCGGATGCTGTTTAACTTTTGTTAAATATTCCTTTTGTTTTATATTTTTGTTGTATGGTACGCAACGTTCTATTGTCGGGCCTACGCTGTCCCCCCATACTTTGGTACTAATGCTGTAATGTAACATAATAATATTGTAATACCAAATGATTTGAAAAGAGTAACCATGGAGTTTTTTGCTGGTTCTTCTCCATGAAATCGACCAACGCGAACCGTGCACCTTTTTCGACGTTTTATAAGTGCCCATCTAGGCCTATGTGAAATAAACTATTTTGATTTTGATTTTGAATGATTGTCATCTAGGCTAGACTTTTAATTGTTGTTGATCTTGGTGATCAACAATGGAATATGTATCTAAAAGCTATAGCAATATCTACTTGTTCTTCCCGTCATTGCGATCATTTTTCTGTTCTACATCACATACCTGGGAATCTTCTAGTTACGGAGATATTGGGGTTTAAAGTTCCAAATTCTTGGCAAGTTTTTTTAATACATGTTTTTAATGTGAGATTTTACCGGTACTATTCAATCCATATGCACGTGTTGAGTGCGTTACATTGAGTTCTACCAAAAAACCTGAATTTTCAGCCCAAAAAAAATTGCTCTTCAACAATTTTATTTTGATGTTCAGAATGCCTGGTTGACGGCTTTGTGATGAAGTTGTCACTCTGTGTATATGTCACTGTAGCGATCAGCTTAAAAAGAATTAGCAAAAAAGTAAAATCGCAAAATAAAACCTACAATAAATCCCGATTACTCGATCACTGATTTTACAAAAAATCGCGTAGTCGACAAAACACGTACCTACGGATTCGCGCGCTTTTCACACTGGCAACAAAATGGCGTCGGTGCTACTAACGAAGCTCTTTGTTGCACCTGTTGGGCCGTGGATATAGAAAGGGAGCGACATTCTTTAAGTGAACGATAGTTTGACTTTTATTGATCGTTTAATCAAGACAGGACTGTGGATAGGGGAAGGTGTAAAGATTTGGAGGTACATATATTAAGATTGAAGCTGAGGTATAGGAGACGGGTGTTAGGAGCGTTAGTTCAGGAGATAGTGTTTGTTTAAGTGGGGAATCTAGAAAATATGGTTATGTGCCTAGGTACTAGATTATACATAAATATTAGATATAGTGGTCCATCGTTGGGCAAACGCCTCCTTCAAATCTTTGCAGAAGTTTTCTACGTCACGGTACTTGAACCAGCTCCCGTGGTATGCGTTCAAGTAGACTCACCAACTCTTTCTTAGCTGTTGTCGGCGGTGCCATTCATCTTCTGGCAAACATTGTGTGGAGTGTTGTCGTGTATGCGGCTGACGTGAATATAATAGTTTTCTTTTATTTCATTTCTTCATCATGCGAAGTAAGGACGTGCTTACTCACAAAAAATATTTACCCAGTTACAAAGTTCAGAAAATTGTAGTATTTATAGCCTACATTAGTAACAGTCCTGTTCAGAACTGTTTCAAAGAAATTCCACAACTCACTAAGGCTCCTTCAATCTCAAAGCCAGTTCCAAAAAAAATATGTTGTCAAAGTAAAGCGGGCGACTCCAAAGTTTTCTATGTTCAGGGGTTGAAAACCTGGAAGTCGAAACGAGACCATTATTTTAGGCTTTGCTGACCATTCGCCGCGTTACCTGTAGAGATTTATAAAAAAGGTTGTGGAACCACCACGAAATATTTTACAAGCCTAGTATTCGTGCGATTGGCTTTTACAGTGTTGCGGGGTTTTATTTTGTACGTAATTTTGTAAGGTATCTGAATTTTTCATATATGTTCCAATAACCTTTGTAACTAATTAGTCTGTCAGGTAGATTTCCAAAAATATTGGTCACCATTTTTTTCTTTTTTTTACGTAAACAAAAAATGAAGACGATATAGTGCGTTGAAAACTCATGTGAAGTCACATTTGAATACATGACGACCCGATTGGCGTAGTGGTAGTGACGCTGCCTTACATTGTGAGGGTCCTGGGTTCGAATCTCGGTAGGAGCAAATGTTTGTGTGATGAGCACGGACATTTGTTTCCAAGTCATGGATCAAACAAAAAAGTATATATGTGTTATATCAACTATCTAGTGTCCATGACACAAGCTTTGCTTAGTGTGGCACTAGGTGGCGCTGTGTGTTAATGTACAGCGATATTTATTTATTTATTTACATTCTTACCGGAAAGTGACGTCACGAGCCCCCACTCATGATCTTTGACGCGTTTTATTTTCGTCAATTTGATGAAACAAGGTCAGATAGGCAGTCGCTTTACCTAAAATACTTGTATTCAGCTGCTTCTGGTTAGACTGAAACCCGACCCAAATATAGTTGAGAAACGGCTAGCCAGATTATTCAATTTTCTAGCGCAACTAATGGTTGCGCTCCGAGGAATGATTTAGTAGCGCTTAGTTGGTTGCGCTTAGAAATAGGTGCGCTCTGAGGAATACCTCCAAAAACACGTCTTCAAAATTTTTTGAAATTTTTTACTGATGGTCTAAACAAAATCATATTTTTTTAGTCAGTAAACATTTTGGCTTCTTAAAATTAGGATAAGTTTATTATGTACAATATTTACATACTACATCTAAAACTATATATAATTACAAAAATAAAACTAAACGTAAAACTAGTATCAATATATACAACAATGTCAATACCTATTGGCTAAATGTGGGCCGTATTATATTAAGAAACCTGTGCTTATTCCTTTGGGAAAAATTAGGGTGATGTCATGGTATTGTTATCACAAGAATTAATCGTTTACTTAAGAAAGACAACATGACGTTGCAAAGGGCCTGTTATGCTAAGAATGTCGGGCTTATTATTGCCGCTTTAATTAAACTCATTAATTAAATTTATTGTAAAAGCAAGGTATGTTACTGACTGGCCTGTACCTAATTAGTTTAGATTGTACATAGTCCCACGCGAAATACAAATATTTATCTTCGTCAAAGTGTGGAATGTGGAAACATACCTGATTATTAGTTACACAGTAATAACAAGGAGCTTGTTGCTATAATAATAACAGCCACTCGGGTCGATCTTAAGGTTAAGCCGTGCTTGCTCAGGTTGGTATGTGGATGGGTGATCACCCTTACATACCGAATTTCTTCCGTGCCTCGGAAAGCACGTTAAGCTGTGCATTGAAAAAAAGTTTGACAACCAGTCTCACTATGGGGTATCGTATTACCCAGTATTAACTGGGTTGTTGAGGTCTGATAGGCAGTCGCTCCATGTGAAATACTGGTATTCAGCTGCTTCCTATTAGACTGGAACCAACCCCAACGGAGTTGGGAAAAGGTTAGGCAGATGACATTACTTACACAGTAATGTCCTGGGACATTTCAGATCAAACGAATTTGTGAAATAATCCTAGCCATTGTCTGCATTGTCAGGAAAGGCTTATAGGTAAATGTGCGTAAGGTGCACATAGTACCAGCAAGATGGTCAAACGCGATCAAGAAGGTTGTAAGATGCAGCCTGTACTGGGCGGTTCACACAACAGGAGCACGACGCGACGTGGAGATCTGATGCTGTGACCACAGCATCAGATCTCCACGTCGCGTGACGGAACGACGAAGAAGCAGAAGTTGTTTACGTTGCCGAATATCAAAGATAAACCAACAGGACTATATTTGCTCGACACGACATAAGAAAATAAGAAGCATGTTGTGTCCATAGCCTCTTTAAAAACGACGAGCCATTAAAAACAAAAAAAAACTTGCGAGGCAGTTTTTGGGGACAGCCGATAGAAGTGAAAACTCGAAGAAAGTAATCCAAATAAACTTCATCTTAATTGTATGAAGTGATTTTGACTAACCGTTCTATGAAAGCTTTCGGTGAAGACGACGCGAGTTCCATGATTTTTATTTACTCAAAAAGTGCTGAACGCGCCTGTAGAAGTTTCTTTTCACTTCAAAAAAATCGAGTTGCCAAAGCCCACTGTAAAAGGACAGGTGCTGAATTTTTCATAGGGCATAAAATTATCCATTCGCATACCTGTCAAAAGCAAAAGAACCCTAAATAGCTGGCCTTTACCAAGCTCAGACAAGCAATGTAAAAATACCCGAAAAATAATTACAAAATTCTCCTAATCGGCTGTTGTTAGAAATACAAAGTCGTATGTTGTTGATATGCCGCATGATCATCAAAGGAAGACAGTTTAATAAGGCACATGCCGATGCTCGATGTAAAGTCGGCTTTAACGATTCCGTCGTCATTTTGATTTCACATCCAACATCGTTATTTTACTTGTGTGGTGTGGTACAAGTGATATATCGCCGTCAACTAAGCATTGTGTACATAAAGTAAAGTAACTTAGTGCAAAAAATATTGCTGGGAAATGACTATTTTTTTCGGGTGACGAATCATGTTTTGTGGACCTCAATGTAGGGCACTTAAAACATTGTGCTGATGGATGGATTGAGAAGTACGGGGGTCGTAGAAGCGTTTAAAGTAAAAATCTTACAATAAAAACTTGTATTTATAAAAAGAATGTCGAAAATTTGGAACTTTGACCCATAATATCTCCGTAACTAGACGGTTCCCAAGCATGGTGTGGAATAAGAAAAATCACAATGATGGGGAGAACAAGTGCCTTTCAGCTTCGTTAAGAGGTGTTTTACATCTTTTATAAAAACAGCGTTTGAAATTGTAAATAGTTAGCCTTGTGTGTGTGCCTGGCCAGTGTTACACCTCGTTCCCAACGTATGTGTGTCGCTTGCTTCTTTCACGTGGTCACCATCTCGATGCCGGTGGCGCGATGACTCGCGTCATACTCTGAACAATTAATTACCTTAATATGTTTCTCCCATGCTAAAAAAAAAATACTCACACCAGTTTTTCTTAAGATATTTCGTAAAGTAATTCGGTGTGTTCAAAGTTTCTTCTGACGTAGCAGATATTATAGCCTTAGTTTGTTTTTTTATTTCCATACGTTTTTTTACTAATTCCACAGTTAAAAATTGCCTATGAAAATAATAAGAATGTACATATAATAATTAACGATTGGTTTCGCCCATCTCCTGTAGCTTACACCAAAATTTTCAATTGCAAATATTTTACAAGACTCCGTTTTAATATATAAAGTATCTTGTCGACGTCAAACATATTTATTAAATGTCAGTCAATAGAAGGATTATTTCGTAACAAATCTATACATGTTATACATATACTTATATGTGAAGCATATGAATTGTATTGAGAACTACATTCTACACATGAAAAATAATTGAATGGAAACGAAATAATGTTAAGAAATAACATTAAAGGATACCAAGATAAAAAGTCTAAGTTTCAATCATGTAGTCTAAAAGTTATTGGATTGGTCATCGTTTCATCAATAGTGTAGTTCACCCTAACATGATAGGGAGCGAGATAGAACAATCTACACTAAACTATTGTTTTCTTCTTCTTGTTTTATGCCACCCATGGTCCTTTCTTCCCGGCCGCCGCGGGAGACGCACCGGGCGTCGCGGGGGCCACGTGGTGGCTACCGGCCACCGTAGATGCGGGCCTTGGACGGTTGACTATGGGCTAGCTAGCCGTCCGTCCGTCTAACGACGATGACAGGCCGTGTCGACGGCGCGTTCGTGTTCCACGCGCGCCTCAAAGAGATGTCAGCATAAGGGGGAGGCCCGCAAGGGCCGAAGCCTGCCGGGGTTGCGGGCCTGTTCGAAAGAGATACCGCGGCCCCGGAACATAAAGGGCGAGGAAGGAACATGGATGGGTTTTAGTCAGTAAGAGTCTAACACTCCCTCCTGCTCCGCCCAGAGTGGGAGAAGTCATTTGATGATATCCCAACATAAAAGAAAAAAAAAGCCACGTTAGTTTCATCACGATGTTTTCCTTCACCGAAGCAAGTGATAATTATACAATGAGCACATGAATCTGATAAATATGTGTTGCATTTGAGACCTATGACTTGGCAGTCCAACAATCACTCCGCAATGCTATCAATGGTGTTAGGTAAAGTCCTAGAGCTAGATTTGCTAGATTGTCATGAACTCTTTGATCTAGCTGTTGGACTACACCTTACTAATTCATCATCATCATCATCATCATCGGCCTATTAATGTTCCCACTGCTGGGACAGGCCTCCTCTCTATCAGAGGGAATGGGCTACATAATCCACCACGCGGGCCCAGTGCGGATTGGCAGATGTCACATGTCTTCGAATTTTTGGTTCTAGGACATAAATTACACAAAGTAATGCGCCTCTCTGGGTTCGAACCCACGACTTACTTAACGTAAGTCGGGGCCGCCACTACTGGGCCACCGCTGCCCTTACTAATTAACTCATTTTATTGTCTTCTAATCTAAGACCCGACTAAATCTGTGACTTGGCGACAAAATATGGGAGAAAACAAATCTTCGCTAGGTGCTCCAGTTTTTGAGATATAAATGTGGTCAAGCTGTGGAGACCCTCTCCAGATCGGCCACCTATACATCTTTAGATCTTTTGAACCAGTGACAACTTCTGATATTGGCGACAAATTTCGACTAATTAGCGACAACTTTTTTATGGTATCAAAAGGTAAATTCGCGATAAAGTAATAAGTTAGTACTTAAGTTTTATAATGAAGTCAGTGTCAATCACACCTATCAATGCTGCTCTTTCAGGATGTCTATAGATTTACCTAGTTATATAAAGAACAGATACAGATTTAGAAGATCAGTGTGTTTGCGTCAGCTCCTAAATATATTTCAGTGCAGCTCAGCTCTAACTGGATCTCATTTTATTTATAGTTCGAAAAGAAGAAACGGTTTTATCTTTAAAGATCCGTTTGTAAAAATATAAATGAATTAAATTATTTGAGTCTGTTTCATTGTATGTGTGTGGGAAGCACATACGTTTAAATATATAAGTAATGCTGGTAAGAAGCTAAAATTTTTCCCGTGACTTCGACATTTTATTTTTGATCTAGACCATACCTGTGAACTTTGTAGTTATGGAAATAATCCCCATTATTTCCATAACTAGAAAGTTCATAAAGTTCAAGTCAAAGTTCCAAATACAATCTTAAGGTAACTTTACTTTTGAATACCCAAACGACCACAGTTATACTCAATGGATATGTCACCTTAAAATTGTCAAACACGATAGATTGTAAAATAACTAGAGAGATTGTAAATTCTCTCGAAATATTGTCAAACAAACATACTGGTTCCAATAAAACGTATTATTTTTCTGTAGATTGTAATTTATCGAAGTGAAACTTTAATGTTGTGAAATGCATGCGATGGAAGTCAGCTCGTGCGGTGTGGAGGAGAGGGAGGAAAGCAGGGGTCTCCCTTGCCCAATGGTACCACTCTCATGAAAAGACAATACACCATTCCTGAGAAATACCGATTAATATAACCTAACCTCAAAACACTTTTATTCCCCTAAAATGCGTAGTCGACGGAGCCCCTATCTTTGAGTGCAGGGTTTAAACCTAAACTAGTCCCGATTATGGGGGCAGAGATACTTACGTCGCATGTATTACACAATACTAAGGTTTCACTTCGATAGATTATCAATCTACCGAAAAATAATGCGTTATATTGTAAGCAGTATGTTCAGTTGACAATATTTCGAGAGTTGACAACCTCTCCAGAGAGATTACAATCTAACGTGTTTGACAATTTTACGGTGACACATAATAATATATCAGCACAATGTATTGAGTGCGTTACATTGAGTTCTACCTTAAAACGTGAATAATTTGACTCCAAAAAAAATGTCGTTGCAAAGCAACATTTTTATTACTTTGATGTACAAAATACTTGGTTGGGAGCTTCGTGAAGGGTTTGTATACACTCTGCATACTTAAGTTACACGGGACAATACCAGCAAAATCCAAGTCCGATCACCATGTTCGGCAAGCAATATGCGTTGCGGTACATATAACGCGTCAACAGAGCACATTCCTTGAGATTAATAAACTTTTTAATGCGCTTTATGTTTTTCAAGTTACACGCAAAAAAAGAGGGCCGTGCCAGCCAAACGTTTTCAGCACGGCCCCCTTATTTTGCAAATTTCTTCAAAAGTACAGAGGTACATTGAAAAAGAAACCGCCTCTAGGAGTATATGTACACTCCTAGAGGCGAGTACATTGCATTGGTGAACACCTAAAAGGCAAATTCTGTGGGGCCGAGCCAGGCAAACGTACATGATTACTTGGTAGAGACGAGCCAAATACTTAGGAGTAAATCTCAATAGGCGCTTAAACTTCGGTGAGCACATCAAGACAGTACGTTTGCGTGCCGCCTTTGCCCTCAATAGGCTTCACTGCTTGCTGAATGCGCGCAGTAAATTGTATATCAAGTGCAAATTGCGTATTTACACCGCGTGCATTCGGCCCTTCATGACATACGCGTGCCCGCCCCGTGTTCGCGCATGCCAAACGTCACCACCTCCACAGGATGCAGACCCTCCAAAACCTCAACCTCTTTTAGTTTGTAAGCTCTGGCTGGAGGCCTTAAAGTAGTTTTTGGCCACCACAGGATAATCCGGTTAAGTAGTTAAGCGAGTTGCAACTACGAGTGGTCTTTTTAAAAAAAAAGATACAAACAAAATCTAATTGGTACCTGGTTGCCTTTGGTATAAGTGCATCGTGACAAAGTTGGCAGTTATGTCATTTTGCTTTTCTGGGCTCTGGGGCTTCGCCCTTCCACGTGGATTCTTAAGGAGAGGTTGACTTGAGGTGGAGGGGCGACACAAGGGACGAATACCGGTTTGTTAATCTTCGCTTTTCCAGCAAATGCATATTTTTGCAGGCGAAAGCACCACCCTTCTTGGATCTTGTTCGCGGAATTAACATTTAATATTTTGCATAACCCGTAAGTACTAACTGGGTTGTGGAGGTCAGATAGGCAGTCGCTCCATGTAAAATTCTGGTATTTCGCTGCATCCGGTTATACTGGAAGCCGAGCCCATGGCATAATTGGGAAAAGGCTAGGCAGATGATGATTTTGCATAACATTTAATGTCATGGATTTCCGAAAACTAACGCCTGTTTCAATAACTTGGCTTCACTGAGACTGAAAAAAGTCATAGAAAAATATGAACCCATTCACATTTTTGTATGTATTTTCTTCTGTATACTATCTGGTGACGCGGCGTGTAAATAGCCGATGCCACGCGGGGAGAACAATTATGAAAAATTATGTTTTTTGACTAAATTAAATTGATTCTTATGAAACCCACCCTGTGAACGGAGGAACTAGAAACGGTTTCAACGTCAGCTCTGAAAACTATTGGCCCACTAACCTGCAGACCAGCTCAGGGACGCCTCAACAGCAACTGCCGGCAGCTCACACCGTGAAGCACTTTCACGGAACAGATTGTCAAATCACTGCTGGGTATCTTCACGAGTTTCATGAAACCTTTAACTGTCTAGGTATTATGAAGAAAAAGCACTCCTCACCAAGAAAATACGCAAGAAGCACACACGAGATTCGAAAAGAAACTGTTAATGCTCCCATTGGTCGGCGCTCGGGGAGCGGCAGCCAAAACTTTGGCGCTGTTGTCGCCCAGGTTCGGCGAATCCAAGAGCGCGATCCTTATGGCGCGTGAACCAAATAGCCTCATATACCAACTTATTGAAACCATTTGAAATGAATTACTTATTATTAAAGAGATTACCTAAAACATAGGTTTATGAGTAATAAATATTAAACAAGTCAATTTTGGGTCACTTAAGGTGCCCAACCATGCTGCCCCCCTTGGAAGTTCGCAGAACTTTCAAAAGAAGACAAATTAATAAAGGTAAATTAAAGTTAGAATAATGTTTATTTAAATTAATTACGTTAAGTATACTAAATAATATGAGAAAGGAGATAAAGTTTTTATTGTGTTGGTATAGGATACAGTTTGACAACCGGACGCTTGAAAATTCCACATTTCGTCTTAACCGTCGCAACACGAACAACTTTATCAGAACCGGGATGAATTTCCGTAATTACACCTAGTGGCCATCTTAAAGGAGGGCAATCGTCCTGTCCAACAAGAACGACAGTTCCGATTTCTATAGAATGGGCAGGAGAGGTCCACTTCTGCCTGACTTGCAGCGTGTGCAGATATTCTAAACGCCACTTTTTCCAGTAAGACTGAACCATGCTATCTAGTAATTGCTTGCGTTGAATAAGATTGATGCGCACGTCTTTCAAATCCACGGCAGGCAAGTACTGCAACGGCGTTGACATTAAAAAATGTGCAGGGGTGATAACTTCTGGTGAAGGATCAGAAGAAACAACAGTAAGTGGTCGAGAATTCATAATGCACTCTATCTGTACCAATACTGTTTGCAACTCCTCGTAAGTGAGAAGCTGGTCTCCTATCACACGGTGAAGGTGAGTTTTTAAGCTCTTAATGTTCCCCTCCCAAATCCCACCAAAGTGTGGGCTCCGAGGTGGGATCATCTTCCACTCTATTCGGCGGGTACTAAGCTCCTGCTTAAAAGCAGTTTGAAATTCGGAGTCAATCAGAACTTTATAGATATTGTCCAATTGTGCCTTTGCACCTACAAAATTGGTGCCATTGTCGGAGTATAGGCATGATACAGGGCCACGACGAGAAATAAACCGTTTCAATGCAGCTAAAAAGGCATCCGAAGTTAACTCCGAGACTAACTCGATATGGATGGCCTTAGTTACAAGGCAGACAAATAGGCAGATATATGCCTTCTGTGAATGCTGACCTCTCCTACGAGTAAGCGTTATACGAACTGGGCCTGCGTAATCAACGCCGGTATGAACAAAGGCTTTAGCTTCCGACACACGATATGACGGCAAATCTGCCATCATGGGTTGTGGGTGTGATGGATTTACCCTGAAACAGTAGTTACATTTCCGCACCCTAGCCCTTACAACGGTCCTGGCGTCTAATATCCAGAAACGTTGGTGCAGGATGGAAATAAGCAGACCTGGGCCTGTATGACAGTTCATAACATGGAAATGATCAATTAAAAGATCCACCACGGGGTCATGCTTAGGGAGCAAAAGAGGATGCTTAGCCTCAAATGGCAAGTCCGAATTAGCAAGCCTACCTCCTATGCGCAACAGCCCATCTTCGTCAAGAAACACGAATAAGCTTTGCAGCTTTTTTGAAGGCAATTTTTCTTTACTAAGTGCTTTAATATCTTCTGCAAAGTGAACTCTTTGAACAGAACGAATTACAGCCTTTTCTGCAGTCATAAGTTTATTGACTATGCCAGTAGAAGAAGAAACCTTCTTTATAAAACGAAGGATATAAACGACAATCCTAAGGAGTATATCCCAAGAGGAGATACGCTGAGCTAACTCATTTAGGATCAATGGTTCACATTGAACTGTTGCCGTAAGTACCTTTGCCCTGTGTTCAGGCAATTGACATTCATTGGAAGGAGTAAAAGGTTTAACGGGCCATTCCGAAGGTGGGTTCCGAATCCACGATGGGCCGTTCCACCACAAGTCGTGCGACATGAGCTGCGAAGGTAAAGTACCACGCGAAAGACAATCGCTCGGGTTTTCACACCCGGCGACATGATAATAGTTTTCAGGAGGTAAATTCTCCTGACACTGGGCAACGCGGTTGCTGACAAATACTGACCACCGATGTGGTGAAGAGTGTATCCACGAAAGAGCGATGGTAGAATCCGAGAACGCGAAAGTTCCTGCAATAGGAATACGCGCACGATAACTTTCATGAACTGTACGTATCAGCTTGGACATAAGAACAGCAGCGCAAAGTTCCAAGCGAGCAAGTGTGGTCACTTTGGTAGGGGTAACCTTTGATTTCGCACACAACAATCTCACTGTGATATTCCCAGTAGGATCGGTAGTGTGTAGGTATATGACACATCCATACCCATTCATACTGGCGTCACAGAAGGCAACGATCAGCACAGTGCTATCACGTAAAACGCCTACATGTCTCGAGGAATTTTCAAAGACGAAATTAATGGAAATTCTTGTATGAACGCCGAAAACTTTTGAATAATACTTTTGGGAGGAGTGACATCCCAACCAATATTGGACAGCCACAGCTCCTTTATAAGTAGCTTGGCATATAAAATTATAGGGGCTACTAAGCCGAGGACATCAAATAATCGGGCGACTACCGAGAGTATGCTCCGCTTAGTACACTTCTCTTCTACATTAAAGGTCGTGAAGAAAAAGCTGTCATCGGCCGTTGCCCATGAAAGGCCTAATACCTTAGAAGCATTGTTAGAAGAATCATCACAAAAGTCTACCGTACCACGATGCGAATCAGGAAGATCATCAAGTAGCACTTTAGAATTACTCGACCACTTTACTAAATCAAAAGCACCGGACTTAAACAACGAGATCAATTCTCGTGAAAGAAGAATGGCGCTGGATTCATCTGCAATAGAATGAACCAAATCATCCATATAAAGTTTGGACTCTGCCACAGTAGCAGCATCCGGGAAATGTGGACTCATATCTTGGGCTAATTGGCGAACGGTCCGCATTGCCAAATACGGGCTGGACTTGAGTCCAAACGGGACCCGATTAAATTGAAAGGTTCGTATTACATCATCAGAATTGAATCTAAATAAAATCCTCAAATATTTACGATGTTCATCAGGGACTTCAATTTGCAAATACATTTGCTTTATATCCGCAGTCATAGCGACAGGGAAAAGCCGAAAATTAAGCAATAACAAGAATAAATCTGCCTGCAAGTTCGGACCGGTATGTAACACGTCGTTCAATGACAATCCGGTGTGAGTTGTGGCACTAGCATCAAGTACGATCCGAGGCATCGGCTTATCCGGACGGGTAACAGCGTGATGCGGGATGTAGTATCCGTCGTCAGTAATATCGGACTCGGCGACTTGTGACAAGTAACCCTTATCAACATACTCTTTTATTACGGTGTTATAGTTTTTTTGTAAGTCAGGCGATTGTTTGAACTTGCGTTCCAAGGCCATCAGTCGACGTTGAGCAGCAATGCGAGAACTACCCAGTGCACTCGGGTCTTTAGAAAAAGGTAACGCGACAGAATACCGCCCATCATCAGCGCGAGTGATCGACGATGCAAACAAGTTCTCACATTCAGTCTCTTCTGGACTTAAAAATAGCATATTAGGTATTTCTTCCAGTTGCCAAAATTTTTGAACTAAATCATTAAGTGCGAGTGCAGAAAAAGAAGTTTTATTAATTTTATTTTGAGACTCATAATAAGGATAGTCACCCATCAACACGAAACCGAACGCGGTCAATAAAGCGGCGGGCGCGTTAGTGCCCGACTCAACTCTGTTACCTAAGTAAATGTATGGAAACAATTGCGCACCTAGTACGACGTCCACATCCCCGGGAATATTCCACGTCAAATCAGCAAGGGGTAATCCCTCTAAGTAGCCGACATCACCCTTGGTTATATAGTGAGTAGGCAGCTGATCCGTTATACAGTCAACGACAAGTGCATGTATCGTGTATTTATTATTTGGGTATACGCGAGACTCAATGTCCAAATGCACGTACCCCAATATCGGCCGAGACGCGGAGCCAATTCCCTTAACAAACGAATTACTCAAGGGAATTATAACTAAGTTAAGCGCCTTGCAACAATCAACGGTTATCAAGTTATTTTGAGAGCCATTATCAATAAGACAACGTATTATCATTTTATTACCATTCTTAGATTTAGCGTAAACTTGCGCGGTTGACAATAAAATAGAAGAATTAGGTCTAACTTCAGCACTTAATGACAGAGAGGGAATATCAGAGGTAACATCCACACTATGAATCGAGTTATCAATGCGCAACGCAGCCGAAACAGGTGCGCTGTTATCAGCTGAGCAATTTTTCGTAACGCATGAGTCTTTGTTTATGTCGCTCTGTCCGGACGAAGCGCGCGACGGGACCACAGGTGATGTCAATGACCCTTGACCGGTAAGGAAATGAGACACTTGAACGTAATTATTTGACGTAATATTTTGATCTTTATTATCAAAATGTAAGTAAGTGTGATGTTTTTTCTTGCATATATCGCAAACATTCGTAGATTTACAAGACGTAACTGTGTGTTACCCACTCAAACAATTAACACAACCATGTTTTGATTTAATGAATTCAAATCGCGCGCGCGGAGAACTTAAGTTCTTGAACTGAGAACAAGAGTAAATCAAATGATCGGTTTTGTTACAAAATTCGCACGATTTCGACGGCGAAGTAGTAGGCACACTCTCATTACTCGCGACGAACGATTTGTAGGTATGAGGACGGGACGACTGATTAGTGGACGACTTAGGGTGGAGTCTCCTAATATCGGCCTCCTCCTAATATCGGCCGTTTCGAGAAAATGGAACATAATTATAAAAATATCTCTTAAATCATAATAGTTTTAATGCAAAAAGTGACTCTATTTCCATCCGCATTACCTCCCATAGTTTGATGCGGGTGCATCAATATTTGAACGTTCAGTAGGCAAAAGAGTACGCGCAGGTGTGGACTTGCGTCATATAGTGTCATTTCCGAGTCAAATCCCTGAGTGGACGCATTGCGAGGATAAGTATTTGAACGGAATTTAACATACCTATGGTATTACATTTTATTTTTTCATGAAGAATAACAGTTAAATTATCTTATAAATAGCATGTTTTTACATTTATTTGTCTATTTTATTAAATAATCGCGGGGCCGAGATTAGGGATCTATATTATTGATAAATCTCAATATCGGCCAGGTGGCCGATATTGGGGAAATGCATTAAAATGTTAAATCACATGTTTAGCTATTTTATACGTTAGCAATAACATTAATTAGGTTAAAAATAAAACCACAGCTCAGTTTCACAACTAGATCCTAACATCGGCCGCCTTAAAACGAGTTTTATCAACTACGGCCGTTATAAAGGGAATTGGTGCGTAATAACGGCCACCTTAGTATTGGGTACAAACAACGTGAGGAAAGAAGAAAAAGAATAGAAGAGAATAAAGCGGAGAGAGAGACAAAAAATGGAAATATGAATAAAAAAATAAATCAGCCAAAGAAACAAAAGTAGTAAAGAAGAGTTGATTAAAGGACAGAAATCGCAAAACTGACCTCACCGATTTAGCTTCGCAAGACAAGTTTGGAAAAGGAGAAAATTCTTTGTGCTGACTGTGAAGAAGACCTAATTAGTGATGTTGAAGAAGAAGAAAACAAAAATATTGGATGCGACATAATTATACTTGTTGTTCGTGTTGTTCTCGATGATTAGGAAAACTAGTGTAGTCTCGGCTTTACTCTAGGACGTCACATATATTTTAAAGATTAAAAAAGAAAAAATCTTATTCCTGAACGCAACTTACAGCATTCCCAGTTGTCTCTGTAACATATATTTTCATTCGGATTTTATGTCTAGTTATGGCGTCACCTTTCCCGATTAATTTTGTTGTTTTTAGTTTAAAAAGTGCCCTATATTGGGAAACAGAAAGTCGGTGTCGACAAAATCAAAGTTTTTGAAGAAATTGAAGAATCGTAAAGCGTAGGAAATATTTAAACTCTGGTTTCGAGGGATAAAGGTAAGGACAAAAGATGGCTTCACTTTGTGTTTCCTTGATTCGCTTTGCCTCCTGCAGAAGAACTGGAATCGAGGGCCTGGGGCTCTGTTATTATGTGCAAATTATTGCTAAATCTAAATCGAAAACATTGTATGTGGTTTTCAAGTTGTTTGTGCCTTGCGCTTTGCACGAGTTTGCAACTAACGGCGTGCCTGTCACATTGGCGCCAAAACGTGCAGTGAGTCCTAAGTGATCTTCACTGTAAGCTACTAGCGTGATCTTGGTCCACGATATCCAAAATAGATATCGTAAACGACTTGCCTGGCCTGTGGGACGTCCTGCGGGGGCGTACGTGGTCTACAATGGCTATGTCGTGAAGTTAGCAACCTGGGGGGTGTTCTTTAGGAACACACGCGGTTGACTGTTCTAAAATAACCTTCAAGGGAAGTTCTGCGGGAACTTACATGGTTATAAAGTGTAATGTTGTTTTTTACAACATGTAATATGTATCTCTTCCAGAAGTTGAAATAACACATTTCAGGAGGTCTCCTAACAGGGGTCAGGACAGTAAAAATGTCCCTCCACAGTCACTAGAAAATATCCTCCCGTTGTTGGTTGAGAATTATTGCCTGGAACTGAGATTGGTTCAACCAGATGCAAAGGTTGAAACGCAGTGCTTGTATTGATAAACAAGTGGTGAGGAATAATTATTAGATAATCAAGTGTTTGAAATATTAGGTGTGGATACACAGCCGGAGAAAGTAGGAGAGGAATTACATAAACAGACAGCTCAAAGATGGAATATGAAGGAAAAGATAGATCAAAGATGAAAACCACAATTCTCTAATCAATAAACCAAACCAACAACCAACCAAGTAACAAATGTTACCACCTGTAAAAACCCGATCGAGGTAAGCGCTGAGGTGAATCCAAAAGTCAAGACCAATTCAACTGCCCTAGCATGTTTTGGCTCATGCCTTCAAATGTGTATAAAGGATGCTCAGGGATGAAAGCAAAGTTAAATGATGCTTTAATTTTTATATGACTCGAAACTTCTAGATACAACGGGACATAGAGCCCTCATATTGTTGATAATTAACCAAGACAATGGCATGACAGATTTGTTGTTACAATCAGAGACAAAACACATCTTTTTGCTGTAAGTCTTGCTGAGAAAATAAGAACAGCTTGTGCTTTTCTTCTGTCTTAATGTATGAAAAATTTGTTAAATTATCTGTTCAAGAATGAATGATTACTGAAGCAAAAAACAGTCACTCCTAGACAGAGTGCATGGGTCATCATCATCATCAGCCTATTAATGTTCCCACTGCTGGGACACAGGCCTCTTTATGAGAAGGAGTGGGCAACAATCCACTACGCGCGAATACATGAGTGAACTAACATTCATAAAACTTCAAACTGGCGGGGCCCTCCTTGGACAGAAGTAAAGAGGAAAGGGGAGGGGGGCGTCATCATAGGCACCAGCAGCAGACAGAACGTGGGAGGCCAGGAGAAATCGTCCCATCACAAATTACCTGACAGGTGGGCAGATGTATGTGATTGGAAACTAAACTATTATATATAACCAATTTTCATGGCTCTAGATAAATGGAACTTTCCATTTTTATCTTTAATTTACAGAAATGAAATATTTTTGTTTAGACTGAATTCTTTCAAGTTGAAACTGAATAATGTGCAAACTTTTACAGACAAATGATTTACTTGTCAGATTGCATCTTATAGATGCTTATTACACAAATATAGCTCCCCTAAGAGAGAGAGGCCTTATATCATTCACATAATATAGAGATGTTTTTTCCATAAATAAGAAATAGCTTTATGTTTAGAAAACATGCAATCAACAGCCAATTTATTGGAAAATATTGGATTTATAATTACATAGAGAAATGTGATTTCAAACCTAGACAACACTAATATTCTAGGCTTAGTTTTTCAATACTAAGAACATAACTCCTAACATCACTGTTAATAAATGAGTTAATTGATAAAAGTCAAATTAAAGTTGGTTTTTTAACTCGAGTTATTAGAAATTTAATATGTTTGTGCTGGACAAACATAAGTATGGGACTGTGAACAAAGTACCTACTTGATAATTAGAATATTAACACTACATTAAATAGTAAATGTATACAGAATCTCAAATTATGGTCTATAAACATGACCAGTTCAAACAATCCCAAAAAATCATATAACTGATATGATTGCATTATCATACATGAATAGATAAGGAGTTCAATAAAATTTCTAGAATTTTTTGCAATAGTGTGAATCTAGAAATGTATGGGTTTTTTGCTACTTACATAAATACCAAAGATACTGTGATAGCAGACGAGCCTTAAAAGGAACTAGAGAACACAGATTGGGAAACAAGTGATTTAAATTATCAAAGAATATATTGTTATTTGGTTTATTGTATCACAGACCAACAAAGTATCATACCTACTTATACATGGCACCCAGATCCATGGACTGTAGCGGTCAATACATTAACCTTGCATTGCTCTCAGTATCAATTATTCCATGCTTTCCACCATTTTATATGGTTCCTAAAACTATAGAAAAGATAATTACATATTATAGTAGTTTCCCGTTGGGTTACTCGGTCATGGTTCCCATTATTTAATAGATTGTTGATACAGGAACCTGTTAATTTTCAACCACGCAGAGTGAGGAGATCTCTAATCTCCTCACTCTGCAGAATTCTAGATTGTTACACCCACTTTACAAGAAACTGGAATTGATGGCAGGAGAATTATCTGGAAAACATTTATAGTCTTTGGAAGTAGTAAAGAAACTGTTGATATCATAATATCAACAGTTAAGTATATAAGTTCAACAAATAAAAGTACACTGAATCAATGTTCACCTCCAATTATGTCATCCAGGACAATACTGTAATTCAAATAATATAATAAGCATATCAAGCCTACCGTTGCTGAGGTTATTCAGTATATCAATTTGAGATTTAATTAAAGTTTTTTGATTCTTTAATTAAAGGATCATAAATAGATACACAGATGATCAAAATTATTTTTCAGAGGTTTTTCTAGGTTAAGACCTCCAAAGCCCAAATATAATAAAACTTGGGATGTTTTCAGTTTTATTAATCAAGCTGCTACCAAAAAAGCTGTAACTTTATTACTGTAAGTCATAGTTCAAAGGGTGCAAACAATTCCTGTAATCAATATCAATAATATAATGATCATACAAAACAGTAGTTATTACCTACGATTAGTAGGATTGACAAGTTGATTAAAACTTCAGGGCCAAAACGATGCCAACCTTTTTTAACTGCCCCTTTCTTTAACTCTAGAATAAGAGTATGCCCAGCTAAGCTACAGCTGTGGTTAATTATTGTAAATTTTACCAGGTTTACCAGACTACTAATTTTGTTTATATACTAAGTACCTACTTACAAAGAAACCATTTATATCCGTAAGCTCCAGGACAAGCAACCGTTGATCGAAAAAGGCATGGAACAGTACCCGCCATGCAACAATATCAGCAACGGGGTTAGATAATATTAGACGAGCAGATGGTTCGACACAAGGAGACGTAATATTTTTTTGTATGGGACTCTGTCCAAAAACTGTACCTTTTAGAAAGGCTGGAAAATTTACCCCTAAATAGAATAAAGTGATATTTTTCCTTAGTGAGTGCAAGCACACAATAATAATGTTTGTTTTTGTTTTGACGTTTTGTGACAGTTATGACAGTTTGTGGAGATGATGTTTACCTAACCTGGAAACTGTCAAACCTATAAAATGTTTTTTGATTTATTCGTTCAGAAGTACAATATTCAGAAATAGCAATCGTTACACTTGCAAATAGTTAGTCGAAAAAGATGTCTATGTGAATAATATAAAATATGAATGGTGCAAAAACACTTATTTTTCACAATTAAGTGTTATGTTATTTATGCTTTGATGTGACATGTTTTCAGAACGAAACCGAAATGCAAATTTTGAGACCCCATGTTGATTATAATATGGCAATTCATTTTGCGTGCACAAGAAATCAGGCTTACATTCACGAAAGAATGAGAGACTTTTTCCTCAATTCGTGGGTTTTTTCCTCTTTTTTGATTTATGAAAATCTCATGGCCAAAAATAAAACATCTTTTATAATAGACCTGTAGTAAATATTAGAAGCTTCTCTGAAGCAATTTTTAATAACACTGAAAGTGATTAAACCCTAATTGTAAAAATGCTACCTTAGTTATTAAAGTAACTAAAGTGGTCTTTATGAAACCTTAAATAATGTGTTAATTGTTTTTAAATAAATGTTTATTGATTTTACAACTGGTCTTTAAACATCTACACTAGTTTTCCTAATCATCGAGAACAACACGAACAACAAGTATAATTGAATAGTCAAACGAACTTACCTGTAAGTGAAGTTCGACGGTAATTATGCTTGTTGTTGTGTTGTTCGAAGATGATTAGTCCCACCCGACCCAGATTTTCCATGCTATATAGTTATATGAGCATGGACCCTATGTTGTAAAACCAATAAATCGCTATGAACTTAATGAAAATATATGTTACAGAGACAACTGGGAATGCTGTAAGTTGCGTTCAGGAATAAGATTTTTTCTTTTTTAATCTTTAAAATATATGTGACGTCCTAGAGTAAAGCCGAGACTACACTAGTTTTCCTAATCATCTTCGAACAACACAACAACAAGCATAATTACCGTCGAACTTCACTTACAGGTAAGTTCGTTTGACTATTCAATTATGCCCCAATGGTTCCACTTAAAGTACACAGTCCATCCTGGGTGAATTATATTGATGTGGGTTAAGAAGATTTTATAAGTAGGAACTGACATCCGAGTCTTAAAAAATAAAATATTTTTTGTTATTATTAACTCATACGATTGCAATGACTCAACATTGCTAAAAAAACAAACAAAGAAAGAACCTCCAAAAGTTTTTTTTTATAAATAAAAATAATTACCAAATAAAGTGAATAGAACTCTTAGCTTGCAAAAGTGAATGCTTTAAAAAAATGAAAATTAATGTGATGATAGATAAGAGTTATTTTTTTATTTTAGTAGGTCATTGACCTTACTTCACTTTAGAAAAGGTAGGCCGATATTAGGGTCACAGGCGGCAGATATAAGGGTGTTCGAGGCCGATATTAAGGGAATTCGCCATATTCGGAAAAAAACATCTGTATTATCAAAAATAACAAAGGATTCATAATTTTGCGAATGTAGTAATGGAGTTTCAGGTTCCCTTTAACCAAAAAAGGCATTGCAAGAAAGCAAAAGGTATTAATGTAAAAATTACAAGCAGTCAAAGGTCAAAAAAAGTTGACATGGCCGATAATTGGTGCCACCACCCTACTTGCGCTCGCGCCAGTGTTCGATGACCGCGTCGAGTTATGATTTGAACGTTGCAATATTTTTGCTTGATCTTGTACGAAAGAAACTAAGTCATTAAAGGACGGAATTTCTTTATTCCGAAACGCTAACTCAAACGCTTGCACTGTTTGTGAATCAATTTTCCTAAGTGCGCAATGACATAAAATGAAATCGGACAAATCCTCGATACCTAATTGTTTCAATGCCGCCACGGAGGAGGTATACATACTAATAAATGTATCAAGACTATTAGATGTGTTTATGCAACTCTTCGAGTCAAGAATATTATATAAGTAATGTGTGCCTAATGCACGTTTATCTTGATACTTTTTTACTAAACTTTCCCATATAATATTATACTTGTTGTTCGTGTTGTTCTAAATGATTAGGAAAACTAGTGTAGTCTCGGCTTTATTCTAGGACGTCACATATATTTTAAAGATTAAAAAAGAAAAAATCTTATTCCTGAACGCAACTTACAGCATTCCCAGTTGTCTCTGTAACATATATTTTCATTCGGATTTTATGTCTAGTAATGGCGTCACCTTTTTCCAAGTAATTTTCGTTATTTATTGTTAAAAAGTGCTCTAATCCAATAAAATGGGGAAAAGAAAGTCGGCGTCAACAAAATTGAGGCTATTGAAAAAGCTGAAGAGACTCGAAAAGCGGATGAAAGATTTAAGCTCTGATTCCAGTGAAGAAGGTAAGAAAAAAAGATGGCTTCCTTATTTCTTTTATGCCTCCTGCAGAAAATTTAAATCAAGGGCCCAAGGCTCTGCTATTTCTTGCATATTTGTGTAAATATGGCTACATCGAAAACATGACATGTACTTGTGCCTTGCGCTTTGCACGTCTTCGCAACTAACGGCGTGCCTGCCTAGTTTGCGTCAAAACGGAGTGAGATATTATGGCTACCTATATCGTAAGCTACTAACAGGATCGGTGTATTGGAACCGGGAATGGAATGAGGTCCAAAATGGAAATATTGTTAACGAGTTGCCTGACCTTTGGGACGTCCTGCGGGGACGTACGTGGTCTACTATGGCTATGTCGTAAACTTAGCAACCTGGGGGGTGTTCTTTAGGAACACACGCGGTTGACTATTTTATTAAAACCTTCAAGGGAAGTTCTGCGGGAACTTACATGGTTATTATTAAGTGTAATGTTATGTTTTTTACAACATGCATTATATGTTTATTCCAGAAGTTGAATTACCACCTAACGTAGATGAAGATACAGAAAATGTCCCTATAGAGCCACATGAAAATATACTCCAGCTGTCGGGTGACAATGATTGCCTGGAATTAAGAGATGTTCAACCCGATGCAACCATTCAGCCAGAGCTGATTGAAGAAGAGGTACACGAAGAATTAATAATAGATAATACAGTCCTGGAAATATTAGGTGTGGATACACAACCAGAGAGAGTAGGAGAGGCATTGCATGCACATATAGCTCAAAGGTGGAATATGATACTCAAAAAAGGCTTGACTAAAGAAGAGAAAGATAAGATTCAGGATGAAAACCCACCGTTCTCTAATTTAAAACAAATGATACCACCTTTGTTAAACCCGGAGGTAAGCGCTGCAGTAAATGAAGTATCCAAAAAGAGAGACATACTGATACAAAAAAGGCAAAAGCAGATTTCAACAGCATTGGCATGTCTAGGCTCATGCCTTCAAATGTGCTTGAAGGATGTCCAGGGACACAAAATGGACATCATTAAAAAGGTGAATGATGCTTCGACTCTGCTGTGTGATGCAATACATTTAGATACTAGGGGACGTAGATCCCTGTTATTGTCAGTTATTAACAAAGACATGAAGGATTTTCTGTTGCAATCAGAGGCAGAAACACACCTATTTGGTGAAGACCTTGCGGAAAAAATAAGAACAGCAAAATCAGTCAAAAGATCTGGTCAGGAGTTAAAGATAGCTGAATCTAAAAAGTTCACTCCTAGACCGAACACATGGGTACCCAGAACAAACACTCCTAAAATTGGTAATAAAACTTTAAACTGGCGGGGCCCTCCTCGGACAGAAGCCAAGAGAAGGGGGGGGGCGTCAAGAGCTCCAGTAGTAGACAGAACATGGGAAGCCAGGAAGAATCATTTCCGGCGCAAGTAAACTCACAGGTGGGCAGACTAAAATATCATTTATGTGATTGGAAATTAATCACTAGTGATCCAGTTATTCTTAATTGGATTATGGGATACTCAATCCCTTTTCATACAAAACCACACCAGAGTTATACTCCTTTAAATGATAAATTTACCAAACTGGAATCTATACAGATAAAATCTGAAATAAATAAATTAATTGCTCTTAAAGCAATTGAAATTTGTCACCCTGTACAAAACCAGTTTTGCTCATCAATTTTCCTTGTCAAAAAGCCAAATGGAACTTTCCGTTTTATCCTAAATTTAAAGAAATTGAATACTTTTATTAGAACTGAGCATTTTAAGTTGGAGGATTACCGAACAGTATGCAAACTTTTACAGAAAAATGATTTTCTTGTAACATTGGATCTTAAAGATGCCTATTATATGATAAATATTAACAAAGATAGTAAGAAATATTTAAGATTTATATTTCAAGGAAAATGCTATCAATTCAATGTTTTACCTTTTGGTTTATGTACAGACCCATTAACATTTACAAAAATCATGAAACCCGTAATAGCCTCCTTAAGAGAGAGAGGCCTTATTTCAGTTGTATATTTAGACGATTTTCTTTGTATAGGGAATAACTATAAACAATGTTTAGAAAACATGCAATCAACTGTAACTTTATTAGAAAAATTAGGTTTTATAATTAACAAAGAGAAATGTGATTTTATACCAAAACAACAATGTAAATTTCTAGGCCTAGTCTTCAATACCGTTGACATGACTCTTAATATCACCGAAGAGAAAAGGAATAACTGTTCTAAGCTATTAAAAGAATTAATTGACAAAAGTAAAATCAAAGTTAGATTTCTAGCTCAGGTTATTGGAACTTTAATTTCTGTTTGCCCAGCCATTAAGTATGGGATTCTATACACTAAAGAACTTGAACGACATAAATACCTGGTTCTAAGAAATAACAATGATAATTACGACATAAACACTACATTGAATTTAAAATGCATACAGGATCTTACATGGTGGGCTATAAACATAGCCAATTCCAACAATCCTATCAGAAAAAATTCTTTTGATTTGGAAATATTTACAGATGCTTCCTCCACAGGGTGGGGAGTATCTTGTGGTTCTCAAACTGCTAATGGAAGATGGACTGTGGAAGAAGCTCAGCTTCACATCAATTCGTTGGAATTAATGGCTGCCTTTTTTGGATTAAAGTGTTTTTCCAATAATCTAAGAGATATTGAAATTTTGTTAAGAATTGATAATATTACTGCAGTATCATACATAAATAGATTAGGAGGAGTTCAACACCCTCACTTGCATAAAATTTCTAAAAATATTTGGCAGTGGTGTGAAGCAAGAAATTTATGGATTTTTGCTACCTACATAAACACCAAAGACAATGTGATAGCAGACTTTGAATCTAGAAGGGAATTAGAAAGTACAGAATGGGAACTAGGTGATTTAAATTATCAAAAGATTATATCTTTATTTGGTGAACCTTCAATTGACCTATTTGCATCACGGACCAACACAAAATGTCATACTTATGTATCATGGCACCCCGATCCAGGGGCTGTAGCGGTGGATGCATTCACTTTGCATTGGTCCCAATATCACTTATTTTATGCTTTCCCACCATTCTCTATGGTTCTCAAAACCATAGAAAAGATATTTACAGATAAAGCAACTGGTATTATAGTAGTCCCCTATTGGGTTACCCAACCATGGTTCCCATTATTTAATAGATTGTCTATACAAGAACCTATTATTTTTCAACCTTCTAAAGATCTTCTCACTTTGCATAATTCCAGATCGTTACACCCACTGCACAAGCAACTGAGACTGATGGCAGGAGTATTATCAGGAAAACATTTATAGATTTCGGAATTAATAATGAAGCTGTTGAGGTTATGATGAACTCAATAACCAAGAGCACACTAAATCAATATTCACCTGCAATTGTATCATGGGCAAAATACTGTAATTCAAATAATATAAACATTACCAAACCTGCCATCACTGAGATTATTCAATATTTCACTTTGAAGTTTAATGAAGGTTTTTCCTATGGAAGTTTAAATTCTTTAAGATCAGCTCTATCTCTAATTATAGGAACACACATAGGCACAGATGTTATGATTAAAAGACTTTTCAGAGGTTTTTATAAGTTAAGACCTCCAAAACCCAAGTATAATAATACTTGGGATGTTTCAGTTTTATTAGATTACATTGAAAATAATTACATTCTACAAAATGATTTACAAATTGTCAGCAAGAAAGCTGTAACTTTATTACTGTTAGCCACTGGTCAAAGGGCCCAAACAATTTCTTTAATTAACATTAATAATATAATCATTAATCAAGACTGTATTACTATTAAGATTGATAAGTTGATTAAAACGTCAGGGCCAAACAGATGCCAACCTTTTTTAACCATTCCTTTCTTTAATACTAGAATAGGAATATGCCCAGCCACAGCTGTGGTTAATTATTTAAAATTAACAGAAGGTCTACGGAACTGTTCTAATTTATTCATATCTACAAAGAGACCATATAAAGCTGTGAGCTCCAGTACAATCAGCCGTTGGGTCAAAAGAACTATGGAAGAGAGCGGAATTGACATTAGCACATTCTCAACGCACAGTACCCGCCATGCAACAACATCAGCAGCCTTCAGCAAGGGGGTTAATATAGATGACATTAGACGAGCAGCTGGTTGGACTGGAGAGTCAACAACTTTTGCTAAATTTTATAATAGACCGATAGTAAACAATAGAAGCTTCTCTGAAGCTATTTTCAATAATAATGAACGTGATTAAACCCTAATTGTAAAAATGCTACCTTAGTTATTAAAGTAACTAAAGTGGTATTTATGAAACCTTGAATAATGACTGTGTTAATTGTTTTTAAATAAATGTTTATTGATTTTACAACTGGTCTTTAAACATCTACACTAGTTTTCCTAATCATTGAGAACAACACGAACAACAAGTATAATTGAATAGTCAAACGAACTTACCTGTAAGTGAAGTTCGACGGTAATTATGCTTGTTGTTGTGTTGTTCGAAGATGATTAGTCCCACCCGACCCAGATTTTCCATGCTATATACTAGTTATATGAGCATGGACCCTATGTTGTAAAATCAATAAATCGCTATGAACTTAATGAAAATATATGTTACAGAGACAACTGGGAATGCTGTAAGTTGCGTTCAGGAATAAGATTTTTTCTTTTTTAATCTTTAAAATATATGTGACGTCCTAGAATAAAGCCGAGACTACACTAGTTTTCCTAATCATCTTCGAACAACACAACAACAAGCATAATTACCGTCGAACTTCACTTACAGGTAAGTTCGTTTGACTATTCAATTATAGGTGTCACCCGTAGGCACAATGCCTGCCGTGACCTTGAGTGCGTCGTGCGTAAGTTTACCTACTAAATACTGCACGCGCTGCGAGTCAGTCAGCTGGCTGTTGTTATGAATGTTTGATTTAAAACTTTCGTAAAACTTAGGCCAGTTATGCGTGTTGCCATCAAAACTTGGCAATTCTATTGGTGGCAACTTAATGGTGCATGTGACATTAGAATTAGAGTTATTTCGCGACGATGATTCATCCGATCGCAACGCCTGAATAATATTATTTCGGGTGTGCTTTACTCGAAGGTATAGATCCTCAAACGCATCTAAAGGCTTGTAATCTGGCTTAAACGTTAAATCAAGTATTAACTGGAGACCATTTAAATCGTCTAACAACGTTTCGAACTGACTACGCATCTCATCGATTGGTTCAGATTTAGCCATGAAAGTTTCATTACTTCTTGATGCGTAATTAGAAATATTTCTTGTAAGATCAAATAAATCATTCATCCGCGAAAAAAGTCGTTCTTTTTTAGCCGTCAGAAGGACGAACTGTTTATCAATCGAATCACTAGACGTATTGTCTTTATCCGTAGGCATTTTGCAGTAAGAATTCACGAGTTATTCCGTTCTGATCCCCAAAAACTGATACCCTAGGGGATCAGTTTTATTATAAATTATTTTTTATTCCGGTCTGATCCCCCGCAAAAGATCATAATAAATAAATTTAATATTTTATTCTAATCTGATACCCTGACACATTTTTAGTACAGTCAGCAACAAAATATTTGTATAGGTTCTATTAGATTTGTTCATCCCTACTTATAATATTATAAATGTGAATGTAAGTTTGTTTGTTACGCTTTCACGCGAAAACATCGGAACAGATTTGGATGAAATTTTGCACACAGATAGTTTATAACCTGGATTAAAACAGGATACTTTTTATCCTGGTAGTAAGATCTCATGGGACAATAATCAAACTTCACGCGGGCAAAACCGCTGGCAGAAGCTAGTAATATATACATTCGTTTGTTAGTATTTAAGGTACATTCAGTCTATTTACTTTTTTTTTATTAACTCCAGAGTAGAATCCTTTTAAACATTTTTTCCTGGAAAAAATGGAGCGCATGGTGTACAATATAATACACAATAGAACTATTGTTATCGTTTCGGCAAAGTTTTAGGACTATAATTATTTTATCGGCATTATTACCATTACTACCAAGAGAATATATATCTGACGGCTGGTGTTACATTATAGAAGACAGTCTACAGAAATACAAGCATTCAACGATTAGATGGTAACACAATGGTTGGAAGATGAAAGTTTCGTTGACACTTGGTGTGCTTATAATCAACGCCATCGCACAACTAAATGCCATGGAATCCTGGCATAGAAAACTGAACAGTAGTCTACCAAAAAGCCCAAATTTATACCAACTTTTAAACGCATTGAAAGAGGTCGTTAAGTTGCAAAGCGTAAATATTAATCAACTAGCTGACCCACGCAACTTCGTTTGCATCACATAAGAGACGAAAGGAAAAAAAAACCCCGTTTTTGCAACATTTTTCATTCCTGCTCCGCTCCTTATAATTGTAGCGTGATGTTATTTAGCCTAAAGCCTTCCGCGATAAATGGACTATCAAACACAATTGTAAGCGATAAGTGGTATCAACACGTTATTGACCAACTTATGACTGGGAAAATTACAGTTGGCCACTGTTTGGAAAAGTTGTGACTATAAGAATTGTAAGGGTTTTTTTTTTCTAAATACGGACTTGGTCAAATCAAAGAACTACTGTTGATTATGATGTATAATTTGTATACAGATTTTTTTCTCTTATTTGATTTAACTAGGTAGTCAAAATGTAATCTTAAATTTAGCTTTTCATTCTTTTATTGCCTAATCAACGCATCTGACGTCTGATTGTGTGAGATGATTTTAAAGTTACTTAAACAGAAAAGTACCAGAGTAGAGTAGTAACTATTTCATTTCAAGCTTTTCCAAAGAAAAGAGTCTGTTATTTAAATGCCATAATATATGATTACTGTGATAATTTAGATAGTGTTTAAAGTTTTATTTTTGGTTACATATTTTCAAATTGTTCTTATTTTATTATTTGGTTTTGTCCAAATCGAAGGCCCAGGCATAAATCAATGTACCATAATGTAATTACTGTGATAATTGTATATAGTAGTTTAACTTTTAAAGTACCCAACAAACTAATAATCTGTGATGATTGTAAGTTATAGAAATAAAAACTGATTATTTTTACATTAAGAACTGTTTTTCGGTTGACTGTACTTCATTTGTATTTGTCTTCACTAAAAAAAAGAAAGGGGATCAGAACGGAATGATAAATTACAGTGGATCAGAAAGGAATTAAAAAATAATAATAATTGGCAGTGGATCGGTTTGGGGGATCAGACCGGAATAACTCGAATTCACAATGAATATGAGAACAAATAATCGAAATATTAATTACGTGTAATTATTTTAAATGACGAGAAAATATGTGGAATTTACAAATGGCGTAACCGGTGCACAATGGCGGTACGCTGTAGGTACTTCGAGAACTTTACCAAAAAATTACGTAAATCTGCGAACATCCAAGCATTTATATGGAAAATAATACTTGTAATAAGTATTTAGAATGAAAATGTAATAATTGAATATACTAGTATACAATATCCGAGCTATGAAGGACCATAAAAAATGGTGACGCGGCGTGTAAATAGCCGATGCCACGCGGGGAGAACAATTATGAAAAATTAGGTTTTTTGACTAAATTAAATTGATTCTTATGAAACCCACCCTGTGAACGGAGGAACTAGAAACGGTTTCAACGTCAGCTCTGAAAACTATTGGCCCACTAACCTGCAGACCAGCTCAGGGACGCCTCAACAGCAACTGCCGGCAGCTCACACCGTGAAGCACTTTCACGGAACAGATTGTCAAATCACTGCTGGGTATCTTCACGAGTTTCATGAAACCTTTAACTGTCTAGGTATTATGAAGAAAAAGCACTCCTCACCAAGAAAATACGCAAGAAGCACACACGAGATTCGAAAGGAAACTGTTAATGCTCCCATTGGTCGGCGCTCGGGGAGCGGCAGCCAAAACTTTGGCGCTGTTGTCGCCCAGGTTCGGCGAATCCAAGAGCGCGATCTTTATGGCGCGTAAACCAAATAGCCTCATATACCAACTTATTGAAACCATTTGAAATGAATTACTTATTATTAAAGAGATTACCTAAAACATAGGTTTATGAGTAATAAATATTAAACAAGTCAATTTTGGGTCACTTAAGGTGCCCAACCACTATCTATCTTTTTAAATCTCTCCTTGACGAAAATTGACCCTATAATAGTCACAGTGGCCCATTGACACGACATAACTTATCCAAAACGAATTCAACCAACCAAGATACTTGGAAATCTACAAACTGATACGAAATTCTCCCTTTTCCCCCTTTGTAAGTTTAAAAGTTAGCAGATGGCACAACTAGATAGATATAATTCCCCAAGTTTGGATAAGGTGGGTCCCTGGGGTATTCGGCGATATGTAGACTCAAATCGAAGTATTTATAGGGGGATTTAACTTTATTTATGAATGAGAGGCTTTTGAATTTTGAATTATGCTGGGAATTTGATCATTGGTGTCGCGTGTAGGTAAGCACTTGTGCACAACGGGTTGGTATCCGCCACTCCACGTCAAAGCGCGTATTTTGCTTATAATCCACCACGCCGGCCCAGTGCGGGTTTGTAGATGTAAAATGTCTTCGAATTTTTGGTTCTAGGACATGCCGGTTTCCTCACGATGTTTTCCTTCACCGTTTTTGAGAGCAGTGGTAATGAAATCAATTACACAAAGTAATGCGCCTGGGTTCGAACCCACGACTTACTGTTCGTAAGTCGGGGCCGCCACCACTGGGCCACCGCTGCTCTCCAGGTAAGTACTTGCAAAATTCGGATTCGATTTCCTTTGGTTTCGTAAAAGGAGATCTGTGAAAGAGATAACAGATTTACATTTCTGGAGTTCTCTTTGCGATTTTAGATTTATAGGAAATCAAGAAGAACCAGAATCATCATGTTCCTGTCAAGGTGCTGTGGTCCAACTATTTTTAAAGTTGAACAACTGCCCCAAGTAAAGATACATGGTCCAATTAGTTGGACAGAGCAGTTGGACCGCTGCCCCGGACTGTCCCATTCTAGTAGGGGTCAGCGCAACTCGTTTTCTTCCAGTTTCCAGTGTCACAGCATCAATTACTCTTTTCTCTTTCATATCATTTCACACACAGTCTATCCATCTATTTTTGGCCTATCTCTCCATCTTTCTCCATCCATCAACATTCATGTCCATCACTCTTTACTAAAAGAGTGACCCCATGTAGAATGGGACTGTCCGGGGCAGCGGTCCAACTGCTCTGTCCAACTAGTTGGACAATGGTTCTTTTCAATGTTATTGTTACAGGTGACACTTTAAACTATCTCCAACAACAGAACAACCAGAATGTGGTCGTCTAATATGACATGGAAATGAAATATAACTGCCCAATTTCGGATGTACTCTATGTTGCCTACCTTCTGTTACCCCTATCCTATGAATATTACAGATGTGATATAATGTTTTACACAAACAAAAACACTGTAAAAGGTGTGAATGGGTTTAAAAGTATGGTAAACTACGAAAACCACGCTTTGACTGTGATAGGATATTGTCCTTTTTTTTTTTTAAAAGGATGGGAAATCATCAAATGACCCCCCCACCACTCTGGGCGGAGCGGAAGGGAGTGTCAGACTCTTACTGACTAAAAACCATCCATGTTCCTTCCTCGCCTTTTTCGTTCCGGGGCCGCGGTATCTCTTTCGAACAGGCCCGCAACCCCGGCAGGCTTCGGCCCTTGCGGGCCCCTCTCCTTTTGCTGACATCTCTTTGAGGCGCGCGTGGAACACGAACGCGCCGTCGACACGGCCTGTCGTCGTTGTTAGATGGCCGGACGGCTAGCTAGCCCATAGCCAGCCGTCCACAGGCCCGCATCTACGGTGGCCGGTAGCCACCACGTGGCCCCCGACGCCCGTTGCGTCTCCCGCGGCGCCCGGGAAGAGAGGACCTCTCCCTCTCTCGTTCCGCCACCTCCTTCGCTAGCATGACTGCTTCGCAGAAGGAGGCGACGGCTTCCCATTCCGTCTCGCTCCGGACCATGGATTGAACCAGGGCCGGACGCGAGAGGTCGCCGCCGTAGGATATTGACCTTACACTATTATATCTGGGTTACGGAGGTCACAGTTACTATCTAAATATTGACATTTAGTTATTTTGACGCTGTATTTATGCACTTTGATTCATCCAAGTCTGTAATTTTCTTTTGTTGATTGTCTTTAATATTATAAACTTTTATTATTTTTTTATTTGGATTGTAGCCAGTGTCAAAGCCAAAGGTGTTCTATTTAGGCATCGTTTAGCTAAATCGAGTAAAGATAATAGTTTTACTTTAATTTATAATTAGTAAAATGTTTTTCTGAAAACGTTTGTTTGATCTAACATTCAAAAAACTATTTAGTTACCCGTAATTTACTATTCTACTTTTGACGTTCGTACAGTAATGTTTGTACAAAACTTTTGTCCATTCTCAGAAATCTCGAACTAACCTTTCAAACGCACACATACACGAACACTACCTGCTTTTCAGCTGAACACGTAATTACAACACCTGGTAATAGATGGCGTTACTAGTACCAAAGTACTTTATCTACCGCGGAAAGCGAACAAACGATTTTGTTTAGCCACAACTAAATACACAAAAAGTTAAACTTTTATATACACATCAGTATACTGGTACTATATTATATGTATGCTACGACAGCGGCAGTACTTCAGTCCGCTACGAGCCGTCGTAGCGTTGCTACGAGTCTACGGCGGCGCTACGCTGGTGTTACATAAACTTAGAACAATGTCACAATGCCGGTAAATAGAAAATATGTGTGAAAGACTTACTTATTTGGTAAAAATACACATTCTGAATTTGTTAAGGTTATAAGTGAGTAAAATGTTGTGTTAAAAACAGTGAGAAATCGTGATTATGTAGCGGTTTTCGGTTCCTTCCTTTCGATTTTGAAATCGGAAATAAGGTAAGGCGAATTATATTTTATCGTTTATGTGAGCATTTCCATTGAGGTCGTACCTTTAAGGTAGAATGTGTTAAACATTTATTTTAATGGTTTCACAAAGTTCAATCGGATGGAATGTGTTTTCCGTTATATTTTATTTACGTTTGACATTTTCCGTTTTCGATTTAATTTGACGTTTTGTGTGTTGAGAGAATGTGTCTTTAACGCTTGTGTTACAATGGTGTTTAAAATCTATTGAGTGTTTCCGGGTGAATAAATATTCTTTTAAGTAACATTATTTGTACAAAATGTTATTTGGTTTTCTGGTATTCAGTCACAGTGTTCCTAAGAACTTATAGATTCTTCATGTTTAAATAAACAGACGATTGCAAGATTATACAATCACCACCGTTTACCCTATTTTGTATCGGTCATTGATCTTTGACTCTCATGCACGTCATAAAAAGCACACACGTGTGTCGGACCTTTGAAAACCTTGACTAACAAAATAAAATCATCAAAAGGTGGACATACTGCCACTGTTACTGCTAGCTTGCATCATCGTACTGCTGGGCAAAGGGATTTCCCCATGATTTCTACTTGTTTCGATGTAGGGCTATTGTTGGCCACTGGACATTGGTTTTGTGACACAAAGTGGTAATTGTCACAGAAATGTGTTTGTCACTGGTCACAAGTTCATGAGCCTTTTTTTATTTTTTAGGATGGGAAATCATCAAATGACTTCTCCCACTCTGGGCGGAGCGGGAGGGAGTGTCAGACTTTTACTGACTAAAACCCATCCATGTTCCTTCCTCGCCCTTTATGTTCCGGGGCCGCGGTATCTCTTTCGAACAGGCCCGCAACCCCGGAAGTTCCTGAGCCTGACAATCAGTCTCAACGTATACCCTAGGGATATCGTCATAGCTTAGTCAGGGATGGTTGCAGAATATAATATTGATGGTTTTGCCGCCATTATTAGAAGTAGATGTACATCCATTTTTTTTTTTTTTTTTTTTTTTAAGGATGGGAAATCATCAAATGACCCCCCCCACTCTGGGCGGAGCGGGAGGGAGTGTCAGACTCTTACTGACTAAAAACCATCCATGTTCCTTCCTCGCCTTTTACGTTCCGGGGCCGCGGTATCTCTTTCGAACAGGCCCGCAACCCCGGAGATGTACATCCCTGATGACTCGTGTTCGCGGCAGCACCAACAGTATTCTCAGTGAGTTTGCAGATCGTTTGGATTCCCCGATGATGCGGAGATGGATACGACTCCGTGCTGAAATTTGACTGTATATTTTTATCTTTGTCTGTAACCTACTAATACTAGAACTTAAGTAAAATTGTTACTAGCCCTATGGACTCCGATCTGAAATAAAAAGTTTATCATCATCATCATCAGCCTATAATGTTCCCACTGCTGGGACACGGCCTCCTCTCAATGAGAGGGAATGGGCTATAATCTACCACGCGGGCCCAGTGCGGATTGGTAGATGTCACATGTCTTCGAATTTTTGGTTCTAGGACATGCCGGTTTCCTCACGATGTTTTCCTTCACCGTTTTGAGAGCAGGGGTGATGAAATAAATTACACAAAGTAATGCGCCTGTCTGGGTTCGAACCCACGACTTACTGTTCGTAAGTCGGGGCCGCCACCACTGGGCCAACGCTGTTCTCAAAAAAGTTAATATTCTTTTCTATTCTTAGTAATTGGGTTGGATAGGTCATGTAAGTCCTTCCGTTTTATTCAGCCTTATCTGCAGTATTTAGTTTTATAGTGGAACCCCAGTTTAGTTCTCTAAACATAACATCGCGCCGGTAATCCATGAAGGGCTCGGTAGATATCTACCTATAGAAGAGCAGTCATATTAAAGTGGCATAATTATTAGCGAGTATGGAGTGGTATCGTGTTACCCATTACAAACTGGGTTGTGGCTGTCAGATAGGCAGTCGCGTCATATTAAATACTGGTATTTAGCTGCTGAGCCCATTCCCTCTCATTGAGAGGAGGCCGTGTCCCAGGAGTAGGAACATTAAAGGCTGATGATGATGATGATGATTCAGCTGCAACCGGAGGAGCTCGTGGATAAATACTAACAGCCGTTCGGGTCGATGTTTAGGTTAAGCCGTGTTTGCCTAGGTTGGTCTGTGGATGAGTGACCACCCTTACATAACGAGTTTCCTCCGCGCCTCTGAAAGCACGTTAAGCTATTCGTCCAAGCTGTCATTACGGGTAGTCAGTGGCCTAAAAAGTCTGACAACCAGTCTTACCAAGGGGTTTCGTATTACCCAGTACTAACTGGGTTGTGGAGCTCAGATAGTCAGTCGCTCCATGTAAAATACTGGTATTCAGCTGCATCCGGTGAGACTGGAAGCTGACCTCAACATAGTTGGGTAAAAGTTAGGCAGATGGGGATCATGTCCAATGTGTCCAGGTTTTGAACCTGGGGTCTAATGTTATAGAAGCGAAATCACGAATCTCTGAGCTATTTTATGTATTTTTTTTTTGTAATTAACTTAAATAACTCTATTATAAGATTGATATTTTCACTGAAACTGAGAATGGCTAAATCGTTGTTCGAATTATGTAAACCTTTCGTCTAATTATATTTCTGTTCCGGGACTTGGCAACAATAATTACTTGTAATTCTTATTCCTGAAATAATACTTTTCAGGGTTACCTTCCTATTGTTTCTATAGAAAGAAAGAAAACATGTTTATTTGCTACACGCTACAAGTACACACAACATAAACTAAAAATAAGGAAAACTTCGGATTCTCAGGTTCTGAAAAAATCATTTCGATATGACAGATATTTACATTTACATATGACAGATATGCTTATTTATGTATTAGTATGTAGGTTGTAGGTACCCTATTATGTGTTTGATTTTATTCTTGCAAAATGGCATGTTTATTTTTAATGTACTGTATCACAATGCTGTCTTATTTGACCCAATGGTTAGCTGGTAGAGAATGCCTTGTGGCATTAAGTCCGCCTATGTACCACTATTGTACATGAAGTTTAAATAAATAAATAAATAAATTTACTATTGTAAGTTAGTGACAGTGATAGTGTGTTATTAGTGTTTTGTGTTACTTATGTTTTATCAACCTATGTCGTCCTCATTGTGGGGTCGATCTTTAGGTTAAGCCGTGCTTGCCTAGGTTGATTTGTGGATGGGTAGCCCATTCATTACATACCGAGTTTCCTCCGTGCCTCGGAAAGCACGTTAAGCAATTGGTCCCGACTGTCATTTGTCGATCTTTGACAGTCGTTACAGGTAGTCAGTGGCCCAAAAAGTCTGAAAACCAGTCTTACTAAGAAGTATCGTATTACCCAGTATTAACTGGGTTTTGGAGGTCAGATGGGCAGTCGCTATATGTAAAATACTATACTTTTTTAACAATTGTTTTAGTAGTTATTTTTAACAATTAGTGCTTACAATTAAACTACAATTACAACATATGTAACAGTTGCTGCCGTTGCTGGGCCGGCAGTCTCGACAGAGATAACGACAAAATCGCTAACTATTGATCGCTGATTACTAACGAAAAATATCGGTTGCAATAATGATACTTGCGAATAAAGAAAGTCTCTACATCCTAGACGCGTTTCCCGCAAATATAATTATTGACACCAAATTAATTCGTTCGTTATTAGTAATCGAAAGTTAGCGATTTTGTCGCTATCTATGTCGAGACTGCCTGGTAACGAAATTGTCGAATTCAAATGTTAGGTAGCGACCTACCTGATCTAGGTTTATTTAAACCTGTGTTTATAAAAATAAATAAACACATAATTGGAACCATAAACAAAAAAATGCACATGTTTAAACTCTTTTTAAATCCATAACATAATTATAAACGTGTGCAAAGCTCGGCCTTTCATTATGGCGCATTCGAAATATTTGGCGCGCTTTTGTGCCCATCCCCTCATGCGTGAATGCAATACAAAGCGTTTAATTGTGAAAAAATAATTAAATTCCCTGTTTTCGATATACCTACTGTACGTAGGTAGTCAACGTAATCTCTGTTTGTATTTTTAATGAATACATAACACCAGGACTTGTAAACCTCGCTAACCTAACCTAACCTAACTTTTTAGGCGGAGGTGCCTAATATGATAGACGACAAAAAAATCCATATAGTTCGACAGTTAGATTATAAGAAAATATTTGACGCGTATTTTTATTTTTGTTACGTAACTCAAAATTGACGAAGATACGACGCTTTTATAATTCTCAATACCTTACGCCTTGGTATAATTTTTAGTGCGCGCTGACGTCACGAGCCCCACTCCCGAGTTTTGATGCGTTTTATCTTTGTCAATATTTATTGATTTACAAAAACAAAAATACAAGTCCATTATTTTCCAATATTGTAACTTATAGATTGGACTAAATAGATTTGCATTTTTTTTGATACTTCGTCATCTCAGTGGGATAAGGCTAGCTCGCCCCTTGACTTCCAAGAGTTTCAAAACACGGCTAATGTGCTCACTGGTCGTTGGTTTTGTCCCGCCATCATTCACAAGCTTCTGGTTGTGTTAGGGCTCAAGAAAGTGATTATTTTTCTTCACAGCTCATTGGGCATGCGGCAGACTTGGCCAGTCCCAATTCAGCTTAGCGACTTTTTGAGCAACGTCAGTAATTTGTGTTTTGGGGCACGCTGTGGTGTTGCGTACACGGTCAGTTAGTTTAATGCCTACAATGATACACTCCATTGCACGTTGGCTCACCTTGAGTTTGGACTTTAGAATGTTTGTCAGATATCAAGTAGGGACGAGCCTATCTGAGTGAAAAGTAACCAAAGAGTGTTAAATTATGGAGAAAAGTGTCAGTTAAGAAATGTGACGAAACTTGAGGGAGGCCTATGTCCAGCAGTGGATGTCTTTCGGTTGAAAAGAAGTACAGTTAAGTATTAATTCAGGAATGTCGATTGAAACCAGGTTGCGTAGAAATAATTATGCAACCTACCATTTATTAGAATGTGGGCTGGTCTTATCCCTGCCTGATCAAGGAAAGTCGGCCCTGCCAGGGGTCGGATTTTGAAGACTGACATTGAATTGAACATATTTATGCTATGTCTTATTTCAAATACAGTTCGTGTCATTATGGAGCAAGAAGATTGTCTCACGAACGTTAGCGTCAGTTTACACCGAGACGCGTCGCGGCGCAACGGTACTGTAAGAGGCCAGTGATTTAGGTCTGAGCTGTGCGCCGCCGCGAGACGCATCGCAAAGAAGTGTGTATCTTTTATATACTCGTATCTAAATGTCACCGTAAAACTGTCAAACACGTTATATTACAATATAACGTGTTTCTCTCTCGCGATTTTGTAATATCTCGATTTATTGTCAACTGAACATACGGAAGTATCTCTGTCCCCATAATCGGGACTTGGGGCAACCCCCCGTTAGGTTAGTTAGGTTCCTTTAAACCCTGCACTCGGGAATAGGGGCCCGCGAAGCGGGGCTCCGTCGACTACGCTATATTATTAATCAATATTTCTCAGGAATGGTATCTTTTCATGAGAGTGGTACCACTGGGCTAGGGGGACCCTTCTCCTTTTCTCCACACCGCGCTAGTTGACTACCATCGCATGCATTTCACGAAAAATAATGCGTTTTGTTGTAAGCAGTATGTTCATTTGACAATACTTCGAGATTTTACAATATCGCTAGAGATATTACATTATAACGTATTTGACAATTTTACGGTGACATACACACACTACTTTAAGAATATTTTATAAATATTCTTAAAGTAGTGTGTATATAAATATATCCGTATACACACTACTTTAAGAATATGTTTGATTTACAAATTATTTCGGTATTACATTTGTATGAAATTCGAATGCTCCGCAGGCTTTTTAAACCTATGTTATATTTTAAGCTTCGTAGTTAAGTTACTCATAATAGCTTCACATATAAATGTGTAGGTTTGCAATTTCATAACGTCTCAGGTTTAAGAACACAATTAGTTGAAGAATTTAAAATTAATTGCTCTTTAAATTAACCATTATACTCCGAGTTTGAGGAAACAAGGTTTAATTGCACTTAATTTATTATACTCTGTGCGGTGAGGTTAAAATATAACTTAACTTACTCAATCGGTTGTTGTAAAAAGTATTGGGTAATGAAATAAGTGCAAAATTTTTAGTAAGGTTTTGTGCGCTTTGGAAAAATAGGCTTCTCCATGGTAATAAATGAAGCAGGTACTGTAGCGTTATTATTTATTTTCTTCGGATTTCGGAGGGTGTTGTCAACCTGAGAATTTGCGATGATTTATTCAATAAGTCTAGAAAATCGTGTTCTTTTGGAACCAAATTTTCTGGAGAACTCAATATTTTTGTGTTTAATGTAAGTAACATTCCAGAATATCACTCGGTACTCATTTTTCTCCACAAATAAAGAAATCGTCTCTTCCCTTGGCAGGGGTGTCGTAAAAGATATATCGGAACCCAATCTGTCGAGTATGAATTATTTCAATATTTTCTCACCTTTTCTTAACCAGTTTACTAGGATACCTATGTTCAGCATTTCTTCACATACATTCCGTGGATGATCAAATATAAATGGGTGTTTTTCCTCTTATGTTGGTTTGAAACAGGCGGGTTTCACCCAGTATCCGGCTTCGAACGTAGGTAGGTGTTTTCAAAGTGGTACTACATCTTGAAACTGTACATACACACAAAATATTTAACAGGATATTACATTAAGATTAAGATAGATTAAGAGCACGAAAATAGAAGGACACACAGACACGCACACAGACAAACAAACGACACACGAACAGATGTAATGTGCTTCGATGATACGTTATAATAAGTCCCTTAGTATAAACTTCCCGGGACAATTATCGGTACCATAATAAGAACTGACGCTAAATGAGCATCGCGTTCATAAAGAGCGAGAAAACGGAAAATCTTAAAACCTTAACTTGCTCTAATTCAATTTATCCATTAGATATAAACTGAGTTATAACAAAAGTTAACCTTCTCTCAGAACTGCTAAATCTTTTCGTGATAAGACTCCATTCTTTGAAACAAAGTTCAGGGAAAAAAACTAAAGAGTCGTCTTTAAAAGAAAAACATTTTTTATTTTCCGTGTCTTATATTTGGGCACGTCGCATTTCGAGTAGGTACACTTTTCCGTGCAAATATTTAAGGTAGAAAAAAAATACAGCGATTTGATTAAAATTGTTTACTTAGGAGCAACAAATGGAGGTCTTTTACTCAGTATTTTTTCATCGGCCGGAATTAGGGTTTTTCACGGAGTACCCTCCAGATGTAATTACTCTATTGGACTGGTGAAAGGGCTTTACCTTTTAGGCCCTTAGGTTGCGTTTTTGAAAAGGGCAACGGAGCAACGTATTGTGACGTGTGTTGAATATGTTTGAATTGCATTGAATATTGGGTTCAGGAAGATTGTGTAGGGTAAATGATGTGAAGAAGTCCAAATTGAGATTTATTTGAGGTACATGTAAAGCTACTGTTGTTTTTGCCCTTGGGTTTTTATTATCATCATCATCATTTTTATTTTGGAACTTTCGACTTTAAACTTTCGACTAAAATTTTTGTGTTCAAGGGCTACAGTATTTCTTACGAATGAATCCCTTGCTTTTTGTTGACATCTCTTTGAGGCGCGCGTGGAACACGAACGCGCCGTCGACAAGGCCTGTCGTCATAAGACGGACGGACGGCGATCCAGCCCATAGCTCACCGTCCACAGGCCCGTCCAGTGGTCACCGCCCGTACCATCATCTGCCTTGGATATCCCCACCTATATTGGGGTCAGCTTCAAGTCTTCGAATGGAGCTGAAATTATATACAGAGAAATGTGATAAGTTATTTCTGATATCACTTTAGTAGGGACTGTTTACAGTCTGCCGCTTCGGTCCAGTGGTCGCAAGCGCGGCGGTTGAGCATTAGGTCCTGGGTTAGATTTCCTGTTCGGGCAAAGTGCTTTTGGGTTTTTCTATGATGGATTTCTTAGTAGCTGCCAAGGACACTGGATTTCTGTGCAGTTAATGGTTATGGTATATTTGCCTATTGTTAAATGGAACTTTATAAAACATAACAGGTGCAATGTTATACTTGTCGTGGATTGAAGGCGCCATAGTGCAACAAGCAGCGCCATCTAACAATTAGTTTTGTAAACTAATAATATCAATACCGGAAACGCAAGCGCGCCCTACTGCTTGGATAAAATCGTCGGTAGAGAGAATGGACGGAGTGTTGCGACAGTCGAGATCCGACAACCTTGGCAGACGCTCAGTCCCAACGCTTGTGTTTGTATTGTAAAAATCGTTGGTTTGAATAAAGTTATTTTAATTCAAATTATCTTTCGTTCGAGTGCCCGCAATAATAATAAGAAAGAAGAATAAAGAAAGAAAATAAGAAGAATAAGAATATTGTTACTAACAAAAAATGGACTTAGTCTGAAATAAATGTTTATTATTATAATGTCCACATCTATTTGAAACTATGTTGGATCGTGAAGAAGACCCGATATTTCGGATCTCGGCCACCTAAGGATGCGACATACTTATAAAGACACCTCTACCGAATCCTTCAGGGATTGCAGGATGATTGAAATTATGTATTGTTTGTTTACTAAGGTAAATGAAGTTTCAGAATATCAAATATGGTGATGATAGTTTTCTCAAATCAATGCTATCATTATCATCAACGTTTGGAACCTGTTCAACCCACAAAACACTGTCATGAGCTGCAAAATGTAAACACTCAACAACTTTAAAAAGAGTTTTTCTTCTAGCGTTCTGATTAAAATTACATGTAATTACGAATATGGTATTTTGAAACTGTTATTTTTATGTAAGAGATCCTGTCTCCTAGTAACAATCGTAATTTCTCGCGAAAATTGCATTTAAATGAAGGAATTGGTGTATGGTCGACCAAACTATTTGGTTTACATTTTACAATGTAATTTGCATGTTAAAATGTAAACAAAATAGCTTGATCGACCGTACATGTGGGTGCTCGTGACTGTACTTTATATTTACACCATTAATATCCCACTCCCCAACTATTGTAACGCTCTCAAAAACTTTACCCACAAACATTAAACAGTTAAAATCCAACGAAATTCTCACATCATGTAAAACTGCATGGGAGGGTTTTACAAAAGCCAGTTGGTTAACTGAAAGTTTAACTTCAATCAACGACTTAATCTCTATTAGCTTGCTAACTCCTCTTTTGTTTAATATCTGGTCATGGATAGTGTCTGCTTTATGATTTTATTTGATTGAGTTTAGAGATTGGGGATGAGGAACTAACGGCTTTCACGATAACCGTGCGCAGCTGAGTACCAGTACTTTACATGAAGCTTCTGCCTATCTGACCTCCTCAACAGTGTTTGTAATGAGTAATATAAATAATCTCTCGTCCAACTTACCGCAGTGTCTCAAACGGCTTAAAGTCAACTCAACCAAAGGGCAATAATGAGGTGGACGGCTGGCTATGGGCTAGCCAGCCGTCCGGCCGTCTAACGACGACGACAGGCCGTGTCGACGGCGCGTTCGTGTTCCACGCGCGCCTCAAAGAGATGTCAGCAAAAGGAGAGGGGCCCGCAAGGGCCGAAGCCTGCCGGGGTTGCGGGACTGTTCGAAAGAGATACCGCGGCCCCGGAACGTAAAAGGCGAGGAAGGAACATGGATGGTTTTTAGTCAGTAAGAGTCTGACACTCCCTCCCGCTCCGCCCAGAGTGGGGGGGGGGGGGGTCATTTGATGATTTCCCATCCTTAAAAAAAAAAAAAAAGGGCAATAATGAGGGCTATACTCGAAGTTTCCTTGCGTGATCGAATCAGAAATGAAGACATTTGCAAGAGAACCGAGGTCACCGATGTAGCCCGATAAATTACCAAACTTAAGTGGCAGTGGGCAGGGCACATTGCTCGCAGAACGGATGGCCGAAGGGGGTGAAAAGTTTTGGAGTGGTGACCGCGAACCGGAAGACGATGTGTTGGAACACCTCCCACTAGATGGACCGATGACCTAGTGTAGGTTGCGGGAATCCGTTGGATGCGAGTCGCACGGGATCGGAAAACGTGGCAACGCTTGGGGGAGGCCTATGTCCAGCAGTTGACGTCTCTCGGCTGAAATGATGATGATGAATATAAAATAATGGGATGAATGGACTTGAGACTTGGTATTTTGATATGAGAAAACCGATTCATGATTACTGCCTCATTGGTCTAGTGGTCCAAGCGAGATTGCTAAGCATGAGGTCCCGCGTTCGATTCCACGATCGGGCAAAGCGTCAGTGGATTTTTTTGTCGTTGATGGCAATAGGCGTGCCTCCTTGTTACTTAAACATAACTAGCAAAAAGTAGGTATACTAAAAGGTATCCCTCATTTTTCGGGGATTATATGCCTGATAATTACATGTATTATTTTAATACTATCAATGAAAGTTACTGTTACTGTTACTGCTAGCCTGCATTATCCCACTGCTGGGCAAAGGCCTCTCCTCATGACTTCCAGTTGATTTGATCCAGGGCTAATGTTGGTCACTGGTCATTGGTTTTGTCCAACTCGTCCCGCCATCTTCAGCAAGGTCTGCCGCGACTCCTTCTGGCTGTATCAGGGCTTCAAAGAGGGTTTATTTTGGCCCACAGCTCATGAAAGTAGATTTTCTTTTTTTTCATTCTTCTTGCAAAATCTCTACTTTACAAGTCTGTGGTTTAAGCAAAGTGCCTAAACGGACTTGCTGCGGTAAGGTAAGGTAATCTAGAATATAAAAGCGGAGTCGGTCGATACAGAATATTTTAGGCAAGGGTTTGGACTCGTAATTGTAACGAATTCTAGTACAGAAGATAAAAATAAAACGTAGGATTTAGGTGTTTATTTTCGTAAACTTATATTGTCACTTACGGGATATCTTCCGTCATTATTTATTATGTTGAGCTCCCGATATTTCGACGCTTTAATTTCCATCCACCCAGTTTAGTTTTAAACCGTGAAAGCCTAAAACATGTCGTATTTTAGGAACTGTCTAGAAATAATGATACCTAGGTTTGAATTTACTCACATACCTCCGGTCCTGCCCATTCTGCACAACCACTTACACCTCTCAGGATTTGTACGACTGGTTGTCAGACTTTTGGGCCGTTTCATTCATTCATTATCTTCACCCAAAAGGCGTCCACTGCTCAACATAGCCTCCCCCCCCAATTGTTGCCACATTGACCGGTCCCGTGCGACTCGCATCCAGCTGATTCCCGCAACCTTCAACAGGTCCGATGACCTGTTGAAGGTTGCGGGAATCAGCTGGATGGTCCACCTAGTGGGAGGTCTTCAAACGCAACGGCTTGCGGTTTGCTGTCGCCACTCCAGAAATTTTCGGCCACATCGGCCATCCGTTCTGCCCCTGACTACCTGTAATGACTGTCAAAGATCTTCAAATTACATCCAGAACCAACAGCTTGATTTTAGCATTTTGAAGGGACAAGGGTCGAAGCCTGCCGGGGCTGCGGGACTGTTCGAAAGAGATACCGTGGCCTCGGAACATAATGGACGAGGAAGGAACATGGATGGGTTTTAGTCAGTAAAAGTCTGACACTCCCTTCCGCTCCGCCCGAAGTGGGAGGAGTCATTTGATGATTTCCCATCCTAAATAAAATAAGACCGACAGCTTAAAGTGAGGAAGCTCGAACCTAGGTAAACGCGGCTTAATCTAAAGATGCACCGGAGCGGCTGCTATTATTTTGCCACGATCCCCTCTCCTCCTTTTTTATGTTTCCACTAGTTAATGCCCAAGGCTTTGCATGCGTACAAATTATAAAGGGTGTAAAACACCTCTTCACGAAGCCGAAAGGCTCTTGTTCTCCCTATTATTGCGATCATTTTTTTGTTCCACACCATACCTGGGAACCTTCTATTTACGGAGATACCCATATCTCCGTAAATAGAAGGTTCCCCCAGGTTTGACCCCCCAGGGTCAAAGTTACAACTTTTTGACAAGATTTTTTTTTAAATACAAGTTTTTTTTTTAGATTTTTACTATTATGACTTCCACGATCCCCGTACTATTCAATCCATTCATCAGCACAATATTTTAAGAGCGTTACATTGAGTTCTACCACAAAACATGGTTTATAACCTCAAAAAAAAAAAGTTGTTTCTCAGCAATAATTTTTGCGTAAAGTTACTTAGTTTGATGTACAGAATGCTTGGTTAACGGCTTTGTGATGAGGTGGTTTACACCATGTATACTAAAACCTTCCTCGAGAACTATTTCATCCATTGGCGAAAATAACATGAAAATCGGTGCAGTCGTTTTTGAGTTTATCGCGAAAAGACAGACAGACGCGGCGGATGACTTTGGTTTACAGTGATTAGGTTATTAAGTGACATAATATACGTACAAGCAGGTCCATTTCTTATGAAATAATTCCTTGTGCCTTATTGTGACCTTTGACGACATGTGGGTGGGAAATAATCAGCTTTACTTGAGTCTCACTCACTCTACTTTTACAAACAAGGGTCAAGTTGAAATAATTGAACATTTGACATTGACCTTACTTATCCTAAGTTAGCGAAATTGCGTAAATTAGGCTATGTAGCCTGGAGTAAGTAGGCTGTTTGGTCTTGCTTTATTTACTAGCTTCTGTCAGTAGCTTTGGACGCGTAAAGTTTGATAATTCTCCCATGGTATCCTTTTAATCCTAGTTATAAACTATAAAGGGTGTAAAACACCTCTTAACGAATACGAAAGGCACTTGTTCTCCTCGTCATTCTGATCTTTTTTTTTTCTACACTATACCAGGGAAACTTCTAGTTACGGAGATATTGGGGGTCAAAGTTGCAAGATTTTGAAAAGTTTTTTTTTAAATACCACTTTTTATCGCATGATTTTTACTTGAAATGTCTCTACGACCCCCGTACTATTCAAGCCATCCATCCACACAATGTTTTGAGTGCGTTACATTGAGTTATACCACAAAACATGATTTATAACCTCAAAAAAAAAAGTTGTTTCCCAGCAATAATTTTTGCGAAAAGTTACTTGGTTTGATATACATAATGCTTGGTTAACGGCTTTGTGATGAGGTGAAATACACCCTGTATGTGTGAAAAATTTCATCTCTAAATCCGTTCAGTAGTTTTTACGTGAAAAGTAACAAATATCCATCCATACATTTATTTCCATTCTCACAAACTTTCGCTTTTTTATCGGGCATATTTTATCAACAATGTAATTTGTTTTTGTACCTACCTATTAACAAGTAATTTATAACAAAATTGTATGCATTCTTACGTATTTAACTCTTTCCTGATTAAGTATTACATTTTCTGGTTTCATATAAAAATACATTTTTGCAAAACGAAAAGTAACCGACACCCAAAAACACTTAAAAAAGAAATAGGAATCGACAAAATCTGACGAGTAATCATGGATATTTAATCTGTGAAAATAAATGAAAAAAAAAGATGCTCAAAAAATGCGTGATAATTATCACGCATTTATTATTATATATTATTATTATTATTTCTTAGAAAGAAAGAAAATGTGTTCCTTAGAAGTAGGTAAAAAAAACATGTGAGGCAGTTTTTGGGTACTGCCGATAGAAGTGAAAACTCGTAACGTACGTGACGGTGACGTCCAATGATTTTTGCTTACTCAAATAACGCTCAACGCGTCTAAAGAAGTTTTTACTTTAAAAATAAGACATGTGGGTTCTTTATTAATGTTTAAAGACTTAGAAAACAAGCCATATCAAGAAAGACACACTGCACAAATAACTCAAAATATCTAACAACAAAATAATTTCAATTTATTACGTAACAATTTTTCGTATGTCACCGCTGAGTTCCGCAGTATCACGTGCGGACAATTTATCTCTTCCCGAATATTCAGTCATGGAAATTGTGGAAAAAGTGCTTCGGCTCTCCGTTTAGGAACGCAGTTATATTAAAAAAAAAAGTTCCAACTCAATATTATTGGGGACGATTGCCGATTGGGGCGACAGCAGGTGTTATGATAAATGGTGTGGGTTTATTAGACGAGCAGCGTAAATGCTGGGAACAGATATAAAGCCTTCTAGAGAGAATATAATACTCTTTATTATGTGCACCATAAAAATTATAGATACAAAAATTTTAAACATACAACTACAAATTTTATACACAATGGGCGGCCTTATCGCCAAAAGCGATCTTTTAAAGACAACCTTTGGATGGATTTAAAGGGGAAGGAGAGACAATACTGCAGGTAGCCTGTGGTGTACCATTTACATATATACAATAAATAAATACACACATAATACATACATAAGACATATTACACTTATATAATTATTATTATGAAACAAGTGCGAAAGAACACAACATTTTTGAAGTGAAATGAGCATTTTTTCTGAACAAAACCATGGAACTCCCGTGACGGTCACGTACGCTTTTCCTAGCACTGTGCTACGATGTGGTAGCTGATCCGGATATGTTGACCTTCGCATCTCAATCGTGTGTATTTAATTATACGTTGGAATTTAGGGGTCCGTCCTAGGTCTCTATGTCGTAAAACCAATATATATAAGCAGCACCATAATGTTTCGTTCGGAAATATTTTTTTATAGTTATAAACTTATGTGACGTCGTAGAGTAAAGCCCAGCAGTAGTACAGTAGATTATTGAATGTTCCGGGCTAAGTAGAGAATAAAAACTTGCATGGACGTTTGTAATTTTTTCCGATCAAAAATCCAATCGAGCACAAAGTTAATAAATAAATACAACACACACGCTATAAAGACTTAACCAAAAACCGATCGAGATAACGACCATTTGATAGAACGTTTCAGATCCGAATAAAAAACTCCGAAACTCGAATATAAAAAAAGAGTACAACCATAAAAATGTAGGTATTAAAACGTTCTGGTAATAAATTATTTATGGTTCTACCCGCTTCCCGTTCCCTTGATAAAAGTTTCATGAAAACTCCGAACGTATGGGTTTTTCTAACCATAACATGTAAGCACGTATTACTTATCAATACGATAGATATATTTAGAGGCCATATTTTTTACAAAGTTGATGATTTCGGGATTCATTGCTGTGTAAAAGAATATGGAGTGAGATGGGTGTTTATTTTTTGTGTGAGGTTTGCTGGGTTCGCGATAATGCTGTGAGGGATGTGAAGTACGGGTTTGTAATATTAAAATTACATCTCTGGAACATGGTTTGGATGATTATTTAAACATAAGTCAAGAAAGTTGTTTTTAAGTGTACTTTTAGAAATAAGCCCACTAAAACCGTCAGTCCACTAAATTACAAGGTAGAAAGAACACTGACGCTTTTAAGGCGACTACATGAGCTAAATTAGCAACTCAATTTGTGATGGTTCAAACTTCGTCTGAAATACTTTTAGAATAAAGTTCTAATCAACTTGCACTACAAAGTGGTTGTTACGTCAATCACTGCGGGCCGAATAGTGCGAAATGAGTGGTTTCGATCGACTAACAACAAAAAAAGCACGCGGTCCGCTCGCTTGCGGTGCGCGGACCACGCTCGGACGCCGCAAAAATGACGGGGTATTATAAGTTTGACGTGTCTGTGTATGTGTGTGTGGAAAATTCATTATAAAATTCATAATTTCATCGTGATGGGAAGCCGAGCCTGAACATTCAGTCTGCGTTTGGTCCTCGAGCCGGCAACAAGCGGAAAAATAAAATACATAAATAATTATATACAACTTACAACTCCTAGTTACAATATTAAAAAGAAAACTAGATTGTCATTGTCATTATCTGACATGGGGTGACAGGGGTGTTAGGTTTTTTTCATTAGGTTATTTTCGTTACGGAATTTCTGGATTCGGGCTCCACGCTCAAGGCCCGCGATAGAAGCTTAGATGCAATAGCTTAAAATCTATGGATAGGACAAAAAATTAAACACTATAAGTTGCTTGTTGAATTATTTGCCAAAAAATCAGAATGATCGCATGTATATTAGTATGGTTTTACTCGTTAAAACTATACTATGATACGTAAACTTATATTGTCACTTACGGGATATCTTCCGTGATTATTTTTAATGTTGAGCACCCGATATTTCGACGCTGTTGCAAGCGCCATGATCGCGGGTTGTTGTTGTCAGTCAACCCGCGATCATGGCGCTTGCAACAGCGTCGAAATATCGGGTGCTCAACATTAAAAATAATCACGGAAGATATCCCGTAAGTGACAATATAAGTTTAGTTTTAAACCGTGAAAGCCTAAAACAGTGTACTATGATACGTGTTTTTTTTAACTAGGAAAATTTTGAAAACACTATCATACTAGCATATATCCTGAAGAATGACATATATTTTTCTGGTTTTCATTACTGCAGTAAATCATATACTTTCAGGCATGTAGTCGCCTTAAATGGTTACCACATAATATTCAACACATATCATTTTAGACCCAAAAAAGAAATTCCTCATCGGTTATTAAAAAAAAAAGCTGTTTCCTACATAGCTATAATCCCTACACAATATAACCGTATGGATTTTGTGTGGAGGGGGGGGGGGGGGAACACATTGATGTACTGTCTCTTCCAACTTGTTATAATATAAATATTTATATTTTTTTTATAATACATCGAAACACTTTAATTATCTATTTTTTTACTCTTGTGCATTAAGATTAATAAAAAATCGTTCTTGTTTTATATTTTAAAGGAGAACAAGATTATTATTACTTACATAAATTACACGTTGTGTCCACACCCGTCGATAATCTAGTCAAAATTTTGTTGTCCCTAATTATACAGAATGGGGCTTGACGCTATCGAACACGATCCAATATAAAATTCCAATTACTGGCCATCGTTAGAATATAAATTCCCGATATTCTTTGGAATAATCTGATGTAAAAGAACTGGGGAATGCTGGATGAGGCGAATTATTTTTCTTGGCTTTATTTTTTTCGATTTGTTACCAACCTTTAATTTTGTTGGGTGCTCACTGAATAAACGCTACTTATACTTTTTTATTTTAATATCTTTCTCTCTCTTAAATGTAGGTAAGAGCTTTTTCACTACACTTCTTCAAAAACAGCTTTTTTTTCGCACTACGATTAAGTTTAAAATGCATTACACACGTGCGAGTTTTGTCATTTTTCCACACGTGTGTGAGAATGAAATACAAATTGCCACAGATAACTATACCTATACTTCGTCCAAATGCGGTGATTGTTATTTTTTATCTCAGCAAAGAAACATGCGTCTTTTTGGCGTTTTTTTTTTTGAATATTTAAATAATGTTTCTAAATAGAATGCCATCAAAAACCATGATTGTTTCAAATAAAAAAAAAACTTTTATAAACAAATTAACATTTATTTTTGTTCTAAATTCAAACATATAAAAAAAAAAACTATTTCTTATATTAGGTATAACGCGGCTTCATACCTTTGATTCTCCTGCAACCTGGCGAATATCTGGGGTCAGCGCTGCTTGTTTTCTTCCTTTATACTTCTTCTTTATTACTTGCCATCTCAGCAGTCATCTCCTTTTTAGCTTTTTAGCTTTATCATTTTTCACACAGTCCATCTATCGTTACTTTGGTCTTCCTCAAATTTTAAAGTATTTTACATTCATACTCAACATTTTCTTCATTTGTTCGCATAACATGTCCATATCACGATTGCCGATTCTACTTTCGGACTTCCTCGTAAGTAATCATTCCTTAAGTATCCATCACCTATGCAATCTCTCCTCAACCAGATGCAAACATTGACAGGTCTAACCACGGTTTTATAAATATTCCCCCTGAGTTTAAAGGCTAACACAGAAGTCGCTTATTATTCCTGATATGACGTAATTTCATCTACCTAGTCCTAATTCTGTGAATGGTTGCTGAACAAAGAGAAAAAATATGATATACTCTTACAGTTATGCTAAAGTTCCCACATAAATGATCATCTACCTAACTTTTACCTACGTTGGTGTCGGCTTCCAGTCTAATCGAATGCAGCTGAACACCAGTATTTTACATGGAGCGGCTGCCACACACAAACCTCAATATTATTTATTTAATGCTCAATCCCAACCGCTCAATCATACCCAGTAACAATATCTCATCTTGCACACAGATATCCGTGGTCCATTGAAAGTGGGACTCTAACGAGGTTGAATATATGCGCATACATTTCCCACTCCCGATTGAATGGAACAACGTTTCGGATTTGTATGTTTGTTGGATGTTCGAGATAAAGATAAAATGTTCGATGGTTCATCAATCATGGATCTACATGGCGGTAATGGTTTGGTCGTGATTAGTGTGCTCGGTTTGGTAAATTCTGTTACAGTTTTCAGTTCAGAGTTATCACAATATCGTATTTTGAACACTGTTTTAGGCTTTCACGGTTTAAAACTAAACTTATATTGTCACTTACGGGTTATCTTCCGTGATCGGGAGCTCAACATAACGAATAATCACGTAAGATATCCCATAAGTGACAATATAAGTTTGGTCGTATTTTGAGTATTTATGTATTGTTTATGCTCATAACCAGCTCGTATCAATCTTAAGTTTATTATAAGGTTAAGCTGCATTTGCCTAGGTAAGTCTGTGGATGGGTGACGTGTCCGTGTCTCGGAAAGCACGTTAAGCTGCTGATTGTCATTTGTAAATCTTTGTCAGTCGTTACAGGGAGCCAGTGGCCCAAAGCTCTGACAACCAATCAAACGAAGGTGTATCGTATTGCGATGCACCTTTTGCAATATTGCCAATTCTATGGTTACAATGGCGGTATTATCGCTGATAACAAATAGTACAATAAACCCTTTTTTATGATGGGAAATCATCAAATGACTTCTCCCACTCTGGGCGGAGCGGGAGGGAGTGTCAGACTTTTACTGACTAAAACCCATCCATGTTCCTTCCTCGCCTTTAACGTTCCGGAGCCGCGGTATCTCTTTCGAACAGTCCCGCAACGAGTACACTGAACCCTGCATATCACCTTCAGAGAAATATCTTCAAGAAATAAATACCAGAGAGAAAGAGACCCTTGTTGTATTACATAAAATGGTATCTACAGCATATCGAGACCCCTATCTACTCCACAGATACCTTCACAGAGAGTATAGAACGTTCTCAATAGCCCAGTAATGACTGCTGGCAGGGTCATCGCAACAAGTATCATTGAACTACCCTCACGATCTTTAGAAATCAATTCAATGCCATTCATAAGCAACCGATGCCTTCCCTATTTTTATAACAAGCGGAGTCGGCTAAAATACAAAATTGTATGGAAAGAAAAAGCTTGATGGATAATTGTGCTTGGTGAATTGATTGTCAATGTAATGCTAAATCTAAAAAAATAAATTTATATTATTTATGACGTAAAATTCAATCTATAGTGATATAAGGAACCTTTGTTGCTAGAATATCATTAAAAAAGAGCCGCTGTGGATGACAAATAATTTTAAAATTATTTTGAGAACTGTAGTAAAAGAAATAAAACCTATTTCTGAATGTGGTGTTTTGTTGATTTACTCATATTCTTATTCTTAGTTCTTTGAACCATCATCGCAACTACAACAATATTCATTAATTATATTATACTTGAACGTACAGGTACCAATAGTTATTTTCCAAAAGTTTGTAACAACGCGATCAGTTAACAGAATAAATCGTTGTCCTTTTATAAAATACACACCACACAATAGACATTTCTACAAATATCGGTACTGATCTACACAACAAAACTGATAACGGGGGCACACCAACCAAATGATAACCCGCAACATATTCCAAATCACGTCATACAATAGTCCACGCAATGCATAAAATTCAACGAATTACTGTCGTTGGCTAGCGACTGTTCCAACTGTCATGTGTACGCATATAACAGTAATATATAGTGGCGATTTGTGATTTATGTGATCGGGCGCTATTGGACCAACAAATTGATTCAAATGCTCTGTATTGAACTGTTACTGGTAGGGGTCTGGTTTGGCCTTTGTTCTTTGTGGGTTTCGAGTAATGATACTTTTTTTTTTGCAATGGTACCTCGAAGGAGGTTGCTGTGGTTTTAATTCAGTCCTCGTTATCTGTCTAGACTTTTCTCGACTACGTTGGGTCGGATTCAGCTGAACCAACCAGTATTTTACATGGAGCGACTCTGACTACCTGGGTAGTATGATACCCGTTGGTAAAAGTGGTAGTCAGACTTCGGCTCACTGAGTATATTCTCAATTCAATACGAAAAAAATATTTTGAAACAAGCAAAAACATTATTGAGCACTGTTCACAACTTTTTTGTTTCAGTACTCAAGGTCTGACCATTTTTATTTTTTGTAAATGGACTACGTTACAATTTATGTCGTTGTGAAGTCATTTCCCTAGGTGACACTTCTGTTTATGAACTACATTCAGAGTTTTTTGTTGCCGCTCTCATTAGCATCAGAAAGATCTCACGTTAATGTCGGTACAGTTTTTACTTCTATATCGTAGTTTGAACACAGTTTATTTCATGACGCTATCCTGTAGCAGTGATAACCTAGGCACAGACTGAACACAACTTCACAAAAATATGACCTTATGAAAGAAAGAAGGAAATGGATAAATATCGCTGGACATTAACACACAGCGCTACCTAGTGCCACACTAAGCAAAGCTTGTGTCGTGGACACTAGATAGTTGATATACTACATAAATATACTTTTTTGTTTGTAAATACATACTTATTATTTATTTATTTATTTATACATTTTTTTTTTTATTCATACATATTTTTATTATACATATAAACATCCATGACTCGGAAACAAATGTCCATGCTCATCACACAAACATTTGCTCCTACCGGGATTGGAACCCAGGACCCTAAGAACGTAAGTCAGCGTCACTACCACTACACCAATCGGGTCGTCAAGAAAGACACGCTAGATCAATAAAGAAAGGACACGCTTTTGACCGTTGAACTGCCAAGCCATAGTTTGATCCAAAGACACAGAGCTCTGAGTTTTCGGATTAGTGCCTATTTGTATCACTTGCTTCGGTGAAGGAAAACATCGTGAGGGAATCAAAAAGGTGTCCATAAAAAAAAATGCGCGGCAGTCTTTGAATCTGCCAATAGAAATGAAAACTAAGTAATCTATATCTGCTACGGGTTGTGCCCCGCGCACGCTTGAGTGCTACGCCGTAGCGGATCGGCTACGAGTGCTACGAAGCGTTACGGTCACGCGAGTTCCATGATCTTTGTTCACCCAAAAAGTGCTCAACGCGCCTAAAGAAGTTTTAACATCAAAAATGTTTCAGCAATAGAAAACAATGACAACTTGTTTGGTGTTTGACTGTCACCTAATCTACATTTCTTTGAAATACGATTCTAACAACAAACCGTCACTCTTCTAAGAAACATCCTACAAAGGTCAACGACCGAAAAATGCCTAAGAAGGACGATTATAATAGTGTTATTTACGAACGAAATCCAAACTTAAAGAATCTTCATCATACTGGAGATGAAAACAGATTCATTCGAGGAATTATCCGCGCAATTGAACGTGAACTGGCTAAAACCGACTTTACACAAGTAAATTGATGGATTATGAAAATTCCTTTAATATTCTTAGTCGACGTTGAATATCTAAAGTTTGAACTCAGCTATTGGCTTCGGGGAAATGAATTTCACTTTAGACTAATGAAAATACTTTGATATCTCCTCGGATGAGCGTCAAAATTCTCGCCTTCTGAATATTTAAAAAGTCTAAGCCACTATTTATTAGGATTTCGTAGTTAAGACTTGGACTTTGGTGATAATGGTTGTGGGATAAGTTTTGGGTAAAGATGCCTAGGAGGAGCTTTGTAATGATAACGGGCAAAAACTTTGCTGGTGGTTGGCGAAACGGGAGAAATCCTTTGAGTGTCGTTAAGTAAAGACTGAATGTTTCTTCTTTCTTTCCTATTTCTGTAAATATAACATGTCAAAATGGGGTATTGTAGAATCATTTAACACATTGTGATAGCATTGTTGACCAGAATAAGGTTCACTTTCGTGAATGTTCAGTATCCATATAAATGCACTTTGGTGGACTGAAATGTACGCCACTGACACTGATATGGGCTGCAACCGAAATAGATACGAAACGACCAAGAAGTGTTTCTTTAAATTATTTCTGAGGCAAGAATATCTTCTTCCTTTTTTAAAAGTCGCCAGCTAGAAGTTAGTTTTAGTTTATTTATTTTCGTTTCAAGGATGTATTCACATTTCATCCTTTGGAATTATGTGAATAGAATTAGGGTAATAAGTTTTTGATTCCCTGATCGTATTACCCAGTACTAACACTAACTGGGTTGTGGAGGTCAAATAGGCAGTCGCTCCATGCAAAATACTGGTATTCAGCTGCACAGAGTGGAAGCCGACCCCAACTAAATTGGGAGAAAGCTGTGTAGGCGAATGATGAAAGTAACAAGTTTCGTTCTGTGTAGTGGTTATCCTTTTTGGATCATCGATACACAAAAGCATTCCTTCGCACCCCTTTACAGATTACAAGAGGCAACAAAGGTCATGTTTCAAGATCATTGATAATACACTCTGTGTACATTTGATCCCAAGGCCGTTCAGAGTGATTGCATGGTGTTTGGGGCGGTAGCGGGTACGGTGGCGGTAGCGATTTACATCGCTGTACAGGGTGGAAGTTGTACCTCAGGGTAAAACAATAGACGATCGCTAGTGGCACACCGTACAGCGGATTCCCGCAACGTTCACTAGGTCATCGGTCCAACTACCTAGTGGGAGGCCTTCCAACGTCTTGCGGTACTCGGTCGCCACTACAGAACTTGTCGGGCTCCATCGGCTATCCGTTCCGCGAGCAAAGTCTACTGCCACTTAAATAATACTAACCTTTATTTTGTAGGTACTGATAATAATAATTAATTCAAATAAAATTCCCAAAAGCCCCCGACCCAACCTATTATCTATCTATCTATATACTTATAATAAATCTGTAGAGAGGTCAATTCTGTACATGAAATATATTTACAAAATAACTATCGGGGGGTGATTAGTGATCGATACTGATGCCAAAAATGCAATCAGTAAAATTTTTGTCTGTCTGTCTGTCTGTCTGTCTGTCTGTATGTTATTTATAGAAAAAATAACTACTCGACGGATTTTAACGAAACTTGGTACAATTATTCTACATACTCCTGAGCAGGTAATAGTATACTTTTCATCACGCTACCATTAATAGGAGCAGAGCAGTGAAAGGAAATGTTGGGAAAACGGGAGAAGTTACTTGATTTTTTTAGCTTCCGTCGCGTGTGCAGCCTTAATGGTTAAAGCTACATAGAAATCATGTATAACGGAAATATTCCACATAAAATTATATAAAAAATATCCCAAGACAGCATATGTCTATCTTTTATAGTTGACTCACAATAACACGTGTAACTCCCGATAGCTTAGCAGTTCGGAGATTTGTTATTATTATATTTGTTTACTCTTACGTTTATAATATTCTCACTCAACCCCAATTTTGAAACTTCACGCGGGCGAAGCCGCTGGCAGAAGCTAGTAATGTAATATATTCTAACTTTGTCTAATCAAAATGTTCCTACCTGGACAGATATGTCGTTTGCCTCATTCAAGTCCTGAGAGTGATTCCGCGTCCGCCTTACCGCCCGCGTCAGCTTATCACATTGAACAAGACCTAATTGTTATTCGAATCCCACTAAAACAGACCACGGTCCAAACCGCGCTAAGTTTAACGCAATAATTAATTCATTATATCTTAAAAGCAGTTAGTCTTAGTGACGCCATCATTATTTGCTGGAACTGGTCAAAGGTCGCTTTCCGTTTACTATTGAAATGTCCTAATTCTGATTCCTGAATTCTTGTCGTGACATCAGCGAGAACAAAATGCTGTCAGTCGCCGCTGACGTCATAGAGTATATAATCACTACGTTTAGCTGACGTCAACGTCGCAGTGCTTTATAGAACACAATGTCTCGTACTCGACCGACCGCATGCGCAACCGACCATCAACGAGACAATAATTCAGGCCTGATGTAAAATAATGCCCCAATTTTCATTTAAATTTGATTTTCTGAAGCTATTTTTGAATAATTGCAAGTAAGTTGCTTCCTTTTGTTACAATAATTATACAGATCTTTTGTATTTAGCTGGAAGTCAATTTTCGATGTCTATTTTCAGTTCTGTCTATTTTCAATTCCAGATTTCTGACTTGACTTACATACAAATACTCGTTGTTTTTCTTTGATTGTTTCCTTTAAATGCTGGCGATTCTTCAATGTCACAGAGTTTTTCTAGTGGTCGCAATCGCGACTGTTGAGCATGTGGTCTTGAGTTTGATTCCCGGGTTGGGCAAAGACTGTATTTTTCCGACAGGAATTTCTCACTTATGGAGTCTAGTCGTTTATGCCCAATTGGCAATATGGCTCACCCATATTACATGGGACTTAAACATAACTGGCCAAATGAACACCTCTGAATAACCCTTCAGGAATTACAGGTGTGATGTTGTTTTACGTTGTTATGACCACCAGCAGATTTCACGAATGAAGCAAGAAAGCAAGAATGCAAGAAAGCAAGAAAGCAGGAAAGCAAGAAAGCAAGAAAGCAAGAAATAAATAAAACAATAAAGAACTAAAGAAAATCCATTTATTGATTTTGAACGCGATTAGCATATCAGAATGGCGTTTATGAGCCTAATACTCAATATCGATTGACACTGACAGCTGCTCTAGAACATTTTTGAATGTTAACTTTCATTATGCCTACCTCATCATCAGCCTAGCCTGTTCCCATTATGTTAGGGTCGGTTTCCATTGGATGCAGTTGTAGAAGTACCAGTATTTCACATTTTTTTAGCGACTGTCTATCTGACCTACACAACCCATTTAGTACTTGTGAATACAATAACCCTTAAAAAATCGGTTGTCAAAGTTTCGGGCAAAATAGATTATGCGATATATTCACAAGCAGTTTTTAACGGAATTTATGAACTGTATCAAACTAAGATAGTGTTATGTTTAAACTCTTACCCGCTTGTCATATAAACAGCGTATTGTATGAAAAGCAATGTTTAGTGTAGAAATACCGAGACAGCAACGCTTAAGTGGGTGAGTCGCGTGAACGTGCACAAAAGACTTAGTAAAATATTCATATTTGTCGAGCGCCACCCCTTAACGTTAGGGTTGTACCACTTCCCGGATCTTTAAACATTGTTACTCTTTGATGTTTAAGTTTTAATTGAACATGCTGTTTTTGTTCTAAGCCATGGTGGTAAGGAGGGTTTAATGCGGAGGTCGGATTTTTTAATACATGTTTTTTTTTTTTTTTTAGGATGGGAAATCATCAAATGGCTTCTCCCACTCTGGGCGGAGCGGGAGGGAGTGTCAGACTCTTACTGACTAAAACCCATCCATGTTCCTTCCTCGCCCTTTATGTTCCTTTATCTCTTTCGAACAGGCCCGCAACCCCGGTTTTTTTTATTACATCAGAAAATGTACATGTAAGGACTTAGTGTTAAAGAATAGAAAGTTAGATAGAAATAGAGATACATCGATTGAATAGATAGATAATAATGTATTAATAAATAAATGCAAATATAAAATACTTAATAGGTTAAAAAACAATTACAACCTAACCACAACAAAAAATAATAAAGCGCTCATCCTCTCCTCCTTCCTTAGTGTTTATAAGGATATATAACAAACTACCAAAATCATATAGTGAACTGCCAATCAATCGATTTAAAACGGCGCTATTCAGGTGGCTCATAGAAAAGACATTTTATTCTGTGAATGAGTATCTTAACATTAAAGATTGACATTTTATTAAATGATTGACGTTCATAACTGACATTCTTATTATTGACATACTTATTATTGACATTCTTGTTATTGCCAATGGTTTTGTTGACATCCTTATTATTATTCCATACCAATTGCGATAAATTCATGTATCTATTCATAAATGTATTATTAAATTTTGCATGCTAGTTTTAGCGAATTGTGTGAGCAACTGTATTAAAACTCGACCATCTATTTATATACTACAATTCTAGCAAATAAATTTCATTTCATTTCATTTCTCTCTACTTATTTACAACATAATTGTTTATTTTTTTTTTAAACCTACCGATTTTTTTTTATTAACCAAGCACATCATACTAAGTAACTTAAGGCAACTGTTATTGCTGGGAAGTAAAGTATTTGTTTCTTGGGTGAAAAATCGTTTTACGGTAAAACTCAATGTACCGCACTCTAAACATTTTGCGTGGAGGCGTTTAAAGTAAAAAACCTTACAATAAAAACTTGTATTTAAAAAACAAACTTATCAAAACGTTGGAACTTTGACCCCCAATATCTCCGTATACTTGAAGGTGTGGTGTAATAACAAAAAATATCGCAATTACGGGGAGTGCTTCATTAAAAGGTTTTTTTACACCCTTTATTAATATAACACACAGCAATGATCTTTGTTCTTCCAATAATCGTCTTCTACGATGTCCGCCTTTGTACAGTTTATGTTTTTTTTTATTTGTCTTCAAGCAATTTTTTAGTTTATTGTTAAGTATTATTTACAAACTACAACTCAATAACATTAATAAAAATATGTACAAATATCAAAAGCGTCAAAAAAAAAATGAATTGTTTGTCTAAAATAGGCTAGACAAAATGCATAATTATGTTCAAATATCAAAAGCGTCAAAAAAAAAAATGAATTGTTTGCCTAAAATAGGCAATATACAAATAAAACGATATCCAAATAAAGTTTAACCTCTAGCAATATTCGCACTTACGATTTGATTCGTAACACCAGTCATTCCCCACACGATGAATGATTTATCAGTTCAACGACCGAACGAATGAACCAAATGGCGCATGCCACGGAAAAAAATAAAGATATTTTTCTATGAAACCTCCGTGAAGGATTTCTGCGTTGAATTTATTCATAAAGAAACGGTTTTTTCTTTTTTTTTTGTAAAGCTTTGCGTGTTGACGTAGAAATGTTTCTTTATTGATATTTTTAAATGTAAGATTACTATGAATACAGAGGAAATTATGTGTTTCACGACCCGAATGGTTTAGTGGTAGTGAGGCTGCCTTACGTTCTTAGGGTTCGAATCCCGGTAGGAGCAAACCTTTGTATGATGAGCATCGACATTTGTTTCCGAGTCATGGATGTTTATGCGAATAACAAGTATACATTTACAAACAAAAAAGTTTATATGATGTCAACTATCTGGTGTCCACGACACAAGTTTGGCTTATTGTGGCACTAGATGGCGCTGTATGTTAATGTCCAGCGATATAAATATATACTCGTAGGTATTGGTGGAAATACTGGTATTCAGCTGCATTCGGTTAGACTGGAAGTCGACCTCAACATAGTTGGGACTAGAGGCTATGCAGGTGATGATGAGGTATTGGTGGAAATCTACGGTTTTATTTGGTAACCTACTAGTTACAAATAACTTGTAATAAATAGAAATCTGTGTCAAACCCACCCTAAGAAGAACCCTAAGAAGTACAGGCGTGATGGTATGTTTGTTTGTAACTATTTCACGTAACATGTAACATCTGGCTAACAAGCAAGCAATTCATCTGATGGTAAGTGGTCTCACAAGGGGCCCGCGAGGGCTGAAGTCTGCCAAGGCTGTGGGACTGTTCGAAACAGATATCGTGGCTCCGGAACATAAAGGGCGAGGAAGGAACATGGATGGGTTTTAGCTAGTAAAAGTCACTCCCTCCCGCTCCGCCCAGAGTGGGAGAAGTTATTTGATGATTTCCCATGCGAAAAAAATTATAATGTCAATGGCACAGCCACAAAATACAAAAAGTACTACAGTACCATCCATGCCACAAATGAAGAACTAACGTCTAATTCCACCGCAATATCGGAATGTTCACAGATATAATATATCTATCTCATATGACATGCTCTCAAAACGGTGAAGGAAAACATCATGAGGAAACCGGCATGTCCTAGAACCAAAAAATCGAAGACATGTGACATCTACCAATCCGCACTGGGCCCGCGTGGTAGATTATAGCCCTTTCCCTCTCATTGAGAGGAGGCCGTGTCCCAGCAGTGGAAACATTATAGGCTGATGATGATGATGATGACACCAGAATCTGAGACAACAATTGTCGTGCTGTAGCGTTAAGCCGTTGGTCCCGGCTGTCATATGTAGATCTTTGTCAGTCGTTACAGGTACCAACGGGTATCCTATTACCCAGTTACTGATTGGGTTGTGGAGTTCAGATAGGCAGTCGCTCGGTTAGACTGGAAGCCGACCCTAACACAGTTGGGAAAAGGCTAGGCAAATAATGAACTGTCGGGCAGTAGCAACAACCGCCCGCGAGGATGAATGATGATGATGAAAGAGCGTGAAGATCTAGATTACATTGTAAGAGTGTGAAGAACAGGTTGTAAAGTTTTTCATCCCTCGTGTTCCATCCCATGGGAGGGCATTTCTGCGAGGGATGTAATCTAGATCTTCACGCTCTTTCATCATCATCATTTCAGACAAAAGACGTCCACGTTGACGTCTATAGGCCTCCCCCAAGTGTCGCCACATTGACCAGTCCCTTGCGACTCGCATCCAGCGGATTCCCACAGCCTTCAACAGGTCATCGGTCCACCTAGTGGGAGGTCTTCCAACGCATCCACGTCACGCTCTTTAACCCACCTTAAACAATGACTAATGAATTATAATTTACCCCTTTATAATACTAATACCTATAGATTAATTTACTTGATTGGCAAAACTCTCCTATAAATGTATATTTGTACGCCAAATGGCAAAAAATAGAGAAACTTTAACATGTATTTTATGTACCATCTTTCACACTGCTGTAACTTGTAACTTTACAAATAAAGACTATTGATTGATTGATTGATTGAAAAATATGATATAACAATATATACAATATAATATAATATGATATGATATTATGTGGTGTTTTACAACTCGTCACCAAAAAGTCCACGTCACAGCTAGATTTCCAACTGAAGCCGTCGAAAAAACAATTGAAAAACAAGCTAGGTCGCCAAATAAAAAAAAACAGGAGCTCTAGTTTTTTGACGTGGAGTTAAAACAATCTAACAATAGTCCCAGTGGTTTGACATTCCAATTATCATGGCTCCGCCTCGATCTACTCTGTTTTCGATGTCTAACTTTTTTTCAGGAAAATAAGAGATGAGACCGGGAAATAATTGCTGTAGCTGAATAGGATTGATTTAGTTTTTTTTGCAAGTATTTTGTAAGGAGCTTTTGTTTTTTGCCTGGTTTTGTAAGATTGCAACAGCAATATCGATTTTGTTTTGTTTCACATTTTGAAAAGATTGAGTAATACCTAACAATTTAATTTTTTCGATAAAGGGTTTTTCATTTATTTGATAAAGCTATTTCAACTTAATTGAATGAGTATATTTAATACGATTAAAACATTGTTTCACCCCTTGTAAAATAAAACAATCAACCCTAAAAAACTGTTTACACTTCAAACTGACATATCTGTTCCAAATTCACCCTGTATTGCTAACCATTACGTATAGTTTTACCAACTTATTTTACAACCTCACAGACAAAACCCGACCCTACCCTTTCGGAATAGAGTGTAAATGAAATGCATTATAAGTGTGTAAGAGTATAGATCTATTTTCAGAGATGGGACAGCCAATTTCGTCGCATGCCCGCTTGAACATATCCTCTTCGTGGATGTTCAGTGGACGGCTGTACCTGCCCCTGACGTTTATTGATGAATACTTGAACCGATGGGAAGACGGGTTACGGTGTACTTGGGCGATATAAGAAGGATGAATTGGAATAACTTTTAGTTGAGGTGTAAGGAAAGACTAATCATGGTCTTCTGTTTTTAGGTTCCGAAACCAAAGCAACGGAACCCTCTCTAGCTAGCTGACATACGCAATATTCCAATCAAATCAAAACAAATATGTCTGCGCCCGCGTCTATGTTGGTCATTGTTGCTAGTGAAACTCATGGGACATGTTATTATTATTTTCTTCATATTTATTTATACTTCACACATTTGTAATGTTTATTCGTCTACAATTTACTTTTATATGTATCCGTATCTGGCCGGACCGTGGCATCACCTTCACTTTGGGCCCTATCAGAATACCAGCGCTGTGACGTTTTTTAATGGTACAGCACCATGTTGAGATGCCTTTTGGCCTCGTACAGGACGAGTTTCGTTTCTTTATTTTTTTTATCTGTTTAATTTTTATTAGTAAGTTTTAAATTCTGATAATTTTGATGTGTCTTTTCCTGGGCTAATAAATGCTTTTTCTTTTCTTTCTTTCTATTAGTAAGCCTCTACTGTCCATCGGTCCGTCCGTCTGATTGTCAACAGGCTGTATAATATCATTATCCGTAATAGGTAGACCGTTGAAATTTTCACAGTATGTGTATATATATGTCTCCGCTAAACTAACGTAAAACCATCGTAGTAGAGAAGACCCCCCCTACCACGATGATACTGAACTTCATGCACAAGTCCGCTCGCACTTCTCTACTGTTATCTTATTGCTTGACTCACACAATAATACCTCATGGTATGGTATAAGCGCATGCCAAATATAGTCCGAGCTTCTTCAGAGGAAAATGTTTGTATCGTCACTCGTCGTCCAATGGTCCAATGGTCGTTCGTTCAATGGTCTCTTTATTTTTATTATTTCGTAAATTATGGAATTCATACCGTATTATGTAGGTGTGCTTATCATCATGTCACCTGGACTAAATCTAATTGAAGTCATTTGCGAGTTTTAAACTTCTATCCCTGAGCTTAGTCTACATGTATGTATATACCTACCAAAGTTCGATGGCGCGGTGTCGATAAAAATCTGACAACAACAATTCTAGAATCTACAACGTTATTAACGTCGAGGTAAAAGTTAAATCGAGTGAACTCTAGAGTTACATTTTGTAAGTACTCGTCAGCGCTTTTAGAGTCCTTGTTTTTTTCTAGAACGCTTCATAGTTTTGTTTTCATAGAACGAACACTCGTAATTCCCTTGAACTGGGAAATACCCAATTCAAGAGAATTACGAGTGTTCGTTCCATCTAAATAGCAGCATTTTTTTTTTCGGGTTTGAAATTATCAAATGACGCCTTCCGCTCTGGGCGGAGCGGGAAGTGTCAGACTTTTACTGACTAAAACCCATCCATGTTCCTTCCTCGCCCTTTGTATTCCGGGCCCACGGTATCTCTTTCGAATAGTCCCGCAGCATCTACGTAGCAGCCTGAAGTTTAGATTTATGTCACTTTCATTAAAATTGACTCGCCTGCCACCTGCCACATTCAATAAATTCATCGTCATCATCATTCTCCTGCCCAATTAAAATTTATTTGGGGTTTCAGCATTTTTGTTTTTCTATTACTTCTCTATATTACTCGTCATCTCAAAACTCACCTCCTTTCCAGCCATATCATCCTTGACTTAGACCATCCATCGTTTCTTTGGTGTTCCTCTACACTTATTTCCACCTTTATTCATACTCAAAATTGTTTATACTACATTTTACTCATTCCTCCTCAACACAAGTCTTTAAACCGACAACCGATTACCACACAACTTTTCAGTCACCGGTGCCACTTTCAGATTTATTATGTACTCATTCTTTATTTTATCCTTTCGCGTTACACCACATAAATATTCTTATCTCATCCACATCCCCCTTATCAATCTCATAGCTATATGCCTTTTATTCATGCCTTTGTGACCCATCATCCTGATCTGTACAAGAAAGCAGATCTTACCATTTTATTAATTTATCTGGGATAAAAAACAGCAGTACAAAAACATCTTTTACACGATATATAAACTTAAAATAATTGCACTTATTGCACTACCAACACCATTATCCACTGATCACTAACTTACGAGAAACAGTTAGGCTACGTGAGTTAAAATATAATAAGAAAGAGAAACAAAAAACGATATTTTCAAAAAAAGGAAACAAGACAACAACTTACTGTGGAACGCAATGTATGGAAACCATTATCATTTTGTGTGATCGGATATTTTGTTTGGTTCTCTATAGATTTAATAATTGTGATAAAGTTCTCTCCATGCCTCTCCGGGACATTTGATATTTCTATATTACAGGGTCTAGTCTGTTGCTCCAACACGTCTTTTTTGGCCTCAAGCTCGCTAACCAGATCGTCAGTACGCTCCGCAGAAATGACACGACTGAGACTCTCTTCAAGGCATCTTCACATTGATTGTACGTAAACTGAAGTAAACCATCCATGGACTCGATACGCGGTGTAAGGTCCTCGTTCCTAGATTCTACATCAATTAACCGCTGCTGAAGTGATTTTTGCTCCGCCCGCAAAATGTTGATGTCGTTGCGAATCTCTGAAGTGTTCGCCGTGAGGAGTTCCAAGTCGGATTTCATACTAGCAATATTCGTGTTGATAATGGCTAGGCTGGAGTCAAATCACCGAGATGGAAGCGAGTGAGTTTAACGCGTCAGTAAATCCACATTCAGGTTGCCTACGCTTGAGCACGCCACGTAAGTCCCCTCTTTGAGGAGTGCCTTGAGAAGCGGTGTCCTCACCTTCCGCCTGACGCAGGTCCTTACCGGGCACGGATGTTTCGGGAGTTATCTGCACCGAATCGGGCGGGAGAAAACGCCCGGGTGTTCCTACTGCGAGGATCGACCGGAGGACACGATGGAGCACACGGTGGAAGTCTGCCCTGCGTGGGCGGAGCACCGCCGTGTCCTCGTAGCGGCGATCGGCGGCGGCGACCTCTCGCGTTCGGCCCTGGTTCAATCCATGGTCCGGACCGAGACGGAATGGGAAGCCGTCACCTCCTTAGTCCATCTGTCTTTTGACGACAGGCCATGTCGACGGTGCGTTTGTGTTCCACGCGCGCCTCAAAGACTCATTGAAGGGCTGAAGCTTGCCGGGACTGCGGGACTATTCGAAAGAACACACAAATCCTCACAAATTTTCGCATTTATAACGTCTACGTTAATGTGCACGTTTACGTTTAACGTTTTTTGAACGTGTAACAGAAAGGGTATAGTCATATAAATGGGTACGCTACAGACTATCAAACTGAACCACTTTCTCCATGGGACCACCATCATATCGCGAAAAAATATTCAGCTGTCTCATACATTTGGTCGAGTAGGTTTTGGAATTTTGTATGGGGCCGTTGATTATTTTTTGGTGATTACGATGCTGGTTTCATAGAGAAAGTTGTTCAGTTTGATGGTCTGTAGCACATCCTTTCATATGACTATATACCCTTTCTGTTACCCGTTGTGTAGGATAGACACATACTAGAAAAAACCTTTACTGAACAATTTCGTTACCCAATACCGAAGTTTACTGATAAAACTTACTAAAAGATGCTTACCAACAAGAATATTGTGAAGTACGTAACTGTTAATAACATCAGAGTAAAAGTTTAATCGAGCGTTCTTGCAGTTACACGTCAGCACTTTCAAACTCCATACTTTTTCCACCGCCCTCCGAGATATTTACTTTTCAATTATGGAGGTTGTTCATTTATCATCGTTGGCGATAAGATTGTTTTGTTATTTTGTAACTATGTTGTGTTTTCTTATTATGTTAGCTTGTTGAGCTATAAGAAATTGGTTGGTGCGATGATTAAACTAACACAAAAAAACCCCAGGTTAAGACACACAAAAATGAGACATGCGTTGAAAAAAGAAACCAATGGATATTTTTACCACACAATCATCATCATCTGCCTAGCCTTATTCTAACAATGTTGGGGTCGGCTTGCGGTCTAACCAGATGCAGCTAAATACCTACCTGTATTTTACATGGAGCGACTGCCTATCTGACCTCTCCTGACTCATGGAAAACTTTTGAATCGTTTTTCATTTTTATCATTCTGAGTAAAACTACGAACCATTTTAAATTAAACCGTTTCCGATGCAACCCCTAAATTGGGGGAGGGTTGAAATTTCCAAATTTTTTGCGAAAAAAAATCACACCTCCGAAACAGTAAACATTTTGAACGTCGCAATTTTTTTTAAAGCAAATTGTTTACTCTACAATTGTTACGTTTAAAGTTTAGCAATAAAACTTAAAGTTTTCGAAATAAAAATTTATTACAAAATGTTTGAGGGCGTTTCCATGCTAAACTCTTATGAGAGGATTTAAGGGTAAACTTACATTCTTACAGGACAACGATTTTGAAATCATATTTTTTTTTGTAGATTGTACACATAAGTACAACTCTTATTACAAATTTTCAATAGTCGGACGCTCCAGCACCTTCTCCGAAATCTACCTCCTGCTGCGGCTTGCCGGAGGGGGTTTTTTTTGTGGTTTTATCTAGATAAAGTACAACATACACACAACAAAAATAGATATTTTGCGAGGGTTTTGGGGTGGTTCAGGATTTTTATCAAGTCTATATATACTTCTTTTTCAACTTTTTTTAATCAGTCTTTTTTTGTATCTTCTTCAGGAAGACCACAACGGCTTTATTATCTGAGTCTAAAACAAAACTGGCCATATATACACCTCTGACTAAACCTGTAGGCATTACAGGTTTGATGTTACGTTTTTCCAAACAACTTGAAACAGTTTTTCCAACGGATATTTTTAAACCAGCTATAAAAAAGTCAATTGCATCAAATCCGTGGTTTAACATTTTCCTACACGGATTTTAAAAAATTGTATCAATTAAGCAGCAAATTCCGTTTAAGCCATGTGAAGTGGATGACACGACTGAATTTTCAATATGTATGAACAAAAAACATAACCACAGGCTAGAAAATACAGATACGCAATAGTAATACAAGGTGGAACATGTGCTACATGAAGTCGTGGGTTCGAACCCAGACAGGCGCATTACTTTATGTATTTTATTTCATCACCACTGCTCTTAAAACGGTGAAGGAAAACATCGTGAGGAAACCGACTTGTCCTAGAACCAAAAATTCAAAGACATGTGACATCTACCAATCCGCACTGGGCCCGCGTGGTGGATTAAAGCCCATTCCCTCTCATAGAGGACGCCTGTGTCCCAGCAGTGAGAACATTGATAGGCTGTTGGCGATGATGACGAATTCAAGGTGAAACATCGACGCACCAACGATTACCACATATTAAATACATCATTCAAAATCCGAAAGAGGATTTTGAATTATGTATTTCCTCTTACGGATTGTTTGGAAGAGTTTTTATTTGACGCCTGGCCGGACTAGATTGCGCCTTTTTTTCTCAACATAAAACCATAAACGAATTCTAAAAAAGTGTTGTTTAACTTGTTTCCAGCTGTCGATTCGGCGGCCATTTAATCCAAACCCCTTTTCATCGGTATTTTTTTATCAGCTGCTTCCTTCAAACGTGCAAATACGGTCAAGATGTATGGAATAGTTGTTTGTGCGACGATTTTACCCTGTAAAGGGTGTAAAACACCTCTTCATGAAGCCGGAAGGCACTTGTTCTCCACATCATTGCGATAAATTTTTTGTTCGACACCATACCTGGGTGACGGAGATATGGGGGGTCAAAGTTACAACTTTTTGGCAAGTTAATACAAGTTTTTTTGTAAGACTTTTACTTTTAGCACCTCCACGACCCCCGTACTATTTAATCCATACATCGGCACAATGTTTTAAGTACGTTCAATTGAGTTCTACCACAAAGCATGATTTATGACTTCAAAAAAAAAAAAGTCATTTCACAGCAATATTTTTTGCGTAAAGTTACTTAGTTTGATGTACAGAATGCTTGCTGAACGGCTTTGTGATGAGGTGGTTTACACCCTGTATAGTATTACTAGGGCTTCTTAATATACCCTAGACTTGGTCAAGTTTTAACTTGTCAACTTATTTGTTAGGTATACAATCTCCGGGACTTTGATGTTGTTCCCTGGATTAGCAAAACCGGGGTCTATTGTTGCATAGCTACTAGATTGGCTGTGAAAACACATAAATCGCATCTTTAAAAAACCTAACTTACTAGGAAAATCCAGACTTATAATGTACAAAAATCCTTACCTAAAGTATGGCCCAATCAATTTATTTTATCGATCAATTTATTGGACATCTGCACCAGCCATACTGTGACCAAATGCCCTGCCTAAAGCCAATTACAGGCACGCGACTCCCCATTCGCGTTAATTCGCGTGATTAACCTTTTTGCTAAAGGCTAATGGCGAATTTTTTTTCGACCGCTATCAGTCTAAATTCCCGCAATTTTATTAGTATTTTTCGTAATTTTTGTTTAATGCTCAGACGCCTGTTGCGTTTTAATTACTGATGTGTTTAATTTGAAGGTTGATTTTGGCTTAATGTGCTCTAATTTGGGAGTTTTATGTTGTGATCTTTGGGTGTGGCCTGTGTTTTGCTGGTAAAGGGTTGACGGACGGTTTGTTTTAATATGGCTTTTATTTGTGACATAAATGGCGTGATGGACATGCATGTTGATTAATGAAGAGGGAGAGAAAGGCCACAGAAAAGATGAATTGTGTGAGGAATTAATGTAAGAGAAAGGAGCAAAATTATGCCGTAAGGGCAGGAATATGATAAGGGCGAGGAAGGAACATAGACGGGTTTTACTCAGTAAAAGTCTGATACTGCTCCTTTGATGATTTCCCATCCGTAAAAAAAGGCAGGAAGGTGATGATATTTGTAACAACATGATATGAAATGTATGACTAATTGCCTAATGACTTTTAGATCGTCGTGTAGAAATAAGCTTATTTGCTTATAACACTGCTACGAGCTACGGCGTAGTGATGGCTACGCAAATGCGCTACGCTGTTGTAGCAAATAGCGGAGATCTTTTTGTGTTTTTGAAATAATTTGCTTCACATTTCGCACCTGGACGTTTAATCTTTCTTTTTGATGTTGTGTTTTAGAATGTTTTTTGGTAGTGTACCCACGCTGTGTAGATCCGAGATGCCACAAATCCATGTGTAATAGCATCTCAGATATAACGCAGTGTCTTTTAATACGTACAAAAACATTTACTAAGTTCACTTATATTACCGTAGCAATCTATCAAGTAACACAAGCATATAAACCGCTGCAATATACTTTTAATCCTTACGGAAAACGGGGCACAAACAAGTATTGTAGTAAAAATATATACTTTAGAAGTTGCAGCGTTCCACGGTGTACTTTACCAAAGGATTGTCGTGTTCTTCCTCGAACGAGAGATTTAAAGTAAATATTTTTCTTCAGTTACTTTTTAGAAAACGAACGTTTAAAATTGATGAGATTCGGATGTGCAAACTCTGAAATGTGGTAGTATTTTTTAAATGCGTAGTTTGAATTACAAATGAAATCTAGTCTTATCGGCATAGGTGGCGTACCATGACGTATTAAAGGATGATTGTTTTAATCTTATTCTAGAGTGAGAAAGAGATAGCGCTAGACGTCCTCTATTGTTGTATCAAAACTTAAAAACTTTACTTCTTAATAGCTCAGTGTTAATGATGAAACCCAACTCAAAAATGAATAAAAAAATATCTCTGGACACACAACGCCATCTAGTGCCACACTTAGCAACGAGGCTTCTGTCGTGGGCACCAGATAGTTGAAATACTTCCTAAGAGGTATAAAAATCTCTTAACGAAGACGAAGGGCACAACTTTCGACGCTCGGCCGCCGCAGCGTGCAGACGTGCGCTACGCCCCGCTCCGTCGATTCTCCGCGCCCCACCGCGCCTCCCGTCCTGTTCGTCGCAGCTTCGCCGCTTCGCCGAGCATCAAGGCCCAGTGCCTACCGTCCCGTAGTACATCGTTAGTTTGTGTCTGATACTCGTATTAGTACACATTCTAACCGGTGTTACTCAGTGGCAAAAAAACAGCCTCTTTCGAGGCTATATTTCCTTTATCGTCGAATCGTCCGCGTTTTGTTGCCCCTTCAGGGAAAAGCCACGGTTTTGTGGTTCTTGACGGGAAACCTAACGGTGTTAACGAAGTCAAGAGGGTGGTGACCCAATCCTACCCGCCGGACCCCTTCAGGGCGAGGCATTCCATTGGCATCGGGAGCTAGGACCTTGGCCTTGGGGGCTTCCCTCGTCAAACCTAGTCTTCGACTTCGTTCACAGCTAAACACCTAGTGTCGGTTGGGAGTGTCTACCCCTTCGCACTAGAGCCCCTTGCGGGACTAGGGCCCTGTCGCACAATAAGACTGGCGACAGGTTTACAAGCTTAGGGCACACCATAGGTACTCACCTCACTGTTCGCACAAGTTCAGGAGAGGCCACACATCCCCGGGCGCACCTACCCGGGGACCTAGGTACTGGTATCGATAGATAGGAATTCAGATTAGGCCCTTCAGGCAATTCTCAGACAGTCGTGTCGCTGACAAGTTTGTTTGTGTTTTTCTTCTTGCCAGCTAGCACTACGAAAAACACAAGGGTGGGTTCGTTTTTAACGGGGAACTGTCTGCCCGGGGAGCTCACGTTTTACGTGTCTCCTCGGGACTAGGTAGTTAGCTCTAGTTAGGCTACCATAATTAGGTTAAATAGGGTTAGGATCCCCATGCCAAGATGGCAAAAGCACGTAATGGTGTACTAGAGAGTCAACTCGACCAACTATTAGCGCAGCTATTAAGTGACGAAAATGAATACATTAAGGAGAAGTATACGGATCTCCTTACTCCCTTTAAGAAAGATAGATATAGGGCCCTCCGCAAGGCCATTCGTACCCCCGAGAGGGAAAGTCAGTCGCGTTCGCCCTCCCCCGCTCCGATCACTCAGCCTTCCTCCTCCGATATGGAGATAGTTGAGTCCGCGCCCTCTGCCGCTGAGAGCTCCCCCGACTCCCCCAACACCACCTCCTCGTCCTCTGAATCGGAGGACTTTCAGCTGGTGCAAAAGGGCAAGAGGAAGAAGGGAAGGAAAGCTAAGGCCAATAAGGCCAAGAAGGCTGTTACAGCCCTCAATGCGCCTCCCCTTGCTCCTCAAGCCTCCCCGTCCCCGATAGCCCCCATCGCTCCTCAAGCTGCCTCCCAGGGCAGTCGCCCGGCAAGCCCTATGGCTATTTCGCAACCGCAAGGTGCGGCTCCTGTCAGCCGCCCTGCAAGTCCCACGGCTGCTTCACAGCCAGCCCCCTCCTCAGCTGCTCCTTCTTCAAAGAAGCAGCTGAAGCCACCCGCTCTATACATCCAGGAGAAATCCAGATGGACAGAGATCTCAAAAATGTGTGTGGATCGCAAGATCCAATACACCAATGCCACTTCTACCCTTCAGGGTATCAAAGTAAAGACCCCCACTTCTACGGATTTCCGTAATTTGGTACACGCTCTTCGTGGAAGGAACGTCGCCTTCCACACTTACAGCCTCCCTGAGGAGAAGCCGACCCGTGTGGTCATCAAGCGGATCCCCAAGGAGATTCCCTCCTCCGACATCCTGGATGATCTGACATCCCAGGGCATCCCTGTTTCGGCGGTCCACCGCCTCCACAAGAATAGGTCCCAAGGGGGTGACGAGTACGATATGGTACTCGTAATATGTGACCCGGTTGAAGGGCACCACCCTATCTTCAAGGTCCGATCGGTGTGCTCGTTATCGGGCATTATCATCGAGAGGCCTAAGAAACTCAAGATAGTAGGGCAGTGTCATCGCTGCCAACTATATGGCCACAGCCAAAAGTACTGTTACGCACCGCATAGGTGTGTAAAGTGCCTCGGCGACCACGCCACGGCAGACTGCACCCGTCCCAAGGACAGGAGTCTCTGCACAGAGCCGCCTAGTTGCGTGCTATGCGGACAGTCTGGCCACCCGGCAAACTACAGGGGCTGCCCCAAAGCCCCGAAACAGTCCGCTGGCAAGTTGGCGAATCGCGCCAACCAACGTCAGCAGAGGGAAGCTCCCTCTTCCTTCAAAGTCCCGTCAACAGTCCTCCCAGAGCGTCTCAGCCCTCAGAGGCCTTCTCCTTGGAACATGCTGAACCATCAGCAAGCGTTCCCTGCCCTCGCGAAGGGTAAACCCAACCCCCCCATGCCCGGTCTTTTGGACAACCCTGTCCCAGCGCCCACTCCTGTGGCCGCACCTCAGGCCCCTCAGGCCCCTCCGCAAACCCAAGCTCCCGCTGCTCCTACCCGCGCTCCTGCTTCTCAGAATTCCAATCTGAATTACTTGATGAGGTTCCAACCTCTCTGCACCGCTGAGGCCGACCGCATGGTCGCTGAGCTCAAAGCGGCAACGGACCTCCAGCAGGTCGTCGACATCATTGATGCCTATCCAGTCATCAAGGCCACTCTTCGTAACCTCAACTTCGCGCCGTAATGGATATCACACCAAATCCCTCTTGCACCCAACCCCGGTCCCTTAGATTAGGTTATTTTAACGCCAATGGCATGAGAGGACAGCGCGACGAGATCGCCGCCTTCCTCCGTGACCATAACGTTGACGTTCTCCTCATCCAGGAGACGTTCCTCAAACCCAGCCACCGCGACCCCAAGATTGCCAACTACCGCATAGTTCGCAATGATAGGCTACGTTGTCACAAGGGCGGCACCCTTATTTACTTTCGCAAAGAATTGCATTGTATTCCCATCGATCCCCCTCCTTTAAAGTCCTTACTTGAGGTTTCAATCTGTCGGCTTGCTATGACCGGTCATCAACCGGTACATTTAGTTTCTGCTTATTTGGCCCCCACTAATACTTGGGAAGATCACAACCTCCTGGTTAGCGATCTCACCCTTCTTTTCGGCTTGAGTGACTCCGTGATCATCGCGGGCGATCTCAACGCCAAACACCCGGCCTGGAACAGTAGAACGACGAACCCGAGAGGGAAAGTCCTCTACGATCTAGGCCAATCTCTTAGTTTCGACGCGGTCGCTCCTATGGAGCACACGCACTATCCTGACACTGTCAGTCATCTTCCCGACGTTCTCGATATAGCGCTGCTCAAGAATGTGAACCTTCGGTTACACATGATTGAGACGTTACACGAGCTCCACTCCGATCACCGTCCAGTGCTCATGCACTTAATTCCTCGCTCGGGTATCATTGACCCCAGCCAGCCCCTTCCCACTATTCTCACTACCGACTGGAGGAAAGTAAGCGATATGCTGAAATCCGAAACGTCACCACTTCTAGATGGTATTCCCGACCATATCGTCTCAGTCGCAGACACTGAGGCTGCAATCGACTCGTTTACAGAACACGTACAATCCGTACTGAAGGATTGTTCTCGTGAAGTACCGGCGGTGAGTGATCGCCGCTGGATACTTCCCGACGATATACGTGAACTGATAACCGAGAAGAACGCGGCCATACGTGCCTACAGCTCTTGGCCCTGCGATGCGAACAAGGCTCACATGCGTTCCTTACAGCGTGCTGTAAAGAAACGCACTAGTGAGTTTCGCTCGAGTCAATGGGACAAGACGCTTAGCGAACTCGAGCCCACTCATCAAGCCTTCTGGCAGCTTCAAAGGAAGTTGCGCACCTCGGAAGAGGTCTCTTCTCCACCCCTCATACGTCCCGACAAGAGCGTCGCTTTTGACGACTCTGAAAAAGCAGAATGCCTAGCCGACAGCTTGGAATCTCAATGTTCGCCAAGCACTCTACCAGTAGACAAGCAGCACCTTGATGAGGTGGATGCAGAAGTTGAACGTAGAGCATCGCTTCCCCCTTTTGAAGATCCCGATGACCCCCTCCCCGCCATCACCCCGGAAGAGGTCAAGGATATTATAGATAAGCTGAAGCCTCGGAAAGCCCCAGGCGCCGACGGTTTCACGAATAGAGTTTTTAAAGCCCTCCCCGCTAGGCTCATAGTCCTTTTGGCTGCCATCTTCAATGGCGCCCTGAGCAACAATATTTTCCCCCAAACGTGGAAAGAGGCCACTGTTATAGGTATTCCCAAACCTGGGAAACCGAAAGCCCAGCCCTCCAGCTACAGGCCGATCAGTCTCCTGAGTGCTCTCGGCAAGATCTATGAAAGGCTTATATACAAGCGTCTCAGAGATTTTGCCGAGACAAAGGGCCTCATCCCGAAAGAACAGTTCGGCTTCAGGACCGAACATTCTTGCATACATCAAGTCCACCGCATCGTCGAACACGTGAGCGCTGGTTTCCAGCGCGGAGCGATGACGGGGGTGATGTACTTCGATATCGCGAAAGCCTTTGACAAGGTCTGGCACAACGGGCTGATATACAAGCTTTATCAGCTCGGTGTGCCCGACCGTCTCGTGCTCATCTTACGAGACTTTTTGTCAAACCGTACCTTCCGCTACCGTGTGGGTAAGACGTTATCTTCTCCTCATCCGATTCGCGCCGGAGTCCCTCAGGGCTCCGTTATCTCTCCCCTCGCGTTCACGCTGTACACCAGCGACATTCCGAGGAACCAGAAGGTTCAAACAGCACTTTTCGCTGACGACACCGCGATTTATTACACCGGCCGTTCTCCGGATAACATCCGCCGCATTCTCCAGAAAGCTGCCGACTCGCTCGGCGCTTGGTTCCGTAAGTGGAGAATAGAAGTTAATCCCGAAAAAAGCCAGGCAGTTTTATACTATAAGGCACGCCTTAAGCGTTCGCCAGGTCCCCCCATCACTATGTTCGGTAAGCCTATCCCTTGGGAAAGGCAAGCCAGGTATCTCGGAGTTATTCTGGACGACCATCTGTCGTTCAAGGCCCACATCAAAGCAGCTCGCGACCGGGCTGCCTTTGCTATGGGCCGGCTCCACTTCATGATCACTAGGAAGAGCAAATTGTCACTCAAGTGCAAATTGCGTCTTTTCACCGCAGTCATCCGTCCCATCATGACCTATGCTTGCATAGTATTCGCGCATGCCCACCCGCGTCATATCCACACGATGCAGACCTTGCAGAACCGATATCTCCGTAAGATCACCGGTGCCCCCCCTTACGTCCGTAACGATAGTCTTCACGTAGACCTTAGAATCCCCACCGTTAAGCAGTTCATGAAACGCCTTTCCAAGCGTTACTTCGACTCTGCTATTAAGCATAGGAATCCCCTAATCGCATCGGCCGCCCGGTACGACCCATCGCGTATTAGCTCCGTCCCACGTCCGCGTCACACCCTAGTCGCCCCCGACGATCCGATCACTATCTTGCAAGAGAGTAGGAAAGATACCAGTACGGTACGCAGAGCATACAAATACAGACCGAAAACCTACCGACCTCGCCGCAGAGGTCCGGCGCGAAATCCCCGATCAATCCCTCCCCGACCCTTTCTCGAGCCAGCCCGCGACGCTGAGCCTGTAGTATTAAATCAGTCCCTAAATAAGGACAATCAGATCCAGCCTGTCCCTTTGCTGCCCCCAGCGACGCCCTAAGCCGAGGTTCGTACCCCACAGGGGGTGCCCTTAGAGCGCTGTCGCTTAGTTTTTAGTTATTTTCGCCCTGGCTGGAGGCCTTAGAATCAAGGCATCCACAGGACATTGCCCGGTTAAGCAGAAGCCAGTCTTCTCAGACTGAACTGCGAGATGCCATATCCAAAAAAAAAAAAAAAAAAAAAAAAAAAAAAAAAAAAAAAAAAAAAAAAAAAAAACGAAGGGCACAATCATGTTCTCCGTATTGCGATTATTTTTTTTTGTTCTAGACCATACCTGGGAACCATCTAGTTACAGAGATATTGGGGGGTCAAAATTTTAACTTTTTGAAAAGTATTTTTTTTAAACAAGTTCATATTGTAAGGTATTTACTTTAAACGCCTCCATGACCCCGTACTATTCAATTCATCCATCAGCAGCAACATTGAGTTCTTCCACAAAACATGATTTTTCACCCCAAAATAGTCATTTCCCAGCAATAATTTTTGCATAAAGTTACATAATTTGATGTACAGAATGCTTGGTTGACGACTTCGTAATGAGTTTTTTTACATCCTGTACATACTTTTTTGTTTGCAAAGAATTCACTGTTTCAATTTACACTTCAGCTACAACTATTTTACCAGTTTTATACAATGTTACAGAACTATTAGAGCCAATTGATTCTGTGTGAGCGAGCTTGGGCATAGTTCCAATATCAAATTGTTTCTGTGAATTTCACTACTCGTATTACGTTCACAACCTGGGATGTTACCTGATTTTTCCGTGAATTCGTTTTATTACTGAATAATGTAGAAAGAAGCTAGTCCTGATTTACCATTTACCTTCAAAACAATTTGCTGTAACTGGTTGAATACATTGAGAAAAAATTTTTCTAGAAAACCACTTTTTCCAACAAAAATACGTGTAATTCCCACGATGACAAACCGTTTCAAGCCAGTTACAAAATAAATTGTAAAAAATACAAAACATTAACTAAAACCTACTAAGTGTGTGTAATATTTGACATTCGTTTCATAAAAAAAACAAAACGAATTGTCAAAAACATTGTTTCGATAAAGTTAGTACACTCATTTGTTGAAATTAATAGTGTCTTGTAATGACATGTAAAATGTAGGTAGCTAGCTAACGTTTTGTTGCTACAATTACAAAACTGTTTAGTAAGATCAAGTATTATACCAGACATGTTTTGTTGAAATAAGTAATAGTCTAGTCATTGCTAATGACGTCAGACATGAGCCATATTTTTGTGGTAATTACAAAACGTATTACTAGAAAATAATAATGTACAAAATGTGTTTTTTAGAAATAGATAACAGACTAGTAATAGATGTGACGTCAGACGTGATTTCTAATTATGGTTGGATTTACAAAACATTTTACTGGAAAAAAATATTGTATTGCTACTATTACAAAATCAACATTTACTAAAACCGATTTGTTGCGATTACTCCATGACCATTGCTTGAATGACTAAACACCTGTCGAAAAAACTAAATTTTGCTCAGAAACACAAAAAAAAAAATACTAAATCATTTTGTAATTATGACACAAAATTTTCTCTCCGTGTACAAGTTACTTCAGAATTGCCATATGAGACGCAGTGTGTCAGTGGTAGTCGCTTTCAAAGAGTTTCGTATTTATGAACTTATACAGAATGCCGTTTTAAAATGAGTTTGTGTTATTAAGGTCCATGTTCACCAAAAAGATGACGGTCTGATTGTCTAAAACAGCTGTTTAAAACAGATTTTTGTACGGGTAAATGTCACAGCAGATGAAAGTGACAGCTGTTTTTAGATAATCAAACTGTTATCTTTGGGTGAACACGGCCCTAAGTATACTTTTTGCTTTCCTATCATCGTTATTTGTAATACAGGTAGAAGAGACAAGGATGCGCAAAGGAAAAATCGGTTTCGTGGGTTATAAAAAAAAACAGTTGTTTCCCACAAAACTGCAAAGCAATATCTTATAAGCGCTTGCGCACTTGATAAGCATTCTTGCATAGGAGTTCCTTCCACCCCATATGCTTTGTCTAAACCAGCTGAGCTTGATGTCTGCCACATCTCATCTTATCAAGCGCTGCATTCTTTACATTTATCAAAGTACATTGATGATACATGAACAATCATCATCATCATCATCATCTGCCTAGCCTTTTCCCAACTATGCTGGGGTCAGCTTCCAGTCCTACCGGATGCAGCTGGATACCAGTATTTTACATGAAGCGACTGTTTATCTGACCTCCACAACCCGGTTAGTACCGGGTAATACGATATCCCTTGGTAAGACTGGTCGTCAGACTTTTTGGGCCACTGACTACCTAACGACTGTCAAAGATCTACAAATGACAGTCGGAACCAACGGCTTAACGCCCTTTTGAGGCATGGAGGAAACTCGGTATGTAAAGGGTGGTCATCCATCCACAGACCAACCTACGCAATGACCAGAGCGGCTGATATTATTTAACCACGAGTTCGCGATGATACATGAACAATCTTACTTCATATTTCACATGCTTTTAAAACTACGGTATTCGTTTCTCATTACATGCGGAGAATGAGGAAATATCGCAAGGAAAGTGTGAATAAATATGATGTCAGACTAGAGGAAGACCAGAAAAAAGCATGAATAGACTGTGGAAGATGATATTATGTCTAGAAAGGGACTACTGAGAAGGTGTCTATAAAAACGTATGGAAGAAGAGACATGAGAAAAGTGTCATAGGGCAAAAATATGAACGCCTCAAAGAAATGTCAGCATAATGGAGAGGCCGAAGCCTGCTGGGGCTGTGGGACAGTTCGAAAGAGATACCGTGGCTTCGGAACATAAAGGGCGAGGAAGGAACATGGTTTTAGTCAGTAAAATTCTGATACTCCCTCCTACTCCGCCCAGAGTGGGAGAAGTTATTTGATGATTTCCTATCCCAAAAAATATGAGAAAATAAGAATGATTTATTTAAACATGTTAACTCTTCTGATTCATAATTATGTTTAATTTTTGTCTACCAATCAAAACAGAAAACATGCAATTTCAACACCGGATAATTAAGGAAAGGTTACAAAAGCATATAATAAATATTTGAACTTCCTAAGCCAACAATTACGAAACATAACAATGAAAAACGTCCCTTATTTGTAACATTGCAACAAAAAGGTACACAAACAATTATTTCACAAAAGAGAATTATTTGCTCTGTAATTAAAAGTGACCCTAATGAAATAGTGTCATTAATTAGTTGTTTTTTTACGTAAAGAAACAAGGCGCTTTCTCATTCTGCCAGACTTTCTTCTGGTGTTAAATTAACAAGATTATTTTCTTTGTTTAGTTTTAAAGATAGGCTTTCATATTGATCTTGTTGTTTCGTAGAATAACGGTGAAATAATCTATTCTTGTGTTGGATTGTTTTAATTAGACGTCCTGCGCTTGTCGGTACCGGATTATATATTTTTAAGAAGCAATGTTAAACATTTCTTGCTACATGTTTTGCCTTTACGCTGATGTGGATTATTGCTGGATTTGTCGAGCTAATCCCGCCATCTTTTTTGTGGTCTGTCTGTGTAGGCGTCAGGTCTGAGCTCCACATACCCAACCTGTGAGAACCTTATGATTCCTGTGCTGACAGTTTCATTGAGCCGTTTGTGAGCCTTCCATCCGGTCAAGCATTACCGTGGGGGACTTGGAAATCTCTAAATATTTTATACTACGATCCCAAGTCAGAGCAGCAAAGAAAATTTCTTCAGATGAGGTTTCATGGATGGCTCAGATCTTAAGTGTGTGCGCGGCGTGTCCCCACAGACACTGGCCCATCTTTCAACTGGAGCTACATGCCTTGACACTCTTGATGATTTTATGACAGCATTAGCGAGCGGAGTTGTCGTAGTTGAATTTTGGGCCAAATATATTTAGTGATTTGCCATAGACACGCTAAGGTCCATATTCACCTAAAAGATAACAGTCTGATTATCTAAAAACAGCTGTTTAAAACACACTTTTGTATGGGAACATGTCACAGTGATAGCTATTTTTAGATAATCAGACTGTTGTCTTTTCGGTGAACATGGAGCTAAGAAGAAGATAGTCAACCTAGTGGTTATTCTTAGTCTTTTTCTAGCTGTGTGTTGATGCTGAAAGTAGTGCAAAACTATTACAATGTATTGATCATCAACATTTCAGCCATGAGACGTCCACTGCTGGACATTGGCATACCCCAAGGAACCTCCTTCCGGATTTCCGCTGGATGCGTCTCACGAGACCGGTCAATGTGGCGACACTTGGGGTATGCCAATGTCTAGCAGTGGACGTCTCATGGCTGAAATGTTGATGATCATCGGTCCACCTAGAGTAAGGTCTTCAAACGCAACGTCTTCTAGTTCGCGGTCATCACTCCAGACACTCGGTTTTTCGGCCTCATCGGCCAGCTGTTCTGAGAGCAATGTGACCTGCCCACTGCCACTTAAGTTTGGCAATTCTTCGGGCTATGTTGGTAACTTTGGTTTTCTTCATTTCTGATTCGATCGCGTAAGAAAACTCAGAGCATAGCTGGTCTTTTCTTTGCCCTTTGGGTGACTTAATACCTTCTGATAAGGCCCATAATTATGATTTACTTAAACGAATGAAACCATTCGTATTCAAGTAAGATTCTTGCACTACGTAGGTTACCTCTGCCATTCAGTCGTGTCTGGATACAAGAGACAAATTGGGATTGTTGAGGTACAATGATTCTGTCCCACCTCCCGTCCTGCTTGTACCCTAAATGACCCATGGAAGCTTCTAATAGTGTTGTTCCGAGACTAAGTTTCGTTCAACAGCAATCTAAAATTTTGGAAGTCCTCAACACATCGATCAGTACCCAATTAATGGGCATCATCAAACAAATGACGCATGACATTAACGTTGTACGCATCAGCTCGTACCATCCCCTAGAGAGAAGACCCTAAATTAGGATCTATCTGTAACCTTGCAAAAGCGGCGTATTTCACCTTGTTTCCTGTTCCCCCTCCCAAGGTTAATCAAGTATATCTCAAGTGTATAAATTATATTGTCAGTACCCAGCCTTGCTTACGTGTAATCGTTAGTAAACATCCTGATTTCGAAACAAAACCTACCTTGATACGGATCGTAACCGAGCAGAAACATCCGAAATCGAATATACAACTTACAACACAAGAGATAGAGTGCAGAATCGTTTGCTAATTCATTAATAAGATTGTTAACCTCACGCAAGTGCTTTCCGGGGCGTGATTTGTTGCGTCAAGCGATTCTGGTTGAAGAATAAATTTGTCTGTTCGCGAAAGTACTGGAGTTACCCAAAACACTGAATAATTGCTGAATAGACTTGGTGCTGTTACGGTTTTTGATAAGACTGCAGTGTTTATAATTCGTTTATTTTGTGGCAGTGGTTTTGCATTTTGGTTTTAGTTAACCCATTTCGTTCAAAAGAGGTTTGTGTGCTGGCCATTGATCCTGTTGAGTTTTGTTTCTTTTGAAGAACATTGTGGCGTTGTTTCTCGGGGCACTGAAACTAACCATTTACTTGTTAGGGATTACAAGTAAGTTGCCATACTAGTTGGGACGGCAAAATAATATACCTTGGCATAGTGCTAAATCTGGCCGTACGTCCTTGAAAATATTCGAAGAAATTTGACATCCAACCTTTTGTGGTCGATTCTCTCTCATAGAGGAGAGGAGCGGAGCTTGTTGTATCCCAGTAATGCAGTGAAGCGTTACATTCTAAATAAGAGCCACCGAGTTAACTGACGATTTCACCCTTATGTCTAAACGATAAGGTTAAAAATTGGTCGATCGGTAGTACATGGTTCTAAATATAGATATACTGCTTAACGTTCTTGGAAGTAAACTTCGTCCTAAGTAAAGTCTAGATATAAATTAGTTCGTTAAGTCATTGTCCTATGACAACACGACAGTAACCATTATTTCATTTTAATTCTATGACCCTTATCCCAATTTGTTTGAGGTCGGCGAAGCATGTGTTCTTCTTCCATACTGACGTTCCATACTTACGTTTACTGGTCATCTTACCAGACACCTCCTTTCTAGCCATATTATCCTTAAGAGGCCGGCGGAGCATTCATATTTCATACAAACGTAATACCAAAATAATTTGTAAATCAGACATATTCATAAGGTAGTGTGTATTTATTTCGATTGGATTACAGAATATCTTTGTTCCCCAACATATTTTTGAGAGGACAATTATACAAAAAGACGAGATATGAAGAATTTTAAATTTCCTTAAAAAACTTATTTTTCTTATCACTCTTGTTAAAATCAGTGTCCAATCAAAATATATATTTGGAAACCTAGATATTCTGTAATTCAATCTAAATAAATATACACTACCTTAGGAATTATATTCGTATTACGTTTATATGAAATCCGCATGCTCCGCAGGCGTCTTATCACAGTCCATAGTTTCTTTGAATAAATAAAAAAATACCACTGGACATTACACACCGCGCCATCTAGTGCGACACTAAGCAACGAGGCTTGTGTCTTTAGCCATTTCCTCATCACATTTATGTAGCAACATAACGAAGACCGTCCCTACCAATTTCATTATCTAATAGAAATAATTAAGTCTATATTTGCTCGGCATTACTCGTCTAGTACCTAATAAGCCTGAAATATATGTCTTAGTTAATTCCCAGGGCTAATTCAATGAGTTGGGTTTGCACTCACAACCTCTTGATTGCCATTTCGAGTCTCTGACGTGGGGTATAATAGGCTTGTTGTGTCTGCAAACAGATCAGACAATCCTCAGAAGGGAGATAGGTAGCTTTATAGGTATTATACCTGTATAGTAATAAATTTGTATTGTTAGTGAAGATTATGTTATACGCTAGAGATTAAGAGAAGTGAGCAAGTTTCCAGTATTACTTTAGATTACATGGAAGAGATAGAAAAGTGGAAGAACAATCTATCCCTGGCCCTAATCATATTTTAAAGGTTGTACACTCCCGCCTAGGCACTCCGAGGTAGAGTGAGTGCGAGAGTATAAATAGTTGTGCTCGTTTTGACTCACCGTCTTTTGCCGGCTCACGTGAGACATCTCGGAAGAGACAAAGAGAAAGTTCTCGGTCTAAAGTGTCACCATGAAACCGCTACCAAGATGAATGAAACAAGAACACATGGTAACTCCAAATGGTGACAGTTTATTGACATTGAAATCAAATCAAATTAAAAAAAAGAAGACTTTCCAGGTTTTGAAAATCAAAACGAATCATACGACGGATAGAATTATTTCAATGTACGAGAAACTTCAGTAATTTTAGGTACTAACTTTAAGTGAACACTATTTCCGAAAAGAACACTCTTGTCTAAACTACTTCTTAACAAATCGAAATTCCATGCCGTGCTTTCGAGCAATTCCGAAAGCGTTTCCGAAGAAAACGTTTTCAGAAAACACGAAAATTTTCTATAGAATGTTCTACACTAAGACCTGGGTGGAATGGGCAAGAACTGCCGGTGCAACTTAGATCGAGTGCCAAGCATTCAACGGTGTATGAATAGTGCATGTGCGACTTGATTTAAGTCAAAGTTTCTCAGCAAAATAAACAACAAATTCACGAATAGTTGTTACACTATATTAATAACAAATTGCATGATCTGACATTTAATAGTAATTTATTTCATTTAATTGACATCAACAATTATACTGGTGACAATTTTTATTTGACTAAAGATAGGCATCTTGTGGACAGGTGCTATCTTTCACACTATTGTAAAAGACAGGTAGCTGTGTCGCTATCATATTATTTTTTTATTACAGCCAAGAACTTGGCTAATCGAGTTGCCTCTGTTGAGCAATGCAATACTCAGTTAAATTACTCTGCCAATAGTTTGATCACAATTAATGAATCAGTCAATTATTTAAATTAGAAATTCAGACAACAGAGGCAACCTCTTGCAACATTATAAGGAAGCCAGATAATGAATCAGGCGAATGTTTTGTGAATTTTAATAGTATCAACTTGGTTCACCAAAATATTCAAGGATTTTTAAACAAGGAATTAGAAGTAGAACTTTTTTTGAATTGTAATAACATAGATATTCTTTGTATAACGGAGCATTGGCTAAAAAATGATCAATTAATTTTCAATTTCAGTAATCACCAGGTTGGTAGTTCATTCTGCAGGGTAAATGCTATACATGGCGGCGCATTAATCCTAGTAAATAACCAGCTTAAATTTAAAGACCGCAAGGATATTGTAAGCCTATCTGTTGAGCGAACAGTTGAAATAGCCTGTATAGAATTGGAGCAGTTTATTATATTAAGTGTGTATAGACCTCCTTCAGGGTTGTATGACTGTTTTGAAAGGGTAATGGATGAAGTATTGCATAAAATCAGTAGTTCCAAAAAGTCTATAATCTGTTGTGGTGATTTTAATATTAATTTATTAGAAAATTCTGGATTAAGTTCTAAAATTATAAGCCTGTTTCAGTCATACAATCTTGATCACAAATTTCTTGAGCCTACTAGAATAACCCCAACTAGTGCTACTTGCTTAGATAATATTTACACTGATATTATACCTACCCAAAAAGTAATTATTAACTTAATTGATTCAGATCACTGTGGGCAATTGATCACAATTCCAAATGTGGACAAGAAAGTTTCTAAAAAAGATATCATTGTTAATCCTAAAAGTAAAAATCGCCTGGAAACTTTTAAAACTAAACTTATATCTAAATTACCTCTTTTGTCAACCAATGGTGATCCCAATCAACACTATAACGATTTTTTTAGTATGTATTGCACACAATTTGAAACTACATTTGTCCCTAAGACAATCTCGGTTAATAGTAACGCTTCTTTCAATGACTGGGCCACCGTTGGTATTCATAAGAGTCGAAAACGACTGTATGAGCTGTATGAAGAGCGGACATATGTAAACACTGTAGAATTTAATTTGTATGTTAAGAATTATTCTAAATTATTTAAAAAAGTTTGTTTTATAGCAAAGTCACGTTATTTGAGTTCAAAAATAAAAAATAGTAGTAATGTAATTAAAATGACATGGAACGTTATTAATAGCGAAACGGGAAGGTCTTGCAACCGAAGTAGTGACATCAGCCTGGCTATTGGCGATAATGTTTTAAATGCAGACAATCAAGTTGCCACGGCCTTTGAAAATTTCTTTGCGGATATTCCCGTATCGACTACTAAATCGCTAAACTCGTCACCTGCTGCTGCCGAGTCTTTACTTAAGGAAAACGTTTCAGTCTGTGATTCCGAATTTAACTTTCATTATGTAACCTGTAAAGATATAATTAAAATCTTTCACACCTTAAATGTTAAAAAGACCGCCGATCTATGGGGTCATTCTGTGGACGTGGCTAAATCTATTATAAACATTGTAGCTCCTTCTTTAGCAGTAATATTTAACGATTGTATTGACCGTGGTGAGTTTCCTGATCTAATGAAATATAGTAAAATAATACCATTATTTAAATCGGGTAGTACATCAGACCCCACAAATTATAGACCTATTTCAGTACTACCAACATTTAGTAAAATTTTTGAAAAATTAATTTTGGAACAAATGCAAAGTTTTTTTAATAAACATAAGTTATTGCATAAAAAACAGTTCGGTTTTACAAGGGGTCGTTCAACTACCGATGCCGGTGTTGAACTTTTAGGACACATTTATAATGCTTGGGAGGACAAATTCGATGCTTTGGGAATTTTTTGCGATTTATCCAAGGCTTTCGATTGCGTTCTTCATGAAACTTTAATCAGGAAACTACACCACTACGGAGTCCGTAACGCCTCTCTGGATCTTCTTACTTCATATTTGAGTGATAGGATTCAGAGAGTTGATGTTAACGGGGAAAGATCTCCCGGATCCGTAGTAAGAATGGGGGTACCCCAGGGCTCAATTCTTGGTCCATTTTTATTTCTCATTTATATAAATGACTTGCCTTACCTCATAAAGGATAATCATGATATAGTATTGTTTGCAGACGACACTTCTCTTTTATTTAAACTTAAACGTCAGCAGTTAGTTACGGATGATGTTAATAGCGCCCTGGCAAAAGTCGTTAATTGGTTTAATGTTAACAATCTACTCCTGAATGAGAAAAAAACCAAATGTATTAAGTTTACGATACCCCATGTAAGACAAGTGGAAACTAGTGTAGTAATCAAGGATGAAGAGTTGAAACCGGAAGACAGCACAGTGTTCTTAGGCATAACTTTGGATGCCAAGCTTCAGTGGGGCCCGCATATACACAAATTGTCAAAAAAACTTAGCTCTGCAGCATACGCCGTTAGAAAAATTCGTGATTTAACTGATTTGGAAACAGCCCGTTTAGTCTACTTTAGTTATTTCCACAGCGTGATGTCGTACGGTATCCTCTTGTGGGGCAATGCCGCCGATATTCAGACTATATTTGTATTGCAAAAAAGGGCAATTCGTTCAATTTATAAATTAAGTCCCCGATACTCCCTCAGAGAAAAATTTAAAGATATTAATATTCTTACTATGCCCTCTCAGTATATTTATGAAAATCTTTTGTACGCACACAAAAATATTAATTTGTTTAAAAAATACAGTGATATCCACAACATAAATACGAGAAACAAACACAAATTTATTATTCCTGCTACGAGGCTCAAGAAAATAGGGGGAACGTTCAGATGCCAATGTATACGTTTTTACAATAAACTTCCGAGCCATATTCAAGCACTTAGTCTAAATAAATTCAAATCGTTTATAAAACAGAAGCTATGCCTGAAAGCCTACTATCACGTTAATCACTACCTCGATGATAAAAAGGCTTGGGATTAAGCTGCTCCAATGAAATTTGCTCTGCGAATATAGTAATTTCGGACTTCGCTTGTTTATTATTGATTCCTTTCTTTTATACACTTTGACATGAATGGTTATTATTATTATTATTTTTTTTACTTTATTGTTTATTTTTTTGTGTGTGTGTGTATTTGACATGAATATTTCCTTGTGGCTTTTGACATTTAATGACTTGACATGAATACTTAGTTCAGTATTTTATTATTTTTTACATTTTTAGTTTATTTTTTATTGTTTTGTGTGTGTGTATTTGACATATCGTATTTTATTGACATTCATTTTGTAAATTATTATTAATTTTATATTGTATTTTTGTGTTTTTTTGTGAATGTGAGGACCATGTGGGTTACATTTTATTTGTTTTTTTTTTTATTTTTTTTTACCCCTCAACCGTCTGACAGTTTGAGTTCTATAAGCGACCTACCCAAATGTCCTTTCTTTGGTATTGTTCGTCGTTTCGTTGAGCTCCTTGTGTTATAAGTCGAGCTACACGATAACTGACAAATGCTTGCACTGACTGGACAGGTTTACTCAAATCTGTATGGTTCTTTCTTCAAAAGACCATCTCAGACACTAATATCTACATGATCCTCATGTGAATTGAGCAAGATTATGTCTGGACTTCAAAAGAGACTATGACCTCTGAGTTTGTTTCGGCTGTTTCTTCTCAGAGTAGTCAGGTACGAAACACCGGCCCCATCGAGTTTAAAAAAAATTGACGTGTAAAAGTGTTTGTGAAAACCTACTTACAAAATAAAGATCATTTATCATTTATCATTTATCATTTACGTGTGAAAAAGAATTGTGGGGTAGTGCAACAAATTGTTTTTCGGTTTTGATTTGTTCGGATCTTGAAATAGTTTAAAGTTAAAGATTTTTGATTTTACTTTCATTATTAATCTATTCTATTTTCATTAGATGCAGTACTCTATACTTAATAAACGGTTTTAATCGATACGAGAAAACAGATTCAGACAAAACCCCACTTTTTTGTTATGGTTACAGATTTCAGTTGATATTTTGAACGCTATTAGCAGTTATTTCTACAATTTCTCCTCTTACACATTTGTTTCTTAAAAACAAAACTAAACATAAACAAGTCAAGAGGTTAGGCGCGCTTGCAATTTGCTAGTTGTTTTTGTGGGGTTACTTATACATAATATCGACAGTAACTACATCGACCGGTCACTGTATCGACAACGTTCCTTCGAGGGGTTAATGAGTCGACAGTACACTAGATCGACGGTACGCTACATCGACAGTACATCAAATCGATTATACGCTATACCGACAGTTCGCTAAATTGACGGTACGCTACATCGACAGTACAGCAAATCAATGGCAGTGCCATCGAGGAACATGCAATTGATTCGAACCTTGATTGTTTTAAAATAGAGGACCTTGAATAAATTGTACCAGTCATAAAGATCCCTTTACTTCAGCTGTCGGAGTGTTTGTTGAGCTCTTCCTAAAAAATCTCATTCACTGTTCCTTGTAAGAAAATTATAAGAATATGCTCGTAAATGTTTGCGTTCGTCGTAAAAGGTTTATGACATAGGACGTAGGTAAACGTAATTGTGGAAGCTTATTTATTTATTTATTGAGGCTTTCTTAGTTTGCCGAGTGACGTCATCAAAATGAGTACTCAACGTGGTTCAGAATTAACTTCCCACCATGTTTTTTTGGGGTCTGTAACTTCATTGTATGAATGGGTCAAAGTAAGTCATGCCGCGCAAGCGTAAACCAAGCGGTGCAAAAAATATTTTGATATTCTCTGTACTGATATTGTATGTACGGACGTAGAAGCTATTTGGTTTATCCCACGCAACAACGTAACTAACTAACTATAATAATTCATGCATACCTGCACAGTTTAAGGCCTGAATTCCTCCTACGCTGACGCGGTCGCATACGGTCGGTCGCGTACATCAGCGGAAACATGTAGCATCATACGTTCCACAGCAGTCAGCGTCGCAGTATGGTGATGTATAGAAAACAATGTATAGTCGTACGCGCGACCGACATCAGCGTAGTAGGAATTCAGGCACAACTGCACATGCATAACCCGTCGTATATGGCTGGCTTTTGTCGGAGCCGTTGTCCAACTGCACCGGAGGAATATGACCGTGTGGTATAAAATAGTACTTCCAAAGCCTTTCAAAAGAACAAATCTCAATTCCATACTTTCCACCAGTTCTTTTTTATTCATACATTCCACACCACAAAACTACAACTCCAAACATTGCCGTACACACAACAAAACGCACGCTGTATAACATAAAGGGTGTTGCCACAAAGCTTCGGGATAAAGAGATTAATCATAGGCCGTGAACGCGGTTAACCGGCGTTTGTGTGAATCGCGTGTGGCGTGCCTGTGGTAGCGGCAACACGTAGTCAATGTATGGAATTCGAAGTTTTAGTTTAAATATTTTGTTGTATGTATAAGAACAATAGTTGTATAGTCAATAATATGTGAATAATCAGTTGTCATGGTATGGGTATGTGGTGCCGAGGAATGAGGACAATATGGTTAGCAAAGTTTTGAGTATGAATGTAGAAGGTTAATAGGAAAACCAAAGAAACAATTGTGAAGGATGGTATGTCTAGAAAAAAGGGACTGCTGAAATGACAAGTAATAGACGAGATTTCATCTCTGTGAGAGGGACTATGCTTATTTCATAACACAGCAGCTTTCAGGGGTAGCTTTCGCTTTGCGGCTTCCAAAATATGGAATATTACCTACCTAACAGCACAATACACACATTCAGAAGACGTTTACAACGTATCTAATAGAACCGCAACGAAGTTGGACATGCTCATACTGAATGTCTCAATATGATGTAAAACTATCCTACCCACCTATCTAATTAACCTGTTTACCTAATGGTTTGTTTTGTCTTACACTTTTCTCGATTTTTATATGTTATTGTATGTTAGTGTTGCCCAAATGCAAGACCAAGACGAAACCTTAGCCAGTCTTGGTCTTGCGTCCATATACCAGGTCTTGATCTTGGTCTTGCAAAAATGCAAGAACAAGACCAAGACTGCAAGACCGAGACTGATTTTGGGCAACACTATCGTATGTATATGTCACCGTAAAATTGTCAAACACGTTATATTACAATATAACGTGTTTTTTCTCGCGATATTGTAATATCTCGAATTATTGTCAACTGAACATACGGAAGTATCTCTGCCCCCATAATCGGGACTTGGGGCACCCCCCCGTTAGGTTAGTTAGGTTCCTTTAAACCCTGCACTCGGAAATAGGGGCCCCGCGAAGCGGGGCTCCGTCGACTACGCTTTTTAGGGGGAATCTAAAGTGTTTTAAGGTTATGTTATATTAATCGGTATTTCTCAGGAATGGTGCATTATCTTTTCATGAGAGTTGCGCCACTGGGCAAGGGGGACCCCTCCTTCCCTCCACACCGCGTAAGTTGACCACCATCGCATGCATTTCACGAAAAATAATGCGTTTTGTTGTAAGCAGTATGTTCATTTGACAATAATTCGAGACTTAACAATATAACGTATTTGACAATTTTACGGTGACATATACACTTTTATTCTATTTTAGTATCTGAATCGCCTCATACACATAATACCCAATTAGAACACAAACAACACAAAACTGTTTTATGTCCGTAACATCTCCATAACAGGTTAAGTTAAAACCAGCTTCGTGCACTAGCTCCTGCGCAGTTTGCTGAACTGAACCTATTTAGCGCAGCCGTGAGACATACTCAATCATTTCGTTTTTTTTTCTGTTTAGTTTGAAGTTTTTGTTGTGTGGCGTTTTTTTTTAATTTCTTTATATTCCTATTTTTGTTTGTTGTGTGCTCTTGTGGCATGTGCCAAATAAACATGTTTTCTTTCTTCATTCTTAACTGCTGTGCTTGTTCCAACCTCATCATCACCTATGACTTACAATTTGTAAGTCGCGGCCGTTTCCTTTTCCTGTCGGTTATTTTATTTTGGTCTGTGTAGTCTTCAATTGAGACTCTGGTTGACTGGCGCAATGCAGTGATTTGTAAGATAATAAGTGGCAAAATAAGAACTTTGTTTCCAACTCAACAGATGATGATGTTTGATGTTCGTGATGATAGTAAAAGGTGGTGGCTCGGTTGTATAGTTATGTTCTCATAATTTTTTTTTGAAGTTCCGGAGAAACATCCATTCCTGAAATTTGTGAGTTTCAAAACACCCATTAACTATAAAATGTGAAAGTGACATCAACGTACGTACCAACGAACTGTACGTTTTCACGTATTCAGTACATGACTGAAAACCCCACATAGACATTTTTTATTGGTTTTAACAAACTGCTGAACCATAAGTGTTGACTGTTGTAAGATATTGCACTTTTGTGAGAGATAGTTGTTTTTTTAATAACAGACGAAAAATTTTTTTGAGTCTGGATTCGTGTACCTAATATGCATGACAACAATTTCAAAAAATACAAATCTATTTAGTCCGTCGGTTAGAGTATTGGAAAAAAATGGACACTTATTTTTGGTTTTTGTAAATCAATGAATTATTGACAAAGTCAGTATGCTCTAAAAAAATTACCTAGGCGTGACGTATTGAAAATTTTAAAAGCGTCGTTTTTGTGTCAATTTGGTTTTACGTAACAAAAACAAAGTTAAAAACAAAAAAGAGATAAACGTACCTATATTATATTTGTATATGCCTACATCTTTTTTTTTTGTTTTTAAATTCTATTGTAGCTCAAGACTAATTTTTTCATTACATATGATTAGGGAAACTGATTGTGATATAAAAGTTATTAAAGACATAAAGAAGTTATATTTATTATCATGTTATTAAACTGTACTGATTTTAATCGAATTTTTAATTTAGTTTTGCTATAAAAGAAACGTCCCAACACTAGTACACTGGTTCGTAGGTGCCGAATGTGGAATAAAAGTTAAAATAATAAACTATTCCACTAAGGGCACCTGCAAAAAATATTGATAGGTGCCGAATGTGGAATACCTCAGGTGCCATTACCTCAGGTGCCCTTAAAGCAGTTGCCCAATGTGGCATACGTCAAAAATACGGGTCAAACATTTTTTGATCATCTAACTGACGGAATAATTAGATTTGTTCTGTCGTCTACCCTATTCTCGGCAAACGTATGTGTGATGTCCTTTACACCTTGTATTGTACTGAAATAAAAACCATAATTCTCTAACAAAAAAGTACACAATAGAAAAAAACTAAGGAACACAGCATGCCAGTGATCAATGTTCCCCTCGCCGAGAATTCCGTGGTCTGTGGCCGTGGCGTGGGTGTGGCGGCAAAAACGCAGCCTGACTTTATTTATCGCTGGAGATTTTTCCTTTACAGGGAAGCGTTTTATAGGTGTTACGAGGTATATTAGTTACGTGTCTCGGTGTGCGTCAATAGGACACGTGCTGGATTGACTTGTTCATTTTTGTTTGGATGAGGTGCAATTTGACGACACTAGGTGCCTTTTATGGTTCCTTCTTAGTTTTGCGGGGATGTCAGAAATTGTTTGATGTATATCCGTATGTGAAATTGTATCGATAAAGGTATGTTCAACCTTTGAGGTTCAGTAAAAACTGGCTTTCACACTATGGTGATATTAGTTAGACATTTTCATTTCCGTAGTTCATACAAACGAAATCCAAAATAATTTGTAAATCAAACATATTACAGAATATCTAGGTTCCCAAATATTTACTTTGATTGGACACTGATTTAAACAAGAGTTATGAGAAAAATAAGTTTTCTATAGAAATTTAAAATTCCTCATATCTCGTCTTTGTATAATTGTCCTTTGAAAATATATATTTGGGAACATACGATATTTTGTAATCCAATCGAAATAAATATCTACACACAAGCAGAAGAATATGTTTGATTTATAAATTATTTTGGTATTACGTTTGTATGAAATACGCATGCTCCGCCGGCCCTTTTAATTAAAATAATAATTGAAATTACCATTGATTGCCTTGTTGGTCTAGTGGTCGCAATCGCAGCTGCTGAGCGTGAGGTACTAAAGTAGTAAAACAAGTGTCGCAAACAATTGCAGGTCATCTAAGTTATATAATAAATTTATGCATTTCTACTGGAACTTACCCAGAAAAACTTAAAACATCTGTTGTTATTCCTCTCCACAAAAAAGATGAAAAAAACAATATGGGAAATTATAGACCTATAGCTTTGATACCCATCTTCTCAAAGGTATTCGAAAAAGCCATTCATAGTCGTCTCTACAATTTTTTAGAAAAATATAATAGCTAGCGAACAAAAAGGATTTCGCAAGGGTAAGTCCATTAACGCTGCAATATATGAACTTACTAACATCGTTTTGACTAATATGGACAAAGAAATCCAATATGTGCTCTTTTCATGGATATGAGTAAAGCCTTTGACAGTGTTGATCATAACATACTGCTTCAAAAATTAGATTCATATGGCATAAGAGGAAAGGCACTAGACCTCATTCGCTCGTATCTATGTGATAGGAAGCAACTAACAGAAATAACTAGAATGTGCCTTAAAACACGGGATGAGAAGACATATAGATCCCAAACTAGATCCATAAAACTGGGAGTTCCACAGGGTAGTGTCTTGGGTCCCTTGCTTTTTCTAATCTATATTAATGATCTCCCTAGACACATAAATCATCCCATGGTACTTTTTGCAGATGACAGCACTGTAGTAATAAAATGTGACAGTCAAAATAACTATGAAAATGAAGTTAATGAAACATTAAGAACTATAATTAAATGGTTAATTGATAACAATCTAAGGATAAATCTAGAAAAAACAAACATAATGCACTTTCACCAAAGAACTGAACCGAAAAGTATTATTGTAAATTATAAAGGGCAGACAGTAGAATCTGTAACAAATACAAAATTTCATAATTATTGACTACAGACTTTCATGGACAACCCATATAGACAATCTCTGTAAAAGAATCAACAAATCCTCATTCGCTCTTTACAAGCTCTCTAAAATAGTTAACAAAGAAGCGATTTTAACGGCCTATCACAGACTGGTGGCACCTTTACTAAGATACGGCATTATATTTTGGGGTAATTCCGTAGACAAAGAAATTATATTTAGAGCTCAAAAGAAGTGCATTAGAGCAATGTGCCAAATAAATAGTACAATTAGCTGTCAACCTTACTTTAAAAATCTAAAAATTCTCACATTGCCTTCCCTATACATTTACGAATCAAATATTTTTGTGAAATTAAATCCAAGCTTCTATAAGACTGCTGTCAAAAGCTATTATCGAAAATTAAGGGATAAAAAAAGGCTAGAGGTACAAATACCTTATGGTAAATCGGCACTATTAAATAAAAGTATTTTATGCATGACACCAGTAATCTATAATAAATTGCCTGATGATATTAAACAATTACCAATCCGCCAGTTTAAAAAGAAACTACATTCATTTTTAATACACAGATGTTATTATGATGTCAAAGACTACGAGTACTTGAGTGACAAATATTGTATTCCTATGACAGAAAAGGAAAAATAATTATCATATTTTCCCACATATGAACGCATTTATTGTGAATTGTATTTTGAATATCATTAAATTACTTGTGTCTTTCCTCTTTTTTTTTTTAATTTTTATGTAAAAATATAATTTGCAATGTTCTAATAATGAATTATGACAAATATGACTTGGAATTTAATTTGTATGTAAGTACTAATAATTTGGAATATTTTAATAATGTATCGAGACTAATATGACTAATAACTTCTGATTTATATTTTATTATTGTATGCCTCAACGGCGGGACATAGCTGAACTTATTTAATTATTTAAGACCTGCATTTATGATGTATACCTATAGTCCACAATAAAGATGATTTGATTTTGATTTGATTTGATTTGAGGTCCTAGGTTCGATTCCCGAGTTGGGCAAATTGTTTTTGGAGTTTTTTTTTCAGGAATGTCTCTATAGCAGCCTCGGAATCTAGATTTGTGCCCAGTTGATGGTAATAGTGTCGCCCCCTAATACATGAAACTTAAAAATGACGAAATGTGAGTAAACAATTTTTAGGTACACTTCTACCTACTCCTTCAGGGGTTACAGGCGTGATGTTATGTTCTAATAATAATGTGAAAGTTTGAGGACTTCAGAGATATAAAAAAAATATATATCGCTGGCCATTACACACAGCGCCATCTAGTGCCACACTAAGCAAGGCTGTGTCGTGGACACCAGACAGTTGATATACTACATATATACTTTTTGTTTGTAAATACATTACTTATTATACATATAAACATCCATGACTCGGAAACAAAATGTCCATGCTCATCACACAAACATTCGCTCGTACCGGGATTCGAACCCGGGACCCTAAGAACGTAAGGCAGCCTCACTACCGCTTCGCCATTCGGGTCGTCAAATATTAAAACAGCGAAAAAGTCGACGTGTTTAATTGTTCAGAGACTTTCTGAAATAAACTGGTTGTCTGTAAAGTCGGTTTACTGACGATAGTTGAACGTGACAACGTCTTAAGAAAATACTGATGGAATGGTAGCATTTTTTGACACCACATTCACTTTTCACTGCACTTGATACTCGATCAAAACATGCAAATGTACTATAGTATAGCAGCTGTCCACGCAGACGCATCGCTCACTCAAGTAGGAGAGAGACGGATGTCGAACGCTGCCGAACGCAAAGGCCGATTGTGCTTCTTTGTCACTCGTTCCGCGCTCTCGCTTGCACTTCAAGCCTTACATGGAACGGCTCAGAGCGATCAGCGAGGTAACGCCGCATGAGGTAACGCCGCATGAGTCATGTTTTTTCGTGCGTGCAGCCGGCGCTATCGAATTAAAAGACGTTGTCACGTCAAAAAACGAGCGTCGTTTTTCAGACGGTTATTTTAAGCTAATTGATAGAAGCAGCTAAGATCGTTATGAATTTAATTGTGAGTTTGAAATCCGTGCAGAATTGCCCTAGAAGTACATACACAGATCTTATTGGTTACAATCTTCGGAAAGGTCAAAGTACGTTGTACATACAACCAATGTCGCCGAAGCAAGAAAATATTAGTACTATATGTACTGTTATATTAGTACTTACCGCTCTGTAATTTTGGCATTTTGTGCCTATCCTTAATGGAAAAAGGAGAGAGTTTTACGCAAGCTTCGGACCGAATAGAATCCGAATTATTGCATTCTAGTACCCAACAACTTTACCCACCCTTTAGTACTTAGCGCTCTGTAATTTTGGCATTTTGTGCCTATCCCTAATGGGAAAAAGGAGAAAGTTTTACGCAAGCTTCGGACCGAATAGAATCAGAATTAGTGCATTCTAGTACCCAACAACTTTACCCACCCTTTAGTACTTAGCGCTCTGTAATTTTGGCGTTTTGTGCCTATCCCTAATGGGAAAAAGGAGAAAGATTTACGCAAGCTTCGGACCGAATAGAAAACAAATTCGTGCATTCTAGTACCAAACAACTTTACCCACCCTTTAGTACTTAGCGCTCTGTAATTTTGGCATTTTGTGCCTATCCCTAATGGGGAAAAGGAGATAGTTTTACGCAAGCTTCAGACCGAATAGAATCCGAATTAGTGCATTCTAGTACCCAACAACTTTACCCACCCCGTTAGGGCCCCCGCGCACTAGTCAGCCTGGCTGCGCAGCCAGGCTGCGGCAGCCAGTAAAACATATGACGTTGTATAGGAGCCCGCGCACTAGGCAACCACGAATTCCCGGCTGCGGCAGCCAATACAACGCGCTTGTTTGCACGGCAGCCGGCTGGCTGCGCGCAGCCAGAACGTGTGTAGGCGAATGTATGTGGCTGCGGTCAGTCTCCGCGCACTAGTTGTAGCAGCCAGACGTATTTTGCGTTCCGAACTTTGATAAGATGACTTTCGATACAGAGAAATTTATTCGGGAAATTGAAAGCCGTAAAGCAATTTGGGATATAACATCAGAAGAATACAGTGATCGGGATTTAAAGAAAAGAAGATGGGAAGAAATCACGAACAAAATGTGCTCGGAAAATTTATCAGAAAATGAAAAAAATGAATTTGGTAAGCATGTATTTTTATTTATTTATTTATTTTTATTTATTTATTATCTGGATTATACAGTATAATACAGGGTGATTCTGCAACACCAATCAATATTTTTGTAAGGTATCGCAGAATAACTCTGTATTAGTTATTGTTCTTTTTTGTACTTAACTAGGTATTTTCACTTCAATGTTTTATTTAGATAAATAGGTAGGCACTATTCTAATGCGTATCTGTTTTGCCATTCTAACGGATTTGCATTAATAAAATAATCCGCAAATAAATCCCTATAAGATGCTGATGATCGGCTGCCTCTATTTGTGGGTCCACCGGTTATTTCCAGTTCTGGTGGAACGTACAGTGTGTCTTGAAATCTATACCCGTCTCTTTCGCGCACGTAGTTATGTAAGACACAGCAAGCTTGTACTATGGCAATTGCAAGTTCCTGTCGGACATCTAGTGGACGGTGAAAAATTCTCCATTTGTTGGCTAAAATCCCAAATGTGCATTCTATGTACCGCCTTGCCCGAGACAATCTATAGTTGAAGATTCTTTTCTCCGCTGTTAAACTCCTACCTCCATAAGGTCTCATTAAATTTTCACATAAGCCAAATGCCTCATCCCCCACTATGACGTATGGCATCGGTACTCCATTATTTGATATGGGGCGCTTCTCCGGGATTTGTAAATCTTTGTTGACAAGTTTTTGATACAAAATGGATTCTTTATATATAGATGAGTCGCTACATTTTCCATAAGCCCCAACATCTATATATGTGAACTTGTAATCTGCATCGCATACAGCAAGTAAAACGATGGAAAAATAATTTTTATAATTATAGTACAGTGATCCTGAATCGCTGGGTTTTATCACTCTTATATGCTTTCCATCGATGGCACCAACGCAATTGGGATAGTTTGCATTTTCATTGAAACCTTTTGCTATTTCAAGCCACCTCTCTTCATTTAATTCTGGAAACGATGACTGTCTCATATTCTCCCAAATCGCCATGCAAACTTTATATATGATATCTCGGACAGTTGTATGTCCAATCCGATAATTATGACTCAATTCCATTAGAGAACATCCTGTAGCAAGATATCTGTAACAAAGAACAAATATAATTTTCAGGTAAATCTCTACAGAGCAAGTGGAAGAACATCAGGACTAGTTACAGCAGGGAAGTAAAACGCAGAGCTGGTGTTAAAAGTGGATCAGCAGCTTCGCGCAAGAGTCCATACGTGTATTTCGAACAACTTCATTTTCTTCGGCCCACCGTACTAATGAATGAAACTCAAAATAGCATGGATGAAACACGAACTGCCGAAACCAACGTTAACAGCGGTAGTACTCAAGGTGAACGACCTGATTCCAAAAAGAAGAAGACAAGTGACGACGATAATTTGGTGCAGGTATTAAGGGAAAGTATTGTAATGAGAGGAGAGCGTGAAAGAGAGCAAGAGTCTGATTCAGATAGACTATTTATGCTTTCACTTCTAGATGATTTTAAAAACATCCCGAGACATCGTAAGCTTTCTACAAAAATGGAGTTAATTGAAGTTATAAAAAGAGCTCAGATGGAAACTCACGATTCCGAATTTAGTCCGTTTCGCCAACGTTATGTTGATTATGAACCAGGGACTTCGGCCGCCAGATCATATAGACCACAAACATCGTTCAGTGGACAATATCGCCAAGGTCAAGGATACTCAACTGAATATGGACCGGAAACCACAAGCAGTGGGCAGTATCGCTATGGATACTCGACACACTCGAATTATAGACCAGAAGCCTCGACCACTGAAAGCCGCCGTGGGTATTCTACGGCTGTTCCAGACAGGCAAGACAATACTGTTTATACTGATGCGTTATCACCAACTGACACAAATGCAACAGATATGTCTCAGGGTTCTGAATTACTAGAATTATTTACTACACAGGACAACTTGAACTAGGTAATTCATTACCATACATGTAAGAAATAAATAATAAATGTTATGACTAATTAACAATATCTTTCATTTTCGTACTCACCTCAAAGTTATCACCAGTTTTTCTTCAGGACTTATACAAGCTCGCATAGGAGTATCAATGCCCTTGATTGAATTTCGTATTTTTTCCAAAAGGTTATCAAACGATTGCACTGACATCCTCGTGTAGTTAAAAAACCGGTCTGGGAATGCGCGAACATCTTTGAAATAGGTTTGGAATAAGCCTTTTGAATGTCTTTCTAGAAAAAGAGGATGAATCCAGTGTCTTTTCTTTGTTTTGCGTTTTTTACGAGATAGATAAGCAATAATTATAAGTTCTTCCACGTCCATATCGCTCGACGGAAGGATCTAGACTAGTCGTTGATTGGCTGCTATAACTGGCTGCGCAAATATTCTGGTTGCCGCAGCCTGGCTGCGCAGCCAGGCTGACTAGTGCGCGGGGGCCCTTAGGCTACAAAACCGTGATGTTACGTATGTGCTGTGAAAGCGGTAAACCCAACGGTTAACTCGAATAGCAGCCAGCGTACGATGTAACTTTATTTGACTTTTACTGCAAAGCTGCCATGTAGTTGTTGGTATGAAAACTATTTACTTTATAGCGTGGATGACGACAGTTCTGTAAAGGGTTGTGTTAGACTGACATTTGTGGAAGGCTCGTTTAAGGTGCGTACAGACTATACAGGGTGTATTTCACCTCATCAAAAACCGTTAACCAAGCATTCTGTACACCAAACTAAGTAACTTTCCGCAAAAAATGTTGCTGGGAAACAACTTTTTTTTTTGAGGTTATAAATCATGTTTTGTTGTATAACTCAATGTAACACACACAAAACATTGTGCGGATGGATGGATTGAATATTACGGAGGTCGTAGATATTAAAAGTAAAAATAATGCGACAAAAAGTGGTATTTAAAAAAAATTCTTGCAACTTTGACCCCCTATATCTCCGTAACTAGAAGGTTTCCAGGTATGTTGTAGGACAAAAAAAATTATCAGAATGACGAGGAGAACAAGTGCCTTTCGTATTCGTTAAGAGGTATTTTACACCCTTTATAAAATGTTTTTGATAATGTGGACACTGAATGTTATAAAACATGTTATAATAACATGTTATTGAAATACACAACAATGTTATATAATTTAGTCACGTGTACTCAAACGCGCGAGCGCAGCGGGGGTCGCGTTTGGCGTTTTATTTTCTTTTGTTATTTGAAAATACAACAGTCGCTGCCGCAGCCAGCAAAACGCCCTCTCGTGTCGACATTGTGGATAGCACTGAAGAACGACAAATGACAATGGTTATATAACATTGTTATATTGCATTGTTGTTCTAATGTGTACAGTATTGTTTTATGTTGCAATGTTGAATAACAAGATTACATAATGTGGACGTGTTATAAAACACAAGTTATATAATATGTTACATAGTCTGTACGCACTTTTAGATCTAAGCTCATCACCAGTACTTCCGTCTGTCATACGGAATAGCTTTTTCAATTTCCCTGTTGCCCGTTTATTATATCAGTTACTGATAGGTCAAAATCAAAATATTTTATTTCACATAGGCCTTCAGCCTATAAAACGTTTTGCTTTTCTCTACGGGCTGCACAGTGTGGGTTGATTGTTTCCTATACAGAAGAACGGGCAAAAAGATGCATGGTTTATCTTTTTTAATATGTTTATGTTAGTGGTAACGTATGAGAAAACGGCGCAGGCCCGATAACAAATCGTTGCTTACTTCATAAAAACCTTAAATAAGAGCGGGAGTGGTGGGCTCTGGGATCTGGCATCTTAGGGCATTCCCTTGCCACTTTACTTCCGTGTAGTGTCATCAAACTATTATGTGCCTAATTCTTCAATATTACATATCCATAACATGCCATCCAATTCTCAGACGATTTCTCGGTTGCTAAAACCATTTCAGAATATCCTTACAAGACTTATAGGTTCCTTAAATGGCTATAGTTATGCATAATATAAACATGTTTCGACGTAGGTACAATTGATGCAAGTGAATACATCGACATGTTTGTATAAAAGCTTGGTGAACATCGCGTTGCGTGCGCTGACTTGTTTGACTTTACTGTCACGGGGAGTAAGCGTGAACGAGGCACGGTATTGCGTGACGTGAAATAGGTCTGTGAACGTAATCCATTGTTTTGTATAAGTTATAAACGTGACTTCACTTGTGTTATACTCACTTTTCTGCCTGTTTCAAATGATGAAAAACACCCTGATATTGAGTCATTTTGAAGCTCGTGGCTAAATAAAAACAGCCGCTCGGGTTCATCTTTAGTTTAAGCCGTAGGCAAAAGTTGGTTCGGATGGGTGACCACCTTTACTTACAGAGTTCTTCCGTACCTCGGAAAGCACGTTAATCTGTTGGTCCCTGCTGTCATTTGTACATCATTGTCAGTCGTTACATGTAGTCAGTGGCCCAAAAAGTTTGACAACCAGTCTTAACAACGGGTATCGTATTACCCAGTACTAACTTGGTTGTGAAGGTCAGATAGGCAGTCGCTCCATGTAAAATACTGGTATTCAGCTGCATCTAGCTAGACTGGAAGCAGACCCCAACATCGTAGGGCAAAAGCTAGTCAGATGATGATACTCGAGTCATTTTGAAATCGAAATCTATTCAAGAGTGGCTTTTGAGTGTATTTGTGTTGAGATTACGAACAGCCAAACGGAACGTGCTCTTTCAGCTGCAAGTCATAACGATCATAAAGGGCTAGGGTGGCAGGAAAGTCAGAAATAACAATTTGATTTGGACAATCTGTTTTTCCTTCAAGAGTACGAGTATATTCTGTTGGTACATTCTCGTAACGACTTTTGGGAGGTGAGGTCATAGAAAAATAATAAAAGGAAATGTAGCACCAAAAACATTTTGTTCTTTGAAGGAGAACTTGGCATAGAAGCCGTTTGCTAAGCTACAATAACTGTGCCTAGCCAATTATCATCATCAGCCTATTAACGTTCCCACTGCTGGGACACAGGCTTCCTCTCTATGAGAGGGAATGGGCTATAATCCTCCACGCGGCAGTGCAGATCGGTAGGTGTCACATGTCTTCGAATTTTTTGGTTCTAGGACATGCCGGTTTCCTTACGATGTTTTCCTTTACCGTTTTAAGAGCAATGGTGATTAAATAAAATACACAAAGTAACTAGGGAGATCCACCACATGGGCCACCGCTGCTCTCCAAGCCAATCATATTAACCAAATTACGTGTTTTAAGAAAAACCTTATATGTACCTACTCACAATATTTCTATGTAGCATTTATTTATTTATTTATTACAAAATCCACAGCTCTTTACAATTTTAATCTAAACTATTTAAACTAATCTTATAGCCAATTAAGGATTTACAATTTAATATCTATACTTAGCTAAGAATACAGCGTGTGAAAGTGTGTGTGCCTGAGGAGTTAAAGTGGGTGTGTGAGTATGTTATAGCGGTGTGTGTGTGTGGTGATTGCCTTTATACCCTCTGTACAACCCCATGTATTTATTTATTCCCTTTAGATGTATTTGTCAGTTCGTCACATACTGACGTTATTAATTGCTTTCTGAATGTACCTTTTTTAGTATTAAATCAATCTAGATGAGAGAATCTTTTGTTATAACTACTTAACGTTCTACCTATGACGGAGTGTTGAGCGTAGTTTGTACCACTGTGTGGTACTTTGAATAATTGTGCATTGTTAGATGCATTTCACAACCACTTGCACAAACGATTATTAATTCTCGATTGTTATCCCCATCTGATGTCACATTATAATAAATTATAACATAGCGTGAACCTATATTGTACGTTTGACTTAAGCTGCGTAGCGCGAGCTTAGTATGGCCGGTGCGTGTCGCGAACCGCAACTTAGGTGTTTACAAAATTATTTTTAAAGTGTTTATATAAGTTATTTGGTACTTAATAGGTAATAATTATGTTGTTAGTGTTGTTACGCATAAAGACTTTTTCTTCTGAATTCATTCAACAAAACCGTTTGGCCAAAAACAAGACGACCAAGCGGCGAAAACAAATTAAAATAATCGTTTTCCAATGCGTGTTAAAAACGCACATCTAAGAAATGGGCGTAAGAAAAACTCTGACTTTTTTACGGAGTGCAAACGGCTTGTTTTCAACATCAATAAATTGCAAATCTAATTACTTCGTCAATTAGAGTATTGGAAAATAATAGACACGTATTTTTTGTTTTAGTAAATCAATAAATACTGACAAAGATAAAACGCATCTAAACTCAGGGGCTCGTGACGTCACAACGCACTTAAACTATACCAAGGCGAGTCGTATTTCGAATTTTAAAAGCGTCGTAGGTTGGTCAATTTTGGTTTACGTAATAAAAGAAAAAATACGGCTCAAATATTTTTTGATAATATAATTGACGGACCAATTAGTTTTCAGGATGTATATGTTACTGTAAAACCCCGAAGTGCGGTAAATCTTAAGATTTCCCAGTAAATCCTAAGATTTACCAGCATGAGTTGGTAAATGTCCGAATTTTATAAAAAAGAGACAATATTTCGGGCTTTTACCAGCAGAGTTTGGGAAATGCCAAGATTTACCAATGATGGTTGGTTATGGGAATAAAATAATGACTATTTCTTAATCGTTTATTTTAATTATCGGTCAGTCAAAGCTTTACATAGTTTTAATTATAATTATGATGATACAGTTTTAATGTTATTATTTTTTAATAATTATATTATCATGTGAGTATTTCTTAACCATTTATTTATTATTAATAATCAGTCGCATCATTATAATTTGACTTCGGTTTCTTTAGGCAACGTTGGCAAAGTCTCAAATAGGTCTTGTTACATTTTTATACTTACGGTAAGATTCCATTATGATCCTTGTCCTCCCACCGTGTCCAACAGTAACGTGTATTTCTTCGAGAACGTTAAACAAGTCTTCGTAACAAATGTAGGTAATGCCTGCTTTCACCATTTTCTTCTTTTATTATATTCAATTTCGTATTTAAACGAGCAAAATGATCGAATGAAGCGCGCGGAGGCGAGCGCGCTTTTGAGGGGGGCTGCAGACTGCTCGCGAGTACGCCACAGTTATCTGACACGTTTCGATTTGTCATTTTTTTAACATTTACCGCTTTTCTGGGGTAAATCTTAAGATTTACCGAGTGTATGTTGGTACATGTCCGAAATTAACGATGATCATAGAACATTTCGGACATTTACCACTGAAGCTGGTAAAACTTAGGATTTACTGGGAAATCTTAAGATTTACTGCACTTCGGGCTTTTACAGTAACATATACAAGGATACAAGCCTATTAATCGCAAAACTTATTTGATGAAAAAAAAAAAACGTACACGATAAGCTTCAGCAATCTGCTACTTAAACTAGGTTAATTAGAAATATTGATTATCTTTCATTCATTTATTAAACTCAATTTCAAGAAACCCAACTCTTTGGTCGTTTACCTCGGAAATGTGGCAAACTCCTTTGCCTTTGGCTTGAATTTCTGAATTGTTTGAACTACAGTTTAATTTATCTTTGTTTCAGATGCCAGTGAAACTAAACAACCGCAGTGAAGTGCAATCAAAACGTTAGTTTTTTGTGAAAAATGTTAAAAGTGTCAATTATAATAGTAATATGAAGATGTATAGGAAGTTATTCTGGACGTTGATACATGGCTTCGCCATGTTGCCTACAATAGCAGTAAGGGGTAAGTTTTGATAAGTAAATTAGCCCCTTAGTAATCTATTTCTGTGCAGTCACTTTCGTGGCCGCAAAAAGAAACACTAACAAATACAAACAAACTAACAAACACTAAAGAAACACACAAAAATGATTAGTTAAGAAAGGCAATAATGTAGGTACCCTTGAATCTTTTTTTGTAACTGTAGTAAGTCCAATCCTTTATTGCAGTTTGAGCTCTAACCCAGTAGATGATTTTCGAGAAGCGATATCTACCAAACTCTCAAATGTTCACTGCTAATAATAGGTCTTCTAAATAAATGCCGGCCAGTACACCAAGTAACCACAAACTTTTAAATTTCTCCAAATGATTTTGAATCATGAAATGTCGAGGATAAAGTTTAAAAGCGATTGCGACAGTTTGTGGTAACTTTACACACTGGCAACTGACTGACTGACTTTAAAATCAAGTACTAGACCTGCCTTTAAAACAGTCATGATTGAGAGAAGCGGTTTACAACATTAATAACAATTTGACTGTAAATTTACGCTCTAGCTGTTTAACCATAATAACTTAATTCATACTTGCGTCTAGGTACATATTTAAGTGTCTGCAATATCTTGAAATTGATCAATATTAACGTGCGACTCAAAGGACCACAGTGTTAAGTAATTTGAATAGTAAATCAAAGTGGGACGACCAGTAAATGAAGTTCGGGCCTGAGTTTGATCTAAAAAGATTTTTTTTAAATTATTTATTTTATATTTTGAAAGTGAAACAACTAAAACCAAAAATAAATTGTATGAAAGAACTTAAAACAAAATTGTTTTGCTGACGTCATATCACGAATGAATATAACTTTGTTCAGCCGTATTTGTTACGGTAGCGAACCAAATTTAACCCACAACCTGACACAGAAGAATTAAATTTCGCGACCTACCCTGGCGTTTCCATCTTTACGACTAATAATTGTGGCATCCTTTCAAGAAAATATAAATCTATGTTAGGATACTACGCTCTTCCTTATCTAAAACTAGAATCAAGAAACAAGAAGAAGAAAAAAGAAGGAAAAGACACACACACACAGTACACACATATTATCATCATAATCATCATTTCAGCCGAAAGACGTCCACAACTGGTATAGGCCTCCCCTAAGTGTCGCTACATTGACCGGTCCCGTGCGAGTCGCATCCAACGGTTTCTCGCATCCTTCACCAGGTCATCGGTCCACCTAGTCTGAGGTCTTCCAACGCATCGTCTTCCGGTACGCGGTCGCCACTCTAGAACTTTTCAGCTTCACCGACCATCCGTGCTGCGAGCAATGTGGCCAGCCCATTCTTCGGGCTACGTCGGTGACCTTGGTTCACATTTCAACTTGTATTATTTTATGATTTTGAAGAACGACCAAGCGACCAGCCAAACGCTTTCCCAAAATCATTTTTAACCCCATAATTATAAGTCACATTTAACCTCAGCACACCGTGCTATTAACTAAGCTCTACTTTACTAACTAAGTGATTCTGATTGACATTAAGTGGTCACTAACGCAACGCCAGACGTACGACCCTGGCGACCAGCCAAAACTAGGCTTTATACTATTTACATAAACGGTTATGTGTGGAGGGTATCTAGGATTGAATCTGTAGACCTTGTGATAGAATCTTTGGGGATTGGGAGGACTGGTCCTTATATTTTGCGGATCAATATTGGATCAAGCAGCCCAAGCTCGTGGCGTTAATGTTACGTAAATACGGCAATTTTAAAATTCAAAATACTCGTTTCACAAATAATATTTTCGTAATTTTAAGATGGTTTTTTAAATGGATGTTATGATTGTGCTTGTTGCAAACAATTAATAAAATATAATATTTTTTAATTTTTTACGTTGCGTTCACACCGTATCCTTGTACTAGGGCTACTGGTATTTTCTTGTATATGTGGGTAGCTCCTTGATTGAAAAAACCTTGGTATATATTAGGTTCCATTTATTCTCACAGAGGGATGGCCTTCATCCCAATATTGGGATATTATAGACGGCTAGCTACATTTTGTAGTAGGTATAGGTACTGAGAAAAACAATCGCAAGATGTATTTCGACGTTCCGAGGCCATGTGTTTTCATAGGCCTCGAAATGCGCGACCGTCGGGATCCACACTGATGGTAGGAGGGGTTTCCATCGGCGTCGAGTCGACGTTGAAGTACCTAGGACTCGTCCTTGACAGCCGGTGGAACTTCGTGGAGCACTTCCGACGACTGGCCCTCAGGCTGGAACGGACCGGGGCTGTCTTCAGGCGGCTCCTGCCCAACCTTGGGGAGCCAAACGCCTCCTGCCGCAGGCTCTACGCGGGAGTCGTGCGGTCCATGGCCCTTTACGGGGCTCCAGTGCGGGCGCGTTCCTTGAAGCGGCGAGCCGCTCATTATCTGAACGCGCCACAAAAAGTGGTGGCCGTAAAGATGGTCCGTGGTACCGCATGATCTCCCGCGAGGCGGCGGGCCTGCTTGCCAGATTGCCGCCATGGGATCAGCGGACTGACCTCCGGCGCGATCTCATGGCGACATGGAGAGAGCGATTGTCACAATCCCGTGCAGAGCACGCCACGATAGTGGCGGTAAGTTCCCTCTTTAAGGAGTCGCTGGAGGGTCAGGTCCTCACCGGACACCGGAAAAAACTAAAGACAGAATTTAATACATTTGATTCACAAGAAAATACAAACAGAAACACGTGAAAAACCCAAGGCACACCAATCAAGAACACGACCAAAACATCCATTACAGCTACGTCAGTCAAAACGTGTTAATAAAGTCGACGTATAACCCACAGAGTAACACAATCGAACTTTTTACCAGCTCACCAGGGGCTGAAGCCAGCGACTGTTTAAAACGTCAATCCTCCTTTTACATTATCGCATACTGTTGGGGAAAATTGCCACTGACACTTCAGAAAATTGTAGCCGACTACCAATCAATATTTGCACCTTTTAAACAACCTTACAGTACAAAATTCAGCTTTATGTGTTAGGGAGTAAGGGTGTACAGATTAAAGATAACCGCTTTCTGACTAATTAAATACTTTGCAAGTAGTTTGTCAGGCTGAAAGTATTTCGTTAGTATAATTTGTTCGGTATGAATAATGTGTCTCGGTGTAATTAATGTATTATGTGAAGCGATTAGCTGATACGTTTTGTGGAAAATATAATAGGACCGTGTTTTATTGGTCTTTTCATACGTTAATTGGTCTTTCTATTTAACATTAGGATTGCAAAGTTGCTGTTTCTCGTCGTAATAAAAAATATGGTTACCGCTACAACTGAATGAATATTGTAATGGTTTGACCTCAAAATTATTTAAAGTTCTTTTTGGAGCAACTCTGAAGGTCTAGAAAAGTTCCAGACCGGTCTAGAAAGAAGGTTTAGACAAAGATGTCTCCTACTTTGGCGAAATGACTTTGCACGAGATTAATTAAAGCTTTTCACTTTTTCAGCACCTTTTGTTCATTCAAAACACATTGTGAATGGGTAATCAGTGAATTCTTGAATTATATTTTAGAGCTTTGGTTATCGTGGTGGTATCGTCACGTTATGTAGAGGAATGAGGAAAAGGTTAAGTATGAATGAAGATGTCTTCATGAGTCGAAGAAGACCAAATAAACGATGGATGGACTGTGTGAAGTAAGGTATGTCTAAAAATGAGACGACTGCTGAAATGACAAGTAACAAAGAAGTATATAAGAAAAAAACATGCTGCGCCGACCACAAATGAATAAGGGCAGGAGAAAGATGATTTTATGGCATTTAACACGATCACATAAATACTGTTACATCGGACCTACGAGAACATTCGAGAACGTTGGAATTTCGAGTGCTTTTCATTATTATTAAAGCTAAGTAGGTACAATTAATTCGCAACCTTTATAAAAAACATCAGGAATTGTTATTGTAATCTCGACCGTACGCCGAGGGTATAAGGTACCTATTTCTTTATTTTGCCTCAAGTAGTTTATTTTCTTTTTTTTGCCTACGGTTCCTTTTGTTAATAATTTTTTTTGTTGATGTTTTTTTGTGAATCTTTTCTACACACCTCTATTTTTTGTGTGTCGGTTGACGAATATAATAAGACCGAAAACATTCCGGGCAGTCTTTGGACTGCCGATTAAAATGAAAACTCGTAGCGATCCGCACCTACAATCCTACAATACGAGTGCTACGAAAAGCGTACGTGACGGTCACGCGAGATTCATGATTTCTGTTCACTCAAAAACTGATCAACGCGCCTAAAAAAGATTTCACTTCAAAAACCAAAAAATCTGACTTTATATTAAAATGTAGGAACAAGAATATCAGACACAATCGGAACACCAATCTAACTTTGAGGATCCCAGTTACGTTTGCCGTAATTATAACGAAGTCTTATTTCCTTCAGAATAAGTAAATAAATGTCTCCGTCGATTCCGGGACGGAAAAATGGCGGAATATTGACAAGAGTCGCTTATTATTCCGCTTAAGTTGGACGAGTCAACTTGGGGGAATAAGTTATTTTGATGCTTTTGCTTGTAAGGGTAAGTAAACAGAGTTTTATTCTCTGTGATGAAATTTTGGCCATTGCCCAGGAGTGGGGCAGTTTAGGCTAATGAACTAAATAACTTTTGTAGCTGGCTAAACTAAAGATTATCTATTCAATTAATATATAATTTTTGATTTTTCTCCTGCCAGTAGCTTCGCCCGCGTGAAGTTTGAAAATGACCCATGGGATCTTATTACCGGGATAAAAAGTATCCTATGTGTTAATCCTGGTTATAAACTATCTGTGTGCTAAATTTGATTCAAATCCGTTCAGTAGTTTTTGCGTGAAAGAGTAACAAACATCCATCCATCCATACATACTCACAAACTTTTGCATTTATAATATTAAGTAGGATAATGGCACCAACGAATATAAAAGCTACAAACCACATGTCTTTTTTTACATAAACACAGGTGTGAGTATGTTAATCCATTTGCTAAACGGATCGATCGGGTATTCGTGACCAAACGTTTATATATAACAGAAAGAACAAGGTTATACCACAGACTAACCTAATGATTCAGTAATCGATGGATCAAGTCCCATTGTTGCTGGCTTTTAGGCCAGATAAGTACATTTGGGCTTAGCCTAAATCTTATCCTCAATTAGAGTGTCTTACTTTTGGCTTCTCAACAGTTAGTTGCTAAGTAATTAAGAGGATTAAATATATATAACTACCTTCGCTATTAGAACAAACATGTCGTGTTTTCGTACTTTTAGGAAAACGATTCTTTAGTAAATACGAATAGACAAAAATAATAGTATTAGTAGAGTGGCCCAGTGGTGGCGGCCCCGACTTACGAACATTAAGTCGTGGGTACAAACTTAGACAGGCGTATTACTTTGTGTAATTTATTTCATCACCACTGCTTTCAAAAACGGTGAAGGAAAAACATCGTGAGGAAACCGGCATGTCCTAGAACCACAAATTCGAAGACATCTACCAACCCGTTCGTTGTAGCACTAAAACAGCTGCATTATTTAATTCTGTTTCTTTTGGATGTTTTATAAAATGTAGGTTACAAAAAACGACATTCAGTCGTTTCCTTATCTAACTTATCACAAGAATTTAATAGTTTTTCACGCTCATAATTCAAAATTAAGCAACATTCTCCAATATCATTATTATATACATAATATGTAGATATATTTGAGAATATATTAAAAATCCTTATAAATGTATAAGTACACATTTTTAAGTTCCGCGAAGAAGCGAAGGAGGAACTCCTGATTGGGTGTAATCTTGAAAAGCGTATATTTTTAGTTTTATACCAACTTGTTTGCCGCTATTTCGCAACAAGTATTGGAAGCTCATTTTCTTCGTAAATATTTTCTCTTACGGTAAACAGGATATTTCTTTATTCATAATATTTTTATACAAAAAGTACTGCATCGGGTAAAACCAGTAGCGGAGTACTTTCAAACTCGGTTCATATTATATTTATATGAATTTTCGTTCACTTATATTTTATGGAATATTGAGACAGATAACAAAGAGTATCGAGAGATATGTTCTTTGGGTTTGTTTCTTAAATAAGTTTTTTTTATTTAAAAAAAAAACCCGTTTCAGTAAGCTTACAGGAAATGATTACGTAATATATATTTTTTTACATTTTATCCGAATCTAATTAACCTAATCTGTATATTTTGACCTCGATCATGCCTGATGGAAAGCGATGGATCGAGCATGCTCAGAAGATGCCTGTTCATCTTTGTTTTGAAGGCAGACGGGTTAAATGTGGGAGGGAACACAGATATCTATATATTCTCTTTCCTAAACTATTTTTTCTCGGTGACCTTAGTGCTGGAAAAGTTATAGGTATACAGCTAGGTTAGTTTACTATGCTTATTTCCACAGTATTATGTCTTACGGCATCCTGCTGTGGGGATCAGCAGCAGACGTTGACTCCATTTTTATACTACAAAAAAGAGCAGTCCGCGCGATTTATAAAATGGGTCCTCGCGAGTCACTCAGAGAAAAATTCAAAGAGATCGATATACTAACTCTGCCTTCACTTTACATCTTTGAATGTATTTTATATGTCCGTAAAAATCGAGGGCTTTTCAAAATTAGAAGCGACTTCCACAATAAAAATACACGCAGTAATCATGAAATTGTAATACCTAAATTCAGATTAACAAAAACTAGCAAGTCTTTTATTATAAACAGTATACGCTTTTATAACAAGTTGCCAAAGTCAGTTCTAGAACTGACCGATGGAAAGTTCAAGAACTATATTAAACGTGTCCTTATGAAAAAAGCATATTACAAAATCAAGGACTACGTTGATGACAAAGAAGTTTGGCTATGATTCCTTCTGCGCATGCGGCTTCCCTGGTAGCTCATAAACGGCACAGATTTGTGGATGTCTCTAACTATTCTCAATCTCATTATTCTTTTTCTTTTGATTCAGATTATTATAGTAGTTTTCAAATCATTTTTTCTCATATTTTGCTCAGAATAGTTACAGCACTGATGACAATATTTGTGTCACTTGTTTAATTTAGTTCTTTAATTAAATATTCTTTTTATTTTTTTATTTACTTACCTTTGTATAGATGCTTTTTTACCTATTATTTGTGAATGAGTGAACATTGAAGGCCTTTTAGATTCCCGGATGCTGTTTAACTTTTGTTAAATATTCCTTTTGTTTTACATTTTTTGTATAGCAAGCAACGACCTATTGTCGGGCCTACGCTGTCCCCCCATACTTTAGTACTAATGCTGTAATGAAACAATAATATTGTAATACCAAATGATTTGAAAAGAGTAACCATGGAGTTTCTTGCCGGTTCTTCTCCATGGAATCGACCAACGCGAACCGTGCACCTTTTTCGACGTTTTATAAGTGCCCATCCAGGCCTATGTGAAATAAAATATTTTGATTTTGATTTTGATTTTGATTTTATACCTTTCTTGCCATAGAGCCCGTAGAGGGAATTTGCTGTGCTAATGGAGATTTTGAGTATGTTTTAATCATGCTTAGTTATTAATATCGGAACATAAGTTTGTTCTTTTGTTACTTCAATAGAGGTAGATAATGTGGGTAAATACTTAAAGTTATAGCTGCCACGGGCAGTAAAGCGCAGTTGAGCTGTTTTAATTAGTTGTTTGTTGTTATAATGTATGTGTATGTGCAGCTCTATTGTGTTGTGCTGTCCATTAATGAATAAATGATTATTCTATTCTATTATATTCTAAAGTATAGTAAAATCTCTCTATAAAAGTATTTTTGTATGGTACATTTAAAAAGCGAATAATAAGAATAATAACGTTGAAGGACAAAATACCATTCTTCCTGAACACTAGGAACAAAAATAAATCAACGACAGAATCCAAAGATTCCTTCCAATTAGAATTCTGTCACGTCAGAGTAACTCGCACAGCTAAACGGAGGAAGACAGAAAAAAATAAAAATACTCATTAGACACTTGATTGTGTTTTAAAAAACAACGCTGCTTAATTAATTAAAGACGTAAGTCTTTTTTCTTGGTAGAAAATTAAAAACAAAGTTTTAGGAGAACAATCCGCGTTCACATTTATCTTGTTTTGGGAAGATTCTTTTTATCAGAGCTGTAATAGAATCGGGCTTTCACTGTTAGATTTGGCAATTGGATAAAATATAGTTAGACTGTTTCGATAGGTTACATTATTGTGAAGATAAAAGGAGGATGGACGTTTTGGTACCCGAAAACCTAAAACATCTAAGAAAAATTATTTAGATCGTATATCTCTGAAAGCATAGCGTTCTGACATTTTTCTGCTTAACAAGTTTAGTTCACCTTAATAAGACATTTAAAAATGGAATTCAATTATTTTTATTGCGATTGGATTTCAGATATCAGCTCAGCTTCCATACATTTTTGCCCATCATCCTTTGGTGTAATTATCCGACTACGGCAAAGCCAAAAGGAAGCTTTATGATTTTACGTTTATGTTTTGTGATTTATTAATGAGTAGCTGACCCACGCAACTTCGTCTGCGTCACATAAGAGGGAAAAAGCTACCTACTACTACCAACCTACTACTCCCTACCTACTACTACCTACCTTCTACTACCTACCTACCTACTACTACCTACCTTCTACTACCTACCTACCTAATACTACCTACCTACTACTACCTACCTACTACTACCTACCTACTACTACTACCTACCTACCTACTAATACATTTTTTATTTCATAAGAACCTTCTCCTGACAATAACAAACACAACAAAAAAAGAATCAGCCAAATCGGTCAAGCCGTTTTCATGCTATGTCGTGACAACGGAAAACGGGTTTCATTTTTATATATATACACACATCAAAAGTGTCTAGGGATCAAGCATTTTATGCGGATTTCTTGAGATTGAGATGTGGCTTTGTAATAAATTTATGATTTTATAAATTTATATGGATCCTTTTTGGTGCATTTCATAATTTGAATCAGGAACTGTGAATCAAATTCGAGTAAAAGATGAAAATCAGCTGTCAATATTTTCCCTATAAAAACATACAACGCATTGAAGACATTATTAGTGCTACTGTTTCCCTACTACTGATTAAAACCAACGTTATTATGGAGCGGCGACGTCATTTAAGCAGGGAAGAAATGCTCAGAGCCGTGGGAATGATAGAAGCTGGTTCCCGGCAACGTACTGTGGCTTTAGCTCTGAATACAAGTCAGAGTGTTATCAGTCGACTTTGGACACGTTACCGAAGCACTGGTACAGTGGCTGAGCGCCATGGAGGACGGTATCGCTGCACCACACGGAGACTAGACCGATACATTCAAATCTTAACTCGAAGAGCTCCAACAATAACCGCCATGATGTTAGCCGTGAGGCTTCATCACTCTTCAGGGAACTTAATTAGCGACCAAACAGTCAGAAACCGCTTGCATGAAGTGAACCTTCATTCCCGAAGACCGCTACGGGTACCACCTATAGTAATGCACAATCGTAGGATTCGATATCAATGGGCTCTTGAACACAGAAATTGGGCAGAAGAACAATGGCGTTTCGTGTGCTTTTCTGATGAGTCTCGTTTTGGTATGAGACCGGATACAAGACGTATACGACACTGGAGAACCCCTGGACGCCAACAGCGATTAAAATCCTGCCAGGAAGTCCATCCTTATAGTGGTGGAACCATCATGGTATGGGCGGGTATTTGGATCGGCGGAAGAACTGAGTTGATTTGGATCAGAGGCAACCTCAACGCTCAAATTTATGCTGAGACGATTGTATCAGACGTCATCGTTCCTCTACAAGTGCAAATCGGTCCCTTATTTCAGTTAATGCATGATAATGCACGACCGCACACCGCAAGAGTTGTAAGACAGACTCTCGCCGCAGCTAACATCAATGTCCTGCCCTGGCCTGCTCAGTCGCCAGACTTGAATCCGATTGAGCATGCATGGGATATGCTACAGAGAAGAGCTCTGCCGAATATGGAGGGTATCCAGTCGCAAGAAGACCTTTTTTTGTTGTTGCAACGAACATGGGCGGCCATTCCACAGCGTGATTTGGATGAACTCATTTTGAGTATGCCAAACCGATGTTCCTGTGTTGTTAGTGTTCGCGGTAGAAACACGGATTATTAATTGTTTAAGTTACCCAATAAAATTTTAAAGAAAACTGTTATTTCAGTCTTTTTTTGTGTTAGTGGTTCAAATGTCAAAAATCCCTTTATTAGGAAAATGGCAAATTTCTTTATTAATGCAAAGGTGACTTGGTTTATCGTTACTGTGACAAACGAAAACACTTTATTTGATGAATCCTTAAAGAAAATTTTAATTAATATCAATCAGGAGAAAAGTTATTGCAAAAATATATGTTGATCCCTAGACACTTTTGATGTGTGTAGATAGATGTTTTTTTTATGTTTATGTTTTGTGATTTATTAATAATGTTACTTATATGGAGATTTTCCGAAATAAATAAACTATTATTATTATTTACCACTCTATTTATGTATGTTTTTATTTACGTTTGTTTCACCGTAGCCTCTAAACCTCTGATTTGATTATAATAAGTAAGGTGTCAATCAATTTATTATTATAGTCAGGGTGACATACGAGTAGGCTATTTAATTTTATCAATTTTTTTTTCTATTGAAGTACACCGTAATTATGAGTGTTTTACATCGAAATGTTTTATTTGTGGCTCCTAAAAAACCCAAACAGTAAAAATTAGTGCTAGTTCGAAATGGGATCTGCTTAATTGTTAGTTTTTATCTCACTGCAATATTATCGTAAAAAATGGGTTCGGTACTCATTTTTTCGGTACTCTGAACGAAAAAGATAAAAAAAGCTCGCTTTTAGCTATAAAAGAGATGGTAACGTGATGAACGAATTTAATTAATTAACGTAATCAATGAAATTAAACTTTTATCGTTCAATTTATACTAATGAAAGCAGCGTCATTGACGAGCAACGAAATAATTACATTGACCTCGATATAATATACGTGGAAAATTTGCCATTTTTATAACGAAAACATACAGGAGTAAGTTTACAATCAAATCAATCGTATCACACAGAATTCGAAAATATTTAAACAAAAAGGTTGTTCTTTTTATTTTTACATGTGTTTGCTGAATGGGTCCGGTTATAATTCGTAATAAAATGTTTATTCAAAGAGTTTCTAATCTATTCCTGGACTCTAAACCATTCCACAGTATTATTCTTTTACACGTAAAAAATAGTTGTTAGTACGATTTCTACTTTCATTTGTTTTAAGTAAAAAACTGTTATTTTGAAATTACAAACAGTCTTTTATTTTATTATGTTTATGTATAGATAAAGGTACAGCCCGCGTTGCATAACCACCGTAGACACGACAGAGAGTCGACAACCCTATTGTTCATCTGTCATTTTGTCGATTCAATGACTGATGAACAAAAGATTTGTCGAGTCTCTCTCGTTTCTCCGGTGGTCATGCTACGCGGGGAGGTGTACATTTAACAATCTTCTAAAACGAAAACGCAATGAAGATTCCAAGAAAACTCATCCACTTCAAACCAAACATCAAACTACCACTAAAACTGCAGATGCACATTATTTACAACCAATACCAGTCTCAAAATATACAGTACATTATTAATAATAGATATAATAAATATAAAGTGTACTGCGAACCAGCTGTGAGAAACCTTTGGCCCATTGCCACAAGCATGTAGCGGTGTGGAGCTCATGTTTTCGATATTACAGTTGCTGCGACGCTTCTCAGAAATTGAATCGAATAAATATTGAGGAGATTTGTTATGATTCCTTTTTAATATTTATCGGGTTTTTGAATTTATGTGCAGTTGTTTGGTGAGGGAGAGATGGATCTAAGATCCCCTTGTCTGTGAAGCCCGACCGAATCGGCTGTAACTAAATAAATCAAATTATATCGCTGGACATTACACAGCGCCATCTAGTGCCACACTAAACAGGGCTTGTGTCGTGATCACCAGACAGTTGATATAGGTACTACATATTTTATACTTTTTGTTTGTAAATACATACTTATTATACATATATAAACGTCCATGACTCGGAAACAAATGTCCATGCTCATCACACAAACATTTGTTCCTACCGTGATTTGTACCCGGGACCCGGAGAGCGTTAGGCAGACTTCAATAGCAGATGTAGTTTTACGGTCCTTTGAAAACACTTTTACAGTTTCAGTTATCAAATTGCTCTATTAACTTCTGAAGTGACAACCCTCGGGCAATATTGAAACTGACAGTCAAGCCAGATGGACACTGCAGGTACAAATGGCTCAAATGGAAGTTTACAAGGAAATATCGGCTGCGGATTCACACAAACGATATCAGTCTCACCTCCTGTCCTGCTCCTTGTGTAACTCTAACTTGTACATTGAGCGACATTCAAATTTTGCTAATCTTGCAGTTGAAATAAGGTTTGCTGTAAGAAAACCTAGGTTAAGTTCGCCGGTGTTCTTCAAAATCAAAATCAAAGCATTTATTTCAAGTAGACCAATTACATGCACTTTTAAATTGTCGAAACAAAGATGAAAATTAAATGTAGATACAGTCCCAGTCACAGGACATAAAAACTGTGAAAGTACTGTAGTTGCCCATTAATGATAAATAAATAATAAATAAATATCGCTGGACATTAACACACAGCGCTACCTAGTGCCACACTAAGCAAAGCTTGTGTCGTGGACACTAGATAGTTGATATACTACATATATACTTTTCTTTGTAAATACATACTTATTATACATATAAACATCCATGACTCGGAAACAAATGTCTGTGCTCATCACACAAACATTTGCTCCTACCGGGATTCGAACCCAGGACCCTAAGAACGCTAGCTATTCTGCTATATTCTTAACCTATATAAATTAAATTTTTGTGTATATGTTTTAATTTTGTGTACAATTAAGTTCACTTCTAACGCTGTGAATGTGGCACTTTTAAGTTCATTTAACACAAATTCTTTCTAAACTCTGTGCCCAGGTCTCTTTTGTTTGTAATTTTTCTTCCTGTAATGTGTTTTGTGAAGAAGAACAACTGACATTTACTGCTAAGAAGACGTGTAATGAACCACTTGGTTTTACTCTTACCAAGTGGTATCGTATAACCCAGTATTAGCTGGGCCGCAGAGGTCAGAAAGGCAGTCGCTCCATGTACAATACTGGTATTCAACTGCATCTGGTTAGACTGGAAGCCGGCCCCAACTTAGTTGGGAAAAGGCTAGGCAGATGATGATCCATAAATTGAGGATATGCTTGTCTTAACTTAACCTACATTAATTATTAAGAGACTTGAAGCAATCTCGTTTGTGTTAAATGGCGCTTATCTCGCGTACAAGCGCCGCCGTGTGTCAAACCTCTGTAACGAATCTAATAATTTATAATGCCTATAATCCTTTAACATGGCTGGTTATAATGTAGTCCCGGGTTCCCCTGCTCACGTGAGGCACAAAGAAGATAAAGGACTTACGTAACAAAATAGGTAGGTGCTTCTTTATTTATTTGCTTAATACTTTAAACACACATAACATACAGAACGCCTAATAAGTCATACTTTTGAATCACCTTTAAACCTAATACTACAGCGATAAAGTTGAAAATCCATTTGATCAAGGTGACGGAAAAGATTACATATATTCTTGGGCCTGGATGTAACGAGATGAAAATGGTATGAAATAATAGATTCAGTCTTATCAGTCCCTTGCTAAAAATTCTATAAAGGTCAATAATCTGAGAGCAGATTTATTTGAGGTTTAGTAAAAGTGAGGTTATGGTACAGTCTCTATAGGTTCTTGAACCATTAATGTATGTTATTGGAGAATGTTAGAAAAGTCATATTGTGATTGAATATCAACGGCTTGAAGCCATAAATAGATAACAGAAATGGTATTATAGAAAAGGCGTCCAGAATAAATAAAAATAGCAGATTGTTAGACAAGGGCTGAAAGGAATCAATTCCCATACGAGGTATTTAGACACCCGAGTGCAGCGAGGGCGGCTATAGTCCGAGTAGGAATTGATGTCTTTCACCCGAGTTAAGCATTACCATTAACATTCTACCTTTCATTTCAAATATAAGGAAAGTAAAAAGTAGAAGTTTTATGTTCTTATCTGCTCGCCACTTAATAAAGTCATTGTATGTATTTTTAAATTTTTGTCAAAAGATTTTCAATAACTGTATTTGCCTCGTCTTAAACAGATTCTGAAAATGAGTTCAAGTGATTCTGAAATGCTGACCATTTCAGAATCACTTGAACTCATTTTCAATAAATTTTGAAAACAAATCCAACCCAGGATTCGATACAGCTTGCCGAGTAAGTATCCCGCCCAATTTTTTATTCTATTTAAAAAAATAAATATGGAACACACCGGGTCACTGCCGCGGGCGGATCCGCTTAGTTTTTGTTTTTAATTCACACTGGTTAATACACTCACAAGACCGCAGCAATTTTTTTATTATGATAGTAGGTATTTCCGCAGCCGATTAAAATTTTATTCCCACCTTAGCGAGGACAGCAATTACTATGAGTCTTTCCCGTCCAAAAATGGGAAGTAGCACTTTCCACCCGCCACTTGGATCAAACAAACACTACTTTCCGAGTATGAGAAATGAAAACACATTTTAATGTAGTTCATTGATTATTCAACTTATATTTATATAATGTCGTCTAGAAATTGTGCAGGTGGAACAATATGATCGTGGTACCTAACCCAGCTAGGTTATATTTACTTTCAGGGTTAGGTGAAGGCCACTGCTTAAGAGTCAAACTCCACAATAGTAGATGCAAGTAAGTGCTTCTTCTGTTCTTTCTACTTTTTCTAAGCATTATTTGGATTTACCAAATAATGTTTAACATTTTTGGAGGTTTTCTTCATAATTTTGGGAATTTACACCGGAAGCTTTATGTGTATAATACCTGAATATTAAAGTTGCGTAGTAAAGAAATGTTAAGAGCGGGCCTAACGCCAGGAAAAAATCTGATTTCCCCCGCGCGTCTCACCACACCCGCATTAGTGCGTTTATCAAACACGGGCGGCACCACGATGCGCTACACGCGGGACCTAACTCGCGTACTTGAAGTCATTGAGCTGAGTATATGCAACATAGATAGATGAAAACACTTTCTATTCTTATTTTTTTTTAGTAAATTTAACACCTTCAATGCATTCTCCCATGTTGTTTGTATGTCGTGAAATAAAAGTTTTGTAGGTAAGTATTCTATTTCATCTTAGTTTTCTTAATATAAGATATCGGAATTGTAGACATCGGAATGCATGATTAATAGGATACAATGGTTGGAAGCGACTTCTTAAATAGGTGGTAATTTTTTTTCGGCAAACCGGGGTATCTTGACGTTTGTTACGCCATTTTTGTAATCTACTTTTCGACATTAGTTAGCATTTGATTCTGTAGTCAGAAAGTTAAAAAAATGTTCAATTCCGGAATACGGAATAAAAACAAACGTTGCAGGTACCTATACATTCGATTCTATAATTAGAACCCTGAATTGGTTTTTAATTTTGCTACAAATAAGAAACGATCGTAAGAAATATCGTATAATCATCATATTAATATTTGTTTATTAGTTTTATTCACAACACTAAAGCTTCATTTACATGAGACTATTTTCTTGGGCATACCGGTGCAATAATTGAATACATACCTTCAAGAATGCCAAGCACCTGTTAACATAAAAACTTGAAAGCAAATATTATATATTTTACAATTTAATAAAAAAAACGACCAAGTGCGAGTCGAACACACTCGCCCATGAAGGGTTGAAAGAGCAACTGAAAAATGAATTGATTGAATGTACGGTAAACGGTTTATGTATTAAAAAAATACTTACTAGATGTCGTTCAAACCACTCTTCGGTGGAAGTTTACATGGTAATGTACATCATATATATTTTTTAGTTTTATCATTCTCTTATTTTAAAAGTTACAGGGAGGGTACACACATTTTACAACTTTGGAAGTGTCTCTAGAAAAAAACTTAAAAAAACCTCAATATCATTTTTAAAGACCTATCCATAGATACCCCAAGTATGGGTTTAAAGAAAAAAAAATTGAGTTTCAGTTCTAAGTATGGGTGAAACCCTGAAAGTTTTTTTTTCTATTATTGTGTGAAAATAGTAATACAAAATAATACGAACAAGTCAAATTAAATTAAAATTTAAAAACCTTCCGACACATAATGTAATTAAAGTTAAATAGAAAATAATTGATTATAGTTAAATTCTGGGAACCAGGCATCACTCCACTTTCCGTGTCTCATTTCGTTAATATTCCTTATTCCCTTTGAATATAGTCATTATTGTAGGTTTATAGTCAAAATCTTTCATTTGATAAATTGATACCCATATTGAAAAAAAGGTAATTCGCCATTTTGTGGTGGCGGCTATCTTGGATTGTAAATTTATCATAGTGAGTATTCTACTAGTCACGCCCTTTCATTTGATACCCATATCGAGGGAATTGAAAAAAATATATGCAAGTAATCCGTTGTTTTGTGTCAGCGGCCATCTTGGACCAATTTTCATCAAACATAGCTAAGAACACTCCCAACTAATTCACCTTTCTAATAAAATATAAAATTAAAATCGTTTCATCCGTTCGGATGCTACGATGCCACAGACAGACACACACACACAAAGACACGTCAAACTTCTGCACCCCGTCGTCTTTGCGTCGGGGGTTAACAAAGGAACTTTGGCATAGTATAAAAAAGACAAGTAGGATATCTTCATATAAACGCACCGCGCGCGGCTTGTATGTGTGCGTCATAGTCTCTTTACGTCGCCGCACGCACACTCTAACAAAATCTCGACCCGTGTCTTACTGCCGCCAGTCGAGACTTGCACGCCGCACAAAGTTCGCGCCTCACGGCTTAAAGGCATTTTTTTTTTTTTTTTTTTTTATTAGCCTGTATTGTCCCACTGCTGGGCAAAGGCCTCCCCCATAGTCTTCCACTCCTCCCTACGTGCGGCTCTCTCAGGCCAATCTATCGCAAACGCTTCTAAGTCGTCACGCCAGCGTTTTCTAGGCCTCCCTCGGCGACGCTGCCCACCTTCTGGCACCCACTGAGTGGCGACTTTGGCCCATCGGTCCTGATGCATTCTACAGACATGGCCCGCCCAATCCCACTTCAACCTAGCAGTCTTATTGCCCACATCAGCGATTCCTGTTTTTGAGCGTATTGTGGTATTGTGAATTCGGTCACTGAGCTTGATACCCAATACACTACGCTCCATCGCCCTTTGGCAAACCTTGAGTTTGGACTTTTGTGACTCAGTCAGGGACCAAGTTTGAGCACCGTAAGTTAGGATGGGCAGAATGCACATGTCGATGAGTTTGCGCTTCAGGGATAAAGGTAGGTCACCCTTCATCAGCGACTTCATGGACCAGTAGCTCTTCCAGGCGTTCTCGACACGACGGTCAATTTCTCTGTCTTACCTGTTTTCGAAGGAAACTAGCTGGCCCAAATAAATGTATTCATCGACGTAATGGATTTCTTGCCCATCTACCTCAATCCTACTTTTTGTGCTATTGGTCATGACTTTAGTCTTTGACCGATTCATCATTAGTCCAACCTCAAGGCTTGCTGTGCTCAGATCTTGGAGCATCTGTTGTAATTCGATAGCAGTCGGTGCAAATAAGATGATGTCATCGGCGAAACGAAGGTTAGTGAGGTTTTTGCAACCGAGTGTTATGCCTTTACTAGACCATAGGTCTGCTAGGTCCTTGAATACCTCTTCGAGAGTGCTAGTAAATAACTTGGGAGAGAGCGGGTCACCCTGTTTTACGCCTTTGTCAATTTTGAAATTTTGTCCTGGAAATGTAAGTTTAATGTTTGCTGTACTATTGTTGTAAATTAATTTGAGGATATTGATGTAGGTTTGGTCTAACTGCTGATTTTGTAAAGAGGAAAATATAGCTGCATGTTTCACGCTGTCAAATGCCTTTGTATAGTCCACAAAGGCCAAATATAAAGGTTTTCTAAATTCTATGTGTTTTTCTATGATTTGGTTTAAAGCATGAAGGTGGTCTGTAGTAGAGAAACTTGGGCGGAAACCAGCTTGTTCAGGTGGTTGATGCGAATCTAATTTTGCCTCGATGCGGTTGTGGATAACTTTAATGAATGCTTTGTAGAGATGTGACACTAAGCTTATCGGTCTATAGTTATTGATATCGCTTTTATCCCCCTTCTTATGAAGAAGGATGATGTTTGAGTGGCACATCTTCGCTGGCATCTTTCCGGTCTGAAGGATGCAATTAAACATGTTTGTGATATGAGGGAGAAGTGTGGGAGAACCAAGTTTAAGGGCTTCTGTTGTTATACCATCTTCACCTGGACTCTTTTCGTAGTGCATGCTGTTCAACACTTTTTTTACTTCATAACCCGTTATGAAAGGGATCTTTTTAGGGTCGGGGCATTCATGCTTAAAGGCATACGTAAATAAATTAAAAATGGGTGATTATCGCAGGAGAACCTATTGCTGGGTGTCTAAAAATAACAGGAAAGGTTAGCAAGTCGCTTATTCTAGCATATAATTTATTATTGATGCTGAGATACCTAGTTATTTTTATGTTGTATTAGTCTTCTATTAGACAGACGAAGTAGGCAGGTCTACTTTCCCACTAGAATGTTAGGTACTTGATCTGACAATAGATTCTTTGACTTTGTTTACGTTGAGTTATGCCGGTTTCTCAGTATTTTAGGTAGGTATAGTAACTCAATCCCTATTTAAAGTTACAAAATACGTAATTTAAAATGATTGACGAATAGGGTAGACGACAAAAGACATCTAATTAGGTACTCCGTCAGTTAGATTACTAACAAATATTTAACCCGTATTTTTTCTTTTGTTACACAAACCATAATTTACGAATGTGACGCCTTAGTATAATTTTGAATGAGTTCTGACGTCACGAGCCCCCACTCCCAAGTTTGTGAAAATAGTATGTGTCCATTATTTTCCAATACTTACTGACGGTGTTGGCGACGAGACTCTTTCTCCACACCAGGGTGCAAGCAATGGTGCAAGTAATGGCCATACGTAAAAGGCATCGTGAGTCGTTTTAGTTTTGAATCAAAATTTTGTGTTTTGAAAACTTGTGATAATAATTTTATGTCGTAAATAAGTTTTTTTTTATGGTATCTTATTGGAATCTTCATATAGTATTATGATTAATTAGCACCATCACAATTTTAAAGTCCAATAAGACCAAGAAAAATGTAATTTAGAGTGTTGTGTCACATATTTACGTAATTTGAAAAGGTGATTTTTTGTTAATAAAGATATGACGTTGAAATTAGTGTAAAAACGTTGAACTTGGCTTAAAACCGATATCCATGCATAAATCATGTAAATCGGTCCAGTAGTTTAGGAAATATAAGATAAAACAAATAGTAAACACTGTGTTCATCGTAAATTTCACAGTCTTTGTCGTATAATATTTTTTTGATAATAGTTTAGGAGACATAGTTCATCAGATCAATGTTTTGAATGCGTTATAATCGTTTGAAAGATAGACCCATCCAAAATGTCCCCCCCCGCCACTCTAAATTTTAAAATAAGAGAGTAAAAAGAATATGCTGTAGATTTCAATGAAAACCAGACAACACATTTATAGGCACTGAATTTAAATGTAGCTAAAAGTGACAACCCTGAGACAGTAATTATAACGCGGATTGAGCTGTGGATGCACTACTGCTCCTGTTTATACTATGACTTTGGTAAGCACGACAGGTGGTCAAGCTATACAAAACCAGTTTATGCAGATCTCTCATTGTACATAAAGTATATACATGGTGAGGCCACGTTATACTGGAAATGTAAAAAAATACTTAGCCGGAATGTGGCCAGAGTATATTGTAAATAGGTATTCATAATTCTTTATGAAATCCTAGGTGCACACATAAGGTATGTGAGATTTCGGTAGTAGGAAATGATAAACGTACTTCTCCAGTGAAACATTTTGGTCATTATTCAAATTCTTTTCGACCTCGATGGTACTCCCGACAGAACCATCAACAAACTCGATCACTCGATTTGCATTATTTTCTGGGAACTAATACCTGAAACAAGCGAGTGTTTGGAATCACATTACTTTTTATATTTTTTAACGTGATTCATATTATGATTCTGCTAAAGCGGCCATTTTAGGGCCCTAGTCTATTTTAAATCTTTACTAGTCGACCCGACCTACCTACTACCTATCTACTATCTACCTTCTACTTACCTACTACCTACTCCCACCCACTACTTTCACGTAATAATAACACATAACGTACCGCGTGCGTAACATATCTACAAGTAATAAAACAAATCGCTTTAAATACTAACTACCATATTTTATTAATTTATAATAAATAATATACCTACATAACGGTTAATTCGTACGGGTTGTATCAGCCGAAAGACGTCCACTGCTGGACATAGGCCTCCCCCAAGTGTCGTCACATTGACCGGTCAACGGCGACTCGCATCCAACGTTGTATGTAATTATCATAATTTCACACAAAAACAATGCACGATCAAATCAATCATCCGTTTATTTTGAGTTTACTATGCGCTTAGGCACGTAAAAAATACATAAGTACTTTCGACTACGGCAATCAGCCATAAATTGAGTGTTCAACTGCTTTACTTCTCGCTTTTTCCGTTTTGTTACTGTATTTTTCATGTTAGCCATGTTACTCAACAAAAAATTAGTAATATTATGAAAATAATAAGGGCGGCTGGGCGCGGAGCAAAGTGACATAGACTGCCCGTCTCAACAGAGCGAGGGCTACTGATCGGTGAAACAAACTGATGTCTCAAGCTCGCGTCCCGCGAGACGGAAGACGGCGCATTTCGCGGATTAAAAATGTAGTAAGCGCCAAACTCTTTCGGGTGTATTATCTCTTAAAATAGAAAATATTTTGAAAATTTTCTCAGAGTCAGCCCTAGGTTACACATGAGTGATAATATTTATGTAGTTTTTGGTTCAGTAATATGCACCAAAATAGTATACAAACCAAAATTCATGAAAATTAGAGGTAACTTTGTGACGATTTTCTATCGAGAAAATTTTATCCTATTATGTTTTTGCTCAGACCCAACCCTCACATTTATAATGAACTTTCCTGACATATTTTTTTTTTCTAATTTGAACATCATTTACTACTCTAAAAATCTAATCTAAGATTGATGATTTTGCTTTAGGCCCGCTCTTAATGTTTTTCGTCAAGTCGTAAAAAACCGCGCGAAAGAGGGACGGGGTCACTAACGCTGCATTATTTTGGCGCCATCTTGTGTTTCAACACGTTTTCCACGCACACTTTTACAAAATGAAAAACAGAGTCCTGAAGTACCAATTAGATTTCACTAAGTATACACATGGTTTTACACGTCAGTTCACACCGAGACGCGACGCGATGCGGCGCTGCGCGATTTTACCGGAAGAGTGACTTTACCCTACGCATCGTATCTTTTCGTAGAAATAAATGTAAATGTGAATTGACCCCACACGTAATTGACGTCATCACCCCTACAAAAGAAGTAAAACATCGAATCAACAACGAAACCTCACCGATTACAATTAAAAACAAAAGAACTCAATCAAGCGTCATACCCGATACACAATCACGAAAATCTCCAAAAAAAAAACACAGAATCAAAAATACCAGGCATTCATGGACGAAAACAGTTAATCGTCCGATCGTTTGAGTGCACCCAACACAGTACAGTGTGTGATAATAAAATCCATTATAATGGAGAGACTCGACACGAAATATGCCAATTAACTTATGTAAATGGGAGTGGATACTGTGAAAGAAAAAAAAAAACTTTTAAAATTAAATGATGTGAAAGTAATGCTGTGTTGCATTTTCAACTTTAATGTTGACTTGTCTGTATTTAATGACGCTACAGTTGGTTTTCTTTGTTGATTCAATTTATGGTCTAACGAGATTTCGTTTAAGTGAGACTGGTAAATGTGAATGCTTATTACAATTGAGTAAGGTCGAATTTATTTACATTTATTGGATATCTGATATAAAAAAAAAAATATAATAATATTTTTTTTTGTTCTACACCATACCTGGGAACCTTCTAGTTACGGAGATATGGGGGGTCAAAGTTACAACGTTTTGACAAATTTTAGTCATGCTATGGTAGTCAACTCACGCGGTGTGGAGGGAAGGAGGGGTCCCCCTTGGCCAATGGTACCACTATCATGAAAATATACTGTACCATTCCTGAGAAATATCGATAAACATAATCTAACCTTAAAACACTTTATATTCCCCTAAAAAGCGTAGTCAACGGAGCCCCTATTTCCGTGTGCAGGGTTTAAAGGAACCTCACTAACCTAACGGGGGGGTGCCCCAAGTTCCGATTATGGGGGCAGAGATACTTCCGTATGTTCAGTTGACAATAATTCGAGAGTTTACAATATCGTTAGAGAGAAAAACGTTATATTGTAATAACAGCCCCTCGGGTCAATATTTAGGCAAGCGGTTGCTCTGCCACCCTTACCTACATAGCGAGTTTCCTCCGTGCCTCGGAAAGCAGATTACACTGTTGGTCATTTGTCCATCTTTGGCAGTCGTAACAGGTAGTCAGTGGCCCAAAAAGTCTGACAACCAGTCTCACCAAGTGGTATCGTATTACCTAGTATTAACTGGGTTGTGGAGGTCAGATAAGCAGTCGCTCCATGTAAAGTACTGGTATTCAGCTGCATCCGGTTAGACTGGAAGCCAACCCCAACATACTTGGGAAAAGGCTAGGCCGATGATGATTTGAATTATTAAACCTTTTGTATTTTGACTTACTAAATTTTTAAGGTTTTCCATACTTGCATTAATCATATTTTTGATTTGCGTAATTACTCCTAATGGATTTAGTATCATTAGTAATAGTGCCTTAGTATAAAATAATGCCCATGACTTCAATTCCACCGGGGCTGCGGGTTTGTTCGAAAGGGATACTGCGGCCCCGGAACATAAAGGGCGAGGAAGGGACATGGATGGGTTTTAGTCAGTAAAAGTCTGACACTCCCTCCCGCTCCGCCCAGATTAGGAGAAGTTATTTGATGATTTCCTATCCGTAAAAAAAAAACTTCATTTCCATCCTGTCGAATGATTGGGTGCTTCTACGCTAAAAATATTGCTGGGAAACGACTCTTTTTTTGGGGTTTAAAATCAATTTTAATGGTAAAACCCAATGTAACGCACTCAACACATTGTACCGATGTACGAATATAATAGTAAACGAATTATGGAGGTATTTAAAGTGAAGTTATGACCAAAACACTAGTAGGTATTATTGAAAAATTCTTATGCAAAAGTTGGAACTTTGACCTCCAACATCTCTGTAACTGGTAGGTCACCAGGTATGGTCATTAAAAAAAAATCGCAATGATGGGAAGAACAAGTGCCTTTCGGTTTCTTAAAGGGTCGATTTACACCCTTTATGGCTAAGAGCCATGTTCACCGAAAAGATAACGGTTTGGTTATCTAAAAACAGCCGTCACTGTGATATGTTCCCATACATAAATGTGTTTTAAACAGATGTTTCTAGATAATCAGACCGTCATCTTTTTGGTGAACATGGACCTAAGAAATTTTAATATAAAAGAAGATATACTATTTTCAACAAAACTGATTATAACGTTGTAAGGTGCAAGCTTATATTCGGCACTAGGTATTTTCCAACCCGTTAGGTTGACAAGAACGAACCGGCTTCGTTTCAATATCACGAGAAAACACGGCAATGTTCTGGGACCCTGCCAAAAACCTCTGGCCTATGGCACTTTCCGAGGCCTAGTTAGGTTTCCTAAGGAAAAAGAAGTTCTCTAAGCAGATATAAGGGCCATAATACCTAATTAGAAACACACAATTGAATAAAAAATGGCATATATTTTTTCATAAAACTTTTAGCAATTTTTTTTTCCATTACCCCAAAAATTCACACACCTCCGAAATAGACTACTGACTTCTATCTGTATTGTGTTAGGGTTGAAATTGGTACAATTGTTTTTGTAATCTATTCGAAGTAGCAGTTCATTTGACTAAATGAACTGACAGTTTGCCACCCACTTTGGAAACAATCCGAGGAACTTGGCCCGGGTACCTTTGTTAACCGATTTAATTCAAAAGTTTTAGTCCGGGAATGTTTTTTGCATTTTTAGGTGACGACATCAGAGGAAATGTAGTGTTAAAATTCTTTAAGGTCCAACGGCGTCAGTATCAAGTTATACCTAAAAGGTAACTGATAAATTAGTCTGTATTAGAATACTATTTTATTTCAAAACTTGAGCCTTAAATGTGTACATACTACAACTAGAACTATATGTAATTACAAAAATAAACTAAACGTAAACTAGTACCTATATATTTACAACAATGTCAATAAGAGACTTAAGCGTCAAAGAATTCCTCCGCATCGCTGTCATCAGGAAACGTTTCCAGAAGACTGGCAGCATTGCCACGTTGAATGGCAATGCTAATTCTTTGGCCAAAGAAAGAGCAAGCCCTCTGGTCACGCGAAGTGTCGATCAATCGGTGGGAGATTTCCTTAAAAAGGAGATGCGCACTCGGACCCCTTGACCCGAGCGTTTCGACCCCAAACGGCTCAAAGCTGTAGTTACCAATAAGATTACAGTATTTGCGCCGTTTGAGGATATCAGCAGCCGCTGCAGCAGCGCCTGCACCGCCCGCCGTGCTTGCAAGGCACCAACGTCATGCAGTCCGGTCTCTTGCCATCGTCACGCACCAAGCCGTTTGGTTCTAAAACCGCTGGTACGCCGGCGCTGGCAAAAGCCCGACGAATAATATCGTTAATGCTGGCGTGCCGCGCAATGCGACCTGCGCTCCTGTAGCAAGACAGGCCATGAAGTCCGAGGCTGTCGACAGCTAGACCGCAGTGACAACGATGCGGAGCAACACAAGGTGCGCCCAAGCGTAGACTCGTAAAATACAAATACTGAATATTTTATAGAGGTACAATTTGTTTGTAAGTTTGTATGTAGGGGTAATCTTCGGAACTCCTGATCCCATTTAAAAAATCTTTGACCAACGGGAAGCTACATTTTCTTCGAGTGTCATAGGTTACATTTAAAACGATCCCGATTGTTAAACGTACCCTTTGGGTAATTTCTGTGCATAACGAGAGCGATCAAAAACTAGTATATAAAAAAATTGCTGTTCAGAAAACAGGCCGAGGCAAGATAAAAATTTAATTAGCCTAAAACTTAATTTTCTTCATAGATTTAACTATCCTTTTTATAACTTCTTCCACTCTGGGCGGAGCGGGAGGCAGTATCAGACTTTTACTGACTAAAACCCGTCTATGTTCCATCCTCGCCTTTTATGTTCCGGGGCCACGGTATCTCTTTCGAACAGTCCCGCAGCCCCGGCAGAAGATTTCACTATCTAATGATGAAAAAGTAACCAAACCATTTTCATTGTTAGTATCTAGTACCAGCGGTACCTAAAAGCGGTCATTGATTCTACAAGCAGTTACTTGAATAAGTGATGAGTTTTAAAATATCTTTTTTATACACATTTAGTCTGTTTAGTTCCACCATCATATATATATTTAACGCAGTAGTTAAATAAGTGGACACTAGATAGTTGATATACTACATATATACTTTTTGTTTGTAAATACATACTTATAATTATAATACATATAAACATCCATGACTCGGAAACAAATGTCCATGCTCATCACACAAATATTTGCTCCTACCGGGATTCGAACCCAGGACCCTAAAACCCTGCCAGAGTTGCGGGCCTGTTCGAAAGAGATACCGCGGCCCTGGAACGTAAAGGGCGAGGAAGGAACATGGATGGGTTTTAGTCAGTAAGAGTCTGACACTCCCTCCCGCTCCGCCCAGAGTGGGAGAAGTCATTTGATGATTTCCACACCCAAAAAAAAAAGAAGGACCCTAAGACCGTAAGGCAGCGCCACAACCACTACGCCATTCGAGTCGTCAAAAGTTACTTACGTATTGTCAATCCCTCACGTCGACTCATCATCTGCCTAAGCTTTTCCGCTTCCAGTCGAACTAGATGTAGCAGAACATCGTATTTTATGATGTTTATATATAATATTTTTTTTATGTTTGTTCGCGCATAACTCCGTCGCTGGCCAATTTGAAAAAATATTATTTTGTTGGAAATGGTATACTTTCCAAATGGTCCCATAGTCACCAAGTCGGGATCTGATGATGGAACTATTCAAATTTTATGGGATAACGTACGGTGATTATTGTTTTTTCTACAAGTAAAGCATTAGCGTTCAATACGAACCATTCTACCATCAGATCTGATGATGAAGCCAAGAGACACGGAACTCCATAATGAGACAATGTATCCTAGTCGTGTTTGGGTTTGTTGTAATTGTAACGGTATGCGCTTTCCATGGAATAAAACCTTTTTTGCAAAAACTAAAACCGACTTAAAAAAAAAATAACTTGCTTTCCGAGGCACGGCGGAAACTCAGTATTTACCCATCCACAGACCAACCTAGGTAAGCACGGCTTAACCTAAAGATCGGCCCACAGGGGCTGTTATTATTTAGCCAAGAGGACCTTCTTTTACTCACGTCAACGCAAAAGATACTAAATGAAGTATTGGTTATAACGTTCTTGATGCGGGTTCGACTTTTAATTACTCTGAAAGCAATTTGCATAGTTAATTTAAATCTATAGGTATTACTGCAGTAATAAGTTTCCACTCATAATTTAAACACGGTGAAATATAATTACTTTTTGCTTTACTTTTAACAGAATCGAAAAGTTGTATTTTACTTTTGCTCAAAATCTATCGTTTAAAAAGTTGATAAGTCAAACAGCTTTAGAAGTTTGGGAACTAGAATTAATTTTCTGTTTATAGAAGTTCAAGTTTTGATAATTTAATATTTATTACACGATTTATAGTCAACGTAGGCTCCACGTTCTACCTCAAATCCCTTACTAAACTTGTATAGCTGTACGGATTCGTGGGTGTTTGGTTCCAGAACATTCCTAACGACGACTTCCTTTATATTGCGAGAGCAGAGTGGTATCATAATAATTTGCACTTAATAAATGCCTGCTTTAATCTGTATAACTATTTGTTGCCCACAAAATTCATTCACCTGAAACTATTTAAAAAATAGTAGTTAAAAAACTGTAACTTCCCTTTTTAAATCGTTATTTTGTGAACAATTTCATTTTTTAAGTTTTAACTTCTGTTAGCGTGTTAAACACTTTTTGGGTGAACTCGCGTGACCGTCACCAAACGCTCTCTAGCACTCGTAGCCGATCCGCTACGGCGTAGCATCACTTAGGCGTGCGCGGGGCACATCCCTTAGCAGATTATATTACTTAGTTTTCACTGCTATCGGCAGTTCCCAAAGACTGCTCCGCATGTTTTTTTTTGATTTTTCAATATTTGTTTTTTGCTCGGACCGTAATCCTTTTTCTAAAATAGGCTTAGTTACTCCTTATAAAATTAGCTATCTGTCAGTCCCATCAAAATCGGTCAAGCGGTTTCGAAGATTAGCCGGAACAAAGACAGACAGAAACAAGATAATTTTATAGGAAGACATCACAACCGATCCAGTCAAAATAGGCCACCAAGTAAACACGTAGTTACAAACAGACTGTATAATTAAATAGCGCGTAAATGTGCGAAATTCGCGCAATGGTAGGCATTCATCGTTCAGCTTAATAGTGTTCCAAAATTAGCATACTTGAATTTTGATTAGCAGTAAAACACAGTTGAACTTTGTAACTGTACTCTGCCAAGCTCCCATTAGCGTTGGGTTAATGGACAAAACCTTTGTCATTATGATTGTGTGGTGTCCACATAAATTGTGGGCCGACAGATTTTATGGCCAAATTTGGTTATTGTTAAATGAGTCGAATTTTTTACTGAAGTGAAGTTTGGTTCGTTTTTAAGTTTATTCGGATTTAATGGCGTCGTGTGCAATGGTAATGTGCATTGTTGTTATGCAGTGACACAGTTGTGGAATGATATCGACGCAATTCCCAATGAATGTAATATACTTTTCATTAGTCATACTCGGAAAGTAAGTATGAAGTTGCCTGAGGACTGGGTTGAAAGTAATACTTTTTAGCCCCAGGGAGAATCACTTTCAACTGACAGCTGTCAATTTATAAAAAAAAAACTAGATATATTTTCACGTTTCTATTGTCCAACTTTCTATACAATATACAGCAGCCACTCAATAGGGAAGCAAGAAATACAAAAATCTTTTTATTTATTATAAATGCCTTGTATTAACGCTTATCATAAATGCCGCTTGTAAACATAATGGTATAGTTGTTTAAGTTTCTAAAACGTCACTTATTTTACAAATTATTGTTTTATGTAGCATGTTTTTGGTAAAACGGAACGCACTCTCAAAACACGTCGTCCTCGATAACGGCCGTAATGATCAAAATGCATATGTCAAAAAATAACTTTTATTTGAATGTAGGTAAAATTTCACTACGCTTTATTATAATATCAAATATCGCAATTTTTGCTTGAATAAAGCACATACAATTAGTAAAATTACTATATTAAGGCCAAAAAAACAGATGAAAACTAGGTAGATTTTGATAAATGGCGTCATATAAAATTACAGGAGTTTAGTTGAAATTAACTTTTAATATTTTTCTTGGGTTGATAATAGTGTAATTAATTGATTTAGGTGAAGAAAAAAATACATGCGATATTACAGCGCGATGTAAAATTAAAATGTGCTTTTAAAATAACTTCACTATAATTTAGTTTCAACTATGTACTTTTTTAAAATAGCATAGATTTGGCCATAATACTTACTATTTTGATGAAAATTTAAAATAATGCATAGCTGAATAGCTGGCCGTCCAAAGAAAAAAAAGTAAAAGAGGCCAATCCGATGCTTAATTTTTTTTTCGATTGATTCATTTCTTTATTTTTATATTCTTTTTATTCGTAATGAAAAGCGCAGTGTTTACCTCGGGTTTAATACTTATTTAGTCTCTCGAGCTATTAGCGTCCTTACTTCGTACTTAATAAGTTACTTTCACCCTTAGGGTAACAATGTACTATACGGCGCACATTTGGCTGTTGGCAGTGTCGGCTCCCGTCCCGCCTATACTTCACTCAGCATGCAATTGCCTTTTAGTTAACAATAGCAGACATGAAGGACAGCCTTGACAGATATAGGCTTCATCCACCAAGCATACAAAGTGAAGGTTGGTAGATGTCATGTCTTTGATGTTCTTAATTAAAAGACACAGGTTGTGTTTAATTAATTGTGAAAATCACTTGCATGTCTTGATTTTACACATTTAGGGCTACAGGGGACTTCTAGGGGACTTCTACTTCTGTCTGGCAGTTTGAATACTATTTAAGCGTTCCTTCCCAAATGTCCTTTCTTTGGGATTGTTCGTCGTTTCGTTGAGCTCCTTGAGTTATAAGTCGAGCTACACGATAACTGACAAATGCATGCACTGACTGGACAGATCCTCTCAAATCTTTGTGGTTATTTCTTCAAAAGACTATCTCAGACACTAATCTGCATAGTCCTCATGTGAATTAAGCAAGATTGTCTGGACTTCAAAAGAGACTATGACCTCTGAGTTTGTTTCGGCTGTTTCTTCTCAGAGTAACACCGGCCCCATCTAGTTTATAAAAAATGACTTGTAAAAGTGTTTGAAAAAACCTACTTGCTGAATAAACATCGTACATACGTCAGCCACTGCGGGCCAAATAGCGCGAAATGAGTGGTTTCGATCGATTTACAAAAAAACTATTGATTGGATCAAAAAACTAAAAAAGTATCATGCTAATACGAGTATGTTGCTTGTAGAGCTGTTTGCCAAAAAGTCAGAATGATCGCATGTATCGCACCTATGTTTTTTATTGTTTGAAAGATATTTTTAGAGGTAAGTTCGTGATTTCTTTTTATCGAGCCAAATTAATTGTATTATGTTTTCAAAACAGTATCATGCTAGCATATATCCTGAAGAATATCATATATTTTTCTGGTCTTGTTTAAAGCAGCGAATCATATACTTTTAGTCACTATAAAACTCGCGTTTAGCTCATGTAATCGCCTTAAAAAGCTGTTTTTAGATAATCAGAGCGTCATCTTCAAAAAGATGACGCTCTGATTATCTAAAAACAGCTTAACATTAAGGTCTATGTTCACCAAAGTGAACATAGACCTTAATGTTACTGTAAGCCTGTGTCATCCCACTGCTGGGCAAAGGCCTCGCCCCAAGATCTCAAAATCTTTTGCCAATGTGGACCACTGGTCGTAAGTTATTTCCAGCTTGTCCCACCATGGCCTGCGAGGTCTACCATGTCGCTTTCTGGTTATGTCAGGGCCCTACAGCATAGTTTTTTGGCCCACAGCTCGTCGGCTATACAGCCGACATAGCCAGCTATAATATGGTCGGTTAGTTAAACGTCTAGGATCCATCGCACCCGCACCATCGCACACGCACCATCGCACACGCACCATTTCACGCACACCATCCCACGTGCACCATCGCACGCACCCCATCGCACACGCACCATCGCACGAGCACCATCGCACGTTGGCAAACATTGAACTTTTCTTTCTTGTCGTATGGTTCGTACCTAACCTCTGTACTATGTGCTTGAAGTGTTACGTAAATAAATAACCTGGTGTCAGAGGTTTTATGCCGCCCATAGGCATCTGACCTGGCTTTACATATCGTCGACAAATATCTCTCAGTCATGTTCGTTTCCTCACGATGTTTTCCTTCTCCAAAGCAAGTGATGATTATACATTACGTACATGAATCCGAAAAATCTGAAGAGGCCTTGAGCTTTTAATTAAACATGTAAACAAGATTCGTAAAATCGTTTACAAATCCTCTTTCAGCATTTATTCATAACGGCCCGTCTTCTCATTTCAAAACAGCCCAACAAAACATTATCATAAAAAACAATTCGTGTAAAACATTCAAATAATACAATTATTGCGGCGAAATAACAATAAACGGTCACAAATCCGTCCTTCTTCGGTCCGAGAACGAAACACAATGTTCGGAGGGAACTGAGGGAAGGGACTTTTACAATACACGATCCCTCGGAATCTCGCTTTTATTAATAAATCTTTCCGATGCTTCCTTTAAGCGTTGAATAGCATCGGAAACCCGGAAAGTCCTGTTTTCATAAAGGATAAATCGCTATATTTCCGTATGTCGTTACGTTGCCAAGTCGTGACTAAATGGTGTTAAATTCAACACACGTTGTTTCTAATGTTTTTTATGACGGAATTATGATGAATTTTTGAATTTTATCGCTCGTATGTTGATGAGATCCTGTTTTTTCGGGTTGTTTGATTTTTTGTTTTGTTGTTTATGTAACATTGTTGATTCTTACTTTTGTTTGGTTGAAAATTACGTGAACTTGAAACTTACAAAATTGTTTTCGGATTTGATTCTAATAATGGAATGTGATTTAAAACTTATGTTATCTATGTAATAATTATGTAAACCAAGTTCTATGGGTTAATGCCTGAAATAAACTATAAAAAAAAAAACAAGAAAAAACATAGTGTCTCACTGTACTGTAACATTTCAGAGCGAACATAAACAAAATGGCATTCTTACATCATAGCAAAGGGTGGCACAAGTAAAATATGCCTGGGGTATAGGCAATCGATTAGTTGACGTCAATCCCGATGAATAATGTTCGTTTATTAATAATTATCAAACAAACGCATCAAGTTTATAAAAAAAAAACACATTATGACATACATTTAAAGTTACATTAAACACAAATCATTGAGACATGAATGAGAATGACTTCTAAGACTAATCGTTTGTCAACACATAAATAGAAAAAAAAACATTTACAAAATTCTTTTTCATTTAAAATCCAACCAAGTATTTAGTTTAGCTTAAAAGCATTGTCAGACGAAAAACTATTGATAATTGTCTGGACACACTTGTTTCCTAAAAGTCTAAGCATGACCCATCCACCGAGGCTCTCTTTAGGCGTATCGAGGGGTACTGCCTTCTGGCAGCACTCCTCGATACGGTTCGCATTGTAAGGTGGTTCCTGTCTCTGTAACCATAACCACCAGTAGCTTGGACCCTGCTGCAGACACTACTAATTTATTTTTTTTTTTTATTTTTTTTTAATTTATACGAACGATGTTGAAATGTAATTATGGTGAAACACTTTTCTCATTTGCTGTACTGGCTAAAAAAGCACAAAAACAAAAGAAAATCAAAATAATCTAATTGGGGGCGTCGGCTACAGGAGGCCTAAGAAGCCACGGACCCTAATGATTATATTGATGACAACATACTTCCTTCAAACTTCCTAATACCATTCTAGCACTATCCGGCAACCACCAAAATCCTTCCACCATGATCCATTGTCACCCTCTAAAATCCTTTAAAAAACGCTAAATCTAAGCGGAACCGGAAACTTTAAAGGGAGAATAAATAAAAAAAGAGTAAAAAAGTCACCCTTCCCGAGTTTCAACTGTGATTATCTGGAATAGGTGTAATTAATTTGACAGGCTCAGGGACTGGCCCTTAATTACGACTTGAAATTAAGACGCTGGAAGGATTATTTGAGACGGTTCACTGTGACAACCAAGTGTTGTATGCTAATGTGCGTTTTTTAGAATTTTAAAGACTGTGGATGTGCATTTTTAGCTACTACATGGGCGCTCGTGGCTAAATAATATCAGCCACTCGGGTCGATTTTCAGGTTAAGCCATGCTTGCCTAGGTTGGTCTGTGGATGGGTGACCACCCTTACACACCGAGTTTCTTCGTGCATCGGAAAGCACGTTAAGCCGCTGGTCCCGGCTGTCATTTATCCATCTTCAACAGTCGTTACAGTAAGTCAGTGGCCCCCAAAAGTCTGACACCAGTCGTACTAAGTGGTGTCTATTTCCCAGTATTAACTGGGTTGTGGAGGTCAGATAGGCAGTCGCTCCATGTAAACTGTTATTCAGTTGCATCCGGTTAGACTGGAAGCCAACCCCAACATAGTTGGGAAAAGGCTAGGCAGATGATGACATGAAAGCCTCATTATCATCTAAATGTCAGCCAAACGACGTCCACTGCTGGACAAAGGCCTCCCCTAAATGTCGCCACATTGACCGGTCCCGTGCGATTCGCATCGAGCGGATTCCCACACCGTTCACCAGGTCATCGGTCCGTCTTGGTGGGAGGTGGGCTCCAAAAATGTTCGGCACCAACGTCCGTTCTTTTGCGAGCAATGTGCCTTGCCCACTGCTACATGAAGAGCCTAAAGTAATGTTATGTATTAGCATTGAAAGGACTCGTAGCTAAATAATAACATTCGCACTGATTGATCTTCAAGCTTGAACATTACATTCAGATTTCGTTAAAAGTAGTCGAAAGTCAAACCAGTATTACCCAGTACCAACTAGGCTGTGAAAGTCAGATATGCAGTTGCTCTATGCAATATGCTGATATTCAGCTGCATCTGGTTAGATAAAAAGCCGACCCAGGCAGTTACCCAGACATATGACGACCTTCTCATAACTTAGCCACAGTATCTTTATTTTAAAACCCTCAGCGAAAAAACAAACCCGACTGCGTAAAAATATAAATAAATAAATATAATATCGCTAGACATTAACACACAGCGCCACCTACTGCCACACTAAGCAAAGCTTGTGTCGTGGACACTAGATAGTTGATATACTACATTATATACTTTTTTTGTTTGTAAATACATACTTATTATACATATAAACATCCATGACTCGGAAACAAATGTCCATGCTCATCACACAAACATTTGCTCCTACCGGGATTCGAACCCAGGACCCTAAGAACATAAGGCAGCGTCACTACCACTACGCCATTCGAGTCGTCAAAAAGTTACTAATAACTTTAAATAAACACTGAAAAGGAAAAAAAAACAAGTTCACTAATTATATTCTTATGCAGAACATATTGACTGTAACAGTCGGGACCCATTGGATGTTATGATTATAATAGAAAGAAAGAAAGAAAAACCATTTATTCGTCGCAAAGTCATGACGTACATAAAATATTGATAAACAGAACGCAATTATACAAACACAAACATTTATACCAAAACCGAAAATTAACACAACAACAACATTAACATTATAATAATTGCAAGACAAAGCGGACAAAAAATTGAACGTCGTGAGTGCGACAAATAGGTTACCACTCAGCATGATGCTGTGCTATGGGGAACCCATAGAACAGCGCTGGTTTTCAGTGGTCACCTGTCAAAACGTACGGAGGCCAATACAGCTATATTTGATATATTTGATTTGAATCTTGTTTATTTAATGGGTCCCGACTGCTGGAGTCAATTTTTTTGCAATTTTCTAGTCCATGTTATCAGGGGTAACCCAAGGATTCTAACGAGACCCTAGGCATCGGTTTCTTTAGGCGTTTAGAAGTTATAGTGGAATAAAAAAAATCACAAACAAACATACAAACATGAACCCTGAAAACAAACCACTCCTTTTTTAGGGCAGTCGTGTAAAAAAGCCACCATCTCCATGAAAACACACGAAAAATTCAAGAAAATCTTTTAACCCATAACATACGTAGAAGCAAAATCTTGTATTTCCACATCACCGTCCTTCATTCGTGGCATACATATGTAAAGTATTTTTCACAGCTTTAATACAAGCCAGTATGAATATTTTCAGGCAGCGAGATGAATGGGTGGTATATTCATTGTGCATTCAGTTTTACGGGTGTTAAGTGTACGTGGTGTATTGTTCGAGATGGTTAAGTTTGGGCTATACTCAATGGTTTTGTTTTTTTAACCCCCGACGCAAAAACGACGGGTTAATAAGGTTAACATGTCTGTGTGTGTGCCTGTCGTGGCATCGTAGCTGCCGACTGGATGAACCAATTTAAATGTTGATTTCTTTGTTTGAGAAGTGAATAAATCGGAAGTGTTCTTATCTATGTTTGGTAAAAATCAATCCAAGATGGCCGCCACCACAAAATGGCGGATTACATTTTTATTCAACAATTCCCTCAATATGGGTATCAAATAAAAGATCTTGACTGGTAGATTACAAACCCAAGATGGCCGCCACCACAAAATGGCGAATTACATTTTGTTTTCACAAATCCTTCAATGTGGGTATCAAAAGAAAGGGCTTAACTAATAGAGCAATGCGCCCTATATTGAAAGAAAATGAGGAATATTACATTATTATACTAAACACACACACAGCTTACGTAATTTCGTTACGTGACGATTTCTACTAAATCGCACTACCCATAAGACGCGTTAAAGGACCTTGTTCTAAAAAACTTATGACCATATCGGGGGTATGTCGGGATATGTCGGGGTTTTTTTTTAAATTTTAAATTTATTTCGTGTAAGTTGTTACTAAATATAACATTAACCCTGTAAACCCCGAAGGGTTATGCAGAGGAATATCTAATAATGGACCCACATTTCGCCAGATATGTTTTTGTGCCATATATGCGAGCCAATCCCCTCTCTTTGAGAAGAGGCCGTGTTCCAGCAGTGGGAACATTATAGGCTGATGATGATGATGATGATGATGATGCGAGCCAATTGTCCTTTTACACGTTGTAAATGTTTCACAATAAAGAAAACAAACAAAGAAAAACATGTATTAGCCTCCACAGGACCAAACACATCTAAATTATCAGTATTTAAAACTTAATGATAAAAATTAAACAGAAAAAAAAATGTAAAAATTAAAAGAAACGAAACTCGTCATGTACGACAAAAGGCTACAGAATTTAAGTTTCATCACAAAAAAATGTATCCTATCTTATATTTAGCGTATTCTTCATTTGCATTTGGGAGTAGCAGATATTATACTCATTACCCAATCTAGTTTTTGCAACCAATATTCCACCACAAAATACACACGGGTATAAAATTATGACTGATGTCATTGCCAAGCTGTGTTGCCAAGTAAAAGTTAGACTAACTGCGAACAACGAAACTAATGTGTTAGTTATGTAAGTTTAAAGTCAAAAGTAATCGATGTGGAGACCAGCAAATAAGATGCGTCTGTTATGTTATGAGTACGTTTTGGCGGTGTATAATAAGAAGTCATGTATTAGACTAGTTTCCTCCATCAATAAATTGCAAATCTAATTAGTCCGTTAGAGTATTGGGAAATCATCATCATCACCATCATCAGCCTATAATGTTCCCACTGCTGCGACACAGCCTCCTCTCATTGAGAGGGAAAATAATGGACACGTATTCTTTGTTTTTGTAAATCAATGAATACTGACAAAGATAAAACGTATCAAAACTCGGGAGTGGGGGCTCGTGACGTCACAACGCACTTAATATTTGATGAATTGCGAATTTTAAAAGCGTCGTATCTTCGTCAATTTTGATTTACGTACCTAACAGAAGAAAAAAACTTTTTGATAATCTAGCTGACGGACTACTGATATTTTTTGATAATCTAGCTGACGGACTGCTGATATTTTTTGATAATCTAGCTGACGGACTACTGATATTTTTTGATAATGTAGCTGACGGACTACTGATATTTTTTGATAATGTAGCTGACGGACTACTGATATTTTTTGATAATGTAGCTGACGGACTACTGATATTTTTTGATAATCTAGCTGACGGACTACTGATATTTTTTGATAATGTAGCTGACGGACTACTGATATTTTTTGATAATCTAGCTGACGGACTACTGATATTTTTTGATAATGTAGCTGACGGACTACTGATATTTTTTGATAATCTAGCTGACAGACTACTGATATTTTTTTATACCTAATCTAGCTGACGGACTACTAAGATATTTTAAGGACACAAACCTATTAGGCTGGTGTGAGCTGACGTGAAAGTTATTAAAGTTTATGAAGTTTAATACGTGTAGTTTATGTTTATGCTCAACATCGAGTCGTAGAAGTCAAGCACGTGATGACGTTGTTGCCGGCTGTCATTTGTAGATCTTTGACAGTTGTTACAGGTAGTCAGTGGCTCGAATGACTGTCAACCAGTCTCTTCTCGGGGTATCGTTTTACCCAGTACTATACCTGGATGAAGGTTAGGCAGGGAATCGTTTCATACAAAATACTGGTATTCAGCTGCATCCGATTAGACTGGAAACTGACCCCAATATGGGGTGAAAACAGATTCATCACGAAGCCGTCAACCAAGCATTTTGTACATCAAACTAAGTAAAAGATTGTACTGATGGAAGGATTGAATAGTACGGGGGTCGTGTAGGTGTTTAAAAATCTTGCATAAAACCTTGTATTTAAAAAAAAAACCTGTCAAAATGTTTGAAGTTTAACTCCCAAACATCTCCGTAACTAGAAGGTTCCAAGTTATGGTCCAGAACAAAAAAAAATTACAATGACGACGAGAACGTTTACAGGTCTTTTACACCCTTTATAGTTGGGAAAAGACTAGGCAAATCATATATTAATTTATTTTATAAAAGGTAGCTTCACAGCTGACTGTACATTAATATGAAAAAAAAATAAAAAACTTTACGCCAATTACGAGGTACACAGAAAAAAAACATTTGATTAGCCAAGAGTTAATCGAATTAATTGGCATTGTAATATGTTAGTGATCATGTCAAGATGATGATCCATTTTTCGAAGTCTTTTTGCACAAAATTAAGCATGTACCAGAAAAGAACGCAATTGTAACGAACGAACACCCATCAATCGATTTGTTTGGAAGTAGCTTAGCGGCAATAAGTACTGCCTTGTCAAAAACCGGTTAGTCCCGCTATGGTATGGTCCCGGTATGGCACCCTCTTAAAATACCTATCAAAAAGTCCCGCTATGGTACCCTTCAGTTTTTGGTACTGTTGTAAAGAAAAGTTATACAATGCGTTAAGAAAAAAATAGTATTAATAAAAAATATCTTTTCTTAACTATTATAGTTAAGCAAGATAATATTTATTAATACTATTTTTTAAACAAATCACGCTCGGTAATTGTCGTTTCACTTCAGGTAGTTACCTGACCAACCGGTTTTTTCGTAAAACAATAGAGACGAGCCCTTCCTCGAATTCGTATCTAGCTCTTCCCTTTTGTTTTTATGAAAATAGAGAGAGACAGTATTATTCCGGGTTTAGTTTGCTATTTGCAGCTGTACTTTTGCGATATGAGTAATTAGGATAGCTTGTTAGTTTATCTATTGCAATGTCTGGGTCAAGTAGTTCACGTGGTGTAAATTTAATAATTATTGACAGTCGACGCGGTGGAAAAACTTTATTACGTGCCGGACATAAATATATTAAACGCAGAGAAAATAAAAATTCAAGTACTTGGCATTGTGTAAATAGGAGAAATAGTATTAAATGTAGTGGATATATAACTATTGAGAATACCAATAATACAATAATTAAAGATTATAAACACAGAGATCAGTGCGTGCCACATTTTGAAGACAATGAAGTTCAAATGGCTATAAGTGAGTGCAAAAAAGAAGTAAATTCAAATTACGGATCAGTACAGAAAATTTTCGAAAAACACATGGGTAACTTAAAAGACAAAGGGTTACACCTTACAGGAAATGTTCCTGACTATAAAAAATTAAAAACAGTATTATACAGACACCGAAATAAGTCGTTGAACGTACCAAAAACACAATTTAAGAATGTGGAAGAAATTATAATACCAGAAGAATTTAATAAGTATGTATTGGCTGATTATTGTAATGAAGACTGTAATCGAATAATTATATTTTCCTCGACAGAAGTAAAGGAATATATAAAATGTGTAACGCATTACTTTGGTGATGGCACTTTCGACGGCTGCCCAAACCCATTCGAACAAGTTTATCTCATTCATGGAGACATGGGAAGCACTGAGTTATCCACGAATGTAGCACCATTATTTTATATTCTGTTAAAAAACAAAGAAGGGAAAACTTATGAAAAAGTTTTCGAATTGATTAAGCAAACTTTGCCTGAATGGCGTCCATCGAAATTTACCTTCGATTATGAAATAGGAGTAATAAATGCAGCAGCGAAGATTTTTCCTGATATCAAAATAAATGGATGTAACGTACATTTTCAAAAGAACGTTATCAAAAAAGCGAAATCTTTAAATCTCATGGAACACGAAGAGTCCTCGAACCATGTTAAGCAATGCATAGGCTTGGCGTTTTTGCCAAAACAAGATATTGAAGACGGCTGGCTGCATATAATGGAAAATAGGTATAATATCTTGGTTACTTTCCAAAATGATGTTTGAGTACTTAACTCTAATTATATGGCAAAAAAGTAAAGAACAACAATATCAGTAAGGACCTGTTAATTTCATTGCTTTACAAGTACGAACGTTTAATAAGTATTTTTTTCAGTTTCGACGATGAAGCTATGACCAAATTCAATGACTATTTTGTCACTCAGTGGCTTGAATATCCAGACCTCATTTGGTGTTGCCATAATGAACGCCATAGAACAACTAACTTGGCGGAATCATGGAATGGCAGATTCAACAAAATTATTGGAAAAAATCCCAGTTTATTATTGTTTCTGCAAACAATTGGCAACGACACATGTCACTTTGATATAAAACAAGCCAAGTAAGTTGTATTTTTTAGACAATATTTTTAAGCAGATATAATATTTTTAAAAGCAGATATATATTTTTTTACATAATACGAGTACATAGAAGAATTTGAAAATGGATTTGATTTTATTTATTTTGGTAGATATTATTGGTTGTCGCCTTCTATTACAGACGGTTACTGAAAAAAATATAGCTTAACTTAAATAACTGATGATTTTTGTTATAGCTTTCGACTAAAAAGATCACCTATAAATTCAAGAAAAAGAACAAGTATAGAAATCGACCGCCAGATTCAAAAGCTAACAAAAAGTTACGAAAATAAAGCTATCTCCATTGGTGATTTTCTGATTAACATATCAAAGTCAATATTTCGATCAGAACATTTAAAAAAATAGTTTATTTTAATTTTGTTTTTAGCCTATTAAAATGTTTAATACTTTTTCTCGATGTTGATTATTTTTTGTAGTTTATGTTTACAATTTGCGCCTTTTTCTCCATGTTGATTATTTGTAATTAATATATTTGTCTAGTTGGTTGTTGATTATTTTTGTAGTTTATATAAATTTACAATTACTGCCTTTTCTCAATGTTGATTATTTGTAACTAATATTTATGTCTGGATGTTGTTTTTATTTGTAGTTTATAATATTTACAGTAATACTTTTCTGAGATGTGGATTTTTTATATTTTTTTTATTGTTGATTATTGGTAATTAATATTGTTGATTATTTTAAAAATTACATTGCAATTAATATTTCGTTTTACTGTTTGATATTTTTTTATAAATATTTTGAATTAATAAAAGACTGATTTAATATCGCAAACAGACGTTTTATTGATACACTCCTAAAAGTATTTATTTATAGATACACTTTTCTTTTCAGTTGTACCTTCTATTGTCTAACGTAGATCTAAAAGATGGGTACCATAGCGGGACTTTTTGATAGGTATTTTAAGAGGGTGCCATACCGGGACCATACCATAGCGGGACTAACCCTCAAAAACCTATGTTGTTTGTGACGAATTTGAATAGTATTGTTTTTCTTTATATAAGTTATATTTATGATAAGTAGTAGATAAGTAGTTTTATGATAAGTTATATTATTAATGAAGCCTAGATATACGTTTGTGCAACAATAGTTTAGTGCTAAATGTGGAGGCTTGTAAATGGCTTTTCATTAATTGCCATACTATTTATGTATGTATTGTTAGCTGTAAGCTACTCAAACACAGTAAAATAAAATAAAAGTGTGATCATCTCTATTGGAGTGGTAAACTGAAAATTATATAATATATTAAATATATTTTCCTTTACGCCGAAGTTAGCTTCAACACAAAAAGAGATAAATAATTATCTCACACACTGCATAATTATGCCGACCGCAATGCCTCGTTCGAATCACGGACTCGCTGTGCCACTAACCCGCAACACTCGCCCGCTAAGTACAATGTGTGGATTTAAAATTCCATTTCCGTGGACGTGATCGCATAAGTTCCGATCCGGATTCCGGAACGGAGCCGTGTTTGTGCAGTTCCACCGGTTTTAAGTGTTCTCCTTTTTGTTTGTCAGTTCCGCGGTTATGTTTTGTTACAGTTGCGTATTGATTGTACTTATTGTGAGCGGAGAGAGAGTTATATCGCTTTTTTGTTTTCTAGTATCGGATTTTTGAGTTGATTGCCAGTTTTGTTTGGTTAGTTGGAGAGTAGTCGTCGACGTGAATATGTTTGATTTTGTGTTGAATATGAAGGAGTTTTGGTTTTTTGAGGTCGATGTTTATTTCTGACAGATAAACAGAAGGAGTTTGCCCATTGTAGTTTATTAAAGTTTAGCTTATTATGCTATTAACGTAAGTAAGTTGCGCTTAGGCACGCTAGCGGGAATGTTAATTTAAAGTTTTCTTATTAGTTGTAAGAATTTGTAAATCGAAAATGTAGGTCCTGTGGTTTTGAGTACGAAAGCAAGCGATCTGTTTAGTTCAATTATGAATATACATAGCACAACATCACACCTTTAATGGGCAAAGGTTAGGCACAGGTGTACCTAATAGTACACAATTTGTTAGTTACTTTTTAGTCCCATGTAATAGAGGGGAGCCTAATTGCCGTCAACCATGCGCAAATTCAGAGGGCAAGGTTTTCAATCGATTTACCTGAATTTGAGGATGGGGGGTTTAGTGAGTGATTTACTAATAATTTTAGAAAATATTTTAAATTTTTTGAGGTTGCTCCGGTAGCTAAAATCACATGTGGGCACTTCAGATCAACCCCCTCCCCACAGTGTAAGAACCTGTAAATCGAAAATGTAAATGGTTTCTATTGGAACATGGGAAGCGATCCATTCAATTCGATTATGAATACTTTTTACATTTATATTCAAGATTTTTCATAAAACCTACTCACAATTCCACTCACACACTCGAGAAATAAAACCTCAAATATACCTTTACCCGACAAAATACTTAAAGCCACATACCCTAACAAAAACCTAACTTTAATACGGCGAAAGCGTTTGCCCAAAATTTAAATGCCTACATCTTAAGTCGGATGACCTTTAGGGCAGTCCTTTCTTGACTATTTCCAAGACTATTTGTCATCCGGTATTATCCCTACCCGGGGAAAACCGGGTAAACCATCACTTATTTGAATTAATTGCTTTGCCCGAGATCAAAACATGGGTTGTCTAAGATTTAGACATTTTTGTCTGTAATGGAATTCGTCTTAGTCTGTTTTAAGCGCGTGTAACATAATTCGTCTTAATTAGGTCTAGACTCATGTGCTATTTGTAGTTTGTTTATTTGTTGTATGCTGTTTGTCTTTTAGTGGGAAACGTTTTCTTGGCAGCAACTGCTTCTTCTCATCGGCTTTGTAGGATTTCCACCAGGCATGGTAAACCTATAAACATACACGAGATGATTTACAAAAAAGGATGATGTAGGTTCCTAACAACACCACGGTGCTTCAACCTCATCATCTGCCTAGCCTTTCTCCAACTATGTTGGGGTGGGCTTCCAGTCTAACCTAATGCAGCTGAATACCAGTATTTTACATGGAGCGACTCCCTATATAATAACCTCCACAAACCAGTTAGTACTGGGTAAAACGTAACTTGGTAAGACTGGTTGTCAGACTTTGGCTTGACGTTGACTTGGGCCACTGACTACCTGTATCGACTGTCCAAGATCTCCAAATGATGGCCTGGACGCACAGCTTTACACCCCATTCAACCTAATAACATTAAATGCAGTTGTCGCTCGTACGCCTTTATACAACCTTTTATTTATTTTAGGAAACCTGTGTTTCTTCGTTATTGTAATATAAATGTGTTTACTCAAATGCATTATTGCTTAGCCTTGTTCAGAAACAAAAGGTACAAACTTGCTCAAAGATACTCCTATCCCATCCCATTCTCTATCTCAATTGCATTACCTTTCCGTTGACCACTCAATCTCAAACAAAGGTAATCTGCTTTCCGCAGCTCTTTAAAAATGTAACGCAACACAATAGTGGACTAGCAAGGGGTCGAGACTCAATTAGTGCATGCCTTCACTATGTCGGAGCAACCACTTAATTAAGAGAATGTAAATAATTTGTTGTTAGGGTTCAAGTTGCGGGATATAGCGGGTGATCTTCTTTTTCTTCTTAAATCAAATGGCTCAGATTTTTTCCGGCCAGTTAGTAGTTGATGTTGAACCCATGACATAAGTGGGGGGATTGAGAGGAACTGCAAGATTTTTCCGCTATCTGTCATCATCATAAATCATCATCTATCATAAAATGGCACCCATGGATAGGTAAAAGGTTTTTGAAATTGTGTGACTAGTATTTAACTCTTAATTGAAATAGTCAAAGATCGAGTTTTTACAATATTCAGTAGTTAACTGCGATAGGCTGCCATTTTGGTAAATAGTAAGTCCAAATTTTAATGCAACAGCATTCAACGTTGCTCCATTACGAGTCTTGCCGAGCTGTGTTTAGAATCCCGGGTTTTATTATGGGGCTGAAACCGGATTCCTAATGCTCCAGCTGTGCCGCAATACCCAGTCTTCCCTAAACCTTCAGCATCCTGTTTGTCAATATGCTTTTAACTAACCACCAAAATTTAACTGACAGTTAATCTATTGATCGAAACTCTTCGCAAGATCACTTGCGGATCACCCGTATGTCAAATTTGGACATCACTTTTCCAAACCAGTGGCCAAGCTTTACTACAAGTCAGATGTGAATGACGTGCCAAATCATGGGAAGTGAGATGATTTCTTCCAATGATATTACTTCCGGTGTCAGTCGTTTTCGACTTCCTTGAGCCACCGATTTTATATTAGCCATCGATATCTGCTTAATATTGATAGTTGACTATAGCGTGGGTGGCTTGAGATTGTTGGCTCTGCCGTGTCCGGCCGAGGCAGAAGTGGTGAGATACACGGCGTACACACGGCGACCCATCAGGCTATACTCGTCCAGTATAACCTGAACTAGTTTTGTATGAGCTTTCCGTACAATGATAGATCTGCCTAATTTGATTTTGCATCGGTAACTGGAATGGTCGTTGTGGGTACTGCCAAGGTTCTAAAAACATTCCTGAAAGGACACAGGATGGCTTTGCCCAGCATTATGTGAGCACGGTCTATTTAATAAAGAACGTGTCGTTCGGGGATGATTTCTAGGTCCAGTTGTGTGCGATAGTTAGGAATTAGGAGTCGGAATTGTTGTCCTGCTATTAGAGAGCGCGGTGTCTGATTTTTTGGCCAGCTAGAGGCTTGCCAAATAGTACATGGGTCTTAAAAAATAACGGTCAAAATATGGGTATACATAATAAATATTTTATTAGATACTCCTTTGTCAAGAATATCACTGCTGTCTTCTCCGCTATTCTCAAGAAATTGGACCAAAACCCTAAGAATTCTCAGTACCTACGAATATTGCGTCAGAATTGGATTAAGCGGTGTTTAGTTAAAACCGATGAAAGGGTAAGATCCAGTGATTATTCCACCGTATTGTCTAATTTAGAGACTGTAGTAGCTACTTGTAATTTCCTCGACTCTGTGGAAACGGTGTAAACTTCGATCTTCAAACGTAATTAGAAATGGCTTTTAATTGTCGTCTGATTGTCCCGGGTGGCTTGTAAATGTGTGCGCTGGTTTTATGAAGTGTTCCGTAATTTTGGAGGTTCTTATTACCGCATCGAGATTTTGTCCTGATTTCTAGACACGAATATTATTATGAGGATGTTAAGTTTGGATATTAAGAAGTAATCTAAACTACTCATGCAATGGGACCTGCCTTTGCCCAGCAGTGGGACAGTTTCAGGCCGGTATCATTGTTATTATCAGCAGTAAAAGGAAGTTGAAGGAATGTATGTAATCTCCAGAATGTGAGAACTGAATGTTCGTAATAACAATTCCAGCAAATATCACGTGATTCTAATATTAAGTTAATAGGAGTCTCCTTATGAAGAAGTATACACTGATGGTGATGGTGAGTACTATGGTGATTATCATTGAAAAAAAAAAAAAAACAAGCAAATCGCAAAAACAGGTTTAACTCGGCAGAACAGGTGGCTCGGTTTCTCAATAGCAGCATCGGAATCTGGATTTGTGTCCAGTTGACGGCAATACGCTTGTCCCTTTTATTAGGCCAACCTACTACTATTAGATACATTTCTGCCTATGGGAATTACTGGCGCGATGTCATGTTTTGAGTAAAAATATCGAAAATATAATTAATTGAATCTTCAAACTAATATGTATGATGACAGTATCAAAAAATTACAAATCTATTTAGTCCGTTAGTTATATTATTTAAAAATAATGGACACGTATTATTTGTTTTTGCAAATCAATGAACATTGACCAAGATAAAACGCATCAAAACTCGGGAGTCGTGACGTCAGAACTAGCTAAAAATTATACCTAGGCGTGACGTATTGAAAATTTAAAAAAGTCGTATCTTTGTCAATTTTAATTTACGTTAGAAAAGAAAAAATACGAGTCAATTATTTTTTAATAATCTACCTGATTGACTAATTAGATTTTTTGGGCGTCTCTCCTATTCTACACAGCCATAAAATATTCCCAACACTTCAAAACACAAAATTACAACTACCAGTAAGATTGGTTAACCAAATAACTTGAGAGCAACATGTAAGATTCAATGTCGATGCAATCCCATTACTTAGATTGGAATGGGCCACGCTAATGGTAGTTCGGTAAACCATGAAATTGCGAGTTCTCTTGCTGAATGGGAATCGGGTTTTATGGTATGTAGGTATGTTTTATTCTTGGTTTTGTGAGCTAAGGAAAGAGGAATTTTAATTTCTGAGTAAGAGACACGCATTCCTCAGAATGTGTGTCCATTCTGAGGAATGCGTGTCATGTCTCCGTGATCTGTGAAAATAAACTTCTTATAGGTTCGTCGTTCTAAAGTAGACCTGAAAGGTCAAAAACGAAAAAAACGGTACGATAAAATATTTTATAAAAATAAATGTCTGTCCACGCCACACGGGACAACTAACAAAAACCAACAAACGGCGTCCCATTTATAATTTTCGTATAATTAATATTGTAGTAACATTTCATCGTTCCTTCCGGCTTAATATTTTGGTTGTTTGCCGGTAAAACATACTCCTAATTTACATAATATTTCGGATAATACTGGATTAATGTACCCTTATAACTTGTTTTCGGTTTGTTTACGAATATGTAGAAGCTAAATGATAGGAGGATAATTTATTCTGTGCGGTCCTGATTGTAAATATTTTAGCCAATTTTTTGTCTCCCTGTGACGTTTTAGGAGCGGGGTGTGACCGACATTAACCCTTGTGTGAAAAAGGCAGAATATCTGGTCGTCGGGTTTTTAAACACATGAGAACAATGACATACAGCACGTGTCCAGCAGATGTTCTATAAACCTATTTTGTTCAAATAAGATTTTTTACACTTTTTACTTTTTTACACTTGAGACACACTTTTTACGATTTTAGAAGCAAATATCTCATCAACACTACTTCAGAAAAATTATATTTAAGAAACCTCAACACCCACACGTGTACGTTTTTTTTCAAGCCTCAGTGACATGTCTGGAGGTGGCCCTCCAGACATGTCCCTCCCTTATTTTTAAAAAAGAAATCTCATTAAAGAAGGCACTTTACTAAGTGGTACAAAGTTTCGGAGTAAAAGGACTGTGGCATACTGACGGACAGACAGACAGGTTGAATCTATCAGGGTTCCGTTTTTGGCATTTGACAACAAAACCCTAAGAATTACAAAATAACAATCCTACAACACATCTACAGATCTATAGTGTCGTGATTCTTTGTAAATTCTGGCAATATTATAATAATTATTCCATATCAGTAGCTGTTTTGACTCTAAATTTTAACTAAAGCAAATAGTTTATAAATCATACTGTGAATTTTAAATATATTAAATTATTAGTAAGCATTATGATTGTCAGATATTTATTATTAAAATTAAAAACTTTATTTCAATTACATTAGGCGTTTTGATACATAACTTATTGGAGATAACCTTTTAAGCAAGAAATTGCTTGTATTAGGAGACTCCGCACTTCCACTTGGCAGTATAAGTAATTGAAATGTAGACAATGTAAACATGCAAGACTAATAAAAATAACAAAGAAAGTTATAAAATAAAAAATAAAAATAACAAATAAAATACAAAACTTACAAATAAAATTAAATTAAATTATACAAATTAAAATTAAAATAGTAACTTTAGAATATACAAACAGCTCTACAAATGAATCTACGTTATGCAGAGGAGGAGGATAGCTAATAGCCAGATCGCGCGTGTGCGTGTGGTATGTGTATCATGAGTGTGTGAGTGAGTGTGGGTGTGAGTGTGTGAGTGAGTGTGGGTGTGAGTGTGACTAGTGAGGATTGTGCGGTGTGTGAGTTATGACCAATGCTTTTTTCTCTCTTATTCCAATAAATAATTTGTCTATTTATTTATTTATAAACTGGACACGCCTTCAAGCCTATACGAAGGTTGTCGGTTGTCGGTTAGCCCTGCGACAATGTCTTGGGATCGAAAGAGGCTTAACAAGCCATTCTTTCACTAACCATGTGCGTAACACCCCAATTGTGCCTAATTTGGTTATTGCAAAGTAGATACAATACACTCAACATCGTCGTAGGTTTTAGTTTTGAGCCAATCGGTTACAACTTTTTTACAGTCCCAGAGCTTCATGGAATATATACGTAATTCTTTATTCAGCAAGTTGTACAGAGAAGATGATCGCCTTGAGTATTGCCTTTTAGCGAAGGCAGATTTAACCTTGACAGTTGGGGCGACTAAGTATCCTCTTCTGCTTTTTGGTTTAGAGGGGTCATACGGTATGAATGTGTGTTTTCTAAGTATAAGTTGAAGCAAGTATAGTTTTCTTACAGACAATAGATCAGATAATTGGTAGAGGCTGTGGGTGGGGTATCTATAGGGCTTAAAGAACATGACCTTAAGTAAGGTTCTCTGCGCCCTCTCCAGTTCCAAAAATTTTTGTTTTGTTGTCCCTCCCCAGCAAGACAGACAGTACATAAGAATAGATTGCGCCAATGATATGTATACTTGCTTCAGAAGCTGCTTCGAGGCCACATGTCGCAGTGTTTTAAAGGTCCATATCAGCTTCCTAACTCTTTTCATATTAAGTTCGGTGTGCATGTGCCAGGACAGGCGCTGGTCAATCATAACACCTAAATATTTGGTGTGCTGTAACCTGTCAATTTTCAAGCAAGAGCAGCCGGGGTTGGGGGGGTTGAGACAATTATGGATTTTTATTTGGAAATCTTGAGACGGTTGCGAGTTATTATACTTCGTAAAGCAGATGTAGTTGGATTTTAAGGCATTCAGAGTGAGGAGACTATGGTTTAGCCAGGCTGCTATCTTCGCAAGGCCACGCTCGGCTAACCCACAAACATCATCCCAAGTCTTAGCAGTGAAGACAATGGCAGTATCGTCGGCGTATGAGAAAATGAGCCCACCATCAATCCTCATGTTGCAGAGGTTATTAATGTAGATGAGGAATAAGGTCGGCCCAAGAACACTGCCCTGCGGGACTCCAAAAGTGACGGTTGACTCGGTACTGGTGTACATCGCAATTTTAACCTTTTGTTTGCGATTGTTGAGGTAAGATTTAAAAAGTTCAAGAGTGGGTCCCCTTATGCCAATGTGTTCAAGCCTCTGTAAAAGTAAGGGGACTGACACTGTGTCAAAGGCCTTTTTGAGGTCAAGAAAAACAGCAAGGCACTTAGCTCCACCATCAACACCGTCTACCAGAGCAGAAGTTAGTGACAGAACTGCATCCTCAGTAGACTTTCCCTGTCTAAACCCAAACTGAGAAGGCGAGAGTATTTTATATTTTGAAAGGAATTTAATTAGGCGTGAGTTAATCAGTTTCTCAAGGATTTTTGAAATAGCAGGTAAGACCGAAATTGGTCTATAGTTAGACGGGTCAGACTTATCTCCAGATTTGTACACAGGCGTTATAAGGGCTACTTTCAAAGCGTCCGGGAAAAGTCCCTGCTTGAAGCATAGATTAATTAAGTGAGTTATGATTGGTACAATTTGTTCGTGGGCTGATTTTAGAAAATTTACTTGTATTTTGTCCCATCCGGGAGCGCTTTCCGATTTCAAGCTCATTAGAGTGGCTCGAACTTCGTCGGGGTCTGTGTCGAGAAGAACAAACGATGTTGGCAAAGGCTTGTCTGTCGAGGAAGAGTTAGGGTTGAAATTATTCAATGCTGAGGACTGACAAGTTGTGATGTTTTCAGCAAGAAGTTTGCCTATGTCACAGAAGTAGTCATTAACCTTGTCAACAGAGCTTTGAGGGGTAGAGAGTATCTCTAGCAGTTCTGAATTATTTGTTTTTTTAGGTTTGCGTTGTGTTATATTGTTAATGATATTCCACGTTTGTTTAGGATTCCTGTCCACTTTATAAAGTTGATCTCTATCATGTTTCCGTTTTTGTTTACGAATAATGGTACAACAGTAATTACGATACCTTTTGTATGTGATTTTTAGCACCTCGTTGTATGGGTCAAGCCTAAGTCTCTTTTGCATACAATTTCTATTAAAAATACAGCGCAACAAGCCAATTGTCATCCATGGTTTTAGGATTCTATTTTTCAAAGGTATGTTCAGAGTAATCGTACTGAGTGTGATACAGTTTTGTAGTATTTTGATTAGGTTACTAGTGAGAGTGTTCGGGTTATCTAGCTTTAATAAGTCCGGTAGGTTACTGGCCTTGAGGAGCTCAAGCCCCTTCTCCGAATTAAAGACTGTTTTTGTTTTTGAGCATCTTTTAAAGTTAGAATGGTTTGAGATTTTTAAGAAAGTCATGAAATGGTCAGTAATGGTCGTGTGAATAACTGCAATGCTTATTCACACGACCATTACTGACCATTTCATGACTTTCTTAAAAATCTCAAACCATTCTAACTTTAAAAGAAAAATCATGTTTAGTTTAGTTGCTGTATTGATGTAAGTAAAGTTAGAAGGGGACATCCCCTCCATACGGCCAATGGCGGCGAGGGCTGACCATGGCCGTGGCAGTTGTTCGGTGACGGCGGAATGGTGAAGTCCATCTAACAAAAATACGGCACGCGCAAGATTATAATTTAAAATATAGTTATTATTGTGATGAATATAGTAGTGATTGATGTCATTATATGAAGTTTTATTTTAATAGTACGTAATCTGGAAATACATTTTAATTTATTTTACTTAATTCTTAGTCTGACCAAAATTCTATCAAATTGCATTGCTAATAACTACCTTAGATTAAATCCCGAGACTAAAATTGCTATTAGAAGCACAACGACCCGTCACACTGGTGATTCATTAAACTGATGTCGCTGCGGTCGGGGAATGAATTGTGGACCGAATTAATTGTTACACGTTTGTTTAGATTGTGTTACTTGTTTACTAGTCACCTTGTTTTATTGGAAAGTCAAATAGAACTTTGTTCTTGGTCGCTAGTCTCGCGATTGCTTCTTTGGGTCCTAGTTTCGACAAAGATAACGACAAAATCGCCACGATCACTAATTAGTCACCAAAAAATTCGATTGCAATAACAATGCTTGCGGGAAACGCAAGTCTCTGCGTCCAAGATGCGATTCCCGCAAGCATTGTTATTGCAACAGAATTTTTTCATTGTTATTTTAGCGATCGAAAGTCGAAGGATAATGTCGTTAACAATGTCGAGACTGGGCCCGCTCTGGGCCCGGCCTAGTCTCGACTATTTCTCGATATATCTTCTCGATATATAACGGTCAGGAAGACTATTACATTGCGCTTGTGTTCTGAAAAAGTCTAATTAATCCGTCAGTTAGATTTTAGCAATACAGTAAACATAAAGATGACAACAGTTTTGATGGACATGGCGCTTGAATTTTTGTAGTGTTGTGGAAAAGATATCTATTGAATCATCGCAATTATTAAGAAGCCTGCAAATTCTGGGGATCGTGGAGTTGGATCCTGATACCGTTTATCGGAATGGGGGACGTAATAGTTTTATAGGATGACGCGGATAGTTGTGGGGAGTGCCAGCATAAGAAAAAAACATCTTTCATACATCATATTTTCCCAGAAATGGTGTATCAACCTCGACGCAAATAAATCATATTTCAGACTTCAGTTTACTAGATGTAGTAGGTTTTGCTAAAGTACCTATCTATCGAGTATCGTAAAAGGCGTTTATTCTTAGAAAGTAGGTCAAAATGAGGCAGGCAGCATTTCTTTGCTATCTTCTAGAAAAAGGATATTGTATTGCAATACAAAGTGATTGAAACTACTTACACCCAGTAATTTTGTATTAAGTAATTTATTTATCATTTTCACCAATCTATGTAACAAACAGGTTTAAGGTTCGCCTTCACAATTCAATCGTACAATAATCTTCTGATACTTCATACCAAATTGCGTTGTAACTGGGATTTTGGTAGCATCCATTCAAGCATTTAAATACGTATGAAACATTCACATTGTACTGATATCGAAAAATGTATACAATGTTCATCAAAATAAAGTAGTTTTCAGTATCTATAAATCCATAGCTCATGTCCGAGTTGTGACAGATCTCCTCTACGTTTCCACGAAAAAAGTATTCCACCATTTGACCCGAAATATAAGCTGTCAGTGTGACAAAATTCATTTAAATCTTTCCAGTAGTTTTTGTACCACACGGAGAGAGACAAAACATTTCGTTTCAGCTTATGTTTTTTATTGTCGTTGTTTACAGGAACTAGCATTTTTTCTGGTAAAATATGTAGTTTTATCATAGACAACGTTATTTTTTAGTCGTTTTAACCCCTTTAAGGGCGGATAGTACTCATGAAAATGAACAACTTTTAGTATAGGACCGACTTTGAAATCTCGAAAACAAAAATCAGCTGCTTCATACATTGTTGGTCGCGTAACTCGAAAAAATGTAGGCAGCAGCTGATTTTTTTTTCGAGATTTCAAAGACGGTCCCATAGTAAAAGTTGTCCACCATCAAGTTGTTAGACCATCTCAACTGTCCATATGTGTAAGAAACCTTTTATCAAAGCTAAACGACACTGGTTCTACATCATGCTTGGGAAACTTCTAGTTACGCAGATATTGGGGGTCAAAGATTCAAAAAGATTTGACAAGTTTTTTTTAATATATTTTTATGTTCCTTTTTTTCTTTAAATACCTCCACTAACCCCCCCCCCCCGCACTATTCAATCCATCCATCAGCACAATGTTTTGAGAGTTTGAGAGTGTTACGTTAAGTTGGTAGAACTTAACGTAACACAATACACGTAACGTATATCAATAATTTTTGCGTAAAGTTACTTAGTTTGGTGTACAGAATGCTTGGTTGAGAGCTTTGTGATAAGTTTGTTTACACCCTGTATTAGTACAAGTAGCCCTTTCTTATACTTAAGGCGACTAGATGAGCTGAATTAGCAATTCTATTTGTGGTGGTTCAAACTTCGTTTGAAATGCTGTTACAATAAAGTTCTAATCACTACAAACAGTGCGATATTAGTGGATTCGATCGATTTAAAAAAAAAGCTATTGATTGTACTAAAAAACTGAAACACTATAATGCTAATACATTGCTTGTAGAATTATTTGCCAAAAAATCAGAATGATAGCACGTATATTAGTATATTTTTTTTTGGTTAAAAGAAATTTTAGAGATAAGTTCGTGATTTTTTTTGTCGAGTCAAAGTAATTCAAGTATAATGTTTTTAAAACACTATCATAATAGAGATACGAGTGTCCTGAAGAATGTCATATATGTTTCTGATTTTGTTTATTGCAGTCAATCTCTTGTAGTCATTATAAAACTCGCGTTTATCTCATGTAGTCGCCTTAAACCAGGTTGATGTTTATCCAACCTTGGTTGCCCTATAACTACGCGCTTCATGTGATGCTCTTATAACCACTTCACCTTTAGCTTTCTAGGAAATCTCGAGTGTTTTTGCGGTTGTTAACTAAAGATGTAATTAATGCCTGCTTAAATCAAAATTAATGTAAATGTAAACACAATTATTCATATAAATTATCGTATTACTGATGTTACAAGATCGAGGTGACATTAGGGAGAAATATTTTAAGTTTATGTTCGGGTCACCTTATAGTCTGCAATGGAGAGATATGGCTGTAATTTGCAAAGCGTCATGTTCTTTTTCGAGTATGTATCAAATGTATTTTACTTAGAAGTCCATCATCGGTCTGAGGGCTTATAATATTAATTAAATAGCTTGCTATATTAATTAGCTTTTATCTATTTAACAGTTTGAGGACCTTGTGACTAAATAATAACAACTGCTCGGGTCGATTTTAGGTTAAGCCGTGCTTTTCTAGGTTGGTCTATGGATGGGTAACCACCCTTATATATCGAGTTTCCCCTGTGCCTCGGAAAGCACATTAAGCTGTTGGTCCCGGCTGTCATTTGTAGATCTCTGACAGTCGACCACTGGCCAATGTGGATTGGCTATGTCCAGCTCGTCCCAAATTGCCATAGAAGTCAGTAAATCTATCGGAATTACACCAAAAATAACAGTCTTTTCAGTGTAACACTGAAAAGACTGTGTGTGACTGGCTTGTGTCTTTTCTGTGTACTCACGGTCAACCATCCATAAAACATTCTCCAAAAAGCTTTTACACACCTCATTAATAAAAATCAAAGAAGAAGAAAATACCCATTAAACGTTAAAACGAGTACGTTTGAACACCGACGACTGAATTCATATCGTTTAAAGATCTCATGGTTGTTCGACGATATCGCTCGGTAAATGGATATCCCGTCGACATCTGCGGGCGACAAATTACCTATTCTATCTGTCATCTCACTACGGAACGCGGTACTGGTAGATTTGTTCGGGTTCCGTAGCTATTTAGTTGTTGTTTTCTTTTCTTTCTATTTATTTTATTGGTTTCTGATTTTAACGTTTGAATAGATTATCTATCTATCATGGGGTTTAGGTTTCCGCACTTAGTCCTTGAGGTGGACCATTGTTCGTGAGCCATGGTGGCCGATTACTCCAACCAGCACCTCCCTACAGAAGCAGATTAAACTTCCCGGTCTCCTCAGGACATCCGCAAGTGATCTTGGCGTTCCCAGGATCTCCTCGCGAATCTTGGTAACACCTGTGCACTCAAGGAGCACATGCGCTACGGTTTCCTGGGCCTCCAAGCACGCTCTGTACAGGGGACTGTCAGTGATTCCTAGGATGTGGAAGTGTTTATTCAGCGGGCAGCGTCCAGTGACGGTCCCCGCCACCAGACGGAGGCTATCTCTGTCCAGGTCAGCTTTGTATCCAAGAATGGCATAGCTTTCTTGGATTGCCTACAACCTGGTGTCAAAGTCCACCATTTCTCTGCTTGTATTCGGGTGTGATCCTTTAACCAGTTTCTTGAACAGACTCTTTATAGAGTCATTATTATCTGCCTGGCCTTTACCCAACTATGTTGAGATCGGCTTCCAGTCTAACCGGATGCAGCTGAATACTTGTATTTTACATAGAGCGACTGCCTATCTGACTTCCACAACCCAGTTAGTACTGGGTAATGACTATGTATAGAGTGCATATATGGTTTTATAAATCTGTTTCTCCTATAACACAGCACAGCATCATACTTGACGTTTGGTCTTTAACAAACAAGTTGTAGACGCGAGGATCCGGTTATTGGACTCAGCATAATATTATGTCTTTGTCAGTGTCCGATCTGTCAGCCAATTTATATAATGCTAGCTGACCCGCGCAACTTCGTCTGCGTCACATAAGAGAGTAAAACGAAAGGACAAAAAATCCCCGTTTTTGCAACATTTTTCATTCCTGCTCCGCTCGTTATAATTGTAGCGTGATGTTATATAGCCTAAAGCCTTCCTCAATAAATGGACTAACCAACACAAAAATAATTTTTCAATTCAAACTAGTACTTCCTGAGATTAGCGCGTTCATCCAAACAAACAAACAAACTCTTCTGCTTTATAATCCTACTAATCCTATCCTATCCTACTTATATCCTACTAATATTATAAATGCGAAAGTTTGTGAGTATGGATGTATGTATGGATGTTTGTTACTCTTTCACGCAAAAACTACTGAACGGATTTGGATGAAATTTTGCACACAGATGGTTTATAACCTGGATTAACACATAGGATACTTTTTATCCCGGTAGTAAGATCCCGTGGGACAATTTCAAAGATCACGCGGGCGAAGCCGCTGGCAGAAGCTAGTATTAAATATAGATGGAAAAGCGGTGGTGGCGAGCTGTCATGGTAGAGCTTTGCCGCTGGATATTCAAATAATGAACTAATTGATAACACGTAAATAAAGCATAGTGTACAATAGTAAACAATAAACTAATACGATATATAATTCGCTAACCATAGGTAATGTACAGTTTAAGTTGTCTTTTCTAGTTACATATAACAATACTTTAAAGATAATGGACACTTTACTACAATAAAATAAAGTCCTCTACCGCGTCTGTCGGTCTGTTTGCTATAAACTCAAAATCTACTGAACGGATTTTCATGCTGTTTTCATCAATGGATAGAGTGGTTCTCGAGGATTTTTTTACGTGGTTGAAGACGCGGGCATCAGCTAGTACAAAACAAAGCTTTTGCCTATGACTTTGTCTACGATCTAGTCTTTTAAGTAGCCTATGTTCGTCTTTAGGTCCCAGGTTATCTATTTATTTTAAAAAAATATGGCTGTGGTTTAGGCATGAAAACGTAGGTAACAAACAGCTGACTGTCCGTCTCATAGACTCTTGTATCCTTACTACTATAATATATGTCACCGTAAAATTGTCAAATACGTTATATTGTAATATCTCTAGCGATATTGTAAAATCTCGAAATATTGTCAAATGAACATACTGCTTACAAAAAAATGCATTATATTTCGTGATATGCATGCGATGGTAGTCAACTTATAACGGTGTGGAGGGATGGCGGGGTCCCCCTTGCCCATTGGTACAACTCTCATGAAAAGATATTGTACCATTCCTGAGAAATACCGATTATTATAACAATTTATATTCCCCTAAAAAGCGTAGTCGACGGAGCCCCGCTTCGCGGGGCCCCTATTTCCGAGTGCAGGGTTTAAAGGAACCTAACTAACCTAACGGGAGGGGTGCCTCAAGTCCCGATTATGGGGGCAGAGATACTTCCATATGTTCAGTTGACAATAATTCGAGAGTTTACAATATCGCTAGAGGCAATTTGACAATTTTACGGTGACATATATAACATTATAAAGCTGAAGAGTTCGATTGTTAGTTTGGTTGAACGCACTAATCTCAAGAATTACTGGTAATAATTGAAAAAATATTTTGTGTTTAATAGTCCATTATCGAGAAAGATTATAGGCTATATGAAATCACAGTACGACCAATAGAAACGGAGCAAAAACGATAAATGTTGCAAAATCGGGGAAAAATTTACTCCTTTTGTGAGATTTTCCCTTCTTACGAGTATTTGACGCAGACTAAGTTGCGTGGGTCAGTTAAATCGTAATAGTCAAATTACTACTACTTATTATTATTACTATTAATTAGTTTAATTAGTAAACAAATTTATAAAACCACAGTATACTGAACCCATAAGCAATACTTACCACCAGTCTCCTTTTCTCACCTTATGTTTTCTCGAAATATTTTCGTTTGTTCAATGATTGATGTTCGCTTGACACGTCGCCGACTAATGCCAGCTAGAAGATGGATATGTCCCCACGGTATTAGCTACGTGTTTCATTCCTCTATATTATTTAAATACGACGCTGTAGGGGTAGGAGGGGGAGGGTATTCGGTGATGAATAGGTATTTGATTGCTTTTAAATATATTTGCTTTCTTCTTGGTCTAAATGTAGATGTCTTGTTTGAGGGTTGTAGAAAGTATTTTCGAACGTATTCATCTGTAGGATGCTGTATATATCGAGAGTGGCCTGTCACCTAATTATATCTCGTTGGTATATTAAATACTTTTTAGCCGTCTACTTAATGTATTCAAACTATTTTTGAGATTTGTTTTTTTTTTTCCATATTACGACGCATGACGTAGTATGAATAAATAAATAAATAATGGTATAACAGAAATAATCGCGCCTAGAGGTATTTTATGTCGAATACATTGAGTGGACCACAATAATTGTAAGACGACTAAAAAGTCACGATGTATATATAGCTCAATTTTGTTATCTGATATTCGATTCCTGAGTCGAGTGAAGAGTTATTGAGTACAAACTCCTGCTTAAACCTCCAGGTACAACAGGGTCTCGATTCTGCTATTACAATAGTGTCAGAGTAGTCGATCATTGATTTCATAATGGTCAAGTTCTGTCAAATTTTGACAAGTTTGTTAATTCTACGATCATAATGGCGCCATTGTGACTTTTCAATGAGCAACCACTGACACTTCATTGAAAAAATGTCATAGAATGATAATCTCATACAAGAAATTTGGCATGAATAAATGTTTGCATTTAGTAGTAGATTTCGAAAACCATTTGTACTAAGGGTTTTATAATAATGACAACACGACAATGCCATTTAAACACAAATTTATTATGAGACCATTGATCGACCATTGTGAATTTAGCAGATTAAGAACTTTAAGCAAAATGACAATGGTATGAGAATGGAATCGTGTTGGAGTGACGAATTTATTAAAATAGCAGAATTAGGCCCCAGGTGTGATGTTTTGCCGGGGTTGCGGGCCTGTTGCCGGGGTTGCGGGCCTGTTGCCGGGGTTGCGGGCCTGTTCGAAAGAGATACCGCGGCCCCGGAACGTAAAAGGCGAGGAAGGAACATGGATGGTTTTTAGTCAGTAAGAGTCTGACACTCCCTCCCGCTCCGCCCAGAGTGGGGGGGGTCATTTGATGATTTCACATCCTTAAAAAAAAAAAAAAAAAAAAGGTGTGATGTTTTAGGTAATGTCAATAGGTCTCGAATTATTAACATAGTGATACCTTCGTGAACAACCAAAGCACTATCAAAGTCCCAAAGGCCTGCCTTCGCCTAAAGCATTCCAAAGACGTAACAGTACCTAATTGAGATGCCAATAGTCACCATTTAGCAATATGAGGACGCCCTGAAATTTGCAAAGGTTCTGACTACACATGGTCTTTGATGACCTACTTAGGTTTAAAGACACTTTATTCTCAATAAAGACAAATGTCACTCACTTGAGAACAATACTAAAAACATACAAAGTTTGTCGTCATCAGTTACAGACTAGACTATACCTATTCAATGCCTTCATTTCGGTAGAAGTGCTCGATCCGCCATTATATACTGACTAAGTGGATTTTTGAATGCATTGAAAGAGCGCGAGAGATATTCTAGTTAAAAGCTGTGCTCCTCCAAAGGAGAATGACCAAAGTGGACCAAAATTTGAAAAAAAATGCAAAGTTCTGCCCCCAGATTTACTACATAGCTCATTTGAAAGACTGGTTAAAATGCTTAATTTTCTTCTATGGAACTGAAAAAATCTGTCCCACGGAATCATAGATATTAGCTGAAACGTGAACTTGAAAAAAAGTAGCACATTCACTTGCACATTCAAAATTGTTGAATTAGTCTGTAACTGTGGGTTAGAATTTGATGCACATTGGCACACATAGTAAGTCCAACATTATAAGTTAACCCACAATGGAGTCAACCCTGGGGGCAGCAGTTTTTTTTTGGACCAGAGCCCATACATTTTTGGTCATTCTCCTTTGAGTAAACTATCAGTCAGACTATCTCATTGGTCGCAAGCCCAACTGCTAAGCGTGAGGTCAAAGTGTTATTATCTTCCCTAAGTATTTCTATAGAGGTGTCCATGGCCGGACCTACAGACGTCCGCAATTAGTTCGTACTGGCTTGACCCAATCTTAAGTATTTATATGGAGCTGTCTATGTCCGGACCCACAGACGTCCGTCATTTGTCCGTACTGCCTTGATCGAACCTAAAGTATTTTTATGTATATTTCCATGTCTCGCCCCACAGATATCCGCAATTTGTCCCCACTGGTTTGACCGAACTTTAAACTCAACTCTAAATTAAATTCGCACAGCAGACGACAACCTTTCGTTATGTTTTCTCAGTAAACAGAACCCGACATTAAATCGCTAACAAGCTGGTTGAGCGATTAAAGAGCTTGTTGACATTAAAATATAAATAACGTTTGAAAATTCTGTTTGTACAGAAACAAGTGACTGAAATGTCCGTAACTTCGGTGGATGGAAAAAGAGACATTTTTATTTTAAAACTCTTTCTGTTTAATTTTTATAAGAGTCTTCTTAATATTAAAAAAATGATAACTGCGTGTGTAGTTGTGTGAGCCGCAAGCGCGACTGTGAAGCATGAGGTCTTGGGTTGGATTCCCGGGTCAGACAAAGTGTTATTGGGTTATTCCATCATTATTTTCTCAGTAGCAGCCCCGGAGTCCAGGTTTGTGCCCGTTTGTGGGTAATAAGCTCATCATCATCATCATCATTTCAGTTGAAAGACGTCCGCTGCTGGACATAGGCGTCCCCCAAGTGTCGCCACGTTGACTAGTTCCGTCCGACTCGCATCCAACGGATTCCCGCAACCTTCACCAGGTCATCGGTCCACCTAGTGGGTAATCATCTTCGTTACTTCTTACTTACGTTAACGTCGCATGCACATAACAATATTTCGGTTTCACTTCGATAGATTACAATCTACCTAAAAATTATGCGTTATATAAATTGTAAGCAGTATGTTCGTTTGACAATATTTCGACAGTTTTCAATATCGCTAGAGAGATTACAATATAACGAGTTTGATTTTACGCTGACATATACACTGTCTGTCTGTCCACCGACGGAGATACATTCGTACTAATAAGTTAACAGAGTTTAAAATTATTCTAATATTTAGGATAGCTCATACTATTGACAAAAAGATTAGTGATAAAATTAATTAAAACGACTCTTTCTCCTTTAAAACTTATGACATTGATTTGATTTCCCGGACATTGTATCTATTTATGATTTGTTTACATTGTATTTATGATTGTTCATTTTTATCATTATTTTTACATTTTTATGTTAATTTGTGATTTGTATATTTTATCTCGTGTCTCGTAATGTGTAATTTTTAATATGGGGGAACCTATTTTATTTTATTTATTTATAAAACCTTACTTAGAGCTTAACGAATGAAGTGTAAATTAGTTTACAACGTGACTCTGTGTAAAAATACACATTTATCTCCGTTTCGTTCTAAGATACAAGTACGAATTCACCCCGCACAACTTCTCAATTATTCACTATAAAATTAGGAGTAATTGGAGTCCAGCAAACCAATCTAGATAAAAGCTTCGGATGAATATAGCCCATGAACGTTTTAAGACGACTCCGTACCGCGTTTACTGCCTACCCTGAAATATGATAGGTGCGCGATGTAATCTTTTTGAGTATGTCCAAGATTTACTTTACGATGATATTTTCGTTTATGTCGGTTTTATGTTAGTGTATCTGTTTTTAAATGGTTTACTTTTTATTTCTGTTGGAGTAGGGTAGAAGGTTTATAGGTAGGGAACTTTTTTAGGAGTTTGTACTAAAAGGTTTAAGGGGCCGTCGGAGCATGGGTTTTTCATACTAACGTAATACCAAAATAATATGAAAATCAAACTTATTCTTAAGGTAGTGTGTATTTATTTCGATTGGATTAGGTATAGAATATCTATGTTCCCAAATAAATATTTTGAAAGGGCAATGATATAAAGACGAGTTATGAGAAATTTAAAATTTCTATAGAACATTTATTTTTATTATAACTCTTGTTTAAATCGGTGTACATTCAAAATATATGTCAGCCCGCGCCAGCCCGCGACGCTGAGCATGCAACGATGATAAATTCCCCAAATAATATTCCGACCCAGCCTGTCCCTCGCTGCCCTCCCGATAATGACGCACTAAGTCGAGGCCCGAACCCCACAGGGGGTGATCGCTATTTAAATGTAAATATTTGTAGTTTGTAAGCCCTGGCTGGGGGCCTAAAAGTAATTTTTGGCCACCCACAGAATATTTTTTTTTTGTTTTTAGTCTTTTGATATTTAGAGGCTTTAACCTTGCAAAGGTACTTCAGCCTCATTATTCTAATCTAACTAATTATTACACGTAATTATAATATTATTTATACAACTGTTATTGCGTAAGCGAGGGAGACAGCGATGCAGCAACCATTTCATAAATCAGTTTCGCTTCTCCCGAATTAGGTGTAGATAATATTTTAATTAAAGCCCCAACATCATACATATTAAGTTTTAACTCCCGCAGTTTATCACAATCATGTAAAGCCTCATTCTGTTTTATCATCATCCTAATTTATCTTCTACAAATTGACAGGAATGTTTGAATTACGTTTAGCGATAGACTTAACTTGCGATACGTAATGCAAACGAACTTTAAACCAATATACATAAATAAAATTTAAATCACAGACATATTTCAAGCATGCAAACCATAGTTCAAATAATTTTAATTCCCAATTAAAAATGGTGTAAAACTCACGTTAATATAATTATTAAATTAATTTCGATACACAACCGGTATGCGCGAGTGCTTTCAAGCTTATTATGTAGATGACATTCGTTTTAATTTATTCATATTAAAACATTTATTTTAAGTAAAAATTGCTGTTAACAGACGGATAAATCGGTTATTGCGACGGTTGAATGTGCTCTGCGAGGCGTGGAGTTGCGTCGTATGAAAAGAATGGCCACCATTTCTGTGAACCCGGAAATTACCTGTTATGGCTAAACTTTAAAAAAACTTTAGTTCGCAGGTAGTTAAACATTACATTAACATGAAGAAACTCATGTCCTTTTCAAACTGAGAGATGAATGTACTGACTGTACTGCATGAAAGGTTTGTGGTCACAATCCAGTGGTTTCTGTAAAAAAAAAGAAAAGAAAAAAAAGAAAAACAAATTGTTTATTTGACGTCATTGCAGTACATTAAGCTCACACACAAGAATATTAAAAAAGATACAAAAAAGAGAAACTGAAAACCAAAACAACTATACGACAAAACGAATAGTGTTTCGTTTTTTATTAGAAAAAAATGTTAAATATCACGATAGATTCTTATTATTTTTTATATGGCTTATTATTTTTTTTATGAACTTTAATACATAGGGTCAATGACTGCTATTGCGATCCTTGCAACAAAGCAATCACTTTAACATTTAGCACAAAATTATAAAAATAAATGCTTTCCCGTATCTAGGTTCTACACAATAGTAGGTGGGTAGAATAGCAAATGCCGATATATAAGCCTGCAACATGAGTCTCCCCAGAGACTGAATGACACTCAAGCTAATGGTTCACCATTCACGCCGTATTATACCCGGAGGTGGCAAATTAACTACGATTGGCTGATTCTTTATAGCTTTTCAGTTATTACAGGCGTGATAATAAGCGTTGGTAATGTCTTGCACCATGGTTTTTTTTGTTTTATTGTAAACTGAAGATACAGGGTGTAAACCACCTCATCATAAAGCCGTTAACCAAGCATTCTGTACATCAAACTAAGTAACTTTACGCAAAAATTATTGCAGGGAAATAACTTGTTTTTTGAGGTTATATATCATGTTTTGTGGTAGAACTCAACGTAACGCACTTAAAACATTGTGTTGATAGATGGATTGAATAGTACGGGGGTCGTGGAGGTGTTAAAAGTCAAAATCTTAAAAAAAAAACTTGTCAAAAAGTTGTAACTTTGACTTTGAGGGTGTAAAACACCTCTTCACGAAGCAGAAAAGCACTTGTTCTCCCCATCATTGCGATATTTTTTTTTGTTCTACATCATACCTGGGAACCTACTAGTTACGAAGATATGGGGGGTCAAAGTTACAACTTTTTGACCAGTTTTTTTTGGAAGAATTTGACTTTGTAACACCTCCACGACTACCGTACTATTCCATCCATCCATCAGGACAATATTTTAAGTGCGTTACATTAAGTTCTACCACAAAACATGATTTATATACTCAAAAAAAAATTTATTTCCCAGCAATATTTTATGCGTAAAGTTACTTAGTTTGATGTACAGAATGCTTGGTTAACGGCTTTGTGATGAGGTGGTTTACACCCTGTATAATACTTTCCTTATCAGTCGACCTCATGAGCTGAAAAAATGTTCCTAGACGTACGAACGTTTTAGTTAAAAACGATATCTTCTTTAGCGATAATTATGGCCAATTGAACTTGTACCATTATATAAACACTAGCTGACCCGCGCAACTTCGTCTGCGTCACATAAGAGAGAAAAAATTGAAAAAAATCCCCGTTTTCGAAACATTTTTCATTCTTGCTCGGCTCCTAATGGTCTTAGCGTGATGTTATATAGCCTAAAGCCTTCCACGGTAAATGGACTAATAAACACAAAAATATTTTTTCTATTTGAACTAGTAGTTTCTGAGATTAGCGCGTTCAACCAAACAAACAAACGAACAAACTCTTCTGCTTTATAATATTAGTATAAATTATATAAACCAGACTAGCTTTTATCATATTTTATTTTGATCCAGTGGTCGCAAGAGCGGTTGGTCAGGTTGGCATTGGGCTTTTCCATCAGTTGCAGCCACGGGGTCTGAATTTGGCCCCGATTAAATAAACACGCTGTCGCATGAGACTTAAAAATAATGTAGCAATAATGTGGCATAATGTAAGTGTTACTACAAATAATAATACTTCAAGGATTTCAGGCGTGTTCTGTTATGACCAGCTTAAAAAAAAACAAACAAGTAGTCGAAAGGATATTTTGTCATTGTTCCAATCCTTTTAAATGAATGAGCCTCAGTACAAAACATTTATATCAATCCAAAAATTTAATGGCAGCTCGCTAAACTCTCTTTGTTTTAAAATGCAGCGTCACTCGTTTGTCCTGCCATTTAATTTGTTTACTCTACCGTCAATTTTCAGATTTTGCATCAATTGTTGCTACATGTACGGTTTCCGATTGGGTAAAACATATAAATCTGCTTTATTGTGTTCCACAATATACTAAATTGAGTGAAGGCAATTGATGGGTATTGTGTTAGATTTTTTTGTGAATTCTCGGTGAACAATAGATCTAGATTGGGCCGATTATGTTTTTCAACTGGCTGTGAAAGGGTTTATTCATTTAGGATTAAATAAAGGCTCACTTTAGTTTTTTACTGGTTATTTTTGATTAAATTTATCATAGAACTTCAACTTTTATATCACTTTGTTGTTTGTCTGACCGTCTGTCAAAACCCATTTTCTCAGAAACACGTGGACAAATCAGGCTGAATCAAAAACTCTCTGGTCTGCTATTCTTTGGAGCAAAATTCAAATTTGAAGGTGAACGCGATTAAAAGATTTGGCCGCATGTAGCATATTTTGCGACTTCACAAGGGAATCAAACAAAACCGATGGACTCTATAGGTTCGATCGACTGGAAGTACTCTATAGTATAAGCATTGAATAGTAGGTATCACCACGACTAGTTTTCACAATCTAATCCCAATATGAGGTGAGTGATGCCTTTGCGATGCGAGTTAAAATAACTCAAAAAAGTCTCAAGACCATCTATCGTCTATTTTGATGATAATTAAAACTACAACATTTCACTACCCCCCAACGCAAAAACGACGGGGTGTAATAAGTCTGACGTGTTTGTTTGTGTCTGTATGTGGTATCGTAGCTACCGAACGGATAGAGTACTTACAACAGGAAGTACTCTATTGAATAAAGTAACCTGCAATCATGAATTAAAAAGCAATGTTTTGCAGCACAAACATTAAGTTAATATAACAATATACCTACACGTTTAGGGAAACCTCGGTGACCGATTATTTTCAAAATTTTCTCCCCAAAATACAACTCTACTGACAAAAAATACAAAACAAACGTGACAATTTTCTTTCTTTATCCCCATCTGACCTCCTTAGTTCCGTGATTCGGAACAGCTTTAAGGAAACAAGCTTTAAATTTTAATTTAATTACTTTGTTTGGAGTTAGCACACGATTCCTTGTTTCTTTAATAATGAACAGTTTAGATTTACATCACTAATTGGTAAACGGACGGACATTTTCTATAGACTGGATTTAGATTAAATATGGTTTTGACACTAAACAAAGCTACGGTGAATGGAAACAAAATTACTTTTACGTAAGGTTTTACGTATTTTCTGTTACAAAGGCAATATATAAGGTGTAAACGACAGAACAGATAAAATAGGTAAGAACAGCTTTGTGGGCAGGGCAGTTGCGCCGCTCATTTAATTTTTTTTTTTGAAAAAAACACAAAAAAACCAAAAAAAAAAATCTTTTGTGTTTATGTTCATTCTATTAAAAATATCTTCGTTTGTTTGTTTTAATGTTTTTTTTATATTTTTTGTTGTTCCTGTGTTGAGTAATTTTAAAACACACTGGTCTTAGTTAGTTGTTGTGTTTGCATATTAATAATAATAATAATAAATAATAAAATATCGGTTTATTTTCTCTACACAAGTTACTTAATGCTAATGGTACAGTGGAGCACGAGCAAGGAATAACTTTGTGAGAGACTGGTGCTTGAAGTAGGTCTCTATAGAAACCTGTGTTACAAGTCACCAGGACCCTCCCGCTGCAATTCTCCTGCTATGACCTACTTTTAAAGCAATAGGTTTACATAGTAAAAAGTGCAGGAATCTAAATTACAAAATACAAAAAATAAAGATATGAAAAACAAAAAAAGTAAAAATACAAAATCATAGTGGAAATATTAGAACGCGTGTGAGTAGCTGAAGAGAGTATATGAACCATATGTGATTAGGGGTGTATATGTGTGTGTGTACGTGTTTGCTTTGGTGACTGTGGTGGGAGGATGGTTGACATTTATATTTGGTGCGAGCATGTTTGAGGGAAACCTGTGGTTCGTGTATAGTCATTTGTAAGAGCAGCGGAAAGGATGGTTAGACAGCATGAGATTGACTATCTGGAAGGGATTAAAAGTTTTTCTGTTTCCTGGTAGTCAAGAGATTTCAAATAAGTAGTGACTGAATTTTTACATTTATATTTCGTGAGAGGGTATATATTAAGAATTTTGTTTAATTTATTATACAAGAATGGTCCGAGGAATATGAAGAAGTTTTGAGAGTGAGAACAGTTGCAAGGCTGAGTTTTACACACCCTACCTTTTCGGCGCTTATCTTTCTGGAGATTCGGGTTGTATTGTAATTTCGAATGTTCTTTTAGCACTGTACGCAAAATGAAAGACTGCCTTACAGTAAGCACATCCCATTCTTTGAAAAGGACTACAGTAGGGAATAAATAAGGAAGTCCGGCGCCAACTTTGAGAATGGCGCGCTGTGCCCTCTCGACATTAATCATGTGGGTTTTGGCGGCGCCTCCCCAGGAGGTAATGCAATAGTCGATGAGGGATTGACATAGGGCATCGTAGACCATCTTGGTAACCCGTCGATCTGCAGCATGTCTAAGATTTTTGAAAACGTAAATAAGTTTGCGCAAGCGGGATACCAGAGCCTTTATATGCGGTTTGAAGGTCAGGAGTTGGTCTATAACGATACCAAGGTATTTTATGTCATTGACTCTTTGAAGAGTGGGACAAGAGCACATGGAGGTGCCAGAAACACAAGCATGACAGGCAATACTAAAACAAGATGGTGGCAGTTGATTTGACCTGTGGGCAAACGTTACATATTTTGTTTTATTAACATTCAAGGTTAATATGTTTAAACGAAGCCATTCACAGACTTGGTCAAATCCCTTTTGAGCAGTATGAAAAACATTCTCCCAGCTATGTCCACTAAAAAAGAGGGCGGTGTCATCAGCGAAAGTAAAAATTTTACAACCATTGAGTTGAAGTTGGCAGAGGTCGTTGATGTGAGAGAGGGCGCTACTGTGCGTAAATAAACATTAGCTCCGTGTATCTTAATTCCTTAAAAATAGTTAAAACGCTTAAATTGTGAAAACAAGTGCAATAAGTTAAAGTACTAAACAAATAAGAGTGACGAACGTTGCAGTACTCAAGAAATTCCAGTGAAAAGTTAACAAAAACAAGTGCAAAACTTTTTAACGAATATCTGCTTTCAAACTCGAAGTTTTTTGTGTGAACTGCCAAACAAGAAAGAAGCCTCAGCAATGAAAAACAATTAAAAAACTGGAAGCCTTCGACCTTAAAAAAGGTAGGACTGAAAGATTTATTATCGAAATTGATGTAATTATTCAAAAATTGCAACTCATCTGAGCTACAGCTGAGAACACCGCCATCTGTGTAACATAGAAGAAAACTTCAACCGGCCCTTCGATCGATCGACAGAACTATTTCCACTAACCCCACCTAGAGGGCGTCACTGGCTACAAAATCGCTTTTAAAACAGCAAAAATAAGTAGCATTACAAATGGATTCCCTATGCGCAGGATGTAGTCAAGTACTACAAGGAATTGAAAATCTTACCTGTGTCCTCTGTAAAAGCACATATGACTTAGAGTGTGCAAATGTGTCAATAGATCGTTTCAAAAAGTCACAACAGCTTAAAAATGCATGGCATTGCCAAGCTTGCTTATGCAAAAGACCCAAAACAGGCAACACAAATACACCAATACGGCTAGAGGATCGCCAGCTATCCCAGCAGATGCGAACACCTTCAGAAAATAATATTACCGTTAGAAAAAGAACCACACATTCTCAAACTTTCACGACTGATTCCGAGGACCTGAGCTTATTCGGTGAAACACTCCACACACAACAAAGAGACGTCCAACCGCAACTAACGCTGGAAAATTTGAGCGAAATTATAATATTGCGGCTGAAGGAAAATAATAATTCAATTATAACAGAACTCAAACATACAATACAGAGCGAAATCAACAAAGCAATAGCAAACCTAAAACTAGATATAGAACAAAAAACCGACGCCTTATTGAAATTAAACGACCAAAGAATAGAAGACATAGGAAAAATAAATATAAAGATAGAAAATCTGGAAAAAGAAAATGAAAAACTAAAGAAAGAAATAAAAGAGCTGCTAAATAGGAACAATTCCCCCAATATCACTTGTACTGAAACCAACCTCAAGAAAATAGTTCTCTACGGATTCGCCGGATTTTACAAGGAACCAGAATGCACCCTCCACAGCAGACTGATTGAATTATTCTACGACACGATGGATGTGGATCTGACAGGATATATAGAAGACACGTACAGAATAGGCAGAAACAACAACATTAATCGGCCACTTGTTATCGAGTTAATAAGTAAGAGGATGGCAAAGTATGTCTTAGAAAACAGTAACTGTCTCCAGGGTACCCACTTGTTTGTTTCTGAATACTTGGATGACAATGCACGTAAAGAAAGACATTTAATGCGAGAAGAAATGCTCAAGGCACGAAGAAACGGATTGTTTGCGATAATCAGAAACAACCAATTATTTGTTGAGGGACAAAGGATTACTATAAAACATGAAACTATAAACAAAACCCAGCAAAACAACAACAATACAAAAGAAATAGAGCGAGTCACACTAGACAACTACAACTATAACCAGTTCAACCAGAACAACTACCAATCTAACACGAAGGAAGATATATACCAACAAGACTATGGAACTAATAACACACACGATAATACATTGACAACCCAAAATAGAAGCAACAAGAAACACAAAGAAATAATAAGTGACATACATAATACAGAAAACAACTCCTTTCGAAACCACAGGACAACATTTTAACATTTTATTTCAAAATATACAAAGTATTTACAATAAACAAGACATATTTGAAGCTTTCATCGAAGACAACCCAACATTTAACGCAATATGTTTATCAGAAACCTGGTTATCGCGCGAGAAACAAACCATGGTACAATTTAGCGGATATAATATAGCTGCCTCATACTGCCGAAAGACGCGAGGAGGTGGCGGCGTATGCATCCTGCTCCAAGATCACATCGAATTTAGGGAGAGGAAGGATCTTACAGATATGTCCATAGAATATATAATTGAATTATGTGCAATTGAACTACCCAAAGAAAATATTTTATTACTAGCAATCTATTGGAATAAAAGAGAGGAAGATATATTTGTAAGTCAATTAAAAAATATTTTAAACTACTTAAACAAAAAATATTACAACTTTGATATTATAATTGGCGGAGATTTTAACATAAATGTTTTAGAGAGCAGCAAGAAAACTAGCCAATTCCTAGATCTAATGTTAGAATTCAAACTTACACAACACATACATAAACCCACTCGTATTACACAAACTACATCGACATGCTTAGATTTAATATTCACAAACTGTAACATAAATAAAATATTCACAAAAATTGAAGAGTTTGGTTTATCAGACCATTGCGGAACATCAATACATATCTCAATACCACATGTAACCACATCTCAACCTGCTTGGTACGCAAATAAGAGATTATTTAACGACACCAATATATCAAAGTTCAAGTCTGCATTACAAGTTGTAGACTGGAACAAAATAATAATAGAAGGCCAAAATATGAACGACAACTATAAAGCATTCAATGATACGCTAACTAATATCCTAAACAAATGCATACCCTTACTTAAAATTAAATTAAAATCAAAATTTAGGAAAAAATGGTTAACCAAAGGTATCAAAACCTCCTCCAAAAATAAGAGATTATTAAAAATACTCACACTAAAAACAAATAACCCGATACTATCACAACACTATAAAAAATATGAAAAAATATTTAAAAAATCAGTAACAACAGCAAAAAAACTGGAATACATTTACAAAATAAAGAAATCGAATAACAAAGTCAAAACAATGTGGAATATCATAAACGAGCGAACTAATAAAGTCATGAAAAGGGACAAATTTAACATAAAATTACAGACAAATAACAATAAAACAACCTCAGAGCCCAAGGAAATAGCCAATATGTTTAACAAGTTTTTTGTATCCATCGGTGAGGGATGTCCGGCGCGAACAAAAGATGAGGAGACAAGCATACCAGTTGTTTCACATACGGAAAACACAATGTTCCTCACTCCAGTAGACCCATACGAAATAAATATCCTGCTAAAAACACTAAAAAATAAAAAAAGCCACGGCATAGACGAACTTCCACCCAGTTTACTCAGACAATGCGCAGATGAGCTTACACTACCACTTTATAAATTAGTAAACCAGTCTTTTGAGGACGGCGTATTTCCTGATCAACTTAAAATAGCATTAGTGAAACCATTACATAAGAAAAATGACAAAACAGAGCCTAGTAATTACCGTCCAGTAGCGTTATTGCCAACAGCTTCAAAGATCTTTGAGAAAGCAATGTGCAACCGCGTTTACAGTTTCTGCGAGAAATATAAAATATTTGATGAATGCCAAAACGGCTTTCGGAAAAATCGATCAACAGCATTAGCGGTCTATAAATTTATACAAGAAGCACTAAGCATAATAAATAATAAAAAATACGCAGTAGGGTTAATGCTTGACATGACCAAAGCCTATGATAAAGTGCAATACGATATTTTATTAAACAAATTATATAGATTAGGGATCCGCGGTAAATCATATGAATGGTTCAAATCTTATCTAGAAAATAGGGCACAGCTGGTAGAAGTAGAATACTTCAATAACACTCTAAACGAACTTCAAAAGTTTCGGTCTGACAGAAAGGCGATTAGCGCATCAATACCACAAGGAAGTGTTATTGGATGCCTTTTATTTCTCATTTACATCAATGATCTCCCAAAATTTATATCTGAAACCGGACCTTGCGTTTTGTTTGCGGACGACATCTCAATTCTCACCCAATGTCATGACAACACAAACTTAAACGGTACTCTTAATGAAATTCTCAGTAAAATAATAACCTGGATGAACGAACACAACCTCGAAATAAACTTTGCAAAGACTAAACTCATAACCTTCCACCCCCACCAAAAAAATCCTCTAAATGTACTCTTTTCTTTTAATAACCATACCATAGAAACAGTCAATGAATTTAAACTATTAGGCATAACTATAGACAAAAATATAAATTGGAAGTCGCACGTACAAAACATTAAATCCAAACTTTCCAAATTTTTCTATGCTTTTCGTGAAGAAAAAAAAACCACTAATTTACAGACTGCCCTGGTTACATACTACGCCTATACTTATGCATGGCTTAGCTACGGCATTATAATGTGGGGATACAGTACAGATGCACTTTCACTATTCACCGTTCAAAAGAAATTCATCCGGGTCCTGGTAAATATACAACAGACAGATAGCTGTAAACCACATTTTAAGGATCTAAATGTTTTGACTCTGCCTTGTATATATATACTAGAAATATCTAAATTCGCTCACAGACACCAAGACTTTTACACTAAACGAGAAGACATACAAACAAGATACACACTCCGACACAAAACACGACTCAACCTACCACCATCCCGCTTAAAAATATATTCTACAAGTCCTCTGGTAATGTCAATCAAAATATATAATATGTTACCCGAGTCATTAAGAAAAGAAAAAAAACTTAATGTATTCTCTAGTAAGTTAAAAAAATTGTTATTGAGCAAATGTTACTACAGTGTCGACGAATATTTAAATGATAAATCTTTAAAACGGGAAAAATAATGTTCTCTGTGTCTGTTTCTAGAATAAGTTAGATTATAAGATATTTTTTACTTTTTACTACTACTACTTTTTGTTTTTTGTTTGGTTGTATGTGTGTTTTGTTTTTTTTTTTTTTTTAATGACATTTTACTATTATGTTTTAACTCACATGATTTATTTATTATTTTACATGATTTATCTTTTAATGACATGATTTATCTTTTTAACTCACATGATTTATTTATTTTTATTATTTTACACGATTTATTTTTAATTGACATGATTTATTATTTCGTTAACTTGATTTATTCTATTGAAATAATCCTTTTTAAATTTACTTTTAAATTGTAAACATTATCCAACTTTCAAGTGTTTAATTTTATTTTTGAATTGTAACGTTAAAATCCGTGTTGTGTTAGTTTTATAAATGAGTTTTCGAAATGACTTCTATATGATAAGTCCTCTCCACATATCTTACTTTTGCTGTGCCCGACAGGGTCCACAATTGTATCTAAATATATGTTTACCACCTAAGCCTACATTGTGGAATGCAATAAAGTGTTGAGTATTGAGTATTGAGTATTGAGTATGTACACCAAAAATAACGTAGGGCCTAGAATGCTGCCCTGAGGCACACCGTATTCGACACACACCTCATTGCTCAGCCTACGGTCAATCCGAACTCTCTGCCTTCTTTCTGTAAGGTAGTCCGTCAATAACTTTAGGGGAATACCTCGTACACCAATCCGTTCTAGCTTTTTAAGCAAATGAGGGATAGAGACTGTGTCGAAGGCTTTTGCAAGATCTAGGAACAGTGTTACGCATTTACTCTTTTGATCTAGCTTGGTAATAATAGATTGCAAAAGTTCATGTACCGCGTCATTGGTTGATTTATTGCAACGAAAACCAAATTGTGCAGGCGAAAGAAGATTGTTGGTTTCTAGAAAGTTTATGAGTCGGCGGTTTATAAGCCGTTCCAAGATCTTGGACAGAGTAGGTAAGATGGCGATAGGCCGATAGTTATCAACACAGTCTCTGTCCCCTCCCTTGTGCACAGGTTTGATAACCGCCAACTTAAAAGCCCTAGGAAAGACACCAGCCGAAATAGCAAGTTTGCAGATGTGGGCAATAGGAGAGGTAAGAATGTTCAAGTACCTCTTAAGAATCTTGCCAGATATATGGTCGATTCCTATGGCACAGTTGTCCTTTAATCCCATAATGATGGAAGCTACTTCTTCTTCATCAGGCGGTAGCATGACAAATGAGCTTATGGCAGAAACAGAAGAAGAGTCATTCGGCATTGGACTAGTTTGCGTTGAAGTGGTAGTTTGCACCGCCAGCCTTCTGCCCACATTAGCAAAGAAACTATTGACCCTATTTAAATCCTCATCTTTGTTTTGGGATGTAATAAGGCAGGAAGAGAAGTCTGCTGTCTTACCTGATCCGCTAATCATCTTAATTGCATCCCATAGCTGCTTTTTATTACCTTTCGCACTTTCGATCTCCTTTTTGTCGTAGTTACGTTTTGATTTTTTAATAATAGAGTTACAGTAATTTCTGTAGCGTTTGTAGGTTAGATTGGTAATCTCATTTTCAGGATCTCGCTTAAGTCTTTTATATAGATTGTCCCTATTCTTCATACAACGAAGCAACCCTTTAGTTATCCAGGGCTTACTGACCTGCTGCCTTCTGGGAATTTTTACCACACTAGAGTTACTTAATATTGCAGTCGAAAGGTACGTCACCAGCAAGTCGGTTGCAGTATTGGCATCATTACACTCAAGTATTGGCTGAAAGGAAGTATTTTTAATAGATTCATCGAGGGACTCATAGTCAATCTTGTTGGCCGTTTTATTGTAGTAATTCAGGCGGGAATTTAAGTTTAAACTAATGGCAACAGTTTCATGGTCTGTAATTGATGACTCGATTATGAAACAATTAGCGTCTGATTTTGTTTTGACCATAATATGATCCAGGCATGTGCGTCCATGCGTAAGTGCCGTATGGCCTGGGAGCAAACAGTGACTTGCCAGCATATTTAGATAGTCATGTGAGCGATTGTCTGGGCTGTTAGGGGCTATGTTGATGTTTATGTCGCCGCAAAGAATAATATTTTTAAATTTATTTAATTTTGAGAGTAGTGTGTCTAACGAGCTTATGAAGTTATTTGTATTGGCCTGACTCGGGGGACGGTAGATGCCAATAACGCATGTTTCGGTGTCTAATTTCAGCAGTAGGCAGTTAGCGTCATTTAGCGAGGGTTCTTCAATAGTAACTTTAAGGTTTCTATTAAAGTAGATTACCACTCCTTCATTTTGCGTTTTATGAGTAGTTGTTGATGCAAAACTATAGTTATCCAGATTTGGTATGTTCCTAGCTGAAGGAAGCCAGCATTCTGAAAGAACTAGAATGTCCCAAGATATTTCGGAGCTTTGCAGAAGTGTGGTGAAATTAGGCATATTACAGTTAACGCTACGAATGTTTTGTGACAAGAGATTGAGGGTGCGACTATTAGTTGTTATATATTTTTTTACATCATCTATTCCGCATGTGATTGATTCGGCTATTTGAAGTGAGTCAAGATCTGAGTGCAAGGTCTCAATACTTTGCATTTACAGGGTAGCTAAAATAAAAAAGGTCACGCAACGTGACCTATACTTTTGTAAGTCATTGAAGTATAAACCCAGATCTTGTTCGTATATAGCTGATTTGTTGGACATGCGACTTGAAGGAAAATATAAAGGGGTTAGTTCACTGGTACCACAGATATACCGGAATAATGCTCGCTTAGGTAGTGTGTACTGAGTGTATTTTAAAACTTGTGTGTTGTGTGCCTGAATAGGTAATAACGCGTTAGAGAGTGAAGCACTATAGATCCACTGGTAATAACTAATACTAATAATAGAAAAATATAAGCTAACATGCATAATCATATAAAATATATCAGATTTAATTAATAAAAACAGACGTTTAAGAATAATGTTACAACATATTAATAGAAAGACATAAACAACGCAAGCACAATAGTTCGTTGCAGGACTACAGATAGTGCATGATAGTTGAGATAATAAAACTAGTCATTGGGATTTTAGTTTAGTAAGATCTTCTTCTCGGGAGATCAGTTTTCCCGGGTCGCCTTCTTTCAGACGAATATATACCTTTCCGTACGAAGTCCAGCAGCTTGCCTGTTTATTTGTTTTGACGAATTCACGTGCCAAGTAATATAATCGCCTTCCACAAGTTGTGAGAGACTCAGATATGAAAATTTGCTTAGGTTCGCCATTAAGTTTCAGATGCGTCGTGCTAAGTTTTTCTTTGTTATTTTTATTGAAAGCCTTCGATGATTTTATTATGTTTTCTTTAAGTGAGGGCAAAGAGAATTCAACAATTATTGGGGTAGACTTGTTAGGTGATTTTTTTGAGCCTGAATATATTTCGTATGTCAGCATCCAACACCTCAACCTTCAGAACATCACCAATATTTTTTACCAGTCTGATTAGTGTCGATTTATTTTCGGACTCTGATTCTGGCACGTTTCTCAGCTCCAAGCTCGACGCCTTAGAGTTCCGTTCGAGCAATTCAACCTTTTGTTCCAGAAAATTAATTTGATTTTTGAAAGCAGTGTTTTCGGATTTAGTTTGTTGAAGTTGACACAGAATTTCGTCATATTTATCCGACATATTCTGAATTGACATTTGAATTGCATTATTTTGCTGTGTCATCTTTTCCATTTCCGCATCAAATTTCAAAGTTAAAGTTTTTTGTTGTAGCTGTAAGTCGGCTAGCATATCTTTAATTTCACCCAACGCTGAATCATCAAATTTACGTTTGAAACGACGCGCTATGTTTACTTGTCCACCACAATCCGGGTCCGAGCCCATACAATCCGATGCTGTGTCTGATTCCGGTGCTAAAATACTCGGTTTTAGTAGCGATTGGGTTGATTTTTCGGGCGGGGTGCGCCGAGTGGGCATCATACTCATAATAATAGTGTTATTAATAGTGTTCAGAAGTTACTCAAGAAATTCTCTGGTTATTTTAAAGAAAGGATTACTCACTTCACGTCTGGTACCTCGTAGTACAATTTTGCGCTCGTTGTGTTTGATCCTGAAGAAAAATAAACCGTAACGCAAGGAGATAAGATCCAAGAAGCTCGTCCTCATGCGGGTTGCGTCTACGCATACGTCACTCGTTGTAGCTGCTCAGTGCTGGTTAGAGCGTGACGGCAATTATGGCGGCGGCTGTCCTTTTCCCTCAAGAGGGCGGGGCAAGAAGGTCGCGCACACGAAGCTCAGGCACGCTCAGGAGTGCGAGTACGGTGTTGATAACGCTTCGTAAACACTCGGTGGTTTTCGTGCGCCCGACTGACAGCCGAGCGTAACCGATCGTGTCCTTGGTGCTCCGATGTATGCCGAATGAAGGCCGGTCGTTGACCTCGGAATGACACTGCTATTTCGTGACACAATAATTAGGCAGATTCTATGGCAAAAAACTGTGTTTTTTTTCGTAATCACTGAGTGGAACTTAAAACCATTTACGCACTATGTAGCTTGTACACTTCGCTATATCACAGTATCGGTTTAAGAGTGATATTTTTACTTTTAACACTCGTTTAAGATTTATTTACTGGAGCACAGAAAAAATACGTGTAGTCGCGCGGACGGAGCAGCGGGGGGGATATTAAAAAAAATATTTTGTTTTCCTTGTCATAACAATTTCTTTTTTTGCTTTATTGTTTTGTGTTGAGAGTAACTTTAAACACACTGGTCCTAAGTTTCTAATTTAAGCTTTTTTTCACATTTAGAAATGTATTTTGAAATTAGCATCTAATTATAAGTACTTTAATGTTTGCATGCCAATATTATGGCGAAATGTGTCATTGCACTACTTATTATTTTACCATCTTTTATACCACATTTATTGCAAATAAATAATTTTGACTTGACCTTGACTCATATAAGTGAATGCTCATATGTCAATCAATTGTTCATTGGTCAACGAAACATGTATGTGTGAGTGCACGTCAAACGGTTTTTGCGTTTATGTGACTATGGCAAGCTCGCGATCTAAGGAGTAGTTTATTTGTGTGCGTAATGCACGTACGGTCGAAGACGCTATATGGTTTACAGTTTAACCCACAAATTACATTACAACACACAATTACAATCATCATTGTCATTTAATTGTATTCATATTCATTTTATTTTGCGTACCATAAGTTTTAAAAGATGTTACAATGAGCTTACAGCTAAGAACAATTATGGACCCTGTTAGTTAGGACACAGCAATAAACAAGATTAACATAAAATTTTAAGTAGTTAAAATATATTATTTACAAATAGAGGGTATGTTACACATTTATCAGAGTATATTATAGGTTTAATAATAATTTACAAATTACATTTGATATATTTGTTTTTTCTATGTAAGTTTTATACAGATCATTTTGATGTGTTTTGTCCTGTGCGGGCTAATAAATGCTTTTTCTTTTCTTTTCTTTCTTTCTTTTTTTTTCTTCTTGTTCGACCGTACGTGTGGGTCTCTTGCTCGTAGTGGAGTTAAAGAGTGGGACACAAGCGGTGACACGCGTTCTAATACAATTCAGAAACTATTTTCTTTCTAACCTGTTTTATCCGGTCTGTGGTATAAACGCACTATATGAAGCTATCAACCAAGCATTCTGTACGTCAAACTAAGTAACTCGACGCAAAAACTGTGGCCAAAAAGCAACAATATGAAAATTTAGCATAATTCCTTGAAACTGTTGCGTCGCAGACATGGTTTGTAATAGTTGATCTGATCTATCAAAAAATATGACCAAATCAGTCACAAAGTATTGGCAACAAACCCAATGTTCCCTTTCCACCACATTTAACAGTGAAACACCGAAATTAACCGCTATGTTATTTGAGTTCACTCTTCGATTGCTCATTTTTTAACCATATTCACTTAGCGATTGGCCACCCCACTCGACATCGGTTTGGCTCCGACTCAAATCGTTATCAGCCCCCTGAGACGTGATATTGAACTGTTGAACTGTTATAAGCGGTAATAACCAGATTTTGGCAGTATATGCCTATGCATATACTTTGGGTAATGTAGCTTTTTAAGGCAGTATATGCCTATGCATATACTTTGGGTAATGTAGCTTTTTAAGGCAGTATATGCCTATGCATATACTTTGGGTAATGTAGCTTTATAAGTGATTTTTTTTTTGGAGAGCCTTAGGAGGCCTGCGGAGCATTCGAATTTCATACAAACGTAATACCAAAATAATTTATAAATCAAACATATTGTTAAGGTAGTGTGTATTTATTTTGATTAGATTACAGAATATGTAGGTTCCCAAACACATATTTTGAATATACACTGATTTACTTATGTGAAAAGTAAGTTACTTATGTGAAAAATATTTTTTCAATAAAAAATTTAAATTCCTCATATCTCGTCCTTATATCATTGTCCTATCAAAATATTTATTTGGGAACATAGATATTCTATAATCCAATCAAATATACACACTACCTTAAGATTATGTTTGATTTTCATATTATTTTGGTATATTACGTTTGTATGAAAAACGCATTCTCCGCCGGCCCCTTAAGTAAAAATGCAATTAATAGTTACCAATAGAAATATGAGATGAAATAAATTGTAAGACATTTTATATGTAATTTGACAGAATGGAATTTATTACATGTGCATCATCTTTGGCCAACTTTGTTAGGATTGGTTTCCAGTCCGGCCGAATGCTCCTGAGTGTCATAATTTTACAGAAAGCGACCTTTATTTTTTTCAGATGGGAAATCATCAATGTCTCTTCCTGCTCCACCCAGAGTGGGAGCTCCCTCCCACTGTCACACAGACTCTTACTGACTAAAACCCATCCATGTTTCTTCCTCGCCCTTTGTGTTCCGGGGCCACGGTATCTCTTACGAACAGTCCCGCAGCCCCGGGAGGCTTCGGTCCTTGGCGCCCCATAATACAGAAAGAGGCTAAATGATACCCTTGGCCAATTCAAACCAATTTCAGACTATACTGCTATTAAACGATTATAAAAGATCTACAAAGTCTTATTGTTTAATACATTAAGGGCTGGTTTCTCAATCACCAGTTAACTTTTTTCAGTTTCATAATTTGACGGTTTTTGTATGGACTCTCTGTCAAAACGTCAGATTTACTCTTCTGATAAAAGTTATCTAATGATTGACAAATCAGCCCTTAAAACAATAAGTTCCTGACAAAAGAAATCTGTAGCCAGTAGTTATAGTTATAAATAGTTATAAGTTATAAATATCGGTATGTCAGAGAGAAGCAATATCCTCCTCGATATCATTAGTGTTCACAAGTATAGGGGGCGTAATTTGGGAGAAATGCAAGCACAAAACAAAGTATTCACTGTTTTACGGGTACACAATTTCATGGCAGTGCTTCACAATAACTAGTTTGCTTAGCAATTATATTCGAGCAGCAGGTTCGGGACACCAATCTAACTTCATCACCAGCGATCCACCTGGATCCTCGATCCACCACCGTTCTCCAAGCAATCCTCGCTCTGTCACCACACATACAGGGTGTCCACCTCATCACAAAGCCGTTAACCAAGCATTCTGTACATCAAACCAAGTTACTTAACGCAAAAATTATTGCTGGGAAACAACTTTTTTTTGAGGTTATAAATCATATTTTGTGGTAGAACTCAATATAACGCACTAACAACAGTGTGCTGATGGATGGATTGATTAGTACGAGGGTCGGGGAGGTGTTAAAAGCCAAATCTTACAAAATAAAAAATTGTCAAAAAGTTGTAACTTTGACCCCCCATATCTCCGTAACTAGAAGGTTCCCAGGTATGGTGTTAAACAAAAACATGATCGCAATGATGGGGAGAACAAGTGCCTTTCGGCTTCGTGAAGAGGTGTTTTACACCCTTTATTGTGTCAAGACATTAAGGTTGGCTTCCGATCTTACTCTCGACGACCCGAATGGTGTTGTGGTAGTGACGCTGCCTTACGTTCTTAGGGTCCTGGGTTCGAGTCCCGGTAGAAGCAAATGTTTGTGTGGTGAGCGAGTTATGGATGTTTATATGTATAATAAGTATGTATTTACAAACAAAAAAGTATAAATGTAGTATATCATTTATACAAGCTTTGCTTAGTGTGGCACTAGGTGGCGCTGTGTATTATGTCCAGCGATATTTATTATTATTTACTCTAGATATTTTATCCTCAGCTCTGATTACACATTATAAAATGCAAATACTTTTAAAGATTTTTTTTTACAGTTTCAGAACTCGAAGAAATGCTCCAAGATCTAAGCACAGCAAGTCTTGAGGTTGGATTTTCAATGAACAGATCTAAAACCCAGGTCATGACATGGTCAGGGCACAAAACGTAGGGTCGATGAGTATACATACTTGGGCCAGATAGTGTCTTTCAAAAGTAGGCAAAATAAGGAAATTGAAAAACGAGTCCAAAATGCTTGGAAGACCTTCTGGGCCCTGAAAGAACACACGAAGGGAAGTCTTCCAATGACACTGAAAAGAAAACTCATCGATATGTGCATCCTGCCCGTCCTAACCTATACGGTGCGCAAAGTTGGTCACTTACTGAACAACAGAAGTCCAAACTCAAGATTTTCCAGAGGGCAATGGAACGCAGTATATTAACTATATTATAATATATAACGCTCAAAATCTTGGAACGTTGAAAATATAACTAGACAATAAGTACAGTGAAAACAAAAACAATTTAATTTACATTTTCACTGTTATGAGGAAAATCTAATGAGGTAAATTCAATTGTTTCTGTGGCAGTTTGTATCCTTTGGAATATTCAGCAGATAATGAAACAAAGTTGTATTGAAATGACGTCATATTGAGTAGTGAATGAAAATTGTATTACATTGCCCGAAATGATATGATTGGTGAATTTGAATGCGCGGTTATATTATATCAATATTTTATTTTTAATATTCGACTGACCCAGAAGGCGAATAATATTTTTTGCAAGTTTGTATGTATGTTTGTTTCATAAGCCCTAAACGGATGAACCGAATTGAATCTATACTAGCAGAAGAGTTTGTTTGTTTGGTTGTACGCACTAATCTCAGGTACTACTGGTTTGAATTGAAAAAATCTTTTTGTGTAAGATAGTCCATTTATTGAGGAAGGCTATAGGCTATATAACATCACGTTACGACCATTAGGAGCGGAGCAGGAATGAAAATGTTGCAAAATCGGATTTGTTTTCGTTTCGTTTTTCTCTTATGTGACGCAGACGAAGTTGCGTGGGTCAGCTAGTAAATTATACGTCGTTAGACTTGTCTTGGTGGCGCCAGTGTTACTGGCTACTTATAGATTAAAAAAAACAACGAAAAAATCATGACCGCCATATTGTAACTAACACATGTGTGTACTATTTTGAACACCTCTTCCATACCTTCTGAGGATTACTGGCATGATCATCATCAGATGATGATGATCATGAAGCTGACACAAACATAGTTGGGAAAAGGCTAGGCAGGTGCCTAGCCTTTTCCCAACTATTTTTGTGTCAGCTTCCAGTCTAACCGAATGCAGCTGAATACTAGTATTTTACATGGAGCGACTGCCTATCTGACCTCCACAACCCAGTTAGCACGATAGGGTAATACGATACCCTATTGTGTGTGTGCTTTATTAACTGACGTCAGATAAATATTTTTCTTTCTTTCTTTCTTTCTTTCTATACCCCTCGGTAAGACTGGTTGGCAGACTTTTTGGGTCATTTACTACCAGTGACGACTGTCATAGATCTAGAAAATGACAGACGGGACCAACAGCTTAACGTGCTGTCCGAGGCACGAAGGAAACTATGTAAGGGTGGTCACCTATCTTGCGGGGTTGCGGGCCTGTTCGAAACAGATACCGCGGCCCCGGAACATAAAGGGCGAGGAAGGAACATGGATGGGTTTTAGTCAGTAAGAGTCTGACACTCCCTCCCGCTCCGCCCAGAGTGGGAGAAGTCATTTGATGATTTCCCATCCTAAAAAAATAAAAAAGGGTGGTCACCTATCCACCGACCAACCATAAAATAAAAACGTGATTAATGGTATTACAATAATAAAAAATTGCACCACCTCTTTTTGACCCTCACCACAACTCCTGATCAAGTATTCAAGGTGTAAAGCCCTGTTGTTCGACGGCCGCGGCCGGTCACCCATCGTCTCTAGAGAATTAACTTTGAGTAATGATCCCGGTGTTGTAGTGGGCACTTACCTTAATAGTGTCTGAGATGGTAAACTACTTTCTTGTCTAGTTTTGACTTACGATGAGGGATTTTGATGAGAATTGGAAGCGTCAGCCTTGTCGCTTGATATAAAAAGTATATTGAAGTTAGTAGACTACTAAAATATTATACTTAAATTATTATGTTCAGTATTCATATGTAAAAGTTGTTTCGATAGCAGCAAGATTAACACCCTTTAAATACAAGTATACAGGGTGTATTTCACCTCATCACAAAGCCGTAAACCAAGCATTCTGTATATCAAACTAAGTAACTTTACGCAAAAAATATTGCTGGGAAACAACTTTTTTTTTTGAGGTTGTAAATCATGTTTTGTGATATAACTCAATGTGACACACTCAAAACATTGTGCGGATGGATGGATTAAATAGTACAGGAGTCGTAGAGATATTTAAAGTAAAAATCATGCGATAAAAAGTGGTATTTAAAAAAAACTTGTCAAAATCTTGCAACTTTGACCCCCAATATCTCCGTAATACCCTAGAAGGTTCCCAGGTATAGAACATAAAAATGATCAGACTAACGAGGAGAACAAGTACCTTTCGTATTCGTTAAAAGGTATTTACACCCTTTATAATTTGAACTTTGATGCTGCACAGTTTTTTAGCTTGAACTGTCCCAGTACTGGACAAAAACCTCCCTAATTCATTCCACTTCTCTCGCTGTTGTGTTTCTTCAAGTCAATTTACGAGGAAGTCGTCCAAGATGTCAAGTTATCTTTTTTTTATCTGCAGCGAGCACATCTGTTTAGTCCTAAGTCACTCTTGCGATATGCGAGCCAACAGCATTACCAGCCTTCTATAAACATGACCCAGAGTTCAAAGTTAGGCCTTAAATTTTAGATAGGCAATAGATTTTCTCACACAAGGGAAACATTGAGTTTGCTAAGCCTAATAAACCTAAATCAAATCATCTCCACTCAATCTATACTAAATTCCCTTTGTCACTTTACCTTTACTCCTAGACTAATACCCCATACACTTGACATCGTAGGTACTTAGACCTAAATAAGACCGAGTGATTTTCCCCAGAGGCGCGCCTTCTTGCGGTTTGGCGAGCGGTCAACTCGTTACCGGGCCCCCGAGACTGGAATGTTAAGATGGGGCCCCTAAACATAGTGTGTGTTCACCTTAATACATAATCTGGTACACTTGAGTTGCTAGCCAATGAGTGAGAACATTGATCGGGTTGTGAGGGAGTGAGATGGCTAGATTTTTGTATGCTCAGATTACCACAATAAATAATAACAAAAAATAAGAATAGCCTTTATTTCCCTATAACTTACAATTCTATTTTTAAGCTATTACATAGCTTTGCTAGCTAGGCTAGCCCATGTCACCCCATGACAGATAATGACAGTGATAAGCTAGTTTTCTTTTTAATATATTGCCGTAACTAGGAGTTGTAGGTTGTATATATTTGATGTAAAACCTCCTTTTGCTATTGCATAGCATTTTTTATCAACTTATGCAATTATAATTATTTATGTATTTTATTTTTCCGCTTGTTGCCGGCTTGAAGACCAAACGCAGACTGAATGTTTAGGCTCGGCTTCCCATGACGATGAAATTATGAATTTTATAATTAATGTTCCACACACAGAGACACGTCAAACTTATAACACCCCGTCGTTTTTGCGGCGCCAGCGCGCGGAGGCCAAGCCTGAACATTCAGTCTGCGTTTGGTCCTCGAGACGGCAACAAGCGGAAAAATAAAATACCTACATAAATAATTATTATAATTGCATAAGTTGATCAAAAAGTCTATGCACTAGCTTTACCGCGGCAGTCTCCAGGTGCCACACGTCTTTTTTTAAACTAAACTTATTAAGTAGTTGAATCGATGGAGTTATCCATCTCTGGACGAAGGACTTCTCCAAAAATAAAACGATGAAGTTTATTTGCAAATAGGTTTTTAAAAACACTTTTACACGTTCTTTTTTTTTAAACAAAATGAGGCCAGTGTTTCGTACCTGTCTACTCTGAGAAGAAACAAACTCAGAGGTCATAGTCTACACTGTTTTTTCTTTTTCTTTATTTTGAACTAGTATCGATCAATCCTGAGGTAATTCAAGTTCTTCTCAGCATCTTAGCCTGGGTTTGTTGCGATATCGATTTTCTGATTCCCAGATTGTATTGATTCTTTGCTTCTACATCCACATTTCACCAAGTTTTAGTTCAATGTACCTGGTGAAGGTTGCTGGAATCCGTTGGATGCGAGTCGCACTGGACCGGTCAATGTGGCTACACTTGGGGGAGGCCTATGTGCAGCAGTGGACGTCTTTTGGCTGAAATGATGATGATGACGAAGTTCTTTGTAATAGGGGACCAGCCTATTACCATCAACCGGGCACTATATCAGACTTGGTAGTCGCTACTGAGAAAAACCACTTTAAGAAAGTACTCTTCCCAAAACTACCCAAATCACATCAAGTGTGCCTATAAAATTTGAAGAGTTCTCTCAATTTCTCCAGGATCCCATCATCAGATCACGACTTGATGACTATGGGACCACCTGGGAAGTATATCCTTTCAAACAAAAAAATAATAATTCAAGTCACTCCAGCCATCTTTGAGTAATCGGGGAACACACATAAAAAAAAAAAAACAATAACAGTTTTCCCAACTCGGGGAACCCAAGCACTGATATTAAGCAGACGCGCTTGCAACAGTTTGCGTAATTTAATTAAAACGTGGAACGATACACAATTCTGAGGTTCAAAGTATTGTAGTTGGGTCAGAATAATTACCCTAGAAAGAGATAGTTTTACTAACTTTTTGGGTCTAAGCCAATTGCTTTGGTCGTGAAATATTTTATTGTACGTTGTGAACTTTTGCGGATCTGTGTAGCTTTAAAAGATTTACTGCTGTTTAGGTATACATCACGCATGTAGTGTCTAAGGGGTTGAACAGAGGTATTTTAAGGGGTGTTAGTGGCGGGTGTATCATTATCATCATCATCATCCTATTAATGTTCCCACGGCTGGGACACAAGCCTCTTCTCTATGAGAGGGAATGAGCTACAATCCACCACGCGGGCCCAGTGCACATTGGTAGTTTTCACTTGTCTTTGAAATTTGTGGTTCTACGACTGGCCAGTTTCTTCACGATGTTTTCCTTCGCCGTTTTGAGAGCAGTGGTGATGAAATAAATTACACATAGTAATGCGCGTCCTTGGATATGAACCCAGGACTTATTGTTTGTAAGTCGGGGCCGCCACTACTGGGCTGCGGCTGAACTCCGGCGGGCGTATAATGGGCTTTTGCCACTAATGAGAAAAATCCTTATTAAAGGTATTAATTTGTCCGACTATGTAGGTAATCGAAGCCAACATCCTAAGCTACGAGGCAGGTCTTCATAGGCAGGCAATAAGAACAGATATGGATATAGGTAAATAATTAAGATACCACAATTATCATAAGTCGTATGTTAACCCAAAGTGAAATTTTTGACTACCTGCGACGGTAGCTACGTTAAGCATGAAATGCTTAAGAGGCCTGCGGAGCATGCGATTTTCATACAAACGTAATACCATAATAATTTGTAAATCAAACATATTCTTAAGGTAGTGTGTATTTATTTTGATTGGATTATAGAATATCTATGTTCCCAAATACGTATTTTGAATGTACACCGATTTAAAAAAAAGTTATGATAAAAATACATTTTCTATAGATTTTTTTAACCTCTTATCTCGTCTCTAGATCACTGTCCTTTCAAAATATTATTTGGGAACATAGATATTCTATAAAAAAAAATCGAAAACATATTGTTAGCACTTCCCCTGCCATGTGCCCTACTGTAAGCCGTAAACCTATAAAACAGGCGTGCATACGGGCGGACGCCCCTTTCGCTCGCCAGCCTTCGTGAAGTCAAGACGTAGTAGTCAAGTATTTTGAGTTTGTGTGTGTACACGTGAGCCATTTTTATTTTTATCTCGTTATTTTGTATTAAGGTGTTTTGCTAAAAGTTTGGTTTATTATTTTGTTGTGATTAGATAATTTGTTAAAGTGTTAATAAATCTTAGGTTTGTATTAATTGTGTTTTTTTTTAATTCTAAATTAGTTTTAATGCTAAAATCAGAAGTGGGATAATTGGACCAGTTATCCCAGTTTTGATCAGAACCAAACCAAACTTTGGCAAATCTACCCTCGTGTTATTTTTTTATTTTTATTTTTCTACTTCTGTGATTTTGTTGATATTAAAGTGTGATCGCTATGACGGGTAATAAAACGCGAAGTAGATCAAAACATCGTTCCCAAAGTGGCTCGCGTGTTCAGGCACGAGAGCGTTCGCGTAGCAATTCCGGTCGCGACTCTCGCCGCGAATCTCGCAATAGGGATCGACGTCGATCGCAAAAGTCAACTTCGGGACGTAACTCGCGTGATATTATAACGCCTCCAAGGAACGTCTCGCGTAAATACCGATCCCGGTCTAAGGATATTTTGGGTAGAAATCGATCCCGGTCTAGGGACATTACGCGTACAAAACGACGTCAGCATAAGGTTACCTCAAAGTACGTTCGCCGTACACGTAAGGCGTGTTCACGGGATAGGTCTCGCTCTGTTTCTTCAAACACGAATAGTCAAGTGACGTCATACTCGCGGCATGGAACTCGAAGTAGATCACCAGTCGAAATCATCAGCCGTCGTCATAACCCTATGAGTCGTTCTCACCGTGTTTTGAATAAAACAAATAACGCTGAATCGAGTAGCAACAATGTTCCAAATACCCCCGATTTGAACTCTCAACATTCTGAGGCATCTACCCTCACCCAAGCTTTGATACACGCTCTAAAATCGGTACAGCCGAGTAGGTCACAAAATTATTTCATTTCAAATTTCGACCCTACGATTCATAATATTGAAGCGTGGTGTGAAGAGGTGGATCGTGCCAAAGAAGCAAATTCCTGGAGTGATCACGAGTGTTTGTCTCGTGTTGCCTCATGTCTCAAGGGCGATGCAAAAATATGGCTATCGGAATGGGTCACTAACGATCGAACGTGGACTAATTTTAAACTGGAATTTAAGCCCCTTTGCCCAACTAAGTTAGATTACGCAAACATTCTGTTTGAAGCAATGAAGTCCACATCCGATAATTATTCCACGTATTCCGAGTACGCACGCCGAACTCTTTTACGGCTAAGAATAATTCCGGGTTTAAGCGACGAACTTAGAACACTCATAGTCATTCGAGGTATTGACAGCCCGCAAGTGCGCGCAGCTACAGCGAACGCCGATGTAACCCCTCAGAACTTAGTGTCCTTTCTGTCCATATACACAAAACCTAATAGTAGGGCTAATAATAATAATAATAAGTTCGGTTCCCAAAACGTTTCTAAGAAACATCTTCCTCCCAACACTAAACCACGTAGTGAAGCCAAAGCATGTTTTAACTGCGGTGAGAAAGGCCACTTCAGTCGTAACTGTTCTAAGCCCAAATCTAGTAATCAGACAAAATCTTCACCAGACAGTACGGCCACAGGCCCCGTAACTTGCTCATTTTGCAAAAAACCTGGCCACGTAGAAGCTAAATGTTTTGCTAAGACGCGCTCAGGTCCTAACGGCGGACAACGCAAAGTTAACCTTTGTTGCGAACTGTCTGCCTACTCTAACAATAATGACATCACCATTGCCGTAATAAACGGTGTTCCGATGGATGTCCTCATAGATACCGGTGCTTTAAACGTATCCTTGATTTCTTCTGACGCGTTATGATATGTTTCTGCTCAACCGAAAGAAAAGCGATGTGTTCTGAAAGGCATTAGCGATACGGAAATAATTTCAACCTCTTATGTTACGGTCACGTTAGAATTTCAAAATATTTCGATTGAAGTAGACCTAGTGGTTGTACCGTCAAACTGCATGAATGCTCCGATCATATTAGGAACAGACGTACTTAACCGCGAAGGTGTGACGTTTATTAGGACGAAAGATAAACAGTATTTAACGCATTCATCCGACGTCTCCCTGAAGGTTAATTCGGTTAAAGCCGTTAGTGACTCTGATGTAAATTCACCACTGGTAAAAAACGAACGTAAGGCGCTGATGAACGTCATTAATGAGTTTTCCGAATTTCTCATATCGGGTACGGCTACGACCACAGTTAAGACAGGTTACATGGAAATAAAACTCACAAGTCCTACACCTGTAGTGTATCGGCCGTACAAACTTTCTTATCAAGAAAAACTTAAAGTACGCGAAATTACCAGCGACCTTCTGTCCAAAGGTATTATTAGACGGTCACAATCGGAGTATGCGAGCCCTATATTATTAGTGAAGAAACGTGACGGCTCCGACAGGCTCTGTGTTGACTTTAGGGCGCTCAATAGGATAACGGTGAAGGATCGATACCCCCTTCCTTTAATCGATGATCACATTGATCGGTTAGGGAGTCATAAGTATTTTTCGAGTCTCGACATGGCTACTGGCTTCCACCAGATACCGATTAAGGAGGAGTGTATTCCTCTAACGGGATTCGTCACCCCAGAGGAGCATTTTGAGTACCTCAAGATGCCCTATGGTTTGGCAAATTCTCCAATCGTCTATCAGCGAATAATAAATGATACTCTGCGCAAACTAATCGACGAAGGTAATGTTTTAGTATACGTAGACGATGTCCTATTACTGAGCAACTCTGTGTCCGATGGGATAGATTTGTTGCGCAGGGTGTTATTTACTTTGACTCAGGCAGGATTTTCTGTAAACTTAAAGAAATGTACCTTCCTTGCCACTGAACTCGAATATCTGGGTAGAGTAGTGAGTGCCGGCAAAGTTAAACCAAGCCCTCGTAAAGTGGAGGCACTGATTAACACTTCTCCCCCAGAGAACGTTAGACAGGTGCGCCAATTTCTGGGTTTAGCAGGGTACTTCCGCCGTTACATTAAAGGTTACGCTGTGAGAACTGCATGTATCGCTAGACTCACTAGAAAGGAGGTTGAGTTCTCCTGGGGACCTGAGCAAGAACAGGTTCGCAGGGGAAATAATTCAACACCTAATCAGTGAACCGATACTTGTTGTCTTCAACCCACACTACCCAACTGAAGTCCATACAGACGCAAGTAGTATAGGCTACGGGGCAGTTCTCCTTCAAAACCATTCCGATGGTAAAAAACATGTAGTGGCTTACTTTAGTCGAGTGACCCAGGGTGCTGAGAGCAGGTATCACTCCTACGAGCTCGAAACACTAGCTGTGGTGAAGGCTCTGCAACAGTTTCGACATTATCTCGTGGGAGTGAGATTTGTAGTCGTCACTGACTGTAATGCCTTAAAGGCAACTCAACAAAAAAAGGATCTTATCCCTCGCGTGGCCCGGTGGTGGATATATCTCCAAGATTTTGATTTCGCCATCGAGTACCGCAAGGGCATAATGATACCACATGCTGATTATCTCAGCTGCAATCCTCAAGTTACTGTAAATCAAATATCAAGGCCTCGTAACTGGGCTCAGATAGCCCAAAGTGCCGACGGCGAAACATGCGGCCTGTTACAGAAACTTCAGGAGGGTGCTCTCGACTCCACACGATACGTGGTCCATAATGACTTGCTTTGTTATCGACACACACCCGTCGGGGAGGAACCAAGGTTGCTCTGTTTCATACCTAAGGGACACCGTTTAAGTCTTCTCCGAATCTTCCATGACGAGCATGAGCATATTGGTGCTGACAAAACGGTGGACCTTATCTTAAAGCATTTCTGGTTTCCTAATTTAAGGCAATTTGTCGCAAAGTATATTAAGCATTGTTTAGTTTGTATATCAAAGAAACGTGTACCACGAGCTCCCTTACAAAACATCACTTCTTGGCAAAAGCCTGACACTCCATTTCACACCATACATATGGATGCTCTAGGTCCACTGACGGTTTCTGAAGGCTTTAAGTTTGTCATTATCATAGTAGACGCGTTCACCAAGTACTGTTTACTTTACCCAATTTGTCGACAAGATACGACAGAACTTAAACGCGTGCTCACACAAGCCATATCGCTTTTCGGTACCCCAAAACTAGTTGTTACTGATAAGGGTCGTATGTTTGAGTCGAGAGAGTTTGTTTCTTGGACCAAAGACTTAGGATGCGATCTACATTCCATAACACCGGAAATGCACCACGCCAACGGACAGGTTGAGAGGTATGTGCGAACTGTTCTTAATATGATTCGCGTCGAAGTCAATCACAGAGGCTCATCCTGGTCAGAGGTGCTGTGGAAATTACAGCTTGTCATTAACATCACCAAGCAAAAATCCACCCGGACTTCTCCCTTGAACCTCCTTATTGGTATTGACGCGACGACACCGGTCATACGGTCGCTGATTCGCGATGTTGCAATGCCGGACTCCAGTGTTAACAGAGAGGCCACTCGAGAATTATCCAGGAGTCGAGCTCAACAGCTTCTCAAGGCGAACCAATCAAGCCAGGATGAACGTGTCAATCAAAATAGAAGCGCACCACGACTGTTTAATGTCAATGACTTGGTGTTCGTTATCAAGTATTCACAGGTGACAGGAAAATTAGACCCTGGAATGCGGGGTCCGTACAAAGTGACCAAAGTTCTGCCGAGCGGACGCTACGAGCTAAAATTGCTTGCCGGGGGCTATGGGAAGAAAACACAAGCTGCTGCACAATTTATGGTCCCTTGGCAAGGCGAATGGTGTCCGGAGACGTGCGCTGCGTTCTTCGAAAGTGAGTACTTTTCAGTTCAGTTACAGCTTCTAGGACGTCGAGTTAGTCTGATCGATTAGGACAGTGGCGTCATGTGTGAGGTACTGAACGAAATAAATGTGTGTGGGTGTGTGCCACCATATTGTTGGGTGCTAGTCACCATGTTGCTGTTTCCCTTTCTGCACAGGATGCATAGTGGGAATACCCGTGTCTGCACAGGATGCATAGTCGGGTGGGTGCTAGTCACCATGTTGTTGTTTCCCTTTCTGCACAGGATGCATAGTGGGAATACCCGTGTCTGCACAGGATGCATAGTCGGGTGGGTGCTAGTCACCATGTTGTTGTTTCCCTTTCTGCACAGGATGCATAGTGGGAATACCCGTGTCTGCACAGGATGCATAGTCGAGTGGGTGCTAGTCACCATGTTGTTGTTTCCCTTTCTGCACAAGATGCATAGTGGGAATGGTCCGTGTCTGCACAGGATGCATACTCGGACGGGCGCACTTGGTGCGTCATGTTACAGGTGCGCTGGGCGGTCGCGGTGCTACGGTGACAGCAGCAACCGCCAGCGTTACAAATGGTCGATGGGGCATCTACTAAGGAAAAGTGTAGACAGGAACTAAGGCCTATTTTGTTTACTTTGCTTGTGATGATGATGTGATGTTTATGTCGAGTGTGAGAGAAGGATTATGAAATGAGACGATGTATGAATTAAATGAAAGGTTTATTGCAAATAGAATGACTGGAAACATGACATGCCTTATTTTGATACAACACATGTGCTTTAACATAAGTTCTTGTTTCAGTCGACCCTGAAAATGATGACTCTGAGGCGGGATCTTCCACGACCTCAATGAATCCTGGCCCTGGACCATCCATGCCCCTTCTTGATGAAGATGCTGACGCTGAGCATTCATCAGGAACCGCCGAGCCTCCCAACGTCGGGGACGACTCCGGTCAGGAGAGGCCGTGTTAGCACTTCCCCTGCCATGTGCCCTACTGTAAGCCGTAAACCTATAAAACAGGCGTGCATACGGGCGGACGCCCCTTTCGCTCGCCAGCCTTCGTGAAGTCAAGACGTAGTAGTCAAGTATTTTGAGTTTGTGTGTGTACACGTGAGCCATTTTTATTTTTATCTCGTTATTTTGTATTAAGGTGTTTTGCTAAAAGTTTGGTTTATTATTTTGTTGTGATTAGATAATTTGTTAAAGTGTTAATAAATCTTAGGTTTGTATTAATTGTGTTTTTTTTTAATTCTAAATTAGTTTTAATGCTAAAAATATATACACACTACTGTAAGAATATGTTTGATTGTCATATTATTTTGGTACTAGCTGACCCACGCAACTTCGTCTGCGATACATAAGAGAGAAAAACGAAAGGAATAAAAATCCCATACAAAAAAAAGTTTGTGCAACATTTTTCATTCCTGCTCCGCTCCTAATGGTCGTAGCGTGATGTTTTATAGCTTATAGCCTTTCTCGATAAATGGACTATCCAACACAAAAAGAATTTTTCAATTTGAACCAGTAGTTCAAACAAACAAACAAACTCTTCTGCTTTATAATATTAGTATAGATTACGTTTGATACGACGTACTCGTAGGTACGACGTAGGTACTCTAGCGTTATTTACGCATATCTTTATCTGGGATAAAGCCCAACATCCCATTTCTAAATACACGTTCCTTGGTTGTCTGACCTTCCTAAGGGCACAAAAGTCAGACAGCGCCAAAAGTTCATTTTCTCACAATTTTGCGCTTAGATTTTGTTAATTTTATCTTTTAAGAATGCAAATCAGTTTATAAAACTTCCAAAACACGTTTTGACACGCAATTTCTTTTGTGGCTCCGAGAAATCGTTCGCGCGGCCGGAGGGGTCTGACCTTTTGGCGAGATTTAAGAAAAAAGTAAAAATTAGGTGAAAATATTTGGAGGTCCCTAGTGTGGGGATTTTGAAACAATCCGAGGACAAAATTAGTCCCCAAGCTAGTTGGGTCCTTTTATTGTTTAAGTTGGATAATTATTTTCCAGGGACATTTTATACGTCCGGTTTTAGGGACCGGGTTTTATTCAACTTATTTCGGGTATTGCTTGATAAACACACGTGAAATTTAATGAGTTTAAGTGGTTTGTGCTATAAATTTTGAGCGCGGTTGTGGACACAAAATGTGATTTTAACCCTAGTTTAAGAATTTATGTTTGAAAATGTATAAAGTAATGAGGGACCTTTCGTTATTTATCTAGCTGTCGCAGTTTTGGAGAGTCTAAATCATTTTAGTGTTTGCAATAGATTAAACCTTTTTTACTTGACTGTCTTTTGCAAAGCAGACCTTATTTACTATTCGATTATTTGTGAAACTAAAAAAGGGTTTCTTAGCATTATTTTTGATTTATCCCTTTTACGATTTGTTTAGCAAAACGCCAGAGCCTTTATACAAGTTCTACATATCATCACGCCTGTAATCCCTGAAGGGTTCAGCAGAGCGTGTTCCTAATACTAGATGCCCATTTCGCCTGTTAAGAGGACTGCGGAGCATTCGTTTTTCATACAAACGTAATACCAAAATAATATTAAAATCAAACATATTCTTCAGGTAGTGTGTATATACAAAGTGGAGAAGACAAACGATTGTATTATAGAAGATCTATGTTCCCAAATAAATATTTTGAAAGGACAACGATATAAAGACAAGATAATTGAGGAATTGAAAATTTCTTTTGAAAATGTATTTATCTCATAACTCTTGTTTAAATCAGTTTACATTCAAAATATGTATTTGGGAACCTACATATACTGTAATCCAAACAAAATAAATACACACTACCTTAAGAATATGTTTAATTTACAAATTATTTTGGTATTACGTTTGTATGAAATTCGCTTGCTCCGCAGGCCTCTTAAGTTTAAGTCTCATGTGAAAGAGAGCGAACTCATTACCATAAACCGGGCACAGCTACAAACTCCGTGACAACAACTGAGAAAATTCCTAATAGAAAAATGCAATTACAATTTGCCCGACCCGGGAATCCAACGTAGGACCTGTTGCTCAAAAGCCGCGCTTGCGACCACTAGACCAACGAGGCAATCACTCAACTGACTGCTTGACTTATCTTTCAACTACCAAAAATCTAGAATCAAATCAAAATACGCAATAAACATCCCGCAGTGGCCGGCCAAAGGGGTAATTACCGAAGTTAAAACAACTTACCCTCAGTAATTCGCCTGTGACCGGTAATTACTTACAAGTCCGTAAGAGTACGGGCTACGGAAAGGGGACTCCGCTTGTAAATTTGAAACTTTAAACGTTGGACGTAACGGACTGGTCCGGAATCTTATGGTAATTAGATATTGTGTGATGTATTAAGGGGTGTTAAGGGGAATGTCACAGCATTCTGTAAACTATAATTTTATTTAGTGAGAGACGAATACTTTGCTGTAGCCAGATGAACGGGGTGATAACTTAACTATACAACCTCTAATTTCCTAAAGAAAACAGATTTTAGTAACTGCTTTTTCTGAATATTGTTTTACTTGCCTGGAGAAGACTTTGCTTTAGCCTGTTCCTAACTAGGTATGTATGTTGGGGTGGACTTCCAGTCATACTAAATTCAGCACCAATGCCATTTGTGTCTACTCAAGCTCAAACTCAAATAATTTATTTCAATTAGACCATTACTGCACTTTTGAATGTCAATATAACGAAATAAACAGCGAAGCCACAGTCACAAACACGAGGCATAATAACTTGAGAAAGTACTGTAGTTGCTCATTCCCTAGCGTAGTGCTCTTAGTAACACTGGTTGTCAAACTTTCGGGCCACTGACTACCTGGAACGCCTGTCTAAGATCTAGGTATCGAATATCAAGATTTATATGATATTACTCGAGAAATATAGTGGTCCAATACATTTGAATAAAGTAGTGGTTAAGCGTTGACATTTTTTTGTGGGAGATCAAAAACCAAAATTGGTATAATCTAGTTGTATAGTAATTGCCTGTTCCTTTAGAACAGGAAAGACAAAGGCGAGTCCAAAATGCTTAAAAGACTTCTGGGCCTTTAAATTCCACTAACATTGAAAAGATACTGTTGAAAGTTTTAAATTATTCGACTAAGGGCTGGTTTTTCAATCGCCAGTTAACTTTTATCCGAGGAATAAGTTTCATATTGTGACAGAACTTTAAATTATAATAAGTATGTATTTACAAACAAAAAAGTATATAGCTATGTAGTATGTCAACTGTCTGGTGACCACGACACAAACTTTGCTTAGTGTGGCACTAGATGGCGCTGTATGTTAATGTCCAGCGATATTATTATTATTAATTACTTTTCTTCCGTTTTCTTTTAAAATAAATATTAATATCAACAACCACTCACCACAACCTCGCAAAATGATCTCTGAAATATTTATACGAATTTTATTCATGACGGAGTACAATAAATAATTCAAGCACTGTAAAAATGTTATTTAAATTCGGTTTAAAACGTACAGTATCCATTAATCAGTTGGTGTCGCACTGAATTCTGGTGTCCGGAGTACGGAAAATGGTGGCGTCCTATTTTTGGATGGGTCGAAGGGTTTATCTGGACGGGATAAGGGTTTCACAAGTGTATGTAAATTAAAGGAATATTGAGTGGATAGTTGTATGTTAGTTGGGGATATTAAGTGGTTTAACTTTAAACCACTATTGAGGACGATTTCATATTGTTTGAATAAAAAAAACACAAGTAAATTAATTAATTAATTTACATTCAGGTAAATAATAGCCATTGCCAAATAAATATTAACATCAAATAAAGCTAACTAACATCCAATACTATAAATATTAACATCAAATAAAGTCAAATAAAATGTGTTATTGATTAAAATGTTTGATTATTCTTGTTTATTAGTTGACTGCCCCGTTGGTGTAAAGGTCATCGGTTTGATACTCGGGTCAGGCAAATACATCAGGAATCATCGCAATCATGCGAACATGTTCCACGTATTGTCGGAAAACTGGAAAGTGCCCTCTGTGGGCGCAACCACGCATTCCGTTACGGCGAACACAGAGAACGCGATAACCGCATGTTAGCGCTAGAGAGAACGCGATAATCACATGTTAGCGCTAGAGGGAACGCGATAATCGCATGTTAGCGCTAGAGAGAACGCGATAATCTCATGTTAGCGCTAGAGAGAACGCGATAATCGCATGTTAGCGCTAGGGTCGCTTTGTTTGCTAGCGTGAGTTAGTTAACTCTTTTCCTGTTCCATGAGCCACATATGGTTCAGAGCGATTGTTTAACTATTGTCTCTTTTCGTGGACAGTGAATGTGTTAATAACGTACTCGTAACATACCACATCACGCCTGTAATTCACGATGGGTTGTGCAGAGGTGTACCTAATAGTACACCCACATGTCGCCGGTTATGTTTATGCCCCATGTAAGAGGGTGCGAGCCTATTGCCATTCATCATCATCATTTCAGCCGAAAGACGTCCACTGCTGGACATAGGCCTCCTCCAACTGTAGCCACATTGACCGGTCCCGTCCGACTAGTATCCAACGGATTCCAGCAACCTTCACCAGGTCATCGGTCCATCTAGTGCGAGGTCTTCCAACGCATCGTCTTCCGGTTCGCAGTCGCCACTAAAGAACTTTTCGGCCCCATCGGCCATCCGTTCTGCGAGCAATGTGCCCTGCCCACTGGCACTTAAGTTTGGCAATTCTTCGGGCTACGTCGGTGACCTTGGTTCTCTTACGGATGTCTTCATTTCTGATTCGATCACGCAAGGAAACTCCGAGCATAGCCTCTCCATTGCCCTTTGGGTGACATAAAGCCTTTTGATAAGGCCCATTGTGGGCGACCGCGTTACGATCCCTATTGCCATTCATCGGGCACAAATTGAGACTCCATGACAGCTACTGGGAATTGGTTTCCCGAAGAAAAAACCCAATAACTATTTGCCTGACCTTGGAATCTAACCCAGGACCTCATGCGCAGTAATCAATAATATTATTAAATTAAACTGATTTTCACAAGGCTATTTTAATATTCTACGCAGTCATACATACACCCTTATGTGGTAAAGCCAAACGATTTTTGTTAACAAATTAGTCCACCTAATCCAAAACTACGTGACATTACATGGCAGAGTGCCTTCAGTAATCTAGTTAAGAGCCTAGATAACTTAAATGGACCAGACCCTAGGACCAGTCGCCATTATCCTTTGAAAGTGGCGAGTCGCCGTCCAAACTCGCCCTTTTGCCTTCGTTATCTTAAAACCCAATTTAGGAGCTGACATTGTGATTACCTGGACTTATAGTTTTAAAAGTTTGGAAGCTGTACCTGTGCGAACAGGATTTTGAATTTTTGGTAATGTTATAAATTGGTCAGTTGGTAGGAACTTTATTTATTTATTCGTGTCATTTTTACATGTCTTAATCTAATGAGTCTATCAGCTTTAAAATTATTTGGGACAGTTTCAGTTATCTTCATTATTGTATAAAACTTGACGAATATCCACAGGTTACAAGGAATATAACACAAAGCAAGTTTGAGGAGTCTGTTCGCTTGGGCAAATTCAATAAAGATATTTATTGTTTAATGTTATACGAATAGGGTGACTGGTAACCCATAGTAAACTACTTTTACTATGAGTCCAACCCTGAAATCGCGAAAAAAAAATCAGCTCTTCAGTACATTTATGTTAGCCTTATGTACTGAATAGCAGATTTTTTATTCGCGATTTCAGTTTTATTCCCATAGTAAAAGTTGTTTGTAGTACAATCACGTGTTTAAGTATCGTACACTAATTACCAGTCTTACTTATGATCAACTTTTTTCAATCACAAGGTAAAGTATGAGCTAAACATATAATATGATTTTGAATATGATACTGAAATAGACAAAACATCTTTATGATAATTTCAGTTCTGTTATTCTCAACCAATAAAAAAACTTATCTTTCTAGAAAGAAACCTATAAAAATATGTCTCTTGTCGCAATATCCTTCAAGGGTCACAAACAAAACAATCACGGCATTTGATCTGAGAATCAGTCATCGGAGAAACCTTTTCATTATTCGCGTCACGCGAGGACAATAGTTCAGGAGCGTACGGCTACTTATCACCGATCATACAGATTTACACACGTTTAGAATTTATTACTGAACTGTGGGTTTTTTTGGTGAAGGAAAACAACTGGAAAATATTGGAGGGTAGTGACAAATATTGGATGTTTTTGTATTGTCAGAATTATCATTGCACACAGGTCCTGCGAAATGGTTTGTATGAATGGTGAATGGCTTCCCCGCTTCTGAATAAAATCTTGTTATTTTTTTGTGTGTAATGGACCAATTTAAAATCACTTGATGCTGTGTAGCGTCCGACATCTTATATGTGTACGTCGTTAAGGCAAAACATGACTGTGATAATTATAATTTAATGTAACATCTTGCATGCTATGTGTGTGTATACTTATGTATTGAACTAATAAAATTATCTTATCTTATCTTATCTCAGCTTATCTTATCTTATCTTATCTTATCTTAGTTTTTCTTTGCTTTTCGTGTTTTTTTAGTGTCTTTTAAATTACCTGGTGAGCTTCTATGCCGCCTATGGGCTTCTGATTGGGCTTAACATGCCGTCAAGAAAGTTATCTCAGGCATGCTGGTTTCCTCACGATATTTTCCTTCATCGAAGTAAGTGGTAATTTACTATACAATACGTACTTGAATCCTAAGGATCATAGTTTGTGATACTCTTTCTTTCAATCTGTTTTATAGCGTACTAGCCGATGCCCGCTGCTTCGCCCGCGTATAATTATATACTGAAACCTTCCTCTTGAAACACTCTATCTTCTCACATTAAAAAAACCCGCATCAAAATCCGTTGCGTAGTTTTAAAGATCTAAGCATACACGACTTTGTTTTTATAATAGTGACGATATGTGTCATTTAAGGAAGAACAGAACTCTCAGATTCTGGATTTGTACCCAGTTCATGGCAATAGGTTCGCCCTCTACTACATTGGACTTAAACAATACTAGCGAAATCATCAAATGAGAAGTCACTCTGGGTGTAGCAGGAGGGAGTGTCAGACTTTTCCTGAATAAAACCCATCCATGTTCCTTCCTCGCCCTTTATAGGTACCTAAACCTCTGCCTAAACTAATGTCAGCTTATGTGGAAGATTAGAAATAACATAAAATCATGCCTGTTTTCCCCCAAAAGTCTTGGCAGAGGAGAGAGAAGTAGTATTCCTGCATTTTGCCAGTATTCTTTTAGTTCCACATAAAGGTATCTGAAGCCGTTAACCAGTAATTTACCAGTTGGTTACACAATTAGACTGAAACCTTTTTTTCGTATTCTCTGGGGGTTTAAATGACGTTTTACAATTGTACAACAACAACATCAATAGTTTTAATGTCACATCATGACGTGAAATGGAAAGAGACGGAGTTATAGAGGACGTCTAGCGCCATTACTTTCCCACTCGCATATGATTAAAGCAACAATCAACAATGCATTAAGATGTGATGGTAGGCCGCCTAAAGCCTATATTTTTTTTAAAGTTACAGACCATTATTTAGTAACAACACACTTCAAGTTGCGCCGTCTAGCTCTAGAGTAGTTGAACGCAATCAAACGAGAAGTGAGCATTGAGATAAAACCAATAAAGTGTACTCAACACACCACATACATTATACACTCTGATAATACACTACTGTCGGTCTGTCTGTCTGTTTACTATTTTCTGTTCCTTTCTTCTTCTCTATATTTAGTGTGTACATAAATTGTTAAATAAATAAATTACACGCAATACTATCTATTTTATTGAATTAACTGAATAATTTATGGAACAGTTATGTTCAATTTTATTCTCTTATCAGTTTCACATGGCTGTGTGTCCACTAGAAACTTTATACTTTGATAAGAAACACAAATAGCTGACGTTGGCCACATCACTGTGAAGTTAAAGTGGAGCTGGGTTGCCTATACCTGTCCGCATCGGACGCATCGCATCAAGCGCATGATATAGTGTCTAGCATAGTATTTTTTGTGTAGATAGTCACAGAAGTGCGGCGACCTTACGCATCGTCCACATCGAAATCTGTAAAATAATACAACGACCCTTTTGGTGCAATGCGTAAGATGCAGACAGGTGGACGCTTATCTTTGGAAGGTACAGTACTAATAAAAACAATATAAGCTTTAAAACACAAAAACTGAATGCTATAACTATATATAACTGTAAATACACACACACAAACATAAATACACATAGCTACAGTAGGTACTAAAAATAAGTTCAGTTGGCCGGGTGAACAATTAAACGTGGTAGACACGACACATAAATCGTAGACCGAGTCAGGAGACAATAATATATTATTGAATGGACGGCTACGATACATGGACGCAGGAAAAGTAGAACAGACTGTGTATTTTATATTTTGTACTTACTATTTCAGGCAAGAATCCCTATTTTGACGGTGTCGATTCTGTTGTGCACAAACTTAACTTAATTTGGACTATTGCTATCTTTTACTAAAAGGCAGTGCGAAAAAAGGACGGCTATAGCTATGCACTAAGTTAGAAATGTCAAACTAGTTTATGCCTTGCGCTTCACCGTGTTTTTAGTCGACATGTTTTTACGTGCACCCTTCATTTGTATGGAAATATTAGTTCGAATTGAATTTGACAGCTCTAAATTACGTCGGTGTCTTTCTCATTTTTTAAGTGAAAAAAAGATAGTAATAGCCTAAATTAAGTTTAGTTTGTGCAACAGAATCGACACCAATGTATTCTTATTAGGAGAAGTTTAAGAAACACAACAGATGCAGAAAAAAAGATTGATTGAGGTATTTCATCTCCTTTTTCGTAAATAATATCTATGTAAGTGTTATGCAATGCCAAAACCTGCTCAGGTGGAGATTCATTAATGACTCAGCTTTGTTATTGTAGTGTTGGTCCACTAACCAAGGGGCACTGAGGTTTAAAGAAACTTTATTCTCACTAAAGACACATGTGCGAACAGTACTAAAAACATACATACAGGGTGTATTTCACCTCATCACGGTGCCGTTAACCAAGCATCCTGCACATCAAACTAAGTCACTTTACGCAACAAATTATTGCTGTGAAACGACTTTTTTTTTTGAGGTTATTATTCATGTTTTGTGATAGAACTCACCCTAGTAGCAATTGCCGTTGGCTTCCTTATGCCAACAGTTGGGAATGTATTGGCAGACGGTTAGTTGTTTCGCCAACCTAAACTTAAAATAGCCCCATCGTCATAAACATGCACTATTTGCCCAACGAATAGCCAACAAAGGGCCTTCTGTTACTATTCCCACTGTTGGGAGATTTTGTATGCATTTAAATTACTAAAACAACATTGAGCCAACTATCGACAGGCCTGCAGCTTCTATTCCTACTGTTGGGAGTTTTTTGTAGGGATTTAAGTTATGATAACAACTTACATCGGTCCCACTTAAATCTTTCAATAGGCCTGTTAGGTATGATACGTCTTACAATTATTGTATTGTCGAACTTAAATCGTATCATATTTATTAGAGAGATTTGATCCATAAATGATTGAACCTATCGATTGATGTCAAAAAGGTATATTATTTTTTCGAACTTCAGCCGATCCATCCCGGGTTCGATTCTGGTTCGAAATATTTTTTGAAAATCTTCGAATGCAGATTTGTTTCTTTTTAAAAATAAAGGTATGTCTCCTTTGAGTAAAATTTGCGTTCTCCAGTATTTAGAGTACTTTCCCTCCAGGTGGCATTGTAAAATTCCACCCTGTTTATTATAGTCTAGTAAATATATATCACAACACTAAAGAAGATGACTTAATTCCCTTGTTGCTATAATTCGTCAGTATCTCGTAACTGATTGTTCTCAATTTATCTTACTTAGATATCTCACTAAGTGCAATCTTGTCATTGGTACTTGATATATTAACTTGTTAACATTGTACTGGTCTGTGAGTGCAATCTAAGTAAAGGTACCATTATTCTGGGAAAGAAGACGCGTAAGTACAGCACGTTTTAGTTTGTATCTTTAAACTAGATGGCGTTGTACAATTACGTCACGTTTCTGAATCGCGGTGTTAAGATTCTCCCGCGTCGAATGACTCTCGCGCAGTATTATAGTGAATTCATACGTACCTGGAATAAGGTAAATCGTGATCAAATAGGCGGTTCCCCCAGGGCGAGGCCTTGCCATTGAACTGCAGTCAGGTTGACCCTTGCGATTATCCCTAATGTGGATAACTCTGATGCGTAATTTTTTAAGCGTTCGCGCCGTCCCCTCAGAATTCTCACAAGTGGGGACTTCGTAGGCAATTCCACGCAGTTTATAATATATCCATATAGTCTTAGTCTATGCTTCCACGTTAGCTCCATCTCCATCGCAAGTTGGGCTTTCGTAGGCAAATCTTCGTTGGCCATCAGTTTTGGGCCCAACCCGCAAACTGCCCGCCAATTGTATGCAATTGCCAACTAAACAGAGGTATGTGGCCCAACTAAATGCCAACAAAAAATGCTACTAGGGCAATGTAACGCACTCAAAACATTGTGTGGATTGATAGATTGAATAGTACGGGGGTTGTAGAGATATTTAAAGTAAAAATCATGCGATAAAAAGTGGTATTTAAAAAAAAACTTGTCAAAATCTTGCAAATTTGACCCCCAATATCTCCGTAACTAGAAGGTTTCCAGGTACAGTGTAGACCAAAAAAATGATCAGAAGGACAAGAAGAACAACTGCCTTTCGTATTCGTTAAGAGGTGTTTTACACCCTTTATTGTAAAAGCAAAGTACGTCGTCATCAGTTACAAACTAGACTACACCCGTTCAATGCCTAATTTTCTCTAGAAGTACAACGCCTTTAGATACTGACAAAGTTGAGTTTTGAACGCGTTGAAAGAGTGTAAATTTCTTACACTAGAGGATCATCATCATCATCGTCATTCTCTTGCCCTTATCCCAATTTATTTGTGGTCGGCGCAGCATGTCTTCTTCTTCCATAATCCTCTATTTTTCGTCATCTCATCAGACACTTCTTTTCTTACAATATCCGTTTTAACACAAATACCCATCCACATTCATATTCAAAACTATTGTCACGACATTTTCCTCATTCCTCCGCATCACATGCCCATACCACGACAACACTTGAGGATATTCTATAAAAAAGCTGTGCTCATCCAAATTTGAGTAAACTATCATTCAGACTGTCTTGTTGGTCGCAAGTGTAACTGATGCTGCTAAGCATAAGGTCTTGACTTCGTGCTCCTTGAAAAGTAAGTTTTGCCTTAGCTAGTTATAATTTCCACTTAATATTGTGTCCTGCGTGACCAGTTGTTGGTTCATTACAGGAACTGATAGACGATAATGAAAACACCAAACTATACAGGGTGTAAACCACCTCATCACAAAGCCGTTGACCAAGCATTCTGTACATCAAACTAAGTAACTTTACGCAAACATTATTGCTGGGAAACTACATTTTTTTTGAGGTTATAAATCATGTTTTGTGGTAGAACTCAATGTAACGCACTAAAAACATTGTGCTGATGGATGGATTGAATAGTACGGGGGTCGTGGAGGTGTTAAAAGTCAAAATCTTACAAAAAAAACTTGTATTTAAAAAAAACTTGTCAAAAAGTTGTAACTTTGACCCCCTATATCTCCGTAACTAGGAGGTTCCCAGGTATGGTGTAAAACAAAAAAATGATAGCAATGATGAGGAGAACAAGTGCGTTTCGGCTTTGTGAAGAGGTTTTTTACACCCTTTATAGTGGCTCAGTTCTGTGCAGATGAAGATGAAAGTAATTAATAAATGACATGAATAGGGTACCGACAAAAGGAATCTAATTTGTCCGTCAGTCAGATTATCAAAAAATATTTGACCCGTATTTTTTCTTTTGTAACGTAAACCAAAATTGACGAAGATACGACGCTTTTAAAGTTCTCAACACGTCAGGCCTTGGTGCGTCTTCTTTAGTGCGTTCTGACGTCACGAGCGCCTACTTCCGAGTTTCAATGCGTTTTATCTTGACCAGTATTCATTGATCTACAAAATCAAAAAACAAATATTTTCCAATATTCTAACAGACGGACTTAATAGATTCGCAATATTTTGATACTGTCGTCACTCCTATTTCTACAAATTGGATAACAAACACTTCTTTTACAAAAACAAAGATTTTTATCTAGATGAGGTAGGTATTTTCCTTTCAACTCTATCGATTTACGGAAACGTGCTCATGCAATCGCATCGCTTATGTTTGCGGTTACCGTCGCCTGTAAAAGAGCACCTTTAGGCAGCTACAATCTTCTAATATATACAATTCTCGTGTCACAGTGTTAGTTACCATAAAAAAAAAAAAAAAAAATAGCTTTATTGATTCCTTACACTATTAAGACATCAATCAGTAATTTGCATTATTTGTTTTTAGCAACAATCATATTATTGTATATACCCATTTGGTTGTTAATAAAATAAAATAAAAAAATAAAAAACTTTATTTCAATTACATTAGGCGTTTTGATACATAACTTATTGGAGATAACCTTTTAAGCAAGAAATTGCTTGTATTAGGAGACTCCGCACTTCCACTTGGCAGTAAGTAATTGAAATGTAGACAATGTAAACATGCAAGACTAATAAAAACAACAAAGAAAGCTATAAAATAAAAATAAAAATAACAAATAAAATACAAAACTTACAAATAAAATAAAATAAAATTATACAAATTAAAATAAAAAACTAACTAACTTTAGAATATACAAACAGCTCTTCAAATGAATCTACGTTATGCAGAGGAGGAGGATAGCGAATAGCCAGATCGCGCGTGTGCGTGTGGTATGTGTATCATGAGTGTGTGAGTGAGTGTGGGTGTGAGTGTGTGAGTGAGTGTGGGTGTGAGTGTGACTAGTGAGGATTGTGCGGTGTGTGAGTTATGACCAATGCTTTTTTCTCTCTTATCCCAATAAATATTTTGTCTATTTATTTATTTATAAACTGGACACGCCTTCAAGCCTATACGAAGGTTGTCGGTTGTCGGTTAGCCCTGCGACAATGTCTTGGGATCGAAAGAGGCTTAACAAGCCATTCTTTCACTAACCATGTGCGTAACACCCCAATTGTGCCTAATTTGGTTATTGCAAAGTAGATACAATACACTCAACATCGTCGTAGGTTTTAGTTTTGAGCCAATCGGTTACAACTTTTTTACAGTCCCTGAGCTTCATGGAATATATACGTAATTCTTTATTCAGCAAGTTGTACAGAGAAGATGATCGCCTTGAGTATTGCCTTTTAGCGAAGGCAGATTTAACCTTGACAGTTGGGGCGACTAAGTAGCTTCTTCTGTTTTTTGGTTTAGAGGGGTCATACGGTATGGATGTGTGTTTTCTAAGTATAAGTTGAAGCAAGTATAGTTTTCTTACAGACAAAAGATCAGATAATTGGTAGAGGCTGTGGGTGGGGTATCTATAGGGCTTAAAGAACATGACCTTAAGTAAGGTTCTCTGCGCCCTCTCAAGTTCCAAAAATTTTTGTTTTGTTGTCCCTCCCCAGCAAGACAGACAGTACATAAGAATAGATTGCGCCAATGATATGTATACTTACTTCAGAAGCTGCTTCGAGGCCACATGTCGCAGTGTTTTAAAGGTCCATATCAGCTTCCTAACTCTTTTCATAATAAGTTCGGTGTGCATGTGCCAGGACAGGCGCTGGTCAATCATAACACCTAAATATTTGGTGTGCTGTAATCTGTCAATTTTCAAGCAAGAGCAGCCGGGGTTGGGGGGGTTGAGACAGTTATGGATTTTTATTTGGAAATCTTGAGACGGTTGCGAGTTATTATACTTAGTAAAGCAGATGTAGTTGGATTTTAAGGCATTCAGAGTGAGGAGACTATGGTTTAGCCAGGCTGCTATCTTCGCAAGGCCACGCTCGGCCAACCCACAAACATCATCCCAAGTCTTAGCAGTGAAGACAATGGCAGTATCGTCAGCGTATGAGAAAATGAGCCCACCATCAATCCTCATGTTGCAGAGGTTATTAATGTAGATGAGGAATAAGGTCGGCCCAAGAACACTGCCCTGCGGGACTCCAAAAGTGACGGTTGACTCGGTACTGGTGTACATCGCAATTTTAACCTTTTGTTTGCGATTGTTGAGGTAAGATTTAAAAAGTTCAAGAGTGGGTCCCCTTATGCCAATGTGTTCAAGCCTCTGTAAAAGTAAGGGGACTGACACTGTGTCAAAGGCCTTTTTGAGGTCAAGAAAAACAGCAAGGCACTTAGCTCCACCATCAACACCGTCTACCAGAGCAGAAGTTAGTGACAGAACTGCATCCTCAGTAGACTTTCCCTGTCTAAACCCAAACTGAGAAGGCGAGAGTATTTTATATTTTGAAAGGAATTTAATTAGGCGTGAGTTAATCAGTTTCTCAAGGATTTTTGAAATAGCAGGTAGGACCGAAATTGGTCTATAGTTAGACGGGTCAGACTTATCTCCAGACTTGTACACAGGCGTTATAAGGGCTACTTTCAAAGCGTCCGGGAAAAGTCCCTGCTTGAAGCATAGATTAATTAAGTGAGTTATGATTGGTACAATTTGTTCGTGGGCTGATTTTAGAAAATTTACTTGTATTTTGTCCCATCCGGGAGCGCTTTTCGATTTCAAGCTCATTAGAGTGGCTCGAACTTCGTCGGGGTCTGTGTCGAGAAGAACAAACGATGTTGGCAAAGGCTTGTCTGTCGAGAAAGAGTTGCGGTTGAAATTATTCAATGCTGAGGACTGACAAGTTGTGATGTTTTCAGCAAGAAGTTTGCCTATGTCACAGAAGTAGTCATTAACCTTGTCAACAGAGCTTTGAGGGGTAGAGAGTATCTCTAGCAGTTCTGAATTATTTGTTTTTTTAGGTTTGCGTTGTGTTATATTGTTAATGATTTGCATTAATTTATTATTATTATTTTCACTATACAATGATTACACTAGAATTAGATATTATTTTGTTTACAATTAAAATGATTTGAAATACATAGACTATTATATTAATTATATTAATTTCTTCATGCTATTATTAATCTTATAAAATAATTATAGTATATATATATTATTTATAATCATTTTAATATTATTAATTATTTAAATGTAAGGACCGCCTATAGCGGTAAAAGCCTCCTCCATACTTTTCCATCTCGTTAGTTACCATACTCCTCTGAAACGGCTTGACCGATTTTTATAATTTTTTTTTATGCATATTCAGTAGGTCAGAGAATCGGCTACTATCTATTTTTCATACCCCTAAGTGATAAGGGTTATCTACCCCTAACATTTTTTTTAACTAGAAATAATTTATATGGCAAAACAATGTTTGCCGGGTCAGCTAGTATTAAAATAAATGTCTGCAGAAATATTGAAGCGGCAAAAAGTCATATAAGTTTGTGAGAATGGATGGATGGATATTTGTTACTCTTTCTCGCAAAAATGTATCATCATCTGCCTAGCCTTTTCCCAACTATGTAGGAGTCGGCTTCCAATCTAATCGGATGCAGCTGAATACCAGTATTTTACTCTAGAGAACGTCACGCGGGTTCACCCATGTGGTTCCTGTTCCCCAGGGAGTACGGAGATAAAATAAAGCCTATAAATAAATAATAAATCATTTTCAGGCACTGCACATAATCACATACAGTTCACCCATAGCAGCTACGTAATGTTATTATATATAAATGATTGAAGATTAAATTAAATTAGATTAGATTAGATTCGATTATTATTATTAAATTAAATTATAATTATTCTATAGATACTTATTACATAGATAAAACTGAAGTCATGCATATTACTTACATCTTACAGTATTATCATTAAGTTATTAAATTAATTCGTCATTATTTTTCGTCATTATTATTTCCTGGATACATTATAGTCAGTGCTGAGATTAAACAACTCGGTTCTAGTCACGAAAATTGTGCGGAATACAGTCATTACAATAATATTTTGAGATTTCATATGTTACTCGCTGATATTGTAGCTATCCATTGCTGATACAATGTTTCAAATCGGACAGTAGTTTTCAAGTTTATTCGTTACATACAAACCATGTTTATCATCAGTATAGGTGGAGTGACTGCCTGCTCTTTCACACTCAAACAACCGAACGGATTTGAATTAAATTTGGCACATAGATAGTTCATAACCTGGTCTATCAATTGAACATTTATTCAAATTCAAATTCAAAATTCAAATTCAAATATTTTTATTTGTAGAACATAGGTAACAAAAGTATAGATGTCAATATTTATAAAATGAGCGCTATGTCTTGCCGTCAACGGCGTACAAATATTCTAATTATAATTTATTTTCTTATGAATAATAGGTAAAAATAATAGAAACAATCAAGATTAATAACTAAATTCAATTATAACAATACAAAACGAAACAAAACATTTAAATTAATTAAATAAAATAACAATAAATTTTACCAGACAAACAGAACAATTAAATTAAATAGATTAAACAAATCAATTAAGTTACTTACAAATAAATTGAAATAAATAAAATGTCATTAAATTACAGTTTGTCTTCTAGGAACTCATTGACTGTGTAGTAAGCTTTCTCGCAAAGTAAATTAAGAAGAGCCTTTTTGAAATGGTGTATGCTGTCAAGATCTTTTATACTAATGGGCAACTTATTATATAAATTAGGTGCCATTCCTAAAAAGCTTTTTGAGTAGAGTGCAGTCTTGTGTGGAATAGCACATATCTCTCTATTGCGTCGTTTCGATCTGTGTGTTTGAAATAAATGCAAGTTTGATTTTGCGAATACAGCCGTCTCGTAGATGTACGTACATACAGGGAAAAGTGAGGTGTATTATCTCGATAATATAATACCGTGGGACAATAACCGAACTCCAGACCCCTTATTCACAACCATTCGACTCGCTTCCGATTCGGAAAGTCGTGTTTCTATCTCGCTCGTTTTCGTAATGCCAGAAGAAGACAGATATACGAGTTGTCGAATCGGAAACGAGTCGAAAGTTTGTGGATACGGGGTCAGGTGGGTGAAGCCGCAGACATAAGCTACTCGTTAATATTCCTCAAAGGAACCCTCTATTTGTCGCCAAAGGAAATGAGACACTAGACACTGGAGTCAGGGTAACAAATGGCCAATTATACGGACATCGACGCATCAGTCAATGTTCTGTCATAAAACAGATTTGAAAATAAAGGTTTCAGTCTTTTTTGTTTGTTTCAGTCTGCTACTAACCAACAAGTCCCAACTGTATCAACCGTAGTTTTTAATTTTTATTTTTCTTAAAACACCCACTTGCCGTTCCAGTTCACTTTCGACATTGGCAGAATAGTCGACACCGGCTTCAATTGCCATTCATCAAAAATATAATAGAATAGAAGGTTTCAGTCTCTCGGTAACGTTAACGAAGCATTCAGTACACCAAACTATGTAACCCTACATTAAATTTATTGATAGAATGACTTTTTTTGGGGTGAAAAATCACGTAGGTATTATGGTAAAACTCAATGTAAGACACTCGAAACATTGTGCTGGTGGATGTATTGAATAGTGTGGGGGTCGTGGACTCGTGGAGGTTTCAATAAAGTTCTTACATTAAAAACAGGTAGGTAGGTATTTCTAAAAAACCTAACTTTTTTTAAAAGGAACTTTGGCCTCCAATGGTGTCGATTTTGTTGTGCACTAACTAAACTTGATTTAGGCTTTTGCTATCTTTTACTAAAAGACAGTGTTAGAAAAGGACGGCTATAGCTATGCACTAAGTTAGAGATGTCAAACTTGTTTATGCCTTGCGCTTCACCGTGATTTTAGTGGACATGTTTTTACGTGCACCCTTCATTTGTATGGAAATATTAGTTCCAATTAAATTTGATAGCTCTAAATTACGTCCGTCTCTTTCTCGTTTTATTAGAGAGAAAAAGGTAGCGCTAGCCTAAATTAAGTTTAGTTTGTGCACATCAGAATCGACACCAATATCTCCGTAACTAAGAGGTTCCCAGTTATGGTCTAGAAGAAAAGAAATGATAGCAATGATGAGGAGAACAAGTGCCTTTCAGCTTTCTTAGGTGGTTTTTGACACTTTTTATTCCATTTCTATAGTGTACTTATCCGTTAGTCTAGTTTAATAACCATCATATATTCAGAGCTACAAAAATATCGATCTTTTCCAAAATAAAGAAGTTTCACATAACACAAATATCACGCAAGTAATCCCCGAAGAGTAACTAGTAATACAACAATTTGCCAGTTATGTTAAAGACCGATATAAGGGCGAATTTGTTGTCATCATCTGGATACAAAAAAAAAAGACTTCGAAGTTACTGCGAAATTCCTGTAAAAGCCCAATAGCAATTAGCGCAACTTAGGAATCGAATTTAGGATATTATGCTCAGCAGTCATGCTTGGCACCACTAGATCAACAAGGCCGTCGGCGAACACTCTCACTACATATAATAAAACAAAGTTCTCTGCCGCGTCTGTCTGTTTGATCGCGATAAACTCAAAAACTACTCGACCAATTTCCATGTGATTTTCACCAATGAATTGAGTGATTCTCGAGGAATGTTTTAGTGTTTATATGAGTTGTATGCGAGAGAAGCCGCGGGCATCAGCTAGTTCAGACATACACCAATTTTACCACATAAAAGACTAAGTTCGAAGTGTACACCAAATAGGGTAGACAAAAAAACTTTAATCAGTCCGTCAGTTAGGTTAATAAAAAATATTTGCCATGTATTTTTTCTTTTGTTACGTAAATCAAAATTGACGAAAATACGACGCCTTTAAAATTCCCAGTATGTCTCAGGTATCATTTTTAGCTAGTTCTGACGTCACGAGCCCCCACTACCAGGTTTGATGCGTTTTATCTTTGTATTCATGTATTTATAAAAACAAAAAATATGTGTCCATTATCTATTTTAAACTTACTAAATAGTTTAAAGCAGAAGAGTTTGTTTGTTTGGTTTAACGCGCTAATCTCAGGAACTACTGATTCGAATTGAAAAATATGTTTGTGTTGGATAGTCCCTATATCGAGGAAGGCTATAGGCTATACAACATCACGCTACGACTATTAGGAGCGGAGCAGGAATGAAAAATGTTGCAAAAACGGGGATTTTTAATTCTTTCGTTTTCTCTCTTACTAGCTGACCCACGCAACTTCGTCTGCGTCACATAGGTATATGAGAGAAAAAGCTCACAAAAGGAATAAAATTTCCCCGTTTTTGTAAGATTTTTCATTTATGCTCCGCTCCTATTGGTCGTAGCGTGATGTTATATATAGCCTATAACCTTCCTTGATAAATGGGCTGTCCAACACAAAAAGACTTTTTCAATTCCAACCAGCAGTTCCTGAGATTAGCGCGTTCAAACAAACAAACAAACAAACTCTTCAGCTTTATTTATTTATCATAATATTTTATTTATTTATTAAAACTTTATGCACAAGTAAAAAACTGTACAAAGGCGGACTTAATGCCTTGGGCATTTTCTACCAGTCTACCTTAGGGTGATGCAGAGACAATACACAGTAGGTGCAATAACAGAAAACAAATAAGTACGAAAATATTTAAAACTATAAAAAAATATAAGAATAGATACTTATATACATACATAAAACATAAATATATATATAATATATATATATATATAATATTATTATATAATATATAGTATTAGTATAGATGTGACGCAGACGAAATTGCGTGGGTCAGCTAATTTTTCAATAATCTAACTGACGCACTAAATAGATTTGTAATTTTTTGATACTGTCGTTATGCCTATTCATCCTGTAGAAAAAAATCTTACTTCCAAGTTCAACATAGAAACGGAATATTATTTTAATTATACAATATTAATCAGGAAATAACTTGTGTATAATTAACAGAATTCCGCTTAATTATACATTCCTATGTTTATTAATTCCGGTGTTTAACTGTTGATGAAGCATTTAAGCAAATAATAATTATCATAACTTGCGCTATATTAGTTACTGTAATTATTGCCTTATCGTTGATTGAGAATCTGTTAAGCATTTGGTGATGATTAGATTGATTAGACAGCTAAGGTCCTGGGTTTCGATTCCCGGGTCGAGCAAAGTGCCACGGGGTGTCGTCATCAGGAACTTCTTAGTAGTAGCCACTGAGTCTACATTTGTTTGTATGTATGCATGTATAATAAGTATGTTTTTACAAACAAAAAGTATACTGCGTGAAATTTTAATGGTTGTTTTCCCGCGGCAGGACGATTACCCATCAGTAGCACTATCGAAACGCAAAGTTCAACTTCAAAAAAAAGTATTTTTTTATTTTTCAAATTATTATTATAACTTATTGGGTTTTGTGTTTTATTAAATCAGGAGTAAGAACGACCGCGCGGCTGTTCTGGACACCCCCCGCGTCCGGCCCGCGTTCCGCGTAGATATTACTGTTGGTTCAAGTCGCTTTCGAGTTTTGTTTATCACATTGTTAATCTGCCATTTATTTAGTCTATTTTTTTTATAATTGTATTACCGATACAATCTCATTTCGCTTCGGGAAAACAACCACTAAAATTTCAGCGTATATATTATGTAGTATATCATCTGTCTGGTGACCACGACACAAGCCTTGCTTAGTGTGGCACTAGATGGCGCTGTGTGTAATGTACAGCGATATTCATTTATTATTTATTTATTTGTGTCCGGTTGATATCAATAGGCTTGTCCTTTATTACATGAGATAACATCATCAGCTTCAGCCTATAATGTTCCCACTGCTGGAACATAGGCCTTCTCTCAATGAGAGGGAATGGGCTATAATCCACTACGCGGGCCCAGTGTGGAATGGTAGATGTCACATGTCTTCGAATTTTTGGTTCTAGGTCATGCCAATTACCACACGATGTTTTCCTTCTCCGTTTTGATAGCAGTGATGATTTAATAAACTACAGAAAGTTATGCGCCTGTTTGGGTTCGAACCCATGGCACGGCTATGTTCGTAAGTCAGGGCCGCAACTGGCGTGTAATAATTCGGTACAATTCTGCCTAACCTCTCAGGGATTAATTTAAGCGTCCTTAAGGCGACTACATGAGCTAAACACGTGTTTTATAATGCCTAAAATATGATTCACGGCAATAAACAATACCAGAAAAATATATGATATTCTTCAGGATATATGCTAGTATGACAGTGTTTTGAAAATATAACACAATTAATTTGACTCGATACAATTGAATCACGAACTTATCTCTAAAAAAATATTTCAACCAAAGAGAAACATACTAAAATACATGCGATCATTCTGACTTTTTGGCAAATAATTCTACAAGCAATATATTAGCATTGTAGTGTTTTAGTTTTTAGTCCAATCAATAGATTTTTTGTTAATCGATCGAAACCACTAATTTCGCACTATTTGGCCCGCAGTGACTAACGTAACAACCACTTTGTAGAGCAAGCTGATTTGGACTTTATTCTAAAAGCATTTCAAACGAAGTTTGAACCACCACAAATAGAGTTGCTAATTTAGCTCATCTAGTCGCCTTAATGTTTTGTTATTGTTAGCAGTGATATGGTTTTATATTGCTTTAGAAAGTCCAGACCATAATATTAAATCAATTTTTTTCTGACCTGAAAAAACATTTTGCCCACAATCATGCAAATCAAAAACAAAGTGAACCACAAAAAAAATCAAGCACCGACTTGGAACGACATAATCATATTCAAGCCGACACAACTTTTTTTTACCTGAAAACACATTTACCTCGATACCTCTCAAATAGCCTAATACAAGCGCTCCCAAAGTAAGAATCGAACGTTTTTTTCTCAAACATCGAAAACGATTTTTCAATTACGTACCCATTCGATTTTCTGAGTGGATACATTTGGTTGCCGAGCACGTAAGCTGAAGAGTTCTATGGCACTCATTTCCTGCTCTCCAGGCAAACGAAAGGGTGGTGCCTACGGTAAACAATTAGGGGTAGTTCTTTAGGTAATTTGTGTGTATTTACTTTTTGTTTGGGTATCTTGTTAGTTGGTCATTATCAAGTATCATTAGAATTAGATCGCCTTGTCTTCTTAGTATGGGTAGTTGTGACCACTTTTCACCTTTATGTTAGGGCAGTGATTATAACATTCATCTATACTAATATTATAAAGCAGAAGAATTTGTTTTTTTGTTTGGTTGAACGCGCTAATCTCAGGAACTACTAGATCTAATTCAAAAATTCCTTTTGTGTTGGATAGTCCATTTATCGAGGAAGGCTTTAAGTTATATAACATCACGCTACGACCATAAGGAGCGGAGCAGGAATGAAAAATATTGCAAAACCGGGAATATCTTTTTCCTTTCGTTTTTCTCTCTTATGTGAGGCAAACGAAGTTGCGTGGGTCAGCTAGTAAGTTATAACCAGTCAGTGACCAAAAATTAAGATCCATGTTTGGCATCTCACGTTTCAGGAAAAAAACATAATAATCCAACTTGCAAATACGAGTACATAGAATTATGACAATGGAACTATTAAGTGCTACGGACGGTGGTGGTTAATAGTTCCACACTAGCTTACAATAGAGATCAAAGTCAAAATCAATAGCAAAATTATCTCATTACTCGTATAACGCCTATCAAATCTTATCCTCAAACACTGTTTTAAGCTTTTATGGTTTAAAACTAAACTTATGTTGTACCTTACGGGATATCTTCCTTTATTATTTACTAGCTTTTGCCTGCGACTTCGTTCGCGTGGAATAGTGACTTCCGGCAGATTTTTGGTTTTACCCACGTTGCCGACTCTTGACCAATAGATGGCGCTGTATGTCCGGAATAAATTTTATTTTTTATTTTATTTTTTGTAATAAAAACTATCCTATGTCCTTTCTCAAGTTCCAAACTATGTCTGTACCAAATTTCACACAAATCGGTTCAGTAGTTTAGGCGTGAAGCAAAGACAGACAGACAGACAGAAAGACAGACAGACAGAGTTACTTTTGCATTTATAATATTAGTTTGGATTGTTTTGATCTCCCGATATTTCGACGCTGTTGCAAGCATCATGATCGCTCGCGAACCTAACTACCTTCAAAACCTTTTATGAGCCCTGCTGAACTGGAGTGTGAATAGCTGTACGCTTCTACTGTGTCACGTGACTCCTTTGGTAGGTACTGGACTGCATTACCATTCTATTTATATAAATCCGGCTCGAAGCTCCAAAAACTTATGGTGATGAGTTGGGATAGCAAGGACCTGCAAGGATTATAATTTTTGATGAGTATATTCTTGGATTATTTCGTTCTACCTAACGCGCAAAGCAGGATTGCGAAGCTTAGTTTTTCCCAAGTTAATTAAACGTCGCCGTCGTCGATAAGCGACAGCACAAACAATCATGAATTTTTAACTCATCTTCCTGTCTTATGCCAAAGTATGAAATACAAATATCAAAATATAACCAGGTACCCACATTTAAAATGCAGAGCCGTATAGTGAATAACGTCAAAATCCTTTTTTATTTGTGTCATATTTTGGAGCATCCTATTTCGCCTACATTTTTTCGCTCGGACAGTTTTTATACGCCCGTGAAATATTTTAACTGGCGGAAACTTTACTGTGATATTTTTTAAATAAATAAAAATATTATTTTGTTTAGCTCTACCGTAGGCATTTTTGAATATCGTTATTATATTATTATTTATGTAATTCTGTGGACTAGCCTAGTTGGATGAAAAAAATTGAGAGTACTACAAAGATCTTTTGGCGCTCTACTGACAGCGGGCTCGAATGACGATGACAGCAGTGCGGGGGGCGTTGTCGATAACCATTCGTTACTGATTTAACTTTATTCACACTTCTTACAACAGCAACTCAATAGTAGTCTTATTTCAATGGACATAAAGAATCCAGATTTAGAACCAAGTATTTTAACGCGGCTTTTAATTGATACCCATATTGAGGGAGTTGTTGAATAATGTAGTGACCTGCCATTTTGTGGCGGCGGCCATCTTGGACATATTTTTATCAAACATAGCTAAGAACACTTCCGATTAATTCACCTTTCAAATAAAACAAAACGAAATCAAAATCGGTTCATCCACTTGGGAGCTACGATGCCACAGACAGACACACACACATAGACACGTCAAACTTATACCACCCCATCGTTTTTGCTTTGGGGGTTAAAAATACCATGGGATAATTTTGTCATCATCATCATCATCTGCCTAGCCTTTTCCCAACTATGTTGGGGTCGGCTTCCAGTCTAACCGGATGCAGCTGAATACCAGTATTTTACATGGCGCGACTGCCTATCTGACTTCCGCAACCCAGTTAGTACTGGGTAATACAATACCAGACTGGTATTCAGACTTTGTTGGGCCACTGGCTACCCGTAACGACTGTCAAAGATCTACAAATGACAGCCGGGATCAACGGCTTAACGTGGATAGGATAATTTTGTGTGTTCTATTAAAAAAAACAACGTATTTATAAATAAATAAATATCATTGGACATTACACACAGCACCATCTAGTGCCACTCTAAGCAAGGCTTGTGTCGTGGACACCGGACAGTTGATATACTACATATATACTTTTTGTTTGTAAATACATACTTATCATACATGAAGGGTGTAATACACCTCTTCACGAAGAAGAAAGGCACTTGTTCTCCCCATCATTGCGATATTTTTTTATTCTACAGCATACCTGGGAACCTTCTAGTTACGGAGATATGCGGGGCCAAAGTTACAACTTTTTGACTAGTTTTTTTAAAATACAATTTTATTTTTGCAAGATTTATACACCTACACGGCCCCTGTACTATTCGATCCATCCATCAGCACAATGTTTTAAGTGCGTTATATTGAGTTCTAGCACAAAACATGATTTATAGTCTCAAAAAAAGAGTTGTTTCCCAGCATTAATTTTTGCGTAAAGTTACTTAGTTTGATGTATAGAATGCTTGGTTAACGGCTTTGTGATGAGGTGGTTTATGACTCGGAAACAAATGTCCATGCTCATCACACAAACGTTTTCTCCTACCGGGATTCGAACCAGGGACCCTAAGAACATAAAGCAGCCTCAATACCGCTGCGCTATTCAGGTCGTCAAAATTTCAATTGCATTTTCGTCTAGGGCCTCTGATTTTCTACGTGCCTTACTTAAACCTTCTGCCAAAAGTATTATCTTTTTAATTCCGTATATCTTTTACCTCCATAATGAACTTTATTACCTGATGTATCTGTCAGACACATAATGTTTGCTAAAAGGTTACATTCATGTGAGGGTCTTTAAATTAAATTATTATTCTCAAAGTGTACTTTATGTTGGTAGGTACTTAAAGAGGTCATTAACCTTTTACCTGTATGATAAACGTTGGTTTTAAAGCAATATAAAAAGCGGTTTAGATTATAATTATGGGGAAAGTGTGTGGGACAGTTGTTGTAGTGATTCTTTGGTGATAAGATCCAGGATTTTGAAATTCTTACCTCACTTAATGGCCGGGAGCAGAACTGACTATTTTTAGGCTAGGAAATAAAATCACAACATATTATAAAACAAAGTTCTTCGCCGTGTTTGCCTGTCTGATCGCGATAATCTCAAAAATTAATGCACTGATTTTCATCTTGTTTTCACAATAGATATAGTGGTTCTCGGGGAAGGTTTTAGTATATACTAAACTTGATCGCGGGCGAAGCATAATTATGAAATTGTTTTATTTCTAACTGCAAGGTACATTGAGTATTCCGACCAAGGGATAAAACATGACACAGAAACAGATGCTTAGTTGTAAATGTAGTATATGTAGTCGCTCTATGTAAAATACTGATATTCAGCTGGATCCGGTTCGATCCAAATATAGTTTGTAAAAGGCTAGATTATACGTTCAGTACTAAGATGATCCGTTTATTACTAAATGATTGTAGGTACTCTTTGAAGTTTATTCACCCGTATGTCAACATACTTTTGAGGATTCTTCGAGGATTATTCACTGTTTAAATATAAATTAATTTGTATTGTTACAAATAAAATAAAATAAGTATATCTTAGAGTACGTAAAGGTAAATTCTTTCCAACAAAATATTTTACTTTTTCTTCAGTTTTTCTTGATTTTTATGTAGATTTTGATAAAATGTATAGATACTGAATGATACATTTATAGAAATGTTTTCTATCGTATTCATAGGCTTCTCAGAAATCTCTCTAAACCGTCGTGTATATCAAAAGATAAACGGTAAATAGCTTACATGGTGTGATATCTACCAAGGACTGCCAAGGAGTTTTGAACTGTTGTTTTGATATCAATTTCAATATAATAACTATGTATATTCACGGAATATCAAGGCATTTTCTCACTTAATTTTTTTTTTTTAAGCGATATCTTAAATTGAACTGTGTAAGCAATTTCAATTCCCTGAAGTGGGTTCAATACTTATTTATTTCTTCGTAAATAGGAATTACGGAAGGTAAAAGCTTTTGCGGAAATATGTAGATTTATATGTTGGTATCAATTTTCTTTTTCTTCCGCGTTTAGAGGTTTTGTGTCCCAATTTTGGTAGGATCTAGCGCGAGCACGTTTTAAAAACGTAAAGTAAATAAATTTACGTTAATTTTTTCAATTGAAAACAAAAATAATTGCTAATCAGTGTCATTCAAAGATAAAAAAAAACTTAAAATTTTGAAAATTATCTATTTGAAGCGAGGATTTCATTACACTGCCTTTTCGGGCTTTCACTACCTAGAGCCTTGATTTTGCGTAAAAAGCAGGACTTCTTCTATGTTAGTGCTGTTCATTGAGTCTCATTTTACAGATTTTTGTATTAGCGCTGAATGTCCCACTGCTGGGCAAAGGCCTCGCCCATTACCTTCCCAGGTACTCTTCTCTTCTTCTTTACAGTTATAGAAATAAATGTTCACATGTTAATAGAAATTATCATTAAATTCTTCTGTCTTAGTTATTATTCGATTTTATTATTCAACCATGATAGGCTTAGCAATGGCAATGGCCCTGTGGTGGCGGCCCCGACTTACGTTTAGTGAGTCGTTGGTTCAAACCTAGGCAGGTGCATTACTGTGTAATTTATTTCATCACTGCAGCTCTAAAACGGTGAAGGAAATCACCGTGAGGAAACCGGCATGGCCTAGAACCATAAATTCGAAGACAAGTGACATCTACCAATTCACACTGGGCCCGCGTGGTGGATAGCCCATTCCCTCTCATAGAAAGGAGGCTTGTGTCCCAGCAGTGGGAACATTAATAGGCTGATGATGATGATGATGTGCTTAACCAGATGCAGTCGAGTTTTTTTTTCTTATTTATTTGCAAACCAAACCGACAGCCGTGTACTAGTACCTATTTTATTTGTGGTGACTGCTTGTCTGACCCAGAACACAGTTAATCCAATATCAAACTTATAAGAATGCAAAGGAAATGAAACCTATAGTCCACGCGCGAGTTCCGAGGAACTGGTCACTTACTTAAATCATCGGTGATTTTATATCAAGTACGGTCAAACAAGCTATTTGGTATACATTTTACAATGTAATTTGTGGATTAAACTGTAAACCAAATAGGCTAGAGGCTAGAGGCTATGTGCGACAGTCCTTAATTGATGTAAATTTTAAACAAAAACACTCTGCGCATTAAAAATACAAGAACCCCCTTCACCTTGGGGGAGTTGGGGCGGGGCGTAGGGAGGGGGTGAAAGGGGGTGTCTTCATAAGAGGATTAAACACGGTAATAAGGTTTGCATCCTACACACTTGGCCGGGTCAAGTAGGGTTTACCGCCGTTCTTGTGCTATGTTTTTGAAAGGGAGCTCTTTCATATTTATAATCATTTTTATGTCAAGTATTTTTTTCTGTTTCTTGTTGGGTTATTGACAGATAAAAGATATATGCGAATTGGCTTTTAATGGTAATCAATGTCCTGCTTGCTAAACTATGTTATGGGAGTATTTTGGATTAAATATACCTAATCATATTCTCAAAATGGTTGAATAGTTATTGGACCTGTTGTAAAACTTGCATTAACAATTTCGTTACCAAAATAAATCTAGCAACTGAGAAGCATCACTATGGTGTCTTACTTGTAGTATTTATACGTCCAAGGTCAGTTCTTTTTACAAACTAGTGTTGAGTTATTATTAGTTTTAAATATAAAGGTATTTATAGACCCTATTGGTCTTTTAGTCGCCAGTGCGTTTCTGCCTATTGAGTTCTTGGCATCACAAAGTTTTATTTGTTTTTTTCACTACCAAAACTCTGTAGCAGCCCTGGCTCAGGGTTTGTGCCCAGTTAATGGCAAATGGGCTCATCCCCTATTACATCACATTTACATTATAACTGGTGAAATTTAGCTGTACCTGCCTACGCCCCTGGGAACAGAGGCGTGATTCATGGAATGTTTTTTAAAATTAAGAAACTGGCCGTCAACCTAATGAATACATAGAGAAAAAAAAACTCCAAAAAGGTTAATTCCTGTTAAAATTAGGCTTAAAAGGATAACGTTATACCTCGACGGCATATTTCTTTCACGAAATTCTCCCTTATTGGATTAGTTGGTGATTATTTCGGTGTTGACCCTTACAAGGGTAAATTAGGCTTTTCTTTTTTCATACGTGGAACAATCTGATAGTTTATAATTAACATTCAACTCAGTGTATTGCAGTCAGCAAAGACGACAATTTGTTTTCCTATAATTTTTATATTTTTTCTTTTTACATATTTTTTCTTTTTTCGCGTAAACAAAAATTAAAGACGATATCTACAGTGCGTCGAAAACTCGTGTGACGTCACATTTTAGTACATTTTTTACCAAAAAGTGATGTCGCACGTCACTGTTTGGTAATAAATGTACTCCTGCCCTCATTATCTTTGATGCGTTTTATTTACATCATTATTTATTAATTTGACAGACTTCGGTTCATTTATATAAGGGGTGTAAAACACCTCTTCACCAAGCTGAAAGGCACTTGTCCTCCCTATAATTGCGATCATTTTTTTGTTCTACGCCATACCTTCTAATTACGTAAATATGGGGGGTCAACGTTACTACTTTTTGTTAAGTTTTTTTTTAAACACAAGTTTATTTTGTAAGTTTTTTTTTTTTATCACCTCCACGACTTACTATTCAATCCATCCATCAGCACAATGTTTTAAGTACGTTACATTCAGTTCTACCAGAATGATGATGATGATTAGGTATAACCAAAAAAAAAAATTGTTTCCCAGCAATAATTTTTGCATAAAGTTACTTAGTTTGATGTACAGAATGCTTAGTTAATGGCTTTGTGATGAGGTGGTTTATACCCTATATAGGTTTATGGCGTTCCATGCTGCGCTTGCCAATATGCAAGCTTTACTCAGGTCTTGTTTGCTACTCCAGCCATCGGTTCTTTGACAATCATCCCCAGCACCGTTCTGCTAACTCTAAACGCGGAGTCTGTAACTCTTTAAATAGGTCATTACACGATCGCGTTAAAGTTTAAAGGTATAAGATCGATTGCAGCTGCCGGCGTTCCTACATAGGCCAAACGAAGCGAACAGTCGCTGAAAGGGTAAAAGAACACATAGCAGCGGTCAAAAATCGACAAACAAACAAGTCTGCTATAGCGGAACATGTGATAGACTCAGGACCCAACCACTGGATGGAGTTACACAACCCAAAAATCCTTGCCCATGTGAAGCACTATTATAAGAGAATGGTTCGGGAAGCGATTGAGATCAAGAAGTACCCTAATTTCAATCGCGAAGACGGCTTCAAACTCTCTTCAGCTTGGAATCCAGTGATCACTAAGTGTACTCGTCAAGTGAAATCGCCTCAATATACGGGCACTGTTAGTGTAGTGTGCTGTCCTAGTGTGAACCGGCCCTAATTAACATTTATGAAGATGAGTGAAGGTAGTTGAATAAACGCCTTCACTTTGCTGTCGCGGTACCTCCAATACTTCAGTCTCCCCGCGACCACGGCTGGTGCAATCCGGTCGAAACGTCGGGATTAAATGAAATTAAAGGTAAATTCGCGATAAATACGCGTCTTCATATGTTTTATAACGGGTTTAAAGGTATTTTATGAAATACTAGCTGACCCACTCAACTTACTCTGCGTCACATATGAGAGAAAAACAAAAGGAAGAATAACCCCGTTTTTTCAACATTATTCATTCCTTCTCCGCTAATATTTGTAACGTGATGTTATATAGCCTAAAGCCTGCCTCGATCATTTATCGAGGAAGGCTTTAGGCTATCCAGCAGAAAAATATTTTTTTAATTCAAGCCGATAGTTCCTGAGATTAGCGCGTACAACCCAACAAACAAACAAACAAACTCTTCTGCTTTATAGTATTAAAGTATAGATTTTCTACAATTAGCAATATATTTAACAGACGTCTAGCAATACCCGAGCACATAGCGCCGCAATACCTCTTAGTAACTGGCAAATTTTCATATGTAAATCCTGGTTGATACAAACTCGTTTCACCTGAAAAAACAAATACTATTTTTGAACTATTTTTGTTTTTTTTTAGTGAGCTCAGAAATATACCCCATATTTAATACTTTAGTGAAGGTTTCCGAGTTGATATAAAGTTATAATTACGAAGAGCCTAAAAATTGTAATTTTCATAGTTCGTTGCGTGACCGAGTTTATTAAGGAAGACAGTTTAATAGGGCACGGAGCTCATTCACCCGGATTAATCAAAATGTCGAAATTTGACTTTAAACAAAGAACTAATTTCGAATAGAGAAGCAAGTCTGTAAGCCTCCTGGTATAAATGAGCGGCTTTTTGAACGCCTAAGGTCCATGCTCACCGAGAAGATAACAGTCTGATTATCCAAAAACAGCTGTCAATGTGACATGTTCCCATATAAAATATGTTTTAAACAGCTGTTTTTATATAATCGTCCGTCATGGTTTTGGTGAACATAGACCTAAAAGAAAAACCTAATATTCCAATTCCCTAAAGGTGATGGTTACAACTACTTTTCGAATCAACCACCTCTGGTGCTGGTTGCGCCTTATTTAGTAGCACTTGCTCCTACTCCTGTCCCAACTGGTGGCAGATGACACTTAAATTAGTGGAATCCTCCACCACTGGTGACACACTCAAAAATCAAGTAGCCGTTTGACTCTCTGATACCTCCAAGCATTTCAACTAACAAATAGAAAGAAGGATGGTCTTTCTGGGCCTAGCTACGTATTATTATAACTAGTTGAAATCTGCACCAAAAATCCAAGAAAAGGTTCGAGTAGTCGAGTGCAATTAGACATTAAGATAGAATGAAGTTTATATTATTTTTTTACTTTCTTCTCCACTCCTCTACCACTATAAACTTTGTTGCACCTTTTGAGATTTTGTTGTCTACTTGAGCTCGGCTATAGGGTTCAAACCCAGGACTTGTTACGTCACATTTTCCTAGGAGGAGGAATATGTAAAGTTACATCAGGTTCGGTTTAAATGAAAAATGGCAAGGGGTGAGATGACAATGATGTGATTTTTATTATTTTAGAGAAGCCGAGGTAAGATAGAGGGTGATAAATCGCTGTCCCGTGATTAGACCTTATGGGTCCTTTGCCTATGACGAGACAGCATTGGCCAGAATGTGGCTTTACATTTTTCTCCTCCCAGGAAAATGTAACGTTACAGACTTTACGATTGGCAGTACCAAGCGAGTGCCAATTTGACACTTATGCTTGCTACAAAGATACTAATGAGGCAATCCTATTAATCAATGCACACAAAATATATACTAATATTGTAGAGCAGAAGAGTTTGTTTGTTTGTTTGGTTGAACGCGCTAATCTCAAGAACTACTTGGTCGAATTGAAAAATTATTTTTGCGTTGGATAGTCCATTTATCGAGGAAGGCTATAGGCTATATAACATCAGGCTATGACTATTAGAAGCGGAGCAGGAACGACAAATGTTGCAAAAACGGGGATTTTTATTCTTTCGTTTTCTCTCTTATGTGACGCAGACGAAGTTGCGTGGGTCACCTAGTTGATCATAAATTATGGCAACAACACAGCTCGTAGTTACCAAAATCGTACTAAATTTTAATTTACACAATAAAAAAAGGTTGAACGTTTATGCCGTTTAAGGCAATTATTTCTACGAAGGTTTTAATATAGGTTTCGGTGACAGGTGGTGGCAGTCACGGTTTCGTGGTGTTTGTTTCCGTTTCCGTAATTTTAATGGTGTTTTTTAGGGGGATTACCTTTAATTACGTTCAACGACACGTGCTTAGACATAATCCTGTTAGCATAATATTTCTCTGAAGAACGTATGTCAATATTTTTATTTATAAACTAGCTGACCCACGCAACTTCGTCTGCGTCACATAAGAGAGAAAAACGAAAGGGAAAAAAAAATCCTCGTTTCCTCCGCTCCTAATGGTCGTAGCGTGATGTTACATAGCCTTCCTCGATAAACGGACTATCAAACACAAAAATAATTTTTCAATTCGAACCAGTAGATCCTGAGATTAGCGCGTTCAACCAAACAAACAAACAAACAAACTCTTCTGCTTTATAATATTAGTATAGATTAGTAGAGTAGAGTTATTGGCCTTTTAGAAAAAGAAAGTTAGATAATTATACAATCCTATCATTCCTACTAATTAGAGGCCAAAAATACAATTACTGAGAATGTATCTAAGAATATTGAGGGTGTAAGTTGTGTTTACAAATATCTTTTTGCAATATCATCTATTGATATTATTGGGTGTGAGGCCTTCAATCTACCTTAGCTGTGATGTTAGAACCGCAAATATCAGAGACAACGTACAAAATTCTTAGTAAGAATTTTGTAATGCTTTAAAAAAACATCTATTTAACATCATACGTTATGACGTATAAAGTTTTTACTAGTTATTTACCATTTACACGTCACTTCGTAGCACAATGGAAACGCACAAGAGCTACTCATATCGTGACTGTGCGAAGAGCGATACAAAGCGAAGGAAGCTAGGACTCAATTATGTTCATTTTTAATTTCTGTGGCGTTTAGAAACGTTTCCTTCTATTTAACATTGTGGGTTTTGACTTGCGGGCTTAAAACAAAAATTAAATATTAATTTGAAAATTGGAAGTCAGTCAAACTGATATTTGATTTAATGGGCAAGTTGGTTAACGGAAATTATTATTAATACTCTGTTCAACTTTTTATTAATTTTATTGCTCGTAAGCTTATAGAGTATTAATAATTTTGCCCATTTTGGGGTCCCACGTTGGGCGCCAGAACTACTATTGGCGCCCAAGGTATCACAGTTGGACGCCATTTAGTAAATTGTGAATAGCCTAAAACGTAATTTCTACGCAGTGTTATATCCATATTATAAGAAACAAATGTTCTAAAAAAAGAAGTTATAATAATATAGGCTCGAATTAAAGCCCATAATATGATTAAAACGTACGCCATTGTTACTTTTAATTTTAAATAATAACACGACACTGACCAGCAGACAAAGTTTTCTTACGCCCTCTAAAAAAGCCTTACTAACCGAATTTGGACAAAAGATATTAAATACTAGCTTCTGCCAGCGGCTTCGCCCGCGTGAAGTTTGACTATTGTCCCATGGGATCTTACTACCGGGATAAAAATATCCTATGATTTAATCCAAGTTATAAACTATCTGTGTGCAAAATTACATCCAAATCTGTTCAGTAGTTTTTGCGTGAAAGCGTAAGAAACCAACTTACATTCACATTTATAATATTAGTAGGGATTAACTTTGATTTTTTCGATTCCTAGTATTTCAAGTAAAAGACGACGGGTAGCTTTGTCTTGGGGGTGCCTGGGCCATAACAATGCACCTTTACCTCCATCCAAAAACAATGACGATTCAAATGAAAATGTAGTTACAGATAAGTAATGGCGAACACCGCAGTAATTTAGAAATCCTGAACATCCAATATCCAATAGCAATGAATCACACTAAACCGTTAATAACTGAACGATACTTTTGCACGCTCATGCAGTTTCATAATTATTGATGTCGCATTCCGATTGCATAAATTGAATACTTGATAAGTTACGTAATGGGTCCGTAATTTACGGAATTTATTGAGCTGTTTCTGTCATTGTTTTTACGATGTCAGTATTGCTGTGAATGCTTTATGCTTCAAATTATGAATACCTGCCTTATTTTAAGGAATTTTAAACCCATTTGTTATTTTGCGTAATATTTTGTCTCGGAAGAGTTAAAAAGCAGCAGTGGCCCAGTGGTGGCTAGGAAATATATTATTAAAAACAATGTAAAGGGTATCAAAACACTATGACCTAAATACAACAGGATCGATACAAATAAACGAAGCTAACTGCTGCATTCTTACTTTCTTAAATTATTCATGTATGGACACAGCTGAAGAAGCCACAGCCATTAACGTCGTCTTAAATATTTATAGAGAAATGTGAATTATTGGGAATATAAGGGTCTCTATGATAGGGTTTTGAATTGTTTATAGTATTTGAATGAGTGCCGAAATAGGTTTTGAGGGATATGATGGGTTTTGTTGTGATTGTAGAAAGTTAATACGAACGAATTGTTCAAAATCAGTTTGACCGTATATGTAGGTTACAAAAGAGTACCTAGGGAAATTTTGTTAAAAAAAAAAACAGTGGTCCTCTAAAGACTGGCCAAATTAAATGGGACTGTACTGCTCATGTTTGCCACATCAAACTGCGGGATAACATTACAAAAAACTGGTGCCCGAATATAGTATGCTGGGAGACCACGGCAAAAATGGCAGGACATATAGATATAAGTTCCGACAAGACTGAAAGGAAGATGCGTGTGGTCGAGACAAAAATATGGAGTGTAGGGAAGTTTTTGCTTTTTTTTTTGGATTGGTATAAGTTAGTCTACTGAAAACGAACGTTTAGCAAGTTCAGTATATTGTATTGTATTGTACAATGAGCTGGTGTCTGCAACTCCACTTCAAAACGCGTATTTTGCGTATGGGCTATTTATAATACACCACGCGGGCCCAGTGCGGGTTGGTAGATTTATTTATTTATGATTTATAGCACTCCAACGACTTATTCACTAATACATTCTTTGGGGTAATGTAACAATTTTTAGCTTAAAATCTAGAGTGAATTTGTCACTTACAGGTGTGCTCAGCACTCACATATGCATTTCAATGTCTTTATTGCTCGAATTAGATGGCACATGTCTTCGATTTTTATTATTCTAGGACATGCCGCTTTCCTCACGATGATTTCCTTCATCGTTTTTGAGAGCAGCGGTGATAAAATAAATTATGCAAAGGATCAAAAGGCCTAGGTTCGAATCCACGACTTACTGCGAAAGTCGGGGCCGCCACCACTGGGCCACCGCTGCTCTCAAGTTAAGTATAAAGGTATCTTTAATGAAATATACATTAATCCGAGCACTGAGGTTATTAGAGTAGAAGAAGATCTAAAAACACTAAATAAATAAATAAATAAATGTCGCTGGACAGTAACACACAGCGCCACCTAGTGCCACACTAAGCAAAGCTTGTGTCGTGGCCACTAGATAGTTGATATACTACATGTATACTTTTTTGTTTGTAAATACATACTTATTATACATATAAACATTCATGACTCGGAAACAAAATGCCCGTTCTCATCACACAAACATTTGCTCCTACCAGGATTCGAACCCAGGACCCTAAGAACGTAAGGCACCGTCACTACCACTACGCCAATCGGTCGAGTGATAGATGGACTGTGTGAACGATGATTGGCTAGACAAGAGGTGCCTGCTTAAAAGACGAGTAACAGAGATGTATGGATGTATGAAAGAAGGAGACATGAACACAACACAATGGGATGATAGAATGATGATGATGATGACTAATCCCAGCCTAACTAAATTTGTTATGAACTTCATACGAACAAAGACACAGCCATGGCTAAAAAGAAAACCAACATTAAAAATAAAAACCTATCCTAGATAAGTCAGGCTATTACCACAATTTTATTAAAACCCCATTAGGAACTAATGCAAGTGCTAGAGGAAATTACTGAAAGGTAACGAATGTAGCCCATTTCTTTAATTGTGCCGCCATATTGATCTCGGACTAACGGTTAATGCTATCCAAGTAATTGTAGCAATGGACGTTGTTTTATTTGCTTAGAATTACGATAATTCATTGGTTTTAGCGTGTTAGTTTCACTTTTTTATTGCTGTTCTTTCTCGGGTTTGCATTTGTTTTACAAATGGCTAATGTTTTATGCTGGGATTTTGTCAATATCGCGAGAAATGCGTATACAGGATGATTGGTATCAGTTTAACATCCTGAATGGCGTGGATTTCTCACAATCAGCACTTTATAGTGGAGAGGTGGAAAATTTTGAAGAAATCTTTAGAAGCTCGATTTCTCAGAAACAACCAAATTTGGAACCCCAGTTATCTGTTTCAAAATTTTTGCAAATAAGGTTCAGTACCACCCATTTCAAGGCCTGCACGCTATTGCCAATTAAAAGTTAATAATAATTATTAGTGTACGATACTTAAACACGTGATTGTACTCATGATAAAAAATAACTTTTACTACAAGGCCAGACCTGAATTGGCGATTTCAATTTATGACTTAGTGGGATTGAAATAAGCTTTTCGATAGCTTGCGTCTTCTGTATACTTTTTTGCCTTTTCGTAATCATTAACGTTCACAAAATGTCACAAATAAATGAGACAAAACTCAGCCTCGAGGTCTTTGAACACTGTTTACGATGATACTTTCTAGCTGCAGTCATCCAATGAAAAGCCATGAAAGAAAGTTATTTCATCCCGCAAGAATTTCTATTCAAAACATTTCAAATTAATATTCCTCTCTCAACAGCGGCATAAAATATTCACAAAAAATCCGCCTTGATTTACGGTTCAACAGCCAATAAACAAATTAAATATTAATCATATTAAAAGTTTCCTATGTTATACATCGGTTTTCACGAGATTGCATTGTTGGATTGCCAAGTTTAAGCTGAACTGCCCCTCCTGTCCCATCCTTTAGAAATTCGGAACATTGAACAGGAAATGTTTTCAGACGCAGAGGTCGAGTTTTGCTGGTGATTGAAGTCGACCCGAGGGTAAACAATTAGTAAAAGTTAAACATAGATTGGGCCCAAACTCGATGTATGGGCCAGTTCCTCATTTGCAGTTTGGGAGAGCGTAGATTATAGATAGGTGACTTGTTCAGGAGTAGTCAAACACAATAGATCATCAAGTTTGTAGAGATATAAATAAATGTATTTGTAATTAAAATACTAGGCCGTATGTTGCTGGTATTTGGGCGTAACATTTCAATAAAATAGAGTCTAGCTACAGTGACTCGTTAACTCAATAACTTTGATGGACAGTTGGTGATCGTTTGCTGCTGATCCGAGCGTCCAACTGCTCGATTTTATTAATACTAGCACCCACGCAACTTCGTCTGCGTCACATAAGAGAGAAAAACGAAAGGAAAAATCCCGTTTTTGCAACATTTTTCATTCCTGCTCCGCTCCTAATAGTAGTAGCGTGATGTTATATAGCCTAAAGCTTTCTTCGAAAAATAAACTATCCAACACAAAAAGAATTTGATTTTTCAATTTGAACCAGTAGTTCCAGAGATTAGCGCGTTCAACCAAACAAACAAACAAACTCTTCTGCTTTATAATATTAGTATAGATTCATTTAGGCGTGAGTGCCTCGGTGGTTTAGTGGTCGCAAGCGCTACTGTTGAACATGAAGCCCAGGGTTCGATTCTTAGATCAGGCATGGTGTATTGGAATTTCTCAGCAGCAGCCACGGAGTCTGGATTTGTGCCCGAATGATGGAATTAGGCCGCTTGTATGGAGCTTAAACATGACTAGCGAATTGTGGGTGTCATCATCATAATCCCATAAGCCCGGAATCAACCACTGTTGGGTAGGCCTCCTCTTCTGCCACACTTGCCGTTGTGTTCCAGTCTAACTGGATGTTTCTGAAGACCACTATTATAACATGGAACGACTGCCTATCTGTGCCCCACATCTGCATAAACTTTTTTTATTTTTTTGTGATGGGAAATCATCAAATGACTTCTCCCACTCTGGGCGGAGCGGGAGGGAGTGTCAGACTCTTAGGGCGCTTTCAATTTATGCGTTTCGTGTCACACCGCTGCGGTGCCGAAGCGGTGCGTTTGTCGTCTTGCGTACGGACGTTCGTTTGTTTTCATACAAAGCGCGCGGGGCGGCAACAGTGCGGAGTCAATATCGCTGCGGTACGAATGGCGTACGTTTGCCGCACCGCGCGTTTTATGCGCTTTCGGGTTTGCTTATCAGTTACAACGATCTTCATCTGCAACCAACGGCTTAACGTATTTCCCGAGATATTTGGAATGTAATAGAGATCCATTACCAATACACCGATCAACCACAGCAAATGAAATGTGGGTGTACGTCGGCCAAACTAAAGGCGCGGTGTTTATGGCATTTAAGTATGATTTTGTATTAGTAAAGAGGAGTAACGACCAACCACAGAAAATGAAATGTGGGTGTACGTTGGCCAAACTATAGGCGCGGTGTTTATGGAATTTAAGTATGATTTTGTGTTAGTAAAGAGGAGTAACAATCCACCGACCAACCACAGCAAATAAAATGTGGGTGTACATCGGCCAAACTATAGGCGCGGTGTTTATGGCATTTAACTATGATTTTGTGTTAGTAAAGAGGAGTAACAATCCACCGACCAACCACAGCAAATGAAATGTGGGTGTACGTCGGCCAAACTATAGGCGCGGTGTTTATGGCATTTAACTATGATTTTGTGTTAGTAAAGAGGAGTAACAATCCACCGACCAACCACAGCAAATGAAATGTGGGTGTACGTCGGCCTAACTATAGGCGCGGTGTTTATGGCATTTAAGTATGATTTTGTATTAGTAAAGAGGAGAATTATTCGCTTGCTATAACACCCACAGCAAAAAAAGAGGCTAACCTTTTCAGGTCAGTAAGTGAAATGACCGCCTACGCAATCCATGTAGGTGACTTGGATGACCGCCTGGAGCATTTCAGGGTACAAAATACATATTACAGGCTTTTTATGAAAAAAGCCGTCAAAGAGCGAGTTGGACTAGCGCACCGAGTGTCCGGTTTATAGGAGATCATTTTTTTTTGTTCGGAAATTAGGCAGAAATTTAAAACATAAATTGCATTAAATAATTGCAGCATTTAATAATAAAACGCACATTGATTTCTTCCTTATAACCTCTACATTAAGGTGGTTAAATTAGCCAAGCCTTGCCTAACCGAAATAAACGCGAAAAATCTGCAACAAAAACAACCAAAATAAACAGAAAAAGTTTAGTATATGTCAAAATAATTATGTTGTCTGTCAATCACTAGAAAGTGGCTTTATAACGTTCCGTGCCACGTTGATTGTTTAAACCATCTAAAATGCGATTTTAGTTTAAACATTTAAAAATGGCATTATAAATGCTCGCAGTTTAATCATTTTTATTTTTATATTCAATTCTGATTCTATTATAATTAAAACAGATATGATTACCAATGGGTAAACGGAAAAAAACGCCGTATTCACGTAAATATTTTCTGTCAAATGACATTGACCACAACAGGAATGATTTGACTCGCAAAAACATTATGACGTTGCTTATTTATTATGATTTCAGGATTCCGGTTTCATTTCCATGTAATATTTCGTTTAATATTATAGTAAAATGGTTACTTGTTTTTGGTGTAATCTATCTATCTATACTTATAATAAATCTGTAGAGAGGTCAATTCTGTACATGAAATATATTTACAAAATAACTATCGGGGGGTGATTAGTGATCGATACTGATGCCAAAAATGCAATCAGTAAAATTTTTGTCTGTCTGTCTGTCTGTCTGTCTGTCTGTCTGTCTGTATGTTATTTATAGAAAAAAAAACTACTCGACGGATTTTAACGAAACTTGGTACAATTATTCTACATACTCCTGAGCAGGTAATAGTATACTTTTCATCACGCTACCATTAATAGGAGCAGAGCAGTGAAAGGAAATGTTGGGAAAACGGGAGAAGTTACTTGGTTTTTTTAGCTTCCGTCGCGTGTGCAGCCTTAATGGTTAAAGCTACATAGAAATCATGTATAACGGAAATATTCCACATAAAATTATATAAAAAATATCCCAAGACAGCATATGTCTATCTTTTATAGTTGACTCACAATAACACGTGTAACTCCCGATAGCTTAGCAGTTCGGAGATTTGTTATTATTATATTTGTTTACTCTTACGTTTATATCATCACGCTATGACCCACATAAAACATAGGATACATTTTATTCCGGTAGTAAGATCCCATGGGACAATAATCAAACTTCACGCGGGCGAAGCCGCTGGCAGAAGCTAGTATGAATAATAAATGCAACGACCAAAAAAAATTGTCTTCTTTGTTGGTGTTTTGTTTTTAAATTATATATTTACGGTTGACCGATTTTTTTCCTTTACATATGCTGTAAGATAAATCTTGTCAAAATTCATGATTCTAGGTCAATAGGAAGGACACTTTAGATTAAGAAATTCTTGTGAAATCGCAAAACATGAGACATGAACGGTCATAACTATCTTTTGATCAACTCGATCAAAAGATAGTTATGACCGTTCATGTCTCATGTCTAGCACGCGGGTAGTATACTTGAGTATTAAATATTAATTGCAGCTAGATACATCTGCCCGAAGAATCGCCAAACTGAAGTGGCAATAGGCAGGGCACATTGCTCGCAGAACGGATGACCGATGAAACCGAAAAGTTCTGGAGTGGCGACCGCAAACAGGAAGACGTTGTGTTGGACAGCCTCACACTAGGTGGACAGATGATCTGGTGAGGGTTGCAGGAATCTGCTGGATGCGAATCGTACGGGATCGGTCAATGTGGCGACACTTAGGGAGGCCTATGTCCAGCAGTGGACGTCTTTCGGCTGAAATGATGATGATGATGACCTAATAAAATAGAACAGAATAGAATAGAATAATTTATTTTGAAAAAAAAGTACCAAAAAATTTACTTTTAGTGTTATTTCTACACAATGGTATAAATTAGTGCATAAAAAAGTAAAGGTATAACTAACGTAAATGTATTTAACAGTTGCAAGTTGCAATAATGTAGGTTTAAATGTTTGGTAAGGACGTGCCCGAACTAGGTATATTTAAACCTGTGTTTCAGGCTAAAAAAAGCAAGAAATACCAACTTGAATGAAAACAAAACACTGCGCTATATCGTCAATAACCCCGTTAACATCCGACTGCAAGGGTTCAACATAACCCCGAAATAGTTGGCATATTTGGTAGCGAAATGACACATTGCGGGCCAAAAGCGTCGAAGTTGAGCGGTGATTCGGCCATGTGATTGTTAAAACTTCGGCCGAATGTGGCCGGGTTAGAATGTTAGGGGTTAGCTTTGGGCTGTACTGAACTGAGGGTTTCTACCTTGTATTTTGTTGGTTTTTTATGTGTTGATGTGATAGTGTATTGGAATGTAAGCAGACTTCTATTTTTTTAACCCCCGACGCAAAAACGACGGGGTGTTATAAGATTGACGTGTCCGTGTGTGTGTGGATGAACCAATTTTGATTTTATTTATTTTTGTTTGAAAGGTGAATTAGTTTAAAGTGTTCTTAGCTATGTTTCATATAAATCGATTCAAGATGGCCACCACCACAAAATTGTGCATTACTTTTTTTTTTCACAACTTCCTCAAAATGGGTATCAAATGAAAGGGCTTTACTAGTAGAATAATGAACACTGTATTGAAAGGGAATGAGGAATGTTATATTTTGTAACGATTTCTGCTAAATCGCACTACCCGCTACTAGCTTTGCCATGAAATTATGTCCCTACGTGTCGGGTTTTTTTTTTAATTTTAATTTAATGTAGCTTCTTAATATTCACGAGGCTTAGGATATTTTTGGCCTGCTGACGTGATGCCAATAGACAGTAAGTAGATGATGGACCTGACAGCTGATGTCAACCTATCAATCCTATAAAGGGTGTAAAAAACCTCATTGCAATATTTTTTTATTCTACACCATACCTAGGAACCTTTCAGTTACGGAGATATAATATTGGGGTCATTATTATTTTCAAATTTTGATATTTGTTATTCAATTGACAAAATTCTGAGAGAAAAATAAAATGGCTTTATGTGCTGTTTTAGTTTCACTTGCAAGAACTATTATTATCACGCGTATGAGAAAATTTAAATTGGACGACAACCATTTGTGTTTGTTTAATTACCTATTTTGGCGGGTTTGTGCACGTGATAGGTTATCCTATTAATAAATAGGCAATATTTTTAATAAAGACTTTTGAAAAATGTAACCTATATTAAAAAGTGGTTCAATTGATTCTGCTCGTGATTCTGATCAAACTATTTTCAGGTTTTGCGCATTTAACTTTACAAGTTGTATTAGTTTTAATGTTAGATTTTTACTTTGAATACCTCCACGACCCCGTAACAATTCAATCCATCCATCAGCATAATGTTTTAACTGCGTTACATTGAGTTCTACCACAAAACAAGATTTTTCACCCCAAAAACCGTTTCCCTGCAATAATTTTGCCTGAACTTACTTAGTTTGATGTACGTAATGCTTGGTTGACGGCTTCGTGATGAGTCTGTTTACACCCTGACACTTCTTTTCTTACCTTAGCATTCTTAACACAGTCCATCCATTGTTTTTTTCCGTTTTCCTATACTAATATTAAGTAAAATTTGTTTTTATGTAGGGGGTAATCTTCGGAACTATTTATCAGATTCCGAAAATTCTGTCACTAACGGCAAGTAACTTCATTTTCTCTAAGTGTCATAGGCTACATTTAAAACGTTCCCTTGGGATAATTTCCGTACATCATCATAGTCCTGCCGTTGTTCCATTTTATTTGGGGTCGGCGCATCAAGTTTTCTTCTCGTTTTCGTCGTCTTCTTCTTTCATTTTCGTCACAGCATCATTTACTCCTTTCTCTTTCATTTCATTCTTCACATAATCCATCCATTTTTTCTCTGACCTTCATCTCCCTCTCCATCCAAAAACATTCATGTCCATCACTCTCATGCGTTTTATCCTTCCTCATCACGTGTCCATACCAAGACAAACGACTTCCTTTCAATTTTTCAGTAACAGGTGCCACTTTTAAACTTCCTCTGATATACTCATTCCTTACTTTATCCATTCTTGTCACTCCACACATCCATCTCAACACTAATTTTCGTACATATTGGGAGCAAACCCGCAAGCAAAATTTAGTCTTCAATAATTTTCTTTTAGCCATCGATGCTCTAAGTCTTAGAGTACCGATGGCTGAGATGGCGGCTAAAAGAAAGAGGAAGACGACGATATGGCTACGTTTTCTTCTTCATAGAGTCTAAGAAGAAGAAAAAGTAGCTATATCGTCGTCTTTCTCTTTCTAGCCATACCATCCCTCTCACAGTTTAACCATCGAAATGATCTTCGCGTAAATCGTGGGAACATACAGTTCTGTAAACGTAGAACTATTACTGAAGTCGAGTTTGCACGAGTTCACACGAGTTAAGATAACTTAGTTAACAATAAGACTATGTAGTTCTTGTGAGTTTATTCGTTTTAGTTCATAATAATTCTGCGTTCTCAGCGAAAATGGTTTTCTGATAGTAGTTTTGGATCCGGATTTGGGTTATCATGAGATCAGTTTAGTTTGAGTAACTGAGAAGTATGGAAAAAGAAGCCATGTTGCGCCAAATGAATTGAGAATAAGGCAAAAAAATGAAAAGTGAACTTTTGTACAAAGAGACCTTTGTAGTTTTGTCTAATCTGGTTTTAGGTTGGTTCTTCAAATTTCAAAATGTTTTCTGCTTGTCTTTTAAGTGTCCCACTACTGGGTTAAAGGCCTTCCTTTTCTGAGAATTTTAAAAGCATCGTATATTCGTCAATGTTGGTTTATGTAACAAAAAAAAATCCTTTTTAAAATACTTTTTGATAATCTAACTAATGAACCTAGTAGATTTTTTTTGTCTTCTATTTCAATTATTCTTGATTAAAACTAACTACTTAGTTCTAGTTTTAAATGACACCTGTTCACATAAAAGCCTTCGTCATCGAAAAAAAGGCACACATAAAATTCTGAATTATATAAATAGAGAATTCAAAATAGTCTACCTTGTCCTCTTTCATTGAAAACTAGACCCCGACCCTCATAAGTTTCAGTTATTTTTGGTTGTTAGTCCCTGAACAAGACCTAATTTGCTAGGAAACTTATTTTTGTTCCAATTATATACGAGATACTGCTAAACTACTCGATTTTTTATTGGTTTTTGGTGTGTTTATAGTGCCTTGATTTTGGGACTATTTTATAACAAATAAATTTGTAAAATGTAATTTCAGTCAGATTCTCGTATTGTGTAAAAAGACTCTTAGTGAAACCAAAAGGCACTCTCCGTTGTTCTTCCCATCTTTGCGATATTTGTTTGTTCTAGACCATACCGAAGAACCTTCTAATTACAGAGATATTGAGGGTTAAAGTTCCAACTTTTCGAAAAGTTATTTTTTGAATACTCATGTTTTTAACGTAAAATTTTTACTTTGAACACCTTCACGACCCCCGAAAATATACCCCCACAAAAATATTGAATAGTAATATTTCAAAGCACAATGTTTGGATTGCATTCGTACAATGAGTTTTGCCGCAAAACGTGATTTTTTACCCCAATAAAAAGTCGTTTCCCAACAATAATTTTTGCGTAAAGTTAGGTAGGTACTAAGTATGACGTACAGAATGCTTGGTTGACGGCTTCGTGATGAGGTTGTTTATACCCCGTATATCGGAATAAATGTTTTTACTACTAGGTTTTTGGTATCGTTCATAGTTGATTGTTCTTTAGAAAACAGCCTTCTTTTGTTTTTCTTACATAATACGAGTTTGTACATACGTTGATTTCTTTGTATTGTGTGTTCAGTAACAAGAGTGATAGATGTTTTGTTCTGATTAAAATGATTCGTGGAAATCGTTAGTAGGTTTGGGTACCAAGGTGACCTTTCTTTGGTATTGTTCCTCGTTTCGTTGAGCTCCTTGAGTTATAAGTCGAGCTACACGATAACTGACAAATGCTTGTACTGACTGGACAGGTCCTCTCAAATCTGTGTGGTTCGTTCTTCAAAAGACCATCTCAGACACTAATCTGCTTAGCTCTCATGTGAATTAAGCAAGATAGAGTACGAAACACCGGCCCCATCTAGTTTAAAAAAAATTACGTGTAAAAGTGTTTGAGAAAACCTACTTGCTGAATAAATATAATGTATCATTTATCAAGGTTCAACACTCACACTCTGAAATTAATATCACAAAGATCTTTTATTTATTTCTCAAAGGAACCCAATGATAAAAATATTATTCTTTATCCACAGATTCACACGTTGTCAACCGCAAGTTGGTTGACGTGCCCCAGTTCGAGAGACCCATCGGCAACCATACTTTCCACATCGGGAAGGAGGCTCTTCTTGGGTGCTCTGTTATCAACCTGGGAAAACATAACGTAAGATACATTTATATTCTTCGAGGCTACCGCTGCCGATAAATATCCGTTAAACTAGATTGCAGTCTCAACCTCTGGGATGACAATGCACCTGCTATGAGTCTTCATAGCAGATGAATTGCCAACCCACAGATAGAACTGACAAGCTTTTATTGTTCGACTGTGACGACTATACATTAGCGATGCATCACTCTACGCAGCGCCGTATGGTGCAACGTATTCTGAATTCTCACAATGAAACGTGTATCTTTCCGTGTAATAAATAAAGTTGTATTTTGAGTGGGTCTGGAAAAAGTGTGCGCAGCGCCGCGTCTTGTCGCGGCTCGGTGTGAACTGACTCTTGAAATAATACCCAGCAACGGTGAAAAGTACCTACAAATACAAGGTTTGAAGACCTAGATGGCTTGGTCGTGTGGAGAGCATGAGTTAAAGGCGACTAACAAAAAATATCTAAGAGGCTGACGTGAGTTACAACGCCAGGAGGACACGGCCTAGAAGGATACTGTACCGGTAAATGGGGGAATAGAGATCCAGGGGTGAATGGAAACAAAACTTTGGAATGGATTTTGAAGTTGAATTTACATGATATGGTAACGATTGTGTTAACTAAATTATACTACCTTGTTGGCAATATACAATATAAGTTTAGCGATCAAATCCCTTTCAAAGTTTTGTTTCCATTCACCCCTGGATCCGTATTCCCCCATTTTACGGTACACTGACTTATTTGTTTGGGTTCTCAGAAAGGCCAGATATATAGTACTCGCAACGTGGATAAAGATGTATGTGGCGATCGTAGAAGTGGTTTGTGCTGACCCCATGGGAGAAGGAGTGAGTTTATGTATGTGTACCTAAAATGCCACTAACGGGATATCTTTCGTGATTGTTCTTTATATTGAGGTCCCGAAGGTCCTTTAAGATATCCCGTTAGTGACATTTTTAAGCTAAGTTGTGAACCTACCTTTATAAAAAAGCTAGCAAAAATATGAACGATAATGTGAATATGTCACCGTAAAATTGTCAAACACGTTAGCTTGTAAAATAACTAGAGAGATTGTAAACTCTCGAAATATTGTCAAACGAACATACTACTTACAATAAAACGCATAATTTTTCGTGATATGCATGCGATGGTAGTCAACCCACGCGGTGTGGAGGGAAAAAGGGGCCCCCTTGCCCAATAGTACCACTCTCATGAAAAGATAATGTACCATTCCTGAGACACATTTTATATTCCCCTAAAAAGCGTAGTCCACGGAGCCCCTATTTCCGAGTGCAGGGTTTGAAGGAACCTAACTAACCTAACGTGGGGGTGCCCGAAGTTCCGATTATGGGGGCCGAGATACTTCCGTATCTTTAATTGACAATATTTTGAGAGTTTATAACCTCGCTAGAGAGATTACAATTTAAAGTGTTTGACAATTTTCCGGTGAAAATTATATCTCAAGCAAAATCGAATAAAACTTGTACTTGTATATTGTGTTTACCTCGACGGTTCTGATAGTATATTTAGCATAGAAGTTTAGAATCCTTGGAAGGCTGGTGTCGCTTTTCATTAACAACTTTTTATTCCACAAGGAAAACACGCAGCATGCAAAATGTTCAACTCCTCCTTGTCATAAAATATTTTATTCAAACTGGTAGTCCATAAAAATCTTAACAATCTTCTTCATAACCCTATCGTACATTAAAACTTTAATGAGCATAGCGTCTGAGACATTAATTTGCTGGATGTTGGTCATTACGGGATATTTATGGGCAGGTAGCTCGAATTATGGCCGCCATTTTATTCAGACATTACCTGGTGTCTTGGGGTACTTGAATGGTGCATAAACTCCACATAGATGTCAGGTGGGCGAGGCTTTATCTCAAGTATATTTTTTGTAAATGGCACCTATAACGTTCTCGTCTGTTTAACCAGACTATCCTGGGGGTCATAATAATCATCAGCAGCCTATTAATGTTCCCACAGCTCGGACAAAGGCAAACTCTCTACGAGAGGGAATGGGCTATCCAGCACGTGAGCCCAGTGCGGATTGGTAGATATTGTGTGTGCGTTGAGTAAAAGTACATCAGTCAAAGGCAACAAAAATACAAATTAACGAACTACACGGACACCTTCTGTAAGGTGCGAGCCTTGGCAAAGGCGTTGCCGGGAGAGGACGGCAAAGGGAAAGGCTAGATCGGTACGATCGTATTTTTCTTAAATACGTTGCCTGGAGTAACAACCAAAGCAGAACCACACGCCTCGTCCTCTGGCGATGTGACTTACCTCAAGTGATACCCGCGCACGTCAACTGTTTCCGGCGGTTGGTGCCTCGGTGAGTGTGACACGCTCTCAAAACTTCATTTATTTCTTCTTACGCGTGCTCTGAAAAACTTCATTCAACTTTTTTTATTCGTAGTGGTCATGGCCACGAGGTTACACAAATGCCACTCCCAAATCTAAACCTACTCGTATATTAGATGGGTAACACAAAATAAATTACTGATATATTGTGAAAATTGAAGCCGATCAAACTACAGCAAGCAGTGTTGGCTTGGCGTTAGTTATGCAAAACTAAAACCTCAGTTTTCACCACGAGGTCTTACTACTAAAATTATATTCATTCAGGATACAGTAAAACACCAATGCAATATACGAGTGTTTGTGTGGATACAATAGGACCGTTTCACCTTGATCTGGAAGTGAGTTAGGAAATTAGTAGGGTTTTTTTAAATACATATTGAAGGATTGCTTTTCCACTGATGTGTGGTCCACCAAGCACAGAAAATAACACACTTTTGGTGGTAATCTTAATGCGCTTAGACAAGCTAAATGAGCAACTTTATTTGTGGTGGTTCAAACTTAGTTTGTAATGCTGTTAGAATAAAGTTCTAATCAGCTTGCACTACAAAGTGGTTGTTACGTCAGCCACTGCGGGCCAAATAGCGCGAAATGAGTGGTTTCAATCGATTTACGAAAAAACTATTGATTGGATTAAAAAACTGAAACAGTATCATGCTAATATACTGCCTGTAGAATTTTTTGCCAAAAAATCAGAATGATCGCATGCATATTAGTATGTTTCTTATTGTTTGAAAGATATTTTTAGAGATAAGTTCGTGATTTCTTTTTATCGAGCCAAATGAATTGTATTATGTTTTCAAAACAGTATCATGCTAGCATATATCCTGAAGAAAATCATATATTTTTCTGGTCTTGTTTATAGCAGTGAATCATATACTTTTAGTAATTATAAAACTCGCGTTTAGCTCATGTAATCGTCTTAACAATCGGCTGGAAGAGAGCGTTGTCTGCCCTCCGTCGACGCCCGGTTCGTCTGCTGCGGGTCGGGAGAGTGGGCTCCACCTCTCTCAACCTCTCCGCAGCCTCCTTCTGTGAGATGACCGTTTCACAGAAGGAGATCACCGCATCCCACGACTCTGCGCTCCCGACCATCGCGCGAGCGACGACCTGCAGCGACAGATCGGTTCCCACTTCTATCACGAGGACACGGCGCAGCTCCTCCCATGCGGCACACTCTGCCAGCGTTTGCCGCGCCGTGTCCTCCAGACAGTGGACGCAGTGATGACACCGAGCGTCCAGCTCCCTGTTTATGCGACACAGGTACTTCCCGAAGCAACCATGCCCCGACAGTACCTGCGTCGCCCGAAACGACAAGACCAAGCTAAGTGGAACTAGCCGCCGTACTAGGCACCGGAAATACTTCTAACCATTTAGTTCTAGCGTCAACCATAATTAAATACATTTTTCCGAAAATAGGCCCTAGAAAATCAAGATGCACCCTCGCCCACGGTCTAGAAGGCCAGGGCCACGGCGTGACGGCGTGCCGCTGCGGCGCGTCCGCCTCCCCCGCGCACACCGAGCACTCCCTGCACGTAGCCTCAATCGCCTCGTCTATGCCCGGCCACCACACATAACTCCTAGCTGATGCCTTCGTCTTAACTATGCCCATATGAGGTTCATGTAATTCCTGTAGTACCCTGGCTCGACCACTTGCAGGAATTACTACCCTGTGCCCCCACATCACGCAGCCTAGCTCCTCGTACAGTTCCTTTCGACGGTTGAAATACGGCTGTAATTCTCGAATATCATTATGTGTTGGCCACATATCCCGAATATAATTTAAAACCCTACCTAACATTGGATCTACCATAGTTTGTTGTTTAATTGTATTATAATCTAATAACAATGCATTCTGTGCGAAATGTAAATACGTTTGCTCGGGGAATCGCAGTGACTCATCGCTACTGCACGGAACCGGCAGTCTCGACAGCCCGTCCGCACCGTTTTGTTTCGTGTTTACATATTCAATATCGTACGTATAAGCCGATAAAATAATTGCCCAGCGTTGTAATCTACTCGCGGCCATCGCTGGTACACCGTGTTTTGGTCCAAATATACTTACTAACGGTTTGTGGTCGGTTCGCAACACAAAACGTCGACCATAAACATACTGATGTAACTTTTGTAAACAAAATACGATTGCTAACGCTTCCCGATCTATTTCTGAATAATGTTTCTCGGCGTTATTTAATGCGCGTGACACATACACTACCGGGCGGTCGCGGCCGTCAGCGCCCGGCTGTGTGAGTACACCGCCCATGCCCCGCGCGCTCGCGTCGCATGTCAACACTAACGACTTGTTTGGGTCATAATGTGCTAATACCTCTGCGCCTACTAATATTTTTTTAACTTTTGCAAACGCCCTTTCGCACTCCGCACTCCATCTCCAATTGACCTCTTTTTTTAAAAGTTCATACAGTGGTGACAAAATAGTACTCAAATTCTTAGCAAATTTAGCATAAAAATTAACTAAACCTAAAAAGGAACGCAACTCTGAAATATCTCCTGGCCTGGGAATTTTTATTATTGCTTTTATTTTATCTGAATCTACTTTGATCCCATCTTTTGATATGATATAACCTAAATATTTGACTTCGTCCACCATAAATGAACATTTACTCCTTTTTAGCTTCATACCGTGACTTTGTAACCGCTGGAACACTTTGTCTAACGTTCCTAAGTGATCATCGTGTGTTCCCGCCGTTCCGATGATGATATCATCTAAAAATACTTCTACCCCCGGAATACCACTAAGTACATTCGACATAATACGCTGGAAGATGCCCGGACTAGAAGACAACCCAAACACAAGTCTATTGTACTTAAAAAGACCTCGATGTGTGTTTATTACAGTTAACTCTTTAGTGTTATCCAATTCAATCTGGTTGTAAGCTAGGGTCAAATCAATTTTTGAGAAATGACTAGCACCGTTTAAGCTGACTAACAAATCATCTATCTTGGGTAACGGATATCGATCGACCAGTAAGACAGGATTTAAAGTTATTTTGTAATCAGCACAGATACGGAGTCCTCCGTCCGCTTTACGTACCGGTACCAAAGGCGTCGCCCAGTCCGAGCACTCGACGGGCTCGATGATGCCCGCGTGCAACATGGCGTCCAGCTCCGCGTCGACCTGACCCCTCAGAGCGTAAGGCAGCGGCCGCGCGCGGCAAAACACCGGCCTCGCGCCCTCCCGCAACCGGAGCGTTGCCTTGCCGCCTGTGTACCGCCCCAGTCCCTCGCTGAACAATTCTTTATACCTGTTCAACAAACAATCGACAGTATCAGACATTTTGAGCACACTCTGGTTAATCTCTTGTTGGAAAGGAGGTATTTTAATACCCAATTCTATTAACCATTGCCTGCCCAGTAAGGAAGTTGTACCCCCGTCTATCACAAACAGTTCTTGATATTTTATTTTATCTTTGTATTGAACTTTCGGTCTTATAACCCCTAGTGGTTTTATGTTGCTGCCATCATAAAATTTTAACACCAAATTAAATGGTTTAATTACTCTACTGTTAAAAAGTTTATCATATGTTTTCTTACTGATGCATGAAATTGCCGAGCCTGTGTCTAGCTCCATCTTTACTGTTTTATCATCAACCAGTAATGATAAACTCACCGGGTTGTAGCCGCTCAAACATAGTTGATGAAGTTCTTCCTCAAGCTCGTCCGAACTGGAGTCTCCCGCTCCTGCCCTCGAATGGTCGCTCGTGGTGGCATCCACGTGGTTTACTCCGCGCCTTTTTCCTCTGCCCCTGTTCGCCTCCGTCCGCGGACAAACACGCCTCAAATGTCCGCTTTGTTTGCATTTGCTACAAACAAAATGCTTATAGCGGCACTCCTCCTTGCTGTGTCCGCGCCAGCCGCACGCCGTGCAGCCCCCCGCGCCCTTCTCGTTGTCCCGCGCCGCACGCCCGTGGTTCGTTCGTTGGTCCGCTGCATGGTCCGCAAACTGCCCGCGGCCACGCGTTTCCCGCAACGTGTTCACGATTGCCGATGCCTCCGCCGTCGTTTTCTGTTCCACGACTGCCGCATCCCGCTCGGCCGCCTCCAGCCCAACCGCCAATTTGACTGCTCCTGAATACGTCAAATTGTCTTCCGCAAACAACCTTTGCCTGATGACGTCACTCTTCACTCCACATACAAACTGGTCGCGCAAATTCTCCTCCAAATTGGCACCAAACTCACAAGTTTTCGAGAGTTTCTTTAACTCGGTCAGATATTGTGTTACAGTTTCGTCGTCTTTCAGTCTTCTTTGTCTGAACCGATACCGTTCCGCCATGACCGCAGGTTTTGGTTGTAGGTGACTTTTCGATATTGTAACAGCCTCTTCGTACGTTATATTCACTGGTTTCCTTGGATTGCACAGCGTGCTCAGCAATTCGTACGTTTCATCACCCACGCCCGTGATCAGCATCGGCAGCCACATGTCCTTCTCGACCTTATTGACCTTGAAGAACATCTGCAACCGCTCCTCGTACAAAGTCCAGTTGCCTGACTTCACATCAAACTCGCGAATCTTTGCCGACCGACATTTTTTTCCTAATAATTGCAAACGAACCACGATGATTATTATCACGCACAAATAGTGATCCTCGTCGCCACTGAAGTGTCGGGAGTAATAAATAAAAGGACGTCAACTTGTAGCGAGCGTATATTGCGAACTGGTCGGTTACAATGATGTAAACTTATTTATAGGTGATCTTACTTACTAAGTTTCTTATGTGGGTAAACCCAAATATATTACACTAACCTCAAAACTACAGTCTTAAAGAACCATTGCCCTAGAAAACAAGGATAATTACCCTCTTTCCTAAAAATTACCCTAATTTCGCAAACGTCTTTTCTAACACGGCTTTATTTTCAGTAAGTACGCACTGTAACTGAAAACTTTTCGCTGTCTCCCCTACTGTCTTAATTATAATCAAAGTAATTAACATGGAGTGCTATTTTCCTTAATTATAAACTGCGGTATTATAATTTAATTAATTGTATTTTTCTTTTACAAATGGTGGTTATTAGAGGGCTCGTATTGTTTCGTAATTTTCTTATTATTTGTTTTTATTTTTATTGTTCAACATTCTCCCCTTGGTTCATGATATCTTTAAGGTTCGATGGAACACACGTGCAGTAACAGGGAAGAGTGGTAGAAATAACTCTTCTATTCTCCCCTGTCTATCGTAACAAATTAGTTTATTTCATTTTTAACACCCGACGCAATAACGACGGGGTGTTATAAGTTTGACCTATCTGTGTGTGTGTGTCTGTGGCATCGTAGCTGCCGAATAGATGAACCGGTTTTGATTTTGTTTTTTTTTTTGTTTGAAAGGTGATTTATTAGTCGGCAGTGTTCTTAGCTATGCTTTATAAAAATTAGTCCAAGATGGTCGCCGCCACAAAATGGTGGATTACATATTTATTCAACAAATCGCTGCTTGATTAGTAGAATACTATGCGCTATAATGAATTTCAAATCCAAGATGGCCGCAACAACAACACAAAATGATTAAATTAATATTTTTTTGGGTATCGAATGAAAGGGCTTGACACCCGTAAACCGCGTCAAAAAACTTTGTTAAAAAAATACCATAAAATTATGACCCTATGTGTCAGGGGTTTTTAAATTTTTTATTAAATGTTACTTGTTCTTCACTTTATTCCTCACACAATCCATACATATTTTCTTTGATTTTCCTAATACTTCATTAGTATGAAAATTTTGAGAATTTAGAGTATGGCAACCGCATCAGTGGACCAGCCCGGCCTCATTATTAAAGGTCTCATTATAAAGGTGACTTGGTAGATATTTTTGTTTGCCTTGCTGGCGACAGCATAAATTGCAACAACACCTTTGGAAACTATTATATTTGGACCTTCATTAAAAGACCGACACAGCCCTTCGTTTTCGACGGATTTCATTCAGAAACTCTCCATTGCAACTTGAACTCTGCTGCAGTCCAGTCATTTCTAGATCTTCGACAACAGTTACGAATTGACAGAAGATCGAAATTCTGTCAGCCAGTCTCATCATGGGTATCGTTTTACACGGTAACTGGATTGGAGAACTGCATTGGTCAGATAGCCAGTCGCTCTATAGAACATATAGTATTGCTCTTTTTGAGTCCACGATCTCTTTTAGTATCATCCGTGCCTCGGAAAGCACGTAAAACTGTTGGTCCCGGCTGTCATTTGTGTATCTTTAGCAGTCGTTACAGGTAGTTAGTGGCCCAAAAAGTCTGAGAACCAGTCTTACCAAGGTATCGTATTACCCAGTATTAGCTGGGTTGTGGAGGTGAGATACGAAGTCACTCCATGTAAAATACTGATATTCCGCTGCATCTGGTTAGATTGGAAGCCGACCCCAACATAGTTGGGAAAAGGCTAGGCAGATAATGACGATCTCTTTTAGTAACTAACACCATAGTAAAAGTTATTTATACGTAGGTCTAATGTTGTTTTCTGCGAAAAAGTCTTGGCTGTATTTAATTCTTAAAGATATAGCAGCATAATTACGGAGCTCAGTTAATTAATGGGGCGTTTTAAGAAGTGCAAGCAACGTAGTATGGCTCGTACAAGGATTTTATGTTCTAGAAAATTTCTTGATAATTAACGAAGAAACTAGTTCTTCGTAAAATAAGCGTATTTGAGTTTTAATGCAAAAACTTTCCTCAAAAGCTCAATTAGTTACTTAACTGCCTAAGACAACGCTCTCCAAAAGCAGCAGTTTTGTCTTTTACAGACAAAATTGTAGGTTGTTTAGTAAGTCTAACTTTTGAGGTTTAAGGCGTTTAAAAAAAAAGAGGGAAACGCCTGGGTAGACCTCGAAATTCAAATCTTATGTTCTTTTGCAATTTTTAGGTCGGTGACAGGTAGTATGTTGATCAAAATATGATTCACGACCGTAACACATGCCTTATGATGTATTGCGGCACCGCACCGCAAGTAATAGCGTAGACGACAAAAAAAACTAATAAATCCGTCAGTTATATAAAAATAATAATAAAAATGTTATCAAAAAATGTTTGACCCGTATTTTTTCTTTTGTTACGTAAACCGTAATTCAAATTCTCAGTACGTCACGAGGCCCCAATCCAAAGTTTTATTTTTATCAATATTCATTGATTTCCCAAAAAAAAGATTCCGTGTCCATTATTTTTCAAAACTCGTAACTGACTGACTAAATAGATTTGTATTTATTTGATACTGTCTATTCGAGCTATAGGGTGCCACACGGGCGGGGCGGTGCGGCACTGCAGTAGGCACGGTTGAACAAGCTATTTGTTTTACACTTTACAATGTAATTTGTTCGTTAAACTGTAAACCAAATAGCTTGTTCAATCGTACTTACACAGCTGCTGCAGCGTGTATGTACACGCTGCCGCTGTTACATTTAATAGTAGTAGAATGACGTTGCGGCACCACTCCGGCGCCGTACCGCACCGTCAACGCCTCGCAACTTGCAGGGGACCGGCCAATGTGGCGACACTTGGGGGAGGCCTATGTCCAGCAGTGAACGTCTTTCGGCTGAAATGATGATGATGATGATGGTGAAATGAACTGAAAGAGTTGTAGTGATGGTTTTAACAATTATAACTGCTGGAAATATGCATCCCCTAAGTGTTGACTGGTGCCGTGCAACTCGCATCCAGCGGTCATCGGTTCTTTTCGGTCGGAATCTTCCAACGCAACGTCTTCGGGTTCGCGGTCGCCACTCCAGAACTTTTCAGCCTCATCGGATTATAACTCTGTTAAGCCATATTTTTTTACGATTGTGAAGGCGTATTTTTAACCGACTTCCAGAGTAGTATACTTCACCGTGGTCCCATTAACATCAAGTCAGGATCTGATGATGGAATCCTGGAGAAATAGAGACAATTCTTTACACATGAAACGATTTGAGTAGTTTTCGGAACAATACTTTTTCGGAGTAGTCCCACTTCAATTTGGTGAAGATCTGATGAAGAACTTCGGAGGTAGGCAACGGAACTCCTCAATAAATGATAGCAAATGGACTGCGATTGCTGAAATCTCATATCTGTCTATTGTTTACACCAGTTTATAACATAACATCACGCTAGTACGCTGTGAAGGGATAAGCGCATGTGAACCACTATAAAGTGAAAAATAATACTTTTTTTGCAAAAAATAAAACCGACTCCAAAAATCACAAAAAACTGAAAAATAACTTTAGCTTCAGAAGTCGGTGACAAAAAACTAAGTAAATCAAACAAACAAAGATCACTTCTGAAGCTAAAGTTATTTTTACTATTTTTGTGTTTTTGGAGTCGGTTTTTATCAATATACAACCTCACACTGATCTGAAAGTTGCATAAAAAAGCGAGCAAAGCCGCAGGTAAAAGCTATCTAGTTATACTTGTATAACCTTAGGCACTTAACAAAGCAAAGCGAGCTTGAAGCGAGTAGGTTATATAAATCGTAATGAAGAGACAACTTACTTCTGTTTATTTACTCGTCTGAGTTGACTCAAACGACATATTTGTTCATCATTCCTTGAATAAATTGGATATGTTAATGAAACATGCTTATAAACGTTGGTTTAGAAACACAATTTATTGTTGTGTAGTTTTGTTTGTGTTGCTATACTGAAAAATAACTTATTATTAATCGTTTTTCCTTTTATGTGATTTCCTCAGGCCATCTTGAACATTTAGCGCAGTTATTTTTTTCTCAAACCTGTTGTAATCTATTGCTGGATGTATGTCAGAACATACTGTCTTACGTCTTCTGAATCCAGTAAGAACGCGCTACCTTAGGAATCGTCCGGTTATAGATAACTTCAATTATTTTCCCTGTTTCCATTATGAATTTTTCTTTCAAAGAAACCACAAAGTAGTAGATAGTTCGCTCAGGCTGTTGTTTTCTCCATAGAAACAAATTCCTTTAAAAAATGTTTTCTCATAAGCAAACTCGACACTCGACTAAAACACATCAGGCCACAATAATTCACCACAACACGTTTCCCAAAAAATCCCAAGCTCTAAGTAGAAAAAACCTTTTCCATTTATATTTATTCGCGACGCCAGAAACTCGCGTAATTAAAGGGTGTGCGTTAATCTCAATTGCTTGGCCAAATGCACACGGCTTATAAACTAGTGTAAGCAGCAGTGTAAGTGGATATTTAATTATGAATTTCGCACTAGCCTTATTTTGGCGTGATGTGTATACGTAATTTAAACCCGGAATCTAGGTAATGGAATTTTGGAATAGGTGTAGTTATAAGAATTGGGTGTTAGAATATTCATTGCTAGACTTGACTTAGGCCTCACACAATATAGGTACTTGATTAAGTGTGTCTGTGGTATGATGATGACGCCCAACGCAGAGGGAATGAAAAGCGAGAAACCAAATCTAAGCAACAGAAAACAGGGTAGAGCAAATATTGAATGAGACGGTACAGAATTCGATCGATCTCGTCAACCATGATTGCCACCAAGCCGATAGTGACGTATTGCTATCCCATAGGACTATGAGAGTACAATAACAAAAAGTGTACCTGTGTTAGCGGACAAACTTGAGTACTATAATAATCTTCGTCTAGTTGGATAACCAAAACTCTCGGCAGACCGAGAGTTTTGCAGTCAAGTCGGTCGGCCATGTCTGAGAGTCGGTCGAGGGGATCCTTACTAATATTTTAAATGCGAAAGTAAGTGTGTTTATTACCTTTTCATGCCTTAACCACTGAACTAATCATCCCGAAATTTGTCAGGTGTATCGAATCAGATACTAGGGCAAAAACAGATACTACTCATCCCAAAAAAAAGAACTGTTCCCCAGGAAAACAACAAAAACGTTCTTATCATGATTGAATTATGTTATAATAGAAACTTTAGTAGTGTGTTAAAAGTGTTATTGTAAAATTCTAAATGAACGCGGGCAAAGACGGGGCAAAAGCTAGTACTTATTATTTTCTTAATGGAAAGACTCCTTTAATATGCAATGTAGTTCTGTCGATAAAAATAGGACTTGTAAAAGAAATCCTTTGAGTAGATGGCTAATAATAGTGCGTAGGAGAAAGGGCTGGCTGGGGTAGGTTTCACGAAAGGTGGATTTGTAAGTGGTTGATGAAATATTAATGTTAAGAATGTAGGAGTATAGCGAAGAATCTGAATGGAAATAAAAGGGACACCGACGCTAAAACCGATACCGCCTATTTTTTCACTTCCGGTTATTGAAGAAAATTACGAACTCAAGTACAGCAGGCACTACTGGCAGCTTCAATGTGGCAGCCGGCTTGCACCAAGGGTCGGCTCTCTGCCCCTACCTCTTCCTGGTGATAATGAACGCTCTTACGATCGACTTCCAGCGAGAGGCTCCCGATTATATGGTGTTTACCGACGACATTGTGCTAGTTGCAGAGAATGGCCTAGAGGTCCAGAGCAGATTGGAGGTGTGGTGGCAAAGACTGGATAATGTTGGCCTGAAATTAAGTAGAACCAAAACGTAATACTTGTTACGTGATTTCGGAGGTCTCTCCAGTACTGTGCCTAAAATCCTTGCCGGTACGCCCATACCGGTCTGCTCCGATTTTCGGTAACTCAGGTTGGTTATTTAGGAAAATGGCGAAGTAGACCGGGACGTAACGCACAAGTTCGTGATTAGACCTGTCGTATTTTATGGATCAGAAAGCTAGGCTGTGAAGAAGATGGATAAAAACGATTGCAAGTGCGGAGATGAGAATGTTGAGATGGATGTAGTCCATTAATAAAATCGTAATATGAATGTCTAAAATATTTAATAAATTATTTTTTTAGAACAACGTACAATTTCATTTACATCAATATGGAGCTCTAAACGGGTAAAGGCCTCCTCCATTTGGTTCCACGTTTGTCTGTCCTTTGCTTTTTGTGATCCAGTTTTCACCAGCTTACCCATTTTTTTCTTTTGGTCTACCTCTTTTCCTTTTGTTTATAGGATCTTGCCTGGCGCACTCACACTCTATACAATTATTACGAAACGTCAAATCTTGACACGTTCCTTTACTCAGTACAAAGTTATAAAAATATTTGTACGTCCACATACAATCACGCCCTAACTTGATAATAATCATTATAGGGGGTTACATTTATACTAAATCCTCCCACTAGGTGGACCGATGACCTGGTGAAGGTTGCGGGAATCCGTTGGATGCGAGTCGCATGGGACCGTTCAATGTGGCCACACTTGGGGGAGGCCTATGTCCAGCAGTGGACGTCTTTCGGCTGAAATGATGATGATGATGATTTATACTAATACGGCAGGTTTTTTTTACAGGAAATTCTAAAAGAAAACGTCTCCATAAGGAGTCATGAACCTCTTCATATACCCGGCAACTGGCAACACTTTACGGTAGCTCTTTTAAATTTTTCGTAGCCTTGTTGTCTAATCATCAACTAGGGTCATAGACATATGAATTAGGTACAAATATGACTCCTTTGGAGTCGTTAGACAGTCTAAGCCGAGGTCCGTACCCCACAGGGGGTGCCCTTAGAGCGCTGTCGCTTAGCTTATGGTCATTTTTGCCCTGGCTGGAGGCCTTAAATTCAAGGCATCCACGGGCCTTGCCCGGTTAAGCAGAAGCCAGTCTTCGCAGACTGAACTGCGAGATGGCCTACACAAAAAAAAAGGTCGTTAGACAGTAAACGTGACGTCACATTTAATATGAAAATCATCTTAAACGGCCAATCATATCAACAGAGGAGATAATATGGCAATGGATAATAACTCAATGAGCTTTCTGAAACTACCGGTTTTTCCTGGTTTGTCTGATTATTTGTCACGGTGTAAATCACAAGTACCTACATTTTTTTGAAGCCATAGAAAAAGATCGCTTTTTGTCCCTGTATTTTTATCCTCAGCTTTGTGTTGGCAGTACAAGATATATTTTCTTTGTAATAAGAGACCGTTTTTTTTTGCAGAAGACGTTTATTTTAAGAATGGCTTACTTTTTAAAGGACAAAATAACTTTTTGTGTTATTTTCTTTAAAATCATAAGTATTTTATTTAGGCTGCACTGAGAATTGATATTTTTTTGAATGACGTTAAAATTAAATAATTGTCTCTCAAAATGCCTTCGCGTATGTCTAGTGTCTGTGGATATGAATTGGTGGAAAAAAAGGCCTCCGAGACACAACCCTTTTAATATCATAATTTTATTCTGATGTTTATGTCATGTAATGAAAGTAGTAGCAAGTACGATTTAAAAAAAAAATAATTTGTCCTAGTCCTTTTAATCTAACTTTTTCATTAAATAAATGAAGCAACACAGAATCCTATTTTAAATTCAAAACTCTTGTCTCTACAAACGGTTTCACAAAAAAGGACCTACAACAAAACTCCATGACAATAAAAAAGAATATACGAGCGTAACTATAAAACACATTTGTAGCTCCCCGGAGCAATATAAGCTCTGTACAAACATCATAAATTTCAACGCACACATTTTGCTAAATGAAGAATTTGAATCACGCACCGCTTCCAAATTGATTTGGTACTCGTCAACCACCACATTTAAATCCTGGGTCACGTTCTGTTTTATTGTGAGCCAAAAGTTACAATGGGTCGGCTCGAATAGTAATCTTTGGGTGGGAGCCGTTATGTAATTCTTGAAAATTGCTGGTGCCCTGATTCGAGCCGAAAGTGTAACGAATCAGAGTTTGTAATACGTTATGTTGAAGAACTCGATTAGTTGTACCAGTTTTGCTAAGGATTTTGGTCTAGATTTCTAAAGAAAACACGTTTATACCTTAGGTGACAACCAAATAAAAAAAATATTACACAAGTTTACATGGGCATTTCTAAAACATTGAGAAATGGTGCATAGTTCAACTTCAAAAGTGTATTTCTTTTTTATAGAATTTGTTTTGCAGAATGTTGAGGTTATAGACGGCTGTACCAAAATTGTTCTGCAGTCACCAAATGCACTATCATACAACAAAAAGTCTCATATCAAAATATTATTCAAACATTGTTATATTGCCCAAATTACAGCACTAAAACCCGAACTCCCCATTCCTACTTCAAGCATAATTTCGATTTAATTCTGAATTTAGCGCAAAGCCATAATATTACTACTAGGGATATCATTTGACATTAATTAATACCCCTTTTATACCGTCATAAACACGGTATGAAACCTTTTAATGAAAAGTAAATATTACCTAATAAAGTACACCATTTCCAACCACCTAATATATCTTTATGAGTTCGTATAATCTTTAATATGCAGCCGGAAATATGATTATCATCTCATACAAACACGGTGTTATTATTCGCGACCCGATATGGGATAGTGATGGGACACGAGATTGCTTTTCTATGCGAATTATTCGATTTTAGTCGATTTTCCGGATCGAGGACAGTGCGGCCCAATTTTGTGGTGTATTAAATCTGGAAAGTTAATCTGGTTGAGTTGATGATCTTTACAAGCTATATTAAACTAGTTTTTAAAGTTAAAAAGGTGACTACTGGTGTATAAATTTTATAGTAAACATATAAAACACATCTTATATACATAAAGTAATTTAACCGATGACGCTATTACCCTCCTCCAAGAGAGCAGGAAGGAAACTAGCACGCTCAAGAAGCACAGACGCAAACAGCCGTCATTCCATCCTCGCCGTCGAAGCCCGTCGCGATGCCCCGTTTCAAGCCCTCCCCGTCCCTTGCTCGTGCCAGCCCGCGTGGCTGAGCCTGTAGTCCATATCCAGTCCCTAAATAATGACACCACTCAGATCCAGCCTGTCCCCTCGCTGTCCTCTTGCAGCGACGCCCTAAGCCGAGGCCCGCACCCCGCAGGGGGTGCCCTTAGCGTGTAGTCGCTTAGTTTGTAAGTTTTATGCCCTGGCTGGAGGCCTTACACTCAAGGCACCCACAGGATAGTCCGGTACAGCAGACGACAACCTCTCTAGGTTGAACTGCGAGATGCCATACTGAAAAAAAAGTTTAAAAAAAGTAATTTGAATATGATATCCCATCTTTACTATTTACTAACAAAAAATAATCGATGTGGTCGTACAGAACTAATAACAGAATTAGTAAAAGAAATGTGTAAATCTTCTCGTAATGTAATCGAGTAACATAAAAATTACCTAAATCATTCGACTAAAACCAACCATTCCCATCTCTTAAGACTCGTTAATTTTATACGTTTGTACAAGGGGCTTTCTTATTAAATGCAGATATAATTAGCAACATTAATGTCAACAGTAAAATAAGAGACAAAATTAATTTCAAGAAAGCGGGGCTGCCTAGAAAATACCTGTATAAGATAATTTTGTTTTGTTGTGTAAAGGAGAAACAATGAGAATGGCTGTGGTTAGGAGTATTTAATAGTATATTTAGGTTACTTTATTTTTATAGTTATTTTAGGACTTGTTTCTCGAGGCGTGTTAATACATAGTAATGGGTGTAACATCTTTACCGAACGGTCAAGATACGCCTACGGGCATTTTTAGGGTTCCGTAGCCAAATGGTAAAACACGGAACCCTTTTGGATCCGTCATGTCTGTCTGTCCTTTCGTATGTCACAGCCACTTTTTTCCGAAACTATAAAAACTACGCTGTTGAACCTTGATAATAATTAGATGTATTCTGTGAATCGCGTTAAGATTTTCACACAAAAATAGAAAAAAAAAACAATACATTTTGGAGGTCCCAATACTTAGAACTGAAACTGTTTTTTTTTTCGTCAAACCCATACTTATTGATAGGTCTTCAAAAATTATATTGAGGTTTCTAATACCGCTTTTTTTTAGAGCATACCTGGGAACCATCTATAGTAAGTGCAGTTAAAGTCGCAATAGCGGTCGTTGAACCACCAACATATATTAAAGCCTTATCAAACTAGCGAGTTGCGAGCGAGTGGAAAGCGGGCGATTGCGCAGCTCGCGGAGAGTTCGAAACGTGTGCACTGTATGCAGTGAGCTTGCCACGAACACGCCGCGGGTCGCAGTGTGCGATTCGTGTCATTCATGTTCTTTTTCTTCTAGTCGTTTTCGCCACGTACTCGTTGCGAACTGGCAGCGAGCTCGCGGCGCTGTCGCCTCAATTTCCACTCGCTCGTAACTAGCTAGTGTGATAATAGTCTCTTAGTCTTGAATCGTCGTCTATCGTGATGTTGATACATGGTTCATTTGTTTTGATTCGTACAAAAAGATATTAGGGAAAAGGCAATGACCGTTATTGCGATTTTAACTGGCACTTACTATAGTTACGGATATTGCAGGTCATAGTTACAACTTTTAACAAATAACACCACGACCCCCGTATTATCATGTACAATGCATCCATAAGCACAAAACGAGTGCGTTACATTGAGTGCATACATTTACTAAAAAAAAACGAGAATTTTCACCAAAAAAAAATGTTTCCCAGCAATCATTTTTGCGTAGCGTTACTTAATGCACAGAATGTTTGGTTGAAAGTTACCCAGCCAATGTAACAATCATATTGTAAGCTCGAGTTGTTTCATTTTTTTACATTTGAAAACAAAAAAAAAACAAATTTGCGTTTTACGGCGGTAAATTGACCGCAAATACTGCGCAAATTGAACCTAGACGCTTCTTGTGAGTCAATACTTCACTCGAGTAGTTTTGATTGTTTATTTTCGAGTTCAATTTTATTCATTTTCTGTTCACATTTCAGTTCTGGTGAAAAATGCTAATTGAAAGAGAAAAAATAACAGAAAATGAAGCATTTTATAAGAAAAGGTTTTTTCTTGGAAGGCTTATTGAATAAAATGATCAAGAAAGCGACTCGACAGTGCGATACAAAATTGACTAAAAGTTTATTGTTTGATATAAAAGTTTAAATAACACCAAAGGGACTATAGATCATCTTCGATGAAAGCAAATAATTAAATTATTAATTTGTCTATTTTTAGCTCTCGCGAGATTTAATTATATTCGTAATTGATTGATATTATAAGCAATTTTACCATTGTTTTCGAGTTATTATTAGATGGGTCAACTTAAATTTTTAATATTCAACGTTATTTTTTAGTCGTTTTAATTGCTTTTAGGACGGGTGGTGTTCATGAAAACGAACAACTTTTACTACGTGACCAATAATGTATGAAGCAGCTGATTTTTTTTTTAGATTTCATAGTCGGTCCCATAGTAAAAGTTGTTCATTTTCATGACTACAATCCACCCTTAAAGTAACTAATTAAAACGACTAAAAATTGACGGTGTATAGTAAAAAAAACCTTTTTTTTATATTTTTTTAGAAAGACTTCATCTTACATCCACATATCTCCCGTTAGAGTGAGCCTATTTAAGTGACGACAGTATCCATTTAGGTCCATGTTCACCAAAAAGATGACGGTCTGATTATCTAAAAACAGCTGTTTAAAACAAATTTTGCATGTCACAGTGACAGCTGTTTTTTGATAATCAGACCGTTATCTTTTCTGTGAACACGGACCTTAATTTCCATCAGTTTTTGTAAATCAATGAAAATTGACAAAAATAAAATGCGTCAAAACTCAGGAGTGGGGGCTCATGACGTCATAACTAGCTAAAAATTATACCAGGGCGTGACGTATTGAAAGTTTTAAAAGCGTCGTATCTTCGTTAATTTTGATTTATGTAACAAAAGAAAAAATACGGGTCCAATATTTTTTGATATTCTAACTGACGGACTAATTTTTTTTGTCTACCTAATTGACATCAACCGGGCACAAATTCATGGGACTTGGAACATAACTAGCAAAAATTGGGTGTACTATCAGGGACACCTTTGCCTTTTACCCTTCAGAGATTACCAGCGTTATGATGTGACGTTACTATATCATCTACCTAGTCTTATCCCAACTATGTTGGGATCGGCTTCCAGTCTTACCGGATGCAGCTGAATACGCTGAGCGACTGCCTATCTGACCTCCACAACCCAGTTTATTTATTTATTTATTTATAAATCACATTTGACACACTTAAATATAAAGCACACAATTACACCTCTGGGTCTGTCTTAGCATGCCATGGCCTGAGATTTGATCAACGCGCTATTAACGTTTCAGTTACCACTGGGCAATACGATACCGCTTCGTAAAATTGCTTGTCAGACTTTTGGGCCACTGACTACCTGTAACGACTGTCAAAGATAGACAAATGACAGCCGGGACCAACAGCTTAACGTGCTTTCCGAGGCACGGAGGAATCTCGGTATGTAAGGGTGGTTACCCATCCACAGACAGACCAATCTAAGCAAGGCTTAACCTAAAGATCGACCGAGCAGCTTTTTTTATTTAGCCACGAGCTCCTGATGTGATCATGTGACATTAAATAAAGAAAGAAAGAAAAAACATTTACTCGTCGCAAAAAGTCATGACGTGCATACAATAAACAATAAACAAAAATAAAAAAAGAAAAAACAAAAAAAAAATTATCAAAAAAACAAAAAACAATTTATTTTCTAAAAAGTTCATCTCTTCGAAACTTCAGAAAGACTAAACTAAAATTAATGACTTGCAAACGGAAAGCAATAACTCGTATAATTAATCAATTAATAACGGTTGAGTCCTGATTACAAATCGCGATAATAAATTAATGGGATGATGTTTGTGAAGACTGTGAAATATCTGAGATAATCCGCCGGTGATGGAACAAATCCTGTTGCAACAAATAGGGGAGTCATGGTCCGGTGGTCCAATTTAGAGGAGGTCTGTAATCTGGGTTTTTTGGAGGAGAAGAAAAACTTTTATGTACCGGTATGGCTGGTTCGAGGTGTAAGGTGAAGAGTACCTGGATAAAGAACTTAAAAAAAAAATAACACCGTACTATGGAAAAATACATTCGTACAAATAAATTTTAATTCCATTTTGTACCTAATGGTTACTAAAGCATAAAATTGGCTAAATATCTATTCGGTTACAGATGCTGACATCTGGGCACATACAGCGTCTGTGTGGTGTTAGCAGCTTGTACCATTTTAATCTGCGATACTTACAGCCATTGGTTGGTTAGAACGATATTCCTGTAATGGCACTTTTCTTTTACATTTTTTTTTTTACAAATTATTTGTTATTTAATAGTCAGTAAGAAAAAGCCATGTTGTACCGACCTATTTGGGATATGTCCACAAAAATGTTAATTAATATGTTGGTCATTCATTTAAAAGTCAGACTAAACTTTTATTCAGGAAAATTCTTGCACCAAACTAACCCACCGCCATGACAGCTAAATCTCGCTCACTCAACAATATTACGTACCCGACCCGATCTTAGTGCCCGTCTTATACCTACCAACCTAACACAAATAACACTCTAACTCAGCCTAAAGATTTTCTAGCATCATTTAAAGTAATTGGACCATAACCATTGCGCATTAAATTAATGGTACCTGTCAGAATTCGTTGAAAATGCTCCTCGAGACGAACAAAGACGAGCGGGGGATGGGGTACAGGAGTACCCCATCACTCTTGAAGCAACAATGGGGTAATAAAATGTACAAGAATAGGGGAAGTGTAGTCAGCAAATGTGCGATGTTTGATAACTGTTTTGATGTACGCCCGTTTCGTTGGATCGTTTATTTTCTGAGATATTGTTGGCGAGTTTGACAGGATTAAGTACCTACTTAGTTATTTTATACCAAGTTTACTACGGTATTTTAGGGTACTTGGTTTACTCGGAAAAGTTGTAGTGAAAGTCTGATCGAAATAATAAAATGAAAGAATAAACTAACTATGAATAGAATTCAGAAAAATCTGGAGTTTTTTTGACGTGAAAACTTGACGTGAAACATGACTTCTTTAGGAGCGTTTAGCACTTTTGTGTGAAAAAAAATCATGGAACTCGCGTGACCGTCACATCACGCGTCGTCTCCAAAGATTGTCCTGTAGTTTTTTTTTTTTTTTTTTTTTTTTTCTCATTGAGGATAAGAAGAAAGGGTTGCGGGCCTGTTCGAAAGAGATACCGCGGCCCCGGAACGTAAAAGGCGAGGAAGGAACATGGATGGTTTTTAGTCAGTAAGAGTCTGACACTCCCTCCCGCTCCGCCCAGAGTGGGGGGGGTCATTTGATGATTTCCCATCCTTAAAAAAAAAAAAAAAAAGGATAAGAAGAAACGGTTGAACACCACTTGCATCGATACTTACATACTGGACTTGTTTCGTTGAGTTGATATATCTGGACATGCATAAATGCTGGTTACGAGTATTTATTTCGCTACTGATTTTTTTGAAGATCAATGTTACAAATGAGGTCAGTGTGTCTTTCCAGGGCGTCCCCTCCCGGCGTTTCTACTCACCATAATAAAATAAAATAAATAAATAAATATCGCTGGACATTAACACACAGCGCCACCTAGTGCCACACTAAGCAAAGCTTGTGTCCTGGACACTAGATAGTTAAATAAATAAATAAATATCGCTGGACATTAACACACAGCGCCACCTAGTGCCACACTAAGCAAAGCTTGTGTTGTGGACACTAGATAGTTGATATACTACATATATACTTCTTTTTGTTTGTAAATACATACTTATTATACATTTATACATCCATGACTCGGAAACAAATGTCCATGCTCATCACACAAACATTTGCTCCTACCGGGATTCGAACCCAGGACCCTGAGAACGTAAGGCAGCGTCACTACGCTATTCGGGTCGTTTTGTATCTTTATCTATTGTTTTATTGAAAAAAAATGTGTGTATTATTGCATTTCGTTACTAACTGCCTAATACAACAACCCCAATATTTCTTCTGAAATTCTCATTACAATCTTACCAACTTACTAATTACGTAACTATCTCACATTAACTCACTCAGTTATTCTAGTCTCCACTCAGTTCATTTACTCAACTTTGTCATTCGTAGAACATAAAATACTAGCTTCTGCCAGCGGCTTCGCCCGCGTGAAGTTTGAAATTATCCCACTGGATCTTATTACCGGGATAAAAAGTATCCTATGTGTTAATCCAGGTAATAAACTATCTGTGTGCTAAATTTGATCCAAATCCGTTCAGTAGTTTTTGCGTGAAAGAGTAACAAACATACATCCTCACAAACTTTCGCATTTATAATATTAGTAGGATTAACAAACATTTTCTCGTAATCATTTTTCTCAAAAAAAATCTCATTACTAATGCTACTGAGATGGGACCCAGCCCCCCAAGTCGGGGGACTTGGGGGCCTGATGCACTCCCCTGTATAGAAAGCATTTCACAAAGCGAGTCCATTTGGTAGCAATACGTTACAGTGGCAGCAGATTTAAACGTATTTTGTGGGGGTTGCCGATATCCAATTGAAGAAAGTATAAAAAAGGTGCAATAAAAATGCTTGTTATATAATTTAATTTTATACTAGTGTTTTGCCGGGTGTTAAGTATAAACGGACCAAAATGTATGGTCTGCAGTCCGTTCAAACTGAACACCCGTTTTGCGTAGCACTAAAAGAAATTGACACATTTTTAATCGTACACTACGAGATTATATCCGTGATTTTCTTTTGTTTCTACGAGCACGAAAATCACGGATATAATTATAGGATGCACAAAGCATAGCTAAATTATTCCAATGAATGCTTAAAGTTATCGTAGCTTAACCAACTTAGCTTGACTAGTTTATTTTTGCTAGTAATACGAGTACACATAATGATATTATTACTGAAAAGAAGGTCTAGACAGTTAAGAGACGTTCTAATAGCGAGAACGATGATGAAAAATTCAAAAAGTTGACTCAAAATCCCATAAGTACTTTAAGTGTAGTGAAAAGTCGTGAAAGTCTAAAACGGTGCATTTTTAATCGTTAATTAATTTCTTGTGGCGATCATCTGGCTAAGAAATAAGAGCTTAATGGGTTGATCGAAGGTTCAATTGCGCCAGCCGAGGTCTATTCAAGGATAGGTGACTATCCATAATAATTATACCAAAGATCCCACTTACGTTGAATTGACTTTGAGGTTAGATAGGCAGTTGCTCCATGTACTAGTGTTCAGCTGCATCAAGTTAGACTAGAAGCCGAACCCAACGTGTTTGGGAAACGGTAGATGCTGTCTTTCTAAAACTGATTTCTTTTATAAGTCTACTAGCTTCTGCCCGCAACTTCGTACGTGGATCCTGTTGCTTATGCCAGTGACAACGGGGTCGTCAAAATCTGAAACGCCTGACTTCGTTTGCATGAAGTTTTGGTATCGCAACGCATCGCCTGCTCAACGGAAGCTTTTTTCCCGCTTGCAACATTTCTTATAGCTACTCCGTTACTTTTGGTCATAGCGGGATGTCATATAGCCTATAGTTTTGCTCGATAAGTGGACTATCCAACGCGAAAAGATTTTTTCAATTCAAGCAGGTAGTTCCGGAGATTAGCGAGTTCAACCAAACAAACTCTACTGCTTTATAATATTAGTATAGATTTGGGAGTGCCACGGCTAGGCGCGGCTGGGAAAAGGCCTCCCTTTTCTCCTTCCAAACCCCTCTATCCTTAGCAATATCTTCAATCTAAAATATTGTATGTAGATTTTTTACTCAGAACACGCTTTACGATTACCTTTAATGCTATAATTTTCTTTAAGATAAATCAATCAGAATTAAAATTCAGTCATCACTCATATTTAATGAATTGTCTTCAAAGAAATATTTATCAAATTATCAGTAACAATGATGAATGAATCCATCCATCATGGCACTTCTCGAAACAGATGAATATCCAACAAAAATATCGATTATCACGCTTTGAAGAAGAAGATGGCAGTATAGTTGTCCCCAAATACATAAAGGAGTTAATCATAACATCGCGAGTGTATCTATACTATATACAACATTATTTTTTGTTTATACTAAACCCGAAAAGGGGTCATTGTACTCATCATTTTGAACAACTTTTTCTATGGGACGAACCTTGAAATCGCGAAAAAAAATCAGTTGTTCCCTACATTTTGACGAGTTATGCGAACATAAATGTAGGGAACAGCTGATTTTTTTTTGGCTATATAACATCACGCTGTGACCAAAAAGAACGGAGCAGCAATGAAAAATGTTACAAAATCGGGGGAAAATTTATTCCCTTTGTGAGCTCTTTCTCTCTTTTGTGACGCAGACAAAGTTGCGTGGGCCAGTTAGTCTTAGATGAAGCTATGCACAAGCAAAGAGAGGCCTATACCCAGCAGTGAAATCAGGCTTTGGATGATGATGAATTGATCATCATCATCATCAGCCTATTAATGTTCCTACAGCTGGGACACAGACCCCCTCTCTATGAGAAGGAATTTGCTATAATCCACCACGCGGGCCCAGTGCGGATTGGTAGATGTCACATGTCTTCGATTTTTTTGGTTCTACTAGGACATGCCGATTTCCTCACGAAGTTTTCCTTCACCGTTTTGAGAGAACTGAACTGATGAAACATAAATGTCAAAATGTGAGCGTATTATTAGGTACACCTTTGCTTAAAGCTTCAGGGATTACAAGCATCCCAAAGACTTTAATTGATAAACCACTTTCACTACTTTCCAATTTTGCACTTTTATAAAGGGTGTAAAACACCTCTTAACGAATACGGAAAGCACTTGTTCTCCTTGTCATTCTGATCATTTTTTTGTTCTATACTATACCTAGGAACCTTCTAGTTACGGAGATATTGGGGGTCAAAGTTGCAAGATTTTGACAAGGTTTTTTTTTTATATACTACTTTTTATCGCATCATTGTTACTTTAAATATCTCTACGACCCCCGTACTATTCAATCCATCCATCCGCACAATATTTTGAGTGCGTTTACAATATTTTGAGTAAGTTATACCATAAAACATGATTTATAACCTCAAAAAAAAATGTTGTTTCCCCGTAATAACTTTTGCGTAAAGTTACTTAGTTTGATATACAGAATGCACGGTTAACGGCTTTGTGATGAGGTGAAATACACCCTATATATTCACGAGTACGAATATTACCGACTAAACCCGGTTTGTACTACACGGCTAAAATACGAATAGTGGCACGTGGCTCATCAATTAAAGTCCTCGACTGTACAAATTTATCGACAGCATCATCTCATGAAAGACACTCGTAACTACGTATCTCATCATTACCCGTAAAATTAGTATTTCCATCGCTTTAACAATCCTTTATCATCGCGTATCGTATTCAAGTGTCATTTGAGAGACGCCATTAATTCCCCCATAACGCGATGCGATGCTGCATCACATGATAAAGTGTGCTGCTTCAATGAAGAGCCCTTATGTTCGAAAGTAAGGGCTGCAACATACTAGTTCGGGTCGGCAAAATCCAATATTATGTGTAAGGTACCTTAAATACGAAGTTTCTAGGTAGTCTGTACCATGGAGCTTTGTGAAAGTGATAACTTTGAATTGGAAATAAACTCTTTCTGTCTGCCTTTGTAAGCCTTTTTTTACAGACAGATACCTAAGTTACAGTTAAGTTATTGATGTGAAAACTTCTTAAGGCGCGTTGAGCACTTTTTGAGTAAACAAAAATCATGGAAGTCGCGTGGCCGTCACGAACGCTTTTTTAGCACAGATTGGCTACGAATTCTCACTTCTATCGACAGTCCTCGAAAACTGCCCCGCGAGTTTTAATTTATTTCGGCAGCGAGTTCTCATGGAATGATTGATGATCACCTCCAGGTGTATAAAGGGTGTAAAACACCTCTTAATGAAGCCGAAAGGCACTTGTTTTCCCCGTCATTGCGATATTTTTTTTGTTCTACACCATACCTGGGAACCTTCTAGTTACGGAGATATTTGGGGGTCAAGGTTGTAACTTTTTCTTCATTTTCTTTTATGTCAGCCTGATCTGTCCCTCTGCTGGGCAAAGGCCTTGGCTTTCCAATCCTGTATGCAATATGCCCTTTCTGACCAATCCGCCAAGAACGAGTCCAGATGGTCACGCCAGCGTTTTTTAGGGCTGCCTCGGTTACGACGGCCGTCTTCAGGCACCCACTGTGTGACTATCTTCGCCCATCTGCCTGGCCCTACCCTAGAGACGTGACCCGCCCAGTCCCATTTTAGCTTCGCAAACTTGCCTGCCTCTTGACCTGCTGTCTTTGACCGTATTAAGGTGTTAGGCATTCGATCGGAGAGTCTAATATTTAGAATGCTACGTTCCATCGCTCTTTGGCAACGTTTTGACAAGTTTTTTTAAATACGAGTTTAACGGAAGATTTTTACTTAAAATACCTCTACGGCCCCCGTACTGTTCAATCCATCCATCAGTACAATGTTTTGAGTGCGTTACACTGAGTTATACCACAAATCGCGATTTTCAAAAAAGAAACCGTTTCTCAGCAATAATTTTTGCGTAATGTTACTTAGTTTGATGTACAGAATGCTTGGTTGACGGCTTCGTGATGAGGTGGTTTATACCCTGTATATAATACTGGCAATTAAAATTTGTCTACCCGAACCAGTATGCAGCTGATGAAAAATTTTAACGATAAAATGTTTGAAGCACACAGTAAGTTATCGTTTAGTCTTAGGTACTTAAAGTAATTAATTGTGAAAAAAACTTAGTTAAGTAATGAAGGTTTTCATTAAAACAGTGTAATAATTAGTCTTTAGAGGCAATTTGTAGGAAAAAATATAATCGTGTTCCAGATAGTTAATTGGTTCGTAGACTTGAAATTACTTTGAAATTAAAAGGGCTGTGAAAATATTTAAATGAAATAATTACGTATGACTAATAGGTAGTTAGTTTTGTTCCAGTCACTTGTAGATTGCCTAGTTGTAAAGTTACAACTGATCATGAGGTCCCAGTTTCGATTACCGGCTCAGGAAATGTTTCAGAAAGTGGGCAGGGCACATTGCTCGCAGAACAGATGGCCGATGGAGCTGAAAAGTTCTGAGTGGCGACTGCAAACCGGAAAACGTTGTGTTGGAAGGCCTCCCACTAGGTAGACAGATGAGGGCGTGGGTGAGGGCTGCAGGAATCCGCTGAATGCAAATCGCACGGGACCGGTCAATGTGCCGGCACTTGGGGGAGGCTTATATTCAGCAGTGGACATCTTTCGGCTGAAATGATGATGATGATGACTCCTCTGCTTAACTTTTCGGTGACTTCAAGCGTGATGGCTTGGTGTCTTTTACGTTTAACATTTTCGTCACAGATGCAAAAATATTTTCTGTTTGAGTTTCTTATTATTTATGACGAAGCACCCCTTCCACCCATTATGACTGCGAAGAAAACATCTTGAGATTACAATGAAACATCATTTATCTTCATTATACTTGGCTTACTACAAAAAATACAAGATAAACTCAGTAGATTCTCAAGCAAGCAAATTCACCAGGAAAACTTAGTCGTTTAAAACAAATCTTAATTAAAAACTCGTTTAAAAAAATTCAATAAATATAAAACAAAATCACATTAATTAAGCAGAAGATTAATTATAAGTTAAAATATTATTTGTAACAGATAAAGGCTCTCACTCGGGAGAAATTAATTTGGAGTATCCATTAATTTTGTAACAAACAAAGTACCAATTTCACCCGAAATTTGTTACTAGACATTGTTATTATCAATTTTGATAAATAAAAGGGACAGAGTTATTAATTTTATAGCCTTATTGAAAGGAAATAATATAGTGGTTTTAGCTAACGATTTATTAGCCTAAATATATTAAAAGCACCTTTCCTTTAATAGAACATGATATCAAATATCTAATTAGATTTCAGATCATTGTACAGAAACACCTGGCAAAATTGAAATATGTTAGCAGTTACATGTCGTAAAAAAAAAACTATGATCCATACTAAAATATCACATGTATGTGTGTGTCAAACCAAACGCAAGTTATCAAAAAACTGAGTCAGCTTAAATAGTACATACTATAAAAATCAGAGGCCCCAGGGCGGCCCAAAACTCTGACAACAGGTTGGACACTAAGAAAGAAAAGACAAAAACGCTAGTACTATTAACGTTACCCTTAATGACAATGTTAAAGAAAACACGACAGTTAAAGATACACCCGACGAAAATACCGTAAATCAAAGCACTCAACGAGACAAGACAAGACAAGACTACACAGCAACCAAGAAACATAGAAGGTAAATTAGAAATGAATGTATTTGATAATGAAAGCGTGCATTACGAAGCAGACATAACAATAATAGATAATGATGTTACTCCAGGATTAATTTCAGAGAAACTATACGAATGGGAGGTAATGGAAGAGATTATTGTGTTTGCTTTCGCTGCTAATCTTTTCCTTGGGGTTGTGATTCGGTTGGTATAATTTGTTTTGTGAAGGGAAGTAGAATTATGGCTTGTTTTATCAATAAAGACTCATATACATTATGTGAGATCTGAGTGTTTAGTAAAATGGTTTGTTTTTTCTCTATTTTAGTAATTTCATCTTACGTTTCAAATATTTCTTCTTTCGCTTGTCGCTTTCTGTCGCCTGGACCTCATACCTCCACATAGTGTTGTCATACTGACTATTTATTATTCTTTACATTGACAATGTTGCCAGTTTTTCAACTCCACATTCCTTCCCACACAGTCATAATGACTTCTGTTGTGGGTATATGAATTTAAATTTTGTCAAATGATTTCCTAACGAATTGAGTACAATATCATTGGCCCAATTTAAATACAATTCTGGATTCCACCTTACAATATTTAATAAATGTACGAGCTAAATATTTGCAAAACAAAGCTACATGAAGACTAAGACAAAGTACCCACATACATAAAACGATAACAAATAGGCGTCAAAGTACTCCTGCGAACCACTATTATTTTGTACATGTAAGATCTAAATCAAATTACAGTTTTACATAAAATAAATTTTAATTGTGTGTCACAGTACGAACAGATAGATTTGTAGAATTGGTTATCTCCAGTATGTCAAGTTTAATCACACATTGAAATAACAATACGTTAAATGAAATCCAGAATGCTGCACGCTTTCTGAAAAACTTACTTCAAATTTAATCGTGGTGAAAACTGTTTCTAAATCCGCGCAGTACTTCCCGAGATTAGCCAGAATATATTACACAGTACCGTCGGCTTCATTTATACTATCTTGTACGAATACCTACAAAATATGCATGTATATTACGCGAATGCATTTCAGCGCCAACTCTCTTGAGGTATACAACTGCATTTCTGTATTTCTCTATTGCCGTATCCTACACTCCCACAATACCATCTAGGAGAGCAAAAATAAAGAATTTCTAGAAACAAATGTTTCAAAAACTTTGTATTCTCAGTGTTACATTTCGTCAATGTACGTTCATGTTAATCCCTGTTTAAAATTCAAAGAGCCTGCGGCCTTGCTGCAGTCTCGAGTAAATTAAATAGAAGACCCGGTGACTTGCCGGGATGAGATGTAAATTCTGTACTGTTGCAACTATGGTGAGAGCAAAAACTAATTTGCGCATTTTAAAATGCCTTCGCTTTGGAATCGTGGATCGGTGAGGAATGGTTTACTTTAATGAAATTGTTGTTTATTGTTATTTCGAATGTTTTTGACAGTTTCAGCTTTAAATTAAATGTAGTGGAATTGCTTGTGTATTGGCGACATGCTGTGAATAATGATTTGTCTCTGCAGTTTGTAGATGTCTAGAAGTTTGTTTCCATTAAATTAATGCACAATTATTGCATATTTGAATGTGGATGAATGAGAATTTTCCTGAGTAATTGAAAGAGCGGAAGAAAATTTGAAAGTAAATATTAAGTATTTGTTTTTTTCGGTCCGATGTTCGTTTAGCATAAACCGATCTTACCTAGCTAAGTTTTGAGCTGACTCATAACAGATTGTTACTAGGGATTTGCAAAAATCTCCTGAATACCTTTTTTTTATTCCTTCCATTTTCATTTTATATCTTTCCTCTTTCTCCCCAGGTGGGCTGGCTCCGAGCCGAAGACCAAACAGTCCTATCACTCAACGACCGAGTGGTCCTCAGTCCTCGGTACTCCGTGAACTTGGATACGCCAAGCACTTGGCAGCTGAGGATCAGACCTCTTCGGGCAGAAGACCGCGGCTGCTACATGTGCCAGATCAATACGCAGCCCAACATGAAGTGGCAGATTGGATGCATTGATGTTTATGGTGAGTGGAACTGGCCGTTCGATTGTGTTCTTTGTTGCTTTTATTTTAGATTAGATTTTCGAGAATACTTAAATAACGCTAATCCGTTTTGTAGTACCTGTAGTACATCCACATTTTGGTCGGGCTACACAGACGAAGGAAGGTTAAGTTAATGTAATAGAAAGCAGCCACCAACTGGAAACAAATTCAGACTCCGAACTGGTACTGAAAAATTCCTCATGAAAAAACCAAGTGCCTTTACCCCCACCTGGGAATCGAACCCCGTTCAGCAAGCGGTTGACGACAAGACCTATACTAACGTTCAGAATCTTCAAACGCTGATTTTGGTTTCTCTTTACTGATGTAAGACAACAACAGTCATTGAGCTAGATTTGGGTGATCTTGGTTTGGTGTGGTTAGTTTTTAACCTGGTGTCAGAATTTTTATGCCACCCATAGGCTCCTGACATGGCTTTCCATGCCGTCAAGAATTATCTCTTAGGTACGCTAAATTGGTTTCTTCAAGTAATTTATTAAACAATACGCAATATTGGGGTGATGGTATAGTTAAAAGAATCTGATTGGAAAATTCAACGATACTTCAAATAATTACTCAAGTTTTAAATAATAACCGTATTTTAAAGCTACTTCAATTTATTCTTGGTTATTTGGTCCATCAATACTCATCTATAAGAACCCACTTAAAGGTGTCGTTTACAAATAATCCTTTGTTATAAACGATCCTTTTAGTTTACATCAAAACGTAAACGCTTTCAAGACTTTTAATTAAAATCGCTTAAGTATTTATTGTAGTCAAAACCCTAAATTAAAAGAGTAATGGCCAAAACTCGTACTGCGATATTGAAAAGGTATAGCTGTAAAGAACTTAAGTAAATTACACAACAGCAAACAAAATCGCAAACTTTTCAAACAGGAGATACTTTTTAATAAAAACCCTGAAACGAACGATTCCTAAACGAGTAATAGGTTAAAATAAAAAGAGAGGCAGTCTTAAGCTTATTAAGGATAGGGGACGAATCCGAAGCTTCAAAACATTTCAAAGTACTTACGTAGAACTTAGAACAAAACTCAATATCAATGAAACGTCTCGAATGAACGCTGGAAAAGTATTTTCTTCAGAAAAATAAATCACCTTAAGAGAAGTTAACGTTATTTCTCTGCGCCATTGAAGGTGGGCGCCAAGTTTTATCGTTCGCAGCTCAAATTAGTTCTGGAGGTTTATTCTTTTTTTTTCAATTCTCAAGTTTTGAAGTATGGATTTCAATATTGAATTTTTACTATGTCTCTGGAGGTGCCGGTGAAACTTTCAGGAGGGTGAGGAATTTAATATGTAATATCGCGCTGGTAGTCACGGGGGATTTCTTTTTCAAATTGTATAAAAGTTCAAATGAAATATTAGGAAGTATGTACGAGGGAGACGTTTGATTGGATTCATTTAGATGGAATTAAGATTTGTAGTGATTTTTAATGAGGTAAGAGAATCGACATCTACCTTAAAATATTTACCAATGAAAAACGATACGTTGTTCATTGTTTTGTTTTCTACTAAGATCGATTTGGTTACAACAAAAAAAAACAATTCGGGGTTTCCAATGCAAAATTGACTCCCCCTATTGTTCGGCAACTATCATATTATGTTACTCCGGTCGTAATAAGATATCGATGGACACCTTATTTATCAAAATCTGATGAATAGTTTAGTCGTTACGGAGGGACATACGTAAAACAAACATACATGCATAGACTGCCGAAATCATAACTGTTCCTTTTGGTTTCACCGTGATTGGGTAAAACGGCAATAACCGCTAGTGACTTTTCATTAAGGGTACTTTTACACCCTTCATCCATAATCAGCCAAAGTCGGAACAACATTGCTAAAGGCTTGAATTCTTTTGGAGGAGCTGACGGTTGGTCACAGAGGGCCTCTAGTGACGTCAGCTAGAACAAAATACGGCTGTCGGTCGCCACTGACGCCAGTGTCACAGTATGGTGCTATAGAGAACACAATGTGTATATGTCACCGTAAAATTGTCAAACACGTTATACTGTAATCTCCCTAGCGATGTTGTAAACTCGCGAAATATTGTCAAACGAACATACTGCTTACAATCAAACGCATTATTTTTCGTGAAATCAATGCGATGGTAGTCAACTCACGCGGTGTGGAGGGAAGGATGGGTCCCCCTTGCCCAGTGGTACCACTATCATGAAAAGATAATGTACCATTCCTGAGAAGTACCGATTAATATAACCTAACCTTAAAACACTTTATATTCCCCTAAAAAGCGTAGTCGACGGAGCCCCGATCCCTATTTCCGAGTGCAGGGTATAAAGGAACCTAACTAACCTAACGGATGCCCGAAGTCCCGATTATGGGAGCAGAGATACTTCCGTATGTTCAGTTGACAATAATTCGAGAGGTTACAATATCGCTGGAGAGAAACACGTTACGGTGACATGTATATTGTGTTCTATTTATCACCATACTGTGACTGTACGGTCGATCGCGTACGAATATTTGTACGCGATCGACCGTTAAACAATAATACTGGCCTTCAAAAACAACATCCACAGTTATAAAATAAATTACCAAAGCTATTTCCGCGACTAAAGAACGCCTTTTCCCCATCATCAACATTTGGTGAAAGGTAAAAGCCGTGTTCATCGAGGCAAAACTGTTAATTGTTCTGATTCAATCTATTAAGAGCCCAAACAACTTTTGGCCAGACGCCTCAAGTTTCATCGCGTCGAGTGTTCGACCAACTTGATAGGTATCGATTTTGGCTTACTTTCGTAACTTTTGTGGTGTGTAAGCAACAGTTGATAAAAAGCCCATTAAGGTCCATGTTCACCAAAAGTATGACGGTTTGGTTATCTAAAAACGGCTGTTTAAAACACACTTTTGTACGGGAACATCGACAGTGACAGCTGTTTTTATATAATCAGACTGTTATATTCTTTTCGGTGAACATCGAAAATTGAAAAAGTACTATTATTGGTTTTAATTCTAAAGAGTTTAATAGATAACTATCTCTATAAGTATTACTCTATCAACCCATCAGCAAAAACAAATAAACAATCTTATCTTAATTATCCGTTTTGGGCAATCGTGGTGATCAGTGCTCATGCCTCCTCTGTACAAGAAGAGGCCTTTGCCCAGCCGTGGGATAATAATAGGCTTGTATTATTGTTACAATTATAGTATTATCATTATCAACTTTCATTCAGGCCATATAGGGGGTATTATCGCTAAGTGATCTACTGGATAACTTTGGCATGGACATGTAGTGCTGTTTATTTTATTAGAAATGAATAAACATTCGAAGACTGAAGATCTGTATTTTATTATTTTTACAGTTTTAACTAATCTTTTAATTCTTAGCAATTAGAAGGCAAGTTCCAAATTAGTTTATTTGTTTTGATCTAATGTGAAAGTCTGATAGCCATTATTTCCAAGAGATATCGTATTATCCAACACTAACTAGGTGTTGGACATCGGATAGGCAGTCGCTCCATGTAAAACATCAGTATTCATTCCTATACAAATAAATCGGCTAGATTGGAAGCCGACCCAAAGTTTGAAACCATAGTTTGAAGAAAGCTAAGGAAACGATGCTAATGATGTTTCGAACTAATATGAATCAAGGAAAAAGACCAAACAAAACAAAACCAAATGAACATATCCTCAATACCACATTTCCTTCGCTATCAAATTCCCCTGCCAATAAACTGAGCATCGCACAAAGGCAAAGTTAAATACCAATAAAAAACAGTCGCAACCTCTCCGATCCAACACGACACACTTATATTATGTAAATAAGAAAGTGATTCGAGCACGAACGATACACTCGAGTTTGCTCGAGTTGGCTCGAGCACTCATAAGCGTATTTTTACGACTGCTCGAGTTGTACTGACTCAGGCAAATCTTTAAATGTGGAAAAATGTACTCCTGCAAAAATTGCTTGCAATCTGCCATGCATATTCCTGTGTCATTTTCGCTGGGTTTTCACGTATATTTGGTGTTCGAGTTTTTATGCATGTATAGTTTTTTTTTACCAATGTGTGCGTGCTTTTGAGCTACCTGGTGGAATTTGAGCCAACGTGCAAATATTGGGAATTTTGTTAATTTTTACTCGGAATGTGTCAGTTTTAGTGAGAGGATGTTTGATGTTTGTTTTGCAATACTTGTTTGAAACAAATGTTAGTTAGTTATTTATACAACCGTTATCTTTCTGTTACAGCTGTTGGTTTTTTGTACTTTAATAAATTAATACTTACTCAGACACAAATTCAGATAATTTTATTTCGAGTAAAAGTTCCAAGTACAGTATGGAAAAAAACTAATAAAGAAATAAACATCGTCTTTACAACGTTCTAAATACATATATCTTTTTATCAACTCCTAATAGGCATGACGACAAAAATGTATCAATAAATTTGAAATCTATTTAGTCCGTCAGTTGGAGTATTGGAAAATAATAGACACGTATTTTTTGTTTCTGTAAATCAATGAATATTGACAAAGATAAAACGCATCAAAACTCGGGAGTGGGAGCTCGTGACGTCACGACGTACTATAAATTATACCAAAGAGTGACGTATTGAGAATTTTAAAAGGGTCGTATCTTCGTTAATTTTGGTTTATAATCTTACTGACGGACTATTTTTTATAGTTTACTCATTTTCTTCCCAGTACCCCCTGACATCATAAACGAGGAGACATCAGCAGACGTGTCGGCGCAGGAGCTGGACAACGTGACCCTCATCTGCAGAGCCTCAGGGCATCCTCCGCCCAAGATCACGTGGAGACGGGAAGATCATGAACCTATGCTGCTGAAGAAAGTTGGCAGTAGGGATTTTTATAAAGGTGTGTATTAAATAAATCGTTTATATTTATTCTCTTATTGGACCCTACATTACTAAACTTTTATGATTATATGCCAAGTCATTTTTTTTTTAAAAATTAAAACCTATTTCAAAAACACAAAATAGTGAAAAATAACTTGACCTTTAGATAAGTCTGAATGAATCAAACAAAAGCATTTATTGAATTATTGGTCTTTAGTCGTATTGACTACGCGCACTTATTATAAAAAAGGTGCATCGTTATTTCGACGGAGGTTCATAAATTAAGGTAAAATGTAAGAAAAAGAAGCAAACACAATTACTTTGACATGTTTATAAAGAAGTTATAAATGTTTATTGAAAAAATAATTACACAATAGTTCCGAGCCTAGCTTAAGCTTTTTATTGAATTCAGAAAACATTAACGTTCCTAGTCAAAGTCCTCATTGTAATTAAAAATCGAAAGCAACTTACTGTATTTTACTAAGGTTTAACTTTTACCAAAAAATGTATCAGAAATCCTTCAATATACCTTATTTATTGAAATTTGATGGACTCACAAAAGGCTATTTAGAAAAAAATACGTTATATAAAACTGTGAGAGGAAATCTCAAGAGCCAATGGTCCGGAACATTGCATACTTGAGGCCTTCAAGTCACCAAGAAATGGAAAACAAAAGAAATCATTTGTCACAATACCTACTATTGCAAAAAGTTTTTGGAGCGAGCCTCGCTTTGATCAAAACGTTTTCATTACAAAGTTATTTTTGTATTGTGAATCAAGAATGGCAGAGATATTTTGTAGTGGCTGTAATTTTGCTATTCATAATTATAATAACTCAAAGAAAGCTGTCATAAGTAGAATTTCCCAATACTGAATTAAAGTTTAGTTTTAGGCAAAGTGCTACGAGCGGCGTAGGCCGTAGGCGTCGCCTACGCCGTAGCTACAGCGAAGACATTGACTGAAGAGCGATTCATTCGGAGCAACATCGTTTTGATTTATTTGTGAAGTTTTTAGGGCAGCGTAGTTATCGCATTTTGACTTTTCGGGGCATATTGACGACAGCCTGAAAACAATGATGATATTGCTAAATGTGACCTTTCAGTACTGGGGAAGTTACTAGAGTCATTACGAGCACCTTAAATAAATAAATATCTAGGAATAACGCCAGGAAAACGATGAATAATGAATTTCATCAAACCCATAATCATTTTCCTATATTCACTGTCAATGTCAATAACTGTCATTCAGATGACATAGTGGTTAATAATCAACAAATCCATTAAAGGACAACTCATCTTTAATCCTAACTTGTCAACCTCTATTTTCATTCGGTTCATTATTCCGTCCCTCAGGGTTTATCTTCCTTAATATAGGGCCACCCCTTAACGAGAAGTACCCTTTGGCCTTTTATTAATAATGTCTTAGTGCGAGCACAAATCCGGCTGTCAAGCATATTGATTACTAGGCGTAGGAGGATCTCTAGAGGTTGCGTAAAGTAGAAAGGCCATTTTTGGTCCACAAGTAGTTTGAAAGTATCAAGTTTGTTTGTGCGTGATAGTATAGATTTCAGTCGAATTTTACAAAAAAAAAGGTCTCTCTGTGGATGGGTGACAGTCAATAAAGTATCAAGACTGTTCTGAACCTCGGTAAGTAGGCTCAATTGTTGGTATGCCCATCATTTGTAGATCATAGATCATAGATATACGTCAGTCATAAGCCAGGTAGTCGGACAGACAGTTTTACCAATGGTTATCGTATTTCCCAGTTAGTGAATTGTGGTGGTAAAATGGCAGGCGTTCGATGTAAAATTTCATATTCAGCTACATCAAACTGTGGTTTGAGTTGAAACTAACCGACATATACAACGCGTAACGTTAAATGCGCAAAATCTCAGACACCCCAAATGATTTTTAATTCAATTGACCTAATTCTGCGAGAGAAAAAAACATTAGAAAAAATTGAAGGTTTTATGTGCTGTTTTAGTTTTACTGGCAATTTGATTTACTGGCAATAACTATTTGTTAGACCACGTATGAGAAGATTCAAATTGGACGTCAACCATTTGTGTTTGTTTGTTTACCTATTTTGGCGGGTTTGCGGGTTTGCTACATTATTAATTAAGTTTTTTTGAAAATGTGACATATTTATTAAAAGTGGTTTGATTGATTCTGCTTGTGATTCTGATCAAACTATTTTCGGGTTTTGCGCATTTAACGTTACAAGTTGTATATTAGGGGTATCGTATTACCCAGTAGGTATTAACTGGGTTTTGGAGGTCAGATAGGCAGTCGCTTCATGTCAAATACTGGTATTCAGGTGCATCCGGTTCGACTGGAAGCCGATTCCTACATAGTTGGGTAGGCAGATGATCAAGGGAAGTGTTGGATTCTTTCGGTATAAAATAATAAACTAGTATATTTTCTCTTGTTGTCTAGTGGAGAGCTACACTGGCAGTTCTCTTCCGCTGTGGCGCGTGGATCGGCGACAGATGGGCGCGTTCCTGTGCATCGCGGCCAACGACGTGCCGCCCGGAGTCAGCAAAAGAATCATACTTAATGTAAACTGTGAGTATTGACATAAAGACCCCGATATTTTAGGGTAAACAGTTTGGATCACATGTTAACATACGACCTGTTCATGACCCCGAGCGATACGACTATCATTATGCGCATGCTCACTAGTTTCCTTCTCGTAAGCATAAATGCGCGTCCCTTCGCGACGACTCGTGGCAAGCAATTTCTTTCAATACAACTGTTTTAAGAGCGCTTTCAATTTAGACGTTTCGTGGCGCGCGGCGGCACCAAAGCGGTGCGTACTGCATAAGGACGTTCGTTTGTTTTTATACAAAGCGCGCGGTACTGCAACCACGCGGCACCGGTACCGCAGCGCATATCGACACTGTTGCCAAAACAAACGAGCGACAACACAACAGTACGACAAACGCAACGCTGCGGTGCCGCAGCGGCGCGACACGAAACGTCTAAATTGAAAACGCCCTAAGAGCGTCGTTTGTACTTGTGCAGTTTAAAACAAATGCAGTATAAAACAGTCATGATTGTGATTTCAAAAGTCTAGTGTGTCCGGGCATGGACTAGCGATATTCTAAATACTTAAATACAAACTATTTTAAAGTATAATTACACCTTAGGCTTGGGTCCAATACTCTTATCCGCTATGTGGCAGCCATTTGTTTTTTTTGTTGAAATATGCTCTATGTGAGTACACAAAAAATCATATCTCTTAGAGTTTTAGTCATACTGAGATAAAAATAAGCTTATTTAAAAGGTAATAATATTGTCGACCATTACAAAGCAAAGTGTTCACAACTCCACAACGTTCGAAAAAAAAAATTACAGTCGAAAAAAAACGAAAAATTATGCGATTCAACCAATAATTGTTAATTACTACAAAAACACCCCAGACAACTTTTCCATTTTTTGTACTAAATCGACAGATTTTGAGCTAAGCTACAATACAACATCTGAGTTTATATTTAAGTGTTTAGAATATCGCTAGTCCATGCCCCCGGACTCACTGTATAATATCGTAATGAATGAAAAATTAAATCATCGTGTGAAAATGAGACCATTCCGTTGACAACAGTTAAATGTGCCTTTGTCGTATGTGATTTTAGTTTTACTATATATAATATTAAAGCCATGGCACTACCGCACTCTCGGTCAAACATTTTTACCCTTATTACCAACAGCATATGGTTGAAAATTGGTTGGACGTCAGTGAACTCAGTAGTACAAGAAACATAACTCACGTCATGACACACGACATTTTATACTTTCTATTGGTAAAGAATCAACTATAATGAGTTTTATAACAAAACCCGATGAGTTGCTTAATAACTCCATTAAGAAAATATAAACATGTTACTCGTAAGCTTCCTTGAAAAATACACGACGTTCTCTGAAACCACTGATTGAAATTGATACTACATAAACCTGAATTGCTCAGATAAAATGCAACGTAGACTTTCTTTTTTGAATTCTGAGTATTGAACGTACTAACTTAAAGAAATAAAGTAACTTTAATCAATTTCCCAGAGTCACCATCAGCAATCCATTTAAAATGTCATTCGTTTCCAATCTTTGAATCGAACTCCAATGTCATTGATAATTGGAAAAATTAAATTCAAAATCACGAAGAAAGGAAAATGTTCTTTTCCGAGCATCATTTAATATTAAATAACAAAGTTGATTATAAGGAGATAACGAGAATCTACCGTTTGTCTGTAAATAAGGTAGGAATGAAACAAATTGAGCGGCTCTCACCTCTGCTTCCAATACAATTAGACGATTATTCCTCTTGCCTACCTTCGTATAACTAAGTTGTTGGTACAAGTTATGAGCGAAAGCTGCCCCAAGACACTCAATTTCAAAACAGGTGTCTATATTTTTGTTATTGTTTCAAATAGTTAAAATTTTCCTTCAAACCATAAAGCCAAGTTACTTGGCTAAAATACATTGTATCAATTATTATGTTCAAGTCGCACATAATGATTGTACAAATGTATTATAATACATTAAGTAAGGATGATAAAATCTGTAACGATTGTGAGGATTAAAACAAGAGTAAGATTAAATCATAATTTAGCGTGATATATTGCAGTCGAGTTAGTAGAACTATTGATATTTTAAATACTCAAAACCACGTATTAAAACTAAATTGTTTTTCTTGACATAGACTTTTAAAGATAATAATTAGACGATATAAAAAAACGGTAGACGATATAAAAAAACGAATTAAACCGTCAGTTAGATTGTCAAAAAAAAATTCAGACCCGTATTTTCTCTTTTGTTACGTAAACCAAAATTGACGACGCTTTTCAAATCCTCAATACGTCACGCCTTGGTATAATTTTAAGTGCCTTCTGACGTCACGAGTCCCCACTCCCGAGTTTTTTTAATATTCATTTATTTACAAAAACATGCGTCCATTATTTCCCAAGCCTCTAATTGACGGACTAAATAAATTTGCATTTTTTTTTGTTAATTTCGTCATGCCTACTGCGAAATTTATTCCAATTAATTAGATATTCCAAACACAATCCTAAAAAATACTCGTCCAAAATCACTGCTAACACAATGTAAACGAAACCCGCTATTTCTTACACCTGACCCCACAGTAGTAGTCGTGATAAAGCCGAATTGATCTCTCTCTTGTAAGCCGTCCTTGCGTATAATTGACTCTTCCCTGTCATTGGTTTCCGAAGCCTCTCTAAGCTGATATAGGAGATCATATACTTGGAATATTTAGTGGTCTCCGAATCTAATGGATGGGCGGTTTTTTGTTTTATTAATATAAATGCTGGATGATATAAAATGTATCAATTTTAGCACGAATGGAAGAGTTTTCGTAGTAGTTTTTTTTTTCAAACTTATGTTCTCGTAACATTGCTATATTGGTTCAACACCAACATTATTTTTTCCACCAGTGCTTCGTTCAAGCCATCAAATACTTGGGAGTTTGTATAATAAATTTTGATACCATCTTCCTGCCCTTTTTCCATTTTATTTGGGGTTGGCGCAACACGTTTTCTTCTTCCTCCCCTGTTAGATGTCACGGCATCATTTACTTCGTTCTCTTTCAGATCAGTCTTCGCACAATCCATCCATCTTTTCTTTGACCTTCCTCGCCCTTTCCATCCATCGATATCAATGTCCATTACTCTTTTAGTCACATGCGTTTCATCCCTCCTCATTACATGTCCATACCAAGCCAAACGACTTTCTTTCAATTGTTCAGTCACAGGTGCCACTTTCTATTCCTTACTTTATACATTCTTGTCACTCCACACATCCATCTCAACATTCTCATCTCCGCTACATGCAATCGGTTTTCATCCATTTTCTTCACAGCCCAGCGTTCTGATCCATACAATACGACAGGTCTAATCACGTACTTGTATATTTTCCCCTTTAACTTGATTGAAATCCGTGGGCTGCAAGTTGTTAAAGTGATCTGTCGCCATTTCATCCGTCCTGAGTTGATCCGGTGCGTTACGTCCCGGTCTACTTCGCCATTTCCCTGGACAATCGACAGGTACCGAAAATCGGAGCAGACCGGTATGGGCGTTCCGGCAAGGGTAAAGACCGCCGAAATCACAAAAAAAGTATTCCGTTTTGGTTCTACTTAATTTCAGGACAACATTCTCCAGTCTTTGCCACCACACCTCCAATCTGCTTTGATACCAACTAATAAACATCAGAAATTACGCTACACATCTCTTGACGTTATCCTTTACCTGATATTACTGAGAAATTATTCAGTATAATTAGTAATAGGATTATCGGCATAGATTTATCTATTCAATAGTACGTCTGACGTTGCATGAATCTATTGGTAAACGCTATCTGACTATGATTAGATTACCTAGTTTGCTGGCAGGCCAGTATAAGCTGCTATCTCAACCATTAAATACTTGCATGACAGTAGCATGGCTCGTCCGAAACAGTAAAGCTCGATTTACATTGGTTAAGTGTTTGGAGAAGTATGTAGCTTGCGGTGAAGGAAAACATCGTGAGGCCTGTGTCTTGTTGGGAACATTATAGGCAAATCTTATGATTTTCATGATATTTAAAATTTTATTTATTTGCATAGATGTGTTGTTTTTTTGCGAAGAAGGTAAGGAAATGACCGCCATTCGCGTTTATCAAAACGGTGCGTTGGCGTAATAACGTGTCGCTCAAATACAAACGGGCATATCGTCGATACGCCGCTTTGTAAGAGAGCGAAGTGAGCTCAGTACGCCGTTTTGTAAGCGAGCGAAGCAAGCTCGGTACTTAGAGCACTCAATGGCAGTCGGTTCTGTTAAGTTTCTTTAAACCCTGCAGATATTAGTAATAAGAGCCCCGCGTAGCCTACGTTGACTCCGCCTTAATACATTTTATATTTTTCGTTGTATTTATTCCTGTTTTTTTTTATAGGCTAAAATCCAAATTAACATTACGTCAGCAAATTTTGTCTTGGGAATTTTCATCTTTGCTGACAATAACGGTAAACGTTGGACGTCGCTTTATGGAACGTATCTCCACCACAATCCGGCAGAACGTGAAGACATTACAATTTACAGCGACGTTTTTCAATCTGGTCCGCCTTTATGTAATAATTTACGGTGTGTTTAACTAATTCCAGTTTCACAAACACTAGCCAACACCTGCATTAGTGCCTAAATGTATATAAGCGCGTTGGATTTTCAACCTTTAGCGCTAAAGCAAGCGTTGAAAATACCAACAGCGCACTTACCTTGTAGTTAGACTTGTTACACGTTCTGTTAGCACTTACCTAGGTAAAGGTAATACAGCATAACTCCCTGTTTACGACATTAGCTGTTGTGTCTAAACAACTTGTACGGTAACACAGTTTTTATAGTCTTCGTCCTATTAAGGCGGGGATAAATTTTTAACGGGACCGTTTCCTTTGTGATACGTCGTATAATACTTGTTTAAGGGGATGTAATTTTGTCCTGTAATCGGCTGGGTTATTTTGTTGGGGTATGACTGTTAGTAAGTTTGATTAAAAGGCGTTTTCTACACACGAAATAAACTATTTTAATCTTGCTGTTTTTAGTTTTCGGCTTTGGTATAGTGGCTAGATAAACACAACCGTTTGGGTCAATCTTTAGGTTAAGACGACCCATTACATACTGAGTATCCTACGTGTCCAGAAAAAAATGTAAGCCGTTAGTCCCGGGTGGTCATTCGTCGATCTTTGACAGTCATTACAGGTAGTCAGTGGCCTAAAAAGTCCAACAACCAGTCTTACCAAGGGGTACCATTAATACCCAGCGGCCAGTACTACCTGGGTTGTCGAGGTCAGATAGGCAGTCGCTCTATGTAAAATATTAGTATTCAGCTGCATCCAGTTAGACTGGACCCCAACATAGTTGGGAAAAGGCTAGGCATATGATGAGAAGGTATGTAGCATGTCATATTACATTGTATGATGATTTATTTGAGTGACTTTTATGTCCATGTCTATTGATTTTTTTTGGTGCGTGAATTATGCATATTTTCAATACGTGGGCTGATTCATGCCCGGTTTCTGAAGTCCACACATAACGTCTCACTAACTATTGATTCGTTAAAGTTAAACGTAACATAAACGTCGTTTAACTGTCACTGCGTTTCTGAATGCTCAACAAGCCATTCAATAACTATCTAACTGATAACTAGTTCCTTATTTGCCGCTCGATGGCTCTGTTTAAAAGATCGTCCCTAAAATGGATTTTATTAGCTTAATTCGTCTTTAATACTAGTTTTATTTACTAGAATATTTTTTTCGAGAATAAATAAACGGCTTAGCACTGTTTTAGTTCAAAAGATATGATACTTAAAATATTTATTAACGACATCATTGTCGACGTTGCCTGTGTATCTATGGGTCTTTGCTACCTGAAATGCATGGTTTATTATTATTATTGTGAATGTCAATTGTGTTCCAAACGAAACGTCTTTACTCTCGATCTCATTTCACTTCATTGTTTTTGCTTTGCCGTGTGATTTTAGAAGTTATATCGTATTTGCTACAAGTATCCATTCTTTTAATCATAATGGAATCTGGAAAAAGCAGTAATTTTTTTTATGGAGTAGGGTTATTAACATCACTTTCATAATGTTCTTATCAAAGCGATATCTCAATTTACATTTTTCATCCGTAAATATTTCGAAAGGATTTCTCCTGTGTCTTAAGTCTCTGGGTACTGATATAACATTAATACGAAACTCCATTACTTCCACATCAGACTCTGATGAGCTGTTCGTATTCATAATACAAACCATTGATGTATTTTTCACATCCGTTAAGAACAGGCAACAATATATTAAATGCATCAGATATTCCTAATGGTAATGTAACATTTCCCATGACCAGATGGCAATTATTTTATCATTCAAATAAATCCCAATAGAACCTATAGACAGATCCATTTATTCTCTCCAGACAACTTTGAATATCAAAACTCTTCATATCACATTCTTCACTAAACCCCATTTTTATTAAAAACCTCGGGTTATACGAAACGAAAGGATTTCAACAGCGGTTTGTACGCAAGGCAATGTTAGATAAGACGGGAACTGATCCCGGTTTGCGAATCGGGATTGCGGATCGGGATTCCGAGCGGGATCGGGGCCGATGGCTCGCGAAATTCACTCTACACTCTTGAACGAACGCTGTTAAGCTTTCGAATTGTTCCTCAGATTGTCAAGCTTAGGTATGTATTTAGTTTCTTTGATGGGTTAAGTGTTTAAGAAGTTTGTCTGAAAGTAGGATGAAGAAGAGAATGAATTTATATTTCTACTAGCTTCTACCAGCGGCTTCGCCCGCGTGAAGTTTGATTATTGTCCCATGGGCTTTTACTACCGAGATAAAAAGTATCCTATGTGTTAATACAGATTATAAACTATCTGTGTGCCAAATTTCATCAAATGAAAATAAAAATATATATTTGATGGACTCACGTAGATCTTAAGTTACTAATAAGCTTTGTTTAATGTAACGTGTCCAATGATGGAGCACGGTCGTAATTTTTTTTTTCTAAATCAATCAAACAATAAATAAAATGTAAATAAGAGCGCAAGAAAAATTAAAAAATATTTCATCCAAATCCGTTCAGTAGTTTTCGCGTGAAAGCGTAACAAACTAACTTACATTCATATTTATAATATTAGTAGGGATATTTGACTACATTTACGATGGTTATTTTAAGAGATCGAATTGAATTATCGAAACATAGATGATAATTAAATGTAGCTACAGTCCCAGTCACAAGACATAAAAACTGTGAAAGTACTGTAGTTGCCCATTCCCTAGCGTAGATCTCTATGGAGAAGAACGGGCAAGAAACTCCATGGACACTCTTTTAAATCATAATGTTGTTACAAAATCTTAGTTACATCATTCCTGTTGAGATGGTGCATTATGTGAGAACAATGTAGCAAGATGTGCACGATAAAAGTGTCCATAGTTAAAACTAACAAAAACAATTCAAAAGTAAAATAATTAATTAAAAAATAAAAACAAAAGCCGTGGCAACCAAGAGCTGACCAGTCCCAACCGACAGCGCCCGTTCACGAACATGACGCATATATCAGCACCATTCAACTCAACCATTTTGAAGGGAACTAAATGACCCGACACACGCGCCACCATCAGCGGGACATTTGAGTGAGCATGACATACTCTTAACCGCCAGGGCACATTCAAGTCAAAAAATAAAAACGTAGGTTTCCAGCGAATAACTCTCGACTGTAATCTCACCTTTTAGTTGTTTAATATTAGCCTCTTCATCTGCGGTGCTTTATCAAGCTATTATGCCGTGGTTTAACGGGAAGTGAGTGTTGTACGAGTATGCAATCATATTCGACTCTAATGGAGGAGACAGATTATTGTTTTTTTGGGATTGCAATATTGACCCCATGAAGAAAAGTTATTCATTTTGAGGGTGTGATGCACGCCTTACGTTTGACAATAATGACATAACTCGAAAACAGAGTTTTTTTATAGTAAGGTCCATGTTTAACGAAAATTGTACGGTCTGATTATCTCAAAACAGCTGTCACTGTGACATGTATTCATACAAAAATGTGTTTTAAACAATCTGATTTTAGATAATCAGACCGTCATCTTTTTGGTGAACATGGACCTCAGAATAAAATATTTTCATTAAATTGCCATTTTTATTATTGCGTAGTAGATCATCATAAGATGATTGATTTTATGTATTCCTTTACCGAATGTAATACTTATTTTCGTTAAATTTATACTTTTAACTACAGTGACTAAATAACAACAGCAACTTGGATCGAATCTGTCTGGCATGAATGCTCAAAATTGACTTTTTTGTCGCAGCCGCCTAGCCGTGAGGCACACAGGACATTCTATGTGTTTTCTCTTTATTTTGAATCTTTTTATATTATTGTGTGTGATTAATGCACTGACGTAAAATAAACATTTATCTTTCTTGCTTTCTATCTTCAGGTTAAGCTGCGCTTGTCTAGTTGGCCCATGGATGGATGTCCACCCATGTCATGTCGAGTTCCATCCATGTCCCGGCTGTCAGTTGTAGATCTTTGACAGCCGTAGCAAGTAGTCGGTATCCGGAAAGTCTGACAACCAGTCTTACCGGCCTTGCCGGTATCGTATTACTGGCTTATTCCACTAGTACTAACTGGATTGTAGGTGGAGGTTAGATCAGTCGCTCCATGTAAAATACTGGTACTTAGCTGCATTCGGTTAGACTGGAAGCCGACCCCAACATAGTTGGGAAAAGGCTAGGCAGATGAATATCGCATTAGAAATCACGTTTAACAAACCAAAGCATAATTTTCAACAACCAATAAAGCCACAGCCTACAACTCAAGATAAAGATAAGCTAACAGGGCGATGAGTAAACTGAAACGAGACCATTGACTTTAAAATATATGCTATTGTGAAGCAACATTCATACAATCGTTTTCAAAATGGCCGTCCACGGGAAATGTTCACGTGTTAACGGGATATTAGCTGCGATATTCATGCAAAGTGCCGTTGAACAAATAAATAGTTTCACCAACTATTGTGGTGGGAACGTTTATGATTGTATCTTTGTGAGTTTTACTGAAAATTGGATGTCCTGGGAGTTTCACCTACGTTTTGCCTCGAATGGATTTTTTTGGAGGATTGAACTATAAACATTAAATAATATAAAATAAATTATAATGATTTAATAAATTGGGTAATTTATTAAATCAGTTTTTTTTTATGGTTGCGAAAGTTTTACGTAACGTACGTTTAACGTAAGTTTTTTGGGAAAGAAGAATCAGTACTCAACTGATTCTTCTTTCCTAAAAAACTTACGTTATGACAATTTAAAAATAAGTTTACTTGTATATTTTCTCAACGATCTTTTAATTCCTTGTTAAAAACAACGAAATGTATAGTTACTTTTGCCATAAAATGTCAAAACTACCACTGAAACCAATTACTATATTTATAGACTTCAGCAGAACATAATTTACCCAAAAGAAAAATACACAGAAAATCACTTAACCTCCTAAACTCCTGAAAGTTAATTCGTAAAGAAATCTAAAAAACTGCTGTCCTGAAGATTCCAGTCTAGGCACGTTGGTCCCTAAGGCCGTCCCTCAGGGAAAGAAATCACGGAACCCCTTCATTTAGGAGCAGCTCAATTCCGTAGTAATTGTTTTTGATGCGGATAGAATTTGTATTAGTATCATTATGTGATCGGACGAGATTCATGAGGAAGAGGAAGTAAGGTGAATAGTTTTTTTTGCAAGTGATTGTTATTGAATTGGGACGTGATATTTTGCATTCGAATGCAATACAGTGTGATGACTTGCAATACCGAGGATTTGCCGATGTTTTACTGTAATAATTACATTGTATTGTATTGTACAACGGGCTGGTGTCCGCAAGTCCATGTAAAAGCGCGTATTTTGCGTATGGGCTATAATCCACCACGCGGGCCCATCTTGTTGACCTTCATCTTGTCCTAAGGAGTGAGGCGAGGTCGACGATGGTTTGAGCTAACCCAAACCGAAGCAGGCAGGGAAACCTCTCCTTACCGTGTGCATTAAGATCCATGCGCTTTTTCATCATCATCATCATCATCAGCCTGTAATGTTCCCACTGTTGGGACACGGCCTCCTCTCAATGAGAGGGAATGGGCTATAATCTACCACGCGGGCCCAGTGCGGATTGGTAGATGTCACATGTCTTCGAATTTTTGATTCTAGGACATGCCGGTTTCCTGAGGATGTTTTCCTTCACCGTTTTTGAGAGCAGTGGTGATGAAATAAATTACACAAAATAATGCGCCTGCCTGGGTTCAAACCCACAACTTACTGTTCGTAAGTCGGGGCCGCCACCATTGGCCACCGGTGCTCTCATAATAATACTATGTAATATTTCCTCGTGTAAGTTATTCTTTTCTCTTTAAGCAAACTCCGTTATCTATCCAACTTGACAGATAAAATAATTAATTAATTTAGACACGGGCAGAACAAATCTTGAAGAATAAACCCAAAATGAGTTTTGCTAGTCGTTGCAAAAATAACCAACGGTAGAGTGTCCCTGCAGAGGTTATTAGAGCTCTAAAATATCGTAAAAGGCAATGTTTCACCAATAACAAAAATGATGGACAGAACTGCGCTTTTAGCTAGTTCCTCAATTTATCAGAATACTAGGAACTATTCCTGAAACTACGCAGATACTGCAGCTATATTCCGAAATATCTTACAGCTTCAAAATAGCTTCGTATATGATTATCCTGAATGAAACACGGCACTAGTATGAATATTCTAACATCACCGGTTCAACCGAACCAGGATTATTTAGTAGGTATTGATTCCGTTCCTCTTTGAGCGGTTGGTTGATCTCATTATGCGTTGTTGGTTCAGTTCAAGTGAATTAATACCGTTAACGGATTAGTTTACGGTGTATTTTTAGTTTGACGATTCTAGAGAGTTATAAGATGATCCTAGAATGAGGAATGGCGGTATGGTTTCTAAGAAAATCTACATTTTGAAATAAATCTCCGAGTGCACCAGGAATGTGAATTAATGGAGTTTCTTGCCCGTTCTTCTCCATAGAGATCTACTCTAGGGACTGGACAACTACAGTACTTTCACAGTTTTTTTGTCTTGTGACTAGGACTGTAGCTACGAGTAGATTTAATTTTCATCTTTGTTTCGACAGTTCAAAAGTGCTTGTAACTGGCCTACTTGAAATACATGCTTTGATTTTGATTGATTTTGTATTATGTTACAATAAAGTCGATTTTGTCAAAACTTACAGTGAACATAACTTACGTTTGTAGCGGCACTGCAAAAAAACTATAGCAACATAGTAAAAAAAGTTATGCAACGCCATCTATTACATAAATAAAAAACTAACATCAAAATTTTAAAGTTGTCCACGACCGACAACAATAGCACTGTCGGACAGTAGCCAACCAGACATTACACCCATCTTCTCGAGGATTCCCTCTTTTGTATGGGGGGTGAAGAACTATACACCCCGTTCTTCGTACTCCTTAACGTTTTTAACAACCGACGCAAAAACGACGGGGTGTTATAATTTGACGTGTCTGTGTGTGTGTGTCTGTCTGTGGCATCGTAGTGGCCGAAGGGGTGAACCGATTTTGATTTTGTTTTTTTTTGTTTGAAAGGTGAATTAGTCGGGAGATTATTATTTTTTTAAATTCTGAAGCCGCCAAAACTCTGCTACCTTTACTGAACATTTTTTTTTTGTCCTACAGTCTCACCAACAGTGATAGTGCCAAACCAGTTGCTGGGCGCGCCGCTTGGCACCGATGTGATACTAGAGTGCACCGTGGAGGCCTACCCTAACACTATCAACTACTGGCTCAAGAATAGAGGGGAGATGCTGCTTGATGGGTAAGTAGCCGTACGTAGCTTCGAAGAAGATTTAGTGCTGGTTCCAATGAAGCTGTCGTAGCTAGTGCGAAAAAAACAACCATTTAAGCGTGTTTTCAAATCTTAGGGTATATGGTAGACGCAAAAAATCTCATTCTAGACCGTCACTTAGGTTATAAAAAATAATCGACCTGTATTTTTTTTTTCTAACGTTAAATCAAAATTAACTAAGATACAACGCTCTGAAAATTGTCAATACATCACGCCTAGGTATAATTTTTAGAGCGTACAAGTTTTGTGGTTTTATCTTTGTTCCTTGATTTACAAAATCAAAAAATATGTGTCCATTATTTTGCAATACTCTAACTGACGGACTAAATAGATTTGTAATTTATTGATACTGTCGTCATGCCTATTATGAATGCAAAAGTTTGTGAGAATGGATAGATGAGAGACGGATGGATGGATGAGGGACGGATGGACGAATGGATAGATGGATGAATGTGTTGTGTTTTAATATATATTTAATTTTGCACATAGATAGGTGATAATGTGGATAAAAACATTATTGTATACTTTTTATCTTGGAAGCGGGCGCGTTTTATCCTGGCAGGAAATGTGGGTGTTCTATGAAGTATACCTAAGCCTATATCTTCGAAAATTACAGGCGTGATGTTATGTACAAATACCTAAACCCTTTGACATACGTTGAGACTGTTGGTTATCCGGCGATTTGCCGATGACAAAATACTTATAGGGAAAGATAAAGGATGTAAAACACCTCTTAACTAATTCGAGAAGCTCTTTTTCTCCTCTTCATTGTCATCATATTTTTGTTCCACAGCATACCTTATTGGGGTCAAAATTCCAACTTATTAACAAGCTTTTTTTTAAGTTTTTTCCAACTTTTTTTTTAATAATAGTTTTTTTTGAAAGATTTTTACTTTAAACTCCTAGAGGTGTACAACCCCCGTACTATTCAATCCATCCATCAGCACAATGTTTAAGTGCGTTACATGGAGGTCTACCACAAAACATGATTTTTCACCCCAAAAAAGACCGAAGAGTCGTTTCCTTAGTTTGATGTACAGAATGCTTGGTTCACGGCTTCTTGATGAGGTTGTTTAAAGTATATGAGCTTTAAAATTAACCCATTTACCACAGGTACCCAGCACCGGTTATCCGATAGCCAGAACATGTCAAAAGGGCCTTATACGTGTCTATACTGTAACAATAGAGCCTAATGTTATCAAAGCAGGCCCTCGTATCTAGGCTTCAAGGATTAATTACTATTGTTTTAATAGACATGCATTAACAATACAGGGTATATTGCCGTTATCTGCTAACGTCGTGTCGATAATGGATAAGAGGCTTAATTACTGTTAAAATATCTATGTAAAGCAAATGATGAATCAACTAACCAGCCATTAGCGAATCATATATTTCATAAATATTTATTTAGGTAATTGAATTTTATAAATAGAAGCTCATTGAACTACATCCTACCAATAATATAAATGCGAAAGTTTTTGAGGGTTGCACGGATGTTCGTCACTCTCTCACGCAAAAACTACTGAACGGATTTGGATGAAATTTAGAATATGGCCTGAATTTCCGCATAGGATACTTTTATACAGTGTGATCTCGACAATTATCGAATTCAACGCGGGTGAAGCCGCGGGCAATAACTAGTAAAAATAAAAAATCATTTTTCCGAAATGGAGGCCTATTTTAGTACCTGGCTGCCGTTACCGCTTACAATGACATAAATAATTGGTTTTAGCGGTAAACGGGAAACTATGTATTTTACAGTGGTTTACTGAAAGTGATTTTAGGTGGTGATAATGCAATTGTTTTGAAATCGATACTTTTTCATCTATTGTAGTTAGAATTTTCTTCAATTATGGTATTCAAAATCAATGTTTTCTTTTTGGTTCCGCCTAGTTTTCAAATCTGGGACTGTTGTTATTTATCAACATGTTAAACAAATAACTAGACAAATGAACTGTATTAAATATTATTTGAAAAGGGACAACACTAAACCAAAAACTGTTGTTGAATGACCACTTTTCTGGAAGTTAAAAAAAAAATCGCACATTTCAATATTTGGCAATTAAAAAAAAAACCTGCCATCAGTTCAATTGTTTATCAAAAAGGTTTTATTCTGTGTTGTGTATTGTGTCCACATACTTATGATAACAAGGAGGCTCACTCGACTGCACAACGTCAAGTTTAAGTACCAGTAAGTGGCAATGTGGCCGTAAGAACAGCGATTGTAGTAAAAATTATAATGGTGCAGATTTTAGAGTCACTTGGAATTAAAAGATTGATTCGATGGCCCAATGGTCGCAAGTGCTTCTATTGAGCATGAGATCCTTACTTCAAATCCGAATTGGGTAAATAATGAGCCACTAGGCTTGCCAGTTACATGTCACATTCCTATTACATGGGGCTAGTACATAACTGACAAAATTTAGGTAGTCTCCAGGTAAGTTCTCCTCTGCCACTGTGTTCAAATCTTATCCATCCAAAAAGTAGGTCTCATCCATTGTTTCTTAGAAAGTATGGGGATAGAACGAGCTAAGGGCTTAAAGTAAAGTTTAATCCACCATGGGCCGCATGTATCGTCATTAATTTCAATTAAAACTAAACGGTCACTCTGTAAACCAAAAATAAATACGGTTGAGTTCATAGTGGTCATTTGCAAGGCCAAAGACTGCGTTGGCGATCTATTGTGAATTTCATGCAATTAATCATTTTACCCAGTTAAAATCTAATAAAATAAACTACTGAACATATTACATGCAGACCAATTTTTTTTGGTTTCATGCGTTTTTTTGGAGTGAAAACGAACGAAACGATTTTCATTATTTTACTGAGTTCGAATTTCATGAATGAAAATTGTTAAATCAAAAAAATAAATGAAATCGACCAGGTTCCCACTCTCATTTCATGGCCCTCTTTCGAGGGTTAGATTTCCATGTCTATTGTATTGAACGCAGTAATAAAGAGTTCATATAGGGGATGATTGATACCCCTACTGTTGAAGCTCACAATACATCCACGATCACCGTGAATGGTAGATCCATTGTGGATCAAAATCACTTGTAGCGGTCAAGTGGCACCAATGGATGGGCCTTTTTATTAGCATTCTCCTTTTTTATAACGAGGGGGGAAAAGGGATCTTTAATGATCAGTGGATTCATAAATCATCATCACACATTTGCCTTTTGTGGTTCATTAGAGGGTAATGAGCTTTTGTGCAGGGAGAATAGAGATGATTGTTGTTTGATCATGTTTACTAGGCTGGCATACATTTTTACTACGCTTTTGTGGTGGATAAGTTTTGTTATCAAATTGAATACGATTGTTTTGTATTTTATAAGAAAATATAAATATGAATATAGCCGTAAACTAATGTTATAATTTTTCAACTGTATTTACACCTCGAATAACGTTGGTATGGTATATCGTACTTTAGTGATAACAAACCAAACAAACTCCCAAGCTTGGCCTATATTAATGATGACAATTAACTGACTAAAAAATATGTGATTTTGTCTAGTAAGTAAGGTTATCGAAAAATATTGGATACGTGTTGTTTTATTATCAAATTTAAAAAAACATTACGAAGATAAAACGCGTCAAAGCCATGAACGGTTCATGGCTTGTGACTAGGGATTGCAATTGCTGGATCCAGCATACAGCAATCCAGCTGGATCCAGCGCCTTTTTAAATATGCTGGATCCAGCATACAGTGCTGGATCCAGCAATGCGGATCCGCAAACGTATCAAACCCAAGACTGGTTGAACCTAAGACTGATTGCTACTGATTAGCCATCCTATCATTAAACACAAACGTAATAAGGAGAGACCGGATTATATGCAATTTATAAAGCTTGTTATATGCATGACAAATGCTTGAAATATGCACGGAAATTGGCAGAATATGTGAAATTAAATGATAGATTTTAGGAACACTCAAAATAAAAAAGAGAATAGTAAGTTTTCATTTTTTCTATTTCAAAATCAGCATACAATGAGTAAATTATTTTTAAAATTATTAAAAAAAAATTAAACGTAAACGATCAAGTATGTTTCCAAATTTTCAGTGGTAAGATTGTCTGTAGTTTCGTCAGCTGAAATTCAAATGAAGTTATCTTTGAGTTCATTCGTTGCTCGTTTGTTACGTCGAAGGGATTCATAGGTTAGGTTAGGTTAGAATTGTGACTATAGATTGCAATTCAGCGGCGTTTTCAATCCAGCTGGATTCTTGCTGGATTGTCCTGAATCCAGCTGGATCCAGCGCGATTGTTCGTAAATATGCAATAACATATTTTACCACTTTTTGCTTTTTTTATTCTCAGCGGTAATAACCGCCGAGAATGGCTTAAATAAGCAAATGCATATAATCAGGTCTCTAGTATGTAATAAGATATTGCTTTCTTAGGGCAGATTCAACCAAACTAGAGTAAGTTGTTACTCGAAAGTAAGCTACTGCTTTGTATGACAATTATTATTCTCGAATAAACAATTGCATAGTAAGTGGTAGTTTACTCTCGAGTAAAAACTTACTCTTGTTTGGTCGAATCCATCCTTAGAAACATTATCTTAAATGTTATGTGAGGTTATATGTTATTTAATTTTAAGTTGATTCTTTTGATCTCAAATGGTTAAGAAACCAAAGAAAATTGCAAGAATTCATAGATTATTGTAAGAAGTTCCTAATACAAATTACTTAATAAAAAAAGTCTTAAAAATGTCGTCTTTTTATTTTCGTTCCACATTTTGCTGGATCCGCGCTGGATCCAGCTGGATTTAGGTCAATCCAGCAAGAATCCAGCTGGATTGAAAACGCCGCTGGATTGCAATCCCTACAGTTGTGACGTCACTTTCTGGTAAAAAATGTACCGAAGTGTTACGTCACACGAGTTTTTGACGAACGGTTCAAAATAAAAAAAAAATGTTTGTCCAATATTTGTTTTAGAAATCTATATGACGGACTATTTTTTTTTTAGTCGTTTACCCTATTCTTTTGCAACTTCGTACTACTCTATGCCAGATTAAGGTCATAGCATTAACTGAGGGTTGGCTTGCTGTACCTTATTGTCTATCAATAATATAATATCATGTAAGCTCCGAAAGGGTAGGCAGTGCCTAAGAAATACACCTACATTTCTCCAGTGATATTTAAGTCTCGTGTAGCAGTGGCGACCTTATTGCATCAACCGGGTACAAATTGAGACTCGTTGTTGTTTATATTGTACTGTTTTGTATGTATGTTTTGTATTGTTCTCGCTGCTGAGGTGAAAAGTTGTAGATATGTGTTACACAAGACCAAAGTTATTTGCATCTCGTGTCTTTGAATCCCTCGCTACGCTCAGGATTCTAACTAAGAATCACTCGCCGTAGCCCAAACCGGGAATCGAACCCAACGAGACATGCCCTATAGAATGTGTGAGACATTAATCTTTGTCAACTTATTTGAACTATTGTATTTCCCTCAGGCCAAAGTACGTGATAAGTGAAGAGCGCTCATCGTACAGGGTAATGATGAAGCTGACAATCAGGCACTTCTCCAGGACTGACATTGGTACTTACAACTGTGTGAGTACCAACTCACTAGGTAAGAGTGAGGGAACACTCAGACTTTATGGTGAGTTAAAAAAATAATTATGAATTTTATTATACAATGTGTAACTAAAAGGGTATAGTCATATAAAAGGGTGTGCCACAGACCATCAAACTGAACAAACTTCTCCATGGGACCACCATCGTAATCGTAAAAAATAAGCAGCTGTCTCATTCATACATTTGGTCGAGTAGGTATTGAAATTTAGTATGGGGTCGTTGATTATTTTTTCGCGATTACGATGGTGGTTTCATGGAGAAAGTTGTTCAGTTTGATGGTCTGTGGAACACCCTTCCATATGAATATACCCTTTCTATTACACGTTATAAAGGGTGTAAAACACCTCTTCACGAAGCCGAAAAGCACTTGTTGTCCTCATCATTGCCATCATTTTTTGGTTCTACACCATACCTGGGAACCTTATAGTAACGGAGATATGGCGGGTCAAAGTTACAAGTTTTTGACAAGTTATTTTTTATACAAATATTTTTTGTAAGATTTTAACTTTTAACACCTCCACGATCCCATACTATCCAATCCATCCATCAGCACAATGCTTTAAGTGCTTGTACCTTGAGTTCTACGGATTCTACCTCAAAACATGATTTATAACCTCAAAAAAAAAAGTAGTTTCTCTGCTATAATTTTTGCGTAAAGTAACTTAGTTTGATGTACAGAATGCTTGGTGAACTGCTTTGTGATGAGGTGTTTTACACCCCGTATAGGTGGATGCTCCGTGTTAAGTAGTATGTTTATTAAAATATAATTCGCGACTGTAAGACGTATGTAGTTACAGAATTATAATCACCAAAACAACCCTCCAAGTTCATAAATATCAGGGAATGATTTTGACCTTTAAAAAGTAATACTTAAAACTTTTATAAAATTTTGAATTTCGCGGGGTACTGGCGCTTCCACTTTAAATAAAGATTAATATTTATTTATTACGGCAGCAACACTTTGTACCAAATAAAGTACCGTTATTTTTTATACGCATACACTAGGAAAATCAAATATTGAATTACGTGTAGATTTTACAGTTTTATTTACTTTAAAGGAAAACAATATCCTAATTCCTATATTTATAGATCTCAAACTGTTTGTTTTGCTTAAATAAAATGTAAATCTGATACTTAATATTTAAACTAGTTACTTTCCAAATCTAAATTAATTTAGATTGGTTTTGTTTTTGTTTGTGTGTTTGTATGTTACGATTTAACTCAAAAACTGCACAACCGATTTTAAAAATTCTTGCACTATTAGAAAGCTATATCTTAACTTATTAACATAAGCTATAAATTATATTGATATCATGATAATTTGCCGACCGATCACTATTTTCGCGGACATATCGCGGCCAAAGTGCTAACACTTAAGGGCTGATTTTTAATTATTAGATAACTTTTATCTAAAGAACAAATCTGACTTTTTGGCAGAGTTTCCATACTAAACTAACAAACTAACTAAACTGTCAAAATGTCAAAGTTATTCGTCGGATAAAAGTTAACTGGCGATTGAAAAACCGACCCTAAATAAAACATTAAGCATATCACTAAACTCGCATCTATACAAATGGGAATCGGAAATGCCAACTTGACGAACGATTACAAAAGTAACTCTCCTAATATTTTTGTTAGAATATAATTCAATCCAAAAATATGTACCTAACTAATAAGTAAACAGAGACATAAAACTCCCAAGAGAAACTGATATTGTATATTTTTTTCAGAAATAAAACTGTACCCCAGTTCCCAATCGGCAGCCGAAGTTAACATAGGCGGTAAGTAAATAAGATTTTAACTCCTTTGGGTATATACCGTATATACCGATATGAATAAATATATGAGTAATGTAACTGAAGGATATTGAAACACATAGATGTTAGGATCCTGTCCGGGGAATTGTTTTAAGGGATCTGGGATCCGTCTGGATCACTTTTTGAGATTCGTTTTCGTTTTCTTATAGATTTTTTTTAGGGAGATTTGTTTATTGTAAATTCTGTAACATCTATATTTGCATGTAAGAGATATTGGGGAAAGGGCATTTACCGATATTGCGATCTTTACTGGCAGCAACTATACTCGTACCTACCTGCAAATGTCTTTGTAAGGAGACACGCTATTTCGATATGAGTAAAGGAATAACCAATTCGATGTGCAGTCAACAAAAGAGTTATGTATGCAGGCTAGCTATCTTCTTACTACTATTATAAATGAGAAAGTTTGTGAGAATCGATTTTTGTTATGTTTCACGTAGAAACAGCTGAATGGATTTGGATGAAGTTGCAAACAAATTGATTATAACTTTTTTGCATTTATAATAGTAGTAAGAAGATTGGTAGCCTGCATACTGATTGCTTACTCTTTTGTTGACTGTACCAATCATATAACAACGCTCAGTTAGCTGATAAGACAGGAGTTGTCTTGTATTTTTTTGTGAGAAAATCTCTATTTCTGCTAGAAAGAATTTCCTACATTAAATCAGAGTTTAATATTTACTATACGTAGTTGAAGTATAAAAAAACTGTAGCTTCAATAAAAAAATCCAATAATTCATCATTTTATTAGGTATATAAGTATTTTGAACTTAATATTTTTAAAATATTTTAAAATAATGCAGGAACGATTATTTGGGTCAGGTTAGAAAAATTATAAAAATATTCCGAACGTAACCTAGGTTCGGAATATTTTTTTTATAATTTTTTCGTTATTTTTTTTATTTCGGGTCAGGATCGGAAAAATCCGTATTTTTAATGCTATTGTATTAGAAAATGTTTGTATACTGAATTGTTTCTCTCTTTCCTAAAACTATTTTTTCTCACTTCTAAGGATTTGTCTAAAAAAAATCCATCCACAGGTCTTACCGAAGGAGCTGTGAAGCAAAAAACTTCGTTCAGTAACTCTTCCAACATGTTACCTAAAACGCTCAACATAATTATGTTGTTAATATTATTATTGTATTGTTAGCCGCCATTGGTATTTGTGATATAATTCAGTGTAAATATGTACATATATTCTACACGGCCATTAAATCTGTAAGCGTTATAATTTTAGTATTTAATATTATAGCATTATTTTATTAGAATTTGGGGTTTCACGAAATTCTGATTTGGTTTTGATTGTCATTACAAAAGCGAGTTACAAACAATACATACGCCTTTTTTGTAAAATGTGTTTAAAAATAGGAAATAATTACAAAAGTCTGCACGCTCACGCGTGCCCTACACGGCAAGCCACAAACATTATTTTGTCACATATTTGTGTCGTTTGGCGTACAGGGCACGCGCTTGCTTGTCACGTATATGTGACAATGGCGTCCAAAAGGTTAATGAAAAAAAAGAAGTGAAAACTCGTAACTGCTCCACTACGGCGTAGCCACGAAAAGCGTACGTGACGGTCACGCGACTTCCATGATTTTTGTTCAGTCAAAAAGTGCTCATTTAAAAAAACTCACGATTTGTTCAGTGGACGAGAGTTTTATTATTCAGAGTAAAACAGAGAATACATTTGTATGGGCTCAATGACGCTAGCCGTTCCTCTGATGTATTTGTATGGACGTGTCTGTGTCCGTTGCCATGTCCAAAATTTGTCCGTATAAATACGTGTTTGTCAAATCCTGTGGAAGGTCAGAGAATTACCGATTTTAGATTGTTCTAAATTCCATTTTCATGTTCACATCATTTTCTATTTAATGACAAGTTTTGTTTTACTAAAAAAGGTTTATTTAAGTACAAAACTGAAATTACTCGTCAGAAAAAATGTATCACAATCCTTGTTTTTGTTACGTAACAATTTGTACCCAAACATGTAAGTACCCAAATATTTTAGATGTAAAACATAGTACCCTTGTATCCTACACTAAGAATTGTTATCCCAACCCTGATTATTGTAAACAGTTCTCCCAATAAACATTTTAGAAGAATTTGTGTATTATTTTTCCATACCAATCAATCAAAATTTAGGTACGTACCTACTTTCATGAAACTCTTCTAAATAGCTGAAACAAGTAAGTCGGAGTTTGAACCCAGACAGGCGCATAACTTTGTGTAATTTATTTTATCACAACTGCTTTCAAAACGGTGAAGGAAAACATCGTGAGAAAACCAGCATGTCCTAGAATCAAAAATTCGAAAACGTGTGACATCTACCAATCCACACTGGGGACGCGTGGTAGATTATAGTCCATTCCCTCTCATACAGAGGAGGCCTGTCTCAGCAGTGGGAACATTATAGGCTGACGATGATGGTGTTGATGAAATAGCAGAAAACAAAAAAAAAAACTATAAAGATTGCTGTATGTTTGACTTGCAGGTATTAGTAATTAAGATAGTCCACTATCACAACATTTAACTCGAGCTAGTGTATATCATCTCTGACCTCATTTGACTTATATTCGCAAGTGCCACTGCAAAGCATGCCAGCAAGCAAAGAAAGAGAGAGAGAGATTCCTAGGCCGGTCAAGATTGTATCGGGCTCTCACGTCAAAAGCTCTTAGTAGTAACCCGGATTCTAGTGTTCTATCCAGGTTGAAACACAGACACGATAAATAAATAAATTTCGCTGGAACACACAGGGCTACCTAGTGTCACACTAAGCAACGAGGCTTGTGTCGTGGACACCAGAAAGTTGATATAAAAGGTGTAAAATACCTCTTAACGAAGCCGAAAGGGACTTGTTCCCTCCGTCATTGCGATATTTTTTTTTTTTGTTCTACACCATACTTGGGAACCTTCTAGTTACGGAGATATTAAGGGTATGTCTCCACCGATCACAGTATCAGAACACGTTATCCGTTTCCCTCGTTATCGTGTAAATTATGTGAGAACAATGTAGCAAGATGTGTACGATAAAAGTGTCCATAGTAAAAACAAAATAATTCTTTCAAATAAGCCATGGCAACGAAGAGATGACCAGTTAGAACTGACAGCGCCAGTTTACGAACATGACGCATGGATCAGCACTATTCAGCCCAACCATTTTGAAGGGAGCTAAATGGTCCGACACACGCGCCATCATCAGCGAGACATTTGAGTGAGCATGACATACTCTCAACCGCCAGGGCACATTCAAGTCAAAAACTAAAGTAGGTTTCCAGTGAATGATAGCTTTCTAGTACATAGTACTCACACAATATGGGCTATGCGATTATATAATACTAACAATGAATCTATACAATGCAAAGATAGTTGTACAATCTTCAGCAGCTCCAACAATACAATTTAATGATATCAAGTTTTGCGCCTCTGTCCTTGTGGAGCAGGACCAGCATTGAGCCAAGCATTTTTATCAGTGATATAATGGCTCAACTTGTAATATGCTTACTTACATAGTGTGCGTTTAATGCATGTTTTAAATTTCGTCTCATTCAGTTCAAAAATACTTTGTGGAATTTTATTATAGCATCTTAAACAGTACCCCATGAAAGATGAGTCTACTTTAGCGAGGTTTGCTGTGGATCTTGGTTCTTGATTTTAGTAGCCCGAATGTCTGACAACCATTCATACCAAGAGGTATCGTATACTAACTTGGTTGTGGAGGTCAGATACGAAGTCGCTCCATGTAAAATACTGGTATTCAGCTGCTACCAGTTTAATTGGAAGCCGATCCTTATGTAGTTGGGAAAAGGCTGGCACATGATAATGGGATTTAGGAAGTAGATATTAATGATTTTAATTTATAAGATAGGTATGTCATACCTAAATTACATATTTGTTACATTCAAAGCTTAATGTCTTAACTTTTCAGTTTTGAAAGTACAAGAGACATAATGGAGCTAATTTGTTGGTTTGTTAGACACGATTTTCAATTATGTAGGTATATTTCAGGTAACCAATCGAAAACTTTTTAATCAAAACAGGACTCAAAGCTTCAATCCGATACGAAACCAATAACCGCAGAACAAATAATTCCCTATACCAATAAGTAAACATAGAATTTCATTTCCTCTATAACGACTCGATAACTTAAGTAAGTTAGACTTCTCTTATTGGATTTCATTAAACACTATCATCAATTTACAGATGGGCCGCGGTTGTAAGTCTTACAGTTTATTGGTTGCACGGGTCAGTATTGATCGGGAGTTTGTAAGAAAATCGGACAGTTTTCAACTGTTCTTTGGAAAAGAACGTTTTGGGGTATGCGTTTAGGAATATTGACAGCAATACGGCTACACCTAAGGGTTCCTTAGCAATTGCTTTCAAGGCGATTCCTATTTTGAGAATAACTTTAAATAGGATTGACATTTAGGTACGCATTTCGGAAAGCGAGATTGACGGTAAAACCTCTTAACGAAGCCAAAAGGCAGTTTTTTTACCCGTCATTGCGATTTTTTTTTGTTCTACACCATACCTGGGAACCTTCTAGTTACGGAGATATTGGGGGTCAAAGGTGCAACTTTTTGAAAAGTTTTTTTTCAATACATGTTTTTATTGTAAGATTTTCAAACACCTCCACGACCCCCGTAGGTATCATGCAATCCTCTCATCAGCTTAATGTTTTGAGTGCGTTAAATTGAGGTATACCACAAAGCATGATTTTTCAATAAAAAAAAGTCGATTCCTAGTAATTTTTTTCGTAAAGTTACTTGGTATGATGTGTAGAATGCTTGATTGACGGCTTTGTGATGTGTCTAGTCAGACCCTCAATAATCACTGATTAAGACAGACAAGTCTAAACATTAAACTACCTTTTACAATTATTGTACCTTAATTAGACTAATTTAGTGGGAAGATACAAGACAATTGCAACTGGGCTTCAACTAGGAGAACTCATGTGCTATAAGCACCAGGTACTTCTGTCACAACCATGATCGAGCTGCCATTACAAGTGTGGTGCGGTGCAAATGTAAGTATTATAATATCATTATTTTTATTACTATCGTAGTGTCGTAGACTAAATTTGTGCTCAGTTGATGACGACTTAACATAACTAGCGAAATTATTTATGGTACACCTCGGTGTAACTCTTCGGAACAGACGTGATATTATGTTAAAACACAGGTGATATACTTACATACCGCACTAAATCATAAACCTTCTTTTTCTATGCGTCTAGTTGAGAAGATACTTACTCAAATTTCTTCAATAATATCTTGATGTTAAGTTGCCCGTAGAAAATATACTCTTGTGTATTTTTTATTTTTATTTAGCCTATATATACTGTCCCATTGCTGGGCAAAGGCCTCCCCTAATTCCTTCTGTATTACTGCCTCCATTTTCATTTATCAGACCACCTGATACAAAAATGTTCACTAAGTATTGAGTTTTCCTAAGTTTAATATACATACTTCTTTGTCAAAGCAAGTGAGGATGCGCTTTTACCTAATCAACGCCAAACGTTACTTTTTCAATTTCAGTCAATCCAAGGGTATATCTTCAGTCTTCGAATGTAATGAGCAAGGAAAAACGTCATCTGCCTTTTGTTGCTCAAGTTTACAGCACCTTAAGCCATGGAATTTAAGAAGTGACATAAAACCGTGAGGACCTCCGAGATTTTCATTAGTTGGGAGGTCAAAACGTAAAAAGAGGAGGAATGTCTAGCATATGAAGTCAGAGGTTCTTTATTTTTTAATTTAGTTTCATTGTTTAACACATACAGTTTTTGAGTTCAGTATGAAAAGACCAAAACAATGCAACAATGGATGGATTGTGAAAAATTATATACGTGAATGTTGAGGCAATCCAGCTGCTAGACAACACAGACTTAGTGCGTAGGCTAAAAAGAACTAAAGCTTTTGAATTAGTGTAGTGTAGAAAGCGAATGAGTAATAGTAACAATGTTGTGCTATACATATAACATATGAACATAGTGTTTAATGAATTATATTAGACTCTAAGAAAGTGCTACGGACTTGTGTAAAAGTGCAAATGAACACTATTCTTAGTTTTAACATATTCTATCACGTAACATATTAAGTTAGACTTAAATTGCTTATTAGTCTTTTAGGCTAGATCGTAATTAATTATTAAGAATTTTGTTGTTAATATTATAGTGCAAAAAAAAAAATATTCGTTCCACTGCTGAGTACCACAGAAAATTGAACTTCTGAAACATTGTTTGACAACCCGAATGGCGCAGCGATAGTGAAGCTGCCTTCCGTTCTTAGGCCTCATTTCTGGAGACGCGGCGCGTCGGGCGGCGCGTTGCGCGGCGCGTCGCGCGGCGCGTTGTGCGTTTTTTCCGTTTACGGAGAGGCGGCGCGTGCAGCGGCCTTAGTACAATATTTGTATAGAGAGACGCGGCGCGCGCTGCGACGCGTTGCCCGCGGTGTCGCACGCCGCGTCCGACGCGGCGGTGCACGCGGCGTTGTGTCATCATGTCACGTCACGGATGTCAAACAGACATAAGCTCTTTATGTTTTTCTTCTCGCGGATAAATAAAAATAACAGTATAATTCGCATAAATTTAGTGAATGAATACTTCTGCCAGTGCAACTTACTAATAACATTGTTATCTAGTGTTCATGTGCTATTCCAATATTTAAAAAAAAACTGTAAATAACTTTTCAATGAACCCCATCAATACACAAGTACCCGAAACCTACAGTTTATAGAAGATAATTATATGGGGAACGGAAAACCAACTTGTGGCTTAACGTCGGTATGTGCGGTCCTGTACTCCGTTGCTGTGCTCAACCTATGGTGTTTGTCTGAACTACAGAAGTTAGAACAATAGAATGAGTAACTTGGAATTAGATAGTTATTATGGAGACCAAACTGGCTTATCCCGAAGTGTCGCAATCGTCGAATGTGACCTTACAAACTAGTTGAACGACATAAACGACCGTGCCCAGGTCTTGCTCGCAGGTGCTATCCTTAGATCTAATATTCCAGAGATAAGTGGATAAAACACCACCCACATTGCCATGTTGGTGGCCGCTAACATTGGCGACAAACTAAAAGCGCGCGATTTCGTGAGCGCCGAGCATGTCGGAGGCCGGCGCGTCAACGCAACGCAGGCGACGGTGCCGATGGAGACCCGCCCCCGCTTCCTCGTCGTGCGGCTCGCGCGTCGCGACCTATGGGGTGAACTGGCTGGGGGGAGCGCGAGTACGTCGAGGCATGACAATATTCGGCGGATTTCGCTTGATCTGCCGGGCTCTGCGAATAGAAGCGCGCTATGTCTACGAGCGCCTAACTAAACTGGGCCTATTTGGCGCAGCCGTGAGACGCACAGTATTATTTCTTTTCATTTTTTTCTGTGTAGTTTTAAGTTTTATAATTGTGTAGTTAAGTTTTTTTATTCTGTTTTTGTTGAGTGCACTTATGGCATAAGCCAAATAAATATGTTTTCTTTATTTCTACTTTTCTTCTTATTTTACTCGGTCATAACAAGCAATAGATTAGAATAGAACGACTATTTTCGAAGGCACCGTGATCAAATTAGGGACATACACAGACAAACTTTTCGGTTTTATAAATAGCGATCCTCTGATCGTCGCGGCTCTTCCTCTATTACGCCACGCTGCCTACCACGGATGGAGGTTTCTGGATGTTGAAACTGTCAGAGGAGTCATCCAAGCTGTGTACTTTCATAACCCCTTTTGGTAGGTTCACTCGCTTGCCCTTTGGTATCAGCTCAGCGCCAGAAATATTTCACAGCGAAATGGTAAAACAGTTCAGATATATAGAGGGTGTGAAGATAATGATGGATGATTTTCTTATATATGGCAAAACAATAGAGGAACATAATGAAAGACTCCAGAAGGTCATAGACAGAGAAATAACAGACATAGACAGTCTGATAATGGTCCACCTTTCAAAAGCAAAGAATTTAAAGATTTTACCACTGAATGGGGTATTCACCACACTACTTCAAGCCCATACATGAGTCGATCAAATGGAATGGTGGAACGAGAGGTTGGTTCAATTAAATCCATGTTTTCAAAATGTAAAGCTGACAACTCAGACCCATACATTGCTCTACTGATGTATAGGAACACTCCTAAACACACAGGTTATTCACCTGCACAACTGTGCATGTCACGCAAACTACGCACTAAATTACCTACCTCGGACACCACATTAACACCAAATACAGTTAACACCAGTAAGGTAGAGAAGAAAATTAAAAAACAACAGTTAAAAACAGCATTTTATTACAACAGAAACACAAAAACACTTCCAACACTAGACATAGGTGACAAAATCTACTTTAAACACAAACCAAACAGCACTTGGGATCCTGGTATAATATCAGAAAAGGATAGTCTTCCTCGTAGCTATTCTATCACTTCTCCTCAAGGATCTTTCCGTAGAAATCGCGAACACATATTGAAACCAACTTCAACCTCTCCTCCGTTGACTGTAGCAGTACCTGAAAATGAAAACGCAATAGAAACCAATTAAATAATATGATGAATATAATTAAGTTTTAATGTACAATGTTAATTATCAGACTTGTATTTATTTTCATTTCATTTTAATTGATTTTTAACCTTGAATTGTCAAACGTCACAAGTGTCAACGTCAACCATCAGTTGCGTTCCGTTTCAAACTTTTGTAAAAGTTTTCATGGCTTGACTACTTGCGATTGTGCTAATTATTATTAAAAAAATTAAATAAAAAAAGGAACCGGATTGGATACTGTAATGTTTGTGTTTTTGTACTTACTTTTTTAACTATTGTAATCCAAAATATTATCACATGTCCTTTCCGATTAACTTCATAGCTTTTATGCGGAGGCTTAGCATGCCTTTTCCGCCTTTTAATTAGTATTATTTATAGCATTTCTGTACATTTTGGTGTTTCCAAATCTTTGTTTACTTTTGCGATGTCAGACAATGACAATGACAATGACAAGCCTAGTTTTCTTTTTAATTTATTCCTGTAACTAAGAATTGTAGGTTGTATACGTTTGATGCTAGACCTCTTTTGTACCATTTTATTCTTTTATGTTTTAGAACACTATAAAAGTTCATATCTGCATGATGACAGGAAGCTGAGCCTGAATAGTCAGTCTATCCTTGGTCTTCGAGCGAGTAAGAAGCTCGACGGTGCTCTGAACTATTTAATGTGATCGCTAAGTTCACAAAATCCAGCCTAATATCCTTGAAAGGCTGCTGCTACTACACTGCTACACTACTACGGAGAGCTTGGACGCTGTCGGCCTTGAAAAGGCATTCACTACTATTTCTCAGAACCTGGACATTGACAGCGGGTGAGCCTCGACCTTCGAACCCTCGCAAGAATGGCGTCTGCAAGCGAGTCTAACGCTGCAGCGAGCCGCTCCTGCCTACTGCGAGCTTCAGACCTGGACCCTTATCACCACGTTACCTCGGCTTCCTTAGTCTATTAAATCATCTTGCTATTATTTACTCTTGTCATCTTTCTCTTATTTTATACAATGCAACCTTACGTTTTCCTATCCAGGAAACCGTAACGTTACAATACTTACTTTGTTTTATGAACCAATTGCTGGCCATGGAATCTTGTCAGGATATTTTCCTAAAACTTAAGTAGTGTTAAGTCTTGTTTTTTAAAAGAAGGACGATGTCAGATAGCATATCGCATCTAACATTGGCAACACCGACACTTCCTCAATGGCGTCTCGAGCCACATTTTATTTTACATCTGCATCTGAGAATAAAATACTATTAAGGACAACGGTGTTTACTTAGTATATTACGCCTCTACTCCCTGACAAATACCCACACACATCATCTATGCAAACTCTTTTGATGTTGTGGAAGTCTCAGCATTGTCATTTGTCTGTAAAAAAAACAGCACAGAGCATCAAGAAGTCTTTGGTCCCAATCCCAACTCGCGAGCTTTACGTTCATGATCACTAGAAAGAGCAAGCTGTCACTCAAGTGCAAGTTGCGTCTTTACACCGCAGTCATCCGTCCTATCATGACTTACGCTTGTATAGTATTCGCTCATGCCCACCCGCGTGATATCCACACGATGCAGACCTTGCAGAACCGATTCCTCCGTTAGATCACCGGTGCCCCCCCTTACGTCCGTAACAATAGTCTACACGTAGACTTTAGAATCCCTACTGTTAAGCAGTTCATGAAACGCCTTTTCAAGCGTTACTTCGACACTGCTATCAAGCATAGGAACCCCCTAATCGCATCGGCCGCCCGGTACGACCCATCGCGTATTAGCTCAGTCCAACGTCCACGTCACACCCTAGTTGCCCCCGACGATCCGATCACTATCTTGCAAGAGAATAGGAAAGATACCAGTACAGTTTGTAGAGCTTACAAATACAGACCGAGAACATTCCGACCTCGCCGCAGTGGTCCGGCGCGTAATCCCCGTTCAATCCCTCCCCGACCCTTGCTCGATCCAGCCCGCGATGCTGAGCCTGTATTAATAAAACAGTCCCTAAATAAAGACAATCAGATCCAGCCTGTCCCTTTGCTGCCCCCAGCGACGCCATAAGCCGAGGTCCGTACCCCACAGGGGGTGCCCTTAGAGAGCTGTCACTTAGTTTTTTGTCATTTTCGCCCTGGCTGGAGGCCTTAATTCAAGGCATCCACAGGAATTGCCCGGTTAAGCAGAAGCCAGTCTTCTCAGACTGAACTGCGAGATGCCCTACATAAAAAAAAAGAAAAAAACGGAACCCTTATGGATTCGTCATGTCTGCCTGTCTGTCTGTCCGTCCGGAAACTACAATAACTATGCTGTGGAAATTTGGTAAGCAGATGTATTCTGTGAACCGTATTAAGATTTTCACACAAAAATAGAAAAAAAAACAATACATTTTGGGGGTTCTTGGTACTTAGAACTGAAACTTTAAATGTTTTTTCATCTAACCCATACCTGTGGGGTATCTATGGGTTTATCTTAATGACATTGTGATATGCGAGACACTTCCAAACAGGTAAAATGTGTGTTTGTCCCTGTTACTTCTAAAATAAGATAATGATAAAACAAAAAAATATGTATGATGTGCATTACTATGTAAACTTCCACCGAAAATTGGTTTGAACGAGATCTAGTAAGTTGTTTTTTTTAATACGTCATATATCGTAAACCGCAATTTACCTTTCATTCAATCAACTCAAATATAAAAGTAAAAAAAAACATTATGTTACTTGCTGCTACGGAATCCTTCATGGGCGAGTCCGACTCGCACTTGGCCGCTTTTTTTAGTAACTTCAAACCAAACTTTTTGATAGACGGCCCAGCGGTTTGTTTTCTCTAAACAGCTGGTTTGTTCTCTATTATCATCACGAAGTTGTGATTGGGTAGGTTGTCAACGCTCGTCTCTAATTGGCTAAGGAACGCATCGTAACAATGGCGACATTGGCGCTGAAAATGTGGCATTTGACGGGCAGCAAGAATTATCAAAGTAGACGATTTATGTGAGAAAGAGCAATGAAAGATTTGAATATTTTTGATTATGTATATTTATTTCTTTTGCGTGTGATTTAGATGCATAACAACAACAAAAAATTGTGAGGTCAACCGTTTTTTCTGTAATATCGAACATAATTCGAAAATTCAAAGCTATGTTTTGTTAAATGCGTTTACCTAGGCAAGATGGTATTTTACTCGATATGAGCTTACAGCAACTATGTTTCATGTCAATGTTAACAGTTTCAAGTGCTATATTATATTCTTCACCAGTATAGGGACGGACCCTCGTGCAGTATTTCGTAACGTGACGATTTCTACTAAATAGCACTATCTGTAAGACGCGTTAAGAAATTTCGTTCCAAAAAGTACACGTTTATAATTACAAAACATGGCTCATATGACTATGTATAAAACAAATCTGCGACTAAATTTTGAAGGAATTATGTTTTCCATATTTTTAATAAATTCGTGATTCATAGCTATGATATATACATATAATGCTATATGAACTACGGCTGCCTCAAACAATACGGTTGGATTTCTTTTTTCTAGCAGTTCCATGCGAAAACCATGGTTTTATCTAGTGTAAATCTGTCAAAGATAAAGATTATTTTTTTAATGTAGCAAAAGGAAACGCTAACATATTCTACTTCAAACTGTAATCATACAACACTAATTTACTTAGTCCATTGGGCATAACACCATCCCCCAAAAACTGGCAAAATCTCCATGACATAACGCCGCGTCGCACGCCGCGGGGGACGCCGCGTGCACCGCCGCGTCCGACGCGGCGTCCAACGCTGCATCTCGAGCAAACGCGCGTAAAAACGCTTCTCCGTAAACGCTCTCATACATTGACATATGTTTGAATTTGAAGCGGCCCGCGTCGCTCGACGCGCCGCCCGACGCGCCGCGTCTCCAGAAATGAGGCCTTAGAGTCCCGGGTTTGGATCTCGGTAGAAGCAAATATTTGTGAAATGAGCATGGACATGTTTCCGAGTCATGGATGTTTGATGTATATAATAAGTATTTATTCATAATATGTAGTATGCAGGGTGTAAACCACCTCATCACCAAGCCATCAACCAAGCATTCTGTACATCAAACAATGTACCTTTTAGCAAAAAATAATTGCTGGGGAGCGACTATTGTTTTGTGGTAGAACTCAACGTAACGCACTTCAAAGATTAAGCTGATGGATGGATTGAATAGTATGGGCGTCGTAGAGGTGGTAATAATTTTGCAGTAGAAACTTGTATTAAAAAAACTTGTCAAAAAAATGAAACTTTGACCCCTGAAAAATATTTTATTTTATTTCTTGTCTCTGTACATCGTGATCAGTTTCGATTTTGTTTTTTTTTTTTCATGTCGCCACGGGGGTACGTATCATAATCCCGAAACTTCATAATACCTATGATTGAAATACCGACGTCCAAAACATCGAAGTTCAAAATACCGAAAGTTTTAAATGCCGATAGTCGTTATATCGAAACACAAAATACCGATGTTCAAATGGCCGAAAGGACAAAATCCCTAATGGACGAAATACCGAATTGACGAAATCCCGATGGATGAAATCCCGAATTGACGAAATCCCGAATGAACGAAATACCGATGGTTGAAATACCGATGGATGAAATCCCGAATGGACGAAATTTCGAATGGACGAAAACTTTTATTTAGTAACGTATTATTTGACAAACAATTAATTATTTATCGTTTTATGTCATAAAACAACGTTTGAAACAAAGATATTAACTGTGGAATTCCATTAAAAAAAAGAAATAAAGAAATAATTATGGTTTCCTATAAGCACAAATTTTGTGACAGAAATGAATCGCTGCAGAACCGACTCCACGTAGTCTTTCTGCCCTACCCCGAGAGTGTAATTTAAGCCCGCGTAGGCGCGGAAGGGGGAGGCGGGCCGCGAGCTGAGGAGCAGGTGGCTTTGACACTTGCCGCCGCGGCTGAGGCTGGCCGGCTTCAGCCGGCCAGCAAGCCGAAGCTGCGGTGGTGAGTGTTAAAACCCTCTGCGACGTTAAGCTCGCGTGTGACCGCCTGAGCCCCGCAGCGTCGATTGCATGCTTGCTGCATGCTTGCTGCATGCCTGCTGCATGCTTGCTGCATGCTTGCAAATCGTTTTTCTCGGAAACGGTGACTATTTCGGGATTCTGAACTACGGGATTTTGAACTTCGGGATTTTAAACTTTCGGGATTTTGAACTTCGGTATTTTAAACTGTCGGACAAATGAACTTTCGGGATTTTGAACAACGGGATTTTGAACTACGGGATTTTATACTCCGGGATTTTGAACTTCGGGATTTCAAACTTTCGGTCTAATGAACTTTCGGGATTTTAAACTTTCGACCAAACAACCATTCGGCGTTTTAATTTTCGGGATTTCGTCCATCGGTATTTTAAAATTCGGTCTTTTAAAATTCGGGATTATGATACGTACCCCGCCACGGATATCGTGATCAGTGGGTAACACGATAACGAGGGAAACGGATAACGATATCAGTGGATACAACTCGCCGTGATCCGTGACTAACGTGTTCTGATACTGTGATCGGTGGAGACATACCCATCTATACACCAACCTAAACAAGCTCAACTTGATTAATTTCATGTAATCCAATTTGATTAATTTCATATTCGTCAGAGGTCATTCCTAACTTAGAAAGTTGTATACATGATTAGCTTCCGCCAGCAGCTTCATTTGGTTGAAGTGTGATTATTATCCCATGGAATCTGACTACTGGGGTAAAAAGTATCCTATCATCCAGATTATAAACAATCTGTGTGCAAAATTTCATCCAAATTCGTTCAGTCGTTCTTGCGTGATGAAGTAACAAACATCTATTCATTCGCATTTATAATGTTAGTAGGATTTTAATTCTGTAAAATATCAAATGGATTTACGACTGTAGTCGTAAATCTAATTCACTAAAACATACAAAAAAAAACATATACATATACCGCAATCTTGTTAAGAGGAAATGTCGTGATAAAAAATTGCAATCGACGAAGCAAACAGTCCTCTTCTAATACACACGTAACAATAATTTATCGGAACAGAGTGTTCAAGGAAACCCATTGTAAAAATAATGGTTTAGGGGAGCGACCCCTGATGTCGGCAGTCCCAGCGATTACCAAATCAAACAAGTCCATTTGGACCCTATGCTTGACAAAGTTGATCGCTTTAAGGTTCTTGAGAAGGTTCAATAATTCTAGGTTCACCGTGGGTTGTGATTTGTTTTTGAGATTATAATGATCTTTTAGAAATTATATGCTATCATATAAAGGCTGTAAAACACCTCTTCACGAATCCGAAAGGCATTTGTTCTCCCCATCACTGCGATGTTTTTTTTGTTCTACACCATACCTGGGAAACTTTTAGTTACGGAGATATGGGGGGTCAAAGTTACATCTTTTTGACAAGTTTCATTTTTAAATAAAAAATATTTTTGTAAGATTTTAACTTTTAAGACCTCCCCGACCCCCGTACTATTCAACACATCCATCAGTACAATATTTTAAGCGCGTTACATTGAGTTCTACCACAAAACATGATTTATAACCTTAAAAAAAACGTTGTTTAAAAAGTAAATTTTACTGTCAGTTTTAGAAATTTCAGTCTCTAGAAAGTCCATAAAATGTTGTTCAAAACAAAACTATCTCAATAATCTGCCTAGCTCTTTCTCAAATATGTTTTTGTCAGCTTTCAATATAGCTGGATGCTGCTGAATCAGTACTTGACTAGGAATATCTTGCCCTCCACAACCGAGAAGCAAGTGAACTCTAACAAGATTAAATCTAGGTTACTCCCATAACTAAATTCATCACACAACATCCAGAATTTCATGACCCATAGCCAAGACAGCAGTAAACTGGACACAATGCTACTACCTTTTTTATCTCTTCAGATAATTTTGAAGTACCCATCTAAGTACTTTACGAGCTTGTAAAGCCTAACCCGTTTCGGTTGTAAAAAGTTTAATAACTAAATAGGTTATACGATTTTGTTACACCGACGATGTTATCCGAGTCTTAAATTGGGTCTCTAAGTTTTATTCGGAGATTAAAATCTCTAGTTGTACAGGATCGCAATAGAAAATGATTGCGCGGAGAGATAACTTGACGTGCTAAATTCGGACGATCTAAGAATTAATTTTAGTTTACGCCAAGAGTAGGTACCTGAGGGAAGTGGTGGCCCGGTGGTGGCGGTCCCGAATTACAAGCAGCAAGATGAGGGTTTAACTTAGGCAGGTACATTAATACCAGCCTATTACTGCCCCACTGCTGGGCAAAGGCCACTTCTCTACAGATAAGGCACGAGCATTGATCATCACGCTTGCCCACGACGATTTTTCGATTTCAGACTTATACTAATTATAAGTTCAAGTTTCCTCGCGATGTTTTGCCTTCACCAATGTGTTTGATGTCCAAGATAAACTTAGAAAGTAGGTATGAATTGAAAAAGTCTCATTGGCGGTTCATGCATGAGAGGCGAGGTAAATTAAGGCGTGAGGAAGGCAGCATGTCCTAGAACCAAAATTCGAAGACATGTGACATCTACCGACCCGCACTGGGGCTATGTGGTGGATTATTGCTAATTCCCTCTCATAGAGTGGAGGCCTATGTTCCAGCAGTGGGAACATTATAGGCTGAATATGATGATAAATAAAGGGTGTAAAAAATTTCTAAACGAAGCCGAAAGGCACTTGTTCTTGCGTAAAGTTAGTTTGTAGCTCAGAATGCTTGGTTGACGCCTTCGTGATGAGGTTGTTTACACCCTGTATTATAATTACCTATGTTATGCACTCGATACTTAACGAAATCACTAAGTTAGCACAGTGGACGACCAACAGCTTTTACGCGACGAATAATTTTGTCTTCAACACCTTGTGAAAAAACTAGAAACCAAAACAGCAAAAATAACAGCAACATGCAAAGATATACACTGGCGAAAATTCGGCCTTTTTATTGCATTCTGAGTCACAAGAGAGCCTTAATTTAATATGGCCTGCTCGATTTGTTTACAAAGGAAAAATTTATTCATGAAATTTGTTTTGGAGGGTCCAAGCCTGCTTGGATAAAAATAAACTTTCCTGGCGTGGGTTACTTTGACCCAGGATCCTTTCGGGCAACAATGTTCTTCATATTTTTTCGGTTACGTCTTGTTTTTTTGAGTGTTCTTGGGATTGCTATAAATATCATAATTGATTGTTTATAGTAGTTGAGATTTAGTGGAGTGGAGTTAGTTTGGTTAGCAAAGTGATAAGGATTTTTAACAGACTTCTAAAAAACGAGGAGGTTCTCAATTCGGATGTTTCTATATATTTTTTTTAATGTTTGTTCGGGCATAACTCCGTTGCTTGCCAACCGATTTGGAAAATTATTTTTTTGTAGGAAAGGGTATTCTTTCCATTTTTCCATCCTTTATCTGATGATGGAATCTTGGCCAAATCGAGGAAACTCTTCAAATTTTTTATGAAAACGTGTTGCGATTTTGGTATTTTCTACAACAAATGAAGCATTTGCGTTTGATAAGAACCATTCTACCATCAGATCTGACGATGAAGCCAAGAGTCACGGAACTCCATTATGAGACAATGAACCCTAGTCGTGTTTGGGCTTGTTGTAATTGTAACGGTATGCACTTTCCATGTATATCAAGCATATGTGAACCACTAAAAAGTGAAGTCGGTGACAAAAAAACTAAATCAATCAAACAAAGGTCACCGAATTCAGAAGCTAAAGTTATTTTTCACATTTTTGTTTTTTTTTAAGTCTGTTTTATTTTTTGCAATAAAGTTTTAATATCAGATAATGTTGTGTGCCATTGCCAGTTATATAGAGATAGTATTACTTATGAAACATTGTGAAGAAACTAAGATGTCGTAGCACCATAAAAAATTAAAGAGAACCATCCCACACACTTCCCCAGAGAAGAGGCCTGTTACAAAGAAGTGGTAAAATTGGTTTATGATGCTTATGTTTGCTTTTAACTTTCTTGCAAGATGTATCAAAACCATCGTCACCAAAAACGGTTGCGAGTACGATATTTTTACAACAAAGTAAGAGAAACAACATTATATCAACACGAGTAGAGCATTTCAATCTGTTTGCTCTTCCAAAACCTATCTTTAACTCTTAATCTCAGCACTAAAGTAATACCACCATCTGCCCAGCCATTCCCCAAGTATTTTTCTCAGTATGGGTCAGCTTCAAGTCTAAACGGATGCAGCTGAATCCCAGTATTTTACATGGAACGACTACCTATCTAACCTCCACAACCCGGTTAGTACCGGGTAATACAATACTCCTTTGGAAAATTGGTTGTCAGACTTTGACTACCTGTAACGACTGCCAAAGATCTACAAATGGGGGCCGGAATTAACAGCTTGACGTGGTGCACTAAAGTAACAACACTTAATAAAATTAAACCTTTGTGTAATTTAATGATTAGACTTTCTACGGGAAGCGAATAAAAACATTGTACAGTTAAAAAGTCAACAGGGGCTAAACCAACAGCGTTGGTACTACAAACGGATATTAACAAAAGATCCTCTTTTTTAACGCAATATGAATCTAAAAATTTGCGGAAACCTTCATAAATAACTTGGTATGAAATGTTGGATTTCTCGGTTTGTGGTTTGGCTTCAACTTTTCAAGGTGGATTGGGAGGCCCATAAGTGAGAAAACATGTTTTTGTTTACGGTGATTTTCTTTGACCTTGGATTTATTTACTCAGCAGAGGCGACACTGACCCAGATTTGCAATGTTAGAACCTTGAATATGGTTTCAGACGATTTAGATATAATGCTAAAATTCTGAGATTAAGATGTTGCATTCTGAAATTTTGCAATATTAATATCTGTCAGATTTTTAACTGTTTTTCTGTATATAGTTATGAAATTAAGTGATGAATTCATATCGTCCTTTTGAGCACTAAAATAACTCACTCGCTCACACTCAATTAGACATTATTAGGTACCAGTTTCAATAGGTATTCGATTAATTCAGAATCAAATTTTATTCAGTACAGAGCGATGTTTTATTCACATATACTGAGAAATTAATCATTATCTTTATTGCGAGTATCCTCGTACGAAATAATTTAATTGTCCATTTATTTTCACCTGCATAATAAACTAAAGCACCTTTTCGTAATTTTGTACGTCAGCTCTTTGGACAATATTTTCTTCAAACCACGTGATTCATATTCATATCAACCATAGTATGACAAGCTCCTATTATTCAACAAAGAAACAGATGACTCACAAATTTTCAACCCCGCCTGACTCAAACCAGAAAATTAAAATACATTTTTAAAATCATTTGGCACTGTTACAGTCAGACAAATAGATCTGTCTGCATTCTAAAACAAAAGACTACGTTATCCAATTTGCAGTAATAAAATTGAGAAAGTCTGAAGTCCGTATTATTTGTGAATCAAGATTTTAGTGGTTGAGACTGCCAAACGGTGCTGTATCTGCTGCAATATCCTGCCTGTCCCGACTGGATTAAGTTCGTATATAACTAGTACATATTGTTGTAGGAAATTGTTTCCAGCTTAGAAGTTCAGTTAATTGTTTGTGTGAACTTGGCTCGGAATTCGTGGTGCATTTTGTCGGTGAAATCTTAATTAGTTTTCAGGGATGGAAGTGCAATTTGTTTTTTAGTGGCAGTGTTCGAAAAGTGGTGGGATTATTTACAAACTTAAATTCAGGGTTTTACGTATTTTATGTAATTAGGTTATTTGACAAGAAGTCGTAAGTATGATAACTGCAGCTAAGTTTTGGTTAAAATTTGACATTTTGCCTTACTTGGCTTCCTTACTTGGCCTTAATTCTCTGGGCCAGTTGTCAGGCCCAGAGAATTGGCCAAAAAGTCATAAGTTTGATCCCAAACTTCATCAACTAACATTAAATTAAATATTAAAAAAAATCCATAGGGTCTTTACCTAATAGTTACATTATTCCACTAGTCAAGCCCTTTCATTTGATACCCAATTACCCATAGTGAGTGAGTTGTGAAAAAAATGTAATTTATCATGTTGTGGTGGCGGCCATCTTGGATTTTAAATTTATCATAGCGTATAATATTCTACTAGTCAAGCCCTTTCATTTGATACCCATATTGAGGGAGTTGTTGAATAAATATGTAATCGGCCATTTTATGGCGGCGGCAAATCAAACTTATAACACCCCGTCGTTTTTGCGTCAGGGGTTAAAATATTAACTGATAGTTAGAAATGTTAAGTTTCACACAGACACAATTTAATAGTATATTTCATTTTACGCTATAAAGCCTTGAATATGCTATACTCAAGTCTTATTAAATAATTCTACAGAATACAAGCTCATGAATTCCTCACCAAGTTACTACTAACATCTTCAAGCCATAAACAAAACTAATCACTAAAACAAAGTACATAAGAAAACTTTATAAACACATGAAATAAATATCAATCTTTGCCAGTTACGAACTTAAGTCTTGGTAATCTTTCAAGTTATTTTTTTGTGAGCAAACGTGACCTGATACCATTACGTTAATACCTGAAAGTTTGGCGGGCAAAGTATAGCGAGACTATAAATATTCGCACGGAACTCACGCACGGTTTGGTAGTCCGGGAGATAGTTTGGTGGAAAAGTATTGTATCTTCTATTGTTGTTTAATAAAAACAAAAATTAAAAAATGTCTTTTAATAACTCCGATGGGTATTACTATCAAGTTAAATACATACTCTTTCCGTATCTAGAATCAAAATTAAAACAAATGTCGTCAAATGGTTTAGCAGATACCTTGACGTGTTGGATTGACATAATTTTAGAACTGTCTAAACCAAATCTACATCTACACTTCTACACTCAGAATATATTACTTATAAAGATGAAAAATTAGTATTTTTGTGTGTGTGTGTGTATGTTTGTAATGAATAAAGCCAAAAACTACTGTGCACATTTCAAAAAATCTTTCACCATTAGAAAGCTACATTCACCCTGAATAACATAGGCTGCATTTTATCCCCTTACTCCCACTGGAACGGAAACTGGGCAGGTGAAACCGGTACATTATAAAGAGCCATTTTAGTAATGTATAATTCATAAAATGTCTTTTTGTATTTACTTACTTGATCGCATTATCTTCTTGTAGAAGACTGTCGCAGACTAAATAAAATCTTCAGTTATAAAAAACCCTTCACATACTAAATTATTTTTGATTCGTAAAAACTGCTCTATTTCTTAGGTAAAGTAGCCGCAAGCACTACTGATGTTGGTCTTGGGTTATAATATTCTCAGGTCGGAAAAAGTGTCATTGAATTGGTCCATTAGGAATTTCTGAGCACTAGCGAAGCCAATTCAGATCAACATCTTCTTTATTTTACGCAATTTTCTCTTAAGAAATCATAGTTTTCTTTGGTACATCAAGCCTTCCTAGCTCCTATCCTAAGAGTAAAGTTTCAGGAACTTAATAACATCCTAGACTGGAGCGCAGACCACGCGAGCTTTGCTAAATGAAATATGTCATGATTATGTTGTTACTTGTACGTTGTCAAATTGAGCTCATATGCCGAGAACTTGCATTTTGTATTATATTGCTTGCAATGTTGCTGCGGGATTTTCTGGAAAAATGCCTTGTCTGGCTTTTTATTAATAGGTAAAAAGTCGGTTGGTCGCTGCTCGGAGTGCAAGTACACTTAAAAATCTTGTGTAAGACTAGACACCCGTGTTGTTAGTCCCGTGTTAGGTATAAGTTTGTAATACGCTAGTTTCCATCATCAGTAAATTGCAAATCTATTCAGTCCATCAGTCAGGGGCCGTCTCCACGAGCGAGAGAATCGCAGCGATTGTATCGTCCTTGCCACGTTTTTCTATACACTCTTTTGGGGCATCTCCACGAGCGAGAGAATCGCAGCGATATTTTCCTATAGAAATACGTCAAATCGCCGCGATTCTCTCGCTCGTGGAGACGGCCCCTTACAGTATTGGAAAATAATGGAGACAATTGTTTTTGTAAATCAATGAATTGACAAAGATTAAACGCATCAAAACTCGCAAATACTAAAAAATATACCACGGCGTGACTTATTGAGAATTTTAAAAGCTTAATACGTACTTTTGACAATTTTGAATTTAGTAATAAAAAAATACTGGTTCAATTTTTTTTTTAATAATCTGACGGAATAATTCAATTTATTCAGTCTACAAGCCTATTAACTTGACTTAGAGAAAACTAATATATTGACAGATTTTGAAAATGTAGAGAGGATGAGTGAAAAGCGAGCGGCTTTGAGTTTAAGTAGATTTGAATGGCGATCTTTGACAGTCGCTAAGTAGTCAGTGGCAAAACGGAAATTTCTTCAACTAGCTTCGTTATCTTAGACTTCGTTGAATTATTTGTTAATTTGAAGACGAAAATTCCGTTTTTTTGTGAAAAAGGTCTTAGTCGGTCTAAAAAATTCTCCGTAAATTTAATTTAATTAAAAAACATTTTCTTAAATAATTGTAAATTATACATATTTTTGCTCTTATTTTATGAAACAACATTTTTTGCGTATTTTGTTTAAAGAAACTGTTTAGTATGTTATCATTTATAGTGCTCTCTTGTGAAACATTTGTTGTCTTTATAGACTTTCTAAAGTTGTACTTCGTTAATGTTTCTATGAAGTTTGTTCAAACGTGCCTTATTAAGTCTAAATTATGTTTATTATCTTCAAGAAACTTCTGAAAACATAGTGTGTGTTTTAATTTTATTTTATTAACTAATAAATTTCACAAAGTTAAGAACCTTTATAGTTAAAGGATGTCTTAACCATCTTTTAATAATTTTACTGCTATATAAATGCAATTTAATTTATGTTAGTTTTAGCTTTTTAAAGGTAGTTGCGGAGCTAGCATTATATTGCAATCGCTCCCCTGTGGGTCATATAGATAGAGTAAAGTGTTCATAGCAAACAAGGAGATCTACACTTCATGAAAAACGCTGCTTTTCTGTAGAAATATATATATTCAGAGCTTTTATTGATAACTTGATTTGAAATTTGTCAATTGTGGAAAAACCTCCAACGTATCGTGCTCAAAAGATTCATACTTGCTTTTTTTTTTTGGAAAAAAGTCAGCCGGATAAAAAAACAGCTACTTTAGAGAGTTATGACGATTATACCCTGACTAATAAATTATTATTTATATGTTGTTTTTTTATTATTTACATGTTTTAGCAAAATTCTGCTGTTGGTCAGCAGTAGTTTATTTCAGAAATCCAGAAAAAGCAAGGTGTCCCTCATTAGCTGCCTAGCCTTTTCCCAACTATGTTGGGGTTGGCTTCCAGTCTAACTGGGTGCAGCTTAATACCAGTATTTTACATGGCGCGACTGACCTCCACAACCCAGTTAATACTGGGTAATATGATACCACTTAGTAACACTGGTTGTAAAAAGCATCAAGACGTCACTACAGGCTCTAAAAGATGTACGAGTATATGTCAACGTAAAATTGTCAAACACGTTAGATCTTAATATAACTAGAGAGATTGTTTCGTGTTATTGGTTTGTGATTGAGAACTCTCGAAAGATTGTCAAACGAACATACTGCTTATAATATAACGCATTATTTTTCGGTAGATTGTAATCTATCGAAGTGAAACCGTAACATTTGAAATGTATGCGATGGAAGTCAACTCGCGCGGTGTGCAGGAGGGAGAGGGATGGAGGGGTCCCCCTCGCCCCATGGTACCACTCTCATGAAAAGATAATGTACCATTCCTGAGAAATATCGATTAATATACCTTAACCTCAAAACACTTTATATCGCCCTAAAAAGCGTAGTCGACGAAGCCCCGCTACACGGGGCCCCTATTTCTGTCTGCAGGGTTTAAAGGAACCAAACTAACTTAACGTGGAGGTGCCACAAGTCCCGATTATGCGTCAGTGATACTTCCGTCGCAAGCATTTCCCAATATTACGGTTTCACTTCGATAGATTACAATCGAAAAATAAAACGTTATATTGTAAGCAGTATGTTTAGTTGACAATGTATCGAGAGTCTATAATCTCGCTAGAGAGATTACAAACGTACGTGTTAGATTATTTTACGGCGACATTATATAGACAGTCCGTCACATCAAGCTGCAACAATCTGTCAAAAATAGATTTTCAACTTTTATCGCTACAGCGTCAGCGTTCAGCTCAAGGTAGATTTGGAGAAAAAAAATGAACTTTCCACCCCGACGAAGTCAGCGAATTAACCAGTAGATCAAAGTGGAAGCCGATTCAGGCATATGTTCCTATCGAATCATCTCAGTTTCGGGAACAATAAATAAGCCTAACTCTCTTCCAAATACGAAATCTGTATTTGGATAGTAACAAAAATAAAAAACAACACACACTTCAAACTTTAATAAAAACATACGAAAAATAAAAATGACCTAGATATTCCAGGAGAATATTCCAGAAAGTGTTTCAGTTTAAAACATAAGCTGTCATATTACTGAGCAGGTAACCCCTCGGATATTGCACTTGAGTAAATCGTCTTGCGAAGAAATATTACGTAAAATTGCCTCGCATGGCGCAAACTTGTGTACTGTCGAGTTACGTGAAAGATTTTTATTCTTTTTTGGTTCACAGTTTGTTTGAAATTGCATCATTATAAAAGCGCATATGGAGCAGCAGTGGCCCAGTGGTGGCGGCCCCGACTTACGAACAGTAAGTCGTGGGTTCAAACCCAGACAGGCGCATTACTTTGTATAATTTATTTCCTCACCACTGCTCTCAAAACGGTAAAGGAAAACATCGCGAGGAAATCGGCATGTCCTAGAATCAAAAATTCGAAGACATGTGACATCTACCAATCCGCACTGGGCCCGCGTGGTAGATTATAGCCCATTACCTCTCATTGAGAGGAGGCCGTGTCCCAGCAGTGGGAACATTATAGGCTGATGATGATGAAAAAGCGCTTGGATCTTAATGCACACAGGTAAGGAGTGGATTCCCTGCCTGCGTCGGTTGGGTTAGCTCAATCCATCGTCGACCTCGCCTCACTCCTTGATTAAGGTCAAGAATAAACTCATTTACAATATTATAAAAAAGTAGTCTTTTTCTAGTTCTTGAAATTTGTTTTAACACAGACAACATTATTTTGGGTCAATCCATCTAAAACACAACTATTTAATTATAAGAATCTTCTTGGTTACATCGCAGTACCCTCAACCAGCCTGAGAGTCTGTGGGAGCATTTATAACTGAGAACTTAATATGATTCCAATCACTACTTATTTACTTACCCTCTGCTACCTCTGATACCTCTTTAGTATACCATCCATCTACATTTGCAACCAAGTGTGAGTCAAGTCTTCGTTGAGATTATACTTATTTTTCTGCATCCTTTATTTCTGGACATAGCATCGGCACGTCACCCTTTTTTCTTGTGCCATATTCTTCTCTAAATGCTACTAGACCATCGTTTTTTTTTATTACTGTCTCATCCACTTCTTCTAGAAAGAGCCAATTAGGTGTGTTCACTTCATTATGTCACTGTTTAATATCCTACCTACCTACTTATTTATTTATTTAACAATTTATGTACACACTAAATATAGAGAAAAAGAAAGGAACAGAAAATAGTACAAAGGTGATGCTTGTTTCTAAACAAAATCTCTTCCAGCATACCTGCAAAAGGAGATTCCTACCAAAAAAAGAGATGTAGACATAGTGTGTAAAAGAAGGAGAAAAAATACAAACAGCATAAAACAGATTAAATATACAACCTTATTTTTTGTTTATACTAAACCCGAAAAGGGGTCATTGTACTCATTATTTTGAACAACTTTTTCTATGGGACGAACCCTGAAATCGCGAAAAAAAAATCAGCTGTTCCCTACATTTATGTTCGCATAACTCGTCAAAATGTAGGGAACAGCTGATTTTTTTTTCGCGATTTCAAGGTTCGTCCCATAGAAAAAGTTGTTCAAAATAATGAGTACAATGACCCCTTTTCGGGTTTAGTATAAACAAAAAATAACCCTGTATACAATATAAGAATACCTACTCATAAATACTACAAATATACTATACTAATTATACAAACTTACTACTCACTATAAAAACAATAAAATAGATAACAAATAGTAAATACTTATGCAATTATGACGATATGGATAGGTAATGTTCTTTCACTCTTCTCTTAAAAACTGCACTGTTTGGCAGTCTCTAATGTCAGGCGGAAGTGAATTCCACAACCGGACGGCGTGGACAGTGAAGGAATAGGAGTAGAAGTCGGTAGAGTGTGGAGGAGATTTGAGGAGGTTCCTAAGATGCGACCTGCAAGGAGCATCAGAGGGACGAGAGTAGGAAAACCGTTCCCCCAGATAGGATGCCGTTTTAGGGTTGTGTAGGATGTTAAATAGCAGACACAATATCCGAGAGTTCCTGCGAAGTCGAATCGGAAGCCACTTGAGCATTTTGCGAAAATGAGAACCACCTTATAGTTGATGTTCATTTTCATCATCATTTTCTTGCTCTCATCCCAGATAAGATAACAATATGATACTCATTTTCACAAAAACTGGCACTTAAAAATCAAATAGAACCGCACACACACACACGCACACTCACTCTCATACACACACTCACACTCATACACATACACACTCACACTCATCACTCACACACTTTTACACTATTTTTCTTGTTTTAGAACTTAATGTTATCCTGTTTTAAATAAAATTAAAATAAACAATAATAATAAAGTTAGAAATTAAAATTAAGTATAAGTTTAATAACCCACATATTTGTTACTGCTGTAATTATTGTGCTATGGAAGAGCGGGGTCTCCTAACACAGGCAAAATTTGCTTAAAATGAGTCCCTAAACACTACCACCCATTTTTGTAACAAATTTCGTGAATAAATCTTTTTGTATTTGTATTTGTATTTGTATCCCAATTCATTTGGGGCCTTTGTAGCATGTCTTCTACTATCCTGCTGTTTTAGTCGTCATCTCATCAGACACCTCTTTTCTTGGCAAATCATCAATGAAATTGAACGATCAGAAAATCATGAATGTATTCAACTCTGTCTAACTCTTCTGGGTACACCTAAAGACTTAATGTGGTACGCGATAATAGGTACATTGTGTTGTTTATTTTTTCTGTGTTTATGTGGGTTTAACTGTGTTTGTTGTGTTTCCCGAGCTGGTCACTAATAGAGCAATTAGTACTAATTGTTTGTAGTATTTCTCTGTTCATTATTTTTAACTAGTTACCCTCCGGGGGTATGTTTCAGTGGAGGTTGGGGATCGCATATGTGGAATTGTGCGCTCAGAGTGTACGTCTCTTGAAATTTTTTATAGGCAATGGAGTTCTTTGTTTATTTCGAGCTGAAAAGCTTTATTTGGGAATGATTACTCTTTGTCTACCTATTTAGTTGTTGTAATAAGTCATAAACGTCCGATGAGAACAAATCACAGTAGTATACCTACATTGATTTTGTGCCTAACACACTACACATAACACATAAAAAAATAAAAAATAAAATGAAATGATTTATCTATCTATCTATCTACATACACTACCACCACACATGGCCACCATTTATTAAATCGGTTCAATAGCTTGCAAGACAACCGAAACTTTCTGTTTTAGCCTCACTTACTCAGTTATAAAAGCAGACTATTGTTATACATAAAACATTTTTGCAAAATATAAAACCGACTTCAAAAAAAATAAACAAACAAACAAAATAACTTTAGCTTTTATCACTTTTTTGTTTTTTTTTTAAGTCGGTTTTATTTTTTGCAAAAACGTTTTTATTTTTCACTTTTTGGTGGTTCTCATGTGCTTGATGCACATGGAAAGTGCATACCGTTACAATTACAACAAGCCCAAATACGACTAGGATACATTGTCTCATTATGGAGTTCCGTGACTTTTGTCTTCATCATCAGATCTGATAGTAGAATGGTTCTTATCAAACGCAAATGCTTCACTTGTTGTAGAAAATACCAAAATCGGTACGTTATCCTATCAAATTTGAAGAGTTCCCTCGATTTCGCCAAGACTCCATCATCAAATCCCGACTTGGTGGCTATGGGACCATTTGGAAAGTATACCCTTTCCAACAAAAAAAATATTTTTCAAATCGGTTTGCAAGCGACGGAGTTATGCGCGAAGAAACAGAAAAAAATAACAATAATAGAAACATCCGCATTGAGAACCGGACCTTTTTGAAAAGTCGGTTAAAAACATTTCTAGGAGTGTCGTAATACCGATTTTTGACGGGATCTTATTCATCATCTGCCTAGCTTTTTCCCAACTTTGTTGAAGTCGGCTTCCAATCGAATCTGATGCAGCTGAATACCAGTATTTTACATCGAACGACTACCTATCTGACCACCACAACCCAGTTAGTGCTGGGTAACACGATTCCCCTTGGTATTACACAGCTATTTTAAAAGCCATTTGACGACAATTATTAACTTGCATTAACTTGTTATCCATTTTCTTGGCTTGCTTGATCACACACATCGCACCGCACATTTAGCCAGCAACCTATAGGGACCTGCAACACCTGTTTCTGTCCCTCTTCAAAATCCACCATACAGAGAGAGAGAGAGAGGTTCTATCCCTCTCATTCTCCCTTTCACTTTGAGGTGATAAATAATTGTTCAAATGTACCTTACTAAAACACTTTTAACCTGTAATATATCACTGAAAGTAAAGGTAAAAGATTTAAGGGCGCAGAACAATGCTGTCCCTACCTCTGGATCGTTATCGTCCCCTGTTATGTTGGCTGAAAGTCCCTTTAGCTCATTTTAAACATGTTCTTTGTGGGTTTAAAATCTTTTTTTTAATATGATTTGTACCATGATTATTTTTTTTTATGGGTAAGTGTAAGAGGAATGAATTTTGGTGACAGCAAAGTGTGGTGTAATGAGCCTTCATTTCTTTTTAAATATAATAATGTTTTACTTCTACCTAACCTGATGGGGTAGTGGTAATCTATGGTGTGGTTGATAACGCAAGTACCTTTACCTAAATTCACTCGCGATGCTGACTTCCATATACGGCTTAAGGTGAATTTCACGGTGTCCAAATAACCACTACTTACCGAATAAAGTCATCTTTTTGGTGAACCTTAGTGTATCGAAGGCAAAAAAATTAAACAATTATAAAACATGGTTGGTCCGAAATTCTCTGCTTCGTGAACTCCGTTCAATGAAGATGGCGTGTAACAACAAGGAAATTTTAGTTACTAACACCAGTTGTTTAAGTATTTACTTATTGTAATAACATACTATGGATTCCGTGAATCTGCAATAAATCGTTTTTTTTTTATTTACTTGAAATCTAGGTAAAAACAATAAATCTTTAGTGTAAGCACCTCCCACACAAGAAAACTTTTGAACTTTTTAAAACCTAACTTACTACAAAATCAATTTTAGTTTAAAACTGTTTTATTGCACAACTTTTTTCAAATTTAAACGAACTGTTTGTTTTAGATTTAAAAGAAAAACAGATTTTGTTAATATGGTAGGTTTCTCTTAATTAAAAAAACTTTATTTTGAGTGTTTAGGATCGTGGGCTTTAAATTTTTGCCTTAATTAATAAAAATATTTTTAAAGTATAGAAAACTAATCCTAGACTTTACTAATCTTAACCTTTGATTATTTTATTTCTAATTTATTTTTTCGGAAAGGTCGACGAAGGTTTAAAAGGAAAATTACATTTTCTCTAAAACACAGATGAAAATTCATCAGATAGCTGAAGAAACCTTGAGAAAGTCATTGTATCCCATAACAATGTAAGTGGACATTTAAAATAAATTTGAAAAATGGCTTTTCCCTGCCAACTCTCTCTTTTCGTATCAAATTGACACACCCTTTGTAAACACTTTGTGTTTAATAGACGTGTTAATAGTATCTCATCCATACATTAAATAGTGTGATAAGAGCAGTGCCTGCACGAAAGGTATGGTATGGCGGTGAGTCAATAGAGTGATTGGATCAACAGAAATCTAAAGGCACCAACTAATATTTTATTAGAGTACCAAGGTCACCAACGTAGCCCAAAGAATTGCCAAACTTAAGTGGCAGTGGGCAGGGCACATTGGTCGCAGAACGGATGGCCGAAGGAGCCGAAAAGTTCTATAGTGGCGACCGCAACCTGGAAGACGATGCGTTGGAAGACCTCCCACTAGGTGAACCGATGACCTGGTGAAGGTTGCGGGAATCCATTGGATGCAAGTCGCACAGGACAGGTCAATGTGGCGACACTTGGGGGACGCCTATTTCCAGCAGTGGACGTCTTTCGGCTGAAATGATGATGATGATGACCTCCCACTAGGTGAACCTCATCGGTCCACCTAGTGGGAGGTCTTCCAATGCATCGTCTTCCGGTTCGCGGTCGCCACTCCAGAACTCTTCGGCCCCATCGGCCATCCGTTCTGCGAGCAGTGTGCCCTGCCCACTGCCACTTAAATTTGGCAATTCTTCGGGCTACGTTGGTGACCTTGGTTGTTTTGCGGTCTTGAGTCTGTCAGTTATGTTATTAAAAACTGTTTGACCCGTATTTTTTCTTTTAATACATAAACCAAAATTGACGAAGATACGACGCTTTTAAAATTCTCAAAACGTCACGCCTTGGTATACATTTTAGTGCGTTCTAATCTAACGTCATGAGCCCCAAACTCCTGAGTTTTGATGCGTTTTATCTTTGTCAATATTCATTGATTGACAAAAACAAAAAATACATGTCCATTATTTTCCAATTCTCTAACTGACTTACTAAATACGAGTAGATTTGCAATTTAAAACTATTATACTATCGCCATGGCTATACACCGTTTATAAAACATTTTCATCTACCCACTCCATAACTTCCCAAACAAATAATACCACACGACAGCCCACTCTAAATAAACCCAGAATTTCTTTTACGCGCGCATTTTACATGACATGGAGGCATGCAAATGCTGTCCATAACGGAGCAAACCGAATTATGCGTCAGCTTAAAAGCGTTTATCGGTCGACGTCATTTAATACTGCTGAAAGCCTCTCGGGGTGTTAATGATATTAGATCCCACAGTTTGGATATACATTATGGACACGAAGTTGAGATATGGGTAGGTTTTGGTAAGATGTATTTGACGTGACTCCAAAATGTTTGTTACCAACTAAAAATTAGTGTCGCCATTCGGGTCACCGAATGGCATAGCGGTAGTGAGGTTGCTTAACGTTTTTAGGCTCCTGGGTCGAATCCCGGTAGGAGCAAGTGTTTGTGTGATGAGCATGGATATTTGTTTCCGAGTCATGAATGTTGATGTATAATAAGTATGTATTTACAAATAATAAGTATATACAGGGTGTAAACCACCTCATCACAAAGCCGTTAACCAAGCATTCTGTGTAGAATATCAATTATCTGATGTCCACGACAGAAGCCTTGCTTAGTGTGGCACTATATGGCGCTGTGTGTAATGTCCAGTATTATTTTATTTACGACCCGATTGGCATAGTGGTAGTGACGTTGCCTTACGTTCTTAGGGTCCTGGGTTCGAATCCCGGTAGGAGCAAATGTTTGTGTGATGAGCACGGACATTTGTTTCCGAGTCATGGATGTTTATATGTATAATAAGTATGTATTTACAATCAAAAAAGATATATTTGTATTATATCAACTATCTAGTGTCCACAACACAAGCTTTGCTTAGTGTGGCACTAGGTGGCGCTGTGTGTTAATGTCCAGTGATATTTATTTATTTATTTTATTTATTTGGCTGAGTTGAAAACGACACATATAATAAATTTTCTTATAAAGAAATCGCCCAAAAAAATAAAACGCACAATCGCCAGAAATGTCACACAATTAAGACGTTTTTATATGCATAATAATTATGTACATCATCGTCATCTGCCTAACCTTTTCCTAATTATGTTGGGGTCGGCTTCCAGTCCGGCTGCCGCTGAATATCAGGGTTTTACATGTACATACTGCCTATCTGACCTCCACCACCCTGTTAGTACTAAGTAATGCGATACCCCTTGGTAAAACTTGTTGTCAGACTTTTTTCTATGAACTTTTGATCAAGTCCCTTAACCTCACAGCACCGTCACAGCATAAACGCTCACGCGTGCCCTCCACGCCAAGCCACAATTTCATTTACTATTTTGTCACATATTTGTGTCGTTTGGCGTACAGGGCGCTTACTTGTCACGTATATGTGACAATGGCGTCAAAAAGGTTAAAAGTCATTATAAGTAAACACATATATCATCAAATGCAGAATCTACCATGCTACATCCAAGACACAAGCGTCACAAGTCCTGTCAGTAATAACATGGCAGGGAACGTCACACGTCTTTGTACCTCATACTCATGACATGTCAGTTGCATTATCTTCTGTGGTTCCAAGATGTCATCATAGACACAGAAGTAACCACAATTTAGAAGAGGCAGTGGCAGAAACTTGAAACTTATGGTCACGAAAATATGGAGTAATTTTGGTCACCTAAAGGTCGTGGCTCACTTGACAAGCACCGCACCAGCACCGCTCCAACCCAGCAATTTACTTGCCATTCAAATTAGAGCATTAAGTCGTGTGTCGCATAACATATTTTTTAATGTCCATTAGAAAAAGCTTACGGCGGGTGGTCAACGCGCTTGCCGCTACCATACGCCTCGCCTCGCGGGCGGCGCGGCGTCCGCGCGCGGTCCGCGCGCCGCAAGCGAGGGGACCGCGCGCCGCAAGCTAGGGGTCCGCGCGTGGACGCCGCGCCGTAAGCGAGGGGACCGCGCGCGGCCCGCGCGCCGCAAGCGAGGGGACCGCGCACGGACGCCGAGTGGCCCGCGAAACAACGTCATTGCGCCGTCGTGCTTCTCTACGTCGTAGGTACTCTTTGTTTAATGTATGGCCAGTTACAAATTTAGTTAGAGAGCCCACGACACTAAAGGCTTGGGCACACCAAAAGCAGTTGCAGTGCGGTAGCAGTGCGTCTCCGTTAGAAAATAATGTAGTTATATGAGGGATGACACACTGAACAAACGCGGGCCCGCTGATCCTACCTGCTCCGCCACTGCACCGCGCACGCACTGTTCTTCTACAAAACTTTTGGACGGGAGCAGCGCAGGCGCGGGGCGGTGGAAGCGCGGGCGCGGCGCGGCCGCAGTGAGTACACGTTGTATTACTACGTCCGCCATATTGACTAGTCACACCAAAGTAGTTGCGCGGGACAGACGCAGCGCGGGTCGTAAACGGTTGTGATTTTTTACAACTTTATCATGGAAACGAATGAAAAATTGATTGAGTTGGTGAGGAAATATAAATGTTGATATGATTTAAAGGACCAATATTATAGAAATACGGTTTACAAGATGCGACTATGGGTTCTAATTCCCGACATAGACGATGGTACTCCCCATATTCTTCTCTTCTCTTATTTACATCGTGAACCCATTTTCTTTTTTTTACTTAAAGCTAGAAGCAACAATAGCTCTTCTTCGTCAGAGTCAGAACCGTTCAACATCTTGAAGTGTACTGAGTGTGGCTATCGACACGACACACATAACGCAGTTATATAGCAGGCCCGCTTTCAAACTGCTCTCTGACTGCTCATGTTTCTGGTGTGACATCAACCGCGGCGCAACTGACCTGCCCTGCTAAGGTGCCGCGCCTGTCCTGCTTTTGGTGTGCCCAAGCCTTTAACCTAGTTCGGTTAGACTCCCAGATAATATCTATATATATAATTGGTCACGATGCTGCAATGCATAAACCTGGCGGCGCTATTAAAAAAACCATTACTATTATGATAAGACTCCCAAGTTATGTGAAATTCAGTACAAATCGAAAGCTTGTTGACACCGAAGTTGCACAAACTAGTTGCTTAAGAGCTCTGGAGCCAATCCGATTATTCCCAAAGGCGTGTAAGTCCTACGCGTGTTCAATCACACCTTACAATTGTGTTCGCGGTGACTGCAAGCTCTTATTCCGGGAGATAGCGGTGCAAATAAAAATGCCCTAATAAACCGACTGATATTGTTGTAATCGAAGGTTGATCTTATAAGATCTTAGAGACCATGATCTTATAAGATCAACCTTCGATTACAACAGTATCAGTCGGTCGGTCGGTCGGTCTGTAACCAATCGTTACAGTACACCCTGAACTTAAAAAAAAATCTTTTACATATTTATACTGAACTTAAAAAAATCACAGAACTGTAATGGAAAGAAAAATTAAACCACGAATCCACGTCAAAAAAATATAATTACTAGAGATAATTCCCTAAAATACAATGCTACCTCCTGGACTATTACTACCAGCATGCGGACTGTGAGCTTGCGCCTTGCGGACGGCGAGGGGACCGCGCGCGGCCCGCGCGGCGCAAGCGAGGTGACCGCGCGCCGCAAGCGAGGCGACCGCGCGCGGCCCGAGCGGCGCAAGTGAGGCGACCGCGCGCCGCAAGCGAGGGGACCGCGTGCTTACACCTCGCTTGCGCCGCGCGGGCCGCGCGCCGTAGCCTATATTCGAGGCGACGCCGGTCAGGAGCTGTGCTGGTGCTGTGCTGGTGCGGTGCTTGTCAAGTGAGCCACGACCTTAAAAGCCCACTCCTATGGCAAAGAACAGCAACGCTGAAATTATACTTTACTTTTGAGAGTAACCTGCAAAATTACTGCATCGGCGGTTGACAATAAGGAGCAACAAAATATATAGAAAACGACTTGAATTTTTCCGCCAACCATAAACAAAGATGTTCGCCATATTTTTCTTCCCACAATTTTATTTACTTCTCTCCAAAAAAAAACTGATTACATCTCTTTAGAATCGTGTCCAAACACGAAACCCTGCAATTGTTGGCAAGAAAATGTTTAAAAATGTCCCCTCCCTTGACAAAAGTCGCTCGAATCGTTACCACGCGAAACTTGCTTCTCCGTAATTGTTTTCAATTCGTTTCTTTTTTTCCCTTTTTTCCCCATCGCCCTTTGTGAGGGGAGAAATCGTCGAATCATTACTATGAGCGTTCCTGTAGGTGTTAAATTCATTAATGAAATCGTATTACGTAGCGCTATCGGAAGTTATCGAGAAGGCAATAACTGTGTGCTGATTGTGCGCCAATATTACAAGTTACGGATTTTTTGTTATTGTTTTTGGGAAATTGTTGAGTCATTGGTTAAAAGAATCATTGCTGTTTGCTCTTGTGTTAGGTCTTTCCTTTATTTTATTAATCTGCAGTGTTTGATTTCGATTATGATACTAATAAATTTTTGTGCAATGGTTTCTCTTTAATGTCTGGTCAGAAACTGTATCGATGAACTTAGATCTTCAATTCACGACTTTCAAGTGATTGCGATTTGCGGTGTGACACACGTTTACATTAATTGTTAAACTGTCACACAGTAAGTCGCATCGAGGTGACTCTCTACCTCATTGTAATTTATTTCATTCTTATGCAAAGTCCCAGGAACCACTAGTATTTGAAACCAGCATAACCATAATCAAAGAGTCTATACCTACATGGTGAACCTACATTGGTTCCTTATCGACACCTAACAGAATACCTTCTCTCTTCTCATCACGTTCATTGAACAACGTTCATTAGGAACACTGGAGTTTCTCAAGCTGTTTTCCTTGTCAATTACACGGTCATTGGATTTTTGAAGGTGTTGTTTATTTTTCCTTTTAGGTGGTCCAACGTATGAAAATGGTAAAACGATGAATTTCAATAATATGCATCGATAGTGCTTGTCTGTCAGATATTTTTGGCGCTTGAATGACAATATTCAAATAAAGTTTCCATGAATGCATATAATGATCATTGCTTCTCTGCGATACGCGACCACATACTAATGTCATTGTACAGTTCGTTTACTTCTGTTAACAAAATGACTGTGATCTTTAATTTGTTTCATTATATTTGCTATTCGGTTGCTGCCACTAACAATTCTGTCAAATAACAGCGATCTTTATTTTCATATCAGTAAGGTTGTTGATCAGTTGCTGCTATCAGACAAAAACTAACTGTCACAAAACTGTAATAAATGCTGGAAAACAAAAACGAACCGTGACAAACCTTTCTGTCTGCGTCCTGCATTGCAAAGGACGTCAACTATGAAAAAACAAAATAAAAACAATCGTTAGAAACATTCTACCAGTGGCAGTAAGCCCCTTCGTACACAAGGCTACTCAAATCCTAGAGACTCAACGATTTTAGTCTTCAAGCGACTGCCGCCATACAAATCCATAATGTCGGCGATGCGACTCGTGTACGAACTTCAATGGATTTGTATGGCGGCAGTCACTTGAAGACTAAAATCGTTGAGCCTCTAAGATTTGAGTAGCCTTGTGTACGAAGGGGTTAACAGCGACATGACTTGTGGAGCAAAAGAATCCAAGATGTGCAAAACAACAAGCGCGTATATTGCTTGAATTGAAAAGTGGAGTTTAAGTCGATTCACCCGAAGCCCGCGATTCCTGTGGCAATATCATCGAACAAGTCAGCACTATATTACCATACCTACAAAGCTTGGTCTGCAGTTGACGCTATAAGCAGTTTGTGGTCAATATAATTCCAGATGCAACCATGTCAGCGCTAACGTGTTGATTAGCTAAGCTTTGGTCGACTAACGCATTCACTAGGTAGCTACTTGAGATTTGGATGTCAGTGCTACCACAACCTCGAGAAGCCGTTTATATTGTGTCTTGACTTCTTGAGCTGTTCTCTTCCCGCTAATATACAAGCCGTTTGTTTAAAGGTTATTGTGAAAATATTCCTCAACATCTTTAATTATAAAAAAAAATATTAGCTTTCTTTAAAGTGATATGTGTCTGAATTTGTGACCAGTTTATGGCTCACTGGACCGGTCAATGTGGCCACTTTTAGAGAGGCCTATGTTCAGCGGTGGACGTCTTTCGGCTGAAATGATGATGATGATGATGATGATAATGCCTCACCCTCTATGACATGGGACTTAACCATAACTGGCGAAGTATGGGTCTACTCATATTAGGAACACCTCAGACCAAACCTTCAGGGATTATAGTCGGACTCCTAAGTGTGTACCACACAACACCCAGTTCTCCTCCTTTTGCATCAAGTCTAACCCAGAAAACTTTTAATATCGAGAGATCGTTGTACCTGGGGTGTGTCCCACATAACACCAGCGGCTCTTCGACAAATATGGCCAGTTCATTGCGAGTTCAGCTATAGATGCAGACTGTAGACAGAAACAATAATCAATTGTCAATACCAACATTCAAAACTTCACATCAACAACAATTTAATCAAATTAAACCAACACAACTTTCCCAAAATCTTCCTCAAAACCCCCTCATAACAATAATCTCATGAAAACAAACAGAAACATAACATAAACATACATTAACAACCACGCAACAGAAAACTCCAAAGCAGATCGGAAATGAAAAGGCGTAAATAACAACAACTGGCATTTATTCGCGGCGAATAAATTTAATTATAGCAACGCTCAGTGATTCACGGGTATTGTACATGAATAAACAAGGGGAAGTTCTATGTTTAACATGACATAATGCTTGTAATCCCCGAAGGGGTAAGCAGAGGTACATATGGTATACCCACTTTTCATCAGTTATGTTTAAGTATTTATGTATCACTAGCTCTTGCCCGTGACTTTAGCGACGCCCTAAGCCGAGGTTCGTACCCCACAGGGGGTGCCCTTAGAGCGCTGTCGCTTAGTTTATAGTCATTTTTGCCCTGGCTGGAGGCCTTAAATTCAAGGCATCCACAGGACTTGCCCGGTTAAGCAGAAGCCAGTCTTCTCAGACTGAACTGCGAGATGCCCTACATAAAAAAAATAAATAAAAAAAAATGCCCATGACTTCGTTTGGGTGGACATTATGATGTGTTTGTGTGACAAAAATAATAGTGACACACGTTTTTTTTTCAGGATATAATCTAACTGCTACATTTTAATTACGTCATCACCCGTTTAATTGTAGAATGGTAAGAAACAATCAGAGTTACTCTCGCAATTATGATATTAAGTACGAGTGTGGTTGTTGTAGTATGCGAGCCTATATTGCTCTCAAATGGTCACCAAATCAAAATCCTGGGCGGTTATAAAGATGCATGCGTAGAAGCACTGCCTGTAACGAGAAGCGAGGCAGTGGATGAAAACTAGGTAAAACTTGCTTTAGCAGAAAATGAACTAGTTAAGAGGCCGGCGGAGCGGACGTCGTTCATACAAACGTAATACCAAAATGATTCGGAAACCAAACATATTCTTAAGGAAGTGTATATTTATTTCGATTGGACTACATAATATCTAGGTTCCCTAATATGTATTATGAATGGACATTGATTTAAACAGGAGTTATCAGAAAAATAAGTATTCTACAGAAATTTTAAATTCCTCATAATTATCTCGTCTGAATGTCATTTTCCTTTCAAAATATATGTTTAGGAACCTAGACATTATGTAATGCAATCGAAATAAATAGACACTTTCTTAAGAATATGTTTGGATTACGAATTATTTTGGTATTACGTTTGTATGAAAGACGCACGCTCCACCGGCCCCTTAAACAAGTTTATTACATCACTCCTGTTATCCCCAAAGGGTTTGGCAGATGTGTCCATTTTGCCAGTTATGTTTAAATCCCATGTAAAATGATGCAAGCCTATTGCTATCAATTGGGCACAAATCCAGAATTCTTGGCTGCTACTGAAAACATCAAATAACTATTTACCCAACCAGGGCCTCGATTCTGCTATTACAATAGTGTCAGAGTAGTCGATCATTGATTTCATAATGGTTAAGTTCTGTCAAATTTTGACAAGTTTGTTAATTTTTCTACCATAATGGCGCCATTATGACTTTTCAATGGTCAACCACTGACACTTCATTGAAAGAAATGTCATAGAATAATAATCTCTTACATGAAATCTGGCATGAATAAATGTTAGCATTTAGTAGTAGATTTCGAAAACAATTTGTACTAAGGGTTTTATAATAAATTGACAATACGACAATGCCATTAAAACACAATTTCATTCCGAGACCATTGACCGACCATTGTGAATTTAGCAGATTACGAACTTTAAGCAAAATGACAATGGGATGAGAATGGAATGGTGTTGGAGTGACGAATTTATTAAAATAGCAGAATTAGGCCCCAGGGAATCGAACTAAGGACCTCATGCTCCGCAGTCGGGACCAACGAGTCTTCCTCCTCATCAAGCAAAAACCCAAAAGTAAGTGACAAAGGGAATACTTCCATCCTAATTAAAAGCGTTATGGATCATAACCAACGCAATTATGAGCGAATATTGCAAAGGGGAAATAGGGGAAACAAAGTTTCTTAATGTTGTGTGTCATTGTGATTAAATTAGGGGAGACGCGACCCTCCTTGGCTTGCGATAAGGCTGTCTCTACTGCCTTGCAGTTGGATGGGTGCCCGAACAATAATCAGTGTTCGGATGAGTCATTTTTGCCTGCCAGTATCTTTTTATTTGTTAATAGAAAATTCTTCGAAAATCGAACGACAATTTAATTTTAACTAGATTATACATACTTCTAAAAACCGATGAGTCGAAAGAGTCGGCGAAAAATCTATCGAAGGAAAATCTGATTCGGCGTTATTTAAATTGAATCTGAAGCCTGACTATTTGAAATCTGGACTAAAGTCATAATTTTTGCTTAATTTGATTTTGATTCTTTGATCATGCTCGCTGTTAAGGAGAATAGAACTGGCCGGATTTACCTTCTCTGAGAAATCATAGAAACAAGCATCTCATTCTGGAAATAGAAAATTCAAACCCAGTTCGATTTTCCTATTAGGCTCATCACCTCCTATTACATGGAACTGGAAAACTGATGGAATTTGGGTGTATTTGTAGATACCTACACCTGCCTAGTCCTTTGGGAATTATAAACGTGATGTTAAGTAAAATTAAACAAACCTATGAGAATCCTACTTAACATAAAAGTCTTTAAACCATTCAGCCATAATAAACCTTTGTAAGAGCATCGACAACAATTAACCCTTTGAAAGTATTACAGGGAACAACACCAATGAAAAAAATAAAAACAAAATGCACGTCGACCGTAAAAGGCGCTTTTTCGCGTAAGCTTTTATAAACGTTGCAGTGAATGCAATCTTCGTACAGAACAACAGACAAGCGCGCAATGGCATTGTAAAAAACCTTTTCGCGACCGGCGTTGCAGTCGCGTGAAAATAAAAAAAAGAAACATGGCGAATTGTTTGATGCTGGGATTAAAAGGTTCCGTATGCATTATGTTATTTAAAAAAAAAACGAATTCATAAAATGTGTTCCTGTTTTGAACGCTTGTGAGTAATTGTTTGCAGAATAGAGCGCCTAACTTATGTGATGCTTTATGTATACGCGAAAATCAGTATGAAACCTTTTGTGCTCGGTATACGTTATAATGTAAATAGCTAACAATTAACATGCATGAGGTCTGAGAGCTCACCTCGCGACATCGCCAGTGGTCCATCAACTCGTCTCGTGACCAAAGGTCTTGCAAATTTATGGTCATTTTTGGTCCATCCAACGCGGCAATACTGCCAGCTTTCTGGCCACTTTTCCTAGCGATAATGGCTTTTTTTGACGCTCTTTAATGCTTTTCTTCTTTTCCATTATATGTACATATTTTATTATGATTTTAAGTTCGTCTATAAAAATAATAATTAAATATATTTGAACTTACAAAATTAACCACTTCAAAAGTTAATCTAATCTCGAGTAGGTAAATTAAATTTAAATGATTATAGCCGTGGCCTGTTATTTAAAGACTTGATTAATTTCAAATACGTACTTGTTTGTATAGGAGTTCAAATATTTGAGTTTATGTCTGAGGTTTAGTTTCATACTTTTCAGAATGGTTTTCAACTTCAATTCTCAAGACCTGAAATTACAAGTATTATTTATTTACTGCGTGGGACTGTACTAGCTCTACTACAACCAAACCCATATAACCCTCCGGTACCTAAACAAAAGAAACGAAATTTCCTTTTTTTTTTTTATCTCATTCATGATTTCTAATTGACGTGGGATGACAGGCTTCACTCATTGTCAGCTTTCCCATTTCCCCGATCAACGTGACAGATTTTTTCTTCAATAATTTCAACGCGGAACCCCAAAAAAAGACACGATGGAAATTAGATTACGCGCGCGGTGCACACTCCGTGTTATTATAACTTTTTTTAAAGTAAAAATGGATGTACAAATGTGTGAGTAAATTGTAAATAATATTATTTCGTGGTTTTTTGAGCAAACCTTATTTTTGTTTGTAGATTTTCGTGGCGAAAAGAATATTGTTTATGATTTTAGTCGGTTTTAATTTCACGATTATGTTCATTGGGCGCAAAGTTTTGCTTTGTTATTAGTTTTTATTCAGCAAAGCCTAGTTAGCTAACTATTTGTTATTTTAGTCTACTATAGCTTCACGTATGTTGTTCTGATTAATATGTTGCTTTTTTAGGATTTTATTCTTTTTGTTACCAATTAGATTGCTAAGGATAATATAACCTTCTCTGTCTGGAGTATCATGAACAAAGTCTAAGAGAGGTACCTGTGTCTGTGAATTCTGTAATACATACCTATATAATGTCTCTCTGATTTGATACGATCTATTCTTTCAAAAAACTGGACTGTATCTTTAAAAGACTAAGTTCTCGCATATTTATTCAATTTTAGTTGTGGCACCGGTGGTACCGTGGTCACTAGTACCAGAGACTCCAATGATGGCAATGGTTTAAAAAATATATGCATTTTGCCAAACTGCGTATCTATTACGGTTCTTGGAGGCCTGATTTAAGGAACTGTTCTACTGATTTTAACTCAATTTGGTAAATAGCAACATTATTACCACATTATACCATTGGGTTTTTTTTAACAGGAATTTTTCAATAGCAGACACGGAGCCTAAATTTGTAGTCCAGTTGATGGCAACAAGCTCGCTCTTTATTATATAGAACTTGAACATACCTGGTGAAATGTAAATATACTTTAGGTTTTCCTCTGCCGCACCCCTCGGGGATTATAGACTTGATTATATGTACAGTAATCACTAATTCCCTCATAAATGCCCCAATAGAGGTTGCCGAAAGTCGGCATTAGTTCGTGTTCATTCGGGACTATTCGAAAACAATCTCCCTATAGAATCCTTGTTTACTAGTGGGTACTGTTTGATTGTATACATTTAGTGCGTGATACTTGAATTAACAACGGTTCAGGGACTTGAGTAATTCAATGCTTCTGATTCTAACATTTAGCGGTGGAATTTTCTCATAAAATGCTTCATTTTGTCTCCCGAAAATGCGTCCAGACCTCCCCTTGGTGACTACTTCTGGCAATCATTGCGTTACGGCTTCAGTCTTATGCATTTTATTAACATTGCGTCGCGTGTCCAACACTACTTCAGCCTTGATTACTAAAAGAGTATGGTACCAATGAATACAGTTCAAATTAGTATATAGTCTTAAAGAACTTAAGGCTCGGTACTTTAAAAATCAAGTGTCTTATCTCATTGGAGGTCGCATATTTATGTATGCACTGGCCTGTGAGAATAATTATATTTAGCACATGTCTGTCACTGATTTGAAATTAGCATAGTTACGGTTTGTTTATGTTCTAATTCATTTTTAATAACGCTAGTTACATAGCGTGCAAAGTAATAACCACGTATGAATTCCAGCGTCCCACTGCTGCTCTTATTATTATTACAAATATCCAAGTACCGTTCGGTTAACCCAGGCAGAGATAGTCTAGTGGGTTGACCTTTGAATTACCAAGTCATAAGGTACGGAGTTCGAACCCAAGACACAGATGTTTCGGATTTATTAGCGTATTGTATAATTATCACTAACCTTGCTTCAACATGCCTGAGATATTTATTGACGGCATGTAAAACCAAGTCAAAGACCCATGGGCGATATAAAAACTCGACAAAGAAAGCAAGAACTTTAGGTGCTTTAAAAATCAAGTGTGAGGTGTCTTGGCTTATTCTTCAATTGGTGACTGTGAATCTCGCGATCGCTCTAAATCAATTAAAATTGGAAGGTGCCAACTCGCGAGCACTCGTGAGTTTCACAGTCGCCAGTTGACGAATAAGCCTGTGCAAAGCATTGGTTTACTGTAACGAAAACCACTATTGCTTTTTCAGTTGACCACTTAAGCTACATTGCTTCTAAAGCATTACAATAGAAGTACTTAATTCGACTACATTCAACAACCCTTTCATAATCGCTCAACTTCATAAATAGAACAACACCCGAACTTTTCTCAAACTCTCGTCAACACTTCACCCTTATAACAAAACAAACAAACACAGCTCATCTCCACACATCTTACAAATGACAATGACAGGTAATTTATTATCATAAAAGTACTCATTGAAGTGCTAAGTCTGCGTTTGAAATTTTCGAAAACCAATTTATATTTCAATTTCGTCGAATGTGCTTGGCAACGTCGTAAACGGTTTGGGTTCAGGTAGAGGAGTGACATGGGAGAGAATGAACGAGGCTTAGGGACTGCTTACAGTGAAATATAGTAGCAGGATCAGAATAATCGTTATCACCATTATTTCAGCCGAAAGACTGCTGGACATAGGCCTCTCCCAAGTGTGACCACGTTAATCGGTCCCGTGCGTCTCGCATCCAGCGTATCCCCGCAATCTTCACCAGATCATCGGTCCACCTAGTGGGAGGCCTTCCAACGCAGTCTTTTGTTTCGCGATTGCCACTACAGAACTTTTCGGCCCCATCGGCCGTCCGATCTACAAACAATGTGCCCTGCCCACTGCCAGTTCAGTCAGATAATTTTTGTGCTACCTCAGTAACCTTGCTACCTTGATCAGAGAGCTACACCCCAATATAGGCTTGTTAACTGAATGAAATCTCATTAGTCCGTCACTTAGATTATTTAAAAAACCAAAATTCTGAATACGTCACTGTTTGGTATCATTTTTAGCGAGTTCTGACGTCACGAGCCCCACTCCCGAGTTTTGATGCGTTTTATCTTTGTCAATATTCGTTGATTTACAAAAAAAAAATCGTGTCCATTTGTTCCGATATTCTAACTGATAGACTAAATAGATTTGCAATTTATTGATGGTTGTTATGTTTGTTGGTTGTTGGAATTAAAGACACCGTTGGGAAGACTTGGTTTATTATACAGGACACATAGTAGTCGACATCACAGACGGGGTTTTCAATAAGACAGCCATTAGGCAAGTGAAGACAATCATAGACAAGACATAGAAAAGACATAGATAATGATAGTGATGTGTATACTAATTACATACTAATTAGTGATGTTACAACATCCCCCTTGTTGAGTTTAACTTTAACCCCTGACAGACAATTATAAACTATGCAAGCGACTTAACTTATAAATGACAACATGCTTTGATACTTATAGCTATGTTAAGACTAGACAACATTCTTATTAATACTAAGACTAACATTAGATCTTACTTTAATTATAATTCTAAGTTAATCTATTTCTTCAATTAACCTTCTTGTTGGTTTAACAATACGACCTGACCTTGTTGTGACTTGTGAGGATTTTTGAGAAGAGGCTTGAAGTCTAGACTCCTGTCTGTCACCTTCCTCTCTCCCCTGTGACGAGTTGGATTGCATAGGAGGGTTTGTGAAGTTATCAGAATACTTATGTCTTAAGTGTATTCTGTTTCTCCTATACCTTACCCCATAGACATCCTCAACAACATATGACCTATTATTCATCATTCTTTGTTTGACAATAGCTTGCTCCCAATTACTTTTGGGATTTCTTTTGAAATAGACATGGTCATTATAATGTAACATTGACAAAGACTTTGTATTTCTATCATAATACCTAGATTTGTTACTATTATTTTTCCTGACTGATTCTTTGTAATCCTGAAATGTGACAACCTTTGGTTTCAATTTTTTATATGACACTGAAATGTTATCTCTTAAGTTTCTAGACATTAACAATTGTGCTGGTGACGCTAAATTGTTTTTTGACGTATTTCTGTATTGTAATAAAGCTATATATGGGTCTGTTTTATTTTCTTTACATTTCCTTAGCATGTTCTTTATTATTTTGACAGAAGATTCTGCCTGTCCGTTCGACTGTGAATGATATGGGCTAGTAACTACATGTTCTATGTCCCATTCTTCTAAAAAGTTTTTAAACTCTATTGACTGGAACGGAGGACCACCATCGGACACCAATGACAATGGTATTCCATGACGTGCAAAAATTGATTTTAAATGAATTATTACATTTTGAGATGTGCTGTTTTTATTTAATAATGCAATCTCTATGTATTTTGAGTAATAATCAGTGACTATTAGATAAATTAAATTATCAAAATGCATTAAATCAATACCGACTTGTTGCCATGGATATTTACATATTTCAAAGTTTTGTAGTGGTTCCTTTTGGTTACTTGGCTTGAATTTTGCACATATAAGACATTGTTCTACTAAATTCTTAATACTACTTGACATATTTGGCCAATACAAAGATTCTTTAGCTAAACTTAAGCATTTATTTATACCTTGGTGACCTTTGTGAATTTTTTCTAACATTTCACTATACATAGACTGTGGTACTATTAATTTTGAACCTTTGATACTAAATCTTTAATGACATGGATTTCTCCTTGAATGTTCCAAAATGGTTTTACCAGTGGACTGACATTATTTTTGTTTTTTGGCCAACCTTCATAATAATACTTGATCAATAATTGCAAGGACTCATCAGTTTTGGTTTCCTGTGCCAATTTCTTGCTATATTCATCTGTGATTGCTAAATTAGCATACATAATATTGACATGACATGACATTTCTGACTCATTTTCAGGTGTATAATGGTCTTTTAAAGCGGCTCTTGACAAAGTGTCTGATATAAACATTTCTTTACCTGGGACATGTATAACTTCCAAATCATATTTTTGTAAAGTTAACATCATACGCTGTAATCTAGCGGGTACATCATGTAAAGGTTTTTTAAATAAATAGACTAAAGGTTTATGATCAGTGTGCACTATGACTCTATTACCATATACATATTGGTGGAATTTTTCACAACCAAATTGAATAGCTAGCAGCTCTTTTTCTATTTGAGCATATCTTTCCTGAGTTTGTGTTAAAGTTTTTGAACTATATGCTATAGGCTTGTTTGCTTGTAATATGACTGCACCTAAAGCTGACTTTGATGAATCGACTGACAAGACTAATGGAATCTTGGGATTGTAATGAGCTAAAACTGGTGAGTTTGTGATCTCATCTTTTAATTTATTAAGACTTTGATTATGATTCTCATCCCAAGTCCAGACTGAATCTTTTTTCAAAAGATTTCTTAATATCTGAGTTTTTTCTGACAAGTTACTTATAAAAGGTCCTAAATAATTTATCATACCTAATATTCTCTGTAACTCTTTGACATTTTTTGGTGTGGGCATATTGACAATGGCTTTGACTTTCTCTTTATCTGCCCTGGCACCATCTTTACTGAAGATATAACCTAAGAAACAAACTTCAGAGACTAAAAATTTACATTTTGACTTGTTAAATTTTAAATTGACTTGACGTGCTCTCTGCATGACTTTATGTAATCTTTCATTATGAATAGATTCATTTGGGCCATAGACTAATATATCATCAATGAATATTAAGACTCCTTCAATATCACCAAATAAATTCATCATAACTCTTTGAAAAATTTCTGACGAAGCATTTATTCCATACGGTAATCTTAAATACTTATATCTGCCAAATGGTGTTTGAAAAGTACACAATTCTGAGCTATATTCATCTAGACGTATCATCCAAAATCCAGAAAAAGCATCTAAATGAGAAAAACATACAGCACCTTCAAGCTGTGACCTAATTTCATCAATTGACTTGAGTGGATAGAATTCCCTCATGATATTTTTATTTAGATTCCTAGGATCTAGACATATTCTTAACTGACCTGTGCTTTTTACAGTAACAACAACTGAATTAACCCACTCAGTAGGTTTTGTGACCTTCTCAATAACATTCATCTTCTCCATGCGATCCAACTCTTCACGTAATTTCCCTTGTAACGCGAATGGAACTCTCCTGGGTGGATCAACGCATGGTACTGCTTCAGGCTTGAGTTTAAGATGACAGACTGGAGGTAGACACCCAAGACCCTGAAAGACATCATTGTATTGTGTAAGAATTTGTTTACAAAAATCTTGTTTCGTTACTGAAAATACACGTTTTATTATACCTAACTTTTCACAAGTTGGTAGACCAAGAACATTTGGACAATCTAAGTTTGCTACTATGAATGTTATACATTCGACGACGTTATTTTTGTTTATACTCAAATTACAATTTAAGCTGACTTTGCCTAAAATCGGAATGGATTTTCCACCAATTCCTGTGACGTTTATCTGACATTTGACAAGCAATACTTTTGACAGATTGTTTTGACGTTTAATATCGTTGTGTTGTGCTCTGATATGTCAAATCCGGTTCTTGCAATAGCCTCTGACGTACATGTGACAAATCAATATTTAGGTTTGCAATAAAAATATCTTTGATGAGCGATTCCCTGAGCGTGCCAAACTCACATTCCCTGCTCTTCGTTTCCAAATCCGTGAGGAAATCATGGATGCTTTCTGATTTTTCTTGCTTCCGTGTGAAGAATAGGTATCTGCACATCGTCACGTTTCTCCTCGGCTCGAAGAAATTGTCGAATTTGGACTTGACCTCGCTGAGTGTGCTCGAATCAATTTTCAGGTTGAACGTGTTGAATATATTGAGACCACGTTCTCCGATTAAGTGTAGCAGAATGGCTATTTTTCGTTTTTCGGTTGACTTGTCCAGGCCTGTGGCTAACAGATATAGATCTAACTGCTGTTGCCATTTTTTCCACGCCTCCGCGTTATTATTCGCTGGATCCGACGAGATGTGGAGTTGTTTCAGACTCGTGCGCAGACCTGAATCGCCATGTTGGTCGTCACCACGCGCTTCGCTGCTTGGAGGATTCGGCATTTTCACGTGCGTTCTGTCCTTTTCATTTTAAATTACCCACTTGACACCATGTTATGTTTGTTGGTTGTTGGAATTAAAGACACCGTTGGGAAGACTTGGTTTATTATACAGGACACATAGTAGTCGACATCACAGACGGGGTTTTCAATAAGACAGCCATTAGGCAAGTGAAGACAATCATAGACAAGACATAGAAAAGACATAGATAATGATAGTGATGTGTATACTAATTACATACTAATTAGTGATGTTACAACAATGGTGTAAACTAGCCTATCACATTTTCGGTCCTAATCAGTTTTGAAGAATGCGACAAAAATTGTAAGTTTCATGCTTAATAATTATGAAAGTTTGTCTGCTCAATAGCGTAAATAGAACATGAAATATTGTCGATTTGTCAAAAATAATGACACTGGGAATGTGTAATAATAATAATAATAATAATATCATTTAATTCGGGTAACAAAAGACCCATATCACATATACCTTACAGACTAACATACATATTTATTAAAACTACAAATAAAACTATTGAACACGAAGAGACGGCGTCATGTTGCGCTGCGTGGTGTCGCGTAGCCTTCCGCGGAATCGCCGATACACGACACCTTTCGGCTAAAACTCTTCCTTGAGGAAGGTCTCAATGTCATGAGTCGGCACTCGCACCACGAACGATTTAAAATTCGTGTTGTGGCGCGACTCCAACTTCTCGACCCTCACTGTCCAGTTGGTCTTCGCTCGGACGTACTCCACGATCTCCTCTACCTTCGTGGTGTGAAGTAGTCGTGAAACATAGAGCTGCGTCGTTGGTATCGCCGGACGCAACACACTGGGTCCTTCCTGCGCGGTACCGCACTGGTTCCGACTAGGTGGCTTCTTCCTTTTCTTCCTCTCCACCTTCACAAAGCCATCCTCGTCACACGTGGCCGCTGCTGGGCCTTGCTGTTTCGAACCCTTGTTGGAAGGTTCACAGCCGCTCTTATTTTTCTTCCCCTTCTTCACCTGTGATATAGGCGTGGCGACAATCGCAGCGTAGGCACGTTTAGGGGTCGACGTACCTACACAAGTCACGGCCTCGACCGGCACTGAGTCAGCAATGATGTTCATGCCCCCTATTCCATGGGACTTAAATATCGCTCGTGAAATGTGGGTGTACTATGAGGTACTCCTCTGCTGAAGCCTTCTAGTAACAGGCCGTCTGAATATAAATATTCATTTATTTTATCTACGACATCAAAAAAAAAAAAACAAAAACAGAACATTGAACTAACGTTTTCGGTTGAGAGCAGCGGTGGCCCAGTGGTGGCGGCCCCGACTTACGAAGTTGTGTGTTCGAACCCAGACAGGCGCATTACTTTGTGTAATTTATTTCATCACCACTGCTCTCAAAAACGGTGAAAGAAGACGAGACGACGAAAAACGGAGAAACCGGCATGTCCTAGAACCAAAAATTCGAAGACATGTGCCATCTACCAACCCGCACTGGGCACGCGTGGTGCGTGGCCCATACGCAAAATACGCGCTTTTGACGTGAAGTTGCGGACACCAGCCCGTTATACAATACAATAACGTGTTCGGTTATTTTTGCAACGGATTTTTTAATACAAATTGTACATCTATTCGACACCACCTTAACACCAAAGCCAATGGATATATCAATGGTTACCCATCCGACTGACGCAATCATTTCAGATAGATAGAGTGGTCATGGCAAATTGAATGCATTGCGGTGCGGTGCAATTATCCGAAAGCCATACAATTCGCCTTGGTTACGCGTAATTACTACGTTCGATCGGAGCTCAACCTCAACTAGTATCAGTGATGGAGATAGACGGATTAGGTAAGGCTATCACAGAACGACAAAATTTGAGATACGTCTACCTACGATTAGAAGACCAGGCTTATTACATACTACTACTAGTTTAATAAGGGTTGACCATTTTTCAACCTAATTACTTATGACCAATGGTTGAAAAGTGAGAAAACATGGTGTTGTAAAACACTGGTACTCAGCTTCATCTGTTTAGACTGAAACCGACCTCAACGAAGTCGGGAAAAGGCTAGGCATATATCGATGAATGTTGAATAGTGACTTTCAGTGAACTCAGGTACGGTCTAGGTCAATTATCCAAAAGCCAAAATATTGTTTGTGGAAACCGACCATACTATGTTATTTGTCCAAGTACGATGGGGTGGGACTCTATTTGTGGTAGTTCAAACTTCATCTTAAACACTGTTAGAATAAAGTTTTAATCAGCTTGCACTACAAAGTGATTGTACGTCAGTTACTGCGGGCCGAATTAAAATGAGTGGTTTCAATCGATTTACAAAAAATCTATGGATTCGACTAAAAAAAAAAAACACTAAGATGCTAATATGTTGAATGAAGAATTACATATTTGCCAAAAAATCAGAATCATCGCATGTATTTAAATAGTTTTTACACGTTAAAATAATTTGTTAGACATATTTCTGTGATTTTTATCAAGGAAAATAATTGAACTTATATTGTGACTTACGGGATATCTTCCGTGATTATTTATTGTTTTGAGCTCCCGATATTTCGACGCTGTTGCAAGCGCCATGATCGCGGGTTGAAATCCCGTAAGTGACAATATAAGTTTAGTATTAAACCATGAAAGGCCTAAAACAGTGTTTGAAAATTAAATGTATTATGTTTCCGAAACATTATCATACTTGCATATATCCTGAAAAATATCATATATTTTTCTAGTTTTGTTTTTGGCAGTGAATCATATACTTTCAGGCATTATAAAACTCGCGCTTAGCTCTTGTAGTCGCCTGAACCAGCTAGCAGTATTTTACAAAGAATGATTGCCTGTTTGATTTCACTACCCACTCACTGGGTCTCTGGTGGTAGACTTCAAAAGGCTGTTTGTCACAAATTCGGGCTTCTGACTAAATATAAATTATATTTTTAATATACAAATGCCACTCTGCTAAATAAACTGCTTTACTTGTCTACCATTTTATTCTAGAATCTTTGAAAATAACAAAAAGAACGTGAAAAAAAGAAAATAATAGTTCATCTCGCTGTGAGACCAGTCTTCACAGTTACAAAATAAATATTGTTAGGCTTTTATTTCTTTCAGTCTTCGTAAACTTTGTTGTAAATTGTTCATTTTAGTGTCGACAAATTGTATCTTTTTGAGGAACGTGATAAACAGCGACTGACATGGGTCTTATTTTATGCAGAAATTAACAAGAATTTAAATAATCTTAGATCTGTGAAACTGCTGAAAAACTGACCAAAGGACGGTGTTTTAATGACTTTTCAGTAGTACTACACTTAAAGTACTTACGGGATTATATCCGTGATTTTCTTGTAGTTTTTGGAGCACCCGATATTTCGACGCTGTTGCAAGCATCATGATCGCGGGAATACTGAAGAGGTATGCGGGTGGGACGAAAATTATTAATTATGAGCAGACAAATCTGTCTACCCTCTTCCTTAGTCTTTTATTACGCGCACTACTAGAACTCGATTGTAACTCACGACAGAACGCACTCGCAGTATCACTTGGTTTCAGTAGTACTGTCTCACTTACTCTTACTTTAAATCCGTGTTGTTCCATACCAGATTTACGAGGTAACTGTTCTCACTTCTCAGTGCGAGTAAACAGCATTTTTCTTTTAAAAGCTGTTTTACACATCTCTTGCATATAAACATAGCAATATCATGCCTACTGACCCCTACTACCGCCTACTCTTAGCAGCTGCCCAGCCTTTCCCAAACGATTTATTTATTTATTTATTTAACACTTCAAGCACATAGTACAGAGGCGGACTTAATGCCATAGGCATTCTCTACCAGTCAACCTTTGGGTGATGCAGAGACAAGCAGTGGTAGGTGTACATCTGAAAATAATTCGATTAATACTCTAGTTAACTACAAAGATATATAAAATACTATAAACTATGACGTGGGCTTTCAGTCGATCCAATAAATACCAGTAAATTACTGTCACTACATATCGCTATCACTACATAATTAGAAAACAAAATTCTCCGCCGCGTTTGTCTGTCTGTTTGCGATAAATTCAAAAACGACTGCACCGATTTTAGTGCTGTTTTCACCAATGGATAGAGTGGTTCTTGAGGAAGGTTTTAGTACATAATTTGCACGCGGGCACAGCTGCGGGCATCAGGTAGCTTATTTAGAAAATACAAAACAATATTAATACAATACAGAAAATATCGTGTTGCAATTAATAAGCACAGCTTCAGTATTACACCTCGGCAACGTTTGTATCATAATCTGATTAATGTAAAACCATTGAAAGTAAACATAAATAGCAAGGGATTTTAAAACGAAACTTTGAAATGAAATTCACATTACAGTTCCACACGAATTGTGAAAACGTAACGTTTTAGGTATTGCTTTACGTCACTGTTAACATAAATAATCGTTGTTTGTTTTAATATCAGTCAAAATGACATAATAATGTCTTTTATTATTCTTTTTTGGAGGTATGGAGGTCTTTAGTTTTTGTTTTATTAACTTCATCATATTTAAATGCGTTAAGATTTTAATAATGTCATCGAGGAAAAACAAAATGGATTGAAAATGTTGTAAAAGGTTAGTTAAGGTTTTATATTCTACTAGCTTCTGCCCGCGACTTCGTCCGCGTAAAGTTCCCGCTTGCAACCTTTCTTATTGCTGCTCCGCTCCTATTGGTCATAGCGTGATGTTATATAGCATATAGCCTTCCTCGATAAATGGACTATCCAACGCAAAAAGATTTTTTCAATTCGAGCCGGTAGTTCCTGAGATTAGCGCGTTCAACCAAACAAACAACATAACACACTCTTCTGCTTTATAATATTAGTATAGATTTTATTGTTTTCAGATTTAGTTACTTCATAATTATAAAGTCATAAAAGGTGTAAATAGACCCTTATCGAGGCCCAAAGGCACTTATTTTCCACGCCACAGCGATTATTTTTTGTTTAAGACCCGTACATTTTTTTTCAGATGGGAAATCATGAAATGGCCCCTCCTCTTCCACTCTGGGTGGAGCGGGAGGGAGTGTCAGGCTTTTACTGACTAAAAACCATCCATGTTCCTTCCTCGCCCTTTACGTTTCGGGGCCGCGGTATCTCTTTCAAACAGTCCCGTAGCCCCAGCAGGCTTCGGCCCTTGCGGGCCCCTTCCAGGCAGAGGTTTACCTAAGACCCACATTTTGCCGGTTAACCTAATTCTAGTTACGGATATATTGGGGTCAAAGTTCCAACTTTATCAAAGTTTTTTCTAAACAAAAGTTTTTAATCATGCTTGTATAATTTATAATTGTAATGTATAATTTACAATGTATAATTATACTTTAAATATCTACATTACCCGTTTACTAGTAAATGAATGTTACCGTAAAAGGTGATTTTTCATTAAAAAAAAGTACTCACTTTGATGTATACAATACTTAGTTGAGGGCTTTATAAAAGATCTGTTTAAACTCACTATATTATTATCACACAACATTAGCTATATACGTTTAAAAAATTAGAAGGTAAATACATTTAATAAGAAAAAAAATCCACAAACAAACCAAAAACGAATACATTCTAGAAAGCAATAACAATTTATTTATTTACACAAGAAACGAGGAAAATAAACTTTCTTTCATAATGGAAACAGAATAATATTCAAAATCTCGTCCAATCCTGACACAATCGAACCTTCGGACGATTGAATAGAAAGTTCGGGAACGTACAGAATCTATTCAAGTGAGATAAAGAATATGTTTTTATGTAGAATTTATCAAATAGTTGAACAAACCATATTAAAGTTTTGCTGTAAGAGGGATGGCGTTACGTGCGAAGGGACTAGACAGCACGTGGGTAGGGTTGTCACCTATTCTTTTGATGCTTACTTAAGATTTAGAGAAGAAAAGAGGTCGTGGGTAATAAGTCGTGCTTGCCAAGGTTGGTGGGTGGATGGTTGATCACCCATTACATACCAAGTTTTCTCTGTGCCTCGAAAAGCACATTAAGCAGTAGGTCCAGGTTGTAATTTGTAAATATTTGACAGTCGTCACAGGTAGTACCTAAGTGGTCCGAAAGTCTGATAAAAAGTCTTACCAGGGGTATCGTATTTTTTAATACTAACTGGGTTGTGGAGGTTAAATAGCCAGTCACTCCATGTAAAGTAAGTATTCAGATGCATATAGTTTGACTGGAAGCCGACTTCAACATATTAAGGAAAAGGCTAGGCAGATGATGAAAATGACTCACTAAGGTCCATGTTGACCAAGAAGATAACAGTCTGATTATCTAAAAACAGCTGTCACTGTGACATGTTCCCATACAAAAATGTGTTTTAAACTGCTGTTTTAGATAACCAGACTGTTATCTTCTCGGTGAACATGGACCTAAGGATTAGGACGTAACTTGCTGGTTGGTTTTAGGACCAACTTTTACTAAATAACTGAGGCATTAAAAACAGCCTTTTTGCGACATCTTTTATGAAAAAAACATTTCATTCATCATAATTGGTATTACTTGTAGTTTTCGGAAATATTAAATTAAGAAATACGGCGTTGAAAAGATATTCACACAAGTTATCATAGAGCGTTCTTGTAAAATAAGGCAAAAATATTTCTTTCATCAAAATTGGTAGTAGTTTTTGGAAAAACTAAATTAAGAAATACGGATTCAAAAAGAAGTTCTCTCTCACAAGGCTTCATAGAGCGTCCTTGTAAAATAAGATCTCTAGTCAATTTTAAACCATAAAAAGGGTACAACCCTAGCTAGGTTATCTTCTAGAAATGGGCGCCAGTTATACCATTGCGTAACTAGTGTCTAAATTGTCATGTAATGCAATGTCTCTGTCTAATACTACAGTGAATAGATTCGTCATGTTGTTTACTATGTGTAATGGGGTAATTCACATTATTACTATGTACTATAGGTACATATTTGACCAATAAACAAAAAAAATATGACAAAATTGCCAACTTGAGGTGTTTTTTCTGCTCATCCGCTTTTCTTTTCTGAATAGTTTCGATGCAGAATCCAAAACAGTTTAATAGTAAAAACAGTTAGTGCGTTGAATTAACAATGGCAACCAATAAAAGGTTTCAGGAGTTGCAGTGGTTTGGGAATAGTGTGGCGGGCTTGACTTGCGGACATGATTAACCGTCACTTTCACTCACAATTTTTTATTCTGTTTTATTTAGTTGTAAGTCTTCCATGATTAGTGAATAAATAAATAGAATAGAATAATCATTTATTAATGGACAGAAGCAATACAATTGAGCAGCACATACATATACATATAACAACAAACAGCTTAACAATTAATTACAACAGCTCAACTGGCCCATAACGAAAGGCTCACTAACTCAGCATATGCTGGGTGTAAAACACTTAGCACTGGTTTTCAGTAGGCCCCCCGCAGTGACCCACAAATAATAATATATGCGCTACCACATCTATAAACTGTCCAACAAATTTTGATACGAATAATTGTGATAGAAGACGAACGCCGAACATTACAGGCGAACGAACACGCACAGGCACACTACAAACGAACCACAGACCATTACACAACGGTCTAACCGTCAGCCTAGCAAGACATACAGAACCCATCCCGTAGCACTCAGAGAAACGCTTCCAAACTTGTAAGAAGTTGTAAGTAGTCTGAAATAAAACGTGGTCAGGGCTTGCCTCTAACAACTGAAAAGGTCCGTGAAATCCTAATGTTACCTACCCATTTTGACGTGTTCTTCGTGTATTTCGCTAGATGGGTCCTACAGCAGATAGGATGGTCTTGTTCGTAAGGTTAAAGAAAATGTCCTAAGAAAGGTTGGGAAGTCTGATTTCTTTACAGGGCTTGAAACAGGTCTAGAAAACAATCTATGTGAATAAAACTTACAATAAAGGTTTTCTGCTAATAATCTTCTTCTAACGGCGCAGATTCGAGTACAATAATTTAATTGGTAGTGTTGTGTTTGAGCTGTTTGGGGTTAAAACTGTGAGCTCTGAAACTCCCAAAATACTAGGTAGGGACCTAGTATTTCGGAAACAGTTCTTAGACTGTTCTCGTGACCAGAGAGAAGGCCCTATTTTTCAGCTAAAGAATCAGCATTGCTTTTCAACGTATCCCTAACGTAATGTATTTATTCCTTCTTCACTTTCCCCGTTTGACAGAACCAATTCTTTGACGCCCTTTAATTCTTTTTTGCTTTTGAAATATGAAAATATTTTTATTTTAGCTCTGTAAAAAATGTTACATTTTATGAGCAAGTTAAAAAAAGTATTTTCTTCTGAATTAAATTATGTTTCATTTTGAAAATATAAGTTTCAGATCTCTGTTCTCTGAGTTAAGTAATCTGAATACTCACGGATTGCACGAACTGGTAGCAAAGTATCAGTATTCTATGCATTCAGAAATACGATGACTTGAATAAGAATTGACCTGACCTACTTTGTTGGTAGTACCTGCTTAGTATCAAAACTAGTCCGACTGCTTGATCATTATAATTCGGGTTTAAAATATGAAAATGTTTTATCAAGACAAGCATGCAAATAATGCTTTTGACAGCTGAGGACTTGGCGGGAGAAAACAAACAACCATCGGGTTTTTTCAGATCAGCTCAATTATTAATTCTCAATGCAATACGACTAATAAATGAGTGCGTTCGATACGTCTGACAAGTGTCAAATAGAGGTTCTATTTGATACTTGTCAGACGTATCGAACGTTTCTTGATTAAAAAGGGATTTCGCCAAATATTTGCGAATATGAATTATCACCTACCTAGCCTTTTCCCAACCATGTTGGAGTCGGCTTCCAGTCTAATCTGATGCAGCTGAATACCAGTATTTTACATGGGGCGACTGCCTATCTGACCTCCACTAACCAGTTAGTACTGGGTAATACGATACCACTTGGTAAGACTGGTTGTTAGATTGTTTGGGCCTCTGACTACCTGTAACGACTGTCAAGGATGGACAAATGACAGCGGGGATCAACGTGCTTTCCGAGGCACGGAGGAAACACGGTATGTAAGGGTGGTCACCCATCCACAGACCAACCTAGGCAAGCACGCCTTAACCTGAAGATCGGCTCGAGCCGCTGATATTATTTAGCCACGAGCTCCTTTTGTGTTAATGCGAATGCGAATATTTAATACGGGCAATAACGTATAGCATCTTAAGCATCTTAATAGATTATTTCAGTGGGGCGAAATGTGATAGGGGGGAGCATTATGTCATATATTTATATTTTTGCAGTTTATTTTTTACTTTAGAACACCCGAACTATACCACTAATGAAATAACTGGTAGGGCAGGTAAGCAAACGACATCGAAGGAACAAAAGGTTTATACTGACTGATAAATATTTATAACTGACTATTATGTATTTGGATGGCTTCAGTAATTTAGTTTTTTATTTTGTAATATTTATTTGAAACATGTACGTACAAAATGTTCTTAATGTGTCATCCTGCGTGCTTAATTTGCATGTATACGCATGTTTTAACAAATAAATTATCTTCATCTTTATCTTTATCTTTAATGCTGATTCTTCTATGAAAAGAAGAAACAAAGAAAGAACGATTTCAATTGTTCTTTCGCTGTTACACTGTAACCTGCTGACCTGTGCTAAATTTATTCCTACAAAAGACCCATTTAGCTTCCATATATCTATACGAACAATCTCAACATACATTTCAGCACTTCATAAAAATGTTCCTCACAAAATGAAACAAAAAAAGAGAGATATGGGTAAAAATATGCAAGTAACATCGAAGCGACAATCAGTAGGTCCATCTGAATTGCACATTCCGTTCTCACCCTCACTTATCAAACCACGTTTGGTGCTCATTGCTTTTTATCGTTGTTTTTTTCCTTCACTTCAATTTTAGACGGCCCTTGTAATAGAATATTTTAGTATGTTGCTGTTGTTTTAGTTTTGCCCTTTTAAAGATTTTCTTCTTTTTTTTTGGCTAAAAGTTTTGAGTTAGAAATCATAGCTGTAAAATTTGAGCAAAATGTCTTCTACTGTTTTTGTATTTTATGTTTTTAAGAAAGACTATTCAAGGTATATTATTTTGTTCATTAAGATATTTCAAGCACTAATACTCAAAATTCTAAAGGCGTTGTTATTGCTTTCAGCATGGCTTTTTCTCGAAATGCTGAAAAAATCTAGACTGTTTCATCGTCATCATTATTTCAGCGGAAAGACGTCCACTGCTGGACGTAGGGCTCCCCCAAGTGTCGCCACAGTGACCGGTCCCATGCGATTCGCATCCAGTGGATTCCCGCAGCCCTCACCAGATCATTTGTCCACCTAGTGGGAGGCCTCCCAACACAACGTCTTCCGGTTCGCGGTCGCCACTCCAGAACTTTTCGGCCCCATCGGCCATCCGTTCTGCGAGCAACGTGCCACTTAAGTTTGGCAATACTTGGGGCTACGTCGGTAACTTTGGTTCTCTTGCGGATGACTAGACTGTTTATAGCTTACAATATCGTTTAAATAATAATAAAAACAATTTTTTATTATAAGTTTTTTAAACTGACTAAAATTATCATTAACATTGAAAACGGGATATGATGTAGATGTTTGTAAACATATTGCATGTTGTGGTGTGTTGTTATTTTGTACCATTAGTATTATGTCCGAAACAAACATTTTCTCTATAAACGCCAAGAAAGAATGATCCCGAAACCCGATTGCAACAAACTATACATGAGCTCAGCACACAATCTTTGTGAATTACAAATCGATTAACCACCAATTAAGCGGGTCAGACGGCAGCTCTTCACAGAAACGTGGTTGGATTGTGGTCGGAGTGAATGCGGTCCCTGTGGTTCAATTAAGAGTGCCTATATAACTGTAAATCGATTCATTTAAATCGAATTCTAGAGCTGTCACGGCGTAATTTGTCTTCGAGTATCTTGTTAAGTTCGAGGATTACTTGTGTGACTGCGTGTTGAGTCAATCAGAGATGTTCATGGGCTTTAAGTCTGGATTTTGTGTTCATAATAATGTTCGTTGTTAAGACGTTTATTGCTTTATATGTTAATCATAATGTTATTTGGTTCTGGAGGTCAGATAAGCTGTTGCTCAATGTAAAATACTGGTATACAGCCGTATTCAGTTTGGATTTTCCTCAATTCTCCGCATCATATATACCACGACCACTACACAACTTTCAGACTTCCTCTTATGTTCTCATTTCTTATTTTATCCATGCTTTCATTCATCCCTTTTGTGGCCCTACATCCTGATTCATACAAGACAGCAGGATAATAGTAGATTGATGGTACTCCCTTGATTTGCCTAAAATTATTTGTCCGAAAATCATTATCCATAACACGTTTGCTATAAACTTCAGTAACCATAATGTTCAAAACACCGAAATTATGTTTTACATAACTGACTTTATTTCTAATACTATTTTGTTATAATATCGAATACTATAATAATTGAATCTCCTAATTTTACATGACATAAAGTCGTATGTCCTAAATATTGTATTGCACATAATGTGTATGATTCCGAATGGTCATTTATAAATTGTTAGTCGCAAAAAAAAAATCCTAAACGTTAGGTTATAGTGACAGAAACGAATTGCTGTAAATCCGACTCAACGCAGTCTTGTCTGCCCTACCCCAAGAGTGTTATTTAAAATCGCGTAGGCGCGGAGGGGCGAGGCGGGCCGCGAGTTGAGGAGCAGGTGGTTGTAACACTCCCCGCCGCGGCTGAGGCTGGCCGGCGAAGCTGGTCAGCAAGCCGAAGCTGCGGTGGTGAGCGTTCAACCCATCTGCGACGATAAGCTCGCGTGAGGCCGCCGGAGCCCCGCAGTGCCGGAGCCGTGACAGAAACCATGCCTGCTGCATGATGCTTGCTCGTTTGCATGCTACATGCTTGCTTGCATACTGTATGCTTGCTTGCATGCTGCACGCTTGCTTGCATGCTTGCTTGTTGCATGCTTGCTTGCTGCATGCTTGCTTGCTGCATGCTTGCTTGCTGCATGCTTGCTTGCTGCATACTTGCTTGCTGCATGCTTGCTTGCTGCATGCTTGCTTGCTCCATGCTTGCTTGCTTGCCGCATGCTTGCTACATGCGAGCTGCATGCTTGCTGGCGTTACGTGCTTGCTACATGCGTGCTGTATGCGTGCCGCCTGCTTGCTGCATGCTTGCTACATGCGAGCTGCATGCTTGCTTGCATTATGTGCTTGCTGCATGCTTGCTTGCATTGCATGCTTGCTTGCTACATGCTTGCAAGCTTGCTGTATGCGTGCCGCATGTTTGCCACATGCGTGCCGCATGCTTGCTGCATGATTGCTTGCATTGCAGGTCAACGCCTACATACGATTGAACATTTACTTAGAATGGGACTTATGACTTTTATTGAAAACGATTTTATGTCTTTTGTATTTTATTGATTGTAATACTTATGACAAACGGATTTACGGCTTATTATATTTAGGGATTTCAACTTTATGGCATATGATATTATGTGATTTAAAGTTCGGGTAAATTATCATTCGGACGAATGATGATTATGACAAAAAACATTATGTCATTTTAGATTATGGATTAAATAGTTAGGTAATACGATAGAGAATGTTTCGTACCATGCGTGTATCCGAACGCACACGTCTTGTCATTTCGAGCATCTGACAGCTTTTTTTTTGACGTTTGTTATCTTGTCGTGATTCATTACGAGATCTCATTGATTTTGTTCATTGATTAAGTTAATTATCGAATCAAAGAAAATCTCCCTTGCTTGCAAGATTTTTTTATGTGATTAATCGCTGATTGGACGAAACGCCCCTAATTGTGTATTAAACCGGGCTTATTTGTTAATTGTCCGCGCCGATTTGAGGTTAGCTTAGCCCGCGTGTGAAATTGAATAACTATTAACAATCGTGAAAGTTGACGTGTATATTTGTGCAGTTGGACTATTATTGTGCTTCACCACCAGACCTGTTATACGCTGCTTTGGCAGCGTCTGTTGAAACATAGTCGGATCTGGTAAATCACTCGACCACACATCACTTTACACATACCCACACATACATACAGTACCAGAGCCGGCTTGATCACGGACTGTCATCCCCTTCAGCCCACCGGCACCAGGTAAGTTACCTTCATAAGGGCAATTTGATTTGTCTCCGCGAATCGCGGAAAGTTCGGTCACACCTTGCCCTGGGTTTGGACCGAACATTTGGTAGCAGAGCGTGGTTAGTGAACAAGAAAACCTACCTGTGCCTGATCGATTGGAAGTCTGAACATTGAACTGATTTGTTGCCGTTGTCAGCCGGGCTCTCACATTTAATTAAAATAAATTACATTGGCACACATAAGTGCCCCCTTTTTGTGTGCTGTGATAGTTTAAGTTTTTTTTTGTTTTTTTTTATTATTTATTTTATTTAGTTTATTATTGTTGTATTGTTTGATTTCTGGTGCAATCATATTGAGGTTTGGTTGCAATGGCCTCACTGAAGGCTGTAAAGGAGGCGGCCGCTGGTTTGGTCTCACAGCTGAGATGGTTCACCTCAGCTGCGGCCACAGTTGAGCGTGTGGACCTGGAAGAGGTCACGCTTGCTCGATTTGAGCAGTTGAACGAAAGAATCAGCGTTGTGGATGCTACGTTCACCCGCTTCAACGAGCTCATCGGGGATGTGAGTTTGGAGCTGTTGGGCCAGGCAGCCCGTGACAAGGTCGCTGCAGATTATGACCAGATCTTGTCACTGGGGATACCTTGACTCTGCGAGCCCGGGGAATTTTGAAGAGCCGGATGCCTGTCCAGGCCAAGCAGGAGGCCTCGGTTGCTACGGCCCCCGGCCTATTGAGTAGACTGCCCACTCTGGAGCTGCCACATTTTGATGGTCGCTTGGACCACTGGCTGGGCTTCCAGAACTTGTTCGACAGTTTGGTTGATGCGCGCTCGGATCTCAGACCTGCCCAAAAGTTGGCCTATTTGTTGTCAGTCCTGGAAGGTGAGGCCCGAGCCTTGGTGCAGCACTTGTCGGTGACGGATGCAGCCTACCCTACCGCTTTGGAGCTCCTCTCCCGGCGGTATCAAAACAAGCGCTGCCTGGCTGATGTGCACATCGGCCAGATTTTGGGTCTACCGGCCATTGCCAGCGTGTCGGCGTTGCGCGCCGACCTATTGAACCCATTGGTCTCGGCGACCAACGCCTTGCGACGCTTGCAGTTGCCGGTGGACCAGTGGTCCTATCTGTTGGTGCACATCGTTCTGCGGTTGCTCCCCGCTGACTTGAGGTCCCGCTTTGAGCAGAGGTATGGTGGGGATAGTTCCACCCATCTTCCACCCTTTGACGACCTCCTCAAATTCTTGGAAGACGAGTGTCGCTTCATGGACAACACTTGTGGTGCAACGGGGTCGCGCCCATCACCTTCTAGGCCAAGAGACCAGGGACGGACTAGGGCCAAGGGGCCTGTTGATAGTCGCCCCGCCCCACGTTTTGCTGGCACCCGGAGTCGTCCTGATTGCGACTATTGTAAGGCCACGGGACATGACATAGCAAGTTGCCCGGAGTTCTTGGACTTGCACGTGGCCTCCCGTCGCCGAATTGCCAACGCACGCCGCTTGTGCTTTTCTTGTTTGGGGGCTCATTTTCATCGGGACTGCCCCGAGCCCCGCCCGTGTAGAATTTGTAAAGGCGCTCACCTAGAGATTTTGTGCGCCAACGCTAAACGCTCTGGCAGACCAGCTTCTGATGAGGGTTCGTGCAGGGGAGGGTATGACGGCGACAAGCACCGGGCCTCTGGCACGCCGGTTGGGAAACGGGTAGAGGCCCGCAATTTTGATGACCAGACTCCACACCCCGCGCAAGCTGAACGGGAGCCGCGCGCGCGCCATTTGGTCTCCCCTCGCAGTGGTGATCGGGAGCCGCGCGCGCGCCATTTGACCTCCCCTCATAGGGACAATTGCACGGCGGCTGCTCGGCAATAATGGCCAGACCAGCACCGCTACCTTTCCCCTCCGCTGGCGGAACGCCCCCGGTTGGAGTCGCGCCCCCCGCCCTTCAGGCATCCGGTGGGATATGCCCTTCCGGCGATGGCGAGCGGCTCGGGGCACCGCGCGGACGAAGCATTTGAATGCTACCCTCGTCGTGAACGACGACAGCCTGGACGCGGCGATCGGTCGCCGCCCAGGCATCGCTAGGAAGTTGGCGCCTGCCCCGCTACAGGACCCCCCCAGATCGAGACGGTTTTGTTGCCAACGGCCTCGGTCAAGGTCTGGGGACCCTTGGGTGACTCGATTGTGGTCCGTGCCATTTTGGACACGGGAGCCCAGGGTTGCCTTTTGTCTTCTTGGTTAGCGGGACAGGTCGGCCTGAATGTGAACGACTTTTCAGGCAAGATTCAGGGAATTGGCGAAACGGCTGTCACCACTGTTGAGGGAAGGACCTGGTTTGAAATCACCCCTGTGAGTTACCCTAAAATTGATGCTCCTGCCCTTGTTCTGCCGAATATATTGGGCAACCATCCCCAATGTCAGTTACCTTTGGATGTTCTACGGTTGACGTCAGGCCTGGATTTGGCTGACCCCCGGTTCGATTCCCCTTGTACGGTTCATTTGCTGTTGGGCTCCGATGTGCTGGGGAGAATAATGTTGGGAAATATGAAGGTCTTGCAGCCGGAGACCCCACGGCGCCACGGGAGGGGCTTGGTGGCTGTCTCAACCATCTTTGGCTTTGCAGTGATGGGCCTAGTGTTGAAAGTTCCCCCTCCACCTGAGCCTGATTTTGTGTTGACATCCGGTTCCGCTCTCTCTGACGCCGTTCAGAGGTTTTGGGAAATTGAAGAGCCCCCTCAGGTGGCCCGCTTGAATCCGGAACACGAGGAGTGCGAGTTGTTCTTTCAGAACAACACCGGTCGACTCCGTTCCGGTCGGCTTGTAACCCGGCTGCCCTTTGTTGCGGTGCGACCACCTCTCGGCCAATCCAGATCCACGGCCGAAAAAAGATTGTTGGCGATGGAGCGTCGCATGAGTAAGGACCCGGTGCTGCGGCAAAAATACGTAGATTTTATGCGTGAATACGCAGACTTGGGACACATGTCGGTGTCAAATTTAGATTGGCGCTCGGTTGAACATTTCTTCCTTCCGCACCACGCGGTCCTCAAGCCATCCACCGGTAAACTGCGCACAGTGTTTGATGGGTCCGCGCGGACTTCTTCCGGTGTCTCGTTGAATGATTGCTTGCATTCCGGCCCCAAATTGTTGAGGGATCTTTGTGACGTCATCACGTCTTTCCGTCGTCATCAAGTAGTCTTTGTGGCCGACATCAAAATGATGTTCCGGCAAACGGTTATTCACCGGGATGACAGACGTTATCAGTTGATCCTGTGGCGGGAGAACCCCCAGGACCCCATGATTGTATACGAGCTCAACACGAACACGTACGGCCTTCGATCAAGCCCCTTTGTTGCTATTCGTTCGCTTTGGGAGCTCGCGGACCGGGAGCGTTTGAGGTTCCCTCGAGCGTCCGCCATCTTGAAAACGGACCTTTACGTCGATGACGTCTGCACTGGAGCTCCCACAGTTGAGGAAGCTATCCTGTTACGTGACGAGTTAGTCCAGATTTTGGCTTCCGCTGGCTATGAGTTGCGTAAATGGGTGTCCAACTCGCCAGCGCTATTGGACGGAGTGTTAGAGGATCATAAGCAGGATCCTCACTTGTTTGAGAACGTTGACAACCCCGCCATGTTGGCCGTCCTCGGCGTTCAGTACCGACCAGTCCAAGACACCTTTACCTATGATGTCGACTTGGAGTCACCAACCACTTGGACTAAACGACTGGTGTTGTCTACTATTGCAAGGACCTTCAACCCTAACGGTTGGATCTGCCCGGTATTGTTTTGGGCGAAATGCTTCCTTCAGCGCCTTTGGACCGCTGAACTCGGTTGGGACGAGCCTCTTCGGGAAACCCTGTTGGAAGACTGGCTCCAATTTGTATCCGCACTTCCTGCGGTCAACGAGGTCGCGCTCCCACGCGCCATCCTCCCCCCTGGGGGTTATACTGCTACCCTTCATGGGTTTTGTGACGCGTCTTCCAACGGTTATGCCGCCGTTGTTTATCTGCGTACCGTCAGCGCGACAGGCCAGGTGAAGCTGTCACTGGTCATGGCCAAGAGCAAGGTGGCCCCCCTCCGCACGGCATTGACCATCCCTAAGTTGGAGTTGTCAGGGGCGGCGCTTCTTGTGCGACTACTGAACCACGTGGCGCATACGTTGGGTGGAACTGTGGACATTCGGGCTTCTTACGCATGGACGGACAGTCAAATTGTTTTGTGTTGGTTGAAGACGTCCGTCCACTCTTTGGAGGTTTTTGTTGCAAACCGAGTGTCTCAGATTCAGAGTTCTGAAACGTCGTTGATTTGGAGGCACGTGCCCGGAGACTTGAACCCCGGCGACGTAGCCTCACGCGGGTGCATGGCCCCCCGTTTGATTGCTCACCCCCTTTGGTGGGGACCGGCCTGGTTGACTCGCCGCGAGTATGATTGGCCTCGAACGCCAGTCTTGATGTCGGATCCTTTGCCCGGACTTAAGGTGTTCGCTGTTGGGACAAGGGACCCTCCGTTTGACCCGGAAATTTTGTTAAATCGGTACAGCTCCCTCGACAAATTGTTGAACGTTACCTCGTGGATCAGGCGCTTTGGTCATAACTGTAGGAATCCAGGGGACAAGCGCCTGTCACCGGTTCTCTCTCCTCAAGAGCGACAGGAGTCACTCCTCCTTTGGGTCCGCTCTGTGCAGGCCGCACACTTTGAAGGGGAGATAGAGACATTGAAGGCGGGTAGGGTCAAGTTGTCGGGAGCCGTCAGTAAGTTGAATCCCTTCGTGGATAACACGGGTCTTTTGCGTGTTGGAGGACGGCTGAGGCACTCTAGTCTTCCTTATGGGGCCCGTCACCCGCTTTTGTTGCCCAAGGAGGGCCATTTGGTTAAATTGTTGGTGACCGATCGTCACATCAAGAACTCGCATGCCGGTTGTAATGCTCTGTTAGCCATTTTGCAACGAGAGTTTTGGATTTTGTCGGCTCGTCGTACCATTCGTAGCATCGTCTTCCGTTGTATGCCGTGTTATCGGACTAAGGCCTCCACTATGCAGCCCCTAATGGGAGACTTGCCGGCTGATCGTGTCAATGAGGCGAGGCCATTTGCTGGCGTCGGAACGGACTTTGCTGGTCCCTTTTCGGTGAAGACGTCCACCCTTCGTAATAGTAAGATTGTCAAGGCTTATTTGTGCGTTTTTGTCTGCCTATCAACCAAGGCAGTGCACCTGGAGCTGGTAACCTCCCTCTCGACAGAGGCCTTTGTAGCAACTTTGGATAGATTTGTGTCTCGCCGTGGGTTGCCTTCTTTGATTAGGTCTGATTACGGTACTAACTATAAGGGTACAAGTAACTATTTGAAGGAAGTATACACCTTCCTTAATGAGAGCCAGGTTGACATTGGTAGTAGATTGGCCCGCCGAGGGGACACTTGGTTGTTTGATCCGCCAGCCTGCCCCCATTGGGGGGGTATTTTTGAGGCCGCGGTGAAAGCGGCAAAGGGGCACTGGCGAAGATTGTTGGGAGACACCGTTCTCACCTTTGAGGAATTAACTACGGTATTTTGCCGCATTGAAGCTGTGCTAAATTCGCGCCCGTTGTGCCCGCTTTCTTCGGACCCAAACGATTTGGAGGCTCTAACACCGGGCCATTTCTTGATTGGACAGCCACTTGTCGCCCTGCCGGAGTACCCTCTTGTTGATGTGAGCCAAAATCGGCTATCGCGGTTTCAGTTGGTGCAACAGCTCGCTCAGAGCTTTTGGAAGCGTTGGAGCTTAGAGTATCTGCACATCCTCCAGCAGCGCGTCAAGTGGACGGACAAAACTCATCCGCCCAAGATCGGAGACCTCGTCCTGGTTAAGGACGCCAACCTCAAGCCTTTGTATTGGCGCCGGGGGCGCATTCTTAATTTGGTGGCTGGCACCGACGGGGTCCCTCGTTTGGCTGAGGTTTTGGTAGACGGATCAGTCATGAGGAGAGCGGTCGCAACTTTGTCAAGACTTCCAATTGATTAGCGGACGGGTAGGCCCGTCCGGGGGGGGGGTAGATGTTTCGTACCATGCGTGTATCCGAACGCACACGTCTTGTCATTTCGAGCATCTGACAGCTTTCTTTTTGACGTTTGTTATCTTGTCGTGATTCATTACGAGATCTCATTGATTTTGTTCATTGATTAAGTTAATTATCGAATCAAAGAAAATCTCCCTTGCTTGCAAGATTTTTTTATGTGATTAATCGCTGATTGGACGAAACGCCCCTAATTGTGTATTAAACCGGGCTTATTTGTTAATTGTCCGCGCCGATTTGAGGTTAGCTTAGCCCGCGTGTGAAATTGAATAACTATTAACAATCGTGAAAGTTGACGTGTATATTTGTGCAGTTGGACTATTATTGTGCTTCACCACCAGACCTGTTATACGCTGCTTCGGCAGCGTCTGTTGAAACATAGTCGGATCTGGTAAATCACTCGACCACACATCACTTTACACATACCCACACATACATACAGTACCAGAGCCGGCTTGATCACGGACTGTCATCCCCTTCAGCCCACCGGCACCAGGTAAGTTACCTTCATAAGGGCAATTTGATTTGTCTCCGCGAATCGCGGAAAGTTCGGTCACACCTTGCTCTGGGTTTGGACCGAACAGAGAACCTAGATTGATTCTAGGACAAGGGATCAAAATAATATTTTACGGTGAGGCCGCTATTTTTAATCCAGAGCGAAGCGAAGGATTCTTAAGTAGAATCCTGAGTGTAGCGAGGGATTCAAAGTACATCGCCTCAGGGAAAAATATTTTTGCTCTCAAGTTACACACTCTACTTTTCATCCCCTTCTATGATAAAATAAATAAGAGAGACTTTTAAGTAGTTAATGGATAAGATTAATTAAAAAAATGAAATGAATGTAAAATGTCAATTACATTTTATTTACATTTTCACTTGGTCCCCCAAGTGAAAATGTAATGGCCTATGTCCAGCAGTGGACGTCTTTCGGCTGAAACGATGATGATGATGACATATTTATATTTGATACACCTGGCGCAATTTCGAAAAACACTTGAAAAAATGTATTCGCTCCTTTTCTATCTTTCTATAGTATGAAATTGTCATAGGCATTTAAATATTTCTCCCGGGATTTTTTAGGTACTAAGTTTTGTATGACGTTATTAGCTTCATATTTATCACTTCCTACTTATTTTTGCAAAATAAAATCAGAATCCGTACCGATTACCAGAACAGGGAAGTAATAAATCGTGCGCTTTTGTTTTTTTTTAGTTAATGCGCTTCCCCGCACCGTACAGCCAACACTTTCAGCAAGTATTTTATACAATGTGCGTTCGAATTCAATGAACGATTCAAGTTCCAAATTCAAATCTCATTACTGCTCGCTAAAAAGTCTAGCGGAGAAAAGAAATACTTTGCTCCCGCTTATAGAGGAACAAAACGACACTTTTCCGAATAGAAAGGGTGAAAAAGCATTTTGTTCACTATCATTATCTTTTAAGTTGAAAGTAACACAAGCGAACTCGATTACCAGAGGTATCAATCAAATTGATGTAAAATATAATTAAACTAGGCTAACAGCGAATCACGATATAAACGGCTTTGGTAAGGAATTTTAAATTTTAAACTGGATTATCCGGTTTAACAGGATTACGGGCTGAAATGATGGACAGTTTCCTCGTATATTGAGCTTGTTCAGCATTGTTTGAGTTTTTTATCGCGCTTGTATAGGCTTGGAATTTATGGGATTATTATCTAGTTGGAGGCATTATTAGGTTGAACTTATATTGTCACTTACGGGATATCTTCCGATTATTATTATTATTTTTTTTTTTCTTCGGATGATATCCCGTAAGTGACAATATAAGTTTAGTTTTAAACCGTGAAAGCCTAAAACAGTGTTTATTATTAGGTTGGTTGGCTTTAGCGTATCTTAAATAAATAAATAAATGTCGCTGAACATTACACACAGCGCCATCCAGTGCTACATTAAGCAACGAGGTTTGTGTTGTGGACAGCATATACTTGATATACTACATAGATACTTTTTTGTTTGTAAATACATTTATAAACATCCATGACTCGAAAGCAAAATGTCCATACTTTTCACACAAACATTTGCTCCTACCGGGATTCATCTCATAGCTGAGTCTTCTAGTCTTCTTTTCTAAACTTCTAGTTATTTTATACTAGTTTATGCCCGTGACTTTGCGTGGAGATCGGTAATTATTGTCCACGGGAATCTACCACGAGATAAAATGTATCTTAAGTATCAATACAGGTTACAAACCATCTGTGTGCCAAATTTGATCCAAATGCGGTCATTAGTTTTTGCGTGAAAGAGTTACTAACATTCATTCATCAATTATCACAAAAAATCACATCAATAATATTAAAAGTACAGTGACATAGTTTTAAAATCCACAAATAGTATGGTACTGGCACATTGAAAACAAAATAACTAAAACTTTATATCGATTTGATTCATCCTTTTATGAAACAAATATAAATAAGCATTCTGTAGATATATGTATCTGACAACGCTACTCGCAATTTCAATAAGTAGTTCAATTTTCTACAAGGACCAATATTCCGCACAAGTGCACATACCCATCCCTGGTCCAAATCCCAGGTCTCTAATACCTAAACGTTATTCCGAAGTGCAATGTCAGAGCAAAGAAGAAAATAATACATTTTTATTGCATGTACAGAACCACATCTAGGTTCTTTTCAGAGAGAATAAACATCTCTTGAGCTCACAAACATTAAGTTTCAAGTGCAAGCGGTTCGAAGCAACTACTATTGTAGACTGACTGTAAATCTGCGAGAATTATCTGAATCCGTTGTGGGGAGTTGGATCGCTCAGTTTGTTAGAATTTCTGTTTTCTTTCCGAACTTTTCTAACTTGCATTATAAGGTGAAGCGGCTTTCAGACTACGCTATAATATAAAATCATATAGAATATAGCTCATAGCTCAACAATATAGCTCACCATGCATTTATTACGGTCACGTTCACACTGAGCTATGCTATATATATGCTATAAAATAGTGCGATACGCTGAGTTCATGCTATGCTATACGCCTTCTTCCTCCTCCTTCACCCCCGGCCGTCCCGCAAGCGAATGTTTTCCCCACTTACTTGAACTCTTTCTGAGCTTGCTATCCCTATCCCTATCCCTACTATTATATAAATGTGAATGTAAGTTTGTTTGTTACGCTTTCACGCAAAAACTACTCAACCGATCATCATGAAACTTTGTATATGTCACCGTAAAATTGTCAAATACGTTATATTGTAATATCTCACACAAACGCATTATTTTTCGTGAAATGCATGCGATGGTAGTCAACTTACGCGGTGTGGAGGGAAGGAGGGGTCCACCTTGCCCAGTGGCACAACTCTCATGAAAAGATAATGCACCATTCATGAGAAATACCGATTAATATAACATAACCTTAAAACACTTTATATTCCCCCTAAAAAGCGTAGTCGACGGAGCCTATTTCCGAGTGCAGGGTTTAAAGGAACCTAACGGGGGGTGCCCCAAGTCCCGATTATGGGGGCAGAGATACTTCCGTATGTTCAGTTGACAATACTTCGAGACATTACAATATCGCGAGAAAAAACACGTTATATGGTAATATAACGTGTTTGACAATTTTACGGTGACATATACATATTCTTGGAGGTATTAGAAGTAACATAGGATACTTTATATTAAGAAAAAACTAACCCTCACCCGCAGACGAAGTTGCGCGGGTCAGCTAGTATACTATAAATGCTTGCGATATAATCGCGTAATGCGAACGCCATGCTATATAGCATAGCATTAGGTTCTGCTTTGCAATACTACATAGCAGAATAATATAACGTAGTCTGAAACAAGCTTAAATAAAAGCCATAACATACTGCTTAAATGACAAACTATCGGTAGTACAGCATGACCACTTTAATTTTGCAGTTCAAGGTGGCTCTGCATATCAAGAAAATGTGCATTGACATGTCAAACTTAGTACATTTATTTTTGTTCTGTGTATTTTTCCACCCTCATAGATAAGTTGGTTAAAATGTGACGATGATGGAAAGTCAAATATGTTTAAAATTTACGTTAATTACGTTAATTTCATACATTTTAACTACTGAATGAAAAGTCTAATTTGAGAAAAAGCGATATATCCAACTTATCTGTGCAGCCGGCAAAACTAAAATAAAATCACCGCTTTTGGCTTGTCGATGTATTTTTTCTTAGTCACTTTGAACTGGAAACGTAAAGTGGTCATAAAACCATTATCAATAGTCTGGGTCCTCCAACCCAATTTAGGTTTTAGTCTCACGAGTCGTTACTAGTAAAGCTTAACTGGTCCTTTGATTAGACTCTCAAAGCAATTGCACCTGTAGGCGTCTAAAGGATAAAGCGTCTTCGACTAGTAATTTTGTAAGACTCTAAATACAAAGATATGACGTCAGTGTTAGATTAATCATAGGCATACGGCGACAGGTTCAAAACATTGCAAATCTATTTAGTACGTCAGTTAGAGTAATGGAAAATGAAGGACACGTATTTTTTGTTTTTATAAATCAATGAATATTGAATGAAATAAAACGCATTATAACTCGGTAGTGGGGGGCTCGTGACGTCAGAACTCACTAAAATTATAGAAAGGCGTGACGTATTGAGAATTTTAAAAGCGTTGTATCTTCGTTCATTTTGGTTTACATACCAAAAGAAAAATTACGGATCAAATATTTTTTGAAAATCGAACTGACGGAATATTTACATATTTATTTATTTATTGTAATAAGTTTTGAGTATAAATGTGAAAAACTTTTTTGCAAAAAATAAAACCGACTTCAAAAAAAACAAAAAAGTAAAAATAACTTTAGCTTCTGAAGTCGGTGACCTTTGTTTGATTGCTTTAGTTTTTTTGTCACCGACTTCTGAAGCTAAAGTTATTTTTCATTTTTTTGTTTTTTTTGAAGTCGAAGTTTTATTTTTTGCAAAAAAGCTTTTATTTTTCACTTTTTAGTGGTTCACATGTGCTTGATACATAGAAAGTGCATACCGTTACAATTATAACAAGCCCAAACACGACTATGGTACATTGTCTCATTATGGAGTTCCGTGACTCTTGGCTTCATCATCAGATCTGATGGTAGAATGGTTCTTATCAAACGCAAATGCTTCACTTGTTGTAGAAAATACCAAAATCGCAACACGTTTTCATATAAAATTTGAAGAGTTCCCTCGATTTCGCCAAGATTCCATCATCAGATCCTGATTTGGTGGCTATGGGACCATTTGGAAAGAATACCCTTTCCAACAAAAAAAGAATTTTCCAAATCGGTTGGTAAGCGACGGAGTTATGCCCGAACAAACATAAAAAAAAAGAAAAAAATGGAATCATCCGAATTGAGAACCTCCTCCTTTTTTAGAAGTCGGTTAAAAATAAGAGTAGAGAAAGATAAAAGAAACGATGGATGAGCTTGTGTGAAGGACAATAAGGCAAGAAAGAAGGTGACTGATGTGATCACGAGTAATAGAGAAGAATGGAAGAAAAGATATGTTGCGCCGATCCCAAATACATTGTGGCAAGGGCAAGAAAATTATGGAGATTAAGAAATAAGGAGAAGATATTTTTATTCATTTTTCTGAACAAGATTCTGATACTTATGTAAAATAGACACACAATTGTCAATTTGATTGTGAACTTTTTTTAACACATTTTTTTTTAAGTTTACATTTAAATACTCTTCCTTAAAATACTACTTTAACAGTTGTATGTATTCACAGATGAGGTTATTTACTGAGAGCTTAAACGGAAAATCTTATGAAGCAGTCTGGTCAACAATTTTATTTTGTCAAATCTGAAAACGAAAATAGAAGAAAAACTAAACACTATTCTAGCACAAATAGTAAGGGCTGAGTTTCTTTCTGTGTCGCGAAAGAAATTCTCCCCATGAATCCCGTCTACCGCACACCTGAGAGTAGAGTACGTTGACCCCTCGTTTTAGGAAGCGTTTTAAACTTTGCGTCGTTTCGACGTACTTTTATTGAGTTGTGAGAACTAAACTGTAGTGGTGTGTAATGGGTGACTGTGAAAGAGTTTGGTTTATAGATTTGTGATGTAAGATAAAATTGTCTTTTTTAAACTTTCACGATCAGAACACATTATAAAACTTAAGAAGACGGGTATTTATCGCGAATTTACCTTTAATTTAATCCCGACGTTTCGACTGGATTGCACCAGCCGTGGTCGCCGGGAGACCTCCCCGCGACCAAGGCTGGTGCAATCCAGTTAAATAATTCGCGATAAATACCCGTCTTCTTAAGTTTTATAAGATAAAATTGGTATGACTACAGGAAGATTATTGACTAAATCATTTACCTTATAGTCCGCACCCCGAGATATAATTTTTGTAAACAAAGAATCACTACCAAGATACGTAGCGACAATTTAATCAACAAGAAATACTCCCAAATTTAATCAACTCAAATTATCATACGTGATTCCAATTACTCCACAGAGTAAACCTCCCTGGCCATTAAGTCGTACAAATGTCCAATCGCACAAAAGTCCAATCGCGCGAAAGTCCAGACGAGCATGTTCCTGGCACGCAAATGTCTGTTCGCGCAAATGTCCTGTCGCGTAAAAGTCTATTCGCGCATATGTCTTTTCGCGCAAATGGGTTAGCTCAAGTTTCTTTTGCGCAATTAATGTCTTTCGCGCAAACGTTCCAGACCTATTTGGGCCGCCATTTTGAAGTAAGATCACGCTGACGCTGTCATTTTTTAATTTGATCCAGAGGTTGCGAATCCGAACTTGTCTTTCCAAAATGTATAGCTTTTCGTGGCGGGGACTATAAATCAAATCATTATCATCTTCCTGCTCTTGTTCCGTGATATTTGGAGTCGGCGCAAACCGTTGTTTATTAAAAAAAAACATGCGGGGCAGTCTTTGCAGACTGCCGATAAAAGTGAAAACTAAGTAATATATATCTGCTACGGGTTGTTCCCTGCGCACGCCTAAGTGGTGCTACGCCGTAGTGGATCGGCTACGAGTGCTACGAAGCATTGCGTGATGGTCACACGATATCTATGATTTTGTTCATCCAAAAAGTGCTCAACGCGCCTACAGAAGTTTTCACTCAAAAAAAAAACGAAAATTGATATCAAATAGGTAGTAAGGTAGGTAGGTAAATAATGAAATTCACTCCCTTATTTGTGTCTCAACTCTTTTTTAACCGACTTCAAAAAGGAGGAGGTTCTCAATTCGTCGAAATCTTTTTTGACGGCTAACGGATTTGGATTTTTTTTTCTGTTTGAAAGGTTATTCTTTCAACCTTTAGAGGATTACAGGCGTGATGTGTTGAACTTATAATCTGAATATATTCAAAATTTAAGTGAATTGGTTTCTTCAAGACAAGCGTGGCTTCCATTTCACATGAGGCAAGCCTATTTGAGTAAAAAAAAAAACAAAATGAATCCTCGTTCGATGTGTTTTTTCCGATTAGTTATTTCATTATGCACACCCCTATCCTTCAAATTGTATCTAAAATACACAAGTTTAGGTCTTTACTGTTTACAATTGAGTTAACGTAGACATTTTCAACTCTACGACACTAAACTTTACGGTGCTTTTACTAATGCAACAGTATGTAAATGTAAACTGCCTACGACTTACGATTTACGATAGAAATGCTCGTTGGATAGCTTTAGTTTTCTCTGACGTCACGCGTTAAAACATTCATGGTTTTCTCAGTTTAACTTCAACAACACTAATAGGGTTGGTTTTTTTTTTCAGATGGGAAATCATCAAATAACTTGTCCCACTCTGGGCGAAGCGAGAGGGAGTGTCAGACTTTTACTGACTAAAACCTTTATGTTCCGGGGCCACGGTATTTCTTTTGAACAGTCCCGGAGGCCCAGCAGGCTTCAGCCCTTGCGAGCTCCTTCAATATGTTGACATTTCTTTGAGGCGCGCGCGGAACACGAATACGCCGTCGACACGGCCTATCTTCATAAGACAGACGGACGGCAATCTAGCCCATAGCTCACCGCCCACAGGCACACTAACCAGGGTCAAGAAATCTTTATTTTTCCTATTATAGAGTTTACAGTGTATAAGTAAAACAAATAATTAGGCTGTGTTTAATGAAAAATCTTTTTAATAAAACTTAAACGTAATATTGATTCATAACTTATTTATTTCAAGTAGTTTAATTAATGTACAACTAACTGAAAGATATCCCAAATGGATATTATTGTTTATCTTCCAATGTATTCTGACGGAAAACCATTTAATGACATAATATAATATAAAGGGAGTAAAACACCTCTTCACGAAGCCGAAACGAACTTGTTCTCCCCATCATTGCGATATTTTTTTTGTTCTACACCATACCTGGGAACCTTCTAGTTACGGAAATATGGGGGGTCAAAGTTACAACTATTTGACATCTTTTTTTTTAAATACTTACAAGTTTTTTTGTAAGATTTTGACCACCACAAAACATAATTTATAACCTCAAAATAAAAGTTGTTTCCCAGCAATAATTTTTGCGTAAAGTTACTCAGTTTGTTGTACAGAATGCTTGGTTTAACGGCTTTGTGATGAGGTGGTTTACACCCTGTATGTAGTTATTTTTAATCTTCTCTTCTTTTTTTAATCTTCTCTTCTTTTTGTCCCAAGTTTCAATACACTTTGAATCGTCAACTTCTAAACGGTTTTCGCTTTTCACAACTGAAGTTTATACACAATCTTCGTCTCAATTATGATAATGGGTTTAAAGATCACTTACAAGTGCCATTAAATTTTCTCTTTACAAACGTTTTGCTGAAATATAAATAAGCTTCTTGCCTAAATAGATGAGCGTCTCAATTTATTCAGAATCAGTTTAATTGGAAGATCTTCAGCAAACTGAGTGGCCAAACTAAAGCAGGTCCAAAAGTTGAAGAATATTTAAATTTGTGAATACAAAGTTGTTACTCAAAGCTCATTTACAAAGTATCTTTTGAGAATTGGCAAAGGAAATTTAAATCTAAGACTTGTAGTATTGTTGGTTGCTGAATAGACGCGCTGTGCCTGAAAAAGCAATTTAAACTGCTCCTGAGTCTATGTATGCTGAAGTGAAGAGCGGCGAGCGAGAAAGTAAATAGCTATTCAACTTCGATATCCCTTTTTTGGTCTTAGGAGCCTCATAGAACTGATTGAAGAGTAGTACATTATGGTCTTTGAAACAATACCAAAACATGAGGCGATTATACTTTTAACTCCAGAAATTACTCATGAATACAGTGACACTATCTACAAAAAAAGTTAAATATTCTAAGAATATTGGCTTCACTCACTACTTCAGTATTATACGAAAAATAAACTATTCCATAAAAGAAGGAAATTGTAAAATTGTAATTGAAAATTCAATTGACGACTCGAATGACGTAGTGGTAGTGAATCCTGGTAAGAGCAAATTTTTGTGTGATGAGCATGGACTGTGACATAGATGGCGCTGTGTGTTAATGTCCAGCGATAATAGTTTATTTAATGTTCTTCTTTTTCCTTTATCTCTATTCTTCTTCTTTTTCCTTTTTCCATATTCTTCTTCTTTTTCCTTTTTCCTTTGTCCCTATTCTTCTTCTTTTTCTTTGTCCCTGTTCTTCTTCTTTTTCCTTTGTCCCTATTTTTTCTTCTTTTTCCCTTATGCCTATTATTTTTCCTTTTTCCCATAGTATAGCCCTTATCTCAATTTATTTCGGTCGGCCCTGCATGTTTTCTTCTGTCTCTATTATTGTCAATACATCAGACACCTTCTTTCCTACCATACCATCCTTCACACGAAAACACAATTAATTAAGTTACAATATTGAGCGAAAACATGAAAATTTTGGATGTGGTATGGAAATTTTAAATCTGCCATCTGTATCGCACTTTCAACTGGCCTAGGGTAGCAGCATTAATTATTATTATTTTCAACCGACTTCCAAAAAGAGGAGGTTATCAATTCGTCTGAATTTTTTTTTTTTTTTTTTTTTTTTTTGTGTTTGTTACCTCAGTACTCTCGACTGGGTGAACCGATTTTGATGGTTCTTTTTTTTTTTTTTTTTTTTTTTTTTTTTTTTTTTTTTCGGGGTTGCGGGCCTGTTCGGGGTTGCGGGCCTGTTCGAAAGAGATACCGCGGCCCCGGAACGTAAAAGGCGAGGAAGGAACATGGATGGTTTTTAGTCAGTAAGAGTCTGACACTCCCTCCCGCTCCGCCCAGAGTGGGGGGGGTCATTTGATGATTTCCCATCCTTAAAAAAAAAAAAAAAAAAATGGTTCTTTTTTTGTTTGAAAGCTGGTGCTTCCCGTTTGGTCCCATTTTAGTTTGCTGAAGACCTGGTGCTGATCTTCGGAGATATACAACGGAACTCTTCAAAAATACACAGCAAATCTGCAGTGATTGTTGCCATCGCTTGTAGGTTCATTGTTTATACTATATTATGACGTAACATCACGCCTGTATGCTCTGAGGGGGTACGCACATGTGTAAAATACACCCGATTTCGAAAATATTTGTTACCTCAGTACTTTCTACTGGGTGAACCGATTTTGATCGTTCTTATTTTATTTGAAAGCTGGTGCTTCCTGTGTGGTCTCATAATCATCAAATCAGAAGCTGATGATGGGATTCTGGAGAAATAGAGAGAATTCTTCACATTTTATAGGCACACTAGCAGCGGTTTGGGTAGTTTTAGGAATTGTACTTTCTCGAAGTGATCCCAATTCAATTTGATGAAGATCTGATGAAGAACTTCGGAGATATGCAACGGAACTCCTCAATAATTGATAGCAAATGTACTGGGATTGCCGAAATCTCATATCTGTATATTGTTTACACCAGTTCATAACCTAAAATCACGCTGGTACGCTGTGAAGGGGTAAACACATGTGAACCACTAAAAAGTGAAAAATAAAAACTTTTTTACAAAAAATAAAACCGACTTCAGAGAAAACAAAAAAGTGAAAAATAACTTCAGAAAAAACGCTTCAGAAGTCGGTGACAAAAAAGTTAAATCAATCAAACAAAGGTTACCGACTTCTGAAGCGTTTTTTCTGAAGTTATTTTTCACTTTTTTGTTTTCTCTGAAGTCGGTTTTATTTTTTGTAAAAAAGTTTTTTTTCATAAACTGTACCTTACCCCTTTTTTTCGGATGGGAAATCATCAAATGACTTCTCCCGTCTGGGCGGAGCGTATCTCTTTCGAACAGTCCCGCAGCCCCGAAACAGTCTTGCCCACAAAAACTGTACTTTACCCCTGCATTTTATTTTGACGCTTTCGCTTATATCTTAGACTACCAAATTTAAGGAATACAGTGTGACAAAGAAGGTGAACTCACAAGTTTGCCTTATAAATCTAGTGAACTCGCGGGAATAAATAACTTTGCCGCGCTTTGATTCTGTGCTGTGGTGATTAAAGAGATTTAAATTTAAACTTTGTGTAAAAATAAAAGATGTTGTGTTCGTTGCAGCGTACTGTTGTGTTCTGACTGTACTTATTATTTGTTTCGCCAGTGTTTGGTGCTTTTTAAAGCAAATTAAAGAGTTTTCGTTGGAGTTTTAGCTGTTGTTTTTGGGGATTTCGCTGCTATTTGTAAGGCGACTGTATTATTATGTCCATTGCTGGATATGTTTCGTCGATGAATAATAAAAGGTGTAAGAAACCTCTTAACGAAGCTGAAAGTCACTTGTTTTCCCCGTTATTGCGATATTTTATTTGTCATACACCATACCTGGGAACCATCTAGTTACAGAGATATTGGGGGTCAAAGTTCCAACCTTTTGATAAGTTTATTTTTTAAATAAATTTATTTTTATTGTAAGATTTTTTACTTTAAACACCTCCACGACTCCCATTGTATTCAATCCATTCATCAGCACAATTTTTTGAGTGCGTTACATTGAGTTCTTTCACAAAACATGACTTATAACCTCAAAAAAAAAAGTTTTTCCCAACAATAATTTTTGCGTAAAGTTACTTAGTATGATGTACAGAATGCTTGGTTAACGGCTTTGTGATGAGGTGGTTTACACCCTGTATATACTTATTGTTTGTAAATACATACTTATTATACGTCAGGCAGTCGCTCCATGAAACAGTTTTCAGCTGCATCCGGTTAGACTGGAAGCCGACCCCAACCCAGTTGGGAAAAACTAGGCAGATGATAACTAAGTTTTAATTTTGAGAGCTATATTAGCCCCGGTGGTGGCGGCCCGGCTTACGAACATCAAGTCGTGGGTTCAAACCCAGACAGGCGCATTACTTTGTGTAACTTTCTTTATCATTACTGCTGTTAGAACGGTTAAGGGCAACGTTCGTGAGGAAACTGCGGCATTTCCTAGAACCAAAAAATTCGAAAACATTTGACATCTACCAATCCGCACTGGAGTCAAAATCAAAAAATCAAAATCAAAATATTTTATTTCACATAGGCCTGGATGGGCACTTATAAAATGTCGAAAAAGGTGCACGGTTCGCGTTGGTCGATTCCATGGAGAAGAACCGGCAAGAAACTCCATGGTTACTCTTTTCAAATCATTTGGTATTACAATGTTATTGTTTCATTACAGCATTTGTTGCATTATTGATTGTATGGGGGGACAGCGTAGGCCCGACAATAGGTCGTTGCTTGCTATACAAAAAAATGTAAAACAAAAGAAATATTTAACAAAAGTTAAACAGCATCCGGGAATCTAAAAGGCCTTCAATGTTCACTCATTCACAAATAATAGGTAAAAAAGCATCTATACAAAGGTAAGTAAATAAAAAATTAAAAAAAAAAAAAAATAAAGAACTAAATTAAACAAGTGACACAAATATTGTCATCAGTGCTGTAACTATTCTGAGCAAAATATGAGAAAAAATGATTTGAAAACTATTGTAATAATCTGAATCAAAAGAAAAAGAATAATGAGATTGAGAATAGTTAGAGACATCCACAAATCTGTGCCGTTTATGAGCTACCAGGGAAGCCGCATGCGCAGAAGGAATCATAGCCAAACTTCTTTGTCATCAACGTAGTCCTTGATTTTGTAATATGCTTTTTTCATAAGGACACGTTTAATATAGTTCTTGAACTTTCCATCGGTCAGTTCTATAACTGACTTTGGCAACTTGTTATAAAAGCGTATACTGTTTATAATAAAAGACTTGCTAGTTTTTGTTAATCTGAATTTAGGTATTACAATTTCATGTTTACTGCGTGTATTTTTATTGTGGAAGTCGCTTCTAATTTTGAAAAGCCCTCGATGTTTGCGGACATATAAAATACATTCAAAGATATAAAGTGAAGGCAGAGTTAATATATCGATCTCTTTGAATTTTTGCCTGAGTGACTCGCGAGGACCCATTTTATAAATCGCGCGGACTGCCCTTTTTTGTAGTATAAAAATGGAGTCAACGTCTGCTGCTGATCCCCACAGCAGGATGCCGTAAGACATAATACTGTGGAAATAAGCATAGTAAACTAACCTAGCTGTGGTTACATCCGTTAACTGCCTTATTTTCCTAACTGCATATGCAGCTGAGCTTAACCTACCTGAAAGAGTTCTAATGTGCGCGCCCCACTGTAATTTTGAATCTATAGTAATCCCTAAGAATACAGTTTCCGCTATAACATCAAGTTTATTGCCGTCAAGATTTAAATTAAGATCACGTTGTGGTACATTTGGTAAGGAGAATTTTAAACACTTAGTTTTGCTTGCAGTCAATAAAAGATTATTAGCAGCGAACCATTTTGAGAGAACGGTTAGACTTTCGTTAACATGTTGGACAAGCGTATCCTTTCTATTTATTTTAAAAATTAGCGAGGTGTCATCAGCAAATAAAATTATATCTGATAATTTGGCCATCATATAAGGGAGATCATTAATGTACACAAGAAATAGGAAAGGACCGAGAATTGAAGAGCTGTTTAGCTAATTCGTGCATTCAAAACATAAACGGCCGTTTTTGTTACAAATGCACGATTTAGCTAAACAGCTATATTTCAAGTGTTGACAATGTGTTATAAAATTACGTTATTGCCTTTTCTACAGTAATAATAGACCACATTTTGTATTTTTGATTCTATTTACGAGTTATGACATTTTTTCGATTGGCGGCGCTAGTGGACTGTAAAACGCCCCTTAAAGGAGATGTTCCAGAAATGTATGGAGCCTGGGCCAGCACTATGTACACAATATGTAAATATTGCTGTATATTACAGTAACCGTTTTTCATTGTTAATTTTCTTTAATTTCACTTCGTTTCCATGTAAATTCAAACGAGCTTGGTCAAGGAGAGCAACACAACATAAAATTAAACATGGCGGATCAGAGCAGCAGTATGCAAACAATGACATTTGATTGAACAGATCCAATCTAAACTCAAAGCAAAGACAAACGAAGATGTCACTTCTTAAAACTGTCAAAGTCGTCAAACGTCATGTCACAGAACTGTCATGGCTGCCCTAAAATAGGGTTTTCTTATTAAAAAACTACATTTATGTACGCTTGTACCCCTCTTCAAATTAATTTATTAGTATTTTTATAGAATTCCCCTATTTTTTTCCTATTTATCCATGTAGTGTACAGTGCCGACCAAAAGTCGATAAGCAATCTCACAAAGCAATAGCTTGACGATAGTTTGACTTACGACCTTCTACTTTCAACAAAATAGATATTGTCAGCAACTAGTTGTAGTTCATAATTTCAATGCCAATATCTAAGACATGATGGCCTAGCGGTTGGGCCCGTCCAGAATTAAGAGTGAATCAGTAAGCCGTGAGTTCAAATCCCGAACAGTTACTTTTAGTCTTTTTGTAAGTTTTTACTCTACAGAAATATTATATTCTTTAACTTGTTTGCTTTGTTCACACATTTCGTAAAGTTAGGGAGGTAGATAGAAAAATAAGTCAAGAATTTTGTTAGATTTCTGTGAGGTAGACATGAGTTTTATGAATATTTTAACTTGATCGGAATGAACTTTGTCGTTTGGTTGTAGTCATACATAATACACTATATAATGTGGTAGTTGATGGACAGTGACGTGTGGTTTAATAGATAACGGTATTGTTGTTGGTGTGATTCTTAAAATGCGGGCAAATATTAATATTAAGGCGATGGCGACTATTATCGCGAATTATCCGCGCTTCATAAAAGTGGCCTTAATAGAACTGAATGTGAGTATTATAATTATTTATGAATTGTAATTTAAACATTAAAAATTAAAAACGAATTATAAATTGTTCATTTATTTGGTGACCTGTGGTTTACTTAATTCGTTGTTTTTTTTTTCAATCTATCATGCAAGATAACTAATTAGTGTTTATTATTGGATTTATAAATGCAGAGTGAATGAAGTCACTTTAGTATTTATTACAGCTGCCTAACATCATTTTTTTTTGTTTAGAGAAATGCAGTACCTAAGTCTCTGGATCAAAAGGTATGAGGAAGAAGGGAGCCTTGCAAGTAGACAGCGAAGTGGAAGGTCGTCGCTTATTAGCGAAGCGCAGCGACAACATATCGTGGGCGAGTATGAAACCAATGGTTTCACACCTACGACACACTCGGAGTCACCGCAAACTGTTCGCCGTGCCCTCCACGCTGAAGGCTTGCATCACAGAAGATCAGCTAAAATGCCCTTCTTGACAGAAAGACATAAAGAAGAACGATTACGTTTCGCACGGGAATATTTAGACTTTCACTGGATTACTTCCATTTTGTTCCGGTTCGCGGTCGCCACTCCAGAACTTTTCGACCCCATCCATTCTGCGAGCAATGTGCCCTGCCTACTGCCACTTAAGTTTAGCAATTCTTCGGGCTACGTCGGTGACCTTGGTTCTCTTGCGGATGTCTTCATTTCTGATGCGATCACGCAAGTAAACTCCGAGCATAGCCCTCTCCATTGCCCTTTGGGTGACTTTAAGCCGCATACGTCTACTTGACTGCATTGAAAATAATGGGGGTTATACAAAATATTAATCCCTAATGTTCTAGTTTTAATTAGACGTGTTACAAAATATTTAGCGATATTAATAATTCCTAAATTGAGGTTTAGTTTCAATCTTCTTTTCTTCAGGAAAATGAACACTTAAACTATAACCTCAATATGAGTTACATTTATTGTGACGTCACATAAAAAACATATTCACGAAGTATAAATTATGTATTAGTTTTCAGTAAGCTCTGTTGAATACCGATAGATAGAAGTGGGTATCAACAATTATATTTGTGTTATTAGAATATCCTTGTTATGTTAATAAAAAATAACTTCAAAGTGGGTAATACAGATACACAAAAACATCTTATGAACGGTTACAAGAGATCTTCTTATATCTAGGTAGGAATGTGACGTTACAAATCTTATTAAAGTTGTTAATTATATGAATAAATGAAACGAATAAAACAATTTTTGTTATCTGTCAGCATGACTTTTTTTTCCACCTTCCAACACCGAAAAAATATTACTTACACAATCTCATAAATAGTTATGATGGGTTATTAACTTATATTTAAATCTTTATAAAAATAAATAATGAGCATGAACCCATTTCAAAATAAATACCTAAGTAAATAGTTTTTGCATAAAATACAAATATTAATTAAAGTGGTTACAAAAAAAAACCCGTATAATGTAAACGGGATTTGAACTCAAGACACGTTGATCGTGAACCCACTGCTTAACCTAAACAGCTATCGACACCTGGTAGATGTGGTCGAAGTTTAGCTATCCAATCCAAATACGATCATGCGTTTGCTGCGTGTATGACAAAAGAGACGGTAATATATATCTTTTTGTTTCGTGAAGAGTGACGCGACAACTAGCGACAGTAGGCGACTCTGTGGCTGTGGTGTGCGTAGGTACTGTATTGAGACAGTTTACACATACAGCCGCACGGACGCTCGGCCGTGCGTTCACAGCAATATGATCCTTAGTGGGCCTGTGCGCTTATGAACGCTTACTGTACAATGTACATAGTGGTGGCCCAAAATCAAACATCTCCTTTCAGAACAAAAAGCGAGCGAAGCCGCGGAAAAATCTAGTTTTAATTAAAAAAATAGAATTATTTGTCGTCTCATCGTTCTTTGTAACTTGCAAGACTTTATGACTCAAAAGACCAAACAAAAGCTGTTTTTGTTTTATTTGAACAACAAAGTTAAAAGATATTTCAATATCTTTTTAGACAGACATGAAGAAACAATGTAGTTTGGTTAATTATCTTTGTTTTAATTAGTTTACATTGTCTTTTGATTAAAAAGCTTTGTCAACTTTGTTTATTTAATTTTGATTCATCAATACAATATAAGATGAATGAAACTTCTTTTGAAAGTGACTAAATGTTAATAAATTATATTTAGAAAGATATCGAGTGGGTTGATAGGAGTTTGTACATTTGATTACTATGTTGAGAAACTAACTATATTTTTAATTATTAATAATTATTTTGACAGAGGGCCGTTCTTTAGTTTAACCCTTACATACCAAGTTTCCTCCGTGCCTCGGAAAGCACGTTAAGGTGTTGGTCCGGCCGTCATTTATCCATCTTTGACAGTCGTTACAGGATGTCAGTGGACCCAAAAGTATGGCAACCAGTCTTACCAAGTGCTATCTTATTACCTAGTATTAACTGGGTTGTGGCGGTCAGATAGGCAGTTGGTCCATGTAAAAAACTAGTATTCACCTGTATCCGGTTAGACTGGAACTCAACCTCAACATAGTTGGGAAAAGGCCAGGGAGATGATGGTGAGCTTGATGTAAGGTATTTTTCCCAAAAAGTATAATAAGAAATGGTGTAAAATACGTCTTAACGAAAGGCACTTGTTTTAACCGTCATTGCAATCATGTTTTTTCACCTTCTAGTTACGGAAATATTGGGGGTCAAAGTTCCAACTTTTTGACAATTTTTTTTTTTAAGTAAAAGTTTTTATTGTAAGATTTACTTTAAACACCTCTACGACTACGACGTACTATTCAATCCATCCACCAGCACAATGTTCTAAGTGCGTTTTATTGAATTCTAACACATAACATGAATCTTCACCCCAAAAAACAAAAGTCGTTTCCCAGTAATAATTTTTTTCATTCTTTCTTAGTTTGATGTACAGAATGCTTGGTTGACGGCTTTGTGATGAGGTTGTTTACACCCTGTATGTAACATAAAGAGAATAAAATCCAGTAAACGTAACAGACTTTTTTCACTTTAATATTATTCTTTTTATCCGTGTTAATCACACTAAAATCATAGGAACTTTTGATCCCGGAACATAAAAATCTTGCTCCTCGACTTCGGGTTTTTCATCAATTTCTCTGTAGCAGCCACGGAGCCTGGCCCTCCTCCTGGGCTCGGTTGATGGCAGTAGGACTGCCCTCTATTACATGGGATTTTAACGTAACGGGCGAAATGTGGGTGTATATTTTAGGTAAACCTCTTCTGACGCTTTGGAGGTAACAGGCGTGATGTTATGTTATGTTGAAGCCTTAATGAAAGAAAGAAAGAAAGAAAAAGCATTTGCTAACCCGTACAGCACAAAACATATCGAAATTATCAGTATTTAAAACTTACTAATAAAACTTAAACAGATAAAAAAAAAGAAACGAAATTCGTACTGTACGAGGCCAAAAGGCTCCTATCTCCTATTTAACGCAACATATCAACATTTAAGTATCCACACTTTAAGACCGGCAAGTGCCTCGACAACGCAGACTTTACCAAACACACATACACCCTACACACTTACGCACATACACACACACAAATAGTTGCGTTACCTATCTCACCGTTACTTTATTACACCTGTCAACTACACAAACATTTGAAAAAGTTACGAGAGAAACCACAATAGACACGAGTGTCTGAAAAAATATACAATTTACACGTAACAAGGGAACGACCGTTTATAAAACAAAAAGGATGTTTTGTTTGAGAGATAAGTCCGGTTTTATTTCAATACTTACTTTTGTTGTTAATTGTGTAAATGTATGCTAATAAACTTTTTTCTGTTTGGGGGTTGAAAAGTTATTATAAGGGAATAAAATTGTTAAGGTGAATAATTTTGTTGCTGTGTTACTTACGAATTTTATTAATAGTCTTTTAAATTAAATGGAAATTTACTAATGTATCGTCTTTGTTTTTTCTTATTAAAGTGTTAAAAAAAATCAGATACTTATCATAAATGAAGCAACGCGTCGTAAACCTTTGCCGGAAGGTCCAAAGTGGGACTTCTCAGATGGCTGTGCTTTATCAGTCAGTGAAGCAGAAAATGCTCCAGTCCCACAGCACCGTTCAGCACCTACAGCTTCAGAAGAATATGGCGAACTCTCTGGACCAGGTCAAAGAAGTTATAGAGTCTAAGTTGAATACGCCCAACAATTCCTACGCTAGCATGGTGAAGAAGGGCTCCGACAATTTCGTCCGTCCTGCAAATCTGAGTTCTATAGCCATTTATCCCAGCGATAAAACTAAAACTAGTGACGACACCAAGTCACTAGTTCAGAAGTTAATATCTCCCGAGCAACTCAAGCTCCAGGTTCGTGGCCTGAAAAAGGTGAAAAATGGAGGAGTATTAATCAGCACGGAAAACAAAGGCGATATTGAAAAATTAAAGAATTCGGAGACGATATTTACCTCGGGTCTTACAATAGAAGAACCTTCCAAACGACGCCCTAGAGTTTCCGTCATTGGTGTTCCCGTAGCCCTTACTGAAAAGGAGGTTTTCGACTGCATTTACGAGCAAAACCTATCGGATAAATTGCCGAATACGACTCGTGAATCCTTCCTAGAAAACATTAAACTGAGCCACAAATCCGGTAAGAAAGGTCTTCCTACTTGCAACTACATTTTGGAAGTACCCGCTGGCATAAGAAAATTGCTGGTAAACCAGAGCAGAATATTTATAAATTGGACCTGATGCCCGGTGAGAGATTTTACTATAGTCACCAGGTGCTATAATTGCCAGCAGTTTGGCCACGCAGCCAAGTTTTGCCGTGAAACAAGTCCTACTTGCAACCACTGTGCAGAGACGGGACACTCCGTGAAGGAATGCAGCAGGAAATCTTCTCCCCCCCAGTGTGCGACGTGCAATAGATTTAAGAGGAAATGTGACCATTCAACCGGTGATGTAAGTTGCCCGGCACGTAAATATGCAGAGACCAACTACATCAACTCAATAGACTATGAAGGCGCCTAAGAGCGCCACAGTATAGTATATTTAGTAGGCACACAAACAGGTAGCTTATAGTTTTCTTTTATTTCATCTTAGTTAGTAATTATCATGAGCAATCAGATAATAAGTGATCTAGATAGTTTTACCGTGTCCGAATCCAAAATCTGCAATGTTGAGGACTGTAAATACCTACTAAATTCTGGCGACAAATCACTTACCTTGCTTACACAAAATATTCGCAGCATAAACCGAAATATAAACGGTTTTGAAGTTCTTTTACAAAGTCTTGATATAAGCTGTGATATTATTGTACTAACAGAGTGTTGGTTGTCAAAGCAGACAGTCAACTTACCATCACTGAAGGGTTTTTATTCATACAAAACAGACAGAAACACCAACCAAAATGACGGAGTTGTAGTCTATGTGAAAAATAATTTACGAACTGTCAAAGAAGAACCACTATCCCAAGAAAGCAATTGCTTATTCATCAAAATTATTCCCGATACAGTAGTCATGGCTATTTATAGGCCGCCCTCTCATAATATCGACAGATTTTTAGACTCACTCGACACAAACTTAAAAACCATTAGTACTTTCAAAAATATAATACTTGTAGGAGATATCAACATAAACATTTCCTCCGAGAAACCCGATACCCATACACACAATTACCTAAATATTTGTGCATTTCATGGACTCTTACCAGCTCACTATTACCACACACATCAAAGCGGTTCTTGTTTAGACCATATCATTCTAAAATCAAAAAATCCATCTAAAACATTGGTTACTAACTCTGCGCTTACCGATCATCAAGCTGTTTTACTAACAATGCAAATAAATTCACCAAGAAAAAACTGCGCGCGTAGCTACACTAAAGTCAATATGACAAACCTTGAAAAAGACATACGCAGCATTAATTTTAACCCTATTTACGATTCTGTCGATGCAAATATTGCGTTAGAATATTTCATACATTCCTTACAATATGTAATAACGAAAAACACTTTTACTAAAATAATCCCTAGAAAGTATAGTTGCATTAAACCGTGGATCACACCCGGTCTCGTTCGTTGTATAAGACACAGAGACAAACTTCACCTTAAATCAAAACTTGCACCAAATGATCTAATACTTTCTGTTACCTATAAAAGATATCGCAATTTCTGTAATAAACTGTTGAAAAAACTAAAGAACCAGTACGATAAACATGAACTCGAGAAGGCGGGGAAAAATAGTAAACTTGTGTGGAAATTTATAAAAACCAATACATTGAGGTCAAAAAATTCCGAACCTCCGTTAGATTTACTGACATCTGAAATTAACCCATCCGAAGCAGTTAATAAGGCTAACGACTTTTTTGTCAACGTTGGTAAAAACTTGGCTGAAAAATTCATAAAAATCAGCACTCCTCCTACTCAAAACCCAACAGGGACATCCTCCACGTTGAATTCTTTTGTTTTACTGGATACGGACGTCAACGAAGTTGTTAGAATTATAAACGGCTTAAAGGATGTCTGCGCAACTGGGTGGGATGATATACCCAATAACGTACTAAAAAGATTTCAACACCTACTGGCCCCCCCGCTTACCCACATCTTTCAGCTATGTTTATCTAAAGGGATATTCCCAAAATTGCTAAAAAAGTCTGTGGTCACACCTATTTTCAAGTCTGGCGACAAAATGAGTGTGAATAACTACAGACCCATTTCAGTACTAACGGGTCTATCAAAAATTTTGGAAAAGATCATAAACAGTAGACTAGTAAAATATCTGGAAGATAACAAGCTTCTTTCAGACAATCAATTTGGGTTTAGGCCCAAAAGATCCACTAGCCAAGCAGTAAACAAATTGATCAATTACGTTTCTACAAATCTAGACAGGGGTATGTATACAGTGGGTATTTTCCTAGACCTTGCTAAGGCATTTGACACTATTTCTTGCACTAGTCTTTTGCAGAAGCTGGAAACTCTTGGAATAAGAGGAGCGCAGCTTTTACTTTTATCTGATTATCTTAGTGATCGACAGCAATGTGTGAAAATTGGTCCGAATACAAGTTCTGATCTTACTAATACTCGTTTTGGAATTCCACAAGGCAGTATATTAGGGCCAACATTATTTTTAATCTACATTAATGACCTATGCAGCCTCCCACTCAAAAATGGTGTTGTAATGTCTTATGCAGATGACACTGCTCTGTTGTTTGCAGCTAAATCAAGAGCAGAGGTCTATGAACATGCTCAGAATGGTTTCAATACCGTATCTAATTGGCTCCAAAATAATTTTCTAACACTGAATGCTGATAAAACAAAATACATTTCATTTACAATGAGAAATACTAACACACCGCTTACTAACCTAATCATTAACGCGCATACCTGTAGCACGTACGCTGACACTGCATGTTCTTGCCCTACTTTAGAAAAAGCTGACCATTTGAAATATCTTGGTGTCACAATTGACTCCAATTTAAATTTCCGTAAACATATCGAGTTACTATGCACTAGAGTTCGCAAACTAATATATGTTTTTAAGTATTTACGTAATGTAGCCGAGTATAAATTAATAAAACAGGTTTATTTAGCTTTGTGTCAGTCTATTCTAACGTATTGCATAACGTCCTGGGGTGGCGCGGGTAATTCAATTCTTCTCCCTCTAGAACGTGCTCAAAGAGCAATTCTAAAGGTCGCTACCTTTCGTCCGTTTAGATTTCCGACACATCTGCTCTACAAAGCATGTAATGTGCTCACAGTTCGGCAATTATCTATTCTTCACATTATACTCCAGCAGCACTCTACCCTTCACTATGACCCAGTTCCTTCCGATAGGAGAAGGAAGGACCTGGTTTGCTCAAAGCCTCAAACTAAACATGCTTTTGCTAGTCGATTCTATATGTTTTTAGGACCTTTTCTGTATAATAGACTGAACAAGAAACTAAACTTCTATTGTCTAAGTTATAGGAAATGTAGTCTTGTAATATCAGATTATTTAGCGACACTTAATTACACAGACACGGAAAAACTTCTAGAAGTCCTAGTTTGATTATGTTAAGCCCTCGTATCTAATTTGTACACATCTCCTAAAATTAGTTGTAATGTTTATTGTTTTTGTACTAGTTTTATTTTTGTTGTAATTGTTATTAGATTGATTTTATTTTGAAAACTTTTACTGTCCTAATTAAATTTTGCAATGTAAAGTGAGGGCCTGAAACACAGGTTTAAATAAACCTAGATCAGGTATGTCGCTACCAATCATTTGTATTTGACAATTTCGTTACCAGCAACGGCAGCAACTGTTATATATATTGTAATTGTAGTTTAATTATAAGCACTAATTATACAATTGTTAAAAATAACTCGACTGCACTTAAATGTATACTTTTGTAATACCTTCTTTTTAAATAAATTATTCTTATAAATTATTCTTATTCTTATATAAACCACACAATGGTAAGACCAACAACTAGCAAACTCAACAGTAATTTAGTTACAAATGTATTCATTATATTACAACCGGAACAATATAACGTAACAATCACGGCCATTTCTCATGAAAAACCTTTTCAAAAAACACCTTCCAGACATCTTTGACCTCTCCCGGTGATCCCGGAAAAATAACTTAAAAAAATAAAAAAAAAAAAGATCACGATAAGGCCTTTAACTAAGGACCTTAAATAGCTGTCCTTTATCCCAAAAAGCGTGTCTTTTAAAAAAGCGTTCGAGCCCTTTCTTCAAGCAAACAAAAAGGCCAAGAATCAGCAAACATTTGTAATCCTGGAAGCAATTTATCAGACGGTATTGTTACACCAGTCTTCTATATTTCATCTTAGTACCTCGCTGGTAATGATACCCATTTGGACACGAAGGCTGATGGCGTGTGTTTCCGACTAGAAAACCTTTATATAAATTGGTGTTATTATAGTTGAAAACTGGGCTAGTTTCCTTCAAGGAATTTGTGCTGAAAGTGCTTCTGGTTTTGATGAATTCGAAGATATTATGAAGGGACGTTTTGGCTTCTCAAACTTTTTACATGAAATAGAACGGACTAGAATTGTGATAAAACATAAAGTTTATTTTTTGTGGTGAGATAGCTTGGCAACCACTCTATCGTTTTTGTTAACAGAGTTTTTGTCTAACTCTTAGTCGAGTAAGTAACATTTTATTATCATTGTTATCAGCCATTTGTCCCACTGCAAGGCTATACTTCCTTATACTTCTTCCACTTATCCCTTATAATATTAGGGATTATTAGGGGTTACATACAACGTGTAACGTTAAGGGTGCAAACCCTGAAAATAGTTTGATCAGAATCACGGGCAGAATCAATTGAACCACTTTTTAATACAGGTCACATTTTTCAAAAAAATCTTCATTACCTACAGGTTTGCCCTGTAAGCCATCACGTGCGCACACCCGTCAAAATAGGTAAACAAACAAACACAAATGGTTGTCGTCCAATTTAAATTGTCTCATACGCGGGATACTAGTGGATCTTGCCAGTACAGCTAATTGCCAGTAATACTAAAACAGCTCATAAAACCTTCACATTTTTTAAATGTTTTATTTTTCTCAGAATTGGGTCAATTGAATTAAAAATCATTTGGGATGTCTAAGGTTTGGCGCATTTTCCGTTACACGTATATTTTAATTTCCAAAATGTAAATAACCACACCGATGAATACACGATTGACTGATTATTAGTTTACAGATATGTATTTATATGTAACAGCAAACTACGATTCACCGACTCAATACAATTCGATTTTAAAACTGATACGTATAAATAGCCAATAAATCCCTACGATACTTTGAAATCATGTTTCTGATTGGAATCTCTACGGTATCAGCAATCATCATTATTATCAATCATATCTGTGAAATATACTTTACCAATATTTATTGCAAATTTTGTAGATTTTAATTCTACGAATTCGATTCGTTGTTGAATTATTTTCTCGTATTTAACTAAATTTTGTTAAATAATTATCCTATTTAGTATGATTGTATCCAACAAATTTCGAATCTCTCGATCACTTGCCGTAACTCTCCGATGAAGCTTGTGACGCGACTTGCGTCAAGACACGCGACTTGCGTCAAGAGATGCGACTTGCGTCAAGAGATGCAACTTGCGTCAAGAGACGCAACTTGCGTGTAAAGATGCCACTTGCATCAAGAGGCGCGACTTACGTATAAAGACGCCACTTGCGTCAATGGACGCAGTTTGCGTCAAGAGATGCTACTTGCGTCAGGATCGCGACTTGCGTCTAGAGACACCAGTTGCGTTAAGAGATGCCTTCACCTAACATACAAGTACCACCGCAAACGTGACGTACCTACTTTAGATATACTTTTCCATTTGTTTTCCCTATTGTCGATGCCATAAGACGTCTGTCGTTTGGGCGTGTTGCTAAATGGTAAGGCCTCATAGGCACGGCGATAATGAGAACGCTATTTTACTGAATGTCTAATTTTATAGGTTACATGGAATTTTCACACTGTATGATGTTTTGTTTTTACTCGTAGGTATTAGACGGTGTATCATGACCTCCGTAAAAAAGGGTTTCTCCGAAGAAAGAATCCACAAATGACAGATTTATTTCGATCATCTATCATTTTGTTACCTAACCTTTTATAGATGTACCTAAATATTTAACTATTAATAGAATTCATGGTATTTCAAAATTACACAAATACTAATCACGTATTTCTAGAATTGGTACTGTAAAATACAAAATAACTAATTTTCTACGAAACGTATTGGTAAAATGATTACTATCAATGTAATGTTCGGGATCATTCTCATGAATACCTAATTACGTTCTGTTAAACGTCAATCAACAAATCTCTCACTATTTTGGCTTCACTAACTAACTATCTATATTTTTAGACCAAACTTGTAGTGATCAAACTTATTTATTGGGGCCGGCGCGGCGGCGGAGCATGCGTTTATCATACAAAAGTAATACCAAACTAATATGAAAATCAATCATATTCTTAAGGTAGTGGTAAATATTTCGATTGGATTACAGAATATTTATGTTCCCAAATAAATATTTTGAAAGGAGAATGGTTTACACACGAGAAAAGAGGAATTTAAAATTTCTATAGAAAAAATATTTTTCTGATAACTCTTGTTTAAAACAGTGTCCATTCAAAACATGTGTTTGGGAACCTATATTTTCTGTAATCCATTCGAAATAAATACACACTACCTTAAGAATAAGTTTGATTATTTTGGTATTACGTTTGTATGTCTGGTTGAGCGCATTGTGAATTTAATAAATAATTGTTTATTATTTATTTTTTATTGTTTGATTTCATTTGATTTCAATTTTTTCCAAAAAATCTGTTTTTATGTTAAGTGAAAATGATAAATTATTTTGTTAATCTTGATTATTGTTGTATTAATTAATTGCTAGTATTGACATTTTTATTTTGTATTTTTCGTTCCTTTTCCTTTATTTAATTTGACATTTTATCTAATTTTGACTGTATCTATAATTATTTGTGATTGTACTTTTGAATTGTTAAATGTAATGTTTTTTTTTTGTGACGATTTTTTTTTTTTATTGTGTTCCTGATCCTTTAATATTTTGTATGTCTTTTGGCTGGGCACAGCTCGGATCTTATTCATTATAACATCTTCTATATGTATGTACCCTGTGTTCAGAAAATAAATAAATTTGAATTTGAAAAACGCATGCGCCGCAGGCCTGTTAAACTAAACTCAAAACCTCACACTCAACAACCAGAAAACACAATCTAACCACACAAAGGACACAGGTTGAACAGAGACGGTACCTACGTCTACTATTTTCCTTTAATTCTCTACTAACTCCACTTTAATCCCACTTTAAATTGTCCAATAGATCCCCCTTGAATTGTCGGACTCACAAGTCTGTAGAACCTAACACAGATCGATTAAGGAAAGTGCAGCACAAGGGTAGGTAATATAAACAGTTCTGAGTTCGGCACGAGCGTGCGGTGCAAATTATGTTACTTAAATAGATTTTTAACCTAAAATACAACTACCATAAACCATTTTGGTTATTTTTAATCGACTTTCAAAAGTAGGAGGTTGTCAAATCTTCAGTATTTTTTTGTATTTTCGGCGATATCTTATGAACAGATTTCGGTGATTCTTTTTAATTAGAAGATACTTATTAATTTGGTGAAGATCATATGCTGTTCTTCGAAGAAATACAATGGAACTCTTGAATAATTTGCAAAAAGTACTATAAAAGTATTAGATTTGAATAAATTCATAAAATTTATTTGCTTAGCCATTTACAACGCCACTATACAACGTGTAACAAAAAGGTTATTGTCATATGAAAGGGTGTGCTTTTGACCATCAAACTGAACAACTTTCTACATAGGACCACCGTCATAATCGTGAAAAACATACTTTTGGTCAAGTAGATATTGGAATTTAAGGGAGCCGTTGATTATTTTTTCGTGATAACGAAGGAGGTTCCATGTTTGATGATCTGTGAAAAACCTTTTCATATGACTATACTGTTACACGTTTTATAGAGCCATGTAACCTTCAAGCCTGACCGGATGCAGCCGAATACCTACATTAAAAAAAAAAAATACTGTTTGTAAAAAGAGCATTTTCAGTGTAAAATCATTCATTTGACGTTACATTTACACCGCGCACTCGCCTGCCTCAGTGCAAACATACTCCGGTCTCCTCAAACACAGAGAAACACAGTGCCAGAGTATGTCCTGTTCCAATTCTGTTTCTAGTCCAACCGGGGTCATTAAATAGCTGTAGGAAAACTTTTCTAATTAGGCACTGGGCATTAATCTTGTTGACGGCCCGCGATTCGCTGTGACTGGCACAAGTTGCCAAATTATAGAAATAATTACTACAGTTGAATTTGTATTGATTGTTGAGTAGGTGGGTTGGTTGATGGCGTTTGTTGGTTTGGTTTGAGTTTTGAACTGTTTTGTTGGTTGTGGTTGTTAAAGTTGTTTAATTAGGTCAACATTATTAGATGTTTAGTAATTGATTAGACTGTTGTTTATACAGAGTGGAGAAGACAATATGACAATAAATGAAAACACGCGTAATACTAGTTCATAGGAATAATTCTACACAATTAAATAAACCCAAAACCGAAATTAAAAAAAAAAAAAACAGACAATATCTAACTCTAAGGATACTGTTTATGACTCTTATTGGCCTGGTTTAAGGTCTAATTTGCAGTAAATCAAATTAGTGAAAGTTTTTAAATAGCGAGTTGGCAAGGGGTCGTTAACCTGTTAGTGCTTCGTTAAAATCAGATACATCATATTATAGCAAATGTTGAAGGTGAAAAATAATTTCCTGTGACTAAACTACTTGATATTTTCAAACGATTTTTTTTTTGTATGTTAGGAACGTCTTGAGGTATGCGTAGTTTAATTTATTGTCGTATTGTCATCACCACCCTGTATAGTTGTTTTATATTTAGTTAGGTAGTTTGTTATGAACAATAAATTTGTTCATTTCGGCGTTCCGCATCTGAAGGGTAACCAACATTACTTTATTACCAAGCCTCCGCTGTCCGTCTGTCTGTCAGCGGACTGTTTCTCATGATCCGTGATAGGTCGACATTAGAAATTGTCGCAGAATGTGTATTTCTGTTGCCGCTATAACAACAAATACAAATAACAGACTAAAATATATATATACATATATATATATATATTTTTTAAAACTTTTTTTGTCACTCACAAAAAGTATGTTTTTGTTCGTTGTATCTAATTATAACACTTAAGAAGACTGGTATTTATCGCGAATTTACCTTTAATTTAATCCCGACGTTTCGACCGGATTGCACCAGCCCTGGTCGCGGGGAAACTGAAGTATTGGAGGTACCGCGACAGCAAAGTGAAGGCGTTTATTCAACTACCCTCACTCATCTTCATAAATGTTAATTAGGGCCGGTTCACACTAGGACAGCACACTACACTAACAGTGTCCGTATATTGAGGCGATTTCACTTGACGAGTACACTTAGTGATCTCTGGATTCCAAACTGAAGAAAGTTTGAAGCCGTCTTCGCGATTGAAATTAGGGTACTTCTTGATCTCAATCGCTTCCCGAACCATTCTCTTAGCTTCTCATGGGCAAGGTTTTTCGTTGTATCTAATGTCGTATAAATAAAACAAAATGGCGACGAATGGTACGGAACCCTTCTTGCGCGAGTCTGACTCGCACTTGGCCGCTTTTTTGTAATTATATTTAGACTTAATTTTACTGAACTATTATTCACCGTACTGAAATATTATTATTATTAATTATTTTCCATCCTTTTCAAAGGAAATAACATAACGCCTGTATTCTCTGAGGGGATAAGCAGAGGTGTAGCTAACTCACATTTCTCTAGTTACTTAAATAACGTTTTTAAAAGAGACTGAACCCACTGGCCAGGCTCCTAAATATTAGGATTCCTTATTGCTACAAATATTTCTTATTAAACTTTTTGGTAACGTTTAGAAGAAAAAGGAAAGAAGGAGGTTACTGCTGAGATGACGATTAACAGCAAAGAATGGAAGAAGAACACATTACCCCATTTAGATTCTGATGAGGGCAGGAAAATGATGATGAAAACATTTGTAAGATACAGCCTCGTATCCACTAACAACATTTGGCGCACGACATGTTCCACAACATCTTGCTCAACTTGTTGAAAGTCAGCGCAGAACTTTTATTTCGCAACTTTTGTTTTGTCATGTTGCGCGCCAGCTGGAAACGTCACGCGATGTTGTGCAACGTTGCCGAACATGTTGAGTGTCACGTGTTGTGCGAATTGCTACCTAGTGGATACGAGGCTCACCTCACGATAGTCAAACACCTAACCGGACGATACTATACTTCATCATCAGCCTATAATGTTCCCACTGCTGGGACACGGCCTCCTCTCAATGAGAGGGAATGGGCTATAATCTACCACGCGGGCCCGGTGCGGATTGGTAGATGTCACATGTCTTCGAATTTTTGATTCTAGGACATGCCGGTTTCCTCACGATGTTTTCCTTCACCGTTTTGAGAGCAGCGGTGATGAAATAAATTACACAAAGTAATGCGCCTGTCTGGATTCGAACCCACGACTTACTGTTTGTAAGTCGGGGCCGCCACCACTGGGCCACCGCTGCTCCCTCAGATACTTTATTTACTACGATAGAAGTGAAAACTAAGCAATCCAAAATAAACTTTATCTTCATTGCATAAGGTTGATTTTGACTAACCGTTCTATGAAAGCGTTCGGTGACGATGACGCGAGGTCCATGATTATTGTTCACCAAAAAGGTGCTCGACGCGCCAAAAGAAGTTTTCCCTTCAACAAGTAACAGTCTCTGTTAGAGATCTAAATCTAATTGTAACCCTCTATTCTTAGGCAGGAGCATCGATCTGGAACAAACTAACATTTCGCTGCTAAATGAATACAGGAGGTGAAGCATGTATGCTGTATTCCCTCGGCAGAGGTATTATGTGACAGGTTTGTAGTTGATAGATTCTATCTGATGGCAACTGTCTTGTGATGGTCTTTTTTAAACTTTCACGATCAGAACACATTATAAAACATATGAATACGGGTATTTATCGCGAATTTATCTTTAATTTAATCCCGACATTTCGACCGGATTGCACCAGCTGTGGTCGCGGGGAGTCTGAAGTATTGGAGGTACCGCGACAGCAAAGTGAAGGCGTTTATTCAACTACCCTCACTCATCTTCACAAATGTTAATTTGGGGTTACCTAATTAAAAAAAAATACTAAGTACCTTTTGCTTAGATACATTTCACCTTTTAGTATAATTATAATTTTGTATGTGACCACGAGATTACGCTAGTACGCTCATAACTTGCTCGTTCACTATTTATGCGAAGACACTGCCTCCTAAGATACAGTATCTTCCTAGTTTAGGAGTCAGGGCTCAAATTTTGTATTGACTATAACTGTAATCATCTCTCGCACACTACTTCGTTTGCCTATTTTTTTGTACTCTAGTGACTGTTGTGTACTTTATTATATGTCAAATTTGTATTTTTCCTAATAAAATTATTATTATTATTAAATTAAAGGTAAATTCGCGATAAATACCCGTATTCATATGTTTTATAATGTCTTGTGATGGCTGTTCGAATGAGCCGCAGCTGCTGGTGGTGCCAAGGGCGCGCACTAACCTGCTGGGGCGCGCATCGCAGACTCGCGCTCTGTGCACTCTCAACACGGTGGGAGATACCATCAATGACGTATTATAAATAGACGCGTCATGCTAGAACATCACGGCTGTCGAAAACAGCGTAAATAGTGTCGGTAGCTAGATAGCTACTTAGACGCACGGAGAAAGGGGAAGAAAATTAAACGTCATCTACGGAATTGTTGTTGTTAGAGAGAGATAAATATATTTCTTTAATTCCGTTGCCATATTCCCTTAACGGCATGTGACTTACCTCGGGCGCCAGCCGCCATTAGAAGGCATCGAAAAAAATGAAAATAAAATACATTTTTCTTGAATATTACGCATGAAATGATACTTTTCTATCTTTCACAGTTAAAGTATAGTTTTTACTTGTCCTAAAAACACAGGACGGCATTTTTTTTCGTTGTTTGAGGAAGTTATACACAAAAGTTATTTTAATGTCACGTACTGCCGCGGCACTGGTTGGTACGCGACTAAATGAAAGTCCGGCAATTGCCATGCATTCATGTTGCCACTACAGAGCGCGGCCAACCTATCTATAGTTTTATATATCATTGGATACCATAGACAAATTCACCTATACACTCACTGAGTTCACAAGGCCACGTACTGTGTAGCTTGTAAGGTATAAAAAGCAAAATATTTTTAAGCATATTATTTAAGTTACGTTGTCGCATTAGATTTATCATACAGGGTGTAAACCACCTCATCACAGTGCCGTTAACCAAGTATTCTGTACAACAAACTAAGTAACTTTACGCAAAAAATATTGCTGGGAAACAACTTTTTTTTGAGGTTATAAATCGTGTTTTGTGGTATAACTCAATGTAACGCACTTAAAACATTGTGCTGATGGATGGATTGAATAGTACGGGGGTCGTGGAGGTGTGAAAATCTTACAAAAAAAACTTGTATTTAAAACAAAGCTTGTCAAAAACTTGTAACTTTGACCCCCCATATCTACGTAACCAGAAGGTTTCCAGGTATGGTGTAGAACAAAAAATGATCGCAATGATGGGGAGAACAAGTGCCTTTCGGCTTCGTGAAGAGGTGTTTTACACCCTTTATGTAATGGCAAAGGAAAAATGTGATAGTAATAAATTAATAATTAAAATTGGGTCGTGATGGAAGTAAACGCTGCTGGTTTGTGCTATACAAGCACCAGCGTTTATAGCGGTCCTCCTAGTTTAAGCCCAGTTGCAAATGTTTTGAAAACGTTGGCCTGAAATTAAGTGGTACTAAAAAGGAATACTTGTTGTGTGATTTCGGTGGTCTCTTCAGCTCAACGACTATAACCTTTGCCGGAATGCATATCGATTTGCTCCGACTTTCAGTACCGCGGGTCGCTTATTAAAAATGGCGAAGTAGACCGGGACGTAACCTAAAGGATTATCTCAGGATGGCTGAAATGGCGACTGGACACAACAAATTGTGCAACAAATTGTGAGGCACGGATCTCCCTCAAGTTATTGGGGAAAATATACAAGTCCGTGATTAGACCAATCGTATTGTATGGATCAGAATGCTGGGCTGTGAAGAAGATAAATTAAAAACGATAGTGGAGATGGATGTGTGGAATGACAAATGGAAAATGTAAGGAATGAGTATATTAGAGGAAGTTTGAGGGTGGCACTTATTACAGAAAAATTGAAAGGAAGTCGTTTGTCTTGGTATGGACATGAAATGAGGAGGGATGAAACGCTTGGTGACTATAAAAGTGATGGACATGAATGGATGGAGAGGGAGAGGAAGGCCAAAGAAAAGAAGGACGGTATTGTACAACGGGCTGGTGTTCGCAATTCCACGTCTAGATGCGTATTTTGCGTATCCACCACGCGGGCCCAGTGAAAAAGAAAGAAAGAAAAGATATTTATTTGGCTTATGCCGCAAGTGATTTTTTGTTTTTTTTTGTGTATTTTTGGTTCTCGGACATTTCCTCACGATGTTTTTCCTTCACCGTTTCTGAGAGCAGTGGTGATGAAATAAATTACAAAAAGTAATGCACCTGCCTGGGTTCGAAACCACGACTTACTGTTTGTAAGTCTGGGCCGCCACCATTGTGCCACCGCAACTCCCAAAAAAAAAAATGGATGGTGTGAAGAGAAAGAAGTAAAAAAGTCGGGTATAGTGTTATTGGGTTGTTCAATCAGAAAATTCTCAGTAGCAGCCACGGAGTCTGAATTAATGCCCGGTTGTTGGCAATAGGCTCACCCCTAGTTACAGGGATCTTAAACCTAACTGGCGACATACGGGTGATGAATTGAATAACAAGCGTTATAATATTATTATGTTTGATTCGGTATTTGACATATTTCTCGCAAACAATTGAATATTTTAAACTTGATCAGTGATTACAAAGAACATATAAACCTATGGATTACCAGTATATATCGTGAAACTTAATCCACAGAGTAAATAACACGTAATACGTTCCTAAGCAAGTTACGTTGAAAAACAACGTACGTCGCATCAGAAACAGGTACAAATAACACGGCTGTTTGTTTACGTAGAAATCGTAAACGTGTCCGTAATGGGATATTATATGTATTTTAAACGACTACCATGTTGGGTGTATTTGTTCTAAACATGGCCTTGTTTTAACACGCCGTAGGCGTATATTCGACTAAAGAGCGATGTAGCTGAGGGCGATATTAACTTATTTCCTAATTTATAAAATAACGGATGGAAATAATAATAATTCATTTATTTATCAAGTAACAAGGACTCATTAATACACAAAAATGAAATATAGCATTGAATTTACACTAGAACACACTGAATACATTATACATTACATAGGTACTACACAAAACTTTTTTATATTGTCAGCCGACGACTGCAGGTGACGTGCAAGTCACTGCAGCGTCTGATGTATGGACAGTCAAGCCTGTCGGCTATCATCAGCTGCACGCTGTTGGAGCTGCCGCGAGCTTTGCGTACCAGGGACGCCCTTCGCATCGTTGCATAGAAGCAGTCGACGCTTGTGACGGCGAACATGCCCGAGGCACTACAATGTCGCGGTATCCCCATCAGTGCTCTGAATGCGTTGTTATTGGATGCGGTGGGCTTCGTATGCTTTTTGAGTGTGCTTCACGTGTACAGAGAGGTACAATAAGCCCTGAAAAGGTTCTGCTTGACCGACCCTGAACAACGCGCAAACCTGCGAGCTATCATGTTACCTCTTACAGCCAAAGCCCTCGGCTCCCTCTCGATATCCACATCATCTCTGAGACCGGCATGCCCCAAGAAATGAAACAAAAAACCACAATGAAACGAAACGAATCGCACTAACGATGAAATTAAATCGAGAGTCCAAGATCTTTTTTTCGTTTTATATTTTTTAATCTATACGCTTCTGGTAATGAAAATAACTCAGGCTAATTCAATGCTGTACATATCACTTAAAAATATTTATAAAATTCGTCTCTTTACAAGGAGTTTTGTCATAACTCATTTACAAATTCGAAGAATCACTTACAAACATTTGAAGAATCATTAGCAGTTTCTGTCAGTGAGAAAACTCAAAGTATCAATAGATAGCTACTGACAGTTAATCGAATGTTAGTTTTAACAATTTGATACAAACAACGGATTTATGTTGTATGCATAAGGTTGGTTTTCGTGACGCAAGTTATATCTCTAATTTGTGGTTGACTTTTCTAAAAACCATTCCTATATTGTAATGTTTCAGGAATAATTTGGTGTCACTACTAGCTACAGTCTTAAGATTGTTTCAATGAAGGAAACTCCAATTAAGGAGTGTAGTGGAAACTAATTAGGTCTCTACTACAATGTTTAAAGACTTTTCTTTCTTCGATTTAAGTGTTCCTCTAAAAACTCCAATTACATTTACTTTATTAGTATCAAATGATGGCCATCATTTGATACTAAATTGATACCGCTAGCGCAACCTTGCTAGCGGTGGGTTGTAAGATACTCTTTGATTCCAGCAGTACGTTCCCATAGGATAACAAAACTGGTGGCAAAAGCAACCTATTTTCAACTGACTTCCAAAAAGAGGAGGTTCTCATTTCGTCTGTATTTTTTTAATATTATATTATCGATGTTTTAGGTTTCTGATACTATTAGTAATACTCTGTGCGGCAAAACAGCTAGCCTAAAAATTAATAATTGCTAGTGATGTTATACTTGTACCGATGGAAATGAGTTGGTTATTGCAAGTACGTTTCGATTTTGTTATCGTTGTCTCGTCTATCATATTTGTATTTATTTATTTTTTGTATAAATAATTCCATCTACTAATTATAAAGAGGTAGAGGTTAACAATATGGATGTAGGGGGGAACTACTGTTCCTTGGGAAGCTACATTATCCGCGAATGGCATACGATTTATTTAAAAAGTTATGAGAGCACAGTTTGCACCTCGAGATTAAACGCCAATTTAATATAGTTTAGTCCGTCGTTATAAAATATACTATTATTTTGATTTTCATGAACACGTTCCACACGGCCCGGCCGTGGGCATGTGAGACGAATTGGTGAATTACTCCCAAACACAGAGAGGAGGAACTTTCATACGTTATTATGCCTTGTGACTGGGACTGTAGCTTTCTTTTTGTTCTTGATATTAAAAAATGTAATGGTCCAATTAAAACAATGCTTAATTTCAGGCATGTTTCCCAACAGTGGAACAATATAACTCCCTGTGCCGTACGATACAAATTACGTATCGAACTAGGCTCTCAAATTACAAGCTAATTCCACCGTATATCGATTATGCTATTTTCCTTTGATAGTGGCTATTATCAAATGCATTTGACAAGCTTTTACTTGATACTGCAGTAATAAGAATATTTCTTGGCTTCTCTGTAGTATGGATAAAGTGAAATAGATTATTTTAACAACTGGTGCATATGTATGAAGTTGATTAAAATTAAAAAAAGTATGTCTGTACGTAAATCTCAGAATCAAACTCAAACTCAAAGCATTTATTTCAACTAGACCATTACGGCACTTTTGAATGTCAAAAATACAGATAAAATCAAGCTACAGTCACAGTCACAAGGCATAATAACTTGAGAAAGTAATGCAGTTGCCCATTCCCTAGCGTAGATCTCTATGGAGAAGAACGGGCAAGAAACTCCATGGACACACTTTTAAATCAACATATTGAGAAAAAAACATTAATAAAAAGACAACAATATTCGTAGGCAAGATAAATGCGCACTACATATTTGTTTTTTCTTCATTGAGTGATTTTTTTTCCTTTGTTATCAAAATCAAAAATTAATGCATTTATTTCAAGTAGGCCAATTGCAGGTACTTTTGAATTGTCAAAACAAAGGTGAAAATTAAATGGAGCTACAGTCCCAGTCACAAGACATAAAAGCTGTGAAAGTACTGTAGTTGCCCATTATATCACATCCAACTCCTTTTAATAAAATAGTTCAAATTTTCACTAAACTTTAACCTATGCTAAAAGTTCAATAGTTGAGCTTTAATTCAATAGAGCGTACATTAAGCGTGAAACAATTTTCATAAATAAGCATTTTCTGGCAAACTTCCCATGACTTTGAGCGCGGTATTATTCAAATATAACCAGATTTGAGCACTTTGGTGCAGGGCAGAGCACTGACTTTGTTCTTCGCAAGTTTTTGTCGGAATATTTGTCAATAAGCACTTTTAGTTTTTGGGATAGCTTTTATGTAATTCATTTTCTCGTAAATTATTGTTTTAGTAGATAGTACAGTATAAACAACCTCAGCACGAAGCTTTATATCAAACGAAGTAAGTTTACGCAAAAATTATTGCTGGGAAACCACTTTATTTGGGGTTAAAACTCATGTTTTGTGGTAGAACTCAATGTAACGCACTCAAAACATTGTGTTGATGAATGGATTGAATAGAGACCGGGGGGGGGGGGGGAAGGACGTCGTTCTTACAATACAAACTTGTATTAAAAAAAAACTTGTCATGAAGTTGGAACTTTGACCCCCGATATCTCCGTAACTAGAAGGTTTCCACGTCTGGTGTAGAGCAAAATAATGATCGAAATGGCGCGGAGAACAAGTACCTTTCGGTTTCGCTAAGAAGAGGTTTCTTACACCCTCTAAAAACAATTGAAATTCATTCATTTCTGATTTGTTTCAAAGTATTCTTCTATCAGTTATTGATAAAAGACTCAATTGCCTTCTTCAGAAAAAAATACTACATCTTTAAAGCGATAGCGTAGTATTGTTCGTTTGTTTTCTTTAAGAGGTTCATTTTCATGAGTATTAAGATAATCTTCGTTCTGACGATCACACTTTAGTCAATAAGCAATAGTCATTATTATTTTGCCTTTATCTAAATTCATTTGGGGTCTACGCAGCTTTCTTTTTTTCATACTTCCACATTACCTACCCATCATCTCTGCAGTCACCTCCTTTCTAGCCACATGGTCCATCTACCAATCGTCTTTCTTTGTTTTTTTTTCTTTACATCAGTGTATTCCCGTTGACCCCACTGGTTCGTCCAACTGTTGGGGTCAACGGGAATAATCAAAACTGTCGTTTCGTTGACCCTATCCTACCCTACTGGTAGGGTCAACGGGAATTTTCTCGATTGTTAAAAGTATGAAGTTGAAAGATAACAAAAACTGTTCTTTTGCATCGCAATGCAAATCTTGTACTATCAATCACTATCAATACATATTATAAAACAAAGTCATAGATGCGGGGTTGTTTAATAGATAGACTGATTCAAGAGGAAGGTTTTAACATATAATTTGTACGCGGGCATCACCTAGTCTATGATAATGATAAAATCAAATACATTCTTCATTCAAAATACGTACAAACAATTTGTTTCTCACAGAACATTTTATTGTGAAACTCACTAGTTTTGTAGCGTATATTTTTAGATTCTCCGCTGGTACTGGCCTCTGCAACGAAGTGCTTACATTTGAATAAACGCGATCCGTTGATACAACTTGAATTGCAATTAAATTCAGGCTTATATTTGTAACTTTGTGTTCCTGTTTAAAATTGCTTTTATTTAATGTGCTATTTATTCGGGAGTGTTTTTAATGATAACGAAATTTTAATTATTTTTTTGGGCATTGTCTAATGATTTGGAAAACACTGCGGGTACCGCTGGTTGCGAGCAGTACAAGACCGTTTGACGAGGTGAAATTTGGAGGAGGCCTATTTATAGCAATGACCGTCCTTCGGCTGATTGAGGCCAGACTTCATCATAGTGCAGGAGAGCGGAGCGGAGCAGACACGATCGGGAACCGCTCAATCACATTGGTTAAACTCAAGCGTCTCTCGTCTATACGCTTATTGGTCGCATCTTGCACATTTCTTCTCCTCTACGCTCGTCAGCACTTCGGAAGTCGAGACTAATTATTATGCTGGGAGGAGGAACAGGGATATTTCAATATAAGACTTGGCGAACAAACAGAAGTCAAGCCAACTCACTAAGAGTGATGTTCACCAAAAAGATGACGCTCTGATTATCTAAAAAAAAGATGTTTAAAACTCATTTTTGTATGGGAACATGTCACAGTGACAGCTGTTTTTAGATAATCAGACTTATCTTTTCGGTGAACATGGACCTAAGAGAGCAATTTTAGGAATAAGTGTTTAAGGTTAAATACAATTGTTTAAAAATATATTGTGGCATCCGTATAGGAAAAAAAAATAAGTTTGTTTTGCTTATATCTAAATTATGATACGAGACCAAGTAATTTGAGTCAGAATAATAAAACTAAAGCTCTAACAATACAATGATCGTTATACTATATAAATCCCCTATAACAAGGTTACAAAAAGCAAAAGAAATCCTATACGAAACTTTAATTAAACTAAGAACTAACAAGCAAGTAAGGTAACAAAAACTAACACAATTTTTTGCTCAGTTTCTGCCCAAGATTAACATGAAACTTATTTCGTTTGTTATAAATGAAATGTTAACTAAAGAACTTTGTAGACGGTCGTTATAACCACTTTGTTGTTTTCAGCAAGTAACTGAAAGCATACTTGCCGAATATAAACGCTCAGTGCGAAGTTTAAGGATTGGAATATACGGGAAGAAAAATTTGGTGCGGCCGCGTTTGATGCTTGCTGCTTGCTGTTGTTTGCTTGCTTGCTTGTTTGTTGCTTGCTGTAATTCAACAATTTTTTTGCGTGTTTTGACCTGTCGGGATTATAAATGCTTTTTCTTTCTTTCTTTCATCATCATCATCTTCCTGCCTTTGTCCCTTGTGCCGGAATGATTAGATTTTTTGTTTGTTTGGAATGATTCAACTCAAGAACTATTGGATCGATTTTTAAAATTCATCTACCATTAGAAAGCTACATCTATACCAAGTAACATTGATTTATATTGATATCATGCAAATTTGCCAATATATCACAATTTTTGCGGACGAAATCGCGGTTGAAGTGCTACTCGTAGTAAAAAATGAACAGACTAAATATTTATCGTCTATGCCCCTGCAACTCAGTGATTGCCGGAACCGCTGCACTCCCGACCCTCTTCCACTCCTGTATATCCCTCACAAAGAGGTCTGCAATGAACTACTCCTCCACATTTGTATAATGCGGACATTCGTATATACAGCACGTGGATCATTTACAATCGTCTCCTATACAGGGTGCTGTGACATTGTTTAAATTCAAGAGTGCTTTTTTTTCCTAAAGTTGAAGAGATTTTTTAATGATACGAGTGTTTTTGTGAAGCAAGTCTAATAGTGAAAAACTATATGATTGGTGAAAAGCGAATGGTCCCGGCTGTTTGACAGTCGTCACAGGTAGCCAGTGGCCCGAAAACCTGACAACTAGTCATATCAAGGGATATCGTACTGCCCAGTATTAACTGGGTAATAAGGCAGTCGCTTTATGTAAAACACTGGTATTCAGTTGCAATCGTTTAGCCTGGCAGCTGACACGTAGTTTGGAAAAGGCTACGCAAATGATAATGATGTTTGATGAATATATTATCTTTGATTTGTGTGGCCTTTTCTTTAACTGGGATATCATTTGTTAAAATAAATAGACAATTTGGTAACACTGATACTATTTGGCCATTTGCTTTATCAGTCAGGACAGGTTTCAGTCGAATGGTGTGAAGGATGATATGGCTAGTAAAAGCAACTGTTAATGGAGAGAAAATAAACTCGGATTAACTTTTAGCTATAAATCTATATTAGTAATTCACTTGGAAACAATACAAGACAATAGATTATTTGATTGAATAAGAAAACGCATGCGTCTCCGATGACGTCCGAGCTTGACTAATGAGGCGGAGGTCGTAGGTCGCAGGGCACGCGCCGCGCTTGCCGAAATCACCCGAACATTGGCGAAGATAGCCGATGCACTTTCTCGCTTTTCTTTACTTCCGTACACTAGAAAGAAGGTGACTGCTGAGATGACGAATCATAGAGAAGAATGGAAGAGGAAGACATGACAAGCAAACCTCGCCAAGGACAGCAGAATGATGATGCTTGTCATGAAAATCAAATGGATGGTCGTGTTAGCTATCCATTTGATTTTCATGACAGGCAAATAAACACCTAACCACAGAAAATGGTAACCAAATCCAACACCAACAGTTTCTATCACATCAACCGCAAAACGGACACTACCCACAATGCGTCTCATCAAGTTACATGAATTATGTCAATAACAAAACAAAAATCCGATATCTCTTTGAAATAACATAAAAAGTAGCAGTAACAGGATTCACATTTGATTTGTAATCTAATAATATTAAGTTATTTACGGGCCGCAGGGCAATAAGTTCTTGTTTCCGATGAAATGTTGCCCGAGGACCGAGATTGTGTGTGGTGCAAGCTTTGACTGACTTTTGTTTGGGCAATATTTTGGGGTGAATTTTTTGGTTTTACGGAAATTTTCAAAGATCTCTGACATATTGAAATAAGGACTGGTATGAGTTTTAAAAGTGTTATGCATAGATTGTTAATTTAGAAGATGATTTAAACTATTACCATGAGAGTCTGACTTCATGCATGTACTGCTAAGTCCCCGTTTGTCTGTGAGCCTAACATCGCCTTGACGGACGAGCCACGAGATCTACTACGCATGACGTTCGCGACCCATCCAGCCAAGACAAACTCCTTTGTCGATGTCCGGGCTCAAGTGAGACATCCCACCACTAAAGAAGACCGTGTCATGCCAGGACGATATACTCCTCGATCTGTCATCGGCTGGCACTCCAAGGGCGGCATCGGGTGGCATTATGTCGCCATGGTGCCTTCCCGCCACCCTATCCTACAATCTCCACATTGCTGTGCCAGGTACTTTCGAACGATGTCGCCTGCCCATATCACCGGCAGACGACATGATTTTCCCAATCCTTGGACACCACTCACCACAGCTTTAGGTTCATATATAGTTTTTCATTTGTCACCAAGTTCATTCTTCTAGCTATTGAAAAATTTTAAATATTATGTCTTCATTTTCTAGTTTCAGAGTTTTCAATGCCTTTGCATTGCTTTTAAATTTACGTGTTTTTTAATACAAATTTTACCAGGTTCTAATTCAATATAACCAAAATTTCACCCCAAACCATACAAATCCTTCAGCTCATAACTTAAACCTGAATGTTGCACAGGGGAAAATTTATTCATGGAATTCAATTTACTTCAGGTGTGGCTTGACCCTTAACGGGGAATAAACGGGCCTTATTATGAGTGACTTTTGCTTTTGTTTCTTTTTTTTTCGTTCCAGGGTAAGGTTTTTTTTCGGTACGAGTACCCGTGGTAAATTGCGCGGATAGATTTCAATTTGTTGAATTTGGATTCGTATAATTTGGTCGGTTGTTTTAGGCTCTTGGTAACTTTTTTTAAGTTGCTGTTTTCAGGGATTTTTACGTGCATAGCTCGGAGTTAGTTATGAGTTGGGCTTCTATCTAAATTTTTTTATTATGTTTCCTAGAAAATCTTTTAATTTATGTTCAAGCAAATCCTTTAAATTTCACTCTTTTGTACTTAAAAATTAGTTGATAAATATTTAAAGCAGTTCAGCAGTGACAATAAACTAGATATATTTTATAGATTCCTATAAAATGTAAAATAATCATAATCTGGCAATTAAATACCTCTAACGTCAACACCATTTGACGCCATAAAACTAAAACACTGAAACCAAAGTAAATCATCCCGTTTTTCCCACATTTCGCTCAGTTTGCCAACTAAACGATTTCCTCACTTACCAACTGCAAGAGTTTCCTCATATATTTGTGTTTTTGTCCACACTTTGTCTGCATTATGCTAATCTAACTGGAATTACTAATTGCCGCGAAAACTTTGAGCTGCTCGCGATGACAGCAAAAACCGGAACCGGATTTTGTGTCATTATTACTTGCATGTCCAAAACAGAAATGTATTACCTCGTAAATGTCTACCGTTTAGCGTGAACTTTCGCCACAGTTTAAGGAAATTATGTTTGTAGAATGTTAGAATGATTTGAATAGTTAGCGAGTTGTAATTTGAATTCGTGTATCAGTATTAGCAATTAGTGCTGAATATCCTACTAATCCTACTAATCCTACTAATCCTACTAATCCTACTAATCCTACTAATCCTACTAATCCTACTAATCCTACTAATCCTACTATCCTACTAATATATTATAAATGCGAAAGTTTGTAAGTATGGATGTATGGATGTTTGTTACTCTTTCACGCAAAAACTACTGAACGGATTTGGATCAAATTTAGCACACAGATAGTTTATTACCTGGATTAACACATAGGATACTTTTTATCCCGGTAATAAGATCCCGTGGGATAATTTCAAACTTCACGCGGGCGAAGCCGCTGGTGTAGGTATATAGAAAAGAAAGAAAGAAACAAAACGCATTTATGATCCCGTACAGGACAAAACACATAAATATTAACATTGTTTACAACCAATAAACACTACAAATACATAAAAAAAAAAAAAAAACTCAGCATGGTGCTGTAACATTAAAAACGTGCAGCGCAGCGCTGGTATTCTGATAGGGCCTAAAGTGAAAGTGATGCCACGGTCAGACGGTTAGGTGTAAACAACCTTCGAAGCCGGCAACCAAGCATTCAGTACATCAAATTAAGTAACTTTTCGCAAAAGTAATTGTTGGGAAACGACATTTTTTTTTGAGGTAAAAATCATGTTTTGTGGTAGAACTCAATGAAACGCACTTTAAACATTGTGCTGACGGGCTTGAATTGTACGGGGGTCGTAGAGGTGTTTAAAGTAAACATCTTACAATAAAAACTTGTGTTGAAAAAAAACTTGTCACAATATTGGACCATTGACCCCAAATATTTCTGTTACTAGAAGGTTCCCAGGTATGGTGTAGAACAAAAAAAATGCAATGACCTTAGTACCTTTCGGTTTTGTAAAGAGGTGTTTTACACCCTTTACAGTGAAATATTATTTATTACCTAATAGGTACAAGTCACATTCCTAAAAGAAAACATTCCACATCGCTTTTTCAAGATCGCTCAAAACTGATGGTAGCTCATAGCGACGTGCAATCTTTTCAGTACAAACATTGGATCGATTACAAGAAGAGGAAAACACTACGGCAGGCAATCTATGGTGTACCAACTACTAATTTAATAGATGAATATTTTTACGACGCTACACTTTTCTCTCAAGATTTCATTCACTTTTATGGGCATTAAAACGAGTTAGAGTTAGTAGTAAATGTTTTTTTCATGTTTAATTAATCAGATGACAAGCTTAGTTTAATTCATGCTTCATGAAAAAACAGACCAATAAATAAAAAACCCAGTATTTCTGTTCAATAAATGACTTATTTCTAGCCAAAAAATACGTAAATACTATCAGAATACTATCAGGGGACGCTTCACCGACAAACATGTAATAAATTTGTGTAGCCCGCGACAGATGCGCGTACGAATTCAAATAACAGGTCTCCACGTCAAAATAATATGTATTTTTCCAATAACATTCTGATTTTTCTAGAAAATTGTATGTGTTTAAGTTGGCATGAGGAGCATAGAAATGGCAGTCACGATTCAAGGTTTTTGGGAACGTCCGAAATATGACTTGTTGGACACCGACCGTGCTGATCTTTACTGACTTGACTGATATGCTGATGAGCATCCAGCATTCAGCCTATATCGGTCCTCTGCCGGGGCAGGTTCGTCTCAATAAAAGGGGTGGTCACGAGGGCCCGGTCCGAGAGCGCTGATGTGCACGGTCAACGTCACAACAGAAAGCGCCACGCCACGCCACGTCACGCCATGCCACGCCACGCCACCCCACGCCACGCCACGCCACGCCATGCCACGCCACGTAAGTGTGTTTCCGGCTTTCATCACCTGCCCGCATGACCTACATGACCACCGTAGAAACGAAAGAGAATCGAAGAAATCTATTGTTCATTCAGATCAACAAAAGATTTGTAGATGATTGATTGTTTTTAAAGATTTTTTTAAAGATTTGGAAAGATGACGATTGATCGATTGAGATGATGATTTGATGATTTGTCCATTCTCTCCTGCTTGACTTTGAACCCACAATCACTCATAAGTATTCATTCTGATTCACCGCAACTCCTTACTTTTAGTTCAAGTTGTTGCTCAAATCCAGTTGATAACCAGCTACGTACATTAGCTGCTTGACAGTTTGCTGAACTGGGCTTATTTGGCGCACACATGCAACTAGATTAGATCTGCCAGAAAACTACAGAGTTGGTTAAAAAATATATCAAGAGACACATGAAAATGTAAGTATATTATTAGTACTACAAAATACCACCCTGAAACAGTACAGAAATGATGAACAGCCCATTTCACTAGCATTGTTCTTAAATGTTTCCCAGCAAGACGTAAAACGCAGGTGCAGTTGTTCCAGTGAAATATTATGGGAAAATTCTCAGGTTTATGCAGAAAATAAAATATCACAGATAAATTGTGAGATACACGAATGTATTCGTGGAATGTTCTAGACTTGTTGTATTCTTATTTGTTTGGTTTTGTCATGTGTATTGATATTTATGTTCGATTGTTCAGTGTCTTTTAGGTTGTTGTTGTTGAAATTGCATTGTTGGTTGGAGTCGATTTGATTTAAAGATGAAGTTATTAATACGAGTATTATATTCTTGTTGTTGTTGTTGTGATTGTCTTTTTTAATTTTCACGATCAGAACACATTATAAAACATGTGAAAACAATCTTGATCTTCATAAATATGTAGTGTGCTGTCTTAGTGTGAACCGGCCCTAATTAACATTTATGAAGATCAAGTGAGGGTAGTTGAATAAACGCCTTCACTTTGCTGTCGCAGTACCTCAATACTTTAGCCTTCCCGCGACCACGGCTGCTGGTGCAATCCGGTCGAAACGTCAGGCTTAAATTAAAGATAAATTCGCGATGAATACCCATTTTCATATGTTTTACGGACGTGACAATCATTAATGTTTAAATAATATCGGTGATGCTCGTCTGCATAATATCTCGTCAGTGATCCCCAAATTGTTAGGCAGAAGTATACCTAATACTAAACCCACATTTCGCCAGTTATGTTAAAGTCCCATGTAAAAGGGGGCAAGCCCATTGACATCAATTGGGCGCAGATTCAGTTTCCATGGCCACTGCTGAGAAATTCTTGATGGCAAAATCGAATAACGCTTGGACGAACTCGGGACCTCTTGTTCAACAGCCACACTTGCGACCACTACTCCATCGAGGCTTCTCATCAACTTTCTAATATTAATGAGTCTTGAAATGATATCTTTGATAAAGTCTAGGCGTGGATTTTTGAGTAGGATTTTAAGGAAAATTGCAGTGTAGTAGAAACTTTCAAGCAGATCTATTAACTTGGGTCTGTATCAATCATTGCAATATGATCATTGTGAATAAAATAGTTTTTTACTGAAATAAGAAGAACACAAAAAAATACGAATAAAGCAAAACGATTTCACGATTGCATAGAAATAAGAATAACCATTTTTAAACGGTACAATTCAAGCTCGTAATAAAAATTAACTACTTTTTCGAACTATAAAATGGTATGAATAAAACAGCTAGTTGAAAAACACTTGGAACGAATCGAAACAGCTTTTTAAATACGAAAAAGTAGCCAAGTGATTCAAGCAGTACTTTTTCTATAGAAAGATTTCCTTTTTTATGTAAGTGTCTCTTAAAAGGTGGTTTTACAATTATATTGTCAGATAAAATGCATAAAAACTCGGTAGTGCGGCTCGTGACGTCAGTACGCACTAAAAAGTATACCAAGGCGAAATTATTACAATTATTACAATTATTTTAATTATTTCTTTTTTGTCTTCAATAAATTCAAGAGACTCTCACAAACTTGTTTTGATTTTTTCTGCTTCGTCGAGGCGACCCTGAAAAAGGTGGCGAGACGATTTGGACGCGCATCACGAGGGTTGATCCGAGGCGGCACAGGAAATGAGCACCTGGAAGGAATTGGGGGAGGCCTTTGCCCAGCAGTGGGACAGTACAGGCTGAATATTTTTTTTTTGTTTTTTTTTTTTATTATCAGGACATTATAATTATGGTATAATGGTTTCGGTAAAAAAAAAAACCCATGGACATGTGGGACTAGTTGCTGAATTACTCGGTCCTCAGTTTCAGTCTCTGTAAGTATCACTTAAAAATTGACATCGTCATTAACGGTGAAATACAAAACAGTACAATTTATACTAAGTATACAGAATTTTCAGTCAAAGTATTATAGCAATAAATCGACTTCGACAAAAATACCTTCACAAAATTTCATGACAAACGGTTTTTAAAAAGTTCTGAAAATGTACTTAATTTTACTTCTACCAGTTCTGTTTCCTTTCTTATTTTCATCAACCCAATACCACATTAGGCTGAAAAAATCTAGTACCCACTCGCGGTAGCTTCAGATTTAAATAAAATAAATAAATATCGCTGGACATTAACACACAGCGCCACCTAGTGCCACACTAAGCATAGCTTGTGTCGTGGACACTAGATAGTTGATATACTACATATATACTTTTTTGTTTGTAAATACATACTTATTATTCATATAAACATCCATGACCTCGGAAACAAATGTCCGTGCTCATCACACAAACATTTGCTCCTACCGGGATTCGAACCCAGGACCCTAAGAACGTAAGGCAGCGTCACTACCACTACACCAATCGGGTCGTCAATTTGAGTAACAATGCAATGGATGAAATCCAAACCTACGATTTCCAGTCATTAAAATGCCTGGAAAAGGTGCTTTAAAGCCCTAAATCCAACAAAAACAAAACGGAATCGCTCAGGCCTAACTCTGAACACAATCCTATCCCGGACAATATTTCCCAAAAGTTGTCGGAACGTAATCGCCAGTTGCTTTACTCCTACCCGCGATCTACCAAATTGAAAAATAACTGAGCGTCCTTACAATAAATTTCAGTCTGAAAACTTTCCCGTTTTAATCGTTAAAACGGAATTTTGGTCATTTAAAGTACTGTTATTAAAGTAGGAGACGTAAATAAGTCGGGTGACTTAGAGGAGTCTCCTATTGTATATCTTTGGATGAGATTAAAATGGGTGGAATTTTCTTTTGTTTTTGGCCAAGAATTTCGAGTTAAAGTGCTTAGAATTTTGGATTCGGGAAGTTTGTGAGAGACTCTTGAATTTGTTGAAGACAATGTTGTGAGTTGTGGAAAGAATTGGAGTGTGATATGCCTACCCACTGATGCCAGATTGGATATCATTTAATGTAATTTATATACCTATTATCGTGTCCTTCACAAAACTGATTTTTGGACTTAACATCTGAATTCAAATAGGTAATATACAAATAATGACTCGTTGATTCACAAAGAATATAGTGTATCATAGTGTTAGTAACAAAATACTTTAGAAAATACTGTGATGTTGTTGAAGACAATGTTGTGAGTTGTGGAAAGAATTGGAGTGTGATATGCCTACCCACTGATGCCAGATTGGATATCATTTAATGTAATTTATATACCTATTATCGTGTCCTTCACAAAACTGATTTTTGGACTTAACATCTGAATTCAAATAGGTAATATACAAATAATGACTCGTTGATTCACAAAGAATATAGTGTATCATAGTGTTAGTAACAAAATACTTTAGAAAATACTGTGATGTACTGACATTGATCATTTGGATATGTGATCGTAGTCAAAGAATAAAAGAACGGGTTCAGAGTGTTTGGACCCATTACCTACATCTTACTATTTATAACATTTTTTTTGAGACAATAATTGGAAATTGAAAGAGTTATTGAAGATGGCGTGAGAAGCTTGGTATCCGCAGACGTACCTGATGACGCCACATTTACTCAAGACAAAGAGAATTGGACAAAAGAAAGTCCTCATGTCATTCTTTCTAATTCTTTCATTGCTATGCAGAGAGACGACACAGGCTGGATATAATAAAAAGTAAATAAATATTTACTTAATATTATAATAAAACTGAAGAATTTGTTTGTTTGGTTGAACACGCTATTCTCAAGAACTACTGGTTAGAATTGAAAAATATGTTGGATTTGGATAGTCCATTTATTGAGGAAGGTGGCTACGACCAATAAGAACGGAATATAAATGAAAAATGTTGCAAAAACGGAGAAAATCTATTCCTTTCTGTGCTAAGTGTCGCAGCGTGTGGGTCAGCAATTAAATTTTAAAATTAATAATTCCTCTTTCCAAATTATTTACCATCGATTCAAAATAATTTTCCCAGCAACTACTAATGACTAATGACCACAACATTATATTCACACTTTGTCTGGCACAAAAGGACCAACAAATACAGCTGACTGGGAGCCTAAATACTTAATTATCAAACTGGGTGCATTAATTCGAATTAATGTAGTACTAACTAAATAATATAGGTATGGACCAACACAAATGAAGGAATTTGTAGTGCGGAATCACTACCTATGGAAAATTAGCACATGAAAACCAGTTTAATAATAAGCGGGGATTATTTTATTAATTTTCTAGGTTGTATTTGCGGGTCACATTTTTTTTCCCCTCAACCTTCTGGCAGTTTGAGTTCTATAAGCGACCTACCCAAATGTTCTTTCTTTGGTATTGTTCGTCGTTTCGTTGAACTCCTTCTGTTATAAGTCGAGCTACACGATAACTGTCAAATGCTTGCACTGACTGGACACTCAAATCTGTGTGGTTCTTTTTTCAAAAGACCATCTCAGTCATTAATATCTACATGATCCTCATGTGAATTGAGCAAGATTATTTCTGGACTTCAAAAGAGACTATGACCTCTGAGTTTGTTTCGGCTGTTTCTTCTCAGAGTAGTCAGGTACGAAACACCGGCCCCATCTAGTTTAAAAAAAATTGACGTGTAAAAGTGTAAACCTACTTACAAATAAACATCATTTATCATAGTAGTGATAAGTTTTGTATTTCATATTTTGTTTTTGCTGACATCACCACCGACCGTACGCGACCGAACGACAGTGCGATAAGAATTCAGCCCTAAGATTCCAAAAGTTGGGAAAGAACTAGGTTCAATTTTAAAAGACTGGCTACTTTTTTAGCCTTGTTCATATTTTTATTCCGGAAACTGAATAAGGCTAACATAGCAGCGTGGATATTAACACATTTGACAGAAAAAAACATTTTGTACAATTAAAATGTACACTAAAAAGCGTTTAAAACAACTTCACTTTCGCAAGTCGATGACTTGGTTTGTTTCATTAACTTTTTTTGTATAAAAGTGTCCTTTCACAAAAAAACTAACTTTTTCCATTCGGTTCATAGCTGATGAAATAAAGAGATTAAAAGAATAAAGTATAATGGACCTAATCGAGAACCAACCTCCTTCTTTTTTTTTATTAGGATGGGAAATCATCAAATGACTTCTCCCACTCAGGGCGGGGCGGGAGGGAGTGTCAGACTCTTACTGACTAAAACCCATCCATGTTCCTTCCTCGCCCTTTATGTTCCGGGGCAGTGGTATCTCTTTCGAACAGGCCCGCAACCCCGGCAGGGAGAACCTCCTCCTTATTTTCTCTTCGTATGAACCAAAACAAATGAACTATGTATAATTTTTCATTAGAAAAAATTTGAAGATACAACACAAGATTCATGACTTGAAAAGTCTTCTTTTTGGTTTCTAATGTTAAAAACTTTAATAAATGTAGGTGAGTCAATGACCGCTATTGCGATCTGAACTAGTGCAACTATAGTATTCTTCGAAATATAACATATTCAAAATATTCAAATATAAAATAAATTAATTTATTCTCAGGCAAATAACACCCATTGCGAAATAACAATAAACATTAAATAAAGCCAACTAACACCACACAAATAAGAATAAAACTCAATCAAATAGAAATAAATTAAATCAAACACATATTAAATCAAATAAATCGTATAAAATTCTGAGTCTAAATCAATAAATAAATTAAACAAAAAAAGTATACAATGTAGTATATCAACTATCTAGTGTCCACGACACAAGCTTTGCTTAGTGTGGCACTAGGTGGCGGTGTGTGTTAATGTCCAGCGATATTATATTTATTTATATTATTATATATATTTATATTAAATCAAAGTAAGACATAGTGAGTCCTTAGAATCTTAACTAAATACAATACACAAAATAATACTCTAGCAAGTCCACAAAATGTAGAAACCATCCAAAATGAAATGAGATAAAATTTTATACTGATATTTCTACAAAATAATTTCATATCATCGATACATCTCGGATAGGTATCGTTGAAACGTAATCCTCCCTTGACAATTGAAAATAACATTTTCATTACGCTGAGTGGTACAAAACTCGGTTCAGTAAGAGGATATCAGTTCTGCCACGAATAATTCCTGTTGGGAATTGTCATGAAGTATTGACAGTATGTTTTGACAAGCCGGTTTTAATAATGGCTTTTATGAAAGTGATGACATGTTTCTTTTTGGTTGAGTGTATTTTGTTCAGAGTTTTGTTAGGTACAATAAAGGGTGTAAACACCGCCAACAGGCAGTTGTTCTCTACGTCATTGGAGTCAAAGTTTTATGTTAGAAGTTTTTATTGTAAGATTTTTACTACCTCTTTTTAAACACCTCTACGACACCCACACTATTCAATACATCCATCAGCACAATGTTTTAAGTGCATTGATTACATAAAGTTCTTCCACAAAACGTAATTTTTCATCCCAAAAAAAGTCGATTTCCAGCAATAATTTTTACGTAAAGTTACTTAGTTTGATGTACAGAATCCTTGGTAGACAACCTTTATGTTTGTTTAATTATAATAATTATAAAAAAATATTCAAAAATATAAGGTAAACGTTTACAGTTTTTCTTAAATCTATGTCAAGTTCACACTATGTTTTGAGCCTATGTTTGTTCACACCCTGTATGTATTTTCATTTTTCTGTGTTTTGGTTTTGGTTTGTTTGTTGGTTAGTTGATGGAGTTAAAAAACAAACCAACCATCGTGCATCAGTTAGTAATAAAATACTGGATTTAAATCAATGTATTAGAATATCATTTGTGTATTTCCAGTACAACTGGATATTATTGTCCTCTTATTTACCAGTTGGTCTACAGTTAGCCTCAAGCCTTTTTTCGACCTAATTCAGACATATAATGTGATGAGGAGATAAAAACCTTAAAAACCTGTTCATTGTTGGCAATATTGAAGGCAGGAGAAGAGGTTCGAGTCCGATCGCCAACACGATGATCAGACCAAGTAAAAGAGAGAGAGACCTGCAACCTGTCCTTAAGCAAAGGAGATCACCCAGCCTTCATACATTTTTGGGCTATTTATCCAAATAATAAGTTTGATTTGAAAATAGCCTAATATAGGTGATCTCCTTTCAGTATGGTGGTGATCCTCACTTTGTAATTCATTAAACTCCTTGAACAAAATTATGATCTCAATAATAAAATACTTCAAAAAAAGAAACATAATTCCACGTAACAAAAACACTTTTCTCACAAAGTAGTGAGCAGTATCATCGCAATAAAGTAAAGAGACCAACTTTGATAGCGACAGGATATTAAGGCATTAAAAATCTCGAGTTTTAAGCGTAGTACTGAAACTTATTTCATTATGTGAGACTTACGGTCTACTTGAGAACATGAATGCCAACGTGAAGGAATTATGACCGGAGATTAAGATGCACTAGTTCATAGGCGCGGGTTCTCTTGGTTGGCGCTTATTTTTTTGCTGACAAAGCCTTTATTTCAGGTAAGCCATTTGCTTACATGCACTTTTAAACTGTCGAAACAAAGAAAACAATAAAATTAGCTACAGTCCTAGTCACAAAAGGGAGGGGCCCGCAAGGGCCGAAGCCTGCCGGGGTTGCGGGCCTGTTCGAAGGAGATACCGCGGCCCTGGAACATAAAGGGCGAGGAAGAAACATGGATGGGTTTTAGTCAGTAAAAGTCTGACACTCCTTCCCGCTCCGCCCAGAGTGGGAGAAGTCATTTGATGATTTCCCATCTTATAAAAAAGAAGTCCTAGTCAAAGGCATAAAAACTGTGAAAGTACTGTAGTTGCACAATCCAAAGCGAAGACGAAGAACAGACAAAAGAGGCCATGGATACTCTTTTAAATCAAAATATTGTTACAAAACCTTGGTGACGCCATTCTGTTGAGATAGCACATTTTGTGAGAACAATGTAGCAAGATGTCAAAAGTGTCCATAGTATAAACATGATAAAGGAGAGAGAGAGATGTCGACTAATAGAGAAGCAGGTAAGAAGAACAATGAGTGTGATCGTTCTCTCTCTCTCTCTCTCTTGCTTTGGGCGACGAGTTAAAATTTTATTGGTTGATACAGATTTACCTTATAACGTGTACCCCTTCTAACGGTACTTTGTTATTTAAACCGCTTCAATTTTTTTACTATCACGTTGTGTCCCACTCCTAGAAGTGAGGGTCTGTCCTATTCTTTTTATCAGTCACGACCGTGTCTAAATCGCCAGCGTGACTGCCGCCACGTTACTCTGTCTTCTGTCTTCTGTCTTCTGTCTTCTTCCTTGCTATAAACACTTCTTCATTATGTCTAAGTACCCACTTGTGTATGATTTACGAAATATAGTCCTCGACTTCGCGGGATTTAATGCTTCTTATATGTTAATCCAATTTATGAACTATCTATGTGCCAAATTCTTTCAGGAGTTTTAAAAAGTCACCATCCATTCATCCATCCTAAACTTTAGCTCTCAAAATAGAGAGAAGTATGGTAAGATTATTTTCCGCCCAAAAGACCAACACTTGCTAAGTAGCAACTGTTTATTTAAAAACTAAAAGATTAAAACCAAATTCTCAGTAAAAATAAAAACAGTAAAAACTGCATTGTAGTAGCGGACAATATTTGTACAGCTCCTTTACTATCTGGACCCGCTTTTCTTGAGACGGAAGAATTTAAATATTATGTAGTACTTTGTATTTGTGAAGAATATTCAAAGATGCGACTGAGACTGAGATAAATGTATTGAAGTCTAACGAGAATATCTTGTTTACTATTATCTGGCATGTCTGTCTGTTTAGTTTATTGTTGGTTTATGAATTGAATGAACTGGATTATATGTAACTAGCTGACCCACGCACATTACAGAAAAGACGAAAAGAAAAAACAAACATTTTTCATTCCTGCTCCGCTTCTAATAATCGTAGCGTGATTTTATATAGCCTAAAACCTTCCTCGATAAATGGAATAGTCCATTTATCGAGGAAATACAATCCAATACAAAAATAATTGTTCAATTTGAACCAGTCGTTCCTGAGATTAGTGCGTTCAACCAACCAAACAAACAAACATACAAACAAACAAACTCTTCTGCTTTATAATATTATATATAATATATATAGTATATAGTACAGATACACATTGATATGAAGGGATCAGAATTTCAACATCTGTCCAGCCTTTTCCAAACTATGTTGGGGTCGGCTTCCAGTCTAACCGGATGCAGCTGAATACCAGTATTTTTAAATGACGTGTAAAAGTATTTGAGAAAACCTACTTGCTGAATAAATATCATTTATCATTTATCACTGGAAGGCGTCCCCAACATAGTTGGGAAAAGACAAGGCAGATGATGACCGATATTGATTGACGTTGATGTTCATACCAATTTAATCAACTTCTGTAGTAGTACTGCTCTGTAGCATGTTTAAATTCTGCCCCACTTAAAACCCATTCAATTTCCATTACACATAATTTATAAATCAAAATAACTCGCAAATATCGCACTAGCGCTATAAAAATATTTATTTCAACATGTCCAGGAGCACAGTTTAAATTTTACAGCCCGTAAAAGTTTTACACCTTTTCAAAAAGGGAGGGCGGTACCCGGTTGTAAAATTTGTAATTTATTACTGTGCATGGAACAGATATACGGCTATCGCGCGATAGACCAGAAGGATTTGCATACTATAATTTTACGTGTAATAAACAATTTGAAGAGAATATAGCTGTAGTGAGCCGTAGTGATAAATTGTTGTTTCAATTGTTCAGAGAAATAAAGTTAGTAGAAAGTTGGATTTTTGGACAGACTATACAATACATAATATTGAATGATAACAATTCCAGTCTTCCAGTCTAAACTGATCCAGCTGAATACCAGTATTTTACATGGAGCGACTGCCTATCTGACCTCCACAACCCAGTTTGTACTGAGTAATAACTATACCCCTTGATAAGACTGGTTGTCAGACTTTTTTGGCCACTGACTACGTGTTACGACAGTCAAAAATCTACAAATAACAGCTGTGCTTTCTGAGGCGCGGAGGAAACTCGGTATGTAAGGTAATTTAGCCCAATACAAAAGAAATTTTGCTTGGTATATCTAAAGTTGTCAACATGTAAAGAATAAATAAAATAAATAAATAAATATAATAGAATAAGCTTGAATCAAAGCGGGCCTGTTTTCAGTATTAGAATTGGATCTTCTTAGTGGCCTATAATTAGATATTGCCATCAGCAAAAACAGAATACCAGGAAACACGAAATCAAAGGTTTTTAAGTAGGCATTAATTTGGGTTTAGTCGGACTTTGTTTTTGTTTGAAAATTTATCTTTATTAAATCAGAAAGATCCCTGATTCCTCATAGATTCCCTGGACTGGGCAGCGTTCGGGTCCAACTTACCGCAATGTCTTAAGACGAAAATCTATGACCAGTGTGTATTGCCAGTGATTACATACGGGACGGAAACGTGGTCGCTCACAATGGGCCTTATCAAAAGGCTTAAAGACACCCAAAGGGCAATGGAGAGGGCTATGCTCGAAGTTTCCTTGCGTGATCTAATCAGAAATGAGGATGTCTTCATTTCTGATTCGATCACGCAAGGAACAAGAGAACCAAGGTCACTTGGCGGACTCGCGACACTTGGGGGAGGCCTATGTCCAGCAGTGGACGTCTTTCGGCTGAAATGATGATGATGATGAAATCAGAAAGAAGACATATTTTACAATAACGATTCTTAGAGCCTGCCTTGGTTGGTCTACTTGTCGTAAGTGTGACTGCTAAGCATGAGGTCGTGGTTTCGGTTCCCAGGTTGGGTAAACTGTAATTGGGTTGACCGCTTACAAACCTAAGAAAGCACGCTTAACATAAAGATCGACCCGAGCGTTTGTTATTAACTGTATCATTTAATTGTACTTCTGTGTGTTGTGCTGTCTTTTGTGGGCACTAAATAAATGATTTATCTATCTATCTTACGAGTTCCTCCAACCCACTAATAATGCCACGCCAAAATATTCATCAAAATATAATATTCAACAATTTGACGTCAGCAAAATCTAACCACAGAAATCAAAACACGTCGCAACAGCGTGTAAACGAATAAATATAAATCCATGAATATTTACAAAATGGCGGCCATTTTCGGAGCATGACGGAATTTCACGTTTAGATATGCACATTAATAACATTCCGGTGGCACTTTTTAATTTTCATGCCTCACTTATTATTATTGGTGAATATTAGAAAAAATTGTCGTGTGGTTCCGCGGCTAAGGCAGTTTAGAATGAGGTTTTTTTATTCATTTAACTGACTTTGGAATAAGAAAACACTACTACTAAGGGTTTATAGGAGAAATATACTGCAAAAAAGAGACACTATGAGGTTGCCCGGGTTTGATTTATACAAATAAATAAAATTGGAGAATCCGTTTGTAATTTCAAAATAACAGCTTCTTTATGCTAAAATAATATGAAATGATTTAATTTAATTTTTGTTTGTCTGTCTGTTTGTTGCCAGAGCTAACCTCCGAAACGGCTGGACCGATTTTGACGGGGACTTTCACTGGCATTTTATAGCTAACAGAACTAAATCAGACTACTTTTAGGTAAAAAAAAATAGTTCCGTGCAAAAAAAAACTATTGAAGTTGTTAAAAAAATCGACTCAAATAGTGGAGTAATAGTTTTATTGTCACGGGCAGCAGTTACTACAGGTCTGAAATCGCTAAACCACAACGTGGTCAAGTGTGATCGTGATCAGTACCTTTTCATATACAGAAGGCACTTTCAGACCTATCACCTGTTTTTATCTACAAAGATACATTGCATGCATTGAGAAAGTTACAGGCTGGTATTTTTTTTTATAAAAAAAAAATGAATAACTTGTGTTGTTATAATTTCCATATTGGCCTGGGAATATCGGAATGATAATTGGACACAATGTTCCAAGTGCAGATAAAATTTGCTCGGAAAGGTAGATATGGGTATCTGTTATTCGAGTGAAATTAAATTAAAGGACAGTCTGTTTCAGTTTTTGGGATACAATAGAATATTTTTAAAGTTGAATATAAAATTTCTGTAAATGGTCACGCAGTTTAATTGTGAATTAACGCATTCTGATAAAAAAACTGTGTCTTCATAATATCTAGTGAACATATTTTCGGGAACTTATCAACCTAGCTACAGTTATCATCATTGTAGCTGAGGATCACCCACTGCCGGTCACAGGCCTCCTTTATCTTCTGATACCACAATCAATGCAATAATTGACTGAGCGTTAGCATAAAATAATTAAAATAAATAATTATTATTATTTTTTGGCATCCAAAACACTCAAAGATATTTCTATAAAACCCTACCAAGAAACGGAGTCCACACACCTTGACAGCATAAAAGTTATCTACGGTTATTTCGAAGAAATTTATCCTCCGCTCTAGCATCGCTGTCAAGATCATTTTGATCTTTATGCTCATTTAGCTATGGTGTATCTACACTGCACGTTGAGGTAGAGTGCTCTAACAAGGTTACTATTATTGTTACCACGTGTTGACTGTCTTTGTGTTTTTTTTACGGATGGGAAATCATCAAATAACAACAATTAAATTAAATTAAATTAATCATCAATTAAACAGTCCCGCAGCCCCGGCAGGAACAAAAGTACCTGCAGTGTGGACTCACCATTAAGTCATTATTATTATTTTTACTATCCAGTGATAGCAACCTAACAATGACTTTATGGTAAACACTGTTTTAAGCTTACACGGTTTAAAACTAAACTTATATTGTCACTTACAGGATATCTTCCGTCCGCGCCCGCGCTCTCGATCACGGCGCTTGCAACAGCGTCGAAATATCGGGAGCTCAAAATCTATACTAATATCTATACTTCTATACTAATGTTATAAAGCAGAGGAGTTTGTTTGATCGTTTGTTTGTTTGTTTGTTTGTTTGGTTGAACGCGCTAATCTCAGGAACCACTGGTTCAAATTGAAAATTTATTTTTGTGTTGGATAGTCCATTTATCGAGGAAAGTTTTAGGCTATATAACATAACGCTGTGACCATTAGGAGCGGAGCAGGAATGAAAAATGTTGCAAAAACGGGGTTTTTTTTCCTAACGTTTTTCTCTCTTATGTGACGCAGACGAAGTTGCGTGGGTCAACTAGTAGTAAATAATCACGGTAGATATCCCGTAAGTGACTATATAAATTTTTACTTTATGGTAAATCAGACTTGTCAGTACAAGTCTGTCAAAATTATAGTGGCTCCTATATTTATGATTATGACTAGCACTTCACCCGCGACTACGCGAAAATAGTGATAGCTCAGCCAATTCGCATGATATCAATATAATTTATAACTTATGTTACTCTGTAAAGCTGAAGCTTTCTAATGATACAAGAGTTGCTTAAATCGGTTGAGAAGTTATTGAGTTAATCGTTAAAAACAAACAAAAAATCAAATCTTACCGCTTCAGAATATTAGTTCAGAAAATAAGGTTGGTAATGGACTGCATTCGTTAAAGGTAACCATGAATGGACTGAACGTAATATAAAAGATTACTTACAGTCGACCAATTTCAAACCTTATTACTTAGAGCACAAGAGTGAAAGTGGTCGCCAGTCAGTGAACTCGGTAGTACCTACCTACAGATATATATAATATTATATGAGACTCACGAATTCGGAAATGGGATGTCGCGACAAAATCCCGGAATGATTGAAGACAGCACTAGATTGGCGGGCATTCGTACTTTCATAACTTACCTATCTATGTTTAGGTCGAAAATGCGGTGAAGTAGAAGACATTTTACCGTATAGGTCGAATTTGAAATTTGTAAAATGGTGGAATGGGTTTTGAAAGTAATAGTTTTACTAAGTGGTATCGTATAACCCAACACTAACTGGGTTGTGGAGGTCAGATAGGCAGTCGTTCGTTTCGATATTCATATTCAGCTCCATCTCGTTGGACTGGAAGCCGGCCCGAACATAGTTGGGAAAAGGCTAGGAGTTTTAAAAATAAATCAACTACTTCGATCTGGGGATGTTTTATTACTAAGTTTTTACAATACTTTGTATTGTTCCGACTATGTAATCAAAAACAGGGCATTTCAGGGGGTCTAAAATGGCCACTTTCGCAAAACATAACAAAATCACTTTAAAAAATTTAAATTCTTAAAATGGATTTTATGATTATGACAATAATGTGTTTTTTTTTTTAACATTATTCATATTATGTTCTGCTAAAGCGGCCATTTTAGACCCGCAGTTAGGTGTGGTTTTCTCGAACAAAATATAACACGGGCGGCAAAAATGAGTTTTTATCCAAATTTTACGATTTGTTTGCAGTTCAGTAACAAATATAACAATTCCAGTAACAATCGAAACGGAACATTGAATAAAGTAACTCATAACATTATTAAATAAAAAGACCAGGACGAAAGGCCAACGACTTAATATTGGTCCTCTTCCTTCAGTCGTGAAGGGATCCTTACCTTTTTTCCAGAAAGTTCAATAACGCTACGTAATGGCTCATGAATCATCCAAATTACGTGAATATTACAATACTTTTTGCGCCATGCCGTGTGGATAGATTTAAAATACGTGTACCTAGTTATTTTTCAATGTTGGCCGTTATTTATAACTGTATTAATTTGATTTATACGTGGAAAAAAGTTTGAGGAAAAAAGAGCCAATAACTGCGGGGTAAATCGGGTTTACCTTGTATAATATTATTCTGTGGTTTTAGATGTTTATGTAGAACTAAACTCATTAATTTACTCACAGGGCTCAAGTCTGTTATTTAAAATAGTGTCAGAATTCTATCACTGATTCCATAATTGTTGATTTTGACAAGTTTGGTAATCTACTAACATAATGACGTCAGTATGACTTTCTAATGCTCAACCATTGACACTCCATTGAAAGAAATGGCATCGAATAGTTATCTCGTACATTCTGGTTTTATTAACGTACTTGAAATGAAATCAATACGATAATGTCATTATAATACAATTCTATTTCGAGACCATTGACCGACCAATGATCGACCATTATGAATTTAGCAGATTACGAACATTAAGCAAAATGACAATGGGATGAATGAACAAGAAGTCAACAAACGTTTCCCAGCAACACATTCTAACCAATGAATCCTATAGTTACTTTAGGATAAATTGGGATTTATCGGTTATAAAGTTTTTTAATGCCGTTTTGGTTGATAGCTGTAAGCCAATCTTTTTAAAACTTAAAGTTCTACCTTTGCCGTGTTTATATGTTTTTGAAGTTTGCGTTTTTGTTAAGCGAAATTACAATTTATTCGAAACGAACACTGACAGGCCAAGTGGCCGAACACGGCATAAAGACAGACTTCGGTTGCCACGAATTAAACTTAAATTATTTATGAAAAATGTATACTGCATGGCGATTATTATTTACAATCATTTACCAAATAATTTACAAGACCTACCACTGACATTGTTTAAAAAGATACTTTTCAAATTGCTGCTTATTAAAAAATATTACTCTGTGAAGGAATATTTAGAAGACAAGTCAATAGAATCTGAAAGTTGCATGTTGGAGTAATTGATATCACTGACTGTGAAAATATAATTTGCACGCCATGTTATGGCAGGATATGCTGTAACAAACCTACTGTAACACCTTATCACCGTACCATGTTCTAGCAAATAATTGTTTTGATTTGATTTGATTTAATGTCAACGTTTTATCGTTTTTGTCAACAAAAAATTGTATGCTATAATGGGTCTAAAAGTACCTTTAAAAGGCCGGAAAGCACTTGTTCTCCCCGTTTTTATTGATGTTTTTTTTCTTGTAGACCATACCTGGGAACCTTCTAGTAACTGAGATTTTGCTGGTTCCAACTTTTCTTATTTTTTTTTGTGTCATATCTTTAGTTTAAATGCCTCCACGATCCCCGGACTATCCAATGTATCCATCAACACAACGTTTTTAGACATTGAGTCCTACCATAAAACTTGAATTTTCACCTAAAAAAAAATAAAACCGACTTCAAAAAAAAAACAAAAAAGTGAAAAATAACTTTAGCTTCTGAAGTCGGTAACCTTTGTTTGATCGCTTTAGTTTTTTTGTCACCGACTTCAGAAGCTAAAGTTATTTTTCACTTTTTTGTTTTTTTTTGAAGTCGGTTTTATTTTTTGCAAAAAAGTTTTTATTTTTCACTTTTTAGTGGTTCACATGTGCTTGATACATGGAAAGTGCATACCGTTACAATTACAACAAGCCTAAACACGACTATGGTACATTGTCTCATTATGGAGTTCCGTGACTCTTGGCTTCATCATCAGATCTGATGGTAGAATGGTTCTTATCAAACGCAAATGCTTCACTTGTTGTAGAAAATACCAAAATCGCAACACGTTTTCATATAAAATTAGAAGAGTTCCCTCGATTTCGCCAAGATTCCATCATCAGATCCTGACTTGGTGGCTATGGGACCATTTGGAAAGAATACCCTTTCCAACAAAAAAATAATTTTCCAAATCAGTTGGCAAGCAACGGAGTTATGCCCGAACAAACATAAAAAAAAAAATAGAAACATCCGAATTGAGAACCTCCTCCTTTTTTAGAAGTCGGTTAAAACGGTCTTTCTGCAGCAATAATTTTTGCGCAGAATTACTTTGTTTTGGTTGATAGCTTAGTGAAGAGTATGTTTGCAATCTGCCTCATCATCTGCTAGCCTTTTCTCAACTAAATTGGAGTCGGCTTCCAGTCTAACCGGATGCAGCTAAATACCAGTATTTTACATGGAGCAGCCGTTATCTGACCTCCACAAACCAGTAAACACTGGATAATACGACACCACTTGGCAGGACTTGGTATCAGACTTTTTTGGCCACTTGTAACGACTGCCAAAGATGGACTGACAGCCAAGACCAACGGCTTAACGTGCTTTCCGAGGCACGGTAGCAGCTCGGTATGTAAGGGTGGGTAGTCACCCATCCACAGACCAACCTAGGCAAGCACGGCTTAACTTCATAGATCTGAGATTGTACAGTAATACAATGCATCCATCAGCACAATTGACGACTCGAATGGCGCAGTGGTAGTGAAGCTGCCTCGCGTTCATAGGGTCCTGGGTTCGAATCCCGGTAGGAGCAAAGCAAAGGAGATGTTTGTATGCATAATAACTATGTATTTACAAACAAAAAAGTATATATGTAGTATATCAACTATCTGGTGTCCACGACACAAACCTTGCTTAGTGTGGCACTAGATGGCGCTGTATGTGTAAAGTCGTTTCTCAGCAACATTTTTTGCGTAGTGTTACTTAGTTGGCTGTACAGCACAGAATGCTTGGTTGAATCCTTCGTGAAGGGTCCATATACAACCTTCATTGTGATGGCTGTTTAGGATCGAAGGACCAATTTATCATTTTCTTTATGTTACTAAACTGGCCTTTTAAAGCGTTAAACAAATCAAACCACTGCAAGCTTGTTAGTCCGACACAACAAATTAGTCCATTTCCCTCATAAACCTTTCATATTCAAAGCGCATGTAATGTCCATATTTCTTCCCCATTCATCTTTGCATGAAAACTCCGCGCAACAATACAACGCTCCTAATCAAACCGGCCAAGTTAAATAAATATAAACCAAAGCTTGTTATTTCCTTACTGTTTGCATTACGGATAATAACTAAAATTAACCCCCAAAACTCAAATAATGGAAGGAAAGTTGAGCAGAATTAAATTAAATTGCAAATGTTTCAAGGTAAGGAATACAAAGGTATCAAAACCCTTTTGGATAATTATGAAGTAGATTGGCATTCATAATTATGGACCCTTTATTTAATGTTTCCATACCCACGACAAGTTATTAGCTTTGTTGCTGTATGTTACTTTTTAGGGATTTTTGTGTTGCCAAAGGGCGTGTTTGTTTGAAATTTTAATTGTGAAGTATTTGGGTATGTGGATGGGGGAGGCTACTTAGAGTTAATGAAGCCTTCTGGGAAATGTGGCTTCTTTTTTTGAGGTCAACATGTATTAAATGTACACGTAGTCATTACGGATTGAATTTTATAATGGGTTTAACAAGCCCCTTAAACCAATTCGAAAGGCACTGGTTCTCCCCGTTATTGTGTTTTTTTTTTGTTCTGGAACTTATCTAGGAGAAGATACTGAGATATTGTGGGGGCCAAGTTCCAACTTTCGCACAAGTATTTTAAAGTACATGTTTTTAATGTATGATTTTTAATTTAAACACCTTCACAACTACTCTATTCAATCCATCCATCAGCATTTTTTTAAGGGTGTCACATTGAGTACTACTAAAAAACATGATGTTTCCCAGCAAATAAAATTGTATAGAGTTACTTAATTGATGCACATAATACTTGGTACCCTCTCATTGCGAGGAGGCCGTGTCCCAGCAGTGGGAACATTATAGGCTGATGATGATGATGATGATGATGATGAATAGTTGGTAGACGGTTTCCTGAAGAGTTGTTTACACCCTGTTTTACCATTCGTACACAAAAAAAACCTTGGAAGGTACTTTGACGTAGTGTAATACGAGTAAGTCCTAACCTGCAAATATTAAACAGTCAGTGGTCAATTTGAACTACATAATCATATATCCGAGACCACAAAGAGACACCTTAATCTTCTCTTAATATTATATAATTGCATACCACATATTGTGTGAGTTCTATGTATTGTAAAGCCACCATTTTACATTTAGTATGCCCTGAATGAATGATGCGACTGAGAGAATGTCATGCTCACTCAAATGTCTCGGTGATGGTGGCGGGTGTGTCGGGTCATTTAATTCCCTTCAATGTGGTCGAGTTGAATGGTGCTGATACATGCGTCATGTTCGTGAACGGGCGCTGCCAATTGAGACTGGTCAACTCTCAGCTGCCACGGTTAATTTTAATTTATTTATTTTTTAAGTTGATTTAATCTTTTCTCTGGGCGCTCTTAATGTGCACGTCTTTCTACATCGTTCTCACATGTATAATCAAAACGTGAATGATGTAACCAAGATTTTGTAATAATAATTTGATTGAAAAGAGTGTCCATGGAGTTTCTTGCCCGTTCTTCTCCATAGAGATCTACGCTAGGGAATGGGCAACTACAGTACTTTCTCAAGTTATTATGCCTTGTCACTGTGACTGTAGCTTTGATTTAGTTTTGTATTTTTGACATTCAAAAGTGCCGTAATGGTCTAATTTATTTATTGATTTATTTATTTATTTATTTATTTATTTATTTATTTATTTATTTATTTATTTATTTATTTATTACAATCAAACATAACTAACATTACAGGGAAATCCTAATTGAAATAAATGATTTGAGTTTTAGTTTGAGATTTAGAATTTCTTGCAATAGACAAATGACTTGAGTGTCTTTTCGCAAAAATAAAAAAATAGATTTTGAAGAAGTAGTTTTTCCATTACCTGAATGACTTCTTCTTAGAAACATAACCAATTTTCCAGTCTAGAAAGTTAATTTTCCACAAACTGGACGCAAACTCAAACACTCATCATTGCAAACTGCAGGATTAATATCCTGCAGTTCTGCATAACATAAACACAAACTAGCTGTTTATATTAGTCAGTGACCAAGTAGAGTATGTCTTGTAGTCAGCTGAGTAGTGGTGACCAAAGTTGGACCGTCGGCGGCCATGTTTACTCCATTTTATGAACCAAGCTGTTGCGCTTACGATATTTTTATTGGACAACTGCGGTATTAAGTTTGGGATTGGATGATGTGGAATCATAGAGGGGCTTGGCATGTTGTTAACGTTTATGAGATATTTTTTTGGCGTTCTATTTTGAAATTCCATTTTTGAGTTAACGACTTTAGTGTCTTTTGCATTAGCCGTTTGCATTCGTTCAATTTGATTATTTTGCTGTTGATTAAGAATCTATTGTCGTCAAAACGTAACTGATACCTGAAAATTAAAATAATTCAGTTTCAACTATTTCTTTTAAACAAGTTACATAGATTTGAGCAAAATATTTACCAGTTTTTTAATGATGAAAACTCCTATCTACCTAATTAATTAATTGTTTTAAAGCAAGGTTCAAAATTATCAAGATAGTTTTGATTATTATCGGCTAATTATCCACCCTGATTGATAACTTAATCTGTTAAATTTTTAACTTATACTAATTATTATGCTTTCTTATAATCGAAGCGTCAAATCGTATTCAGATAGTGGATTGTTGTGGATGATGTGATTTTTATTAAAATCAAGATACAATTTATAACTCCGAACCCTGTTTTATGGTATAGTGACTAAAACCCAGAAACCGCAGTCTTTTTATTTTGTAAATAAAAGCTTCGGGCATAAATTAATAGACTTGACCTAAATAATATTTTCCGTATCCTAAAACCACGATAATTTAGTAAAATTTTATCGTTTAACAGAGCTTAACCCAAAGTACAATGAATATCTTGGGTACCCACCTGTAACCAATAATTTAAAAGAAAACAAAGGATGATAATTATGATAATAAATATTAGACACAAAAAGAACAATAAAATAAACGAGCTCATAAAATATGAGGATTACATTAATGGTACTTCACTTTGTCTAACATGATTTTTGGATGAGACTAATATCGAGACGGATTGAAAATACGATAAAATTGAAGGCAATTATATAATACAGCTTCTGCCAGCGGCTTTGCCCGCGTGAAGTTTGATTATTGTCCCATGGGGTCTTACTACCGGGATATCCTATGTTTTAATCCAGGTTATAAACTACCTCTGTGCAAAATTTCATCCAAATCCGTTCAATAGTTTTCGCGTCAAAGCGTAACAAAGAAACTTACATTCACATTTATAATATTAGTAGGAATATGTTGGGGTCGTGTCAATCTTCAGGTCAAACCGTGCTCGCATACCCATACATATACCGAGCTTTTTCCGTGTCTTGGAAGGCACGTTAAGCATTTGGTCTCCGCTGTCATTTGTAGATCTTTGACTGTCGTTACAGGTAGTCAGTGGCACGAAAGTCTGAGAACTAGTCATACTAAAGGGTATCGTATTACCCAGTACTAAATGGGTTGTTGAAATCAGATACGGGACATTCAGCTCCATTCGGTTCGACTGGAAGCCGACCGCGACATAATTGAGAAAAGGCTAGGCAGTCGCTTTCAAAGCGTTTCCTAAAACCTTATTGGCAGGTATGTCAGTCTCGTACATTTTTGACTTTTGCGCTACCGTTATCGCGGGTAGAACGTTACTTTGTCTGCCCATCAGTTTCCAAAAGATAGTAAGAAACGATAAAGTCTCCTTTTGTAAAACAACTTTACATTAATCCAAATTCAAAGTTCTTATACCTATTCAAATGGAAGACGGTAAAGTTTATTCTATGAGAAAGCGAATAAAATAGGCTGCTCACAAAGTGAATTAGAGTTTAGCTCAAGGCTGAAATAACAGAATACTGATTAGGCACCGAATACAATAAAACTACTCCCTCTCTAAGGCGTACCTTACACTGTAAAGCTCAGATCACACTATGAAGCTCCGACTGCACTGTGAGAACTGTACTACGAGTATAACGTCACATGAAAAGGCGGCAGACTAATCTACGCAACTTACATCTTTGTCTACACATACAAAGGCATTGCAAATACTGCCACAGAACTGCTATTGCAAGTTTGATTGTGTAGTCTACTGCTCATTCATGATGGTATTTTGTTAGGCTATGACTTGTGAAACTGAGCAGAGTTGGCTAGTGGCAGATTAAAATTAAATAGTAAGAAACATAAGAGCATCAGTTACTAGCAAACGTCATGCGGTTTCACTCGAGTATCTCCCGTTCTCGTGGGAAGCACGGGGATAATTAAAAGCCTCAGTTACTCGGTGATAATGTAGTTATCCATTACTGATAGATTTTTTCAAATCAGTCCAGTACTTTTTGAGTTTATTCGTAACATAGAAAAATACTAATCTTTCCTCTGTCTTTATAATAGTAAGTATAGATCACAGCTCTTCCTTATATCTATACTAATACTAATATACTATTATAAAGCAGAAGAGTTTGTTTGTTTGTTTGGTAGAACGCGCTAATCTCAGGAACTACTGGTTCAAATTGAAAATTTATTTTTGTGTTGGATAATCCATTTATCGAGGAAGGCTTTAGGCTACATAACATCACGCTGTGACCATTAGGAGCGGAGCAGGAATGAAAAATGTTGCAAAACGGGGATTTTTTTTCCTTTCGTTTTTCTCTATTATGTGACGCAGACGAAGTTGCGTGGGTCAGCTAGTTTCTAAATAATCCTCATAACTACGGAATTGGCTGAAGCTTTGACCTCACCCACTGATGCGAATTTCACGCCAAATGCTGTAGTGACGAAAAAAATACATTTAGGTGTGGAAATCGCTCCCAAAAGTCACGTGATCATTAGAAGCAATTGACGCGCACAGTAGCGTTTTGTATCACGGGTGAGTTTCAAAAAGGTTTTATTGCTGGTAATGGGCATAGCTTTGCTAACTATTAATCGCCTCCTCTATGTGTTCTGTCCCTTATGCAATTCATACTATCCATCTTGCTCTTTCCATCTCACTTACCACCTAATATAACCGAACCACATTTTTTCTCCAGCCATTGCTCCACCAGAACAATTCCCAATTTACTCTGAAGAGCATAAAAACAAGCTCTAGGCTCGGAATAGTTTCTCATCTCCCTAGAAAGGCCTGTCTTCTCACAATACATAAATTTATTCATCCATAAACATCCTTCATCCCATATTCCAGAAGGTATAGGATGTCGTAAAGTGTTGCCACAATTGTGTTTTCCCTGTTATACTAGAATGTAGAAATTTCGTTGAAATTCAATATGGTGTTGCTGTATCCAAATTTGTCTCAGTCGAAAATTTTGTTACCGTTCTCCGATAGACGAACTACAGTTTGGTTGTAAAAGAAATTGTTTGACAAGTATATTTGTTATTGTTGTTCTTATTATATTCGTTGCTATGGATAGGAAATAGGAGTTCAATGTCAATGTGGACAATTTTCTAATCGCAGAACAATATTTTTTTCACACTTCTTTAAAGAATTAGACAAGGGCCTCTCTTGAGGCCCTATCAACGCCCTGGCCTCCATATTCCGCAGCAGTCTGACAAAGACACAATTTTAACCCCTGTATTTGCCGAGTCGTAATATACACAAAATAAATAAATAAATGAACGAATGGCACTAGCATAGCTGGTTCCAAGCATCGTCATTGGTTGAAAATCAAGGAATGTCATTTCATATTTTTAAATAGCTTTACCTTATTGGTCAGATTGATGCCAGCTATGGTGGCGCCATCTACAATTAGCTTTTAACGGTCTTCCCCATTAGGCTGCCATATACCCCTGACTTCTTATGCGCAACTAATTAAGGGTGTTCATCTATACCTATAAGTTAAAAGCATACGAAACCCCTAAATTAGGAGGAGATTTTTGTTTCCACAAGTAACTATACCCTGGCTTAGCTCTTACTTCACCATGACCAAATATGACTCTTTCAAAATCGAATCCCGGTAGGAGCAAATGTTTGTGTGATGAGCATGGACATTTGTTTCCGAGTCATGGATGTCTATATGTATAATAAGTATGTATTTACAAACAAAAAAGTATATATGTAGTATATCAACTATCTGGTGTCCACTACACAAGCTTTGCTTAGTGTGGCACTAGATGGCGCTGTGTGTTAATGTCCAGCGATATTTATTTATTTATTCCTTGACCCACGCTACAAAACCCATGATATACACATTGAAGACTCGCCAACAACCACACATATAGCCTATTACTAATAGTAATTACAATAACCGTCCATTGATCACAGTCGTTACCAAAGTTTATTAGCAAAACGTGAGATTTCCTCCTATCTCGCAGCTCATGATAAATTGTTGTTGTGTTAAATTAACGGGTATAACATTAATTATTTCTCTAGTTATCTTTAAGTTTTGTTGGTGTTTCTAAGCGTTTAGTTGAAGCAGATTTGTGTTGAGTGTTGCTGGGGTTTGGGGTTAGTTTTGTGTGATAAGGAAAACATAGGCAGCGTATAGACCAAGGCCAATGTTAAAAAGACTCTGTAGATAATTTTCTTGTATCGTGGTAATGATACCACTAGTCTGATTGAAGATACTAATGCTCAGCAGTAGACTGACACCTGAATATTATACTTAAACATCCATACTAATAATTATAAATGAGAAAGTTTGGATAGATAAGTGGATGTTTATAACTCAATCACGCTAGAACAGCAAAACGGTCGTGGAAAATAGATATGGTGGTAGTCTGCATTGCACATAGAACTTTTTTCTTTTTTTTTCTCACACTTACACAACTCAAAATTTTTACGTTAACAGATTCCCGTGCAACAGCAGATCATAAAAACAGAGTTACAACAATCCCATTCTATTCGTAACATCACTAAAGATCGTCAAACCGTCAGAGAGATTAAAATATACCTTATACTTTTATGACTTTTTTTTGCAAGCGGCGTGCAACTTCACACGTAACGCAATGTACGTAGTCGACTAAACAAAATCCCGATCCTTCCATATCCATCTGCAATACCTACGAACAAAACCTTGACTCTCATCATCATTCGTAACCTACCTAGTGCCTCTCAGAAAAAAGGTATAAAGATAAATAAGCTAGAACAATCCACAAAAGGACCAAGGACGTATACTTAGGTAAAGGTGGCTCAAGTGTCAAGAATATATAGCCTCGTATACGCCACATAGGTGAGGACTAGCAATATGCGTCGCCAAATAAAACCTAGTGCTCGTCGTATTTCCGACATTTTCGTACCGTTTTGGGTGACGCAAGTTAGGAACAGTTGGAGATGAAATATTCTTATGGCATAGAAAGAAATATTTAGAAAAAGATACTGCCTTGTTGGTTTTATGGTAGCAAGTAATACTTCTGCGGTTATTTGCAGATATGCTTGTGTTTTGACGAGTTTTTGGGTTACTCAGGTATTTTTCGTTATCCGATTTGTACCCGATTGATAGTAAGAGTCTTATAATAGTGGAATTGAATACTAATGAGCAAATGTGGGTATACCATACCATAGACACACCACCATTCATATTCCAGTTATATTTTTATGTACCTATTTATTCAGCAAAAATCGGCGGACTTAATGTTTTGAGATGTTTTTACCAGTCTATCTTTGGCTTTCTTTATATATTACTTAACTAGTTTCCTGTAAATCCAATGTTGATTATTGTCGCCATGTAAACAGACCACATCATAGTGAACTTAGTAAGGGTACTAAGCTTGTTTTCAACAAAAATAGAACCTAAGAAAACCGCTCCTACATAACTTTAGCCCAAACCCCAAAAACTTGGCGTGAATTGTTAGTTCAGAAATCGTAGCTAACTCGAAGCAATAAGTCTGCGACCCGGCGTGACGGCCGCTCCTTTAAACACACGCCACTTGACTCCTTAATGTATGGATTGTTTTGGCGCAGTTCGGTGTTCTGCTAAATCGGACCCTTGTACTTTTGTGGTTTGTACCTTTGCGGCTTGGGGATAGTTTCGATATATGTAGCTGTGGTTACGTGTGTTCTGGACTTTTCTTGTTATAAAACAACATTTATGTGTATTTTTGTTGCAATTTTTAAGATTCTGGAAATTTTTTGATGGAATAGGCGCAACTTTTGACAAATTTTAATGTCAAAAAAAGGGTTCTACGGCGTAGCAGCAACGGCGTAGCAGCTACGGCGTAGCAGCTACGGCGTAGCTTAAGTGCTACGCTTTCGTAGAGGGTATTAACACACGCTAGTTGACTTCTTAGTGTATGGATTGTTTTGGCGCAGTTCGGTGTTCTGCCAAATCGAACCCTTGAACCTTTGCGGCTTGGGGATAGTTTCGATATTTGTAGCTGTGGTTACGTGTGTTCAGGACTTTTCTTATTAGAAAACTAACGAATTGTGTATATTTTTAGGCCATTTGTAACATAGTGTAATTCTCAACAATGTCAAGAAAAAGTGTTCTACAGCGTAGCTGCTACGGCTTACGGCGTAGCTGATGTGCTACGCTTTCGCAGAGGGTATTAAACACAAGTTACTTGACTACTCCATGTATGGATTGTTTTGGCGCAGTTCGGTGTTCTGCTAAATCGGACCCTTGTACTTTTGTGAATTGTACTTTTGCAGCTTGGGTATAGTCTCTAATTTGTAGCTGTGGTTAAGTGTGTTCTAGAATTTTCTTGTTAGAAAAACTGCATATTGTCTGTATATTTTTTGTATCCATAAGATATTAATTGCCAAAATTGATGAGACAAACAGTGTACGTAAGTTGCTACGGCGTAGCTAATGAGCTACGCTTTTGAAGCGAGTATCAAACACGTCATGTCCCTTGACTCCAGCTACGGTTACATGGTGACTTTTCTTGTTAGGAAACAAACAGTTTCTTTATCTGATAAATTCTTGTTGCTCGTATACTTTTAACAACCTGCAAAGTGATTTGACGGAAATTTCGCTACTTCATAATGGTAAAAAAGGGATCTACGGCGTAGTAGCTACGGCGTAGCTGACGTGTTACACTTTCGTAGCGGACATATTATTTTTTGCGCTATTTTTGTCTACATATTCAGCGCAAAACAAACCATCATAACCATTGATCCAAATCCATAATTCAATTAACAACCAGCGACTAAATCATCATCCATTTCGTATTGGAACGATGATTTCGTTAGTTCTCCCATTGGCTAGCCTTTGACTATCAGTGTGGCTATTACAGCTTATTAGCACCGATATTAGGCTTCATTTAAACCATGAGTTAGAACATTGTGAGAGTTATGAAACGTTATTATCTTATGGGAAATAGTGTTTTGCAAAATTGCATTAGGTCATATTGAGTTTGAACACATTTGCATTTATTGCATTGATGTTCTTTCTATTTGTTCTCACGTTTTAATTAATTTCCAGTTTATATGCTTAATGGTCTTGTATTTTCACACAACGTAGTATTTTTTTTAATGCCGCTAGTATTTTAAGAATCAGAGTTTCGTTTTTATACTGATCCGTATTCGTCATTCACGGTTGTATTATAAATATGAAAGTAACTGTCTGTAACGTTTCCACACCCTAACGATTTAATAGATTTCCATGTAATTTAGCGGACATGTAGACCATGATCCAGGTCAGCACATTTTTTTTATTATAGTGCTACCGTCTTGAGGAATAATTGTCAACCTCCATGCGAGATGTTGCAGGATAATGTTTTTATATTTATACTTTTTTGGGCGGTTTTAGATGATAAACAAAGTAGGTTCACTTAGATACATTACATTTCTGAGAGATTATTTTTGTCTTCCACGAGGATAAACTCACAGACCAAAGCTAGAGCTACTTACTTCTGAAGAGATTTTGTAGAAAAACAAGTATTTTCTAACTAAATATTTGGAATGCCTAATTTTTCGTAGGATTGTAGAGGATCGTAGGATTCCGACGATAGTTTGAGAAATACTTTGTATTTAGAACAGACAAAATATTATTTTCATGGAAAGTCTGAATACTTTATCAGACTTTCTATGAAACTCGAATTACAAATTCATCAAAGTAATTCTAACTACATCTCTATTTATAAAGAAAGTAACCTTCGAAGATAAATTAGAAAATGTAAACACTTCATATTTAATTTTATTGGTTTTGTTTGACCTTTAACTACTCGTGCGGTTTATAGAAACGTACAATCACGCGTCGCCTTGAAGTATCTCCAACAATTTTTTTCTTAACAATTATAGGAAATAACTCAATTTTTCAGTCTTCGCTTTTCTCGATATCCAAAGCAGGAAGTACCCAAAACTGGATTCTTGTCCACTATCTGCTTCTTCTGGATTATTTCCCGCTATATTACTGTTTATTTTTTATCTTGCTTGCTGATGTCCGCGGCTTCGTCCGCTTTCAAACTGTGTAGGGTGTAAAAAACCTATTATCGAAGCCGAAAGGCATTTATTCTTCCCATCATTGCGATGATTTTTTTGTTCAAGACCATACCTGGGAGCCATCTAGTTACAGAGATATTGGGGGTCAAAGATCAACTTTTTTTTTTTTAAATACAAGTTTTTATTGTAAGATTTTTACTTTAAAAACTTCTACGACTTCCGTTCTATTCAATTCATCCAGTAGCACAATGTTTATGTGTTAAATTTTTAACCCAAAAAAAATAGTCCTACTATTTTTTTTTCAGAATCTGAATCAGAATCTTTATTTGTTAAACATAGGTAAAAAATAGTCCTACTATTTTTTTTTCAGAATCTGAATCAGAATCTTTATTTGTTAAACATTTTGAGTAAAGTTATTTTGTTTGATGTACAGAAAGCTTGGTCGACGGCTTCGTGATGAGGTTGTGTACACCCTGCATACTTAGCCTTCCTCAAGAACCACTCTATCCATTGGTGAAAACAGCATGAAAGTCAATGTAGTAGTGTCTGAGTTTATCGCGAACAGACAGATAGACAGACGTGGTGGATGACTTAGTTTTGTAACATGTAGTGATTTCGAATAATATTGTGAAATATCACCATCACGAAATTATCGAGTGATCATCATAACTATGACAAACGTTAATTGGATATAGTAATTAAATACGCACGAGTAAGCACGCATGAGATCTGCAGGAGCACACCAATAAAAATAGGTACCTTTGTTCAGCGAAAGTTCACCAGTCGTAGGCCTCGGGCTTACTAAAAATCAGGAGAATCATCATCATCCTCATTTCAGCCGAAAGACGTCCACTGCTGGACATAGGCCTCCCCCAAGTGTAGCCAGAATCAGGAGAATAAAGATACGTAACTTCCCTATACGGTCCTATATCTGCCCAACACTGTCAAAACATTATCATACTTCTACTTTATACTGGGCTACCACGTCGTCGTAGAAGTAAAACCAAATGAAAATCGATTCAACAAACTTTCATCCATCAGCTTCACCAATCATTATCATTCACAGGTCAACGCGAAAATAATTTCCTCATAATTGTCAGATTAAATTCAAAGATAGACTCATCAGAAATAATAACAGACTATAAACTTTGATAGCACGAAATTGGTCTAACCTGAACACAAAAAAGAAATATGCAAAAGGTCGATTTCATACAATGAACGAAAACGAACGCACACATTGACACGCTTCACGTACAATGAGTGAAAGCGTATCCCGCGATCTTCATTTGTTTAGAATCGCCGTGCGTACGCGTCTATGTGTGTGGACACCTGTTTTTACCCGATATATGTATAGACCTGGGGAGGTCAGATAGGCAGTCGCTCCATGTAAAATATTGGTACAGCTGCATCCGGTTAGACTGGAAGCCGACCCCAACATAGTTGGGAAAAGGCTAGGCAGATGATGATTATAGACCGGGGCTTTAGACAGCTATTTTTATAAATTCGTCATTCCAACACGATCCCATTCTCAACCCATTGTCATTTTGCTTAAAGTTCGTAATCTGCTAAATTCAAAATGGTCGATCATTGGTCAGTCAATGGTCTCGTAACAGAATTGTGTTATGATAATGATATTTTCGTATTGCCATTATTATAAAACCAACAGATTTCATTTATATGTATTTTTATACTAGCTGACCCACGCAACTTCGTCTGCGTCACATTAGAGAGAAAAACGAAAGAAAAAAACCGTCCCCGTTTTTGCAACATTTTTCATTCTTGATCCGCTCCTAATGATTGTAGCGTGATGTTATATAGCCTAAAGCCTTCCTCGATAAATGGACTATCCAACACAAAACGAATTTTTCAATTCGAGCCGGTAGTTCCTGAGATTAGCGCGTTCAACCAAACAAACAAACAAACAAACTCTTCTGCTTTATAATTTTAGTATAGATCAATTATTTATTAGTGTTATAAGGAATCTGATGTAGTAAGACGTTCGTCAATAGCACTAGTCAGTAATTTGTCATTATGCACGAGATTACCATTCGATGCCATTTTTTTAACGGAGTGTCAGTGATTGACCATTGGAAAGTCATAATAACGCCATTATGTTACTAGATTACCAAACTTGTCAAAATCAACAATTTATGAAGCCAATGATAGACTATTCTGACACTATTGTAATACATTATAAAACTTAAGAAGACGGGTATTTATCGCGAATTTACCTTTAATTTATTCCCGACGTTTCGACCGGATTGCACCAGCCGTGGTCGCGGGGAGACCACGGCAAAGGTAAATTCGCGATAAATACCCGTCTTCTTAAGTTTTATAATGTGTTCTGATCGTGAAAGTTCAAAAAAGACTATTGTAATAGCAGATTTGAGGCTCTGGTCTTCTGTACCTATATTTTTCCTTCATGGAGGGTAGGTAGACCGTAATTATTAACAGTCCCTAAGGACCAGTGGTCTCTTTAAGACTTAGTTAAGCTATTATAACTTGAGTTACTTGTTCAAAGCGATAAGAAGTTTTGATAAAGATTGTGGGTGTCATTCAACTTAGTTTTGAGTTGTTTCCTTTTGGTGTTCGGAGCATCAATTTACTTTTACCTCTTGGCCTTGAGGTTCACGATCAAAACGTTACGAGTCTTGTGACAGGAACTGCAATAAACAAAGTGAAAGAAGTTTTTTGACATACCACTGATAACCACCGCTAGACCATGCGAAATAAATAAGTTACACGCGTTTTACTTGATGATAATCGCATTAAAAGCTGCATGGTAGAAGATTGTGCGATTGTGTGATTAATTGTGATACGGCCATACGACAGACAAGTTTTTTTTTCAGGTTTAGGTTCAGTTGAGGTCCTATATGATCAAAACCATAACATGCACGAAGAAATCGCAAAATTTATAGTAGTAACTTAAAAAAAAAAAACTTGCCGATTTATACAAGGTATAAAGGATGTAAAATAGCTCTTCACGAAGCCGAAAGGCACTTGTTCTCCCCATCATTGCGATCATTTTTTTGCTCTATACCATACCTGGGAACCTTCTAGTTACGGAAATATGGGGGTCAAAGTTACAACGTTTTGACAAGTTTTTTTGACTTTTAACACCTCCACGACCCCCAAACTATTCAATCCATCCATCAGCACAATATTTTAAGTACGTTACATTGATTTGCGGTAGAAACCGCAAAACATGATTTATAACCTCAAAAAAAAAGTTGTTTCCCAGCAATAATTTTTGCGTAAAGTTACTTAGTTTGATGTACAGAATGCTTGGTTAACGGCTTTGTGATGAGGTGGTTTACACCCTATATAAACCTATCCATCATCATCTGCCTAGCTTTTTCCCAATTATGTTGTTGTCGGCATCCAGTCTAAGGAGCGACTGTCTATCTGACCGACACAACCCAGTTAGTACTGGGTAATACGATACCACTTCGTAAGACTGGTGTCAGACTTTTTGGGTCACTGATTACCTGTAACGACTGCCAAAGATAGAGAGAGAAAGGACCAAGGACAGCCGGGACCAACTGTTTAACGTGCTTTCCGAGGCCCGTAAGAAACTTTGTATGTAAGTGTGGTCACCCATCCACAGACCAACCTAGGCAATCACGGCTTAAGCTAAAGATCGACCCGAGAGGCTGTTATTATTTAGCCACGAGCTCCACATAAAAACCTATCCAAATTACTATAGTTAAGGTATAAATGTATAAATTAACGATAATTATTTTATTAAAAAAAAAAACTAAAAGAAAATATTATTTTCTTCTCTATAAATTATCAACAACTTTTATTACAACGCATTTCCTTTCTGGAACTTTAGTAAAAATAACACAAAGGTTTTTATATGGTTCCTACTGAAATGACTCTGACATCATAAACTTTAATTGCCATTTCACGCGGTGACAAGCAGCGATCGTAAAAATTTTAACACTACCGCTGCATGCGGTGCACTTTTCAGCGGTTTTTATTAGGGTTAGAATATTGCGCACCTTCTAAATAAAATGTTTTGTTTTTAGATGTACCGATTATTCGGGAAGGCCCCGACTATCCGGCCATATTTGTAGTCGGTGAATAGTCGGCCAGTCATCGGTTGAAGTGACTGAACTGTAGTTACTGTTATTTTTAGGGTTCCGTAGCCAATTGGCAAAAAATGGAACCCTTATAGATTCGTCATGTCTATATGTCTGTCTGTCCGTCTTAGTCGCAGCCACTTTTGAAGACTGTGCTGTTGAAACTTGGTATGTAGATGTATTCTGTGAACCACATTAAGATTTTTACACAACAATAGAAGAAAAAAATAATTGAGAATACTTAGAACTGAAACTCAAAAAATCTTTTTTTTTTATCAAACCCATACGAGTGGGGTATGGATAAAATTGATATTGAGGTTTCTAAAACATTTTTTTTCTAAACTGAATAGTTTGCACGAGATACACTTCCAAAGTGGTGAACTGTGTGCCCCACCGCCCTTGTGACTTCTAAAATAAGAGAAAGATAAAACAAAAAAAAATATGATGTACATAAAAACTACACAGAAACTGCTGCTGCTGCTGTTACTGCTGTGTCATATGAACTTCCACCAAAAACTGGTTTGAACGAGATCCAGTTAGTAGTTTTTTTTAATGGCGTTGGTTACAACGAACTACAAGAACTTTTGTATTATGTTACTTGTTCCCACGGAACCCTTCATGGAAGAGTCCGACTAGCACTTGGCCGCTATTTTTAAAGCTTTTCTGTTTGTTTTACGATATAAGAATCAGAACTCTTTCTTATGGTAGGCAGTAATTGAACTTAAATGTAGATAAATATAATTATAACTGTTTAGTTATACTTTCTATGACCACAAACGAGCGCATTTGATAATGTACTTAATGCGGACGACTGAACTGATAATGAAACGGCCCGGGCATTGCCGATGCCCCTTGAAGACCGTCGACAGCAATGACTAGTCGACCGACTAGTCAGCCTAGTCATATTTACCCTATCACTAGTTTTAAGATACATAATCATCCTCAGAAATGTATTGAAAGTTAAATATTATACTTCAAGAAATATAAAAAAAAAAATCGCTGGACATTAACACACAGCGCCACCAAGCGCCACACTAAGCAAAGCTTGTATCGTGGACACTAGATAGTTGATATTTATTATACTACATAGTATACACTTTTTTTTAATATAACTTGATCTTGGAACATCGCAGTTGTTTGGCTTCCAAAGGAAACTTTTTCGTCCCCCACGAGACGATTCCTTTCTGTTGGGTATTTTTTGTTGTTGTACCTCTTTATTTTTTAAATTCAATGGGTTCAATGAACACTCGCAGGCACGCCCTCAGCAAAGAATAGAGAACAATTACCTCCATATCACAGAGTTCATATTTCATTGTTCTTTTTCATGTCTTACCAACATTACATCGTACAATACCTCCGCAGCCAACGAAATATGGCGCTCACGGCAAATTACACGGAACACGTGAATCGTCACAGGCAGTATCACATGTGGCAGAGTTGTGTGACGAATGACGTCATATCTCACACATACACTTACCCGTGAAGTGGATTAAGTGGTGCTTTCAACCGCTTGATGTATGGACGCGGATCTTGCTTGATTCATAAGGACCATTTTCGCGTAACGCGGTTGGTACTATGGAAGCGGTGTGTCATTTTGTTTTCGCTCCCGTCTGTCGGTGCTTATTGTTCCAGTGGTTCTTTAAAGAGAATGATGCTTAATTCATAAGGACCAAATCCGCGTGGCGAGGATTTTGACGTTGCCTGAAAATGATTCTCTTTAGTACTTTATTAAGAGCATTCTGTGTAGTTTCACTCTTGTTTTGTGAGTTTTTTGTGTCTGCTAGAGTGTATTGTTAATCTAGTATTGTTTTGTACTCCTTGATTTACGAACGTGGTAAGTGTTTAATCTACATAAGGACCACATTCAAGAGTTTTTTAATATTAACGCTTAAAAAATTACGTTTTAATGTTGTGTCCATTTTTCACTCTCATTTCTAAAGGCCACAAGCCCACAAAAAATAATTGTTCAAATGTAGGTGGGCCATCATTAACACTAATTAAAGCCTCACAGGTGACAAAGTAACTAAAATGTTTATAAAAAGTATTAAACACAGGATATTCAACGTACAGTACTTTTTTACATTATTATCTTTCTTTGATGTTTTGTTTGTTAATGCTGTCAGTTTCAAAATATTGTTAAAGCTACGGTTAATTTTTATTTTATTGTACACCAAAAAGTTCTTTTTTTTTAACTTTTTTCTTCTCGTCTCTTATCTAGACGTGATTCTAAATGTTAGTTATGTAATAAAATAATAATAAAGTATCTTTACAAAAAACACTTATTTAATAAGAGTTTTCAAACTAGTAAAAAACAACTTCCTATCATAACTAATTACTAATGTAGGGCCACAGGATCACATTTGACAACAATCAGTTCTAAGTAAAGGTTACCTTTTTTGCCATTACTACAATAAAAATGAAATCGTAATTGTAAATTGTCAAGCAATGAGGGATTTTCTTTTTCAACTCTTGCCTAGTCGCTGTACAGATGGCGTTGGTCTAACTACGTTACTGCAAGGAACAGAACGTTACATAATTTCACTTGGACCCAATGGTTATAATTATTCGGAAGTTTATGCAAATGAAAGTGTCAGTCAACGAGCGTATGTGTGTTTTTTCAAGCGTTTTGCTTTGACACCTAGTAACGTAGTCGGATCAGTTCAAGGAAACAATTTTTTATATATTCTAAAAAGAAAACCTCTCATTTTGTAGTTCTAACTTCGAAAAAATAAATAACATTTTATCCCATCCGTTACAAAGTTACGTTGTTGAATTTTGATGAAGTATCAAAGTGCTTGACAAGATCGGTGACCACCCATTACATGCCGAATTTCCTCCAAGCACAGTCATCATGTACACCTTGACAGTTGTATTCGTCGTAGTCGTATTCGTCGTAGTTGTATTCGTCGTAGTCGTATTCGTCGTAGTCGTATTCGTCGTAGTCATATTCGTCGTAGTCGTATTCGTCGTAGTCGTATCCGCCGTATTCGTATCCGTCGTAGTCGTATTCGTCGTATTCGTGTTATTAAGTAGATGGTAGAGGTACAAGGCTCCATATTAAATACTGGTGTTTAGCTGCAGTAAGACCGGAAACTGACTTCAACTAAATGTAAATAAGTGCAGGCAATAAAGATTTAAGTTATAGGATTTTCACTACTTCGTCAAAGCAGTTACATATCTGTTTCATCGACAAGAAAATTGAAATGATACTGTCTCGCTCAATCATACTGACAAACTTATTTTTTGTTTCACGTGTGAACCCACTCACACCTCTCTCAGTGAACAGTTTTTTCACACTACTTCTTTACTTACTGGGACAACGTCAGCTAACGATTTTAATTTTTGCAGGACTGGCAATTGTTGCTAAACAAAAATATTACTACCTAGGTGGACAACGGACTAGGTGGATGGACCGTCTTAATCAAGTGGCCTGATGGCCATGCTGCAAAACGCCATAAGTGGAAAGATTTTAGCCTAATATAAGAAAGAGAAGAAGATAAGTGAAACAAGAGAACATAATTTAAGGTCATGGGTTATTACTACAGTCTCGCCAATAATGGCATTGTCGAGAACAAAGTGAGTACAAAAACCAATAGTAACCTCCCCGTGCAATTTTATGTGGCAACTTATCATCTTTGGCGGAGCTATTTTTCGAATGTTTTACCTCGTTTAGCTGATGTTTGGTTCCTTTGATGACATCCTGTCTATTAGGAGTAGCTATCAACCTTTGTATGCCACGTTTTTCCTTTGTTCATACGAGAATATTTTTCAGGTATGTGGGTGAATATTTGCATGAATCTCTTTGCGTTTTTTTTCCCTTAAGGTACCAAAATATGTATGTAATGTTCTGTTGGGACGTGTTTGAGTATATTATTTACTTGCCTGACAGGTGAAGACAGAAATCTTTGCGTCAATTTCCATAGTTCAGGTTGTTGAACCGATTAAGGTACTTTTCGCTGTCAAGTATGATACTAATAGGCAGTTTACATTTGGTAATTGGTTGGACCTATTACGATAATTTTCTTCTTCTTCAATCATTCCTTCATTACTGAAGATCGTGGTAACTAGATCCCTTTATACGGTCTATCTACCTAAATCCACTCCAGTCCGAAGTTGTCATCATCCGACATTTTTTTATTTTGATCTTGCATGTCGATGGTCATAGGTTGACAACTCGTAACCCACATTTTTTCACAAAATGAGTTATGTACATCAAAAAATTTGAAATCAAGCGCCGGATCTTTCTATTGATAACTCGTAATTTACGAAAAATGTCACTCGAACAATTTGTGCCAGAGTTGACAACTCACAACAATCAAGTATCAACTTGAGCTTACTATTGCGCGAGTTACGAGGTGTCAACGCAAAATGCAGTTCGCAAAATTCACTGACAGAGTAACATTACGGCGCGGGTTTCAATTGTTTAAAAATAGTTTTAAATATTTAATTACAACTTGAAGTACGTCTATTTATTTCCGAAAAGTGTCCTTGAAGGTATTTTGGTAAGTTTTTATTATTATTTTACGTAGAACGCTCAATAAAAGCTCACTATTGAAATTTTAAGTCATCTTATCATCGATACATTTATAGGTAGGTATGTAAAACTAATTAATGAGATGTATTGAGTTATCTATACCACAGATATTATCTATACAATATTATAAAGCTGAAGAGTTGTTTGTTTGTTTATTTGGTTGAACGCGCTAATCTCAGGATCTACTGGTTCGATTTAAAAAAATTCTTTGAGTTTTAGATACCTAGCCCTTTTGGGATGACATGGATCATTTAAGCAGACAATGGGATGATTAGGTACTTATCTCGTCGTCTTTTGTTTTAGTATTATCATGGAGAAACACAGTGAGGAAGAGCTTTTTAATGGTGTTGTAACGGGCTTGAAGGAACAAGGACTTTCTGTAAACGTCTCTTGTAATACGAGGAGCGAGTTTACAGCGAGAGACAGAGAAATGTTACTTTTAGCAAAAACTTATACATCAGATCGACTTGAGAATGTTCTCCTGGAACATTCTCAAGCCTGTACACCTGTATTTAACACCGAACAGAGATGACAAGATAATGGCGGGACAGATACAGGTTCATCACTTACTGTTTTAAACGATGTTACCACTTCGTCATTTTTAAACCAGCCTCAGCTACCTTCTAGCCCACGTCATAATTCTGATAACGTTATCGAGAGCATTGTAGAAGTCATACCTGATGCAGAATCTCCTCCAATTTTGAATCCATATGATTTTGAAATTGGAACTTTTCATGTTGTGCAAGAGACACGAAATGATACAAGCTCTCCTACTATTTTATCTTAGAACCTAACCTAGGTTCATCAACGCAATATACATCAACTTCTCTCGTGGTATCCACGAGTAGTAGAACGAGTGATGATCATAACTATGATCCGGATCAGACGTCCTGCTCTTCTGAAGATGATGACAGTGGTTTGAACGAAGGGAATAGTACTAAAAGGAAGACAAAGAAAAGAAAAGGGTTAGCTGTAGCAAAGCATTGGAAAGCGTGTATGAATAACAAGTTAAGAAAGAGAACAAGGAAAAAACTACATAGGGTGGAGAAGAAATGAAAATTCGTGTAATAGGTACGCATAATGCACCACGAGTAGAAAAAAAATTAAAAGACTTGCAATTCTGCTTTTTGTCGCTCGTCCAAAGAACGCCACTGCCACGAATTTGCAACAGAATGTAGACTGCGATTGTTTGATCTATTTTGGAGTTTAATTTGGAATCAAAAGAAAATGTTTGTGATTAACACTACTGATAAAATAAAACTTTTTAAGATAATTTGCCGCACATGTAATTTGTTTCTATCCAATAGATAATGTTTTTTTTTAAATTGACAACTCGTAAAGTAAATGTTGACTCCTTGTAACACGTTAGCAGTGAGATTTTTTTAATATTGTTGCCTCGTAACTGTTTGTTTATTGATTATTTAATTAAAAAACTATGTGGACAGTTTATTGTTTTAAGCTATATCAATAAATAAGTATATTACCTACCAACTACTTTTTTGTTTTATTTTTGTTTTTGTTATTTTCGAAATTAAACAGTTTTTTCCCTCTCCTGTAAAATTTGAAACATTGCAATTACGTGTTGTCAACCTTTGACCATCGATGTGCTCCCTTCCCTCCTTCCATATTTCGCGATCTTGTGCGATTGTAGGCCAATCCTTTGCGAAAGAGTCTAGCTCATCCCGCCATCTCCTTTTGGGCCTGCCGCGCTGTCGTTTCCTACTATTTGGTAACCACTGAGTGGTAATTTTAGCCCATTGCTCCTCCGACATGCGGCAGATGTGACAAGCCCAGTTCCACTTTAGACTAGCAGCCGTCATGCCAACATCATCATTTATTCATAAAAGCTTAACAAAAACAACATCATACAACAAGAACAACAACATAACAACAACAACATAACAACAACAACACACCACAAACAACAACACCAACAACAACAACATCAACACAGCAACAACAACAACAACAACATTATCATCGACCATCGCAACCTGTCTTGTTCTTTCATATAAGTTGGCTTTTCAGTAATCACCCTTTCCAGACATGATTAAGTATAATTTTTTACACATTCAATCCATGGTTTCTTAAGCTGCCAAAGATGATATTATGAGATATATGATTATACTAGCCGACCCACGCAACTTCGTCTCCGTCACATAAGAGAGAAAAACAAAAGGAAAAATAAAACCGTTTGTACAACATTTTTCATTCCTGCTCCGCTCCCAACATACGTAGCGTGATGTTATATAGCCTTTTTTTTTTTTTTTTTTTTTTAAGGATGGGAAATCATCAAATGACCCCCCCCACTCTGGGCGGAGCGGGAGGGAGTGTCAGACTCTTACTGACTAAAAACCATCCATGTTCCTTCCTCGCCTTTTATGTTCCGGGGCCGCGGTATCTCTTTCGAACAGGCCCGCAACCCCATAGCCTAAAGCCTTCCTCGATAAATGGACTATCAAACACAAAAATAATTTTTCAATTCGAGCCGGTAGTTCCTGAGATTAGCGCGTTCAACCAAACAAACAAACTCTTCTGCTTTATAATATTATAAGTTTATGAGTTTATGATTATGAGTTTTACTACCCTTTTTTTTAAAACACTTGGAATTTCTTCTATATCATAGGTGCGTTTCAAAAAATTAAACTCACGTACATAAACAGCTAGACCCGGAACAACTATCTATAGGCAAAAATATATATTCCATATCGAACCTGCAAAACACAACGCAGTGGTCAATCGCTCAGCCTTTGCGCTATCCGTGCCGTCTTAATTACTGTAATATGCCTTTACTCACTATCACACATTATACTTTCAAGTTTCTAGAAGTGTTCATGCTTCTTGAATAAATATATTCTAACTTTCTTTGGCTAGATACTTTAAGCGGCTTTATGAAGATAAACTCTTATAACCCTACTTTTCTTTCACATCACGAACTACTCTTTCGCGAGAAGTATTGTATAATCGCAGCTTAATATCATACTGACCTCTTTCTTTCAGCTGTTTCTAGTTAAACGAATATCTACGTTGTTCAAGTTAAAGTTAAATTGATTTCAGAATGCCTTGCAGTCTTAAAAACAGCACACAAACATTTTTGAAGTTGTAGCACAAACAGAATATGAGTGGGTGTTAAAGTTGTTTTTCCAAAAGCACTCATATTACATTTAGGAAACTAATTTGCAAACACAGTCTAAATAACTTAGTCTATGAAACTAGAAGTTGATTCGACTGCTTTGTTAGTTGGTAGTGAGTTTAGTAACGAATGTAGGTGCTTTGATGAAATGCTGCAGGCTGTTGATTCAAGGCACACGTTAGCATTCTAAGCTTAACTAGAATTAGAATAAAGTTTGTTTTGTTTTAAACTTCAGAACTTAACGACGGTTAGGAAGATAGAGGTTTTATGTACCTAACACATTTGTGTATTTTATTAAGTCCTGTAGAATGCCAGTGAGTGTTGTTTTGAATTATGAATACCGTTGCCTCGTTGGTGCAGTGCATGAGGTTTGTAGGCGTAGACAGACCGGTTGTGGTTTGAGGTTTAATAGATTTTCAACTTTATCGATAAACCGTTTAGGTACAAGGTTGATTGGGAATACGTCAGTACGTAAATCCTATTCCATTCTTATGTAGTTCAGTATGTTACCAACTATCGCTTTGACTCTTCTTTGACGGCCATTGATGACCTGTCTAAAACTCACCACGAGCTGGAGGTGTCTTCGCGAAGCTTATAACTGATCTGACTGTTATAAAAAAGTTGTGATTCCACAGTCATCATCATCATCATCATTTCAGCCGAAAGACGTCTACTACTAGACATAGGCATCCCCCGAGTGTCACTACATTGACCGGTCCCGTGCGACTCGCATGCAACGGATTCACCAGATCATCGGTCCACCTAGTGGGAGGTCTTCCAACGCATCGTCTTCCAGTTCGCGGTCGCCACTCCAGAACTCTTCAGCCCCATCAGCCATCCGTTCTGCGAGCAATGTGCGCTGCCCACTGCCACTTGATATTCCCCAGTACCCTTGTTTAATACGGTAATATCGAATCGACATACTGAAACAGCAGTAAAGATACTACCAACGAGATATTTAAAACTCTCGAAGAAACCAACCAGAACCGAACAAAGACAAACCGAAAATCTTCAAAAACCAACGTTTCCAACCACTATTTTATTCCAACTTTTAACGAGCAGTAGTTCGTTCCGTCTCACGGGCAGTCCGTCACGGCTACCGACTTTGTTTCAACGTGCCACATAAATCTTAGCTTCAGACTAGCAGCGGGCTTTTAGGCGAACATTACTTTTGAGGTTGTGGAATCTTTCTGTAGAAACTATGGAGGGAGTTTAAAGAGTTAGAGTGGAGTATAGATAGGGTATTTCGTTTTAAGATTCATGATCGGCCAAGTAGGGCGTGTAATACTAGTTTGAATAGAGTGTTGGCAAATTCAAGAGTTCGATCCTAAAGTCTTAGTCAGCTTTTAGTCTTTGTCGAAACGATCGGTAGCTAAAATCCGTGATCGTCTCGTTCTTTGTATTCACTCATTAACAAGGAAGCGACCTTTGAAAGGAAAAAATGTTGGCTATAATAGGCACGACGACTATTTTGGTTTGAATAAGCCTATCGCAAAAGTTAGTGCCTATTATAATTTCTTAGCCATCATTCATCTTCTAAAAACTTACCATCTGTGTGGATTGTGGAAATGATTAAGTTTTCGACGACTTACAACAGACACAACGACTTGACTTTGGTTTTTCAGCTTTAGATTATGCGGATCCAATATTTTTTACTCTTAGTTATAGCTAAAACAAGATTTTACGGAGCAGCGGCTGGGTGATTGGCTGCAGTGTTGCATGCCATGAGTTTGATCCCCACATGAACAAAAGCAAGCGGTGGACAGCGGGAATAAACCTGGCCTGACTGTGAGGGCCAACACGTTTCGGGTCTGGCTCTTTGTGTATGTGAGTTTAAATGTTTGTAAATGCAAGGACGATCCCAAGTCGGAGGGGTAGGGCAACCGTTTTTAAAGAAAAAGTTAAATTTGTCTAATTCCTTTCGAAATGACAAAGAATCCATGTACTATAGAGTAATTCAACCCCACTTCTATCTTCACTGCTTGGTTTTATGCACCAACCAAGTACCAACATCATGATAGAACGAACACTAGTTCTAAAGAAGAAGTTCACCAAGAAACCATTCTGACAAACAACGAACCATTTCAAAAGTGTCATTCACCTCGTTCAGTCGTTCACAATGAATGAACCAGAAACTTGTCGGTTTAACGGAGTGAAGAAGAAACAGATTGTGTTAAAACTAAGTTCCATGGAACAGTTTCAACGGAAAATATGTTAATGGTACTTTAAACTTGTTCGAATTAGTTTTCTTTTTGAATCACATCGCATTTGCTTTTTAAATAGCATCGATTTAGAGTTTAGTTTTGCGTGACGATTAATTTGTTAGTAATACTGTAGTTTGGTTGTACGAATTTACTTTCAAACTGTGCTTTTTGTTTGCTTTTTTGATAGCAGTTTGACATTTTGTTGCTTTTTTTTCACTGGGGAGTTGAAACTGTCAGATTTGAAAATAAAGTCCATATTCTTCTTCTTCTAGGTATGTAAATCCGAATGTTGATATATTTTTGTCAGCCTGTGTCCTTTTAACACTACACACCTGAATTTTAATGAATTTGGAACACCTCTTAAAACATAATTTCAGGTTTGGTTGGTCGTACGTCTTAGAATCTTTTAAACCGGTGATACATTTCCGACCCAAACAGAGGTGATGCTGCCGCCAAAGCGTAGTGTAAAAGATTTGGCCAAAATGAAATGAGCCCATAATAAATTCTCAACATATAACGTAATTTCTCTATCAAAATAACATGAAATAAAAATCCAAGCTATTATAAAAGCCACTCAATCAAGTCCAAAATATCTTCGGTCGTAGCGAAGTGTCCGCGCTAACAAGTTGGACCGACAAGCTGCAATATCCGGAGACTGAACACACCGACACACGTATGATGCAGAACTGGGTAACTAACTGCACATTTTCAGTGACGAATTATATTTTTAAATCTGATAGTTAGGTGTAATTTGTTCAAATTACCTTGAATATTACGATAATGGTAGAGAATACAATTCTTTGCGAGGTTGTCGATATGTGGGACGTGAGTACAGCAGTCATTGTGCCGATAACCATGTCGGCTAATGGCTTAATTGCCAAAAGCCTCGACCAAGATCTTATGAGGCTCTCGCTTGGGAGCTGGATCAAGGGCTTGATACAGAAAGGTAGTACTTCTGGACACGGCACCTATTGTTAGGAGGTTCCTCTCTCAAGTGACCTAACCACCGACAGCTTGGACCGGGTTCTCAGCGCTAGTGGGCTATTATTTTATTTTTAAACTTTTTTGTTTGCTTTTTTTAATTATGTATTGGTATATTTTAAAACGTAAACGATATGATATAAAATGAATAAACGAGTAAAGAATACAATCCGAACTAATAGAATAAATAGTAGACAACAGCATAATTTTAGCTCAAAAATACGATAATAGTGTAAATTCAGAATAAAACATAAATATCTATTGTACCTATAACATTTGTCGTTATATGCAATGCATACATGCATTGCATTTACACGGATTAAATATACTTGTCTGTTTTTTCAATAAAATAACAGCTAGGTGAATTCCGGTTTTAAACAAATAGGCTAAAATACAATGGAGCATAAAAGGGAAAATCTAGGAAATCCGTTTTAAATATGACGTCACGGCCCGAGCTGCATGCTTTAAGCGACTCATACCTTGCTGAAGCAAATGCTGTTTATTTACTATGTTTATATGCAGGACATAATTTCCAATATTTAATAATCTATCGGAACTGTTTTCAATAAACTTCATGAAGCTCGTTCGTTATATTTTGAAATTTTCATCATCATAACTTTTCTAGCTTTATAACACACTTTAATGCCCCAAGTTATGCTGAGAATATTAAAAATAAGTCATATCAGTGTGATATTTTTCAAGCTTATATGACCATGAGTGCAGTAAAATGAGGAACTAAATTGACAGATATTTAGAAAATTCTTTGTCGTTAAAGTTTTCGTTTCGTGACGGCAACGGTTAGTAATATGATTTTATATGGGTTCGTTGACAGAATTAATTATGACGAAAAGGCAGTTTTACCAAAAATATATCATGCAAACACTATCATACTGAATTTAGTTATCACCGAAGTCAACTTACTTACCTACTGACTCAATGAAGAGGTACTGAATTGATTCATTTTTTGTTTTATTTTTAAAATTGAGCCAAAACAACATCCTACAAAAAAAGTAGGTACCTACACAGCCTCTTTACAATGCGTAGATGTCGCGAGGCAGGCTGAGAAGATAGAACAGCTTTCTTAGATCTACAATTCCACCAATCAACCACACTAAGGTTGGTGAAGCCTGCAAAAAACTGTGGTTCCCTCCGACTCACTATGTTGAGTCTGCAGAAAGCGTCCAGCTAGTCACCTAACTGCACCTGGAATCTATAAATCGTCTTAGAAACTAGGTGGGCCGCTGCAGGTTCCACTTGGTCCGGTGTCCAAGTTGAACCTGCAGCGGCCCGTATAAAGCTGAGCACAGATAAAGTTGAGTGGGACTCCGGATCCTCATCTTAAACCATGGCCCAACTCCTGATCTGCTCCTTGTGCAACTCCATCTCCACCACCAATGCCGTCGACGTGGCTGTGTTCTGGTCGAAACAATTCTAAATAAATAACAGAGCGCTAAATCTCATTTTTACGATTCATTGTTACTATGTCTTAAACATAAAAAAAACGCGATCAGATAAAACACTTTCAAAATAATGTTAAAAAGCACAATTAAAACTTTGTACATACGTCATCTTATAAATTCTGATACCAACATTTCGATGCCACTTGCCACGTTATTACACTGACCAGCAGACCAAAGTAATAATGTGTGGAGCTAGCGATGCTCCCCGTTCTTTGTCCGAGTCCTTTAAATACACTTTTTATATAAAGCAGAAGGATTTAGAAAGTTTTTGCGATTTTGTCAATATTTATCGATATGGAAACTGGGTTGTTTTATTTCCTTTAAAAGAGCTAAACTAAAACAGCCACTGGATGTGATCATCAGGTTAAACCGCGTTTGTCTAGGTTGGTCCGTAGATGGGTGACCGCCTATTACCTAGGGCGAGGCCACAACACTGCGTTGCGGCGTCGTATCGCAAAAACAACGTCGCACAGCAATACAATGCGATGACGCAACGCAAAAATTCATCGCATACGACATCGTACGACAAGACGCAAACCACTGACGGTTAGCGTCTTGTCAGTCAGTCAGTCGGTCAGTTTCTAGTGAGACATGGGCCGCACTACACGGGTCCTACTTTTGCTAGCGTTAAGACGCATCAAAAAAAAGAAACAGAAAAGAAAGTACTGGGTGCATCCATTTCCATCAATTATAATGATGGAAATCACTTTAAAAGAAAATATGAGGCGTCGTCGCATTGCAGATTTGTACGTTGCGTCAGCGCATCGGAAATTTCCACGATGCGTTGTTCGGCGTCGTAGATTTTTACGATGCGACGTCGCAACGCAGTGTTGTGGCCTCGCCCATACCGAGCTTCCGAGGTGTTTTTCCGGCTGTCATTAGTAGATCTTTGATAGTCGTATAGGTAGTGCTCGAAAGTCTGACCACCAGTCTTATCAAAGGCCATTGTATTGCTTAGTTCTAACTGGGTTGTGGAAGTCATATAGACAGTCAGTTCATACTAAAATACTTACTTCTGCAAGCAGTTTTGCCCACGTGAAGTTTGATGATCATCCCATCGGATCTTACTACCAAGATAAAAGTATTCTGTTTTAATCCATTTGTGTGCAAATCTTCACTCAAATCCGTTCAGTAATTTTTGCGTCAAATAGTCACACATCCATACTCAAAAACTTTTACTTTTTATTTGTAGGATGGTATTCAGCTGCACCCGGAACTGGACTGGAAGTCAACCCCGACATAGTTGGGAAAAGGCAAGATTGGCATTCAGTAAGTATTCTATAGTCCTTTCTTGCGTCAGTGTCGGTGTTGAAGACAAAGTTAGTAAGTTAAGCAATTTGTCATTGACCACCTTCCTATGTCCGTCATAGATAACTAAATGAGTACTCGTACCGGGGACCTCACGACCCGAATATTTCCGAGTAACAACGAATATTCCCGAGGGCTGGCTTCTACTTTGGCCATCGTAATTTTATGAGCATTGCCATATGACGTAACAATTCTGCAACCATTTTGAGTACGCTACCTATTCGTATACATGCAGAGAAATGTCCTTTACCAGTGTTCTGATTCAATAATTTTGTGTTTGTCATGTATTTTGAGGGAGTACTCTCAAAATACAGACATGCAGGCAAAAGCAAAAAGTATGTACGTGCGTTCGTACCTCCATACATTTATTTTTCATACAGCCTGTCATAGCCACATTGGTAATATAAAAAAAAAAACGATACCTGGATTAAAATGGAGGTTTATTTTGAGACTATGATAAAGCAGTCTGCATTGCAGCACCTACAAGAAAAGGCAGGCACGTATTATTCCTGCAACAAGTAAAAACGTTTTTTTTTTTTTTAATAAAAAATACTATTTCAGTTATTGATAAAAAAAGAAGATTGTAACTGCAAGTCACCAGGAATGCAGGAATAAATCATTTGAAAACTATGTCATGTTTTGGGATTGTGTCATAAGGATTATTTTTATTTTTCAGTGATTCGTTTTTGGTCTCAATATCAAGTTTTGAAAATCGCATTGTAGAAAAACGATATCATTCTCAAATCACCTTTAATTTAAAGAGTTGTTCAATTCATCTAACTTTATGAAACACTAGTACTTGACTCGCGTCTTCATACTTGAAAAAAAAAAAAAAATCTTCTCGTATGCGTGATATAAATATATTTATAACCTAGAGAACCCACGAATACTATAGCTCACTAACTGTGAAATAATTTATAAAATTGGATAATTATTAGTTCCGGAGATTACCCCATATACAAACTTGCAAACAAAATAATATTATCCCTTTATAATATTAATATTATAGAATAGGAAAATGGAAACGTGGTGGTCAGTTTTTACGTTTCAAGGATGATCAGAATGAACACTCCAAAAGATGTGTAATTGATCCCTGTGGGAAAAGCAGGCACCAAAATCGGCCCAAGTGGAGACGTCGTGTGCATCACCAGCCCACGTAGCATGACCACCGTAGACACGACAGAGGCGACAAATCTTTTGTTCATCTGTGATTTTGTCGATTCAATGACAGATGAACAAAAGATTTGTCGAGTCTCTCTCGTTTCTCCGGTGGTCATGCTACGGGGGCAGTTCAACGCCTTTGAAGAGAGAAGAAGGTCACAGCTGGACTCAAAGCGTGATGACTTTAAAGCTAGACCACCCACAGCTATACCCTACAATTTTGTCAATGGTGTTCTGACGTGTCCGCTTTTCGCTCGGAGTTTTTCGGTCAAAGTTGGATATGCTAACCACTTGAGAGCACATGATACAGCACATCACAGCTTTCTACAACCACACTAGAAAGCCATTGAAGTCGTTGTAGCCGAAATCGCCTAGACGGCATCATCATCAGTACAGATTCTACTATATCTGTAAACAAATGCACAGCTAATCGCAAACGTGCGCTCTCCCTAACCTAGTCTTACGGATATCCGCACTTGCCATGAAGCTCTCAGCACGTCATGTTTAAGATAGACTCGCACGAACATGACGGGATTAAGCTGTGTGTACCCGTCTATCGTGAATTTGCCTCGTATTAATACACTGCCTTGTAAGACGGTGAAAGGTAACTGGCATTATTACTTGTTACGCGTTTCAGCTGTTGTAGCAAGCAATGTAAAACATTGCTTGCTACAGCAGAAACGCCAGCACTTTATAATAGACGTTCATTATATGATCTTTATTGCTTATGTGTTTTAATGTAATTTATAGAGGTGAATTTTGGAACTACAGATTTTTGTAGAAACTTAGTTTTTCGTCTTTCGCAACGTATCCATATTTTTTTTTTTAATATATTAAATGAGCCTTCTCTTGGCCTCAATCTAGTCCTGAGTACAGAGATATGGTCGACGATGGAACGAGCTAATCCGAAAGAAGCGATTAAATAATAATAATAATAATAGTTTGACTTAAAATAAGACTTTTTCATCACCTACTCGTACTTGGGGCAGGTTTAGGCCTTCTTACATAAACAAAGACTAGTCAAAATATTCACAACGCTTCGATTCGATTTCGATTTGGGAGCTAGTATGCCTATCTCACTCGTTTTCGTTATGCCAAAAAAGGATAGACATTGTAATGTTTGTGTTTTTGTACTTACTTTTTTAACTATTGTAATCCAAAATATTATCACATGCCATTTCCGAATAACTTCATAGCTTTTATGCGGAGGCTTAGCATGCCTTTTCCGCCTTTTAATTAGTATTATTTAAAGCATTTCTGTACATTTTGGTGTTTCCAAATCTTTGTTTACTTTTGTGATGTCAGATAATGACAATGACAAGCCTAGTTTTCTTTTTAATTTATTCCTGTAACTAGTAATTGTAGGTTGTATACGTTTGATGCTAGACCTCTTTTGTAACCATTTTATTCTTCCATGTTCTAGAACACTCTATAAAAAATTATAACTGCATGATGACAGGAAGCCGAGCTTGAATAGTCAGTCTGCGTGTGGTCCTTGAGCCAGCAACAAGCTGGACATTACTCTGAAGATTTGATGTGATCGCTAAGTTTGCAAAGTCTATCCTTGGTCTTCGAGCGAGTAAGAAGCTCGACGGCGCTCTGAACAATATTTGATGTGATCGCTAAGTTCACAAAATCCAGCCCTAAACCTTGAAAGGCTGCTGCTACACCACTACGGAGAACCTGGACATTGACAGCGGGTGAGCCTCGACCTTCGAACCCTCTCAAGAATGGCGTCTGCAAGCGAGTCTAACGCTGCGGCGAGCCGCTCCTGCCTACTGCGAGCTTCAGGCCTGGACCTCCTCACGTTACCTCGGCTTCCTTAGTCTATATTAAATCATCTTGCTATTATTTACCCTTGTCATTTTTATCTTATTTTACACAATGCAACCTTACATTTTCCTCCCCAGGAAAATGTAACGTTACAACATACGACTTGTCGAATAGAAATTCATTCCGAGCGTTTGTGAATACCCATGGCAGGAGACAAATTTGCTTTCATTACATGGCAATATTTTTTTTTTACTTATATGTTTAACTACTAATGTCTTATGACTGCGCTATATTTAACTCTGCTTAAATAAAAGTGTAATGGTGGATTCGGAAAAAATCTGAAAAGTACTACCCTAAATCCAAAAACACTACTCACAAACGAGATACAGCAGAAGTTTCCATAATTGTTTTAATTCATGTACAGTTTTTGTGCACCTCACTGTACAGCCAGAGTAATGTCGACGTTTTTACATTTACAAACACGTAGTTCATTTGCAGTGTATTCAAAATGACCCAGTTTCATTTAGTTTTTAAAGGTAGCCTAACTTTTAGACGGGTGGTACTTTTATTTTTAAAGTTCCTTTCGTTAGCTATTTACATGTGTTTGCAAATGAGCTTTCATTTAAAATGTTCGTAATATTTTTTTAATAGTGAATGGATAATTTACTCTTTAATTTAATAACTTTATTAAACTTTTTTGGTTAATTTTTTAAACTGTGATTTCACCGTAGCTGGGTTTTCTGTTTGGACGGGTTTGACGACTTACAGTGGGCTGAAAACCGGACATACGGGGTGTAAACAAACTCATCACGAAGCCGTCAACCAAGCATTCTGTACATCAAACTAATTGACTGTACGCAAAAAAAAAAATCTGGAAAATAACTTTCTTCTTTGGGGAGATAAATCATGTTTTGTGATTGAACTTAATATAATACACGGATATTATGCCTCCTTTACAATATCCTTTATAACCCTGCATATCCCAGCTACCAGCGCGATCGCTTTTCCTTTATTCGTCCTTCTGATGCTCTCTGTAGATCCCACCTCAGGCATCATCTTAATTTCCCATCCCATAAAACTGAACTGTATTCCTACTCCTTCTCTGTTCACGCAGTACGTTTGTGGAACTCACTTCCGCCTAACATTCGAGATTCCAAAACTTTATTTCTCTTTAAAAAACAAGTCAAAGAGCATTACCTCTCTTCTATACAGTAATATTCTATATATATATGTATGTATGTTATAGGTAAATATTTACAATAGTAGTTTATTTTGTTTTTTAATAATATGTGTATGTATTTGTATGTTATATGTTTACATTAATAGTCATAGTTTTGTTTTAAGTTTTAATTTAAATTTTCTTGTTTGACTTTTCTACACACTGTGTCTACATTTCTTATCAGACTTTCCTCTCGCAGGTCTGCTGGAAGAAATTTAATTTTAATAAGCAGTACCTTTGTGCTCTTCTATGTTAATATATTGTCCTTTTATGTATTTTGTGTGTACATGAATAAATAAATAAACACTCAAAAAATTATGCTAATGGACCGATTGAATAGTACGGGGTCCTGGAGGTGTTTTAAGTAAAAGGCTTGCAATAAAAACGTGTATTAAAAAAAAACTTGCCAAAAAGTTGGAACTTTGACCACCAACATCTCCGTAACTATGTAGAAGGTAAGGTGTAGAACAAAAAGATCCCTTCGGCAAGCCGCAGGAGGAGGTAGATTTCGAAGAAGGATTCACCAATTTTTACATTTGTAATTTTAGGTAGATATTCTCAGAAAAATAGATCTACATAATGGTCTCTCACCTAAAAACGAGGATATTTTGCTTGTCGCCCACATACATACGTATACATATATGTATATGTCACCGTAAAATTGTCAAATACGTTATATTGTAATCTCTCTAGTGATATTGTAAACTCTCGAATTATTGTCAAACGAACATATTGCTTACAAGAAAACGCATTATTTTTCGTGAAAAATAATGCAAATGTGAAATGGTAGTCAACTCACGCGGTATGTAGGGAAGGAGGGGTGTCCCCTTGCCCAGTAGTAACACTCTTAGGAAAAGATACTGTACCATTGGAGCATTCCTGAGAAATATCGATTAATATATAACCTAACCTTAAAACACTTTATATTCCCCTAAAAAGCGTAGTCGACGGAGCACCGGCCCCGCTTCGGGGGGCCCCTATTTTCGAGTGCTAACGGGGGGATGCCCCAAGTCCCAATTATGGGGGCAGAGATACTTCCGTATGTCCAGTTGACAATAATTCGAGAGTTTACAATATCGCTAGAGAGAAACAAGTTATATAAATACTTATAATATTATAAAGCAGAAGAGTTTGTTTGTTTGTTTGGTTGAACGCGCTAATGTCAGGAACTACCGGCTCGAATTGAAAAAATATTTTTGTGTTGGATAGTCCATTTATCGAGAAAGGCTTTCGGACATATAACATCACGCTACTATCAATAGGAACGGAGCAGGGATGGAAATGTTGCAAAAACGGGGACGTTTTTTTCCTTTCGTTTTTCTCTCTTATGTGACGCAGACGAAGTTGCGTGGGTCAGCTAGTTAATATTATAAAGCAGAAGAGTTTGTCTGTTTGTATGGTTGAACGCGCTGATCTCAGGAACTACTGAATCAAAGGAGATAGTTTTTTTTGGGCCCACCTGGTCGTTGCATTTATTATTCATAATAACACCAAAAAAAAGTAACCATTTTACTATGGTTTTAAAGGAAATATTACGTAGAAATGAAAACGGAATCTTAAAATCATAATAAATAAGCTATGTTATGATATTATTTTGCGAGTCAAATCATTCCTGTTGTGGTCAATGTCATTTGACAGCAAATACTTACGTGAATAGGGGCGTTTTTCTGTTTACTAAAAAAAGTACGGTACCTATCCGTTGGAAATCATATGTGCTATATAATTATTATAGAATCAGAACGAATATAAAAATAAATATTATTAAACTATGAGCATTTTTAATGCCATTTTTATAGGTTTACACTAAAATCGCATAGGTGGTTTAAACAATCAACGTGGCATGAAACGTTATAAACCCACTTTTTTTGTGATTGACAGACAACTTCATTATTTTGACATTTACTTTTTCTGTTTATTTTGGTTTTCGTAAGTGTTTTTGCAGATTTTTCGCATTTATTCCGGTATGCTAAGCTAATTAAACCACTGGAATCTAGAAGTTATAAGGAAGAAATCAATGTAAGTTTCATTATTATATGCTAGAATTTAGGTGGGAAACTAATCCTCGAACAAAAAAAAATGTCTCCTTTAAAAATTATTTTTGTGTTGGATAGTCCATTTATCGAGGCAGGCTTTATACATATGAAAAGTTTTATCATTCTCTTATTTTAGAAGTTAGAGGGGGGGGACACGTTTTACCACTTTGGGAGTGTCTCTCGCGCAAACTATTCAGTTTAGAAAAAATGAAAGGTAAATTCCGGTTTACGATTTATGACGTATTAAAAAAAAACTACCTCCTACATCTCGTTCAAACCAATTTTCGTTGGTAGTTTACATGGTAATGTACATCATATATTTTTTTTAGTTTTATCATTCTCTTATTTTAGAAGTTACAGGGGGAGACACACATTTTACCACTTCGGAATTGTCTCTCGCGCAAACTAACAAAAAAATGATATTAGAAACCTCAATATCATTTTTGAAGACCTATTCATAGATACCCCACACGTATGGGTTTGATGAAAAAAAAAATGTTGAGTTTCAGTTTTATGAATGGGGAACCCCCTAAATTTATTGTTTTTATATTCTATTTTTGTGTGAAAATCTTAATGCGGTTTACAGAATATATCTACTTACCAAGTTTCAACAGCGTAGCTCTTATAGTTTCGGAAAATAGTGGATGTGACATACGGTCGGACAGACAGACAGACATGACGAAAGTGTAAAAACGGAACCCTTATAGAAAGGGTTCCGTTTTTACCCTTTGGCTACGGAACCCTAAAAAATGCTGCATCCGGTTAAACTGGAAGCCGACCTGAAACATTATACGGCAGCTATTGATGTTGAAGAGACCTGAATTGAGCGAATTGGTATTATTTTTCATCTACTAAATTGATAGGAAACAATCGACACTATTGCATATATCTATTTTACCTATCTAGTTTTTTACTCTTTCAGCCAAAAGCTTTGGCTCACAATTAAACCACTTTAAAAAACTGCAATAAAAGTTTCCTTCTTTAATTCAGTTTGTAGTCAATAAGTGTTTTCCATTAGACGGCAATGTAATGAGATAGTAAGCCACTTTATATTGTTCTGTTCCGGTTAAGTGAGCGCAATGTAGACCGGGAGCCAGGCTCCGGTTTTTGCTTTTTGTGATTTATGAATAACTTTGTTGAAGAGTGTCATGTTTCTTGCTGGAGGCGACGTTTAAATGTAAGTGTAGGAACGGAATTGTGTTAAGTATGTTGAATTTAGTGTCATCATTGTGATGAATTGATGATGATGATGTTTACATATTAATACTTGCAGGAATATTGTAGGATACAATGAAGTTATTGACTGAGAAAGTTATATAATGATTTATTTTCTATAAAAAAATGAGATAAGAAAACACTTACTGATTTTTGTTAATAAATGCAAGTTAAAATAAAGAAAAATATACAAGTAGTTTTATTGAAATAAATGAAAAAGATCATTTAAATTCAAGTGATATGCTAATTGCAAATGCATTCCCACTAAATTGTAATTTGAATGAGATAGTGTACAGTTTTATTTTGTTTTTTTTTTTCGAAATAAAAACCGTGCTGCATGCGAATACGATGTTAGACCGGGAGGATAATAAATATGGGACAGGTTTTCGTAACATCGTTTATTTAGGACATTTGAAAACTTTTACTGGTTGAATTTAGTATTGCAACAACAAAATAAATATTTTATTTAGTGCTGAAAATGAAATCTAGTCTCCCACGTGCTATTTTAATTACAGAACAGTGGGCAGGGCACATTGCTCGCAGAACGGATGGCCGATGGGGCAGGAAAGTTTTGGAGTGGCAACCGCGAACCGAAAGACGATGCGTTAGAAGACCTCCCACTAGGTGGACCGATGACCTGGTGTAGGTTGCTGAAATTCTTTGGATGCGAGTTGCACGGGACCGGTCAGTGTGGCGATACTTGGGGGAGGCCTATGTCCAGCAGTAGACGTCTTTTGGATGAAATGATGATGATGATGATGATGATGATGATTTTAATTACATATCAGTACTTGAGACGGAAAAATATTCTTAAAATTAAAAATTAAACTCTAATTACATTTAAACTCAGACGATCAAGTTTCGTGTAACAAAATAAAGATCTTTGAAGGTTTATATTAGAAGCTTTTTGATTAAAAATTAAATTGACTAATTGCTAAATAAATTGTTCGGTCTGAAGTCTGGATTTTTCAATTTCATTAATTAAGTTTTGAGATCATTAATTAAACCTTGACTTTGCTATCTTAGCTTGAAACCTGTTTGTGATTATGTCAAGGCCTTTTTAGACTTCTCAAAGCTTTTAGTTACCAAGTTAATAAAATGTTATTTTTAATTAGTGCAAAGCAAATCTCTTGCTTGTTAACTTGAATTTGTTTTTCTTTACATAATGGATAAAGTATTCTTTGGGGCTGAGTCTGGGTGATTTAGTTATATTTTTTGTTTTATTTACGACTTATTGATTTAAACATATTTAAGATTTTTTTTTATTTAGCACCACAAAACATATAACGAGCGGTATTATCGCATTCAAATAATTCTTTAAAGTTAAAAAAAATGTGCTGTACAAGCTCCTGTCCTATCACTAATGGAGTTAAGTTGCATGTTTCCTTTGTCTTACCTGTAACGATACCGTGCACGGAACCCATAACAAACTCCATCGATCATGATCTACTAGTACCTCGATGTATGTACTATCTTATAGATACCAGTTTAGAACTACACTCTCTCTATGTACCATTTCTGAGCAAAGCAAAATTATTGGAATCGATCGTTGAGATGCAGAGGAAAGATTTTGATGATTGAAGTTAACGATATATTAGTGAAATCTATAATTATTATGCAAAAAGTGTGACGTACTTGATCAAAAATCTATACTAATATTATAAAGCAGAAGAGTTTGTTGCGCTTATCTCAGGAACTACCAGCTCGAATTTGTTTTTTTTTTTTTGCGTTGGATAGTCCAGAGATTTATCGAGGAATGCTTTAAGCTATATAACATTACGCTATGACCAATAGGAGCGGAGCATAAATGAAAAATGTTGCTAAAACGGGGGAAATTTGATTCCCTTTGTGAGCTTTTTCTCGCTTATGTGACGCAGACGAAGTTGCGTGGGTCAGCTAGTTAAATATAAGAACGAGATAACTTAATTTTTGTGTTCTTCTTCATGTTCTATCAATGTACTTCTTTATTAAATGGTTTGGGTCCAGGTGGCCACATTTATTGCAGCGGCTGTGGCGTTATTCAGGTCATCATGAGTGCAGGTAGATGGTAGACTGCATGGAGGTTGGGTGAATTACTCACTTACTTTGCTTTCTTTTTTTTTTGTGGTCAGTATCTAACCTGGTGTCAGAGTCTGCCCCTCTCTCTCTAATGCCTCTGACTTGGCTTTACTTGCCGTCGAGAAATATCTCTCAGTCATGCTGGTTACTTCACGCGGATATATGTTTTCCTTCACCGAAGCTAGTGATTAATGCTGTAACATCACTATTTAGTATGTAATTAGTCTACACATCACTATTTAGTATGTAATTAGTCTACACATCACTATTTAGTATGTAATTAGTCTACACATCACTATCATTATGTATGTCTTGTCTATGATTGTCTTCACTTGCCTAATGGCTGTCTTACTGTGAACCCCGTCTGTGATGTCGTCTACTATTTAACCTGTATAATAAACCAAATCTTCCCAACGATGTCTTTAATTCATCAAACCAACAAACTCAATAATTAATAAAATCAGAGGTCTTGGGTTCAAACTTGAGATATATGATTTTGCAGTCCGTGGTCATAACATTCCTACTACTGCCTCTGACCCACTGTAATAGATACATATATAGCTTACCTACAATACCTTTAGTATGTGTACGATTATTAAAGCAAAAAATGTCTTGGTATTTTACGTCAGGAATAGTACGCCAATTTTAGTGATAAGTAAACCGTGCGGCGCACCGGTGGCCCAGTGGTGGCGGCCCCGACTTACGAACAGTAAGTCGTGGGTTCGAACCCAGACAGGCACATTACTTTGTGTAATTTATTTCATCACCGCTGCTCTCAAAAACGGTGAAGGAAAACATGTCCTAGAACCAAAAATTTTAAGACATGTGACATCCACCAATCCGCACTGGGCCCGCGTGGTAGATTATAGCCCATACCCTCTCATTGAGAGGAGGCCGTGTCCCAGCAGTGAGAAAATTATTGTCTGATGATGATTATGATGATTAAACCGTGAGTGGTCGCCCAAACTGACACAAAATATACAATTTTAAATAGATACAATCTAATTTTACACTGATCCAACATTTTTTTTCGGCTGTGATTGCATTTCGGATTGTTGATCTAGATAATCCTGCCAATCAATCCTGACAACGAGATAAAATTAAAAATATAAAAATTAAATCGATCTAATAATAGATCAACTTAAATTAATATTGGTTGAAATAAGGTTTTAGAGGTTTTAAGCGTTCAATACATTTTAGCGATTCTACTTGTTACCTCTTAACCATGAGATGAAGAATAGTAAAATTAAAATAGTAACAATCTTCTTAGCTGTTTTGGTCATGGCGACCAACATATTACACAATCGGTTGACGACCCGAATGTCGCAGCGGTAGTGTGGCTGCCTTACGTTCTTAGGGTCCCGGGTTCGAATCCCGGTAGGGGCAAAATGTTTGTGTGATGAGCATGAACATTTGTTTCCGAGTCATGGATGTTTATATGTATAATAAGTATGTATTTACAAACAAAAAATGTAGTATATCAACCGTCTGGTGACCACGACATAAGCCCTGCTTACTGTGGCACTAGATGGCGCTGTGAGTAATGTCCAGCGACATTAAAAAAAATATATAAAAAATTAGTTGTTGTTGTTATTTCAGTTATTTTGTTGTTGTTGTTCATAGTTTTTCCATTGGAAATTACACTGTGGCAGTTACGGAACCTTGTGCAGAGTTGATGGCAATAGGCTTGCCTCCTATTATACAGGATTTAAAACATAACTGGCGAAATGTGGGTCCACTTTCAGGTACTACCGCTTTCACAGACGGTCCACCACTTTACACTCTTATGTCATGTGTAATAAGGTTGAAAAGAGGTCGACCGTCAGTAGTTCACTGACGGCCGACCACTTTTCAATACGTAGTTCAACTCTGCCTGATTAAAGGCGTAATGATATGCTATGTTAGGTTTTTTTCCTGCTTACTGGGTATTCAACGGTCACCAAGTTCGCTTTAAGATTGTGGAAAAACTCAGTATGTCTGTTACCTTTAATCTGAACGTATTTCAAAGAGGCGCATCGTTGGCCGTAGAAGCAGAACCGATGACCGTTGGGGTAGACGACTTCAGGCCCAGTGAGCGACGGTCTTTGCAGGGTGGATGGTAGCACTTGGATGAGAGTTCCGAGAATCGAGTTAAGACGCATATATACAACAGTGGACACTTGATGGCTGATTATGATGGCACCGTCGAAGGAAGACCACGGTAGTTATGGGATACCTACGGAAGCATTTTTGCACCTATTCCTTGCAAATACATTGAGCAAAAGCCGTAGCTACTTATACTTAATGTTATAAAAAGGAAAGATTTTAATGTTTGAATTTTTGATTTTTTGTGTGTAACTTAAAAACTACTGGACCAAATTGAATCAGCGATTGATAGCTACATTATCAGTGAGTAACATAGGCTATATTTTATCCCTGTACTCTACAGATACTGAAACTACGCGGGTGAAACCTTCTGCAAATTAACAATAATTAAAAGTGACGGTAAATAACGATGAACAACATTATATTCCCAGCTCCACAAACAATCTCGCGGAGGTCAGACCCTCGATTTAGGTAATCCCATACAAGTATGGGCCACTATTTCCTCTAAGAGCGAGCTAGAGGGAAGTTATTATTTAAGCCGGCGCTTGGCGCTGACGGGTTTAGCCAGCCTTCAAGTTATAAACGGAGGGACATTATGCGTTGGAGTAAGAAAATACAAATTTTTACATAAAATCCTGAGGGCACAAAACTTTAAATTGAATATTGGATTTCATAGGAATCACAAAAATTGGAAAGCGTCACTTCACCGAAGAGATCCAAAAAAAAATAAACATAAAATTACCTTGACCGAGGGGGCGTTCTGTGGTTTCTGCATAGCCCCAAATAATTTTAAAAGAGTAACCATGGAGTTTCATGCCGATTCTTCTCTATAGGCAAAAAAACAACCCAAACTGTGCACCTTTTCTCGACGTTTTATATGTGTGCATATAGGCCTATGTGAAATAAAGTGTGATTTAAATTTGGATTATGCAACATCACATCCCCAGTGACGTTGTGTTGCAAGACCTCCCACTGGGAGGACTGATGCCGATGGCCTGGTGAAGGGTGCGGAAATCAGCTGGATGCAAGTCGTACGGGACCGGTCAATGTGGTGACACTTGGGGTAGGCCTATGTCAAGCCACAGATAATATAATACGACCAGCGGACGTCTTTCGGCTGAAAAGATGACGATGATAATGACATCTCTGACACTTAACTTTATACAACAAAAACTTTCTAAACTTGGACCATACAACAAAACTAGACGACAAATCCGTTCAAAAAGCTACAGTATGATAAAATGCACTTTCCTTGCAATATGGCGTTTGAAATTACGGAATGTAAAGCTAATGTTTGACATTTTCTTTACAATCTGTCATAGAGAATTGCTTCAGCTTTGAAAATACCTTTTCTTTGTAAAAGATAAACTGGAACGGACCTATTGTCGACCAAATGCCGGACACCGGGTTATTGGGTTTTTCCATTAGGAATTTCTTAGTAGCTGCCCTTCCTGTAACCAAGATCCTTCTGGCAGAATGTACTCCCCATGCGGCCAATAGAGACCGGTCGAATTGGATCACGAAGGCAGCGACCGCAGCTTTGGGCGACCCCTCATGGCCACGACCACTCTGTCAAGAGTAAACGACTGAGAAGAAGACCCAATAGCCTGGATTGGTCCCCAGTTGATAGCAGTAGCCTTGCTACGTGTGATTTAACCATAACTACCGAAATGAGGGACTGAGGGTGTACTATTAAATACAACCTTTGGCTAACCTTTTGGGGAACAAGCGTGTGGTGTTATGTCTAGTTTACTGAAATATCTGCACGAGTCCAGTATTCACAGCCAGTCCAGAATTCTACCACACACACAATTCCATAGTCCAATTACATTATATTCATAAATAGGTCGCAAGCGCACACTAACAACAGCAGTTAAAGTACGTAGGAATCGATAGGGCTCGATAAGATAAATTTGACAGTTATTCTCGATAAAATGAGTGTTTATGGAGTCAAAAACTCATTTTATCGAGAATGACTGTCAAATTTATCTTATCGTGTCCTATCGATTCCTACGTACTTGTACTGCAGGTTCTTTAATATCAGCAAATACTTTTTGTAAAAATCGATAGCGAAACCGATGCTCAATGACAAACGGATCATCATCATCAGCCTATAATGATCTCACTGCTGGGACACGGCCTCCTCTCAATGAGAGGCAATGGGCTATAATCTGCCACGCGGGCCCAGTGCGGATTGGTAGATGTCACATGTCTTCGAACTTTTTGGTTCTAGGACATGCCGGTTTCCTCACGATGTTTTCCTTCACCGTTTTGAGAGCAGCGACAAACGGATCATCAAAACTAAACCTAGGAGTATCGGTTTTACTGATCCTTTATTCAGGCAAAATCAATTAGATATTTCAGTGTCTGAGGGGACATCCCCGTATTTTTAAGAACCTACACATTTTAAAATATCTCAAACCTAAATTTTTAATAGTTTTGACGTTCATTGCCAACCCGAATAGCGCTGCGGTAGTGAGGCTGCCTTACGTTCTTCGGGTCCCGGGTTCAAATCCTGGTTGGAGAAAATATTCGTGTGATGAGCATGGACATTTTGTTTCCAAGTCACGGATTTTTATTTGTACAATAAGTATGTATTTACAAACAAAAAGTACATATGTAGTATATCAACTGTCTGGTGACCACGACACAAGCCTTGCTTATGTGGCACTAGATGGTAATGTCCAGCGACATTTATTTATTGTATCTGATATTGCTGGGATTCTAACACTGAGATTCAATACCTTTACCAAAAACAGGAGAACTCAGGAAAACTCGAGTAAAACTGCCTACATCAATAAATAAAATAAATAAATAAAATAAATATCGCTGGACATTAACACACAGCGCCACCTAGTGCCACACTTAGCAAAGCTTGTGTCGTGGACACTAGATAGTTGATATACTAATGTGAGTGTGTGTGTGTGTGTTGTTAATGTGAGAGTTAGTTATTAAACAGCCGGATGACACAGTTAACAAAATGGGGACCTAGCTGTGTACGGGTATGATATAAATGGATATGTTAAGCCAGGCCCACATGCAATGAAAACAGCAGTACATCCAGTCAACTTCATAATATTTTCAAGCCTGTAAAAATGCCACATCATTGTGCTATTCTTTTCTAGCAATTTACAAAAAAGACAGTCCAAACTGTAACCATCACAGCACAAATAAATTCATTTCATTCTTACCGACAGAAATTCAATCTCTTTTGAAATATCCTGTGCTATTCCAATAATATTTCTTGGAAAACACAATGTTTATCGTTTATTTCATGTATTCAAGTCGACGTGACATGTTACAATGTCTGCGTCGACGTAAGGCTGGGGACACAATATTTCCTTGGAAATATGCTGGCTGACTCTCAGATGTGTTGTTATCAATGGGAAAATGGAAAGCTTCTTATAGGTGTATCCTCATTTTGCTTTTATAAATAAAATTAGGTAGCAATAACGATGCATGCAAGAAACCCATCTTGGATGTAGAGACTTGCATTTCTCGCAAGCATATTTATTGCAACCCAATTTATTCGTAAGTTATTATCGATCGATAGTTAGCGACTTTGTCGCTATGTCGAGTCTGTCGGCTCTGTTAAACTCCTTATTAAACTTTCGTTAATTACCCTTATTTCTGTTTTGCTTGCACCGACTGCAGTAACCCAAGACCTATGTTCTTTTTCGCTGGCAGGTTCAAGCTTCTTTTTCGAATCTGTTGTCTCCCAGTGGTGGCGGCCCCGACTTACGAACAGTAAGTCGTGGGTTCAAACCCAGACAGGCGCATTACTTTGTGTAATTGATTTCATCACCTGCTCTCAAATCGGTGAAGGAAAACATCGTGAAGAAACCGGCATGTCCTAGAATCAAAAATTCGAAGACATGGGCCCGCGTGGTAGATTATAGCCCAATCCCTCTCATTGAGAGGAGGCCGTGTCCCAGCAGTGGGAATATTATAGGCTGATAATGATGATGATGATGACGCGGGAAACCGTTAAATTCGAGAAACAAAGGACCTAGTCAATGTTTCGATTCGTATGAAGGGCTAAGTCCAACAAAGAATAATACCGAAAGAGGAATGTGTATCAGTTAAATAGACGTTTGTCTTTTGGTATTATTTTTTGTTGGACTTTTAACGATGGTAACATTTTACCTAACGAGGACATTAGATCTAGCACTTTAAGCCGTTGGCTAGCTTAGGTAGTCGGTGTCCCAAAAGTCTGACAACCAGACTACCTTACAACGGGGTATCGTATTTACCCAGTACTAACCGGGTTGTGAAAGTCAGATAGGCAGTCGCTCCATGTAAAATACTAGTATTCAGCTACATCCGGCTAGACTAGAAGCCGACTGCAATACCTATATTTAGTTGAGAATAAGCTAGGCAGACGATTATGTTGAAAGACATTTTTTTCACTCCAGAGAAAACATGACAGTAAAAATCCATCACGTTTTATTGGTTTCTTTTCCCTCAAATGTGTCCACACCCTTACCTCATGTATTCAAATAGTTCACAAAGGTCACGTTTATTCAAAATTTCACCTTTATGTTGCAGTGCCGATGAAAATGAGTTAAACACAGCTAAAGAAATTGAATCCCGTTGATTTTTATGAAGAACATAATTTCCATATGAATGAAATGACGTTTATTGAATAGGAAGGCCGTTTATTACTTTGAACGTACGATTGAGTTTGATATAAAAGTGAAATATAAAAGGCGTTTACGGCAAAAGAGTAAAGTTTTAGTAGATTTTGATCATTTTGTAGAAAGAATTCGACGACGGGGAAATAATAAAACAATAAAAGTTACTGAAATGCTAATGAGATCGAACGACAGTGTTATTTTCTATTTAAATAGTAGTTCTTTTGTCTAGTCTATTATAATATGTTACCGTCATATTGGAACTTACTTACATATATGTAACAACTTAATATACACATGAATGCAATAAAAAGGTTGAGTTTTAATATTGTTCTTATATTTCACCCTGAATTTCACCAATGAAAATGAACGCAATCTATACTAAACTATGTTCAAGAGTGGTCAATTTCATCTTTGGTATGAGTAAATCAATAACTAGCTTTGGCTCGCTGTTTTGCTTCCTGTATCTATGGAAATAAAACTTTTTTTTTTTTGACGTGATAACGTCTTATAAATTGATAATACCAGCAACACTCATGAAAAATAGTAACGTTCCATAGTAACGTTCCATAGTAACGTTCCACCTACTTTTTTGTATTACATAAAATAATGATTATGACGTTATCACGTAAATCTATCGTCCGTAAACCGACTTTACAGACAACCAATTTTTGACGTGATAACGTCTTATAAATTGATAATACCAGCAACACTCATGAAAAATAGTAACGTTCCATAGTAACGTTCCATAGTAACGTTCCACCTGTTTGTATTACATAAAATAATGATTATGACGTTATCACGTAAATCTATCGTCCGTAAACCGACTTTACAGACAACCAATTTTTTTTTAAGGATGGGAAATCATCAAATGACCCCCCCCCCCCCCTCTGGGCGGAGCGGGAGGGAGTGTCAGACTCTTACTGACTAAAAACCATCCATGTTCCTTCTTCGCCTTTTACGTTCCGGGGCCGCGGTATCTCTTTCGAACAAGCCCGCAACCCCGGCAGGATGGAAATAAACCCTCGGAAAGATTACTCCTTAAATACAAACTTACAAAAAAAAATCCTCTTATAGTATCAAAATATCACTACATGGATATGATAAAACAAAGTCTCCCGCCGCGTCTGTATGTCCCTATGTATGCTTAGATCTGTAAAACTACGCAACGGATTTTGATGCAGGTATTTTTAATAGGTATAGTGATTCAAGAGTAGAAGTATACAGGGTGTAAACCACCTCATCACAAAGCCGTTAACCAAGCATTCTGTACATCAAACTAAATAACGTTACGCAAAAATTAATGCTGGGAAACAACATTTTTTTTTGAGGGTATGAATCATGTTTTGTGGTATAACTCAATGTAACGCACTTAAAACGTTGTGCTGATTGATGGATTGAATAGTACGGGGGTCGTGGAGGTGTTAAAAGTCAAAAATTTACAAAAAAAACTTGTTAGAAAGTTGTAACTTTGACCCCCATATCTCCCTTACAAGAAGGTTCACGCAGAGAAATTGGTGACAAACAGAACTACTGAATCGATTAGTTAAATTAGGTTACAACAATTCTAGTTAGAAATACTTGGTCCTTGTTATCTCTACGACTAATTATTCAGTCCTACTAATCGTATGTTTCATTATATTATTTGAATAATGTAGCTTACAAAACAATGTTATTAAACTAAAACATCAATAATTCTTGTATCTTAAACAATTATTATGTCATTATGTATATAATGTATTGTATGTACTAAGAAACAGGGATTCGCAGTTACTAAATGATCTAGTTCCGGTTAATGATTCACAATGTTACTGGTGGACTATGAGTGTGTCTGTAATTCAAACAATAATCTTTTTATTACAACTACATTATAGTTTGCAGTACATATCTTTCTAAGTGTCGTATAATATTCGTTTAGTTTGGTCTACTTTTTAAGTAGCGATAAGACTTTACAAGAATATTATAGTAAAAACCACCCCGGAAACAGTGAACGGTACAATGTGTGTATTAATCCGTGCAATTCTGTTAGCTTGTTTTAGAATACCTAAAATAATAATGTTACAATTACAATCGAGGTGGTATTAATAGCTAAGTATCTTGTTCTGTAAACTGTGTTTTTGTAAACAATAAAAAAACCTGCTTGACCAAACAATCAGTTGACAGACGATCGCGCCCGCGCCGCCATTATTGTTGTGTTTTCGACTGAACGTAGTATTTTTGTTCAATTTGGGCTTGCTTATTATTTATTTTGTGTAATTATTTCAAAATTATTTGACGTGGCAGTGGCAGTAGCAGTGGGATTTACCTCAACATATTCATACTGGAGGAAAGTTGAAGGTAAGTTGGTAAGTACCTATAAAGGACTAGGACTGCATTAAGTGATAAGTGATTTTATTGATGGTGTCGCAGCTGTTTTCGGCCACGACAACTGCTTTATTTCCGGGTCTGTTGGGGTTCTTGTACTCGCATGCGGCAGCCAATATTCTTGTTGTAGTATTCATAGCTATTATTTAATTTAAATAAGTAGGTACTTACATAATTACTTAATTATCATCATAATCACCTAAGTACCTTATTATTTTAATAAATATTTTGTGTTTTTTTCAGCTGTTAATCGAACGAAGGACGGGGGGCTGCTAAATTTATATTCAGAACAAGGAGAATTATAAATGGGCGAAGAAAAGTTTGCAATACCTTTAATAATAAAAGACCTTATGGAATCAGGCCCAAATAAAAGAATAGACAGTTTACTGGAACAGCTTCTAAGCCAAGGTGCGTACCTACTAGTTTTTTGTAAATAGTACATAGCTATGTCACTTATAAAAAAAATATAAATTACTTATAATTTGTCGTCTTGTTTGTAATATACGTAATAAAATGTATGACTTAATTCAAATTATGGTTGGTAATTTAAATATTTTAATTTTATTTACTTGTTCTTTTAATTTTTAGATGATGAAAATTACGAGGAAATCGAATTAGTATTAGCATACAAATGTGTGTGCCGCTGTTTCTTGGAAACCCAACACACAGGACGAAAAAACATGGTATGGCGGCCATCCAAAGCTGAAATGAAGGATGGCTTCATTACACACGAGCTGATACCAATGCACGTGCAGGTTGCAATAGCCCACCGGCGGCGGCCGTGTGAGAAATATTTAAAATGCAATGACAATGATCATAAAATAAAATGTCATATTCCTATGAACTTAATATTTTTTATTTTTATTCCCAGAATCTAATCACTGATGGCTCTACGGACTGCGTTTAGATGAAGCGCCTGCAATCCAGTGGACTGACTGCACTAACAACGGATCCCTTTTAGGCTTTTAATGGAGAAATTACAGTTTTATTTTACTTATACTAAGACAAATAAAATTGTATTTTTGTCTACTGAAAGCCTGAGAGGACCCGTTAGTACTGTAAGTGCACTAGATTGCAGGCTTCATCTAAACCAGTAGGTACTGCATCCGAAATAGTAGCTGTAACAATACCTGGGATGCTAGCATTACAATATGTATTGTTACAGCCGAACAACCCACCCATATGTATTGGTACACCTGGAACTACGAGTTACCCTACTCCACTCAGTGATACACTCACACAGGCTAATTCTTTTGTACTTCTCGAAACCGACTGTGATGAGGTTCATAGAACTCTAATGAATCTTAGGTCCAACAGCGCTTCGGGCTGGGATAACATATCCACAAAGTTTTTAAAACACACCAGCATGGTAGTGGTCCCCATCATCACACACCTTGCAAATCTGTGCTTTGCGAATGGAATTTTCCCAGCCCCGTTAAAGGAAGCCATAATCACGCCAGTGCACAAGGGTGGAGATAGAGACGATATCAGTAATTATAGACCAATTTCAGTGCTAACTACTTTATCAAAAATTATTGAAAAACTAATAAATAAGAGACTACTAAATTATTTGACCAAATTTAATATACTATCCGACTCGCAATAAGGCTTCAGAAGAAATATGTCGACGGAAGATGCTGTTAGTGCTCTATCCTCTCTAATAACCAAACATCTAGACAATGGACAAAAGTGCCTCACTGTGTTTTTAGACCTCAAAAAGGCGTTTGATACCGTCTCTACCTCTATCCTTGCAAACAAACTGGAAAAGATTGGCGTTCGAGGAACAGCTCTTGACCTTTTAAAGGATTATCTTTCAAACAGGACACAAAGAGTAAAGATTGGCCAGCACATCAGTGGCGACGCGGCTGTATTGTACGGAGTCCCTCAGGGAAGTGTATTGGGCCCAACCCTTTTTTTAATATATATCAATGACCTCTGTAATATGATAATACCTAATGCTAAAGTTTTCTCCTACGCCGATGATACAGCCGTTGTCTTCTATGGGAATTCTTGGCTCGATGTCAAGCATCATGCTGAGATAGGCATTTCTCGTGTCGCTGATTGGCTAAAATCCAACCTCCTAACGCTAAATACCTCCAAAACAAATTACATATGTTTCAGCATTTCTAAGCGTAATGAGCCAACAGATGATTTTGGTATCGTTATACATACATGTAAGGGTGATTACGGCAATAATTGTAACTGCCCAAGTATTCGCAAAGTTACCGAAATTAAGTATCTGGGTGTAGTAGTGGATAACAGGCTATCCTGGTACCCTCATGTAGAACAAGTTACCGCCAGAATTAGAAAGTTAAGTTGGTTGTTCAAAACCCTAAGACATGTTGCACCAATGGCAAAAACGAACAACAAATGCCCATCTAAAAATTTACTAACACAAATTTACCTTGCACTTGTACAATCTGTGCTCGGATACTGTATTCCGGTTTGGGGAGGTACAGCAAAGACCAAATTGATACATCTGGAACGAGCACAACGCGCACTCCTAAAGACTATGCATTTTAAAAGGCTTAGATTCCCTACTGTGGACCTTTATCAGATCAGTGATGTACTCTCTGTCAGAAAGCTTTACATAGTCCAAACAATATTAAAAAAACATAAGTCTTTGCCGTTTAATGCGGGTATTACCCCGAAAAGAAGGAAGTTTAGCATAGCGGCTATACCTCCAACTAAGACCAAATTTGCTTGCAATCAATATCGTAAGCGATCAGCTCAATTGTATAATAGAATAAATAAAACAGTAAATATACACTCGAAAAATAAACATGATTGTAAGGAAACACTAGTTAAGTGGATAAAACCACTAACGTATGAGGACACAGAAGCATTGTTATAACACGGAATTATTTATATACAAACAGACACACTCAACCACTTACTCAAATAGACACGCTCATACACACATACACACACACACACACACACATGCTCTCACACAAACACACTCACACGCACACTCACAATTTTTAAATATACTCTTTTTTGTTTTTTTTTTTTTCTATGTTTTTAATTTCTTATTTTTGTTAGCCTAGACTTAATATTCTAAACTAAATTTTCATTTTAAAATATTGTGTTAACTATCACGCTATACAAAATAGGGAGGGGCGGAGTCTTCTACCACAGGCATTATTTGTCTAAAAGAAGATTCCGAACACAACAATTTGTAAACTAAGTATTTGACACAATAATTTTTTTTTTTTTTTTTTTTTTTTTTTTTTATTGTACTTGTTACAGAAAACCTAATGCTAGCGTTGCAATACGAATAGTTATCATTATAGTTCACGTCGTTATGTTACACAAATTCATTAGTAGATACAGCAAAGTATTTAGTAAACTCAAAAAAATATATGTTTATGTTTACCAGATTGCATAGTAGTCCTTACAATTGATCTAGTAAAGTCTACTTGACGTTTGGTTACAATTACATTGATAATGTAACAGGCACGTTATTTGCCTTGTAGTGAGTATTATATAGTTTGGTAAGTTACACTAAACATATAGTTGTTATTAATAAACCGAAAGGTAAAGATATTAACAGAATGGTTTTTGTAAAGTCAACTCGCGAGTCTTGCTGTCACGGTTGCAAACAGAAGTTCTAGTTACAGCAGCGTTTTTTCTCGTTTGGGTAGCCAGATATTTCTCTGCGTGTTCCCAGGTATAGCGCAGAACAAAAAAAATATCGCAATCTATCATTGCGATATTTTTTTTGTTCTGCGCGAAAACAAATGCCTTTCGGCTTTGTGAAGAGGTGTTTTACACCCTTTATATGACAGCTCTCGAACGGTCCAGGTGGGATGATCCCAGTTCAGTTTTGTTTGTGAAATTCACTTTTATTTGTTGTGCTCGTGTCAGAAACGGCGGTATCGTATCCTTTAAAATTGACGTAAAAGCACTCAATAAGTGGCAGTGGTTAGTGTCTAGGTAGAATTTCACCGACGTTTTAGGTCTATATTTTGGGAGGCTATAAATACTGCCACGTAACTGCACTAACGTACCATATAAATACATTTTCGCTATCTAGTCAGGTGGCTAGGTTTCCATCCGTTTCTGTGAAGTTTGATGCTACCAAATCTGTTGCTGAAGGTAGTCCTTTGAAATTCCAAAAGGATTTTAATCAAAATACAATTCAATTTGCATTGCATAACAACTGAACTTTGCTTGTCGAAAGAGTGGGCAGATGTGCAACTAACAAGCTTCAGAAGATGTGCCAACAAACCGTTACGCAGTTTCGTGTGTTCCTAATACGAGTAATATGTATACAAAATATTTGGTCCAAAATGTATATGTATATTGTATTGTATTGTATTTTACAACGGGAAGGTGTCCACAACTCCACGTCAAAGCGCGTATTTTGCGTATGGGCCAGTATGTATCCACCATGCGGACCCAGTGCGGGTCGGTATATGTCACATGTCATGTCTTCGAATTTTTGATTCTAGGACATACCGGTTTCCTCACGATGTTTTCCTTCACCGTTTTGAGAGCAGTGGTGATGAAATAAATTACACAAAGTAATGCACCTGTCTGGGTTCGAATCCACGACTTACTGTTCGTTAGTCGGGGCCGCCGCTGCTCAAGATTTATACATATAATTTCTTACACTATTTAACTAAGAAAGAGAGAGAAGAAATAACTAGATTCTCTGAGTAAAAAGTAGTTCAAGTTATTTCGTAGACATTCTTAAAAGCTTCATAGTATTTTTATTTACACAAGTCCAACAAGTCATAAGAGTCAATTCAACGGCTAGCAGCGTCTAGCAATTTGCTGTAATGCGCCGTGACATCTCCCGGCCGAACGTTTTTCAAACGATACTATGCATTTCTGAAAGAAAACAAAAAATGGGGGGTAATTTTTGGCGACTGCCGTTATAAGTGAAAACTGAGTAACAGAGCATCACCCTCTTCCCCACGCAGGCCCCGCCCCAGTCGTAGTACTGCTAAGGGTGGTGCTACGCCGTAGTGGATCGGCTACGAGTGACGAGTTAGGTGATGGTCACGCGAGTTCCATGATTTTTGTTCACCCAAAAAGTGATCAACGCGCCTAAAGAAGTTTTCACCTCAATAAAGCATAAAATGGTATGACAATAAAACTACGAAGCCGATTGCTGCCATTTCGGTGTGAATTGACCCTAATACACACTGTTTATTTTATGAACTCAAAAAATAGAGGTACTTTTATATGAATCAACGACAATGACGAATTGGCACCCTATTGTATCACCAGCATTGGCCATCGTGTAAATAAGTCCACTGTCCATCTCACACTGGACCCCTTCATCACCGCCCAAACAAAAGACGAATATAACATTTTCTTTTTTCAAAAACTCGAACATTCTTCGTGATTTTTTTCCTGTCTTTGTTAGTAGAGACGAGAATTTCTAACTGTCATGATATTATTATAAATCTTGCAGATAAGTGGCTGTCGTGCCGGCTCCTTGGTTTACACTAGTCATTTTTGTAAAAAAAAAATAAGAAGAGATAAAGGATAGTGGAAGTTTGGTAGGACGAGTTTTGTAAAGTTTCTCTTTTGAATTCTTTAAGTGTTTATTTGGCATTGACTTAGCAGTTTTTTTTTGGGTTATTGAGAAAAGTTGAAGGAGCGGGTTGTTTAGTTTGGCTACATTTTTAGTCTATACAAAGAATAGTAAACAAGACAAAGACGCGGTTGTTGAACATATATGAGGTGCTGCTTTCGATTCCCAGGTCCTACAAAGTGCTATTGGGGGTTTTCCATTAATTTGTCAGTGGCCGTTGCATTTATAATAATAATTCATATTACACCAAAAAAAGTGTACCTATTTTAGTATAGTTTTAAACGAAATAGTACATAGAAATTAAACCGAAATCTTAAAATCATAATAAATAAGCTATGTTATGATATTTGTTTGCGAATCATTGATGTATAATTGCGAGTCAAATCATTCCTGTTGTGGTCAACGTCATTTGACACTAAATACTGACGTGAATAGGGGCGTTTTTTTCCGTTTACAACTGCCTACCCATTGGAAATCATATCTGCTATAATTATAATAGAATCAGAATAGAATATATAAATAAAAATTCTTAAACTATGAGGATTTTTAATGCTATTTTTAAAGGTAACACTAAAAATCACATAATAATATATGGTTTGAAGTTTCGCAATCAACGTGGCTCGGAACGTTATAAATCCACTTTTTTTGTGGTTGACAGACAACCTCATTATTTTGACACTTACTTTTTTTGTTTATTTCGGGTTTCGTAAGTATTTTTGCAGACGTTTCGCATTTGTTCCGGTTGGACAAAGCCTAGCTAATTTAACCACTGTAATCTAGATGTTATTAGGAAGAAACCAATGTACGTTTGATTATTAAATGCTACAATTTATGGGGTGGCCTAATCTCTGAACAAAAAAAATATTTCTTTTGGATTTGAGCCCGGTTGGTTGCAATAGGCTCGACCCCTTTTACACAAGACTTAAGTATAACTGGCAAAATGTGGGTGTACTATTAAGTACACCTCTGCCTAATACTTCAGATATTGCAGGCGTGATGTAACGTTGTACAAGGACATTGTCCATCAACGTGATACGCACCTGGGGCCTAATTCTGCTATTTTATCAAATTCATCACTCCAACACGATTCCATTCTCATCCCATTGTCATTTTGCTTAAAGTTCGTAATCTGCTAAATTCACAATAGTCGGTCGATGGTCTCGTAATAAAATTGTATTATAATGGCATTTTCGTCTCTCATCTGATGATGACCTTTAACAGAACCTTTATTGTTTTGATAACCGATATTTATATTTAAAATAGGTTTTTACAAACACTTTTACGCGTCACTAGATGGGGCCTGTGTTCCTGACTACACTGAAGACAAACAGCCGAAACAAACTGACAGATCATAAAAGATCAAGGCCTTATACAGGGTGAAATTGAATAAATCCGACAAATTTAAAAAATATCATAAATATCGCTGGACATTACACACAGCGCCGTCTAGTGCCACACTAAGCAAGGCTTGTGTCGTGGTCACCAGACAGTTGATATACTACATATATACTTTTTGTTTGTAAATACCTACTTATTATACATATAAACATCCATGACTCGGAAACAAATGTCCATGCTCATCACATAAACATTTGCTCCTACCGGGATTCGAACCCGGGACCCTAAGAACGTAAGGCAGCCTCACTACCACTGCGCCATTCGGGTCGTCAATTTAAATATACAATAATACGTGTTGTCAAGAAAATGTATAAAATATCAAATGTTAAATTAAAAAAATAATTGATCAGTGTTACGAAAACCGTTAAAATAATAAAAGTGTCAAAAAATCTCGTCCGACTCATCGCAGTGTTCAATATAGCGGTCATTTACCTATTTTTGCCTTAATTTTTCTTATTTATTTTGCATATTACTGGAATACCGATAATTCGTACTTAAATAAAGATAATAACATCAATGGACCTTTTGAAAACGATAATCGCGTAATTTTTTTTAACGGTTTAGATTGTAGAAAAATCATTTTATAATCACTATGTTACTGTAACTGAAGCTCCAATTTCATTTTGTCGCATTAATTAAAATTCAACCTGTATAGTCTTGGTCAACTCACATGATGACTATGTCTGCATAGTCATACACTAGTCTGCTAGTGTTTGCGTGAATGGTCTTTTGAAGAAAGAACCACATAGATTTTGCTACTAAACTTGCAAACCAACATAGATCTATTGTCAAAACATAGTTTAACTAGCGGCAACAGATATGCCACCTGATATGTTTCCCATACCTGTAACATTCAACTACAAATACCTGCAGATTCAACTGTATCTCGGGGCGGTATTGTAACCCAATAGGAATAGTAAGACAAGGGTTTCGACGCCCACTCTCGTTCACGTTCTACCACAATATCATTGCATTTATATCGGAGAGCGAGCTTGATACTTGTGTTAGAGATCTAGCTCTTGTTTAGTTTACGATGTAGCCACAACACCTTTGAACGATGGGGTAGATTGTGGGAAAAATCGTTTACAAATATACATAAAGCATGACTCATATTCAAAACTAGGACAGGTAAAAAATAGTAAGGCAGAGGTTTATTAAATTTCCACATTTCTACAGATATGTTTTATGTCCCTTGGAATAAATAAATAAATATCGCTGGACATGACACACAGCTCCATCTAGTGCCGCACTAAGCAAGGCTTGTGTCGTCACCAGACAGTTAATATACTACATATATACTTCTTGTTTGTGAACATACACATGTGACTTATTATACATATGAACATCCATGACTCGGAAACAAATGTCCATGCTCATCACACAAACATTTGCTCCTACCGGGATTCGAACCCGGGACCCTAAGAACGTAAGGCAACCTCACTACCACTGCGCTATTCGGTTCGTCAAATAAAGGGCCCTATTGTGACCCTATTGTTATCAACCAGGCACATTTTCAGGCTCCATGGCTGGCCTGCTACTGAAAAATTCCTGATGGAAAAACGCAATAACACTTTGTTCGACCTGGAAATCGAACCCAATACATCATGCTCAGCAGTCGCGTTTGCAACCACTGGACCAGTGATTCCCAACCTATGGTCTGCGAAAGGTTAAAATGTTATTCGTTTTATAAAACTTAAGAAGATGGGTATTTATCGCGAATTTACCTTTAATTTAATCCCGACGTTTCGACCGGATTACACCAGCCGTGGTCGCAGGGAGAAAGCAAAGTGAAGGCGTTTATTCAACTACCCTCACTCATCTTCATAAATGTTGAATGTTGTTGTTGTTGTTTGGTATGTTGTTGTTGTGTTGTTGTTGTTTGTTGATGTTGTTGTTGTTATTCGTACTTTTTAACTTGCACAAAAGATGGAAGCTCAATCCAACCTAATTGAACTTATCAAAGGCAAGGTGTTAATATTTTTTTGAGAATCTAAATACTATCCCTATTTCTGTATGAATAATTACAAAATTTTTCGAGCTCACTTCGATTGCTTTTTTATCATTCACTATCTTAATTGTATCGGTTTTCATCCCATTTTCCAATTTTTGCATTGTATGAGTTAAAGATTGTTCGCCCCTGCTAACAATAAACACCAAAGTTGTCCCCTGCTGCAACCTCTGCTAACAATAAAGACACCAAAGTGCAGGTCCTTGGTCCAAGAAAGGTTGAACGAGGCCAAGTCAATGAAATATACAAACACTAACTTACTACTTTAACTAACGTCTAAACATCCAAAAGATAAAAACCAAGTAACAAAATATTAATAAATCACACAAAACAAAACACTATCGCTCAATTTCTTCATACGACACATTTATAACGCTCACTAATATCTGTAACGCTAATTGTTCGGAACAAGCCACGGTACATGTTTGCTGGGGGCGTCTTCATCAATCTTCTGTCGGCCATGACAGATGGCATTCAAGGCGGGAGATATCATTACGGGGCGTGATGTCGATTACTTTTGGTTATGTGGTTCATGAATTTCTTGGTGTGTGGGTGTTCGAGTGTGAAGGAGGATTATCGCTGTATCGATTGAGTTAGAGAATGTTTAAAAAGAGCCTGTGGAAGCAATACTTAGGTTTATGCTTTAAACAATGTAATAGAACTCTACCGAAGTTATTGACTGGCTATTTTAGAAGGACCTTGGCGATTGTCGTGCAACTAGCCGAGCCAAACAACTCTCTAAGTCCGTCAACGAAAATACAGAACGCACCCGAAAGTAGCTCGTGCTTTGAGAAGGACCCTACTCTCTGGTATTTCCGGATTCATGAGTTTTGAAAACATTTTGGGAGCAAAGACAGATGAATAATCGAGTTGTCATTCATTTTTAGTTTGGGCCCCCAACTAATCTTATGTTCGTAAGTGCTAAACAGTACGAACAGACCGTAATTTTGACTGAAAATACGGAATTCGGACTTTCAGCTTGGTCCGGTGTCGGATTTTTATGCAAACTTTCTACCTCTATTTCACGCGTTTAAAAGCAAATATTTGTATAGGATATATTACAATGAACTTTTTTAAATATATTAATGGGCCTGATCTGACCTTTTAGATTACTCTAATATACTCATTCCTTACTTTATCCATTCTTGTCACACCACACATTAACCACATCATACTCATCTCTGCTACATACAATCATTTTCCACCCATTTTCTGCACAGCCCAGCATTCTGACGACCCGAATGGCGTAGTGGTAGTGAGGCTGCCTTACGTTGTTAGGGTCCTGGGTTCGAATCTCGGTAAGAGCAAATGTTTGTGTGATGAGCATGGACGTTTGTTTCCGCGTCGTGTATGTTTATATGTATAATAAGTATGTATTTACAAACAAAAAAGTATATAATATATACTTTTTTGTTTGTAAATACATATTGACATGACATACTACATATTATGTAGTATGTCAACTGTCTGGTGACCACGACACAAGCCTTGCTTAGTGTGGCACTAAGTGGCACGGTGTGTTAATATCCAGCGATATTATTCAGATCCATACTATAAAAATTAAATGATCTACATGAACATACTAAATTAAAATCTACTTTTACCATACAATAATCATAGATTAATCACAGTGACATCAGTATCGGTAATGCGGTAGTAATACTGCGGTAATATTTCATTCGACACCCATGGGAATGTCTCGCGAATCGACGTATGTCACCCTGATTTACGTTAATGGCGCCGCTTTTGATACCGGTATCATTTTTGTTTATTATTGCTATTGCTTTAGGGTTGACTAAGTGTCTATGAATTGGTGTTTGAATGGCGGAAATGTCAATTAGTTGGCGGTGTTATGCAAGTAACAAAGTTAACTTATTGACGTTGATTTGCATAATAGCCACAGGTTAGGTTTGTATTGCCTGTTTTCACTACATTAGATGCCACAAATTAGGTTTGTATTGCCTGTCACTACATTAGATGCCACAAATTATGTTTGTATTGCCTGTTGTCACTACATTAAATGCCACAAATTAGGTTTGCTTTGCCTGTTGTCACTACATTAGATGCCACACATTAGGTTTGTATTGCCTGTGGTCACTACATTAGATGTCACAAATTAGGTTTGTATTACCTGTTGTCACTACATTAGATGCCACAAATTAGGTTTTATTGCCAGTTGTCACTACATTAGATGCCACAAATAAGGTTTGTATTGCCTGTTTTCACTACATTAATTGGCACCTTAATTAACATAATATCACGCCTGCAATCCCCAAAGAGTTAGGCAGAGGTGTAACTAATAGTACAGCCTTATTTCGCCAGTTATGTTGATGCCCCATCTACAAGTCTAGACTTCGTGGTTTCTACTTAGAAATTTCTGATGGTCAAACCCAGTAACACTGTCCGACCCGGGAATCAAATCCATTACCTCAAGATCAGCAGTCGCACTTGTGACCAACGTGTCAGTCAGTTTGTGTGACTTAATAACATACAGCACACGGTGACATTTACAACGCCTTTTTTTTCGGATGGGAAAATCATCAAATTACTTCGCCCACTCTGGGCGGAGCGGCAGTGAGCGTCTGACTTTTACTGACTAAAACCAATCCATGTTCCCTCCTCGCCCTTTATGTTCCGGGGCCACGGTGTCTCTTTCGAACAGTCCCGCAGCCCCGGCAGGCCTCGGCCCTTGCGGGCTCACATTTTCAACGCCTGGAACTGAAATTCGAACAGATCATATTCAGCATTCAAACAGCATAAGAGTTAGAGTTGCCTAAAAGTAGATATTTGTACACAACGCACTAGATTAGGCACTAAATACACGATATAGAATAAGAGTATATAAACAAAAGTTTTTAATTAAAGTATGAATGGCCTTTTCAAACATTCTAATTTTAAGGTTATATCTAACCAAGTTTCTAAATACATTGATTATTTCGATGTTTTGATACTTACGTTATATAGGCACGGAAATTTCTACTTTGCATGGCGTTGTATCTGTTTAAAATTCGTGATCCCGTTATTCGTTGTGTTGTTTATTTTGTCTGTGCTTACTAACATAGTCGTAAGTTTTACTTACAGCTTTTAAGTCTGCTATACTTACTTACCGTACTTACTTACTTTAGTTATATTGTATACTTGAATAAAGAGAAATTCTATTGTATTCTACTCTATTCTAAAAACTATGTAGACTTTACAATAATCGATTGGAAATCGAATTCTATTGGGACAATCAACCCGTTTCCTTTACTGTCCCATTTCCAAAACTTACCCTTTGAAAATACTGTATACCAAATGAATGATTAAATCATTCATAAAACACTATCAATAGCTAACCGAAAGGTCAAAACATTTAACTCTTAAATATTGTATGACTAGCCCATGTGTGTGGGTCACGAAAACAAATTAAACACACCCCTTTCCTTTTGCTGTGGCTTTTAGTAGCTTAAGGGGTGGTTGTGTACTTTGGTGGTGATCAAAAACATGAAGAAATAACCTAGTACCTATAACATGTTTTATTTTTAGGCATAGTTTGACACGTAGGTACTAAGGTAACGGGGTATATCTGTCAGCGTCACATTGTAAAAACCGTTAGATTGTAATATAACTAGAGAGATTGTAAACTCTCGAGAGATTGTCAAACGAACATACTGCTTAATAATATAACGCATTATTTTTCGGTAGATTGTAATCTATCGAAGTGAAACCGTAAAATTGTGAGATGTATGCGATGGAACTCAACTCGCGCTCAAACCACTCTCATGAAAAGATAAATACCATTCCTTTTTTTTTCTGAGAAATATCGATTAAAATAATCTAACCTCAAAAACCTTCATACTCCCCTAAAAAGCGTAGTCGACAGAGCCCCCCATTTCTGTGACCAGGCTTTAAACGACCCTAACTAACCTAACGTACCCAAGTCCCGATTATGGGGGCAGAGATCACTTCGATAGATTCCAATCTACCGAAAAATAAAGCGTTATATTGTAGGCAGTATGTTCGTTTGTCAAACCTTTTGTGGGTTTTCCAATTTTACCGTGACATATTCATGCCTTGGATACGATTTTAGTTGACAATGAGAATGGTATATACTTACAAAGAGAAATTGTCTATTTCTCTGGGTGGAATTTATTTACAGGAGACAGGTAAAAGACATGAAATTGTTTAAAATATTACGAACACAATATTACAAAGCACTACTTCTATACTTATATTTTAAAGCAGAAGATTTTGTTTGTTTGTTTGGTTGAACGCGCTAATCTCAGGAACTACCGGCTTGAATTGAAAAAATATTATTGCGTTGGATAGTCCGTTTATCGAGGAAGGCTACATAACACCACGCTAAACCAATAGGAGCGGAGCAGCAATAAGAAATGTTGCAAGCGGGAAAAAAGCTTCCGTTGAGCAGGCGATGCGTTGCGATATCAAAACTTCATGCGAATGAAGTCGCGGGCAGAAGCAAGTCTATACAGGGTGAAATTGAATAGATGCGACAAATTTAAATATATAATAATACGTGTTGTCAAGAAAATGTATAAAATATCAAATGTAAAATTAAAAAATAATTGATCAGTGTTACGAAAACCGTTAAAATAATAAAAGTATCAAAAAATCTCGTCCGACTCATCACAGTGCTCAATATAGCGGTCATTCACCTAAATTTGCCTTAATTTTTCTTATTTATTTTGCATATTACTGGAATACCGATAATTCGTACTTAAATAAAGATAATAACATCAATGGACCTTTTGAAAACGATAATCGCGTAATTTTTTTAACGATTTAGATTGTAGAAAAAACAGTTTATAATTACTATGTTAGTGTAACTGAAGCTCCAATTTCATTTTGTCGCATTAATTAGAATTCACCCTGTACTAATTTTACGGAGCTGAAGAGTTCGTATGTTTAGTTGAACGCGCTAATCTGAGAAACTACTCGTACTAGATGGAATTGAAAAAATATTTTTGCGTTGGATTGTCCAATTATCGAGGAAAGCTTTAACATAATACTACGAACAATAGAAGCGGAGAAAAAATTAAAAATGTTCCAAATACGGAGAAAATGTATTCCTTTTGTGAGCTTTTTCTCTCATAAGTGACGCAGACGAAGTTGCGTGGGTCTCAGCTAGTTTCAAATAAATTACTTTCGACTTTCGGCTCCAAACAGTTTGGTGCACTATATCTTGGGAATTTTGACGTTAGTCGAAAGGGGCACGAGCAAAGAGAAAATTGCTCTTACTGAGCATATTCTGCAGATACTTAAGCACCTCCAGGCAGCTTGCCTTCTTGGATTGCAACCTCTTCGCCATACTAGGAAAACAGGAAAGCGAACGGTAATCATATCACACTTCATCCTTTACAATGGGTTAATCTGCTGCACAAAAGAAATTCCTTTGTAAAAAGCGTCTAAAGCAAACACAGTAACGGAACCAACCTGCCTCAGCTGCATAGTTTTACAACGTAGGAGCTTGAAACAAAACTGTGCAACTGAATATTTTATCAAATAAATTGCGTTTTCTTCGTTTTGCATCGTCACCGTCGCTGGCAGTGGTCGCACTGTGAAATTGTTATTTTTGAATAAAAATATGGAATAGTATGTGAATTGTCTTGTTTTATTTGTTGCTCCGTTTTTCATGTTGATTTTATGTGAAATATTACATTTTGCCTCCCACTAGGTGGACCGATGACCTGGTGAATGTTGCAGGAATCCGTTGAGTCGCAAGGGACCGGTCAATGTGGCTACACTTGGGGGAGGATTATTTCCAGCAGTGGACGTCTTTTGGCTGAAATGATGATGATGATGACATTTTGGTTTAAACACTAAATAGCGTGATGGTTGTCAAAAGAGGATGGATTATAAGAAAGGGGTTTTCCGACTTTTGAGTTACATAGAACAAGGACGTAGGGAGAAAGTAGTGTTAGGAATTCATAATTTCCCAATTTCATCTCAACGGATATGATGTAAAATCAAAACATATTTGCTTGGACGCAATATATTTGTTCTCATTAAAAACAAAAGTGAAAAGCCCACATAATAAAGAACTTGAAAGTGTGAGTCGGACTCGCGCACGATGCGTTCCGTACCATCTATAGAACATTAGACAAAACGGGAAAAAACACGGTTGTTGTATGGGAAAAACATTAAATATTAATTGTATTCTGTTTTGTTGTTACAGCAGCAACAGAAATACATCATCTATGAAAATTTCAATAGTCGAGCTATCACGGTTCATGAGACACAGCCTGGACAGGACAGATGGACGGACATAAAAGTCAGTAATAGGATTTTTAGGTTCCCGTTTTTACCCTTTGGGTACGGAACCCCAAAAATAATCTTTTGTACATCTGAAAAATTGCTAAAACAAAAGTATAAATCTTGGCATTTCCTTAACGTGGTCACGTTCTGAAAATTGTAAAGCATTCGAATGTTTCGTCGGAAAATATAATATTAAGTAAGGTGTGTTCGTCGCTTTTGACATTTTATGTGTTATAATGATCGCGATTTGTCGTTCGGTGTGAATGTAGCCTTGTTTTATTTCCTTAGTTTAATGTGATGTTTCTGGTTGTGAATGAATTGCAAGACAATATTTTTAATATATATATATTTTTATAAAAGCAGGAGAAAGAAGTAGCTCGTGGCTAAATAATAACAACCGCTCGGGTCAATCTTTAGATTAAGCCGTGCTTGCCTAGGTTGGTCTGTGGATGGGTGACCACCTTAACATACCAAGTTTCCTCCGTGCCTCGGAAAACACGTTAAGCTGTCGGTCCCGGCTGTCATTTGTCCATCATTGGCAGTCGTCACAGGTAGTTAGTGGCTCAAAAAGTCTGACAACCAGTCTTACCAAGGGGTATCGTATTACCCAGTATTAACTGGGTTGTGGAGGTCAGATAAGCCGTCACTCCATGTAAAATAGTGGTATTCAGCTGCATTTGTGTATGTAAAAATAAAATTGTAATATCTATTTACATGTATTCCCCGACCCGAGAATCAAGTAAATAGTTTGTCAGCTCGTGTGTCACCCGACAACATCTAAAAAAAAGTTAGATAAATCTCAGAGACACGTGCAATGTCCAGTGAATGTATTTCCGTCACCAACGTTCAGTCAACGTATCGATGGCACGTTAAACTCAATCTAGTTAGTGTCCGAGCGAATAAAACGACTAAACTGTTTGCTTTTTCAACTAAAATCAATTTGTGTGCTAAAAGTAGATTTAGAGCTTGATCAAGTAAATCTATACTAATATAATAAAGCAGAAGAGTTTGTTTGTTTGTTTGTTTGGTTGAACGCGCTAATCTCAGGAACTACTGCTTCAAATTGAAAAAATCATTTTGTGTTGGATAGTCCATTTATCGAAGAAGGCTTTAGGCTATACTACATCACGCTACGACCATTAAGAGCGGAGCAGGAATGAAAAATGTATTTTTTTTTCCTTTCGTTTTTATCTTTTATGTGACGCAGACGAAGTTGCGTGGGTCAGCTAGTGTGTGGTATGGGAAAATACAACGCGTTTTGTTTTTCTTTTCTCACTGTCACATCAATTAAAGAATAATTCATAATGGGCATTTAAGATCTTACTAGCACCATACCTATACGTATCCTATCCCAGGTTATAAAGGGTGTAAAACACCTCTTCACGAAGCCGAAAGGCACTTGTTCTCCCCATCAGAACGATAATTTTTTCGTTCTTCACCATACCTGGGAACCTTCTAGTTACGGAGATATGGGGGTCAAAGTTATAACTTTTTGACAAGATATTTTAGAACGCTTTTCTCCACGACCCTCGTACTATTTCATCCATCCATCAGCACAATGCTGTAAGTGCGTTACATTGAGTTCTACCACAAAACATGATTTATAACCTCAAAAAAAAGTTGTTTCCCAGCAATATTTTTTGCGTAAAGTTATTAAGTTTCATGTACAGAATGCTTGGTTAACGGCTTTGTGATGAGGTGGTTTACACCCTGTATAAACAATCTGAGTACCAAACTTCATTTTAATCCGTTCAGAAGTTTTTGTCAGCTTCGAAGTGTTACGTACAAACATCCATCAATCAGCACAAACTTTCACATTTATCATATTATTTTTAGTAGAATTGTATAAGATTCCATCATATCTCCTCTTGGTAGTGGACTTAATGGCTCTTGTAACATAGATCTATCACCAAATACAAGAGTCAGGGACTTTACAAAATTTGTAATTTTTAACAATTTGTAACCATTCTCTTGTGTAATAAAATTGACGGATATTTTCACTGCTGAGACACAGAAGCAGACGAGAAAATGAGCCGTAACCTTCCATGTACCAAGGAGAAGAAACATGTACCGATGGGAAATACATTTGTCTTGAAATTGTTTGTTCCAGGATTGGCCGGGGCTGCGGGACTGTTCGAAAGAGATACCGTGACCCCGGAACATAAAGGGCGTGGAAGGAACATGGATGGGTTTTCGTCAGTGAAAGTCTGACATTCCCTCCCGCTCCACCCAAAGTAGGAGAAGTTGTTTGATAATTTCCCATTCGTAAAAAAAAAGGATTTACCTGTTTCATTGCGATGTTTTTTTTTAGATCTTTACAGAGCAGTGGTGATGAATTAGTGAAATGAATACAAAGGTAAAGCCACCGGTTCTGGAAGCCATAAAGTTAAAGTCGTCAGTCGTGGCCATTTTCTCTAACTCAAAGCATCACTCTGTAATGTTGACATAAACATATGACAGTCAGATGAATAGAAACAAATGCCAACGCTCCGTATACACCTACTCCAAAGTACACTATCTCGTGTTAAAAGGTGCTAAGCAATATAGCGCAATGCGCAGTCGTTTGCTTGGCCTTGCAGTGTACTACTCGTAGGTACTGTTCGTACAGTTGCACGCCAAAATGTACGATAACAAGGATAAAAGAAGGTAAACTGACTGGGTATTCACGTTGGTCGGTACAGGTTCGAAAGGCACTTGTTCTCCCTGTCACTGCAAATTTTATTTTTTTGCACTAGGACATACACTATACCTGGAAGCCTTCTATTTACGGAGATATGGGCGATCATAGTTCCAATTTCTATACAGGGTGTAAACCATCTCATCACATAGCCGTTAACCTAGCATTCTGTACATCAAACTAAGTAACTTTACGCAAAAATTATTGATGGGAAACAACTTTTTTTTTGAGGTAAACAAATCATGGTATAACAAATCATGTTTTGTGGTAGAACTCAATGTAACGCACTTAAAACATTGTGTTGATGGATGAATTGAATAGTACAAGGGTCGTGGTGGTGTTAAAAGTCAAAATCTTACAAAAAAACTTGTATTTCAAAAAAAAATTGGCAAAAAGTTGTAAATTTGACTCCCCATATCTCCGTAACTAGAATGTTCCCAGGTATGGTGTAGAACAAAAAAAATATCGCAATGATGGGGAGAACATGTGCCTTTCGGCTTCGTGAAGAGGTGTTTTACACACTTTATTATATTATAAGTTTTATTTAAACTACATGTTCATATTGTAAGAACTTTACTTTAAGCACCTCATCGACCCCCGCACCATTCAATCCATTCACCCGCACAATGTTTTGAGCGCGTAACATTGAGTTTAACCGTAAAATGTACTTTGTCACCTCAAAAAAAAGGAGTAATTTCCCGGCAATACTTAACAGGTTCCTTAGTTTCATAAACAGAATGCCTGGTTTACGGCTTCGTGATGTGTGTGTTTACAACCTGTATGTGGAAATGGCGGTTAGAGGTCCCAGTCAATAGTGTGAGAAATAATGAGTGCATATGTCGTAGGATAATTTGATACTTCGAATCTTCGCGGAAATCCTAGGGGTTTTGCGAAAACGCGGATAATTAGACATAGGCGAAAAATTATCAAATCTTACTGGACAAAGTCAGGATTTTTGCGAAAATACTCGTTACTATAGTAAGATTTGATGTGCTCAACACTGATTGGCTACAATTTTGCTGGCTGACTTCTAATTGGTTCCTAGTTTGCCGATGATTAACTTCAAGTATTGTATCATAGAGTTATGAAGGTTTACACTATGTACATCCGTGTAGCACTTTTATTTACCACTTTATTTAAGTCCAAGTAGGTACACTATTTACGATAAAAAACAAAACACTTCTGCAATTTAACTCAGACACAAACGTAAACAAATAACGTGCGGCAACAAATGATTGACATTTAAGACGACAACCAATCAGAGACGATCTCTTATTGAACGCGCTGACCGACCAATCAGCGTTCTTATTTCATAACAGCCAGCGTTTCGTTTCGCAATATTGCTATAATAACGAGTATTTTCGCAAAAATCCTGACTTTGTCCAGTAAGATTTGATAATTTTTCGCCTATGTCTAATTATCCGCGTTTTCGCAAAACCCCTAGGATTTTCGCGAAGATTCGAAGTATCAAATTATCCTACGACACATATAAAATCGATGTTACATGCGGTCGAACAAGCTATTTGGTTGACATTTTACAGAGTAATTTCAGGGTTTAACTGTAAACCAAATAGCTTGTGCAATCGTATATTTACACATGAACTGACGCCTTTTACTCATGGATGTTGGCAGAAACCACTGAAAGTCACCCACTCTGGATGGAGCGGGAGGTAGTGTCAGAGTTTTACTGACCATGCATCCCATGTTCCCATCCATGTTCCTTCCACGCCCTTTACGTTCCGGGGTCGCGGTATCTCTTTCAAATAGTTCCACAGCGCCGGCAGGCTTCGGCCCTTGCGGAAATTATGCTGCCATCTCTTTGAGGCGCGCGTGGAACACGAACACGCCGTCGACACGACCTGTCATAAGACGAATGGACGGCGAGATAGCCCATAGCCCGCCGTCCACGCGTCTTCTTAGGTGACTGGGGCGAGTGGAAGCTTATCCTGCCTTCTGTCTATGCAGTAAGTGTCTTTTGCACTTCCACTGATGTTAATTCACACATGGAGTAAAATAATTGCATTGCCTAAGATAGTTGAAAAAAAATTTTGCATGATAAGATTAAATTACTGCACTTGATTTATAATATTATATGCCTACCTCTTTAAAAATTTAATATCCTGTTTCAATGAGCAAAAACACAAACATTTAAGGAGTAAAAAAAACAATATTTTCCTTTTCATTTATTTTTATTTGTTGTAAACAGTCTTATAATCGAGCGATGAGTTTACATTTTATTTTTATACGTAAACGTAAACAATATTTCAATTTGGCTGGTTTTTTCTAAGCGAATACACGATCTAATCTCACAATTATTTTATCGTTGTCATTACATTACATTTAAAAATACACCTTAACACAATATATACAAGAATTGAAACAAAGTAATTGAATTACGTTCCCGTCCCTCGTTTTTATTTTCAAGCGTGAGACATTTTGGGTGTGACGTCAGCCTTGGGCAAACTACAAACTGCCAAATTCTCATTCAATTTTAAACTTAACCATCAACATTTAATGGTTAAAAATCTTTTAGAGAGATTTGACAGTTTGTGGTAACTTGATGTGGTGGCGACTGTACCTAATACGACGAAAGCTTAAGGGGCTGGCGGAGCGTGCGTCGTTCATACAAACGTAATACCAAAATAATTTGTAAATCAAACATATTCTTAAGAAAGTGTGTATTTATTTCGATTGGATTACATATTAATTATGTAGGTTCCTTAATATATATTTTGAAACGACGATGATATAAAGACGAGATAGGAGGGTTTTTTTTTTATAGAACACTTATTTTTCTCATATCTCTTGCTTAAATCAATGTCCGTTTACGTTTGTATGAAATACGCATGCTCCGCAGGCCTCTTATGCCGATTGTGTCGACTTTATTGCAGGATGGTGTTCAAACTGACAGAAAAAAGCGCTTGATTTCTTAATCATCACGTTCTGTATCCCGCCTCAGTATGGCCAAAACTGGCCTGAATTTTTGTTACGCTGATGGTTGGTAGCGTAAAGTCGATCGTGACGTCAGTGTTGGAGAATGGTGCTGGAAAGAACACTTAATGCGCACTTGTAAGCTTTTCGATCGCGTGCGACCGACCGTCATCGTCAGCGCGACAATAATTCAGTCCTTAGGATTAAAAGATTTCAGGTGAATTTGCTGCGTGACTTATTCTGTTTTTTTTTTAAACCCTTAAAGGTCTATATGCTATGGCTATATGACTATTTAGTAAACTGTATCCATATTCACATAATTTACTCAACGATTTCTTCATTCTTACTTTCTAGGGAATGTCAAAATCTGAAACGTAAGCCGTATCAACGATCAAATAATTGCATTAAGTGGATTTCTGTAATTTCATCATTTAAATGTCTGAAATATCTTCCACGAAATGCTTTAATTATAAAACGTGCTGTGATATCTTCCAGGAAAATATATTTCCGTTAAGAATTTCTGTGGTAATTACAACAAAAATAAAAGGTTGGTTAGCTTTTTATAAAATTACACAGGATTTCCAGGAGCTCATGTTCAATTTAAATACTTATTAATAGCGTTTAATTCCTTAGAATTTCTTGTTTCATAAATAATTAAAGAGAAAGATTATGTAGTGTCCACAATAAAAAAATAATTGCTTTTGACTGTAAAATTAGGAATTTAAAATGTTACGTGATTAAAACTTAATTAATGAAATAATAAGACGTACATATTTTTTAGGCAGGGACTCACTTGGCCACGGAACAGATAAAGAATGGCATTGTGGGCGGGTCAGACGCGACGCTCATATACGTGAACGCTCATATTATGTCAATCGATTGCTCATTAGTCACCGTAACATGTATGTATGTGTGAGTACACGTTAAGCACAGTTTTTGGGTTAGTGTGAAAATCGGGGTATGGATCTTTTGCTTGTAGTAGACTTAAAGAATGGGAGACAAGCGGTGACACGCGTTCTAATGCAAATCAGAAACTATTTTCTTTCTAACCTCTTTTATCTTCTCTGTGGACCTAACCACGCCCATGAAGCGATCCCAAACTGTCACATTTTCCCAATGAGTTATTTTCTTTTTCAATTCTTTCCTAGTCGCGTGATAGATGGCGCTGATCTTGTTAAGTTACTGCAAGGAGCGGAACGTCGCATCATTTCATTTGGATGTAATGGTTTTATTAGGAAGCTTATGCAAACGAAAGTGTCAATCAACGAGCGTATGAGACGTGACGCAAAGTTTTTTTTTTTCTAAGCATTTTGACTTTAGCAATTAGTGACGTAGTCAGTTCAACGCCATCTAGAGAGTCAAAAAGAAGACCTCTCATTGCACATGAACCTTATGTTTTTGTAATAAAGTTGAAAACTATCAAAAAAAGTAGACATATGGGGTTAGTTTGATATGTTTGTGAGTGTACTTTGATCGGTTATTGTAATCTGCCTAAAAGCACAAAGCTATAATGAATGAACCAGGGCCTTTTTTTCTTACTTTCTCCTTGCTTCAATGACCCAACATCACACCCAAAACCCGTCCTTACAGTATGTACAGACTCACAATAACTACGTAAACAAGTATAGCAGGGTAACGTAACACAGCAGTAGGGTTAACATCGTCCGCTCCCGGTGGGATGGTTGGCAGCCGCCCTTGGCAGCCTCCGTCAGACCTGCGGTAGGTAAGAGTTAGGTTTAGTTGAGTTCTGATGTGTGATTTGGGAAGAGGTTCTGCATTTTAGGGGTTACATTTGCATTTATTTCTACGAAAAATATTATCAAACTTATTTTTATATACGGCTTCTGGGACCTTACCTTTTTAAGGTAGGAAATTATATTAGTTTAAGGGGATTACACGAGCTAAATTAGCAACTCTATGTGTGGTGGTTCAAATTTCGTTTGAAACACTGTTAGAATAAAGTTCTAATCAGTTTGCACTACAAAGTGGTTGATACGTCAGTTACTGCGGGCCAAATAGTGTGAAATGAGTGGTTTCGATCGATTTACAAAAAAATGTATTGGTTGAACTAAAAAAATAAAACACTATCATGGCAATATGTTGCTTGTAGAGTTATTTGCCTAAAAATCAGAATGATCGCATATATTTTAGTATGGTTTTTATTCGTTTAAAGATTTTTTTACAGGTAAGTAATTTTTTTCTATAGAGTTAAATTAATTGTATTATGTTTTCAAAACACTATCATACTAGCATATAATATAATGAAGAATATCATTTTATATTTCTGGTTTTGTTTATTGCAGTGAATCATATACTTTTAGGCAAAAACCTTGCGTTTAGCTCATGTAATCGCCTTAATACTGACGGCCATTTTTAATAACTTACTAGCCGGTTTCGGTGGCTGTTTTTAACATTTTGCTTACTGGGGGGTTAGAAACAAAACGTCACCGAAAAGCTTTCTTTGAGTTTTCTATGAATCAAATGGCACAAATAGAATATTCTTTGTGTATAGAAACACCGATAGCCTCGGAAGAAGGCACATAACCCACAGTTATACGTAAGTAAGTTATAGAGAACGGTCGTAAGTAAGATGTGATACTACCACTTATAGTATGAAAATGTTCTTTTGTTTTCACTTTTCCTACTTAGTTTTACAGAAGAATTGAATTGAATTACCAACATAATACAATGGTCAAAGAAAATGTAAATGCCACCCTCGTTCCACTACTAGGCATAGTCTGAAAACTATAGTCGAATGTTGACTGGTTTCAGCAATTTAGAGTTACTGAGAAGTTTCATGCTGGCTCTCGCAAAGCACTTATTTAAAACCGTACTCGTGCTAAGCAGACGTTTCGTCAGAGCCTTGCAGGGTATATCAAACAAAATGTGTTCTAATTTTGAATCCAAACATTAACGTGTCTTTGACATTTATTTAAATCAGTATTTATTTGTCTACCGAAGCATAAGTAAGTATTAGCAAGAAAAACGATAAAACAAGTCCCAAAGAACTTTTAAAAGACGGCAGAGGGCGCCGTGTGCCCTCAAGCATGAATAAGATGAAAATTAGGCTCAGAAATCAGTGTCACAATTTGCTGTGCAAAAACAGTCTTTATGAACGATGCTATGAAAATGAATAAAGTCTATTCATCGCTGTCTGTAGTCCGTTTTCCAATATCGGTACAGTTCCAATCGAATATTGTGAGAGGTATCAATAGGAATAAAAACAGAACTGTTCTGACTGCAGCCTGTTACATTATTTTCATTCTAAAGTGTCCAAACATAGAGTCGTTTGTCTCAAATTTTTAACCAACATTGAAAGGCCTTTTATGTTTGTTAGAGCTCTGTATAGGAAAGTTCGTATTTCAGAAGATTTACACTTTTTATTAGTATTTTGTAGAAAGTTTTAGTAAGAGAACGACCATGATAAACAATAATAAATAAAGAATATTCGACATCAACCGGGATTTCGGAATATCCCTAGGAATTTCGTGAAATCCCTGATATCTTCATTTTCCTGCAACTTATACGCATATAAGCGATTATTGCCGAAACGCTTACTGTTGCTGGGGGTTCTATGTTATTAAATGATAAATGAATGATAAATGATAATGATAAATGATAAATTATATTTATTCAGCAAGTAGGTTTTCTCAAACACTTTTACACGTCATTTTTTTTTATAAACTAGATGGGGCCGGTGTTTCGTACCTGACTACTCTGAGAAGAAACAGCCGAAACAAACTCAGAGGTCATAGTCTCTTTTGAAGTCCAGACAATCTTGCTTAATTCACATGAGGACTATGTAGATTAGTGTCTGAGATGGTCTTTTGAAGAAAGAACCACACAGATTTGAGTGGACCTGTCCAGTCAGTGCAAGCATTTGTCAGTTATCGTGTAGCTCGACTTATAACTCAAGGAGCTCAACGAAACGACGAACAATACCAAAGAAAGGACATTTGGGTAGGTCGCTTATAGTACTCAAACTGCCAGACAGTCGTGGGAAAAAAAAACAAAAAGCGACCCACATGGTCCTCACATTCACAATTATTAAATAAAATAAATAATAATTTACAAAAACGAATGTCAATAAAAATACAATATGTCAAATACACACATAAAACAAACACAAAAAAAAAGTAAAAAATAATAAAATACTGAACTAAGTATTCATGTCAATTCATTAAATGTCAGTCACAAGTAAATAATCATGTCAAATTCACACACATAAAATAAAATAAAAAAAATAAAAAGAACGTAAAAAATAATAAAATACTGAAATAATATTGTTATGTTACTAGGAATATTATTTAACTCACCACCAGCCACGCTGATCTGGTTGCCGAAATCTTCTGAGTATGAATTGAGTTTTATTTCTGTGAACAAACATTTTAAATTACTGTTTATATATTTTTACGTTATAAAGTAAAGTCAAATGAAACCTGATTGAAACTAATATCTAAAATAATAAAAAAAAACAAACTTTGCTCGTTTAAGGATATTATTAGATTGTACATTTTATAAGAATTTTACGTAGCTGACCGTACATCTGACGGATTTTCGTCAGATTTACAAGATCGCATGAGTTGACGACAACAAAATAAAATGGAAGGTGCGAACTCGCAAGCACACGCAAGTTACACAGTCGCCAGTTGACGAATAAGCCAAAAAGTCAGTATCTCATTGAACATTCAGTCATATTCCACTCACCATAAAGTCGGAGTGTCCCCTCACTCTTGCCGAGCGAGTTGGTACTCACGCAGTTGTAAGTACCGATGTCACTCCGTGAGAACTGTCTGATGGTGAGCCACATCGTCACCTGGTACGACTGCTTCTCTTCTGTTATTGTGTACTTGGGCCTGGAATAACGGAAATTTATTAACTGGTACGTAATAAAGACGGCTTTGCCTAAGTTTGAAGGGATCATCATAATTTCAGACTGCTGTAGAAAGGCCGCCAAGTGTCGCCACATTGACCGGTCTCGTGCGACTCGCATCTAGCCGCAACATCTTCCGGTTCACGGTCGCCACTTTAGAACTTTTTGGTCCACCTACAGAACTAGTCATATTATAATCCCTCATTGCACTTGATATCAAAGTGGAAGGAGAGCTAAACTAGCTTGAAAATGGCAAATAATCTAACCAGCTGTTTACTGGCTTCCAGTTTCCAAAATTTTCCTGATTTTTGTTGCCTACCAAAACCAAAGAGGAAGATCAATCATACTGCTCATTCTAGCACAAAGTGAATACCTTTGTTGTCGGTATTTTTTAAGACTGAATTTAGTTATTATCTGCCATTATGTCAAAAAGTTAGCTGTCATATGCAAGGTGTCACAAAGCCGTCAACCAAACATTCTGCACATACAACTAAGTAACTTTACGCAGTAATTATTGGTGGAAATTGTCATTTTTCGAGGAAAAGTCACGTTTAACTGTAAGACTCGATGTAAAGGACTACAAATATGGTGCTGATGCATGCATTGAATAGTACCAGCGTTGTGGAGGTATTTAAAAAAAAGTTCTGGTAAAAACATTGACCTCCAATATCTCCTCGACCAGCTAGAATAAAAAAATATCGCAACGATGAAGAGAGCAAGGCCTTTAGGGTCCATTGAAGGTACTTCGACACGCATTATCTTACACACAAACTACATTTAACATCACATGTTATTCAAACGTTTAATTTTATATAACCTACTTGACCGCCTATTGATCAACTTTTATACAAACTTCACCATACTACTGACTGTGTAGGTATTGTTATAATTTTCCAGAATTTTCTAACTATGCAGCACTGTTAACTGACATGATAATTTTGCTCGGTAACTACCTTATAATTAACTTTTGCAGTGTAATAAACACGAAAGGCAAAGACGATAGTAAAGTTTTTCCACTACTTGAGTTTGTATTTTGTACAGTTACTATTTATTTGTATTCGTTTATTTGCATTCCACAAGGTAAAAACATGGTGTTAACAAAAGGCTTAGAGCTAAGAACCGTTGTAGACCCTGTCAGGCCACAGCCAAATCTAATTCTTACATGCTAAAAATTAGAATATACATGAAAACGAATAATTAGGTAAACAAAGAGGTCGTGAGGAATGTTTTGAGTATGAACGTGGATGTACAAGAGTTAAGGAAGACCAAAGAACCAATGGATGGATTGTGTGAGGGCAGATTTGGCAAGAATGGAGGAATGTCTGATGAGATGACGACTGACGACTAATAGAAAACTATGGAAGAAGAAGACTTGCTGCGCAGACCCCATAGTATGAATTGACATTTCAATTGCAAGGTTAAGACGAGGACAACGAGGACAGACAAGGAGAACCAAGGTAGAACGACAAAGCCCAAAGAATTGCCAAACTTAAGTGGCAGTGGGCAGAGCATATTGCTCATAGAAATATAGCCGATGGGGTTGAAAATTTCTGTAGTGGCGACCGCGAACCGGAAGACGATGCGTTGGAAGACCTCCCACTAGGTGGACCAATGACCTGGTGAAGGTTGCGGGAATCCACTGGATGCTTGTCGCACGGGACCGGTCAATGTGGTGACACTTAAGGAGGCCTATGTCCGGCAGTGGACGTCTTTCGGCTGAATGTTATTGATGATACTGTAACTTGCTCTAATTGAATTACTATTTACACGACTGCTAAGGAAGTTTAATTTTATATGAAGTATAATGTTTTTAGTTTATAATAGTAGTGATCAAACAAACATCAAACTATCAAGTCATAGGTTCGGAGTTCAAACCCAAAGCACGCATCTCCGATTTTTTGGATTAATGTGCGTGATCACGTATCTCAGGCGTACTGGTATTTCTTTTGTTTTTGGATGGGATATATACAAAATAACTTCTCCCGCTCTGGTTGGAGCGACAGGGACTGTCAGACTTTTACTGACTAAAACCCATCAATGTACTTTTCTCGCCTTTTATGTCCTGGGGCCACGGTATCTCTTTTAAGCAGTCCCACTGCCCCGGCAGGCTTCGGCCCTTGCGGGCCTCTCCATTTGGTTTGCATGCCTGAGATATATTTCTCGGCGGCATCTAAAGCCAAGTCAGAGACCCATGGGCGGCATAAAAACTCTGACATTCAGGCATTAAACACACATAAAGAATTTATAATGAAAACTCTTTAATTTTAAATGATTTGAATTTTATAAATTATGTTTAAAATAATACTGGCCACCATAACACGAAACAGAATAATTAAAATGAAATAAAGCAGAAACGATACGAAATCAGAACTCTATCAGCCAGCAGGAATCTTGCAAAATTTTCAATAAAGACAGTATTTTCGTAACATTTACAGCATATTTCGAAGCCAAAGTAACGTTTTACTTTATAAATATTTATGCACGGTAATTTGAAACACCAGTATAACTGAACGTCGATACATGTAACGTAAAATGTACGAGTGGGTTGAGTAAACAGGCCCAGGAGTGTATTTATATAACAAAACAAGAACTGAAATTCATGTATTTCTTTTCAAAACGGAATGATTTGCTTACTTCATTTATTTTGGTGTGTTGAAATTTTTTAGGTTTATTTTAAAAATTGGACTGCCTTGTTGGTCTAGTAGTTGTTATCACGGCAGCTGAGCAAGAGGTCCTGGGGTCGATTCCCAGGTCGAATAAAGTGCCTAACACTTTATTCGAAGTTTAAGTTAAGTTAATTAAGTTTGCTGAACTGGGCCTATTTGGAGCAGCCTAGAGACACAATATTATTTATTTTAAGCTATTGCATAGCATCTATCGCGGGCCTTGAGCGAGTCCAAATCCAGAAATTCCGTAACGAAAATAACCTAACACCTTACGTAAAAAACAAATGTAATAGCTTTACCGCGGCAGTCCCCGAGTGCCACACGTTTTATTTTTTTCTGTTTAGTTTTAAGTTTTTATTGTGTAGTTTATTTTGTATGTTGTTAACGTTTGTGACCAAATAAATATATGGCAAATTAATATGTTTTCGTTCTTTCTTTCCATTAAGAATTCTATTTATTAGTGCCCGATTTTTAGAAATAAGCTCGCCCCTTCACTAAATATTATAGAACAAAGTCTCCCACCGCGTTTGTCTGTCCCTATGTATGCTTAGATCTTTAAAACTACGCAACGGATTTTGATGTGGGTTTTTTAATAGATAGAGTGATTCAAGAGGAAGGTTTTAGTATATAATTTTACGCGGCATCAGCTAATATTATATAGAACAGAAACATAAAGGTTGACTGGTAGAAAATGCCTATGGCATTAAGTCCGCCTCTGTACTTTTGTGCTAGAAGTGTCGAAATGTGGGCGACATAACGGGAGACAGTGCTGTACCCCACAGTAGTGGGGTACAGCACTGTCTCACGTTATGTCATGTTATTTTGATAAACGGTTATTATGGTTCTCTTGATTTAAGGCATTATTATCGCCTATTATGTCATACCATAAATTGCCATGCTTGCCTAGGTTGGTCTGTGGATGGATGACCACCATTACATACCGAGTTTCCTCCGTGCCTCGGAAAGCACGTTAAGCTGTTAGTCGCAGCTGTCATTTGTCCATCTTTGACAGTCGTTACAGGTAGTCAGGTGCCCAAAAAGTCTGACATCCAGTCTAACCAAGTGGTATCGTATTACCTAGTACTAACTGGGTTGTGGAGGTCAGATAAGGCAGTCGCTCCATGTAAAATACTGGTATTCAGCTGCATTCGGTTGGACTGGAAGCCGACCCCGATATAGTTGGGAAAAGGCTAGGTAGATGATATTATCGCCTATTATGTTTCACCATAAATTATGTTAAAAACAGCCAACAACATTGAAGGAGTGCCGTTGAGCTAAAATTCTAAATTGAAAAAATAATTTTGTCTGTATTAATTTATGGAATTAGTTAGTATGTAAATTAATTGAAATGATACCTCTCCAAAACAACGAACCGTTTGTGTCGACAGTATTCAAGAGTAACTCTTCACCCAAACACGACTCAGTTTGGTGAACGACTGAACGTTTGACAGAGCCAATTGGCATGCTTTCCGTTATCAACTGAAGCAAATAATTGAATCGGTGTTTGTGATTCCAACGTATTGACTATAGGCAAACATGGACGTAGGAGTAAATAAGTAATTTCATATGTGTGCGTTAGTGAAATACAGCGAATGAAATAATCATGCATTTATACTAGGAGACCAAAAGGTTTTAGCTTGTTCCAATCTATAGTCCCCGCCACGCAAAGCTATAAATTTTGTAAACACACATCCGGGTTGGCAACCTTTGGATCAAATTTAAAATTGAAAGCATCAGCATGATCTTACTTCAAAATAGCGGGCCAAATGTTTACATTCCATGATGTCAGATGCGTTCCAGTACCACAAAACATTAAACGACAACGGTTTATATCGCCAAAATATAACTCGAGCAAGTGAAATGTCATTTTTGTCATTAATTTATGACAAATAATGTAGGTCAATGACTGTTATTGCCGTCCAACGCTTGTTGCGTTGCACGGCAATTATAGCAGTCTGAGTCAAGCATTTTATGCCTTGGCTACCCAGTTATTTAATAGGCACCACCATTTTCTAGTAGTGTTCTTTTGGCTATGCAATAAAATGCCCTTTTCTCTCCTTTTAACACGTTTTTATCAGGTCGACCTATATGTAACTATGTAAAGGAATCTAAGGTCTATGTTCACCAAAAAGATGACGAACGATTATCTAAAAACCGTTGTTTGAAATATATTTTTGTATGGGAACATGTCACATTGACAGCTGTTTTTAGATAATTAGACTGTTATCTTCTCGGTGAACATGGACCTAAGATAACTAATTTAACCATCTTCTAAGGATTGCAGCGTCATGAAAATTGGCAGCTGTATGTAGTTCTGCCATGATGACAATACACCGGTACTGCTGGAAAATTTGAACTGGAACTTTATCATGGAACATTGGTCTTGTTAGAAAAGTCTTGTAATTAACTTTGAACACGATTAGGTTTCAAGGTCTGTAATGTTTATGTTTTTGTACTTACGTTTTAACTATTGTAATCCAAAATATTATCACATGTCCTTTCCGAATAACTTCATAGCTTTTATGCGGAGGCTTAGCATGCCTTTTCCGCCTTTTAATTAGTATTATTTATAGCATTTCTGTATATTTTGGTGTTTCCAAATCTTTGTTTACTTTTGCGATGTCAGATAATGACAATGACAATGACAAGCCTAGTTTTCTTTTTAATTTATTCCTGTAACTAGGAATTGTAGGTTGTATACGTTTGATGCTAGACCTCTTTTGTACCATTTTATTCTTTTATGTTCTAGAACACTATAAACGTTCATAACTGCATGATGACAGGAAGCCGAGCCTGAATAGTCAGTCTATCCTTGGTCCTCGAGCGAGTAAGAAGCTTGAGGGTGCTTTTAACTATTTGATGTGATCGCTAAGTTCACAAAATCCAGCCCTAATATCCTTGAAAGGCTGCTGCTACTACACTGCTACTCTACTACGGAGAGCTTGGACGCTGTCGGCCTTGAAAAGGCATTCACTACTATTTCTCAGAACTTGGACATTGACAGCGGGTGAGCCTCGACCTTAGAACCCTCGCAAGATTGGCGTCTGCGAGCCAGTCTATCATTGCGGCAAGCTGCTCCTGCCTACTGCGTGCTTCAGACCTGGACCCTTATCACCACGTTACCTCGGCTTCCTTAGTCTATTAAATCATCTTGCTATTATTTACTCTTGTCATCTTTCACTTATTTTATACAATGCAACCTTACGTTTTTCTCTCCAGGAAAACGTAACGTTACAGGTCTGATGATGAAACCGGAAAACAGGAACTGGCATTCCATGATGGAATATCGTACCATAGTCGTGTTTGCACTTGTGAGAAATGTCACGTAATGGACTTCGAACAAAATCTGGTTTCAAGGTATAATAAACCTATTATAAAAGGTAATATTTGATTGTAAAAGCGTGAAGCGCAGGAACAGTAAAGACTTTCTTGTAAACAAATACTAATTTCCTGGCGGAAGCTGCATGAGGTTGCACAAGAGCATAACGTTTATTTCACCAAAGGGAACCAAAGATATCTCATCTCTTTTTATATCTAGATCTAACTTTTTAATCAAGAGTTTTTCTTACCCATCAAGTAACATTTCCCCTCTGTTCTTGATCCAGTAGTTAATGGTGTTCGGATGCGCCTCCACGTAGCACTTTAATTTGACGTCAGTGCCCAAAGGAGCTCCCAGCAACTGATTTGGCACTTTCACTGTAGGTGCAACTGTTGACAAAGATACGTTGTGTTAATTATGAATACAGAATTGTAGTAGATCATGATCATAAAGAAAGAGAAGAAAGAGGGTAGACAGATTTGTCTGCTCGTAACAATTTAATTTCCATCCACCCGCATACTCCAGTCAACCCGCGATCATGGCGCTTGCAACAGCGTCGAAATATCCGGAGCTCAACATAAAAAATAATCACGGAAGATATCCCGTAAGTGACAATATAAGTTTAGTTTTAAACCGTGAAAGCCTAAACCAGTGATCATGATCATACATAGCAAAATGACCATGATTGATTATAAATAAATAAAATAAATATCGCTGGACATCACACAGCACCATCTAGTGCCACACTAAGCAAGGCTTGTGTCGTGGACACTAGATAGTTGATATACTACATTATATACATTTTTATTTGTAAATATATACATATTATACATATAAACATCCATGACTCGGGAACAAATTTGAATGTCCATGCTCATCACATAAATATTTGCTCCTACCGGGATTCGAACCCGGGACCCTAAGAACGTAAGGCAGCTACCACTGCGCCATTCGGGTCGTAAATGGATTAGGTTTACAGATCGCTACAGATATACTAGTTGATGGATTGGTAGATAATGTACATTAAGATGCTGATTAAACGTGTTTTCATATTTTCATGCTCGGCTCAGTATTTTCAAAACGCCTTTATGTGAAATAATGAGATAATCGCTATCTCATTCTTTTACGTAAAGGAAGTCAGGTCACGAGCTATATTCCGAGCCGTATTCTATTACATTGGAAGGACTTAAACTTGCGATTGGACCACTCGCTTTAGTTAGCTGCAATTCTAAGTGGAAAGAGAAAAAATGCAAAAAAAATGGTGATCTGTGCATGTTATTGCAACTTCACTCTTAAAGAACTGCCTTTATACAGAATACTTTACTATAATGCAAAGTGATATAACATCTGCTATTAATGATGGTGATAAAGTAAAAAATGACATGAGTAGTGAAAAATACTGAACGATTAGAAAGGGATTTCCTCTCGGCACGCTCGGCTCAAGAACCAACATCACTCACACAAACGAAATTGAACTTAATAAGCACGATACAAAAACATACGTTTCATTTCGTATAGGGGTTCAGATATACCAACTAGACACGTTCTGACAATCAGATCTTTCTTATGAACGTACAACGACGTCCTTATTGAGGCGACAGATGCTCGCATCAAGACATTCGGATCCAAAAGACTTCAAAGTTCGTAAAATATTTTGCGAGGATTACCGAGATACCTATATTTTCTTGGTGGTTGCTTATATTAGTTTGTAGCCCTACATTTAGAGCACTGCATTGAATTGTAATTGACTCATAATAATGAAGCGGCACTACAAAAAGGACTACGTCAATACAGAGTGTAAACAACCTCATCACGAAGCCGTCAAGCAAGCAATATGTACATCAAACTAAGTAACTTTACGCAAAAATTATTGCTGACTACCACTTTTTTTTTAGTGGTCATCAAAGCCGCGTGTGAAAAAAGCTTATGGTGTAGTGCCGCAGGCAAGGTTCCACGTGAACGCTCATATACCGTCGTGGTCTTTCCCACCATTGGTCACGTTATTTTTCGCTTAAATCATGCCGAGGCGCTGACCCACGCCCCCTTATAGTTTAGGCCTATTAAATGAAAGCGTCAATGTTTGGCGCGCAAAATAACAATAATTCTCGATTAGCGTGTGTCGTCAATGCACTCGGTCGATCGGCATTGACTTTCATTCTTTATACAAAGTCAACGGAGCGGGGCTAGATAGCGTTTCTATGTTGCGAGTGCAAGCAAAAATTAGCTTTGGAGTGATCAGGCGGGAGTGTTCACGATAGTACGTGCCTGCGTCTGTGTGCTAAGTAAACTATTCCACTTATTGTATTTGCCATTCGACGATGAATTTAATTTAATATTCTAAATATTAATTTCATTCCTGCTGGACAGAAAATTAAAAATAGCAAACAATAAATAAATAGCTTCGTTCATTTAGATTTTCCAAGAAAAACAGAAAGCCGATTTTATAAAATGTAAAGAGGTAAGCAGCATTTTATAAATAGCCAGTTTACAATTAATTAAAGTTTTCCAAGAAATATCCACTTGCAAAGTCGACACCATCATCCTGCCTACAGATTCCCCGGAAATTTTAAATTTATTCGATAACGGAGGCCGGCTATCTTTTAATTTTAGCCTTCAATAGTATTTCGAAGGCTTCTGCAAACCGATAGCTGCAGTCGATACAGACTGCTGACAGAAAGATGCCTTTATAATTAAAGTTTTCGACCTCGACGTCACTCTACAACTGCAGTGTCACTTCTGTGATCAAGTTCTATGAAATCATTTTTCAAAAAAAAAAACAGCCTCTGCATTGGAATGCTGTGTGCAGTCGCCTCTCGGCCGCAGCAACAGTCGGTACTATCGCAGTATACGGATTCATTTCAACTGCTTTGCTTGTACAGTGGTCGCAATAGCGACTCCTGAGCATAATGAGGGTTCGATTCTCGGGTCGAGCTAATTGTTATTGGGTTTCACCATGAGGAATTTATCAGTAGCAGCCATTGAGTCAGGATTTGTGTCCGGTGGATGGCAATAGGCGCGCCCCTATTACATGGGACTTAAACATAACTGGCCAAAAGTGGATGTTCTATTAGGTACGCCTCTGCCGTAGTCTTCAGGAATTGCAGGCGTGATGTGATGTTATGTGTGAATAGAAAAAAGTAGGTATTATTGCGGTCAGCTATTGCGATTGGGCGGCACTGCCGCTACGGTCTGCAGTCTGCCGTCGGCTACGGAAATGTACCTTATTAAGAATTTACAATTTCTACAAAATAATTTCTACATGAAAAGAAGTTACGCCTCAGGCTCTGAGTACTTTTTTGCGCCGTTTTCTATGAAGGCTCTCAGCAAAAATTCCGAAACTTTTTAACGTCTGCAACTAAAAGATAATTCTCGGGCCCTGTCTTTTCATTATAACTCATTAAAATTCATAGAATATGATTAAATCTTTAGTTTTATACTTGTTTGAAATTTTTAATACAACTTTACTAAGCCTTTGTTGACTGCAGTTAATCTTATGCCATCAAAACTTCTTTCACTTTGTAGTTTTTAGATTATGGACGTTTTTTCTTGAGGTGTTGAATGTTTGGAAAAACTGGTACAGTCTTGGCTTTAATACCTGCACGCATGTTTACGAAAATGACATGTATGTAACGGTCATGCTACAATAGCTGAATACATTCAGCCGCTTGATACACAAGAAACCTATAAGCGAAGCAATAGTCGAGAACAAGATGTTGACCGGTATCGTTTAATTTAGCTTGTTGCAATACTAAGAAGCAAAAAAACGGGAGTTGGATATGTCAGCGTCACATTGTAAAAAGATAGATTGTTATCTAACTAGCTAGTGAGATTATAAACTATCGAAATATTGTCATCTAAATACACTGCTTACAAAATCGTTAGACAAATTACAATCTAACAGTTTTGACAATTTACGGTGACAGATACACATTATACAATATCGACCAAACTCTTCAAGCCCTAAACAACACCACACTATAGAGGTCAAACTTTTGTTGTTCAACCTCGCCGACGTGACGACTTCTACTAAAACGACAGCTACAAAAAGGAAACAGAAGATCACAAAACTAGACAATAGAAAGATAAATCTTACATCTATTCAGTAGCAACCGTTTACTGCAAAGTCACGTTTGCTGGTTACTGCTACATAGAGGGACTTGTATCATTTTGGATGCCATCCAAATTCGTGACGGGGGCAACCCTGAACGGATTATATTATTCAAAGTGACAAACAAACCGATGGGGGCATTTTATATTGGTTTTTGGGGGGAAGAGGGGGTGGAGATAGTTTTTGCTGTTTGGTAAAAAGATCTTTAATGGCTACATGGTAATGTTATTCAGTTTTTCAGAGACACTCCGGAAAAGCTTTTCAAATTTTACATAAGCAATTTTTGAAAAGTTTCATTATAATAATAATAATGTATTTATTTGCTCAAACAACAAAGATCCACGTGTTAGTAACCAAAAACTTATAGAACTATGTTAGTGTATAATATAATTACTCCCCTAAACATGCAACCGCTTTATTTTCTCTGGTGGTCAATGTTTTCAATCCATTGTGTTTTTGAAATCATGGACACTCATTTAAGCAAGATGATTGTGCTGTCCAAAACCTGTCTAATTTGTCCTAGGTGTCCTTTTAACTCTATCTTTGAGAACAAGATGAGTACTGATCATTTTTATATGCAAATAACAGTGTGGTAAGTATATCTACAATGTTGTACATGCTTCCTGTCACAAAGACAATGGTTCCAGTAGATATTGAGCGGTTGCTGGGTGGACTTTTTTTTTTACGATTGGAAATCATCAAATGACTTCTCCCACTCTGGGCGGAGCGGGAGGGAGTGTCAGACTCTTACTGACTAAAACCCATCCATGTTCCTTCCTCGCCCTTTATGTTCCGGGGCCGCGGTATCTCTTTCAAACAGGCCCGCAACCCCGGCAGGTGCTGGGTGGACTTCACATAGTAAAAGTTATGTCTTACGGCGACTAGAGGGGCTAAACGCGAGCTATATATTGCCTGAAAGTATATGATTCATTGCAACAAACAAATACAAAAAAATAAAATATAATATCGCTGGACATTAACACACAGGGCCACCTAGTGCCACACTAAGCAAAGCTTGTGTCGTGGCCACTAGATAGTTGATATACTACATATATACTTTTTTGTTTGTAAATACATACTTATTATACATATAAACATCCATGACACGGAAACAAATGTCCATGCTTATCACACAATCATTTGCTCCTACCGGGATTCGAACCCAGGACCCTAAGAACGTAAGGCAGCGTCACTACCACTACGCCAATCGGGTCGTAATCATGTTTTGTGGTAGAACTCATTGTAACGCAGTATGGGGGTCGTGGAGGTGTTAAAAGTTATAATCTTACAAAAAAAACTAGTATTTAAAAAAAAACTTGTCAAAAAGTTGTGACTTTGACCCCCCATATCTCCGTAACTAGAAGGTTCCCAGGTATGGTGTATACCAAAAAAATGATCGCAGTGATGGGGAGAAGAAGTGCCTTTCGGCTTCGTGAAGAGGTGTTTTACACCCTTTATACAGGGTGAATTTTAATTAATGCGACAAAATGAAATTGGAGCTTCAGTTACAGTAACATAGTAATTATAAACTGTTTTTTCTACAATCTAAATCGTTAAAAAAAAATGCGCGATTATCGTTTTCAAAAGGTCCATTGATGTTATTATCTTTATTTAAGTACGAATTATCGGTATTCTAGTAATATGCGAAATAAATAAGAAAAATTAAGGCAAAATTAGGTAAATGACCGCTATATTGAGCACAGCGATGAGTTGGCAAGATTTTTGATACTTTTATTATTTTAACGGTTTTCGTAAAACTGATCAATTATTTTTTAATTTTATATTTTATACATTTTCTTGACAACACGTATTATTGTATATTTTAATTTGTCGCATCTATTCAATTTCACCCTGTATTGCCTGAAAGTATATGATTCACTGCAACAAACAAATACAAAAAAAAAACTCGCTAAAAGTAATAATTAAATTGATGTTAGTACTCACAATTAACATTAAGTATGATTCTCTTGCTGACAGCGGGCGGCACGTCGTTGGCCGCGATGCACAGGAACGCTCCCATTTGTCGCCGATCCACGCGCCACAGAGGGAGGGAACTGCCTGTGTAGCTCTCCACTAGACAACAAGAGAAAAAACTATTTTAAACAATAATCAACCAATACGACAAGAACGTTATAACAACTGAGCATCCGACTGCGGGACAAACACTGAAAAGCTGCAAAAAAGTACATTTGAAATCAAATAATAGTTGCAATCAGGCAATACCCATCTTAGGGCTGCGGGACTGTTCGAAAGAGGTACCGCGGCCCCAGAACGTAAAGGGCGAGGTAGGAACATGGATGGGTTATTGTCAGTAAAAGTCTGACACTCCCCCTTCTGCTCCGCCCAGAGTGGGAGAAGTCATTTCACGATTTCCCATCCAAAAAAAAAAGGCAATACGGCATCTATGAATACTAATAATACAGAGGATATATTTGTATTTTTGTATGTTTGTACCGAATAAACTCAAAAACTACTGGACCGATTTGAAACATTTTTTCAACGTTGTGAAGCTGCACTATCTCCGGGTAACATAGGCTATTTTAAAACCCTATATTTCTACCAGAACGAGAACCACACGGGTGAAACCGCGTGACTTCCACTAGTTTCAATATAAAATTGTAGAATGCAATGGGTCCCGCCAACATAACAACTTGCAATTTTATTTTATTTCAAAATTGTTTATTTTGTGCTTTCAGTGTCTTGGGCATCGTCATCAGCACCTTTAAGCACTAATTATCAGATCATATAGATCTTTGGCAGTTGTGACAGGTAGTCAATTCCCTTACTACGATAAGGCCCCTTGGCCTTATCGTATTATCCAGTAACGGAGGTCCTGTGGTAACGGAGGTCAGATAGGTAGTCGGTATTTGTAAACTACTGATAATTTGCTGTGTCTTGGTAAGACTGGATGCCGATAAGCAAGGCTGATGATGATAAATCAGATTAGGTATAGTATAAAAACCTCTTAACGAAGCCGAAAGGCACATGTTTTCCCTTTCATTGCGATGTTTTTTTTGTTCTACACCATACCTGGGAACCTTCTAGTTACGGAGATATTGGGACTCAAAGTTTATGCAAACGTTTTTTTTTTTTTAATACACGTTCAGAATCAGAATCAGAATCAGAATTATTTATTTGTTAAACATAGGTATACATTAAAGATCTTATAAATGCTCTATGCTCTTGCTATGTTACGTACGTATGTATGTACGTTTATGATTTATTTTTTTTCCTGCACAACCCCCGTACTATTTAACCCATCCATTTGCACAATATTTTGAGTGCGTCACATTGAGTTCTACCACAAAACATGATCTTTCACCCCAAAAAAAAAGTCGTTTCCCAGCAATAATTTTTGCGTAAAGTTACTGAGTTTGATATACAAAATGCTTGGTTGACGGCTTCGTGATGAGTCTGTTAACACCCTGTAGATAACAACTGCATCCAATGCTATTTCCACGCTAATCCAAATTACACCCTAACGTCTACCTCTACAGAATCGTAAATCATAATAGCCAAGCTAGAGGAAAGACCTATATTCAGTAATGGAGGCTTACCGTTTATAACCTCAGCGGAAGTCGTAACAGTTAACTAGGGGAAATAACTGTGGTTATGAAACCGTTGCTAATTCTCTCACTGCCTACGTTACGGTTACAAGTTTAGTATTGTTATGGTTTTAAAGCTTGTTGCTTTGATAAATATATGTAACTTAGTTAGGGAATTAGGTGTTATTGAGTAGGTACTAGGGTAAAGGCTTTTTTTTTTTGGGATGGGAAATCATCAAATGACTTCTCCCACTCTGGGCGGAGCGAGAGGGAGTGTCAGACTCTTACTGACTAAAATCCATCCATGTTCCTTCCTCGCCCTTTATGTTCCGGGGAGAGAGAGTAAAGAGTGGATTTTCGGTGGCCCAGTGGTGGCGGCCCGTATGTCAGACGAACAGTATTAAGTAAGTCGTGGGTTCAAACTCAGACAGGCGCATTACTTTGTGTTATTTATTTCATTACCACTGCTCTCAAAAACGGTGAAGGAAAATATCGTGAGGAAACCGGCATGACCTCAAAAATTCGAAGACATTTGTGATATCTACCACACTGGGCCTGCGTGGTGGAATTTAGCCCCTTTCAAGTGGAGGCCTGTTTCCTAGCTAGGCTGATGTTGATCATAATGAACAGCGAATATATACAGAAACAAAAGAATGTGTCCCTAAAATATACAGAAACAAAAAAATAAAAACTTTTTGCAAAAAATTAAACCGACTTCAAAAAAAAAACAAAAAGTGAAAAATAACTTTGGCTTCTGAAGTCGGTGACCTTTGTTTCATTGCTTTAGTTTTTTTGTCACCGACTTCAGAAGCTAAAGTTATTTTTCACTTTTTTGTTTTTTTTTTTGAAGTCGGTTTTATTTTTTGCAAAAAAGTTTTTATTTTTCACTTTTTAGTGGTTCACATGTGCTTGACATACATGAAAAGTGCATACCGTTACAATTACAACAAGCCCAAACACGACTAGGGTACATTGTTTCATTATGGAGTTCCGTGACTCTTGGCTTCATCATCAGATCTGATGGTAGAATGGTTCTTATCAAACGCAAATGCTTCACTTGTTGTAGAAAATACCAAAATCGCAACACGTTTTCATATAAAATTTGAAGAGTTCCCTCGATTTCGCCAAGATTCCATCATCAGATCCCGATTTGGTGGCTATGGGACTATTTGGGAAGAATATACTTTCCAACAAAAAAAAAAAAAATCCAAATCGGTTGGCAAGCGACGGAGTTATGCCCGTTAACAAGCCCAAACACGACTAGGGTACATTGTTTCATTATGGAGTTCCGTGACTCTTGGCTTCATCATCAGATCTGATGGTAGAATGGTTCTTATCAAACGCAAATGCTTCACTTGTTGTAGAAAATACCAAAATCGCAACACGTTTTCATATAAAATTTGAAGAGTTAACATACCTAACTGTCGAAATATGGGTATACTGTACACATCTGCGTACCCCCTCAGAGCATACAGGCGTGATGTTATGTTATGGTGTTGTGTAAACAATAAACATCCAAGCGATTGCAGCAATCACGACAGATTTGCTGTCTATTATTGAAGAGTTCCGTTCCATATCTCCGAAGTTCGTGATCAGATCATGACAATATTTCTATGGGACCAACTTGGAAGTATACCCTTTCAAACAAAAAAAGAATTTTTCAAATCGGTTCAGGCGTCTTCGAGTAATCGGTGAACATACATAAAAAAAAAAAAATACATACAGTCGAATAGAGAACCTCCTCCTTTTTGGAAGTCGGTTAAAAAGGTGAGTGGATTTTCAAGTTTGGATTCGTCATCCTTCAAGAAAAATACTATAAAAACCTTTATTTTATTTACTCAAGTGTCAGCGCTATTTACTTTCTCACACCTGCTCCATATATGTCACGTATTACCACTAAAAGCCTTCCTTGATGATCAATATAACAGTAATTATCACCACGGTAGCGTTAGCTATACCAATAATTTAAGTAGGTTACACGCAACCGTATACCGTCGGCTCTGAAAGCTCATGAATGCATAGAAAAACAGAAAAATATTATTATAAATAGAAGAAAATTTATTTTTCCTTTTAAGTTCAACCTTAGTAAAACGATATAAGAGAAATTATTGTTGACAGGTATGCCGTGAATGTGGTTCGTTGCTATTTTATATTGTAACTAGCTGTTGCCTGCGGCTTCGCTCGCGTTAAGAAGTATTATTATAATTAGGTACAGTTTTTGCGGGTTTACTTTTTCTTCAATCAGTAGAAAATCTCAAAAGATTTTTACAAACTTTCATCTCTTATTTTATACCCTTTGGGGTGGAATTTATCAAAATTCTTTCTTAGGGGATGCCTACGTCATAGTAGCTTTATGCATGCAAAGTCACAGCCCGGTCGGTTTAAAATTTACAAAGATTCGTCCCCTATTTTTACCCCTTAGGGGTAGCATTTATCAAAATCCTTTCTTAAGGGATGCCTACGTCATAGTAGCTTTAAGCATGCAAATTCTCACCCCGATCGATTTAAAATTGACAAAGTACGTTGACCTATTGTATCCCCTTTTTTTTTTTTTTTAAGGATGGGAAATCATCAAATGACCCCCCCCCACTCTGGGCGGAGCCCAGTTAGACTCTTACTGACTAAAAACCATCCATGTTCCTTCCTCGCGTTTTACGTTCCGGGGCCGCGGTATCTCTTTCGAACAGGCCCGCAACCCCGGCAGGCTTCGGCCCTTGCGGGCCCCTCTCCTTTTGCTGACATCTCTTTGAGGCGCGCGTGGAACACGAACGCGCCGTCGACACGGCCTGTCGTCGTCGTTAGACGGCCGGACGGCTAGCTAGCCCATAGCCAGCCGTCCACAAGCCCGCATCTACGGTGGATTGTATCCCCTTAAGGATAGAATTTATCAAAATCCTTTCTTAAGGGATGCCTACGTCATAGTAGCTTTATGCATACAAGGTCTCAGCCCGATTGGCTAAAAATTGACAAAGTTTCATACAAACTTTCATCCCCTATTTTATCCCCTTAGAAGTGGAATTTATCAAAATACATTTTTAAAAGATGTCTACGTCATAGTAGCTTTATACATGCAAAGTCTCAGCCCGACCAGTTTAAAATTGACAAAGTTTCATACAAACTTTCTTCCCCTATTTTATCCCTTTGGGGGTAGAATTGATCAAAATACTTTCTTAGCTGATACTTTTTTTGCGGATGCCTACGTCATAACATCTACCTGCATGCCAAATTTCAGCCTGGTTCGTCCAGTGGTTTGGGCTGTGCGTTGATAGATCACTATGTCAGTCAGTCAGTCAGTCAGTCAGTCACCTTTGAGTTATATATGTCACTGTAAAATTGTCAAATACGTTATATTGTAATATCTCTAGCGATATTGTAAAGTCTCGAATTATTGTCAAATGAACATACTGCTTACAACAAAACGCATTATTTTTCGTGAAATGCATGCGATGGTAGTCAACTTACGCGGTGTGGAGGTAAGGAGGGGTCCCCCTTGCCCAGTGGCACAACTCTCATGAAAAGATAATGCACCATTCCTGAGAAATACCGATTAATATAACATAACCTTAAAACACTTTATATTCCCCCTAAAAAGCGTAGTCGACGGAGCCCCGCTTCGCGGGGCCCCTGTTTCCGAGTGCAGGGTTTAAAGGAACCTAACTAACGTAACGGGGGGATGCCCCAAGTCCCGATTATGGGGGCAGAGATACTTCCGTATGTTCAGTTGACAATAATTCGAGACATTACAATATCGCGAGAAAAAACACGTTATATTGTAATATAACGTGTTTTACAATTTTACGGTGACATATATATTTAGATAGAAGAAGATAGATAAAGTAAACTAACTGTTTTTATTATTAAAACATTCTAAGAATTCAACGTGACAATGCTGCCGGTCTCCTGGGCACTTTTCCGCATGGCAGTGATGTCAAGGAGTCGAGGAGCCCCCTGTTGTTCATTTAGTTAGTTTATTCATTATAACTAAACAAGTCCCTTTTTTGGTTTTAATTATCATTTCAGCCGAAAGACGTCCACTGGTGGACATAACCCCCCCCCCCCAAGTGGACGGTCACGAGTGACTCGCATCCAATTATTTTATAAGTAGCTTTAATTCACTAAGAATTGGTATTCTAGATCCGGCAATTCCATAAATTGCCATAAATATTTGATTTTTAACGACGTAAATAAACTGTCCTGAGTAAAAGTCCTGAATTCTCCTGCACTTTTACGATAGAATTTATGATCCTCACCCGCATTCCAGTTAAACCTCATTACTGACTTCCAGGAAACTTATGTATACAAAGGTTTATTGACAATAGTTCACAGATCTATTATCAAGTTGAATGACAGTCAATACAGTGGGTTCCATTGAATTCTATATTGAATGATAACTGTCAATTGACGTTTCACGCCTGTTAACGCTCGATATTTAAAATTTTATTTAGAACGAATTTTTTTTTTCTTTTTCTATTTTTTTTTATTGAAAACTCCTCTTTCTAAACTTTATTTTTCGCGTAATTATTGCCTAACCTGGTGACACAGTTTTTATATCACCCATGGGCCTTTTACTTGGCTTTACACGTCGGTCGTAGAGAAATATTTCTCAAGCATACTGGTTTGGTTTCCTCAGGATGTGTTCCTCCTCTAAAGTAAGTGATAATTATACAATACGCACATGAATCATGAATTCGAAAAATCAGAGGTACGTCTCGAGTTCGTACTCGAGACATACAGGGTGTATTTCACCTCATCACTATCAATCTAAGTAACTTTACGCAAAAATATTGCTGGGAAACAACTTTTTTTTTTAGGTTATAAATCATGTTTTGTGGTATAACTCAATGTAACACACTCAAAACATTGTGCGGATGGATGGATTAATTAGTACAGAGGTCGTAGAGATATTTAAAGTAAAAATCATGCGATAAAAAGTGGTATTTAAAAAAAAGCTTGTCAAAATCTTGCAACTTTGACCCCCAATATCTCCGTAACTAGAAGGTTCCCAGGTATAGTGTAGAACAAAAAAAATATCAGAATGACGAGTAGAACAAGTGCCTTTCGTATTCGTTAAGAGGTGTTTTACACCCTTTATATCTCAACATGAATGATGTAACCAAGATATTGTAACAACATTTTGATTTAAAAGAGTGTCCATGAAGTTTCTAGCCCATTCTTCTCCATAGAGAACTACGCTCCGAAAACGTGCAACTACAGTACTTTCAGCAAATTATTATGCCTTGTGACTGTAGCTTAGCTTTTTTATTGTTGTTTCTTTTTTTAATTCAAAAGTGCCGATATGGTCTAATTGAACTAAATGCTTTGAGTTTGAGCTTGGCACCTATGACTTGGCAGTCCAACGGTCACACTAGTAGTAATCTCTGGTTCTTCTTCTTCTTCTGCTTCTTGACGTTATTATAACGTCAATCATGACTGTAAAATATGCGCTATTAACAACACTAGTTGACTCGCCAACGCGCCACCGCACTGGCCAACAGTCTGACAACGACTGACTGCCCCACCTATTTTTTTTTTTTGGGTAGGTCTTCTCGCAGTTCAGTCTGAGAAGACTGGCTTCTGCTTAATCAGGCAAGTCCTGTGGATGCCTTGAATTTAAGCCCTCCAGCCAGAGCAACAATAACTAACAATCTAAGCGACCACTCACTAAGGGCACCCCCTGTGGGGTACGAACCTCGGCTTAGGGCGTCGCTGGGGGCAGCATAGGGACAGGCTGGATCTGGTTGTCATTAATTAGGGTCTGACTTATAACTACAGGTTCAGTTTCGCGGGCTGGCTCGAGCAAAGGTCGGGGGGGGAATTGAACGGGAATTTCGCGTCGGACCTCTGCGGCGAGGTCGGTATGTTCTCGGTCTGTATTTGTACATTCTACGAACTGGACTGGTATCTTTCCTACTCTCTTGTAGAAGGGTAACAGGGTCGTCGGGGATGGCTAGAGTGTGACGTGGACGTCCACGTCACACTCAGTCCGACGTCGGACTGAACTGATACGCGATGGGTCGTATCGGGCGGCCGTTGCGATTAGGGGGTTCCTATGCTTGATAGCAGTATCAAAGTAACGCTTCGCAAGGCGTTTCATGAACTGCTGGACGGTAGGGATCCTAAGGTCTACGTGTAGACTGTCATTACGGACTTAAGGGGGGGGACCGGTGAGTTTATGGAGGAATCGGTTCTGACTGCCCCACCACTCGGACCGGTACTTATAACCGAGCGAGGTGCGCGCCCGAGGCAACGTCATAATACTGTAATCAGTTTGTTGTGTGATATCTACATACACTACTACGACGATAATATCATGATTGACAATCGAACCCAGGACAACACACTCAGCAATAGCGTTCTCAACAACAAACATTAAAAGTCAATTTAATCACAGATAAATAACCCTATTCATAGGCTCTACTACCCTCAAATCTTATTTACATAACCTACCCCTGACACGACACATAAATGGAGAACAAACATTTTAGTATTCCAACAAATAGGTTCCTCATAAAACATAACGTTTATTTTAGACTTAGCCAAAGTAAACGAAGGGAAATGACTTAATATACTGTTAGGTGGCTCGCGTGACTAGGACAATAACATAACATCACGCCTGAAATATCTGAATGGTCAGACAGAGGTGTACCTAATAATACACCCACATTTCGCCAGTTATGTTTAAGTCCCATGTGGGTGATCCTATTCCCATCATCCATCCAGCGTAGCCTTTTTCCAACAACATTGGGGTTAACTTCCAGTCTAACTGGATGCAGCTGAATACCAGTATTTTACATGGAGCGACTGTCTATCTCTATAAGGGGTGTAAAACACCTCTTAACGAAGCCGAAAGGCACTTGTTCTCCCCGTTATTGAGATCATTTATTTGTTTTACGTCATATCTGAGAACCTTCTAGTTATGGAGATGTAAGGGGTCAAAGTTGGGGTGCGATGCCAGAAGTCCTCCACGTGTGCTCGGCAGCTGCTGGTTCCTCTCGATACGTCTGGAGGAAACAGCAGCCGCTGGGCCGGTGCACCCTGGGCGCGGCAGTGTCCTTCCTCTTGGAATGAGAAGAAATTCTCATCCCTTGGGATTGGCACTGCCGCGGCTAATGAGTCTGGCAACAGTGTGGGGTCCTACACGGACCAACGGTGGATTCCTCGGCGTACCCTCTGTTAAGCAGAGGGCACAGCGGAGGAGTGTGTTACGGCGGGCTCGGTGTGCACTTACCCTGCCGCCGAGCAGACAGAGAAGGATGCGTCCTTCTCTGTCACCGTTGATCTCGTAATCCCGTATCGGAGTGCCGTGGATCAAGTCTCGCGACTCCGAGTCCTTTTGGACAGGGACCGAGGGTCTTGGCTTAACCGCCCGGACTGCGAGGTAGAAAACCTCTATAAAAAGTTACCCCGAATCCCAAGCGGCGACGCAGCGCGAGGGGATGTATGGCTGACGGGTGTGCCTTTTGGACGAATCAGTCGCTACTGCTAATCCTCGCTGGGGTACCTGCAGACCCCCTGGCGAGTAATAAAAACTAAGAAGCTGCCCTTCTAGGTACAGGGGTCTCTGCCTAGTTAGGAGTATATTTCCCCCATACTCGTGGGTTCAAATATGGATGACAAAAAACAAACCAAAACCGCCGGAAACGGCAACAACGAAGAGGAGAAGAGTAATGTGGCGTCGGAGTCCGACGCCACATTAAGTGAGATGAGTGTCGCGGGAGCCTCGGTGAGCTCCCGCTGCGAGAAGGCAGGGACCGCTGCGGAAACTAGCAAGTTTTTCCGTAAGCGGTCCAGGAAGGATGGCGACCAGTCGTCGTCCTCTGAGGACGAGCGGATAGCCTCTGCTCGCAAGATCCCCACCAGCAAGCGCGGGGGGATCCGAGGCAAGAGAGCGCTCTCTGCCTCCGAGAGGTCAGCGCGACTGGCCGAGGAGGGGCGCCACCCGGGCTTGACAGCTCGCGGGTCTGGCGACGAGGCTGGTGCACCTGGCAGCTCCGAGGAGGAGCGTAAGGCCAGGTTTACAAAAGAGGTGGAAGCCGCCTTAAAGAGTGTGGCCGTAAAGGTAAAAGTTTCCTCGAAACTTAAGGCCATACCTGCGGCTCTCACCTCAATTATGGCGGCAGTGGCCAACTTCAGGGGGCCTTCCTCTCCTCCATCACAGGGGGACGAGGTGGTCAAGTTGCGGGCGGACATGGCCACGCTGGCGGCGGATATGGAGCTTCTCCGGAAGGAGAACTCCAAGCTCCAGGCGGACTTGGCCAGTCTGAGGAAGCCTGGCCCCCGCGTGGCTCCTGAAAGTGGAGGGGCCCCAGCACAGAGGGGAAGCCAACCTGTGCCGGTGGAGAACCAGGTCCTGGACCTGGTTCGAAAGGAGCTGGCTTCCTTCCAGGCGCGGTTCTCCGTCCTGGAGGGAATTGTTCTGCGCCCTCCCTTGGGCGCGAACAAGGCGGTCGCGGGCACGAGCAGAGTCTCGTACGCGGCTGCCGCATCTGCTCCGGGGCCATCCAGTCGGCCCCCCGGCGTGGCTGCGTTGCCTCCCCCGCCCCCTGTAAAGCCGACTCCGGCCAAACAGGTGGCGGCACCGGCTGGGCAAAAGAAGGCGGCCCAAAAGAAAAAGAAGGGCAAGGCAGCGGCACAGACAGCAGCGGTGCCAGCGCCACCGCCAGTGGCGGATGGGCCCACACCCCCTGCACCTCCCACGGCTGAAGCCGAATGGCAAGTGGCCGGGGAGAAGCAGAAGGGGCGAAGGGCGGCCAAAAAGGCCCGCAAACAGGAGCGGCAGCGCCAAAATAAGGCGCGAAAGGTCGCGGCTAGGCTTCGCGCCCCGAAGACCGCCGCTGTAGTGATTACACTACAGCCGGAGGCGGAAAAGAAGGGCGTGACCTACCGCGACCTGCTGGCGAAGGCCAAAGAGACGGTGGATCTCGGGGAGCTCGGGATCACCGGGGGCCTCCGGCTCAGAGTCACCGCAACGGGGGCTCGGATGCTGGAGATCCCCGGAGAAACCAGCGGCTCGTCCGCGGATGCTCTCGCTGAAAAGCTGAGAGCGTCCCTAAACGCGGACGAGGCCCGAGTCTCCAGACCGGTCAGATGCGCTGACCTGCGCGTCATGGGTCTGGAGGACTGTGTCACCGAGGCGGAGTTGGTGGCCGCCGTCGCTAGGTCCGGGGGGTGCTCTGCCGACCAGGTCAAGGCAGGCACCTTTCGTCCGGACCCCGCGGGAATGCAAGCCGTTACGGTGAGCTGCCCCGTGGCGGCGGCGAAAGCCATTGTGGAGGGCCGAAGGCTTTTGGTGGGCTGGGTATCGGCGCAGGTAAAACTGCTCGAGCCCAGACCTCTGAGGTGCTTTCGCTGCCACGTGGGACACCACGTGTCAGTGAAGTGCGCCTCGGAGGTTGACCGCAGCGGTCTCTGTTTCCGCTGCGGTCAGCCTGGCCACGTGTCGGCTGGTTGCAGCGCTGCGCCGCACTGCCCTGCATGTGCGGCGGCCCGCAAGCCGGCCGATCATCGGGCCGGGAGCAAGGCCTGCGCCGCTCCCGCCAAGAGCGGAGCCAAAGGCAGGGGAAGGCCCTCCGCCACCTCCGCCAACGCCACCGTCGCCACTGCCGCTGCCGCGGCCGCCACAGCCGCTGTCGCTGTCGCCGCCGCCAATAATGCCGCTCTGAGCTCGCCTGCGGAGGGGCCCTCACAGGGGTCCCGGGGGGAGGAGGCGATAATGGTCTGTCAATAACGGCGCCATTACGCTTCCTCCAGGCGAACATCAACCACTGCGCCTGTGCTCAGAACCTGTTGCTTCAGAGCATGGCGCAGTGGTTGATCAACATCGCTGTGGTCTCTGAGCCGTACTTTGTCCTGCCCAGGGAAGACTGGGTGGCGGACCTTGACGGCTCAGTGACCATAGTGTCATCGGCCGCCGCCGGTACCCCGACCCTTGAAAATGTCAGGAGGGGTCGGGGGTGCGTAGCAGCACGGTTCGGGGAGATCGTCGTGGTGGGAGTCTACTTCTCCCCGAGCCGAACTCTCGCCGAGTTCCACAACTCTCCGCAGAGTTGAGTGTCGTCGTCGGAAGCCATTCCCTCCCCGTGCTTGTCCTCGGGGACTTCAATGCCAAGAACTTGGCTTGGGGTTCTCGTTGCACAGATGTGCGGGGAAGGATGGTGGAGGACTGGGCCCTGGAGAGGGGCCTGGACGTCCTTAATCGGGGTTCTGTTCCCACGTGTGTGCGGATGCGGGGCGAGTCGGTGGTGGACATCTCGTTCGCTAGCCCCGCTCTGTCGCCGCGTGTCGTTGACTGGCGTGTCATGGAGGGGGTGGAGACATATTCCGACCACCGGTACATCCGGTTTGACGTCTCCGCCCAGTCCTCGAGCGCGCCGGTCCAACAGGCCCCGAGTGGTCCGCGTTGGGCGCTGAAGCAGCTGGACCGGGAGCTCCTCCTGGAAGCCTCGATCGTGCAGGCCTGGGTGACATCACCGGACAGGCCTGCCGACGTTAACACTGAGGCAGAGTGGTTCCAGGGGGCCATGTCTGACATATGTGACGTGGCAATGCCCCGAGTCCGGCCAGGAAGCGCCCGACGCCAGGTGTACTGGTGGTCGCGCGAAATAACGTCTCTGAGGGAGGCGTGTGTCGAAGCGCGGCGCCTGTACGCCAGGCATCGCAGGCTCCGCATCCGCCCGCCGGATGCGGAAGCCATTGAGGCGGAGCTGTACGAGGGATACAGAGCGGCGAAGACCGCCCTCCGGGAGGCTGTCCTGCGGGCCAGGGAACTGGCCCGCTCGGAGATGCTGGAGACTCTCGACAGAGATCCGTGGGGGCGCCCTTACAAGATGGTGCGGAACAAACTCCGCACCTGGGCCCCCCCGCTGACGCAGAGTCTCCGGCCCGACCTCGTGGAGGACGTGGTGAGCGCTCTGTTCCTCTCGCGGGGGGAACATCCGCCCCCGCCTATGGCTCCGCCACCTGCGGTGTCGGACCCAAGCGACGACGACGACACTCCGGAAGTGACTGGGGTAGACCTGAGAGTGGCGGTAGGTAGGCTCAAGGCCAAAAATACCGCCCCGGGACCCGATGGCTTGCCTGGCAAAGCCTGGGTCCTGGCCTCGGATGCGGAGGCTCTCGGGCCCCGACTGAAAGGGTTCTTAAGCGCATGTTTGGAGAGAGGCCAGTTCCCGCTTCGTTGGAAGACGGGGAAACTGGTCCTCATCCAGAAGCCGGGGCGCCCTGCGGACTCTCCGTCCGCATTTCGGCCCATTGTGTTGCTCGACGAGGTGGGCAAGCTCTTTGAGAGAGTCATTGCAAACCGCCTCGCCGAGCACCTTGAGGGGATGGGGCCGAATCTTGCGGAGAACCAGTTTGGTTTCCGCAAGGGGCGCTCTACAGTGGACGCCATCATGCGCGTGAGAGCCCTCACGACGGGGGAAGCGATATCCCGGGGCGGGGTTGTTTTGGCGGTGTCTCTCGACATCGCCAACGCTTTCAACTCCCTGCCCTGGAGCTGCATCAGGGAGGCACTCCGGTATCACCGGGTGCCGACCTACCTCCGTCGTGTGGTCGGGGACTATTTGACGGACAGGGCCGTCATCTACCCCAGTCGCTGCGGAGATTGGAACCGGCGAGAGATGTCGTGCGGTGTCCCACAGGGATCGGTTCTGGGACCGCCCCTGTGGAACATCGGTTACGACTGGGTGCTGCGCGCGGACCTCCCTAGTGGTGTCAGCGTCGTCTGCTACGCAGATGACACCCTGGTGCTGGCACAGGGGAGGTCGCACGAGGCGGCGGCCGAAACTATGACACGCGGGGTTGCGATAGTCGTTGAGAGGATCCGGCAACTGGGTCTCGAGGTGGCATTGCACAAGTCCGAGGCCATGTGCTTTCATGGGCCTCGGAATGCGCCACCGTCGGGATCCACACTGACGGTAGGAGGGGTATCCATCGGCGTCGAGTCGACGTTGAAGTACCTAGGACTCGTCCTCGACAGCCGGTGGAACTTCGTGGAGCATTTCCGACGTTTGGCCCCCAGGCTGGAACGGACAGGGGCTGCCTTCAGGCGGCTCCTGCCCAACCTTGGGGGGCCGAACGCCTCCTGCCGCAGGCTCTACGCGGGAGTCGTGCGGTCCATGGCCCTCTACGGGGCCCCAGTGTGGGCGCGTTCGTTGAAGCGGCGAGCCGCTCACCATTTGAACGCGCCCCAAAAAGTGGTGGCCGTTAAGATGGTCCGTGGGTACCGCACGATCTCTCGCGAGGCGGCGGGCCTGCTTGCCGGATTGCCGCCGTGGGATCTGGAGGCGATAGTCCTCGCGCGCCTGCATGAGTGGCGCGTGGAGGTACTACGCCGGGGGGAAACTCCGCTGCCGCGGCAAATTGCCGCTCAGCGGACTGACCTCCGGCGCGATCTCATGGCGACATGGAGAGAGCGACTGTCGCAACCCCGTGCAGGGCACGCCACGATAGTGGCGGTAAGTCCCCTCTTTGAGGAGTGGCTAGAGAGGCGCCACGGCGTCCTCACCTTCCGCCTGACGCAGGTCCTCACCGGACACGGATGTTTCGGGAGGTACCTGCACCGAATCGGGCGGGAGGAATCGCCCGGGTGTCTCCACTGCGAGGATCGACCGGAGGACACGGTGGAGCACACGGTGGAAGTCTGCCCTGCGTGGGCGGAGCTCCGCCGTGTCCTCGTGGCGGCGATCGGCGGCGGCGACCTCTCGCGTCCGGCCCTGGTTCAATCCATGGTCCGGAGCGAGACGGAATGGGAAGCCGTCGCCTCCTTCTGCGAAGCAGTCATGCTAGCGAAGGAGGTGGCGGAACGAGAGAGGGAGAGATCCTCTCTTCCCGGCCGCCGCGGGAGACGCAACGGGCGTCGGGGGCCACGTGGTGGCTACCGGCCACCGTAGATGCGGGCCTGTGGACGGCTGGCTATGGGCAATAGCTGGCCGTCCGGCCGTCTAACGACGACGACAGGCCGTGTCGACGGCGCGTTCGTGTTCCACGCGCGCCTCAAAGAGTGTCAGCAAAAAGAGAGGGGCCCGCAAGGGCCGAAGCCTGCCGGGGTTGCGGGCCTGTTCGAAAGAGATACCGCGGCCCCGGAACGTAAAAGGCGAGGAAGGAACATGGATGGTTTTTAGTCAGTAAGAGTCTGACACTCCCTCCCGCTCCGCCCAGAGTGGGGGGGGTCATTTGATGATTTCCCATCCTTAAAAAAAAAAATAAAAAAAAAAAAGGGGTCAAAGTTCCTACTTTTCGAAAAGTTTTTTTTTTAATTTAAGTTTTTAATGTACTTAAGCTTTTTACTTAAAATACTTCTACAACCCCCGTATTATTCAATCCAACCATCAACACAATGTTTTTAGTGCGTTACATTGAGTTTTTCCACTAAACGTGATTTATCACCCCAAAAAAAAAGTTGTTTCTTAGCAATCATATTTGCGTAAAGTTACTTAGTTTGATGTACAGAATGCTTGGTTAACGGCTTCATGATGAGGTGGTTTACATCCTGTATATGACCCGGTGTTTAAACCTTTTTTTTTCGGATAGGAAAGCATCAAATGACTTCTCCCACTCTGGGCGGAGCGAGAGGGAGTGCCAGACTTTCACTGACTAAAACCCATCCATGTTCCTTCCTTGCACTTTATATTCCAGGGCCACGGTATCTCTTTCAAACAGACCCGCAGCCCCGGCAGGCGGTGTTTTGAAAAAAACTTGGTAAAGGTTGCGAGAATCAGCTGGATGCAAGTCGCGTACTGGACTGGTCAATGTGGCGGCACTTGGGAGAGGCCTATGTCCAGCTGTGGATGACTTTCGGCTGAAATGATAATGATGACTGCCTATCTGACTTCTACAACCCAGTTAATACTCGGACATACGATACCTTTTGGTAAGACTGGTTCTCAATATTCGGACCACTGACTACCTGTTATTTACCGGGCACAAATCCAAGCTCCAAGACTGTCATTCAAAAAATCCTGCTGGAAAAACCCAAAAATACTTAGTCCTGGGAATCTAACAAACACGACCGAAGGCAAATGACTTAATACACTGTTATATGCCTCGCGTGACTTAGACTAATAATTCCCAAAATATAGCAGAACCATATCGAAGTACGGCCATTAGTTCAAGCTTTGATGTTAAAATGAATATTTATATTTATGCTAAGAAGTGAAAAGTGGACTGTCAAGGTGACTTATTAACCCCATGGTACAATCTGGTTTAGTACGTATACAGGGTGTTAGTTTTAACGACGAACATTATAATTATATTTGGGAAGTGTTGCTGGTACTTAAAAAAATGAAATACTTGGTCAGGCCAACCTTGAAGTAGTTAGTAAAATATAAATGAAAATTGTGTTTTCGTCAATAATGGCTAATATTTCTTTTAAATTTCTAGGTTTGTTCTACCACTATTTTTTAAGTTAGATTGTTCTGTTGATAGGTGACCACATACTGAGTTTCTTCTGAGCCCCGGAAAACAATGTAAGCAGCTCTCGGCTGTCATTTGTACATCTTTGACAGTAGTTATTGGTTTATCGGTGGCCCATAAAATTTGACAATCAGTCTTACCAAGCGGTAGTATTACCCAGTACTAACTGGGTTTTGGAGGTTAGATTAGGCAGTCGCTCCATGTAGAATTATTTTTATTCAGCTGCATCCGGTAAGACTGGAAGCCGACCCAAACATAGTTGAGAAAAAGCTAGGCAGATGATAGATTTCATTGAAGTAACGCCTGATTCTTTAACTTATCATTCTACAACATTTCAGTAACTCTTATAACAGCAGTTCTTTAGGGACCTATAGGGTTACAGGATCACATCAAACTCTTTTACTTTGACATAATCTTTTAACAAGCACCTTAACGCCCCTTTAACGCCCACTACTATCGCCCCAAAGGACTATAAATTCTTTGTTTAACCTAATATGGATCTTTTTCTTTGTACAAATTGAATGCTCATGGTGATCAGAAGTTTGGTTCTTAGACACAAATTCTTGTAAAATAAAATAGTATATTCAATGATAAATGATGTTAATTTTTCAAGTAGGTAGAAGCCTACCTACAGTCAGTCGGTGTTTTGTACCTGACTATACTATTACAATAATCTTCTTGCATGCATCATTATCATCATCTGCCTAACTCTTTTCAAACTATGTCGGGGGTGACTGCCAGTCGGATACTGAAATGGCATCCACAATATTCAGTTGCTAGGTTGTGGAGAAAAAAGCATCTCATTTCATATGATCGAAAATATCTTGCTAATTTATTATACGAGTATGAACTACGAGTACTTTCTTACCATATACTGCTCTGTCTCACTCACAATAAAGACCTACCTCAATTCTTTGGATTTCTAGCGAACTCGTGTGTCTTCCTTCCAGTTCTGACGAAACCTGTAGAGCTGGTCACTCCATCTACTTCATGGCCTGCTGCGACTTTATCTCTATCTGTGTCAGCTATTTTGGCCCATAGTTTGTGTCACATGTTTTGCCTAGTCCCATTTAAGTTAACCAGTATTTTGAGCCTCGTCAACTTTATTTATTTTGGAGCACATTATGTTTCAAACACGATCCAAACAAGAACTACTGAAGTATTATATTTTTCTTTTCTTTTTTTCCTCCAAACCCACGAGGGTTGGACTATTATAACGTTCTTATGACTCTTTACAAACTTCAAAAATATTAACAAAGTTAAAAGGCCTTACTTGAACATGATCTTTTATCAAAGGGTCAAACAATATACAAATGAGTAGATATTTTTCCAAATATAGGTCGTCTATTTCGAAACGCTTATCGAGTCATATCAATAAATCAGTTTGTCGCACTCGCACCTACGCAAGTAATTATAATGTTTTGTTAGGGTGATGGGAAGTTTGTGGTACTTATAAATAAGTACCAAAAATAGGTTTTAATGATCTTTTTGTAGTAAGTATTTTCAATAACGAGACGCACCGCGACGTAGTTGATGTGTGATACGTTCAGATTTTGAGCATCTTGTCTGTTATCAATAGTATCAAGAATTTACATTATTATATTTAGAATTTGGTGTAGAAATCGAGTGGCGTGTTTTCTTTTGCTGTAAAAACTACACTATGTCAGCTCAATGTCAAAGTATTATTACCGCCAACGTGTGGTCGATTGTACCAAGTTATCACCGTTTTAAAGTGGTTTGGATGCATTACGGTACAGACTCTTATTTTCTTAAAGAATATCACGTTTCGGTGGTAGTCGTGGTTTTGAGGATTAAACTTTGTAAATTAAAATAAAGGCATAACAAAATAAAAATAAACCAGCCAGTTGGCTGATCGCACTGTTATGAGGTATTGATTATTTGCTATAAATAGATATCATCTATCATGCATTGCAGAGTTAAGACTTGTTTTATTTTGTGTTCCATAGTTAAATTACAGCGTTTATTTTCTACCTGAACCTAGTTTCTTTCTAAGTTTTTCATAAACTAACTTTTAAATCGTTATTTTTCAAAAGCAATGTAAAGCTGTGAAGTTTGTTTTTAAACTTCGCAATTTGAGCAAATATACACGCAATTTGAGCTTATTTATTAAATAGCTTGGATACAGCTGAACTGCCAGGACCAAATATGCTGCTGCGTCCAGCAACACCAACGACGTTGCTGTATGTGTCCCGACTGCATCACTCCACGAAGGTTGAGGAGATCGTTGAGTACATGAATTTGAAGACTAGCTGGACCTTGAGGGTCGATAGGTTGGAGCCGCGTCACAACACCAACTTCAAGTCGTTTGTGGTGCGAGTTCCGACACAATATCTCGACAAGTTTCTCAAGGACGAGTTTGACCAACAGAGTTTGACCGAAGGGTGTAGTCTACAGACGTTTTCGCGGCAGGCTACATGACGCCGCCACTTCGTGTGTGTTAGTTCTTAGCTTATAAGTTAGATTTTTTATGTGTTAGTATATTTTTATGTTGTGTATTTTATCTATGGGCCTTAAGATGCCTGATATTAAAATAAAATTATTGATTGATTGATTGATAAACAAACTACATTTTAAATCTCATACCCTCTCTTTTGTACGATTTTATAAAAAACTAGCTGACGTCATGCTGTTTCACCCGCGTAGATCCGGTTCCCGCGTACGGAGAATCTAGCCTTACTCAGGGTGAATGTAGCTTTCCAGTTGAGTTTATTCATTACAAACATACACACACAAAAATCTATAGTAATATAATAAAGCAGAAGAGTTTGTTTGTTTGGTTGAACGCGCTAATCTCAGGAACTACATCCTCGAATTGAAAAAATGTTTTTGCGTTGGATAGTCATTTATCGAGGAACGCTAAAGGTTATATAACATCACGCTATGACCAATAGAAGCGGAGCAGCAATAAGAAATGTTGCAAGCGGGAAAAAAACTTCCGTTGATCAGGCGATGCGTTGTGATATCAAAACTTCACATGAACGAAGTCGCGGGCAGAAGCTCTAGTACAAAATAAGTGTGGATTTCTTTACATTTGTTAATCTTATTTTTTTTTTTTTTCTCAGTGTCCCCTGCATTATCAAATAATAAATTTAGCCACAGTTTCACCCGAAAAAATAACGGAACTGAATGAAACAATAATGTTGTGTTCTAACTTAGGTCACATACGAAATCCGTTTAGCCTTGAAAGGGTTCGATTCCCAGGCCAGGGTTATTCCATCAGGAATTTGTGAGTTGGAGCCACGAAATCTGGATTTGCACCCAGTTGATGGTAATAGGCTAGCGCCTTTTTCATGGGACTTGAACATAACTGGCGAAATGTGGGTTTACAATAGGGTAGACAAAAAAAAAATCAAATTAGTTGTCAGGTAGATTATTAAAAATTATTTCACCTTATATTTTTTGTTTTGTTACGTAAATCCAAATTGACGAAGATACGATGCTTTTAAAATTCCCAATACGTCACGCCTTGGTAATATGTTTAGCAAATTCTTATGTCACGAGCCCCTACTCCCGAGTTTTGATGCGTTTTATCTTTGTCAATATTCATTGATTTACAAAAACAAAAAATACGTGTCCATTATTTTTCAATAATCTAACTGACGGACTAAATAGATTTGTATTTCTTTGATACTGTCGTCATTCCTTTTAAATACACCTCTGTATAATTCTTTGGGGATGAGACAAGTAATGTTATGTATTAAAATTAAAGTTCATACACACGTTTTGTCAGTTCCGCTGTTCAACAATGTTTGTACATTGAATATGTTGAGGTTACGTGGTTTCAATACAGTGTGATGTCGTGAATTACCTGTTTTGGTTAGTGCATCACTAACTACCTGTTAACAAGGCTGAACATTGAAAGTTAGTAGCTGTTTATAGTAGACTAATTTAGTTTATAGACATGTTTATATTGGGCTTGGCGAATTTAATTGGATGTGATGCTGTGTTTTGGGTTAAATTGTTTTTACGTACTTTATAAGCAACGTGATAGTATTTATGTTCGTTGAAAATTATTTTATGAGGCTCATTATTATTATCGCTTATTATTGTAAAGATCATTTTAAGAATTTTATTTTTTTAAAGTGATTCATATTATGGTCTGCTAAACCGGCCATTTTAGGCCCGCTGTTAAGCCCACTGGCATACAAGTGGTACGTTGCCTCCTGAATGATATCATGAAATTCTTAATTGCAAAACCTAAAACACTTTGCTTAATCTGGTGATCAACACTAGGACCACATACTTATTGGTGGCGTTAGTGGTCACCAAACCAACAAGGGAGTTACAGAATAACATACCTTGTCTTGTAATACATAAATACGTTTTTCAGACGTATCTTAACATATGCGCAACAATGCGCACCTAAATTATCAAAATAAACGAGCCGAAACCGAGGCCAGAAGCCAGCTTGTTAAGGAAACGTACATACTATACGTAAGGGGACATTATAAATATGTCTGGTTGGGCTTGAGCCGCTACCTCCGCTCATTTCCCACTTTGAATTAAGAACAAGGGCAAGACATAGAGCTAGGAATGTGAAGATGTCTTGAGACGGCGCGGTCCTTTGTTTGTAGGTTTTTTATTAAGCTATTGAAATGTAATGTATCTATGATGTGAATAAATACTGAATGTAACTAGTCAACCCGGTTCATTCGAGATTCCAAAACTTTATTTCTCTTTAAAAAACAAGTCAAAGAGCATTACCTCTCTTCTATACAGTAATATTCTACATATATATGTATGTATGTTATAGGTAAATATTTACAATAGTAGTTTTTTTTTTTTTTTTTAATAATATGTGTATGTATTTGTATGTTATATGTTTATATTAAATAGTCATAGTTTTGTTTTAAGTTTTAATTTAAATTTCCTTGTTTGACTTTTCTACACACTGTGTCTACATTTCTTATCAGACTTTCCTCTCGCAGGTCTGCTGGAAGAAATTTCTTTTGAAATAAGCAGTACCTTTGTGCTCTTCTATGTTAATATATTGTCCTTTTATGTATTTTGTGTGTACATGAATAAATAAATAAATAAATAAATAAAAATCCTTACTTATCTCGCATCCTGAACTTTCTATCAATGGAGTCAATTGTAGAGTTTATATATTATTTTAAATCATTCACATTGACTCGATTTGAAACTTAAATGGATTTTCATTACAATTACAAAAAAAAAAGTTTTTATTTAAAAAAAATGGTAGGTACATAACGCTGATAATATTATACTATACTTTCAAACAATTTTCATCTACGGTTCCCTAAACCTTTCTTTGCACTCGAAAAATCACGAAAACTTAATTAAAAAATCCTTACCCAGCATCAAACTGGCAATCGCCGCAAAAAAATACAAAAAACTTAACAAAATCAGCAATCCGGCTCGAAGGACCAGATTTTGCTCCGTGTACCTATCTAGTATTTTAGACAACCAACGGACCGGGTAATGGGAGCAACACGTTTCCCTTACCTACCAATTTGTTCCGCCACCTGTGCCCGGTTATCCCATACATGTCGAGCTTAATCTTAAGATTAAACTTTAAGATGTAAACAAAGTTATGTTTACACAAATGTTGTGTTTTGAACTGTTCTGTTTCGTGGTGAGATTCAGGATTTGGTTTTGAGTGATGTGTCAAAGGAAGTTGAGATTAAAACTCTTGAACAAAAGTTATATTTACTTACTATTTTCAGTACTAGATTAACTGAAAGGTTACAGGTAAGTATGCCACTTTGTTGGGAATTTCTAATTTGCAGAAGCTTGATATAAGATTAAAATAACCCCGCAAACTAAACAATCCCTCAAATAGTTTAACCTTAAACAAGTTTTGTTTATTCATTAACTAAATCCAGCCGTTTCACCAGTTTTTAACTAACAGAATTTTATGGTTTTCTCTACTAGTCGGGTTCAGCCCTTCACCTTATTTATGAAAAACTCGCTTCGCTCCGATTTTATACGACGACGTTCTAAATAGTAGCCTATGACACTCAGGTATAATATAACGTCCCAAAAGTAAATTATTTTGGGAATCGAATCAGGAATTCCAAATATTACACTGTATATCCAAACTTAAAAAAACAACCTTGGACACATAAAAAAGAAGCATTATAACTTTCTTCTTCTTACCTTTATCAAACTCCCTAGACTGTGGCTTCTTCAGTAGCACAGGCTCATGGTCCTCTCTCCTCCATGTGATCTTTGGAGGCGGATGGCCCGTCGCCTTGCAGGTTAGCGTCGCGTTCTCCAACTCTTGGACTGACACGTCACCTGAGGTCTCGTCGCTCATGATGTCGGGAGGCACTGTGGACAAATACTTGGGGTTATTGACCTGGTAATTTGTGGAACAGTTCTGACTGATCTTGTTTTATTTTGGACTAACTGTCCGATGAGTTTTCTCATCGGCAAAAATTGCACGTCCTATTTGAGCCACATAGTGGGTGACTTTTATAAGTCCTTCCTTAGTGCTCCAGTTTCCATCAGGAATTTCCCAGTAGCAGTCAAGATTACTTAACAGTCTGATTTACGCCCAGCTGATGGCTATAAGCTCGCCCCCTATTATATGGTGAAAAGTGGGTATAGGTACGCCTCTCCGTTCGGGGAGTATTATATAGGCGTAATGTTATTTTTTATTATGTTCCACTTACTAAAGAATAAAATTCTTCTAGGCCGAGCCGTTTATGCTTGGCTTAGATTATAATTAAGTATAAGGTGGCTAAAATATCGTTATCTTAAGTACTTCAGTGAACAAAATTAAAAGTTATTTTTTAAAGAGGCCGAAATTGTATTACCATTTTAAGAGCACTAAAGGGTTTACTAGTCCTAAGTCCAAATCCCTAGACCAACATGAAAACAAAGTTAAGCATTTATATGAACAGCATCGTAACACCTTCAGACCTAGACATAAAAAATGTACGATATAACCTAAAACAAAAAGTGTACCATAAAACGTACGCACGACTTACCGCAAGGGGCTGGCAATTTTTAACGCGAAAACTTTTTGTACCACTGCCGGGGGGTGAACGAAAGCGGAGAGGGGTGCAAAAAGGTGAAGAGGGGCGAAAAAAGGTGAATTTTCACAATATTGTTGTGATTTATCGTACCGCGCACGTTGTAGAAAACTTTTTGGTACTTTAACCGTTTTCGTTCGACGCCGACGATTTGCATTCAACTGAGACTTGAATTTCGTTAAGTTTTGCTTTTATTTATGATTTTGAATCTTTGTTAATGTCGTAAATTCATTTGTTGAGGTTTGTTCTGTTGTGGAATTGAATAAGTTATTGTGGGTGTTATTATTGTTTTACCTACTTGTAGTGTGGGTGGGAGTCGAGCCTTTAACATTTCAAATCTAATTATTGAAAGAATGGAAATAGAAAACGGTTTTAAATATAAACTAACTTCATTACTTCTATTTCCCGCAACCTATACAAGTGTTAATCGACTCTTACATAGTCATGTAAGAGTCGATTCGTCGTCGAGTCGTCTACCTATGGGTGTCAAAATATTCTTATGTCTTCTTCATATACTCTTCCGTCATTGCGATTTTTTTTTGTTCTGGGCCGTACCTCGGTCAAAGTTCCTTGTTTTTTTTTAATTCGGCCATGATCAAAATATTTTATTTCACATAGGGCTAAATGGGCCAAACAATCAATCAATCAATCATTTTATTATCAGGCATCTTAAGGCCCATAGATAAAATACACAAAATAACATAACAACATAAAAATATACGTACACATACGCAAAAAAAACACACACACGCATATACGTCGAAAAAGGAGACACGGTTCGCGTTGGTCGATTCCATGGAGAAGAACCGGCAAGAAACTCCATGGTTTCTTGTTATTTGTTTATTGTTTAATGGGCCCTAAGATGGGCACTGACCATACACCTCCTTCTCCCCGTACTATTCAATACATCCATCCACACAATGTTTTGAGTGCGTTACATTGACGTCCTACCGTAAGAGCGATTTAGCACTACGTCCGATCCGAATTCGATCCAAACCCGGTCCGGAGTAATTGTAGAACTATTTCTATGATAGTTGATGCACTAGATCCGTCATACAATTTTATATTGTAGTGTATTTTCACGGGTACGGATCGGACTCGGATCGGACATAGTGCAAAAACACTTTAAAACATGTTTTTTTTTTCCCGAAAGAAAAAGTCATTTCCCAGCAATCATTTTTGTTAGGTACTTAGGTCCATGTTCACCAAAAAGATGACGAACGATTATCTAAAAACAGCTGTTTAAAACACATTTTTGTATGGGAATATATCACATTGACAGCTGTTTTTAGATAATCAGACTGTTATCTTCTCGGTGAACATGGACCTTAATAACCTAATTTAGAGTAAAGAATGCTTGGTTTGATGGCTTCGTGAAGAGTTTGTTTACACCCTCTAAATTTCTTCATATATTCTAGAATTCTTATTTAAAATCAAAATAACTAAATACAAATTAAGAAATAAATAAACGGGTCAAAGCCAAGCTTCTCATTTTAACCCATTAAGTTCAAACGTCTGACGTTCTTACAAACTTGAAACTTGAAAAAAAAAACTTAATTCGAAACGAAAACGTTTTAACGTAAATCACACTTTCTTCTTGATGCATTTATCAAACAGAACCCTGTCTGCTTTTTAAACTTTCTTATATATTATATAACGTTAATTAGTAAACTGGCATATAAATTACTGAAACGTGCAAAATGTCAAGATTTGGTCACGCCATACTAAATTGGGTCAAATTGATTAATGAAAAATATATTGGTTGAAGTTTCTTTCCAGTTCTTCGTAATTAAAAATAAGAAGCGGTTTTTAAGGAACTAATTAACGAGGGCTATGAATTATTCGTGTTATCTGAAGCTTGGAATAATAAAATTAATTGTTGGTTTTTAGATTGGGCCAGGATGAGACTGGCACTTCGGGTTTCTTGAATTGGGAAATGCTACTTAAAAATTTATTAAGTTTTGATTTTAATATATATATTTAAAAGGCTGTGATTTATGTGTTTGGCTGTGTTTTTTGTCTTTGACAGACGACACAGATAGCAGGTCGAAAGCCGGACAACCAGTTTTACCAAGTGGTATCGTATCACCCACGACGCGACGTGGCGTTGGCGTTGCAGACACCAGCCTTTTTTTTTAGGAAACAGACACCAGCCTGAGATAGAAGTTTAGTTTCTTTGAATTTTTCGTATATTTTCTTATCTGTGTAATTTTTAATAATAAGTTTTAAATACTGATAATTTTGATGTGTTTTATCGAGCTAATAAATGTTTTTCTTTCTTTCTTTATACACTACCCAATATTAACTGGGTTGTGGAGGTCAGATAGGCAGTCGCTCCATGTAAAATACTGGTATTCAGCTGCATCCGGTGATACTGGAAGCTGATTCCAGCATAGTTGGGAAAATGCAAATGAAAGAACATCTTTACCTTATTAACTTAACGCAGTGACAAGCTCTGGTAGGCCGTAGGTCTGGTAGTATGGAGACTTTAATTGAATATGAGACCAGATTGTACTGATTCATAACCGGCTTCCAAAAAAAAGTTAAAATCTCTACACTCATAAGTCAATGACAAAATAGTCAGTAAAACAAACAAAATCACCGACTTCCCAAAGAAAAGTTATTTTTCACGCACGAATATGTGTTTTTATTTTGGAAATCTCTTTGGTTTCCACTGATGTGTCCTAGTCCTACAAGCCAACTCGTTGAAAGAAGGATACGAGGAGAATTTGATTGAAATGGACTTTTACCAACAACATTTAAAATTAATAATGTTCCGTTTTAAACTCTTGAAACTCTATTTAAAGCACAACCATCGATTGGTTCTGCAGTACTCGCTAATGTCGCCGAGGTACTAACTGTCGGTTCGATACGATGTGTTTTCGTATGCAGCACTATTTTTAAACCTTTCGCATTAATATTGTAAGGGCTTCAAGCGGCACGAACGTGGATCGCTTCAATCAATAAATAAATTGAGGGTTTTATTTCCTTCATTGAATTTGTAGGGATTTAATTAGCAGTGGCGTATAGTGATATGGTTTTGGTTGATGTTTTTGATTACGCTGCGGATTATTTAAATCAGAATAAATAGATCAGATACATTCAAAGACTAGGTAATGTCAGATTTATATTTTGGATATTAAAGACTGTATTTAGCACAGCTGAGAATGTTGAGATGGATGTGTGGAGTCATTAAAATGGATAAAGTAAGATAAAAATTTAAGAAGAAGTTTGTATCTTAAACCCACTATGATATTATACAGCATAGAAGGATTTCTGATAAGATTTAGGCTTTCAGGTTTTATGAAATATTTTAATTTATTAAGGCTTAGTTCTTGAAAGGGGTTTAGTGCTTATCTTAACAGTCACTCACTTATTTGCCTTCAATATTTACCGTGTCTCAGAGGTAAAACACAACCGAGTGTTTAGTGGTAAAAGTTAGAAAAGTACGTTGATCACAATAATGGTTCCGACTTAAGAGTTGGTAAATCTTAAGTTTTACCGAAAAATGTTACGGTTTAGCGTAGTTTGTGCTTTTTATAGTAACTTGGCTACAAAGAAACAAACCTAGACCAAAACATAGGTAATCAATAATTGGCTATTTACGTTTTCAAATTACAGTCTCTCGCATATATTTACTGGCCTATTATCTATGTAGGCCAACCTTCAAGGCTCTTCTTTTCAAACGTCTATTATTTACTAGGTAAGCTTGTGTTAGTTGGAAATTAATTCTACATTGTTACGTTAGTGATTGAGGATTAATTAGTTTGGAAATGAAGAAGATTTTTAGATTATTTTATTTTTGAATTGTTTTTAATACGGACACTTTTATCGTACACATCTTGCTACATTGTTCTCACATAATGCACCATCTCAACATGAATGATGTAACCAAGATTTTATAAAAACATTATGATTTAAAAGAGTGTCCATGGAGTTTCTTGCCCGTTCATCTCCATAGAAGTCTACGCTAGGGAATGGGCAACTACAGTACTTTCACAGTTTTATGTCTTGTGACTTGGACACAGCATAGCCTTTCCCTAACTGTATTGGGGTCGGCTTCCAATCTAATGGATGCAGGATGCAGCTGCATACCAGTACTTTACGTGACCGCTATTTGACCATCACATCCCAGTTAAAACCGGGTAATACGATAGTCGTTTTTAAAACTGGTTTTCAGATTGTCGGGCTAGTGACTACCCTTAACGACTGTTAAAGATGTAAAAATAAATGGCAGCTATTGCATTGTTTTATAAATCAATAAAACACACTCCAATTCATTTAAAATTAGCTTTTAAAACGACCAATGCCGTATCTAACGTTAACATTGATCGACAAAACTAACAAGGCTTTTAAATAAACCTCGTTTAATCCCCTGTTCAGAATGTATTAGCAGGGTATGGCAATATGTACACGTGCATTTGAGACCGCCAATCAAAATCCGACAAGAACGATCAACGTTTGATCAACGATCCGTGGTTTCAAATTTTATTTTATGGCAACGTAAGGTGTCCAGAGTTAATGTTTTACATGGGATATTTCCCGCTCACAGAAAGGAGGCCTGTGTCCCAGCAGTGGGAACATTATTAGACTATATTTTGAAAACAAAAATTTGAAGGAAACTAAGGTACGATTTTCATCTGAGGATCTAGTGACGAGTCTGAAGTTTTACTCCATTTTCGATTACTTTTACTAAATATGTTCATGGTTATGGTTAGCAGGTCCATTGGATGAGCATTTATAAGAAAAATATACAATATAACTAATTATGATACCAATATACTATGATGCTAAATTGAAGAAAACTTTAACCAACCTTCTTTGAGCGTACTCATATTTAGTAACTCTTCTGTTTGGTGTTATATTTATGTCTTATTTATTTGCATGTCATATTATTTATATACTACATGTGGAAACTTGTAATTGGTCATATTTTGTTTTAACTATTACTCACTGTCTGTTTAGCTGTAATTTTTCCTAAAATCTAAATAAATAAAAAAAATAAAAAAATAAATGAATACCAATAGCATTGCGATCTTTTTATTCAGTTCATTCTAGCTCCCTCTACAATCAGACAAAGATCTAGCCGAACCAGTCCCAACCCTAATACGAAACGATGGTAACACTACGCTCGCGTCCCAAAATGCTGTATCACTGAGTGCAAAAACTGGTCAATCAATCATTACGGATTTAACTATACAGACTACGGAATTAAACCTTTATTGACGTACGACAGGAGGACGGCAGAATCTTTTTACTACAATTTATTTAAAACTCCATATGTTTCAGCTCAAAGTGTATTTCTAAAAAACAGCTAACTATTTGGGTTTTAAGTAAATGACAAGCTGTTAGTTGTGACAGGGTTAAAAAAGTTTGTTTTATATTGAAGTGAGATAAATATAGTGTGTAATTGGTGTATTGAGTTTATTTGGATCGGATTTTGTGGGAATCCAATTGAGTTTTGTTTGATTAAAGTGATTCTTTGTTGTTAAAAGCATGAAATATAATTGTATTACTTACTAAAAGAAAATATTTGTACCTATAGATTAAACGTAAAAAATAATTCTAATAAACTTCTCAACATTATTTTTGTTGTTACACAGTTGTGAGCAAGAATTAAAATATCCTTTTTTTACATAAAAAAATATTATGCCGTAAAATTGAAAAATAATGTTTGATCGAATTAATTAAATGAAGTTGAAGCAATTACAGAAACGTATTTGAACCATTTAAAATAAATCGTCTCGCTGCTTTTGCATTTTTAGTTTTGAACATTTTTTTCTATTATAGTTTTGTGAAAAGTCAGGACTAAAAACGACCAAAAGCAGAACTCAACCAACCAACACTTTGACAGTTACAAAACCAAAGACATTACAAATAAAATACGAGCAAAACCGAATCGAACGGACCGAAGTGGCTTCAATATGGAACAAGTTGGAAATTGGAAATACTGGCGACTTCCGTCAGAGTCATGCAAAACGGAGGTGCGAATAAAAGTAAATTGGTAAACTTTAAGTATACAGCGGCCGGCACAAGTAGTGTTGGGAATTGAGGGGACTGCGAGACGAGTCGGACGTGAAAGTTTGAATTTAGAATTGTTTTTTTTTTTGTTTTAGATTTTATATTATGGCTTGAATTGTAGACGAATGCAATACAACAAGCCTATAATAAAAATAATATGGGTTTCATGATTTTTTTTAAAAGAAATTACTTGTGTACAGTAATACTTTGACTTTAAATTCCCTGAAGCGTATTACCGCGTTTCAGTAGTGTAAGAAGCCAGTTTGTCATAAAAAATATAGTATAAGAATATACGAAACTAGCCCTTGCTTCTTCGTATAGGGAATATGCAGAAAACCCAAAGCTCATTTTATTTATTTATAAAAATGCCTTGTCTTATAAAAACATTGTGGTATACTTGTTTAAGTTTCTAACACATCACTTATTTTACAATTTATGTAGCATGTTTTTGGTGAAACGGAACGCCCTCTCAAAACACGTCGTTCTCAACAACGGCAGTCAAAATCTATTTGTCAAAAAAAAAACACTGATTAGAAAATTAGTAAAATTTTCACAAAGATTTTTTTTATAATATCGTTAACTATACTAATCGTTGAATAAAGCACATACAATTAGTAAAATTACTTTAACTGAGCGAAAAAATTAGATGTAAACAAGGCAGATTGAGGTAAATGACGTCACAGACGTTTGAACTATCGTAGAAAACTGCAGAAGTTAAATATTATTTTTGAGTGACAAGCAGTAGTTGCATTTAACTTTTAATAATGTCTTGGGTTGATAATAATGACTATTTTATGGATTTAAGTGAGGAAAAAAATACATGCATATTCCCTGCTGTCCCACGGGATCATACAACTCAAAATATCTTATGTGTTAATCTAGGTTATAAGCTGTCTGTGTGCTGAACTTCATCCAAATGCGTTCAGTTGTTTCTTAGTGTAAGATTTAAACAAAACTTTCGCATTTACGATATTATTGGATTTATCTACACTCAATTTTGCATTAGGCTTCTTTTTGCAGTAAAATGTAGTCTCACAAACAGAAGTTTAGTTTATAATACAGTACCTAAGTCCTATGTGAGTTGTTTAAGAAACCCGAGAAACTTAGTTCCCATTAAATCTTTAATTAAACAACGTTTCACAAGTTTTCGTTTAATGTGATGTAAAATGCGAGCGTGAATAAAAGTAAATTGCTTAACTTTAAGTACACTGCAGCCGTCAGTGTTAATAGTGCTGGGAAAGAACAGGTGACGAGACTGTGTAATCGATCGATTTTGTTTTACTGGTAGATTTTATCAACTGACTAGCTGACCCACGCAACTTCGTCTGCGTCACATAAGAGAGAAAAACGAAAGTAAAGCAAATCCCCGTTTTTGCAACATTTTTCATTTCTGCTCCGCTCCTAATGGCCGTAGCGTGATGTTATATTAGCCTAAAGCCTTTTTCGATAAATGGACTATCTAACACAAAAAGATTTTTTTCAATTTGAACCTGTAGTTCCTGAGATTAGCGCGTTCAACCAAAAAAACAAACAAACAAACTCTTTCTCTTTCTCAACTCTTCTGCTTTATAATATTAGTATAGATTTAGGTCGATAGATGACGGTCTGGTAATCTAAAAACAGCTGTTTAAAACACATTTTTGTATGGGAACATGTTTTTAAACAGCTGTTTTTAGATAATCAAACTGTTATCATTTCGGTGAACATGGACTTTAATAGATTACGGGATATTTTACGTAATTATTCATTACTAGCTGACGTCACGCGGTTTCACCCACATAGTTCCCGTTCCTGTGGGAATACGGGGATAAAATATAGCCCATGATACTCGGTAAGGACGTGGATTTCTAGTGGTGAAGAATTTTTACAATCGGTCGTGCAGTCATCATGGGCCTAGTCTTTTCCCAACTATGTTGGGGTCGACTTCCAGCCTAACCGGATGCAGCTGAATACCAGTATTTTATAAGGAGCGACTGCCTATCTGACCTCCACAAACCAGTTAATACTGGGAAATACGATACCACTTGGTAAGACTGGTGTCAGATTTTTTGGGCCACTGACTACCTGTAATGACTGTCAAAGATGGACAAATGACAGCCGGGACCAACAACTTAACGTGCTTTCCGAGGCACGGAAGAAACATGGTATGTCAGGGTGGTCACCCATCTACAGACCAAACTAGGCAAGCATGGCTTAACCTAAAGATCGGCCCGAGCGGCTGATATTATTTAGCCACGACCTCCTCGGTCGTGTAGTTTTAGAGTTAAATCGTAACAAACACACAAGCAAACAAAACGTCAAATCTTTCCTCTTTGTAATATTAGTATAGATAAATTTTGAGCACCCGAGCTCAAAATCTACTTCTTTAGGATATTGGTATATCCTAAAGAAGTAAAGTTTGTGAGGTTGTAATCTCTGGATTTACTGAACCGATTTTGAAAATTCTTTTATCAATCAAAAGTTACGTTATTTGTGAGTGACATAGGCTAAATTTATAACTAGAAAATATAAAGGGAGAGGGGACTTAGACGTAAGTAAATATCACAAGCTGGGACATGCAGCTTGTAATGAATAATCACGGAAGATATCCCCTAAGTGACAATATCATTTTTGATGTCAATATTCCACTGCAATTAGTACAACCGACTGATTATGGACCGATGACCTGGTGAAGGTTGCGGGCATTCGTTGGATGCGAGTCCCACGGGGCCGGTCAATGTACACTTGCCTATGTTCAGCAATGGACGTCTTTCGGCTGAAATGATGATGATGATGAATAAGTACACAAACAGCTTTGCTGATCAGCTGCGTTCGTATCTATTGCGTTGAGCTTCATCCAGGAAATTCAACCTTAATGACAGCAAAAAATAAAGCAACCTATCACGCAAAATACCTAATCTTCTCTCATCCACAACTTTCCTACAACTTGTCCAGCGCCTCGACTCACTCGAGTGTAACAAATTGATGTCCCATCACTACATCAAAGAAACTTTTCCTTTGTGTAAACGTGTTAACGTTGCTGCTACGGTAATGTTTGTTATGTCGGAGTTATTTTATTAGGTACATGAATTAAGTATTCTTGTAATGTTGGTGAAGTCTCACAGAGACTGAATGCCCAAAACGGATTGTTTAAATGTACAGTGAGCTTCAAAAGTAAGTTGATATTTTTTATTTCAGATGTATCATCAAAGGAAGAGCTTGTGGCTAGAGAATTACAGCCGCTCGGGACGATCTTTAGGTTAAGCCGTGCTTGTCTACTTTGGTTTGAGGATGGGTGACCACCCTTACATACCGAGTTTCCTCCGTGTTTTGGAAAGCACGTTAAGCTGTTGGTCCCGGCTGTCATTTGTATATCTTTGACAATCGTAACAGGTAATCAGTGACCCAAAAAGTCTGACAACCAATCTTACCTAGTGGTATCGTATTACCGTAGTCCGTTCAAAATGCTGGTATTCACCTGCATTCAATTGGGATGGAAGCTGACTCCAACATAGTTGAAATAAAGCTAGGCAGGTGATGATGCATCGTCGTAATCTATACTTCTATACTAATATTATAAAGCAGCAGAGTTTGTTTGTTTGTTTGGTTGAACGCGCTAATCTCAGGATCTACTGGTTCGAATTGAAAAAATCGTGTTGTGTTAGATAGTCCATTCATCGAGGAAGGCTATATATAGGCTATATAACATCACGCTACGACCCTTAGGAGCAGAGCAGGAATGAAAAATGTTGCAAAAACGGGGAATCTTTTCCTTTCGTTTTTCTCTCTTATGTGACGCAGACGAAGTTGCGTAGGTCAGCTAGTATTATCTAAAATCATAGTTTTATTATTCTGTTTTTAATTGAATACGTGAATTTTAGCACCCACATAATTTGTAATTTTTAATTCCTAAGGATATACTGTTAATGGTGTGTGAAAAACGGATTGCAATATTTGTATTCATGTAATCATCCTTAATGTTTTAAAAGACAAATCTCCTAAAGTTGCATTCAAAAGAAATAAAACTACTCTAAAAGAACCCAAAAATAGCACCACTCCATACAAAAAGGTTACCATCGATCCCCAACCCAATGAAGAGCCCAACAAATTGGGTGCAAAATTCGGTCGTTCCCACCTTAAGAGAACTAAACAAACATAAACCCAGCTTCACAAAATTCCTCTTTATCTAACACCAACGAAGTTTACCCTCTATCAAACGAAGAAAACATTCGATTTTCATCGAATACAAGTTCAGATAGAAAGCAATCTTAAAGTTTTCACACTATTATGTTTCTATATATCACAGTTACGTCTGTGTCGCCACTTGAGACCTCACAGATGGAGTTGAGCACAAACTTTATTTATACCAAGTTCCTCGGGAAATGTTTAATGTTGAATTTTTATTCCCTTTTCTTTGAGGGGCCCGTTTTACTTAAGAATTTTTCATTTTAAAATGCAATATGTGTGCGGGTTGTTTGATGTGCCATTTAGTATATTAGTGTGTATGTGTGTACTGTTTGATGTTTTCTTTGAGTTTCGCGAATGGACTTGTTAGTAGGTCATTTGGTTAGTCTCTAGAGTGCTTGTAAATTAAGGTTTGTAAGTGGTATTTGTGCTATACATTCAGCACTCCAAAACCTCATTTACCTCTTTCTCTTTTTTTGATGTCTCTTCACTTTTTAAATAAAGACAGCGCCTTCTTAGTGAATGTTTAGCCCGGACAAACATCATCATCATCATCATCATCATCAGCCTATTAATGTTCCCACTGCTGGGACACAGGCCTCCTCTCTATAAGAGAGAACGGGCTATAATCCACCACGCGGCCTTCTGCTGATTGGTAGATGTCACATGTCGGGTACATATCATAATCCCGAATTTTAAAACACCGATGGACGAAATCCCGTAAATTGAAACTCCGAATGGTTGTTTGCCCGAAAGTTTAAAATACCGAAGCCTATAAACCCTAAGTTTAAAATCCGTTCAAAATCACGAAAGTTTATTTGCCCGACAGTTTAAAAAGCCGAAGTTTAAAAACCCGAAGTTCAAAATCCCGAAAGTTCATTTGCCCGAAAGTTTAAAATCTCGAAGTTCAAAATCCCGAAGTTTAAAATCCTCAAAGCATGCAGCAAGCATACAGCAAGTATACAACAAGCAAGAATCAAGCATGGAGCAAGCATAAAGGAAGCATGCAGCAAGCCCCCGACGCAAAAACGACGGGGTGTTATAGGTTTGACATGTCTGTGTGTGTGTGTCTGTCTCTGGGATCGTAGCTCTCGAATGGATGAGCCAATTTTGATTTTAATTTTTTGTTTGAAAGGTAAATTTAGTTGGGAGTGTCTAGGCCTCCGCACGCCGTCACAAAATGGTGGCTTACATTTATTCAACAACTACCTCAATACGGGTATCAAATGAAAGGGCTTAAATAAGTAGTAGAATATTATACGCTATAACAAATTTCAAATCTAAGATGGCGCCGCCACAAAATTGCGATTTTCATTTTTATTTACAACTCACTTAATATGGGTATCAAATGAAAGGGCTTTCTTAGTAGAATCATATTCCTGAAATTATGACCCCATGTGTCGGGGGATTTATATATTTTTAATTTAATGTTACTTGTTGATAATCTCACTGACGAACTTGTTCGATTTTTTCTGTCGTCTACCCTATTCATATATAATATCAAATTAATAATAATAAAAAATATATGTATATATAGAATATCAATACCTTGTCACCAAACGTCTATGCACAGACTGTAGTCATACCCCCAATGGGCATGACTAAAGCACGATTCCAATTTCGATGCCCAAACACCATAACAATACCTAAGCTTAACCAGCCTTATGACGTCACGGTGGAGCAGACAAAGCGTTCAGTGTCCAGCGTGTCTGTACCTCCACGTATCTTGACTGCCCATGGCAGTGGCCATCGCAAAGGCAACAAGATGTCAATAGCAGTTTACTTTAGTGCCTTGAATGTTTGGGTGGGCCATGTCTTAGTCTGGGTTGAATGGAATAGAATGGTCTATGATTGACTTTTCATATTTTTTACTGACTGATAATTATCAACATATAACTTTAAGGCGGAAGTAAACCTAATCGTACATTCATATTTCATCAGTTATATATTAGTTCCATCCCAACTAGCACACAAGCTGCTTCAATCACTTCTTTAGAACCTGAATGTTCTACAATAGCCGTTCAAGGGGTTTACTGTAATACTTAAGTGGTAGCAGTAGCGTATTCAATCGCTCTTTAACAGGCTTGTGGTACAATAGCCGTACAACAGTAAATATAATCCGCCGAACTAACACCTCTGTACAACCATTGTAGAGACATTGTAGATCCTTAGGCGTACTGCGTGGGCCTCTTTCGGGGGTACAGCGGTGCTATAGCTGCTTGTATATCTACTGTAAAACTTATCTATAGAGGCTATGCCGTTATTTAAAACCTCTAACCGGCCGCTGTACGGCTTGTTGTAGAACTTGTGTGCTAGTTGGATGTAATAGGGAGTGTGTCTATTGCAATCAACCGGACAAAAATCCAGACTACGTCGCTGTTACTTAGAAATATTTAATCAAAAACTCAACAACGCTTTGCTTTTAACCAAAGACTTCATGCAATCAATGCTTAAATATCATTGGTCCATATTATGTTTCAAAATGTATAATAAACTCCCACGCAACTTCGTCTGCGTCACATAATAGAGAAAAACGAAAGGAAGAAAAACCCCCGTTTTTGCAACATTTTTCATTCCTGCTCCGCTCCTTATGGTCATAGCGTGATGTTATATAGCCTATAGCCTTCCTCGATCAGAAATTAAGTTTTTATATGATGATGATCCATGTACTTATTCTAGTATTTGGCTGTTTTTGAAGTAATTTATGATACATTTAACTTATACTGCCGTTCAGCTGCAACTGTTTAGACTGGAATCTAAATTTGACATAATTGGGAAAGAGCAAATGATGAAGGCAAATTAAAGATGAAGACGGGAAAGAGTAAATCGAGTGGTTTATTGCATACTGATAATCATCATCATATTTTTCTTGCCCTTATCCCAACTCATTTGTGGTCGCGCTTCTGTCCTTATTCCAATTTATTTGGGGTCTACGCAGCAACTCTTCTTCTTACATAATTCTCTATTACTAGTCATCTCATCAAACACCTACTTTCTTACCGTATCATCATCTACACTTATGCCAACTTCATCATCATCATCATCACCATCATTTCAGCCGAAAGACGTCCACTGCTGGGCATAGGCCTACCCCAAGTGTCGCCACATGGACCAGTCCCTTGCGACTCGCATCCAACGGATTCCCGCAACCTTCATCAGGTCATCGGTCCACCTTGTAGGAGGTCTTCCGACGCATCGTTTTCCGTTTTGCGGTCGCCACTCCACGCTTTTTGGCCCCATCGGCCATCCGTTCTGCGAGCAATGTGCCCTTCCCACTGCCACTTAAGTTTGGATTGCCAAACTTAAGTGGCAGTGGGAAGGGCACAATTCTTCGGGTTACGCCAGTGACCTTGGTTCTCTTGCGGAAGTCTTCATTTCTGATTCGATTAGGCAAGGAAACACAACTTCGTCATTCCAGCTGAAAGACGTCCACTGATGGACATAGGCTTCCCGCAAGTGTCATCATATGGACCGATCGTGCGTCTCGCATTCAGCGGACTACTTACTGCCAGCGTCGGGCGCTAGCTGCTCGGCATTTTGCTGAACTGGGCCTATTTGGCGCAGCCGTGAGACGCACAATTTTATTTTATTTTTTTAGTTTTTAGTTTTACAGAATACATTTAAGTTTTTTATGTTGTTTTCACTTATTTTATTTTTTTATTTGTTGTGTGCACTTATGGCATGTGCCGAATAAATATGTTTTCTTTCTTTATTTCTTTCTCTTCTTTACTGCATACTAATCAGTGCTTGGATATGTGGAGCATACGAAAAGAACCGAAATATTTGAAAATACATAATCATTTCTCTTTTCAGTCTGTTTCAAATCTCCACTATATTATCCCCCCAGTAAAATAATATCCGTTCCCTATATTGACTTTTTCTTATGTTTTCTTTGACTCCAAGATCAGCATTGCGACATTTTAAGTTCCGAGATTGTGTTCGTGCGATAAGTTTTAACAAGTTTCCAACTTATCCATTGCCTTCAATAAATTCGTTGAACTTTATAGAAAAATACGTTTCTTTAATCTTTTTGTTGCGGTATGAAAATGTGCTTGTTGGGGTTTACGTGTTAGGTAGACTTTTATGTTTTGATCAGGCAACAAAGTTGATGAAGACTTGTATGAATTTTGGAGGTTTTCTTGAGAAACGTGAGGTCCTGTGTTTAAACTCCCAGGTCGAGCCAAGAGGTATTAGATAGGGTATTTCATAGGGTATTTTTCAGTAGCAGTCAGTGAGTGGACCTATACGCGATCACTTCGGTCTAAACCGGTAGTTATGTGGACGTTAGAATACTAATTTCATTTTACTCAAAATATCCCGCTACTTTTTAATTTATTGATCTTCACTAAATTGTAAACATTCCACACAATAGATTTACTTTGATATTCTCCAGACTTATTGTTATTTGTAGGACAAAACAAAGTCTAGCGTGTCTATAAATACTCGATTTTCTTTAAATCCTGAGAACAAAGCGAAAACTACTCATTACTAGGTACAAGGCAATAATTTTAAATACGACAGTAAGTTTACAAATAACTTTCCACATTACTGTAATAAACGCAGCAATTAGTAAAGCACCGTAAACAGTTATTACCAAAAGTTTACCACATACTAAAATCACTTGTTGTGTATTTCTAGCCTAGTAAACTGGATAATCATTAACTTTTATTTATACACGTTGTAATTACTATTTGCACACTCAGTAATCACTACATATACACCTGGTAATCACTACTAATATACCTCGTCATTAGTACTTAAGCACCTAATAACCACTATGGGATCAATTTATTTATAAACTCTAATTTAAGTAAAGTAACTGGAAGGAGGACTCGTGGGTTCGCGAGAGGTGGAAAGAGTGGAGGTAGGCCTTTGCCTAGGAGTGGGACAGGCTAGCAAAAAAAAGTAAAAAAAAGCTTACCAACCATATATTTTTATTAACTCACATGTTTGAATAAACCTGTTTAGATGCACCCAGTAACCACTATTTAAAGCACCCAGTAACCACTATTTAAATCACCCAGTAATCACTATTTATATACCAAGTAATCTCTATTTTGATCGCAAAAAAACATATGCTAGAAATAACTATGTTTAGAAAACTCGAAGAAGATTCCCCAGTGTCTCAAAGACAGTAAAAAACGATTTACAAAGCATCTGAGTCAGGGTTGTCAAAGGAAACAAACTGAACCGAAGTTCTTGTTTTCTTTGAAAAGAGCAGTAATTTCAACAATATCATTTAACTATTAGAAACTGAAGGTATCGTTGGAGTCGAGTCGTTATAGAATATATAGTATGGGAGTTTAATATACTACACAGATGTTCTGGGTGGATCTTTTACTCACCTACGGATTGATCGATTTTATCGGAGTTACGTGAATATTAAAAAAATAAACTTTTATGTTCGGTGTATCTAAATAAGTATTTTTTTTTTATTGTGTAGGTACAGTCACGTCTAATAATATGTAAACACTTTCTTTAATGTTATAGCGATTTTCGAGAGAAATAACGAGTGTAACTCTGCCGCGCTAACGAAGAATACAATAACTCAATTTTTTCACTTTCGAGAAAAACGCGCTCAAAGTTATGAACTTTATTTTTCTTGTATCTCATGAACTAATGAAGATATCTACATGAAACTTATACCAAATGAAAGGAAAACGAATAAAGAATGGATTCAAATCCATATGATGTGAAAAATGTAAAGCTTTTGGCCTGAAATAGTGGATGTAACGCTTATATTTGGGAATGTTTAAATGATCAACCTATCATCACTAATCATAAATACAATAACTACAATACTTATTGTGTTTATCTTTAGTAAACCTACTCGTTGCAATTCTAAGTAAACACTTACATCAATAATTTCAATAATGTCTAACGATAAATACAATAACTGAAATAGTTATTGTATTAATCGTTAGAAATACCTATGGAAAAGTCGGTATACCAATGAAATATAACACAATTTTACGTTTAAAATCAAACCAAAAATATTCAGAATATAAGTCTGTTGAACTATGAAACTTTCTCTAAAGTTTTTTTTAATACAACAGTTTTACGACTTGTAATTAAAATGGTGTTTTAGACACTTCACCACTTGAAGTCAATCGCAGCAATACTTAGACAATATTTATTACGCCACCATGTCAGTCCGACTTCAGGACCAAGCCTCGGAACCTTTCTATGATTATCCTTCTGCTGCGAGGTGTAAGAAAAGGTGACGTCATATCTCCGAAACTGTTAACCACTGCACTGAAGGATGTCTTCAAGGTTCTGGACTGGAGAGGGCTAGGCATCAACGTCAATGGCGAGTACATCACTCACCTTCGGTTCGCCAACGATATCGTGGTCATGGATGAGACCATGGAGGACCTCATTACAATGCTCGATGACCTCAGTAGAGCTTCCGAAAGAGTGGGTCTTAAAGTGAACACGGACAAAACGAAGGTGTTAATTATCACACCCACTCCTATCAAGATCGGAGACTCTACACTCGAAGTTGTAGACAAGGCATTGGTAAAAAGAGATAAGAAATAAGGATTAAATTTGATTAATTTCTATTTCTATTAGTTTTAATTCTCCGTAGCAAAATCAAAATGGGCATTTGTAGATTCTGGCAGTGTTTTCCAAAAAACTTCTCCGGTTTTCAGGCATCAGAGGGACTAGACTTTGTTTTTTTCAAACTTTCACTTGAAGGAAATTTAGCTCCTTCCACTTTGATTCCAGATTTTCTTTGAATTTAATTGTATAATGCCCTTTTTCAGCTTTCACAGACATTATGTCCCTCAAATTAACCCTTGGTTCGATATTTCTGATTTTATGCTGTGAGAAAACGTCTAAAAACTTGAAAAAATCAGACACAGACATAACGTGCACTGTACATCGACAAAGTCGTCGAAAACGTAGACTTTGTTTTCTTTCTTAGACATTTCACCTGATGGTGAAAATGATCGGCTGACAAAAAAGAGTGCCCGGGTTCGAAATATTTGACTGTGATGGCTTCAGTGGCAGTCAATTAGCTGTTGATGATGTTAAGAAACACAGGAACGCCCAATTCTTATTTTGAGCCGCGCAGTAATCAGTCGACTCTTATCAGCCAACTCTTTTGTGCAATAGAAAACGTCTGAAAGCAGACAAGATATCTTCCTGATTTCTTCTGAATATTGTTTCGTTCCATAGAACAGCACTTTATCTTCTTTGTTTTTTCCAAGAGGTACCCAGCTTTCGTGGTAGCGACCCAACTAGCAAAACTGTCGTGTTTCTGTCGCTGAGCCCCACGGTCTTACTGATAATAAACGCAATAACGTCTAATGATATTTTAGTTTCGATGGTATTTCAGGCGTATTTTGAATTGAAATTCTAATCATAATTACAACAACTGTATTTATTTGTGAAGCCTCAGTAAATACCTCCGTAAATAGTTTAGTAAAAACTAATAATAAGCACAATAACTTAAACATATTGTATTTATGACTAGCAAACAAAATATTCGAATTCCGAGTCCTACATAACATAAGTGGAACAACTAATAGTTTATTGTACTTATGACTAGTAATTTAAGCACAGTTCAAACCTGATGTCACCACAAGAATGATTGTTGTATTTATGATTAGTGTAATTGTAATGAAGTTTTAGTTATTGTATTCTTGCTTACTGAAAAACCGGTTTCCTGAAGGAATTATAAAAAGTTACTTAGAGACATTAATAGATCTCGATTCGCTGATTCCGAATATGTATGTAACTCAAAATCGACCAAAATCGAGTTATTGTATTCTTAGTTAGTGCGGCAGTTACTAGGAAATTGGATCTTTTTCATAAAAATATGAGTTCCAGAACACTATGTACATAATAACATTAAATTTTAATCAGTACATAAGGAGAAACACAATTTAAAAATTTCTTAAGTGTTTACTGAGCCTATTGCCATCAAACTGGATATAAGTCCATATTAGTGACTGATACTGAGAAACAGCTGATGGAAAACCTCATTAACACTTAGCCCGACCCGGAAATCTCACCCTGGACCTCGTGCTAAATAGTCTCGCTTGTGATCACTAGACCAACGAGACAGTTTTCTAAGTGAAAAGATCACACAAGGTCAACAAAAATCATGTCACTTGCGTGACCACCACCTAATGCTTCGTAGCACTCGTAGCCAATTTGCTACGGCGTAGCATCACATAGGCGTGCACGCGCGGGGCACAACTCGTAGCAGTGCTACGATTTACATTTGCTACAATTCACATGTTACTTAATTTTTACTTCAATCAGCAATCCCCAAATTTCTTTAGTGTCAAGTTAAAAAAATACTTACTGCAGTTTTTGCCAGCTCTAGTTCATGATATTAAATTCTAACTAGTAGCAGTGCGCTACTAACAAGGTATCGTTTTATACGGTAAACTAGAGAAAGTGTCACAATGCACCGAGGAACGCTTGTGATTAAAACGTTCTCGAGAAAACTGTGTCGTTTAATTAATTTAATTTGTACAATAATAATTGTTATATAAGTATAGTTTGTCAATTATGAACTGATATATTTCCGTCGAGACAATATTTGATACGATTACGCCAGTATCATTTAAAGTGGTAGGTACTAATAAGTGGTCATCATTACGACTGACCAATTTAATTATGTGTGATGTTTTTTTATTAATATTTTTATTTTGTTGATTTTTTTATTGAATTTAGTAAATGAAATTGTAAAAAAATTAAAATATTGTGTATGTGATGTGACTGTATAAATTTGTGTGATTTCTATTATGAGTCCGTAATACTCGAACTAATTTTTATAAATTATTATTCGTGAATGCATGTAATCAGCCTTTCATACAGTGTGTAAACAGACCCTTCACGAAGCCGTCTACCGAGCACTCTGTACATCAAACCAAGTTACACAGCGCCAAGATTATTGCTGGGTAAAAACTCTTTACAGAAAACACACGGTTTACAATAGGACTCAATGTAGTCACTCAAAACGACGGTTGACGACTCAAATGGCGTAGTGGTAGTGGCGCTGCCTTACGTTCTTAGGGTCCTGGGATCGAATCCCGGTAGGAGCAAATGTTTGTGTGATGAGCACGGACATTTGTTTCCGAGTCATGGATGTTTATATGTATAATAAGTATGTATTTACAAACAAAAAAGTATATATGTAGAATATCAACTATCTAGTGTCCACGACACAAGCTTTGCTTAATGTGGCACTGTGTGTTAATGTCCTGCGATATTTATTTATTTGTTTATTGTGCTGATTGAATAAATGGTACAGGGTTTATGAAGATTTTCAAAAAATATTTGACCCGCATTTTACTTTTTTTTACAAACACTGCTTTAAGTTTTCACGGTTTCTTCCGTGAAAATTGACGAAGATACGACGCTTTCGAAAGTCTCAATTCTTCACACCATGGTATAATTGTTTTCATGTTCAGACGTAACAAGCCCCTACTCCCGAGTTTTAATGCGTTTTATCTTTCTTTGATTTACAAAAACAAAATTACGTGTCTATACTCTAACTGATGGACTTAATAGATTTGCTATTTGTTGATGGTGGAAACTAGCCTATTGCCAATAAATAAATAAAATAAATAAATATTGCTGGACATTAACACACAGCGCCACCTTGTGCCACACTAAGCAAGGCTTGTGTCGTGGACACCAGGTAGTTGATATTCTACATATATACCTTTTTGTTTGTAAATGAATACTTATTATACATATAAACATCCATGACTCGGAAACAAATGTCCATGCTCATCACATAAACATTTGCTCCTACCGGGCTTCGAACCCAGAACCCTAAGAACGTAAGGCAGCCTCACCACCACCAATGCTGGAACACAAGCCTTGGCTTTGAAAGCAGAGGTGGGCCGTAATCAACCACGAGGCCACAGTTAGCAGATTCCATGAAGGCAAAAACTACCCAAGTAAAGATTTCCCTACAGATTCCGACTTCCCTCAAAAAGTCATGACATTTCATCCTACTCACAAAACAAGAGCAAAACGTAATCACTGTTCACACCTAAATTTAATCCTCGTACGTAACACGAATCAAAACGTTTACCATTCCTTACCGCCTTGTCGAGCCAAGTGACACAGTTCCCCAATAAACTCGAGAACAACTTCGAAATTGAAAAAGAAATCCCGGCCGGGGCATGCAAATATCGGGGAACACAAAATTGCTAAACTCTGGACCGTATACTTGGAAATTTTGCCATAAATTAGACAGAAGTTTTGTAATGAAATATGATTTCAATAAGGTGATTTTCTTTTTGGGAGTTTTTCGTGTGATTAAAATGGTGGTCGTTTTTTAACGATATTTTACTACAATGGTGGACATGTATGATGGTTGAAGACTTTTGAAGGCTGTTTATGAATTTTCGTTTCCCGCGTTTGGCTAGCCTCAACCGGTTTTTCATCTGGAATTTTTCAATGGCAGGCTGGATTTATACTTCATTAGCTTGCCCTTATCGCATGAGGTTAAAACGTAACTAACAAAATATCGATTTAGTGACTTTCCGTTGTATTGCAAGTTTCTATTAATTTCCGGTTTTTTTTTTCTATTTATATTTAGAATTGTATTTGATTTAAGTTAAATTATTGACTACCAAAGGTATAATACGATTGATACTGTTATGCCGATTAAAGTAATACTTATTGACAATAAAGAAAATTGTATATAAAAACACTTGGTCGGTGCATTTTGTCGACTACATAAGTCTGTACATAAAATCCAGTAGCATCCCTCAACTATTCCAAAATGTCCCATTTACCCACGACCAGTCTTTCTCAAAGACATAAAACTGTGCACCTACACGACACACATAAGACCAAGTCTAATGTAGTAGGTAACTAAACCCACCTTACCAACATGTCGCCGCACCCATTTTATTCCATTTCCAGTTTCTGGCACACATAAGACCAGGGTGATCGATCGACGTCAAAGGCCCGTACCACACGGGTGGATTCCGATTTCCGGACGCTATTATAATTTTAATGTGGCCTCACTATAATGTTGGCTTACTGTCATGTACCGAAAAAGGTCGAATGGTCGGACGGCAGGATGTAATATTTTTGTGCTTCTGAATGGAGCTGGAAAATTGGAGTGAATGAATATAAAAAGTAGGTTATTTATGGAATTTTTGTAGGCTATGGTTACTGTGAAAAGAATTTCAATTGAATGTGGAACAAATTGAAATTCTTGCTTCGTTATTTAGTTTTTGGGAAACGTGTCTGTTGCAGACAGACGGATATATTTTTTTCCGTCCTTGTGTACCTAATGGATAATGTAGAATTAATATTAGAATATACGTGAAATAGTCTCTGAGAAAATTAATTGTCACAGAGAGACTGATGCAAATACGGTATTAATTTCTACTTCTTTAACATGGAACGCAAAAAGTATCTATTGGCATCTGATTTAAAGACACAAAAACACAAACTATAATATCGCTGACAGCAAAAACTTGTCACCACTATCATCAATACGGTCGCTACATATGTATTTTAGTTATCCCTACTTTCTTTGGTGTAATTACTACACCATCATTAAAACCAAGGTTTCTCATACTCAACGTTGACATGAATTAATTATTAATTCGTTCAATCTGTAAAGGTCAGGTGTGGTTTTACTGACTACTGGTGAATGAACTTTCGTCCAGTGAGTTTTTACGCAACTATTTTTGGATTGCTTTGACGCATGCAACTGAATTTGGGTAATGAATATGGATTGTTTACTATATGACCTTTACAGTTTGGCCAGTTGACAGAATTAAGAGGGAAGCACCAGAGTAGGCCGCGAAAATTATATTTTCTTGCGACCATTTCGTGAAATAGTGAACTAAGTGGCTTATATTCATGATTTAAATACATAATTAAAACTCTGTAAAGCGATTATAATTATATCATTGTGAATTATTTTCATAATGATTATCTTTCTGAATTATTTTTAAAAGTTTTGACATTGTCCAATCGGGGAGGATAAGCGGGAGGTGAACAGTGGGAGCAATCGTTTTTTTCAGGGCTTGCTATCTGATGATGTGACCACTGTGTTATTCATTTACACTTTATTGTTTTTTATTCTTATCCATATCTGACTGTCGCAACACTTTGGGCGCTATCAGAATATCAGCGCTGTGACGTTTTTTTTCAACATCCTTTTGGCCACGTACAGGACCAATTTCGTGTACTGTGTGTCTCTATGTATACTTTGTTTTAGTTGTAATTACAAATAAACCATTTTATTTTTGTGTATTTGTCCTGGTGGAAATAAATGTTTTATCTTTCTTTCTCACTGTACAATCCACGTAACCAACAAGGTATATCATTTTGTTTTTATGATGGAAAATCATCAAATGATTTCTCCCACTCTGGGCGGAGCGGGAGTGAGTGTCAGACTCTTACTGACTAAAACCCATGCATGTTCCATCCTCGCCCTTTATGTTCCGGGGCCGCGGTATCTCTTTCGAACAGGCCCACAACAGGAAATTTAACCCCTCAAAAACACACCGGTCTAATACTCCAATACCAACCAGTACAGAACTGCACCACACGCGATTCAAGAAGCCCCACCTATCACTTTAGCTGAGTGACCCATATCTTGAAGACGTCTCTAATCTATTCCTAGTCGGATTAAGTGAGCTTAGTCACGGTCGCCGCCTATACGGCTTGTGTACTGGATGAGCCCCCTATCCGTCACTTTGAAAAGATAAAAAGACGTTTAAGTTGTTAACCTCGCCTTAATTGGTTGATCTATGATAGAATTAAGAACTGGGGTGGTGGATAAATGTGGAACAAGCGTCCTTCAAAAGACGGTTGGATGTTTTATTGTGGTGTTTTATCGTTCGTTGTAATCGTTTTTTTAAGGGGGCGAGTAGCTAAAGTGGTGTGCAAGACGATCAATCTTTCTTGAGTCGCGCCCATTGTTTACACATTTTGACTTGACAGAATAATTGTGATAGTTGTTCAGGAATTCCAAAAGGGTGACTGGTTTAATCGGTCTTTTCAGGTTATTCCGAGGCACACATGATTGTTAAGTCCATCAATGCCTAGTTGTGGCCAAGGCTTGTATAGTACTTTTGTCAAGTAATGCGAGGAAATAAAAACAATTACTTTTCAAAATCAATGATGCACACAAACAACAAAATTGTACTCGCGTTGAAGAGTCCATTTGTGTTTTTTTCCTGACCTTTTGATTGATTTAGGTACTTAGTTTTTTTGTTACCGACTTCTGAAGCTAAAGTTATTATTCTCTTGTTTGTGTTTTTTGAAGTCGGTTTTATTTTTTGCAAAAAAGTTTTAGTTGGCTTGCATTTGCAATCGAAGAAAACGGTTTATTGAAAAAAAAACACAAATGAACTCTTCAACGCGAGAAAAAAAATTGTTGTTTGTGTGCATCATTGATTTTGAAAAGTAATTGTATTTATTTCCTCGCATTATTTATGATGTTATGTTATGAACTGGTGTAAACAATAGACAGACAATAGATTTTAGCAATCTCAGTCCATTTGCTTTCATTTATTGAGGAGTTCCGGTAACTATCTCTGAAATTATTCATCAGATCTTCAACAAATTCAAATAGGACCGCTTTAAGAAAGTATTATTACAAAAACTACCCAAATTGCATAAAGTGTGCCAATAAAATTTGAAGAATTCTCTCTATTTGTCCAGAATCCCATCATCAGATCCCGTTTTGATGATTAGGTATGGGACCACATGGGAACAATACCCTTTCAAACAAAAATATAATAATTCAAATCGGTCCAGCCATCTTCGAGTAATCACGGAACATACAATAAAAAAAATGGTCCGACGAATTGAGAACCTCCTCCTTTTTGAAGTCGGTTAATAAAACCTTTGACAAGTTACCTCCTTGGTTGGCATGTTTCAGAGTAAAGAATCGTTCTATTTCTAAATAATACATATGAGTTAACTATATAATTTATTTGACCCCTTAACATAACAGATATGGATTTTCATACAACTTTTGCCGGCCGCTGGTCGCATGTATCTGGCTAGTACAGTAATTTCGATTTATTTAGAAGAAGGTTGTCAAAATAATGCTCAAGTTTCCAAGCATGTTTGACAAAATTTATTGCTTGGAAACGTTTTTTTTTGTGGTTAAAAAATAACTATGTTGAACTCAATGTAACGCACTCAGAGCATTGTGCTGATGGATGAATTGATTAGTACGGGGGTCGTGGAGGTGTTTAATCAAAAAAATCTTACATAAAACGTGTCGAAAAGTTGGAACTTTGACCCCTAATAGGCATAACGGCAGTATCGCAAAATTGCAAATCTATTTATTCCTTGGAGAATAATGGACATAGATCCTCGAGACGTTAGAACTCACAAAAAATTAAGCTTAGGCGTGACGTATTGAGAATTTTAATAGCGTCGTATCTTCGTCAATTTTGGTTTCGGTAACAAAAGAAAGTAAACATCTACCCAAGTCAAGTGTTACTTATCTACCCTATTTGTAGGTATGTAGTCGAACAAAAAACTGTTGGCAATGACCGAACAAACAAACAAACTCTTCAGCTTTACAATATTAGTATAGATTTGCAGCAAAAGTTTCAAGTTCTAATAAAACGATCAAAAGAAAAACTGCACTACACTCGACGCGATGGAAAAGAAACCAATAAAACAAATGAAAATCAAAGTTTCTCCTGTTTCCAAGTCACGGTAGAGATCAGCGAAACGTTGACAGTTGATGGATAGGTTGTCAGGCCCCGTTCAACGGGGTGGTCAACCGACTATAGAACGGGGATTTATCTTGGCGCACAGGCTGGTAAGGTTAGTAGTTTTTATATCTGGGTCTTGCTTTGTACTGGACTGTAGTTACGATTTGTATTGATTGCAACAAAATAATATTATTTTATCAAAATTCATAACGATGTGGACGAATGTTTTGTCGCCCTGTAACCGTTTTGATACCCGTACGTATTTAGAGTTTTAGTTTGTTATATTGACTAAATATATCTTTCTTTGAATAAACATATTAAAAAAACAGTTACATTCATAATTATTTGAAATAAGGATGGCAGAAGTAAACGTGATTTGATTCATTTGAGATCGGTCGGAAGATAATTGGACCCTCTTCAAGGCTGCTCGTAATCTATGATACGCAACGCTAAACGCCACCACATTCTTGATAATATCACTTCTGCTTCTCCTGCTGATATCTGGAAATTCCTTGGAACTCTAGGTATCGGCAGATCGCGGCAGATCAATCACGAAGTGCCGAAGTGCGCCCAAGGCGTTGGAATGGTTTTCCTCCAATCTTCAGGGGCATCGGCAGTCGGTTCTTGCTGGTGAGTGTAACTCCAGTTGGTGCCATCTTGAAACTGGCGTCCCTCAAGGCGGTATTTTATCTCCACTTTTATTTTCTATTTTCATTGATCTCATAACTACCGAGCTTCGCTGTTAAAGTGGCTGCCCATCCGGCAGCGCAGAGCATTGAGGGCTTTGACAACACTGTTTTCCCTTCTTCACAAATCCACTTCTCCTTCTTATCTCACTTCTCATTTTCAATATTTATGCTCTGCGCACAGCAAAAATCTTCGTTCCTCCAATAGTAGTCTTCTGCGCTGTCCTTCTCACCGATCTGGCTTTATAAAATCATCCTTTTCTGTCCAAGCGGTCTTCCTTTGGAATACGCTCCCTCAGAGTATCAGGACGTTGACTAGTCGTTTCACTTTCAAAATGAAGGCTCGAGAGCATATTCGCAAGGAGTTGGCAGATTCGTCTCTAAACTAGGTTTTAGTCGTTTTTCTTATCTCTGTTAACTTAAATATTTTGATATATGTATTTATTTTATTCTTATATATTTTGGTTATAAATAATTTCCAGTCTTTTTTTTCGGTTATTGCACCTACTGTGTATTATCTTTGCATCACCCTAATATAGACTGGTAGAAAATGCTTAAGGCATTAAGTCCACCTTTGTACAGTTTTAATTGTGCATAAAGTTTTAATAAATAAAATAAATAAATAATTTGTGATACTTCTGTGAACAACAAACATTTTTGTAATTGCTTGGATCAAATATTGCCATTATAACAAAAATTACTTCCCCATCTAATTACATGCATGTGCATGCTAAAAATAAATTCTGCATGTTCGCCCAAAATAAATGACCTTTCATACACCTTACAGCAATAAACAATGTTGGCCTTATATAACTTGAGTACCTAATTAATAAGCCCGTGGAATTTGATATACATAATGGCGTCACCTTCTAAATTTGGAGAGACAACATAAGATTGCAACCTAGAGTCACCTTTTTTTTTTAATGGTCATTAATGCCTAACGCATACCGCACCGTGTGGGGAGACAGTTTGGCTATGTGGGGCTTACACCCACTAATAAACACCGCTGTGACCATACTTGCCTATGTACTGCTACTACTACGCATGACGTTTGGGCTTTCAGGATTTTCAGTGGTTTGGGCGTGTGTGGTGGGCTTGTCCCGATAAAAAATAAAAAAAGACGTTTGCGACCAATCCGGTGCAGTTCGCTTCCGTGCACCAAACTCCTGTGGCGATGTCCGTCAATGACAGACGAACAAAAGATTTGTCGAATGTTTCTTCTAAAAAACCTATTTCTACGGTGGTCTTTCGTCTATTTGCTTCTAATCTTTCTGCATGAATGATGAGTAAAGGTCTTAGCCCAGTTACACGACTCCGCTCCCACCCGGCAAATCTAATATAATTCAAAAGTGGACTTTAAGTTTTCATGTTTAAGTTATAATTTACATTGGCAACATAAATTAGCAGACAGCTTGCTATCAGCGGCTTACCGCCGTCAATGCCAATTTAAAGTATATCTAAAGAGGAATACATAAATCCCATAATTGAATTGTATTATTTTTGTTGGGTGGGAGTGGAGACGTTTATGTGGGCTAAGCTTAATTCTTCTATTAAAATAAGCATTTGTTTCTTTTACAATAAAATGCACGCGTAATAGGATTTTGGTCCCATAATTAAACTGGTTTTAATCTAGCCTACAAAAAATTCCACTCACCATAAACATCAATGCATCCAATCTGAAACTTCATGCTGGGCTGCGTATTGATCTGGCACATGTAGCAGCCACGGTCTTCTGCCCGAAGGGGCCTGATTCTCAGCTGCCAAGTCCTGGGAGCATCCATGTGGACTGAGTACCTTGCGCTTAAGACTGCTCGGTCGTGCATCGTGAGAACTGTCTGATCTTCTGCTCTTAGCCAGCCTACCTGGGGAGGAAAGAAGGGTTTAGAACGGCAAAGAACACAAGGTCGGACTTTGTGCCTATTGGCCTAGTTTCGTATTGTCTCCTGCTGGTATGGAGGGAAGTAGAAATAGGCTAGTTTCCATCAATAAATAGCAAACCTATTTAGTCCGTCAGTTGGAGTATTGGAAAATAATGGACACGTATTTTTTGTTTTTGTAAATCAACGAATATTGACAAAGATTAAACGCATCAAAACTCGGGAGACGACGTCAGAACTTACTTAGAATGATACCAAACAGTGACGTATTGGGAATTTTAAAAGCGTCGTATCTTCGTCAATTTTGGTTTATGTGAGAAAAGAAAAAATACGGGTCAAATATTTTTTGATAATCTACGGACTTAGGACTTTTTCAGTTAACCCTATTACAGTTTTTGCCGCTATACATTCCCAAGGATCTAAGACAGTTAAATTCATACTCTTGGACTTCGTCGAGCTAAGGAATAATAGTGCAAATATCTTGTTGCAATTGGTTATTTCAAGTCTATTCAAGATTTTCCGGTGGTCTCTCAAAAAACTTAAATTAAAGTTCAAGATTCAAAATTCTTTATTTGCATGAAATATGGTACGTTACATGATGATCTTATAAATTAAAAGGTTTCACATATTTCGCTGACTTCATTAGCATGCAAACTTAAAAATTAAAACATCTAACACATTTTACTCGTAATGTAGTTCTAAATTTAACAAAACATCTAATAAGCATTAGAATGTCAATTTATCTTTGACAACCGCAGATTTTTTTATTTTTTATTATATCTATGTTGTAAATAGTACCTATAATATAAGAAATTATATGAGGAGTTGTCGGCAAGCAGTAGGTACTAATTGCTGTCAACCTTAATCAGATTATAATGATTACCAATCATACTGCGAAGCGTGCTAATTATGGCAATTAGCTTTCAGAACGTATTCAAATTGACGTTGTGTTAGATCTCTGATGTTCAGTACTAATTATTAATGAAATAAAAAATGAAGAAAAAATTAAAAAAATTAATGACTTGTTCTAGTAACTAATCAAATGAAAATAAAAATGAAAGTTGAACTTAGAAAATATTATGTTTGAATATAATTTTAAATTAGAGCGTTTTGAGAGCAGCGGTGGCCCAGTAGCAGTAAGTCGTGGGTTCGAACCCTGGCAAGTGCATTACTTGCTTTATTTTTTGGTAATTCGTTTCATCACCACTGCTATCAAAACGGTGAAAGAAAACATCGTGAAGAAACAGGCATGTCCTAGAAGCAAAGGTTCGAAAACATTTGTAACATCTACCATTCAGCACTTTGGATTATAGCACATTCTCTCTCATAGAGAGGAGGCCTGTCCCAGCAGTGTGAACATAAATGGCTGATTATGACGAAAGTTTTAAATTAGGCTAAAATAGCTAACTTCCAACGTCGTTTACTAACTTCCGCGTAAATAGGTAGGTACCTACTCAAGAATAATTTTCCAGTTATCAAAATGTTTGTTAGTACAACTTGTGTTTTCGTTCGAACATTGGCGTGGTTTTGTTCCAAAAGTTACTTTAAATAGAATAATTTGACTACCAAGGTTAGTTACTGTTGTTAACTTTTTAGACCCTGATAAAGGTTTACGTTGGATTAAATTGGGACATACTATGCTAGGTTGTGGGTTTCATTGTTTGTTAATATAGTACCTACATTTAATGCAGAGAGCAAAACCGAGCCTATTACTTTTAGCACTTTTTGTGCCTTTTTAGGGTTCCGTTGCCAAATGGCAAAAAACGGAACCCTTATTGATTTGTCATGTCTGTCTGTCTGTATGTCTGTCTGCCCGTCCGTATGTCACAGTTACTTTTTAAGAAACTATGAGAACTATGCTGTTGAAACTTGGTAAGTAGATGTATTCTGTGAACCGCATTAAGATTTTCACACAAAAATACAAAAAAAAAAACAATAAATTCCCATACTTTGAACTGAAACTCAATTTTTTCTTCAAACCCATTCGTGCGGGCCATGGATAGGTCTTCCAAAATGATATTGAGGTTTCTAAAATATTTTTTTCTAAACTGAATAGTTTGCGCGAGAGACACTTCCAAAGTGGTAAAATGTGTCCCCCCTTTACAGGGGGGGACACTTCTAAAATAAGAGAGTGATAAAACTTAAAAATATATATGATGTACATTACCAGGTAAACTTCCACCGAGAATTGATGGTTTGATCGAGATCTAGTAAGTACTTTTTTAATACGTCATAAATCGTAACTTTTATATTACGTTACTTGCTGCTAAGGAACCCTTTACGGGCGACTCTGACTTGCACTTGGCCGCTTTTTTTTTAATTATTGGCAACCATTCTGCAACATCATCATCATCAGCATAGCCCTTTCCGAACTATATTGGGATTGGTTTTCAGTCTCATCGAATGCAGCTGAATATCAGTAACTGTATTTAACATAGAGTAACTGCCTATATGAGCTCCACAGCCCAGTTAATAATAATAATAATAATAATAATAAAAAACTAAAATACAATCTTGTGGAATCGGAAGTGCCGTACTACAGGTATGTGCCCGACCCAGTTTTCAATAGTGGCAGTATCACACTGTACTGGGATCAATCCATCATCACTGACAGGACTGTTATAGCCAATAGGCCTGATATAGTGGTGATGGATCGATCAGAGCGGCGCGCAATGATTGTTGACATAACGGTCCCGCATGATGAGAACCTCGTGAAAGCCGAGAAAGATAAAAAAATCAAGTATCTTGACTTGGCACGCGAGGTTGTCGACATGTCGGAAGTGGACTCGGCGATCATTGTGCCGATAGTCGTGTCGGCCCATGGCTTAATTGCCAAGAGCCTCGACCAATACCTGAGGAGGCTCTCGTTAGGCAGCTGGATCAAGGGCTTGATTCAGAAAGCGGTACTTCTTGACACGGCCCGTATTGTTAGGAGGTTCCTCTCTCTGGAGCCCTGACCGCCGGTAGCTTGGACCCTGTTCCCGATACCGGTGGGCTACAATTTTTTATATTTTTAAATGTTTTTTTTATATTTTTTTATATCAATATTTAAAAATGTAAAAATTTGTTGAAAAATTGAATAAAGGGAATAATAATAATAAAAATCTTTATTTCCAGCTTACAATTCCAATGTCACTACATTCTTTCAACAATATAATTATAGTTAGTATTGAATAATTCGATTCCCCTTGTTAAAACTGGTTGTCTGACTTTTACCTGTTATGGCTGTCAAAGATCTACAAATGACAGCCAGAACCAATGACAAAGTACGCCTAAGACTTTGATAATTTTCAGATTCCATTAAGGCGATTACATGAGCTAAACGCGAGTTTTATTATGACTAAAAGTATATGATTCACTGCTATAAACAAAACCATAAAAATATATGATATTCTTCTGGGTATATGCTAGCACGATAGTGTTTTGAAAACATAATACAATTACTTTGCCTAGATAAAAATAAACACGAAATTATCTCTAAAAAAATTCTTTCATCCAAAAAATACTAATAATCATGCGATCATTCTGATTTTTTGGCAAATAATTTTACAAGCCATATATTAGCATTAAAGTGTTTTAGTTTTTTAGTCCAATCAATAGATTTATAAAGTGAAACTTTGATTACATCGTCTCAAACTTTTTCGTCAGTGTGTTGCATGTCGCGTGACGGTCGGCCGCGGAGTCAAAGTGAAAGCCGCTCGTCAGTGCAGCCAAGGCCAATATGCTATAGTTCGCAGCAGCGGACCGTGTAGTGTAAAAAATGAAAAAAATGTTTAGTTCAATGTCTATAATGTCAAAAAAAAGTTTTACTTTTACCGTGGTTTCATAAAACCACACAATCATTTTTTGTAAATCGATCGAAACCACATTTGGACTATTTGGCCCGTAACAACCACTTTGTAGTGCAAGCTAATTAGAACTTTATTCTAACAGCATTTCAAACGAAGTTTGAACCGCCTCAAATAGATTTGCTAATTTAGCTCATCTAGTCGCCTTAACTAAGTCTTATTTTTATCTTAAAAGTGGTTTTAATAGCGGCACATTTTAGTGTCGAAATTACACACCCTTTTAGCGAAGATTTTCAGCAAATCCTCTTATAAAAGGTTAGGTAAGCCAACTCTTGGTCTTCAGTCTTTTAATGCTGGTGTGGTTATCACGAACCTGCAGACGGTAAGTAATGGTACCACTTTTATCGAACAATCTGTTCCCACGAAAAGTGGTTAAACCACACTATACATTTAGAACAAAAACATATTACATGAACAAAGTATAGATTTAAAACAAATTGCAGAAATATAATCAAACAAGTCAGCTAATCAATACTGTCCACTGCTGGACATACATAGGCCGCTCCTAAACTGCACTTCAATACTATATTGCTTTTCGCACAGAGTTCTTCGGACGCATGACTCAAAAGTCAAAAAATACTAAGTGCAAAGAAAACCGGCTGAAAAGAAAATGTATATAAAACAAATATAAATAAGGATGTAAATTGTTTCCATTATGACATATAAATAGAGGCACAAAAACAGTAAACATGAATCTCACGTCAAATTCAAATTCACGGCAAACAGGCAAATGGCGCGCTAGGAACACAAACATTCAATTTTTCAGACATGTGTATATTGTGTAGGTACCTAATAAACTAGATGTATGTACAGTCACGAGCACCAATATGTTTGTACTTTCCTAAATTGAATTGCAATTTTCGCGAAAAATAACGATTGTAACTTGGAGATTGATCTTTTTTATAAAATATATATAAATAGCGGACGTCACGCGGTTTCACCCGCGTAGTTTCCGTTCCCGTGGGACTATAGGGGATAAAATATAGCCGATGTTACTCAGGGTGAATGTAGCTTTTCAATGGTGAAAGAATTTTTGAAATCGCCGTAGTAGTTTTTGAGTTTATCCATTACAACCAAACAAACAAAGTTTTCCCCTTTATAATATTTGTGTCCCATCTACAGACTTCCAGAATACTATGTTCGTAACAACATGAGATTGTAATAAAAAAGCTGGAAAAAAACAATTTTGAATGTTATTTTGTGTTTACATCGTGACTGTACTATCTCATAACTTTATACAGTTAGGTATCAGTAGTGGATATGTACCTATTTTATACATTTTACGATCAATTAAAAATGAAGTAATAACATCGTTCTTAAAATGATACAAAAGAAGATCAATTCACACCCTTTCCGCCTGTCTCTTTTAAAAAGGAGAGCTTTTCTTTTTTTTTTTTTGCTGTGGGACTGTTCGAGTAGATCGGAACGTAAAGAGCGGGGAAAGAACATGGATGGATTTTAGTCAGGTCTGACACTCAATTTTGACTTTTTGTTTATTTATTTTTTTGATATTTATTTATCAACATAAAAGACTAGCCAATGCGGTAAACGCGCCTTAATACACCTAACTTAATTGTTCCATATAACTAATAAGTACCTATAACTAATTACAAACAAAGCATTCCTTGTAAAGAAGAACGGTCACGTCCCATATAAAAAAAACCCAGATCCGACAGAAAAGTGACATATCTCAGTTTTTTTGTTATTATTTATATAATCATATTATATAGTTTTTATATTCGAAATCAATGGCTAACACCAAAATATTGCCTTATGTTTTTGTTCAGGGTTTACACTAAAAAAATACAAAATGCCTACTTATCTACTCAATTCGTAATGTATGTAACTAAATGACGATAAATAGTTATGGGATGTATTCAGGAGACCTGGAGATACAGCTGTATTATATAATTTTTGAACTCCTAGTACAACATTCAACTTGGGTTTTTTTTTTAAGGTGGTTTAAAATCATCTAATGTCATCTCTCGCCCTTGGGTGGAGCGAGAGGGCGTGTCAGACTCTTACTGACTAAAAAATTCCACCCCGTTCCTTTTTGCCTCTGGAACTGGGGTCAGAGCATGCCCTTCTGGATTCGCCCTCAACTTAGGATTAATTAAAATCGTCATATTCGATGATTCAGATCGGATTATTCCACTAATTCGCTGACGCCATTTCGAGCTTATATCGGTGATTAGAGAACTAAAAAGTTCATTAATCACCGTTACGATAACAGTTATTCGTATTTTTATTTTTAACGCAGCCGGTATTAGTGGAATAATCGAAAATAATTATTTATTTATTTATTCATGTACACACAAAATACATAAAAGGACAATATATTAACATAGAAGAGCACAAAGGTAAATAATAGGCTAATTATCTGATCGTAGATCAGTGATTTAGGTAGCTATCAACGGGGTTCTACCAAAAATAAAACCAATATGTCGAAATAAAGTTTTATTGTATTTCTATGTCCCTTAAAACATTTTTTATTTTTTTATATATATATAAAAAAATAAAAAAAATAATATATATAGAGCTACTGGTCCATGAAGTCGCTGATGAAGGGTGACCTACCTTTATCCCTGAAGCGCAAACTCATCGACATGTGCATTCTGCCCATCCTAACTTACGGTGCTCAAACTTGGTCCCTGACTGAGTCACAAAAGTCCAAACTCAAGGTTTACCAAAGGGCGATGGAGCGTACTGTATTGGGTATCAAGCTCAGTGACCGAATTCACAATACCACAATACGCTCAAAAACAGGAATCGCTGATGTGGGCAATAAGACTGCTAGGTTGAAGTGGGATTGGGCGGACCATGTCTGTAGAATGCATCAGGACCGATGGGCCAAAGTCGCCACTCAGTGGGTGCCAGAAGACGGGCAGCGTCGCCGAGGGAGACCTAGAAAACGCTGGCGTGACGACTTAGAAGCGTTTGCGATGGATTGGCCTGAGAGAGCCGCACGTAGGGAGGAGTGGAAGACTATGGGGGAGGCCTTTGCCCAGCAGTGGGACAATACAGGCTAATAAAAAAAATATATATATATATTTTTTTTTTTAATACATCCCATAACTACTTACTTTTCTACGTCATTTAGTTACATATGTTAACAAATTGTGTAGATACGTAGGCATTTTGTACTTTTTTAGTGTAAACCCTGAACAAAAACATAAGGCAATATTTTGGTGTTAGCCATTGATTTCGAATATAAAAACTATATAATATGATTATATAAATAATAACAAAAAAACTGAGGTATGTTACTTTTCTGTCGGGTCTGGGTTTTTTTTGCCTGTTCTTCTTTACCCAGAGAACAACAGAATAAGTCTGTCTCACTAGCTATGAGGTTGAGCTTGCGGAGTGCACGCGTCAGTGGCGCCTCCTTTAACAGATTGGTCCGAGCACGCGGTTCCACTAGCAGTCGCGGCTGCCGTCGCCGCCACACGTACCTGTCCGGAACATACAGACTCACCTGGCCTAAAATAAATAAATAAATAAATAAATATATACGAGAGAGCTATGCTCGGAGTTTCCTTGCGTGATGACATCCCGCAAGAGAACCAAAGTCACCGACGTAGCCCGAAGAATTGCCAAACTTAAGTGGAAGTGGGCAGGGCACATTGCTCGCAGAACGGATGGCAAGGACCAATGACCTGGTGAAGGTTGCAGGAATCCATTGGATGCGAGTCACACAGGAGCGGTCAATGTGGCGACACTTGGGGGAGGCCTATGTCCAGCAGTGGACGTCTTTCGGCTGAAACGATGATGATGAGCGCGAGTGCAAGATCCCTCCTAACCTTTAGCTCATTGTAACCTACTATACCTAAAATAAATAATGTTTGATACATTAATGGGTTTAAGGGGTAGACTCCGTCCGGGGTTGCGGGCCTGTTCGAAAGAGATACCGCGGCCCCGGAACGTAAAAGGCGAGGAAGGAACATGGATGGTTTTTAGTCAGTAAGAGTCTGACACTCCCTCCCGCTCCGCCCAGAGTGGGGGGGGTCATTTGATGATTTCCCATCCTTAAAAAAAAAAAAAAAAGGGGTAGACTCCGTAGTAGCGCATACATATAAAAATGTTATACATTTATTTTGTACCCTCTCCAGCATGAGACTATATTTAGCTTTATGCGGAGACCAGATGACTGCATTACTCTCTAGCAGGCTCCTCACCAATTCATTATATAATTCAGTAATAGCTTTCACATTCGTGAAACCTCGAACAGTACGAAGCATGAAACCTATCGTTATGTCTTGTGTGAGTCTAATTTATATACATTTTCTTTCTGACTTAAATGTATTTTGATCATGTATCAGGTACAATTTACGTCATAAATAAGCACAAAGCATATAAAAATATTTTACCGATCTAAACAGGCATACTAATAACTTGTGAAAGAACATTTGCGCCCTAGAAACTGTTGTATCGGTCTATTAATAGAACCACGTCTTTGTGATCGTGTATTATGCCTCATATAAAGCACCAGACCTGTAATTATTTACTTTCCTACTGAGTAAATAAGGTAGAAAATTGAATTAATGGAATAATGTTACAAAATTGGACGATGACATGAAAATGAGGAGAGAATTATTTACTTTTAATTTTGTGGAAAGCACTACACTAAATTATCTTTCATCGGAATGTCAAAAATGTGGGAATTGAAACAACTAGTAATGATTTGATTTAATTGTAATAATAAAAGAGAGAAATAAGGCATTTAAATTGGAAATATACTAGACACTGAATAAATTATCAGTACATTTTGCTTTGTCATTGTAATACATTGCCTCAAATGTTTTACTGAACAATTTTTCTTCATAAACAATTTAATAAATATCCAAAACGTTCGATTTGAAATTAGGAGTAAATTATGCTAAGTCATTGTAATCCATCGCCTCAAATGTGTTACTAAACAAACTTTTTCTCCATAAACAATTAAAAAAATAACCAAAACACCTAAACATAACATCCAACCTGTCCCCATACAGTCACGCAGACCTCTGCTGCGCGTGATTACTGACATTTAGCCTGTTACTTTTTTAATCCTATGCATTAAGAGTCTAGTCTTTTACCATCAACCAGGCACAAATTCAGACTTCGGGCAGGTAATGAGGAATTTCTAACAGAAAAACTCTATAATGTAACTGATGACCTAGTGAAGTTTGGGGGAATCCGCTGGATGCAAGTCGCATGGGACCTAGGGCCCAATTCTGCTATTTTAATAAATTCGCCACTCCAACTCGTTTCCATTCCCATTTCATTGTCATTTCGCTTAAAGTTGTGATCTGCTAAATTCACAATGGACGATCATTGGTCGGTCAATGGTCTCGTAATAAAATTGTGTTTTAAAGGCATTGCCGCATTGCCATTATTATGAAAGCCTTAGTACAAATGGTTTTCGAAAGCTACTACTAAATGCAAACATTTACGAGTATTCATGCCAGATTTCATTTGTTATATTTTTATATTTTTACACATTTATCAATATGTTCGAGATTACTTTCAATGGAGTGTAAGTGGTTGACCATTGGAAAGTCATAATGACACCATTTAATTTTATTAGTAGATTACCAAACTTGTCAAAACTTGACAGAACTTGACCATTGTGAAATCAATGATCGACTATTATGTCCAGCAGTGGACGTTTTGCGGCTGAGATGGCGATGATGACACTGTCCTCATTTGTGAGGTTCTTCAGAAAAGTCAGGGGTGTAGTAATCGTCACCGTCGTGCGTTTATGATCATATCTATGAACGTAGACGAGGCAGAAGGAGTATGTAAGGTCGTAGCATGTGGCTTTCGGTCCCATGGGAATAGGCTTGAGTTTTATCAATGTATATGAAGACACAATACCGTGCTCGACCTAGGAATTGAGCCCAGGGGGCTTCATTACAATTTCATACCTTATTAAAAACAACCAATTTGCTTACGGCTGCCTCGTTGGTTTAGTGGTTGCAAGTACGACTGCTGAGTATGAGATTTTGATTTCGAAGCCTGGATTGGTTAAAATTCATATGGGTTTTTCTATCAGGAATTTCTCAGTACCAGCCACGAAGTCTGGATTTGAGCCCGAATGATTTGAGCGGCCCGCTACCTGGGAATTAAACATAACTGGCGAAATGTGGGTTTACTATAAGGTACACCTCTGCCTAAGCCCTTCAGGGATAACAGGCGTTATGGCAATGCTTGCTGTGACGTTTAATAAATGAGTAATGCGTGCTATGGTGGGGGATGCGCGTTGGTGGGAGTTCGGTGCGATGCACCACACTCGGTCTAGTACGAGCAGCCTTAGCGACAGCACGCCTAACGCAGTAATATTTAAAACTGTGTTTTATTGTACAACCCTGAACAGAGACACCACACTGATATACTGTGGTTTTACTCTAAACCCTACCTAGTGTATGAGGAACATCACATTTGCATTAACTTGCTGAACCCGAAAAGACAAATCCATAAACTGTAGGTATAAAAAACTGAAAACAAAAGAAAAAAAATCATGACACAAACTAAAACAAGACAAGTTAGAAATCAGTTCAAACATTCGATATCACTGATGAAGATTTCTTTCTAGGTCAGGGATCCAGTTAAGTCTTCGGGCCTTCGTATCCCTTTGTGTTTAGCCCTTATCTTTCATTCTGATAGTTTTCTGGCCTGTCAAATTTCTTCCGGGGGATCACAGTGGAGTTTTAGTGTCGTAAATATCGCTGTGTTGTTTTGTGATTTAGTTTAGTGGTGGTATTGAAAATGTGTGTTGGTTATGTACGATTTTGCCGTGAACATGCAAAAGGTATACAGAAAAATAGCAACTGTTCGTTTCATGTATAGCTTGCACACTAAATCGCGTTGGATTATGAGAGCGAAGGCATAAATAGTACATACAGTAAGCTGTAATTTATACAGATGCACAATTTTTATTGTTTTTTTTTATTTTTTGCGCTCACGCATGTGTACTAAGTAAAATAAAATCACCCGGGTCACAATATCGTCTTCGCTGACATTAAAATGGCCGAAAAGGCCAAAACCATTAACAATTTCTATTTCTTCTATTTGTGAGCAGGAAATCAATCACATAAGTATTTGTGTTTCGCGTTTAATCTACCATGACAACGCATTTTCTTAAAAGCTGTACCACAAACATTCACACATTTTGAGCGAAATAAAAGTTTCAATTCCCAACACAATAATTTTAATTTACTACAGCACCTAATTCACACTCCCATAACTAAAAGAAACAGATGTTAAAACAGACAATAAGATGAAATCACGACAAAAGCTAAAAAGAAAGCAAACAGGCAAAGGCAACAAAGAGTAGTACAGCATTCAGCCACCGTCCCGCGTGTACCGGTATTAAAATTCACGACGTGAAAAGGTGCAGTACTATTTCGTGCATTGTTATTCTAGGCATCGAGCCAGCCAGTGTAACAACTCTTAATGAAGGATAATCGGTAAATTTTTGTAGTTCTAATTGTGGCAGACAAAAGGCGGGAACATTTTGGTTCCAGTGTCCGTTTTCTGCAAGACGCCGCCATTTTGGCGTTGTTTTTTTTCGCGGGTTTTTTTTATCTGTGTTTAGAGATATTGGGATTTAAGGTGGAGATTATAAGGATTTTTGTTAAGGTTTGTCATAATATTTTGTAATCATGTTGAGGTAACTTTGGACTTGTTAACAGTAAATGTTAACAATAAGTGGAAATTATGTTTTTCCTACTCCTCCGCTATTCTTTTCTGATTAATTTCATTGCGGGATCCAAGAAAGTTTAATTGTTTTACTGAGACTTTGTCTAGCTTCATTTGATTGTTCCATATTTTTTGGTGCGTGCCACTGTTTTCTGGGTTTCAGAAGTTGCAGTGGTTTGGGGATGGTGTGGCGGGCTGGTCCTAATAAAAATGTAGGGTGTCATATCAGTCTTTTTTACAAAAGATTGCAGGAATTTATCTTTTCTTATCTGCTTTCTCATTCTTTAGCTATCACAAAGTTCAAGCGAGTGTTTTGATGAAGATTTTTAACGTACTTAAGATAGTGCATGTCACTCTTATTTCCCTTATTTTCAAAGCAGAAATTGGTATCTGAACACATAGTACACATCGTATTTTGTTTGGTCGTTTGTTTTATTGTTGTGACACTTTAAACTATTTATATTGCTGTGCCCTAGCAGGGTTCATGTATGAAACATATATACTTTGTAACAACTTGTAAACTACATGGATGCAATAAAAGATGATTATGATTAGACACAATGAGACAAGACGCAATGCACCAATGCCCCTACATTCTTGGTTCAATAAATTTCCCATCTTTGTGTGTTTTTATCCAAACACTATGAAAGTATAGCAATTTATATTTCACACCTATTTGAACTATGCAAGAATTTTCTCACTACATCGCGATATTACACCGTAATTGTTCTAGAAACTTACAAACAAAATTTACGAGCAGCGAAAGCTGACGCTACATCAAGTTTCTTACAAAAATACGACCATTAAAGTATGAAACAAAAACATTTGAAAATTAACACCCTAAATACAGATTGATGGTAATTTTATAGATGGTACAAGTTGGCCCATGTACGTTGAATATTGGCGATATATCAAACTAAGTGTTAAAGTTCGGAACATGTGAGCAACTGGCTTACAAGCGGGTTTAAGTGTTGGTTTCAAAGGTGTTATAGTTGGTAGCCATGTTGGGCTTGTTCTAGTATATGTTGGCCAAAGTTTGTGGGTTACTTAAGTGTGACTAAATAGGGTAAATGATCTAGGGAAAGTGCTCAAAGTTGCACTATCAGCTGCGGACTTTTAGATGGTGAAGTTTACAGCAATTTACTGCCCATGACTTTGTTTATGCTTTAGTTCATGTACCTGATACTTTAGCTTATTGTTAACTAGCAGACGTCACGTGGTTTCACCCACGTTGTTCCTGTTCCCGTCGGAGTATGGGGATGAAATGTAGCTTTTGTTACTGAGCAAATACTTGGCTTTCTAATGGAGAAATTTTTAGAATCGGTTAGTTAGTAGTTTTGCAGTGAAATCGTGACGTACACAAACAAACAAAAAAATCTAATCTTTTCTCTTTCATCATCATTAGCTTAATGTTCACTGTTGGGACACAGGCCTCCTCTCTATGGGAAGGAATGGGCTTTACAGGGTTATTTGTAAAACACCAACAACCTCGCAGGAGTAGATTACTAACATCTTAAGCAACAACATTTGTTCTACGACTTTTCCGAAAACAGACAAAAATAAAATCAACTCTCCATACATATATCCGAACAGCTGATGGAGATTGCATGAGAAGTCGATTTTTTTTATCTGTTGTTGGTGTTTTACAAATAACCCTGTATATCCACCACGCGGGCCCAGTGCGGATTGGTAGATGTCACATGTTTTCGAATTTGGACAACAAGGACGTATCCTCACGATGTTTTCCTTCACTTTTTTGAGAGCAGCGGTGATGAAATAAACTACACAAAGTAATAAAGTGTTTCTATAAATAATATTAGTATATGAAAATAGAGAGAACAGGAGACCACTATCCCCGAAGGGTTTGGAAGAGGAGTGCCTCGTTGTACACCAAAGATTCGCCAGTGTTGTTTGGGATTTATTATAGTGTGCGAACTTAATGCCGTCAATTGGGCACAAATCTAGACGTCGTGTCTGCTACTAAGAAATTCCTGATAGGAAAACTCAATTACAATGTGTCTGCCACGGAATTTTCTAAAAGAGTTGGATTTTTTGTGTTGAATTGTGCAAGTTTATAATTTGAATATTATCAAAACTACAGCAAAAATGCATCAAGTCCTCTAAGGAGTTTATCCTGAGGTATTTTTCACCATAATACCTATTATTATATTGTGTTTATCACAATGGACACATCTAAACCTTGGTCACGATAGTAGCCCCGACCGAGATATAAGACAAAGAACAATATCAAGGTTACAAATCTTGATAGAACACCCTTTGTTTGGGACTCGGATAACTGACACACCTATTATCATCCATGGGGTAGGTAGTAGTGAAGGGCCATTGTTATCTTAAAGTAAAATTTGCAAATCTATTCTAATATAATAAAGCTACAGAGTTTGTTTGTTTGTTTGAACGCTGGTTCGAATTAAAAAAATATTTTTGTTTTGGATAGTCCATTTATCAAGGAAGGCTTTAGGTTATATTACATAACGCTATGACCAATAGCAGCGGAGCATAATAGAAAAATGTTTTAAAAACAGGGAAAATGTATTCCTTCTGTGATATTTTTCTCTCTCATGTGACACAGACGACCGCGACCTAGAAGTCTTTAAATGGACTCTGGATCCAGATCGGTTACAGCAAGGAAAACCTGACCCCGTATTCACAAACGTTCAACTCGTTTCCGATTCGACAACTTGTATATCTGTCTTCTTCTGGCATTATGAAAACGACCGAGTTAATACGACTTCCCGAATCGGAAGCGAATCGAAGCGTTGTGAATACGGGGGCTGCTGAAGAAGGACTATAAACGTGATTCTGTGACCACAATCGATGGGCTTTAAAATGTGAGTTTTTTGATTGAATTTCATTTCATCATATTTTGATTACCATTTCACCAATCATACGTCTTCCTGATATAGGGTTACACTTCCCAGCCCATGAAACACACACGCACATAGACCATAACAATCATTTTAAAATGAAAATCCATTAACTATGATACTGATTACAGTTAGCCTGTTTAACGACCGGTATCGTGATGTGCCTACATTAACCTAACGTGCTCGCATTGAAAACCATCTAACTTTAATCATTAAGGTATATGGTTATGGAACTTCGGGGGTTTTCAATTTTGAAGGATAACTACACTTTAACGTATGTGCTTGGCCTCTTTGTGTTACATAGGTAGGTACTGAGTTCATTGACGGTCGACCATTTTCAATCCTATTACTTAAAACATAAGATCACAAAACGTAAAATAGGTGTATACGATTGGTACATTTTTTGCAGCTCCAAAATGAGTTTCATCTTTTGCAGCTCGACGGTTCATCTTTAAAAAAAACTTATGTTATTTTTCAAAATATAGTAAACAAAAGGCTGTGTTTACTGCTAGCTAAGAATACAGCAGAGATAAGAACATCGGAAAACAAAACAGGGCGCAAGGTGGAAGGCATTATCTCTGCAGAGACATAGCCGTATTGAGATTTGATCCATCCATGAACCAGGCCTGTTTAGATTTCCTTTGCTCGAATAACGTGTTCCTAGGGATAAATGATAATGATAAATGAATGATAAATGATAAATGATAAATGATAAACGATAAATGATAAATGATAAATGATAAATGATAAATGATAAATGATAAATGATAAATGATAAATGATAAATGATAAATGATAAATGATAAATGATAAATGATAAATGATAAATGATAAATGATAAATGATAAATGATAAATGATAAATGATAAATGATAAATGATAAATGATAAATGATAAATGATAAATGATAAATGATAAATGATAAATGATAAATGATAAATGATAAATGATAAATGATAAATGATAAATGATAAATGATAAATGATAAATCATAAATCATAAATAATGAAATATAGTAAAATAATACCATTATTTAAATCGGGTAGTACCTCAGACCCCACAAATTATAGACCTATTTCAGTACTACCAACATTTAGTAAAATTTTTGAAAAATTAATTTTGGAACAAATGCAAAGTTTTTTTAATAAACATAAGTTATTGCATAAAAAACAGTTCGGTTTTACAAGGGGTCGTTCAACTACCGATGCCAGTGTTGAACTTTTAGGACACATTTATAATGCTTGGGAGGACAAATTCGATGCTTTGGGAATTTTTTGCGATTTATCCAAGGCTTTCGATTGCGTTCTTCATGAAACTTTAATCAGGAAACTACACCACTACGGAGTCCGTAACGCCTCTCTGGATCTTCTTACTTCATATTTGAGTGATAGGATTCAGAGAGTTGATGTTAACGGGGAAAGATCTCCCGGATCCGTAGTAAGAATGGGGGTACCCCAGGGCTCAATTCTTGGTCCATTTTTATTTCTCATTTATATAAATGACTTGCCTTACCTCATAAAGGATAATCATGATATAGTATTGTTTGCAGACGACACTTCTCTTTTATTTAAACTTAAACGTCAGCAGTTAGTTACGGATGATGTTAATAGCGCCCTGGCAAAAGTCGTTAATTGGTTTAATGTTAACAATCTACTCCTGAATGAGAAAAAAACCAAATGTATTAAGTTTACGATACCCCATGTAAGACAAGTGGAAACTAGTGTAGTAATCAAGGATGAAGAGTTGAAACCGGAAGACAGCACAGTGTTCTTAGGCATAACTTTGGATGCCAAGCTTCAGTGGGGCCCGCATATACACAAATTGTCAAAAAAACTTAGCTCTGCAGCATACGCCGTTACAAAAATTCGTGATTTAACTGATTTGGAAACAGCCCGTTTAGTTTACTTTAGTTATTTCCACAGCGTGATGTCGTACGGTATCCTCTTGTGGGCAATGCCGCCGATATTCAGACTATATTTGTATTGCAAAAAAGGGCAATTCGTTCAATTTATAAATTAAGTCCCCGATACTCCCTCAGAGAAAAATTTAAAGATATTAATATTCTTACTATGCCCTCTCAGTATATTTATGAAAATCTTTTGTACGCACACAAAAATATTAATTTGTTTAAAAAATACAGTGATATCCACAACATAAATACGAGAAATAAACACAAATTTGTTATTCCTGCTACGAGGCTCAAGAAAATAGGGGGAACGTTCAGATGCCAATGTATACGCTTTTACAATAAACTTCCGAGCTATATTCAAGCGCTTAGTCTAAATAAATTCAAATCGTTTATAAAACGGAAGCTATGCCTGAAAGCCTACTATCATGTTAATCACTACCTTGATGATAAAAAGGCTTGGGATTAAGCTGCTCCAATGAAATTTGCCCTGCGAATATAGAAATTTCGGACTTCGCTTGTTTATTATTGATTCCTTTCTTTTATACACTTTGACATGAATGGATATTATTTTATTTATTTTTTTACTTTATTGTTTATTATTTTGTGTGTGTGTGTGTGTGTATTTGACATGAATATTTACTTGTGGCTTTTGACATTTAATGACTTGACATGAATACTTAGTTCAGTATTTTATTATTTTTTACATTTTTAGTTTATTTTTTATTGTTTTATGTATGTGTATTTGACATATCGTATTTTTATTGACATTCATTTTGTAAATTATTATTAATTTTATTTCATTTTTTGTGTGTTTTTTGTGAATGTGAGGACCATGTGGGTTACATTTTATTTTTTTATTTTTTTTACTCCTCAACCGTCTGACAGTTTGAGTTCTATAAGCGACCTACCCGAATGTCCTTTCTTTGGTATTGTTCGTCGTTTCGTTGAGCTCCTTGTGTTATATAAGTCGAGCTACACGATAACTGACAAATGCTTGCACTGACTGGACAGGTTTACTCAAATCTGTATGTTCTTTCTTCAAAAGACCATCTCAGACACTAATATCTACATGATCCTCATGTGAATTGAGCAAGATTATGTCTGGACTTCAAAAGAGACTATGACCTCTGAGTTTGTTTCGGCTGTTTCTTCTCAGAGTAGCCAGGTACGAAACACCGGCCCCATCGAGTTTAAAAAAATTGACGTGTAAAAGTGTTTGTGAAAACCTACTTACAAAATAAAGATCATTTATCATCATTTATCATGATAAATGATAAATGATAAAATGATAACTGATAAATGATAAATGATGAATGATAAATGATAAATGATAAATGATAAATGATAAATGATAAATGATAAATGATAAATGATAAATGATAAATGATAAATGATAAATGATAAATGATAAATGATAAATGATAAATGATAAATGATAAATGATAAATGATAAATGATAAATGATAAATGATAATAAATGATAAATGATAAATGATAAATGATAAATGATAAATGATATGATAAATGATGTACTAACTGGGTTGTAAAGGTCAGATAGGCAGTCACTCCATATAAAATACTGATCCTACTACTACTTCAGCTGCATCCAGGTGGACTCAGGTTGGGAAAAAGCTAGACAGATGATGATGACGAATGATGGTGAATTCATGCTTGTCAGTTCGAGAAATTCAGCTTTTTTTGTCCCGATTATATTTTTAAAATACACAACATTTGAGATTGTCTTCGTAACTGTATCTCTGAATCGCAAAAAAATCAGTTGTTCCCTACAATGTGTTCGCAAAACGTTTTCAAAATTTATGGAATTTTTTGTCGTGGTTCAAGGTTTAGTCTCATAGTAAAAGTTGTTTATAATGATGAGTACAATGACCCCTTAAAAGATTTCGTTTGTGAACAGATACACAATATATATCTTGTTCCCTTTGATGAGCACTCTCTGTTGATTTATAAAAATCGAAGATTTGGAACACCTGTTGTGGAACTCCAAGAGCCCATGTACACCATAACACACGTAAAACTTACTTTATGTTTTGCCAGATTTGTGACAGCACAGCCTAACACCGCTTCTCTGCCTAAAAAGAACGTGTGGTTGCCAATAGGACGCTCAAACTCAGGCTCTTCGGAAAACTTCTTTGTCGTCATCTGAGAATCTGAAACAAGAAAAAAATATATTTTAAATCATTCATATTTTGCTTTTACTTTCGGTTTGGATGGCCAGTAATGATAATAAAATTATTTTATCGTACCTATTCAAAATGACATATCAGAGAACCTTAAAACGAAACTGAAGCTACCTTATTGCCACTTAGTAGGATACAATTTCGAAAGACACAAACCGTAGCGAAACGTTTGCTTTCATTTTATGAAGTCAGAACTCTTCTTCATTTCGCAGATGTCAGAATTGCCGCCAGTGTCCGTGTTCATCTAGTTTCACTAGTGAATTCGCACATCCTGTCGTTGGTGGCTTTGCCGCTACGGTTAGTAGTTGCTCAGTATGAAGAGAGGCCTTTGCCCAGCTGTAGGACAGTAATAGGCTGGTATTATTATTATATTATCTATAATGTTATGTGCCATGGAAATAAAAAAAGAAAAAATATATTTAATGCCATAAAACAGGTTACATACAAATGTGATACCCTGGCTCCAGAGCTAGGTTAGAGTACCTGTATTTCAGAAGCCAGTGATTTCTTCGATTTAAGTTACAAATTGGCATGTTTTATGCAGCAAAAGGTGAAAAAACTATATTTCTTAAATTAAGTTCAATATTCATACTTATCATTAAACATTTAATCACATATGCATTAAAAATAGAATTAAAATAAAATCAGCATTAACTTTTTGATTATTTTTTTTTGTCACCGACTTCAGAAGCTAAAGTAATTTTTCACTTTTTTGTTTTTTAACCAACTTCTAAAAAAGGAGGAGGTTCTCAATTCGGATGTTTCAATTTTTTTTTTTTATGTTTGTTCGGGCATAACTCCGTCGCTGGCCAACCGATTTGGAAATTTATTTTTTGTTGGAAAGGGTATTCTTTCCAAATGGTCATGGGACCATTTGGAAAGAATACCCTTTCCCAATAGATTCCCCAATAGATTTGAAGAGTTCCCTCGATTTCGCTAAGATTCCATCATCAGATCTGGATTTGGTGGCTATGGGACCATTTGGCAAGTATACCCTCTCCAACAAAAAAAGAATTTTTCAAATCGGTTGGCTAGCGACGGAGTTATGCGCGAACAAACATAAAAAAAATAGAAACATCCGAATTGAGAACCTCCTCCTTTTTTAGAAGTCAGTTAAAAATAGAATACATTGAAATTCAGCTAGGATGTAACCTTTTTATCATCATAATAGTTCATGAGTTATAATTCAGTTAGTGTATCGCATCACAAACAGTTAATAATATAGCAAGTATTATTGTGGGTAAAATGCACCCATTGATTTATTCAGTCGCCTCACGCAAACTATTATGACTTAATTAGTCCAACCAGGTGGGTATTTTCCATATGGAAAAATGTAGAAATTGTGAATAATATGAATGAAGCAATTAACAGTAGATACTCTTTTTCATGGCGATAGTCTATCAATGGTAATAAATTATAGCTTCAATACGACACATCACTTTTATAACTACACTAGTAATTGTGCGGGGCATGCGTTGCGATCTTTTTTTTCCTTCCCTGGCGCATGTAGAACAACTGTGCGAAATTTCATCATGATGTATTCAGTAGTTTAAGAGTATCGTCGTATCGGAGGCTCGTCTCAAACCATGGTCCACCTCCAGACATGCTCTTTGTCTAACTTCACCTGCACTCTAAGGGATCTGTCCGAAGTCCCCACCAGCGCCGTCGTCTGAGTTCTGGTCGAAATAAATTTAACACAACAACAATGGGAATCATCGACACGAAGAAGAAGAAGACAGACGAATCTAAGTCACATCTTAGAGTCCGTAAAATGCCGTAGAAGTAGCGAATTCTTGGGCCAAATTAGCGCATTTGATTGGCTATGTGGCAATTTTTCCAGAGTCCATATAACGTGATTTGTGCTATAAATAAAATTCTGATTCACTTCGATCAAGAAAGTTCTAATCGATTTCGATCATTAACGTAATAAAAATCATACCGTAGTCTAAATAAACCCTTCTGCAATTATAAAAGTTACAACAACGCTGAGAAGCCATGTTAAAAACTCTTACCGGTAAATCAAAAGTTAACGGTTAATTTGCAAGCAAAATTCATAATATTTGGAATATTTCTACTTCTTTGGAGTTTAAAACTTTTTGGCCCATGATTTATTATTCCGTTTGTTCCGCAAGGAACTAGGAAAGAGGTCAGTAAAAGGTTAATGAACTTTAGTATTCATAGACTATGGTTGTGGCTAGAGACGTACAGACAACTCGATTTCACAAAAACGTAAATGTAAGACACGTTACTAATTAAAAATCTAAGGAAAGTTAACCTTATTTGTTTTGCTACAGTTATTAAGTAGGTTTAAACGATGTTGTTAGTCGTGGGTCTTCGAAGACAGACATCAGACATCAGACATCTCAGAGGACCCAATAGTAGGTCTTGGGAGACACATCAGTATTCGGAGATCCATTGGTGGATCGTTAAAGACGAACCATATTTCTCCTATCTATAAGGTAGATACGGCTATATTTAAATCTTGTTATTCATAGAAGATCACTAGTTTAATAACGCTAAAGAATATAAAAAGAAAATCTTATTAAAAGATAAGCTCAAACATTATACACCCGCAACGTAAAAAACGAACTAGATATTGCAAGAACCCCACCATAATCTATCTTTGTTATTTTTCCTACGATCGGATGCAACAGGCCATTAAACACTGAACTAATAAAGTTGCCAGCAACAAAAAAAAAACTAGTTAACACTTCAAAACTCGCTATCAGGTCTCCGAGACCCAATCAACGTGCATTTTTTATTCTATTTTTCAAGTTTCAACACTGCTGTGACGTTATTCGATCGAGGAGGTGCAAATTGTACCAAAGGATGTTTGTTGCGTATTTTTTCATTTATAAATAGGGAGGAATTCCATGGATTTTGACTGCATTTTCGGTAAAAGCTTGACGAATGTGTCAGTCTTTTGTGCAGGTAAAGCGGCGTGTATTTATTTGCACAGGCAATCATGTTCGTATGGAGGTTCTTAGTAGAATAAGTCCAAAATTCTTATAACATTCTCAGAAAAAATCTGTCTGATGGCAAATCACGGAAATTACTCTCGTAAGAAGATTTTCATACAACTTGAGAAGGTGGCGTGAACTTCCAATCAGACAATTTGACAATTTGAATTGGAAGTCGTACAATGTTCAAACTTATTTTTTTAAAGGTCATGAAGACGATGAGTAGGTCTTTACTTTCAGGTAGGGACTTTTTTCATGCTTGCATGCACAACAAGTGACCTGTCTGAAATCTGAAATCTTCAAAAAATAATTGTCTTTGTGGTTTTCAAAGAATTTATTTACAGGAACATAACGGTGTTTAATTTTACACCAAAGACTAACACTTCGCTTGTGACTTCGTCCGGGGAAGTTGTTAAAGCTCGGCGAATTTGCATGATATCAATAAAATTTATATCCTATGTTACTTCGTAAAAATGTAGCTTTCTAATGGTGCAAGAATTTTTTGAATTGGTTAAAGAGTTCAGGAGTTAAATCGTTACAAACAAACAAAAAATCGAATCTTTACTCTTTGTAATGTTTGTGTAAAAGTGTGTATAAACGTATTTTACATTGTAAATAGTCCTTAGTGACTGAAATTGAGGCAGTATAGCTACCTATTCCACAAGAAGTAGCACAGTCTCTCCTAAACTTTAGGTTATGAATGAATCACCAAGTACATTACAACTCCCCATTTCCAGGCTCATTACAATTCTCCAAATACCAGCGGTTAACTGTTCTGTGTTTTGACAGCCCCTCCAAGCGGTCTCATTTGCATAGATCATTTCAAAGTTTGATACTGTACCTACAGACTGTTGGGTAACGGAGTTCATCTTCAGAGAGCTCTTAGTTTAATATCTAGTCATGTTTTAGTGGAATGTGGGTAGGAAGGTAAATGATTAATATGTTTCTGTTAATTGGTTTTAACAAGTACTTGTTATATACAGGGTGTAAACCACCTCATCACCAAGCCGTCAACCAAGCATTCTGTACATCAAACTAAGTAACATAACGCAAAAATTATTGCTGGGAAATTAATTTTTTTTTTGGTTGATAAATCATGTTTTGTGGTAGAACTCCATGTAACTTGCTCAAAACATTAACCTGATGAATGGATTAAAAAGAAAGGGGGTCGTGGAGGTGTTTAAAATGTTACAACAAAAACTTGCATTGATAAAAAACTAGTCAAAAAGTTGTAACTTTGACTCCCAATATCTGCGTAACTAGAAGGTTCCCAGGAATCGTGTAGAACAAAAAATGATCGCAATGACGGGGAGAACAACTGCTTTTCGGTTTCGTTAAGAGGAGTTTTACACCCTTTATATATAAATTCAGTACTACATGAGTTTGGTGTTCCGGCTCTTTAGTAAACTGATCCCACTCAGGCGGCTCCCGCGGGATCAGGCGACTTCGGTGTGGGTGTCGGTTGTTTCCTATTCATATAATAGGAAACAACCGACACGCATTAGTTTTCGGTAGTTTTTAATCTATCGAAGTTAAACCGTTATATTATGAAATGAATGCCACGGAAGTATATCTGCCCCCATAATCGAAACTTGGAGCACCCCTACGTTAGGTTCCTTTAAACACATACATTTCACAATATTACAGTTTCATTTGATAGATTACAATGTACCGAAAAATAATGCGATATAATGTAAGCAGTATGTTCAGTTGACAATATTTCGAAAGTTTACAATCTCTCTAGTTATATTACAATCTAACGTGTTTGGCAATTTTACTGTGACATACACAAAAAAATTCGTGAAAGTCCGACAATATTTTTAAAACACAATCCAATTGATTTCAAAAGCCCATTTAATTGATTAAATTCGATTGGCCTAGTTTGATAAATGATTTAAATATTATTGTTGTTAATTTACAGAATGTAATGATTTATAAGTAAGCAAATATTAATACCAAAATGATTCCATTTTAGCTATAATAATGTATTAAACATTTCTAAACAAGCCCTGTCAGCACATTTAACCGAATTAACTTAAAAAACAAACCTGCTTTAAAATGTTGTTTACATCAACATTTCAGATACATGATAATTTAAATACTATAATCAGAAATGTACAAGCCTGACTGACGTAGATTACTGAAAACTGAGAACCTACATCACTGCTCTAGGAACGGTGAAAAAAGCCATCTAAATAAATCGGAATTCCCTTAAAACAAAATAAGATACATAATGTAATATCCACAAACTGAGGAGCTCGTGGCTAAATAATAACAGCCGCTCGGGTCGATCTTTAGGTTTCGCCCTGCTTGCCTAGGTTTCATTTATACTCTCAACACAATAACAACGAACTATACTTTTATATTATTTTCAGGATTACAATTTTATTTTTATATTTTATTATTTATTTTAATTCGGACACAAAAAGATCCATAGAGTGTTAGTAACATAATATAAAATAACTTATTATCTAGTGTTAGTACCAATTACTCTCTGCACAAGAAATCTTACAATTGGAGAGCTCTCCGCTACAGTTCTCAGGATGCTGTTGCGACTATCTCGCACTCTCCTGAGTATCGAGGCACTTTTTTTGCGAACTATCGCGTGAAAGCCGTCGGTACGAGCTAGCGCACACATCCCCGACGCACTGCAGAAGCGAGGTAGTCTCAACAACATCCTGAAGGCATTATTATACTGGACGCGCAGGGCATCTAGCGACCTTTTGGTGTAATTGACCCCAATTGGCAATGTTCATTGCAAAATGTACAAGAATTTAGCAGGGATTTTTAACATTTTGGACCTCAAAGCCCTTTAAATATTTGAATATTGATATAAATCATTTATACAGATGCTCCTGGCTATATAAAAGCAGCCGCTCAGGTCAATCTTTAGCTTAAGCCGTGCTTGCCTAGGTTGGTCTGTTGATGGGTGACCACCCTTACATACCGAGTTTCCTAAGTGCCTCGGAAAGCAAGGTAAGCTGTTGGTTTCAGCTGTCATTTGTCCATCTTTGACAGTCGTTACAGGTAGTCAGTGGCCCAAAAAGTCTGACAACCAGTCTTACCTAGTGGTATCGTATTACCCAGTATTTACTGGGTTGTGGAGGTCAGATAGGCAATCGCTCCATGTAAAGTACTGGTATTCAGCTGCATCCGGTTATATTGGAAGCTAACACCAACATAATTGGGAAAAAGCTAGGCAGATAAAAAAGACCCACGAAGAACCACGATAAAAAAAATAAACCGCAAAAAAACACACTTTGATAAGTGTAATCCAACTGCTATCATATGCACCCCACCACATTATAAACGATCGATGTTAAGGATATACCGTAATTTAAACTTTAATTATTCAGTAGTAAAGTTTATTTTTATCGGTAAGGTACTGGCTATTGCTGCTGAATGGAACAAATGCTGCTGAAAATATAAGAGTATTAGGTTTATAAGAGTGCGTTACTTATCTATGTGGCAATACAACGTAAGGACTTATGAAGTGATACAATGCAAAGAAAAGTACAAACAAAAATACTCATAGGTATCAATGTAACGTATTTTAAAACGTTCTTTGAGTCATCGTGGTGCAAGGATTAGTCACAATCGACGATTCGAAGATTAGTCGCTATAATCTGTATGTAATAAATAAAAACAGCCACTCGGAACAATCGTCAGGTTAAGCGCCGCTTGCCTTAATTGGTCTGTGGATGGGTGATCTTACATACCAAGTTTCCTCCGTGCTTCGAAAGGAAAGTTAAGCCTTTGATCATGGATGTTATTTGTAGATCTTTTGACAGTGTCGTTACAAGTAGTCAGTAGCCCAAAATCCTGACAACCACCCTTACCAAGGATTCAAGTATCAGTTCTAACTGGATTGTGGAGGTCATATACAACGTGTAACGTTAAATACGCAAAACCTGTAAATAGTTTGATCCGAATCACGAGCAGAATCAATTGAACCTCTTTTTGATATAGGTAACATTTTTCAAAAAATCTTCATTAAAAATTTTGCCCTGTCTATTTATTAATAGGTCAAGCCATAACGTGCGCAAACCCGCCGAAATAGGTAAACAAACAAACACAAATGGTTTTCGTCCAATTTAAATTGTCTCATACGTGGGATACTAATAGTTCTTGCCAGTAAATGTAATTGCCAGTACAACTAAAACAGCACATAAAACCTTGTTTTTTTTTCTGTCAGAATTAGTTCAATAGAATCAAAAATCATTTTGGGTGTCTGAGGTTATATGCATTTACCGTTACACGTTGAATAGGCTAGGAGTTCCATGTAAAATACTGGTGTTGAGCTGCGTGTGGTTAGACTGGAAGCCGAGCCCAACATAGGTGGGAAAAGGCCAGGCAGCTGATAATATAATAATAATATCGCTGGACATTAACACACAGCGCCACCTAGTGCACACTAAGCAAAGCTTGTGTCGTGGACACTAGTTAGTTGATATACACATATATACTTTTTTTGTTTGTAAATACATAGGTACTTATTATACATATAAACATCCATGACTCGGAAACAAATGTCCATGCTCATCACACAAACATTTGCTCCTAATGGGATTCGAACCCAGGTCCCTAAGAACGTAAGACAGCGTCACTACCACTGCGCCATTCGGGTCGTCGAACGAGTGAACGAGTGCTAGCTGTCTAGAGTAGTACACCGCGTTTAGATTCCGAGTACGATATTTATATCAAAAGAGTTTATTTTAAGATATGTACAGGCAGATACATACTGGGCAAAAACTTGGAGTGTAATCGACATACAAAGAAGAAACCCCATTTAATACCAATTTTGTTATTCTTGTAGTCAAGGAGACGAAACAAATCAAGCAGTTGATTTTGTAGCTGACGTCAATGATTTCGTAAAGTTAAAAATATATATTTTTCAAACTTTCGCTACGCTGTTCATTGACATGAAGAAATAATTGAGTCAACAAAATCCTCGAAGACTTTGTACAATACCTTCGAACTCCATTCACGACCTGAGAGCATCAAAGTAATCAATTCCATTCAATAATTAACTTCAAAAGCACTTGTGAGCAATACTAAACCTTAGCCACTTGAGTATAAAGTCAGGTATTGGGTGCCGATACCCGATCATTGATGAACCGACTTAGTACCGAACTCTCTTTGTTATTACTAACCTAGTTTCAAAGTTTGATATTTCGCAGGTAGTTAGCAAATGAACCCTTGCTTTTGGTAGATTTTTTGTATGTATTCTCTGCTGAAGTTGGTATGAAGTTGGGAACGTTTATCTTTGTTGGTGACAGTTTGTATTATTGATCGTGAACTAAAGCTTAGAATGGCTAGTAGTATTCTAGTTTAGAAGTGTAGATACCTATTTTCTAGTTTCTATAATTACAACACTGCATGGATCTTTTAGCAATGAAACAACGCCTTAGGAAGGCGGTCGTGGTGAGCGTTTTTATATATTTTCCTGCATGGTCCCACTGCTGGGAAAAAACCCTCCCCTAATTCCATCCATGTCCTCTTTTTTTGATGAACTTAACAGTATACAGGGTGTAAGGGACAGCCCTCCACAAATTAACAGGGTGTAATCAGCTCCTTATTTTGAATCATATTCTAGTGGAAATTTTCTCAGGAAAATTTTCAATTTTTTTTTCGTTTTTTCAGTTTTTATTGCTTTATTTCAATGTAAAGTGACATTATCTGTATGCAGAACACCATTAATGTAAATAACACAGCTAAAATGAAAAAAACAACAATGGATGTTGAAATTTTCTAATGAACGACGCATGAAATCAGCTGTTCAATTTCTGCCTAGCTAAAGTTTCTTGAACTCAGCGTATCGCATACCTACCACCCCTTCCAACCAGTACAGAAGACGCTCCGATTTGTGTAATACTAATAATGATAGTTCCGTCTCATTCTATCTTATGATAGGCGCGGCGCCGCGGCGGCGTTTGCACAATAAATTGCACGATTAAAATTGCACGATTGCAACAGTGTTGCAAACTTATTTTTAACCGACTTCAAAAAAGGAGGAGGTTATCAATTCGACGGCATTTTTTTTTGTGTGTTTGTTACGCGATTACTACGCCAATTGTGGACTGATTTTCAAAATTATGTTTTGGTTCGAAAGGAGATACTTCTGAAGTGGTCCCATAGTCACCAAGTCAGGATCTGATGATTGGATTCTGGAGAAATCGAGGGCAACCCTCAAATTTTATGGGCCCACACATCGTTTTTCGCAAATCTTATAAAGTAATTTAAGTACTTGCGGATCATCATCTCATGTAGCTGAGCTGTGATGATGGAAGGTACAACTCCTTAACAGTAAGGAGTAGGCATCGACTGATTTAGTTAATTATGTTTTTGATCTTTGAAAGGGCGTTTGTCATTTTAGTCTCATGAGGTTATGGACTAACCATAGACGATAGAAATCTTCAAAAAACGACAGCACATGTCTCGCGATTGCTGCGTTTGTTTGTGTATGCATAGTTTAACATTACGGTAAGTCCGGGGGAGATGGCTGTATGGGAGAGATGGTCAGTTCAATTATTTTTGGAACTAAGGGCGTTATTACTCTAGCGTTTTGCGAGCGGTTGCGGGGGCTAAATTCGTCGCTAACACGCCGCGGCTGCTCAGCGAAGACATCGCGGACGCGTGGCAATAAGACCAATACTCTGGGATTCAGATATTGATACGAAAAATAAACAAGACAACTGTGCTGGGCGTGAGGAAAATTATAACACTATCCAACTTACTCTTATTAAGGACTGGATACAGTGTGTCATTCGCTCATTTTAAGTTTATGAAAATTGTACCGAATTTGACAACCTGTGCTCAAAATGTGGCGATAAAGAGAAAAGATGAGAACTAAAAAAAAAGGAGATAAACTACTGGTCATCTTCCCCTTACTACTATGATTATCTCTCCCGGATACCTCAGGAGAGATGGCCAATCGAGAGTTTAATTTTTATTATTTTATTTGATCGAAATTTATTAATTACTTTTTGTTTTTTAGATGTTAGTAAAATTTGAATTAAATTGACGAATTAATCGTTTCATTTATCTACAAAAAATAACAGAATGATAACTTTAGTTCATTCAAGCATCATTTTTATTTATTTATTGCACGAAATTTTCGTGCAAAAATTTTCGTGTAATTGGTAACATCAGTTTTATGTTAGTGTGGCAGTGTCGCATGCATGCAGTCGCTGTTGTGTCGCGTCGCGAATGCACCGCGCGTTTTCCGCGAACTTTTGTCGGTGCGGAGCGCTCGCGCAGTCGGATTGTTAAGTTTTCTGTTGGTTTTGGTGTTTGATTTTGTTAAAAATGACTACTTTTAGTGCGCGTGAGTATGGGGAAATGATAATGTGTTACGGAGAAGCTCGGGGAAATTCAAGGGAAGCGCTCAGAATTTACGTTGATAGGTATCCTGACCGTCGGCATCCATCAGACTCTCGGATAATTACCGGTGCCTATCAACGATTGCTAGAAAACCAGCCCATTGTTCCCAGTCAAGAAGGCGCCGGAAGACCAATTCGCGGTCAAACTCAAGAAAGGATTTTAGAACTGGTTCGTCGAAATCCACGCTTGGGCACACGCACTGCAGCTCGATTATTGCGGCGGCATAATGGAGCCCGCGTCTCACACTGGTCCGTGCACAAAACGTTGCGAAGGGATCAGCAACGTCCTTATGTAATACACAAGGTCCAAGCCCTATTGCCACGTGATCGCGGACATCGCGTTGAGTTCTGTCGGTGGTTGCGGACTGAACAACATCGAAACTCCAATTTTATTTCACATGTGATATGGACTGATGAGTCGACTTTCACTCGTAACGGTATGTGGAATCGCCGAAATGCACATTACTGGTCGCAAAGTAATCCTTTCGAAATCCAGGAGTCCGGACATCAAACGCGTTGGTCAGTAAATGTCTGGGCAGGAATTTATGGCAATAAAATCCTGGGGCCGGTGTTTCTTCCCGCGCGCATGGACGGACCGCGCTATCTCCACTTCCTTCGTACTGACCTCGAAAGAGAACTACAGATCCTCCGTGACGAGCTGGAGATGGAATGGGAAGCCCTGGGTGATCCACCACTCGCGCACTTGCCGATGATCTGGTTCCAGCATGATGGAGCCCCTCCGCACATAACGCTACCAGTGCGTTCCCATCTAAACGCCACCTTTCCGCGTCGCTGGCTTGGTAGGTTTGGACCGCAACCGTGGCCAGCACGATCGCCAGACCTAACGCCTTTAGACTTCTTTTTGTGGGGATACATAAAAGAAAAGGTGTTTATGAGTGAATGTGCGAGTGAGGAGGAAATGCGAGACCGCATCACGAACACGTTTCAGCAGCTGCGCTACAGCTGCAACGAGGATCCCACCTTGATGACCCGTTTACATGCTGAGACCCTGCGCCGTGCCAATCTTTGTGAACGCCTCGGTGGAGGTCACTTCGAGCCTTATCTAATACGACCGGAGCGATTTTAAGGTAGGATTTTTCTTTTACTTTTTTATCTGTGACCGTGTTGTGATTTTTACTTTTTTTTTGTACGTAACGCGGCTATCTGCTAAATAATAATTTATTGTTCGCTCTCGCTCGTTTCAAAGTGACGTAATAACACGTGGCGCGAGCGCGGCCGTCCTTTTGAAAGCTCGCTGCGCTGCCGTTCGCTGCGTGAGTTTTACAGAGGTAGCGATACATTGCGTGCGAGGTAATTAAACAAATCGGTTTTATTGGATTCCCATAAAGTTCCTGAAATAATTTCATGTACCGGTCAACTTAGTACGATGTACTGAAATCACCCTATCAGTTTGCGGAGGGCTGTCCCTTACACCCTGTATTTTTAGTTGTTAAGGGGCCGGCGGAGCATGCGTTTTTCATACAAACGTTATACCAAAGTAATATGAAAATCGAACATTCATAAGGTGGTGTGTATTTATTTCAATTGGATTACAGAATATCAATGTTTCCAAAAATATATGTTGGCCAAAATAACCACTTTCTGGAGCCCTGATACAGCCAGGAGGCGTCGCGGCAGACCTTGCAGAAGATGGCGGAACGAGCTGGACAAAACCAATGACCAGTGGCCAATATTAGCCCTAGATCAAATCAACTGGAAGTCATGAGGAGAGGCCTTTGCCCAACAGTGGGATGATGCAGGCTAGCAGTAACAGTAACAGTAAGGACAATGATACAAAGACGAGATATGAGGAATTTAAAATGTCTATAGAAAACTTATTTTTCTCATAACTCTTGTTTAAATCAGTGTCCATTTAAAATATATATTTGACAACCTAGATTATTATGTAATCCAATCGACATAAATACACACTACCTTACGAATATAGGGTGTAAAACACCTCTTAACGAAGCCGAAAGGCACTTGTTCTCCCCGTCATTGCGATTATTTTTTCGTTCTACACTACACCTGGGAACCTTCTAGTTACGGAGATATGGGGAGTCAAAGTTACAACATTTTGACAAGTTTTTTTTTTTAATACGTGTTTTTTTATAACATTTTGACTTTTAACACCTCCACGACTCCCTTACTATTCAATCCATCCATCAGCACAATGTTTAAGTGCGTTACATTGAGTTCTACCACAAAACATGATTTATAACCTCAATAAAAAAAACTGTTTCCCAGCAATAATATTTACATCAAGTTACTTAGTTTGATGTACAGAATGCTTGGTTGACGGCTTCGTGATGATGTGGTTTACACCCTGTATGTCTGATTTACAAATTATTTTGGTATTGCGTTTGTATGAACTGCGCATGCTCCGCAGGCCTCTTAAAATGTATTTAAAGACAAGACGGCTGTGTCAGTTCTGTTCCGTCATACGTCTAAAGATGCATGTCCAGCTATAACTTGGTTTAAATGAATGACCATGAAGTTTCAAGCGAGTCCAGCCCCATCAGTTTGCATAAACATAAAAACAATCGACGACCCGAATGGCGTAGAGGTTGGCGAGGCTGCCTTACGTTCTTAGGGTCCTGGGTTGGACTCCCGGTAGGAGCAAATGTTTGTGTGATGAGCATGGAAATTTGTTTCCGATTCATGGATGTTTATATGTATAATATGTATGTATTTACAAACAAAAAAGTATATTATGTAGTATATCAACTATCTGGCGTCCACGACACAAGCCTCGCTTAGTGTGGCACTAGATGGCGCTGTGTGTTAATGTAAAAAAAAAAACAGCATGTAATGTTCCCACAGCTGATTGTTATTGCTATTCCTACAAATGTGCATATTTTTGCCGTTGCAAAGTTGGAGAGAGCGGTGTTGTATTGTGCATCCAGGTCTGGACCTTTTTAACGGGATTAAAACTATATGTTTTACTTAACTATACCATTTCAACCAACCATATCATATGAATTAGTTTATTTTATATGCTTATTCATGTATTAGTATGTAGGTACCTATTTAAATGTGTTTTATTTTAGGCTTACAAGATGGTATGTTTATTTTTATTTTTATTGTACTCTATCACAATGCTGTCTATTTGACCCAATGGTTTACTAGTAGAGAATGCCTTGTGGCATTAAGTCCGCCTATGTAACACTATTGTACATGAAGTTAAAATAAATAAATGAATAAATAAATATCTGTCAAAGTCCGGTGTACACAGACGGTCGGAAATCCAATCCAGTCAGTTTGAGTAGACCTAGCTACCTATGTAGGTCTATTACTGGCGCCTATTTTCAGCAGAAAGCGCCTAGATTTATCTAAAAATAGCACAATTTAGGTACCAGTCCGTAACTGTCTCACGGCTAGACAAAGGCCTTGTTTCATGCAGAAAGGGAAAGAACATTTATCACCACGCTTGTACACTGTGTGGTGATTTATTCATTTACATAACATAACATCACGGCTACAATCCCCAAAGGGTTCGGCAGATGTGTGGTTACTAGTAAACCCACATTTAATAGCTGGTTATTAAAGTACCACGTGATGAGGGTGATTTTTTTTTCGGATGGGTAATCATCAAATGACTCCTCCCGCTCTGGGCGGAACGGGAGGGAGTGCCAGACTTTTACTGACTAAAAACCATCCATTTTCATTCCTCACCCTTTACGTTCCGGGGCCGCAGTATCTCTTTCGAACAGTCCCGCAGCCCCGGCAGGCTTCGCACTTGCAGGCCCCCCTCCCTTTATGATGCCATCTCTTTGAGGCGCGCGTGGAACACGAACACGCTGTCGATAGCCGATTTGAAAATAATTTTAATTGCCGAATTAGAGCAAGCCCATTGCACAAATCTAGACTCCGTGGCTGCAACTGAGAGATTCCTGATAAAAAACTCAATAAAATTTTGCTCCAACTGGGAATCACACCAAGGACATCATGTTCAACATTCGTGCGTGCAACCACTAGACCGAGGACCAACATAATATAATGCGAGTGTAATTACATCTGTTCATCAGATATCAGTTTACGCCTTGAAAGCTAGATGGATTTGAATTAGTTATCCTTTTTGTACGATACCACTTGGTAAGACTGGTGTCACACTTTCAGGGCCACTTACTACCTGTAACGTCTATCAAAGATGGACAACTGACAGCCGATACCACCAGCTTAACGTGCTTTCTGAGGCACCGAGGAAACTCGGTATGTAAGGGTGGTCACCCATCCACGATACTGGCTGTAAGTCCCCTCTTTGAGGAGTGGCTAGAGAGGCGCCACGGCGTCCTCACCTTCCGCCTGACGCAGGTCCTCACTGGACACGGATGTTTCGGGGGGTACCTGCACCAAATCGGGCGGGAGGAAACGCCCGGGTGTCTCCACTGTAAGGACCGACCGGAGGACACGGTGGAGCACACGGTGGAAGTCTGCCCTGCGTGGGCGGAGCACCGCCCGTGTCCTCGTAGCGGCGCTCGGCGGCGGCGACCTCTCACGTCCGGCCCTGGTTCAATCCATGGTCTGGAGCGAGACGGAATGGGAAGCCGTCACCCCCTTCTGCGAAGCAGTCATGCTAGCGAAGGAGGTGGCGGAACGAGAGAGGGAGAGAGCTTCTCTTCCCGGCCGCCGCGGGAGACGCACCGGGCGTCGGGGGCCACGTGGTGGCTACCGGCCACCGTAGATGCGGGCCTGTGGACGGCTGGCTATGGGCTAGCTAGCCGTCCGGCCGTCTAACGACGACGACAGGCCGTGTCGACGGCGCGTTCGTGTTCCACGCGCGCCTCAAAGAGATGTCAGCAAAAGGAGAGGGGCTCGCAAGGGCCGAAGCCTGCCGGGGTTGCGGGCCTGTTCGAAAGAGATACCGCGGCTCCGGAACGTAAAAGGCGAGGAAGGAACATGGATGGGTTTTAGTCAGTAAGAGTCTGACACTCCCTCCCGCTCCGCCCAGAGTGGGGGGGGTCATTTGATGATTTCCCATCCCAAAAAAAAAAAGGTGGTCACCCATCCACAGACTAACTAAAGATCGACCCGAGCGGCTGAAATTATTTAGTCACAAGCTCCTCCATCATTCTTATTCCTCATCATTATTCCAATTTATTTGAGGTCCACGCAGCATCTTTTCTTCTTCCATACTTCTCTTACTCCTCATCTCAGCAATCACCTCCTTTCTAGCCATACCATCTTTCACTCAGTCCCGTTCCAAACATAATATTTTACAAAAATATTGTCGTACAAAACATTTCTGAATTTCGTAAGGTTAAATAAATAATAACGGGTCTTCCTCTACTTTATTATTCTCTTGGGTTTCGCGTCCGTTTGGCCGAATAGGGTCCCTTGGTCAACCCTTTACGCCAGATTAGAAGGCTTAACTTTAAAACGGTGATAATGCTACAATTTCTGTGAGAAAACAAAAAGGTATACCGTTAAAGATTGTGTGTTTGAGGTACAAATCGATGTAATTTATTTGAAAATCTACTGTCACTATGTTTGGAATGGAACTCCTAAAAACGGCTTAACCGATTTTTATGTTTTTTTTTGTGTATAGTAGGTAAGTCTGAGAATAGGTCGTGTATTATTTTTCTGTCTCACACATACACATCAAAATTTACGTCACGGGCAACAGCTAAGACAATAAAGCTGAAGATTTTGTTTTGTGAACACGCTAATCTTAGGAACCACTGGTTCGAATCGAAATAATATTTCAGTGTTAGACAGCCCATTTATCGAGGAAGACCAATAGAAACAGAGTATTATTGCAAAAACGGGGAAAATTATATTTTTACGATAATATCACACAAACCAATGTCGCAGGCAGGCAGTGATCAGCTAAGGAGCACTATATGGACAATGTTTTAATATTGACTTATTTTTTCATACATAAACTCAAACCCCATAAAAAACAAAAAACAACAAAATGCAAAAGCTAAAAATACAAAATGTCATCTGTTACTTGTCATCTGGAATGTCAATGTGGGTTTGAAGGCAGATGCTGTGAATTCCATGGACTGCACGACCCGCGCCGGACCAACTTTTCCATTCTTTTAAGGAGCTCCAAATAACCACAACACTATCCGCTGTTTGCTTCCAGCGAATTCTCAAGTATTTTGGACATGTCGCTCGTAGAATCCCTCACAGCCTCGAAAAGCTTGTGTTAGTTGGCAAAGTAGACGGGAAAAGACCACGTGGACGCTCACCTACCCGTTGGTCAGACCAAGTAAGGACGCTCACTGGCCTATCAATAGCCGAAGCTTTTAAGACCGCCGAGGACAGAAAAACGTGGAGGAGTATAGTGCACCGAGTGATCAAAACCGATACCTCAGAATAAACACGACCTTCAACAATGAAAATAACGACTAAGAAGAAGAAGAGAAACCTGTCATCTTGCCTTTCCATATTCATTTTCAGCTGCTGGAACAGACCGTTTAGGCACAGAATGTCCAGTTCGCAAAATGTCCAGTGTTCGAAAAATGACAAATTTGCAAAGACTTGACCTTTTAAATTCACACTATAATGTTTAGATCCATAACTTTTTCATAAAGTACTAGCGGACGTCTCGCGGTTTCACCCGCATAGTTCTCGTTCCGTTCTCTCCGTCCGTTCCGTAAGAGTACGGGAAAAAAATGTGGCTTATATTAGTAAAGGTAAATGTAGCTTTCCAATGGTGAAATATTTTTTTTAAATCGGCACAGTAGTTTTTGATTTTATTCATTGCAAACGTACGCACAAAAAAAATCCTCTTTATAAAATTAGTATAGATGGAGTTAGAAAGTTGACATTGGCGATGCCAATAACGCATTGGAGGCTCACAAGACAGGAAAAACATCATCAGTAACCTTATTAAAGATGTTCGTCAGAAAAATCAGGTAGTTATGATCATACAGATTTTTCTGTAGAACATCAGAAAAATCCGTATGAGAAAAATCAGTATCATCAGATATGTGAAGGAAAACAAACCCAAAGGAGTATGTAAAACGGTCCTTTAGTAAACACTGCTTTGCCAAGTTCCTGCTACGAATCAAATAGTATTTTGCATGTAATTTGTAAACCAGTCCCAAAAAGACCAAAACATAAACTCCAGAAACAACAAAACCTAATCATCCAACAATTTATGATACTCGAAACTCCCGTTTTACAAATGTGAACGATAAAGAAAAAGCTCTAAAACAGCAATAAAATAAGTTGCCCACATAAAATGGGCAAGGCCGGGTGTCGTGTGACCGGGTGACGGCGCCGCGGCAGTTCGCACCTGTCACCAAATGCTAATGCATGGGCTTCACACAAAAACGCCTTGGTTGGTCTAAGGGAGCGTATATACAGGGTGTAAACCACCTCATCACAAAGCCGTTAACCAAGCATTCTGTACATCAAACTAAGTAACTTTACGCAAAAATTATTGCTGGGAAACTACTTTTTTTTTTGCGATTATAAATCATGTTTTGTGGTAGAACTCAATGTAACGCACATAAAACATTATGCTGATGAATGTATTGAATAGTACGGGGGTCGTGGAGTTGTCCAAAGTCAAAAACTTACAAAAAAAAACATGTATTTTAAAAAAACTCTTCAAAAAGTTGTAACTTTGACCCCCCATATCTCCGTAACTAGAAGGTTCCCAGGTATGGTGTACAACAAAAAATGATCGCAGTGACGAGGAAAACAGGTGCCTTACGGCTTCGTGAAGAGGTGTTTTACACCCTTTATTGAAATACAATGTTTTAAGCTTTCGCGGTTTAAAACTAAAGTAGTATTGTCACTTACGGGATATACACCGGGATGCAGATTTGTGTGCTCCTAACAATTTATTTTCCATCAACCCACATTCTGCTGTCAACCCGCGATCATGGCGCATGCAACAGCATCGAAATATCGGGAGCTCAAAAAAATATAATCACCGAGGATATTCATGGATGTTTATATTTATATTATGTATTTACAAACAAAAAAGTATATAAAGTATCTAGTGTCTACGACACAAAGGGCACCTGCAAAAAATATTGACAGGAGCCGAATGTGGAATACCTAAGGTGCCCTTAAAGCAGGTGCCCAATGTGGCATACGTCGCTTTGCTTAGTGTGGCACTAGATGGCGCTGTGTGTTAATGTCCAGAGATATTTATTTATTTATTCTGTAAGTGATAATATTAGTTCATATTGAAGTTGGCTGACGTTTATGGTGTGGATGTAAATATGACTCCGGTCGGCCGGTCCAGAAAGAGAGGGCAAGCACAACCTGGACGAGCACAGTGATGGGGGAAGCCTTTGCCCAGCAGAGGGATATACAAGGCTAATAAAAAAAACTGCGGGGCAGTCTTTGCAGACTGCCGATAGGAGTGAAAACTAAGTACCTGGTGAATTGTTTCGTCGAGCTTTAAGTTCTTAGAATCAATACAAAATAAACTTCATCTTAATTGCATAAGGTTGATTTTGACTAACCGTTCTATAAAATCGTTCGGCGCGAGTTCGATGACGCGAGTTCGATGATTTTTGCTCACCCAAAAAATTCTCAACATGCCTAAAGAAGTATTCACTTTAAAAAAAAAAATGCTCAATTCACAGACTTCGGGCCTTGTGAAACGAGACGCGTTTTTCAATTGTTTTCTTTGCATGAATAACGTCTCTTCACAGCTTCACAGGTTGCATGGTGGTGAATCAGATGTTCTGGTTTCATTTCTTTATTTTGCAGTCCCTGTTTACCCCCTGTGTAGCTATCGTCGCGCGTCGTTTAAATTCAGATTCCGGGAGGTTTCAAAGAATACCTTAGAAAACTCACTTCGCTGTATTGAACTTGACCACGTGTTTACTAATGAATGGAACAGGTTATAAGTATTCTGATAGACTCTTGGTAAATTAAGTGTGAACTTTCCATGAATTTGAAAGATCAAGGTAACGCAAAGTTCAGGAATAAAATTAGTTTAACTACTTAAAATACACACTCACTACTGGTCACTACTGGTGACTATACTGATTTAATATTCATGAGAATGTCTTCGAAAATGTAAAAAACTTGAACTTTCTGCACTCATGAACCAAAACTTATGTTCGGAGATTTGACTTCTTCCTAGTTTTTAAAGACCCAAATTTCATCATCATCAGCTCGGAATCACTCACTGCTGGATATAAGCCTCCCTTCTTTTAGGCTGAGGCTACACTAGGCAGCGATTTGCGATGCGGCTGGAAGAGCGAAACGAGAAAAACATTAAGACTACATTCCAAGCGAGATTCCCGCGTATTTTCTAATAAATTCACTTCAATTTCACTATGTTGGTGTAGCCGATGCCGTGATTACAGTAATGTTATTCCGATCGCATAAAGAAATCAAAGATCGCTAGTAATATTTGATGTACAGTGTAGCCATATACGTGAGCATTCATTTACTTGTTTTAATCGCTCATGTGTCACAGGTCGCGTCGCGGCTAATGTAGCCTCAGCCTCTGCTGCAGTTGCCGGTTCCGTGCGTTCTTAATTCAAGTATAGTAGGTCGATCTAGAAAAGGTTAGGCCAGATTAACAGCGTAACATTCCAGCAGTTGAAACACTAAAACAGCTCACCGAAAAACCACAACTCCCAAGGCTTAAAACAACCACAAAATATAAAACATCCGACCTAGTACAGAAAACCGTACATTACACATTTAACCAAAGCGTTACCATTAATTCCTAAGCACCTGCACACAATGTAACAAAGGTTTGTAACACAATATAACGATTAAGGAAAACACGTTGAACCACACATTTATAACAGGTCTGAACGTGCGTATTGCTGGTGCGAGGAGAGTGGGGTAATAAGTATCACCGGCTGTCACTTCCAATATGATGTATTGAGAGGACGTGGTTTGCACAGGGATGACAGTATCAGTAGAGGAAGTTGGGAAAAAATTGGTGGAAGTGTGTGGATTGTGTTGTTACATTCTGCTCGATTTTTCAAGGATAATAATAAGCAATAATGTGAGCATACAATTAATGGCTTGTGTTAAGAATAGGCTAATTTCCACCGTCAATAAATTGCAAATCAGTCTGTCAGTTAGAGTATTGGAAAATAATGGACACCTATTTTTTGTTTTTGTAAATCAATGAATATTGTCAAAGTAAACTCGGGAGGCGGGGCTCGTGACGTCACAACGCACTAAAAATTATAGCACTGCGTGACGTATTGAGAATTTAAAAAGCGTCGTATCTTCGTCAATTTTGGTCTATGTAACAAATGAAAAAATACGTGTTAAATAATTTTTTAAGGCTAACTGACAAATTTTCAGGACACAAGTCTATTAAATGAAACATAAAATATAATGATAGCGGTTGGCAAAGAAAAATGGAAGAATAAAAGTGATACACCGATCCCAAGTAACATGGGGCAAAGGCAGGAAGATGGTGATGTGAGCATACACTTAAGTCCACGTTCACCGAAAAGATGACGGTCTAATTATCTAAAAACAGCTGTCACTGTGACATGGTCCCATACAAAAATGTGTTTTAAACAGCTGTTTTAGATAATCAGACCGTTATCTTTTTAGTGAACATAGACCTTAATGTTTTAAACTTAAGGTTATGCGGTCTGAAAGTGGTCACCATTCCCTATTGCTGTCAAATATTTTGGTGTTATAATATGTGATAAAAATTATTATAATATCCCACCTATTATCCCCGAAAAGTAAGGCAGAGTTGCGCCTTTATTTTGCCCACATTTCCTTGGTTTGAGTCTTTTTTGACAAGCCCGCCACTCTATTCCCACAAAACTTCTGAAAGTAAGAATCAGCAGTGGTGTCTACCAGAATAGCGCCAAGATAATGAAGCTCAACGGAGTCCCAGAGAATGATTTTAACTGTCTTGGATCCCGCAACGAAATTAATCAGAAAGTATAGAAGAGGAGTAGGAAAAAAAAAGTTTTGCGTCTATTGATTGGCATGATCTGATCATAAATTCAGACACCGTGGCTACGAAATCTGAGAAATTCTCGATAATAAATAAATATCGCTGGACATTAACACACAGCGCCACCTAGTGCCACACTAAGCAAAGCTTGTGTCGTGGAAACTAGATAGTTGATATACACATTATATTCTTTTTTGTTTGTAAATCCATACTTATCTATACTTAATATTATAAAGCAGAAGAGTTTGTTTGTTTGTTTGTTTGTTTGGTTGAACGCGCTAATCTCAGGAACTACCTGGTCGAATTGTAAAATTCTTTTTGCGTTGGATAGTCCCTATATCGAGGAAGGCTATAGGCTATATAACATCACGCTGTGATCAGTAGGAGCGGAGCAGGAATGAAAAATGTTGTTTTTCTCTCTTAAGTGACGCAGACGAAGTTGCGTGGGTCAGCTAGTTATACATATAAACATCCATGACTCGGAAACAAATGTCCATGCTTATCACACAAACATTGGCTCCTACCGGGATTCGACACCAGGGCCCTAAGAACGTAAGACAGCCTCACTACTACTACGCCATTCGGGTCGTCAATGTCAAACCCTACAGTTTTCGGGCCAGTATTTATATCATTATTTTTGTATGAAATTAATAAAAAAAAATGCCGTCACCCAGTCTAAACACTCCTCAATACCCACGGTTACAACTCGCATTGGTTCGCACGATTTATTCCCGCGTGCTATTTGCTCGGCCGAGTCTGTCAAGCGTTTTACCGGCTAACCGTGGATTGAACCCTTCATTGTTGTTTGGCACTCGTGCTTGACACATCTATTGGGTAAACAGAAAGGGAAGTGGCAAAATATTTTTTATACTGCTGTACGTATAAATGGGTAAATATTATTGTAAAATGTTTGCGTATATTTTTAACAATTTAGTGCGGTCTCTGGTCTGTGGAAACTACCTCGCCAAGTAAGTTGTATGGTCGTATTGGTTGTTAAAACCCTGGATTTAATATAGACAACGAAAAATCTAATTAGTCTGACGTTTAGATTTTTCAATAAATATTTGACTCGCGACTCACTACAAGGATCCAGCAGAATATCAGCGTCAGGTGCATGCCTGACACAAGCTGAGCTGGACTCCCATTTGGTGTAACATTGAGACGCACACCGCACCTTGCATACCCTCTTTGTTATTTTCCTTTTTTAAATATTTCATTTGAAGTAAGTCATGGTGTTACTATACTTATTTTGTAAATATGTTTTTCTTTTGTTTTAAGTGAACTGTTTTATTTAACTGTGTGTTGTGCTTTGTCTTTTGTGTGCACCCAATAAATGATTTATCTATCTATCTATCAATCTGATAGACTAAATAGATTTGTAATTTTTTGATACTGTCTTCATTCATGTTTGAAAAGTTATGACCACATTGTTCGCGATTGACCTAAGGAACGGCGGAGATATTGTGAGAGAGCGCAGTTTTCTATGGGGAGCAATATGCTTGACCGTAGTTTCGCTAGAATTATTTATTTATTTATCTATGGAGTTAGAGGAGAGAGTTTTACTACTGACGTCAAATTAAAGTTCTGTAAATCGATTAATTTGAGCGCTGTTGCTAAGCCTGAGGTCCGGGTGACCCAGGTTTAGCAAAGCGTTATTCGTTTTTCTTATGAAAAGTTTGTCATGATTGACGAAATATTTATGTACTATTAAATACACCTCTTCCTTAGAAAAAACCGACTCAATTTTATCAACAATCTATACTAATGCTATAAAAAGGAAAGCTTTTTATTGTTGTACTAGCTGACCCACGCAACTTCGTCTGCGTCACATAAGAGAGAAAAACAAAAGGAAAAAAGAAACCCCGTTTTTGCAACATTTTTCATTCCTGCTCCGCTCTTAATAGTCGTAGCTTGATGTTATATAGTCTATAGCCTTCCTCGATAAATGGACTATCCAACGCAATTTTTTAATTCGACACGGTAGTTCCTGAGATTAGCGCGTTCAACCAAACAAACAAACAATCAAACTCTTCTGCTTTATAATATTATTAGTATAGATGTAACGAATAAACTTTAAAACTACTGGACCAATTTGAAAAATCTGTTCAGCAATGAATAGCTACACTATCAGCGAGTACCATAAGCTATATTATATCCCCGTATTCCCATGGGAACGAGAACTACTCGTGTTAAGCCACGTGACGACCGCTATTGTTATAATATTTTAAATAATTTTTAGGTATATTTTTAGCCAATTATTGTGGGTTCTGATCGTAGGTGTAAGCTCCAGAATAGCTTTATTTTAAAATGTTACTCAAATAGGATTCACAGTCATATGAATCGCGGTTATTTTCGTACTACAAAAATACAGCGGATTTCATTGGTATTTTTGCAGTAAAAAATGCGTAGGATTTTGATAACATAAATAAAGTACCTATTGGGTACAGTCTATTGAGTGAGTCAGTACATTTCCACGCTACCTTTATAAATATATATTTTTTTTAGTTATCTTAAAGAGGCTTCAAATATTTTTGGGTGGGTTTATGGCAGTAAAAATATTAGTTAGATGTCAAGTTAGTTTTTATTACATTTTCATCAACTCGTCCCAAATGGGCCATCGACATGTGGGACGGGTTGCTGAATTATTCAAAAAAACTTTAAGTAAAATCATTTTCTTTATTGAAAAACAAGATATAGAGAGGTTAGGATAGAGGCTTGAAAGAAAAAGGGGAGGCCTTTGTCCAAAACGAAAAATTAAAATTATTGTTATTGATTTTCGATGATTAAAATTATTTTTAAGGCGATTACATGAGCTAAACGTTTTATAATGACTAAAAGTATATGACTTTCTGCTATAAACAAAACTAGAAAAATATATTATATTCTTCAGGATACATGCTAGAATGATAGTATTTTGAAAACATAATACAATAAATTTTTCTTGATAAAAAAAATCACGAACTTATCTCTAAAAAATTATTTCAACCAAAAATAAACATACTAATATACATCATCATTCTGATTCTAAGGCAAATAATTTTACAAGCAATATATTAGCATTATAGTGTTTTAGTTTTTTAGTCCATCCAATACATTTTTTGTTAATCGATCGAAACCATTCATTTCCCACAATTTGGCCCGCAGTGACTAACGCAACAACAACTTTGTAGTGCAAGCTGATTAGAAATGTATTCTAACAGCATTTCAAAGGAAGCTTGAACCACCACGAGTAGAGTTGCTAATTTACCTCACCTAGTCGCCTTAAAATATAAAAGTATCTTCCTAATACAGGTTATGACCTGTGCCCTGTTTATCAAATCTCACAAGTCTACACGTTCACGAGTTACACTTTACAAGATTTTTTTAACAAGTTTGTGTAAATTACGTTTATCAAAAAAAACTACCAGGCTTGTAAAAATGAACATTTGTAGGTTCTACTTGTAAGTTCTAAAATCAAAAATGTATGTATGCCGCATTCTTTTCTCGATTGTTTTTTTTGTTTTTAAATGCCGTACTTAAACGCATGAATGGTATATCGTCTATGCCTCATATTGATGGGACATTAAAAAACTACTAGCGACAAAGAATTCCCTGAACGTTTTATTAATAATTTTCAATTCGCGGCAAGGTTGAAAAAAGACATTTTATTTGGTGCATTTTCCGACAGGATGTCTTATTTTAATGTGTGATTATTTCAAATTCATTTCAGTCGCTTGGCCTGGTGGAAAAAGTGACACCTATGTCCAAGATATATTACACTCAAAAAAATGTATTGCTGTACTAAACACGACACTTGTAAGACGGAATGGAGAATCGCCGGACCCTCTCAGTATTTGCTATGATTTTCTACAAATTGTAACTCACAAATGATTTTTGATGAACGAAATGACGACTACAAGTGTAAAAATATACTTGTGAAATAAATAATGACCCTTGTAACTTGTAATTTACACGTGTAGTTTTGATAAACTCATATTTGTAATAATCAATATTTTTACGGTAAAATTGCTCGTAATAAAAGGCTTGTAGGTTTTGATGAACAGGGCACTGGTCTATCCCAGGAGGGTTAAGCAGAGGTGTATTTAATAGAACACTCACATTTTTCTAATGTATTAGAGGCGGCTTAAGGCAAAGAAAAACCGAACACATTACTAACTTTCTTTTTTATAATATTAGTAATATTTCAATAACTAATAATAAGCTTAGTTTAATGTAACGTGTCCAATGATGGAGCACGATCGTAGTTTTTTTTTTTTTTTAATCAAGCAAACAATTAATAAATGTAAATAAAAGCGCGGATCACCACGTCTGCGGTTGAAAACTAATATATATATAAAAATAGTTAAAAAAAATACGTGTGTCACTCGAGGACTGCCGCGGTAAAGCAATTGCATTTGTTTTTTACGGGGGGTGTTAGGTTATTTTCGTTACGGAATTTCTGGATTCGATCTCCACGCTCAAGGCCCGCGATAGAAGCTATGCAATAGCTTTAAAACTTTAATTGATTCCTACCTAGCATAAACCATAAATAACACAATAATCATAACAAAACCCAAAAGTCCATTAAATAAAAACCAAAAATTATGAACCACTTATAGCCGTTACGGTTTATCTTCAAATTAAGCTCCACTAAGTTATAAGTAACTTGGTAAGTGGTACTAAGCTAAGTTAATAAGATATGAATTTTAACTGCCCGCCCAAAAGCCTGGCGTTAATGAATAAGTTTAGTTTAGCTTTAAACTGGCCTTTTGCTGCGGTTTTACTCGTGAAATGTAGGTTGGAATACTTCGGTATAGGAAGTCATCATCATCATCATTTCAGCCGAAAGACGTCCACTGCTGGACATAGGCCTCCCCCAAGTGTCGCCACATTGACCGGTCCCTTGCTACTCGCATCCACCGGATTCCCGCAACCTTCACCAGGTCATTGGTCCAGCTAGTGGGAGGTCTTCCAACGCATCGTCTTCCGGTTCGCGGTCGCCACTCCAGAACTTTTCGGCCCCATCAGCCATCTGTTCTGCGAGCAATGTGCCCCACCCACTGCCACTTAAGTTTAGTTAGATGTCAAGTTAGTTTTTATTTGATTTTCATCAGCTCGTCCCAAATGGGCCATCGACATGTGGGACGGGTTACTGAATTTATTAAAAAAAACTTTAAGTAAAATCATTTTCTTTATTGAAAAACTAGATAGAGAGGTTAGGATAGAGGCTTGAAAGAAAAAGGCCTCCCCCAAGTGTCGCCACATTGACCGGTCCCTTGCTACTCGCATCCACCGGATTCCCGCAACCTTCACCAGGTCATCGGTCCACCTAGTGGGAGGTCTTCCAACGCATCGTCTTCCGGTTCGCGGTCGCCACTCCAGAACTTTTCGGCCCCATCGGCCATCCGTTCTGCGAGCAATGTGCCCTGCCCACTGCCACTTAAGTTTAGCAATTCTTCGGGCTACGTCGGTATAGGAAGTGTGATATTATATTTTAAGCCAAAGTTACCAGAATTCTAAATAGTAGTATAAATACTATGCATGAGCACACACCAAGAGAGAGGAAACACTTATACAGGTTTGACAAACACATGTAGTTTTTTTTTAAACTAGACGGGTCCTGTGTTTTGTAACGGACTACTCTGAGAAGAAAGAGCCTGAAAAAGCATATAGTAATATAGTCTCTTTTGAGGCCCAGACATAATCCTGCGGGGGCTGCGGGACTGTTTGAAAGAGATACCGCGGCCCCAAAACATAAAGGGCGAGGAAGGAACATGGATGGGTTTTAGTCAGTAAAAATTTGACACTCCCTCCCGCTCCGCCCAGAGTGGGAGAAGTTGGTTGATGATTTCCCATCCTAAAAAAAAGGTCCCGGTATAATCTTGGTCCTCGTACATGTGCACCATGCAGATTAGTGTCTGAGATGGTCTTTTGAAGAAACAACGACACCGATTTGAGTGGGCTCGTCTAGTCAGTGCAAGCATTTGTCAGTTATCGTATACTTATAAGTCAATCTTGTGTAAAATTGAAAAAAAATGACGTAAGAGTATGTGTAGTTAAATAGCCTTTTCCCAACATCGTTGGAAAAGGCTAGGCAGATGATGATGTGTGCAGTTAAATCTAATTGCACATTTATTTCTTATCATTTGTCAATATGGTAATGATGATAAGCCTTCTGAAAAACTGTAGTCAAGTACAATTTTATTTACATGAAAAGTATTGTCCTGGTTTTTTTAAGATATTTGCACATATGCGAAGAAAACGTTGTAATGAAATAATTTCGTTAGACATTACAAAAATACTAAGCTCTAATATTTCTTGAGAAATCTCTAGAAACATGTCTGACAAGAAACATGAAATATAATATTTGTAGTAGTTACACAAACGCAGCTGGCTCTCTCGTTAGTTTCGTAGACAAGAAACAATCCATTATTTAGTAATTAAGATGTCTACGAACACAATAAGTTTCTTACTTGGTACAAACTCGTCTGTAAATTAACGTTTCATTCTGTTGAAATTTTTCAAATAACGTAATTGAATAGACGACACAAAAAAACCTAATCCTGTTCGTCAGATAGATTTACAAAAAAATTTAGACATTTATTTTTCCTTTTTTCACGTAAACAAAAAATGGACACCATACCGAAAACTCGAGTGACGTCACAATTTCAATATTTTTTTACCTTTGATGCGTTTTATCTTTGTCATTTTAAAAAACACGTATCCAATATTTTTAGATAAACAACCGAACTAAACAGAATCATATTTTGTTTAGTCAGTCGTCATTGCTATTATCAATAGAACGACACATCAATATACATATTATATACATATTTTTGCTATTCATTATGTCTTTTTGCTCTTTTTATAAATTGAAACTGTTTTTATAATTATCTTACGTTATGATTTTTTTTCCACGTTATTTATTTTAAACATTCCATCATTTTTTTACTTTTTTTAAATTATTTTTAATGTGTCTATGTAAAATTATACTGTTAATTAATATTTGTGCATAAATTTTAGACTTTATTATGTGTTTGTTTATGTTGTCGAGCGTATGGCGCTCGTGGGCTTAGCTGAAAATCAGCGTCAGGTGGCAACTTGCCATCTGACATTATGCTGAGCTGAGGCCCTTTTGGCATTATACTGCTGTTTATTTATGTCATCATTCTCTTGCCCTTATCCCAATTTATTTGGGGTCGGCGCAGCATGTCTTCTTCTTCCATACTCCTCTATTTTTCGTCATCTCATCAGACACTTCTTTTCTTACCATACCCTTCTTAACACAGTCCATCCATCGTTTCTTTGGTCTTCCTCTACTCAAATACCCATCCACATTCATACTCAAAACTTTTTTCACAACATTTTCCTCATTTCTCCGCATCACATGCCCATACCACGACAACCGATTACCACACAACTTTTCAGTCACCGGCTACACTTTCAGACTACCTCTAATATACTCATTCCTTACTTTATCCATTCGCGTAACACCACACATCCCCCTTAGCATTCTCATCTCCGCGACATGCAGATGCCTTTCATTCATCCCTTTTGTGGCCCAACATTCTGATCCATACAACACAGCAGGTCTAACCATTGTTTTATAAATCTTCCCCTTAAGTTTTAGGGGAATGCGGGAGTCGCAGATCGTTCCCGTGACCAGCCGCCGTTTCATCCATCCCGTGTTAATTCTGTGCTTTACACTACGATCTATTTCGCCATCGCTTTGCATGAGTGAACCAAGATACCGAAAGTCGGAGCAGACAGGAAGAGACGCGCCATCTAGCGCTATGGCTCCAGAGCTGGAGAGACCGCCAAAATCGCAGAACATGTATTCAATTTTGCTTCTGCTGATTTTCAAGCCAACATTCTCCAGTTTCTGTTGCCATCTCTCCAGTCTGCTCTGGATCTCAGGTCCATTTTCACCGACGAGAACAATGTCATCGGCAAACAGCATGCACCAGGGTGCCTCTTCTTGGATGTCCGACGTCAAACCGTCCATGATCAACAAGAATAGGTAAGGACTTAAAGCCGACCCTTGATGCAAACCTACAGCCACACTGAACTCATCGGTGTTGCCAGCAGCTGACCGGACGTAGGTACAAGATTGACTGTACATAGCACGAATTAACTCTACATACTTCCCAGGTATACCTTTCTCTTTCAAGGCCCACCACAACACGTTCCGAGAACACCATGTGCAAGTTTTTGTGTAGACGTCTGTACTTCTCGCACAATTGGCGGAGTGCAAAAGTGGCGTTGTTCCTCGACCTGGCATAAACCCAAACTGATTTTTTCCTCTCTTATCCTTTTCTTTATCACTTTCTCCCATACTTTCATACTATGTGACATGAGCTTTACCCCCCGATAGTTGTTACAGTCCTGCACGTCACCTTTATTTTTGAAGATGGGTACAAGCGAGCTATTGCACCATTCTTGTGGGATCGTTCCTTCATATAACAACTTATTGGAGAATAAAGTCAGCCACATACATCCGTCTTCTTTTAAACACTTCCACACTTCTACTGGTATTTCATCAGGGCCCAAAGCCTTTCCATTTTTCATACTTTGAACTTCCTTCCTCAATTCATCCATGCTAATTTCCCACACCAAACCCAAATTTACTGGTACCTCTTTAAGCACACCGCTCCATTCATTCTCTTCATTCATTACCTTGTCAAAATAACCCTTCCATCTCTCTTTTATTTCATCATCTTTAGACAAAACTTTACCAGCGCTTCTTTCACACACTTGATACGATTTATATCTCTCGTTCTCCTTTCTCTTGCTTTTGTAATTCGGTAGAGCTCCTTTTGGCCTCTAAGACTGTCCAGTGAGTCATATAACTTCTCCTGGGCCTTAGCCCTGGAAACTGCTACCGCCTTTTTTGCCTTTTCCTTCCATTCCTTATAAATCTTCTTCTTTTCTTCTTTCAAACTGTCGTTCTCATTAGCTACACCCTGCCATTCTTTAAACGCAACCTTTTTTTCTTTTAGACTCTTTTGCACATCCTCATTCCACCACCATGTATCTTTATCTATCATACCTCTCCCTTTGGATTCTCCAAATACATCTTTTGCTACTCTACTTATACAATCCGCCATCTCTTTCCAACATTCATTCACAGATTTTCATTCCAAATCCAGCATATCCTTCATTTCAATCATCTTATCAACTACTTGACTCTTAAACATACTTGCACATTCTTCTTTTTCTATCATACGCCACCTTGTTTTGGGTGGGAGCCGATCCTTGTTTCTACTGGCCGAGACACTAACTTTTATGTCCATTATAACCAATCTGTGTTGGGAGACTAAGTTTATTTATGTATTATGTAAAATGTTATAGGTATTTTAATGCCAAATAAACACAATTTTATTTCATTCTTTCTTTCAATAAGATAAGATGATAATAGGATAAACAGCAATCTCAATCTCACAGCCCGAACTCACCCACTGCTGTATACAGCCTATAGGCCTCTCTTTTTTTGTGCAAAGCAAATCATCAGAGCATCTATTTTGTTTTAACTTCTGTCTTCTAGGCGCTTTTGAATCGACCAAGTACGCTTGGTTCCTGCAAATAACACATACGGTGAGCGGACATCTTCTTACCTTGTTCCTCGGTAAATTAACAACTTACCTTCCGATTTGCGCAGTAACATTACGCCATAGAATATTAAATTAAAACTTAAGTCCCACTATCTACAACACATTGAATGCTCAATGTGAACTGTATACCAACAGAGATGAAGTTACAAAATTTCAAACCATGTAATTTTAATATGATGTTTTTATTGTTTTTGTGTTTGACTACGATGTAGAATTACAAGTAACATTAAGTACAAACACTTAGTGGTTTAATAATGCTATTCTGCCTAAACAAATGTAATATATTTTTTTAAACGGTAAATAAATGAAAAAAAAAATGTGAACGTGGAACTTATCCTCTCTACTAATGATATTATAAGTGTCGTGATGGTCTAGAGGTTATGGCCTCCCATACATGAGGTTTTCGGTTCAAATCCGGTCAAGTACCAGTATAACTTTTTCAATTGTACTTTTCTAAGTTTATCTTGGATATCTATCACAGACGTTGAGGAAAACATCATGAAAAAATCTGGTCTTTTAATTAACATAATTAATCATTTTTCCCTCTACTTTTCAGCCCGTGCTGGTCTATATTACTTAATTTGTATTTTGTATTTAAATTAAAAATCGTTATAATACTGTATTTTATCTGAAATTACCAACCCGTGAAGGAATGAGAGTGATATGGCTATAAAAGTGACAAGTAATAGAGAAATAGGTATAGAAGAAGAAGACATTTTGCGCTGATCCCAAATAAATTGAGAGATTGAGAAGAATGACGATGCTGGTATGACAGTGTGTCAAGCATGGTGTTTAAGTTAATTGGCACCTTATTATCATAAACGTACACATGACGTTGCAAAAGCACGTTCAACAAGTATTTATTATAAAGATGATCGAAACATTTGAGGAGCTCGTGGTTTAAATAACAGCCAGTCGGGTCAATCTTTAGGTTAAGCCGTGCTTGCCTAGGTTGGTCTGTGGATGGGTGACCACCCTTAAATACCGGGTTTCCTCCGTGCCTCGGAAAGCACGTTAAACTGTTGGTCCTGGCTGGCATTTGTCCATCTTTGACAGTCGTTACAGGTAGTCAGTGGCCCAAAAAGTCTGACAACCAGTCTTACCAAGTGGAATCGTATTACTCAGTACTAAATGGGTTGTGGAGGTCAAATAGGCAGTCGCTCCATATAAAATACTGGTATTCAGCTGCATCCGGTTAGACTGGAAGCCAACCCCAACATAATTGGGAAAAGGCTAGGCAGATGATGATGATGATTAAAACATTTATGTTACACTAGCTGTACCCGGCATGCGTTGCAATGCATTTTTTCCTACCTACCTACTACCTACTTACCTACCTGTCTACTTCTCACCGTTTAAACCTTCCCTGGACTACGACAAACATTTTAAAACCAAAATCAGCTCAATCGGCCCAGCCGTTCCCGAGTTTTAATCAGACTAACGAACAACAATTCATTTTTATTTATATAGATAGATTTGAAATATAAAGGTATATCAAAGATAAAAGCTCTCAACCTATGTCTAATTTAATACTAACATTAATCCCAAGGTATCAAACTTTAAACACTGACTCCTAGACTAAGATCTACAGTTTAAACATACGCTTGTATACTTACACTATCTTCTAAAGCTCTCCCTGGAGCATCGTAAAAGACAACTAAGAAATTGTACCAGGTAGATAAAGAGCCGGGTATATAATAGCTTTAGGTACCTATCAGGGTAAACAAAACACGAACATTCTGGCACTGATAAGATCTTTCTGTGATAACTAATCCGCCTGCCTAGAACAGCATTCACGGCAGTGATACTTAACTTGAGAGTTTGTTTATACCTTCGAAAGAAAACGATCCTATTATATTATGGTGGTGGTGATTTTGGAGTTGGTGATTTTACTTATTGTATATTGAATTTCGTATATTGAAGTGATAATTTATTGTAATTGTAATCCTCAGCTAATTAGCACAACATATTTGTACGCCTCCTGGCATAACATGGCGCTCTTTTCATCAACATAAGACCTGTAATTTTTGTTCCCTATGTTAACAAATAAATTATGATTTGATTTGATTTTGATTTAATTTGTATATTGTGTGTTTTTCTATTATAAAGGGTGTAAAACACCTCTTCACGAGGCCGAAAGGCATTTGTTCTCCCCATCAAGTCGATCCGATTTTTTTGTTCCACACCATACCTGGAAACCTTCTAGTTACATAGATAGAACTTTTTGACAAGTATTTTTTTTTAATACAAGTATTTTTACGTCCACGACCCCCCTACTATTCAATCCATCCATCAGCACAATGTTCTATGTGCGTTACATTGAGTTCTACCACAGAACATGATTTATAACCTCAAAAAAAAAAGTTGTTTCCCAGCAATAATTTTTGCGTAAAGTTTCTTATTTTGATGTACAGAATGCTTGATTAACGGCTTTGTGATGAGGTGGTTTACACCCTGTATGTGTTCAAAATGTTATGTTTTTTATAACGTATGTCTTACAGCATCGTATTGGAAGAGTCTGTAAAAGTGTTATAATTTATGGTAAATAAATAAAAATAAATATTATAAATGCAAAAGTTTGTGATGATAGATCGATGTTAGTTACTCTTTCACGCAAAAACTGCTGATCGGATTTTGATAAAATTTGGGAATAAGATAGTTTATAACCTTAACACATAGATACTGTATATTCCAGTAGTACGATCGATGGGACAGCTACCGAACTCTATGCAGAGGAAGCCGCGGGCATAATCTATATATATATAGGGTGTATTAAATAGATTAATGTTACATTTGTTCAGGCATCTGCCATTAAACACTATACAGTATACACTATTGACTTGTGTCCTGTTTTTTTTTATAAATCCGTCAGTTACATTTTCAAGAAATACTTGGCACGTATTTTTTCATTTCTTTCGTAGACAAAAATTTAAGAAGATACGACGCTTTTAACATTCTCAATATGTCACGCTGTGCAATAATTTTTAGTGCGTTGTGACGTCACGAGCCACTACTACTCCCGAGTGCGTGTTGATGCGTTTTAATTTGTCAACATTCATTGAGTTACTAAAATAAAAAAAATACGTGTATTTTCCAATACTCTAAATGACGGACTAAATAGAATTGCAAGTTTTTGGTCATCATGCCTAATACTGAACTCCACTAGTATTTCACAGATTAATGTTACATTTGTTCAGGCATCTGCCATTAAACGCTATACACTAATCTTACCAATGTTACTAATCTTAAAATTCAAAGAATCTTGTCCAATTCTTATTACATTAAAATTAGTAAAATGTAAAGTATATAAGATTGGATGTAAGAGGTTATTTTCTAGAACTTATGATCCGATTGTCATAGGATATAATTAATTATACTTAAACCAAAAAAGTATTAGTAATCTTAAAATTCAAAGAATCTTGTCTAATTCTTATTACGTTAAAATTAGTAAAATGTATAGTATGTAAGATTGGATGTAAGATGTAATTTTCTAGAACTAATGATCCGATTGTCATAGGATATAATTAATTATACCTTAACCAAAAAAAAACGCGGACTTAAGTTGGTGTGTAATAAAAGCGTATCTACTGAAATATTTAGTGACAAGCTTAATTATCCTGAAAAAGCTGTTCCGAAATCTTTAGACGATAACTGCACCAAACCCTATTTTTGTAAAGTAATAACTAACTCAAAAGCTTACCTTTCAAAGCCATAGTTGGTAACAAAGCCAAAGCCTGCAGCATCGACCAAAAATAAGTCTTTCCGTTCTTCATTCCGTTTTCATAAACTATTCACACGATTTCACCCAAAACAGTACATTTTACACTAAAAGTCACTCTGTGTTCTTTCATTTAAATGTTAATTTATTTCGATCACGATTCATTTAATCTCTTCACCCTTTCATTTGTTTTTTTACGCGAACGCCGCGTGTTTGCGTAAGTGTCGACTTTTATATTTAAAAAATGGAAGTTGTGTAAGTCTCGTGTTATTTTTTTTTTCAGTTAAAATTTATGTTGACTGTGTAATTGTGTGTCCACGTGTACGTACCGTTTTAAGCCTATTTTTTTCACTGTAAATAAAACACTGTTTGGAGTTATTCGAAATGGAAAAACAACAAGTTTTATACCAATATATTGAATACTTTAAACATGTCTCTCTTATTGCAGCATTGCGGAATTAACTTAAGCAATGCTTGCTGCAAAATGAAATGCAGTTAAGACAAAGTCTCTTTTTCAATTCTTTGTGATAGTAACATGTGTATCTCACTCATTTGAAGAAAGAAAAGTTTTTTTTTTTTGTAAAATACAGACACATCAAATTAAATATTAGTACTATTCGGTTTGTTCACAAAAGATAATTATATCCTAGCGTCTACTGGTGAATAATTGGTATCCTCCAATTAACAACGCTACATAAAACGAATCCATTGTTTTATTGTCATTGTTACAATTCCATTGAACAGCTACAATAGACTGACAACTATTCAAATATTTACTTTACTCTATTAGTCTATCGTTATCGAGACTTCAGAGAAACCAGAACTCCTGAACTCTGAACAATGAAACTACTAGAGAATCCCAAAGAGTTAAATTGTTCCAGCCCGCAAGTTACTTTATCGGAAAGTAAGACCTAGGACACAGTTACCAACTATTGCGACGATAAACCGCGTTCTCTATTTCAGCGAAACAAAAGACCGTATTATTTCTTAACAAGTGTAATGAGGAAATACTGCCTCAAGATTTTCACATCTTTGTTTCAAATAAAAGAACACGAGAAATCCAACAGCTCACACAAAAATCTTTAAAAAAAATACTCTAAACACTACTGGCCACTGCACACTTTAAAAAAAGAACCCGTTCATTTAAAACCGCAAACATTCATTTAAGAAAAACGAACACAACTTCAAACCGCGAACATCGCATCGTAGCGATACGAAAGTGTTACTACGAAACGTCCTCCCCGCTCCGGGTCTCGTAGCAAACTGGAGCGTAGCGCGTAGCACACAGCTACGCCGTAGACGCTCTACGTCATGAAAAGGTTATCGTTCAAACCCTTATACATTGCGCCTTTTGCTTGAATAGGAATGTGTCATTTTTGCCTATTCCGTTTTGTGACACAAAGTATGTTTGGATTTCTTGCGTGGTGCTGAATGGTCTGCAGTAAAAGTGTCCATGTACAAAGGAATGACGGCTTTGGAATAAGGCTGTGCAAGTATTCCTTCTTGTTTTACGAGTGTCGTGGAAATTACAAGGGGACTTTGGAAATAGCGTTTGTAATTGCATGTGTGTTTGTAACCTTACGGTGTAAGGAGTGGGGAGTTACTTGAGATGGATGTGTAGTAAACGTAACATAGGTTTTAGAGATCAATAAAATCAATGAACGTTTTCAAGTCTTAGCATCTGTATAGCATGATGTTTTTCAACTATGTGGGGGTCGACTTCTAATTTTACTGGATACAGCTGAATGCTAGTATTTTACGTAGAATGACTGCCTACCTAACATCCACAACACAGTTAGCACTGGGTGCTACGAAACCTCTTGGTAAGACTGGTTGTCAGACTTTCAGGACACTGACTACCTGTAACGACTGTCAAAGATCTACAAATGATAGCCGGAACTAACGGATTAACGTGCTTTCCGATGCACGGAGGGATTGGTATCTAATGGGTCACCCATCCACAGACCAACCTAGGCAAGCACGGCTTAACCTAAAGATAGACCCGGGCGGCTGTAACTATTTAGTCACGTAAAACTGTATTGCATAATTTTTGACGACCCGAATGGCGCAGCGGTAGTGAGGCTTACGTTCTTAGGGTCCCGGGTTCGAATCCCGGTAGGAGCAAATGTTTGTGTGATGAGCACGGAGCACGGTTTGTTTCCGCGTCATGTACGAGTATGTTTATATGTATAAAAAGTATGTATTTACAACCAAAATAGTATCTATGTAGTATATCAACTATATGGTGTCCACGACACAAGCCTCGTTGCTTATTGTGGCACTAGATGGCACTGTGTGTAATGTCCAGCGATATTTATTTATTTAAGTAAATAAATACACACATACACATACACATATTCCATGATTTTTAAAACAGTTTTGCAAGATATTTAATTATGAGAAAGAAATGAGAAGATAGAATTTATTTCTTGTCTTTTATAGGCAGATACTCGTACTAACAACTATTAACAACTAAATTGGTTTGTCTTTCATAGTTTTCCTTTGTTTTCCTTCGTTATGCCGCTAAAGAAAAAAGGTTTCTTCGCGTCCAATACTCCTCTAATTGAGTTACTCTATGAGGACAGCTTTTGTGACGTCATCTATGTCGAGTTGTAACCTTAATAAGACCAGTATTTTGGTTAGGAAATTATCAATTAACCGGACTTAATCTTTTTCTACTTGTAGGACGTAACATCACGCCTGTAACCCTTGAGGGCTTAGGCAGAGGTGTATGGATATACAACGTGTAACAGAAAGGGTATAGTCATAATATGGAAGGGTGTGCTACAGACCATCAAACTGAACAACTTTCTCTTTGGGACCGCCACCGTAATCGTAAAAAAAAAATACGCTGTTTTAGGCTTTCACGGTTTAAAACTAAAACTTATATTGTCACTTACGGGATATCTTCCGTGATTATTTGTTAAGTTGGTGGTGGATGGAAATTAAACCCGCACCCGCATACTCCAGTCAACCCGCGATCATGGCGCTTGCAACAGCATCGAAATATCGGGAGCTCAACTTAATAAATAATCACGGAAGGTATCCCGTAAGTGACAATATAAGTTTAAAATAATTACGGCCATAAACAAAATTCCAATACCCACTCGACCAAATGTATGAGAAAGTTTGTTATTTTTTCAAGTTGATTATTTTTTCACGATTACGATGGTGGTCCCATGGAGAAAGTTGTTCAGTTTGATGGTCTGTAGCATACCGTTCCATATTATGACTATACCCTTTCTGTTAGACATGACCCGAATGGCGTAGTGGTAGTGAGGCTGCCTTACGTTCTTAGGCTCCTGGGTTCGAATCCCGGTAAGAACAAATGCTTGTGTGATGAGCTGGGACATTTGTTTCCAAGTCATGAATTTTTATATGTATAATAAGTATGTATTTACAAACAAAAAGTATCTATGTAGTATATCAACTATCTGGTGTCCACGACACAAATCTTGCTTAGTGAGACACTAGATGGCGCTGTGTGTTAATGTCCAGCGATATTTATAAGCCTACAGTCGTGCGGTCCGAAACGGACATCGATCGGCTTTCGACCATAACGCAGGCAGGACGTCAACAAATCTATCGGTAATAGTTTTAAAATAAGTTAACTCGGATCTCTCCCCCGATCACCAAGAATTATTAGACTGTGCAAATATTAATGTGTTTAGTAAGCTTATACCCCCCACTAGTAAAAGTAATCTGAATATTGTTCACATAAATATTAGATCCATAATTAAAAATTTTGGTTGTGTAATTCAATTAATCAGTTCATCCGACGTAACTATTGATGTCTTAATCTTAACCGAAGTTAATATAAATGAAAACACTGTTCATATGTACAACATTGACGGCTATGAAATGCACAGTAAGTTGCGTAAAAACAGAAAAGGTGGCGGAATAATAATTTATGCCAGAGATGGCTACGTATTAGCACCAATGAATCACTCGTTAATACACTGTGAGTGTATTATTGGTAAAATTACTACACCTTCTAAGTATAACGCATATATCTGTGCAATTTATAGACCACCAAGCGAAAGTAAACATCTATTCGTAAAAGAAATATTTAGTGTCTTATCGAGTTCTCCGGTTAAAGTAGAAGACACTTATTTGCTAGGAGATGTAAACATAGACTTAAAGACATACGACAACATCCGAGAATACTACGTTAATAGCATGTCCGAGTGTGGCTTAACGAGCGCGATATCTGACTACACGAGAATTGAAACACGCGGAAATAACACTACACGCAGCTGTATAGATCACATTTTTATAAGAACGCGTTCGTTAGATCTGTACTCGGCCGCACTCGGAACTGTAATGGCTGATCACCGCATGTTAATACTGTCCTGTGTGGGAATAGACCCAACACAAATACAGGTTGATACAAAAACAGTACAACAGTTTGATAACGTTAAAATTAAATCTTTACTTAACGACTTAAAATGGAGCAAAATAGATGATACAGAGTGTCCTAACGAAATATACGATTATATCAAAAAACAATTTGTTAAATGTTACGAGGAATCAAAATATATGAGGAAAGTTAATAAAAATAGTAAAAGAAGTAAACAGCCTTGGATAAATCATAAAATTAATAACATGTGTAAAAACAAGGACCTATTATTTTTAAAATGGAAAAATGATTCATCGAATAAAATATTGCGATTGGAATATAATAAGATAAGAAACAAAACTCATAAAATTATTGAAAAAGCTAGAAATAAACATTATATGGAAGAAATAAATAATAGCAAAACGAACTCTAGAAAGCTATGGCAAATACTAAATAATCTATCAGGTCGCAATAAAAAGTCGGTTGATGAAGTCATCTTGAGAGCCTTCAAAAACAATAATTTGGAAACAAAATCAATAGCTGACAAGTTTGCTACAGAATTTAGAAATAGTGTCAAAAAGATTTTGCCCAAATGTAACTGTCGTCTATTGAACCAATCAGAATATACGTTTCCCCATAACACATCCATGTACTTCAGGAAAGCTACAAATAACAGTGTTAATAAAATAATTAGAAATCTTAATACAAATAAAGCTCCTGGAGTAGATAACATTAGGTGTATTGACATAAAATTCATCTGTGACCAGATGACAGGCGTCATTGTTAAATTGATCAATACCAGTGTCAGTCAAGGAAAATACCCGGAAGTACTAAAAACTGGTGTGGTGCGCCCAATACATAAAAAAGGCAGTTTTGCTGACTATGGTAATTATAGACCGGTCACTATTCTACCCGTTATCGACAAAATAGTAGAAAAATATGTCTGTAACCAGATACAAGACTTCTATGTAAAAAATGACGTCTTATCCAACACACAATACGGTTTTCAACCCAATAAATCCACCTCACAGCTATTATCTAAATTCACGGATGAGGTTAACGAATCCCTTAATGATAAAAATAATGTAATTTTACTGTTTATCGACTTCAGCAAGGCGTTCGATACGCTTAGACACGACACGTTGCTGACAAAATTAGATAATTCTGGAGTTCGAGGACCAATACTAAAATGGTGTGAGGACTACCTCAAGAACCGTAAATACAATGTCAAGATCTGTAATGAAACCAGTGACGCTATTGAAGTCACTGAAGGAACAGCCCAAGGTTCAGTACTTGGACCCTTACACTATCTGACATATGTAAACGACATGGAACATGTGGTCAATCACTGTTCCGTTTATCAGTATGCAGATGACACATGCCTTGTAGCTACGCACAGAGACGTAAAAGGTGCAGCTCAATGGTTACAGGAAGATTTTACTCGAGTTTCCAAGTGGGCACATGATGCTGGATTGGTCCTTAACGCAAGTAAGACCAAAATCATCCATGTCCACTCGAGCCATCTAAAGCACGTTACCTCTTTTAATATAATCGCACACAGCCACAGATGTCTTCACTCCACTCCGTTGGGTACGTCTTGTCGATGTGAGGCAATTGACCAAGTAACTCACCACACCTACCTTGGGTTAGTCGTAGACAATCGTTTTAGCTGGACTTTCCACGTGGACTCAGTCTGTAATAAGTTGCGGGCTGTGCTGGCAAAGTTTTACATTTTGAAACCCAAAGTTCCGTTCAAAGTACTACTCAATATGTATGTTGCCTTAGGGGAATCAATTATAGCATATGGAATTACGAGCTATGGGCGTACATTTAGATCATACATTGAAAGAATATCCAAATTGCAAGTTAGACTTTTAAAACTCATCGTACCTAAAAAAATAAAGCATCAATGCAAAGAGAACGTAATCGAATTATTTAAATACTGTAGAATTCTGCCGGTACAAACTAGAATCGACATGGCCCTCTTAATTGAGCAATTTAATAACCAAAATATTAAAAAACCCATATCACATAAAATAATAACAAGAAGTATCACCAGGAATCAATTAATAGTACCTCAAGTTAGAAATTATTATGGAAGGCGAACGGTCAAATTTCTAATTCCAACAATAACCAATGAAATACCAAAATCCGTCAAAGACGAAATAAACGCGAAAAACTTCAAACAAAAATATAAAAAATACTTTTACAACTGCTTAAACAACTTAGACCATGGAAAAAAACCCACAAAACACTAAAAAAAAAAAAAAAAAAGAAGCAACCTGTATAATACGTTGACTAGAACCGGTTCTAATGAGCGCCCAATAGTTAACAGCAAGTAACTAACTAACACTTACTGATGGATGTTTACGGCTATAATATTTTTTCTTGTACCTACATTTATTTGTTTTTTTTTACTTATAATTATGTTAGTTATAGTTTAGTAGTGATTAAGCAGTGATGTTTTAGCGAATGTGAGTACCAATACAAACCATGTCTGGTTTAATGGTACAAAATTAACATTACCTGTATAAAAACATATATACAAATAAATAAATAATAATAAAATAAATAAATTTATTTATTGAAATAGCATAGTCCTTGAGCTCATTTTGAGTGAACAAAAATCATGGATCTCGCGTGACCGTCACAAAACGCTTTGTAGCTCTTAAAAACTAGTAGCCGATCCGCTGTGGATCGGCTGTTAAGAGGAATTTCACATCGATAGGCAGTTCTCATACACTGGCCCTCATTTGTTTTTTAAAGGATGGTGTGACTACCACATCCTCGAAATATAGGAGAGGCTCAGCAGTGTGATGATGTGCCAAATCATCATCATCATAATCATTTCAGCCGAATGACGTCCACTGCTGGACATAGACCTCCCCTAAGTTTCGCCACTTTAACCGGTCCCGTGCGACTCGCATCCAACGGATTCCAGCAACCTTCATGAGGTCATCGGTCCACCTAGTGGGAGGTCTTCCAACGCATCGTCTTCCAGTTCGCGGTCGCCACTACAGAACTTTTCGGCCCCATCGGCCATCCGTTCTGCGAGCAATGTGCCTTACCCACTGCCACCAAATTAATCTATACTAATATTATAAAGCAGAAGAGTTTGTTTGTTTGTTTGGTTGAACGCGCTAATCTCTGGAAGTACTGGTTCGAATTGAGAAATTCTTTTTGTGTTAAATAGTCCTTTTATCGAGGAAGGCTTAAGGCTATATACCATCACGCTACAATCATAAGGAGCGGAGCAGGAATGAAAAATGTTGCAAAAACGGGGATTTCTGTGTTTTTCTCTCTTATGTGACGCAGACGAAGTTGCGCGGGTCAGCTATTAATTATATTATGGTTATGTGGCAGTTATTAGGAGCATCAATTCTTACAAGGCGAACCCCAAATAAGCCTTAAACGACACACTTACAGCCGGTTACATTAACTATAACTGGTTGTGCATGTACACCCACATTTCGTCATTTTTTTTACGTATTAGGACGAACCTTTTGCCATCAAACGGACATAAATTCAGACTCTATGGCTATGATGATGGACAAAAACCTGGAAACACTTTGAGTGGTAATTTTAGCCCATTGCTCCTCCGACATGCGGCAGATGTGACCAGCCCAGTTCCACTTTAGCCTAGCAGCCGTCATGCCAACATCAGCTATTTGGGTTTTGGAGCGAAGTATAGAGTTTCTGACACGGTCCGTAAGTTTGACACCCAGTATGCTTCGTCTTTCAGACTCTATGGCTATGATGATGGACAAAAACCTGGAAACACTTTGCCCGACCGAATAGAATCAAAGAACCCATGTCAGCAGTCACGCTTCTGACCACAAGACCAAAGGGCAGTAAATTCAAATTCAAAATCATTTATTTCAATCCCTTTAGGATCATACAAACATAATTCGATATAAATTAACCATTACAAAATTAAAATTTCAATCAGTAAGTACATAAAAAATATTAATCAATTAGAAAGTGTAAATCGAAACTAAAAAATAAAAAAAAATTAATATTATAAAAATAAAATAAAAATAATAAATGGCTACAATTTCTAGGAAAATAAATGTGAAAATAACGATAAAAACAATAACCAAACAGTTTTAGTTTCACCTCTGCTTTATTATTATCTCCTTTATTGGTTATATAACTTACTTGTTACATTTTTAAATATTCTTAAAAAAACATATAAAAACATTTAAAAATATAAAAAACAGGGATCCGCCGGTGTCGGGAGCAGGGTCCAAGTCACCGGTGGTTAGGGTTGCAGAGACAGGAACCTCCTCACAATGCGAGCCGTATCGAGGAGTACTGCCTTCTGAATCAGGCCCTTGATCCAACCGCCTAAAGAGAGCTTCGACAGATGTTCGTCGAGGCTCTTCGCTATCAGGCCATTGGCCGTCACGACAATCGGCACAATGATAACCGAGTTCATATTCCACATGTCGCGAACCTCGTGTGCCAAGTCGAGATACTTCATTTGTTTCTCTCGCGAACCTCGTGTGCCAAGTCGAGATACTTCATTTGTTTCTCTAGATACTTCATTTGTTTCTCTTTATTATTATTATTATTATAAGCCTACATTGTCCCACTGCAGGGCAAAGGCCTCCTTTCCCTCCTTCCACATTTCGCGATCTTGTGCGATTGTAGGCCAATCCTTTGCGAAAGAGTCTAGCTCATCCCACCATCTCCTTCTGGGCCTGCCGCGTTGTCGTTTCCTGCTATTTGGTAACCACTGAGTGGTAATTTTAGCCCATTGCTCCTCCGACATGGGGCAGATGTGACCAGCCCAGTTACACTTTAGCCTAGCAGCCGTCATGCCAACATCAGCTATTTGGGTTTTGGAGCGAAGTATAGAGTTTCTGACACGGTCCGTAAGTTTGACACCCAGTATGCTTCGCTCACCTCTGCTTTAGGTCACGTTAAATCATTTGACATTTCATACACAAATAGTACAAAAACCCTAATTATCACATGTGCTGGTAACAATCTGACATTTTGATAATAGTACTACAAATATATCATTACACAATGACATTTTCGAAAAAGGCCTTAAATGTTTTCTCTTGACAACGTAATTTCAGCTTTGTTACGACTTCTTTGAGATAGAAAATTCAGTGTCTTGAAGTTTCGATTAGTTCAGCCAGAACCCATATTTTACCGCCTGTGAAAAGCACTTGTTGTGCGTTTAGCTATGAATGTTTGATAAGAATACACACATAGCCTGTATTTTTAAGGTCAAAAGTTTCATAGTGAAGGTTTTAAGTTAAATGATAAGGACTGGGGTACATAACATCGTTTTTAAAGTGAAATTTTCTTGAGAGGCTCGCGGAGCATGCGTAGTTCATACAAACGTAGTAAATAATTTGTAAATGAAATATATTGTAATAATAAACAAATGGACACAGCGCCACCTAGTGCCACACTAAGCAAAGCTTGTGTCGTGGACACTAGATAGTTGATATACTACAAATAGACTGTTTTGTTTGTAAATACATACTTATTATACATTTCCGAGTCATGGATGTGTATAGTTTCAATACAAAGAATATTTTTTTCACCACTCCGCACGAAAGAAGTGTATTTCCTCTACTAAATCAGTGAGGAAAGATGTTTTTTCATCACTGTTCAAACAGTGAATGATCCCGTTCAAAAACTACCGTTGCCTAATTTTTTTATGTTAATTTAAAAAAAAAATATGCTAAGAATAGAAATATTTATAAGTTAAGAAAAAATGTTTTTTTTTTATATTATTGTAAGTGTTTTAGTTCAGAAACATCAATTTATTTACCTATCATTACTGAATACTTTCTTGCTGGGAGTGGTAAAAAGTTTTGTATGCAACATGTGAGCCATTTGCAGTTCATTTGCTATTCGTTTTGTTAAGTCTTTCACTTAAGTACTCAGGATTGAAATTTATAATCACTCGCTGCGGTCGTGATTCAATTTTTTCAATCCTGCGTTCGCTCAAGACTCAAAATCAAAACTCATAAGAAAAACGAACTTTCCTCACATATCATCATCTCAGGATCATGTTCAGAGAAAAGTTTAAAGTGAATCGACTGTCTTGAGGCGGTCGTGACTGTGATGAGTAGGTATGAATCGAATGTGACTAAAGTGATGAATATAATAATAATTATTATAATTCATTTATTTCAGATCATTAAAATCCATAAAATAAAAGCACATTACATAAAAAAAACAATTAAAATCATTAAGTAAAAATTAAAACATAAATCACGTAAAATTAAGTGAAGATTGAAATAGTAAAATTACATAAAAATAAAAACATAAATTACACAAAAATAAAAACATAAATTACATAAATTAAATTATTTTTTTTTATTTTTTTTAAATTGAATTAAATTAATTAAATTAAAATCAATTATTAAAATAACATCAAAATTAAAACATTATATAAGTGTTGATGGATTGAGAAGGAGAGGAAGACTAAGGAAACGTTGGATTGATTGTGTGATTGCGTGAAGATTGACAGGCAAAAAAAACGTGTTGCGCCAACCCCACGTAACATTGGATAAGAGCAGGAAGATGATGATTATGTTCATAGCACTGTCATGTTATGCTACGGTGTAGTGAGCAGAATCCTTAACGCCTACAAAGACAGCTCCAATCATACTTGACTTACACGATAGCTTGCAGCGCAACAGTATCGTCAGTCGTCACAAAGGGTGGCGGAATCCGCACTAATGAGCCATGATACAACATACTGTTGTTTATCTCTGTGCGACTTAGGTCGATGTTCACCGAAAAGATAACAGTCTGATTATCTCAAATCAGCTGTCACTGTGACGTGTTCCCATACAAAAATGTGTTTTAAACAGCTGTTTTTAGATAATCAGAGCCTTATATTTTGGTGAACATGGATCTTATGCAGTGTGCAACCAAACCTTACTATTTGCTCTTTATTATTGGCTCAAAATTGGCAACAGGAGACGTGGTGATTGTATGGCAATGATCACGGCAATTATGGTCCCATTAAAATAGATGGCACAACACAGCATTCAGTACGTCTAACCAAAGATATTCAAAGAAAAAAAAACACTGCGAATGCAAAGACATGGAAGTGTTTATGTATTGAGTAACCAACATTTATTATGTATTTTCGTTAGCTGATTTATTTTTCTTGTAAGTATCTAATGCGTTTTTTTTATTATTTTTTTACCATTGTCGTGGTCTGAATGATTTCTCAAAGTTTATCCATCTATTTTGGACCTTATGTAGACTCCCAGTAAATGATATGGGGCTTTAATATGAATTGTTAAATGTACTAGTAATCCCCGAAAGGTTAAGTAGAGGTGTATCTAATAGTACACCCACATTTAACCAGTTAAGTTTAAGTCCAGTCAAAATACAGTCTTATAGTTGGACAATAAGGCTCATTATCGTTTAAGCTCATTCATTTATCTCTATTTGGTTGAGAGAAATAGGCTATTATGTATTTAAATAATTTACTCTAATTGTATCAAAGTAAAATCAATACTTCGTTTCGTGCAAAATGTTAAGTCAAATCCGAATTTCTTGTCAGTTCGGAATTTTCTGCATTTATCCTTTTCCCGAAAAAACGAGGAAAAAGTTACCATACAATAAAATATGAACCAGGTCATCATTTATAGACATGTTAAGGAAAATTCACCTGAAGATTTGGGGCCAATACAATGATGGATGAATGATGGAAAATGTTTGGTAGCATGAAAAATATTTATTTTGTGCGCGATATTACCTGTACGTTGACGTAATAGTTTACCGTCTATGTATATAGATTACTTTGTAAATATTTTCTGGGTTGGTTTCGTGTATTTCTTCGGGTTCGTGTTTTTCTAGTATGGGGATTAGGATTGCTAAATGCTTCTGTTATGTAGGGGAAGTATTCCTAAAAAAATATACAACGTGTAACAGAAAGGGTATAATCATATGAAAGGCTGTGCTACAGACCATCAAACTGAAAATCTTTCTCTACGGAACCACCATCGTAATCGCGAAAAATGTATGAGACGGCTGATTATTTTTGCTGCTTTTTTTTTTTGCTGCGTCGGTGTTGAAAAACTGTAGGTTTCTTTTCCGTTTTTAGAAAATACACTTCATCATCATCGTTCATCGTCATCATCATCATCAGCCTATAATGTTCCCACTGCTGGGACACGGCCTCCTCTCAATGAGAGGGGAATGGGCTATAATCTACCACGCGGGCCCAGTGCGGATTGGTAGATGTCACATGTCTTCGAATTTTTGGTTCTAGGACATGCCGGTTTCCTCACGATGTTTCCCTTCACCGTTTTGAGAGCAGCGGTGATGAAATAAGTTACACAAAGTAATGCGTCTGTCTGGGTTCGAACCCACGATTTACTGTTCATAAGTCGGGGCCGCCACCACTGGGCCACCGCTGCTCAAAAAAAAAAATACCCAATACACTTAAAATCTTTTAAAACTCGACTTACTACTTACCACACAGAAAATCCCAGCGATAGCTATGAAATAAGGTCCACGTACATGACAAAACCCAAGTACACAGGGAGCAAGTAAGCCGTCACTTAATAGGACGAGAACACATTAGTGGGGCGCGACGACTAATGAGTAGGATTTACTAGAGTTGCGGTGCGTTTGAGTTATGGCCGAAGACGCTTGTGTGGATCAGCCTTAAGAACGGTAATGACGTCAGTTTGATCAAATGTTAGACGCTGTGTGTGTGGTTTGAAATGCATTTTGGTGTTTGCTTTACCTCGTAAAGCACTTTAAGGTCCATGTTCACCGAGAAGATAACAGCCCGATTATCTAAAAACAGCTGTCAATGTGACATGTTCCCGTACAAAAAATTGTTTTAAACAGCTGTTTTTAGATAATCGTCCGTCATCTTTTTGGTGAACATGGACCTAAGCACGTTGGTCTCAACTGTCATTTTTAGATCTTTGACGGTCGTTACAGGTAGTCGGTGGCTCGATAGTCTTTTAACCAGTTTTACCAAGGGGTATCTTATTACCCAGTTCAAACTGGGTTGTAGAGGTCAGATAGGCGTTCATTCCATCTAAAATACTGGTATTCAGCTGCATCCGGTTGGCCTAGGCAGATGATGATGTCTGGCATAAACTGGGGAATAATATTGGACAAAGGGCAAGTAGTGTCATTTTCTTGTTTACGCGAAGAAAATACAACTCATTATCTGCCTAGCCTTTCTTTTCCTTGGGGTCTTTTCCTTCCAGTTTAACCAAATGCAGCTGAATACCAGTATTTTACATGGACCGACTGCCTATCTGACTTCCACAACCCAGTTAATACTAGGTAATACGATACCAATTGGTAAGACTGGTTGTCAGAATTTTTGGGTCACTGACTACCTGTAACGACTGCTAAAGATGGACAAACGATAGCTGGGACCAACAGCTTAACGTGTTTTCCGAGGCACGGAGGAAACTCTGTATGTAAGGGTGGTCACCCATCCACGGACCAACCTAGGCAAGCACGGTTTAACCTGAAGGTCGGCCCAAACGGCTGTTATTATTTAGCCACGGGCTTCTAAGAAAATACAACTGAAGATGATAAATTAATGTAAAAAAAAAATTATTGGCCTGATTTTGGATGTAGTGAAGTTACTTCTATTTAAAGAACAAACAATAGTTTCTTTAAGCAATTCGAAATAGTCTTAAATGAATTATCAAAAAGTGCCTATAAAAATATTGTCATAGCCGGCGATTTCAATATAGACATATTAAAAAGGAATTATCAGTCGTTGGAGTTTGAGTGCCTTCTACTTAGTTTCAACCTAAAACTAGCAATAAATCAACCAACTCGAATGAAAAGTCAAACATGTATCGATAATTTTGCGCATAATTATAACAAACGGTGTAAATCAGAAGTCCTTGAGTTTGCCCTTTCAGATCACACAGCCCAAATTTTAAAATGCCCGGTAAATAAAATCTGTACAATCGACAAATACGGTGTTTATAGACGCGAGTACAGCAAGGAAAATATATCTAAATTTAAATATTGTATTAGCAAAATGGAAATACATTTTGCTAATACAATATTTAAATTTAAATATTAAATATTATCCATTATATTAAATATAATAATAATAATAATAATATATATATTAAATATTTCCGAAATATATGAAACGGAATATCCGAACATTGCATACAACAAATTTCATGAAATATTCTCTTTCTTCTACAACCTCTGTTTTCCTAAAACAAGGGTAACAATAAATGTTATAACAAAGCCAAGGTGGATATCTAAAGGTATTAGATCCTGTAGTAAGAAAAAACGGCAACTTTTGTGGACGTACAGATTAAAATCAAATGAATTAAATAGAAATCGCTTTAAAGAATACGCTAAACTGTTTAGAAAAATCATGCGTCTGACACAGCGATCACAAAATAATTATAAAATTAAAACATCACACAACAAATGTAAAACCGCCTGGCAAATAATAAATCAAGGTAAATTTAACGTGCCCAAAACATATATTTCGAAAATTAAAATCAATAATGATATAATTACGGATGCAAAACAAATTGCAAATCAATTTAATCAATATTTTATTGATAAAATACAACCCATTCAGTCAAGGTATGAAACTACACAGCTCATCTTAAACTTAAAAAACTCGATGTTTATGGCACCCTGCACACCACAACAGGTACAGACAATTGTTAGGGCATTAAAAAACACAAATAGTGTGGGGTACGATGGCATATCAACCAAAGTAATAAAAGCAGTAGCATCTGAAATATGTGACCATCTGTCCCATATTATGAATCTGTGTATCGTAGCCGGCACGTTTCCTGACGCACTAAAGGTAGCTATCGTAAAGCCATTGTTTAAGAAAGAAGATCGAGAGCTTATGGAGTACTACAGACCTATTTCTCTGATTCCTATCTTCGCGAAAGTATTTGAGAAATTCATTCAAAAAGAGCTAAATGGTTACATTGAAAAGAATAAAATATTATGTAATGAGCAAAAGGGATTTCGCGAAAATAAGACCATAAACATGGCGATCTACGACTTTTTATACACTGTGTTGACAAAAATGGTCAATAAAAGACCTGTATGTTCCATCTTCTGTGATATGACTCAAGCATTTGACTACGTAAATCATGACATTCTAATAAAAAAACTTGACGCATATGGTATAAGAGGTAATGTTCTGAATTTAATTAAATCGTACTTAGACAATAGAAAACAAAAGACAGAAATCACTAGAATTAATATAACCACTAAAAAGGAAGAGATGCACCTATCAGCGGAACGACAAATAACTTTTGGTGTTCCACAAGGTAGTGTATTGGGACCACCACTTTTTATACTATATATAAATGACTTGCCAAAATCAATTCCACACCCGATGACTTTATTTGCTGATGATAGCACGGTGACCATTTCTAGTAATAGCAAAGACATGACCCAATATAAATCTGACATTCACAGTACCTTGACATCTACAATAGAATGGATGAAGAATAATAATTTAAAGATTAATTTAGACAAAACAAAAATCATACATTTTAGCCAAAGATTGACGTTGGAAAATATGGACATAAATATAGATAATAAAATAGTTGAAAGTGTAAATACTACCAAATTCCTTGGACTAATAATTGACAAAAGGCTTAACTGGAAATCTCATATAGAGAACCTTTGTAAAAAAATTAGTAGTTCCGCATTTGCATTGTACTCACTAGCTGCAGTTGTGAATGTAGATACCTTGCTTTCGGCATACCATGGTTTAGCTGCGTCTCACCTAAGATACGGCATCATATTCTGGGGAAATTCTACCGACGCTAACACGGCATTTAAGGCCCAAAAGAGATGCATTAGATCTATGTTTGGGTTAAAAACGGTCGACACATGTAAGCCATATTTTAAAAGGTACAAGCTATTGACTCTTCCTTGTCTGTATATCCTCGAAACTGCAATGTTCGTTAAAACAAACCCAAAACTGTTTCCGCGTTTGCAGGACGTGGTACCGCGTAACAGACGAGATATGAACATTCTTCGAGTCTATCCAGCAAAAACGGCACTAATGCGCAAAAGTATCGTCTGCATGGCACCTACTATATTTAACAAATTGCCTAAATGTTGGAAGGAGTTGAATGGTAGGGCATTCAAACGCCAATTAAAAATGTTCCTTTTGCAAAAAGCATATTATAATGTATCCGAATTTCTAGCCGAAACTGATTTCTCTGTTTGATCTAATTTACTTAATTTTAATTTTATCCTTTCTTGACATTAATACTAAATTTTTATTAATATGGAATTTTGACATTACAATATCAGAGTATTTATATATATTTTTTGATTTGTTATAACTGTTAAATTATAAACTTTGCGTTGCCTAATCTAAGTCATTTTCAGATTAAGTAATTTTTATTGTTATTATTTTTCTGACAATGTTATGGAAATATTTGTACGCCGATACTTACGGCTAAACATGTTTGGACTTAAACAAAATAATATCTTGCATGCTCTTGTGTGTATACAATGTTTAGACAAATAAAGAATCTTATCTTATCTTATCTTATCTTATCTAAACAATTTGACGTAGGTATTGTTTGAGTGTCAACCGGGTGATGTGATGGTCCAAAACACATATTTTTATACACAAATTATCGAACTGCAATATTTTTATTCCTCACATAAAAGTTATCATTAAAAATTAAGCAGTACTGCGGTCGATCATGAAATGGTTTTTTTTTTGAGGAGTTCGCAAAACGTAGGTCGTACATCACTTACAAGAGTATTTAAAGTTATAAACTCTCAAGCCTTAAGTTACGACTTGTTACAGATGATGATGATATGTCATCATCATCTGCCTAGCCTTTTCCCAACTATGTTGAGGTCGGCTTCCAGTCTAACCAGATGCAGCTGGAGACCTGTATTTTACATGGAGCGACTGCCTATCTGAACTCCACATCCCAGTTAACTGGATAATACGATACGACTTGGTAAGACTAGGGATTTCCAACCTTAAGGCATATGTCATGTTCAAAAGCTTTTGCCATTGAAAACATCATGATAACTTAGTCATAACATTCACGGCCACGGTCTTTATCACAAAAATAGTTCCGTAGTATTAATTATAATATTCGCGGAAATATAGAAGACTTTGCCCGCGACTTCATTCGCAAAAAATGTGATAGCTCAGTTAAATTGCATGATACTAATATAAAATAAATAAATAAATGTCGCTAGACATTAACACACAGCGCCACCTAGTGCCACACTAAGCAAAGCTTGTGTCGTGGACACTAGATAGTTGATATACTACATATATACTTTTTTTCTTTTTTTTTATAATTTAAAGCTTATGGTTTTTCCTGATAATTTAACTTTTAGTAGGTGAAACAGTAGTTACAATTGGTCTATTAGTTTTGGAGCTTAATCAGTACAAACCAGCAAACAAAAATAAACTTTCCTTTTCATGATATTAGTCCAGAAAACTGTGCGTGTTTGACGTTCATTTTGTGCGCTGCTTTGTATTGTTTATTAATGCTCTCAATTAATATAAATAGCCGTGGAAATAGCCATGATGTGTTGTTTGTTTATGATGATTTAGACTCGGAGTAAACTTGAGTGTTTTGTTGATAGATTGTTCGATTAGAGGTCGCTTTAGAGCGGAAGACCTTGCATTGAAAGGCCTCAAACTAGATGGACCTGGTGGGGTGGATCCGCTGGATGGGAGACGCACAGGATCGGTCAATGTGGCGACTTTTGGGGAGGTCTATGTCCAGGAGTGGACGTCTTTCATCTGAAGTGATGATGGTGAGGACACTTTAGAGCAAGGACATTTTATTTTTCTGATTCTTCTTAGCAAACCCTTTCATTCGAGATCCGCGATATTGGATTTAGAGTGATAACATTTAGTTAACCATGCATTATTATCCAAACTAAACGTGTATGAAAAAGACGTGTGGCACTCGGGGACTGCCGCGGTAAAGTTATTGCATAGCAATTTTTATCAACTTATTTATTATACATTTGATGTTAGACCTTCTTTGTAACCATTTTTATCAACTTGTGCAATTATTATAATTTTTTTTTCCACTTGTTGACGGCCCGAGGACCAAACGAAGACTGAATGTCCTGAACATTCAGTGTGCGGCTCGGTTCTCGGCTTCCCCGATCCGGCAACATGCGGAAAAATAAAATACATAAATAATTAAGAAGGTCTAACATCAAATGTATACAACCTACAACTCCTAGTTACGGCAATATATTAAAAAGAAAACTAGCTTGTCATTGTCATTATCTGACATGGGGTGACATGGGGTGTTAGGTTATTTTCGTTACGGAATTTCTAGATTCGGTCTCCACGCCATAGATTTATATGTAACTAGATTAGCAATTACCACGCCAAGGCGTTGCCACGGCACATATTATGTACAGATACATATGCGTCGCTAACGTCAGTTCAGTGTTCTGTTAGATGCCTACGGAAGTGACACAGGACAAAAAATGTGTAAATGCGTATTGAAAGAGTGCGATTTAAAATCACAAACACATAATTAATTAACCGGAATTACTTTCCATACTTAATTTTATAGTTTCTGAGTTTTTATAATGGTTTACATCAACGTAAAAACGCAATTTATTTATTTACATTTTGAATTTTGACAATTAGGTTCAGTGTTACCAGTAAAACTTAGTTTTAGTTTCCAACATTTGTGGGAGAATTTTTAATTGATGAAATAAGTCCTTTGTATTTTTTTTTATAACAACGCTGTAGGTTGCCTGAAGATGTAACACGCCATGTTTAGTGGGTGGAAATAATTCAATAGCTAAAAAAAGAGACTAACTGACTTTTCATTTACCTTTTATATAATTGCATAGCCCATATTGTGTGAGTACTATGTACTAGAAAGCTATCATTCACTGGAAACTACGTCATTTCTTGAATTGAATGTGCCCTGGCGGTTCAGAGTATGTCATGCTCGCTGAAATGTCTCGCTGATAGTGGCGCGTGTGTCGGACCATTTACTTCCCTTCAAAATGGTTGAGCTGAATGGTACTGATCCATGCGTCATGTTCGTAAACGGGCGCTGTCAGTTGTGACTGGACATCTCTTAGTTGCCATGGCTAATTTGAACGAATTATTTTGTTTTTACTATGGACACTTTAAACGTGCACACCTTGCTACATTGTTCTCGCATAATATACCATCTCAACATGAATGATGTAACCAAGATTTTGTAACATTAATTTTGATTTCAAAGATTGTCAATGGAGGTTTTTTGCCCGTTCTTCTCCATAGAGATCTACGCTAGGGAATGGGCAACTACAGTACTTTCACAGTTTTTATGTCTTGTGATTGGGACTGTAGCTTTATTTAATTTTCATCTTTGTTTCGAAAATTCAAAAGTGCCTGTAATTGGCCTACTTGCAATAAATGCTTTGATTTTGATTTTTCTCATTTTCGAAGCACTTCCGTGATCAAGACAAAATAGATCCAAAAAGCGAATGTGTATATAAATTAATAAACGAAATAATAATGTTATAAAGAGAAACGGTTATTATTGTTTGTTTGTGTGTTTGTTACGATTTAACTCGAGAACTTCTCACCCGATTTTAAAAATTATTTCACACACAGCTACATCTTTAGCCAGTAACAAAGGCTTTAATTATTTTCGGATGAAGTCACAGGTGAAGTGCTAGTTAGTTAAAAACTTTTAATATATCCAAAAAGAAATATGCAATTCGAATATTTTAAAGTTAATTTAATTTATAAATGTATTAAATATTTTTAAGGCTTAAAAAAGTTGGGTAAAATTTCGCATGAGTAGGCCACCCCATCCCACCATTGGAAGTTTATATTGCCATCTTTGTCTAATTAAGGCGACGGTATTGTTCTTGTGACTTGTGTAAGCGAGACAAATATACGTTCACTTTGAAATGTTAATGGTTTCAAAGCTACGTCGTCGCGTTTAAATAGTGGTTACGCTTTTTTTTACAAATTTTGTTGAGGTTTGCATCTCTAGTATATATAGCTCAATGCTCCACGCTCAAGGCCCGCGATAGAAGCTATGCAATAGTTTCAAAGAAAAAGCATGAAAATTTCAGCCCAATCGGAAACCAGGAAGTGGTCAAATATCACTACTAAGATTTTTAAAATTACGTTACGGTGAAGCGTGCGTGGTTATCATTTGTAGATTTGTAGGTCTTTAACAGTCATTACCCAGGCGCTTCGTGGCGCTCAATGTTGCTGCGTTCGTTTAGACTGGAAGCCGACGTAGGTGGACATAGATAGGAAAAGGCTAAGCAGATAATAATCTATACTATATATTACAATAATATTATAGAGCAGAAGAATTTGTTTGTTTGGTTGGTTGAACGCGTTAATCTCAGGAAGTACCGGCTCGAATTGTTGTTTTTTTTGTTTTGTTGGATAGTCCATTTATCGAGGAAAGCTATAGGCTATATAACATCACGCTATGACCAATAGGAGCGGCGCAGCAATAAGAAATGTTGCAAGCGGGAAATTCACGCGAACGAAGTCGTGGGCAGAAGCTAGTCATATGTATAATTGAAACCTACGCAAGCTTGACCGATAAAAACGAAACCACTCCAGTAGAATCCAGTGTGTTTTGGACTTTATCTGTTCTGTGATAGCTACGCTATCTACTTGACATCGTGCTATGGTTGTGTTCGAAAATGTAGATATTTTACAGTTACAGTTAATCAGTGGCCTGAAAACTTGTCAACCTAGTCTGGCCTATACTGAGGAGTATAGTATTGCAGTATTACCCAGTACTGTCAATTTTGTTAAGGTCAAATAGACAGTAGAACCAAAAAATTCGAAGACATGTTACATCTACCAATCCGCACTGGGCCCGCGTGGTAGATTATAGCCCATTGCCTCTCATTGAGAGGAGGCCGTGTCCCAGCAGTGGGAACATTATAGGCTGATGATGATGAAATAGACAGTTGGTTCATGTGAAATTTTAATACTGGTATCCAACTGCATTCAGATAGTCTGGTAGCAGACCCAAACATAGTTCAAAATAAAAATCAAAATATTTTATTTCACATAGGCCTAGATGGGCACTTATAAAACGTCAAAAAAGGTGCACGGTTCCCGTTGGTCGATTCCATGGAGAAGAACCGGCAAGAAACTCCATGGTTACTCTTTTCAAATCGAGGAAAATTTCAAGTTGAGGAAAGGCTAGGCAGATGTTGATGATAGTGTTGGTGAAAACGGATATAAAAATAGGTAAAAAGGAAAAAAAAAAAGAGTGTCCATGGAGTTTCTTGCCCGTTCTTCTCCATAGAGATCTACGCTAGGGAATGGGCAACTACAGTACTTTCTCAAGTTATTATGCCTTGTGACTGTGACTGTAGCTTTGATTTTATTTGTAATTTGACATTCAAAAGTGCCGTAATGGTCTAGTTGAAATAAATGCTTTGAGTTTGAGGTACATGAAACATACTGACTAAGCAACGGTTAATCTGTTTCATATGTCGGTGTGTTTTGCGGCAAAAGTTGTTAAAGTCAAACGGGTGAGTTTAACTCGTAAACAATGGAGCAACTACTTTATGAGCTTTAAAACCGACACGTTATTGTTCTGTGTGCATTTCACGCCATTTTATCATACGGGTCAGCAGAAGAATTACTAATAGTGTTCAGTTTATGGTAGTGCTTTTTGTAAAAGATCTTTGTTTGCGAAAAGTATTTGCGCCAATAATACTGTTTAGAAAGAAACAATTTGTTTTATTTGCTGAATCTCTTTTGGGTGTGAAGTAAGAAAAAGTTTATTCCTACCAAACACAACCTCTTTCGGGAGGTCAACATTCACCGAAATGATTAGAAGCCGTCATCGGTAGGTTTCTGTCAGTCTGCCTCCTTTACCTACAAACGTTCAGAATCTCGTCGCAATATACCTTTGTGTCCTATTTTCTATACAGGGTGTAAACCACCTAGTCACAAAGCCGTTAACCAAGCATTCTGTACATCAAACTAAGTAACTTCACGCAAAAAATATTGCTGGGAAACAACTTTTTTTTGAGGTTATAAATCATGCTTTGTGGTAGAACTCAATGTAACGCACTTCAAACATTGTGTTGGTGAATGGATTGAATAGTACGGGGGTCGTGGAGGTGTTAAAAGTCCAAATCTTACAAAAAAAACTTGGATTTAAAAAAAAACTTGTCAAAAAGTTGGAACGTTGACCCCCCATATCTCCGTAACTAGAAGCTTCCCAGGTATGGTGTAGAACAAAAAAAATATCGCAATGATGGGGAGAACAAGTGCCTTTCGGCTTCGTGAAGAGGTGTTTTATACCCTATGTTATTATATTGTATGTACATTAACAAATAATTAATGGATGAAAACGATCCCCTATTCCGTAATTGCGATCATTCCATTTTTTTGTTCTGGATTATAACATCCAGGAACTTTCTAGTCATTGGGGAGATTTGGAGGTCAAAGTTCCAAGTTTTTATTTACAAGTTTTAAAGTTATTAATTTACTTTAAAACCCAGCATGACCCCTGTATACTCGTATATTCATCAGCATACTGTTTTGAATGCATATCATTGAATTTTACCTGCGAACAAGATTTTTTACCCAAAAAAAAGTTGTCTTCCAGCAATATTTTTACGTAGAATTACTTAGTTTGATCTACAGAATGCTTGGTCAGCCAATTCTTTACTTTAAATCCTATATATTGAATTTGAGGCATTTTTGAGACATTGAGCCCTAAAATTAGTATGCATAATAATGTTCATAAAATTCTACAGTTAAGAATACCATTCTGAAGTCAAATCAAAGTCCAAGTAACCATAGTCACAATACAAAATATTTTCTAAACACACAACCAATCAAAAACAACCAAAACAACACAATCACCAACCACAGAACATCAATACACAGATAAAATAAACCCGATAACACACTAAATCGGTTACAAACAACATTACCAACCTCCGAAAGCCAATTTGATACTAATATCCTTTTATCCTTGCACCATTAAGCCACAATGTTATAGGTATGGTAATTTTGTATATATTAAGTTGGCAGCGCTGAAAACTTTGGTCATTAGAACAAGGCCAGTGTGTAAGTGCTCTGAGACTGTTATATCTACACACGGTGGGCAGGTGGGACCGCAAGGTGTTGTCCAAGGTATAACCGGTTTTAAGTTTTAGAAGTGAAAACTGCTTTAGGTGCGTGAAGCCCTTTTTATGTGAACAAAATCATGGAACTCGCGTCATCCTCACCGATCGCTTTACAATTAAGAAAAAGTTTATTTTGGATTGATTCCATTCAATAGAACATTCTCGAACGTACTTCGCTACTCAAGTAGTGATGTGGTTAAGTCGAATATTGATTTTATCGATGTATATCGATGCAAGGAAATAAATAATTAAATGTGTGTGTAGGTGTTTTTCAAAAAGAAGTAACGATAATGCAAATAATTCACAAGTTACTTAGTATTCACTTCTATCAACACTTCCCAAAAACTACCACGCTTGTATTTTTTTTTTTTGACATTTTACTTGCTTCTTGTAGGTTGCAATGAATGAACATAATTGACTAATGAACGAATGATTTCTGAAATAGTCGGCGCAATGTTACCAGGCATAGAGCGTCGTAACTTAAAAACCAAAATGTTACCATGTCGAGAAGTGCCCCACTTTAGTCGCAGCGACCGAAAGATAGTCGTGACAGCGACCAAAAATTTTGTGTAGGTCGACTTTTTAGTGTCGACTTCTTTCGTAACGGCTACCAAAACATGCTATCTGGGTTGTATCTCTCTTCTTATACAAATAACTAGATGGGGTCTAAAACAGACCGTACCTGAAATATGCAGGTATTATTATAAAAGAAAATCAAAGACCTTCAAAACAATATGTCAGACACACAAACAAAACAAACAAACAGACTTTTCACGCAGCCGTTAACCAAGCATTTTGTACATCAAACTAAGTAAAAACGCAAAAATTATTGCTGGGAAATGACTATTATTTTGGGTGAAAAACCATGTTTTTCGGTGAAACTCAATGTAACGCACTCAAAACATTGTGCTGGTGGATGGATTGTATAGTGTGGTGGTCGTAAAGTTGCTTAAAGTAAAGTCCTTAGATTAAAAACTTCCATTAAAAAAAAAACTCGTGAAAAAGTTGGAACTTTGACCCCCAATATCTCCGTAAGTTTAAGGTGCCCAGGTATGGGGTGGAAGACAAAAAACTTACGAGGATAATAACTGCCTTTCAACTTTGTTAATTATTTTTTACACCCTTTATGTATAGGTAACCAGCTTATGATCTAGAAAAAAAAATCACAATGACGGGGAGAAAAAGTGCTTTTCGGTTTCGTTAAGTCTTTTTAACCCCTGACGCAAAAACGACGGGGTGAAATAATTACACCTTTTAACTGCATTGTCCTCATGAGAGTTTCATCAAGATTATGCCTGAATCTTAAAAAAGACTATGACCACTGAGATATTTCTGACTGTTTTTACTCAGATTAGTCAGGTACATGGGCACCACACTTTCAAAAATATTACGTGTAAAAGTGTCTGTAAAACATTTTTCGTGTTTTGTTTTGATATTGATTATCCAAAAACGCTTGTATTTGTTTTCAACATCTTGCAATATAGATAGATAAAGTTTTTACGATAAAAAAGAATTAATTACTTAGTGATGTCATAATTTTAATCACATTCGATCTATAATTATTAGCATTTACGTGTACAATAATTACATCATTTCAGCTCCAAGACGTCCATTGCTGGACATAGGCGTCCCCCAAGTCATCCGTTCCGCGAGTAATTGTGCAATGCCCACTGCCCCTTAAGACGACGACATCAGCTAAATAAGCAACTCTATTTGTGGTGGTTCAAACTTCGTTTGAAATACTGTTAGAATAAAGTTCTAATTAGCTTGCACTACAAAGTGGTTGTTACTTCAGTCACTGCGGGCCGAATAGTGCGAAATGAGTATTTTCGATCGATTTAAAACTAGAACTTAACTATTTAATAATAATTAATCCATCAGTAGATGTAGTTTAGAATTTGAAACTTTTATGTTATTTTTTAATTATAATTATCATTGTCAATAAATGCCTAAACTGCTTTGAAAGAAAATTAAGAGGTATGTTTGAAGATTTTTTTGGTGCATTAAAGTTTGTCAAATTATGTTTTGAGTTCCATCAGTGTATGCAAAAAGGACTTCAAAATATAAACATTTTTTTATTTGTCGAAATTATTTACAGTTTTAGATATACACTGCTTTTAAAAACCGCCTTTTGGACCATTTTCAAGAAACCTCCGCCTTAAGTTTCGCTCAAACTGACACATCGACATTAAAATTATTCAAAGTATTTCAAACCGCTATAAGTGTATGACTTGTAAATTATAAATGTCTAGGCGCGCTAACTACCAAACTTTCAGCTATTATATGTCAAAACAAGTTTCATTGGAGCCTTTTGTATGGTGTATGTTGTCTTTGTCAACTATGTAGCAATAGCACTGTATAACATATTGTAATATTTTGGTGTTAGTTTGTTGCAAACTGTGGTCGTCTCATTAGTATAGTTACAGTTTAGGTACACTTTCAAATAAAGGAAGTTTTTGAAGTTAAAATGTGACATTTTAACTCACACTATCTACTGTTCGATATGAAACGACGTAAAGTGACGCCGGTCAACCCTTTAAGGTTGAACAGAGGTATAAGTATAAACAAACCCACATTTTGCCGGCTATGTTTAAGTTCCACCTAATATTGGACGAGCCTAATGCCATAGAATAGATAGATAGATAGAGTACTCTTCATTATGTACACCATAAAAATTACAGATACAAGAATAAAAGCTTTTTACAAGGGGTGACACAATGGGGGGTCTTATCGCTAAAAGCGATCTTTTAAAGACAACCTGTGGATGGATTTAAGGGGGAAAGAGAGACAATACTGCAGGTAGCCTGTGGTATATCATCTACATATATACAATAAATACATACATATACATACATAAGACATATTACACTTACATATTTATTATCAAGAAACAAGTGTGAAAGAACTATTTTAAAATTTCTAATATTTTTTTTTGCTTAATCATGCTTTTAAAAATTGGCTGAGATTGAGCACGCCTTATAGACACAGCCAAGGCATGTGCTCTATCATCATCATCATTACCGGCATTATCATCATCATCATCATCACCGGCATTATCATCATCATCATCACCGGCATTATCATCATCATCATCACCGGCATTATCATCATCATCATCACCGGCATTATCATCATCATTTCAGCCGAAAGACGTCCACTGCTGGAAATGGGCCTCCCCCAAGTGTCGGCACATTGACCGGATGACCTGCTGAAGGTTGCGGGATCCGTAGGATGCGAGTCGCACGGGACTGGTAGTGCCATCAATCGGCCATTTATCTTGACCCAGGCTTATGATATACCTGATGAAAATACCCAATTAAACTTTCCTCTCAACTGGGAAACGACCCGAGGACCTGATATTCAGAAATAGCACTCGCGACCACTAGACCAACGAAGCCGTCGACCAGAAAATATCACTAGATACAAAAAAAGAAAATCGGATAAATTTCATTATTCTCGGGTTATAAACGCACTGCGAACAGATGGATAGGTGAAGCATTACAAAACATTTCCCGAAACATTTTCCGACGCATTTCACCGAAAATATTTCATATTTTGGGGCGGCCATTTTGAATTATTATAAATGCAGCGATCAGTTTCACCGTATCCAAATTCGAATCCTCTGTCAATCAAGAATCAACAAAACCTTCGAACCGGCTTCAAAATGTACTCGTTGATTGACAATAACCTTATTCACACCAAAATTGTGATACAAAAAGGAGAATTTTCAAAGGGCACACCAGAAAATATCTACCACATTTTTTATTTGATCAATTTTCGTAGCTAGCAATTGATGGCTCGAGGGAAGAGGAATTTGGGAGGGAAACGATCTCATTTGTACGCGTTCTTTGATGAGATGACTGACTCAGTATCGACGTATAAGAGGCTGATGGTCTTATTCTGGAAAGAAATTGTGCGTATTTTAGGTCTTACATATTTCTGTTTTGTATTTTTCTGTTTGTTTATGACAATTCAGTTACAGTGGTAAGACTGGAGTCAACCCCAACATACAGGGTGTATTTCACCTCATCACAAAGCCGTTAACCAAGCATTCTGTATATCAAACTAAGTAACTTTACGCAAAAAATATTGCTGGGAAACAACTTTTTTTTTTGAGGTTATAAATCATGTTTTGTGGTATAACTCAATGTAACACACTCAAAACATTGTGCGGATGGATGGATTAAATAGTACGGGGGTCATAGAGATATTTAAAGTAAAAATCATGCGATAAAAAGTGGTATTTAAAAAAAAACTTGTTGAAATATTGCAACTTTGACCCCCAATATCTCCGTAACTAGAAGGTTCCCAGGTATAGTGTAGAACAAAAAAATTATCAGAATGACAAGGAGAACAAGTGCCTTTCGTATTCGTTAAGAGGTGTTTTACACCCTTTAGATGGAAAAAGGTTAGTTTAGTAGACAGTCAATCAAAGGCTTGATTCTGAAAGTGGTACTCCTGGACACGGGTAATATTGTTAGGAGGTTCCTATCTCTGGAGCCCTGCCGATAGCTTGGACACTGTTCCCGATACAAGTGGGCTACCATTTTTGATTTTTTTTTAATGTTTTTAAATTGTTTTTTGGCTTGGAACATATATATTTTTTAAGAAATAAACAAAAAAATCATTTATAACATGGAAGAACTCCAACTCTTCCAATAATCATAACTTAAGCCATTGTTAACCCCCGACGAAAAAACGACGGGGTGTTACAAGTTTGACGTGTCTGTGTGTGTGTGTGAGTGTCTTCATAGCTCCCGGACGAATGAATCGGTTTAGATTTTGATTTTTTTGTATAAAAAGTGAATTAGTTGGGAGTGTTCTTAGGTATGGCCCCTCAAGGTTCATTGGAAGACCAGCGTCAGACAGCATCACCTGTCTGGCATGAATGCTGAAATGGACCTTTTTGGCGCAGCCGTGAGGCACACAGCACAAAGTATGTATTTTTGTCCTCTTTGTAACTTTTTTTTAAATATTATTGTGTGTGTGCTTAATGTACTGACGTCAAATAATCATTTTTTCTTTCTTTTCTTTCTATGTTTGATAAAAATCAGTCCAAGATGGCCGCCGCCACAAGATGGCGGATTACATATTTATTCAAGAACTCCCTCAATATGGGTCTCAAATGAAAGGGCTTGATTAGTAGAATAATGTACATGGGTCTCGGTTTAAATTATTAATTTAATGTAACTTGTGTAAAAGCTTAAATATCTCCTTAGTAAAATCTACACAACTTCATTATAATATTAACGCTTTGCCAGTAAGGAGAACACGTAATAGAAAAATATAAACACAAGAACTAACTTGGAAATAAGTAAAAGTCTGCTCAAAATCCTACCGCTCCACGAAGGATTATGCAAGTTATTGGAATAATTTCTACGTTACTTTCTGAATATTATAATAAAGCAGCGGACCGTAGAATATTATATTATATATTTTGAGGTAAAAATATTTAAATTAATGTAAAATATTATTTATACACACACACACACATTACATATCTGGTTTCGAACTCAACACAGATGAAATATCAGTATGCTGTCATAGTGTGAACCGGCCCTAATTAACATTTATGAAGATTAATTGAATTTAAAAGTAAATTCGCGATAAATACCCGTTTTCATATGTTTTATAATGTGTTCAGGGGGTCTAAAAAGGCCGTTTTAGCAGAACATAATATGAATCACGTTAAAAATTTAAAGTACTAAAAATGGACTAAATTTTTGTGATTGTTAAGTCCATTTTAAGAATTTTAAATTCTATACGCCATAATAAACTTCAAATCCAAGATGGCCGCCATGAAAAAATGTTGATTTACATATTTTTCACAGCTCCAGGCCAATTTAGGCCCGCTGATCGTGAAAGTTTAAAAAAGACAATTGTCGTAGTATAAAACATAAAAAAAAACAATTAAATGCATGTTTTAATGTTAGTTTATTTTCTCTACAAACGTTTACTTAGTAGACATTTTTTAAATATGCTCTATTTTTTGTATAATGCAGGCAACCATTTCTCAACTCACATTCTTGAGTTTTCCTTCAATATCTTCAGAATAACGCCTCGCTCGTCTATCATAACATCGATGGAATCTTTCATTAGGCCGCTGTAAAACTTACTTATACAAAAAGGAAGCTTATCTTTATACGTTACATTCATGAGAATATCAGATCTGAGAAGGAAATCTTCAGAACGTGATCACGGTTTCTTTTTTAATTGGCGAAGTGTGCATTTTAAAATTACCTCGTGTATAAAATATAGAATCACAACTTTTATAAACAGGAATATGATTTTGTAATAATACACATTGAAGTAGAATAGAATCATCAATTATTCGTTAACGGACACAAGCACAACACAATTGTTGAAGTTATTACGGTATACCTCTATTGTTTGTCTATGGTAACTCTAGATTGTCTGTACCTATTTTTACACCTGTACTCTCTGCTCTGCTAATAAAAGTTGTGGCTTGCACAAATGATTTCGTGGTTTCATTATAAAATTAATACGCTTCCACTGCGCTCAATATGCGCTCAATGTGCGCTCAGTGAACAATGAAAATAATAAAACATTAAATAAAAGTGTAGTAAAACAATAAAAAGCAAAAATGTCGCAAGAATTACCAAAGTTGTGTGATGGCGGAAATTTCGCAAATTGGAAATTTCGAATCCAGTTGATACTAGAAGAAAAAGGTGTGATTGATGTTTTAGAACAAAAAGGTATAAACAAAAGTTTGGATGCAAAAGCAAGGTCAATCATAGTGCAATGCCTATCTGATAAATTTTTGGATGTTGTGAAAAATTGTAATACGGCCGCCATGATGTTAACAAGATTAAGCGACATGTTTGAAAGAAAAAGCGTGTACAACAAATTACGACTCAAAAGACGGTTAATAACACTGAAATGTTGTAACAACGAGAAATTGCAAGATTTTTTTCTAAAATTCGATGCAGTGACAAATGAACTGGCAGCGATTGGTGACAAAGTTGACGAAATGGACCAGGTCTGCTACTTGTTGTCTGCCATGCCACTTACATATAGCATGTGATCACCTCCATAGAGACAATGACCACTGAGAAGGTAATCAATATAGACTTCATCAAAGCGAGACTGCTTGATGCAGAAATCAAATGTAGCAATGAAAACAGTTCCAATGAGCAAGCATTTTCAGCAAAATGTTATCGGTGTGGCAAAATGGGTCATATCCAAAGAGACTGCAAAGAGAAACCTGCTAATCGAGGAATGAGAACCAGAGGTATAAGAGGACGATTCAGAGGGAGATACCGAGGTGGAACGTACAGAGGTTTAAGTGAGCAAGGCCACTCCGTGAATTTACAAGAACAGGAAGACCAATCATTTTCTTTTTCAGCTTTCAGTGTTGATAGCACAAACTTGAACAGTTCTAATACAAGGTTTGTAATCGACTCCGGTGCTTCAGACAATTTAATCAAAGAGGACATGGAGCAACATATGGATGATGTTGTAAATTTAGATAAGCCAATTAAGATATATGTAGCTAATGGTCAATATCTGATGAGTCACAAACGGGGTAAGTTAAGCTTGCAATATAATAATAAGTTTTCTGTAATGATTGAAGGTCTTATTGTCCCAAAGTTATCACATAATCTTTTATCTGTTACAAAGTTATTACAAAAGAGATATCAAGTTAAATTTACTAAAAATAATGTTTGTATTTTTGATAGACAAAAGGAGTTACTTGGTGAAATGTCAGGAAAACTCTATGTCATTGATTTCAATCTTAAATCTCATTTGAAACCCGAGAACTGCTTATTAACTAACTCAGTAAATATTTGGCACCAAAGGTTGGGTCATGCCAATCGTAATAATGATGAAATTACCTTGTAGCAGTGAACCCTGTGAGTCATGTATGGAAGGAAAATCTACCAGGTTACCTTTCCATCCCACACCGAAGCCACGTTCACGCCACATTGGAGATTTGATACATACAGATATAGCCGGTCCTGTGAAGCCCTTAACATTAGATGGTGAAGTTTACTACCAAACAATAATAGATGATTACTCCCATTTTTGTGAAGTATACCTATTAAAGAGCAAATCGGAAGCAACTAATAATTTAATGAATTACATCAACAGATTAGAAAGGCAAACTGTACACAAAGTAAGAAAAATGAGAAGCGACAACGGTGGTGAGTTCAAGAATGAAAGAATGTATAGATTCTGTCAAGAAAAAGGGATAATTCAACAATTTACAACACCGTATAGTCCACAGTCCAATGGGGTAGCTGAGCGAATGAACAGAAGTATCTATAACAAAGCGAGGACTATTTTAATAGAAAGTGGACTACCGAAGACATTATGGGGAGAAGCTGTGAGATGTGCAGTTTATCAAATTAATAGATGTCCTTCATTTGCAATAAATTTCCAGTTACCAGTTCAGAGAATGTATGGAAACAAAGACTTGTCAAGATTGAGAGTATTCGGATCAAGAGCATGGGTACATATTTTGCCTAAACAAGATAAATTGAATCAACGAGCAAAGGAAATGAGATTTGTTGGCTACAACTTAAATGGATATCGCTTATGGGATCCGGAAACAAACAAAATCGTGATATCAAGAGATGTGAGGCTAGATGAAACACAAATAAAGTATAATCAAGTAGATAAAGAAAAGGACAAGACAGTGTACGAGTACAATGATAATGAAGAAAATAAAGAAGAAGAAATGCAACAGCAATTAGAGGAAATAGAAAAGGAATCGAAAGAAGAAGAAGAGACTGAAAATAGAGAAGAAACTGTAAATGAAGAAAATAGAGAAGAAAATGAAGATTATACGACCAGATCAGGAAGAACAGTAAGAAAACCTAAAGAACTATCAGAAGATTATGAGTTGTACACTGCATATTGTTTATTATCTGGAGATCCGCAAAACTATGAAGAAGCCTAACAAGATAAAGAATGGGAAAAGGCTGTACAAAAAGAGTTAAATTCACAAGAGAAACTTCAAACCTGGGAAATAGCTACTTTACCTAAAGGAATGAAGGCAATAGACACCAAATGGATTTTTAGAACAAAGCAAGATGGAACTAAGAAAGCTCGTATTGTTGCAAAAGGATTTCAACAAAGTTCATCGGATAACAACTACGCACCTGTAGCAAAATTTTCAACTATAAGATTAATGATAAGTTTAGCTATTGAAAAAGGATCTAAATTAATACAGTTAGATGTACCTACGGCTTTTCTAAATGGACTACTTGAGAAAGAAACATACATTAAATGTCCTGAAGGCTTAAAATTACCACCAAATCAAGTCCTTAAGTAAAGAAAGCACTATATGGATTGAAAGAAGCGCCCAAGTGCTGGAACCAGAGATTCCATCAATTTGTTACAGAAAAAGGATTTGTTCAGTCGAAATAATATTCTTGTCTTTATTCAAATGGTAATAATACATGGATTCTTTTATATGTAGATGACATATTATTGCTAGGAGATGGACATGAAATAATAAGCCAATTACAAGAGCAATTTAATGTTAAAAATTTAGGAGAAATTACGAACTATCTGGGATTAGAAATTACAAGAAAAGGTATGGTAAGGTATTACCATGTTCGGGATTTCATCAGGCGATTTAATGAGGAGTTTTAAATAAAAACGACTTTTATCTTCAATAATAGTTTGTACTGATAGAGTTCAATTCAATAAGTCTTAAGTCGTACAATGATGAAGTATAATGTATGATGGTACTAACCTGCTTATTACCGGCTAGTTACCTAATAAATACAACCTGATAACAGAGTGTTGGGTGGAACTTATGATGAATATCACCTTCGCTTCAAATTACGAGTTTTCCACCAACTTTCTTGAAATCCTTATATTAATTAGCTGATCGAAGAAAAGTCTTCCAATCCGGCTCGAAGGACCATGTTCGGGATTTCATCAGGCGATTTAATGAGGAGTTTTTTTGTTTTCTTTAACTTAAAATAAAACAAACTGAAATGATTAAACGACTATTGGAAAGATTCAATATGCAAGATTGTAAAGGTTGCAAAACTCCAATGGAAGTAAATTTCAGTATAAGTAATGTTACTCCAGACAAAATAATTGATGTTCCTTTCAAAGAATTAATAGGGTCACTTAGAATTAATAGGTTCACAAAGCTCAAAGAGACAATCGATCAGGGGCTGCTATACAGAAAATCTACAAAGCCTACAAGTCTTCTTGCCTACTCTGATGCTGATTGGGCTGCTGACATGACCGATAGGAAGAGTACCAGTGGTTGTGCAATTTTATCATGACAAAAATTTAATTAATTGGTTTTCCAGGAAACAGACATGCACTGCTCTATCTACAGCAGAAGCCGAATATATAGCAGGAGCTCATACTATGAGTGAGCTGGTGCATATCAAGGGAATTCTGTCAGAATTTCTATCTAGAAAAACTATAGAGTCAGTTTTATTGATTGATAATCAAAGTACAATTAAACTAATTCAAAATCAAACAAATACTAAAGCGTCCAAACACATAGCTATCAAATATCATTATGTAAAAGATGTAGTTAACAAGAAAGTAGTATCCTTGTCTTATGTACCTACTAATGAGAACATTTCTGATATATTCACCAAGGCACTACCTGTTGTTAAACATCAGTAGTTTACAAAGAAATTGAATTTAATGTCAGGTTAATTTGTTATAAAAGTAGTATCACTTGCATTTTTTTTGTTAAAGTACTATAGTAACTAATATAATATAACTTCTTACTTAATATTAAGAATATAAGAACACATGTACCGACATGAAAATGTTACAGATATTTTTACCAAAGCACCACCTATAAGCAAACAATGTGTATTTCAGTAATATGTTAAACTTAATTTAAGTATAGCATTATGATTGTTGCTAAATGTCTTAATTTGCTTTTATTAGTTACTAAGCTATGTTATGTTAACTTTATGGAGAAGAATAACAATTTTTTTTGGTTTAAAACATTTATTGTAAAAATCAAAATCAAAATCAATCAAAGCATTTATTTCAAGTAGGCCAATTACAGGCACTTTTGAATTGTCGAAACAAAAATGAACATTTAAAGTAGCTACAGTCCCAGTCACAAGACATAAAAACTGTGAAAGTACTGTAGTTGCCCATTCCCTAGCGTAGATCTCTATGGAGAAGAACGGGCAAGAAACTCCATGGACACTCTTTTAAATCAAAATATTGTTACAAAATCTTGGTTACATCATTCATGTTGAGATGGTATATTATGTGAGAACAATGTAGCAAGATGTGCACGTTAAAAGTGTCCATAGCAAAACAAAAATAAAATACAACTCAAAAACAAAATAATTTATTCAAATAAACCATGGCGACTAAGAGATGACCAGTCACAACTGACAGCGCCCGTTCACGAACATGACGCATGGATCAGCACCATTCAGCTCAACCATTTTGAAGGGAACTAAATGGTCCGACACACGCGCCACCATCAGCGAGACATTTGAGAGAGCATGACATACTCTCAACCGCCAGGGCACATTCTAGTCAAGAACTGCCGTAGGCTTTCAGTGAATGATAGCTTTCTAGTACATAGTACTCACACAATACGGGCTATGCGATTATATAATACTAACATTGAATCTATACAATGCAAAGATAGTTGAACAATCTTCAGCAGCTCCAACAATACCATTTAATGCTATCAATTTTTGCGCCCCTGTCCTTGTGGAGCAGGACCAGCATTGAGCCAAGCATTTTTATCAGCGATATAATCGCTCAACTTGTAATATGCCTGCTTACATAGTGTGCGTTTAATGCATGTTTTAAATTTCGTCTCATTCAGTTCAAGAATACTTTGTGGAATTTTATTATAGCACCTCAAACAGTACCCCATGAAAGATGAGTCTACTTTAGCGAGTCTAAAGCCTGGCTGAACTAATTGGTCCCTATTTCTAGTACTGTAGTTATGTCTGTCACCTCTTTTACCAAAAAGATGCAATTTTTTTCTGACGTACATTATGTTTTCGTAGATGTATTGACAATGTACCGTCATAATGCCAATATCCTTAAACAGCTCTCTTAGAGAATCGCGCCTATGAAGATTATATATGGCTCTAATGGTCTTTTCTGCAGAATAAATATAGACTCAATATCTGCAGCTCGTCCCCATAGCAAAATACCGTAAGACATTATACTATGGAAGTAACTAAAATAGACCAGTCTAGTGGTATCTACATCAGTAAATTGACGGATTTTTCTAATGGCATATGCTGCTGAACTTAGCCGCCCTGCAAGAGATGTTAAATGAGAACCCCATTGTAGCCTTGAATCAAGCGTAATCCCCAGGAAAACCGTTTTATCTACGAATTCAAGTTTCTCATTATTCAATAATATATCACAATCACTACCCTTAACATTCGGTAAAGCAAATCTTATGCATTTGGTTTTCTTTTCATTTAATACCAAATTGTTTGCTGTGAACCAATTTTGGACCTGCAGTAGGGCATTATTCACGTCATCTAAATTTTGAGCCCGTCTATTTATTTTAAAAATCAGGGAAGTGTCATCAGCAAATAACACCATATTTTGAGGTTGGTTTTTCAATAAATAGGGTAGATCATTTATGTATACTAGAAAGAGGAAAGGACCCAATATTGAGCCTTGTGGAACCCCCATTTTTATTTTTAAACCCTGTGAGTTAACACCATTTATCTGAACATATTGTTGTCTATCATTTAAATAAGATCTTACCAAACTAAGTGCAAGTATACCCAGTCCGTAATGCTCAAGTTTCATAAGTAATGTGTCGTGGTTTACGCAATCAAACGCTTTGGAGAGGTCACAAAAAATTCCTATAGCGTCTTGGGACTCTTCCCACGCAGTAAATATGTGCTTTAATAAGGTTACACCGGCGTCAGTTGTACAACGTCCCTTGGTGAAACCATACTGTTGATCATGTAAGATTCTGTTGGTGTTAAAGTGATAGAGCATTTGATCAAGCATTACTTTTTCAAAAACCTTGCTAAAAACTGGCAACACGGAGACAGGTCTATAATTGTTAGTATCTTTACTGTCCCCGGATTTGAAAAGAGGTATGACTTTACTGTATTTCATTAAATCAGGGAAAACTCCTTGGTCCACACATAGATTAAAAATTAAAGCTAAGTATGGGGCTATAGTCTCAAGTATGGATGTACAAACTTTGATAGACATTCCCCATAGATCTTCAGTCAGTTTGATTTTTATTTGCCGGAAAGCTTTAATAACTACCATAGGGTTAATGTGTTTAAATTTAAATTCAGCCAGGCAGCCAGACACATTCGCCTTTAATAAACCCATTGAGACTTCAGGAGAGGAATTCGGAGGAATCAGGGTGGGCGCTGATACCTATAATTACAAGACATTAAGTTGTCTTAGCTTAGGTATTGGCTGAAACTTAAATATACAACTTAAATATACCTTAAGGCCTAATTGTATTGTAAACCATATTTTTACTTGAAGGTGTAAATAAACTATTTTTATTTTTTTATTATAATTAAGAGCCTCCGTAGTTTTTAATGGTATCTCTGTAAAGAAATTTACAAATTCTTGAGCTACTTCCTGATTAGAGCTTTTAGGACCACATGCTGTGTCTAATGTGTAGCTGGTGTTGCGTATTTTCTTCCTGTTAGTCTCGTTATTTAGGACTTTCCAAACTGTCTTTATTTTATTATCTGCTGTTTTGATCTTGTTGCTAATGTGCAGGGCTTTAGTAAACCTGCAGGTATTTCTAAAAATTTTTGAATACTTAGCAACATACTTGTTGAAAGTTTCAGTGTTAATAAAAGGCTTAAGGCCATAAAGCTCAAATAGTCTTTCCCTACTTTTTCTGATACCTCTAGTTGCCCAATCACTAAATATGAATTTAGGGCAAATACTTTTTGTCTTCTTTTCAAAAGTTTTGTTGAATTCCGTGTGAACTATTGAAAAGAAACGATTATAAAATTGATTTGTATTAATATCGTCATGGCTCATAACACTAAACTTGTTCTGTAGGGAAATATTAAACCCATTTAATTTGCTAGAAGTTATGGGTCTAAATTTAATCTGTACTTTTTGCAATGGTGTATTACACCTATAAGTTACAGTTTGTCCGCTATGGTCGGACGGCAAACAATTTACTATGGCTTTATCTAAGTAATCACAATCGCAGAAAACATTATCTATACAAGTAGCAGAAGATGCTGCGATTCTAGTAGGTTCAATAAAAACGTTAGTCAAGTCAAATGATTTAAAAAGATTTAATAACCGACCGCTATGTGAATTTTCTTCTAAAATATTGATATTGAAATCACCACAAATTATTGTAGATTTATTACTGGGTGCAAGTTTTGCCAGGACATCTTCCATTATTGATTCAAATATGGAAAAGTTTTTATAGTTTGGGGGTCTGTACACACACAATTACATGCTTATCTAGCTCAACACAGGACAGTTCGACGCAATGTTCAACCGAGAGACCTACTATGTCATTACGTTGCTTATATTTAAAACTATTTTTTATTAATATTAGGGAACCTCCACGAAGCATCGTTTTACGGTTAAAGCAGCTACCCACCATATAGTTCTCATAATTAATAAGCATTTGGTAATCCTTTAGCCAATGTTCAGTAAGACAAATAATGTCAAACTTACTATTTTCTAAAAACAATTCAATTTCTAATAATTTGCAAGACATTCCTTGGATATTTTGGTGGAATAATTTTAAGGTGTTCTGCTGAGGCCCTTTTTTAGTAACTAATTTTAGAAAATAAGGAACAGGCTGAAATAGGTACTTAATTAATAGTAAAGCTGTCATGTTAATTAACTTAGATTTAAATATGAACAATTTTGAGAATGTTAATGTTATAAATTCTAAAATTGAGGGGCTGTTTTGAAGTTATTACGGTATACCTCTATTGTTTGTCTATGGTAACTCTAGATTGTCTGTACCTATTTTTACACCTGTACTCTCTGCTCTGCTAATAAAAGTTGTGGCTTGCACAAATGATTTCGTGGTTTCATTATAAAATTAATAACAATAGAGCAGTACATACATATACATGTGGGATTTGGGGCTGAGTCAAAACAAATTGCGTAGCTGAATACTTAATCGTTTTTATTTTTATATAATACAACTTATTTTAACACTCTACGTCTTTTACATCTTACATCGTTCTCCCATCTTTTTAGTGTTCCTTCCTTTTCCTCAACATTTACGTCATCTCAAGCATACATCACCTGTCTCACTCATACTCATACCTCTGTCTCTTTCACACACCTCATGCATCCGTCGCGTTCCTACATACATATAATTCCTACATACATATAACAACAAACAGCTTAACAATTAATTAAAACAGCTCAACTGTGTTGAGCATGCCCATAACGGGTCAGACTGGCTCGTTGGTATATTGGTGGCAATCGCGACTGCTGAGCATGCGGTTCTGGGTTCAGTTCTCAGGTAGGGCAAATTGTTTTTGAGTTATTCCATCAGGAATTTCGCAGTCGCAGCCATGGAGTCTGGAGCGTCGTATCTTCGTCAATTTTAATTTAAAATCGACGTATTTACGTTAAGTTTACACCGTGCACTCCTGAAAGGTCCCCAGGACTCGTTTGCACCACCAGTAATGTGTGAGCTAGTTCGAAATAATAACGGGCTTTATTTAGCTTTCCAAATAAATTTAATACAATAGTAAAAAAAACCCCGACACAATGTATTAAAATTTAAATTAAAAATTCGTTAATTCGCCATTTTGTGGTGGCGGCCAACTTGGACACGTCAAACTTATAACCCCCGTCGTTTTTGCGTCGGGGGTTAAAAATAACATAAATTTCGCTATTTTGAATCAGTTGATAATTTAGAAAAATCTCAAAAGGAAAGACGCATATGAATACGAATGCCTTTGTAATCGTAAAACTAGATGGGAGACCGGAAAACGACACAAAAACATACGTACACGAATTTACATTTTATTAAATTACGCTTATCAGTTCCAGTACTTTAATATCGATGTCACATTTTTATCTCTTATAATCTAAATTGCTTATCGTTCAAACAAAAAATATATAATAATGTAAAAAGACCGTTTTCCAAAATGTCTTAGCCTAATTATTTACCCAATCTAGACTTTAATTACGTAGGCAGAGATCCAATTAATCTTAGTAATTTCGTAGAATATAAATAATTATTTGCATTTTATATACTACACAGGATACATTTTTTAAGAGGGCGTAGACGGCCTCATCCGAAAAAAAATTAATTCTCTAAATAAGATAGACTTTATGTAAAACAGATTTTCTTTTGCTTAAATTAATCACCTTTTGTACGATTTATAAAAACCCAGTCGGTCACTCACTCAGTCCGTTTGACTCACTTTGTTAAGACGAATCTGAATGTACGTCAATAATATGTATAATATCGTCCCTACTATTTCATTGTTTGGGCCGGAAAAGTTACTTCGAACCAATCCTTTGTTCACGAAATCCGTCCACGCATGACGCAACGATGACGTTGCGTCATGCGACATGCAAGCGAGCGCACGCGTCACCACTGTTCTCAACCATCGCATCGCAAGGCGCGCGGTGACACATGATGCAAGAAGCATGTTGCCTGAACGCGTAAAATTTCAATGACATTTTCTGGACTTGGGAATCGATCCTAGGTCTTGTCGCTCAGCAGTCGTGATTACGACCTCTAGACCAATAGGGCAGTTTAACGTTTGTATAGTCATCATGAATCACAGAATCTTTGACTGACTTCTATCAAAGTTGAACATAGACTACTATGTTCAACTTTAATAGAAGTCAGTTAAACGCGTAGCATAACGAAAGCAAACCCGTAGAATAATAGTATAACTAAATCTTTTATAGGTTTTGCGTGGGTAGTAATAATGAGAATATGAGTATTTTATATCGTAATAATATACGGTATTAAGCTGATATGCGTCCATGCCGGTCAAAGCTTATAGCTTTATTACTTGGAACGATCCAGATTTAATTAGGGCAAAAACTAATTATTAATTTTTTGTAGTAATTAATCAATTTTATGTAAGCTAATACAAGCCCATGTTTTTCAGCCACACATAAGTTTATTTTATTTTGATACTGAAATTTTTAAACACTCATTATATGATTTAATCTCCGATTTATAAAAATATAATATTTTAAGTCTTAGAATCTTAAGAGCATTTATGACGAAACTGCATTCCAACTGATATTTTCAATTCAAAATAAAATGGCTTGTTAAATGTTGGTCCGGTCCTAAAATTCGCACCCGAAATATTCAAGTTGAACTAACTAAGCGGAAGCAGAACGCAAAAAAAAAATATTTACCAAGACATTCCACATGGATTTAAAGCCATATTCCCGAAGGAAATATAAATACTGAATTGAAATATCGTATAATGTGTATCGGAATCCCTTCCCCTGGTGCAGAGTAGACGGCCAAAGTATCGAGACCTACCCACCCCGCCTTTGCGAAAGAGTTTTACGGATTATAGGGAATAAAGGATGCGTGGTCGCGGTTCTGGTAACACTGTTCAAGTTGTAAACGTTCGATAGGTCGGGAGCTACTTATGACTATGAATATTTATAACGTATTAGCCGAACGTCGTTTGTGTTGCTACCGGTGTATTTAAGGGTGGGTTGTACAGTAAAAAAAAATATTTATTAAGGTTTTTTTATTTTATTTTGTGATTGTAAAAAGTGCAGAAAATGAGTGGGTATTTGTAATTTTTATTTAATTTTATGAAGTGAAGTTGTGAGTTGTTTATTTACGCTACTTTTTATTGAATAATTATATTTTCACTGAATTGCACCATACATACGATTTTATCTTTTCATACTTAAGTTATTTTTTGTGATTAGTAATTAAACAAAAAAATATAAACATTGGCTTGATAGCCAGCAATGCGTTATAGATCCTCGATTGATGTAGTCAAAATACCATTTTGTTTTTAATTTTGACATATTGTAAAAGTTACCGACAAACTGTCAAATTCTTTTAAACTGCTGCTGTGATTCCAAGGATTAATGTTCCAATCAAATCGCTTCACATGAGAATTTTATTAACCTCTTGTATGCCGTAATAAATTATAGACATAATTAAAAAGACATTGTGTCTTGTGTAGATCTGCGTTCGAAACATATACGAAGGGTTAAAAACAGATCAGATTGTCTTCAATGTCGGCTCGACAGTGAGGTTATAACGTTATGGTAAACTGACTTAAGTTTCTAAAACATAACTTATTTTACAATAAATTTATTGTTTTATGTAGCATGTTTTTGGTGAAACGGAAAGCACTCTTCAAAACAAGTCTTTCTCGATAACGGCGGTAGTGACATCAAAATCTTTGTGAAATGAATTTTATTATAATAATTATACCGCTATCGCAATATTTGCTTGAATAAAGAACATACAATTAATAAAAATACTTTAATTTAAGTAAACAAGGCAGATTGACATAAAAGACGTCACATTATGGCCGCAACATTCACGGACGTTTGAAATGTCAAAGAAAATTGCAGGAGTTAATTATTATTTTAGAGCGACAAGCAGAAGTATCTAATAAAAAACTTTTAATACGTTTCTTGGATTGTTATTGGTGTATTTTATTGATTTATGTGAAGAAAAGTTACATACATCTTTATTTCACAGTAGTAGCCACGGAGTCTGAATGAATGCCCAGTTGACGGTAATAGGCTCGTCCCCTATTAAGTGAAACTTAAAAATAACTGACAAAATGTGAGTGTACCATGACGTCTACTTTTGTCTCAAGTGTCGGCTGCCAAAGAAAGTTAACCAAATCTCTTCACATTAAGGCACCAACTGAGATGCAAAACCTCCCCTTAAATGCAAATTATAAATGTTTATATAAAGAGTTCAATTTATATTCTAATTCGATGGCTTGCCGCTAGAGGGCAAGGTGTCGCCGATGACAGCACTTTTCAAACTAAATTAAGCTGTTATGACTAAACTGTGGTTTAAAATGCACGATAAAAGATCGTATCTTTCCTTAGTTAAGATCTTAAGCAAGATATGAAAGCTTTTGTAAATATGGTTTAGATATTTAAATTCTGGTTTGAAAGAAAACTAAAAAGTTTTTCTTTTGCTATGTTCGACTTATATCAAAGTTTTTTCTGAGGTCTGTTAACCAAGCATTCTGTACATCAAACTAAGTAACTTTACGCAAAACTTATTGCTGGGAAACAACTTTTTTTTTGAGGTTATAAACCATGTTTTGTGATAGAACTCAATGTAACGCACTTAAAACATTGTGCTGATGGATGAATTGAATACTACGGGGGTCGTGAAGGTGTCAAAAGTCAGAATCTTACAAAAAAAACTTGTAAGTACCTATTTAAAAAAAACTTGTCGAAAAGTTGTAACTTTGACCCCCCATTATCTCCGCAACTAGAAGGTTCCCAGGTATGTTTAAGAACAAAAAAATGATCGCAATGATGGGGAAAACAAGTGCCTTTCGGCTTCGTGATGAGGTGTTTTACCCCCTATATAGGGAAAGTACTCGAAATACTGGAGATAGCATTTTACTCAAAGCAAACATTCTTTTAATTAAAAAAAAAACAAGTCTGCATTCACAGATTTTCGAAAACTCGCATGTCACACCAAACCGAATGAGGTTCGAAAAAAAAACAGATTGTTCTTTTTTTACATCAATCAATAGGAGCAATCTTATGGATCAAATGGGACACGGCCTCCTCTCAATGAGAGAGAATGGGCTATAATCTACCACGCGGGCCCAGTGCGGATTGGTAGATGTCACATGTCTTCGAATTTTTGGTTCTAGGACATGCCGGTTTCCTCACGATGTTTTCCTTCACCGTTTTGAGAGCAGCGGTGATGAAATAAATTACACAAAGTAATACGCCTGTCTGGGTTCGAACCTACGACTTACTGTTCGTAAGTCGGGGCCGCCACCACTGGGCCACAGCTGCTCTAGTCGGGGCCGCCACCACTGGGCCACAGCTGCTCTAGCAGTCATGATAAATTATTATGAAGGGAAACCCATGAAATCAAAAGAACAGTAACATTTAATGGGATACATTCATTAAGTTAAAGCACTTTTATTCATGGTTTTCCTTTTATTTAATTTATAAAGAGTTTGTTAAAGAGATTTGTACAGAATGTTATTTTTTCGGAAGTAAGTCGATCCTCCCGGGTTCGTTGCCCGAGTGTGGCAAGAAAATTCTCGGAAATCTGTGAATGCAGATTTGTTTCTTAAAAAATAAGAAATGTTTCCGTTGAGTAAAATTTGCTAGCCAGTATTTAGAGTACATTCCCTCCAGGTGGCATTAAAGATTCAACCCTGTATAACTGAAAATCTAACTAATATTGTAAATGCGAAGCTTTACGAGGATGGATGTTTTTTTTACTCTTTCAGGCGAAAACGACAAAATGGATTTGGATGAAATTTGTCTCATAGATATTTAATAATTACGAATGACATAGAAAATATTTCTTATCCCGGTAAAATGATCCTGTAAGCACAGATCCCGCCTTCACGCGGGCGACGCCGCCGGCATAAACTAGTGGGAGATATTTTTGAAAAAATACGGGTATTTGGAGTCAGCGCGACATATTTTCTACGTCCATGGTTCTCTTGTGGGATCTTGAGATCCACTGGATGCGAATCGCAACGGGACCGGTCAATGTGGCGACACTTGGAGGAGGCCTATGTCCAGCAGTGGACGTCTTTCGACTGAAATGATGATGATGATGGTCGTGTACTGCTCGTCATCTCAACAGTTACCTCTTCCTCCGAATGGCGTAGTGGTAGTGACGGTGCCTTACGTTCTTAGGGTCCTGGGTTCGAATCCCGGTAGGAGCAAATGTTGGGTAATGAGCATGGACATTTGTTTCCAAGTCATGGATGTTTATATGTATAATAAGTATGTATTTACGAACAAAAAGTATACTATATGTAGTATATCAGCAGATAGATGGTCTTTAGATAGTCTCAGATGGTCTTTTGAAGAAAGAACCACACAGATTTAGGTCCACTTAAATCTGTGCCAAATGCTTATGCTTGTGTAAAATGCTTACACTGGTAAGCATTAATTGTCAGTTATAGTGTAGCTCGACTTATAACTCAAGGAGAGGACATTTGGCTAGGTCGCTTATAGTACTCAAACTGCCAGACAGTCGTGGGAAAAATACAAAATGTGACCCACATGATCCTCTCATTCACAACAATTAAATTAAATAAATGTCAATTTAAAATACGATAGTGAAATACAGACACATAAAGAAACAAAAATAAAGTCGAAAATAATAAAATACTGAATTATGTATTCATGTCAAATCATGAATATTATATTCATGTCAAATACACACACATAATACAATAAAAATAAAGTAAAAATAATAAAATATTGAACTAAGTGTTCATGTCAAATAATTTAATGTCACAGTGTACACTACATATTATAAAACAAAGCCTCCCGCCGCGTCTGTCTGTCCCTATGTTTGCTTAGATCTTTAAAACTACGCAACGGATTTGATGCGGGTTTTTATAATAGATAGAGTGATTCAAAAGGAAGGTTTTAGTATATAATTTTATCCGGGCGAAGCCGCGGGCATCGGCTAGTATAAAATAATGGAATCAATAATAATCAAGCGAAGTCCGAAATTTCATACCAGGGAACCTTCTAGTTATAGAGATATTCGGGGCTAAAGTTTCAACCTTTTCATAAGTTTTTTTTTAAATACGTCTGTTTACACTTCTGTTTACGCTCTATAATAAAACTGCAATTGGTAGCAAATAAACAAAAGGAAAAGCGACTATTGACTATTATTTCATAATCTTAAAATGAAATGTGGATAACATTATCTACTTATAAGTGTCGATTATTCTGATAACATTATCAATGTCCCATTTTAAATATTGTTTAAGATTTGAAATGATAAGCGGTTTCAATGTTTTACTCTCTTCAATTTCAAAATGTTTACTTTTATAGAAAGAAGTCTAGAATCGTCTACATTTATTGGTTGCTAAGTATACAGGTGTAAACCACCTCATCACAAAGCTGTTAACCAAGCATTCTGTACATCAAACTAAGTAACTTTACGCAAAAAAATATTGCTGGGAAACAACTTTTTTTTTTTGAGGTTATAAATCATGTTTTGTGGTAGAACTCAATGTAACGCACTTGAAACATTGTGCTGATGGTTAAAAGTTAAAATCTTACAAAAAAAACTTGTATTTAAAAAAGACGTTGTCAAAAAGTTGTAACTTTGACCCCCCATATCTCCGTAACTAGAAGGTTCCCAGGTATGGTGTAGAATAAAAAAATGATTGCAATGATGGGGAAAGCAAGTGCCTTTCGTCTTCGTGAAGAGGTATTTTACACCCTTTATTCTATTTGGAATAAGTATCACAATTTTAGTATTAATATATATTTTTCACTGACTCTTTTTGTTGTTTTTTTTGAGTAAATTACTTAAGTTTAAGCTACATAGTTACTGTATCTCTTTCACGAAGAAAACACAAACAAAATGGGAGTAAATTATAGTAACAGATATTTACATACATAATTTATCATCACGCCTGTAATCTCACAAGGGTTAAACAGATATGTACCTTATACTGCACCAAAAGGGCTATGGGCACAAATGTATGGAGTCTGGTCCTGGACCCAATAGATATATAAATAATATAACGTTAGAATGGTATATTCTCGTAGAGAACGAATAGGTATGGCGCTTGACCTGATATTATGTTGTCCGATTGGAGTACGCGTACCGCAAATATTAAATCATTTGGAATTAAATCTCTCAGTATTTTTTATACATTTTTCAAATTACTGAACCGATTTAAATCTTAAATGAAAAATATAAATCTCTTGTGTTTTATGGTAAGTACATTAAATATATAATTTCTTTATTGGATGTGAAATCATCAAATGACCCCTCCCGAGCGGAAGGGAGTGTCAGACTTTTACTGACTAAACCTATTCATGTTTCTTCTTAGCCGTTTTGGTTTCAGGGCCGCAGTATCTCTTTCGAACAGTCCCGCAGCCCCGGCAAGCACTGGCTCTCGTGGACCCCTTTTCATTTTGCTGACATCTCTTTGAGGCGCGCGTGGATTTCGAAAGCATTAGTACCTTGGTAAGACTGGTTGTCAGACTTCTTGGGCCACTGACTACCTGTAATGACTGTTAAAAATCTACAAATGACAGCTGGGACCATCAGCTTAACGGATCCATCCACAGACCAACCTAGGTGAGCACGGCTTAACCTAAAGATTGAACCCAGCGGCTGTAATTATTTAGCCCTAAGTTCCTAAGAAATGAAATTAAACTAAACTAAACTATTCCAGCTTAGTAATCACTACACAATACGTATTTTATTGATTTTTAGCGTACTATCCGAGAAACTGAAAACACATAATTTGTATGCCGTTATGTCGAATCGGACAAAAAATCCAAATATGTATAACCTTTTTATATTTTTTTCCTCTTCATAAGGACCAAAACGCCAGTACTTCTTTCGCCATGCAAAGTTGTTATATGTTAAAGCCCCATATAATAGTGGGTGGGCCTATTTAAACCGGGCACATTTATCTAGGTTCCGTCGCTGCTACTGAAACTCCTGATGGACAAACCAAAATCCAGTCGATATTGGTACGTCGTCATAAAAATAAAAGACATGGCTATTTATTTCTTATCTTAATTATTATATTGATCGATAACAGTCATAAAATTGTTCACATTTTTTTTACAGTGATATTGTGAAACTAGCACACTATACTTTACAATGTTATGTATTTAAAATAACACTAAACGCCTTGTCACACTAGCGAGCGAGTGGAAAGCGAGGCGATTGCACAGCGTGCTCGCCACGAGTTCTAAACGTGTGCGCGGTGACCACGGCTCGAAGAAAAACAAAATGAATCATTGTACAAAACGCGGATTGCACACTACGACCCACGGCGTCTTCGTGGCAAGCTCGCTGCGCACCCGCGTCGTGTTCGACGCAAAGGGTAAACTAAACGACCCCTTCAAATACCTATTAAAGAAAAAACATAATGGTCCTATATTAAGCGTTTTTTCTTCCTCTTACACTTCCCAGTTTCAACTCTTCCTGCTAAAGGATTACTAGAAGAGAGCCTATCATAAATATGACAAATCGTACTTTAGAAAGAGAGCATCTGATATGTGCGACAAAGACGACGCTCTGTAAAGTAAATTTTTGTTTCAATATTACGTCAGAAAACTAAAATAAAATAAAGACAAATAAATGTCGTTGGTCTTTAACACACAGCGCCACCTAGTACCACACTAAGCAAAGCTTATTTCGTGGAAACCAGTTATTCAAATTAACTGGAAAACAAAATGACGTATTAAATTAGTTTGCCGCGTTACTGTAGTATATTGGACCAATTAACTTGCTTGTCAGTTTAATGGTCCAGACTTACATAAAAACACCAAAAGATTATGAGCGACTGGAAAAACTGGTCAAATAGATACAATATTGCGAAAAAACTAAAGCGTGTTATGGTAAAAGGGACATAATAACTATAAAATCTCTTCACTCAGAAATCAGCTGCTCCATGAATGTAAGTGCAAAGCTTGATGCAAACTTGTAAGTTATGTTTCAAATGCTGATTCCGTGGTAGTTCTTGTTTCTAACATTGAATGGATATGTCACGAGACAGAGTTAGTTATAATAATAAATCACTGCACACACAAGAAAAATATCTGTCCACTCTGATTATCACACAAGTACTTTCAGTCTAAAATAACTCGTTAATGATCAACACCTAGTATTTGTAACAATTTACTGGAACGTCTTCCGGGTGGGTCTGCTGGTGCGTCTGTTGGTGCGTCTGTTGGTGCCTCTGTTGGTGCCTCTGTTGGTGCCGCTGTTGGTGCCTCTGTTGGTGCCGCTGTTGGTGCCTCTGTTGGTGCCTCTGTTGGTGCCGCTGTTGGTGCCTCTGTTGGTGCTGCTGTTGGTGCCTCTGTTGGTGCCGCTGTTGGTGCCTCTGTTGGTGCCGCTGTTGGTGCCTCTGTTGGTGCAGCTGTTGGTGCCTCTGTTGGTGTTATTGGGGCAACTGTTGTGGTTGTTGCTGTTGCATTCTGCCTACATTCGTCGAGCTCAGCGGCCAAACCGTTCTTTTGCCCAGCCAGAACTAACGTAGACACAAACAAAGAGAATGACAGAAGTGACAACAATACTATGATCTTGTTGTTCAGCATCCATCCTAAAGTTCTGTCACAGTAATATTTGCAAGAGTTACTCATCTTTGATTTTTGCGTATTTTCTTTGTAACACACGAGTTTCACTTTCCGATCTGTTGCGATGACTACCACTATTTCGTTACTCTGTTTTATCGATATTATTTTTTATCTTATATTTTTACATTTATACTGATAAATAATCATGTAGCCGTAACTGTATCATTTCTGAATTGAGTCTTATTTCTTTTAGTGTAAAGTTGTTTTTTTCTTATCATATTGCATGTTATTGATATTGGAAAGGATTAGATAAAGGTCTACTATTGAATCGTTGGTCAATTTATGTGCTAAATACTTATTGTGTTAAAAACTTATATTATTGCGTCATGATTATTTTAAAAGTGTAATTATGTGTGTCTGGAGTTTGTGATGCAAACAGGTTTATTCTCAGGGGCCATCTTTAAATTACGTCACATATTAAGGGGGAGGGAGGGAGTCCACGAAGTGTGACATTGTGTGAAAAGGAGGTAGGACGGCTCCTAAATTTCGTAACATCACACTTCCATTTTTATTATTCTTTTTATTAAAAAAGAATTAAATTCGAAATAAAACTAATTTCAGAACTGCTTTTCTAATTCAATCATTTGTAAGTAAATGTTTATTTAAAAATATGTGACGTCATTAGAGCGGGGGGTCTCACAAATGTGACCAGAAATGTGTCATGAAATTTGTAACATAATTGATGTCAATGCTCTTTTAATTTATGTTTCAAAACGTAACTGAGAATGTTAATAATCGCGATGTGCGGATCTTTAAAAACTTGCTACGATGAATTAATTTATCGCATCATTTTCCAAGCTTTTTTCCAACTATGTTGGAGTCAGCTTCAAGTCTAATTGGATGCACTTTTATTGACATGGTGTGTGTTGATATCTAATGATATTAAGGCGAATAAAGGAGCTAAACGCGAGTTTTATAATGCCTGAAAGTATATGATTCACTGCAATAAACAAAACCAGAAAAATATATGATATTCTTCAAGATATACGCTAGTATGATAGTGTTTTGAAAACATAATACAATTAATTTTACTCCATAGAAAGAAAACACGAATTCATCTCTAAAAATTTCTTTAAACGATTAAAAACCATACTAAAATACATGCGATCATTCAAATTTTTTGATAAATAATTTTCCATGCAACATATAATTATTATTGGCATCGGAGAGTTTTATTGTTTTAGTCCAATCAATATACTTTTTGTAAATTGATCAGAACCGCTCATTTCGCACTATTCGGCCCGCAGTGACTGACGTAACAACCACTTTGTAGTGCACGCTGATAAGAACGTTATTCTAACAACATTTCAGATGAAGTTTGAACCACCACAAATAGAGTTGCTAATTCAGCTCATGTAGTCCCCTTTGAGCCAAGTTTCCTGTGTAAAGGCATAAGGTACTACAAAGATGGAATAATTTCCACCACTCATACTGTATAAGTATAGGAAATTTGCTCCCCTCGCGTTTAAGGTTAATGACATCATCCATATAACAAATTGTACGAATTTATATGAAACCCTACCAACTCCTCCGCCCTATGTCTTCAAATGAAGTAATTTCTAAGAATAATCTGACGGTTTGTGACGGAATAGAGGCGCTCTTCGATGTTTGAGTTTTCAAAAACTGAGTCTAGAATTTCTAATTTATGCTGGGGATAGCTAAAGCAGCTTTCAGACTACGCTTTAATATAATAGCATATAGTGTATAGCTCATAGCACAACAATATCGGGCACCATATATTTGTTATGGACACGTTCACACTGTACTATACTAAATATAATTGGCTTACTATAATATATGCTATAAAATGGTGCGATACGCTGAGTTCATGCTATGCTATATAACGCGCCCCTCTGTTCTTCCTCCTTCACCCGCAGCCGTCCCGCAAGCGAACGTTTTCTCCATTTATTTGAACTCTTTCTGAGCTTGCTAAATACTATAAAAGCTTGCGATAACATCGCGTAATGTGAACGCCATGCTTTATAGTATAGCATTAGGTCCTTCTTTGCTATATAGCAGAATAGTATAGTGTAGTCTGAAACCAGCTTTACAACCTACCTCACGCAGCAGCTGAAGGACTTATTCTGTAATAATACTTATTTTCGGGAAACAAGAGCTATTTTACGTAAATAGACAAAATAGAATATTGATTCTGTTTAGTACATCAGTTAGATTATCGAAAAATATTGGATAAGTGTTTTTTGTTTTAAAAAATGTACCTTCGTGTGACGTCACACGAGTTTTCGACGCACTGTATGTCTTCAACTTTTGTTGAAGTGAAAAAAAGAAAAAAATATGTATACAATATTATTGGAAATTTGTCTGACGGACTAACTAGTTTTTGTTCGTTGTCTACCCTATTTAATAGACTACAACCTTCTAGCGTTCACTTTCTGGACTAAGGTCTATGTTCTCCGAAAAGATAAAAGTCTATCTAAAAACAGTTGTTTAAGGGACATGTTCCCCTACAAAAATGTGTTTTACACAGCTGTTTTTAGATAATCAGACCGTCATCTTTTCGGTGAACATGCCTCACTAGCCTTTTCCCAACTATGTTGGGGTCGGCTTCCAGACCGGACGCCGCTGAATACCAATATTTTACATAAAGCGACAGACTAGGCCTCCACAACAGTTAGCATTGAGTAAGATACGCTTCGGTAAGACTGGTAGCAGACACAAGCTAGTCTTAAATGAAAACAAAGAATGCCGTGGTTAGTTTTTCTCAAATAGCATGTTAAATTCATTTTGCAAGCATGACGAAGATCTAAAAATTACCTATTTGTTTTGCAACGTCAATCTATAATGCAGATAAACGGGGGAATTTATTCGAAAGACGAGGCATTTGTGATAAAAAAGTTATCAGATTATTTGTATGTTTGGACTCGAAAACTGTTTACATTTTTCCCCATTTTAATATCGATATTTGCATTAAGATAACAAAACATATGCGCAAGTACCTGTATTGTAATCACTTATAATATCAGTCACGTCTGCCTACGTCACAAAAGGGAACCAGATTTCAAGCAAGGTATGCCTATGCTTTCCATGACGTCATAAAGTAGTATAATTTGAAGGACGTAAGTACGACCACAACTTTTGGCCAGAAACGGCTTTGGTCGAAACCAGGAAGAAAGTTTGGTCGAAACCAGGAAGAAAGTTTGGTCGAAACCAGGAAGATAGTTTGGTCGAAACGAATAGAGCTAGACGTCCTGTATAGCTCTTTCTCACATGTACGCAGAGGGTTATCCCCGTCACCGTGGCACCTACTTGAAAAGTTCCTTCACAATTTGAAAAGTAATTCATTCTGGTTTGGCTTTACATACTGGCCCCTGTTTTTTTTTTTAATAAATAAATATAAATAAATAAATATAAATATCACTGGACATTAACACACAGCGCCACCTAGCACCACACTAAGCAAAGCTTGTGTCGTGGACACTAGATAGTTGATATACTACATATATACTTTTTTGTTTGTAAATACATACTTATTATACATATAAACATCCATGACTCGGAAACAAATGTACATGCTCATCACACAAACATTTGCTCCTACCGGGATTCGAACCCAGGACCCTAAGAACGTAAGGCAGCGTCACTACCACAACGCCGTTCGAGTCGTCAACATTTGGCTTTACATACCGTCGCGTGATGGTTTCCTCACGATATTTTTCTTCAGCGAAGCAAGTGATAATTATTCAATCCGCACATGAATCTGGAAAATCAGTGATGTCTTGGGTTCGTACTTGAGACCCATGACTCTGCAGTCCGACAGTGACGTTAACATTATAGTCTATCACGGCTTATTATTCCGGATGAACGCAATCTTCTTTTTATCCGGGTATTACGATGCCGGTGAATACGTGAACAGAAGCTAGTATGGTGAAAATGCACTAAAAAGGGTGTAAAAATTCTCTTAAGGAAGACGAAATGCACTCGTTCTCCCCGTCATTGTAATATTCTTTTTGTTCCACACCATACCGTGGAAACTTCTAGATACGGAGATATTGGATGTCCAAGTTCCAACTTATTGAGAAGTTCTTTTTTAAATACAAGTTTTTAATGTTAACCTTTTACTTTAAACACCTCCACGACCCCCGTACTAATCAATCCATCCATCAGCACAATGTTTTGAGTGCGTTTCATTTAATATTACCGCAAAACATGATTTATCAACCCAAGAAAAAAGTCGTTTCCCAGCAATATTTTTTGCATAAGGTTACTTAGTTTGATGTACAGAATGCTTGGTTAACGACTTCGTAATGAGGTGGTGTTGACCTTGTATAAACGTACAATTGAAATAGGTGCCATAGATTTAATTGAACATTCACACTTCTCCTATTTCAATCGTCTTTTCTAGACATTACTTGTGTCTACTTTGTGAGTACGAGGCACCCCATTCTCTTATCTAACGGAACTCATTCCTTACATCGAACGAACGACAGCCGAGCATTTGTCTGCGGAACCCTTTGTATTAGCACCGATGTGCAGGGTTCCTTCAACTTTTATTAGCTGGCTTGTTTTCGGTTGATGGTGGAATTTCGTCAAAATGCAGTGCAGTTGTTACTGTAAAAGCCCGAAGTGCAGTAAATCTTAAAATTTCCCAGTAAAACCTAAGTTTTACCAGTTTCAGTGCTAAATGTCCGAAATCTTCTATGATCATCGTTAATTTTGGACATGTACCAACATACACTCGGTAAGTCTTAAGATTTACCCCAGAGAAGCGGTAAATGTTAAAAAAATTACAAATCGAAACGTGTCAGATCACTATGGCGTACTCGCGAGCACTCTGCAGCCCCCTACAAAAGCGCGCTCGCCTCCACGCGCTTCATTCGATCGTTTTGCTCGTTTAAATACGAAATTAGATATAATAAAATAAAAAAATGATGAAATCAGGCATTACCTACGTTTGTTACGAAGACTTGTTTAACGTTCTCGAAGAAATACACGTTACTGTTGGACACGGTGGGAGGACGAGGATGATAATGGAATGTAACCGCAAGTATAAAAATTTAACAGTTGAGGCTATTAAGACCTATTTGAGACTTCGCCAACGTTGCCTAAAGAAACAGAAGTCAAATTATAATGATGCGACTGATTATTAATAATAAATAAATGGTTAAGAAACACACATGATAATAAAAGTAATAAAAATAATAACATTAAAACTGTATCATCATAAATATAATTAAAACTATGTAAAGCTTTGACTGACCGATAATTAAAATAAACGATTAAGAAATAGTCATTATTTTATTCCCATAACCAACATTAACCAACCATCATTGGTAAATCTTAGCATTTCCCAAACTCTGCTGGTAAAAGCCCGAAATATTGTCTCTTTTTTATAGAATTCGGACATTTACCAACTCAGCTGGTAAATCTTAGAATTTACTGGGAAATCTTAAGATTTACTGTACTTCGGAGTTTTACAGTAACACAGTGATTTTGGAAGATTTGTTTTATTTTGTATGCGTGTTTTTTTACACGTTTATTTTTAATCCCCGACGCATAAACGACGGAGTGTCATAAGTTTGACGTGTCTTTCTGTGGCATCGTCGCTCCCCAACAGATGAACCGATTTTGATTTTGTTTGAGAGAATGAGGAATACAAACTCACGAAACGAGATGAGGAAAGTAGAGCGATGACTGCGGTAACTTAGTATCGAGGACCTAACTAATTATTTTTCTTTAAATTTTTAGTACATTATTTACTATATTGTTATGTGTCGTGTTTATTTTTTAAAATTTTAATTAAAAATATATATATTAATTTTACTTGTTAAAGAGGGAATAATTAATTTAATTATTGCGATTTGTTGGCGTTTTGAAATAGATTACAGTTTAAAAAAACTTTCCTTATAACCAAAACAAGTGTTTTTATATTAACACAAGCAACAATAGCTTAGTGGCGTGATTGTCGGACTGCCGTATTGGTCTCAAGTTCGAACCTGAGACACCTACTTCAGATTTTTCGGATTTATGTGACGGCCATGGCCACCATAAAATATTTAACACCAGGTTAGGCATTAACCACACGGTAAAGAAAGAAAATAAGAAAGTAGAACACAGATATAAACTAAAATATCTTAATTGCACTTGTACCAATATGTACAGTCAGCAAAACAGTTAGTTTTACAGGCTAGCAATCTTCTTACTACTATTATAAATGGAAAAGGGTTACAATAAATCTATTTGCAATTTCATCCAAATCCTTTCAGTAGTTTCTGCGTGAAAGAATATAAAAAAAATCTTTACAGACTTTTAGATTCAAAGTAGTCGCAAGAATCGCGTAGATTGGTAACCTGCATACCTAACTCTTTTGTTGACTGTACATGTTAACACATGTCATGGCTAATATTATCTATAATTTTTGCTGCGACCTATACGAGCACAGACAAAAAAAAATACACAATCATCCTCTACATCCTAAATCAAAACAGAACATATACATACATAAAATTGAAATCAAATTTTCTATCGGTGGCCGCTTTCCCTTGGGAAATCAATGACGTCACACACCAGACGGTTGATTTTGTGTTTCGCTTTTAAAATAAATATTTTATTGATGATCGCTCCCACTTTGATCTGCGTAAAGTTTTTAATGCTGATTACTTTGCCGGTAAAAAATTACCTGTTACATACGGGAGGGTAGAGTGACAAGGTTGATGGAAAAGCTAGGGTTTGTAAAATATCTACACTGGTTACATCACGCCTGTAAGTCAATAAGGTTTAGCAGAGATATACCTTGTACAGGGTGAAATTGAATAGATGCGACAAATTTAAATATACAACAATACGTGTTGTCAAGAAAATGTATAAAATGTAAAATTAAAAAATAATTGATCAGTGTTACGAAAACCGTTAAAATAATAAAAGTATCAAAAATCTTGCCGACTCATCGCAGTGCTCAATATAGCGGTCATTTACCTAATTTTGCCTTAATTTTTCTTATTTATTTTGCATATTACTGGAATACCGATAATTCGTACTTAAATAAAGATAATAACATCAATGGACCTTTTGAAAACGATAATCGCGTAATTTTTTTTAACGATTTAGATTGTAGAAAAAACAGTTTATAATTACTATGTTACTGTAACTGAAGCTCCAATTTCATTTTGTCGCATTAATTCAAATTCACCCTGTAGTATCTAGTTATAACCACATTTCGGCAGTTGAGTTTTTTTTAGGTCCGTGTACTGTCGAACATGCTATATATAGGTATATTATTATATTATATAGGTATATTTATAGGTTTTTATAGGGTTAAATTTTATATTGTAATTTGTGGGTTAAACTCAGTAAGCCAAATAGCTTGTTCAACGGTACCTATTCAGACTCATGCCTGCTACTGAGTTCTTGATATAAACCCAATAACATTTATTTTCACCGTTTGATATGTTTTCAAAACATCGTTTGATAAACGTGAGGCGAGGACTGCAGTGGCAAATGGTCACTGCAGTCCGCGGTACCATAACATCCTCGGCTTCAGTTTGGCTGTAAATTCGGCCTCAGCTGCAATGACAAAGTTTTTCCACATAATAGAATTGTTATTTTCTCGGATTTTGAAACCATGCTCAGCTATAGTAAAATAATTTCTATCAAATCACCGTATATCAGTGAAACTGATGACACACACGATTAATTTCGTGTTTCGCTTTCAAAATAAATATTTTATTGATGTTCGCTCCCACGTTGATCCGCGTAAAGTTTTTAATGCTGATTACTTTACCGGTAAAACATTACCTGTTACATACGGGAGGGTAGAGTGACTGAGTTCAAGGGTTGGCGGGCATTCGCAAATAATTTCTGAACAGGTTAAATTATGCTTGTTATCTGCGAAGGTTTGGGAGAGTGAGGTATTCTTTGGGGTTGAACTTCATCTAGCAGCACGTCAACTTTTGCTTTTTTGTATCTCTGAAAGAAACCCCATCTGAAGAAGCTTTTATGTCGTATGTCACCATCGCACTCAACAATAATGAATGTTCGTATCCGTGTTGACTGCACTACTGCGAGATACCAAATCAAAACGATAGCCAGATAAGATATTTACAATGTCAAAATATTTACTCATATCTCAATATGACCACGTATTTAAATTATAATTCTATTGTAAACCAATTATTTGCATGCCTATGTGACGGCAAAATGTGGAGAACTCTATTATAAAAGAACACCTACGAGTATGTACCTATTACCCATGTTTGCAAAGAATAAATGATTTGATTTGATTTGAATAAAATGCTCGTGATGTTGTGTTTATAATTGAAGTTTTACAATACAAAACATTACTTCACACCTGAAATACCCAAAGAGTAAAGGCGGAGACAGCAGACCGAGGCAGAAGACCGAGAGAGGAGACCAAGACAGGAGACCGAGACGGGACAGAGACAGGAGACCGAGACTTACCTGACTGTACGCATAGTATAAGCGACGAGCGAGACAGAGACTGGAGACACATACAGTACATGAAAAAGAGACCGAGACACAATTGTCGCGGTCTCTCGTCTCAGTCTCAATTTAGGCTGATAGGTCTACTTCATAGTATACTCACATTTTGCTAGTTATATTTTAAGTCTCATGTAAGAAGGGTCGAGCTTATTGCTATCAACCGGACATAATTGCAGACTCCGTGACTGCAACTGAGAACCCCCTGATGGAAAAATCCAATAATACTTTGCCCGACCCGGGAATCGAACCCGGGACTCAAGCTCAGCAGCCGCGCTTGCGACCACTAGACCAACGAGACATGTAAAAGTTTTAATTCATTTATTACAACAAAAACTATTTGCGTCGAAATATCATAATCACTCTCATGATGACCACAGATCGGCCAGTTTGTGATATTTCAAACCAACCTCTATCTTACCTCAAAGCGCAAAAGATTGAAGACAAGATTCACGGCTTAATAGAACTCGGTATTCAGCCTTTTGATCTGTTGATTCAGACACTTGGAGAGTCCATAATTCAGATTATTATGGCATTAAAATGGTATCTTAATTTTACAGCGGAGATCATACGGCTTTGGATCAACTTCGAATTATTATTAAAGCCTTTCGAATACATTTTGTTAAACTATTACATTTACTCATTCGTGAAATTAGTCTGGGTTAAACTAGCCTAGTCTTATGAAACTAATTAAAAATTAATTTAAGGAATCACTGAAAATCATCATCGATCTATCTGCCTAGACTTTTCCCAATTATATTGGAGTCGGCTTCCAGTCTCACCAGATGCAGCTGAATGCCAGTATTTTACATGGAGCGACTGCCTACCTGACGTCCACAACCCAGTTGTTACAAAGTAATACGATAACCCGATGAAAGTACAACTAGCCACTGACAATAACCTTCACAAATAAATTGAACGTATAGAAAATCCGCAAAAACAATAACCTAAATCAAAACTCGCGGCTTACGATACCATTTATATAATCCGATTTTAACAAGTTACTACTACATTGTCCGCTTTAAACACACAGTTCCGGTCTAGGATAGGGCTGCCACGCACATGAAAACATAAACAGTAAAAAAAATAAGAGAGAAGGGTGAGTGAGTGTGAGTGTGTGAATGAGTGAGTGTGAGTGAGTGTGAGTGTGTGTGAGTGAGTGTGAGTGAGTGAGTAAGTGTGAGAGTTTAAAAAGTAGTGTTGTATTGTTATGCATTGTGTTCCACGATTCGTGGTATGGACCTGTGATGCGGAGGAATGAGGAAAATGTTTAGTATGAATGTAAATGACTAAAGAGTAGAGAAAGACCAAAGAAATGATGAATGGACTGTGTGAAGGATGATATGGCTTGAAAGGAGGTGACTGCTGAGATGACGTGTGATAGAGAAGTATGGAAAAAGAAGACATGCTGCACTAACCCCAGATAAATTGGGATAAGACCTGCAAAATGATGATGATATTGATTTATGAATGTTTTCACGAAAATAACACGACAAAAAAGAGTAAAAAAAACAGTGTGGCAAGTAGCAACCCTAGCTCACATAGTGTAAAGCTTCAACCGCTTGCCTTTACACTTGAGGAGTTAAGCCAGTGCGCTATCAGGGTTGGCAGACCACGCGATTGTTGGCTCAAACGCTTAATTACATTCGGCTCGATTGAGCATTGAGCACTATAGCTCAATTGAGCGTGCAGGATTTTTAGTTTCATACTTTTATTGTTATAAGTGGGATATTGGATTTTATGGGAAATGGGGAATCTTTTCATGGATGAGGTTGGATATTATAAGGTATAATTAGCTGGATTGTAGTATTGGTCGTTTGGTCCCTGTAGTATATGATTAAGGGTAATTTGAGGTTTACATTGACCAGGGAAACAAAATAAAATCGAAAAGAGGACTATGCTGGTAATGAATGGAACAAGGCTAACTAATACGACAGTTAAGGAGGGAAATGTTATCATTATTAGATACTGAGACAAACAGAACAAAACCTCGAAACATCAATCTGAAAAAAGAAAAAAGTAGGTTCATACTTGTCCAATTAATTCAACTAGAACCTTTTCTTAATAAGAACTATTTTCCAACGAAAAAAGAGCTGCCCCAAAAAACGAACATTCGAAACAAAATCCAATTACATCAATTTATACGTAGAAAAACAAAAACGTTAGCAATATAAATCTTTGTTTTCTAGGTAGCAAAAGGTACCCATAAAAAGCCTTGAAGGAGTTGTGACAAATGCCGCCTCGCGGTTGCACTGACGTGAAAAATGATCCTTTTAGATAAGGGGGACCAACCAATTGTTATGTATAACGTGACCAGAAACACTTGATCTACCACCCCTCTTAGAACATATGACCCTAAAGCCCTCATAGAGGGGATTGGTAACAGGTCAAGAGGTCATCGTGGATGGTTGTCGAGAACCCAAGGGATGTCCCTTTAGATCGAAGCTTTCCTTAACTTTGGACTGTTTGAAATAATTTCCGAGCTATGATGCTTGTGTTAAAGGTTTTTCGGTAGTTTTGTGAGTGTAGTTTTGTTTTGTTTGGGAAAGTTAAATTAGATGTTTTGATGTTAAATTAGTTGTTGGTAATGAACGAAAATTTTACCTTCAAAATATCGTAAATGTCGGAATGAGTTTATCACTGTGAAAATGCAAATGCTATTTTTCCCCTCCAGCATTTTAGTTTTCACTTTTCAACACTGTTGTACTAGTTCCGGGTTGTTTTTGTCCAAGATTGGACTGTAGCTAAAGAGTGGGCTGCTATTCGTTATTTCCTTTGCTTCCACGACACTTTTTTTAATCGACTTCTAAAAAAGGAGGAGGTTCTCAATTCGGATGTTTCTATATATTTTGTTTTATGTTTGTTCGCGTATAACTCCGTCGCTTGCCAACCGAATTCAATTTTTTTTTTTCAATTTTTTTGCTAATAAAGACACTATAACATCGTTCTCCGACCTTATCTTCATTTACTTCGGGTAGGTGCAAGCCATATTATATTTTAAGAAAGAAAGAAAGAAAAGGCATTTGTTAGCAAGACATGACAAAACAAAAACTAAAATGGTTAAATTATGATTCTAATCTAACTAATAAAAAGTAAACATAGTGAGAAAAGTAATAATATAAAAAAAAAACAAACATTATTTGTCCTGTACGAGACCAAAAGGCTCCTATCTCATGGCATGGTGCTGTATGTAACATTTGAAAAAACATCACAGCACAGCACCAAAAATCATCATCTGCCTAGCCTTTTACCTACTATGTTGGGGTGATGGTCAGACACTCGGGCCACTGACTACTTGTAACGGCTATCAAGGATCTACAAATGACAGCCAGTACCATCAGCTTAACGTGCTTTGTAGGGCACGGAAGAAACTCGTCTTTTAATGGTTTAACAAAACATCAATTACGAAACAATACAGATTTCAAAATTCTATTGCCCGTATTTTCCATCCACCGACTGCGTACCGCAAAAAAAACCTTTTAATATATTACCATAAACATAACACAGTACTTACATACATACCCACATACTCCACTGCAACGTGGAAATACGTGTGATTCCCTAGACGTCAAATGACGACACATTACCAGATTGTGAGAGGGATACGAACATTTTTTTTTTTGTTAATGCTGGTATGTTGATGTTTTTTGTTACCAGTTACTGGGTTTTGGAATTCAGATTGGAGGGCGCTGTAAGTACAACTGGGAAGTCAATAGCATTCGATTAGGATGGCCGATCTAAATAATTATAAAATATATAAATGAATATCACTGGACATTAAGCGCCATCTAGTGCCACACTAAGCAAGGCTTGTGTTGTGGATACCAGATAGTTGTTTTACTACAAATATACTCTTTTCATCTGCCCTTATACCAAAGGTAAAGGTAACGCTTTTTAAAGCTTATTGTCAGAGTTTTACACCGGTAATCTTTGGTTCGTCTTATACAATTATGTTTTTAGGATACGGTTGCAATTAACTCGTTTTTGCAGTGCCTCTGGAATGCGTTGTCCTAGTTTTAAGAGTTATGGCTATCATAAACTTTAACATTAACATTAATTTGTAGGTCTCTTAGTTGTCCGAAATAAAATGATTTGATTAGATTTGCAGCATTTCTTCTTTTTCCATACTTCTCTATAACTCGCCATTTCATCAGTTACCTGTTTTCTTTCATAACATCTTTCCCACAGTTCATACGGAAACGAGGAAGACCAAAAGATCTTTCTCTACTCTTATAGCCTTCTATATTCATACAGGGTGTAAACCACCTCATCACAAAGCCGTTAACCAAGCATTCTGTACATCAAACTAAGTAACTTTACGCAAATAATTGTGCTGGGAAATAACTTTTTTTTTTGAGATTATAAATCATGTTTTGTAGTAGAACTCAAAGTAATGCACTTAAAACATTGTGCTGATGGATGGATTGAATAGTACGGGGGTCGCGGAGGTGCTAAAATTAAAAAAAAAACTATTAAAAAAAAAACTTGTCAAAAAGTTGTAACTTTGACCCCCCATATCTCCGTAACTAGAAGGTTCCCAGGTATGCTGTAGAACAAAAAAATGATCGCAATGATGAGGAGAACAAGTGCCTTTCGGCTTTGTGAAGAGGTGTTTACACCCTTTATTCAGCCATCTCCTCAATACATATATAAAGTCGGAAAAAGCTACGTTGATCAGATGATGATGACAATTGAAACTTTCGGCGTGCAATAAAGTGGTGATTGTAAATAGTAAAAAAAAAACGTAGCGTCTAAAAATATTATTCATAATTTTAGCAGCGACGCTATTTTCTAGTCACTTCAATTTGATCATTATAATTATTTACAAAGAAATGTTAGAAGCTAAATGTTCATCCACTTGAAAATTAATTTATTGGATCAAGTTTTGCAAATGTTAGTGCACGTCAACGAATAACAATATTCATGAACATCATGGAAAAATAACATTACAAAAGATTGTTCTTCTACATAAACTTGAAACTCATTTACCAACGACAGGAAACCCACAGAATTTCAAAGTAAACAGACCAAAGTTACAAAGTAACTACTTCCAAATTATTCAAGTCACACTTTAATATTGTATTTGACACACCGCCCATGGGCCCAAACTCGATAGTTCCTTGGTATGTGATGTTTTGTACAGTCACGAGCATGTACACGTCTCAGTAAATACTGTTAATCAGCTCTGTTCCTCTCCATCAACTACTTTTGACCGTTGAAAACTATTTTAACAATCTAACACTTACTTAGAAACTTTTTAGGCTGTTAGATTTTATTTGGCATACAATTAACGAACCACCAAATATAACAAAATGTAACGGCAAAAAAATCACTTTCGATTGCCAAAATTAGTAAATGATCACCAAAATGTATCCCCATTGTATCGCGAAATTAGAACCAAAAGTTTTAACTTCCAACCAAATCTACTTCTGAATAGTATAATGAAATAACCACGTAGGGTATGGTGGGGACCATTCTAACCTAATCTAGCCGTGTCGGGGCCCCAAGTCGGCCTAGGCAAAACTAGTTTGTCTTCAAACACCTCATTAAAATTTAGAACTCAATTTACTACATTTGGTGATCAATTGATATTTTAGGTGATAGATGTTAGTGGTCACAAAGTAATTTTTGGTGGTCATTATAATTATTGTCCCCCGTTTTATTTTGTAACCGTTTGAAAAACATCATGTTATTTTAGGACTTGGTAATTATTACAACTAAAGCGTTCTTAAACAACATATTTTTAATGCAGAAAACGCATTTAATCTACATAAGAATTTTAATTGACATCTCCAGTCAAAAGTGCTTTTGACCGAAAACAGTCTTGACTGTTTATTGTACACTTTTCAAAATTAAAAACTTTAGTGAGAGATAACGACTATTACTTGGATCGCATAGGATCTTTTTTACAAAAATAAGACTTTCCGGAATACTATGTCATTCAGTAGTAGAAAAACACGTTTAAAAGTTGTTAAGTGTTTAGATATTGTTGCTCATGACTGTACACCATCGATATCAAAAACTTTTCCCGGCGGTTGGAGAGCCCCAAGCAATATTAATAATGCTGTCGACTCGAATAAAATACTGTATTGGTTATTTGATGCATGTTTCTAGATGTATGTATACCGCCTCTGAGGTCCTGGATCCGATTCCCGGATCGGGGATAATTATTAGGGTTTTCTAGCAGTATCTCAGTAGCAGCCACGGAGTCTGGATTTGACAGTTGTTGTCAATAGGGTCGCCCCTATTACATGGGATTCAAAATGTATAGAGTACGAACTTACACAACTATCCCTCGAAAGAAGGAACACGCAATCTCATAATACACTCGAGAGCAATGAATCCGGGTCACTTAAAGAATCCTAAAAATCTCGGAAACTAAAAATGCTAGGTTAATGCAATAAATTGTATTTAATAGACAATGTAATACTCCTTAAATGAAGGTATTAAAACTTCTTAGTTATTGTAAAGTTATATCATAAAAAATCAAATTTGAAAAAGGGCCACTTTCGAAGATGGAACTACGAAATTACAGCATTTGGTTTTGCTTTTGTTTGTAATTTGTCATATATGTGGGTACATAAACCATGTTGATAGTGCTCTATATTCATTATTCAAGCTGAAATTATGTCGCTTACGCCTGAAGAATGCACCAGAATACTTACAATGCTGGAAACCGGCCGGAGTCAGCGCGATACAGCCAGGACTGTCGGTGTGTCGCTGTCAACAGTACAAAGAGTTCTCCGACGTTACGAAGAAACTGGTTCTAACCTACGCAGACCAGGAACGGGCAGAACCAGGTGTACCACAGCACGAGAAGACCGATACTTGGTGAACACCATGCTTCGAAATCGCTTTCTCACAGGAACTGAACTCACAAATCAGTTTCGACGCCTCGGAGGAAGTAACCCAAGTGCATGGACAGTAAGACGTCGGCTTGCTGAATCTAACTTAAAACCCCTTAGACCTGCAAACGGCCCTAAACTGGAGCGTGGGCATCGTATTTCAAGACTAAGATATGCCCAGAGCCACGTAAATTGGAGTATTGAAGATTGGTCAAAAGTTATGTTCTCCGACGAATCAAAATTTATGCTCTACAAGCACGATGGAAGACACAGAGTGTATCAAAGACCAGGGGAAAGATTCAAGCAAGCATGCATCGAAGAAAAAGTAGCCTACGGTGGTGGGTCTGTACTTGTGTGGGCCGCAATTTCTTCTGAAAGTCGCACAGAGCTGGTGATCATAGAAAACGGCTCTTTAACTAGCGTAAGATATGTGGAAGAAATCCTCAATGATCACGTTGGTCCATTTATGGTCAATTTAGGTGAGGATGCTATATTTATGCATGACAATGCCCGACCTCATACAGGTAGGATTGTGAATGACTACCTTCAAGAGATGAACATTACTCGTATGGAGTGGCCAGCGCTCAGCCCGGATATCAACCCGATCGAGCATGCTTGGGACGAGCTAGGCAGATGCGTAAAACAACGAAACCCTCCCCAATCACGCTTCGTGAGCTCAAAATTGCTCTCACAGAGGAATGGGAGAATATTCCCCAAAATCGTATAAGGAACTTGGTGTACAGCATGCCAAACCGCGTAAACGCAGTAATGGAAGCACGAGGAGGCAATACGAAGTATTAAAATTCAAGAAAATCGTAATAAAGTTCAAAAATTTCATGTTTCCTATTTTTGTTTTAAGGAGAGATCAGCAGTTTTTTTCTTTATGTAATTTTGTGTTAATAAAATGTATGGTGACTCATATTTTTTTTACTTTCATTTAAGGAGTATTACATAGTCTATTAAATACAATTTATTGCATTAACCTATCATTTTTAGTTTCCGAGATTTTTAACATTCTTTAAGTGACCCGGATTCATTGCTCTCGAGTGTAGATATATTAAAATATTTTTTAAATAATTCAGTTAATTCGGTTAATTCAGTTAATTCAGTTAATTCAGTTAATTCAGTTAATTCAGTTAATTCAGTTAATTCAGTTAATTCAGTTAATTCAGGTAATTCAGTTAATTCAGTTAATTTAGTTAATTCAGGTAATTCAGGTAATTCAGTTAATTCAGTTAATTTAGTTAATTCAGGTAATTCAGGTAATTCAGTTAATTTAGTTAATTCAGGTAACAGTTAATTCTGTTAATTCAGTTATCTTAGTTATCTTGATTCCATTTTATTTCAAAAGTATCATGAACGTGGTTTGCCGTTTGAAAACAGAAAAAATTGTCAGTGGTAGCCTTATCAAAACTTTAGTTGTATACCACCGTTTCAATTTTTTACCAAACCTCATTTACATTCTGTCATTGAAAAATTCATCCTGTTCAAGATAGAGAAAGGTAGCAAAAGCTTTAACTTTTCTCTTTTTCTGTACCTTTCTTGCTCTCCAACTTAACATGCTCCCCTCCCCCAACCATGGGTTCTGTTATTGAAGTCAAACACACCAAAGACGAGGTTGGGGCCCATCTGGGCCGTATTAAACTTAGAACCGCAAACAACCCATGTTTGTCTAATATGACGGCAAACATGGGAGCAAAAATATTTGCGGGTACATGTAAATTAAGGGATCGAACGGGAAGATCAGAAGTTTAATTAAGGTAGATGCATTTATTTGTAACAGCCTGTATATGTTTGGTGTACACATGATGCTCCAAAATTAAATAGATGGAATTTTGGCAAATATACATAAATATGTGCCACAAGCAGTCATTCAATTCAGCAACTAATGAACTATAAAATACTTAGGACAGAGAAAAAATAGGTGTACTCCCGCTGACCGGTTCGTCCCACTAGTTTTACGAAAATGATAACTCTGTTCATAAACTCAACTTGTTTATTCCAAACTAATATACAATTCACAGTCTTAATATCCAGTGTGTGTAGTCGACACATCTTAATGCTACGATAGTCAAGCACGAACTGCCCACCAACTGCCGATGCCGGTCTGTCCCCACTCTTCCCCTGCCATAATGATACTCGGGTTCGTGTTAGGCTACAAAAGTGACAGCTAGTGTTGCCATATTTCTCAGTAAAATTATGTTACAATGCAAAATCACGACACTAGTGAGGTCAACGGGAAAAATCAAAATTGTCGTTTCGTTGACCCAACTAGCCTTCCCTACTGGTGGGGTCAGCGGGAAGTTTGCAATTTTGTTCCCGCTGACCCCATTGGCTCGTCCCACTGGTGGGGTCAACGGGAAGTTTGCAATTTTGTTCCCGCTGACCCCATTGGTTCGTCCCACTGGTGGGGTCAACGGGAAGTTTGCAATTTTGTTCCCGCTGACCCCATTGGTTCGTCCCACTGGTGGGGTCAACGGGAAGTTTGCAATTTTGTTCCCGCTGACCCCATTGGTTCGTCCCACTGGTGGGGTCAACGGGAAGTTTGCAATTTTGTTCCCGCTGACCCCATTGGCTCATCCCACTGGTGGGGTCAACGGGAAGTTTGCAATTTTGTTCCCGCTGACCCCATTGGTTCGTCCCACTGGTGGGGTCAACGGGAACAATTTTTGATTATTTTTTTGGAACGACGAGCAGTGGGGTCCGCGGGAATACACCAAAAAAAAGATTTTACGAAAACATGAGGAGGATCATTTAACAAGGTCAAATATAATATTATCTCTCTAATCCCCAAAATGCTAGGCAGCAGTCATGTACCTAATAGTAAACCCAGATTTCACCAGTTAATTTCATCATCTGCCTAACTTTATGTTTAAATGTATAATAAGTATGTATTTACAAACAAAAAAGGTATATATGTAGTGTATCAGCTATCTAGTGTCCACGACACAAGCCTTGCTTAGTGTGGCACTAGATGGCGCTGTGTGTTAATGTCCAGCGGTATTTATTTATTTACTTTTTCCCCACCTATATTGGGGTCGGCTTCCAGTCTAACCGGATGCAGCTGAATAGAAGTATTTAAAATGGAACGACGGCCTACCTGAACTCCGCAACCCAGGTAGTAATGGGTAATACGATACCCCTTCGTATGAATGGTTGTCGTACTTTCAGGGCCCTGACTTCTTGTGTCAAAGATCTACAATTGACATCTGGGACCAACGGCTGAAGAATGACGCACGCTAGATTGTGCTGGGTCCGAGCCGATTGTCAACTGTAGCACAATCAATTGTCCGTTCTTCAATAGCGGCTTGGAAGCGTGAGTCGTGAGTATGTCCATATAATATTTCGCGGTCGACACTCAGCTCGGACCCGAAGGTCTAGCGTGAGTCAAACTTTAACATGCTTTCCGAGGTACAGAGATAACTCGGCATGTAATGGATCCACAGACCACAGACACACTGAATCTAAACATCGACCCAAACTTCTGTTAAATTTTCGATACGAGCATCACGATGTCACCAGTTGTATTTCCGCGTCTTAACACAAATGCATTACATAATTTTACACCATTTCGCCCACAATGAACCAGAAAATGATCCAAGAAGCATCCAATTAAGCTTATTAAATCCCGCGAAGGTTCCATTCAGTTAGCATTGAGGATGCTCGACTGTATACGACTTACGAAGCGTTGTTGCTGCACCTTCTATTAATGCGAGTAGTTAAAATGAATGTAGGAGGGTTTGGACGTGGTATTGTGCATTGTTGAAGATGGATGAAAAACAATGCATATAGGGAAGATGACAATATTGAGATGGATGTGTGGAGTGACAAGAATGGACCAAGTAAGGATTGAGTAGGTATATTAGAGGGAAAGTGGCGCGGGTTACAGACGGGTTTCAGAAAAAAATTAAGTAACGTTGGTTTTAACATGTCATTGTAGTAAGGATTAATGATGTTATTGCACCCACAAATAATGTTACTAGTCTACCAGTTAAGAATAAAACCGTTGAACTTGTATCCCAACTAATTTAATTTTTTATATAATTTTAAGACAAAGAATTGAGAATATTTTAATATTAAAAATAGTCACCGTTACCCAGACTAAGTTTATTACATTATGTTAACATAAGTTCTCATACAGTGAGTGGCTCTTTTGTCTTTTTAGGGTTCCGTACATCAAAAGGTAAAAAAGGGTTCTCTATCGTGTTACCTAACTTTTTAATCCATAATCTAAAATGTCATATTTTTTTTAGTCGTAATCATCATTTGTCCGAAGGATAATTTACCCGAACTTTATAACACCTAATATCGTAGTCATAAAGTTGGTATCCCTAAATATAATATGTCCTTAATCCTTTGTCATAAGTTACAATTAACAATATACAAAAGACATAAAACCGTTTTCAATAAAAGTCATAAGTCCTATTCCTAAAACTTATTTGTATTACAAAGTTTTTGGTATGAACAGGCGTTACATAGATACTAGCACGCAATGTTTTTTCTTCTACCAACTTGTTTTGAGATCCGCCGTTTTAGGCTTTCACGGTTTAAAACTAAACTTATATTGTCACTTACGGGATATCTTCCATGATAATTTGTTATTTTGAGCTCCAAAAAACTTGGTGATACTGTGAGTGCGTTTTGTCGTGACTTAGTGTCGAGTTCCAATAGTGCGCGTAGCAAAAGACAAAGAAAGAGGGTAGACAGATTTGTCTGCTCGTAACAATTTAATTTTTATCCACCCACATACTCCAGTCAACCCGCGATCGTGGCGCTTGCAACAGCGTCAAAATATCGGGAGCTCAAAATAACAAATAATCACGGAAGATATCCCGTAAGTGACCATATAAGTTTTGTTTTGAGATACTTCACCTTGTTATGTGGTTTTGTTGAAATCGATCGTATGTAGGCGTTGACCTGCAATGCAAGCAAGCATGCAGCAAGCTTGCGGCATGCATATAGCAAGCATGCGGCAAGCATACAGCAAGCATGCGACAAGCATACAGCAAGCAAGCAAGCCTGCAACAAACAAGCATGCAACAAGCAAGCATGCAGCAAGTAGCGAGCAGTATCTAGGCAAGCATACAGTATGCAAGCAAGCAAGTACCATGCAAACGAGAAAGAATCATGCACCAGGCATGGTTTCTGTCACGGCTCCGGCGCTGCGGGGCTCTGGCGGCCTCGGGGCCATGGGTTTAACGCTCACCACCTGCTCCTCAACTCGCGGCTCGCCTCGCCCCTCCGCGCCTGCGCAATTTTAAATTACACTCTTGGGGTAGGGCAGACAAGACTGCGTGGAGTCGGATTTACAGCGATTCGTTTCTGTCACTAAAACCTAACTTTTAGGAGTTTTTAGCGACTAACAATGTATATGTGACTATTCGGAATCATACACATTATATGATACAATACTTGGGACATATGAGTTTATGTCATGTAAAATTAAGAGATTCAATTATTATAGTATTCGATATTATGACAAAAAAGTATTAGAAGTAAAGTTAGTTATGTGAAACAATTTTTTTGGTATTTTGCACATTATGGTTACTGAAGTTTATGGCAAACGTGTTATGGATAATGATTTTACGACAAAAGATTTTAGGACAAGCAAGAGAGTACCGTAAAATAGGAACCCGTATACGATCACTTTCTTGTCCGTATGTCCGTATGTTCGTCTGTCACTACCGCAACCATTTTGGTAACCCAAAGCTTATTAGATCGCCTTGACGACATTTCGAAAACTGTTAACTGTGGTCCTTTATAGCTTGTAGAATATGTCCACACAATCTTTATTAAATCATTTGAAAAATAAACTCATACCTGCCAATTTCAGACAAAAGAAAATTCAGAATCTTTACGGAAGCGCTTGCCATCATTAAAATACTCAAGCTATCTTTATATTCTGATAAGATAACTCTTATTAGAGTATTTTCTATACATAAACTATGAATCCTGTGTCCAAATGAGTCACGATTAAAAATGATAGAATAGAATAGTCATTTATTTGCTCAGAATTTAGATACTTTAGATGGTTACAATAATGTTAGATAATCCTTGTACATTCTACCAATTTGCCATGCAAACATTGATGCAGTTCATCATCAAACATACAAACATTGACACACATCAAAAATGTATCAGCTAGGAAATCTGATTGATTCATTTTCTAGTTGATTCCGTCATGCATTGGATTTTGACAGTCGTTACGAGTAATTAAAATCCTGAAGCCCTGATAACCAACCAGTCTTGCCAGGGGTATCGTTTTATCCAGCAACTGGACTGTCAGATCGGACTGTGGACGGTCAGATGGGCAGTCGTCGTTATCATCATATTTGCCCAGAATCACCCACTATTGGATTTGGCCTTTCCCTTTCTTCTGTCACATAAGGTAGTGTTATGTGCGTCACTTATCCTGGTACAGCAGATAGGTAGTCTTTTCATGTAAAATACTAGTATTCAACTGCATCCCGTTAGACTGGAAGCCGACCTCAACATAGTGAAAAGACGACAAACAAGACAAGACAAAGTGTAACTCAAACTCAAAGCATTTACTTCAATAAGACCATTACGGTAATTTTGAATGTCAAAACAATAAAAGAATTGCGGAGCTCCAGTCACAGTCACAAGATATAATAACTTGAGAAAATTCTGAAGTTGCATGTTCTAAAGCGTAGCTCTCTATATGGACAAAAGTGGGCAAGAAACTGCATGGGCACTCTTTTCAATTAGAATATTTCTAGACAGTTTATGAGTTTTAAAACGTATGAAATACGTTCGTGAATCTCCGACTATGTTCGTACATCTCCGTGACCAGGCTATGTTATGAAAGCATAAATTGCTGTGGCTTATTAAGTTGGCAATGCTGTTTGCCCACTTTATTAAAATTATTATGTTTTGCGCGTTGAAAACTTAGTCCAAAGTGTTTGGATTGGTCAGTTTGAATTAATGTTCTTTTATTTCTTTGTTAACTGTTGATTCAGCTTTTAATATAGTACGGTCTGGTTAATTTGTTAAATGGCTAGTTTATTATCCGATGACTGCTTTACTAATTTATTTGGAGTGCCAGTTTACAATAAAAAACTAATAGTCATATCATCGACAACTATAAACAAATAAAGAAACCAAATTGGCTTTTATTGTATACACATAGGTCACATTATTACGCCACAATAAAAAGGTCTTTCACGTTATTCATAAACCAAAAAAGAAAACAAATTGTACTTAAAATATATTACGATTAACATCATACCCAGAAACAACTATCTTTTGATAAACTGAAGCAAAAAATTGTCATGACATGTCTACGTTCTATAAAAGGTGTAAAACACCTCTTAACGAATACGAAAGGCACTTGTTCTCCTCTTCATTCTGATCATTTTTTGTTCTACACTATACCTGGGAACCTCTTAGTTACGGAGATATAGGGGGTCAAAGTTGCAAGATTTTTACCGGTTATTTTTTTAATACCACTTTTTATCGCATGATTTTTACTTTAAATATCTCTACGACCCTCGTACTATTCAATCCAACCATCCGCACAATGTTTTGAGTACGTTACATTCAGTTATACCACAAAACATGATTTATAACCTCAAAAAAAAAAGTTGTTTCCCAGCAATATTTTTTGCGGAAAGTTACTTAGTTTGATATACAGAATGCTTGGTTAACGGCTTTGTGATGAGGTGAAATACACCTGTATATTAAAAGAAAGCCCCAAATTAAGCCTATTAGTACATTTCCATATGATAACACACAATCTATGACTCGCTGGAATAGGTATGACTTTGGGTTTTTTCAATTTGACTCATTTCGTATTAGGATATACCATGAATCATAGTTTTATACATTTAAATACCTATGACAGATCAGATAAAAATCTGATAACGTGGAAATTGCGACTTAACCTTATTTACCTAGGCACAAGAAATAAAGCAATGACTCATTTTTATTATCATTTTTTTTTGTTTATTTTTTATTGTCAAACAGATCATATTTAGATATGAACAGGATGCAATGGTATTGCACAGAAGGCATGGCAGACGAGTTACAAGATAAGATAAAAAACAACCTCTAATAATCCAATAGGCATGACGAAGTATCAATAATTTGCAAATCAAATGTGTTATGTTTTCTGTTCTGTTTTCTTTTATGTTTTCTGTTCTGTTTTCTTTAATGTTTTATTTTTTTCTGTTCTGTTCTGTTACAAAAACTTGCTGTGAAAGAGCGGAGTCTCCTAACACAGGCTTTTTGTTGCTTAAAAGGAGGCTCTAATCATCATTTTGTTGTCTTTTTTTGTGGTTAATGAATAAATAATTTTTTAATTTAATTTAATTTAAAAAATTAAAAAATAGATTTACACTGTTTTGATACTGTCGTCATGCGTTTAATATTTTTTGTTTAATTATTTCGTAAAATAAAGTTGATCCAAACATTTAATTTGAGTTTTATTTCTATGATTGATACTCACCAAAGATATTCTGAAGATACAAGAACCAGCAAACGAGTTTTGGACGTGAAAACTTCTTTAAACTCCAAAAATCATGGAACTCGCGTTACTGTCACGTACGCCTCCTTGCACTCGTAGCCGATCTGCTACGGCGTAGCACCATAACGGCGTGCGCGGGGGACAATCCGTAGCAGTACTACGACTGGGGCAAAAATGTTAAAGTCAAAATATTGTGTAGATAATCTTAAAATTAAATTAAATTATATAAGGTTTCGTCAGTAATTACAAAACAAATATAAAAAACAATAGCTCCTTTTTACAAACATTAAATTAATAGTCGAACAAATTAAAAAATAATAACAAGAATGTCAAAAGATAAAAATAACAACAGCTAATTTCACAATAATAAAATAATGAGGTATGTGTACCTTAAATTTACTTTCACTTCTATCGGCAGTCCCCAAAGATTATAGAAGCGTAAGCCGATCAGGATCGGCTACGAGTGCAACGAAGCGTTAGGTAACGTAACGCGAGTTCCATAACTTTTGTTCACTCAAAACTTGGTCAATGCACTTAAAGAAGTTCTCACTTCAAAAATCCAATAACCTTATACTCGTATGCCCTAAATCATACAAAGTGATACACCACAGAATATCTAATTCCGAAGTCTTCTCGTTACGCGTATCCGAAAAAGTCGATAATACCGGTTGATACTGGTTTAATCTAGTAACGGGTAAATTACGCGCCGTAATCCCTGTTCGGGGGAAAGCAATCAGTATTAAGTAGGAGCAAGGTACGCGGTGTGCGTAAGGCTTAATTTACATTGCAACGTGGTGAAATTAAAAACTAAATGTAACGGAGTCATAAAAGCATAGTGAACTTTATGATTATAGCGTAACGTGTAGATTAAGTATGAGCCAAAAACAATTCGCGTGTCTTCCGAAGGATTCTCGCGCATTCTCAGGTATTCACGCAGTTAGCAGCTCTTATCTAGTTGTACGTTACACACTTGACACAAAGTTCATAATGAAATGTACGCTTTCGAATAAAAAATTGCTTCTCTTCTATTCTGTGCCAATGTAAATTGAGCCTTAGTAGGAGGCTGGCACGCGGTGTGCGTAATAGGTACCTACCTACGTGAAAAGAGTACTTGTTCCTTTTAAGACGTGGAATTAAAATTTGGAGTGGAATTGTGAGTGAAATACTTTTTTGTAAGGTCTTGCTTGACATTGACGGTATTGACATGGAGCCGTACAATGTGTTCTGTATTTGAATAGCTGATTTTTTGAAAAGAGAACGTATTTGGAGGTCATCATTATACCTGAACGGGAAAGTCTATAAGTGATATATATTATACTCAGTGAAAACCTGTTGGTTTTTTCTGTGTCATACAAGGAACACATTCTAAAAAAAAGTGTTTATAAGTCGTTTCCCGAAGAAGGAGAATAGAGGATATGGCAGATGAAATGACAGTGCAGGAGATGAAAGAAAGAGCTGTCATTTAAGCAGTCAGCCAGTAACAGTTTCTTTCCAATCAAGTAAAAAAAACGCCAACACTCTCCTATAACATGTATACTAACACTACCACGTCTTCATTAGCGAGAACACATCCAGTCACACATAATGAATAAATCCGTGTGTCTCTAGTACATTCCCCATTGATTTCCCCCGAGTTACCACCTACAGCCAGACAAAATATCATTACTTTACACACGGGCGCCGCTCCTCATTTCCGAAGTCACTTCCCTGAATCAAGCGTTTTGAGGGGCTGATCAATCAAATTCAGAATGATTATCTGGCACTGTAAATTGGAGGGTGTTTTGAAGAGGAATGCTGGAGTTGGAAGTTTCTTGTTATTGAACAATTAAAACATGATCATAATGATAGTATAACGATGAAAGTTTGCATGTGTGTATGTTGCTCCTTCACCTTCAAACGACTTAACAGATTTGGATGAAATTGAGTATCAATATAAGTAACATACATTCTGGATTATTGTTTCGTATTGTACAACGGGCTGGTTGGTGTCCGCAATTCTACGTCAAAGCGCGTATTTGGTGTATGGGCCACCACGCGGGCCCAGTGCGGGTTAGCAGATGTCACATGTCTTCGAATTTTTGATTCTAGAACATCCCGCTTTCCTAAATGTCCAGTAGTGGGACATTTGGAAGTTTATAATTAAAACCTCAGTTTCTTCTTAAATTGGTTTTATATTGAATATTGAGAAGTAGTACAAAAAGATTGCTTCCACACACAATTAGAGCTCGACGTAGACAAGTGAAGACAAGTACCCAACATAAAAAAGAAAATAAAATCAAAATGTGCGGGTGTGTGTAAAATCACAAACAACTGATAAAAAGGCTATGGCACAACCCGCTTGTGCAAATTGATGCTATTGGAAAAATATCAGGCGTAGTAGCGGCGCAGACACTAAAGATGTTTTCCTTTCCCGATTTTGAGAGCAGCGGTGATGAAATAAATTACACAAAGTAATGCGCCAGCCTGGGTTCGAACCCTCCACTTACTATTCACACTTAGACTACTTTTGATCACTGTAGTATCACCCTGTGGGACAACTAACGAACTTCACGCGGGCGAATCGGCGGAGAGCAGCGGTAGCCTAGTGGTGACCACCACGACAAACGAACAGTAAGTCGTGGGTTCGAACCAAAGGGGACGGAAAGGGGAGGAAACCGGCATGTCCTGTAACCAAAATTCAAAGACATGTGACATCTACCAATCCGCACTACAGAGAGGAAGCCTATGTCTCAGCAGTGGGAACATTAATAGGCTAATGATGATGACGCGGGCGGATCCGGCTTGTCTATGTCTTTTATGAGGAGCTCATGGCTACATAATATCAACCACTCAAGTCGATCGGTTAAGCCTGTTGGACTGATGATTTGGTTGCTCCGTGAATGGGTGACCACCCAATTACATACCGAGTTGTCTCAGTACCTCCGAAGGCACGTTCAGCCGTTTGGTCTCTTGGCTGTCATTTATAGATCTTTGAAAATCGTTACAGGTGGTCAGTGGACCAAAAGTATGACAATCAGTGTTACGGAAAGGGTATCGTATTACCCAGTACTAGCTGGGTTGTGGAGGTCAGATAGGCAGTTGCTACATGTAAAACACTGGTATTCAGTTGCATCCGGCTAGAGTGGAAGGTGAACAGATGATGAATGAATAATCAGCTACGAGTAGTAAGAAAGTCGCAGGTAAATTCTGCAAAGCAAAAGACTTTCTTATTAAGAGGGCTGTGACAATTTTTCTTGTATTTGAGTGTTTTAAGAGCCTAACACTCAAATACAATAAAAATAGAGATATTTATTTTGAGCATGTTGAACCTATTTGGTTTAAATTCAATAAAGAATCATCCTGGCTATATAGTGTTCCAAATACAACTCTATTCTGAGTACTGACTTCACTTGACTTTGTCATACAATAGCAAAACTCTTACATTAAAAACGTGTGTTTTATTCCTCAAATATTAGAAGGTTATGGGCCCAGGCTAGTGCTATGGAAGCGAGCGGAGATTCCTCGTCAACATCGACGACCACGAAGGCGTCGGCACCAAATTCAATGATTTTTGGAACCACTACCGCTGTTCCAAATATCGAGAAACTGGAGGGAGCGAAGAACTATACTTCATGGAGCTTCGCAATGAAGAATACTCTCATTGTGTGCGACCTCTGGGACTGCGTAAACAGCCCTGCTGAATATAAAACACAGGTAGGAGACGACGATATCTTTAAACGTCTAGATGCGAAAACTATGGCGAAAATTTGCCTCTCGTTGACACCACGAGTATATCCAACCGTGATGAGTGCCACGACAGCAGAAGGAATGTGGAAGAAGCTACAAGCTGCATATGCAGACAGCGGCTTACTGCGGCGACTGAACCTCTTGCGCAGACTATTTAACTACAAGATCTCCTCATTTAAGAGTATGGAAGCTTATGTGAGCGAGATACGAGCAACACAGCAACAGCTCATCGAAGTTAACGAGCCAGTAGATGACGAGTTCGTAGGACTGATTATGCTGACAGGGCTGACCGAGAAGTTTAATCCAATGGTCATCGCGATCGAAAACTCTGGAACGAAACTTACGTCGGACTCTGTAGCTGCGATCCTATTAAAAGAAGATCTACGTTATTCCCAATCGAAAGAGACAGATGCTGCGTTGACCCTTAATTCTACTAAGAACTCAAGCCTTCGCCCACCAGTTTGCACATACTGCAAGAAGAAAGGACACCTCGTCTCAGAATGTCGTAAAAGGAAGTGCAAGAAGAATGTGACTAACTTAGTTTCTAATATTACTGATGTTACACTTTTATTATCTTTTACTACACCTCCTTTTCAGCTTCCCACATCCATCTCACCATGGTACTTAGATTCTGGTGCAACCGCACACATGTGCAACGACATACGCATGTTCAGTGACTTTGCACACAGCTCAAGCTATGTCATTGCAGCCAACAATGAAAAAATGGCATGTAAAGGTACGGGTACAGTTCAATTAAATGTATCCAATAGTGTTCATTCCATATCTAACGTTCTCTTTGTCCCCAAACTAGCTGCGAACTTATTATCAGTCAGTAGCTTAGTTCAAAAAGGTTTTGTAGTTATATTCTCGCCAAAAGGTGCGACTATCCTTCTCAGACAAGAATGCAAAGTTTCCGGAATAACAGTTGCTACTGCTTCAAATAAACAAGACATGTACAAGCTTGACATTTCCGAAAATCAAGCTCAGCTGATTACTGACAGAAAGCTACCAGCTGTGTTATGGCATAGACGTCTTGGACATATCAACGTCAAAGCGATGAATATTTTAAAAAAGTCAAGAAAAAAGTATTCTACGTCAGGCATAAACTATAATGACACGTTGAATGAAATCTGCATTCCTTGTGTACAAGGAAAATTAGCAAAAAGGCCGTTTAGTAAGTCCAAAAGTAAGACAAAAAATAAACTCGAATTGATCCATACAGATCTATGCGGACCAATGAGTACGCATTCATGGGGTGGTGCCCTATATTTGCTTACATTTACGGACGATTTTACTCGAAAAACTTTTGGTTTTTTATTAAAGTCTAAAAGTGAAGTTTTTTCGAAGTTTGTCGAATTCAAGCGAAGTTGTTGAAAACCAAACTGGTCTTAAAATTAAAACTTTACGATCAGACAATGGCGGAGAATTCGTAAACGGACCGATGTCTACTTTTTTGCAGGAAAATGGAATAGTTCATCAGAAAACAGTCCCATATAATGCAGAGCAAAATGGAACTTCAGAACGCGTCAATAGAACTGTAATTGAAAAAGCAAGAACAATGCTTCATGACTCCAAGCTACCAAAAGCTTACTGGGGTGAAGCTGTGAATACAGCTATCTATTTAAAAAACGTAACACCAACTCAAGCGTTGAACAATAAAATTCCTGACGAATTATGGTATGAAAAACCGATTGATTTATCACATCTTCGTGTTTTTGGTTGCGAAGCGCATGCTTTAATTCCTAAAGAGAAGCGCACTAAGTTAGATTCAAAAACAAAAGCTTGTATCTTTGTTGGTTACTCAAGTGAGAGTAAAGGCTATCGCCTTATAGATCCTCATAATCCCAGATCGATCATTGTCGCACGTGATGTCATCTTCATCGAAGATAAAGTGGGAAACCCTGCTACAGCAGTGGAACCTACCACTACTACTGCCGACAGTACCCTCATTTACGACCAAATAAGGATAGAAAATTCACAACCAGTAACACCAGAATCGTTTACAGATACTGAACGAATTGAAAGCCAGCCAGAAGTTTCAGAAGCAGAAACATCACAGGAGTACTTGACTGTCGAAACTTTACAACCAGTAACACCAGAATTGTTTACAGATACTGAACGAATTGAAAGTCTGCCTGAAGTTTCTGAAGCAGAAACATCACAAGAGTATTTGACTGCAGATAACGAATCCAGTGAATCAGCATCAACTTCTCCAGAAACAGACAGCACGATCAATGAACCCAGATATCCGCAACGACAACGACGACCACCTGACAGATACAGTCCGTCGATGTTTATGGTGTCAGACTATGAACCGGAAACCTACAAACAAGCCGTAGAAGATGTTCACAGTTCTGAATGGCAAAAAGCTATGAAAAATGAGTACGATTGTTTAATGAAACACGGGACATGGCAATTAGTAGAGAGACCCACAGACAGAAAGATTATTAAAAATAAATGGGTCTATAAAATAAAAAAGAATACTAACGGCGAAGTTGTTAAATTTAATGCAAGATTAGTAGTAAAAGGCTTTACCCAGGTGCATGGTATCGATTACGGTGAGACTTTTTCTCCTGTAGCACGACTGTCGTCAGTTAGACTGCTTCTTGCGTTTGCCGTACAACTTAACGTCCAGTTAGATCACCTTGATGTAGAAACTGCTTTCTTAAATGGCGATTTAGAAGAGGAAATCTTCATGGAACAGCCGCCAGGCTTTGAAATAGACCGAAAAGGAAAAGTTTGCTTACTTAAAAAATCGCTGTATGGCCTAAAGCAATCCCCTAGACAGTGGAATATAAAAATCTGCGAAGCCATGAATAGCTTATCGATGACACAAGCAGCAAATGAGCATTGCGTTTATTATAGACGAGACGGTAACAAAATACTTGTAGTTTCCGTATTCGTGGACGATTTTTTCATCCTCTGTAATAATGAATGTATGAAAGAGACCTTCAAGAATTCACTCAAAAAAGTTTTCATCGTGAAGGATCTTGGTCTTCTGAAAGACTGCTTAGGCATGCGAGTTATTCAAACTGTTGATAACATCACACTTGACCAAACCAAGTACATTGAAAAAATCGTTGAAAAATTTGGAATGAAAGATGCAATTCCAATCTCCACTCCAATGGAAGCTGGTATGAAGCTCACCATTCCTGCCAAGGAAGATGAGAGACCTGATTTACCGTACCAACAGCTTATCGGATCTCTAATGTACATTTCAATAGGAACAAGGCCTGACATATCGCATACAGTGTCTTATCTGAGCCAGTTCAATGTACATTACGGGGAGGTGCATTGGAAAGCTGCTAAACGGGTACTCAGATACCTGAAGGCAACAAAAGACTTAAAACTTTGTTTTGATAAAAAGGAAGAAAGCTATCCTATCGGATACGTAGACGCTGACTACGGCAGTAATGTCATAGACAGACGATCATACACAGGATACGCCTTTAAAATGAGTGGTGCGTGCATATCTTGGGAATCGCGCAAGCAGCGCACACCTGCACTGTCCACCACTGAGGCTGAGTACATGGCACTTACTGAAGCATGTAAGGAAGCCATTTACATGAGATCACTCATTAAAGAAGTTTTCGACGTCGTTCAGCCCATTACCATTTATTCGGATAACCAAAGTTCACTCAAACTCACTCGAAATGATACCTTTCATAGTCGCACTAAACACATAGACATAAGGCATCACTTCATTAGGGAACTTTCACAGACTGATTTCATCCTACAGTACATTTCAACAAATGACATGCTAGCTGACATACTCACTAAATCACTAATCAGAATTAAACATTCTAGATTTACAAATGCTTTAGGTTTAGTTAAGAGGAGTTAGCAATTTCAATATATTTTTTGTACTGAATGTATTTGTTTTTTAAGGGCTGTCATATTTTTTGAATTGTATTTTTTATATACAGGTTGATCTTATTTTTTTTTGTTTGTACCTATGGAATATCTTTGGTACAGTTTGCTCCATTACGGGGAGGTGTTGAACCTATTTGGTTTAAATTCAATAAAGAATCATCCTGGCTGTATAGTGTTCCAAATACAACTCTATTCTGAGTACTGACTTCACTTGACTTTGTCATACAATAGCAAAACTCCTACATTAAAAACGTGTGTTTTATTCCTCAAATATTAGAAGAGCACTCCCTAGAGAAATAATTAATCTTTCTCAGGCACATATTTTTTTTAATTTTGTTACCATACCTAAACCATAATCACTCATCGAAACTGAAAATTTAGATGTGATTATATATGGTACAGATTTGTACACAAAATTAAAAAAAAACATGCCTGAGAAAGATTGATTGTTTCTCTAGGGAGTGCTCAAAATAAATATCTCTATTTTTATTGTATTTGAGTGTTAGGCTCCTAAAACACTCAAATACAAGAAAAAATGTCACACCCCTCTTAAATCAACAATTACCCTCATTATCTAAAAGTTTACTCTAAAAAAACCTGACACTGTCGTACACCTTTAATCCAATTTTACACAGAAAGCCCAAAATTATACACTTAGACGTTAATCACATACAAACTCGAAGTACACAAGGGTTTATTTTCCAACGAGCAAAAATTTTCACTTAAACTTGCTAACACCTCAAACGAGGGCAAACAATTAGTAACATCACAAAGCTTTGAATATGCAGAAATAATGCTTTTCATTATAAAAATCTAACTTTCTAATTAGCCCTTTTCGTAGCGAGCGTAAAAACTGTGACCACAACGCTGTGCTTGGACAAAGTGCTCTTTTCGTAGACGCTGAGAGTGGGGACTATGGTCTAAAATTATATCATGACAGTCTATTTTTTACATATTTATAACTTGTCCGTGTATCTCAGGTCAACCAAAGTGAAATTAGATTTTTCCATTAGGAACTGTTCACCACGTCTGCCGCCATGCCCAATGAGCTGTGTGCCAAAATAACCACTTTCTGGAGCCCTGATACAGCCAGAAATCGTCGCGGCAGACCTCGCAGAAGATGGCGGGACGAGCTGGACAAAACCAATGACCAGTGGCCAACATTAGCCCTAGATCGAATCAACTGGAAGTCATGAGGAGAGGCTATTGCCCAGCAGTGTGATGATGCAGACTAGCAGTAACAGTAATAGGAATTCTTTAATTACAGCCTGTAGCCAGAATATGTTTCATGGTTGATGGAACAGGCTACTAAAGCACACATCCAGGAACAAATTGAACTTTCTCATAACTGGAGAAATGTGTGTGTATTATGTATATCTCAGCCTGATCCTTCGAGTATTACCGGCTAATTGTTAATGTTTCTTCATTTACAAAACACGAAACTAAAATAAATCGTTGAATAATTGAAGCGGAATTATGATTCTCAGAAATACAATACTACATTGAACATGAAAACGACAACTTTTTATATGAAAAGTTAGAATAAAATAGTTGACTGCAGGGTTAAAGGTTCTTTAGAGGGGCTCGCAACGGCCGAAGTCTGCCGGGGCTGCGGGACTGGTCGAAAGAGATACCATGGCCCCGGAACATAAAAAGGGCGAGGAAGGAACATGGATGGGTTTTAGTCACTATAAAAGTCTTACACTACCTCCCGCTCCGCCTAGTGTGAGGTCAGGAGTCATTTGATGATTTTCCATCCAAAAAAAAGAAGGGTAAAAGCTACTTGAATCAGAGTTATTTATAATCTTTAGAATAAAGTTCCTGAGAATACTGCTGTTACAATTCTAATAAATTGTGAACTTCAATGAATGATGCAGACATATTTCAACAATGACGATAATTATAACATTATTTCCCTCTTGAACAATCTATTCAGAGATAATTTGTGAGAAAAACAAAAGCAACACGGTTCACCCAATAGCATGCATGCGTTTCTTCAGCCAGTATCAGGCATTTTACAAGACAGTTTATCTTTTGTTTTTCTTCCAGAACATCTCACATAATTATTTCAGCACATTTACCTACCCTTTTCATCACAAAAAAACGCAGTATTCTTAGCCGAAACACAATAAAAGCATCACGCACAATACTCCTTGAATAAGCCCCTATTTTCACATACTGTTAGGTCCAAATTCTAAGTGGTCGCAGTATTTACTAAGCATACATTCTCGTTGGCTCTCATTAAACGAAGCTGGGAAGAACTTTTTGCCAGTTTGCGACCATAAAAATGGCTGGGGAATATAGGGCTTAGCAAGTTTCTTCTTATTTTAAACCTGGCCTTTGAAACAGTGTACGACAATGAGTAGGTATTTATTTGGTTTAATTAATGTTTTTGTGATAAACCTATGGATGAGTCAACAAATAAACTGGATGGAGATTTATTTTTTACTAGCTTCTGCCAGCGGCTTCGCCCGCGTGAAGTTTCAAAATTGTCCCATGGGATCTTACTACCGTGATAAAAAGTATTTTATGTGTTAATCCAGGTTATAAACCATCTGTGTGCAAAATTTCATCCAAATCCGTTCAGTAGTTTTTTCGTGAAAGAGTAACAAACATACATCCATCCTCATAAACTTTCGCATTTATAATATTAGTAGGAAGTAGGATAACTGGCGGCGCTTTTACTAATTCTAGGGATCTTTTTAGTATAACGTTCCATCATGCCTGTAGGTCATACACGAAAGTTTAGGCAGAGAAAAGGGTTAGCAACATGTCGGCAGTTATGTTACAGTCCCATACAATAGGGGTGAGCGTATTGCCATCAACGTGGCTGCTACTAAGGAATTCTCGAAGGAAAACCCCAATAACACTTTGTCTGACCCGGGAATGGAACATACCCTCAGCAGTCGCACGTCTGACCACGAAACCAACAAAGCAGTCAGCCCAAAATGAAGTAGTACTTAGTAATTCAGATAAATTTTCACTTTCTCACTAATATTGTAAAAGGAAAGATTTGACTTTTTGTTTGTGATTGTTTGTTACTATTTATTGTTCATTTTTTGTTTGAGGAGCTCGTGGCTAAATAATAAAAATCGCTCGGGTCGATAAGTTAAGCCGTGCTTGCCTAGGTTGGTCTGTGGATGGGTGACCACCCTTACATACCGAGTTTCCTCTGTGCTTCGGAAAGCACGTAAAGCTGTTGGTTCTGGCTGTCATTTGTAGATCTTTGACAGTCGTAACAAATAGTCAGTGGTCCAAATAGTCTGATTACCAGTCTTACCAAGTGGTATCGTATAACCCAGTGCCAACTGGGTTGTGAAGGTCAGATAGGCAGTCGCTCTATGTAAAATACTGGTAATCAGTTGCATCTGGTTAAACTGGAAGCCGACCCCAACATAGTTGGGAAAAAGCTAGGCAGATGATGTTTGTTTGTTACCGCTTAACTCAAAAACTGCTCAACAGATTTAAAAAGTTCTTTCACCATCAGAAAGGTAAATTTTTACCAAGTAACATAGGTTATAAATTATTTAGATATCATGCAAATTACCTGAACCATCCCAATTTTTGCGGACGAAGTCCGAGGCGTGACGAAGTGCTAGTATTTACTAATTCCATCTTATATTAAACTTTTATAACACTAGGAAAACACAACCACCACTGTTATATTTCTTTTGAAAATCACAATAATTTTAACAACACAAATACTTGCTTACATACATTTCGTATTTCATCCCGACGTTTATAACTTAACACAAAGTGGGGGCGACGGCCTGGAAAATTAGAGGTTTTTAAATTCCAATTTTAATATGTTAATAAGGAATATGGTGTTGTGTGTTTTTGTTATTTTAATACTAATTATGGACGTACTTTTAATGTGAAAGATTTGTGTTAACGGTTTACTGGTTTTGATGTGTTTTTATTTCATTTTAATTTGTTTGTTAAAGCTATTGAATTCATTTATTTTAGTTGGAGCCCAGTTTTTAATCCGATTTTTTGGTATTACCGGTAAGATATTTTTAATGAAAATGAAAGTGAAAAAAATCTCTACTGCCCCACTGTTGGGCTATTGCCTCCCTCAAATCCTACCAAGAGCTCCTTTCCGTTCACAACCCAGTTAGTGCTGGATAATGATGCGTCTTTTCGTGGAAGTGGTGTCACTTTGTGAAGATCACAATGGGGCGCCGGCCAGCGAGATGTTATCGGTATTGTAAAAACAAACCGTACCCAAAGTCACGGTTCTGTCGTGGTGTGCCCGACCCAAAGATCCGTATTTTAGACTTGGGTAAGAAGAAGGCGACGGTTGACGACTTCCCGCTACGCGTGCACTTGGTGTCCGTCGAGTACGAGCAGCTCGGCTCTGAGGCGCTGGAAGCAGGCCGTATTTGCTGCAACAAGTATCTCGTGAAGAACTGCGGCAAGGATCAGTTCCACATCCGTATGAGGCTGCATCCATTCCATGTCATCCGCATCAACAAAATGTTATCGTGTGCTGGAGCTGATAGACTCCAGACCGGGATGAGAGGCGCTTTCGGCAAGCCGCAAGGTACCGTAGCGCGCGTGCGCATCGGACAACCCATCATGTCTGTGCGCTCTAGCGACCGTTGGAAGGCTCAGGTCATCGAGGCTCTACGTCGTGCTAAGTTCAAGTTCCCTGGTCGCCAGAAGATCTATGTCTCCAAGAAATGGGGCTTCACCAAGTACGAGCGTGAAGAGTACGAGGGTCTGCGTGACGATGGCCGCCTCGCCTACGACGGCTGCAACGTCAAGTACCGCCCCGAGCACGGACCTCTTGACGCATGGAGGAAGATCCAGAATGAGATCTACGCTGTGTAAATCTTTTCAACACTATAATATATATAATACCGTAGGTACCCCTTGAAAAGACTAGTTGTCAGATATTTGGGGCAGTATCTGTCTGTAACGACTGTCAAAGATCTACAAATGACAGCCAGGATCAACGGCTTAACGCACTTTCCAAGGCACGGTAGAATTTCGGTATGTAATAGGTGCTCACCCATCTATAGATCAATCTGGGCAAGCACAGCTTAACTTGAAGATTAACCCGAGCGCCTGTTATTATTTAATTTTTATTTATTTGTATTATTGGTCTAATCGAGAGGCGAAGTATTAAGTAATTGCTTTCCGGTCCTCAAACTAGACGATTCCAGTCAATTTTTCTTTTCAACTTGATAGATAGATAGGATTTAAAGTTAGTATTCAGGCAGTAACATTGAATTTATTTATTTATTTAGGAAAAACAAACAGTAACATATTACAGATTTAAAATAAGACTTAAATACTAAACTATGATAAATATGCTACCCACTACGTTTTCCACAGATTACTATAAATATTGTACAACTAGAGAGACTATTTATGAATGTAAACTATAAATATAAAACCGTTCAACTATAATTGGTACCTAACAGGTATGACAATAAGTCATATAGTAAGTTATAGTTGTGTGATGTACTTACAATTTACAAAAAGCTACCTTAATCGGCACACAATACGTGAAAGAGGCTGCCAACCCGCAAGATTTACTTTATCTCCTAAAAATACCTTTCTGCAGATAAATTATAAGACTTATTTAGTAATACAATAAAAATTAAAATGTCTGGTACACAGAAGCAGAAACACATTAATCTTTTGAAAAAAAAACACAGGAAAAGAACAATACATAGACAAAAACACAGTTTGTTTTCTACTTTCAGAAAAAACCGGAAAAAATCTAAACAATTCGTTTAAAGTACATAAAAAAATGTAAGAGACAAATAATTTTATTACTTTTAAATCTCACGGACGGTACAGCCAGCAAAACTAATTAAAATGGAGCCGAAACAAAAACTCTGTGAAGCTTAAACAGCTAAGATAAATTACTAAGTTTGTCTCTTAAAAATCTTTTTTTTTGCTAACAGTGCAAGTGTTTGCTTGTTCTTGAAAGTAAGTAGTCGTCTATATTGTTTTGTTAACTTAAAATCTTTTTTATATGACCAAATCGTTTGTTTGGTATTTTTTGGAAGTTAATAAGTTAATCTAGATATTTTTCAAGATCTCGTCTTTATTAAAATTAATAAAAAATAAAAAAAAGCAATCAATCAAAAAAATAACAATTCTTTATTCTTTGTTATTATAATTATGTATTTATATTTTTTTTGGTGTACATAATAGAGAGTATTCTATTCTATTTCTCGTGTTAAGTGTTTACGAAGATTTTGCACTATAATGTATATGGAAAACCAGTGCAGGCCCCGGGGCATCGCACAGCATCATTTTTTTTTTGTACTATAATATTAAGAACGAAATTCTTAATAATTAATTACAATCTAGCCTAAAAGACTAATAAGCAATTTAACTCTAACTTAATATGTTACGTGATAGAATATGTTAAAACTAAGAATAGTGTTCATTTGCACTTTTACACAAGTCCGTAGCACTTTTTTAGAGTCTAATATAATTTATAAAACACTATGTTCATGTGTTATATGTATAGCACAACATTGTTACTATTACTCATTCACTTTGTACACTACACTAATTCAAAAGGTTTAGTTCTTTTTAGCCTACGCACTAAGTCTGTGTTGTCTAGCAGCTGGATTGCCTCAACATTCACGTGTCGATGAAGTCTGTGTTCGTGGGCTTCAGCAAATTTTTGGATAATGGTGGTGACGAAATCCATTTTAAGGTCACGATGAATGTCGTCATTTCTTATGTACCAGGGTGCATTGACGGCATCCCTAAGTACTTTATTTTGGAATTGCTGGATTATTTTGACATTGCTTTGTTTAGTACAGCCCCAAAGTTGGATGCCATACGTCCAACGCATACGCACAGCATCATGGTAGATTGTTATCACGACATGCAAGCTGTCAACTCTTTTGTTCCATCCTGTTCTATTTATAAATATTTGTAAAACGTACAGCGCAAAGCAATTTGTTTTACTTATCAACCCATAATTTTTTATCTGCAAAATTCAGAAAATAATAATTGAACGACATTCAATATCTCATGCATCTGTAATCAAATATGTTAACCGGTACCTACAAAACAAAAGTGAAAATGCTATGATCTGTAACCAGAATCCTTAACAGAACTTAGTTAACTAAGTTATAGTTTGTTCTACATACTTCTGACAAGTACCCACATTTGGAACTAATAACGCCATCTTGTTTTTCAAATACCACAGACTATGACATGTTTACCAACAGATCGTAATCGAAAACATAAATAAATCCTGGCAGCTCAGAATGTAAAACATCTTTTTTTAAAATTTAAAAACCCCGTTTTTCCCTCCTTCCCAAAAAACAAAACAAAAACGCAAGATGCGAACCGGAACAAAAGCACAAGCGACCAGCTTCAAGAACATACAACATTTCCGTTATTACCATACATTTTGAACATCAGTCGGGCTGTTTGTCCGTCGAGCACAAAAGAGGCTGAAATTATCGCGTCCGGCCGGAACTAGGGGTACGGAACAACCCCTTTAGCTGAAAGACGGTTAAAAGCCGTCGCTGCTTCGTTTCGTGGTAATTGAGATGTGTAAGTTGTCTTATAGGCACTTGTGACGTCACATATGTTGGTTAGGATGTGGGTGATTTAGAGAAATATATTTTGGACCTCGAATAAATTTTTAGATCATTCGACTTTATGGTTCTACCAAATACAAATATGAATGGAGATCTGAAGATCTGATACTATTATATTGAATTTAGCGCAATGTTGAACTTTGAGAACGTTTTAGGTCCATGTTCACCGAAAAGATAACCGTCTGTTTATCCAAAAACAGCTGTCACTGTGACATGTTCCCATACAAAAATGCGTTTTAAACAGCTGTTTTAGGTAATCAGACTGTCATCTTCTCGGTGAACATGGACCTTAGTGAATTTTGAACGTTTTACCGTGGGTGGTTTCTCGGAAAATAATATTAAGTCCTTAGTCCTAGCTGTCACCGGTTCCGGTGTTCCGGGTGTGATGTTTGACAGTAATTATGGGTGTCAGAAACCCAAAAGTCTGACAACCCGTCACACCAAGGGGTTTACTCTCTGCATTGTTTAAAACAAACCGTTTTCTTCTTCCATCCTCTCATATCCGACGTTACGGCATCATTTAGTCCTTTCTCTTTCATGTCTTTCCTCGCACAATTCTTTCATCTTTTCTTTAGCCTTCTTCTCCCTCTCCATTCATGTCTATCACTATTTTAGATACATGCGTTTCATCCCTCCATGCAAAAACAAACAACTTCCTTTAATGTTTTCTGTAACAGGTACCACTTTTATACTTCTTCTAATAAAGGGTGTTAAACACCTCTAAACGAAGTCGAAAGGTACTTGTTCTCCCGTCATTGTAATCATTTTTTTATTCCACACCATACCTGGGAACCTCCTAGTTACGGAGATATTTGGGGTCAAAGTTACAACTTTTTGACAATATTTTTTATAAATACACGTTTTACTGCAAGATTTTTACTTTTAACAACTCTACGACCTCCGTACTATTCAGTCCATACATCAGCACCATATTTTAAGTGCGTTACAGTAAGTTCTACCACAAAACATGATTTTTCACCAAAAAAAAGTGGAACCCAGCAATAATTTTTGCGTAGGGTTACTTAGTTTGATGTACAGAATCCTTGGTTAACGGCTTCGTGGTAAGGTGGTTTACACCCTGTATACTCATTCCTTACTTTATCCATTCTTGTAATTCAAGGTCAGAAATGCAGTTATTCAAGTACTTTCTATAAGATTGGAAGCCGACCACAACATAGTTGGAAAAAGGTGTGGCAGAAGTGTATGTCACCACTTTAATAATTTACAAATGAATTGTCACTTTAATAAGTATTTCTATTGATTGTACCTGAAGTATTTGTTACATAGAGAGACTTACCAATTTTCTCAAAACCGATACTGGCTTATATGTTTAACTCCTCCGCATCGCCGTATCCGCTAGATAAGACAAACACAACTGTTATTGGACGGTGGAATGTGGACAAGCTTTATTGGGGAACTTCTAAAAAAGTCTCTCTTCGTTTTCTACCCTGTTTATCTTTCTGTAGTTATATTAAGTATCCGAGACAGTGGGTGAACGAAATTGATAATGCGCAGTGTAACAGTATTGGCTGTTAGTTTTGGATTTTTCATCAATAATACCTAGTTCAAAAAACTAAAAATCACGCTTAGGATTTGTCATTTTACTTTTATATTTTTCTCAACATACCCTTTCATTTCATGGGAATCCATAAACAATAACTAGTCTGTAATTTTTGGATGTTTGCCACATTGCAGTTAGAATGACGTCACTCAGCTAATCATGCATTGTCGTCTTCATTTATACAAAATTAGGCTCAATCGGAAACCGGGAAATTAAAAAAAAACAAATTAGACCTGAAATCAATTTTTTTACATAGTTAGTTATATACAGGGTGTATTTCACCTCATCACAAAGCCGTTAACCAAGCATTCTGTATATCAAACTAAGTAACATTACGCAAAAAATATTGCTGGGAAACAACTTTTATTTTTGAGGTTATAAATCATGTTTTGTGGTATAACTCAATGTAACACACTCAAAACATTGTGCGGATGGATGGATTGAATAGTACGGGGGTCGTAGAGATATTTAAAGTAAAAATCATGCGATAAAAAGTGGTACATAAAAAAAAGCTTGTCAAAATCTGACCCCCAATATCTCCGTAACGAAAAGATTCCCAGGTATAGTGTAGAACAAAAAAATTATCAGAATGACAAGTAGAACACGTGCCTTTCGTATTCGTTAAGAGGTCTTTTACACCCTTTCTAGGTGAAGCTAGGAACATAATCTGTCTGTTCCATGTAATATGGGCCCTATTGACACTTGGGCACAAGTGCAAACACTTTCTGCTGAGAATTCCTATTGGGAAAACCATCATAATAACTATTATATCAACGAGGCAGTTCATAATTCCACTGCTATGAATTCCTTAAAATTCTCAGACCATGCCAATGAAAAAATCTTCTACACAACCAAACATCAGTTCAGGTATATCATTCAGGGATGAATCGAACGAAGCACCCATGTAAAGACCGCCACACAACTTCAATCCTATATTGACATCAGTAAATATGTAGGGTGTCCAGTATTGAGGGCGAGACCGTCCAGGACAGGGTTTACGTAAAGTGCTGACCATGCCACCGGGCTGTTTGACCCGTTCGAACATTTAGAGACGCGAGCGGATTGTCTTGATTCACGTGAGATTGAGGGACGCACGCATGGTTGGGTGGATACTGGGGTTGTGGAGTTGGGATCATTTCTGTGGCTAAGGCTTTTTTTAAACTCAAAGCATGCATTGTAATTGTATTAAACTCGACGTACACTTTCCGCACAAAGTTTCCTACGTGACTCCGAGAGCACGTTAAGCCGCGTTGGTCTCGGCTACCATTTGTTAATATTTGACAGTTGTTACAAGTAGTCAGTGGCCCAATGTCTGACAACCATTCTCATCAAGGGGTACCATATTACCCAGTACTGACTTGGTTGTGCAGGTCAGATAGGTAGTTTCTCTTTGTCGTAAAATACTGGTATTCAGCTAGATTCGTTTTGACAGGAAGCCAAACATATAGTTGGGAAAAGGCAGATACATAACAGCCTATAATGTTCCCACTGCTTCACACACCTCCACAGACACAGACCTCCTCTCCATGAGAGAGAATGGGCTATAATCCACCACGCGGGCCCAGTGCGGATTGGTTGATTGGTTGTGTTTTATACTGATAATTTTGATGTGTTTTGTCCTGTGCTGGCTAATAAATGCTTTTTCTTTCTTTTCTTACATGTCTTCGAATTTTTGATTCATGGACATGCAGGTTTCCACACGATGTTATTCTTCACCGTTTTGAGAGCGGTAGTGATGAAATAAAGTGCGCTAAGTAATGCGCTTATCTGGGTTCGAACTCACGACTTGTTGCTGTCACCACTGAGTCACCGCTGCTTTTAAAGACTATGCTTATTTGTCTCACGTTCGCAGTTTACACCTGCGCATTGTACATGTATCGGTTTAAAGCAAATTGTATTGAAATCTGTACGAGTCCAGTTTCGATTCGAGTCTACTCGGTATACGTAATGTTTACAGTTTCAGTAAACCTGTGCATCATTTCTACAATATGTGCAGGTATTCAACGATTTATTTATTTGTGGTAAAGACTGGGATGATTAATAAATATTGTGGTTTCAGATTCAAAATAGCCATTGATTTAATAGGCCTGCGGAGCATGCGTTGTATACATACGTATAATATTTTGAAAGGACAATGATATGAATGCGAGATAATTATGACGAATTTAAAATTTCTATAGAAAAAATATTTTTCTCATAACTCTTATTTAAATCAGTGTCCATTCTAAATATGTGTTTGGGAACCTATATATTCTGTAATGTAATCGAAATAAATACACACTAAGGTAGTGCAGTATATGTTTGATTTACAAATTATTTCGGTATTACGTTTGGCCTCTTAAACAAGACTTATGAGAAAAATAAATTTTCTATAGAAATTTTTAATTCCTCATATCTAGTCTTTGTATCATTGTCCTTTCAAAATATTTATTTGGGAACATAGACATACCGTAATCCAATCAAAATAAATACACACTACCAAAAATGTATGATTTAAAAATTATTTTGGTATTACGTTTGTATGAGATACGCATGCTCCGCCGGCCCCTTAAGAATTAAACGAAAATAATGGATACATTTTTGCAGATGACGCCCGATGAGTGGTCATCCAGTACCACATAATACAATATAATAAAAACCTCAACGGACATCCCTTCCACATCCCCGAGGGTATCAGCAACTTTGACCAATCCTGTCAACAGTTCATACATATCTTATACAGCATCCAACATTCACCAATGATTACAGGTAACAAGGTCCCAAACTGCCAATCGACTGATTGAAATATAAGGGCGCATACACAATATCACTAAACACAGCGATCCCGGGGGAAATCACGGGACGACGACAAATCTTTCCTGCGATCGCATAAAAATACCGGAGGACTGATAATAAATTCAGTTTATTGCGACCACAGGCTCGCTTCGTGTGTACCTATGGTCGTACGCATTCTTTTTTTTTAACAAATAATGTGCACCCAGCTTTAGGATACAGATGGGTAGGGATTAATTGTCTTGTCTCTGCTGTTTTTTTTTACTTCGGTAACGTTATTTATTGCCGTTTTTTGTTGAATTTTAATCAGTGTTAACATTTTATTGGAATTGTTTCTGGGTAATTTTGTTGTTGGAGTAATCTGGGTGCTGATATTTACTTAAAAATGTGAGAGTTTTCTTTTGGATTGTTCCTGTTTTTTCTGCCTCGTTCGTCGAAGCGTGACTGCTGTTAGATACTTGGGTCGGGCCGAGTGTTATTGTGTTTTTCCATCAGTAATTTCCCAGTAGTTGCTGCGGTATCTGGATTTGTGTCCGGTTGATAGTAATAAGCCGTCGAAATGTGAGTGTCCTACTTACTCTGTATACCCTTCGGAGATTGTAGGCGTGATGGTAATTATATTTTTGTTCTGTCGCATTTTGCCATGAACTGCTGTGCTGACATATATTATACAGGGTGTAAACCACCTCATCACGAAGCCGTCAACCACTTCTGTACATCAAACTAAGTAACTTTACGCAAAAATTATTGCTCGGAAACGACTTTTTTGGGGTGAAAAATCGTGTACGGGAGTTGTGGATGTGTTTAAGAGCCCTCTTACAGTCCACTAGCGCCGCCAATCGAAAAAATGTCATAACTCGTAAATAGAATCAAAAATACAAAATGTTCTATTATTACTGTGGAAAAGGCAATAACGTAATTGTATAACACCTTATCAACACTTGAAATATAGCTGTTTAGCTAAATCGTGCATTCAAAACATAAACGGCCGTATTTGTTACAAATGCACGATTTAGCTAAACAGCTATATTTCAAGTGGTGACAATGTGTTATAAAATTACGTTATTGCCTTTTGTACAGTAATAATAGACCACATTTTGTATTTTTGATTCTAATTACGAGTTATGACACTTTTTCGATTGGCGGCGCTAGTGGACTGTAAGAGGGCTCTTAACGGAAAAATCTTACACTAAAATGTGTTTTTTTTTTTAAACTTGTCAAAAAGTTGTAACTTTGACCGCCAATATCTCCGTAACTAGAAAGTTCTCAGATATGATTTAGAACCAAACATTGATCTTTAACAGGGAGAACAAGTGCCTTTCGGCTTTGTTAAAGGGTATTTTACACCTTTTCGGTGTTAAAGTTCACATGAAAGTACGCAAACACATATGTTGCTTAAAACGAACGTTACTAGCTCAAATGCTCAGTGTCCAAGGCCGGTTCACAATTTGATCATACTGACTAATTCACTGATTCTTTGGGCAGTTACCATGTTAGTTGTAGAGTAGAAACATTTCAGAGGACAAACTTATAAGTAGGTATAAGTGGGTATGTAGTGCATACAAACATGAACTCACACCTTATAGCCATTGAAAATAAAATACTTTTCAATTTTTTTTATTTTTTTTAATTAATTTAAATCCTATTAAACAATAAAAAAGAAAGGGTAGGCATTAACCATTGAAAATCATCTGGAACGACCATTACGTACTCCATTCTACATAGTAAGTATATTAATTTTCGTAGAAGGTAGTTCAATTTCCGTCATAATTAAATTTTATATAAAAGGAAGAAAGTGCCTGAAAATACCCGCCTTTTCATCCCTAAAATGTTATTTTAACAAAAAATATTCCGTTACCGAACAAAAAACAGAGTATTTTTATAAAAACAACTTTCCGATAGAGAATTTTGAAGGGTAAAATAACAAGTTCCTTATTGAAGATAATTATAATTAAAAATTAAAACGTCTTCATTTTGTTTATCCTCCATAATATAATTATTAATATAAAAGCGGCAAATTGCTGCTTATTAGGAGTTATCCTTATTACCGACATAAGGAGCGCTTAGCAACAATAAGGATTAATCATGTTTATTTTATAAGTTACGATTATTGGTACGGTACTTAGCCGGTTTCTTGTAGCTCCCTTGTGAGTGGGAAATAAAGTATAGGTGTTTAATAACTTTTCTGTTGAAATAGGAAGAAAATATCTGTTTAAACACTGTTTTAGGCTTTCACGGTTTAAAACTGACCACTAACTAACTTTTTATCTGCTCGTAACAATTTAATTTCCATCCACCCGCATACTCCAGTCAACCCGCGATCATGGCGCTTGCAACAGCGTCGAAATATCGGAAGCTCAACCTAATAAATAATCACGGAAGATATCCCGTAAGTGACAATATAAGTTTAAATATCTGTTTGTACTTTTTATAAGAAAACTTACAGAAATATTTTATCAGAAATAATTTTACTCCAGATTTTATTTCGTAAGCGACTCCCACGTTGGCCTAGTAGTTGTAATTGCGACTTAGATGTCAATTATGACATAATTTTCGGTTTTCATACAGATTAATTTTATTTTTATTTTTTTTATATTGTTGATGTAATATTTTCTCTGGACGCTCATAATGTGCACGTCTTTGCTACATCGTTCTCACATATATGTATAATCACAACATAAATGATGTTACCAAGATTTTGTAACAATATATTGATTTAAAAAAGTGTCCATGGAGTTTCTTGCCCGTTCTTATCCATAGAGATCTACGCTAGGGAATGGGCAACTACAGTACTTTCTCAAGTTATTATGCCCTGTAACTGTGACTGTAGCTTTGATTTTGTTTTGTATTTTTGACATTCAAAAGTGCCGCAATGGTCTAGTTGAAATAAATGCATGAAGTTTGAGTTTGAGTCTGATCTTTTATTTTCAGGTGGCGCGAATTTCTTCTTACTTACTTTTTACCGGTCAATGTCAGGCCGCAAATTATATTTTGTATAACATACAACCTGATACTGATTTGATTATTAAAAAAAAAATGAAAGAAAAAACCATTACATGAAAAAAGTAAAATTAAAATTCGAATGTTGCGGGCTACCCCGCCGCTTCCTCTATTAAACAAGTTCCTCTCGTTAAAACCTCCGCTATGATTTTCGTACCTATTATAAATGTCAGTAGATATTTCAAGGATGTCTTGGATCTTAATTCGACTAATGAATATTTACAAAAAGGTGCTCAAGAAGAAACTGGATAGAAATCCTACACTTTGTATTTTAGGTACAATTAGCAAAGTTCGTTAGGATTTAGAGCTTTTAGGCACAAAAATTAGGGAGGAACGGCTATGAATCAATCCGCTGAATTGAATATTTCGTTCCAGAATGTTTTAGTCCATGAATAATAAAATGAAGAGATTTGGGGTTTCCTACGTTGAATTTACATACTTACTGTATTAATATTTCTCAAAGTAAAGATATTATTAATTATTATAAGAGTCTGTTACGAAATTTATGCCTTATGTACTTACCCTACGTGTAATATTTAAATTGTATTCGTTTCAGCGTGAGAAAAAATCCTCGACGGCTTGTAAACCCACCCCCCGTCCCACGAGTGGCCTAAAAACTCTGACACCAACCACCACTAACCACACAATAAAGGTGCGGAAAATTTGTCAGATTATACGTAACGGGCACTGAGAAAAAAAGACAGAATTTTTTTCATCATTTTCGGAAATCGTTTATTTTCTCGAATCAATCATATAAATCCCAAAATATAAGGCTAAAGGTATCTTGGTTTTTTTTATGTCTCCGACTAACTTATCATCTGCCTAGCCTTTTCCCAACTATGTTGGGGTGCCGACCCCAGTCTAACCGGATGCAGCTAAATACCAGTATTTTACATGGAGCGACTGCCTGTCTGACCTCCACAACCCAGTTAATATTGGCAAATACGATATCACTTGGTAAAACTAGTGTCAGACTTTTTGGGCCACTGACGTTACGACTGTCAAAGATAGACAAATGATAGCCGGGACCAACAGCTTAACGTGCTTTCCGAGGCACGGAGGCAACTCGGTATGTAAGGGTAACACTTCCACAGACTAATCTAGGCTAGTATGGCTTAACCTAATGATCGACCCGACCGGCTGATATTATTTAGCCACGAGATCCTCGAGCTTTTGTCTCCGACTAACATTTTCTCGTAAAAACGATATCGAAAAGGATTCCGCTCACTCGTAGCGGCGATCGGCGGCGGCGATCTATGATCTGGAGAGGGAGAGAACCTCTCGCCCCAGCCGCCACGGAAGACGCACCAGGCGTCGGTCGGGGGCCATGTGGTGTGGTGGCCCCCAGCCACCGTAGGCGCAGGTCTGTAGACGGTGTGCTATGGGCTAGGTCGCCGTCCGTCAGTCTATGACAGGCCGTGTCGACGGCGCGTTTGTGTTCCACGCGCGCCTCAAAGAGAGGTCAGCACATTGAAGGGGCTTGTAAGGGTCGAAACCTGCCGGGGCTGCAGGACTGTGATATGGTGAAGAGATACCGCGGCCCCCGAGCGTAAAAGGTGAGGAAGGAACATACATGGATGGATTTTAATCAGTAAAAGTCTGACACTCCCTCCCGCTGCGCCCAGAGTGGGAGAAGTTATTTGATGATTTCCCATCCAAAAAAAAGGGATTCCGTTCACTACGACCACATAGGTTAAGTTAGGTTAGAACTGTGGCCAACTACGCACGAGCCGAGCTAGCGAAGCTGCCGGTGCGGTGACACGGCGAGCGCTACCTCGAAATTGGTCGCGTTTCGTATCCACTGTCCAAAATAAGGAATGTAAATGTTCGCAATAAGAGATTCATCATATGTATATTCGAACAATCTATGTTTTGATCACGTGTTTATCAGTCTATGTATGTATGTATGTATGTGTGTTTGTTCCTATGTGGCGTTCTAGAGACCAAATACGTAGGCCGATTTTGATAATTCTTACGTCGATCGATTCGTCTTAACCTTGCGAGTGTCACTAAAGACATGACAGTAATCAAAATTCACCATAGAGACAACCAGATGCCATATTGTCAAAATGAAAAAAAAAGTCGATGCACTATGTCAAGTGGGGTGTCGTTGAATAGGTATTTTAAAATCATCTTTAGGTTCCTTTTATCATTTTTCAGTTTAAATAATACTTTAGGATATGTAATGATTTTAAGTTGTTTAACAAAATAATCTCTCTCGCTAATTTTCTTACTGGCCCACGCAACTTCGTCTGCGTCACATAAGAGAGAAAAAGCTCACAAAGGGAATAAAATTTCCCCCGATTTTGTAACATTTTTCATTGCTGCTCCGCTCCTATTGGTCATGTTATATAGCCTTCCTCGATAAATGGACTATCCAACGCAAAGAATTTTTCATTACGAGCGGGTAGTTCCTGAGATTAGGGCGTTCAACCAAACAAACAAACTCTTCTGTCTTATAATATTATGAAGTATAGATTGATTTAAGTATTAATTCGTAACTAAAAAGTGTAAAATAAAAAAAAATATTTAAAGAAAAACCAAAAAACCCGCGACCCCGGGCTCCGACTGTGAGTCGTTCTGTTCTGCATTAGAATTTATGATTTGTTACGGAATTCTAAACTATAGGGCTTATTTCTTTCTTTTTAGTTTTTTATTGCAGTTAATTTTTTCACGTATTTTTTTAAATTGGTTTTTACGCAGTCGGGTTTTTGTTTTTTGATCTTCATCCATTCCCATTCCACCCTTAATTTCTCATGTCTCGTTACATTGTAATCAATATGATTATATTCATACCTAAGAACACTGTTTATTTTAAATTATACCCACACAGAAGGCAATAAATTATTTACATAATTTTGTTCACATTCAAGCGACCGCTACGCGCCCATTTTTGGTATATCAAAAATAACTAGTGTAAAATTACGTTAATTTTAATCCTCTTAAACGGAGCAATGGACACGATTTAAAACTATACAAAATTGGTGAAATGTGCTGGCTTTGTGGTGAAGTCCATTGTTATTATATTACTAGATAGGTACGTTGCAGCAGCTGCGTTAATAGACTGCTGCGTACTCATTCTGTTTTTGTGTTCACCGTTTTTTTTATGAAGTAGCATTGATTTAAAAAACTCCATAAACATAACTTGCGATTGCGCTTTGAAATGGGCAGCTACAGTACTTTCACATATCTTGTAAATGTAGATAGCTCTCTCTGCTTTCTTTGCTTTTCTGACATTCAAAAGTGGCTGTAATGGTATAATTTAAATAAATATTTTGATTTTGTCACAAACCATCACCTTTCTAGTACCTTTTGATTATTGCCCACTTACCCAGATAATTTGCTAACCTCCTTTTGCTTCCTATATACTGCAATTCTTTACAGTTCTTTTAATAAGCCGGCATAACCGTTATTGAATAGACATCTTTTTAAAACTAGAAACTAATAAATAGTCGGTCCAATAAACTACAATTTGCAACACACATTGTAATGGTATCGTTTCCTTTAGGGATCATTTTATAAAAATGACGTGGGATGATTCCAATACAGAGCAATACTTGTAAACGTGCTTTGAGCAAAAGGCTAGTATTATCTTAATTAAGCTGCAAGACCTAAAACCCTAACCCGTTAAGGGTAAAAACAAAACAAAAAAAGCAAACAATAAACAAAATACTTCTATAAAGTAAGATTCATTCATAAATAACACAGACCAGAGCCGATTACAGTCCTCACACAAACGGAGTCTTAATGACACAAAATTGGATACACGGTATAAGATAGGCGTTACATTACACGCTATCTGTGTTAAACAGCACATGCGATGCGACAATGCGACATGCACCGCTACATCGCGTCGCAATTCTGTCGCGTACGTTTGTGGTATGCTATAGCATAAGCAAGCATTTCTTTAAAAGGCCTGCAGAGCAAGCGTAGTTCATACAAACGTAATACCAAAGTATTAAAAAAAAACCAACATATTCTTACGGTACTCGTATTGTGTATTTATTTCGATTTGATAACAGAATATCTAGGTTTCCAAATATATATTTTGAATGGAAACTGATTTTAACATGGCAAAAATAAGTTTTCTATAGAAATTTTAAATTCGTCTCATCTTTACATAACTGTCCTTTCAAAATATATATTTGGGAACATAGATATTCTGTATTCCAATCGAAATAAATACACACTATCTTAAGAATATGTTTGATTTACTAATCATTTTGGTATTACGTTTGTATGAACAACGCATGCTCCACAGGCCCCTTAAGTGTAATTTTCTTTATGGGAACCATCACTTAACACTTCGTAGCACTCGTAGCCGATCCGCTACGGCGTAGCACCACTAGGCGTGCGCGGGGCACAACCCGTAGCAGATATAGATTACTTAGTTTTTACTTCTATCTAGACTGCCCTGTGTTTTTTGTTTGTTTCGTACGCAGTTGCTAGCGTAAACGCTTCAGCATGGATTACTGGACGGAATTCTTGGATATATTTCAATACTTCCAAAAAATACCACAAAAATTCTACATACCCAAACCACAGCAAAACATAACAGTCCGCACACAAACGGAGTCATAATGGCACAAAATTGTACGTGTATATGGTGTGAGATACGCGTAACGTTGCACGCTATCTGTATAAATCAACGTTGTGTAAATTGACGGTCCACCAAGCGAAATACGCAGCTGCCTCCGTCGGTTTGTGTAGATGAGTGACGAAGAATGGATGTGGTGGGTTAAATTTTTGTTGTTTATGATCATAGAGATTTAATTCTAAAAAGAGGTTGATCATCTGCCTAGCATTTTATCGTACTATATTTCGATCGGCTTCCAAACTAACCGGATGCAGCTAAACACCAGTTTGTTACATAAAGCGACTACTTATCTGACCTCCACAACCTATATAGAACTGGGTACCGTTTTGACGTAGACAATTTTTGTATAAGTCCGAACGGAACGCGGTCTATGACTGGCTATCAGACTTTTGGATCTACCTGTAACGTCTGTCAAAGATCTACAAAAGGACTGCCAGGACCAATGGCTCAACGTGCTTTCTGCGGCACGGAGGAATATTTATTGGTTCTAATATTACTGATCAGATCAATGAGAACGAAATAGAAAAGGTTGTAGTGGACTTTCAAAGTATATGCCCAAAATGACCATGTCGCATCCACAAAACACCTTCTCCCTTTACACAACCCCTTCATAACTCCTAACATTATATACTTGTATGTGTTGGGAACAAAATAGCATACGATGTTCGTTGGCACTACATTATTCAAGCAGTAAATTTGATTGTCCAACTCTAAATAGAAACTCGCATCATTTAGTTACGTTTCTGAGTCTACAATGGGGCGTCTGGATGTGTTTGAGATAAATTCCAGTTATATTCTGTAAGTTGTTGTTCTATTTTTTTTGTGTTGAATTTGAGTTATTTGGTTGTGAATCTAAGACATTTGAAAGAACATTGTCACTTTAAACAACTTAAGTTACGCTTTGAAAATTTGACTTTATGTCGAACCAATAACGCCCTCCTATTCGTTTTATTCGGTCTTTTATTGGTCATAAGCAAATGGCTGTACTATATTACAATAAATACATTGCTCCTCAACCACTACTTAAGTTAGTCGCTAAGTGATTGGACAAGCAATTTAAAAATCACCGAACGATAGTTCAATAAGCACATGCATCGCGTAGTACGGCCGCTACTTCTTACGACGAGTTACTGACGTGTTAGTGTTGGTAAGTTGTCCGGTGCTTGGTAAATACACGATGTGTTTGATGGCATAGGGTTTATAATTGATTGTGTACTACGTTCTGATTTAAGAAATGCGGGTGTGTGCGCGACTGCGTATCCATTGCTTTTACTGAACTGCATGTGTAGTAGTTGCCGTGTGGTAGGGATAAAGTGGAGACACAGAGTTCCGATACAGTTTCGTCTAACGGGCATATTTCCTTCTTTATTACTGAAATCACTATAACTAGCTTTATACAATTTCGGTAATTTTTTATGACCTAGACTCTAAGTCCCATGGGAATTACCTTTTTATAGTGAACATTTCTTTAGGCGCGTTGAGCACTTTTTGGGTGAACAAAAATCAATGAACTCGCGTGACCGTCACCTAATGCTTCATAGCACTCGCAGCCGATCCACTACGGCGTAGCGCCAATTAGGCGTGCGCGGGGCACAACCCATAGCAAGTATAGATTACTTAGTTTTTACTGCCATCGGTAGTTCCCAAAGACGGCCCGCATTTTTTTTTTTTAATCGGAACCTAATCAACGCCAGGGGTTGAAAACCATTAATCTAGAAAAAAAAATGTGATGACATCTCTTTCATTACCTCGTAAATACAAGCCTGTACTATGAAGGAAACATTCAAACACTGTAGGAAATAGCAGGTAAAAATTGTTTTACATATTTCAAGACTTCAATTTCATTTTACAGCAACGCTAGTTTCAGTGATTTCCGCCCTCTCTCAGATTTGTAAGGAGGTGCACGGAGGAAATGATGACTCGCAGCTTTAGATTTAGCTGGCTTACAAATTCTGCTATCGTACATGTATTATTTGACCTCAAGAGTCTGCAAATCCGTGATTTCAAATTGACGATAAGGGATTGTTTTTCAAATAAAACGTACATATTTTATCAGTTTTAACTTTTTAATCATCTTCATAATCCTCTTTATTTCTACACGTAAATTAGTCCACATTACTGATTGAGACACACATTGGTCACACCAAAGTTGTCATCGTACATGGAAAGGTTTTTTTAAGACAACTTGTATAATCTTAATATAATGGGATAAAAAATTTACAGATTTTTTAAGAGCAAATACAAACATCATCTAAAATTATACATTTACACAAGAATACAAAATACGTTTAAGATAACATGATTGTAGAGTATGAAATTCGCACTTTAGTATGTAAAGCCAAGTCTGAGGCACTTTTAGCCAACGTCCTCCCCCAATTTCACGTCCTCTTATACCAGCCCTCCTCAAACCTGCCCTCGCGGTACGCTTCCAAATCGTCTCAGTAAGAGGTGTGCTTTCTGGGCCGCTGTCAGAAGCGCAGTCATTTTTTCTATATGATTACTAAAAATACCATCATAAAAACGCGTAGCTTAAAGCTTAAAATTGCAACTAACATAACAACAACTTCATAAAGATAAACCTACCTTACCTCCAATTTGCATCAACACACAAACGAACAACAAAAAACCTATCAGGGCTTGCGAAAACAGCAAGCGTCAGCGCTAAGAAATGCCAATTTCTAAAACCAAAGTTTGCCTCAATAATCCAGAATGTTCCGTTCACAACTTCACGTAAGCCTCTTTCGTCGTTTTTGTGTGGGACTTTTTCTCGCAACAAGCTTGAAAATAGGAAACTAGGAGTAGAAAGTTAATCTTCGGCCCTTAAAATTTTCCGCTGTGGAGTTTTAAGTTGGATGGTGTTTTTTTGTTATTAGGTGTACTTATGTCTGCCGGGGCTGCGGGACTGTTCGAAAGAGATACTGTGGTCCCAGAACATAAAGGGGCAGGATGGAACATGCATGGGTTTTAGTCAGTAAAAGTCTGACACACAATCCCGCTCCGCCCAGAGTAGGAGAAGTCATTTGATAATTTACCGTTTGAAAAAAAAAGGTGTACTTATATGTAGCCAACAACTTTAAAGTAACTGTCTTTATTCGTAAACAGAATATAATATGTAGGTATTATGGCAATAATGGCATAGTGGCAATGCCAGTTGACAGCGTTGAGGTGGAGTTTTTTAATCAGTCTTTGCCCCCAAAATAATCATGTTTTTTGTTTTATCATGTTTAGGTATCAAGTCTGCAGAGTAGCACTGACTAATTCAATTTGGCCCTGTTTAATCAGAATCAAAAAGGATGACACGAAAGCGATTCCGGGAAAACCAAAGTTAGTGGTTTATAGTCAGACTTTCAATATGATTTTTTCCGTGTACCTGATGCTTAATAATAAATGAACATTCTATGGCTGTCGAGACAAAATTTATTCTGATGGCAAGACTACTGTATGCACAATCTCTTTCCAAATTCAGCAACAACAGTATAGAATTGGCTGGTCGCACAGTCAATAATTAATATTGTGTAAACCGTTGATAGCGACGGATGAATACTCAAACCATTATCGATCTCACACATACTATATTAATCGCTCACCATCCCCAATAAAGCAATTGAACTGAACTGACCATTAAAGATTCCGGGTCACTACGTACCAAGACAAACCAATGACGATATCAGGCTATTCCGGTGATAATTGCCGTAGATAAACAGGCGAACAGCCGGATTGCACGGTTGACGGACAACGGCCTAATTGGAGCTATAATCACATACGATTCGAGCACCCAAAATGGGGAATTCAAAGCCAGAATGACGTGTGAATGAATGGAAATCGGAAGGATTCCGGGAAGGATTGAGAAAGGAATGAACATGTTTCTGGTTTAGAGATGGATTCTCTTTTTGAAATGGGTGTTCGGGATTTGCGTTGACAGTTTTGACGGCTTACCTTTTTCGTGTAACGTCCTTATTTTCATGTTTTAGCTGTGGCAATTGCATGGAATTGTGTTCTAACTGGATAGATTTTTCCATGGTTTGGCTAAGTTCTAATTTATTTTTCGTCGTTGCAAAGGTCGTTGAAGTTCTAACACGTTCTTTTTGCCTTTCAAACCAAGTTGATAATTTTCATTTATGAATATCATAACGTTCTATTTACCTAATAGCTAGATGGATTTCAGTCTCCGATAAGTCTCTATTAAAGTATCTGCTAAGAGCACTTTGAATAATCGATTAAAGTTCAATTAAAATACCACACATTATTCTGTTGATATTTACGTTTATCCCATCATCATAAACAGAAGAATCGTGCACTTTAAGGAAAACGAAAAGACAACAAAAGGGCAAGATCCCCTCACAATTATTGTGCCCATAAACCAAGACCCATAACTCGAAGACTATCAATCGGCCATAAAATTAACTATAACAAACCCATATAGGCTATACTATAGGCTGTATTCTACGGAATCCTTTGCCACTGTTTTGTTTGTGTTGGTGACAAACGGTTGCCCTTATTTATTTTGTAGTTCGTCGACATTGCTGGCGAATTCGCTGCGGAGAGCTTTGCTGAGAACTAGGGTCGCCACGGCGGTGGAATAATTGGTAACAGTTTCTGAAATTGATATTTTGGGTATTTATCAGGTTAGATTTGTGTATGGAGGGATTTTTGTTGAATCGTTTTTTCCTACTATTGATAAAAGGCGGCAAAGTAACTGATAGAACTATTTCCCGTTGATAGCTTTAAGGCTGAATTTTAGATGCCCTCTGAAACTTCCTTTATTCATTCATTTTTTAATTTTTCTCTTTTGAAAACCTCCTTTGGGTGGACTAACGATCCAACGACAAAACACGCAGTTATAGTTATAGTTATTAAGCGTTCAATTCTTAAAGATGCTGTAGGTTACTTAAAAACCATAAATCACAATATATCAAATTGATAAATTAACATTAAATATTTGAACATTCCAAGCGATAACTTTATCTGATCGCCAATAACTGTTATCAATAAAAACAGCTGTAAATAACATCGAATAGATTCATAACCATCCACAATTTACAAATATCACACATTATCATAAATAGTCACTATCGATAGTCGCAAATAAAATCTTATGACGTCATAACTTCAGTCCTATCTTAGAATCCAAGATGGCGACCCTGAGTACGATAAATACAGACTGTTTGCCGACTAAGGAGTGAGTACAGTAAGTTGGGAAAATACAATAGTTTGTGACGCATTGTTTTACAGTCGATGGGGTGAAGAGCCCATGGAAGGGGTCCTGTGCCCTTCAAACGGAGAATTGATATCAATTTGAATCTTATGTTCATTTGTTTGCAAAACTTAAAGATCATTGGCATGCCAGTAGAACTGTCCAAGATAATTTTGGCGTGAGACCAACTCTGGAACAAACACCGTCATTTAAAAAACTACAGTGAACCTGACAAACAGAGCTGCCGCATGCGAATTTATTCCCTCTGTTTGTTGCTCAGAAAATCCCCGCCTGTCAATATCATTGAAGTTAAAAAAGATTCTTATTAAATTGTCATCATCATCAGCCTATAATGTTCCCACTGCTGGGACACACCTCTCAATGAGAGGGAATGGGCTATAATCTACCACGCGGGCCCAGTGCGGATTGATAGATGTCACATGTCTTTGAATTTTTGGTTCTAGGACATGCCGGTTTCCTCACGATGTTTTCCTTCACCGTTAGTATTAAATTGTATTTCAATATAAAGTTCCCTTCAAAGATTTTGCCAATGGATGTTTGGAAGATTACCTGGTGGTAATAACTGTACGATATTATTGTCATCCATTATCACATTCATTGTAGCTTTTTATGTGTTTTGTCTTTCTACACGTGTTGCCTGTGGGCATAGCTGTAGACATAGCTGTTTCCAAATGTACAAGCTTTCAATCTCATCATCATCAGCGTTTTATGGGCTATAATATAATCCACCACGCGGGCCCAGTGCGTATTGGTAGATGTCTTCGATTTTTTGGTTCTAGGGCATGCTGGTTTTCTCACGAAGTTTTTCTTTGATTCGCCATTTTGAGAGCAGCGGTGATGAAATCAATTACAAAGTAATGCGCCAGACTACCTTTTTTTTCGTATGTGAAATCATCAAATAACTTCTCCCACTCTGGACGTAGCGGAAAAGAGTGTCAGCCATATTCCTTCCTCGCCTTTTATATTCCGAGGCCATGGTATCTATTTCGAACAGTCCCGGCAGGCTTCCGCCCTTGCGGACCCACGCCAGCCTGCCTGGGTTCAAACCGGCCCCGACTGCCACCACTGGCCCACCGCGGCTCCAGCTTTCAGTCTAATGACTAAAAAACCAGTATTTTACTAGACTTTTCACTGAATACAATTGCTAGTCACAGTAACAAAATCATCTCCACAATTGCAAAAAAACTTTAACTCGGTCCATGCATCTAGAATACCGAAGTCCTACCTATACCTAATACCTATCTTTGCAACTGCGAGCATGGACAATGCCCTGAGGAGTTCTATACGTAGAGACTAGCGCCATCTGTCATAGTGAACATGAGGTATTGGCGCAACGTGCACGATTTGTACCCTGAATGCATTCCCAGCTTTTACCGTAAGTGGGTTACATTGCATGCTACCTGAGAAATGAACAGGATATTTCTCATGGAAATGGCGTTTTTAGAAAAGGAAATTGTACTTAATAAAACATCACGACTGTTATCCTAGAAAGGTTAGGCAGAAGTGTACATACCTAATAGTATCCCAACATTTTGACGACCCAAATGGCGTAGTGGTAGTGAAGTTGCCTTACGTTCTTTAGGTCCTCGGATCGAATCCCGGAAGTCGCAAATGTTTTTATTTCTATTTTCATAACGGCTTTTTGTATAAAAGTGGTGTTTCTTTGTGGATATAATTTTCTCTTTTGAGAGAATATGTGGTTTAATTAATTGTCGACCGAAGCTCAAAGCTGACTGCGTTTCAAAAATTAAAAGCGAGCGAGTTTGAATTTCTAGTTACAAAGTCAATAACTCTGCTAACATTTTATTCATTAATTTTTGATGAGCATAAATTAAAAAAGTTAGCTAGTTATTACTTGTATACCTTGAGCAGCGGTGGCCGAGTGGTGGCGGCTACGACTTACGAACAGTAAGTCGTGGGTTCGAACCCAGTCAAGCGCATTACTTTGTGTTATGTATTTTATCACCACTCTCAAAAACGGTAAAGGAAAACTTAGTGAGGAAATCGGTACGTCCCAGAAAGAAAAAATCGAAGATATGTGACATATTCTACCAGGCGCGTCTGGGCCTGCGTGTGGATTATAGCCTATACGCAAAATACGCGCTTTGACGTGGAGTTGCGGACACCAGCCCGTTGTTACAAAACAATACCTTTTAATCTACCTTTTAAGCTGGAGGATGAATTGAATAGTACGGAAGTCGTGGAGGTGTTTAAAGGAAAAATCTTACATTAAAAACTTGTGTTTAAAAAAAGTTGTCAAAATGTTGAACCTTGACCCCTAATATCTCCGTAACTAGAAGGTTCCCTGGTATCGTGTAGAATTAAAAAATGATCGTAATGACGGGGAGAATATGTACCTTTCGGCTTCGTTAAGAGGTTTTTTACACCCTTTATAATACCTATTAGCTTCAAATGAAACTAGAAAACTACGGTCAAGGAACCGTCCCAAATATCAAGCACAGGATTGCAAACAAAAATCAGCAAGCTTCTTTGAGAACTACATTACCCCAAAACGGTTTCCCATTGATTTCAATACCCCCCATCTCCCCTATTTCCAAACAAAATGGCTGAAATTCCCAGTGAATTCCATCGCTACGTATGCCGTCCGTCTAGACAGAGGGGCGTACATTATTTGCGTCAAATATTTTAGAGCTAGATCTGATGAATATAGGAACGTTTTCGTATAGAATTTGGTAGGTATAGGCATTCGGGTACCTTTCCTAGTGAGATCGAGTTTTAACTTGGTTTAAACTGTTAGTGTGTTTCCATTTTTAGACCGACTTAAAAAAGGAGGTTTCTCAATTCAATCCTATATATTTTTTTTTTGATACACACATTTCGCCAGTTATGACTAAGCACAAATCCAGAGATTAGAGGTGCCAGCACCTCTCGCGTCCGGCCCTGGTTCAGTCCATGGTCCGAAGCGAGACGGAATGGGAAGCCGTCACCTCCTGCGAAGCAGTCGTGCTAGCGAAGGAGGTGGCGGAACGCGAGTGGGAGAGAGCCTCTCGCCCCAGCCGCCGCGGTAGACGCACCGGACATCGAGGGCCACGTGGTGACTACCGGCCACAGTAGACGCAGGCCTATGGGCTAGCTAGCCGTCCGTCCATCTAATGACGACAGGCTTTGTCGACGGCGCGTTCGTGTTCCACGCGCGCCTCAAAGAGATGTCAGCATTAGGGGAGGAGCCCGCATCGGCCGAAGCCTGCCAAGGTTGTGGGACTGTTTGAAAGAGATACCGTGGCCCCGAAACATAAAGGGTGAGGAAGGAACATGGATGAGTTTTAGTCAGTAAAGGTCTGACACTCCCTCCCGCTCCGCCCAGAGTGGGAGCATTCATTTGTTGATTTCCCATCGGAAAAAAAATATAATAATGGCTGCTACTGGCAGTTTCCTTATGGAAAAACCCAATAACACTCTGCCCGACCTAGGAATTGAACTCAGGGCCGCCTGCTCAGCAGTCGTGCTTGCGACCACTAGACCAACGATATTTTTGAAAAGAGAGTGTAATAATTATTCTGCAATATTTATACACTAGCTGACCCACGCAACTTCGTCTGCGTCACATTAGAGAGAAAAACGAAAGGAAAAATAATCCCCGTTTTTGCAACATTTTTCATTCCTGCTACGCTCCTAGTAGTCGTAGCGTGATGTTATATAGCCTATAGCCTTCCTCGATAAATGGACTATCTAACACAAATGATGACAATGAGATTTTTTCAATTCGAACCAGTAGTTCCTGAGATTAGCGCGTTCAAACAAACAAACAAACAAAAAAACTCTTCTGCTTTATAATATTAAGTATGGATTTCTTTTAACTAACACCTACATTACAAAATATAAAATACATCGTAGGAGTAACAAGCAAATTCCACAAACATAGCAAGTCTCGCGTTGGCGGTAAACCATCACTTCCCTATTCAACTTCCTACCTTAGAAAGTCTTTTCCTGCGAACTCAAAGGAACTTAACATAATAAACACGTTATTTTTGCTTAAAACATTATTACGACCTCGCCAAAGGTCACAGGATAAAAGCCAGCTGCTGTTAAGTCTAGAATTTTAACACAGTAATTGGGAAATTGAATTTTCGTGTCGCTTTTTGCCTAGACCGAGGCCTTAATTTTCGAATTTGCGAGACCATCTTTTAGACCGAAGTGCGGTTCACTGGACAATTTTACCACTTAAAAGGTGGTTTTAAGATCACAGTTTATTTGCGTGTGTCTTTATTTTGTTTGAGGTTCTCTTTGATACTTTTGAGTGTTGAAATGTTGTTTTCTCTGCCCGTATTTTGAGGTTATAGATGAAAGTCTGACATCAGTCCACAAGTCTTATCAAGGGACTTCGTATAACCCAGTACTAAGTTGTGGAGGTCAGATAGGTAGTCGTTTCATGTAAAATACTGATATTCAGCTGCATACGGTTAGGCTGGAAGCCGACCCCAACATAGTTAGGAACAGGCTAGGCAGATGATGATAATTTTGAATATATGAACGTATACGCGAACGAATTTAAGCAAAAACAGAATGGAAGATAGCAGGTCTACGGTTTCTGCCTATAAAAAACAGGCGATAGTTCATTTGTTTTGAAGTCCTCTGTAGGAATAGGATTCTCTTGGTCAACAATTTAGTGCAGGTTTAAGTGAACAGGATTCTTACGGGGCTTACAAGGGTTATTGCATAGCATCTCCAGCATTTTAGGATGGGAAATCATCAAATAACTTCTCCCAGTCTGGGCGGAGCGGGAGGGAGTATCACACTTTTACTGACTAAAACCCATCCATGTTCCTTCCTCGCCCTTTAAACACAGGAAAAAAAGACAAATTTTGCCAGTTATGTTACAACCCCATATAGTAGGGTGCGAGTATATTATTGCCACCAACCAACCCCGCCAAACTATTCCAAAACCACTGTAACTCCTGAAAGCCAGAACAGTGGCGACCACCAGAATAGCACCGAGACAATAAAGCTCGACGAAATCCCAGAGAATGAATTAAACTGTCTTGGATCCTGCAACGAAATTAATCAGAAAGTATAGCGGAGGAGTAGGAATACACCGTAATTTCTTCTCTCCGTATCAGCAGGAGATAGATCGAAACAAGGCCAATAGGCATAAATGGACCAACCAGTCACAAATCCAGTCTCCGTGGACCTACTGTGAAATTCATACTGGCAAAATTTAATACGACGACGACTCGGATTGACGACTCAAATGGCGTAGTGGTAGTGAAGCTGCCTTGCGTTCATAAGGTCCTGAGCATGGATATTTGTTTCCGAGTCATGGATAATAAGTATGTATTTACAAACAAAAAGTATATATGTAGTATTTCAACTATCTGGTGTTCACGACACAAGCCTTGCTTAGTGTGGCACTAGATGGCGCTGTGTGCTAATGCCCAGCGATATTTATGCCCAGCGATATTTATTTATTTAATAATACTCTTCCCGACCTGGGATTGGATCCAGGGCCTAATACACTTACTTCTTCTATATTATTAATTTCTCTCTAAAACTTTTTCTCAACTACATCCACTACCACTAATTGCTATAGTCGACAAACCTTAATATTAATACAAAAGGGTTACTACTATAAAGCTAAGTTCACAATATCGAGGCCATTAATCTTCAAGTTAAGGGGAGACCATCTGGTCCCATCTCACGCATGTTGGGAAAGTCGACTAAGTGAGATGGGCTGCTAAAATATTCATCGCTGAGAATCTTGGTACTGGAATCACTTAAGTCAACGCATGAGATGGGGTAAGGCAGATGTAACTAGTCGATTTTGTAAAACTTTTTTTTTATAAAAAGCATAGTTGTGAACATTAAGCAAAACTATTCTGAATCTCTTCTCGAGATTTACATTAAAATAAAATGTGCCTTAACACAAGTTTAACCAAATATTTTTGGTTTAAATGTATTGTATTGTCTTATGGTATCTAACCAGCAAATCGAAGCTTTGATATAGCGGTGTGATTGTCAGACTGTCGTAGGTCTCAAGATCAAACGCAAGACATGCACCTCTGATTTTTTGGATTCAGGTGCGTATTGTATAATTATCATTTGTTTCGGTGAAGGAAAACATCGTGAGGATACTGGACCAGCATGCCTGAGAGATGTTTCTCGATGGCATGTAAACTAAAGTCAGAGGCCCAAAGATGGCATGAAGACTCCAAGTTAGGCCCTAACCACACAATAAAGAAAAAGCTGGTTGTCTGTAAAGTCGGTTTACTGACGATAGTTGAACGTGACAACGTCTTAAGAAAATACTGATGGAATGGCAGCATTTTTTACTTGATACTCGATCAAAACATGTAAATGTACAATAGTATAGCAGCTGTCCACGCAAACGCATCGCTCACTCAAGTAGGAGAGAGACGGATGTCGAACGCTGCCGAACGCAAAGGCCGATTGTGCTTCTTTGTCACTCGTTCCGCGCTCTCGCTTGCACTTCAAGCCTTACATGGAACGCCTCAGAGCGATCAGCGAGGTAACGCCGCATGAGGTAACGCCGCATGAGGTAACGCCGCCTGAGGTAACTCCGCATGAGTCATGTTTTTTCGTGCGTGCAGCCGGCTCTATCGAATTATAAGACGTTGTCACGTCAAAAGATCACCAAACAGAGTCATCATCTTCATCATCTGCCCTTGTCTTATGACTTGGAGTCGGTACAACAAGTTTGTTTTTCTTTTTTCTCTTGGCAACCGTAATTCATTTCTTTAATCATCGTTGTATATTCATTCATATCATTCCTTACAATAATTTCAACCATTTCTTCCATAAGTTGTTTTATCTAGTCACACGATGAAATTGCGAGAAAAACTCTGTACTTTATTTATTTAGTTACAACTTCTTGTTAGGTAATACTTTTCATTTGTTAGGAAATTGAACATAATTGAGTTATGCCTCGTTTACTTTGAAATGTCTGAGTAACTCAATACTAGGTATTCAGGACCTTCAGGGAATGCTATTAATGCTAATAATGATGAAGTCTTGTACTATATTATAATAAGAGACTTCTCTCTTATTTTCTTAGAAACTTTGTTTTTCTAAGAATTCTTGTGAAGAGTAAAGCATTTTTGATGTATTCTTTTCGTTTGGAAAATTTCCTAAAATCACCTCATCATAACATAGAAAGAACTTGCAGTGGTTTATATCGACGACCAGAATAGCGCAGCGGTAGTGAGGCTGCCTTACATTCTTAGGGTCCCTGGTTCGAATCCCCGTAGGAGCAAATGTTTGTGTGATGAGCATGGACATTTGTTTCCGAGTCATGGATGTTTATATGTATAATAAGTATATGTATTTACAAACAAAAAGTGTACATGTAGTATATCAACTGTCTGGTGACCACGACACAAGCGTTGCTTAGTGTGACACTAGATGATGCTGTGTGAAATGTCCAGCAATATTTATTTATTTAATATTCATTTCCTACCTGCAGAAGCTAAAACTCATTTGAATACCCTGAATTCTGAAAAATCATCATCATCTTTTTGCCCAAGTGCCATTCTATTTTGGTGTTGACGCAACACGTTTTCCTCTCCTGTCTCCCCTGTTCTTCCTTCTCTTTCATGTTATTCTTCACACAATCCATCCATCTTTTCTTCGCTCCCTCTCCATCCATTATACAATCATCATCATCATCATTTCAGCCGACAGACGTCTACTGCTGGAAACAGACCTCCCTTAAATCCTCAACATTGTACTGGCCATGCTGCTGCAGGATGATTGGACTGTCCCTTTATCCGGCATTGGACCAGCAGACATGTTGCTGTACCAGTGTCGGATAGAAGATATTAATCATGTATTTAATTTGCTTTGTTTCATTTTGTTTCATTTATTTTGATTTTGACTTAGATTTTGGATTGAATTTGTTTTGATTTAATTTATTTATTTATATCTACTTCATGTACAATAGTGGTACATAGGCGAAAGCAATAATGCCACAAGGCATTCTCAGATTAAAATAAAGAAGACAGTATTGTGTGTGATAGAGTACAATAAAAATAAAAATACCATTTATAAGCATAAAAATTAAAACACATAAATAGGTATACATACTAATACATATATAGGCATATAAAATAAACTAATACATATTAACAAAAAAAACATACAAATAGACCGAAAAACGACAAACCTTACAATAATTAATATGACTTAAATAATAAACAATATAATAGGTAATAATAAATAAATAATAATAATATAATTATTTTTTATTATTGAGTTAGATTCTGGATTTTACATGATTTAATTGGTTTAATATGTTTTTGATTTCATTTATTTCTAATTGATTAAGTTTTTTTTTTTTTTTTATTGTGATGTTTAAAGCTTATGTGTAAAGCTTTATTTGATGTTTATTATTATTTGGCTATGGGTGTTATTTACCTGAGAATAAATGAATTTATTTTTCAAATGTTACCACATTGACCGGTCGCATCGAACGGATCACCGGAACCTTCTCCATGTCATCGGCCAGTAGTTATCACTACATTTTATAAAACAAAGTCCTCTGCCACGTCTGTCTGTCTGTTCGCGATAACGTTAAAAACTACTAAACAGATTTTCATGCAGTTTTCACAAATAGATAGAGTGATTTATGAGAAAGGTTAAAGAATATAGTTTGGCAAAGTTTTGTGTTTTATTGAAATATGGTGGTAATTGTTGGAAATGTCGGAAAAAAACAATCCACCTTGGTCTACACTGCCATATATAATAGGAGATGAGATAAGTACATGAAAGAGATGGCTATGGATAGTTTTTACAATTTTGTACAGTGTGGCACTGATCATAAAGTATAATTCTCAATGGCATCAGAAAGTATAACACTACGCGTGGGGTGCTTGTTAAAAATGAAATTGAAAAATACAATCTAAAATTAAATTACCATCTCATATTTTACCTCACAACAGATTAAACACTCGTTATTAAAATGTAATACATGCCAGTTACAACTCAGCAATAAATTCTGGGTGAAAAACTACGCGAACCAATTATCTTATGCTCTGTTTAACAAAGATATTTGGACTTGGCCACTAGAATGATAAAATTTAATATCACGGCCGATGGGAGCACATTGCGGGTGTAATTTTTTCTAGAGAATTCTATCCCTAATAACCTTTATTGGTATTTTATTATTACAGTTTTATTTTTTCTCTCTACTTTTTCTTTTTTGCCAAGAATTCGAATATGATTGTCGTTTTATTAGATTTGGGGTGTGTTTTTTTTTAATACGTTCTGATGTTTTTTTATGGTTTTCTTGTAAGGGTCGCTGGGGGAAATTATTTAATTGAATATTTCCTGCTTTTTGGTAAATGAATTTCCTCGAATGTATCAATTTGTGGGTAATTTATTTTAATATGAGCAGAGTAAAATAATCGTCAATACTCGGTCCTTGATGACGTGAGTTTAAGCTTTTAATTAACGTAACGTTTATATCAGAAGCCTAATATTTAACAATTTAACACTTCGATCGTCGGCACAATCATACTGCCTCGTTGGTCCAATGGTCGCAAGCGTGGCCGCTGAGCATGAAATCTTAGGTTCGATTCACAGGTCAGGCAAATTGATATTGGGACTTTCCATTTAAAATTTCGTTGATGAAAATAGACTCGCCACCTATTGCGTGGAAGTTCAAAACTATCGAAATAGAAATGCGGGTGTACTTTAGATGCACCTCTGCTTAAGCCTTTGGAGATAACAGGCATGATCTTTACGTAATGTCATTTGTATAAATCTGGAATGAATAAATAGTTACAAAAGGCAAACATGTTATATTGCTATTTTCCCAGAAACCTGCAAAATTAGTATCAACAATTCCGAAAACCAATGACATAAAATATGCTCCCGTATTTTAAACAAAATTTTCACCGGACTTAACCCTAAAAAACCCTCCATCACTCAACACACACTTAACCTCCTCCAGGTCGCATATACCCTTAGATTTATCACCACATTATAACCGGTAATCACTGGTTATCGATCACAGCTGTCAGTGTCAGGCCACAGTCAATCAATCAAGCTTTTTGTCAACCTCCCTCTATTGTTTAGCTGTTTATCTTACACTGTGACGCGACGTAATCTTTGACTCGTCATGTGAGGTTCGATGTTCGGGGAACGATTAGCCTTGATGCTTTTTTGTTTGTGGTACTGTTTGTCTTTGGTATTTTGGAGACGCCTTTTCTTTATTTAAATGTTGTTAGATTGAATTGGCGATCTTTAAGGTCGTTTTAATGTATGTGATTATTGATTCGGGAGATTTCAGAAACTTAATTGAAAACCATTAACAAAATCAAATCAAAGCATTTATTTCAAGTAGGCCAATAACAGGCACTTTTGATTTGTCGAAACAAAGATGAAAATTAAATGTAGCTACAGTCCCAGTCACAAGACATAAAAACTGTGAAAGTACTGTAGTTGCCCATTCCCTAACGTAGGTCTCTATGGAGAAGAACGGGCAAGAACCTCCATGGACACACTTTTAAATGAAATTATTGTTACAAAATCTTGGTTACATGTCATGATTCATGTTGAGATGGTAAATTATGTGAGAACAATGTAGCAAGATGTGCACGTTAAGTGTCCATAGTAAAAACAAAATAATTCTTTCAAATAAGCCATGGCAACTAAGAGCTGAAAATCATTACTGTTTAAAGTATTATTTCTAGGTAATATTCAGGAAAACTCTTTCACCTGCATGCGCAAAAATTAACATCGCGCATTATATTTTATATTACGGTACAAAATTTTAGGAATACTAAAAATTAAAACGGATTTATCAAATTCTTTCTTTTGTTTTTCGAAGCTCGTACGTGAACAGGCGGTAAGGTGATTTCAGGTATATTTAGGTTCATGTTTACCGAAAAGATGACGCTCTGATTATCTAAAAACAGCTGTTTAAAACACATTTTTGTATGGGAACATGTCACAGTGACAGCTGTTTTTAGATAATCAGACTGTTATCTTTTCGGTGAACATGGACCTTATACTATCACTGTTTGTCTCTACATTACTTAAAGATTAACTGGTAGAAAATGCCTAAGACCCTGAGGCATACAGTCCGCCTCTGTACTTTGTGCTTGATGTGTTAAATAAATAAGGTAAAGCAACATTTTAACACTAATTATCCTTGATACTCGTAGCAACCGAAACCTGTAAGGTTCATGTTCCCCAAAAAGATGACGCTCTGATTATCTAAAAACAGCTGTTTAAAACACATTTTTGTATGGGAACATGTCACAGTGACAGCTGTTCTTAGATAATCAGACTGTTATCTTTTCGGTGAACATGGACCTAAATCCATTTCAAACAATACCTCAAAATTAACCACCAACCAGTAATAACCCTTCTAAAGCTCACTCAAACCCACAAGCGCAACCAAACCCATTATATTTCTAAAACACAATTACACACTTGAAGACCAGGAGTCCATAACTTTGGCGGGGTTGCAAGCACCGGAGCAGTTGTAAAAGCGTCGTAAAGAGTGCTCAGTGTTCACCTGTTCTCCATAACGTAACACCAGAGTTAATGAACCATTAATTCGCTAGAAGAGTTAGTGCACTTACAAGGAACAATTGCAGATAAAGCTGGGAGAAGTGTTTTTCGGGCCGTTTGGTTCAAGGGAGGTGGGAAATTGGATGGGGGTAATTTGATAAATTTTTGGGAAATTGGATAAAGTTGGTTTTGTTAATTTTGCTGACTTGTCAAACAAGCGTTGTGTTACTGAATAAGTTACTTGTATTTAAAAAAATATATCTATGGGCCGTAAAACAAAAAGTACACAGGCCCCGCCCGTCAGTTACGAGATGTCCGCCGCGCTCTCCTTAGAGGCGCTACGCCATAGGGGATCGGCTACGAGTGCTACGAAGCGTACGTGACGTTCACGCGAGTTTCATGATTTTTGTTCATTGAGGGGCCGGCGGAGCAAGCGTTTTTAATACATACGTAATACCAAAATAGTACGAAAATCGAACACATTGTTAAGGTTGGTGTATATGTCACCGTAAAATTGTCAAAAACGTTATATTACGATATAACGTGTTTTTTCTCGCGATATTGTAATGTCTCGAATTATTGTCAACTGAACATACGGAAGTATCTCTGCCCCCATAATAGGGACTTGGGGCACCCCCCCGTTAGGTTAGTTAGGTTCCTTTAAACCCTGCACTCGGAAATAGGGGCTCCGTCTACTACGCTTTTTAGGGGGAATATAAAGTGTTTTAAGGTTATGTTATATTAATCGGTATTTCTCAGGAATGGTGCATTATCTTTTCATGAGAGTTGTGCCACTGGTCAAGGGGGACCCCTCCTTCCCTCCACACCGCGTAAGTTGACTACCATCGCATGAATTTCACGAAAAATAATGCGTTTTGTTGTAAGCAGTATGTTCATTTGACAATAATTCGAGACTTTACAATATCGCTAGAGATATTACAATATAACGTATTTGACAATTTTACGGTGACATATAGATATATGTTGATTGGACTACAGAATATCTATGTTCCAAAATAAATCTTTTAAAAGGACAATGATATAAAAATTACATCGGTAATTCCAAACATCCAAATTGAAAACCAAAACCTTTTCACATGTATAGATACTACTTTTAAAACATTCATGATAGCTGTCCTTTTTAATGGTTGTATCAATACAACAATAAAAACAATTGTTGTAATTATAGCCAATTATAAAACGAATCCACATTCATATTATGTATTTGATTTTGGTTCAGTAATTTACAATCTACGTATTCTACGACGCTTCTACTGAGAAATTTCTAATAAAAAAAACTTCTCTATTGCCATCAACCTACGCAAATCCAGACTACGTGGCTTATTAGTGGGAAATTCCTAATAAAAAAAACTTCTGTATTGGCATCAAACAACGCAAATCCAGACAACGCGGCTTATTAGTGGGAAATTCCTAATAAAAAAACGCTTCTCTATTGCCATCAACCTACGCAAATCCAGACTATGTGGCTTATTAGTGGTAAATTCCTAATAAAATAAACTTCTCTATTGCCATCAAAATACGGGTGTCGTGTACACCAGATAGTTGATATACTACATATACTTTTTTGTTTGTAAATACATACATATTATACATATAGACATCCATGAGTTTAAAACAAATGTCCATGCTAATCACACAAACATTTGTTCCTACCGGTATTCGAACCCAGGACCCTAAGAACGTAAGGCAGCCTCACTCCCACTACGCCATTCGGGTCGTCAACATTGAAAAATCTTTACAGGAAAAATAATGAAAACCTCCCATTTTTATTCTCTTTTAAATATTCACCACCTAACTATAATAAAACGAAATGAAAATTCATAATGAAATAACTTTTCCGCGATGTAGTAAAAGTTTAGAACAATTTTATTTATTAGAAAAGTTTTAACAATATGCTCAAACTTTACTACTGTAGTTTTAACTATTCGCTAACTTTACTCGATTGAACTTTGATTTACGTGAGATCTGTCACCTTTGGGAACTTTTGAAGTATATTTTTGTCAAATGTATTTTCGTTCTTGAACGTAAAAAAGTAAATATTGGATGGTTGTGTTTATGATGTACTGGTATTTTTCCACGACTTAGTTCACAATATGTGCGGAAATTGCACCACGGGAACGATTCATTTACAGCCTATATAGGGTGGAATTTTTCAATGCGACCTGAAGGGGAATGGTTCTTATCAAACGCAAATGCTTCACTTGTTGTAGAAAATACCAAAATCGCAACACGTTTTCACATAAAATCTGAAGAGTTCCCTCAATTTCGCCAAGATTCCATCATCAGATCACGACTTGGTGGCTATGGGACCATTTGGAAAGAATACCCTTTCCAACAAAAAAAGAATTTTCCAAATCGGTTGGCAAGCGACGGAGTTATGCCCGAACAAAAATAAAAAAAATAAAAATAGAAACATCCGAATTGAGAACCTCCTCCTTTTTTAGAAGTCGGTTAATAAAATAAAAACCACCAAAATCGGCTCACCTAGTCGAAAGTGCTGAGGTAACAAACACAAAAAAAATACACTCGAATTGAGAACCTCCTCTTTTTGGAATTCGATTGAAAAATCAACTCAATTCTCTACCTATCTGGAAGAAGATAAAAATGAGAAAGATAGTTTGGATAACATTAACGATTGAATTAATCGACTACAGAATTACAACAAAAACTAAACACTGTTTTAGGCTTTCACGGTTTAAAACTAAACTTATATTGTCACTTACGGGATATCTTCCATGATTATAAAAAAATAAATAATGAATAATCACGGAAGATATCCCAACCGAAGTGACAATATAAGTTTAAGAAAAACTAACTTAAAGTATGTTAATGCACTTTAAATACATGTTTAAAATATAGTGCATTTAATAACAATTACATTAATAAAGAAAATGTAAAGTTATAAAAGAAAACCCTAAATGACGATTGTATCGTTTAAAATAAGTCATATTTTAAATTAAAAAACAGCATTAGTACTATATTATCTGTGACAGCATTGACAGCGGACCGATATTGACACTTGCCGATTCTTCAGTTATCTTCACAGAGCATCTATATCAAAGAGATTAAAATATACCTACCTACTAGTATAATTTAATGTCTTTGATCTATATAATTCTCATCGTTTAGTGGTTTCCGTAACGTTTTGAGTGTTTTCCCGATTATTTTATAATTTCAACGACCACTGCTTTGTTTATTACAGGTTCCAACCATACCTACCTTGTTCGACACTTGCGTACCCACCGAAGATCGCTCACGCGTTTGACATTTTTGGATTTTGCCATCGGCTTGGATTGGATATTGTAAAAAATATATATTGATGTGTGAGTCATTGTGGGATTACAATACCCTAGGCCAACGACCCTTGGACGCTAAACAGTTTCGTCAGTTATTCGGCAGTGGGTTGCACCTAATGCTGGAAACACAGTTACGTGGCGTGGCGTGGCGCGCCAGATGCATATGGGTTTCATACATTTAGTATGGTTATAGACATATTTGTAGGTCGTGTCGTGCCGTGGCGCGTTCTCAGCGAGTGACTGATAAGCTTGAATCTATGAACTGATACCATTTTCATCTCCTTACATCTATCTCATGTCATTCTTTTTTAGTATGGAAGAAGAAGACATGCTGCACCGACCCCAAATAAATTGGGATCAAGAGAATGATGATAACGATGACATCCAGGCCCAAGAATGTATGTAATCGTTTCAGTCTCCTTTTACCTCTTTTAAATATTAGTGTAATGTATGTTACTTACCTTTTCTTTGATTTAATATCATTTGAGATACCATCCATGGATTTGAATTTAAACAAAGACATTCTTCGGAAGATTTTATTTCTACTTCTTCTTCCTACCTACTACTGAAACATTTGGAAGAGGCAATGTGTAAATTTTACCATTCAAAAGTCCTCATTCTCCATCTTGTTATTTTTAAGAAATTATTTAAGCTTGTCACCTGCACCTTTTTAATTTCTTAAATAATTGATATTTAATCAAAATCCAAAATGTAAAATGCCGTCTTTAAAATCAATTCAGTTCCAACTAAAACACCCAACACAAAGAAACACAGTGTCAACATTTACTTGTTTTTCGAAGCGAACTATTTGCACGGTTCAACACGGTGCACCATCTGGAAAACGGTGAATTATAAAAAGCTGTTTGCGAACCTTGGTCCGTTAGACCGCATTGCGGTGGGCGCCGGGACGTGGTAATTACCGGTACCGACTAATTCATTACGTGAACGGGTTCCGTGCACCGATTGATGGGATTAACACAATGCAACTGATAGTTTGAGACGAAATTTCAAGCAAGAATTAACTAGTGAATGATGATGGAATTAGTTCGAGATGTGATTGGTTCCGGTCAAATTGCAATTAAAAATAAGTGTAAGTATGTGTTTAACCCCCGACGCAAAAACGACGGGGTGTTATAAGTTTGACGTGTCTGTGTGTGCATCGAAGCTCCCAAACGGATGAACCGATTTTGATTTAGATTTTTTGTATGAAAGGTGAATTATGCGGGAGTGCTCTTAGCTATGTTGGATGAAAATCGGTCCAAGATGACCGCCGCCACAAAATGGCGGATTACATATTTTTCCACAACTCCGTCAATACGGGTATCAAATGAAAGGGCCCAATTAGTGGAATAGTATATTATATATATGTCTCCGTAAAATTTTCAAATACGTTATATTGTAATATCTCTAGCGATATTGTAAACTCTCGAATTATTGTCAAATGAACATACTGCTTACAACAAAACGCATTATTTTTCGTGAAATGCATGCAATGGTAGTCAACTTACGCGGTTTGTAGGGAAGGAGGGGTCCCCTTGCCCAGTGGTACAACTCTCATGGAAATATAATGCACCATTCCTGAGAATACCGATTAATATAACATAACCTTAAAACACTTTATATTCCCCCTAAAAAGCGTAGTCGACGGAGCCCCGCTTCGCGGAGCCTCTATTTCCGAGTGCAGGGTTTAAAGGAACCTAACTAACCTAACGGTGCCCCAAGTCCCGATTATGGGGGCAGAGATACTTGCATATGTTCAGTTGACAATAATTCGAGACATTACAATATCGCGAGAAAAAACACGTTATATTGTAATATAACGTGTTTGACAATTTTACGGTGACATATATAATAAATATCAAATCCAAGATGGCCGCCACCACAAAATGGCGAATAACATTTTTTTACAACTCCTTCAATATGGGTATCAAATGTAAGGGCTGGAGTAGAACAATGTACACTAGGTATACTAAAAGGGAATAAGGAATACCAATGAAATGAGATGAAAAAAGTGAAGTGGTACCAGTCATCATCATTTAACTTTTAGTACATTATTTATTACATTATTATGTATCGGGGGTTTTTAAAGTTTTAAGGTAATTTTACTTGTTAATAAAGACGGTCGTTGGTCTAGTGGTCACGAGCGGCACTGCTGAGCATGAGGTCTTGGAATCAAATCCCAAGTTGGGCAAAACTTTGCCCAATTTGGGAACTTTGCTGACCTGCAAATCAAACCTAGTATACCTCACTCTCAGCAGTTGAAACCATAAAACCAGCGGGACATTAAAGGTATGATACAGTCAAAGTCTACGTGACCCTCAGCCTCGTTTGAAGACTTATTAGAAGACTTCATCATCATCATCATCAGCCTATTAATGTTCCCACTGCTGGGACACAGGCCTCCTCTCTATGAGAGGGAATGGGCTATCCACCACGCGGGCCAGTTCGGATTGGTGGATGTCACATGAGTTCGATTTTTTAGGTTCTAGGACATGCCGGTTTCCTCACGATGTTTTCCTCCACCGTTTTGAGAGCAGTCGTGAAAAAATTACACAATGTAATGCGCCTGTCTGGTTGAACCCACGACTTACTGTTCGTAAGTCGGGGCCACCACCACTGGGCCACCGCTGCTCTCTTTAGAAGACTTATCAAGTTGTAATCATATAACTAAGTATGTCACAGCAACTGCACTCTCCTAGTTCCGCTCACTTTGTTACAAGTTCCTCTGTTTGAGTTTCTGATAGCTTAAATATTAACATTGTTCCTTTACTGGTTTTAGACTGTTTATTTTGTATTTTAGCTTATGTTCGCCGAAGTTTCATTTTGTACTAGCGACGTTATAAACAGTACCTTATTACCTATCTACAAAAACAAGATATAACCAACTAGCACTTTCCCCGCGACTTCGTCTGCAAAAATTGTGATAAATTGGCTAATTTGCATGATGTCAATATTATATTATATACTTAGATAAAAATGTAGCTTTCTAATGTGGTTTTTTGTTTTACGGCGGTTGAGTAGTTCTTGAGTTAAATCGTAACAATAAAAAAAATAAAACTTTCTGCTTTATAATATTGGTGTAGATATAGATCAATATTATCTATACTATAATATTATAAAGCAGAAGAGTTTGTTTGTTTGGTTGAACGCGCTAATCTCAGGAATCACCGACTCGAATTGAAAAATTATTTTTGCGTTGAATAGTCCATTTATCGAGGAAGGCTGTAGGTTATATAACATCACGCTATGACCAATAGGAGCGGAGCAGTAATAATAAATGTTGCAAGCTGGAAATTCACGCGAACGAAGTCGCGGGCAGAAGCTAGTATTCTATAAAATGTAGATGGACCAACGTAGTAGATCTAGATAATTTTTACATTAGTCCGAAAATCATGAACATTAATTTTGCCGTTACAGAGTCGTTGGTGGTGGGTAGAAACCCAACCATTTTTATTAAACGGTTTTATTTAGCTCACCCCGTTTGTTTTTTTATTTATTCTTGGGTCAAATTTAGTAATTCAAATTTCACCCTCTTTCTGTCAACCGATTAATCTGAAATTTTGTATACACTTTGGATTTTGGTGACAATACAATTATGTTTATTCATTATCATTATAAATTCAAGATGGCCGCCGCTACAAAATGGCGGATAATTTATGTTTTATTAATCCCATCAATATGGGTATCAAATGAAAGGGCTCAACAAGCAGAATACAATATAGTATAAAAAAATTAAATTCAAGATGGCGGCCGCTACAAAATGGCGGATAACGTAGGTTTTATCAATCCCATCCATAGAAATATCAATATGGGTATCAAATGAAAGGGCTCAACAAGCAGAATACAATATACTATAAAAAATTGAAATCCATGACTCGGAAACAAATGTCCATGCTCATCACACAAACAGTTGCTCCTACCGGGATTCGAACCCCTAATCTCGCGCAAAAGCTGCAAGTGCTGACTTCCCACTAATTTATTTAAAAAACTCAACATTAATAAAAAATTCAACTGTGAGGATTATACTCCAACCAGCTGAGCACTTAAAAAAGTATAATGTACCGCGTTAAACTGAAAGTAAAATGTGAGACTGAAATGTAGCCACTACAAATTTAATTAATTATATGAATTTGTTTTTTTTTTATTTAAATAATTATAATAAACGCAAAGCAAAACAAAAAAAAAACAAAGTAAAATAATTACTTAAAAACTCATTGAAACAATGATATGTACGTTTATTGTGTTTAATTTCGCTTAGACAATTTTTTTATCTAGAAACTTTAATAAAAATAGGTAAAAAAACTTTTTAAGTTAAACGGTTTTATGTTAAACATACATTGCAATGTTTAAGATAAATGTACTAAAAAACAAAAAATAATAAAATAGATACAGTCGTGGGAATTATAAACATATGCATAGACTAGACTAAAATAAAACTGTGGGGCACGTCAATTGTCTACAATCGTTGATTAAAATGTTTGTTTTGTAATGTTACACTATAATTAGGCAGTTGGTCAACCGACAACGATGGACGTGTGATAAGAAGGGCTAGAATGTGGAAACAAGGTAGCAAGCTCGATTATAAGCGAGTTTTAGGGTTTCATAGTGGTGAGCGAGTAGTACTTTTATCATATGTTTTGTCGATTAAAGACAAACTACGAGCAGTGAAACGATTCCTCGCCAGCCAGCAGTGTGAATGTCCAACGATAAACTAGTTGAAACATCTCTTTTATTTACATGGAGTGTATAACTATTGGAATTTCCATGAGCAAGAAAATAGTAAGTAATTTCCTCACCGTCTGCGGGCCAACTGCCTAACGACGAATTAAACGATTCTTCTATCGCACATTGAGTCGATAATTTGTAGACAATTGACGTACCCCACGGTTTTATTTTAGTCTAGTCTATGCATATGTTTATAATTCCCACGACTGTATCTATTTTATTATTTTTTGTTTTTTAGTACATTTATCTTAAACATTGCAATGTATGTTTAACATAAAACCGTTTAACTTAAAAAGTTTTTTTAACTATTTTTATTAAAGTTTCTAGATAAAAAAATTGTCTAAGCGAAATTAAACACAATAAACGTACATATCATTGTTTCAATGAGTTTTTAAGTAATTATTTTACTTTGTTTTTTTTTTGTTTTGCTTTGCGTTTATTATAATTATTTAAATAAAAAAAAAAACAAATTCATATAATTAATTAAATTTGTAGTGGCTACATTTCAGTCTCACATTTTACTTTCAGTTTAACGCGGTACATTATACTTTTTTAAGTGCTCAGCTGGTTGGAGTATAATCCTCACAGTTGAATTTTTTATTAATGTTGAGTTTTTTAAATAAATTAGTGGGAAGTCAGCACTTGCAGCTTTTGCGCGAGATTAGGGGTTCGAATCCCGGTAGGAGCAACTGTTTGTGTGATGAGCATGGACATTTGTTTCCGAGTCATGGATGTTTATATATATAATATATAATATGTATATATTTACAAACAAAAAAGTATATATTATGTAGTATATCAACTATCTGGTGTCCACGACACAAGCCTTGCTTAGTGTGGCACTAGATGGCGCTGTGTGAATGTCCAGAGATATTTATTTATTTTATTTCCTTCACCGTTTTTGGAGCAGTTACCTGAATTAATAGGGATGATGACTAACATTAAAGAAATATGTTTTTGTTTAGTCAGTCAGTTAGATTATCGAAAAATATTGTATACTTGCTTTTTGTACAATCGAAATAATTAAAAACGACGAAGATAAAACTCGTCAAAGATTATAAAGGGGGCTTTTGACGTCACTTTTCGGTTAAAAATGTACTCAAATGTGACGTCACACGAGTGTTTAACGCACTGTATCGTCTTCGGGTCTTATTTATGTGAAAAAAGAAAACATAAAGGGTGTAAATCACTTCTTAACGAATACGAAAGGCAATTGTTCTTCTCGTCATTTTGATATTTTTTTTGTTCTACACTTTACCTGGGAACCTTCTAGTTATACCTCCGGTATTGGGGGTCAAAGTTGCAACATTTATACAAGTTTTTTTTTAAATACCCCCATACTATTTAATCCCTCCATCCGCACAATGTTTTGAGTGCGTTACATTGAGTTATACCACAAAACATTATTTATAACCTCAAAAAAAAAGTTGTTTCCCAGCAATAATTTTTGCGTAAAGTTACTTAGTTTGATGTACAGAATGCTTGGTTAACGGCTTTGTTATGAGGTGAAATACACCCTGTATGTGTCCTATACTTTTCTATCTATCTGACGGATTAGTAAGTTTTTTTGTGTCATCTACCGGAATTGTATTGTACAACTCCACGTCAAAGCGCGCATTTCTTGTAAGAGGGCGAGGATTCGAATCCCACTTCTGACACCATATTGTGTTTGTAAGTTTGATGAATTAAAGATACCGTTGGGAATACTTGGTTTATTCACAGGTTACATAGTAGACGACATCACAGACGGGGGCCACAGTAAGACCGCCATTAGTCAAGTGAAGACAATCATAGACAAGACATAGACAATGATAGTGATGTGTAGACTAATTGCATACTAAATAGTGATGTTACAACAGTATCTACCAGTATTAACGTTTCAAAGATCCAAGCTCAGTCTTCCCAGGTAACATCCAAATATCGTAATAACAAAGAATTCCTGGACAGCTGCAAATCCAAGGGAAATGCTAGTTCAGACACACCCATCATGAGACTTAACGCCCAACGCGGCGTGATCCCTGATTTCCCCCGGGGCAGCGGTACTGCGCCGGTTACAGATGTACTAGGATTTGGATATGCTAGTTTTACATACACACCTGTTTTGTGTTTCTTTTATTATTTTCTCAGCGATTGTTTTTTGAACTGAAAACTTCTTTAGGCGCACTGTTCGCAGTTTTTGGATAAACAAAAATCACGTAACGTTTCGTAGCACTCGTAGCCGATCCGCTACGGCGTAACACCACTTAGGCGTGCGCGGGACACAATCCTTAGCACATTTAGATTAGTTAGTTTTTAATTCAGGATCTCCTAGTTTGGGAGTCAGGGTTACTCTATCTTCATGACCTTTTTACTTCACTAAAATTCATGCGTTTTATTTTGTAAACAATGTTGAAGGTTTTTATATAAATAAAGATTTTTTATTTATTTAATTGTATTGGCAGTCCCCATACACTGCCTCGCACGTTTTTTTTTTGCTGATTTTTGTCATCTATGTACCGTCTAGTTAACCATGTGTATTTTTTTGGTAAAGGTGCAATCTAAGTGAATTTCAAAAATGGTATCCTTAATTCAATATTCTATCAAAATGTATTTTACCGCTCATGATTAGCTATGTTAATATTGTAAATTATAGTGACGAAAGAACGAACCCTTCCATAAATACTTAACCACACAACTAACCGCGTGACGATGAGCTGTGCGCACAAGCAACATGCGTGTTGAAACAGTGACTACGTAAAAACAAATGAAAGACATTGCGAAAAGTGACACGACAGTATTCACGCAAAAATGAAAGAAATTGCGAATAGTGACACGACAGTATTCACGCAAAAATGAAACAAAAGACTGAAATTGCGAAAAGCGACACGACAGTATTCAAGCAAAAAAAAGAAATGAAAGAAATTGCGAAAAGTGACACGACAGTATTCACGCAAAAAAAGAAATGAAAGAAATTGCGAAAAGTGACACGACAGTATTCACGCAAAAAAAAAGAAATGAAAGAAATCGCGAAAAGCGACACGACAGTATTCACGCAAAAAAAAACAAATGACGAACGGATGTAAGTGCCACTTGTTGCAACTCACATCGAATGAGGTCATTACCGAGGTGTAAAGGTTACTTGGATTTCGTTCAGTCATAACATAACATAACATTACGCCTGTAATCCCGAAAGGTGAGGCAGAAGTGTACCTTACAGTATACCCTAATTTAGCCAATTATGTTTAAGTTTCATGTAATAGGGGAGGCGCCTATTACCATCAACCGGGCACAATTAGCTATTACTGAGAAATATCTTATGGAAAAACCCAATAAGAATTCGCCCGACCCGGGATATTGTACCCAGGACCTAATTGCTCAGCATCTGCACTAAAATTGAGGCCACTAGACCAACAAAGCAGTTTTTTCAAACATAAAGAGGAAAGATTTGTTTTTTTGTTTGTTCGTGTGTTTGTTTGTTACGACTTAACTCTAAAACTGCTTGACCGATTTTAAAAATTCTTTCATAACTAGAAAGCCACGTCGTTACCAAATAGCATAGGCTAAATTTTATTCACGTGCTATCACGGAAACGGGAAGTACGCGGGTGAAACCGCGCGACGTACGTTAGTGTCCTATAATTGTCTCGTCTTCATTTTCCAAGATCCTTGGGATCATGAAATATTTAATTCCGTCGCGCATGACGAGCCTCTCCTTATTGCGTTTGCACTTGACAAATTATATTATTAGAAGGCCAAGGTATTTTGATTTTTTCGGTTCACCTGACGACGTTTAATCAGTTTTCCTTCATTCTTTAATTGAATGTCATGGCTTGATGGAAGGCAAATTATGGATCCCCTGAAGAAGCAATACCAAGAAACAATTTGTCTTTTTGCGCGAGCAAAAATGGTTTTACAATATTTACTTCTTTATTTTGCATTGTTTCTCTTTTATCGTCATTTGTGTATCTACTAAACAAGAGAAAACAAAATAAAAATATTTGCTTGCCAATTTAGAGTGACCTTGAACTATTTCATGTTTATCATCGCTTAGGTTCCAAGTATTAAAATACAATGTTACTTCATTGGCAATTTCGCTCACTGTTCTTACTGAATGCCTGAATATTTCGAGAATTTATAGCTTTTTTTAGTCTTGGTACAATCAATGGCTGGTCTGCGTTGCTCCGCCTCTTGTCAGTTGTGTATTAAGGTATTGGCACTGCCAGGATCTGTTGTGTCAAATATAAGGATAGGTACTCTGGAGATTGTGTCTGCATATCCAACGAGATTTTCTTTGAATATTGCACCAATATTCCGAGTGTATTGTAATTTAGTCCTACAGTCAAATGAAATGAAATATGCACTTCTTATTTTTCTAATAAAATATGCACTGTTGTGCACTCGGTGAATCCCCAGGATTTCGTATGCATTTGTGTATTCAGAATCTTCTTTGTTTTAAAATTCTGCATCCTCATTTCCTTCGCTGGTCACCACACATGTTTCTTGCCACTAAACCTACCGAAATCTTCATAATTCCATTACCTTTGCCTGCGGGATTTAATCACTAATAACGCAAAGGGGTATTTAAATTATGCATCTGGGTTAACCATTTTTAAAATTGAGTCCAAACGCAGGACATAGTTCTATCCTTTTCCCGCGAGTGATAGTTTAAAGAATTTTAAACATAGTTCTGTCTCGCTCGCCGTAATCGTATTTAAATTTGCATATTTAAAAAGATGCCAGGAAAGCTGCAATATCCTCTCATTTTGTATGCGTTTCCTATTTTAGATGGGGAAATATTTTTTGCTGCAAAGCGAGGGGGTGACGTTTGATCTCGGTGCAGACGAAAGAGGGGTTTTAACTTCGTTTTACACTGCGCTATATTTTACTGTACCGAGTTGTGATTGCGGAACACGACTGCTAGTTTAAAAAATAATAATTTATTTAATGCGGATTTATAACCGCTCCATTTACCCTTTAAATCTTTACAGTCTTTAAATTCATGATTTTCATAGGTACTTGCTTTTGAATTGGAGTTCTGTTGATATTAAAATAAAATAAAAATATATAGAAAATATACTCTCAATTGTATGAGTTTCATGCGCTATTCAAATGTTCCAATATGTAGCTGCAACAATAACTTCAATAAATAAAGAGTTTTCTAGAACAATGCAAAAAAGTATCTATTTTTTATCGGACTATCCAGTTTGGCTCAACTTTCAGCCAGTAAGCCCGGTATTGTTCAATGCATTACATGAATGAGTAAAATGTACATTCGGAGTTTGGTTGGACGTATTGAAATGTTTTGATTTAGCTCTCGAACATTCTTTTTGTTTATAGGATCTGCATAAAAGCGACAAACAAGTTCTGTGCTTATATTAGGATCTATCTATTTCTGAAAGACGGTAATATCATTTCTTTTTATATGACGGAAGGTTGCTTTTCCGAGAGTAGTTTAGCAAAACAGCATGGCTAAAGACGTCCTTGAGACATAGACTCAAGGAACAGACACCTTTAAAGAAAAAGGAGCGCGAAGTAAAATATTAAAATTTGAATGAAGGAAACATCAAAGTTTTCAACGTTGCATTTTCTTTTACGAACGAATCAGGACTATACAAGGTTTTTTTTAGTCTTACAGAGAATCCGAAAGCTCTTTTATCTACAGAAATTATGGAGCTCCGTTGAAATTATGGAATATTTGCTGGAGAAAGTAAAAAGGATGAAACGTCTTCGTGCGGTGAGTTTTTACTTAAATCTGTATTCTTGTTGGTAGCTATCAACTTTTTTCTGTGTACGGTATTTCTATGTTGATGTTTGATTACAATTTTCTTACCTAAAATTTTCATTTATTTTTAAAGGTTTCGCGGCGATTTGGACGCGTATCGTCCGAGGAAAAGAAAAACTACTTAATTCATTTGGGTTGTATCTTAGTCCAGTAGATACGGCATAATAGTTACAGTTTATCTCTTAGGTATATCGAAAGTAATCGAACTCTCATGCACCTTCAGGCATTTTCACAGGATTTTAATTAACTTGCCTTGTAACTTTATACTTAAGTAGGAATTGGTCAAATCTTACAACTGAATTTCAACCCATTAAGCTAAAAATTTTTCACACACATTTGTTTCTGTAAGCAATACATTTTTATGACAGGCATAGACCTTGTAGCCATTTTTTTTGGGATGGGAAATCATCAAATGACTTCTCCCACTCTGGGCGGAGCGGGAGGGAGTGTCAGACTCTTACTGACTAAAACCCATCCATGTTCCTTCTTCGCCCTTTATGTTCCGGCTACGCACGAGTAAATTCGTCAACAGTTGAAACATTTGGATTTATTTCTTAATTAAATTCGTCAACATTACCATCGAAATCATGTGACATGCACTAACACACACTGGATTGCGAGGTGGATTATAATACAACATAAAGTTACTCGTAATTTATTTGGCCTATAGATACTCGTATATCCTAACAGAATATTAAACATTATAATAAAATAAATAAAATCCGTTTATTTCAGGTTCCCCCATATTCAAAATTACACGTTACGAGACACAAGATAAAAACAATTCACAAATTAACATAAAAATGTTAAAATAATAATAAAAATAACATAATTATAAAATTAAATACAATGTCAACCAACCATAAATAAGTAAAATGTCCGGGAAATCAAATCAAATACATTATCATGTCAACTTCACTACGAAGACGCCTGTGCCCCAACAGTTGGAACCATTCATCATCATCATCTCAGCCGAAAGACGTCCACTGCTGGGCATAGGCCTTCCCCAAGTGTCGCCACATTGACCGGTCCCGTGCGACTGCCGCATCCAACGGATTGCCGCAACCTTCACCAGGTCATCGGTCCACCTAGTGGGAGATCTTCCAACGCATCGTCTTCCGGTTCACGGTCGCCACTCCAGAACTTTTCAGTACCGTCGGCTATCCGTTGTGCGAGCAATATGCCCACTGCTACTTTAGTTTGGCAACTCTTCGAGTTACGTCGGTGACCTTAGTTCTCTGTGGAATCATTAAACAGATATTGTGTTTGAAGTAATGCCCAAATACACAAATTCCCATTGATAAAATATTATTGAGCATGTACCTAAATCATCTGCCTAGCCTTTTCCCAACTCTGTTGGGGTCGACTTCCGGTCTAACCAGATGCAGCTTAATACTAGTATTTTATATAGAGCGACTGCTTATCTGACCTCTACAACTTAGTTAATACTGAGTAATAGGATATCACTTGGTAAGACTGTTTGTCAGACTTCTTGGGCCACTGACTACCTATAACGACTGTCAAAGATGGACAAATGACAGCTGGGACCAACAACTTAACGTGCTTTCCGAGGCATGGAGGAAACTATGTTAAGGTGGTCACCCATCCACAGACCAACCTAGGTAAGGTAAGGTATTTAGCCACGAGCTCCACATTTGCATGTACCCAAATGAAAATATTAAAATAAATATTTAATGTAGTGAGATATAGTAAAGCTCACTCACCACATAATCCGATGTGACTGGAAGCACTTACGAGTGCCATTACGCTTACGTACATGATGGAGTTTGAAACTATCAACTAGTGTATGTACAGTCAACTAACAAATTAGCAGTGCAAGTACGTAGGATTTGATAGGACTCGATTAGATAAATTTGACAGTTATTCTCGATAAAATGAGTTTTTATTGAGTCGAACACTCATTTTATCGAGAATAACTGTCAAATTTATCTAATGGAGTATCGAGTCCTCTCGAATCCTATGAACTTGGACAGTAGGCCAGCAATCTTCTGACTACTATTATAAATGCAAAACTTTGCGTCTATCGTTTTTTGTTTTTCCTTCACGCAGAAACTACTGATCGAATTTAAATGAAGTTGCAAACAGATTGTTTAGAATGATTTCGTATTTATAATAGTAGTAAGAAGGCCCGAGTGTAGACTACTGCATCGTCAGGTCAACGCCTTATATTAGATCCTTAGAAGAATAATGAAGATCACTGCTGGATTTAAAGCGTGATGACCTTAAAGCTAGATCACCTACATATTATACCCTACAATTTTGTCAATGGTGTTCTGACGTGTCCGCTTTTCGCTCGGAGTTTTTCGGTCAAAGTTGGATAATTACGCTTGTCACTTTAGTGCACATGAAAGAGCAGCTCAAGAAAGCTCTCCACAATCAGCATCGAATGCAGTCGCTGTTGCCGAAATCAGCTAGATGACATCATCATATCAGTAGTAAGAATATTCCTAACCCGCGTACCTAACTATTTTGTTCGATGTACCTCCCTACTTATGTATTATCACGTAAGTTATATCGGTACCGCTTTCCTCGGTTCCAAAGTTAGTGATAACATGATAGTTGAGAATAACACAGCCAGATGGCACTGTTTGAAGTTTCGAGTTGATTTTCATTATTTCAGTTGGGTATTGTGGTAAATCTATGAATGGCTGAAGTATATGACAAGTTGAGACTAATTTTGTAATTACACAGGTAAAGTTTGACTATATTATTGTTTCAGTTTGACAATTCAATCCGTACAAACGAGTATATTAGAGGAAGTCTTATGGGGCCGTGGAGCAAGCGTCGTTCACACAATCGTAATACCAAAATAATGTTTAAATTAAACATATTCTTAAGGTAATGTGTATTTATTTCGATTGGATTACAGAACATATAGGCCTTCAGAAGATATAGACGGGATCGCAGTGAGGAGAACTGGAGCCTGTACAAGTTGGCTAGAAACCGATGCAATCAGATGGTAAGGGCATCTAAACGCCGATACATTTGTGAAAATGTCCACAATTCTTCACCGGCTGAAATTTGGAAGTTTCTAAAATCGCTTGGCATATCTAAGTCCTCCTCTAGTATTTTACCTTCCAGTCTGTCCTTAAACGTTCTTAATAATCATTTCGCAGCGTCAGCCTCGCTTTCAGTTGGTGTCAGGAACCAAACTATTCATGACATTGCTTCCAAGCCGTTGTTACCTCCTGACTCTTTTTCTTTCTCTCCCGTGACTAACGTCGAGGTCTTAAAATTGTTTACGTCAATTAAGTCTAAGGCTGTGGGCTGTGATGGGATCAGCAGAGTAGTGTTATCTTTAATGATTGATAACTTAATTCCAATTGTTACTCACATTATCAATTTTTCTCTGTATACCGGTGTGTTTCCTGCTTTGTGGCGTAAGGCTTACATTATTCCTCTTCCAAAGATTCCCAGTCCCAGTTTGCCAAATCACTTCAGACCTATCTCCATTCTCCCTTTCCTCTCAAAGATCCTTGAAGCAGCGGCTCTGCGGCAAATAGCGTCCCACGTTCATAAGAATAGCCTGTTGTCCGAATTCCAATCTGGTTTTCGGCCTGGCCACAGCACAGCCTCAGCCTTGCTTAAGGTCACAGAAGATATTAGAGATGGCTTGGAGAATTCGAGGGTCACGGTATTGGTTTTAATAGATTTTTCCAACGCTTTTAATGCCGTTGACCACGACATTCTCCTCGCCATACTGTCTCAAATTGGAGTCTCTTCGTTGTCACGTGATTGGTTTTCTTCATATCTTCGTGGTCGCCAGCAGGCGGTGCGTGCCGATCAGGATTACTCCGACTGGTGCGACCTGGTTTCTGGCGTTCCACAAGGCGGTATACTCTCTCCTCTCTTATTTTCGTTATTTATAAATTCTATTACCACTATCCTCAAGTGCTCTTACCATCTGTATGCTGATGACCTGCAACTGTACGCTCAATCGGACATTGCCAACCTTGATCGTTGCATCTCGGCACTTAATGCTGATCTCCGAGCTATCGGAGAGTGGTTTGGCAGATTTGGGATTGCTATCAACGTCGGGAAATGCCAAGCCATTCTCATTGGTAGCTCGTACTACCTGAGAAATTTGGACTCTGGCCGGCTGGTACCGCTTATGTTCGACAACAGCATTATACCTCTTTCACCTCACGTAAAAGACTTGGGTCTGTACATTGACGGTACTCTCAGCTGGAATAAGCAGGTGACCCAGGTTAGCCAGAAAGTCACTTACTCGCTGCGGTCTCTCTATAGATTTAAACATTTTCTCCCATCTAGCACTAAAACCACTTTAGTCCAGGCGCTTGTGCTTCCCATTATCGACTATGCTGATGTTTGTTACTCTGATTTAACCCAAGAACTTCTTAGCAAATTGGATCGTCTTCTCAACAATTGCATTCGTTTCATTTTTGGCCTTCGTAAATATGATCATATCTCTTCTTACCGCTCTCAGCTGAAATGGCTGCCTATCAGACTCAGGAGATCCCTCAGATCTCTCTGCTTGCTTTTCACCACCATGAATGATCCATGCGCTCCTGAATATTTAAAAACTTATTTTAAGGTGTTGGGTAGTTCTCACAGTCGGAACCTTCGAGCTTCCAAAAACCTAATCCTTCAAATTCCCTCTCACCGTACTGGTTTTATGTCCTCTTCTTATGCTATCTCCACTATAAAACTCTGGAACGCGCTACCCCTTGGCATTAAAAAAGCCGAAAGCAAATTGGCTTTCAAAAGAGCAGTTCGGAAGTTTTATTTAAAGTCGGTCTGAGTTGTTTACCATATAGTCATTCATAGAGTCGTTGTAATTATATCAAAAGATTTCTCGTATTTCGGACTATTCGTATTTATTTATATATATTAGTTTATTTTGTATGCTTATTTATGTATTAGTATGTAGGTACCTATTTATGTGTTTATTTTAGGATTACAAGATGGTATGTTTCTTTTTATTTTTATTGTACTCTATCACAATACTGTCTATTTGACCCAATGGTTGACTGGTAGAGAATGCCTTGTGGCATTAAGTCCGCCTATGTACCACTATTGTACATGAAGTTTAAATAAATAAATAAATAAATATAGGTACCGAAACACATATTTTGAATGCACACTGATTTAAATGTAAATGAATGCTCACGTATACCTATGGCTACAGTGTACATCAAATTTTACTAGCGATCTTTGATTTCTTTATGCGATCGGAACAACATTACTGTAATCACGGCATCGGCTACACCAACATAGCGAAATTGAAGCGAATTTATTAGTAAACATACGCCGAAATCTCGCTTGTAATGGAGCCATACCATGTTTTTCTCGTTTCACTCTTCCAGTCGCATCGCAAATCGCTGCCTACTGTAGCCTCAGGCAGAGGCCTATTTCAGAGTAGGACGGGTACTACTTTCGTGCGTCGGACGGGCGTTTCTTTATGTGCGAATTTAACAACCGACGCACGTTGAACAGTGAACGCTATCAATGCTATCATAGAAGTCTATGGATATCGAAACGTCTGACCGGCACGGCAAACGCGACCGGCGCGTGCGAAGATGAATAAATGGTTAACAAAGAAGGTCTAACATCAAAATAAAACCTACAACTCCAAGTTACAGCAATAAAATTAAAAGAAAAACTAGGCTTGTCATTGTTATTATCTTTTTTTTTTTTTTTTAGGATGGGAAATCATCAAATGACTTCTCCCACTCTGGGCGGAGCGGGAGAGAGTGTCAGACTCTTACTGACTAAAACCCATCCATGTTCCTTCCTCGCCCTTTATGTTCCGGGGCCGCGGTATCTCTTTCGAACAGGCCCGCAATCATTGTTTTTATCTGACATCACATAAATAAACAAACATTGAAACCACTAAAATATACAGAAATGCTATAAATAAAGTATTATTTTAGTAGTATTATTTTTTATTAAAAGGCGGAAAAGGCATGCTAAGCTTCCGCATAAAAGCTAGGCAGTAATTCGGAACGAACGTTTGATAAAAATTTGGATTACAATAACCAAAAACGTAAGTACAAAAATACAAACATTACAATGTTCACAGCTCAATATAATATGCAAAATCAATTAAATCACTTACATCGAATATAATCACTTACTCTAAAATGACGCTACACTGAGCAAAATATACAAAATGAAATCACCTACCGCCTTGATGGATATAACTGGGGCCCGTCTATAGACAAATTCATGTAAAAATTCCAAATATTCATGATTTAGAAGTGAACACAAGACGTAGTCGTACAGTGGATACAAAAGGCAAACCTTATTAAGGCATCCGTAAACTGAGATATTTGCCAAAAATCTTCTGACAATAGTTACAAGTTTATTAGAATTCATCCGAAGACTGGTACAATGTCCGTCCAACCGTGTAATGGAGACAAAATGAAAACGACCTTGTAATCTTACAAATTGGGTACTCTGCTACTCCAAATGTATTATCTCCTCAACTTAGACTTCACTCATTCCTCAGTAATGAGTTCACCACAGAATTAGGAGAAAAACTGCTGAAAATGTAATGAGAAAATGTATTAAATTCCTTCTAATCTTCTCAACTTTGAAGAGTGTACATTTTTTCTGAAGAAATCTTCCACAAAATTAATGAGAGGGACGTGGATTGTTTTTAAAGAGAATTTTGTATTTTTTAAACAATCATGCTTGTTTGTTTTTTACTGTATTTTCTCGGCTAAAGGTAGAATTTCTAAAAGCTGCTTATTATGAAGCGCGTAATTAATTGTTAAACTTTATCTAAGAGAAACGCTGAAGATGAAAAGTTCGTTAAATTTAAAAAAGGTTAGTTTTATTTCTTGGCCTTTTAGAAGTATTTTTAGAAACCTTTAATTTAAAACAGAAACCTTGATAATAAACGATCTTATTTCTTGCCAGGATCTAAATATTAACATTTGAAAACAGAACAAAAGCAAAATCATCCAAAAAGGTTCCAATACTGCCAATATATTCGTTATTATTACTCTAAATGTAACAAAAAGGACACCAAGCTATTCAATATTAAGCTGCCTAAAACATCTGCAAGCTCTGATCGACCCTTGATGATGTCTTTTAACGCCCTAAACCACTTAACAACTTACCAATATTATAGCAACCTTCATAGTTAACGCCGACCCAAGGCTAATCTCTTATTAATTCTGACAAAGTTACGGAACTGCCGATCAAAGCAAAACCTACCTTGGCTTTAGAAGATAGAGTCGTCGATGACTGTATGGAAAAGTTTGCACAAAAGTCACGAACTATAGAACTTCTCATTGTTTTAACAGTCCCTTGAAAGCGGGAAGTTATGGCTGAACGCATCATGGGAATGATCGCGCTCAATACTTCGGTAATGGTTTTTTTGGAGAAGTTTAACAGAGTGTTAAGATTTTGTATGATTTCCTTTAGAAGGTTATTGTTTTTTTAACGGTAGGGAAAACGCTATTAAAAAAGGATCCAGAGTGCTTTTCTCTTTTTGTATATTTAGGCGTGCAAAAGTTGTGAAATAACACACCTAAAGCAATAATTTGTCGATTTGCAACTCGAAAACACTTTAACCTTTTTTTACTTTGATTTACCTCACAATTTCTTCCACGAACTCTTCTCCCGCAACCTCAAACCAGCCTTCGAGATACGGACAGTACATAAAGCTACAACAATCTGCCAAATTTCTTAAATAGATTTTCAACTTTATCACTGTTATGTAGACTCAAGGTTGATTGGGAGAAATTGACAGTTTCGATAAAAAAAAATAGTTACCGGTAATCTTCGGTGGCACCATGGCTGGCACCTGCATAGCGATGAACGCAATGACGAAACACAGACAGACAGACACATATGTGGTGAGGTGTATGGGACAGTGAAGGTCTCGTTGTATGGGACATAGTAGGTCTCGATGTATGGGACATTGAGGGACTCGGTGTATGGGACATCGAAGTGCTAACTTTTAGCACTATTATATTTTTATAAATTCTTAAAACTATGAATATTATTACAATGTGAAACGAGAGCTCTTAATTTTAAAATCGACGTATTAATGTAATCGTTTCTTTTACACGCGGCTAGGGCCTCTGAACACCTCATAAACGTGTGAGCCACTAGAAGTCTTACTTCGCAATGTTCTTGAGTGTCCTCGTAAATATCTTAGTTGTGAACTCCTTGTATCTGGATTTGAGCCTGGTTGATAGCAAGAGGGTCACCCCTAGGGATGCCCGATCTTTTGCTTTGAATCGATCTTTTGGATCGTAATGGATCGTAACCTCGTGAATCGATCCACGATCTGAATCGTATTGCATTGAATCGATCTCATTCGATCTCGGAAGATCGTACCGTGATTTTATGAAAATAATAAAAAGGCACAGTATTACGCATGCAAAGTTTTTTATTTTTTTTTGTTTTTTATACACTACACAAACTACAAAGCTACAGATCCCAACTGGCTACACATAAACTTTTCAAAAATAATAATTTAGACAAACGAACTGGATGTTAAAACGAAAAAAAAAAGCACATACCCTCATTTCTCATTTCATACTCGGCACAGTCCTAAGTAATTCGAAGCTAATTTCTATGAAGGAAGGTAGGTAGGTGTAATCTTACTTTGTTGTAATACTCTGTCCCCGCCAAAATGTTAGTATTGGCAAAGATCATAAACATCATTATAGTTTGTATCATTTTTGTTTTTTATTGATACGATTTTTTCATACGATCTTCCAGGCATACGATTCGATCTGAGCGGAGATCGCATCCTGTTGAATCGATTCAAAAAATCGATAGATCGTATTGCCGTGATCGAGCATCCCTAGTCACCCCCAATGCGCCTGCATGAGTGGCGCGCGGAGGTACTACGCCGGGGGGAAACTCCGCTGCTGCGGCAAATTGCCGCTCAGCGGACGGACCTCCGGCGCGATTTCATGACGACATGGAGAGAGCGACTGTCGCAACCCCGTGCAGGGCACGCCACGATAGTGGCGGTAAGTCCCCTCCTTGAGGAGTGGCTGGAGAGGCGCGACGGCGTCCTCACCTTCCGCCTGACGCAGGTCCTCACCGGACACGGATGTTTCGGGAGGTACCTGCACCGAATCGGGCGGGAGGAAACGCCCGGGTGTTTCCACTGCGAGGATCGACCGGAGGACACGGTGGAGCACACGGTGGAAGTCTGCCCTGCGTGGGCGGAGCACCGCCGTGTCTTCGTAGCGGCGATCGGCGGCGGTGACCTCTCGCATCCGGCCCTGGTTCAATCCATGGTCCGGAGCGAGACGGAATGGGAAGCCGTCACCTCTTTCTGCGAAGCAGTCATGCTAGCGAAGGAGGTGGCGGAACGAGAGAGGGAAAGAGCCTCTCTTCCCGACCGCCGCGGGAGATGCACCGGGCGTCGGGGGCCACGTGGTGGCTACCAGCCACCGTAGATGCGGGCCTGTGGACGGTTGGCTATGGGCTAGCAAGCCGTCCGTCCGTCTAACGACGACAGGCCATGTCGACGGCGCCTTCGTGTTCCACGCGCGCCTCAAAGAGATGTCAGCATTAGGGGAGGGGCCTGCAAGGGCCGAAGCCTGCCGGGGTTGCGGGCCTGTTCAAAAGAGATACCGCGGCCCCGGAACATAAAGGGCGAGGGAGGAACATGGATGGGTTTTAGTCAGTAAAAGTCTGACACTCCCTCCCGCTCCGCCCAGAGTGGGAGAAGTCATTTGACGATTTCCCATCCTAAAAAAAAAATGGGTCACCCCCAATTACATGGGACCTAAACATAACTGATGAAATGTGGATGAAACATACGGTTATAACAGGCGTGATGTTATGTTATAAGTATCGCCGGACATTACACAGCACCATCTAGTACCACACTAAGCAAGGCTTGTGTCGTGGTCACCAGATAGTTGATAAATACTACGTATATACTTTTTGTTTGTAAAAACATACTTATTATACATATTATAAACACCCATGACTCGGAAACAAATATCCATGCCCATCACCACAAACATTTGCTCCTACCGGGATTCGAACCCAGGACCCTAAGAACGTAAGGCAGCCTCACTACCGCTACGCTATTTGGGTCGTCGATATGTACTTTCTCATTGTATATTTTAGTGCCACATCACTTTTCGATTCTGAATGTTATTTATCTCTGATTTATCCTCGTTTTCGTAAGGTTTCTAACAGTGAAAAAATAACTGGATAATTACTTTAATATCACTTCTGTATCGCCACTAATGATTATTGCCATAAAAGTACAGAACGATTTTATTTTATTTTTTTGTCTGTTCGATTGTCGACGGTGTCAAGCGAATTTTCGAAAAACTTTGAATAATACTACAAAAAACTATCTAATTAGTGCGTCAGACAGATAAAAAAAAAAAACATATATATCCCCGTAGGTGAGAGACCAATAGGTAGATTTAAAAAAAAAGGAAATCTACCTAAATATTGGACACATGTTTTTAATTTTTTCACCTAGGGGCGACATCTTCAAATTGAACAAGCCCCTTTAAATAAATAGAAAAAAAAATATATTTTTCACGTAAACAAGAAATGAAGACGATACAGTGCGTTGAAAACTCGTGTGATGTAACATTTGAGTACATTTTTTACCGAAAAGTGACGTCACAAGCTTCGTCACAAGACGTCACTCATGTTTGACGCGTCCTATCTTCATCAATTTTTATTAATTTGATAAAACAAAATACAGGTATCCAATATTTTTCAGTAATTTACCTGATGTAGGTACTGAACAGAATCAAATTTTTATATCCAAAAATTTTATATGTAGAAACGATACACTTACCAATGAAACGCCTTGCCAACGAAAAAATCAAACATCAAAACATTTTTAAACGCTGTTTCCGAAATTGAGTTCAGTTTTCGCCGCAAATTCTTTTTTTTTAGGTTTGATTCAGTTGGAAGGCGCCACTCCGAAGCTTGTTGACTAGTTTGCACGTCAAACTCGTAAACCCACGTCTCATCACCAGTAACAATGCGTTTCATGAATGCTGGGTCGGAATTGATCGTTCTAGCATGTCCTCAGCGACTCTCATGTGTACGTTTTTGGAGAAAATTCAAGTCTTTTGGGACTAGCCGAGCGGTCACATGTTTCATACCCAAATGATTAGTTAAAATGGTACGGATCGAGTCGTGAGATACAGAAAGTTTGGCGTCCATCTCTATCAAAGTTGAATGAGGATTTTCAGTCACTATTTCCTTCACTTTTGCGATGATAACTTCAGTTGCAGACATCTTCCATCACATCTCGACCGCTTTTGAACGCTTCGCTACTCATATGGACGTGTTTTTGATTCAATTCAACGTAAGTCTTCTGTAACATTTTCAGTGACTTCCAACATGAAATTCATTCATTCATGAAATTCATTCATTCATTCGTGATGCAAAATTTAAGACAAACTCTTTTTTCGATGTTTTTGTCCATAATTCGCTTTACACACTAGGTAATAATTATGATATAACTAAAAACAGTACTGTCATCATCTACCTAGCCTTTTCCCAACTATGTTGGGGTCGGCTTCCAGTCTTACAGATGCAGCTGATTATTAGTATTTTACATGGAGCGACTGCCTATCTGACCTCCAGCCAACCCAAGTAACACAGTTAATACTGGGAAATACGATACCACTTGGTAAGACTGGTGTCAGACTTTTTGGGCCACTGACTACCTGTTACGACTGTCAAAGATGGACAAATGACAGCCGAGACCACCAGCTTAACGTGCTTTCTGACGCACGGAGGAAACTCGGTATGTAAGGGTAACACTTCCACACACCAATCGCGGCAAGCATGGGTTAACCTAAAGATCGACCCGAGCGGCTGATATTATTTCGGCTATATTAGCCACGAGCTCCTCACCTAAAAACAGCACTGTATTTAATATTATTATCAGATGCAACTCAAACTCACTAACGAACTATATACAAATCATCCATTCCCGATACTTTTTTGACTGAATGTACATTTTTGAGCGTTGAGCAAAAATGTGGATTACTGCAATTAATGATCCATTCTTGTTTAAGACAAGTCAGCGCGGCTATATTTATCGTTCAAAAATCTAGTGTTACCAGTATAGCGTACTCCAAGGAACGGACGGAAGTTTCCATTCAGCTTGCATAGGGAACTGGTCCGGTATTTATAACCGAGATACAAGCAGTTTCCAGAACATTGCTAAGTAAGACTTCTAGTGATTCATACGTTTAAACGGTGTATAAGTGGCTTACTATTAGTGGCGATACAGACAGAAGTGACATTTAAGTAATCTTTAACAGTTATTTACAGCTCTGTTAATTACCTTGAGAAAGAAAGAATCAAGCTCACTGTAAAGCCGTGTTGACAAGATTAGACTAGGACCGAGTGGACTCGGATTTCTACTCGGACGCATCTCGTATATAGTGGCAATTGGTTATCCGAGCGCACTCGGATGGGTTTAATAATAAATAATAATAATAAATATCTCTGGACATTAACACACAGCGCCACCTAGTGCCACACTAAGCAAAGCTTGTGTCGTGGACACTAGATAGTTGATATACTACATTTATACTTTTTTGTTTGTAAATACATACTTATTATACATATAATTGGTATTGGTTGGTATTGGTAGTTGGTATTGGTTTCCACATTACGAGTAGTGTCCGAGTCCGAACATACCTACTCTGATTGTGTCAACGTGGCTTTGATCAAATATAAATAACAAAGAAAGGATAGTCACGGACGTTGATGCGCAAACTGTAACCACGAACTTATCACATAGTTCGAGACCTCGCAAAACATATTTTTCGTTGGTTATTAAAAAAAAACGCTGCTAGCAGGAGTATTGTTTTATTGTCACTAGCGACAAAATAAATAATATCCTAACAGTAAGCCCGTCGATGTGTCTTACACCGCATATAGTTCAAGTCATGAAGTTGTTATTTATACTGTGTTTCGTGTTTGTCGCTGCGCAAACGCAGCCACAAAATAATCCTGTAACACTGGAGCCAGCGATTGTGCCACCAAACAATAGTCGTAAGTATATTTAGTTGTTTATGTACGGTTCAAGCGAACATAATTTTTCTTTTATTAAATTTATAAATATTGCAGAAGTATTATAGTACCTATATTTATTTTTATTATGCATCTTTATAGGAAAGAACTGAAGGAGGACTGCCACATTGGTCAAGAGGTCGCAAGTGCGACTGCTGGGTTCAATTCCCCAGGTCGTCCAAAATGTGATTAAGTTTTTCCATTAGCGATTTCTCAGTAGCTGCTACAGAGGCCTATATTTATTTATTTATCTCTTCTCGCTCTACCAGACAACCTTTGGGCGATGCAGAGACAAGCAGTGGTAGGTGTATATTGGAAAATAATTTAGTAAATACTAAAGTAAACTATAAGGATATTTAAATTTGTATTGATGGCAATAGGCTCGCCTCCAATTACGTGACATTTAAATATATCTGGCGAAATGTGGGTGGACAATTAGGTACATCTTTGCCTAACCCACAGGAAATCGATTAACTTTAATTCATAAATTTAATGAAAATGAAATTGGCATAGCCGGTTGGGTCTAGAAGCACAAAATTTAGCACAAAGAGTTTTTTTCTTGTAACAAAAATGACTATTAAGGAGTTTTTGATTAGTGCAGCTACCCCTAAACTAAAAGTAAAGGTTCGATCCCAGAAGTTATTTGATGATTACCCATACGAAAAAAAAGGCAGTACTTAACTCTGAGAAATGTATTTCATCACTACTACTCACAAAACGGTGAAAGCAAACATCGCATCTTAAGGAAATATGGCATGTCCCAGAACCAAAAAGTCGAAGATCTGTGCAACCTTCCAACTCGCAATGTACAAGTGAGGTGGAGATCATTAATCCACTCCTTCTCATATAGAAAAGGCCTATGTCCCAGCAGTGGGAACATTGTAAGCTGATTATGCTTAAGCTAAATAAAAATAAATAAATAAATATGACTGGACATTACACACAGCGCCATCTAGTGCCACACTAAGCAAGGCTTGAGTCGTGGCCACCAGACAGATGATATACTACAAATATACTTTTTTTTTGTAAATACATACTTATTATTCATATAAAAAACCATGTCTCGGAAACAAATGTACATGCTCATCACACAAACATTTGCCCCTAGCGGGATTCAAACCCAGGACCCTAAGAATGTAAGGCAGCCTCACTACCGCTGCGCCATTCGGGTCGTCAAGCTGTGTTTTACAAAAGTATTAAGGTCCATGTTCACCAACAATATGACGGACGATTATCTAAAAACAGCTGTTTAAAACACATTGTTGTATGGGAACATGTCACATTGACAGCTGTTTTTAGATAATCAGACTGTTATCTTGTCGGTGAACATGGTCCTAAATAAATCAAGTAATTTGATTCAGTTACATTAACCAGTGTTACTAGGGTACCATACGCTGGGACCGTTAAGATACCGTTGCTGTCTCGGTCAAGAATACTCGAGCTCTATAATAAACCAGAAGAATGGCCGGGCGTGCTAAATGCATAAAATCGAATAAAGACAAATAGTTGGACAAATAGTGCAATATGTGTATTTGTTGTTAGCATTAAATGGTTTTGTTGGACCCACTGAAAATTGTACAACTCGTTGCCTTGTATATGTCACCGTAAAATTGTCATAAGTCATTTATTCATTTGTTTAGGTAAAATAATAATGTATTATTTTGTTTTTACAATTGACACTTTTAACTTGCACATCTTGCTAAATTGTTATTTCATAATATACTATCTCAACATTATCAAGACCACCAACCAACCAAGTTTTTGTAACAATGTTTTGATGTAAAAGAGTGTCCATGGAGTTTCTTACCCGTTTTTCTCCATAGAGCAACGCTAGAGAATGGGCAACTACAGTACTTTCATAGTTTGTATGTCTTGTGACTGGGATTTTTATAGCAAAATTTTATTTTTCATCTTTGTTTCAACAGTTCAAAAGTGCCTGTAACTGGCCTACTTGAAATAAATGTTATGATTTTTGTTTTTTTTTCTATTTTGAACATATGTTCAAATACTTCTATATACTTCTAAATAAAGGACGATCAATTATTGTCACATAATTACGCAAAAAAAATATGTTTGTAGCAAATAAAGAAATTCTGTATGAAATTATCTGACTTTTAGTAGATTTTTTTAAAACTCTGCTCTGCCTCCTGTCTTCATTTATTGTTTATTTGAATTTATTTTCCATTATATAATAGCGTAGAGCTGTAGCGTGTTCCAAAATATTTAAGATAGCCCAATATAAAATACAGGGTGTAAACAGAGTCATCACAAAGCCGTCAACTAAGCATTCTGTACATCAAGCTAAGTAAATTTATGCAAAAATTATTATTCCTGGGAAACGACTTTTTTTTTGGGTGAAAAATCATATTTTGTGATAGAATTCAATGTAACGCACTTAAAACATTGTGCTGATAGATGGATTAAATAGTGGGGAAGTCGTAGAGGTGTTAAAAGTAAAAAAAATCTAATAAAACATGTATAAAAAAAAACTTGCCCGAAATCTCCGTAACTATAAGGTTCCCAGGTATTTTTTTTTTATTGTGTTTGGGTGGCTTACAGCTAACAATACAATCATATAATTAGTGAGGCCATCAACGAAAAGCCATTTATAAGCCTCCACAGTTATTTTTACACAAACTAGTAGGTATATAGGTAGGCACGATATTAATAATATAACTTATCATAATATAATAACAAAGAATAGGACTAAAGAAAAAATACTATTGAAATTCATCACAAACAACATAGGTTTTAGACAAGGCAGTACTAATTGCCGCTAAGCTACTTGCAAACAAATCGATTGATGGGTGTTCGTTCGTTACAATTGCGTTGAATGCTTTGATTGAACGAAGCAAATAAGAATTGCTACCGACGGTAAACTGTGCGAGCGTAAGGAGCACGAAGAAGATTATTTTCTCAAGCAAGAATGGCGAGGAGGAACATTCAGGGACAGCTTAGAAAGAAGTTCAAGACACTCGATCCTTGACTGTGTTATTTTCACTAGGAACCGTTGATCTATACTAATATTATAAAACAGAAGAGTTTGTTTGTTTTTTTGTTTGGTTGAACGCACTAATCTCAGGAACTACCGAATTGAAGCATTATTTTTGTGTTGGATAGTCCATTTATCGAGAAAGGCTTTAGGCTAAATAACATCACGCTGCGACCATTAGGAAAGGAGCAGAAATGAGAAATGTTGCAAAAACGGGGATGATTTTTCCTTTCGTTTTTTTTTCCCTTATGTGACGCAGACGAAGTTGCGTGGGTCAGCTAGTCAGGTATATTTCTCGGAGTTACAAGTGGAAGTAGGTGGGATCGTTTGCATCGTTCCTTGTTACTCAGCTTAGGGATTTTAAATATATAACTTAAGTATCGCGTGAATTTCCTTTGTATTCGTTCCAATTTGTCTGAATGCACTGCATAATTCGTATTCCATATTTGACTAATACAGAACTTTTAGGGTTTTCATTCTCTCAAACGTACTGGCATTACAGATAATGAAATCCAACGGTCAACATGACACTGAAAGGTGAGCTACTGTCCAGAAACATGCCAAGGTCTCTGGCATTGAGGTCTCTGGTGACATTTTTGAGTTCGAGATAAAGGCTGATTAGCGATTGAATAATACAATACTATTGATAGGTTTTTCCGGGTAAAGGTAATAATAACTAAGCATTTAGAAATATTTAAATCTAATTTATTTATTCGACAATACTCAATTAATCTAAATATGTCTGCTTGCAAACCTAAAGCGTCATTTAGATTTTTAACTGATGTAAAGATTTTCATGTCATCTGCAAACATAAAGTGTTAAGAATGTTTGAAACACTCCCTAATGTCATTGATAAAAAGAATAAACAATAATGGCCCTAGTAGGGAACCCTGCAGCACACCTGACGGGATGGTTGACTAGGAGGATATAATTATAATCATAATCATCATTTATTGCATTCATGTAGTTTACAAGTTGTTACAAAGTCAACCATCAAGTCAAGTGTTGTTGTAAAGCCACTGGGGGCCACTGCTTGAGTCCTATTTATACGTGGGATTTTTTAATAGGTACACATAGTGATGTGTACCTATTAAAAATCCCACGTATATCATCATCCGTGGATCAGTGGATCCAGGCATTTATTTTCGATTCTGAATGTTATTTATCTCTGATTTTATCCTCGCTGTCCTAAGATCTCGCTATTAGAGCGATAAATAACTTTTAAAGAATTACTTCAATGTACTGCTACTGTATCACCACTAATGGTTGGCCTATCGATTAATGCCATAAAAGTACAGGACGATTTTCATTTTATTTATTTTACTTGGTTCGATGACCGAGTATGTCAGCGAATCTTTGAAAATCTTTGAGTAGACACATGGCAAAAAAAATCGAATTAAAGTGTCAGATAGATTTCGAAAAAAATTTGGACACATATTTTTCCTTTCTTTACGTAAACAAGAAATGAAGACGATACAGTGCGTCGAAAACTCGTGTGACGTCACATTTACAGTACATTTGTTACCGAAAAGTGACGTCACAAGCTCACACTGTTTGACGCGTTATACCTTCATCATCATCATCATCATCTCAGCCGAAAGACGTCCACTGCTGGACATAGACTTCCCCCAAGTGTCGCCACATTGACCGGTCCCTTGCTACCTGCATCCACCAGATTCCCGCAACCTTCACCAGGTCATCGTTCCACCTAGTGGGAGGTCTTCCTGTTCTGCGAGGAATGTGCCCTGCCCACTGCCACTTAAGTTTAGCAATTCTTCGGGCTACGTCGGTGACCTTGGTTCTCTTGCGTTATACCTTGATGAATTATTATTAATTTGATAAAACAAAATACAAGTTACATCCAAAATTTTTCAATAATTTACCTGACGTACTACACAGAATCATGTTTTTTTCAGTCAAGAAAATAAAAGAAAGTTTCCTTTGAGTAAAAGCTGTCTCTAGTATTTGAAAGTAGGTACTATCCCTACAGGTGATGTTGGAAATTCCACGATGCATATTTTTGTGCGTTGAGCAAAAATGCAAATGACTGCAAATGATCCATTCTTGTTTAACTTACCGAGGCTATATTTATCGTTCAAAAATCTGGTGTAACCAGTACCTATAGCGAAATCTAAGGAACGGACGGAAGTTTCCATTCAGTAACAGACGCAACTCAAACTCCGCGCCAAAATGGAAAACAGTTGTGCCAATCTAACAACAACAAAAAAAAAAAAAAAACGAACTATTACAAATCATCCATTCCCGATACTTTTTTGACTGAATGTACATTTTTGAGCGTTGAGCAAAAATGCGGATCACTGCAATTAATGATCCATTCTTGTTTAAGTCAGCGAGGCTATATTTATCGTTCAAAAATGTATGTTACCAGTGTGTGTTACCGTACTCCAAGGAACGGACGGAAGTTTCCATTCAGCTTGCATAGGGAACTGGTCCGGTATTTATAACCGAGATGCAAGCAGTTTCCAGAACATTGCTAGGTAAGACTTTTAGTGATTCATACCGTTTAAACGGTGTTCAGATGGTCAACCATTGGTGGCGATTCAGAAGTGACATAAAAGTAGTTCTTGAACAATAATTTTAGCTTTGATATAGACATTATCACAGCGAGAATAAAGCTCACTGCAAAGCTGCGTTGACCCGATCAGAGTATGCTCGGACCGAGTGGACTCGGGCCTACTCGGATGCAATTCGTATATTGTGACAATTCGTAATCCGAGCGCACTCAGATAGGTTAGCATGTGATCCACAACACGAGTCGCGTCCGAGTCCGCTCGGTCCGAGCATACTCTGATCGTGTCAACGCGGCCTTCATCAAAGATAATTAATAAAGAAAGGTCCGCTACGGACATCGATGTGCAAACTGTAACCACGAACTTATCACATAGCTCGAGACCTCGCAAAATAAACGTTCGGTTGGTTATTAAAGAAACAGCTGCTTGGAGAAGTTTTGTCACTAACCGATTAAACCAATTGTATGCTAACAGTAAGGCCCCTCGATGTTCCATACACTGAGTATAGTTCAAGTCATGAAGATGCTATATAGTATATTGGGATTCGTCTTCGTCGCTGCGCAAACGCAGCTACAAAATGAACCTGTTACACTTGTGCCAGCGATTGTACCACCGAACAATTGTGGTAAGTTTATTTATTTATTTATGTACAGTTCAACCGAATTATTTTTCTAACTGCTCAGAAAGAGGAGCTCGTGGCTAAATAATAACTTTTGGTCGATCTTCAGGTTAAGCCGTGCTTGCCTAGGTTGGTCCGTGGATGGGTGACCACCCTTACATACCGTAAAATGGAGGGAATAGGGATCCGGGGGTGAATAGAAACAAAACTTTGGAATGGATTTTAAAGTTGAATTCACATGATATGGTACCAACAAGTATGCTATTGTGTTAACTAAATTATACTTAATTATAAAGGTACCTTGTTGGCAATATACAATATAAGTTCAGCGATAAAATCCCTTCCAAAGTTTTGTTTCTATTCACCCCTGGATGCCTATTCCCCCCATTTTACCGGTACCGAGTTTCCTCCGTGTTTCGGAGAGCATGTTAAGCCGTTTGTCCCGGCTATCATTGGTCCATTTTTGACAGCCGTTAAAGGAAGTCAGTGACCCAAAAAGTCTGACAACCAATTTTATCAAGTGGTATCGTATTACCCAGCAGTAACTGGATTGTGGAGGTCAAATAAGCAGTCGCTCCATGTAAAATACAGGTCTTCAGCTGCATTTGGTTAGACTGGAAGCTGACCCCAACATAGTTGGAGAAAGGCTAGGCAGATGATGTACAGAACCAATTTCGTTTCTTTTTTTTATTCATCAATGATCTCATCTATATTTATCACATAAACTGATAATTAAATCTATACTAATATTATAAAGCAGTAGAGAGTTTGTTTGTTTGTTTGGTTGAACGCGCTAATCTCAGGATCTACGGGTTCGAATTGAAAAAATCTTTTTGCGTTTGATATTCCATTTATCGAGGAAGGCTATAGGCTATACAACATCACGCTATGACCAATAGGAGCGGAGCAGCAATGAAAAATGTTGCAAAAACGGGGTTTTCTTTTCCTTTCGTTTTTCTCTCTTATGTGACGCAGACGAAGTTGCGTGGGCCAGCTAGTAAAATATATTTTGTGTGGGCTAACAAATGCATTTTCGTTATTTATTTGTTTAGTGGAAAGTGACGTGTAGCCATAACCGTTGGTGTCTAGAATCATAAAATTTTGCACAAAGAGTTTCTTTTATAACAGAATCGACCACTAAGGACAAGCAGTGGCGGCTGCCCCAAACTAAAAGTTGAAGATTCGATTCGGAAATCTCCAAATGACTCCCAGGAGTCATTTGAGGATTTCCCATCCCAAAAAAAGGCATAGCTTCACTCTGTGAAATGTATTTCATCACTACTACTCACAAAACGGTGAATGCAAACGTCGCGTCGTAAGGAAATATAGCATGTCCTAGAACCAAAAATTCGAAGATACGTGCAACCTTTCAACTTGCACTGGTCATGTATGGTGGATTAGTCCACTCCTTCTCATATATAGGGTGACTGGCAATTAGTGTACGACACGTAAACACGTGATTGTGCTCATGATAACAAACAACTTTTACGCGGAAAAAAAACGCGGGTCAGTACATTAGGCGAAAATAAATGTATTGAACAGCTTATTTCTTTTTCGCGATTCCAGGTTTGGTCCAATTGTAAAAGTTTTATTATTCTCATGAGCACAATCACGTGTTTAAGAATCGTACACTAATCGCTAGTTTCCTTATATAAAAGGCCTATGTTTATCAAAATTGTAAGCTAATTATGCTTAAGCTGTGTTTAACAAGAGCATTAAATACATCAAGTGATTTCTTCCTTTTTTTGTTTCAGTAACATTATTTGGCATCGTAATGATACCCTACGCTGGGACCCTACCCAGGGAACGTTCCGATACCCTACCCTGGGAACGTTCCGTTACCCTACCCTGAGAAAGTTCCGATACCCGACGCTGGGAACGTTCCGATACCCGACGCTGGGACCGGTCCAAAGCGGTTGCTGCCTCGGTCAAAGATAATTAACATATTTAAAAAACTAGAAGAGTGAACGGACATGCCAAATGCGTAAACTCGAATAGAAGACGAATAGTTGGACATTTCATTCAATATGTGTGTATATTGAACGATAGGTTTTAAGACATTCAGATAGTTCTAAATAAATTTTAAATAGGGACGATCAATTGTCACGTAATTAAGAAAAAATACACGCATTTTACAAATAAAAAAAATCTTAATAAATTAATCTGACTTTCACTTGGTTTTGTTTTTTTAAAACCTCATTATTTAATATGTCATTATTTAATAGCGTAAAGCTGCACTGCATTTTTTTTTAAACTCAACGTAACACACGCTAAACATTGTGCTGATGGGTGGATTGAACAGTACTAGGGTCGTGGAGGTATTTAAAGTAAAAATCTTCCATTAATAACATTTACTTTAAAAAATATATATTTTATTCTGTTTTTCGTATTTGTTGTTATAGCGGCCAATCTATGGAGATTACAAAATAGGCATCATCAAAAAATTACAAATATATTTAGTCCGTCAGTTAGATTATTGAAAAATAATGGACACGTGTTTTTGTAAATCAATAAATATTAACATGTCTGTGACAAGTGTGAAAACGTTAAAGTGCACTACGTGTAATATTGTAATTTCGCAGGTCCTAGCCTTTATAAGGAATAGGCATGACGTCGTTGACAATGAAAGCCTTATAAGGATTTGTTCGTCGGCGTTCTCGGAGGAAAAGATTGATGAAGCAAAGAAACTGTTGTTTACATCGACAAAAACACTGCAAAAATTAGTGTCAAGGCGCAAGAATAAAAAGCAGAAGGACTTGGAAGATATGATTTCTGTGTTTAAAACTATGGATCCAGAGCAAATACCAGTATTTGTAGCCTATGATCTACATAAATTACCACCGATTTGTTTCGATCATGTTGACGTGACGAAGCTATTAAAGGACTTATTGGTGTTAAGGGCCGACATTACTGACATCAAAGAAATTACGTGACTAAAGGAGAATTTGAGGAGTTAAAATCAAATTCTGAACAGATAAATAATCAAAATAACAGTTTGAACGTGAATATCAAAAGAGGTGTTCAAACCCGACCGAGCCACACTCGTACGGTGATGAGTCACGAACAAGCCAGCGATGTGACGCGCACTCCGTCGCACACGCAGCTGGGTCGTGAGCCCGAGACACAATATCGGCCGGTCCCCCTCACTCCGCAAAACCTGTCTATCATCGTTAACGACGACTCTGCGATTGTTGATCAACAACCGACTTTGGCGCAAATAGTTAGCAATAGCAATTCAATCGAGAATAAGCCGAAAGATAATTGGATTTTAGTACAGAAGCGGAGCAATAACAAACGCTTTGCTGGGATGATGACAGGAAAAGCAATTTCTAATGTGGCAGGAAAATTTAGAGCGGCGGAATTAAAAATCCCTTTGTTTATATCACAAGTCAATAAAGAAACTACGGAAACCGACATTTGTGAGTACATAAAAACGAAGTTCAATGAAATAGTTACTTTAGAGAAAATTTATATGAAGAAAGAGAGGCCGTATAATGCTTTCAAATTATTAGTACCAAAACATAAATTAGATACTTTCTTGGATGACAACCTATGGCCGGAAGGTATAACCTTTAGACGGTTTATTCATTTTAAGAATGGCAGAGACACCATGTCGGTGATTAAGGATGTAAATAAACAACTCACATAATGGATAAAGCAAATAGAAACGTGAAATTTACGACATTCAATTGTAAGAATGTAGTTATATCAGCTGATTGCGTTCGAAAATTGTGTGAAGTTGCAGTGTGCATTGCAAGACCTGGCTGCTCCCTCATGACGTAGCATACTTGGGGAATCTACACAGTGACTCTGCATATGCTGGAAAATCCGCAGTTGACACCTCAGCCGGAGTTTTAATCGGAAGGCTGTACGGTGGAGTGGCACTGTTGTGGAGGAAAACTATTTTCCAATCGGTAACCGTGTTGTCGTGCCATAGTGATCGCCTAGTAGCGATTGAGATTGACTACGCGGATAGTTCTCTGTTAGTCTTTTCAGTGTATATGCCTACAAATTCGACAGAGAATCTAATAGTGTTTACAGAGTGTCTCGGTGAGATTATAGCAATATGTGAAAATAGTGATACAGAGTCTGTTTTTATATTGGGGGATTTTAATGCGCATCCGGGTGAACGTTTTGCAAGCGAGTTAATGACGGTGTGTGTGGAGTAATTGTGGTCATGTGTGGACATGGAGTTGTTACCACAGGACACTTATACGTTTGTAAGCACAGCGAATGGTGCAGCTCGATGGCTAGACCACTGTGTGGTAAGTACTGCCGCGAGACATTTAGTTGTGAATGCCTCAGTTAAGTATGATGTGTACTCATCGGATCACATTCCGGTGACAATTGAATGTAATTTAAAATTAATTGTACCCAAATTAGTATCCAAAATGTGAGAGCAGCGGTGGCCCAGTGGTGGCGGCCCCGACTGACGAACAGTAAGTCGTGGGTTCGAACCCAGACAGGCGCATTACTTTGTGTAATTTATTTCATCACCGCTGCTCTCAAAAATGGTGAAGGAAAACATCGTGAGGAAACCGGCATGTCCTAGAACCAAAAATTCGAAGACATGTGACATCTACCAATCCGCACTGGGCCCGCGTGGTAGATTATAGCCCCTTCCCTCTCATTGAGAGGAGGCCGTGTCCCAGCAGTGGGAACATTATAGGCTGATTATGATGATGATAGTATCCAAAAATGTTAATTGTAATAAAGTTATATGGGGTGAAAGGGATAATAATATGATTAATGATTATTCTGGCTACTGTCATTCCAAATTAAAACTTATTGATTTTCCTATGGATTTAATTGATTGTGCTCATGGAATGTGTTCTAATACTCATCACTTCACACTGTTAAACCAGATGTATACTAGGTTGGTTAATGTTTTAACGGAGGGTGCTGAGCTTAGTTATGTGGGTATTGGAAAATCTGTAAATAGTAAGAAAAAATATGTACCTGGTTGGAACATCCATGTTCGTGGCGCTCACGAGGAGGCTCGGCTGTGGTATCAAACTTGGCTTTTGCACAATAAACCCAGGACAGGGTATATTTACAATAATATGTGTAAATTTAGAAATGTTTTTAAAAACAAGTTAAAATACTGTCAAGATAATGAACAACAAATAAAAATGGACATAATAGCTAAAAACCATTCAAAGAAACAGTTTGGGTCATTTTGGAAATCCACTAATCGTTTGAATCCAAGGTCGAGCCGCCCTGTGAGTGTAGCGGGCGTGCATGAACCGACAAGTATAGCCAATGCTTTTAAACAACATTTTAAGATTGATCCACTGATACTTAGAGATCAGACTCAGATGATCGATTCTGAGGCTGTTTCGGGCAACGTTACCGTTCACTTCACTGCAAAGGAAGTTGCGACAGTGATTTATGGAATGAAAAGAGGTAAGTCGCCCGGCCACGACGGTCTTAGCATCGAGCACCTGAAACATGCCGGCGCACACCTGCCGCGAGTGTTGGCCATGTTTTTCAACCTTTGTGTGAGTCACTGTTATTTACCTGACGACCTTATATACACGACTGTAGTGCCTATCGTTAAAAATAAAACCGGGGATGCCTCTGACATTTCCAACTACAGGCCTATATCATTGGCGACTGTCATAGCCAAGGTGCTGGACAGTCTGCTTGACAAACAGTTATCGAAGCATATTATATTAAAAGACAGTCAGTTTGGCTTTCGGCCTGGACTCTCCACGGAGAGTGCTATTTTATGCCTCAAGCAGACTGTAACAGTACTATACTGACAGAAAAACGCCTGTGTTTGCCTGTTTTCTGGATTTGTCAAAGGCATTTGATCTAGTTAATTATAAAGCTCTATGGCGTAAGCTACAACAAGAAACTACCTTGCCTAGTAACATAATTAATTTGTTTAAGTATTGGTATAATAACCAACAAAACAGTGTGAAGTGGGAGGGGTCGTTCACTGATGTGTATCGGTTGGAGTGCGGAGTGAGGCAGGGGGGGTTGAGCTCACCTCGTATTTTCAATCTGTACATGGATCAGCTGATCGGTGAGCTCAGCAACACTAGTATCGGTTGTCATATTGATGGGGTGTGTGTTAATAACATTAGTTATGCCGACGATATGGTGTTACCGAGCCCATCGATAGGTGCCTTGAGGCGGCTGGTATCAATTTGTGAAGCTTACGCGGTAGCTCAAGGACTCAAGTATAACGCCAAAAAGAGCGAAATAATGGTGTTTACGGCAGGTGCTTTAGGTTACCCAACTATACCCGAGGTGTCGCTCGGCGGAGCGCCCTTAAATAGAGTGACCAGTTTTAAGTACTTGGGTCACTGGGTTACCGACGACTTGAAGGATAACAAAGACATTGACAGGGAACGTAGATCGCTATCAGTGCGCTGCAACATGCTGGCTCGCAGGTTTGCTCGATGTACAGAGGCGGTCAAAATTACTCTTTTTAAGGCTTTCTGTTCGTCATTTTACACGTGCAGCCTGTGGACTAGTTATAGTTTGCGTGCATACAGCGATCTTCAGGTCCAGTACAATAACGCACTCAGGATACTGTTGAGGCTGCCATGGCGATGTAGCGCGTCAACAATGTTTGCGGAACGGCATATTGATGGTTTTGCGGCCATAATGCGTAAGAGAAGCGCTTCCCTGCTCGCTCGTCTCCGTGGCAGTACCAACAGTATTTTGAGTGTTTTTGCAGATAGATGGGAATCTCCAATGCTGCGACATTAGATGAAACTCCACTGTATATAATTCAACCGTTTTGTGTGTGTATGTATGTCTACTAACACTAGTTTTTAAGGCCATTGTTACTAACACTATGGGCGTAGCCCGAAATAAACGTTATTATTAACAAAAAATTAAACACATCAAAACTCGGGAGTGGGGGCTCGTGACGTCAGAACTAACGCCTTTTTTTTTCTTTTTTTTTTAGGATTGGAAATCATCAAATGACTTCTCCCACTCTGGGCGGAGCGGGAGGGAGTGTCAGAATCTTACTGACTAAAACCCATCCATGTTCCTTCCTCGCCCTTTATGTTCCGGGGCCGCGGTATCTCTTTCGAACAGGCCGGCAACCCCGGCAGGCTTCGGCCCTTGCGGGCCCCTCCCCTTATGCTGACATCTCTTTGAGGCGCACGTGGAACACGAACGCGCCGTCGACACGGCCTGTCGTTGTCGTTAGACGGACGGACGGCTAGCTAGCCCATAGCCAACCGTCTACAGGCCCGCATCTACGGTGGCCGGTAGCCACCACGTGGCCCCCGACGCCCGGTGCGTCTCCCGCGGCGGCCGGGAAGAGAGGATCTCTCCCTCTCTCGTTCCGCCACCTCCTTCGCTAGCATGACTGCTTCGCAGAAGGAGGTGACGGCTTCCCATTCCGTCTCGCTCCGGACCATGGATTGAACCAGGGCCGGACGCAAGAGGTCGCCGCCGCCGATCGCCGCTACGAGGACACGGCGGTGCTCCGCCCACGCAGGGCAGACTTCCACTGTGTGCTCCACCGTGTCCTCCGGTCGATCCTCGCAGTGGAGACACCCGGGCGTTTCTTCCCGCCCGATTTGGTGCAGGTACCTCCTGAAACATCCGTGTCCGGTGAGGACCTGCGTCAGGCGGAAGGTGAGGACGCCGTGGCGCCTCTCCAGCCACTCCTCAAAGAGGGGACTTACCGCCACTATCATGGCGTGCCCTGCACGGGGTTGCGACAGTCGCTCTCTCCATGTCGCCATGAGATCGCGCCGGAGGTCCGTCCGCTGAGCGGCAATTTGCCGCGGCAGCGGAGTTTCCCCCCGGCGTAGTACCTCCGCGCGCCACTCATGCAGGCGCGCGAAGACTATCGCCTCAAGATCCCATGGCGGCAATCCGGCAAGCAGGCCCGCCGCCTCGCGAGATATCGTGCGGTACCCACGGACAATCTTTACGGCCACCACTTTCTGGGGCGCGTTCAGGTAATGGGCGTCTCGCCGCCTCAAGGAACGCGCCCACACTGGGGCCCCGTAAAGGGCCATGGACCGCACGATCCCCGCGTAGAGCCTGCGGCAGGAGGCGTTTGGCCCCCCAAGATTGGGCAGGAGCCGCCTGAAGGCAGCCCCGGTCCGTTCCAGCCTGGGGGCCAAACGTCGGAAGTGCTCCACGAAATTCCACCGGCTGTCGAGGACGACTCCTAGGTACTTCAATGTCGACTCGACGCCGATGGACGTCAGAACTCCTCAGTTTTGATTTACGTTTTAAATTACAAGAAAAAAATACGGGTCAAATATTTTTAATATAGGTCCTGACGGACTTATTACATTTTTTTGTCGTCTACCCTATTTTACTTTGTTTCGAATGTTGAACTCAATAAACATCATCTGTGAAAATTTCAATTGTCTAGTTGGCGCGGTTCATGAGATACAGATTGATGATAGACAAACAAACAGACAGACCGACAGTAGAAACGGAACCCTAAAAAGCACAACATAGTGAAAGCGTACAAAAAATAACCTTTTATTAACCGCTTGCAAATTCAGAAACTGGTTCCCAGTTTAATGTATTCCATGAAACCGGTGGATGTTCACAACAGCCTGCATAGGGACCGGTCCAGTATTTATAGCCAAGATACGAGGTGTCTCAAGAACATTTCAAAGTAAGTCTTCTAGTGATTCACACGTTTAAACGGTGTTCAGTGTACGAGTAATACGTCGATTTAAAATTAAAAGTACTCGTTTCGCATAATATAAAAAATCATAATTTTAACAATTTATAAAAATACAGGGTGACTACTCGCCATAGCAAATTCGCATAAAGAGGCGGGCATTTTGCTTATTATTTGGCCTTACTTTAGATTTTCTACTTAAGATTTTTATGTAGTTTTTTGTTTTTTAAAACCTTTCTCATTCTATAATTCTAGTTTGAGAGAATTTCCGAGGTATTTTAAACACAAATATTTATGACTAACAACAAATAATAATAAAAACTACTAACATAATGTAAAACAAAGTTATGGATGCTTGAAGGTCAAATTTAGGAAAAATCTTAATAATATATAAAAAAATTGACATAGGTAACTCCCAAACTTTAAAACTTTACCAGGGAAAGTAAGGATCAATAACTAGAAAGAGACCTCCTCCTTAAGCAAATTTGCTATGGCTGATCCAAATTCAGTCACCCTGTATACAGGGTTACTAGTAATTAGTGACCGATGCTCATACACGTGATTGCACCCATGATAACAAACAAGTTTTACTATAGGACCTAACCTAAAATCGCGAATAAACATCTGCTGTCCAGTACATTTTGACCGGTTAGGCGAACAGTTACGTCTAATTTTATGTAAACACTAAGATTTTTTTAAATTGTGTTTCTCTTAATGTACTGATTAAAATTTAATGTTATTACGTACATAGTATTCTGGAACTCATATTTTTAGTTACAATCGTAATTTCTCGCGAAAACAGCTATAATATTAAGGAGAGTGTATATGTCACCGTAAAATTGTTAAACACGTTATATTACAATATACGTGTTTCTCTAGCGATATTGTAAACTCTCGAATTATTGTCAACTGAACATACGGAAGTATCTCTGCCCACATAGTCGGGATTTGGGGCACCCCCGTTAGGTTGGTTAGGTTCCTTTAATCTCTGCACTCTTTAAGAGAATATAAAGTGTTTTACGGTTAGGTTATATTAATCGATATTTCTCAGGAATAGTTCTGTATCTTTTCATGAGAGTGGTACCACTGGGCAAGGGGGACCCCTCCTTCCCTCCACACCCCGTGAGTTGACTACCATCGCATGCATTTCACGAAAAATAATGCGTTTTATTGTAAGCAGTATGTTCGTTTGACAATAATTCGAGAGTTTACAATATCGCTAGAGAGATTACCATATAAAGTGTTTGACAGTTTTACGGTGACGTATACATATTATTAGACGTGACTGAACATAAACGTACTGAACAGCTGATTCTGTCCCTTAGTAAAAGCTGTTGGATATCATCAGTACCCACAACCACGTGTTTAAGTATCGTACACTAATTACCAGTCACCCTATATGTTAGCAGATAACCCTTCGATTTCCTATACACCGAGTTTAGTACAAGTCATGAAGACGCTACTTATATTGTGTGTCGTCGTTGCGTTTATTGCTGCGCAAGAGCAGTCACAAAACGAACCTGTAACACATGTGCCAGCGATTGTACCACCGAAGGATAATGATTTGGTAATTATTATATTTTTTTTATACAACGTTATTTTTAGTCGTTTTAATTACTTTAAGGGTGGATAGTACTCATAAAAATGAACAACTTTTACTATGGGACCGACAATGAAATCTGGAAAAAAAATCAGCTGCTTCATACATTTTCACCGTGGGGATATTGCACTTGTTAAGACAAGTTTAGTTTTTTGAATATCTTATTTTTTTTTTAGGAAAAATTCGGAGAGGACGGGACAATAGCGGGTTTTCTGCCACCGTCAGTATTGAACCGGATATTTAAGAATTCCGGTCTTCAAGGTGAGGAGAAGAAGCCAGAAGAGCAATAAAACAGAATTCTAATCGAATAATAAATTGACTGCTCACTTATAATGCTTGATTGTGCTATTGTCACTTGACCATAGGGTAGAAAATTCAACTAGTCCGCCAGATACATTATAAAAATATTTGACCCATATTTTTCTTTCGTTATGTAAATTTTTCACGCCCTGGTATAATTTTTAGTGCGTTCTGACGTCAGAAGTCCTTACTTCCTAGTTTTAATGCGTTTTATATTTTTGTGAATATTTATTGATTTACAAAAACAAAAAATACGTTTCCATTATTATATATTATATACTCTAACTGGCGGATTAAATAGATTTACAATTTCTTAATACTGACGTCATACCTATTGTCAGGATGGCGCTTATCTATACTAATATTATAAAGAGGAAAACTTTGTTTGTTTGTTTGTAATGAATAGGCTTAAAAACTACTGGACCGTTTTTAAAAATTCTTTCACCATTGGAAAGCTACATTATCCACGAGTAACATAGGCTATATTTTATCCCTGTAGTCCCACGGGAACGGGAACTACGCGGGTGAAACCGCGTGACGTCCGCTAGTTCCTGATAAATCGATGTTACAAAATTGAAATACACGCAAAAATTATTGCTCGGAAACGACTTTTTTTTTGGGTGAGAAATCACGTTCAACACATTGTGCTGATGGATGGACCTTATAATAGACAAGTTACGGAGGTATTTAAATGTAAATTTAAAAACCAGTATTAGAAAAAAATCTTGTGAGAAAATTAAAACTTTGACCTCCAATACCTCCGGAACTAGTAACTTCACAGGTACGGTCCAGAGCTGTGGGACTGTTCGAAAGAGATTCCGCGGCCCCGAAACGTAAAGGGCAAGGAAGGAACATGGATAGTTTTTAGTCAGTAAAATTCTGCGCTCGCGCTCCCGCTCCGCCCGGAGCCGGAAAAAAGAGGATGGTCCAGAACAAAAACATGATTGCAATGATGAGGAGAATATGTGCTTTACTCACTTTATACTTGCCCAGCATTCGGTCAGTGGGTCGTCTTAGGGGTACTTTAAACACTGTTTTACGCGGTTCACAAATAAACTTAAAATGTAACTTACGGAATATCGTCCCTGATTGTTATTTATATTACACAACAACAACAGCGTCGAATTAATGGGTGGGACCTCAATATTAAGGCTGACGTTTCAGGGCAGCCCGCAATATTTCATTTTTGTTTTGCATGCCAGTGCTATGTTTTAAGGCGACTAGATGAGCTAAATTAGCAACTGTATTCGTGGTGGTTCAAACTTCGTTTGAGATGCTGTTAGAATAAAGTTCTTATTATCTTGCACTACAAAGTGGTTGTTACGTCAGTCACTGCGAACCAAATAGCGCAGAATGAGTGGTTTCGATCGATTTACAAAAAATCTATTGATTGGACAATATATTGCTTGTAGAAATTATCTATACTAATATTATAAAGAGGAAAACTTTGTTTGTTTGTTTGTAATGAATAGGCTTAAAAACTACTGGACCGTTTTTAAAAATTCTTTCACCATTGGAAAGCTACATTATCCACGAGTAACATAGGCTATATTTTATCCCTGTAGTCCCACGGGAACGGGAACTACGCGGGTGAAACCGCGTGACGTCCGCTAGTTCCTGATAAATCGATGTTACAAAATTGAAATACACGCAAAAATTATTGCTCGGAAACGACTTTTTTTTTGGGTGAGAAATCACGTTCAACACATTGTGCTGATGGATGGACCTTATAATAGACAAGTTACGGAGGTATTTAAGTGTAAATTTAAAAACCAGTATTAGAAAAAAATCTTGTGAGAAAATTAAAACTTTGACCTCCAATACCTCCGGAACTAGTAACTTCACAGGTACGGTCCAGAGCTGTGGGACTGTTCGAAAGAGATTCCGCGGCCCCGAAACGTAAAGGGCAAGGAAGGAACATGGATAGTTTTTAGTCAGTAAAATTCTGCGCTCGCGCTCCCGCTCCGCCCGGAGCCGGAAAAAAGAGGATGGTCCAGAACAAAAACATGATTGCAATGATGAGGAGAATATGTGCTTTACTCACTTTATACTTGCCCAGCATTCGGTCAGTGGGTCGTCTTAGGGGTACTTTAAACACTGTTTTACGCGGTTCACAAATAAACTTAAAATGTAACTTACGGAATATCGTCCCTGATTGTTATTTATATTACACAACAACAACAGCGTCGAATTAATGGGTGGGACCTCAATATTAAGGCTGACGTTTCAGGGCAGCCCGCAATATTTCATTTTTGTTTTGCATGCCAGTGCTATGTTTTAAGGCGACTAGATGAGCTAAATTAGCAACTGTATTCGTGGTGGTTCAAACTTCGTTTGAGATGCTGTTAGAATAAAGTTCTTATTATCTTGCACTACAAAGTGGTTGTTACGTCAGTCACTGCGAACCAAATAGCGCAGAATGAGTGGTTTCGATCGATTTACAAAAAATCTATTGATTGGACAATATATTGCTTGTAGAAATTATTTGCCAAATATTTTTACACGTAACAAGGGATAAGACAGAGAAAGGGAAAAGTACTCTATTTACAGTATTTACAGAAGATAGCAAATTTTACTCAAAGTATACATTTATTAATATGTACCCCTTGAGTAATATTTCTATTTAGAAAAAGTAATAAATTTGCATCATAAGATATTCGAGAATTCACTTGCCACATTCGGAAATAGAACCGAGTAGAAGAAAAATTATGTATTTGATTAAAAATCATTCGTGGCTTCCGAACTGTTTTCAGGAAATAACATAAACGTAAATCTTATGTAATAAAATACTTTTGACGGATATAGGAACATTACTGTATTTAATTAATGTAATGATTTTTTTTAACGCGAGGTGTTTGAACTTACGAAATTTCTTTTTTGTGCACGTTCTCTTTAACAATAGGTGTTTGAACCCTGGACTTAAGTCTCTACAGATTTTTTTTGTTTTGAACAAATACGTAGACAATAGCTTGACACACAATAATTCAATAGGAAGACTTCTAAAGATTTATAGGTAAATACATTGTATTCAAATCTATACTTTCTGTACTAATGTTATAAAACAGGAGTTTGTTTGTTTGTTTGTTTGGTTGGTTGAACGCGCTAATCTCAGGATCTACCAGCTCGAATTGAAAAATTATTTTTGTGTTGGATAGTCAATTTATCGAGGAAGGCTTTAGGCTATATAACATCACGCTATGATTATTAGGAGCGGAGCAGGAATGAAAAATGTTGCAGAAACGATGATTTTTTTTCCTTGCGTTTTTCTCTCTTATGTGACGCAGACGAAGTTGCGTGGGTCCGCTAGTATCTATTATAAAAACTTCCCAGAATTACCTTCTAGATCATGTATTGTATCGGGCACTACTAAGCATGAGGTTTACCCTCTAGAATTTCTCAGTAACAGTCCGTTTGTATTAGAGCTCGTTTTGATGACAATAGGGTCACCCTATATTACAAGGGACTTTAACATAACTGGCGAAACGTGGAGGTTGTCTCCTTGCCTATTTATGCCTAACTCTTCGGTGACATACAACTGTCATGTTATGCTTCCAAAATCAACAAAGAACACATTTGATACTTCAAATGTGTTCTTTGTTTGATAGCGTGAGCATATTATACAACCTTATTTTTTGTTTATACTAAACCCGAAAAGGGGTCATTGTACTCATCATTTTGAACAACTTTTTCTATGGGACGAACCCTGAAATCGCGAAAAAAAAATCAGTTGTTCCCTACATTTATGTTCGCATAACTCGTCAAAATGTAGGGAACAGCTGATTTTTTTTCGCGATTTCAAGGTTCGTCCCATAGAAAAAGTTGTTCAAAATGATGAGTACAATGACCCCTTTTCGGGTTTAGTATAAACAAAAAATAACCCTGTATACACATTTGCCAATATGAGGTGTAAACGGAGGGTCCGTTTACACCGTACGAAACCATCAACCAAGCATTCTGTACATCAAACTAAGTAACTCTACGCAAAAATTATTGCTGGGAAACAACTTTTTTAGGGGGTGAATAATCACATTTTGACTTTTTACGGTGAAACTCAATGTAACGCACTCAAAACATTGTGCTGAATATTACTGTGGGGTTAAAGTAAAAATCTTCCATTTAAAACATGGATTACAAAAATATATATTAAAACTAGCTGTTGCCCGCAACTTCGTTCGCGTGAAAATATTGATGGGTCATGTGTGAGAGCATCGTTGGTCGAGTTGTCGCAAGCGCTACTGAGCATGAGGTCCTGGGTTCGATTTGCGGTTCGTTTCTTCGGAGTTCGGCGCCATTTTTGATTTTTATTTTGACTTCATCTACATTCATCATAAGTAAGATCAGAAATGCAGAAGAGAAAAAAAAACAGAAATCTACAAAATAAAAAAAATCTAGTTGGTATCAAATTTAATACGATATCGACAATTACTCATTCTATCTCGTTCTACCATACATCATTTATTTATTTATTTAAAGAACACATACAACTATTACAGATTTAGGTACCTAATACAATACAGCAGTTATATTTAAAGTTAAATTATTTATGTTTTGAATAAATTAATTAATTTGACAAACTAAAGTAATTGCGCAAAATGCGGCCCGTGTGAATTCGCTCAGTGTACAATTGAAGCAATCAATCTATTGTGACACCATATTGAGAGCACGCAGCGCGCGCGTCAGCGGCGCGTGCTGCAGCAAGTTGGTGCGAGCGGGTGGCACCCTCAGGAGCGGCGGCTGCCATACTTTATTTTTCTGCTCCTGCCGTAAGTCCATAATCTTCGGCTTACCTTATCGGTCCCTACAAACAGTAAGTACTGCCAGCCGCGAAGTCACGTGTGCTATTAACTTATGTACGGCCTATACTATTAACTTGCACTGCTGCAAAAGGTCTCTCCTGCTGCTGTTATTCGTGAACGAATGAACAACTACTAACGACTTACTAACTTTGATACTTTTTGGTGACTCAAAAAATAAAAACTTTAATTAAAAACAAAATGTTGCTCTTTTTTCACCCCTCAAGGGTTGAAATTCTGGGTTGCGGGCCTGTTCGAAAGAGATACCGCGGCCCCGGAACATAAAGGGCGAGGAAGGAACATGGATGGGTTTTAGTCAGTAAGAGTCTGACACTCCCTCCCGCTCCGCCCAGAGTGGGAGAAGTCATTTGATGATTTCCCATCCCAAAAAAAAAAGGGTTGAAATTCTAATAAAGCCGTTGCGTCAGCTTCCAATCATAAGCCCAGATAACAAATTTTGTACTTTTTACGTCGAAAATTAAGGATTTTTCACATACAATTTCATCCCCTTTATAAGCCTTCTGGGTGGAGTTATCAAAAACGCTGAAACACACATAAATTAATTTTCAATCGTCAGCCTAAACACAAAATTAGAAGATCCTAACTTTAAAACTGACGGACTTTCATATAAGCTTCCATCCCCTATTTTATCCCCTTAGGGATAGAATTCATCAAAATCCTTTCTTAGCGGATGCCTACGTCGTAATATCTACCTGCATGCCAATTTTCAGCCCGATCCGTCCAGTGGTTCGGGCTGTGCGTTGATAGATCACTATGTCAGTCAGTCAGTCAGTCAGTCAGTCACCTTTGAATTATATATATTTAGAAGTTGAAACTTTGACCCCCGATATCTCCGTAACTAGAAGGTTCCCAGGTATAAGTCGTATTCAGAGTCGTAAGTAGTATAGAAGAACAAAATCATAATGACGGGAAAAACAAGTGCCTTCCGGCTTTGTAAAGGGTCTTTTTACATCCTTTAGAAATTAACCAGGGACACAGACCTCTTCTCTCTTCTTGGTGAGTCAAATGCCCTCCCTATGCATTTGACTTCTTAATCCTCAATTCCACTCCATCTGATTAGCCCATCTCTTCAGATCTCAAGCAATTACGTCACGTCAACTCGATCATACCTCACGTCAACGCAGCCATTCGGTTTCGTCGGGTTAAGCTCAGCAATATGTCGTCACCGACGCGTCGACGCCCTTATTCGTCGGAATGACGTTTTCGACGTCGACGTCGAACATCGAGCGGCGAGCGTTCGAGTGTAAATGATGTGCCAACGCTGGAATAAACGTCACTCGGCCGCGATCCGGCCAATGGGGTGGATGTACGAATATGGGGAATAGAATCTGATATGCTTTGATTTTTCATGATCGGAATGAATTGTAGGTATTCATTATTCTGAGTCGATCGCAAGCTGATCACATACAAACGATGAATCTGACTGAAATTGGTGGATAAGTGTGAGTGATTAATTCATATCTCGGAATGCAAGGTGCATTCCGAGATATGAAATAATCACTCACAGCGCTCACATAAATATTTTGCGTTCCGATTTAGTTTTCACGATTATGACAGCTAAAATCTGTCATTAGGTCATTTGACAGCGCTTATGGTGACATTTCTTTGGGGCTTAGTCGGTGTAATCGCAAGATGGCGCGTGTCATGACGACTCAAGAAACATCGATATCGCGCTTGTGATCGCGCTCGCGGTAATTCGGAACGGCTTTATGGACGCTCATGTCGTTTACAGCCTATCTCGGAACGCGGCCTAAATAAAACCTTATAATTTTCCAAGAACATTTCAATTATGTTAAATTAGTTTTGATCTTTTTTTCGGGGCATAAACATAGTCGGAGTCAGAGAATGCACAAGATAGAGAGGTTTGGAAAGGGAAAGGGGAGGACTTAATAGGCTAGCAAAATAAGCAAAAGCAATTTTAACTGATTTAAAGTTATGTCAAAAATAATCTAAAACCTAAGAGTCCAGAATGGGTCATCTATCTGTTATCTATCGGGGGTTTAGGCTTCCGCACTTAGTCATTGAAGTGGACCATTGTACGTCTACGTAAGGCCTTTAGACAACACACGTTTAGTATAACTGAGATCACAGATCAAACAAAACACATCTTACGGATAAACAAGCACGTAATGACAGTCTATAACCTCCTTTGATACATAACTCTTCTGTACATCGTAGCTCTATGGTTCAAAGCACACTCAATTTAAATTGTGTGCTCGCTTTAGATCCTCGATTTCAATCACATATCACATGGTACGTGCCTTGTGATACACCATATTCTACTGATTTATTATATGACAACGTTTGAATATGACTTTCTAAAGGGCCTACAAACTTTTTATAAGCGACTAGCACTTCGGCCGTGACTTCGTCCGCCAAAATTGTGACAACTCATCTAATTTGCATGATATCAATTATGTCACTTGGTAAAGATAATAGTGATTAGTATGATATTTTTTAAATCTGTTTTGTAGTTCTTGAGTTAAATCGTAACAAACACGTAAATAAAAATCAAAAGTTTCCACTTTATAATATTAGTGTAGTATAGATAAAGATGATTGATAAGGAAGGAGATGCCTTTTATTGTTACCAGTATACTTTCTTACACAATGAAATACCCCTACATTTTCTTCATAAGTACGAACTCATTTCATTAATTTACCCTATAACTATTTATTGTATTACCATTTATTTATATATTATGTTTGTAACTATTTTCTGTGTCACTAACCTCCTCAAGGTTCAAAGGAAGACCAGCGTCAGACAGAATCACCTGTCTGGCATGAATGCTGAAATGGACCTTTTTGGCGCAGCCGTGAGGCACACAGCACATTCTATGTATTTTTGTCCTTTTTTTAACTTTTTTAAATATTATTGTGTGTGTGTTTAATGTACTGACGTCAAATAAACATGTTTTTTTTTCTTTCTTTCTTTCCTAATACCCAATAGTACTCATTCTGGGATGAAATAATGATGACGATGAAATGTGTTGGATTGACATAAGTTATCGAAAAGGTTTAGGTCAAATCTTGCTGAATGTTGTTGTGGAAAGCTTTGAAAGCGTTTTGTCTAGCGGCTTAGGTCGTTGTGGCAAACGATTGCAAAATCTCTTGCATTTTTAAGAAATCTTTCTGAATTGTTGAATATTATGATACCAGCCAATATTTTTATTCCTCTTTGTAACGGGAAAAACACTTTTTCTTCTTTTTACTCTTGTCACGATTTAATAGGAAAATACAACATGTTTCCATCTACCCAAATAATAAATGTCCTTGGTTTCCAGCTTGACTTTTCAATAGATTTCACTAGCTCCACGTTCAAAAATTACAGTCCATTTGAACTGAGGTTCAATTCGGAGCAGGATTTCAATCACTGGTCGCAGGTTGGCAGAGTACTGGCCGCAAGAATACCATTTCCTACCAATGCAAATTATTCTTAGAAAAGCATGACTGATTTTCTTTTGTTTTTATGTGATTCAAGTATAAGGTTTCTATCTCTCACAGTGAAATATATACTGAGAAGAGCGAAAAACAAAAGGAAACATGTGTAAGTGCAGTAGGGTCCAAAACCCAATGGTTTAAGTCCAAAGAGGTATCTGTAATAACAATACCTATCTGGAAGAAAAACTTTATTTTGGTTAGAGGTGGTTTTTGGATAGACTTGTGATTAATTTACCATATATTTTAAGATAAGATAAGATAAGATTTATTTATTTCTGAGTATATGGTACATTAAGATCTTAAAATTAGTCAGTTTCACATCCACTTCCGTTACCGTTTTATCATAAATACACAAACAAGATTCTAGATTTTTTATTAAAAATCCTTATATTCGTTCAAACTTAAAGAACCTTGCTATAATCCTTTAGTGCAGTGTCTTAGTCTGTTTTATGTCTCAAAACGGTACTCTAGGCAATAATTTAACACTAAAATTGTCTAGACGCAAAGATAATGGCTACAAAACTTTAATATAAGTACTTAACAAAAACGTAAATTCACTATTAAGTTGGATTTTGATAAGCTTTTGTTATCCAGGCTGAAAAAATCACATGAAACTGATTTTAACAAATATCTTTGTAGTTGGTAAAATTAAATTATTGGATAATAAATAACATAACATCACGGCTGTAATCGTCAAAGGGTTAGGCACAGGTGTAGATACCTACCTAATAATAGTACACCCACATTTCGCCATTTATGTTTAAGTCCCGTGTAAAAGGGGCAGAGCTTATTGGCATCAACCGGGCACAAATCCAGACTCAATGGCTGCTACTGAGAAATTCCTGTTGAAAAACCCAATAACATTTTGCTTTTCTTCAGGTTTGTCAAGAAAAACTCATAAGGGTTTCTTACTAAAAAAACTTTAAGTGTAAACTTAAATACTCTATACCCCTTTATCGATTGATACAAACCACAATATTCTTTCAGCTCTGTGTGACGTTTTTTAATGTTAAAGCACCATGCTGAGATAGGGGGGCCTTCTGGTCTCGTACGGGACCAGTTAATTATAGTTTAACATAATTTGTTTAATTCTTATTATTTGTACTTACAATTTCACCATTATATTTTTTGTGTTTTGCCCTGTGCGGGCTAATATATGAAATTTCTTTCTTTAACATTTGTACCTTTGACTGAAACTAAAAAAGCTACGAAGCTAAAGAGCTACAATGCGACCTCAGTCTTATAGTTAAGCTAAGACATCACGGATAAGCCATTCATATCTTCCCAAGTTACTTACGGTCGAAGAGAGCTAAACTTAATACATTTTCCATTAAGCACTGATTACTTGAAAGCTCTTCGTCGTCACGTAGTGAAACAATGCACCCGTTATAGAGGACAGTATTGATGACTAGTTTATCCACGCGGTTTCGCTCGCATGAAGTTCGATAATAAGGTTGACGATAAAAAAAGTCCGTCAGTTAGATTATCAACAAATATTTGACCCATATTTTTTTTTTCTCTTATGTAAGTAAGAGAAACCAAAATTGACAGAGATACGACCCTTTTAAAGTTCTGTATACGTCACGCCTAGGTATATTTTAGCGAGTTCAGACGTCACGAGCCCCCGCTCCCGAGTTTTGATGCGTTTTATCTTTGTTAACATTCACAAAACGAGTCCATTATTTTCAAATTCTCTAACTGACGGACTAAATAGATTTGCAAATTTTTGATACTGTCGTTATGCCACGGGATCATATGAAAAGGATAAAAAGTATCAAATGTGTTAATTCGGATTATAAACTATCTGTAGGCTATATTTTATCTCAACTCTGTTCAGTAGTTTTTGCGTGAAAAAGTAGAAAACATCCATTCATTCGTCCTCACGAACTTTCGTAATTATAATATTAGTAAGGTACGTGTGATAGCATTGAAGATGACACGTTTTCGGGTGATTGACCGATAATGTAACTTACAAATATTTGTATTTAAATATCCATTATTATTGCCGTTACTTTCTGACTTCCTCTTATGAAATAAATACTCGTACATAAGAGGAAGTTTAAAAGTGGCGCCGGTGACTGAAAGGTTGTAAGGTGATCGAGAGTCGTGGTAAGACCATTGTGATACGGAGGAATGAGGAAAATATCGTGAGGAAAATTTTGAGTATGAATGCGGATGCACTATTTGCTTGAAGTGTTAAATAATTAAATATGGCTAGAAAGGAGGTGTCTGATGAAATCATGAGTAAAAGAGAGAAGTATGGAAAGATGACTTGCTGCGCCGACCACAAAAGGACTGAGGAACGGACAAGAGAATGATGATCCATTCTTGTTGCTAATGGGACTCATAGCCCAATAACAACCGCAAGGGCCAATGTTAAACAACACTTTCAGAAGACGGTCCCTGAAAATAGGGAGGAGCACATCCTGAATTAGGGTCGATAGATACTGAGAATTGTTCAAGAGGTCTTAAGGAGCCGGCGGAGCATGCGTTTTTCATACAAACGTAATACCAAAATAATATGAAAATCAAACATATTCTTAAGGTATTTATTTCGATTGGATTGCATACTATCTATGTTCCCAAATCAAAATTTTGAAAGGACAATGATATAAAGACGAGGTATGAGGAATTTAAAATTTCTATAGAAAAAATATTTTTCTCATAACTCTTGTTTAAATCAGCGTAAATTCAAAATATTTGTTTGGGTGCCTATGTATTCTACCTGTACCTTAATAATATGTTTGATTTACAAATTATTTTGGTATTACGTTTGTCTGAAATTCGCATGCTCCGCAGGCTTTCTGAGAGTGAAATCCTTAGTTGAATCCCGGGATTTCTAAAGTAGCTATTGAGTTTTTCATCACGGAATTCTCAGTTGACCTGACATTGTACCTGACTAATGATTTGTGAGACATCAATCTTGCGACTAATTATAATGAACTTAAAAGACATAGGTACCTTTTTTTTCGGATGGGAAGTCATCAAATAACTTCTCCCACTCCGGCCCGACAGGAGGGAGTGTCAGACTTTTACTGACTAAAACCCATCCATGTTCCTTCCTCGCCCTTTATGTTCCGGGGCCACGGTATCTCTTTCAAACAGTCCCGCAGCCCCGGCAGGCAGGATCTTAATGCTTCCTGTTTTTTGAACATTTAATTACGACGCAACCTGAACGTCTGCCGAATACTATTCAACAAATAGATAAGTACTTCCGAATCGGATATTCCGTACTCAACAAGTATGAAGCACCATTCCTGTTATCATAAAAAAGCCAATCCATAAACGCTGAACCAGAATTACTATCAGTAAAAAACATTTTACTTTACTCTCCATTACGAACTTTACTGCTTCCAAACCTAATTTTATCAATGTTTAAGCAGCATTTTCAAATGAAATCGTTCGAAGCGTTGAGTTAGAATAAACCGGTCAAGTGCGAGTCGAACACCCGCACGAAGGGGCCCGTACCATCTATACTTTATAGTTTATCTATACTTTTAATATTATAAACCAGAAGAGTTTGCTTGTTCGTTTGGTTGGTTGAACGCGCTAATCTCAGGAACTACCGGCTCGAATTGTAAAATTCCTTTTGTGTTGGATAGTCATTTATTGAGGAAGGCTTTAAGCTATATTACATCACGTTACGGTTATTAGGAGCGGAGCAGGAATGAAAAATGTTGCAAAAACGGGTTTTCATTTCCTTTATTTTTTCTCTCTTATGTGACGCAGACGAAGTTGCGGGGGTCAGCTAGTTATCTATAAAACATTTTTGCGGGTTTGTCTAAACCGCAAAAAGTCACGTTTGTGGTATGGGGGCTGCCATACAACAAACTTGAACCCGTTAAATATTTATTTTAATTTAATTTCAACTATTATTTTTAAAGTGAATATACAGCTAAATATTCTGTAAATATTTCAAGCGTCTACCTGTTGCGTTATTAATATCGAGCAAAAAACGGCAAAAAAAATCATGTTTGTTGTATGGGAGCCCTGCTTAAACATTTATTGTATTCTGCTTTTAGTATTTACTATTATATTGGCAGCCGAAATACATCATTTGTGAAAATTTGAACTGTGTAGCTATTGCGGTTTATGAGACAGCCTGGTAATGGATAGACGGACTGTGGAGTATTAGTAATAGGGTCCTGTTTTTACCCTTTGGGAACCTACGGAACCCTAAAAACGCAATAAGTCGAGTACTTAGAGTTAGCGGTGCTGTACCACGTAGTGCCTTAAGTGAGGTTGTACGTGATCACTGGAGTACTTATAACGTACTTAGGTTGGTACCTATGCTGTAAGGTGGTGGGAGAGAATCTTGGAGGATTGTCTTTTTGACAGCATTAAGTTTTTTTCAGTTGGCTTTGATTATCCTGGCTGGTAAGAACTGTAGTCGTTCTATGATGATCGATTATTCTGGATTGAAAATTAGTACTGGCAGCTTAAAAAGTTAGTAATTTTTAAATATGAAAAAAAGAGTGACCAAAATGATGGATGATCATTGTGACAGGCTAGAAAGAAGTTATTAGATTAAAAGATGTGATTTTCATGAATAAACCAAAATATAACCAATTCTACCAACAAAAAGAACATGGTTCGGTAGTGTAGCAGCGTCACAATAGAAGTTTATGAATTTGATGGCTTTTACAAAGAAGCTGGTTTTAGTGATTCTTTAACATATATTGATTTCTATGGCGTTTTTGAGGTGTAGATTGAGAGAAAACTGAAGATGGGTTTTAGTCAGTAAAAGACAGACACCCCCTCCCGCTCCACCTAGAGTGGGAGGAGTCATTTGATGATTTCCCATCCGAAAAAAAAGATAAATACGTCGATTTTTAAACGAAAATAATAGTATATATATATATCCTACTACGTATCTATCATATTGGTTCATTTTTTCCAACAGCCACAATTATTACCAGTCATAGATATGAATAAATTCTTTAAATCACGCTATAGTTACCAATGCCAATGCAATAAGCCATTTAAATTTTAAGATCATGCGTTTTTACGTCAGGTATACACCGCGCAATCGTACTAGGCCATTGATCTGGCCATTAATTATTGTTTAATTTAATTGTTATAGCACTACATATTATAAAACAAAGTCTCCCGTCGCGTCTGACTGTACCTATGTATGCTTAGATCTTGAAAACTACGCAACGGATTTTGATGCGGGTTTTTTCGATAGATAGAGTGATTCAAGAGGAAGGTTTTTGTATATACTATTACGCGGGCAAGCCGCGGTCATCGCCTAGTTATTATTATATATTGTTGTCATTATTTGTTGTATTATATGTACTGAGTTCGATTCTCGGGTCGAGCAAAGTGTTATTGGGTTTTTCCATAACGAACTTCTCCGTAGCAACCACGGAGTCTAGAATGCGCCCGATTGATGGTAATATGGTCCCTTATACAGGGGACTTAAATATATCTGGCGAAATATGGATGGACTATTAGATATACTTCTACCTAAACCTTTGAGGGTTAGTGGCGTGATGTTATGTTATATTAAATGATGAAATAATTAAAAAAAAGCGGCCAAGTGCGAGTCGGACTCGCCCATGAAGGGTTCCGTAACAGCAAATAACATAGTATAAAAGTTCTTGCAGTTCGTTGTAAATAAAAGGTAAATTGCGATTCACGATTTATGACGTATTAAAAATAAACTACTAACTAGATCTCAGTCAAACCAATTTTGGGTGGTAGTTTACATAGTTATGTTCATTATATGTTTATTTTAGATGTATATGAGATATGTTTATTTTCAATATTTTATAAGTTACAGGGGGCGGGACACACATTTTACCACTTTGGAAGTGTCTCTCGCGCAAACTATTCAGTTTAGAAAAAAAAATATTCAAAACCTCAATTTCATTTTTGAAGACCTACCCATAGATACTCCGTTATACACGTATGGGTTTGATAATAAAAAAAAGAGTTTCAGTTCTATGCATGGGGAACCCCCTAAATTTGTTTTTTTTCTATATTTGTGTAAAAATCTTAATGCGGTTCGCAGAATACATCTACTTACCAAGTTTCAACAGCATAGTTTTTATAGTTTCGGAAAAAAGTGGCTGTGACATACGGACCGACAGACAGACAGACAGAGAGACAGACATGACGAATCTATAAGGGTTCCGTTTTTTGCCATTTGGCAACGGAAACCTAAAAAGCCACTATAAATAAAAAAAAACAATAAAATCGTATGTTTCCAAACACAATATTCAAATTCTGTTTGAACTTCAAACAAATGAACATCGTAAATAAAAACGTCAATTGTTTTATCGATGACAAATAAATATGTTCTCGGTTCACAGTCAATCGTGAGTCGAGACAAATTCCTTCACTCCTCTGTTGTCTATACATCGGTAATTTACCCTTTTTTTACTAACTCAACCAGATTTCTCAGAGTATCGGGCGTGTAAGGGTGAGTTCGAATGTGGCGTTTTTTGGTAAAACTGTGAAAAAAGCAAAACTTTCTTTCATGCATTGCCTTCTCATGTATCCTAACATCTGGAACCCTACTTCATAGAAAAAAACAGGTTTTTTATGTGTTTTCCGTCATAGATTTATAAAAATGCAGCAGGTAGCTAAAAGTGGATTGAAAAGTTGTAGATCAATCATCTTCAACTCTTCCAACCACTTTTAAATCGATCCTTTTGGAATACGAACGTCAAAGAACTGAGTTAAATAAATAGTATTTGCATATAAATTCTCTTCAATCCAGTGAGACTGAAATAAAAAAAAAAAGATTATACAGGGTGTAAACCACCTCATCACAAAGCCGTTAACCAAGCATTCTGTACATCAAACTAAGTAACTTTAAGTAAAAATTATTGCTGCAAAACAAATTTTTTTTTGAGGTTATAAATCATGTTTTGTGGTAGAACTCAATATTACGAGTATGTAACACACTTAAAAAATTGTGCTGGTCGTGGAGGTGTTAAAAGTCAAAATTAAAAAAAAAACTTGTTCAATAGTTGTAACTTTGACCATATCTCCGTAACTAGAAGGTTCCCAGGTATGGCGTAGAACAAAAAAAAAGAACACAATGATGGGGAGAACAAGTGCCATTCAGCTTTGTGAAGAGCTGTTTTACACCCTTTATGAGTCAAAAGAAAAAAATCGCTTCGGCTAGACTAGGAAACGTTTTATTATTAAAAGATTTAAAAAAACAAGAAATATCATGATTCTAGGGCAACGGAAAGTAACCTTTTTTTTTTTTAGGATGGGAAATCATCAAATCAAATGACTTCTCCCACTCTGGGCGGAGCGGGAGGGAGTGTCAGAGTCTTACTGACTAAAACCCATTCATGTTCCTTCCTCGCCCTTTGTGTTCCGGGGCCGCGGTATCTCTTTCGAACAGGCCTGGAACTCCGGAACGGAAAGTACCCTAAGATAGGTTTTGATTCTCTTGTGTAATTGCAAAATATGTAACATAAACAAACGGTCTTAATTAGAAGAGCTGGTGGCTACATAATAACAGCCGCTCGGGTCAATATTTAGGTTAAGCCCTGCTTGTATGGGTTGGTATGTGGATAGGTGGTCACCTATAACCTAAGTTTCCTCGGTGCCTCGGAAAGCACGTTAAGCCTGGCTGTCATTTATAGATCTTTGACAGTCTTTACAGGTAGTCAGTGACCCAAAAAGTCCGACAACCAGTCTTAAGGGGTATCGTATTACCCAGTACTACCTGGATTGTGAAGGTTAGATAGACAGTCGTTCCATGTAAAATACTAGTATTCGACTGAATCCGGTTAGACTTCAAGCGGGGTGGCTTGGTTGGATAAAGGCTAGGCAGATGATGGTGAAACAAACGGGCTTAATAATCTTTTGATAGGGTTGCCTTACACAAGGGCAGCAGACTTTGCGGGTCTGTGAACGGTGAGCTATGGGCTAGCTAGCCGTCCATCCGTCTAATGACGATAGGCCGTGTCGCCGGCGCGTTCGTGTTCCGCGCAAGGGCCGAAGCCTGCCGGGGCTGCGGGACTGTTCGAAAGAAATACCGGGGCCCCGGAACATAAAAGGCGTACAGCAGTAAAGTAAAAGTCTGACACACCCTCCCGCTCCGCCCAGAGTGGGAGAAGTCATTTGATGATTACCCATTCCAATAAAAATTTCAACATGATATCTCCACGAGTTCCTAAAAAAAAGTCTGGACAAACGTAAACAAAGAGATCCTATTAGCGTTCCGTTTTTACCGACTGAAGTACATAACCATTTGAATATAAGACAGTTCAATGAAGAAGAATGAAAGCTTATGGAATATTTTGCCTTCATACACGCGTAAGAATTTGGAGTCGTCCTGTTTTTTTTATGACACGTGTAGACTTCCTACACGTGTTCTATGTTGTTTTAATAATGATATTTTGTTATCAACGTGACTTGTTGCTAACTTGACGTGAGGTGTTTTAAAGCTAAATGAAAAATAGTCTGTTGTGTAATTTGTGTTCCTAAAACAAATTGGTACAGACTCAAATATTACTACTAGTGATATGTATTTAATAAGGTAGACGGTAGACGACAGAAAAAAAATAGTACGTCAGGTAGATTACCAAAAAATATTGGACACTATTTCATTGAAGTTTGCAAGTCATCATAGTTCACAGCTATGCAGATTCGAAGAGACTCTGCCAACGATGCCCTTACGTTTTTGAGCTCACCAGATGGCGCCACTTGCGAGTAAAGTCCTGTCATTCATTCTATTGAATACTTTAAGTACAGATAAAGGAGATCATTTTTTTTGGGTCCACCTGGTCGTTACATTTATTATTCATTATAACACCAAAAAATAGTAAACATTTTACTATGGTATTAAACGAAATATTACGTAGAAATGAAAACGGTATCTTATAATCATAATAAATAAGCTATGTTATGATATTTTTTTGCGAGTCAAATCATTCCTGTTGTGATCAATGTCATTTGACAGCTAATACTTACGTGAATAGGGGCGTTTTTTTTCTGTTTACTAAAAAAAGTACGGTACCTACCCGTTGGTAATCATATCTTCTATAATTATTATAGGATCAAAAAGAACATAAAAATAAATATTCTTAAACTGTGAGCATTTTTATTTAAAGCTATTTTTAAAGGTAGGTACACTAAAATTCCATAAATGGTTTAAATAATCAACGTGGCACGGAACGTTATAAACTCGCTTTTTTAGTGACTGACAGCCAACTTCATTATTTTGAAGTTCACTTTTTCTGTTTATTTTGGTTTTCATAAGTGTTTTTGCAGATTTTTCGCATTTATTCCGGTTAGACAATGCGTAGCTAATTTAACCATTACAATCTAGAGGTTATAAGGAAGAAATCAATGTAAGTTTCATTATTAAATGCTACAATTTATGTGGGTGGCCTAATCCCCGAACAAAAAAAAATGTCTCCTTTGCCATTGATTTGAATAATCTCTCTCAAATGGTAGATAATTATTGGTTGCACTTAAATAACCTACATAATGCTCCAAACCATTAATAAATCATTACTACTTTCAAAACTTAAATAGTAACTTCAATGTTAGAAGCCAACCAAAAAAATAATGACGTACTTTTCGAAATCCTATTGCTATTTTTGCGGCAGCTTATAAATGGTAATAGGGCTTTGCCATAAGGGACGTGACATTTCGAAAATTCATAAATAACAGAAAAGAAATGGCAAGATTTATGAATAAAATGTTACGGAAAAGATTACTACACTGCTTAGCCTTTTCCCAATTATGTTGGTCTCGGCTTATAGTGCAAATGTCAGTATTTTACACAAAACGACTGCCTATTTGACCTGCACGACGTAGTTTTTTAGCCTGAACTGTCCCACTTCTGGCTATAGGGCTCAGTCAGGACCTCGCATAACCAAACTTAGGTAATAGGTTTGATTTTAAAACATAATTTTCTTGTGGTGCGTTTTAATAAAGCTAGTTTTTAAGCCAAGCGGTAAAATTGCGTCAGAAACACCACCCAATAACTCCAGTAACTGATGTTGGACAGCCAAGCTAAAGTGCCCGGATGGACCCGGAAAGGTGGTTCTTGGTCACTTATCAGCCTCAGTACTGTTACTCTGAAATCTTAAAAAGACAATTTTTCAGACCGTAATAAACTGAAAACGGTAGCTACCTACCAGAGGCCAGTTTTACAATGAAAAATGGCCGCCAAAAAAATCCCAGCGTTTTTCCGCCAAATCTATAACTGGACTAAACCAGTTTCGTCCCGTCACGCCCGTCGAAAACGGGACACAAAGGGGCACTCCGCAATCACGCTGTTTGTAAATCTTTCACGTAGGCACGTGAGCCGGAATATTGAGTATTGACTCACACGGCTGCATACTAAATAATAATAGCGTTGCCTACTAAATATTGTGGTGGCTTGGACTAATGTTATTACTATCACGCATACCCTGAGGGGATAGACAGAATAATAGAAAATCTTTGCCTTGGTCGATGACTTCTTCATGCGTGATTGTCCTAGTTTGTTACCAAACGGGATCGGCAGGGTGACGCCAAGAGTCAAAAATATTGTAACAAGCGGTAATATATGGAACATATAATAAATAAGACAGAGGAGTGAAGTCTCCAGGCACAGGCTTTCTTTGTCTACAAGGAGGTTCTAAACACAAATTACTGTAAGTATATGAAGCATTTTGTTGAACTTAAAAAAATAAAACATTTTCATATCTATACTAATATTATAAAGCAGAAGAGTTTGTTTGTTTGTTTGGTTGAACGCGCTAATCTCAGGAACTACTGGTTCGAATTGAAAATATCTTTTTGTGTTGGATAGTCCATTTATCGAGGAAGGCTATAGGCTATATAACATCACGCTACGACTATAAGGAGCGGAGCAGGAATGAAAAATGTTACAAAAACGGGGATTGTTTTTCCTTTCGTGTTTTTCTCCCCAATGTGACGCAGACGAAGTTGCGTAGGTCAGCTAGTTTCAAATACGCGTTTTTCACATTTCTCGTAATTTTCTCTTTACTGACGTTTGTAGATTCCATTTATAGACAGAGCTTGAAGAAAAATAATAAGAGCCGCACAGATCGATCTTTAAGGTTAAGCAACGGGTGCCTAAGTCGGTCTGTGGATGGGTGACCGTCATAACATACTGTGTTTCCTCCATGCCTCGAAAAGCGTTTTTTGTTCCCCTTTAATCCGTAGGTCCCGGCTATCATTTGTTCATCTTTGGACAGTCGTTATAGGCAGTCAGTGGCCCTAAATTCTGAAAACCAGTCTTTCCAAGGAATATCGTTTGTTTTACCCAATCATAGCTGGGTTGTGGAGGTCAAATAGACAGGTAGTCGCTCCATGTAAAATAATGGTATTCACTTGCAACCAATTGATCTGAAAATCGACCCCAACTTAGATGCGAAAAAGCTAGGCAGATGATGATTCATCAAGGATGAAACAGGTGATCTTGGAAAAGATATGTAATAAGTTCTTAAGATGTAAAGACTTAATGAGTTCCAGTTCTTGAAAATCCTTCCCATTTTCCATACCAACAGCGTCATTACCCCTTAACTTCCATCTACTCACTTCGCCTTTAACTTCAACTTATATAATATCTTCAACCTATGCACAAGTTCAGAAAAACAGATTTCCTCTTATAAATACAGAATATATTTACTTACTAGGTATAGGTATGTACAGGAACATCAAAAGTATGCGAGAATTTGTCTCCAAACTTACTTAATGAGGGTTACTCATTAATAATTAAAAGTCGGACGATTCGAGGAGACTCGAGCAGAAATTACTTTGAAAGTTAAGTCGGAGCCAAGTTTATTTATTTGATGGAAACATATTTCCAGTCATTTATCTCTGAGAGTTGGTTAAGGATTTGGCGGATAGAAAGAAGATTTTGGATTTTAAAGTGAAGACTTCTTTAGGAGCGTTGTGCACTTTTTGGGTGAACAAGAATCATGGAACTCGCGTGACCGTCACCTAACGCTTCGTAGCACTCGTAGCCGATCCGCTACGGCGTAGCACCACTTAGGCGTGCGCGGGGCAAAACCTGTAGTACTATTATCGATTACTTAGTTTTCACTTAGTTCCCAGTCCCCAAAGGCTGCCCTTATGATTTTGAGATCGTCTTTGGACAACTAATAGGTGAACAGATTGGTTTGAGTTTCATGGGGAGTTTCAGGTTGTGGTCACATAGGTGTGAATAGCAATAAAATATTGTATTAGTTTTAGTTTTTATTATCTGTGAGAATAAGTTTGCAACCCTGTTGATATGGCAACTCTACTAATCTGTGGTTACGATTCATGGCGCCCTTGTGTGAAAAACAATATTGTGTATCTTCAACGATAAGCATGAAAATAAAAGTGTACTACCATAAATACACGGGAGTTTATTTTCAAGTCCTAACAGGTTATGGGCCCAGCTGTCTATAAATCTGCTTTAGGTGAAGATCACTGGTATATTGTGGGGTGAAGGAAAATCACCGGGTCGGGCTGCCGGCGTTACGTTGTTGTGAACGCGGCGTGGTCGGAGAAAAAAAAAAAGATAAATAACAACTCCAGCTAGTGAGTTATTATTGGCGGCGTCTGAAGGAGGTCGTGTGGTGGTTATTATCACGGCATCAGGCTGCGGGCTTACGCATAAGTAACAAAAATGGATCAACACACGATGGCCATGGCGTCCAACTCGGCTATTAAGTTGGAGGGCCATAAGAATTGGAACGTATGGAAGTTCCAAATGGCCGTAACATTAAAAGGAGCTGAGCTGTACTCGGTTGTGAGTGGGATGGAGACAAAGCCAGGGAATGATGGCGAATCCACGAGTAAGGAAATTGCAGCTTGGGTGGCAAGGGATGCCAAGGCGCAAACATTAATTGTAAATAGAATAAGTGAGGCGGCGATGGTGCACATCCTTACATGCGAAAGTGCAGCTGACATGTGGCGAAAACTGCACAGTGTATACGAGGTCACGAGTGCAACAGGTACATTGATGCTGCAGCAAAGGTTTTTGCAATACAAATTTGAAGATGGAGACCTGGCAGTATACTTAGCCAAAATACAAGAAATGATTTGTCAATTGAGGCAGGCAGGAGAAGAGATATCTGAACAATTCATCATGACTAAAGTCTTGTTATCTCTACCGGAGGCATACAATCATTTCATCTCGGCTTGGGAGTCAGTGGACACAAGTAAACAGAACTACAATGATTTGGTTTCTCGATTACTTGTAGAGGAAGAGAGAATAAAGGCAAGAAGCAAAGAGAAAGAGAGTATAGCACTATATTCCAAGCAAAAAAGTGTCAAGAAATGTTATAAATGTGGGAAACTTGGACACATTACAAAGGAGTGTAAAAGCGAGGATAAAGAAAAACGTAAATGTTTCTCTTGTGGCAATGTGGGACACTTGAAGGCAAATTGTCCTAAGCGTGAGGGACAAGGAGGACAACAATCAAGTGACAAGTCCAAAGATAAGTCCAATGCATTTATTACAGTGACAGGGACAGCAATGACAACTGGGAGTGACATTACGGGGAGTGACAAGAGGTGGTTGATAGATAGTGGGGCTAGTGAACATATGACAAGTCAACGTTCAATGTTTACAAACTATCTGCCACTGTCAACATTAAAACGTTATGTTATTGTTGGAGATGGTCGTCAGTTACCTGTTGTTGGAGTTGGTGATGTAGAACTGAGTGTGTTTAACGGAGACTGTTATATAAAATCTACATTGAACAATGTGTTACATGTGCCACAAATGAAGATTAATTTGTTTTCTGTAACTAGTGCTACAAAGAAAGGTTACAAGGTTACATTAACTGATCAGCAGTGTTTGTTTTATAAGGACAATGAACTTTGTGCGATAGGCAATCGTGAAGGGAACTATTACGTACTAGAGGTGTCAAGTGGCTACATGCAAGAAAGTGTTGCAGCTGTGGCAGCGCTATCGGACTGGCATGAGCGTCTTTGTCACCAGAATGTTGAGTATGTGAAGAAGGTGCTCAAGAAAAACAACATCGAATACACTGGGGACAGTTTCCAATGTGTTTCGTGTCTAGAAGGTAAAATGCACATACTTCCATTTACCAGAAGTGAGCAGCATACCAAGGAATGCCTAGAGTTGGTGCATGCTGACTTGTGCGGGCCAATGGAGGTGGAGAGCATCGGAGGTTCAAGGTATTTCCTGCTAATAAAAGATGATTTTAGTAACTACCGGGTAATCTACTTTTTAAAACATAAAAGTGAGACAGCTTTGAAGATAAAGCAATTTGTTAATTGGGCTGAGAGACAAACAGGAAATAAAGTGAAAGTCATTCGTACCGATAATGGTGGAGAGTTCATGAACAAAGAGATACAAGAATTTGTACAAGAAAAGGGCATTAAACATCAGACGACGATACCTTTTACTCCACAGCAGAATGGCAAAGCGGAGAGGGACATGCGTACTGTCGTGGAAGCTGCAAGGTCCATGCTAAAGGGTAAAGGTCTTTCGAAAGAATTGTGGGCTGAAGCAGTTAATACTACGGTGTATGTATTGAATAGAACGTCAAAGAGTAGAGTGGACAGTCAGACACCCTATGAGACATTTCATAAACGGAGTTTTAATGTGCTGAGCCTACGTGGAGTGTTTGGAGAATATGTTTATGTTCATATCCCAAAGGAAAAGAGATTAAAATGGGACATTAAAGGGGAACAAGCAATTTTCGTTGGATATGATGACTCGAAAGGCTACAGAGTGTACTATGAGGACAAAAGGGAAGTTCATACTAAGAGGGACATAGTATTTCTGGATACAACAACACAGAAAGAGACAGAAATTAAGGAAATACAGAACAATGAAAATGTCATACTACTGGATGTTCCTACAGAGAGAAATACAGAAGAAGAACTACATGATGAGAGTGATGATGAATATTATGACATGGACACAGAACAGGAGCAAGGAAATGGAGTAGAACAAGGTGTTACAACAGAGATGTCAGAAGCAACAGAAGAAACTGGACAAGAACAGGCAGAAACAGAAGGAAATGAGGTTCAAGGAAGAAGTAGAAGAAGGGTAAAACCAAGATATCTTGATGATTATTACCTATATGTTGATGAACCAAGAAACTATAAGGAAGCTATGATATCTGTAGAGGCTGAAAGCTGGAAGGAGGCTATAAGAAGAGAGCTTAATCAACTAAAAGAAAATAATACATGGACAGAGATAGATTCTATACCAGAAGGAAAAGAAGTGATTAGCTCAAAATGGGTTCTAAAGAAGAAAGATAATAGTTATAAGGCTAGATTAGTTGCAAGAGGCTTTGAGCAGAATTGTGATGATGATCTGTATGCCCCTGTGGCAAAGCTTAATACATTTAGAGTCTTTGTATGTGTAGCTACTAAGTTAGGGTTAGAAATAAATCAAATGGATGTATGTGGAGCTTTTTTAAATGCACATCTTGATGAGGAGTTATATTTAATCTTGCCTGAGGGAACTGATTCTAAGTATGTAAAACTTAACAAATCTATTTACGGCTTAAAGAAGTCTCCAAAATGTTGGAATAAAACTTTTAATGATGTCATGTTGTCTTTAGGTTATAAGCAATCTGATAAGGATTATTGTTTGTACTCTAAATGTGAAGGAGAAAAGAAAACATTTTTGTTATTGTATGTTGATGATATATTATACTTTGGGAATGACAAAGAAGATATGTGTAAACTGAGAAATGTACTATGTAAAACATTTAAAATGAAAGAATTGGGTAATGTTAGTAAATTCCTGGGTATTGATGTTAAACAAGATTTAAATAAGGGGATTACTGTTATATCACAAAAAGATTACTTGAGAAAATTGTTATCACAGTATAATATATTGGATGGTAAAACACTGAAGTTACCTATTGATAAAAATTATAATTTTCATATCTTAAAGAGAGATAGTTCAGAGAGTATTGAAATAGAGAGTAAATGTAGAAGGCTTGTAGGGAGCCTGATGTATGCAGCTATGGGCACTAGGCCAGATATTTGTTCAGTAGTTAATATCTTGAGTCGGTATCAAAGTTGTGCATCTGAACTTTTGTATAAACTTTTGTTGAATGTTTTAAGATATGTAAATGGAACTATTGATTTGTGTTTAGTATACTATAGAGAGTGTAATGAAGATGTTTTATGTTATGTTGACAGTGACTGGGGTGGTGCTGATGATAGAAAGTCTACATCTGGGTGTATCTTTAAAGTGTTTGGTTGTTCAGTAATTTGGTATTCAAGGAAACAGCCAACGGTTGCACTGTCTTCAACCGAAGCTGAATATGTTGCTTTGTGTTTAGCTACTAGTGAGGCTTGTTGGTTAAAAGAAATTATGTTAACATTTGGGTTTGAGGTAAACATAATTGTGTATGAAGACAACCAGTCTACTATTAAGATGGCACAGATGGCCACTGGTAATTCTAGAGTAAAACATTTGGAGATTAAACAGTCATTTATTAAGGAAAAGTTGGAAAATAAAGTTATTGATTTAAAATACATAAATACCAGTGACCAACTAGCAGATATTTTTACTAAGGCATTAGGAGGAATAATGTTTAGGAAACTTAGGGATAAATTGTTCAGTAAGTAATCAAGGGGATGACTATTGTTAAGGGGAGGTTATGTTTAGGGTTAGCTCTGGATTATTTTTGTGAAAGAAAAGACTTGTGTTTTGTTTTCAAATATTTTATTGAGGGGAGGTGTGAATAGCAATAAAATATTGTATTAGTTTTAGTTTTTATTATCTGTGAGAATAAGTTTGCAACCCTGTTGATATGGCAACTCTACTAATCTGTGGTTACGATTCATGGCGCCCTTGTGTGAAAAACAATATTGTGTACAATATCTTCAACGATAAGCATGAAAATAAAAGTGTACTACCATAAATACACGGGAGTTTATTTTCAAGTCCTAACAATAGGCAATCACTTCAAGTAAAATACTGGCATTCAGCTTTATCTGGTCACACCAAATGTCGACCCCAACCTAGTTGAGAAAAGATGATGATGAAAAGTTGACTAGGGGTTTTGGAGGATAGAAGGTTATATATTTTAAGAACATCTTTTACGAAATTATTGGTGAACAGTTTGTATTGGGGCTTCATATGAATTTTCAGGTGGATATATCCAAATACTTTTCATGCCAAAATAATGCTTTTATTCGTGAACCCAAAACAATATATGAGTATGTAACACTTTTCTGCCGAACTAGAACTGACATGGTGTCATATTTTGAACGCAGGCTCTTACTCTGTTAGTAGGAGTAGAAAGAAATCCACCACAAGTGGCTCAGTGGGTATTTGTGGATGTCATGTGTCTTCGAGATTCGAGTTCGAAGACATATCGGTTATACGACGTTTTCACCGTTTTGAAGAATGAATCATGCCGCAGCGAAAAAATCAGCCAGCCGGTCGATTCTGTAAGATTCGAACAACAACTCGCATCTCACCTCGCAATTCACTCTCACTTCGCATTACGTTCAAAATGACCTTGATTTTGCATTCTGTAAGCGTCACCTAGCCGCTTGCGAAGTGAAGTGACCTCCGGATCGAGTATGATGGCACTAGTGACTTCCACACTCAACAAAATGTTAATCTAGTTTTATTGATTATAGTTTTTTGACAAAATTGTTGAATTTTCAGCACACAATTTTGGCTAATATGATGTCGCCATTAAAATTCTTGGTTTATGTAATTTGAGGCAGCTAAAAAGTAAAAAAACAGAAAACTCTAAATTCCATTCATGAATATTTACACATCCCGAACGAAAAAAATAATATGTCAGTGTCAGACAGGCAATATTTTGACATTGGGTTGCATTCATAGCATTCATAGACGTATAAATCGTTGCATTAGCTACTAATATCTAATCTGTGGTCGTTGCATTGTTGTTTGTTTGTTTTGATCGTTCCGTGCCGAAAATAATTGTAAAATAATCATAAAGTAAGTTTATATTTGTGGTTGTGGAGTTTAAAATCGATATTAATCAAAATAGTATTTTGTTTTCTAATACAACAATAATGTTTCAGTATAAATGAGACACGTTCCTCTCATCCATCGGCTCAAGTTGAAACTTTGGTACAGTTTATGGAAAGAAACTCTGGCATGGCGAAGGGTTTCTTGAGAACACAAAATGCCAGGTAGCGAAGTCGACGCCAGTGGGACGAACTAGCCGTGCGCCTAAATAGAATAGGTGGCATAATTAAAAGTTACCAAAAGTGGACCAAGGTTAGCATCGCTTTTTTTACTACAATGTTAGTTAAAACCACAAGTGACATAACATTTCTCAAAGTTAACCACTTAACATTCTTCAAAGCAAACCACGATCATCCACAAATCTTGGTTTAAAGTGTGTTCCTTGATTTCATAAATTTTATCTTATTGTTAATTTTACTCAATCAATTAAGTACTAATAATAATAAGAAAATGGAGTTTATTAAATATAGTTTGATTGTTGGTTCCGTGTGTGAGTACAAAATAACTATCAAAACTTTATTGTTCAAACAAATGACAATGAAAAACTGCTATTTAAGATTGTTATTCACTCATTTAATGTATGTATGTATGTAATTGGTGTTCTTTTTTCAGCATCACGTCCGTCACACATCTTCAGTTGCTGCCCCTCCACCATCACAACGGCGAGCGGAATTCCCCACCACTACTGAGATATTCCTGAGGGTGGAAGAACAGCAGCTGGAGATACAACAACTAGATGCACAAATCCTGCAGTCCTTTCTGGAGAGGAGTGTGGAAAGAGGAAGAGCCATGGATGAAAGGAGTGCAGAGACAGGATTTTAGTTGAAGCTATGGCTGCCGTAGGAAAGGGCTGCAAGCATTGGCACAGGCCAACAATAGAAACAATAGACATAGGATGTAGTTATTCAAATTAATTATAATAAATAAAAAACTATTAAACGGGTAATAGAGCGGTTTTATTGTTTTTTTTACTATTTTGCCCATTGGTGATTAATTTGATTTGGTTTGATAAATGATGTTTGTTTTGTAAGTAGGTTTAAACAAACACTTTAACACTTTTTTTAAACTACCTCTTCCAGTCTCTCTTCTTCTGAAATTGTCACTGCGGGCATTCCTGCATGATTGCACATGTGGAAAACACAACATGCAATAACTGTATTAGTCTGGATGATAATTGAGCACTCTTGTTGCACAAGCTCCTAAATCGTCCTTTTATGAGACCAATAATTGTGCTCTACTGAATTGCAAGCAGTTAAATGACGGTTATTGTAGAAAGCTTCAGGGGAATTATCTTCAGCACCACTAATTGGTGTCATAAGGTTGGAGCGCTGAGCATTATCCTGAATCACCTGAAAAAAAAACTAGTTAGTATCAAATTAATAACTATGTAGTTTTTATAAATACTTCCCTAATTAGGCTTATATTTTGTAGTAGGGATAAAGAGGGATTAACTAACCAAGCAAAATAACTTCTTTACCAGCATTGTTAACGGCTCTAAGTGAGCTTTTATATCACCATAATGTAGTTAAAAATGAAGCTATCATGAGTAGTTCCACTATGTTGGATCCACATTTAAAATATTTAGATCCACATCTGTTATCTGAAAAAAAATAAAAATAATATTAAGTAGACTAATTTTATTGCATGGTTCTTATTAGTAATATAATTACAACATTGAAATTCACTTTACCAATTGCACATTTCTTGCTTGGTAACCTTTGTGGCAGTAGAAACTCTTTTCATTCTCAACTAGTTTTTTCAATGCCACCAGAGTGCCATCGACACATTCAAGCGCTGCTGGAAAGCCAAACTTTTTGTAGAACCTGCAATTTAAAGTAAGCACTAACATTATTAACTATCACAAAAATGTAAAATTAAGGAAGTTTAATTATAATAATGTCTTTTAACATTTTTGTCTTTCTTTCCTATGTTCAGGGAATCTTATACCTATATTTTTTTACTTTTGCCGGATTATTATTAAGAGCTTCCATTACTTCATAATAAACAATGAGATGTTGATGGTTGAGATAAATATGTCCTTAATTTTCATTTATTATTTTCTGATATATATTTCTGATGGTAGTTACCATTAGCCAAAAATGACAAGGTGATAATATCTGTGAAACAATAAATCCAAAAAAAATAAGTAATCTAGATTTAGTAAAGAAAAAAGCAGGGACCACTATGGTTATTACATGCATAATAATAATATCATTGGGTCCTTATACTAACATGAAAACATAGCTTTTTTTTTTTTTTTTTTTTTTAGGATGGGAAATCATCAAATGACTTCTCCCACTCTGCGCGGAGCGGGAGGGAGTGTCAGACTCTTACTGACTAAAACCCATCCATGTTCCTTCCTCGCCCTTTATGTTCCGGGGCCGCGGTATCTCTTTCGAACAGGCCCGCAACCCCGGCAGGCTTCGGCCCTTGCGGGCCCCTCTCTTTTTGCTGACATCTCTTTGAGGCGCGCGTGGAACACGAACGCGCCGTCGACACGGCCTGTCGTCGTCGTTAGACGGCCGGACGGCTAGCTAGCCCATAGCCAACCGTCCACAGGCCCGATGAAAACATAGCTAGCAGGGTAACAACCTTAAATGGGAATACTCCCTATTGTGGAGTGTTTTCATGTTATCAATGGTAAATTGTGTTGGTGAGGTTGGTTACAAATCTATCAGCTAATTGTGTAAATACTTATAAAGTTACTTGAGACCTACTTAAGTATTAAAAATAAAGCACTTACTTTTACACGAGTTGAAAGTCCTTTGCCTCGACGTTTTGTGTGTTTTATCAGAGGCAGTAACTCATACTCTAGTTGGTCAATTAGTTCCTTTGACAATTTTTATACGCAATATAGATAAACTTCTAATTTGGTTAGATTGTCAACGTTTTTCTAGTTTATCCAAAGCATGAGCCTCGTCTAAAAGACGTTTTTAACCACAAATTATATAGTTAGTGTACTAATTATTAACACTGTGACATAAACATATTATTTTAACACTGTTTTTAGAGGATTTCTTATAATTTCACTTGTAAAATAGATGCTTTTTATTTGACACTTTGAATCGAATTCGTGTTCGAGGTGAGCGTCGAAGTGACGGCGGAATTACCTTACAGAATGCCACTTATTATGTCATCTCATACTTTATCTGTCAAAATATCACGTTTGATTTAGTCCAACTCACTGACACGCTCGCAAGGGTGGCGCTAGTGTAAATTCGAATTATCAACCGAGTTTTTAGAATGCCAATCAAGAAACTCACGGCGGATTCAGTTTCGAAGTTAGGAATGAGTTCTTACAGAATCACACTGCTGTTATCAAAAGACTCCACTCATTTTCAATCCCCATGCAGATTGGTCGATTTGAAAATGGAGCAGCACGGCTGACGACTGGTTTTGTTTTCTTCTTGGTGTTTCATATTATAGTCTATGATCTTAGTTTTTAAAGAAGAAAAAGAAATATTGTCTGTGGTTAGACTTCATGTCATGTCTGCTTTATGTACAATACACAAGTCCTCGTCTCCCTGAATTTTATTTGTAAGAACCCATTGCATCACGCCCGAAATATAAAACATGGTGTCATCGTGAGGATATCAACAGGGAAATAGAAGAATGGAGACCAATATTTTTCTGGGTAACAGTGTCAAACCCCTAACAAGACAAAATGGTAACATGGCTGATCATTGGAAAAATTGGAAACAAAGATTCGAGATTTACTGCGATGCTAATGACATAAAGAAACAGTCAGAAACGAAGCAAATAGCAATATTTTTGAATCTCATTGGTGAGTATGGATTAGAAGTCTTCAATTCCCTAAATATCGATAGAAAATCTACAACTATAGAAAATGTGCTGAATCACTTTGACAAAAAATTCAATCCGCAAAGCAACATTACAGTGGAAAGGTATAGTTTCTTTACAAGATTACAGCAACAAGAAGAATCTTTGGATAACTACGTCACGATATTGAATAATTTAGCCAAGTCATGTGAATTCAACGACTTAAAAGATTCCTTAGTCAAAGATATGTTTGTTATCGGAATAAACAACTCAAAAATAAGAGAAAAATTATTACAGCAAGAAAAACTAATACTTGAGGATGCTTTAAAAATTGCAAAAAGTATGGAATTATCTCAAGAAAGGTCTACAAAAATAACAAAGTCACAAAGTCATCAATCTTCAGAAAATATGTCATCAGTTCAGCAAGTGTCAAAAATAAACCACAGAGGCAGGTCAAAGTCAAGAAACAATTTCAACAATTTCAATAATTATAGACAGAGAAGTAAGTCAAATAATAGAGATTATAATCAAAACTCTGTGAAAAGACGTGACAATTCAGTATCGAAAAAGCATTGTAACAGATGCGGACAGGTTCACATTTATAAATGCCCAGCGGAAGGAAGAACGTGCAAAATATGTAAGAAGCAGAACCATTTTGCTAAATATTGTTTTTTCAACAAGGACAGACAGGACAAGGGTCAACAACAAAAATCTAGTGTAAGTTGTATTAATTATGATGACTCTTCTTGTAATGACAATTATTTTATAATTAATAAATTGACTGACAATAATAAATGTAATAATAGAGAGGATGAGTGGAAAATTAATGTAAATTTAAATAATATTTTGACAAAATGCCAAATTGACACAGGTGCCGATACTAATGTTATTTCTAAAGACACACTTAATTCTATAATGACTCAGACTAATAGGAAAATACATATTCAAAGAACAAATAATAAGATTTTTTCATTTTCAGGAGAAATAGTTCCAAATCTAGGTAGCTGTGTGATACAATGTGAATTTGAGAATGGACTGAAGACTAAAATATATTTTATTGTAGTTGACTGTAAATGCCAAACAATTCTAGGCTGGAAAACGTGTGAAAAACTTGGTATTGTCAAAAGAATTTATAAAATTCAAAATAACCTACAACTTGATTGTGACAGGTCAGTACAAAGTGTCGTATCCAAATATTCTCATACATTCGAAGGTATAGGATGTCTTCCAAATGAAATTCACTTGGATATCGACGAAAATGTGAAACCAAAAGTATGTCCTATTCGTAGAATACCATTTTCTCTTCAAAATCGTTTAAAGTCTGAATTAGGAAATATGGAAAAGATGAAAATAATTGAAAAGGTCACCAAACCTACAAAATGGGTTAATTCTATTGTTTTAGTAGAAAAAACAAACGGTTCATTGCGTGTATGTCTTGATCCGAGAAACCTAAATGTTGCTATTCAAAGACCTCATTATCCTTATCCTACATTTAATGATCTCAGGTCACAGGTTACTAGTAGTAAAATATTTTCAAAATTAGACGCAAGTTCTGGCTACTGGACTATCAAATTGGATAAAGAGAGCAGTGACTTATGTACATTCAACACACCTTTTGGCAGGTATAAATTCCTTAGACTCCCGTATGGTATAGCTTCTAGCGGTGAAATATTTCATAGAGTAATGAATGATCTCTTTGGTGATTTGCCTGGTATTGTAATATTTGTCGATGATATTTTAGTTCATGGACGAAATGAGACCGAACATAATGAACGGCTTGAGTCAGTTTTCAAACGTGCTTCTGAAGTCAATTTAAAATTTAATAAACAAAAATGCGAATTTGGTCTTTCAGAAATTTGTTATGTGGGACACATTTTTAACCAACATGGAGTGTCACCAGATAAGTCAAAAATAGAAGCAATTACTAAAATGCCTTCTCCTCAAAATGTCAAAGAACTTCAAAGATTTTTAGGTATGATTAATTATTTAGGTCAATACATTCCAAATTTAGCTGAAGAAACTAGTATTTTAAGAGATTTACTTAAAAAACAAAACTTATGGTCTTGGACACAAAATCATGAAAATCAGTTTAATAAATTAAAATCAATTATTTGCAAGTCCCCAGTTCTTATTCATTATGATGTCAATAAACCTGTTAGAATGTCAGTAGATGCCTCTAAAAGTGCAGTTGGTGCAGTCATATTTCATGGTAACAATCCTATTGCTTATTCATCTAAATCTTTAAGCAAATGTCAAGAAAACTATGCACAAATTGAAAAAGAACTATATGCAATTGTTTTTGGATGTAAAAAATTCCACCAATATGTTTATGGAAAACCAATTCAGGTAGAGACAGACCACCAACCTCTAGTCACACTTTTTAAAAAACCATTATCTGAAGTACCTTCACGACTTCAAAGAATGATGATTACTTTGCAAGCTTATGATTTGATAGTATCTTATACTAAAGGCTCAAAAATGTACATTTCAGACACTCTTTCTCGAGCACCAGTCGATAATGATAACAATCTTGATGATAATTTAAAAGAATTTGAACAAAACTTGGATATTCATATTAATTTACTAACCTCAAACTTAGCAATTTCTCAAGAAAAATTAGATAAAATTTTAGAATGTTCAAACAATGATATAAAGTTACAAATATTGAAACAATATTTTTTCCAAGGATGGCCTCAGTCAAAAAACCTATGCGATAGTTTAGTACTCCCATATTGGAATGTCAAAGAAGAAATTCATGTCATAAATAATATACTTTTTAAGAATAATTCTGTCATTATTCCTACTTCAATGAGAACTGAAATCTTGAATACTTTACATGAAGGACATTTAGGAATAGAAAAAACCAAAAATTTAGCTCGTGGTATTGTATTTTGGCCTAACATAAATCAGGATATAGAAAACAAAATAAAACTGTGTGAAACTTGTGCTATGTATAGTTTAAATAAATCAAAAGAATCACTCAGGTCACATGAAAAATCAATTTTCCCCTGGCAAAAACTAGCTACTGATCTATTTGAATATAAAAATCAAAAATATTTACTTGTGGTAGACTATTATTCTAACTACATTGAGATAGCTAATTTAAAAAATGATACTAGATCTTCATCTGTAATAAATAATTTAAAATCTATTTTTGCAAGACATGGCATTCCATTACAATTAGTCAGTGATGGTGGACCACCTTATAACTCAAAAGAATTCAAACAATTTCTTCATGAATGGGATGTTGAACACATTGTCAGCAGTCCATACATGGCAAGATCAAATGGATTAGCCGAAGTCTCAGTCAAAACAGTCAAAAATATCTTAAGAAAATGTGAGGAATCAGGTACAGATCCCCACATCGGTCTATTACAACATAGAACTTCTCAAGGTTCAAACATGTACTCCCCTTCGCAATTACTCATGTCAAGACAATTAAGAACAAAATTACCAAGTCAAATTAGTCAATTAAAACCTAAAATTGTTAAATTTGCTGAATATTCCAACATTAAAGACAAAAACTTACAAAAAACTAAAAATTATTATAATAAAAGTTGTAAAAACTATCAAGAATTTCATGTCAAGGATAACATTTATTTTAAAAAAAATCCGAAAGACATTATTTGGACAAAAGGTCAAATTATCTCTAAAACTAAACTCCCTAGATCTTTTATAATACAAGACAACTTTGGTAAAACATATAGGCGAAATTCTCAACATATTCGACCTGATTATTGTCAACAAAAACAACATAAAGAATCTATTAAGTTTGATGATCTTAATGGTCAAAAAACACAGTCACACTTTCAGTCACAATCGAGTCAGTCTTTTGAAAATGAAAGGGATGATGATGGTTGTCAGGATTACACATACATAATAACTCGTAGAAAAACAAACTCATTCTCAAGTCCTAGTCAAGTTCATAATAATTCTTATTGTAGCAATACAGAATCTAATGTTGAATCAGAAAATTATCAATCTATAGAATCCAATCAGTCTGAATCAAATGTAACAAATCAGTCAGTCATAAAGTCACCTGAATTTGTCAATGTAAATGATGATGTGTCTTGTAGTCAAAGTCTTTGTGATCACTATGAATATCAAGATGAATTAATTTTAACTAGTCCTCCTCAGTCATGCTCAAATGTAATGCCTAATATTATAATATCTCCTGACGAAAGAAACTATGTTTCAGAGAATGTAAATAAGTATAGTTCTAGAGGAAGATTACTCAAAAAGACACAAAAATTTGATTTATAGGATAATTTATTCACAATGTAATACATTAAATTCAATATCACTCAAATAAATTTAAACATTGTATTGAAATAATTTCACATCACGACAACGCTAGTGTATTGCTTATAAATGTATTGATGTAATCAATTTATTATTGTATAATTTACTTATCACTTCATCTTAAACGATAAACATAAGTTAATAATAAATGTAATTTGTATTTCAGCATTAATCTTGTAAATTGTAAACAACAGGTTATGCCCAGTTGTCAATGTCACTTGTCAATTTTAAAAAAAAAAAAAAAAGGGGCATGTTTCATATTATAGTCTATGATCTTAGTTTTTAAAGAAGAAAAAGAAATATTGTCTGTGGTTAGACTTCATGTCATGTCTGCTTTATGTACAATACACAAGTCCTCGTCTCCCTGAATTTTATTTGTAAGAACCCATTGCATCACGCCCGAAATATAAAACACTTGGCAGAAGAAAGGGAGACGTCTAATAACAATTTTATTTTATGATCTTGTTCAATTTGTAAAATGATAATTACTGAATTAATATATTAAACCACGAACTAAACCCAAAACACACTGACTTACTTAACTATCAACACACGTAAATTCCTAACTACGTGGAAACTACAATACTTTACCACTATAACTAGAAAACTATTAAATGTTTGACCGAACTGCTCCAAACACTACTCGGAAACAAACACAGCTCCACAACTACACCCTTTGAGCGAAACTTTGCGAATAGAACCTGACCGCTTACATACGTCACAAGCGACGATTAATCAATTAGCTATCGAATTCTGCGGAACCCTTGTTTATTTCGCGCTGACATTTTAGGGGTATGCGGTTTTTCGATTGGAGATTTCTGTTTGTGGAACCCTGATAGGATTTATTGGGATTTTAGAAAGGGCACTGGGTAAAATTAAATTTGCCGAGTAGGTAGCAAATGTGGTCGTTCTACAGTTATAATGAGAGTGTAAAATAAGTACCTCCAATATCATCATCAACACTCGCAGTCTTGCTTCACCTACGGCTGAGTACAGACCTACTCTAGACTTTTGTTATAATGTATATGTAAGAAAAGAAAGAAAGAAAGAAAAAGCACTTATTAGTCCGACAGGACAACACATAAATAAAAAAAATAAAAAAAGGTAAAATTGTGATTATAACACTAGTTTTATGTAGCGGCAAAAATTACCTCAGCAATATGTCACAAAAAGCACTACAGCGCAATCTATGACATAAATGAAGAACAAGCGAAGACACGGGGTAGATTCTGACCTGTCCCATATTTTTATTAAAATTGACAAAATGTGGCCAGTTTCCTGAAATTTTAACATTACAGATATGAAACACAGGCATTGTAACCGTATTGATCTACTATTCAAGTATAGTCAACGAGCAACTAATTAATAATATCTAGATTGAATGCTTAGATCTTGAATACTACGCAACGGATTTTGATTTTTTTAATAGATAGAGTGATTCAAGAGGAAGGTTTTGGCATATAATTTTACGCGGGTGAAGCCGCGGGCATCGGCTAGTACTGTGGTTCCCAACCTTTCTTAGGCCAGGGACCACTTCGGTATGTTCATTGTTAACAGGGACCATATGATCCTAGATAAACATGGACACCGACAGGATTATAACTAGGGGAGTGAATCTTTAATTCACACTATACGAAAATTGAATAATGTGATGAGAACCTTTAACATTAAGATAGTGAAGGATACAAAAGCGATCGAATTGAGCTCGAAAAAAAATTGAAGTTTGCCTCTCATAGGTTCAATTAAGTTGGGTTGAGCTTGCATCTTCTGTGCAGGTTAAAAAGTACGAATAACATTTTACTTTTTCGCGGACCATAGTCAAGGCTCCTGCGGACCACTAGTGGTCCGCGGACCACAGGTTGGGAACCAGTGGGCTAGTAAGAAATGAAAAGGAGTTAAAAGAGGAAAAAAACGCTCTAAAACGTTTTCTAAACGCTCCACAACTACAGAATTCACAACAACACTAATAAAACGCAAATAAACGACTAAGTTTACGTTCCCCAATGCATAAAATATTCGACATTATTCCTGTTTTGTCTGCGAAAAACGGTGCAAAAGAATACAGTATTGGAAATAGTTGATTTTCGTCCGTGTAGTGTGGACGGTTTTTATTTATGCTACTGTCTAAATGGAATGTCGTGCCAATGTTTGGCGCGTGAATTTAGGTCTTAATTAAATTTAATTCCCGATCAATAACTATGCTGAAATCCCTATGAAAGTCCTCATGTACAAGTTTGTAGTACCTACTGTTTGTAGGTACTACAAACTGTCAAACTTCAAATGATATAAAACCACAAAATGTTGGTGTTTAAGTTTAAAATCGAATTTGAAAGACAGTTTGTAGTAACCTGAAGTGCCGGCGACTTCAGGTGGATTAGGTCTCAGTTACTGTTACACGTAGTATAGGTTTGTAGGTATGTAAATCGTGGTAAGAGTACATTTATAGTGGAATCAGAAATAATCCTTACTGAACAACAAGTAACTGTTACAACTATTTCTGTAGCCGTTCGTTATTCCAGTATTGCCAAAATTCAGCGGACTTCAAGCGACTTCCAACCGACTTCGACTTCAAGTGGTTGTTTGTGAGCACGTCAATGTGGCGGGTAATGGACCGACTCTCGGTGGTTGTCACGAAGTTTAGTATTCTGGTACTTGTTTGGATAAACAAAAATAAGAATCTTGAATTGTGTGAAAAGGGTGTGAACGTCGATGTCTGTCGTTTGTTCATCAGTTTTGATATTTATCTGCTTTCATGTAAGTATAAACTTGAACTCTTATCACGCTGACGGTCGGTTGCGCAGTGTCGGTCACGTACGAGTATCCATTGTGTTCTACATAGCACCATACTGCGACGTTGACGTCTGCGGCATCCGACAGCCGTATTTGGTTCTTGTTGACGTCACGACCGACCGTCAGCGGCGACAAGAAATCTTACAATAAAATTAAAACTTTCAGTTGCCATAAAAGAAAAAAAAGAAAAAAAAAAACTTGTATTTAGAAAGCTTGTCCAAAAGTTGGAACTTTGACCCCCAATATCACCGAAACTAGAAGGTTATGGTATAAAACAAAATAAGGATCGCAATGGCAGAGAAAACAAATGCGTATCGGCTTCCATGTGAGATTGTTTGCACCTCTTTTTTCCGACTTTGCCTCTCTGACCTATACATAAGCAAGTTAATAGTTTTGTTAACCGCAAAAGAAGAGTAAAAGAACACTATCTGTCCAATTCGTCAAAGTTGCATAGGTATTTTATTTTTAATATATATTATATTGTAGTTTATAGTTGTGTTATATATTTTTGTCTGGTATGTATGTAAGTATATTCTTAGGTTTATCGTTTGTTTGTATGTATTATATTTTCTCATCTTTTACACACTATGTCTACATCTCTTTTTATCTACTTTCCTTTCGCAGGTATGCTGGAAGAGATTTCTTTAGAAATAAGCATCACCTTTGTACCTATTTTCTATTCCTTTCTTCTTTTCTTTATTTAGTGTGTACATAAATTGTTAAATAAAAAAAATAAAATAACCGCTTCCATCAAATAAGTCATTGCCCTACTATCCAATCTGTAAGATGAAACTCCAAGTTTTGTTCAGTGTTTAGAAGTACTTGTTTCTAGGATAAACTAACTAAGTTTATAATCATTGAAAGTTTAGGTTCAAGTACTAAGATAACATGAATCATAATTATATTGGAATAAGTGTAGACATCCACCATGAATAATATGGAAATGGGACAATTAATTAGTCTGTATTGTGTTTAAACTAACTTTCGTAATTCATTAGCTACGCATAATCTCACTTAATGTCAAAACAATAGTACTGATTAGACAAATCAAGATTTGTCTAATCAGTACTATTGTTTTGAGAACAGTTGAACACGCGGAACAGTTGAGTGTATACCGTTTAAGAAAAACTGTTTTAAGAATGTTTTTTATGGTTTGTCCAAAATTCGTTTGCCTATTGAACGATCAAGTATATAACCAATCTCAGTGGAGGATTGGTTGTTAACTTGAGTAAACTGTGCACAATGGTACCAAGTTTAAGTTTTGAAGGCTTAATTTTGTCTACATTATAAAACTTAAGAAGACGGGTATTTATCGCGAATTTACCTTTAATTTAATCCCGACGTTTCGATCGGATCGCACCAACCGTGGTCGCGGGAGACTGAAGTACTGGAGGTACCGCGACAGCAAAGTGAAGGCGTTTATTCAACTACCCTCAATCATCTTCATAAATGTTAATTAGGGCCGGTTCACACTAGGACAGCACACTACACTAACAGTGTCCGTATATTGAGGCGATTTCACTTGACGAGTACACTTAGTGATTACTTGATTCCAAGCTGATGAGAGTTTACTTTTTCTCTAACAAATACAGTGAAAAGACTCAGAAGCTCACAGCTTTCTCCTATACAAAACAGTTTCAAGGGGTTCATACAACTCGAAACCCACCGGCTTCCCTTCGGACCACTGTATTGGCAAAATAAAATAAAATATAGGTAATTCAGTTAGTACGTAACTGCCCAAACATGACTAAGGGCCAGTTTCACCGGTTCCGGATAAAGTGTCGGTTAGTTATCTGATAGTTAATACTATCTACCACTTAGGTCCATGTTCACCAAAAAGATGACACTCTGATTATCTAAAAACAGTTGTTTAAAACACATTTTTGTATGGGGACATGTCACAGTGACAGCTGTTTTCAACCGACTTCCAAAAAGAGGAGGTTATCAATTCGTCTGTATTTTTTTTTTTTTTTTTTTGTGTTTGTTACCTCAGAACTTTCGACTGGGTGACCCGATTTTGATAATTATTTTTTTATTTGAAAGCTGCTGCTTGTCGTTTGGTCCCATTTTAATTTGCTAAAGATCTGATGCTGATCTTCCGAGATATACAGTGGAACTCTTCAAAAATAGACGGCAAATATGCAGTAATTGCTGCAATCGCTTGTAGGTTCATTGTTCATACTACATCATGACGTAACATCACGCCTGTATGCTCTGAGGGGGTACGCAGATGTGTACAATACTCCCAGATTTCGACAATGTTTGTTGCCTCTGAGCTTTCGACTGGGTAAACCGATTTTGATGATTATTTTTTTATTTGGAAGCTGGTGCTTTCCGTGTGGTCTCATTTCAATTTGGTTAAGATCTGACGCTGATCTTCGGAGATATAAATGGAACTCTTCAAAAATACACGGCAAAAATGCAGTAATTGCTGTAATCGCTTGGTTGTTTATTGTTTATGTAACTTAGTGACGTAACATCACGCCTGTATGCTCTGAGGGAGTACGCAGAAGTGTACAATACACCCACATTTCGACAGTTAGATGGGTTAAGTTCTATTTAATGGGATCCTGGAGAAATAGAGGGAATTTCTTAAATTTTATAGGCACACCAGAAGCGATTTGGGTAGCTTGTGGAAGAGTACGTTCTTGGAGTGATCCCATTTCAATTTGGTAAAGATCTGATGAAGAACTTCGGAAGATAGGCGACGGGAACTCCTCAAATGATAGCAAATGTACTGCGATCGCTGAAATCTCATGCCTCTCTATTGTTTACACCAGTTCATAATATAACATCGAGCCTCTATGCTGTAAAGGGGTAAGCACAAGTGAACCACTAAAAAGTGAAAAATAAAAACTTTTTTACAAAAAATAAAACCGACTCCAAAAAACTAAAATGTGAAAAATAACTTTAGCTTCAGAAGTCGGTGACAAAAAACGAAGTAAATCGATCAAACAAAGGTCACCGACTTCTGAAGCTAAAGTTATTTTTCACATTTTAGTTTTTTAGATAATCAGACTGTTAACTTTTCGGTGAACATGGACCTTAAAGGCTGGTTATAACTAATACTTTATCTACCAGATATCGCTATCCGACACCTGTGAAAACAAAAAAGTTAGTTTATCTGGCAGATAAGCTCCTAATAGGCTAACCGACACTTTATCCGCAACCGGTGAAACTGGCCCTAAAGCTACAAATGATTCGACGTATGATTTTTTCAAACATTATTAAAAACTACTGATACCAAGAGACTTTGTAACAGCCACCATGATTATGAAAAATATATTTAACTGATTAACCGGAATTTAAGCTACCAAAAAGCTTACAAACTGATAATCGTTTTGAAACTCGTCTTTGAAATACGTAACGCTTCAAAAACGATTTTCACTTGTCAGACCGTTTGGACGAATAGAAAGACACCGCATTATCTGATAAGCCTGTTTCCAACTTTATTCGTGTCGGCTTCCAGTCTTACCGATGCAGTTGAATACATGAAGCTACATGATACATGGAGCTACTGCTACGTGGTCCTGTTACCTGTAACATTTTCGAGGCATGGAGCAAACTCGGTATGAAATTGGTTACCCATAGACACAGACCAACATAGGAAAGGGTTTAAACTAACAATTGACCCAAGCCGCGTATAAAAGCAAAAAATAGAAGCATATAAGTTTCAAAAAACAAAAGAGACGGTCTCTCTAGTAAATCCACTGTATTGCCAAAGCCAAACCACCCAAACTTCACAGCAGTTGTTTGCAACGCAATGCTCCGTATAATGAACGTCTTCGGCTCCGACTGTTTGTCAAAAAGTTCGTACTTTTAGCAGTCGAAAGTTTGTGCGGTTGCAGACTGTCTATTGTTTTTATTGTCGTGATTTATTGTTACTTTTGTTTTGTTGTTAGGTGACTCAACTGTGGATTTGTGGAATAACCGGATATTTAATGAACAAGAAGTTCATTGTGTTTTTTCCGTAATTCCATGTAGGCTTTGGTTGCATGTTGAATTCAAACAATATGTATCAATTTTATGCTGACATCGACGCGCAGCGAATGAATAAAATATACAATTCTAAGTAAACGATCAGTAGGTACATAGCACCGCTCGGGCTAACAAAAGGACTCATTCGCCGCGAGTCGATCAGTTACCAGTTTTTGGGTGTTCTTTAAATATACAATCAATCATTATATCAGTCTATCATGTAAATGTAACGTACAATATCTTCTGTGTGAGCATGTTTTTACAAGTGGTGCTGCTATGTATACCTATTGATAATTATTAATACAAGAACTAAACTGTATCCTAGCCAGGATCTATAATAGATTTTGAGTATTTTTTTTTTTTACTTATTTTAACAAATTAAGTAAGTATCGATGTATATATAGGTCCAGAACGATGTACTGCTGAACAAATTGGTAATGGTTTTTGCATCGATGTCCGTGTCACCCTGTATACTGGATGGTCATAGAAACCCATTAATGTTAATATGTTAACATTTATCCGTGGTGCTAGGCAACTGGACCTATCCCAGTTGTAAACGTCCCTTTGTGTCTATTGGCCTTGTTTCGTTCTGTCTCCTGCTGATATGGAGGGAAGTGGAAATTACGGTTTTTTTTCCTCCTCCTCCTGCGCTATAATTTCTGATTAATTTCGTTGCGGGATCGAAGACAGTTAAATTCATTCTCTGGGACTTCGTAGAGCTTCATTGTCTCGGCGCTTTTCTGGTGGTCGCCATGACTGTTGATACTGACTTTCATGAGTTACAGTGGTTTGGGAATAGTGTGGCGGGGTTGTGACAAAAGAAAAACACTTAATTATAATCATAGGTGTTTCTTTAATATTCTGAAACATTTAAAGCATCTATTGATCATCAATTTCGTATTTCTTCACACGTCTGTGGTCAGCTCAATCCAATTGAAACATATAAGGTGTTAAAAAATTAACTGCAAGAATTTCGTGTACGTACTCGGTATCAATAAACAAACGTATTCCAAAAAAATAATTTTTTTTCAAGCATTTTTAGTTTTTACATAAAAAAAAACATTGCCAATCCAAAGTCTGAAAAATGAGATGGGAAAGTTAGAATCAGCTGTCTACGTTTGCGCTGTCGCAGGGGTGAACGACTACGCGCCCGGCACCCTTCACGGCGCAGTCACAGTACAGTCAAGTGCGCATATTCAATCATTTTGTGCGCAGTGAAAATATGCATATCTTTGAAACGGATCGTTACTTATATAAAATTTTTTCGTGATTATTTTTTATTTGTGATTCCAAACAACTCCTCAAGTTTCGTGCAGTTAATTTTTTAACACCTTATATAAAGTGTTTATTCATCTAGTTCCTACCATTAAAGGCGTATCTGCCTTTAAGTGCAAAATCAAAATATTTTATTTCACATAGGCCTGGATGGCGCTTATAAAACGTCGAAAAAGGTGCACGGTTCGCGTTGGTCGATTCCATGGAGAAGAACCGGCAAGTAAGTGGCGTATTTATATTAATTAAGCATTACAAATAACGTGTTTGTATTGTACCAGTATATAAAGGAGGATTAGCAGGTACGCGCATAAAATTGTCTCCTAATTATTTCCCGACCTTTCTCTAATTAAGATAATCCAGAACCGTTTGTTTACATGAATAGGTAATAAGTACCTTTTGCGACCTTTGAGGACGAAATAAATTAATAACATCGACAACCACTTATGGGCAGTCGGTAAATTATTAAAGAAAATATATGGCGCCAAGGGAAATGCCCCGAAAATTACAAAAGAATATAATAACTGGCGCTACACAAAAGCAATCGTATTTATTCCGGTATTACGTCTAAATAAATATATACGGATGTCGCTGAAATACTATTAAGTTGTAGTTTATGAAGAATTACTAATTTAATATTTTAAAAAAATCATCTACTCGTACTATATCAACTATCTGTAGTATGTAGTCTTTGTTGATTAGTGTGGTACTAGACGGAGCGCCTTCTAGAGTCAAACAGTCTTGCAAAAAAAAAGTATACAGACAGTAACAACAAAATTTTATTAATTTTTGAACTGATATTGTCAATAACACTGAAAAACGGATATTTACTATGTTTACTATTTGTTTTGAGTATGTTATGATTAGTATTATTTCTGGAAATGCTACTTTGTGTATGCTCTTGATTGCTCATTTTCCAAATTCTAGTCTGTCTCGAAACGTAAAGTCTTGTTTTTGGTTTCCCGTTGTAAGCCATGTCGTATGTTCTCATTCAGCTGTAAGTATCCAATAATAAATAATTAAATTAGCAATGGCTACTGTAATAAATAACATTGTAGTAGCCTAAACATTCTAGCCGTTAAAAATAAATTTTCTCTGAGTCCCTTGTAGACACAGATATCTCCAAACACAGTGCATATTTATAATATACAGGGTGTAAACCACCTCATCACAAAACCGTTAACCAAGCATTCTGTACATGAAACTAAGTAAATATACGCAAAAATTATTGCTGGGAAACAACTTTTTTTTTGAGGCTATAAATCATGTTTTGTGGTAGAACTCAATGTAACGCACTTAACACATTGTGCTGATGGATGGATTGAACAGTACGGGGGACGTGGAGGTGTTAAAAGTCAAAATCTTACAAAAAAAACATGTCAAAAATTTGTAACTAACTTTGACCCCCTATATCTCCGTAACTAAAAGGTTCCCAGGTATGGTGTAGAACAAAAAATGATCGAAATGATGGGAAGAACAAGTGCCTTTGGGCTCCGTGAAGAGGTGTTTTAGACCCTTTGTGTATAATATCTATCAACAGTCAAAACCATAAACGTAAACATTCCCATAAAACGTAATTAAAAACAAGATCCTCATAATCAAAGCCACGGTCCACCATAAAACCTTCATCCCGAAGCCATTACAAGGACGCACGTAATTTTAATATAACCTTATTCACACCGTCCTCCGTCGTCCGCCCAGCATCCAGTCATTTCACTAATGGTCTCAAATCACACTGACACCGCTACACGTACCTAATAACATTGGCTGAGGCAATAATAATGTCCAATAACGCCCTTTTATGATTTACTTTTGTGGGCCTATATGTACGAAATAAAATCGTATGTGATATTTTCCTTGGTACATAAACTATGGTGATTGAAAAGCATGATAACCAACCCTGGTAATGGGGGTTTACTTATATATGTTTTGTGTTATGGGGTTCCAATGGCTGTATTTGGCGAACGGTATGGTAAAATGTAGCGGAAAATGGGGTAGAAATCGGTCCTACAGAATTTATGTTAGATATGTTATTTAGTAAGTGACATTTGACGACTGAATCTGTAAGCGCCTTATATTTATCGTATTGTATAGACAAGTTACATTAAATTAAAAATTTTAGTAAACCCCCGACACATGGGGTCATTATTTCAAGGTATCTTTGTTTTGGAGTGTAGTTCCTAAACGCTGCTTTCATTTGTTACACATGTTGAGGAAGTTGTGAAAAAAAATGTAATTCACAATTTTGTGGTGGCGGCTATCTTGGATTTGATTTTTTTATATCGTATAGTATTCTATAAGTCAAGCCCTGTCATATGATACCTATATTGAGGGAGTTGTTGAATAAATATGTAATCCGCCATTTTGTGGCGGCGGCCATCTTGGACATATTTTTATCAAACATAGCTAAGAACACTCGCGAGTCTCAAAGTCGGTTCATCCGTTTGGGAGCTACAATGCCACAGACAGACACACACACGCACACAGATCCGTCAAACTTATAACACCCCGTCGTTTTTGCGTCGGGGGTTAAAAATTAAAAACTGCTAAATGCATGTATCATCATTCTCTTCCCTTTTTTCCAATTTATTGGGATCGCGCAGCGTGTCTTCGTCTTCCGTACTTTGCTAATCCTTGTCATCTCATCAGACATATCTTTTCCAGCCATATCATTCTTCACATAGTGATTCTTCCATCGTTTCTATGGACCTTCTCTACTACTACTACTGCCTTCGATATTAGTACTCAAAACTTTTCTCACGACATTTTTCTCATACCAACACACATACCAAGACAGCCGACCATCACACCACTGTTAAGTATGAACTACATGATAGGGATGACTCCTGACTAACAAAAATATAATTTAATAATAATTTAATTAATTATAATTTAATAATTTATAATTTAATTTATATAATTCTGTTTAGTCCGCCAGTTAGATTATCGAATAATTTAGCATTTACGAGATTTTAATAAAAATTGACGAAGATAAAACGCGTCAAAAATCGTGAGTGGGTGGGTCTTTGTGACCGGACGTCACGTTCCGGTAAAAACTCTACTGACGTGTATGTGTACACACTGTATCGCATTATAAAACTTAAGACGACGGGTATTTATCGCGAATTTACCTTTAATTTATTCCCGACGTTTCGACCGGATTGCACCAGCCGTGGTCGCGGGGAGACTCAGTAAATTCGCGATAAATACCCGTCGTCTTAAGTTTTATAATGTGTTCTGATCGTGAAAGTTTAAAAAAAACACTGTATCGCCTTCATTTTTATTTTACGTGAAAAAAGACAAAATATGTGTCAAAGTATGTTTGTGTTGGCGTAGTGGTAGTGACGCTGCCTTATGTTCTTAGGGTCCGGGTTCGAATCCCGGTAAGAGCAAATGTTTGTGTAATGAGCACGGACATTTATTTCCGAGTCATGGATGGTTATATGTATAATAAGTATGTGTTACAAACAAAATAAAAAGTATTTATATGTAGTATATTAACTATCTAGTGTCCACGGCACAAGTTTTGCTTAGTGTGGCACTAGGTGGCGCTGTGTGTCCAGCGATATTTATTTATTTATTTATTTATTATTTATTAATATTTTTTGAAAATCCATCCGACAGAATATTTCGATTTTTTGTCATCTAATCTATCTATGTCTTGTAATCATAGTAACGGATGTTGAAATGGTTTATCCCATTTAGAATTACAATCACATCAAGAATGAACTAAAACATTATAAAGAAATCTCTTTGTCAGTCTTAGAAACCAATGAAAAAGAAATCTGTCAGAAATAATCAACAAAATAGCAATAAAACCCGCTAGGTACGTCTTGAATTCTCATGAGAATTTCTTGAACAACTCGAAGTAATTCCACGACATCGTTCGCAAACAAAGAACCTTATTACTATGAACTAAAATAACGTAGTTAATGGACGAAGTAAATTTTAATAACTACGAAGTAATAACGTTGTATTTATTATGGAACTTGAACTTTACAGTCTTGTAACAAAGGTTTTATTGAGAAACTTATAACGGAATGAGATCTATCAGAAATGGCGTAAAATTTGTTCACTGAATTGATGAAAACCATCCTGTTATTCTTGAAAGGTTAGTCTGAGGTGTAGAACTACATTTTGCCAGTTATGTTTAAATTCCATATAATAGAGGGTGAGCCTTTTGCCAACAACCGGCCGCAAATCGGAATTCGTGGCTGTTACTGAGCAATTCCAATGGAAAAACCAAAAAACACTGCCTAACTTGAGAATCCAACCAAGGACTTCTCACTCAGCAGGCGCGCTTATACGACCACCAGACCTATGAGGCAGTCAAATGCTATGTACCTTAAAATATCAATCGGCAATACTGACAATGTCAATAAAACTATCATGTACGTTCGTCAAAACAATAATCCTAACCGGACATGAAAAAGCAAATCCAATAAAATTCTAACCCAATAAACTACATTTAAAAAAAACAACGGCAAAAATCCGATAAAGGATATACACAAAGCTTGAATCGGTGTCACCTACACTAAATCGAGTACGGTTCTAGCAAATCGACTTAATTTTACCTTCTATCGGATTAAGCGCCGATATCCACAGATTACAAAACGAAAGACTCCCGGGGTTTGTCTTTTCCCCGCTCCTATCCGTAATTCCTCGCATAGCATCGTTAATTTAAAACTAAATGCTCCGAGCTCGAAACAATAGATTGTCACATAAATAACTTTAAAGGAAAAAAGGGGGAACTCAAGAGGGGGCGAAGAAATTTATACTCCACCTAACTTTGCCAGAAATTTCGGGGCCAAAAGCTCGAAATTCGACCCGACTACTCGACCCGATTGGTAATTCATGAGGATTATACAGCTCTCGTCTAATTCAGGACTTTATACATTGATTAGTTAGAAAGATCTACATGAAAAAATGTTGAATTATTCATTACTTTTAAGAATAGATTTGGGTACGAGTAATCTCGAAATTGAATGAGGCTTAACAAAATGTTCGAATTACATAAAGTAATCTGTATTAGTGAAAGGTAGCTTTTTTGTACTAGCTACCTGGGTTCTTTTTGTAAGCATATATTTTATTTTGTTTAATAAGATTCTGTTTTTGCCTTGTATCATTTTACTTTTGGGTTGGTTCTTTCTTAAGTAAGAAACCTCCGATCGGAAATGTAATCTTGGCCATGTTTTAAGGTTTATTCATTAAAATTCATTCATACTTTTTTTTTGTGAGTCAGTTCTGTTTTACTTTAGGTCACATGCCTCCATTTGTTCGTACTAATCAAACAATAGAACAAAAGATTCCTAAATTACCTACATGCGCCAAAACTCATCATTTGACATTTTCCATATGTAATATTATTTAAATTAACTGCAGTGTTAGTAGGTTGATGAATGCACAATGTCGCAAAACACCAGCGAGTACTCGAAAGTTCCAAACTCAAATTGAGAGGATTTTTATTAACTCCCATCTTCCGGAGTATATCAAAATGCTAATTCCTTCTTTGTATGATAAGCAGTCTTTCTACGGAATTAGAACAGTTTAATTATGGGTGTAAACGACTCATAACGATGCAGTAAGGCACTAAACGTTCTCCCTGTCATTGCAATAATTTTTTTGTTCCAAACCATACCCGGGAACCTTCTAATGCCGGAGATGCTAGAGGTTAAAGTTCCAATTTTTTCACAGGATTTTTATCTTTTCATTAAGCAGCATAATGTTTTGAGTACGTTTTATATCTTAAAACGTGATTTTTCATCCCAAAAAAAAACAAAGTCGATTCCCAGCAATATAATTTGCGTACAGTTACTTAATTTGACGGATAGTAGGCTTCGTTGACTGCTTCGTGAAGAGTCCGTTTGCACGCTGTACCATCTGCCTAACCTTGTCCCAACTATGTTGGGGGCGACTTCCAGTCTAACCGGGTGCAGCTGAATACCAGTATTTTAAATGGAGCGACTGCCTATCTGACCTCTACAACCCAGTTACTACTGGGTAATACGATACCACTTGGTAAGACTGGTTGTCGGACTTTCTGGGCCACTGACTACCTATAACGACTGCCAAAGATGGACAAGTGACAGCCGAAACCAACGTGCTTTCCGAGGCACGGAGGAAACACGGTCTGTAAGGATGGTCACCCATCCACATTCCAATATCGGCCCGAGCAGCTGTTACTTTTTAGCCACAAGCTCATCCGTTTACACGCTGTATATATGTCGTAGGATAATTTGATACTACGAATCTTCGCGAAAATCCTAGGGGTTTTGCGAAAACGCGGATAATTAGACATAGGCGAAAAATTATCAAATCTTACTGGACAAAGTCAGGATTTTTGCGAAAATACTCGTTATTATAGCAATATTGCGAAACGAAACGCTGGCTGTTATGAAATAAGAACGCTGATTGGTCGGTCAGCGCGTTCAATAAGAGATCGTCTCTGATTGGTTGACGTCTTAAATGTCAATCATTTGTTGCCGCACGTTATTTGTTTACGTTTGTGTCTGAGTTAAATTGCAGAAGTGTTTTGTTTTTTATCGTAAATAGTGTACCTACTTGGACTTAAATAAAGTGGTAAATAAGTGATTTTCCTTTCTCACCTATTCTAAACCTTCATAACTCTATGATACAATACTTGAAGTTAATCATCGGCAAACTAGGAACCAATTAGAAGTCAGCCAGAAAAATTGTAGCCAATCAGTGTTGAGCACATCAAATCTTACTATAGTAACGAGTATTTTTGCAAAAATCCTGACTTTGTCCAGTAAGATTTGATAATTTTTCGCCTATGTCTAATTATCCGCGTTTTCGCAAAACCCCTAGGATTTTCGCGAAGATTCGAAGTATCAAATTATCCTACGACATATACAACACTTGAATCCTTCATGCATGACTTAATGATTATGGCGTAGGTACATTTCCCCCGACCACTTACTTCCCTACCTACCCCAAACGAATGAGAAGCCCTTATTAATAACTGAGCACAATGAGATGTAACCACAACGTAACGCGTTAAGGGTGCTTGCACATGATAGTGTTTCTCATAAAACTCACTGTGAAGACAACATTACAATCCATCGCTTGCAGGGCGCCCAAAATTTGGGGTTCCTTGTGAAAGCGGTTTCCATGTTGGGTTTGTTTGTTCAAGCAGAAAATAAATAATCAAATATACAAGAGCGCAGTGAAGGTGACCTCGAGGCACTACATAATAATAGCCGCTTGGGTCTGTTTTTAGGTAAAGCCGTGCTTGCCTAGGCTGGTCTGTGGATGGTTGACCACATACAGATTTTCATACATCCCCGGATGGCACGTTAAGCTGTAGGTCTCGGCTGTCATTTGTAAATCTTTGACAGTCCTTAAAAGGCTGAAATGGAAATGGGCGGGTCACCTAATAAGAGATCAAAAGGAGAAATGGGCTAAATTAGTGGCTGAGTGGTATCCAAGAGAAGGCAAAAGGAACAGAGGACGGCCGACACGAAAGTGGGACGACGATCTCAAAGCGATAGCGGGGTCATTGTGGAAGAGGCAAAACGAAGATCGTGAAACGTGGAAGAATATGGGGGAGGCCTATGCTACGGCAAAACGAACTTTATTAACTAAATAATAAGTGTAACTTAGTTTATAAGATTGTTAATAAAGGCTATTCTATTCTATTCTATTCTATTCTATTCTATACAAGTAGTTTAACGTGCTTTCCGCAGCGTGGAGAAATTTTGTATTAAGAATGATTGGTCAACCATCCAAGGACCAACTTGGTAAGCGCTGCTTAAACTTGAAGATTGACCCCGTGCAGCACTTTACAAAAATCAAAGTATACGGAACCCAAACAAAATCCAGACAAACATTGCCATCCCTCTTTTCTCACAACAGACGGTAATAAGTATTTATGGGCCACACACAATAACCCATTAGTTGGGCATGTTAGCACGGGCCATAGCCTCTAATGGTCTTACGTACTTACTAATTACAGCTGGCTATATATCTGCTGGTCCTCTATTGTGATTAAAGGATTTATGAAGGGATGGATTAAAGAAATAATGAAAATACATTTATTTGGCACACGCCACAAGTGCACACGGTATATAAAAAAAAGCAAATAAAATTAATCAAAACAAATGGAAACCAAAAAAAATAATAAGAACATTAAAAAGCAAACAAAAAAAAATGAACAGTGTGACACTGTGTGCCTTACGGCTGCGCCAAATAAGTATAATAAGTATGTATTTACAAACAAAAAAGTATAAATGTAGTATATCAACTATATAGTGTCCACGACACAAGCTTTGCTTAGTGTGGCACTAGGTGGCGCTGTGTGTTAATGTCCAGCGATATAAAATATAGGCCCAGTTCAGCAAAATGCCGGACACCTAGTGCCCGACGCTGGCTTTCAACTGAACCTGGTCATAAAAGTAGGGGTAAAGCTGATTCTTCAGTTTTCTTTTCTGGGGTCTTCAGTCTTCATTCATTCGTAGGAAACTTTTTCTTAGTACTAGTGTACTAGTTTATTATTGTTCTCGCTATAGCGTAGCTCTTTTTTTTTGACGTGCCTTCTTTGCAAAGAGAAGCTCGTGGCAAAATACCTGCCGCTCGGATCAATGTTAAGGTTAAGCCGAGCTTGCCTAGGTTGGTCTGTGGATGGGTGACCACCCTTTTTTTTTTTTTTTAAGGATGGGAAATCATCAAATGACCCCCCCACTCTGGGCGGAGCGGGAGGGAGTGTCAGACTCTTACTGACTAAAAACCATCCATGTTCCTTCCTCGCCTTTTACGTTCCGGGGCCGCGGTATCTCTTTCGAACAGGCCCGCAACCCCGGCAGGCTTCGGCCCTTGCGGGCCCCTCCCCTTTTGCTGCCATCTCTTTGAGGCGCGCTTGGTACACGAACGCGCCGTCGACACGGCCTGTCATCGTTAGACGGACGGACGGCTAGCCAACCGTCCACAGGCCCGCATGTACGGTGGCCGGTAGCCACCACGTGGCCCCCGACGCCCGGTGCGTCCCGGTGCGTTCCCGTGGCGGCCGGGAAGAGAGTCTCTCTCCCTCTCTCGTTCCGCCACCTCCTTCGCTAGCATGACTTCTTCGCAGAAGGAGGTGACGGCTTCCCATTCCGTCTCGCTCCGGACCATGGATTGAACCAGGGCCGGATGCGAGTGGTCGCCGCCGCCGATCGCCGCTACGAGGACACGGCGGTTAGGTGATCACCCTTACATACCGAGTTTCCTCCGTGCCTCGGAAAGCACGTTTTAGCAGTTGGTTCCGGCTGTCATTTGTAGAACTTTGACAGTCGTTACAGATAGCCAGTGGCCCAAAAAGTCTGACAACCAGTCTTACCAAGGGGTTTCGTATTACCCAGTACTATCTGGTTTGTCGAGGTCAGACAGGCAGTTGCTCCATGTAAAATACTGGTCAGCTGCATCTGGTAACACTGAAAGCCGAACCCAACTTTGCTCAGAAAAGGCTAGGCAGATGATGATGAACAACGTTTCTTCTTTCTTTTTTCAGTGCAATTTCAAGTAAAATTTCAAACATATTTCTCTGACAATGTTTTTCAACCGCTAAATGATCAGGACGACCGAGTTTTTCGTACAATTTTGTCTAAAACACGGATAATTTTGTTTAACGTCCTTTTTGTCGTCAGTCGGTCCTGTTTTTGATTATTTAATAATTTTGGACTAATCATCACAAAAACAAATGGCCATGATTTTGTAATGAGAAAGCTTTGATGTATTTTAATTTTAAGCCTGTCGAGGATTTCTGTTACTATAAATATTATCTTATTTTGTAAAACAGGTATTTTATCTGCAAATTAATCTGTAATTTTATCAGCAAACGGTAAAGGGGGCCCTCGGGGTTCTTTCGAAAATAGATAATTTTAGCCAAAGAGTTTCACTCTCAAAATTTAATGAGAGGTCAACAATATTATTTTTCTTGCGAAACCTTTTTCTTGGAACAAACCTTTCGCTTTCCTTGACACACTGGCCACGAAAAAGAGGAACAAAAACTACAAATTCAAAAATGGAACACATCAGAGAGCTCGAGAAACAATCGCTCACTTTTTGTTTCTTTCAACAGACAAAGGGGGTTTGTCCGCTGCGGGCGATACATGTCTTCAAGTTTCACCCGACCAGGTTGAAAAGCCCTTTATTTCTTCGCTGTTTTATTTTACAATGTTTCCAGCTAAAATGGTCGGTTTCCGCTGCTTCAGACATGAAATACGGAGTGTTTTCGTATGAAACGTGTGTCATGTATGCGTCCGCAGCTGTCAGAGTGATGCCTTTTGATCGTTGTTCACAGTTGAGTGTTTTAAGATCTTCCTACAGCTTTAGTTTTGTAGTGAAGGATGTAAGATCTTCTAGATGCCTTAACCAAGCTCTGTTGGTGGACAAGACTTAAAATATAACTGTGAAATTACTTGTAAATTCAAGTTTTAATTGATAATTCACAAACCGTAGATAGAGTTCATTAACACTTCCCAAAATATAATTTTAAGTAAGAAATACGGCAATAATTGGCTCCAACCACCGTGCCAGTAAGTGCTAGAAATATCGCGGCTCAAGTCGAACATTTCACCGAACTATTTAGCACTCAACCGCAACTTGGAACTTACTTCTTTTCCGCAAGTCATCGGCACTTCTGACCGTCACTTTCTTACTAATTAGTTTCAAACTGTCAAACAAAACATTTTTGAGGGCCCGTAATGAGTAGAACAGAAACTTTGAAGTAGTTAGCGAGAAAATCTAAGGAACGGAAGTCCTAGCATGAACGCGCAGTGTAAATGTAACGTGAACTGGAACGATTTTAAAATCGTATCTTATCTTACTAATATTATAAAATTAAATGCGAAACTTTCTGAGAATGGATAGATGTCTGATACTCTTGCAACGCGCAAAATACTACTGAACGGATTACCTTTTCTTTGGGTGGGTAATTTAATCATCAAATGACTCCTCCCGCTCTGGGCGGAGCGGAAAAGAGAGTCAGATATTTACTGACTAAAACCCACCCATGTTCCTTCTTCGCCTTTTATGATCTGGGGCCACGGTATCTCTTTCGAACAGTCCCGCAGCCCCGGCACTGAACGGATTACCTGAATTAACACATAAGATATTTTTGATAGCGGTAGTATGATCCTGTGAGACAAATATCCAACTCTAAGCTGGCGAGGCCGCCGGCATAAGCTATATAGACATAAGCATATCACTGTTCCAATATAGGGCAAAGGGCCTCATCTTCTAGCAGAGAAGGCATATAAAGGAATAGCATTGATCACCACGCTTTTCAGTATTTTATTATTTTTTACGTTCCTTTTATTTTTTTATTTTGTTTTATGTGTGTGAATTTGACATGATTATTTACTTGTGACTGACATTTAATGAATTGACATGAATACTTAGTTCAGTATTTTATTATTTTTTACTTTTTTGTTTGTTTTATGTGTTTATTTGACATATCGTATTTTTATTGACATTCGTTTTTGTAAATTATTATTTATTTTATTTAATAATTGTGAATGTGAGGACCATGTGGGTCGCATTTTGTTTTTTTTTCCCACGACTGTCTGGCAGTTTGAGTACTATAAGGGACCTACCCAAATGTCCTTTCTTTCGTATTGTTCGTCGTTTCGTTGAGCTCCTTGAGTTATAAGTCGAGCTACACGATAACTGACAAATGCTTGCACTGGCTGGACAGGTCCACTCAAATCTGTGTGGTTCTTTCTTCAAAAGACCATCTCAGACACTAATCTGCATGGTCCTCATGTGAATTAAGCAAGATTGTCTGGACTTCAAAAGAGACTATGACCTCTGAGTTTGTTTCGGCTGTTTCTTCTCAGAGTAGTCAGGTACGAAACACCGGCCCCATCTAGTTTAAAAAAAAAATGACGTGTAAAAGTGTTTGAGAAAACCTACTTGCTGAATAAATATCATTTATCATTTATCACTTGCTCAAGTCAACAAATAAAGTAATTCAACTGGTTTCTTGAAGTCATTTCCCTGTACCGATGTCTATTTTCGTCTTAATTTTTCTATTATATCTATGTGCTACACAAATTCAGGTTTGAAGCATGAAGTAAAACCAAAATGTCTAAATAATAGTTGTTATTTTGATTAAAAAATAGTTATAACTTTATGTTAACGTCGCGACTTCACGCCCAGCCCTCTGAAGCTTCCACTAAAAAGTTGTGAAGTGTAAAGTGTGCGTCAGAACTTATGCCATCTGTAGCGGCCGTAGCTGGCGATAGTTCGAGGCCATTTCTCACGTTTGATTTATAAACGTAGCGAAGAAGTGTGGCTTTTAAAATGGCGAACAAATGTGTCGGTGACATAGTGAATTGCACATGACATTGGAACTCTGATCAGAGAAAAGTTTAAATGGTTCTAATAACGTTGGTACCTACGAGACTTATCAAAATCCCAGTGCATGCGTGACACCACGCCTTGTAATCCCTGGAGGGGTTAGACAGAGGTGTACCAAACAAGTACACCCACATTTTGCCAGTTATGTTTAAGTCCCATATAATAGGGGGCGACAGTATGTCCATTAACCAGGCACAAATCCAGATTCTGAGGCTGCTACTTGATAATGAAATTCCTAGCGTACAAACCCAATAACACTCTGTGCGACCCTGGAATTGAACACAGGACCTCATGCTCGCCGCGGGAGACGCACCGGACGTCGGGGGTCACGTGGTGCGGCCTGTGGACGGTTAGCAGTGACGTGCCTAGGGCCCTACTGTTCAGAAAATTTAACGTCATGAAAATTAGTAGGTTATAAGTTCAAGCCAAGCTTTTATGCTTGTATGAAAGTAATACACTCCCTCCTAACGGACACTCCCTCCCGCTCCTACCAAAGTGGGAGAAGTTATTTGATGATTTCACAACCGAAAAAAAGAATTAAAGGACCTTATGCTCAACAGCAGTCGCACTAGCGACCACTACACTAACAAGGCAGTCACACATCCCGGTACAGGGACTGCCCATTACTACTCAGGATGATTATTATAGAGAACTAGCTGACCCACGCAACTTCGTCTGCGTCAAAAGTACTACCTACCTACTACTACCTACTACCTACCTACTACTACCTACTACCTACCTACGACTACCTACTACCTACCTACTATTACCTACTACCTACCTACTACTACCTACTACCTACCTACTACTACCTACTACCTACCTACTACTACCTACCTACTACTACATACCTACTCTACTACCTACCTACTACTACCTACCTACTACTACCTACCTACTACTACCTACCTACTACTACCTACCTACTTCTACCTACCTACTACTACCTACCTACTTCTACCTACCTACTACTACCTACCTACTACTACCTACCTACTACTACCTACCTACTACTACTTACCTACTACTACCTACCTACTACTTTTTACCGTTTAAACCTTCTTAGGACTTCACAAATCATTCAAAACCAAAATGAGCCAAATCGGTCCAGCCGTTCTCGAGTTTTAGTGAGACTAACGAACAGAAATTGATTTTTATATATATAGATTATTTATGCAGTTTCTGAGGGCCTACTCCCTAACGTTTCGTCCGTATATTCGAATCTATCCGCATCTCTCACTCGCACTTATCGGCAGACGTGCGCGAGAGAGACGGATAAATCCGAATTTACGAAAGAAGCGTTAGGGAGTAGGGCCTCTGGTTCATTCTTCTCCACATCTACGTTTTGGAACGGGCAACTAGCTTCAACGTTCTGGCTCAGCTAGTCAGTCAGTAAGTGGACACTTCTGTACTGTTATAGAGTCTTTTAACCTTTAAAAAATGCTCGTTTTCAAAACGTTAAAACACCAAGATTTACTATACCGTCATCTTCATCCTAACTTCTTTAGTTACAGTTTAACAAAAAAAACATCATTCGTAAACTGAAAACCTTAATTTAAGTGTAAGTTGATAAAATACCGTTTCCAGAATACAAAGGATTTAAATTTTCATCAATTAGAAAGTTAATTAATCTTTGTTCTGAATCATGAACATAATATTGAAATAGTTATTATGGCTCGAAAGCTTCTTTTTGTGTTTTCAATTTATGAGTAAATAGCAAATACATATATCATTCAAAACAGTCAGGCCTTTTACTATCTACTATTTTGAGTAATTCAGCAACTCGTCCCACATGCCCGTGGCCCATTTTGGAAGAGTAAATATTTTTTTTTTAAATCATAAATATTAATACTTTCATTCTGCAACTCGTCCCACGTTACCTGTCCAAATGAAAAAAGGTTCAATCAGTAGTAAAAATGTTAGTGTGGAAAAATAATTGCTTATAAAATATTTAATCATCACAACATATTTGTCTAGTGTTAGTACAGTTATGCTAGTTAGGGGCACCTTACGAAAAGTACTAGGCGGGCATGAATCCAAGAAGGTATTTATTGCATTCCTTATGTTAACGTATTTAGTAAATGTCCCGGTACCGTAATACAAGGATAAAAAGTATTCTATGTTATCCAGGTTAAAACCAAAACCCGTTCAGTAGTTTTTGCGTGATAAAATAACCATACATAATTCATACACCCGTTCCCCCATCCAACACACTCATCCATCCAACAAACCATGCATCTATACATCTATTCATCCAGTAAGACTTACATTTGCGATAGTAAAGCCATCTCAGCGCTCGTGCGTTGACCCGTGCACCCTTTGATCAATCCATTTCTCTCACTCGCACTGATCTGCAGACGTGCGCAAGAGAGACAGATATATCTGAATATATGAACGAAGCGTTAGAGAGTAGGGCCTCTGTAACATAAAGACACTACAGGTTTTGAACAGAAAAAATCTAGTCCTGATTCTATCACATTGCCAAAATAGCATTAAAACCTTCACACCTCCCAAAATTCCTTTCGCGGTTTTCGTGGCTAGGTACTCATATATTAACACTTCAAGTAACGCCGGGGGGCACTCAAGTAAGTATATGGCTATTTACCACAGTTATGTGTGCAGTGGTTGCATCCCCTCTTATTGGTCCATTTGAATGAAAGACCAAAAGATTTTGTTGAAATACTTCGTTTCGGTAATCAAGATTTTGCTGGGATTTCTGATTGGGGATGTATGTTAGTGGATGTCGAAGAACATTTGTAAAGATGTCATCATTATTTTGGAACAAATTACTTATCGTTCAGGCTGATCCGATATATTTGTCATACAGAACAAAATGTCATGTCATGTGTGTAGTGAGAGCATAACTGCTTGGTGTGAGCAAAATTGTTGAGTAAATTAATGGTTACTTATGGAGAAAGAGGCCTGCTAATGTTTAGCTGCGTTTGTTATCAATCTAATGTTGCGGTTGTAACATAGGCTATATTTAACTCTTCCTGCAGCGAAGCAAAGATAATTTGGGACTAATGTAACGGTAATGAAAAGGTGGGACAGTTTTTCTAAGCATAATTAATAACATGAATGCATTGGCATGGGCTAGAAATACAGCCTATATTGAAGGACGTTTCCTCCATGCCTGAGGAAGCACATTGAACTGTTGATCACAGCTGTCATTGATCTTTGACAGTCGTTAGGTAGTCAGTGGCCCAAAAAGTCTGGCACTAAGTCTTACCAAGGGGTATCGTATTACCCCGTACTAACTGAGTTGTGAAGATCAGATAGGCAGTGGCTCCATGTAAAATACTAGTTTTCAGCAGCATCCGCTTAGACAGTAAGCCGACGCCAACGTAGTTTTAAAAGGCAGGCAGACGATAATTTCATTATACACGTGCTGAGCATAACTGAACAATTTCTCAAGTAAACTACGCACTCGCTATTTCTATTTGAATGTAAAATAAAGTAAACATGAAGACGGAAGAAAAAGCTTCTTAATGTGAGGTGCTTGGGAAACTTTTAATATACGCCTTCTAATAGAACACGCGCCAACTTTTACACGGAGTTAACCTTAGCATGTAATACATACGGGGGAAAAGGTAGATGAACTAAGAAACATATGTAAACTGGAAAAAAAAATATATATATAACATCACGCTTGTAATCCGCGCGGCTATGCATAGGTGTATCTGTCACCGTAAAATTGTCAAACACGTTAGATTGGAATCTCTCTAGCGATATTGTAAACTCTCGAAATATTCTCAACAGAACATGCGGAAGTATGTCTGCCCACATAATCGGGACTTCGGGCACCCGCACCCCCCCCCCCCCCCCCGAGAGGTTACTTAGGTTCCTTTAAACCTTGCCCCGCGAAGCAGGGCTCCGTCGACTACGCTTTTTATGGGAATATAAAGTGTTTTAAGGTTATGTTATATTAATCGGTATTTCTCAGGAATGGTACATTATCTTTTCATGAGAGTGGTACCATTGGGCAAGGGGGACCCCTCCTTCCCTCCACACCGCGTGAGTTTACTACCATAGCATACATTTCACGAAAAATGATGCTTTTTATTGTAAGCAGTATATTCGTTTGACAATATTTCGAGAGTTTACAATATCGCTAGAGATATTGCAATCTAACGTGTTTGATAATTTAACGGTGACATATCCATTAGTCCACCCACATTTTCGCCAGCTATGTTTAGGTACCATGTAAAAGGGAGCGAGAGTGTTGCCATCATCCTAGCCTTTTCTCAACTATGTTGGGGTCGGCTTCCAGTCTATTAGGATGCAGCTGAATACCAGTATTTCACATGGAGCGACTGTCTATCTGACCTCCACAACACAGTTAAACGATACCACTTGGTAAGACTGGTTGTTAGACTTTTGGGGCCACTACCTGTAAAGAAGGACGAATGACAGCCGGAACCAACAGCTTAACGTGCTTTTCAAGGTACGGAGGTAATTCGGTAAATAAGGATGGTCACCCAGCCACAGACCAACCTAGGCAAGCACGGCTAAACCTAAAGATCGACCCGAGCGGCTGATATTATTTAGCCACGAGCTCCTCAGAATAAACAAATAGGGATCGCCGGTTGCTGTACCATGCAGTAGTCCTGACATCAAACCTAACAGCGCCATTTCTTAGTTACTGTTCTGAACGGTTCAATAAACCAAATACCCTAAAAGATTCCAGCAAGTTAACCTTAACGACAGTATGTACAATCAGTTACAAAAGTGCCCCAACTTCCCCATGTGTTCACTCGTTTGGAAATTAAAAACATGGCTTTTGAAGTTCTAAAGAGGAAAGTTAACTGCCTACGACTGTACCTACATCTTAAAGGGTTTAGGGTTATACCCTTGAAAAGTTTTTACCCTATTCTGTAAACAAGGAAAGGATTTCTGAATCTTTACTTTTATGAAGTAAAGGTGGGATGTTATTTTACTTTGGACTGATTTTGAACTAGTACTACTCCTTTGGTCTTTTGATTTGACATCATCATCATTCATTCCTCGCTATGGATTCTTACCCCATTATTAAACGGCCTTTGTATCAACCCAAGAAGCCACCGTACCTAGGATACTACAGGGTGTAAACCACCTCATCACGAAGCCGTCAACCACGCATACTGTATATCATACCACGTAACTTTACCCGATGCATGTTTGAGCAAAAACTCACGGGAACCTATTTTCTAGATTTGGGACCTCGAATTTGTAGATCCTATTGTATTACATAGTACAATCAACTTTTTTTTTCATCTCACAAATATCCTGTACTTACATAATAATAGAATCCTCGTTCATTAAATGCCTTTTTAAGTAAATTGTACACTAACTAACTAACACTCAAAAAACACATTGCATTGAAAAAAAAATTACAATATAATTATAGCTAAATAGGTAAAAACCGATCACAACATTTTAAACCCTGAGCCCATAATAGTCTAGCAAATAGGTTTTACAATAAAATCGCATAAATAAACCTTACTAAGTGCACATTACAGTTTTACGTTACATAATTTAAAGGAATTCTACTTATTCACCTCACGTTCAGCTTACTTGAGCTGTGGTCGAGTTTCTTCCTATTTCGGCCATCTTTAATTCGGTATTGAGCTAACAATAGGTTTGCATACTGAAAGTAAATTTTGCGGAGTCCGGGTGGATAGGATACTGTTTAATTATTGGGGTATTTTAAGGGTGTCTAGAAATCAACTTAACTAATTGATCTTGTCAAGTGGTATCTTGTTGTTTGCAGACCACTATTTTCGGGGTATTTTAATCAATCGTAGCAGGCAACGTTCTGTAGTTAATGTACATTTATGAGTATTCTAGTCTAGAAAAATGTAATTAACTGTTTCTTCCTATTGTAACCTAGGTAATATAAACTAAGCTGTAGCAAGCCACACGACCCCTATAATTTCCGATAAGACTGCCCAAAACATACCTTACATTAACTTAAAAGATTGAAACGTCCCAAATAAAATACTCCCGATGCAGGACCCAACCTAAACCATTGAGCGTCATTCATCAACCTGTTCGGAGCAAATCTCTAGACGTGTCCTCTCCCTGATCCCGCTGGACCGGGACTACGGACACCCCACACTCCGGGAACGCTCGGTTTTTCCCCAAATTACGGCCCCGCTCAAATCCACGGTGAAATGTGGACGCTCTGTCCTAATAAGCTGGGCGTCGGTTTTTGTCGGATGTAACTGTGATTTCAAGGAATTAAAGGGGTTTTTTTGGCAATGTTACCTGAGATAAAAGTCTGGATGTTTGGCTAGATTTCTCTGTGAAAATATTTGGGAAATTGTACGGTTGGAAAGTTGATCTTGTGATTAAGCGGAGAAGAGCTATTGAGGTCGAATACTGCTTATTCGGCGACATACATTCGAGGTCAAGTCATTAGAAGAAATCCTATCGAGATGTTTAGTGACACACTTCTTAGAGTTTTTATATGTGACTAGCCCACCCCGACAGACGCTACCAACTACTACCTACCTACATACTACTACCTACCTACTTCTACCTACCTACTACTACCTACCTACTACTACCTACCTACTACTACCTACCTACTACTACCTACCTACTACTACCTACCTACTACTACCTACCTACTACTACCTACTACTACCTACATACTACTACAGCTTTTTTTCATAAGATCCTTCTCCGGACAATAACAATAATTTGGACAATAACAAACACAACAAAAAAGAATTAGTGAAATCGGTCCAGCCATTCACGCGTGATGGCGTGACCAAGGGAAATAGGGATTCATTTTTATATATTTAGATTGTGTTCCATAGCACCATACTACGACGACCGACGCTGACGTCAGTGGCGCGAATTTGTTTTTGTTTCTTTGCAGAAGTAAGCGAACGACTGTACGCGACCAACCGCCAGCGTAACAGGAATTCAGGACTTAGGTCGGGGAATAGAACACCACATAAAATCTTTACTTAACAAGAAGAAAAGATCTCAAATTATTCAGCAAACCACTTCTTATTCAAAAGTCCGGAATAGCAGTAATTTGCTCTTTCCCAAATTAATATAATTTTGTGTTTACGCAGTAATTTGTTACCCCATAAACATAGAACGTGACGAGAAAGCCTGATTATTTATTTATTTACCCTTACCTGATAAACTTGGGGTTCCATAAAGTACGGTATTTATCTAAAGTAATTTCTAAGTATTTTTTGGGTTGAGAACTTAATTTTGCATGTTATTCTTATGACCAAATATAAATATTCTGTTATTCGAAAATTATATTTGGATAAAAGGTATGGAATAATCTGGTATTTTTACGACTGCCCAAAAAAACAGTATTATGTTTTCAGGGTTTATGTGTTTAAGTTTTTTTTTGCAACTTTTTACTTTTGGCATGTTTCAATATTCTTGAAAGCCTGTACATTTTTAACCACATCCCCATCCATATTATATATTCTATTATTATTTTTTTTATTTTTTTTCCATTATTTTTTTTTATTTTTTTTTTTATATTTTACTGACAACAGCATAATCAGTCTGTAATGTTCCCACTGCTGGGACACAGGCATGAAAGTCTTTATGAGAGGGAATTAATTATAATCCACAACGCGGGCCCAGTGCGGGCTGGTAGATGTCACAAAAGTGTCTTGGAATTTTTGGTTCTAGGGCATGTTGGTTTCCTCACGCTGTTATTTTCACCGTTTTGAACAACAACACATCTAAATTCTCTACAAACAATAATAAGTCATATTACCCACCACTTAATTACATTACTGAATTTCAAAACGTGGCCATTCGATCTCCTGACCTACTTGACAATTTCACGTCGGCAAATTTTGTGAAATCCTTTGAAATATTTAAGTGAAATTTCTAGAATAATGTTACTGGACTTTACATGTAATCATGATACCTAACTAGGGTTGTCAAAAAGAAAATTTGAGGTATTTTGAAATCTGTAGTGCCTTACATCAAAGCTACAGTCAATGATTTCAATAGCACCTAGTGAAAGAGTTTGATTGAAAAAGTACCTTATACCATTGCCGTCAAAAACTATTTTCGTAAACAGCCAGAACGATTTGACAAAGCACATGGTGTCATGCCAAAAAAAGGTGAAAAAAGATGGCGACTGACGAAGTATCTGCTGACAGAGGGCCTAGACAAGTGACATTCGATTTCAAAGCAAACGACACGCAGAAAAAATAACTTCTTTATTTGCCAAATCAAGAACTACCTTGAATAGTTCAGTAAGTAACAAATAAGCTGTATAGATGTAGTTATAATTCTGTTTGATATTTTTAATAATAACTCGACTAAATAAATGCTGTCACTCTTCACAAACTAAAACCTTTTCGGTTTTTAAATCGCCAGGATTCAACTGTCTGGCTGGAAAGAAAGCTAAATGCTGTTCTAATTTCAAAACGTCTGTTAGCAACCCTATCAGTCACGGAGTACGATCATTTTATTATTAACGTGTGGCCTTTCGTCCAGGGGCTTACGACTCATACAATTTATATTCGGGTACAAACAAACAAAAACAGAATATTTTCACTAAATAACGGTTTCCAGACATAATTCAATATTCTTTGGCCTTTGGTCTAGCCTTCGCGGTTATGACAATTTATTTCTCGAAATTCCTTTTTTGTGGTATTGAGCTTTTATGAATAAAATGTTTTGGGTTAAATTCTTTTGTGTTTTGTTGAAAAAGAGGGATGGTGTAAACCGCTGTCTGCCCTGTTTGTTCGTCAGATCCTGTGGTCAGAATGAAAATGGTCAAATAGACGTAATTATAATATTATTGTTATGGAAATTCCGACTCTATTGGATGCCGAAAAATGTTTTCTTTTTCTTGGACCGTAGCACCCTTTCCTATGAAAACCTATTTGAATATTTAGTACCTAAATCCTAGGGCTCGAACATAAAAATTCGGCGCCTGCCAATAAAACAGTCTAATAGAATTTCCTCACTATACACGCCTAGGTATACAAATAGGGGTAAGAAATAATAAAATCGCGGCTAGGTAGCCCCATAGGGATTGTTTCGCCAAATTTGGACTAAGGAATTTAATATAAATCCGGGGTGAAAAGGGGTTGGACTTTGCCCCATGATTATTGGTCTTGGGTGCCTAAAACTGCGCTTCTGAAGTTATTTTAGGATCGATGGATTAAGATATTATTGTTATGTAGGGCACTTACTTAAGTGAATTTGATTATAACTAGGTACTAACTTAGAAATCTTTTTAAAAAACTGTGATCTACGTAAAGAATTCATAAACATTCTCAATTACTAGATTTGTCAGTTCACTAGTAGTTCAAGAAAATGCGTCATCTAGTGAATAGGATAAAGCAGATTGGTGTTAACCTAACATAAGATCACGTGAGAGATATAAAAACATTTCAGACAATTTTAAAATTAAAATATTGTTTTTGTTTGACTGTATTTGACAGATTGATAAGTTTGACACGTAACAACGACCAATAAGGTTAAAGTGTATTGGAAGACCAGCGTCAGACAGCATCACCTGTCTGTCCTGAATGCTGAAGAGGACCTCTTTGGCGCAGCCGTGAGGCACACAGCACATACTTACTCATAGTTTTGTATTTTTTTTATATTATTGTGTGTGTGCTGACGTCAAATAAATATTTTACTTAATCACTTTCTATAAAATAATAGTTTCCACTCTGTTAGCCCAAAAAAAAACTAAAGAAAGCACGAAAAGTAAACGTGAACACAAACAAAAAACAATTTCCAACACAAGCACTGTATACATTTTAGGCCTACTCAAACGAAGTACCTACTAAATGTAGAAATTACAGAGCAATTTCTAGCAAAGACTTCGGAGGCAATTCGTTTTATCTGAAACATTAGCTGTGAAACATCTACGCTTTCAATGTTATACCCACTCAATATCGAGCATAATCTTGTTTTTTATACATAGGATAAGTTGTTTGAAAGCCGTCGCGTGTTTATGTTTATGTTCATGGTTTATGTACTTCTTGAAGGCTTGACGTTTTGACTTGATCGGCTTTAGTAAGTGTAGTATGGAGATTTTCATCGAAGATAATTTATACATCATCTGCCTATCCTTTTCCCAACTTTATTGGGCTCGGCTTCCCTTCTTACCTAGAGCATCTGAATACCAGTATTTTACATGAAGCGACCGCCTATCTGACCACTGTTTTAGGCTTTCACGGTTTAAAACTAAACTTATATACTTATTTTTAGATTTGTCTGCTCGTAACAATTTAATTTCCATTCACCCGCATTCTCCAGTCAACCCGCGATCATGGCGCTTGCAACAGCGTCGAAATATCGGGAGCTCAACTCAATAAATAATCACGGAAGATATCCCGTAAGTGACAATATAAGTTTTGCCTATCTGACCTCCACAACCCAGATAGTAATTGGTACTACGGTGACCCTTGGTAAGACTGGCTGTCAGAATTTTTGGGCACTGAATAGCTGTAACGACTATCAAAGATCTATGAGTACAAATGACAGCCAAAATCAACGGCTTAACGTGCTGTACTCATCTACGGAAAAACATAAACAATCACGGCATAACCTAAAGATCGACCCGAGTGGGTGTTCATATTAGCAACGAGCTCCTCAATCGCAGGATTCGTAGGTATTTTAAACAATAGTAGAAATAAAATAGCTCTAAACTGAAGTGGGACTAGACTGCACACGTCTACACTGGGGCACGTCTGCCCCATGCCCGATGAGCTGTGGGCCAAAATAACCACTTTCGGAAGCCCTGATACAGCCAGAAGGAGTCGCGGCAGACCTCGCAGAAGATGGCGGGACGAGCTGGACAAAACCAATGACCAGTGGCCGACATTAGCCCTAGATCGAATCAACTGGAAAACATGGGGAAAGGCCTTTGCCCAGCAGTGGGATGATGCAGGCTAGCAGTAACAGTAGAAAACCAGTCTTTATGCGACTGCATCAGTTAAAAGGTTGATTAGGTGATTCTATCAGAAAGAAGAATCAAGCAGCTGCATTTTCTTTTGACCCTTTCACGACGACATTTTTTGACAGGAAATCGTGACAAAAATCATTTTGCTTAATTTTGAGAAGAGGCTTTTGCAATGTATAGTTACAGGACTCATATTATCTATAATTATGTATCCCTCCTAATATTATAAATGTGAATGTAAGTTTGTTACGGAGGCACGATCGCGTTCACGTAAACTTAGTTGATAAGCAGTGATAAGATTTTTTAGGACGTAATGTTAAGTCCAACCTGTGATTAAATCTTTCTAGCGTTCCCGGGCCCCCGACCTATCTCTATGTACAGCACTGTGACGTAAGAGTGTAGGCCACACCTACCTGATGACGCGCGGACAAGTTTACTTTTTGTAAATTCATTACCAAATATGGTGACGGAGCAGTGCTGTGCAATGCTATTGGTCAAGATCGGGAGCTCGTGAAATACAATTGTGGCCAGCGCCGTGTCCCGCGAAGGTTCATGAAGTAAATTCGTCGCCAACGCCGTGTCACGCGGGGGTGAAGGGGATGAGCGGGGGTGCGGATCGATGTCATAGGTCGATATGGAAATGCACCCGCTCCCTCGCCTCATGCCCCTCTCACCAGTTTAAAAGCCCTGGACACGAGGGATGAAGGAGTCTTGTTCCCGCAAAACTTAGCCCGCTTTAGTGGTCGTAATGTCTGGCCAGTGCGTCGCGTAAAACAATTGTATATATTTTCTGTATTAAGTGTGATATTCTTGTTAAATTAGCTTAGTTACATCAGTCAGATTGACATAGAAAAGTACGTAGTGTAAAGTAAATAAAGTTCAAAGGTTCACGTAATATTGTTAACTCTGGCTCCGATATGTGTGATAATCATGTGTTAGCGTCATAGTAATATTCAAAAATACAAGTGTGTTTATGTGGAATCTGCGTATAATTTCACCTCCTCCTGACTCAACACCCCCGGCACGTACTCTGCACAAACTTCTGTGTTATAAACGCACCTCGCACCTCAAATCTCTAAGTAGCACTCACCACCAGCCGCGTTATCAAAGGCATATTGCTACAAACACAATAAAATACAGTCCACACAACATAGCTCTGAAGCTTCGAAGAAGGGTGCGCTAACTGCCCACCATAGGGAGGTTACCGTCAGAGGTTTCCCTACAAAGTTTGTTTCTTACGCTTTCACGCGAAAACTACTCAACCGATCATCATGAAACTTTGTACAAATATTGTTGGAGGGATTAGAAGTTACTTAGGATACTTTTTACAAAAAAAATATATTTTTTAGCAACAGGATCTGCGTACGAAGTCGCGGGCAGAAGCTAGTATTACATAAAATGGTAACTCACTGACTCACTGATTGACTGGCACTGTTTTGGCATTAGTACATTATTCTGGTCTTTAGCGAATCATAACACTAGTTTCAGCCAAAATTCAGGTACACAAATTCAGCTCTACACAATGACATGACGCGCTTATTTTGAAAAAAAAAGCAAAAACACCAAGCACTATTTTCGCAAACAAAATAACAAACAAATCGAACGTCAAACGATAGGGTTGTAAATAATAATGGTTTTATAACAAGATAAAGGCGCATTTTCTTTAACGCGATCCCTCTGATACTCGGCAAAAGTTAATTTGAAAACGAGTCCAAGTTTGTTTGCACTGTGTTAAAGAGAATGGGGTGATAAAAATAATAATATTGCGAGTAACAATGTTGGCAGCGCGTTGATGAAACTTTTCCTCTAGTTGAATGAGTAAAACTATGGTTACTTTGAGTGGGGGGGAGAACCTTTCCCCCCAGCCGCCGCAGGAGACGCACCGGTCGTCGGGGGACACGTGATGGTCACCATAGGCGCGGGTCTGTGGACGGTGAGCTATGACCTAGCTCGCCGTCCGTCTGTCTTATGATGACAGGCCGTGTCGACGGCGCGTTCGTGTTCCACGCGCCTCAAAGAGATGTCAGCATAATGAAAGGGGCCCCTTCATTGTAATTTTAATGACATGATGTATTTGATTTTAATTTTATTCTATTTTATTGACATTTTGGTTTTGTTTATTAGCGTTGACAAAACTGTATTTATCTGATTATCATTATTTTTAGTGTCATGACTTGATTTGACTTTAATTTTATTTTATTGACAAGATTTGATTTGAATTTAATATTATTTGATTGACATTTTATCTTGGTTATCATCTTATTAACATGATTGTATTTTCGATTATTATTTTTATGACAAGATGTACTTATTCGACTATAATTTTTTATTTTATTTTATTTTTTATTCGATTTTTATTCTCAATTTCGTCTTTTATTTTATCCATTGACATTATTTACATATTCGGACTTACAAATTTTTAAATATTTATGTTTTTTTTAAATGCTACTTACTGTCAAATACTATAAATTGTTGTGCCCGACAGGGTCCATGTGAACTTTATTCAAATGATAAGATCTTGTTAAACACATGTGATATGCAATAAAGAATTGAATTGAATTGAATTGAATTGAATTGTGCTGACATCTAGCAAGGGCAGAAACCTGCTGGGGCTACGGGACTATTCGAAAGAGATACCGTGCCGAACATAAAGGGCGAGGAGGGAACATGGATGGGTTTTAGTCAGTAAAAGTCTGACACTCCTTCCCGCTCCGCCCAGAGTGGGAGAAGTTATTTATTGATTTCCCATCAAAAAAAAAAATGGTTACTTTGTGTAGTTAGGTGCTCGGATTATTGTAGAGAAAGGATTAGTGATACGAGTATGTACGGAAAAATAAAAAAATAAGACACATACCAAACCGCACTGGGTCCGCGTGGTGGATAATTCCCTTGATATTGATTGCCTTTTTTTATCACAGAATGAAGGCCTGCCAGAGTGGGAACATTAATATAGGCTGATGATGATTTAAAAGCTTTTAAAACGGCAATAATACTCAAGTAGTAGTAGTACGTCTGCTGAGCATGGGGTCCAAGGTTCGATTCCCTGGTAGGGCATAGAGTAATTGGGTTTTACCATCAAGAATTTTTCAGTAGCAGACACGGAGGTTAGATTTGAGTCCCATTAGTGGCAATAGGTTTTTTTTTTTATTGTTTGCCAGGAGTGGAAAATCCCCACGGATACCTGGACTATCTCACAGGAATGTCTCCTGTGAGGCAGTCGAGGTATTGCCGGACTCAAACCGGCTCAAAACCACTCCTGCTCCTTGTATGGATTTTTAATATAATTTGACATTGAATTAATTTAATTTAAAATATTGTTGTGAGAGTTTATTCCAAATTACTATTGAAACTCATATTTGTCATAACAGCTACTAGAACATTGTATTATTCTTAGCTTTGGTCATATATCTCTTTGGTTTATTAGGTTCGCCCACTATTACATGGACTTCATCATATCTCGCGAAATGTGGGTGTACTATTAGCTACAGCTGTGCCCAACCCTTTTGGGATTACAAGCGTGATGTTATGTTTGTATCGTAAGAATAATTTCTTAGGGACTTTATATCAAGTGCACCCAATGATAAAACAAAGTGATTATTAACACTGATTTGTAACTGTTGTATTTTAATTTTTATGGTGTACATAATAAAGAGTATTCTATCTATCTATCTATCTATTATATGAGCGATTTTAATGACGAATTTGTCAAAAATATATTGAAATGGATTGTACAAGCTTATTGTGTTTTCAGTGTAAAACTTAGTTTATCCTGATGAAAGACCTACAGGCCACAGAACCTTTATCATCATCATCATCAGCCTATTAGTGTTCCCACTGCTGGGACAGAGACCTCCTCTTTATGAGAGAGAATGGGCTATAATCCACCACACGCCGTCCCAGTGCGGATTGGTATATGTCACGTCTCGATTTTTTTGTTACTGTATAGGACATGCCGGTTTCGAGCATGCTATTTTAAGCAGAATCTTTATACAATAACAGTCATATTCGAATTTTCCACGCAGCGATTTGATCTCCATTCTCCGCACTCCCAATTATTAAGGAAAACCGATATCCCACGATTCGACGGGCTGTCAGACTTTCAGGATTCAGACTGCCATAGATATACATACGTATGACATTCGGAGTCGGGACCAACGGCTTAACATGCTCTCGAAGGCTCCGAGGGGTCTCGACGATGTGAAAATGAACGGGCGAGCACGGAGGATGTCAAAGTATCTAGCTTTTGGTCAACAGACAGCTTAATCTTTCCAATCGATTAATAGAAATGTCTAACTGAGCTTCGAAGTTTAAAATACCGATGTACCGTATTCATAAAGTTTGAAAGTGAGTAGTGAGTGAGACGATACGCTATGACGAATTACTTACGGCCAGTTTCAGTAACTTACTGTTCGGTTTCGGTAGGTTGATAACTCTGTCTATCTGCTTACAGGCGGTTACAAAAAAAACCGCCACAGAAAATCTTTCTTCCATTTTTTAGAATTAAGTGACAGACAGGCAAGGAGAGGATATTTCAAGCTAACTTTATTTATAGAAACACCGATTGCAAAGCTATTTAGTTCGTCAGTTAGAGTATTGGAAAATTATGGACACGTATTTTTTGTTATTTAAATCAATGCATATTGGCAAAGTTAGAACGCATCAAAACTTGGGAGTGGGGCTCATGATGCCACAACGCACTAAATTTTAGCACGCCGTGACGTATTGAGAATTATAAATGCGTCGTATCTTCGTCAACTTTGGTCTACGTCACAAAAACAAAATACGGCTCAGTTTTTTTTTAAATCTAACTGACTGACTAACTACATTTTATTCAGGACACAAGCCTATTCGGCGTGATTCTGTGTTATATTATGTAGTATAACATCTGTTTTCTTTTATGGATAAGGCAGAGTGTACCTATAATAACCCAGATTTCACCGGTTGTATCAAATAAAAACACATTTAATTTACATTAGAACACATTACAACATTATCTTTCTCAACTACAGTATGTTTAATCTTCGTAAAAGCTTTTAATAGCCAACGGTAATACTTCCCATATATTGTTAAGATCCTTTAAAGTATGGCATAGAATACAAACGGACATTTAGTATAGTCATACCACTTAATAGACTGTTAATTTTGTCTTTATATACAAATAAACATACAAGAAACTACGTCATGTCCGGTACATGTCGAGTTAGCAAGAAGTTTTTTGTAGGTGAAAATGCGACCAGAATCTATACATATATATAAAAGAAAGTGGTGTTTGTTACACTATTTATAACTCAAGAACGGCTGAACCCATTTGGCTGTAAATTGGTGGAGAGGTAGCTTAGAACCGGGAGACGGACATAGCATAAGTAGATACTTTTTTATATTTTTTTTTGTCGGTAGGTAGGTATTGGGTAGGTAGGGGTAGGTGGTAAGTAGGTAGTGGGTAGGTAATGGGTGGGTGGCAGGTAGTTAGTGGGTAGGTGGTAGGTAGGTAGTAACACACTAAGCAAGGCTTGTGTCGTGGTCACCAGACTGTTGATACACTAAATATATACTTTTTATTTCTAATTAGTCCTGACATGGATATAAGTAATTGCCTAGCAGTAGGAAGATGGAGGCTAACAGTTGTAGGTAAACCAGATTTAATAAACAGCAGCTTTGATTTTTCATTCTGTCTAATAATCCATGGAGTCACTTGCCGGTTCTTCTGCATAGGAAGCGGTCAAGCAAAACCATGCATCTTTTCTCAACGTTTTATATTGCCAATGTAGGTCTACGTGTTTCTTTTTAGTTTTTTTTTAACATTAGTTTTACAAGTCTAAAATAACAAAAACCCAGCTACACCTCACATTCGATTTCCACCTACAAACCACCCGAGCAAACCAGTGCGACATAACAAGTATCTTGATAAATTTTAATCAAAATCTTTCGGCCGTATTTGCATAGCCCTCTAAATATCATGAAACCCTTGAATTTGCATCGAAATGAGCGTAAAATGACCAAAACCCTCATTAAAGGGCCGCGAGGAGAGCCAGACCTTTATTCTTTTGTCTATGCTTTTGTTAGGCAGCCATTTTGTGCCTCCGCCATTTTGTGACGATAAGATTTGTTTATGAAAAAAGTTCTATTGTTGTTTTTATTATCAGAAGAAGCTTTTTTTTGTGGATTTCGTGACATTATTAAAGTTTTATGAATACATAGTACAGCTTAATGTTTTTAGTTTCATGAGATTATGAGATTTTTATTGGACATTTTCATATTTTCGCTCCTAACATTACCCACTCCGAAAACCTTTTTTAAAGAGCTTAATAATCTTTTCATATTAAAACAAGCTATTGAAATAACTCTTTTATGGGCACGCAACTGATAAAGTAATAGCTAACTTAACTTTTAAACTATTGATCACTTTAAATGAGTTTTGTGACCCGTAACATTGGAAAAAAGTCGAAAAGACAAAGGTGACTTCGTCTAAGTTTTACGATGCTTTTAATGCACTACATTGATTTCAATGCTTAGTACAAACACATATTGACTTAACTTAGTTAATTTTAAAGGACATTTAATGATATATTCAGTGCTGAAATTATCGTATGCTATCCGTAAATTGTAAAGTTGTTCCAACCAATGCTTTAGCAATAAATTTGGACATCTATTTTAAAATAATAGCCAGATCGTAGTACCTTGATATGCTGTGCTGCATCTTTAATCTCCAAAAACAGATTTTTTGCCAAATGGTTTCTAAAATGTTTCGTGTGTTCCTGCACCGACTTACTACAAGAATAACTTAAAGCATGACCACTTTATGTGGGCAGTTCAAGGTGGTATTGCTTGTCAAGAAAAATATTTTAGCTCTGTGTTTTCCTTACCTGCAAAGATAAGTTGGTTGAAGTGTAACATTTTCGGTAGCTTTACAAATAAAATAAATAAATAATTTTGTTATATTTCCGGCAAAATACCCACAACAACAAAAATTGACACATATAGAATGGTAAAAATCAGTAAAAAAATCACGCTTCATGTCAATCCAATTTATTTTGCAATCATTGCTATTTCTTCCATGTCATTCTTTGCAGACTCTTAAGTCTTTATTTCTTGTTCATTGTAAAACTTAAAAAAACGTCGCTTTTTTATTTAAAAAATATTCTGAATAAAAAACTGTTCGGCTAAAGTAATGTAGGTCACATGGCTTTTCTTTGAGGTGAGAAAATGTTAATTACATTGCTGGCATTTACACTTCACACCACACTTACGTGAAAAATGTAAAAAAAATCCTTCACTGCATTTCTTTTAGGTAACAGTTTTTTAAGACTCCAAATAGTTTGGGAATTTTCTCTTGTTAGTGGGTCATGCAGGCTTAGGGGTTTGTTCTAAGTTACGAGAAATAGCGACTTAAGAAACAAATAACAAATCCCCTAAGGGTTGGACAGAAGAGAGTACCTAATAGTGCCTACACCCACATTGCGCCAGTTCTGTACATGTAAAAGGAGCGTGCCTATTGCCATATCAACCGGACACAAATACAGACATGGCTTTTTCTGAGAAATTCCTCTTGAAAGTGGGTTTAAAAAAACGATAATGAAGCTGAAATGCACTTGGTTTTATAGCTTTACTTTAGATATCTCCATGGCCACTGTATGCACACATCAGCAAAGAAAGAAAAAAAGAAAGAAAAAATGTTTATTCGTCGCAAAGTCATGACGTGCATACAATATTAATGAGGAATCAGAATCCTTTAACCGTAAAACATTTTTCATCCCAAAAACAAGTCAATACCCTGCAATAATTTAAACATAGGGTTACTTAGTTTGATCATAGTTACCATTTAGTTTATTACTCGTGAAAATGGCCGTAAGAAACTGTATAGCTATGACACAAAACCGCGAAAAACGGAGCGATTTGTAAGAAACCTACACTCAGCATTGGGTGGCCCAGGATTGAAGAAAAAGAAGACTTATTTTGATTTATATAATGCTTGGTTGGCGGCTTTGTGAAGACTACGTTTACACTTTGTATCTAAATGAGAATTAAAATGTTTCGATTGTAAATTATCTCGTATATAAAGACAGTTTTCAAGTAGTTGGAACGGCTAGTTTAACGCCAGTTAGTTTTCAAACGACATTTTAATGGTTTGGACACCTATTGCTATTGTTTACTTATGTTAATTTTATGTGTTTTTGTTAAAAGACGTCTACTGCTGGACATTGGCCTCCCCCAAGTGTAGTGGGCATCCAGCGTATTCCCCCAACCTTCACAAGGTCATCGGTCTACCTAGTGGAGGTCTTTTAACACAACGTCTTACGGTTCGCGGTCGCCACTACATAACTTTTCAGGCCCATCGGCAATCCGCTCTCCGAGTAATGTGCCCTGCCCACTGCCACTTAAGTTTGGAAATTCTTCTGGCTAGGTTTACAATTCTTAGGTTACTGACGAACCTTGGTTAAAAGTGTAATCACATACAAACACTAATTCTTAAATGCTGCAAGTGCTTTTGGCGCTGTAGTTTTTCACGTCGGCACATCATCATCAGTCTATAATGTTCCCACTGCTGGGACACGGCCGCCTCTCAATGAGAGGGAATGGGCTATAATCTACCACGCGGGCCCAGTGCGGATTGGTAGATGTCACATGTCTTCGAAATTTTGGTTCTAGGACATGCCGGTTTCCTCACGATGTTTTCCTTCACCGTTTTGAGAGCAGCAGTGATGAAATAAATTACACAAAGTAATGCGCCTGTCTGGGTTCGAACCCACGACCTACTGTTCGTAAGTCGGGGCCGCCACCACCGCGCCACCGCTGCTCTCGGCCGCTCCCGTCGGCACAGCGATTCGAAATAAAACTGCATTTTATTTAAATACTTCTTTTCGTCTTACACAATTCATCTCCTTTTCATCTACAGTCTATAACTCAGGGTGGAACGCAATAAACCACGCAGTGGGACATCGTTCCGCATTCCAATGGTCCTACCAGAATATATACAGCGGAAAAATGCGTTCCAAATGCGACCACTTTTCTATTTGACACACTGTATAAGATTACCCTAAATTATTAGGGATAGAAAGAAAACTGGTTTCGATTTAGTTTTTCCTTTTCAGAGATACTAAATAGTTGTTTTTTTTTGTGTTAAACGGCTTGGTATAGCTTCTACCTACTTTACTTACTGTACTTATATTTTTCAAAATGTGGCTTTCATTGCAGTAAACCACGATATTATAGGAGTTTAAAATTAAGTAACTATCTTAAACCTGACGAATTTTAAGAATACTATTTGATAATCGCCGGCTTCTGATAGGTAGGAAATGATGTTTTATTGTTTACAACAACGAATTCAGTTCCTGAATACAAGTTTATTCACCTAGAATTCAATTGTTTTGCTACGTATAGAGAGAAATGAACTAATATCATCAAAAACTGATTAAAATTACGCATTTACTCTCAAAATACACAAAAAATTTAAAGAAATACGAAAAATTCTTTCTTCCGTCTAAGAAACTCAAAATAATCTGTTTCTTAATTCATTTGACACTTAAGAACGTCCTAAAAACGCCATCAAACATTCCAAACATAAACGTTTTTCATTTTTTATTAGTTCATTATTAACTGTTATGTCCATTCTCCTCGCCAGATGTTGCAATAAATTTTTAAAGTATTGCTTTCACCTTTTTTACTGAATCTACATTTTTATCTTTTTGCTAATGTTGGATAGTCAATTTGAGTAATTAACTTTTTATACAGGTAGGCTATTTAAGCTAAATTGTTCGTGTCAATGTTCAATTTTATCCTACTCGTATTACAATATATTTTGATAATTATATTATCTATTCAGTTCATCATTATTATCAGTTCAGCCGAAAGACGTCCACTACTGGATATAAGCCTCACCCAAGTGTTGCCACATTGTCCGGTCCCGTGTGTCTCGCATTCAGCAAGTCCCCATAACCTTCACCAGGCCATCGATCTATTAAGTGGGAAGCCTTCTTTCTTCTTCAAAGGAATATAAATATAAAAACCTAGGACACCTTTTGCTTATCCGTCCCATCATGACATACGCCTGTGTCGTATTCGGTCATGCTCACCCCCGACTCATCCACTCGATGCAGACCTTGCAGAACCGATTCCTCCGTAAGATCACCGGTGCCCTCCCTTATGTCCGTAATGACAATCTACACGTAGACCTTCGGATCCCTACCGTCCAGCAATTCATGAAACGCCTTTCCAAGCGTTACTTTGACACTGCTATCAAGCATAGGAACCCCCTGATCGCATCGGCCGCCCGGTACGACCCATCGCGTATTAGCTCAGTCCGACGTCCACGTCACACCCTAGTCGCCCCAGACGATCCCATCACTATCTTGCAAGAGAGTAGGGCAGATACCAGTACAGTTTGTAGAATGTACAAATACGAAACCGAAGACATTCCAACCTCACCGTAGAGATCTGGCGCGTAACCCCTGTTCAATCCCTCCCCTTCCCTTGCTCGAGCCAGCCCGCGAAGCTGAGCCAGTAATAATAAATCAGTCCCTAATAAAATTAATGACAACCAGGTTCAGCCTGTCCCTATGCTGCCCTCAGCGGCGATAGTCTTCCTAGACTGAACTGCGAGATGCCCTATCAAAAAAAAAAAAACACCATTCGCTTATTTTGCTCTTACCTGAAATACAGCTTGTTATTAACGTATCAAAACCAAACTACCACAAACAACAAAACTTTCAAAACTATCTGCTATGGTGACAGAAACAAATCTTACTATACCTTTTTCAATCACTACTGTTAAAAAAAGATGTAACCTGCTACCTCGTACCTGCCAGTTATAATTGCGGGAACTCAATGGTCTTTTCAATTCACAGACGTTTTGAATATCGACGTTCACTTGTCGATAGTACTATTCGTTAACTCAGCTGAAATGAACGAGCTTTTGCTTAAAAACATGGCAATGTTCTAGGTTTGAGTTCTGAGAATTTTGTGGATTCGGCTGTAGGTTTTTTCAGTACTTTTCCCTACTATGTTGGGGTCGGTTTCCATTCTAAAAGGATGCAGCTGAAAACAAGTATTTTGCATGGAAAGATTGCCTAACACACCTCCACAACCCAGTTAGTACTAGTTAATACGATACCTCTTGTTAAGACTGGTTGTCAGACTTTTTAGGTCACTGACTACCTGTTACGACTTTCAAAGATCTACAAATGACAGCCGGCGCGAGCGTGCTTTCCAAGGCACTGAGGAAACTCGCTATGTAAGGGTGGTCACCCATCCACAGATTAACCGAGGCAAGCACGGCTTAACCAAAAGATCGACACGAGTGGGATTGCGATAGCTCCGGCTAATTTGCATGATACCAATATAATTTATAACCTATGTTACTTGGTAAAGATTTAACTTTATAATGGTGAAGATTTTTTTTAAAATCGGTTGCGTAAATCTTGAGTTACATCGTAACAAACAAACAAAAAAAACCTCTTTATTATATTAGTATGGAACTGTTTTTAATATTTCTTAATATTTCCATAGATATATTTTAGGGATTTATGGTTTTTCGTGATTTTTAAGACAAATATTGTAAAATACTTGTACTAACTTGTAGTAACTGAAGCCATCACTATTTCCTCCATGACGCATCATGACGACAGCTCGCTTACTAGCCGACGCCGCTCGTTCGGCCGGAGAATGCGTGATCTTTCTGCGGACTACCCACTACTTACTTTATATTTAGTTTAACATATCCATTATAATTAACGCGTACATTTTGTTCTGTAAATCATTTTAAAACTTATGTGGGTCCATTTTAAGACTTGCACATACCCCGTAGATGAATATTTAGTAATAACTTAGTTAAATCATTGTTAAATAGTGTTAAGTAGCAACATGTTTTAATGTTTGTAAAGGCGATACCTGCCTGTGTAACGACATAAATCGTGATTGGTGTACAAATAGAATAAGATCATTTGTAAACTGTTTTGTAAACCATATGTACTAATAAAGATCTTGTAAAATGAATGAAAATGAATGAACTGAAGCCATGACTTCTAAAGTTTTTTCTTGGCTACTATTTTTGCACGAAATCACCGATCAAGACGGCATAATCGTTTTTCTACGAACGCGGTTGACAACACACTAACTCGCGGTTACGGCCATTTTTTCAATAGCTGAGCGAAACGTTCAGCTCCACGTGGTCACCGACACGGCCCCCTTGCCACTTCTCCTGTTTTTAATATTTCTTAATATTTCTGTGGTATGGAAGGTAGGGAATGGGCTATAAATCCACCACGCGGGCCCAGTGCGTGTTGGTAGCTGCTGTCAATGTTTTCGAATTTTTAGTTCTAGGATATGCCGGTTTCCTCACGGTGTTTTTCTTTACCGTTTTTTAGAGTTGTGGTGATAAAATTCCTTATACCAAGTTATGCGCCTGCCTGGGGTCAAAACCAGGACTTTCTTTTCGTAAGTCGGGTCGAACGATGAAACATATTAAATAACTCAAAACTAATGCTACTTTTGGAATAGCATCGATTGGTCCAAAATGTTTTTTTCCAAAAATCAAAAATACTCAATACAAAATCGAAAACCATACAGAGCTATCAATAAAACATTATAGCAAGCTTGAACCTCGGGACCCAGCGGCATAAAATATAGATTATGTGTTCAACCCCCACACTTCAGACTGATCCTGGCTTTATCACACCATGAATTCGTATTGGAGATATTAATGTTTGAATTATGTCGAAGGATATTGAAAAGCGATTTTTTATAGTAGTAGGTACATACTGATTTTCTGAGGGTTAAATATTAGATACGTGAGCTGTGCACTAAGTGAGTGATCTGGCAGTAAACGCCGCCTTTTTTTCTGTTATAGACATTTCCTAACAGCTAACAAAATAAGTCGAATGCGTGAATCTACCCATTTGTTAAAAAATATTAATTAATATATATTAATTATTATTCATATACAGGGTTATTTTTTGTTTACACTAAACCCGAAAAGGGGTCATTGTACTCATCATTTTGAACAACTTTTTCTATGGGACAAACCTTGAAATCGTGAAAAAAAAATCAGCTGTTCCCTACATTAATGTTCGCATAACTCGTCAAAATGTAGGGAACAGCTGATTTTTTTTTCACGATTTCAAGGTTCGTCCCATAGAAAAAGTTGTTCAAAATGATGAGTACAATGACCCCTTTTCGGGTTTAGTATAAACAAAAAATAATGTTGTATATTTGTTACTATTAGGTAAATGAAATGATAATTAAATGAGTCGGTTGTTGTAAAACTTTTTTATCCCCAATCAAAAAAGAGAATGTTGTAAGTTTGAAGTATATGTGTGTCTGTGGCATAATAGCTCCTGAACGCATGAAACGATTTCCAACCAGTTTTTTAGATAAATGTTTATAATCATTAAGATAAAGTCGAGGTTTCCTATCAGCTATCCAGCAACGCACATTTGGTTCGGCAAGGAGGCCTTTATCACAGCAATGGGCACGTTTGAAACAGTTGAAGCTCATCTGTAGTTTACCATAAGTATCCGAAACTCTCAACATCTACTAGCAGAATTCAGAAGTCAACAAGTTAACTTAAACTTCGCCCATAATTAATTGCATAGCATTGCCTCGTTAACATCAGTATCCTATTTAAAGTTGTAATTACAAAAATATCTGTCTGAGTATGGGTTCATCAAAATTCCGTGTTCGTTAACTTTAGCCGCGAAACAATTCCGCCTCGATGCGAGTCTGCTTAAAAGATTCACTCGCAGTATTGTTATGGTATTCGAACCTTTATGTACGTTAATCAGTAAACGTGTGCCAGTAACTTGCATGCCATTGATACTACATGTTAATGAGGTACAGGCCTCAGCACACCAAGCTAACCGAAACTGTCGAAATTTTCCCAATCAATATTGAACTTGATGCTTCAACAATAAAGTTGAAAATCTAATAAAGACAGATTGTAGTAGCTTGATGTACTGGCGTCTGTACCTCCTGCATCATGCACCTAAAATAAATAAATAAGAGCCACAGAGAGGAATTTCAGTCTGCCTTTACATGTTGATACAAGTAGTAGTGAAGTTGTGCAATAATAAAAGGAAGAGAAAATTAAATAACGAGAAACCTAAGAAAATTTTCTTAACACGTGTGTGGATCAGGGACCATTTTGGTTACCCATTGAAAGGGTTTTTGATAGGGTTTTGACAAAGTGTTGTTTTAAAAACCATTTCATATTGGTTACCATTTTTTACGAAAACCCTCATCAATGGATAACCTCTTCCAAACCCTTTCGATATGATTACCTGTATATTCGAAAACCCTTTCTTGGTGGGTTATACTTTTTAATGGTAAGTCGTTTTGAACGGGTTACCCCTTCAACGACTGTAAAGCCGTTGAAGGGGTTACCAGTATTGTAATTTTATCTCTCACGTCTTTTCTTTAAAGTACTAAACTGCATACATTCGGCAGGAATGCGTCAAGTCGCAACACGCAGTCTAGGCCCTAGCGATGAGTAGCGACTCCTTACACATGCGATTATAGTTATTATAACAGAGTTTTTAAAGTTCAATTTTATTTTTTTCCTGGAAAAGTCGGGATTGTTTCCTACATAATACAATCTTGTCTTTTTTACGGAATCATAAATAGTCCGATAGCGCTGGACTGTTTTGATGCCAAAGTTTCAAAAATTTTAAAGTTGCTTATTTCTTGCCTGTGGCTACAGTCGTACCTGTGAAGCTTATTATTGCGTTTTGTGTCACATCTGACTATTGCATTTTCAGTATCTCGATGATTTTAGCCTGCAAACCCCGTTTGTAACATTTTCGACAGCGAGGGACTAAATAAGTAAACACTGAGCTTTTCATTGCGAATACAAGAAACATAAAAATAAAATCATGAGTCAATCGAAAAACAAATCGAGTTCTGATTGCCGCTTTTCCACCTATTTTGTTTTTTTTTTCTGTGGCCATTACGCTATTCAGGAATTCTGGGATATTCACCCTAATCGTATCAGTTAGGTACTACTACAGTGGTCATTATAACGAAATCAACTATCATTTTCTTTTCCTCTAACAGTGATCGAAAAGATAAATAGTCAAATTTTTCCCTAATTTTTACCTAAAATGACACAAATGAATATAGTAGGTTAGGCAAATGGTCCGGAAACTATATGCGAAAAACAAAACAACTTTAATATTTTTGAAACCTCAAAACCTAGCGCTATCGGACTAAAATGTCATTGGATCGTCTCACTCATTATTTTGTGCCCGAAGGGAAGGGATCGGAGCTGACTCAAACTGTAAGATTTAAAAAACCGAGGCAATATTTAAAAAAAGACGTATGGCACTCGGGGACTGCCGCGGTAAACTATTGCATAGCATTTTTATCAACTTATGCAATTATAATTATTCATTACCACGCGCGGTCGGCGCGCAGCCAGCGCGCGGACTGCTCGCACGCACGCGGTCCGCTCGCTTGCGGCGCGCGGACCGCGCTCGGACGCCGCAAAAACGACGGGGTGTTATAAGTTTGACGTGTCTGTGTATGTGTGTGTGGAATATTCATTATAAAATTCATAATTTCATTGTGATGGGAAGCCGAGCCTGAACATTCAGTCTGCGTTTTGTCCTCGAGCCGGCAAATAGCGGAAAATAAAATACATAAATAATTATAATTGCATAAGTTGATAAAATGGTTACAAAGAAGGTCTAACATCAAATGTATACAACCTACAACTCCTAGTTTCGGCAATATATTAAAAAGAAAACTAGCTTGTCATTGTTATTATCTGACATGGGGTGTTAGGTTATTTTCGTTACGGAATTTCTGGATTTGGTCTCCACGCTCAAGGCCCGCGATAGAAGCTATGCAATAGCTTAAAAACTTAGATCCGTAGCAATCGACGTTAGAAGAATTCGTGATTTAACTGATTTAGAGACAGCCCGTTAAGTTTATTTCCATAGCATGATGTCGTACGGCATTCTCTTGTGGGGCAATGCCACCGATATTCAAACAAAAAAGGGCAATTCGTTCTACTTATAAACTAAGTCCCAGAGGGCGGCACGCTGCACCCAGTCGTAACCTATGTTCCACAGGGGCGGCCCCAGAACCCGGGCGTCTCTTCTGTCCCGGTTCGATGCAGGAACCTCCCGAAACAGTCGTGTCTGGTGAGGACTTGCGTCAGGCGAAAGGTGAGGACGCCGTGGCGCCTCTCAAGCCACTCCTCAAAGAGGGGACTTATCGCCACTATTGTGGCGTGCCCTGCACGGGGTTCTCGACAGTCGCTCTCTCCATGTCGCCATGAGATCACGACGGAGTCTGTCCCCTGAGCGGGGCGAGGACTATCGCCTCCAGATCCCACGGCGGAAATTCGGCAAGGCCTCGCCTCGCCGCAGATTGTGCGGTATCCACGAACTAGATTTACGAACTTAAGACCTGCTTGGAGAACGAATGTCATCCATGGTCTAACGATGAAGACAGAAGGCAGATGCAAGATGTCCTCAACAGTTTGCAGCAGCTATAATTATTATTATTAGGCTTATTTCACGCACCTTGATGAGAACTCAAGAGCTGCCTAAAGTATGACTGTCATCGAAGGTCAGCAATGGAGACGGAAGGCACTTGCATGAGGTATCTACGCAAGAGTTTACTGAAGTTTTTTCATGTTTGGGCTCATTTTTTGCACCTTAATGAGAATTTTAAACCTAACAAGAGTAAAAGTTTCATCCAAGATCCGACGGTGAAGAGGGAAAGCAGTTACAAGTGGTCCTGAAGAGTTCACAGCATCTTCATCGTGGTTGGACTCATTTCATGGTCCTTGATGAGAATTTTAGACCTAGCTGGAGTATGACTTTCAGCGGAGTATGATTTTTTTTACAAAAACAGTGATTCCATTTGAGAGCTAAAGCGGTTAAAGTTACGCAACAATCATGTAGCACGGAATTGTTCCTCTTTAAACGAGTCCGCGATAGCATTTCATGTCTATCTTTGAAGGTTGACTCACTGTCTAACCCTCTCTCTCTTATGAGACGCAGACGAAGTTGCGCGGGTCAGCTAGTAACTTAATAAAACCTTTATTGATTGATTTCGTTTATTTGTCACTGACTTCTGAAGCTTAAGTTATTTTTCCTTTTTTTGTGTTTTTTGCAGTCGGTTTAGTTTTTGCAAAAATAAAAAACATTTTTCTCTTTTTAGTGGTTCACCCTTCATAGCGTACTGGCGTGATGTTATGTTATGAACTGGTGTAAACAATAGCCATGAGATTTCAGCAATCCCAGTCCATTTGCTATCATTTATTGAGGAGTTCCGTTGCCTATCTCCGAAGTTCATCATCAGATCTTCACCAAATTGAAGTGGGACCACTCTGAAAAAGTACTCTTTCGAAAACTACCCAAATCGCTTTATGTGTGCCTATACAATTTGAAGATTTCGCACTATTTCTCCAGGATTCCATCATCAGATCCAGACCTGATGATTATGGGACCACTTGTGAAGTATACACTTTTAAACAAAATAAAAATAATCCAATTTGGTTCAGATATCTTCGAGTAATCGGGGAACAGACATAACAAAAAAAAAAAAAAAAATGGTTCCCACGCATTGAGAACCTCCTTTTTTTTTAAGTCGGTCAAATAAGAAATCACCGTCCTATCAAACCGAGTAAGAAACACTTAATGAACGATTCTATCTGATTCCAAACTTCCAAGTTCAACAATACCTTTTCCTCAAGTTCAACGTAATTTAAAATTATTTGATTTAAAACCCTTTGGTTACCCCGACAAAACCCTTTCAAGGGGTTATCTTCTTCAATTGGAAACCATACAGGAGCCGGTAACATCTTGTACTAGTTAACTTATTGAGAGGGTTACCCTAACGTTAGTGTTATGAAAGGGCTACCACTTCCAAGAGGTAACCCTTTCCGTGACTGAAGCCGCACAACATGTAACCCTTTCGAAAGAATTAACTTATATTCGGGGTTGTACGGTCCCTGGTGTGGATAGATACTGCCAAGCATTCTTAATTTCGTAAGAAGACTAGAAACTGACTTCAATGAACTTTTAGTTAAAATAAACACTAATCATGCTGGTAAAACCAACTGAAACATAGAATCTAACTTCTAGCCTTTCGGTATCAAATACTCAAACATTAACGGAAACACACAATAGGAAACTGTGAACCGAGACTTTCCGAATGTTAACAAAGGAAGCGACAAAACGCAAACTGCCTAACTTCTACAGTTATATTGCTACATCGCGTAATTAAAACACCACTCATTTATGACGTCATTCCTGAAGCCAGGCTTGCATCCATAACTTGCTTAATTGATTCACAATAAAGTAAGATGATTAGGGAATTCAAACTTATTGTAATAAATATAAATAAATATCGCTGGACATTAATACACAGCACCCTCTCGTGCCACACTAAGCAAGGCTTGTGTCGTGGACACCAGGTAGTTGATATACTACTTATATACTTTTTTATTTGTATATACATACTTATTATACATATAAACATCCATGACTGGGAAACAAATGTCCATGCTCGTCACACAAACATTTGCTCATACCGGGATTCGAACCCAAGACCCTATGAACGTAAGGCAGTCTCACTACCGCTACGCCATTCGGGTCGTCAAATGTGTAGAGCGACAAGTGTATGAAGTCGACTGCCTCGTGCCTTTCCTGCAGTAAGAGTGCAGGCCGGATGGCGCGGCACCCTAGCATTAATGATCTCGTCCGTCGTACTCTTGCCATCGCCGGGTTGCCAGCTGTATTAGAACCTACTGGCTTGGCACAGGCTCGATGGCAAGAGACCAGATGGTATGACCATAATGCCATGGAAGTTGGGTGGGCCTTTGGAGTGGTACGCAACTTACATCGATACCCTTGCACCATCCTATCTTCCTAGCACGGTGTGCTACACTGGGGCGGCTGCTGCAGGTGCTGAAAACCTCAAACGGTGCAAAGACAACAATTTAATTGGTACTTAATCATTTAATTGGTATTATTTTGTTTTAATCAATTAAAAATATGTTTTTCCATAAGTTTCTCGTTTCTAAATATATATAATTCAAAGGTGACTGACTGACTGACTGACTGACTGACATAGTGATCTATCAACGCATCGGGCTGAAATTTGGCATGCAGGTAGATGTTATGACGTAGGCATCCGCTAAGAAAGGATTTTGATCAATTCTATCCCCAAGGGGATAAAATAGGGGATGGAAGCTTATTTGAAAGTCCGTCAGTTTTAAAGTTAGGATCTTCTAATTTTGTGTTTAGGCTGACGATTGAAAATTAATTTATGCGTGATTCAGCGTTTTTGATAACTCCACCCCGAAGGCTTATAAAGGGGATGAAATTGTATGTGAAAAATCCTTAATTTTCGACGTAAAAAGTACAAAATTTGTTATCAGGGCTTATGATTGGAAGCTGACGCAACGGCTTTATTAGAATTTCAACCCTTGAGGGGTGAAAAAAGAGCAACATTTTGTTTTTAATTAAAGTTTTTATTTTTTGAGTCACCAAAAAGTATCAAAGTTAGTAAGTCGTTAGTTTTTTTTAATTTCAACCCACAAAGTGATAAAAGGGGGGATGAAGTTTTGCATTGTAGTTGTTCATTCGTTTAAGAATAACAGCAGCAGGAGAGACCTTTTGCAGCAGTGCAAGTTAATAGTATAGGCCGTACACATGTAAATAGCACACGTGACTTCGCGGCTGGCAGTACTTACCGTTTTGTAGGGACCTAGGTAAGCCGAAGATGAACTTACGGCAGGAGTACAAAAAGAAAGTATGGCAGCTGCCGCTCCTGTGGGTGCCACCCGCTCGCACCACTCAATATGGTGTCACAACGGATTGATTGCTTCAATTGTACACTGAGCGAATTCACACGGGCCGCATTTTGCGCAATTACTTTAGTTTGTCAAATTAATTAATTTATTCAAAACATAAATAATTCAACTTTAAATATAACTGCTCTATTGTATTAGGTACCTAAACCTGTAATAACAGTTGTATGTGTTGTTTAAATCAATAAATAAAATAAGTAAATTATGTATAGTAGAACGAGATAGAATGAGTAATTGTCGATATCGTATTTGATACCAACTAGATTTTTTTATTTTGTAGATTTCTGTTTTTTTTTTCTCTTCTGCATTTCTGATCTTATGATCTTTTGATGAATGAAGATGAAATCAAAAATGGCGCTGACGGAAGTTTTTGGTGGTTTATGTTGTCGCTGATAGTGAAAATGAGGTCAAAACTACACAGGGAAAAAAGTTAACAGAAGCAAAAAAAAAAACAGTTTTCCTTTTTTTTCAACGGCTTCCCCTGACATTATTTTCACCCTGCGCCACTGTTAGGTAGAGGTGTATCTAATCCTACACCCACATTTCGCACATTTAGCTTAATCCCATCAACCGGGCACAAGTAATACAATAACACTTTGCCCGTCCCGCAAATCGAACCCAGGACCTCATGCTCAGTAGCGCTTGCGACAACTCGAACAACGATGCAGTCTGACACATGACCCATCAATATTTTCACGCGAACGAAGTCGCGGGCAACAGCTAGTGTATGTATAAAGGGTATAAAACACCTCTTAACGAAGCCGAAAGGCACTTATTCATTGCGATATTTTTTTGTTATACACCATACCTGAGAACCTTCTAGTTATGGAGATAATGGGGGTCAAAGTTCCAACTTTTTGTCATTTTTTTTTCCAAATTTTTGAGTTTTACTTTAATCAATCAATCAATAATTTTATTATCAGGCAACTGAAGGCCCATAGATAAAATACACAAAAATACATTTCAACAAAAATATACTAATACATACAAAATATAACTTATAAACTATGAACTTATGACACACGAAGTGGCGGCGTCGTGTTACGCTGTGCGGTGTCATGTAGCCAGCCGCGAAAACGGCGGTAGACAACACCCTTCGGCCAGAACTCTTCCTTGAGAAATTTGTCGAGATACTGTGTCGGAACTCGCACTACAAACGACTTGAAGTTGGTGTTATGACGCGGCTCCAACTTCTCGACCCTCAAGGTCCAGCTGGTCTTCACCTTCATGTACCTACTCTACGACCTCCTCAACCTTCGTGGAGTGATGCAGTCGGGACACATAAAGCAACGTCGTTGGCGTCGCTGGACGCAGCAGCATATTTGGTCCTGACAGTCCAGTACCGCATTGATTGCGACAAGTAGGCTTCTTCTTTTTCTTCTGAACCAAGGCGAAGCCGTCCTCATCACACTCCTGCTTTGCTGGACAGCGCTGTACCGGAATCCTTGGAAGGGTTTCACAGCGACGGTTCTGCTTTCCCCCTTTTTGCTGCTTAGGCTTTATGACAGCTGAATTGTTTGAGGCAGCAATTGCGGCGTAAGCTGGTTTGGGGGTCAACGTAGCAACGCGTGTCGTATTCTCTGCCGGAGCAGAGGGGTGGGGGGCGGCGGGGCACGGTGCATCGCCCTCGCTGTTTGCAGGTGACGACGAATCCAATTTCGCCGACGCAAAACTGCTGTCCGAAGCATTTTCCGCACCACGCGTGTTCATGTTGGCATCGTCATCTGTCCTACATCCCGAAACCGCACTGCTGCGTAGCAACACTATCTCGGCACGAAGTTCATGGATGAACACCTCCACGGCCCCCGTTCTATTGAATCCATTAATTGGCACAAACTTTGAGTGCGTTACACTGAGTAATATCACAAAACGTGATTTTCACCTCAAAAAAAAAAGTTATTTCCCAGCAATAATTTTTGCGTGAACTTACTTAGTGTGATGTACGGAATGCTTGGTTAGCGGCTTCGTGATCAGCTGGTTTACACCCTGTATTCAACCCCCTTATTGGCTCAGAAGTTACGGGTTTTAATGAAAACTATAGTAACCTATTTATGGATGTATATTTTGCTTATACACTGGGGCTAATTAAAGTCCAATTACATAAAAAAATGGTTTAATAAAAGAATGATGTCTACAGTAACAAGGTTGGTAGTGGAGTGGCTAAGCCACTACGGGTGGAGAGGGAACCGTTTAGTACGGTTACGCCTGCCAAAATATTGCTAGCAACTAGCTGTCGATCGCAGTGAGTTTGAAGATGGTGAGGCAATAGGCCGCAACATATTCCCGGCCGTTGAAAGGTTCCTTTCAACCATTCAGTTCTTCAGCTGTAGGCAGCGGACATAGTCGGGTGAACGGTCGACGAACGCAGCCTCGAGGAGTTTTGATTTCGGCGACTCGTGCTACTCCATCTGGTCCAGGGAACAGCCGCAGCACTCGGCCAAGGCGCCAGCTTAATGGAGGTGTGTTGTCTTCCGCCAACAGAACCATGTCACCCACGTTGAGCTGAGCGTTTCCTTTGCGCCACTTCGTTCGCTGTTGCAGCTCCGATAAGTACTCTTTCTGCCACCTCTGCCAGAAATGCTGTCTTATTGTTTCAAGACGCTTGTATCTGTTGTATTGGTTGCCATCCTTCTCTGCCAGGGCTGGTAAGGGTAACGCGGTTAACGGCCGACCAATGATGAAGTGCCCTGGGGATAAGGAGAGGAGGTCGTTAGGACTGGATGACAAAGGACACAAGGGACGGCTATTAAGAATCGCCTCCACTTGTGCAAACAACGTTATAATTTCTTCAAATGTCAGGTTACTATTGCCAATAACCCGTTTGATGTGGTATTTAGCCGATTTAACGCCGGCCTCCCAAATGCCGCCGAAGTGAGGAGCGTAAGTAGGTATAAAATTGAACTTAATACCCTGCTGACTTGCAAAATCAGATATTGGTTCTGTATTTTGTTTTAGAAAATCGCCTATCTCCTTCGCGGCAGCGACAAAATTACGACCATTGTCACTAAATATTTCCGATGGTTTTCCTCTACGTGCAATGAACCTTCTAAGTGTCATCACAAATGCATCTTTAGTTAAATCACTAACTGCCTCCAAATGGATACATTTGTAACGTAAACACACAAAAATACACATATAACACTTTATTAAGCGGCTTCCACGACCTTTGCGATTAAGTATAAAAAAAGGTCCAGCAAAGTCCAACCCAACGGACAAAAAAGGAAAATCTGGGTTCACGCGCTGTGAAGGTAAGTCACCCATTTTCGGGCACAGCGTTCTGCCACTCAAGCGCCTGCATCGCACGCAGTTGTTTGCTGTCCGCCTAGCAAGATGTTTACCATTGATAGGCCAGACTGTTTCCCTAACTGTTGCTAACAGCAATTGCGGGCCTGCATGCAAGTTCACGAGATGCTCTTTGTCAAAATACAATTTAGTTAATTTATGCGAGGCGTGCAAAAGTATTGGATGCCTTTTTTCAAAATTACATGCGGACGCATTTATGCGTCCACCGACACGAATTAAATTATCATTATCTAAAAACGGAGACAATGATAATACTTTGCTGCGGGCCGGCAGTTGTTTACCTCTTATAAGTAAGTCGTATTCAATGGGAAAAGACTCACGTTGAGCGATAACGCATAATGAATGAAATGACTCACGCAGCTCATCAGCTGTTAGTGTGCCTACACGCTTATTGTTCGGATGCTTCATGTTAAATATGAATCGCCGACAACGTGCAATTAGGTTACGAAGTTTATTGAATGATGTAAAATTATTAAAATCTATTAAATTATTATTGTTAACTATTGACGTGAATGTCTTTAGTTCAGGTAAGTCATTCACCACGCATTCTTTTAGCAGTGGCCATTTAGATTCGTTTTGACGTAAGAAGCTAGGGCCTGACCACCATAGTTCCATGGATAGCAAATTTTTTGCATCCACTCCCCTAGATATTAAATCTGCGGGGTTCATTGCAGTGGGCACATAACGCCACGATGATGCCTTAGTTAGTTCGACTATTTCACATACACGATTAGCTGCGAACATTTTTAATTTAGTTGGGTCACTGTTTATCCAACTCAGAACGACACTGGAATCACACCAGTGTACCAACCTTCCCGGCCTGCACCGGAGTGAATCTACAACAGATTTACAAAGTTTAGCAGCCAATAGTGCAGCACATAATTCAAGCCGTGGTATTGTCGTCGGCTTTACAGGCGATACCTTTGACTTGGCGCATAATAGCTTGATGGTGCTGTCACCATTGCCATTAGTTGATTTTAAATAAATACATGCTCCATAAGCACATTGAGACGCATCACTAAACGAGTGCAATTCTATAAGTTCAGGCTTGTCACATAACACTAATCTAGGAATCTGAAATTTATGCAAGTATTCCAGATTTTCTGTAAATTTTAACCAATCGTCCCTCATTTCCCTGGGAACCGGTTCGTCCCAATCCAATTTTTGTTGCCACATCTTTTGCAGTAAGATTTTAGGCTGAATTATAACCGGACTTAGAATTCCTAAAGGGTCGAAAATTTTAAAAGAATTTGACATAACAAACCGTTTTGTGATCGTTGCTTGTTTATCAACCGTAAAGCTTTTAATTGGAAAAAATAATGTGTCACTGGATGGCGTCCATCCGAGACCAAGAGTACTTGATGATTCACTAATAGTTAAGTTGTCTTGATTTAAGTTTAGATTTTCAAAGATTAATGGGTTATTACTTTTGTATTTTCTTAGGTAAAAACAGCCTTTTTTTAAAGCTTCGGATACGCTCTTTTGAATGTAACGTAAATCCTCTGCGTTATCAGCACCCGTTATTAAGTCATCCACGTAAAAATCCTTTTGAATGATGCATTTAATTGTGTCATCATCCTGTTCCTCGCCCAGTTGCCATAGGCAACGTGTGCTTAGATAACTGGCGCTTGCGGTGCCATAGGTGAGTGTATTTAAGTCGTAAGCTCTAATTGGTTGTGACTCGTTTTCCCGCCATAGAATACGCTGTAGACAACGGTCCTTTTCAGCTACGAGAACCTGCCGATACATTTTTTCTATGTCCCCAGTTAAGAGGAACTTGTATTGTCTAGCACGGATTAATATAGCGAATAAAGATTCTTGAAGGGTCGGGCCTACCATTAAGATATCGTTTAACGCATAACCAGACGTGGACGCTGCTGACCCATCAAAAACAACACGCAACTTAGTCGACTCACTCTCTTGTTTTAATACCGCGTGATGACATAAATAATACGACGGGCCTTGTATCTCTTTAGCTGAGGAAAGATGCCCTAATTCGGCGTATTCATTAATAAATTCTGCGTATTCAGATTTTAATAGTGGATTTTTTCTAAATCTTTTTTCTAAATAATGCAACCGCTTTTTTGCTAAGTTATAAGTATCTCCAAGGCAGTCTGGAGTGTCCTTTAGTGGTAGGTTTACACAAAATCTGCCCGTGATTTCCCTACGAGTGTGAGCGATAAAATGATTTTCGCAAAACCTTTCATCTTCGCTCATTATACGTTTTATGGGAACTTCTTCTAATTCCCAGAATTTGCATAGTGATTTTTCAAAGTCATTTTGATTTGACACTATGGCTTTATTGCAATAAATATTTTTAGTAGCAACACATGGATTTATAGGTCCGGATATTATCCAGCCTAGCTGCGTATTTATCAGCTTTGGATTTCGTGGGCCAAGGGAACGTTGTTCGTCACCTAGGATGTCCCAAAATAAATCAACGCCGATCAAGACGTCAATAGGTGCAGGCTGCCCGAATGTAGGATCAGCTAGCACAATGTTTTTAGGCAAATTCAATGAATTAATATTGACCGGGTACTTTGGTATGAAACCGGTTAATTCCTTTAACACAAGACAATAACATTTGGCAATGTATTTATGATCTAGAGATTTTATTTGCACATTACAACTTTCGGCAATGTGAGAAGAAACTGTGTTTCCAATACCTACGACCTTTAGCGAGTCAATAGATATAGATTTTACTGAAAGTCTATCCTTTAATGCTTTAGAAATAAAGGATGATTGGCTGCCGCAGTCTAGCAGCGCTCTAACCTTCTCCTTTTGCTGGGTCAATGGATTAGAGACTTCAATCATAGCCGTTGACAAAAGTGTTTGACATGAATTTCGATTTGAAAAACTAGCAATCGTTTCATTATTATAGTTACGCTCGTCTATCGCTACAAGACTATTAGCGTCAGGACATGCCGTGGGGCGGTGCAGCAAACTATGGTGCCTCTTATTGCACTCGCGGCACGGTCCCAGGCGACATCCTTCTGCATGATGTCCCTGCCTGAGGCAGTTAACACACAATTTGTATTTATTGACATCTAGCATTCTTTCATCTATCCCCTTTGCCTTAAAAGTGGGACAATCAAAAATTCTGTGATTATCGTTACAAGTAACACATAAATAGGCGTTAGAACTGTTCGTATTAGTATTTTTAGATTTATTCAATTTAGTATTAGAAGCAGCAAATGACTTCGTAAGGGTATTTTGACCGAAACGTTTTTGACTACTCACGGTAGTAGAACTACTGCGCGCGCCTGCTATGTGACACTTGGGTAGACTGTTATCTTGTTTATTTCGATTTAATGACTCCAAAACCTCAGCGCGATCAGTCATGAACTTATAGAACTGTTCTAACGTAGGGTTATCTTCGTCTATGTGCTTAGTATATTCCTCCCATTTTACCATAGTATTACTGTCTAACTTTTCCGACAAAATAAAAATAAGTAGACCATCCCATTGGTCCGTGGGTTGTCCCAAACTGGCCAAAGCACGCAAGTTTTTCTTGACGTGGTCAACTAAAAATCTCAAGGATCTCTCTGATTCACGTGTTATCTGCTTAAAGTTAACAAGTGAATTATAGTGGTGATTGACTAAAACCCTTTTATTATTATATCGATTACAAAGTAATTTCCATGCTTCCGAATAATTTGCGGTTGATACCTCAAGGTTTGTAATAATTCTCGCGGCATCACCTTCTAGATACGACATGAGATAATGAAACTTCTGAATTGGTGTTATATGTTCATTTCTGTGTATCAAACTCTCAAAAGTGTCACGGAACTCCAACCATCGAAAATAAGAACCGTCAAACTTAGCTATTTGGATTTGAGGTAGCTTTACGCCAGCTGCTTGATTATCCGAACAGCAAGAATTATCATGAACGGAACCACGTCTGTGTTCACATTCGTTCTTTGAAAATTTGTCTACTAATGTTTTCGCAGTGGCAATGTTGACCATAATGTCGCATTCTATACTTTCGCGTTCATCAAGTTCAGCTTCCAAATTGTCCGAATTTAAGACCTCGATCTCATTTTGCAAGTCATCAGTTCTAACTGACAGAGCCTCGAATTTAGCAAGCTTTAACCTTAACTCAGTTATTTGTATAGTATTCAGCTCAGTAAGCTTTGAAATGCTACCCAAATAATGCTTAAACTTGGTTATCTGACCTTTGGCCGACGATCTTTTAACAATTAAATCTTTCAAACGACATTTATCTACGGATTCGTTAGGCATTGTGAGCGCGCACGAACAAAAGTACTAAGTTCAATAAATTATCAAAACAACTTTTTACGGTAAATGAATGTAAAGAAAAGAATAGCTCACGCTCCTCGACTCGACGACACCTGCAAACCGCAAACCGGTTACGCTCGCACAGCTGATTGCACTTGGCGAGTTACGTCACTCGGCTCGGCGTAGATAACAATCTGAAATTATCGGCGTTAAAATATAAGCATTTATTGCTGAACTAAGAAAAGCGACCTTTGGACCTGCAGATTTTCTTTGAATGTGTAGGTAGGTAGGAAGAATGTATTGCTTGGAATCCTACTTTTTACACGATTTAATTTTAAATTAATACGGAATACCTATGCTTATTTATTTATAAACGTTCTTATTAACGACTATAGTAACGAATGAAGCTAAATTATTCAACCAAGAAAATATTTTTATTAACTTGTGGGTGGGTTGACAAAATGTAAAATGATGATGCAATTTTCTTTAAATCATTGATTTGCACAAATGAATTTGACTTCCAATAACCAGGAACGATATTTAAAGGTATTTCGGATGTGTGAAGATTAGGAAAATAGGAGGGAAGGGCACTTATCTGATTTTGCAGAAGTCCGATGCGCGATGTGATTCTTTCGCTGAATCACCGCTCGCTTCAGCCTGAACTCGTAGATGATTCTGGCTGCACCCGGCGGCACCTTCTGTCTTGATCCTTTCTTCAATCTTCAATCACGCCAAAGAAGCCAGTGACCTTTGGACGCCAACGTGGTTTCGAGGTTTCTCATCCGATTTTCGTGCTACTTTTTCTTCGTAATTTGGTTTCTTGATTTGTATTTCTTCGCAATTTTGTTTGTATTTCCCCTCATGGGCCACCAATATGTATATTTTGCTTATACACTGGGGCTAATTAAAGTCCAATTACATAAAAAAATGGTTTAATAAAAGAATGATGTCTACAGTAACAAGGTTGGTAGTGGAGTGGCTAAGCCACTACGGGTGGAGAGGGAACCGTTTAGTACGGTTACGCCTGCCAAAATATTGCTAGCAACTAGCTGTCGATCGCAGTGAGTTTGAAGATGGTGAGGCAATAGGCCGCAACAATGGACCTTTATATAAAATTACATAGATTATTACATAACATCACGACTGTAATCCCCGAACGGTTCAGCAGAGGTATAAATAACTAACACACACCCACATTTCGCTACTCTTGTTTTGAGTCCCATGTAATAAAGGCGAGCCCATTGGCATCAACCGGGCACAAGTCCAGACTCCATGGCTGCAACTGAGAAATTCCTGAAAGCAAAACCCAATAAAATGTTGCCCGAACCAGCAATCGAATCCAAGACCTCATATTCCCGGGGTTGCGGGACTGTTCGACAGATATACCGTGGCCCCGGAACGTAAAGTGCGAGGAAGAAGCATGGATGGGTTTTGGTCAGTAAAAGTATGGCACTCCCTCCCGCTCCGCCCAGAGTGGGAGAAGTCATTTGATGATTTCCAAGCCGAAAAAAAAAGAAAGTCCTCATATTTAACACTTGCACTTTCAACCACTCCACTGCCAATGAAGCAATCAAACATAACTAAAATAAACAGCTCTAATCAAAGAACCTTCAAATTGACGCACGAAACAAAACTTGCAAACCATTAAAATGTTCACAACTCAACCCTGTCCCTCATTATTCTATGAATGCCGCCTTTCCTTTCATAAAACTATCGCATATGCTTTAATTACGACACCATCATTAACCATAGGGCTATTACCGTTCGGTTCCCGCCACTAATTGCACAAAGTTCACTCGAATATTCTTGTTAAGCCGTGTACATACATGCGAATGGGCCATGCATGCTACAGTTGCAACTTATCGCTTTATTAAGCGTCAACTACCTGTCACTGTGACAGGTTCCCATACAAAAAAACGTTTTAAACAGCTGTTTCAGATAATCAGTCTGTCATCTTCTTGGTGAACATGGACCTAAGTATAGTCCGGTTAAGCAGACGACAACCGCTCTAGGTTGAACTGCGAGAAGCCATTCCGAAAAGAAAAAAAATGTGTCGAAGTATTGGCGGCGTTTAAATAAATTTAAGTATTTTTTTTTTAACTGGAAATTACACACAGCGCCTTTTAGTGTCACACTAAACAACGAGGTTTGTGTCGTGGACACCATATAGTTAATATACTACATAGATACTTTTTGTTTGTAAATAAGTACATACTTATTATGCATATAAACATCCACGAAAACAAATGTCTATGCTCATCACACAAACATTTGCCCCTACCGGGATTTGAAAATGGGACCCTATGAACGCCTCACTACCGCTGCGCCATTCGGATCGACATTTATATGTATGCCACTGGCTCAACAAATCGTCTTATCACCAATCAAATTTTGAATGACTGGTCACTGTTAGCAGACCGTTAAATCAGTCTAAGGTCCAAGTTCACCAAGAAGATGACAGCCTGATTATCTAAAACAGCTGTTTAAAACGCATTTTTGTATGGGAACTTGTCACAGTGACAGCTGTTTTTCTATAACCAGACGGTTATCTTTTTGGTGAACATGGACTTAAGGTTTTAGCCCACATAAACGACTCCGCTCCCACCCGGCAAAAAGAATATAATTCAAATGTGGGCTTTATGCATGCCAATGTCAAGTATATCTAAAGAGAAATACTTTTCGCTCATATTTGAATTATACTATTCCTTAAGTGACAAACAATCAAAAATGCTTGCCATTACGTCAAGGAATCACCATATAAACCATCGAATTATACAGTGACAATAGCTCAGCTGGTTCTTTGACGTTTAAACGTCATTGTTAGGCCGACTCTTTTAGTAGGCAGCAATATAATTGTATCTGGAAATTATGTAAAAAAAACAAGATGGCCGCCTGTGACTAAAAGATCTACATAAAGAGTATTGAGTTTTCTCGGTTGCATTACCTTTACGTCGAGCACATCTTACGTCCTCTTTTCTTTCTTCTTGAATTCAACTGCTGAAAGAACATTCAGGCAGACTCTTTTAGTAGACATTAATAAAATTGTCTCTGGAAATTATGTTGAAAAAACAAGATGGCCGTCTGTGACCAAAAGATCTACTTAAAGAGTATTGAGTTTTTTCGGTTGCATTACCTTTACGTCGAGCACATCTAACGTTCACTTTTCTTTCTCCTTGAATTCAACTGCTGAAAAAACATTAAGGCAGACTCTTTTAGTAGACATTAATAAAATTGTATCTGGAAATTATGTTGAAAAAACAAGATGGCCGTCTATGACCAAAAGATCTACTTAAAGAGTATTGAGTTTTCTCGGTTGCATTACCTTAACGTCGAGCACATCTAACGTCCACTTTTCTTTCTCCTTGAATTCAACTGCTGAAAGAACATTCAAAAGTATAATCATCAAACCATCTGCAGCCCCTTATCTGTACGCGGCACAAAGTTCACTCGGGTATTCTCGTTAAAAGTCGTCAAATTTCGTCGAGACGTCCACGTCAGCCCTTTATGAACAAGTTCAAAGTTGCACTTTGCTCGTGTGGTTTTGAGTTGACTTGTGAGATGTGTCTTTTTGAAAGATGGCGTCGGGAATACGAGTGCGTTTTGTTTGAGAGGGACTTTGTGTAGCTAAGTTGGGGATTAGAAAAGGAAAACGGTAGGGATTACAAAGTGAATGTGGTGATTAGGGAATTCCAATTAAGTTTAGGCGTAACGCCTGTAATCCCTGAACGGCTAGGTGGAGGTGTACCTGATAGTACTAATCTAATGTAATAGGGGACGAGCCTATTGCCATCAATCGGGGGAAAACGCATACTCCGCAGCTGTTAAGGCGCTTAGACGAGCTAAATTAGCAACTCTATTTGTGGTGGTTGAAATGCTGTTAGAATAAAGTTCTAATCAGCTTGCACTACAAAGTGGTGGTTACGTCAGCGACTGCGGGCCAAATAGCGCGAAATGAGTGGTTTCGATCGATTTACAAAAAAACTATTGATTGGATTAAAAAACTAAAACAGTATCATGCTAATACTTTGCTTGTAAAATTATTTGCCAAAAAATCAGAATGATCGCATGCATATTAGAATGTTTTTTATTGTTTGAAAGATATTGTTAGAGATAAGTTGGTGATTTCTTTTTATCGAGCCAAATTAATTGTATTATGTTTTCAAAACAGTTTCATGCTAGCGTATATCCTGAATAATATTATATATTTTTCTGGTCTTGTTTATAGCAGTAAATCATATACTTTTAGTTATTATAAAACTCGCGTTTAGCTCATGTAATCGCCAGCTGCGTAGCAATGCATTTTTTCCTACCTACCTACTACCTACCTACCTACCTGTCTACTTCTCACCGTTTAAACCTTCCCTGGACTACGACAAACATTTTAAAACCAAAATCAGCTCAATCGGCCCAGCCGTTCTCGAGTTTTAATCAGACTAACGAACAACAATTCATTTTTATTTATATAGATAGATGAAAAAACCCAATAACACTACGCCTAACCTGGAAATCAAAACCAGGACCCCAAGCCAAGTAAGTTTATATATAAGGTGAAAATCACTAATGTACTGAATGAGGACTATGCAGATTAGTGTCTGAGATGGTCTTTTGAAGAAAGAACCACACAGATTATAATACAATGTTATTTACATAACTAAATTATTTACTAGGTATGAAGCAGTTATAAATTACTTTATAAGTGTATAAACAACGAAATCTCTTAACAAGTTCGTTAGGTCAACGAACTTTTTTTCCTAAATTAGATTTTTTTTAATAAAAAGACTTAAAAGGTTTCTGGTTAGAGTCAATATAACATTGCATTCTATTGTAGGTGGAAAGTATTTGTTTAAGACATCTTGTTTGTTTTACTTAGCGATTAAACTACTCATAGATTTTCTAATTTTTTTTTTTCCTATATGGACTCCTAAAATCATTGTTTTCCAAATTTTATAAGGAAGCATTTTCCGTGAAAATGCCTTACGTTTATCATACCCTAAACTAATGATCACGGCTTCACCTAAATAAAAATTAGATTTTTATATTAAATAGAACCACTTTTTCCATGGGTGACAGCATAAATATCGGTGTAGTCGTTTTTGAGTTTATCGTGAACAGCCAGACAGACACGGCCGAGGACTTCGATTTATAATATGCAGTGTTATAGTGATAGTGATAATAGTAAGTGTGTGTGTGTGTGATGTGGGAATGTTGTTTTCTTTTACAACATAACAATATGCCTGTTATTTCCGAAGAGGCAAGCAGAGGTGTTCCTGATAGTATGGGCATTCCTCCAGTTAAGGCCCTGTTTTAGCAGATGAGCCAAGTGTGCCATCAGCAGAGCAAAAATCTACCCTCAGTGGCTGCAACCGAAAAAATCCTGATGGAAAAACCCACATAAAGTTGAGCACCAAACTCAGGACCTCATGGTGAGCTGTCACTCTTGCAGCCAATAGACCACGAGGCCGCTACCTCTTCTATTATACCTTTTCAATACAAACCACAAGTTACGCTTCTCAATAAAAAAACTTAGTACCAAATAAACCTAAATTCAATCCGCCAAGCAAACAGTACCAAAACTCTCGATAAAGATTTAAGGGACATCGCGACGTTTATCGAAGGAGGCATTATCATGCATTAAAATTCGGCTCCACAGCAAATTGTTATCGTTCCAACCTAATGACGTATTTGCATGGGAAAAGAGTTCCACTTCCCGCCGACTAGAACACAGAATGGATTGATATCAGAAGGTTAATTCCATATGTGGTGCCATCTATAACTAGGTATAGGAACTACTCATCGTACTCAGGTACGTCACGAAAAATTTTACACCGCGATGTTTTCCCGCAAGACTAGACAGCATTCTGTGACCGTTTTCGTTTATCGTGACTCGGTAAAGACTAGCCATGGACAGAGGGAGATATGGTGCAAAACTGACTACACTCTTTCTACCCTCTTAGGTACAGGACAAATACAAGAAGCTTCAGCGGTGGTGTGGCGCGGACGCAGCACGGTCTCAGCGCCACTTACCGCGCGGTAGCAACGACCTATTGTCGGGCCTACGCTGTCCCCCCATACTTTAGTACTAATGCTGTAATGTAACATAATAATATTGTTATACCAAATGATTTGAAAAGAGTAACCATGGAGTTTCTTGCCGGTTCTTCTCCATGGAATCGACCAACGCGAACCGTGCACTTTTTTCGACGTTTTATAAGTGCCCATCTAGCCCTATGTGAAATAAAATATTTTGATTTTGATGATTTTGATTTTGATGATTTTGATTTTGCAAAATATATGGAAGATGTGTGGGGCGGGTGCTGCTTTCTTGCCCTCGACGCAGTTACCAGTGGCATGCACAGAGCGGGAATAAGACGGCTAAAATGCGTGACAATATAGACTAGAATGCGTCCCCGCCGCGCCTTTCCGACACCGTTAGTGCGCCTGATCTGCGCTGCGCCGGTGCCAAGCCTCGCCCGCGCCGCATCTCTCCGACGCCTCTCATTTTTGTCCCGCCCCTTATAGTCCAATGGCTCGGAAATTCGACACGGCAAGAGAGAGAAGAGGCTAAGATTTCAACGGCCCGAAAACAACAGTGAGGCAGTACATTTTGACGACCCGAATGGCGTAGTGGTAGTGAGGCTGCCTTACGTTCTTAGGGTCCTGGGTTCGAATCCCGGTAGGAGCAAATGTTTGTGTGATGAGCATGTACATTTGTTTCCGAGGATGTTTGTTTCATGGATGTTTAAATGTATAATATGTATGTATTTACAAACAAAAAGTATATATGTAGTATATCAACTGTCTGGTGACCACGACACAAGCCTTGCTTAGTGTAGATGGCGCTGTGTGTAATATCAAGCGATATTTATCAGTACTTCATGGGTAGGAGAACCCTACCTCTTCAACGAGAGAAAGAGATTAAAAAGTTTCTACCCTGTTCCATAATATTTGTTCAAAAGGGTGACAAAGTTCAAGTACTTGGGACATTGGGTCACCGATAGTCTGTCTGATGATGAAGACTTGGAGAGAGAGCGCAGAGCATTGGCAGTTCGATGTAACATGCTGGCCCATATTTGCACGTTGTACAGAAGAGGTAAAAATTACACTCGGGTCGGCTATACAAAAAGCTCGTACAATGCTATGCAAGTCCAATATAATAACGCCTTCAGAGTTTTGTTGGGACTACCGCGCTTCTGCAGTGCATCAGGGATGTTTGCGGAGTACGGCGTGCCTAATTTTTACGCTCTTATGCGATCACGAATAGCCTCTCTGATGCGGCGAGTGCGCGGTAGTTCTAACAGCTTTGTGGCTATCATGGCTGGCAGAATGGACAGTCCAATGATGTGGCACTGGATGACCACTCATCGTTCGTCATTTAGATATTTAAAATGAAATTCTCATTATAATGTATGTGTGTATCTTTTCATTTTATGTGTGTTTTTGTGTTCTTTCATGTGTGTGTTTTATGTATGAACGATAGAAATAGTAATGTTTTAAATATGGACTCGATGATGGTCTGAAATAAAATTTATTATTATTTCCTTTATTCATTTTTTAACAAAGTCTTTACCTTCTTAAATATTAATATAAAAAATATATAAAACATTTAAAAATATAAAAAAATTGTAGCCCACCGGTATCGGGAACAGGGTCCAAACTACCGGCGGTCAGGGCTCCAGAGAGAGGAAACTCCTAACAATACGAGCCGTGTCAAGGAGTACCGCTTTCTGAATCAAGCCCTTGACCCAGCTGCCTAACGAGAGCCTCCTCAGGTATTGGTCGAGGCTCTTGGCAATTAAGCCATGGGACGACACGACTATCGGCACAATGATCGCCGAGTCCACTTCCCACATGTCGACAACCTCGCGAGCCAAGTCAAGATACTTGATTTGTTTATCTTTCTCGGCTTTCACGAGGTTCTCATCATGCGGGACCGTTATGTCAACAATCATTGCGCGCCGCTCTGCTCGATCCATCACCACTATATCAGGCCTATTGGCTATAACAGTCCTGTCAGTGATGATGGATTGATCCCAGTACAGTGTGATACTGCCATTAACGAGAACTGGGTCGGGCACATACCTACAGTAGGGCACTTCCGATTCCACAAGATTGTATTTAAAGGCAAATTGCTGATGGATGATCCTGGCTACAAGGTTGGGTCTATGCAAGTACTCTCCGTTAGCTAGACGAGAACACCCGGAGATAATGTGACGTATTGATTCGCCTGGACGGTGGCATGCCCGACATATGTCAACCGTACCGTCCTTCACAATAAATCTCCGGTAGTTATTCGTCATCATTACTTTATCCATAATAATAATATAGACACGGTTCGTACGTGTCCAAGCACAATTTCAACCGGCTTGTTTAATTAAATGATCCACGTTGCACAGTTATGTTTTTGAGTAACCATGGAGTTTCTTGCCAGTTTTTTTCTACAGGAAACGACTAACTCAAATCCTGCATCTATCTTTTGACGTTTCATCCATGTGAAATAAAATGTCTTGATATTTTATTGCCACGAATTGCCGTCTGTGCGGAGCTGGCTTTGTGTAGTTTACCTTTTCTGTGACGCAAAATTTCTAAGAAAACACTGCAAGGAGTATCGGGACTTATATTCTAATTTGATGGGTGTTTTTAAAATTGGATTTTTATATTGTGTATTCGTTTTGTATGTAAGATGCGTTGCGTTAAGATTTTGTGTCTTCTTCTTTTCTTTAGTGTACGATTGGTATTTTTTGTACATTCGCTAATTTGGATTACTTATTTTTTTCAGAATAGGTAAACCAAATTCTAGGTTTTTACCACTATTTTGCTGAACCGGGAGTATTTGGCGCAGCCGTGATATTTTTGTTTAGATTAAGGATTTTGTGAGCCCTTGTGGCATGCGCCAAATGAACATAAGAATAATACTCGAACAATGAAAAAAAGGAAGAACTAAAGTTCTGCCTGTTTTTTTTTTTCAATTTATTTATCCCATCAACACATGGTCGTGTCTTTCGTGAATCACCCTTTGTGGATTCTTAACGCCTTGCAAACACTGAAAAATAGTTCCCCGGAAGGTATCTGAATTCTGTAAATCTGCTATGAGACACATAACTCAGTGATACTGGCTATCAAAAATAAATAACCTCATCACCTTCTTCTTATTCCTGTTACCTCAATATGGAAAAATACCTTGAACATTTTGTTTTTTTCCCTCATTTTCTGAACCCACAAATCTCAATACTACATAGTGCGGATGGTTGATGGTGGATGAAAGTTTACGGCAAAGCATAGCCATAGATCTATAGGGGGTGAATATATCAACATAAGATCCCATACACGACCTCGCACGTAACGACTTGAGGCGCAACTTGAATCACACGACCGCGTGTATCATTTGTTTCTATCGAACTAGAGTTTCATTAGGCGTATTATGCATGCTTGTTTACTGTTCCATATAAAGGAGATAGTTGCGTTTGTATCGAATCAAATTAACGTACAACACGATAAAAACGTGTGCAAGAATTGCGTTTGCATCGCGTCTGCATTGACGCATTTACGCGTAAATATGTTGATTATTTTATACGTGTGTTGCACTATCGAGCGTTTATTGACTGTGTTTGAATCACACAGAGTGCGTTAGAAAAGATACGCTATGTGAATGGGGCCTAAGATTCCTCATTTGTTTCCGCAGAAGGTATTGCACACGAGTATCGCATGAGGAAACAAAAAGGGCTGGAGAATTGAAAAATAGGTATTTGTAAAATGTATGGCTGTCTCGCAGTGCCTAAGTGACCGCACGCAGAGCGCGAAAGAGACAGCTGAAAATACCAAATTGAAAGCACACAAAAACAGCATTTATTATTAATTTATTTAAACTTTATGCACTTAATGTACAAAGGCGGACTTAATGCCTTGGGCATTTTCTACCAGTCTACCTTAGGTTGATGCAGCATTTCGCAGGGCCCGGATTACTTCTGCAAAACTTGACCGATTTAACTACTTTTTTCATTAACAATTAAAGATTCTGGCCACGTTTCTATGTTGTTTATTTTTATATACCATAGTTAAAAGAGATATATTTTTTTGGTTGGGAGATTAGGCCACCCAAATAAATTATAGGTACCGTCGTACTTTTTTTAGTAAACGGAAAAAAACGCCCTTATTCACGTAAATATTTTTTGTCAAATCACATTGACCACAACAGGAATTATTGACTCGCAAAACAATACCATAACGTAGCTTATTTATTATGATTTTAAGATTCCGGTTTCATTTCTATGAATATTTCGTTTAATAAAAAATAAAAAAATAAATTGTCTCCTTTGTTTTTTGGATGTTTGAATACAGCAGAAAATCTGGCCATTTCTTTGGATTTTTGAAGGTTCATGTCTCTTTCGATAAAATATTTATGAAAAAAAAAGAAATCAAAGGGGCATGCTTATAGTGGTCATAGATTTTTTGGAAAAGAAAATATTGTTCTATTGGTATTAGCCCGGGAGGAAACAGGGGACTACGTTTGTATGGAAAAACGGCCGTTTTGTGTCCTCTCGTGGCCAAGGGGTTATATCTACAGGGGTTGAATAAATCAGCATAAACGTCTCGCTGGTATAGGCGTGAGAGTCAACCTTGTCTTTGGTTTTTTTCCTTTGAAGGTTTAAGTTGCAAATTATTGTTTATTGGTGTTCAAATGTTAGGTCTCTTTTTTGTAGATGTTGATATTGCTTATCAAATAAGTGAAGAGGTTTGGTAAACACCAACAGGAGAGTTCTACCATACAAATGGTGTTATTAAAGAAAAATAAAGCTTATCAAACGCATTAAAAAAACCAAAAGGAAAGCTTTAAAGCCCTCAATGAGTCTAACTTTCACTATTAACCAATGCACTGAACTTCTGACTATTCGAACTCTTAATCAAAACCAGATCTACCATAAAACTTAGAAAAAAATAAACAACCTACAATTGAAAACATCTTCGATTGTAACCAGAGAAAAAAACACTGCTAATCCCGTGCTCCTAAAGTCCACAATGCATCTGCACAACAAATGGAACTAAATGATTGATCTACCGACTGATGTTGGACGACCTGAAGTTCGAACAGACCAGTGTCATTGAAATCAGAACAAATATGTTGGAAAGTTTCTTGTATTGAATAGAAATGGAAAAACATTGGGGATGGAATATTTAGAAGTTGCTAAATTCACTAGCAATGAAAGCTTTGTTTTAGGAAATTCAGGGTTATCTATTGAGGGGCCCGTAAGAGCTGAAGCCTGCCGGGGCTGCGGGATTGTTCGAAAGAGATACCGCGGCCCCGGAACGTAAAGGGCGAGTAAGGAATATGGATGGATTTCAGTCAGTAAAAGTCTGACACTCCCTCCCGCTCCGACCAGAGTGGGAGAAGTCATTTGATGATTTTCATCCGAAAAAAAAAGGGTTGTCTATTGACATTCAAAAGTCTAATGATCTAATTGAAATATATGATTCGAGTTTGTGTTATCATCTTCCTAGTCTTTTAGCCGACGTAGCCCGAATAATTAACAAACTTAAGTTGCAGTGGGCAGGGCACATTACTCGAAAAACGTATGGCCGATGGGGCTGAATATGTTCTGGAGTGGCGACCGCGAACTGGAAGACTCTGTGTTGTGAAGGGCTCCCACTAGGTGGAATCCGCTGGATACGAGTCGCACGGGACCGGTCAATGTAGAGACAGTTGGGGGAGGCCTATGTCCAGCAGTGGAAGTTTTTAGACTGGAATGATGATAATGTACCTGGCATATGCTTAATTTTGTACCTTTGTTCTAAAATAATATTATAATTATGTTTTTCTGTGTTGTCTAACATGCGTTCAAATAAATAAATAAGGTGGAGACATTTTCCTTGCCAAAAACCAAATCATTCAAAATCTTACTTCATGAATTTCTCTAACATGCTTATGAAAATAATTGTGTTACCCAAGGTTACTCACTTCAACGTCACCATGTAAACCAGGCCAATTTAGATGTACTAGATCTTATTAGAGTAAAATATATACATTTAAACCGCGCCAAAGGTAGTCCCTGAAGAGCACAAGCTCAGTACATAGCCTTACTTGCATTAGGGATGGGACCATTAAGGCCTAAATCGAGAAAATTTTCCAATCGAATGGAGGAGTTTTTATAAAGAATCGAAAGTGAGTTGTTGAATAAATCTACCTACATAAACAGGTCGGGCGTTATTACTGTTAGCGAAGATAAATGGGATATTTAATACATTCGTGTTTTAAACACTGGAACGAAACCTAACCCTCTGGGGCCCAATTCTGCTATTTAAATAAATTCGTCACTCCAACACAATTCCATTCCCATCTCATTATCATTTTGCTTAAGTTCGTAATCTGTTAAACTCACAGTGATCGATCAATGGTCTCTTAATAAAATTGTGTTTTAATGACAATGTCGTATTGCCATTATTATAAAACCCTTACTACAAATAGTTTTCGGAATCTGCTACTAAATGCGAACATTTATCCACGCCAGACTTCATTTACAATAGATTTTATTCATGTTTGAGATTACCATTCTATGACATTTCTTTCAATGAACTGTCAATGATGAACCATTAAAAAGTCATAATGACGCCATTATATTGGTAGATACCAAACTTGTCAAAACTTGACAGAAATTGATCATTATGAAATCAATGATCGAATATTCTGACACTATTGTTATAACAGAATTGAGGCCCTGGATAACATAGAGCTATAAAATTATAGTTCAAACACCATAACCGCACCAAAAAATATAATAAAAAAGCGGCCAAGTGCGAGTCGGACTCGCCCATGAAGGGTTCCGTAGCAGATTGAATGAGAGGTTAATTGCTGTTTTCAATCTATAACGTTTTAAAAAAACTACTCACTAGATCTAGTTCAAACCAATTTTCGCTGGGAGTTTACATGGTAATGTACATCATTTATATTTTTTTTAGTTTTATCATTCTCGTATTTTAAAAGTTACAGGGGGGGGGACACTTTTTTTCACATGATTTTGGAAACCTCAATATCATTTTTGAAGACCTATCCATAAATACCCCATACGTATGGGTCTGATGAAAAAAAAAATTGCGTTTCAGTTCTAAGTATAGGGACCCCCAAAATTTATTGTTTTTTTTCTATGTTTGTGTGAAATTATTAATGCAGTTCACAGAATACATCTACTTACCAAATTTCAGTGGCATAGATCTTATACTTTGGGAAAAAAGTGGCTGTGACATACGGACGGACAGACAGACAGACAGACATGACTGGCAACCACATGGCAAAAACGGAATTTTTGCCATTTGGCTACGGAACCCTAAAAAGGTGTTTATTACCTTGTTCGTATTATATGACATATTATATTTATTCGCAACAGACATCGTAAGCATCTGAAATACAAATATTCTATTTGTTTTCTATCTTTTTCGTCCGTTACACATAAAACATAACCAACAAACAGTACCCAAGCACGATACGACATATATGAGAGAAAAAAAAATCTAAGCTAAACGATAATCGATACGAATAAAAATGCGCTGCAGCTAATTACGAATCTTTTCCCCGCACTAGCCAGTTCGTTCGCTCTCCAGGGAAATGCTAGCGACACTACATATGAGCTTATTTCCCAGTCCCGTTTGTTAACGTTTAGATACCACCAGCTTAATATACAGTCACGAAATAGATAGTCACAGAAGGTCAACTTCAAAAAACAAGCGAAAACAGCGATATGCTTTACGTACAGCGCGTGTAAGCGCATTCTGATTGACAACTTGTCGACATCGCCGTGCTCACAACTAAATCCGGAAAAATATGCTCTTCGGTACCCTTCGGGGTTTCCGAAGGGATACAAACTCTGCGCCCCGGAGTAACCATCCATAAGATCTTATATTGTCCCAAAGGGTTCATGGTTAATGATTTTTTTTTTAGGTGAAAATTACGTTTTGCGGTAAACCTCCATGTGGCGCACTCAAAACATTGTGCTGGTGGATGGATTGAATAGTGTGGGGGTCGTAAAGGTGTTAAAGTAAAGTTCTTACATTAACAACTTGTAAGTATTAAAAAAAAAACTTGTCAGAAAGTTGGAACTTTGACCCCCAATATCTCCGCAAATAGAAGGTTCTCAGGTATGGTGTAGAACAAAGCAAATATCGCAATGAAGGGGAGAACAAGTGCCTTTTGGCTTCGTGAAGAGGTTTACACCCTTTAGTTACTGTCTGACGCCATTGTTTTGTTAAACACATGAATTAAAAAAAAAACAAGCGAAGTGAGAACTTTGACCCCTTAGATCCCCGTAACTAGGAGCTCTCTACCGGAGCTAACTTTAGGCACCTGCCACTCTTTTTTTTAAAAAAAAAGCATTGCGTTATTATTCTATTACTTTCCAACCAAAGTAATACAAAATACCTAAGTACTTCCATGGTTTAAACAGCTCTATAATATACTAATTATCATGCATCGCTCTTTCGTTTAAAAAGATGTACGCACGCCTATAAGCGTACATGTACGCTTCTATGTGTGCGTACATCTTTTTACACTCACTGTATGGAGCCGTCCTTCTGTAACTATCTAGTCCATGCTATTGCGCTGGGAAATCGTTACATAAGCGCCTATAATCGATGCGGGAAATAATTCGATTGCTGCGGAATCGATTATTGAATTAGGGTTATTGCACTCAATGGGTTTATTTTACGCGACTGTTATTGATAGGGTATTTGGGTTGTAGAGATGGAATATGCTTCCCATGGGGTGATAATAAGCTATGAGAATAATTACACTGATAACATAATCAAGCAAATACTATTTTGTTGACAGTCTGTAAGTCACAGCAAGGAAAAAGCAGTTTTTCAAGAAGGTGCAAGCCTACCTGCCTGCTGTGCGCTGATTGGTCAATGAGAAACTGTTGGCAGGTGGAACCTCAACTATCTCGCATGTTTTAAATTTGACTTAAGCAGTGTTTAGTTTAAATATATTCAGTTCATCACTTTTCATTTAGTTTAATTTACAGACCCTAACACTGCTACAAATTAAAGTATGTACCTAGTGAAAAATAATTAATAAACAATCGTAATACATTACTCTACGGCATTTTTGACATAGTAATTTAGTTTTTGTATGATAAATATATCCTTTTTCTTTTTTGTCACAATTCGCATGCTACCATATTTGTACGCCTCTTGGCAAAACATAGCACCCTAAGAACTTTAAGAACTGTATCTACTACCTATGTTACACAAATAAAATGATTTGTTTTGATTTGATTTGAAAAGGTGGACTGGTTAAAACATATTATGGCATTAAATCCACATCTCTCTGTACATTCCATTGCTAAAATTATTAAATAAATCAACATGGCAACGGTCGCAATTTATAATGTCAAAGGCTTTGATATTATTTGCTTTCCTTGCCAACATGTACAAACGACATTTATTATTATTTAGATTCCATTTTATACCTGCATACACTCCGCATTTCGGTGGACTCTGGGAGGCGGGTGTCAAGTCAACAAAATACCACCTACAAAGAGTGTTGGGAAATTGTAATTTAACATTTGAGGAGCTTTACACCGCGCTAGCAAAGATAGAAGCCATCTTGAACTCTCGTCCATTGACACCGTTATCTTCAGACCCTGCAGACTATACTCCACTTACGCCAGGACATTTTCTCATTGGGCGATCTTTTACTTCTTTGCCGCAACGTGACTACCGGGATTACTCTGCCAACCATCTGTCTCGTTTTCAAAGAATTGAGCAACTCCGTCAACACTTCTGGAGCAGATGGAGTAAAGAATATGTGGCAGAATTACAAGTACGGTCCAAATGGCGGGCCTGCAAGGATGGTCTGAAACTAAACTCCTTGGTCGTAATTAAAGAAGATTCTCTTCCTCCTCTGAAGTGGAGACTTGGACGAATTGTGGCTGTTTATCCGGGTACGGATGGCATCGCTCGAGTAGCTGATATCCAGACCTCCACTGGAGTGATTCGGCGGGCATTCAACAGAATCTGCTCGTTACCTGTGTCTGAGTCTGGTTGAAACCGTTGTTTTCAACGCCCGGGGGCATGTTGGAGCGCCTGATCAGCTCGCGTTATTAGTTATAAGATCTCATTATTTTATAGGTACTTAATGTGGCCATGTTGTGTTTTTTTATTCATCTGTCACCTATTGTCATTTGCATTGACTTGTTTGTAAAAATCCGTATGAAAAACACCGATTATATTTTACTATGTTGCTACGAGTATTTCTTTATTAATTCATTCAGCAAATCCTTTACATTCCCGAACAATACAAGGACGTATTTTAATTAGGTCAGACAAAGGAATTACGAAGAAGCACCATACTTAGATAAAACTTTTCTTGTGTTTATAAACATGATTTACATGATTTCAACGCTAATCAATATGATTGGTAACGATCATCTACTTTGCTCTTCTCTCTGATGACGCTGAGGTATTCGACTAACTTAGTTTTAATGTCCATGCCCGTACGAAATTGCAGTGGTTTTGTGACTCAAGCCAAAGAGAAACACTTAAAAATTTCCCTGAAATGAACAACTCGTGGAAATTGAGGAAAACTCAAAGGAATAACGTTGCTAATTGATTTAGCTTTAAACCTGTTTGCTCCAAAAAATAACTAAAATAATAGAATAATAACTTATTATTGTTGCAGGTGGTTCACAAATATCATCATTTGCATTTAGCCTTTTCCCAAATATGTAAATGTATATGTTTCTGAAGGTACTTGCAGAAAGGCTGGATGGGCCGACAATTGGTAGGTTTGTCAAGCTACATGTAATGCATGGGGTTTGACAAGCTTACTAAAGATTATGATAAGTAATGATTTAAATTGTGTTTACTAACATAGTATTAGGGAATTGTTTGTACCTACTAGCACTATTTATGGGCCTACGAGTAGTTGTCTGAAAATAAATGTTTTTTTTATTATTATCTCAATATCGGCTTGCAATCTTACCGGACGCAGTTGAAATACAGAAATACCTTCTTGGATTCATGCCCGCCTAGTACTTTTCGTAAGGTCCATAACTAGCATTACACTAGACAATGTTGTGATGATTAAATATTTTATAAGAAATTATTTTTCCACACTAACACTTTTACTACTGATTGTACCTTTTAGTAACGTGGGACGAGTTGCAGAATGAAAATATTTTTTTTTTTTTGAGTTTCATTAACTCGCCCCGAATGGGCCATGGACATATGGGACGAGTTGCTGAATTGCTCGTATTTTAACATGGATCGACTGCCTATCTGACCTTCACAACCTAGGTAATGTTGGTACCCTTCGGTGAGACTGGTTGTCAGACTTTCGAGCCTGACGAGCACTGACTACCTACTTAGTAAGGACTGTCAAAAATCTACAAATGACAGTGAGACCAACGGCTTGACATGCTTGTCGTGGTATTGAGGAAGCTCAGTAAGTAGTGGGTGGTCACCTATCTAGGGATCAACCTAGGAATCGACCAGAGCGGCTGTTATAATGTAGCCACAAAAATAAAGGTGGCAAAACTAAAGAAAGAAAGCATACAATGTAACTTTAAAAGGAAATTGCATAAGAAAAAGCTGTCATTACCATATTTTATTGGCAAACAAAGAATAAATAAAGTATGACAACAATAAACCTGAAAGCGGAAGAAAAATAGTGTGGTTACTGTGTTGACAAGTTTACGATGGACAAAGAGGTAGAGATGGACTAGATGTGGCGTTATAATATACAAAAAAAAAACAGTTTATTTACGCTGCTTTATTTAAGTATTCGTTTAATATATTAATTCAACTAAAGAAGCAATAAACGAGTTATAAATGAACCCTTCCTAAAACTGACTTTCGGGCGTCTGAGTATCTGTACCGACTGTCAATGATCTACAAAATTAATTGACAGCCGGGACCAACCGCTTTCAGTGCTTTCCGAGGCATGGAGGCAACTTGGCTTAACTTGAAGATCTGCTGGGCTGCTATTATTTAGCCTCGAACTCCTCGCTTTTAGTTGATTCTATGATATTCAGTGAATTTTCGCGGCTTCCCCAAATGTGTCGGTTCACCAGCGTAGATGCGGTAAAGAAAAGAAAAGAAAGAAAACATATTTATTCGGCACATGCCATAAGCGCACACAACAATTAAAAAAAGGAAGTAAGTGAAAACAAAATAAAAAACTTAAATCAACACTGTAAAACTAAAAAAAGAAACTATTGTGTGTCTCACGGCTGCGCCAAATAGGCCCAGTTCAGCAAACTGCCGAGCGGCTAGTGCCCGACACTGGTTTTCAATTGGACCTGTCATGGTGATGTTACGGATATAAAACAGTTTTGTACCTACTTAGTGTTACGGTAGGTCTTTTAATCCAACGCTACTCATTCCAGTACGATTTCGCCACTTTAGAACAATGCAAGCCTATCTGCCATCACAAAGCACATTGAGCCTGTATGTTTCGTAAAACTGTAATACGTAGTAATAATAAGCTAATGCAACCAAGTCATCATCATCATAATTATCAACCAAGTCATCATTATCATCATAATTATCGACCAAGGCATCATCATCATTATCGTAACTACAGTACTTTCACAGTTTTTATGTCTTGTGACTGGGACTGTAGCTACTTTAAATGTTCATTTTTGTTTCGACAATTCAAAAGTGCCTGTAACTGGCCTACTTGAAATAAATGCTTTGATTTTGATTGATTTTTGATTTTGATATCATAATTATCAACAAAGTCATTATCATCATAATTATCAACCAAGGCATTATCATCATCGCGCCTGTATGAGTGGCGCGCGGAGGTACTACGCCGGGGGGAAACTCCGCAGCCGCGGCAAATTGCCGCTCAGCGGACTGACCTCCGGCGCGATCTCATGGCGACATGGAGAGAGCGACTGTCGCAACCCCGTGCAGGGCACGCCACGATAGTGGCGGTAAGTCCCCTCTTTGAGGAGTGGCTGGAGAGGCGCCACAGCGTCCTCACCTTCCGCCTGACGCAGGTCCTCACCGGACACGGATGTTTCGGGAGGTACCTGCACCGAATCGGGCGGGAGGAATCGCCCGGGTGTCTCCACTGCGAGGATCGACCGGAGGACACGGTGGAGCACACGGTGGAAGTCTGCCCTGCGTGGGCGGAGCTCCGCCGTGTCCTCGTGGCGGCGATCGGCGGCGGCGACCTCTCGCGTCCGGCCCTGGTTCAATCCATGGTCCGGAGCGAGACGGAATGGGAAGCCGTCGCCTCCTTCTGCGAAGCAGTCATTTTGATTTTGATTTTTGATTTTGCGTCGGGGGCCACGTGGTGGCTACCGGCCACCGTAGATGCGGGCCTGTGGACGGCTGGCTATGGGCTAGCTAGCCGTCCGGCCGTCTAACGACGACGACAGGCCGTGTCGACGGCGCGTTCGTGTTCCACGCGCGCCTCAAAGAGATGTCAGCAAAAAGAGAGGGGCCCGCAAGGGCCGAAGCCTGCCGGGGTTGCGGGCCTGTTCGAAAGAGATACCGCGGCCCCGGAACGTAAAAGGCGAGGAAGGAACATGGATGGTTTTTAGTCAGTAAGAGTCTGACACTCCCTCCCGCTCCGCCCAGAGTGGGGGGGGGGCATTTGATGATTTCCCATCCTTAAAAAAAAAAAAGGCATTATCATCATCATAATTATCAGCCTGGAATCACCTACTGCTGGGTATGTAGTATGTAGTGTGCCACACTAACTAAGTAAGATACTGCAAAAAAGAAACAAGTAGGTACAAGTTTATCCCACTTCTGATTTGAAAAAGCAGCCTATTATTTCAGTTCCAGCAATAATAAATCCGTAGTCTGTTCGCGGTCCGCGCAGGACATTGTTGTTTATGCTGTTCATTTCAGTTTTTATCGCCGAAGGCCACGAAATGTACTGCCTATATCAGTATCAATGTTTTTTCTAGTATTTCTGATAAACTGTTGAAGGTTTAGGTACCGAAAGCGGCTGATAGGAACGGAACGTACATAATTATTATACTTTGAAACTTAACTAAAAAACGGAAAATAAATAATGTAATGAGAGGTTTTCATTTTGACAATTAAAAAAAAAAAGTTTCCATTAACTCGATAGATGGCGGTGATCCGACTACGTTATTGGGTGCCAAAGCTTGAAAAAGCACACGTCACATACGCTCGTTGGCTGACACTTTCGTTTGCATCAGCTTCCGAATATAATCATTAGGTCCAAGTGATATTATGTGACGTTCTGTTCCTTGCAGTAACGTAGTCAGACTAGCGCCATCTATCCAGCGACTAGGGAAGAGTTGAAAAAGACGTCATTGGATTTTGGGTTTACGTAAAAAAAACACGTACCCATACGCGTGTAGCGCGTAGCCTTTGGCCCTCGTGTGACTCATATGAGCGTTGACGCGCTTATAAGCTCGTATAAGCGTGAGCCCGAGAGACGCCTCAGCGCGCACCGTCTCATCCTACGTCAACACGCGAATGCGCGTGTTCGATTTTTTGAAGTGCGTAATTGGGATAATCTAAAATAATGTATTATCTACTACCTACAACATTTCTAATAAAAACCGCTTTTCTAACAGCCCCAAGCTTAAAACTAAAAAATGTGACAGCAGTTTCTGGACGAACGAGTTTCGTTTTTGTTGCAATTGTACGCAACGAACGTTTTAGAACGTTTATATTGGCAACTGTTGCCGTCGCCATTTTATGTGGAGTTTCACACTCTGTTGCTGAAACTAAGGATAAGTTAGTTTTAGAAAATAAAAAGAGATTTGTTCGGTAAAATGTTATGGTTTTCAGAAATGGTCTTGTGATGTTAATTTGAAATCGTACGTATTATAGAATCGTCTTTCACAGCCGATGTGTGGAGATACCTAATGGTCAAATGTTATCAAGCTCACTAATTCTAAATTATGATTTTTATAGGAAAAGAATTTTGATTTTTGCAGACTTCATGGTTTGGTTCTGCCGGGAAAATGAAAAAGTTTATTTTATGTTCTTTAAATCACACAAGCAGAACGAAGATAAAAACTTATTCATAAACAGTCACTCATTTCACTAGTAACAAAAGAACACAGTTTACTTCAGGAAAAGTCGGAAAAAGAAGATGTATTATTTTTCTAAGAAACGAAATTATTCTTAGTATTTTCAATATCTCACAACACATTTTCTCTCTCTCAACTTCCGTCATCTCCACTTCCCAAAAATGATGTCAATAAAAATCAAACGTCAATAGAAATTAATATCACACACTGACAAAGAGATGGACTGATTGACAAGTAGATTGATTGCGTTATAGCCACCTAACCCTTTCATTTCGCGTCACAGCCATGGCTTGGGGTTGCGCGGTTGTGAATACCGGTCGGGGTACGCTGAAATTGGTTAGGGTTAAGTCTACAGTTCCTAAGACTTTTTTTTTCAGATGTTTTCTTTTGTATTCGCAGGTAAAAATAGAAGAAAAAAAACGCCACGCCCTTAGTCTACCAACAAAGTGGCTTTTCAACCTTACTTCACATGCAAAAAAGCTATAAGGGTTCCTTGATGCATATAAAAAAGGACTACGAAATAGGAACCCTACAAAATGTATACTACATTTTTACTACACGATCACAAAAAGTTATCACTGAAGACTTTTTTCTAATAAATCCAAAATTATCCGAGAATATGCTCCATATGTTTCACACAACAAATCATAACAATTTTCTCATCACTCCGACCAATCTATGAACGAGCATGAGGCGAATGGAGCATTTTAAAAGGACCGTAGGATCGTAGCACACGATCAGATGACGTTTTGTTGTATGTATGTTGTATTTGCCTATTCCTAAATGGGATAAAGATGCGATGTCCTACTCACCGCTCGGGTGTTCTCAAATCTTCCTTTCCTGTACAGGCAGGCGGTTTTTCTTTGGAATGCGTTCCCTTTGAATATCAGGATGCAACCAGTCGGCTCACATTTAAAATGAAAGCTCGCGAGCACTTACATAAAAAGTTGGCAGACTTATCCCACATTTAATTTGTTTGTTTTCTTCATCAACATTTTTTTTTTAATTGTTTTTTATCTTTCCTCACTTTTTATAATTTATTGTATGTATATATGTATTTATTGTTATATTGTAGTCTTCATAATTTTCTTTACTCTTGCACCTACAGTTTAATCTCTGCATCACCCTAAGGTAGACTGGTAGAAAATGCCCAAGGCATTAAGTCCGCCTTTGTACATTAAGTTTAAATAAATAAATAAATAAATAAAGGCGTCAATTTATTTATATGTGTTGTAACTCCAAACAGTATTTGCTCATACGCCTCCAGGAAGCACGTGTCATCAATCACGACGTCTCTAAGCGTCTTGGCCGGGGTAAGCAGGGTAAATCTCTCTTTTTTACCCCGTGACGTCTTTCAGGGTAAATTCCCCCCTACATCACAAATACGGCATTATCGAGCCTGTTTGTGTTTTGAGGTATTTTTTTGTTATTTTTGCTACTTTTGGTAGGTGTATGGAATATACTTTGGGGGATGATTTGGTATACTGTTTCAAGGAATTTGGCTGTGTGGTTTATGTATTTTCCCAGTAAGGCTTTGCCTACATTTTGTATATGATGTATTCTGCGGGAATAAAAAAATAAACATGCATTTCAGGTCCGAGACCCATGTAAAGAAAACATAAAAAAGTAGATAGAGACACATACAAACACATAAATTATAGAAATGTCACACAAATACAAAAAAAAAATATTTAAATGTCATAATTACATTAGAAACATTATTTAATTTAATTAAATTAAGAAGTAATAGACACAATCAATTCAAAATAATACAAAAAAAAAACCTGGCATACGTCTGCTATGTTTTTTTTTTATCTACAAGGTGTACCTATACGAAACCGTCAACCAAGCAACCAGTACATCAAACTTTGTAACTTTTCTCAAAAAAAATACTGGAAAACGACTTTTTGTTGAGGTGAAAGATCACATTTTTGCGGTAGGACGGAATGTAACGCACTCAAAACATTGTGCTGATGAATAGATGGAATAGTACGGGGGTCGTGAAGGTGTTTAAAGTAAAAATCTACTTGTCAGAAGGTATATTCTGTACATAATGAACGAACTGCGAAACCACGATTAAAAGCAAGTAATGGATATTACCAACAGATGTCTTACGTATTTTAATACGAAGAATGGCCATCAACAGCGTCAAGGTGGGATCAAATATGTTCAAACTGCTTAATTTCAAAAATAAAACATCCCTTTGTATAAATATGTTTTCTTTCTTTCTTTCTTTGCTCCAAACCATCAAAAAGAACTTACCCACTTCAAAATAATAAATCCATATTATAGACGCACTTTCTAATTAATCAAAACCTTTTGAAGAACTCACTCGCTAAACATAAACGCAAAAGAGCGGTGCAATCACAAAGAGGGTTGCAAGTTTTCAACTACCCGAGAACAACCCCCTATAGAATGTATGCAACCCCCAAATCAGTCAGAAACAGTAATCAGGACCAGACACTCCCTCGAAAGTAGATAATAGAAAAATAAAAGACTCCAACATTAAAATCTACACGGAATGAAAGGGAATTCATTTGGGAGCATCTGCTAGTAAAATGAAAATGTGTGTGTATATGTCACCGTAAAATTGTCAAACACGTTATATTACAATATAACGTGTTTTTTCTCGCGATATTGTAATGTCTCGAATTATTGTCAACTGAACATACGGAAGTATCTCTGCCCCCATCCCCCCGTTAGGTTAGTTAGGTTCCTTTAAACCCTGCACTCGGAAATAGGGGCCCCGCCAAGCGGGGCTCCGTCGACTATGCTTTTTAGGGGTATTTGTAAAGTGTTTAAGGTTAGGTTATATTAATCGGTATTTCTCAGGAATGGTGCATTATCTTTTCATGAGAATTGTGCCACTGGGCAAGGGGGACCCCTCCTTCCCTCCACACCGCGTAAGTTGACTACCATCGCATGCATTTCACGAAAAATAACGCGTTTACTTGTAAGCAGTATGTTCATTTGACAATAATTCGAGACTTTACAATATCGCTAGAGATATTACCATATAACGTATTTGACAATTTTGCTTGGTGTGGCACTAGATGGCGCTGTGTGATATGTCCAGCGATATCATTATTATGATAAAATATAAAATACAGCTGATAAAAAAAATCCGAATGAATGAACCGATGAATTATTTTTATTTCTTCAGGATGATGTACTGAATGTGTGGTAAACGTTTGTGCGTTCCTTTCACCCTGTATATCAATTTACAGATCGTAGCCACACTTTACTATGTTTTGAACATCATCATCATCATTTCAGCCGAAAGACGTCCACTGCTGGACCTCGGCCTCCCCCAAGTGTCGCCACATTGACCGGTCCCTTGCTACTCGCATCCACCGGATTCCCGCAACCTTCACCAGGTTATCGGTCCACCTAGTGGGACGTCTTCCAGGTCATCGTTAAATAAATAAAAATAAATAAATATCGTTGGACATTAACACACAGCGCCACCTAGTGCCACACTAAGCAAAGCTTGTGTCGTGGACACTAGATAGTTGATATACTACATAACTATATACTTTTTTTTTTGTTTGTAAATACACACTTATCTATACTTATAATAAATCTGTAGAGAGGTCAATTCTGTACATGAAATATATTTACAAAATAACTATCGGGGGGTGATTAGTGATCGATACTGATGCCAAAAATGCAATCAGTAAATTTTTTGTCTGTCTGTCTGTCTGTCTGTCTGTCTGTCTGTATGTTATTTATAGAAAAAAAAACTACTCGACGGATTTTAACGAAACTTAGTACAATTATTCTACATACTCCTGAGCAGGTAATAGTATACTTTTCATCACGCTACCATTAATAGGAGCAGAGCAGTGAAAGGAAATGTTGGGAAAACGGGAGAAGTTACTTGGTTTTTTTAGCTTCCGTCGCGTGTGCAGCCTTAATGGTTAAAGCTACATAGAAATCATGTATAACGGAAATATTCCACATAAAATTATATAAAAAATGTCCCAAGACAGCATATGTCTATCTTTTATAGTTGACTCACAATAACACGTGTAACTCCCGATAGCTTAGCAGTTCGGAGAATAAATGTGAATGTAAGTTTGTTTGTTGCGCTTTCACGCGACAACTACTGAACGGATTTGGATGAAATTTTGCACACAGATAGTTTATAACCTGGATTAAAACATAGGATACTTTTTATCCCGGCAGTAAGATTCCATGGGACAATAATCAAACTTCACGCGGGCGAAGCCGCTGGCAGAAGCTAGTTATACATATAAACATCCATGACTCGGAAACAAATGTCCGTGCTCTTCACACAAACATTTGCTCCTACCGGGATTCGAACCCAGGACCCTAAGAACGTAAGGCAGCGTCACTACCACTACGCCAATCGGGTCGCCGTTATGAACATAAAATCAATTAATCAAGGAAGGTCGATATTGAGATGAAAATCATGATGGAGTTCAGACCATTTCCATTCAGATTTATTAGACTTGTAGCCCGTTGCCGCTACGTCGTGATGACAGAAAATCGTACTTAAATGGAGCTGTTCACATATAAAGGGTGTAAAACACCTCTTCACGAAGCCGAAAGACACTTGTTCTCCCCGTCATTGCGATAATAGTTTTGTTCTACACCATACCTAGAAACCTTCTAGTTACGGAGATATGTGAGGATATGTGTAAAAAACTTGTCAAAAAGTTGTAACTTTGATTACAACTTTTTGACAAGTTTTTTTAAAATACAAGTTTTTTTGTAAGATTTTGACTTCTAACACCTCCACGACCCCCATACTATTCAATGCATCCATCAGCTCAATGTTTAAGTGCGTTACATTGAGTTCTACCACGAAACATGTTTTATAACCTCAAAAAAAAGTGGTTTCCCAGCAATCTTTTTTGCGTAAAGTTACTTAGTTTTATGTTCAGTATGCTTGGTTAACGGCTTTGTGATGAGGTGGTTTACACCCTGAATATGACGACGCGATTAATGTCGTCCACGACTTATTATTAATCTAATCAATCAATATACATATTTAGCATCCAGAAGTGAAGAGGTTTAAAATAAGACTACGAGGTACATGAAGTAATGAATACAACCGTTTATTCTAACATGGAACAAAATATCAATTGCTGAAACTATACTTAACCGCGACAAATCATTCCCAATTAACACGTAATTGTTTAGAAAAATAGCGAGTACACCAAATAGGAAAATACAAATCTTACAGCCCTTTGAGCGATATTCCCAACAAGTCTCTCGCGACCAGAGACTATTGCAAGTTGTCTGTCACTCCTTTCCATAGAAGTAACCTGTGCTACGTACAACCTCATTTCTTCATAATACTACGCGAAACCTCATTTCTTCCTAACAATATAATACATCGTCACGACATAGTGGGAACGGGCCTTAAGTTAACAGTTAAAAATGGAAGGGCAATGAACTGCACATGCCAAGTTAAATCAATAGACATAGTCTGCAGAAGATCGTTATCCTGAAGAGATCTGCCAGACCTAATCATAAAACCAAATGATTCGTCTCAAGTGCCTTAAAAACTCTTTGGAAAACTTTAACTCGATCTGTCTCAGTTTCAACCAAATCCTTTAGACTGTTATACAGGGTGTAAACCACCTCATCACAAGGTCGTTAACCAAGCATTCTGTACATCAAACTAAGTAACTTTACGCAAAAAATATTGCTCGAAAACCACTTTTTTTTTGAGGTTTTGTATAATGTCTTATGGTAGAACTCAATGTAACGTACTTAAAACATTGTGCTGATGGATGGATTGAATAGAACGGGATGTGTCAAAATCTTGCAAAAAAAACTGTAAGTATTAAAAAAAGCCTTGTCAAAAAGTTGTAACTTTGACCCCCCATACCTCCGTAACTAGAAGGTTCCCAGGTATGGTGTAGAACAAAAAAATGATCGCAATGATGCAAATGATGGGGAGAACAAGTGCCTTTTGGCTTTCCGAAGAGGTGTTTTACACCCTTTATGAATGTCAATGAAATAGATAACATTACGCCTGTAATCAAATTCAAATTCTTTATTGACATAAATTATGTTGCATAAATTGTTTGAAGCCTCTGACCCCGAACTAGGTTTACCTGTATGTCAGGAGTCAGCGCCCTTTCTCCCATTTTATTCGGCTTAGATAGTAATGTCAACATAGAAATAAACAAACGTGCCAAAAAAAGTAATTTTAGAAATATTAATAACATTAATATAAAATACAATTACAGAAATAAATAAAAAGTATGTAAAAACAAAATAAAAAAAATTGAAAGAATCAAAAATATAATTTTATCTAATCTTCACTTCATATCGCCTTGTGTGTGTGTGTGGGAGGTGTGTAAGAGTGCGTGGGTGGGAGGTGTGCGTGTGCGTGGGTGGGAGGTGTGTACGTGTGCGTGGGTGGGAGATGTGTACGGGTGCGTGTGGGTTCCCGTTCGTGTTTGTGTATGGTATGAGTATGAGTAATCCCCGAAGAGTTAGGCAGAGGTGTACCTAATAGTACACCCACATTCTGCCAGTTATGTTTAAAGCGGTTGCTCTAACGTAGCCCGCGAAATTCAAATTTTCTTACGTTTTTGCAATTTGCAGGACTTTATAGTTCGGTTCAAACTTAATGGCGGCTCGGAAGTTAGCTACGAGTGACGGTCTGCGCAGGTATAACGGTTCAAACTTTACGGGCGCCTAGGAACATCTAACGTAAAAGTGCTCAAAACACAATGTTACGTATCAGCGGGACACAGAGGACGCATCGTCTTGACTGTATAATGCGCAGACCGTCACTCGCAGCTAACTTCCGAGCCGCCATTAAGTACGAACAGAATTATACTAGGTTGTATGTTTATGAAAATATTGTTCGCGACTGTAAGACGCACGTAGTTACAGAATTATAATCATTAAAATCATCAATACAACCCTCCAAGTTCACAAAAGTCGATGTACTTTATAATTTCGCGGGCTAGCCTGACGCTTTCACCTTAAGGATATAAGCCTAAGCTACCGGGGTTGCGGGACTGTTAGAAAGAGATACCGTGGCCCCGCAACATAAAGGGCGAGGAAGGAACATTGATTGGTTTTAGTCAGTAAAAGTCTGACAGTCCCTTCCGCTCCGCCCAGAGTGGAAGGAATTTGATGATTTCCCATACGAAAAAAAAGGCTATTGTCTCATTACCGTCTACTGGGCACATAATAATTATCCTGACTCTGTGGCTGCTATTGAGAAACCATTCGAAAAACGAAAAAAAATCGAAACCAAATAAACGGGAATCTGAAGTTCATAAACAAACACATGATACATAAACAACATCTTTAATTTGATAAGATTACATTGATTTAACTTAAAAAAAATGCAATCATTGACTTTTTGCAAAAATGTTATTATATTTTTTTTTGTGAAGAGTCTCCAAACTAGCTTTTAAGGACTACGAATACACAAAAACCTGATACAGTGTATTATGAGAAAACATAGTAATTGGATATATAGATCAACAAAACGGAAACCACAATCACGAAAATCCCTAATTATATTCTAAACCGAGCAAACACAGCGTTGCGCAATCAAAGAAAATTCTCGGAAACGTAGCAAGTTCTAATAAAGACAGTGGTAATTAAATAATTTCATATGTAACTAATGAACTTTGTTTATCCGTCGGCCTAGCCTGATGTTTATTATGGAAATCTTACGACCCTGTACCAAGGGATTCCGGAAATTGATATTACAATAGACGAGAAATAATAAGACCACCCTTTGAAACTTTGAAAGTTTACTATAAGTGGATGTCAGACATTTCATTGACAATAAATTTGTGTATCTAGGTTCAAAAGTCTGAGCAAAAATAAATGGAAAAAAGTCAAAAGCTAGCGAACGGGAAATTTTGTATGGAACGTAAATGTCAACCTCAGCAGACGTCTAATAAGGTTTTCCGCGAAATAGATGGACATTGGACATACATATTTACAACTTAAGGTACCAAAACCCGACTCCATTCCAGAAATATCTTAACAAGACATCCAATAAAACCGAGCATCCCGATATTGCGTATCGTTCCGCCATCGCCATCTTGGTAGTGAGGCCTGAACCTAATTATGGCGACGCTCATTTCGGCGCGAAATGTGACAGTTCGTTAGATGCCGGCCGCATCTTGGCGGGAAATGGAATTGTTAGGTTATGAGAGAAATAAGTTTATACTCGCAGACGTTTTAGCTGATCCTTGTTATTTCTTGTTTTCGTAAATGGGGAGCGTAATGTAGAAATTTAGTAATGTGTACTCTGTGTTTGAAGCAGAATATAAGGTTATTTCAGCTGCGACAATGAATTATAGGTACTATCTTGTTAATGGATTTGTTACACTACTGTTATAACGCGACGATCATCATTATATGATACATGATGTTTTGTTTACAAAAACACAGCGTTTATTTACAACAAAACCAGCGAAAACCAATTCAGTATACATAATCACTTACAGCACAAAATGGCGGCGCGCGGGCAAATGTCAAATACAAAACAAAAATCAAATTAACGACAGACGCAGCCAGGTGGAGGCAGGACGATATTTTTAAATTAAAACAAGATTAAAACAGGAAAAAGTAGTAGATATTTGGCTGTGAAATAAGTAATCACGGAACAGACAAAGACACTTGATGAAAAACTTGAGCAAGATGAAAAAGAAACATTGGAAATTAATTTTGTCGGCTTTGAAGTTTGTCATAATAATGAGAGATTTTGTCAAAATATCTGCAAATGTTTCCGAGGGTTCTGAAATGTTAGATTACTTGCAGGATTGTCGTACTTAATTTTAAAGATGAGGCATTCCTGCTGGTTTTGACAGAATTGTTTCAAGTTTGAATTATTGTTATCACCGCAGAATTATTACTTTTTTGGTGATTTAGGAAAACACTATTTTTATTAATTTAAGAAAGTCTTGAACAGGCGCGGTTTGAAATCCGCCGAATACCATATGTAGAGTGTAATACTATAGTGAATAAAATATGTAGAAATAAATAAAGAAAGAAAATACATTTATTTGGCACACCCCACAAGTGCACACAGTATGAAATAAAAACACAAAATAATCCAAAAAATTAAACAGTGTAATACTGTGAGCAAAATGCCGAACAACTAGTACCCGACGCTGGTTTTCAACTGGAACTGGATTAGTGATGCCAAAACTCAACACTGATAGTGTCAACATCAGCAAAAGTATATTAAACCGCAACCGCACTGTCAACTGCCACAGTGATGCCATGTCAATATTTGCAATAGTGATTGCAATGTTGACTGCTACATAAAATACACAAATGCAAGTTGCACATTTCAAAATCATGTCGGCATCTTCCCGCGCCTTATCCCATTCTACCTTGAGGCGGCGCACCACATTTTCTTCTTCCATTCTCATGGAAAAAGGGAGAGGAAGGTCCTAACCCTCTCTTCATCATCTGCCTAGCCCTTTCCCAACTATGTTGGGATTGGCTTCCAGTCTAACTGGATGCAGCTGAATACCAGTATTTTACATAGAGTGTCTATCTGACAACCCCGTCAGTAACTGGGTAATACGATACCTCATGGTAAGACTAGTTGTCAAACTTTTTGGGCCACTGGCTACTATCGACTGTCAAAGATCTACTAATGACAGCCGGGACCAACGGATTAACGTGTTTTCCGAGGCACGGAGGAAACTCGGTATGTTAGGGTGGGCAACCATCCACAGACCAACCTAGGCAAGCACGGCTTAACCTAAAAATTGGCCCGAACGGCTGTGATTATTTAACCACTAGGCCACAACTCTCAGTATCCATGATCACTCTTTTAGCCACATGTATTTAATCACTCCTCACTACAAACCCATACCAAAACAGACGACTCCTTTTGAATTTTTCTGTAAGAAGCACCATTTTTTAAACTTCCTCAAAATTATACTCATTCATTATTTAATCCATTCTAAACACTCAACACATCCGTTTTAACATTCTCATCTCCGCTACATGCAATCGTATTTCATCCATCTTCACACAGCCCAGCATTCCATTCATTCCGACACAAAAACAAATAAATATTTTATCTTACCTGAAACCTGTAGGAAATTACGTGGAAAATAATGACGTTGACAATAATTTGACGGCGCCAGCCGGAGATGTGTTGAGGGACCCTTTTCACACCCTTTTTGTAAAAACCCCATGTCAGTGGAACACGGATTGGCTTATCCGAAACGTAAATATAACCGGGCGATACATACTGGAATACAATACAATTTCTGCTCGAATATTTTCGGGTTTTGGAATGTTTTGTAAGTGATATTTTTGATGTTTGTCGGCTTTGTAACAAGTATAAGTTGGATGACTTGTTAAATGATAAATGATGTTTATTTAGCAAGTACGTTCTTACAAACATTTTTACACGTTTACACGTATTTTTTTAAAGTAGACGAGGGCGGTGATTCGTTCTTGATTTCTCTGAGAAGAAACAGCCGAAACAAACTCAGAGGTCATAGTCTCTTTTGAAGTCCAGACATATACTTGCTCAATTCACATGAAGACCAATTGTTTTTTTTTTTTGGCTACAGCGGGTGATAGGTTAAAAGTCAAGTAAGAATGTTTTTTTTTTGTTAGCCGGTATTGTCCCACTCTTGGTCGAAACATTCATTCCAGTTTCCTCGATGGCTTTACTCGTAAATAATTGTCAAAAACATAGGTTCTTAAATATTTGACAATAATTTATGTCGTAAACTGGCTACTTAATCAGATGTGCCCTCACCGTACTTAAATCCGCGCGAAAATAATGTATGTCCACACTGAAAAGAGTGTACTCATACATCCTATATCAAAATATGATAGACTAGCTGACCCGCGCAACTACACGTCACGTAAGAGAGAAAAACTAAAAAAAAACGTTTTTGCAACATTTTTCATTCCTGCTTCGCTCCAAATGATTGTAGCATGATATTATATAGCCTAAAGCCTTCCTCGATAAATGGACTATCCAAGACAAAAATATTTTTTCAATTTGAACCAGTAGTTCCTGAGATTAGCGCGTTCAACCAAACAAACGAACAAACTCTTCTGCTTTATAATATTAGTATAGATTTGACTTTTTGTTTTCATGAGCGAGTCAATACTATTAAAATAATGATGACAACAAAAGTGACCATTTTTGGAAACGAGCAAATCTAGTGATTTAAATATTTGAAAATTGTTCTTTTTTTAAATCAGCGAATGAAAATTCTGCGAATTGCACAGAGACAAATGATTTTACGAAAGTTTAATTTTAGAATTTAACTAAAAAACAACTGAAATAGGTATTTACACACCAGCTGATTTACAATTACAAAACTAAACAAAGTTAACTCTAATAAATCTTAACGAAGCATTTATTTAGGCTTTACAAATAAATGTAAATGTTATTTGAAGCGTTACAAATGTAAAATATTATTTCATTCACGTTCACAAGTGTCACATAAGTTTGAAACACACCTGTGAAGGAATGAATAGATTCGCAAAAGATTTGAAAGTTACATTAAAATTCAATTCTTGTATTTTATTTCAAAAGAAAATGTTTTATACAAATATGTCAGTTTTAAATGAATTTAAGCCGAGCTTTTTAAATTGAACGATATTTTGAAAATTCTGCCAAAGATGTTAGGTAAGTACTTCAAGTCGCCACGGATATCGTGATCAGTGGTAATACGATCACGAGGGAAACGGATAACGGTATCAGTGGATACAACTCGCCATGATCCGTGGCTAACGTGATCTGATACTGTGATCGGTGGGGACAAACCCTTATAATCGGCTTACTGAAAAAGTCTTAATTAATTACTCAGTGGCTGAAGTCTGAATTTATGCCCGATTAGCAAAATGTTATGAGTATACTGAGTTAAAAAAAAAAATTCACCCCAAAAAAAAATCTTTCTAAAATAAAAAATATTAAGAACCGTACCGTTATTATTACGGTATAAAAGTTATTGCTGGGTAACGACTTTTTAGTCTTAGTTTGATGAACGGTCTGTTTACACCCTGCATACACTGTCAGACCGTGCTGACGAGCGATGCAGTTTTGTGTAAGTACCGCCTAGACTTGAATGTGCTTCTTTGACAAAATATTCTGTTTTTATTACCAAAACATTTCAATAATTTCTCATCCCCCATCCAGAAAAAATCTTAACAAATATACGAGAATATCTCTAAATAATTCATGACCTGAACGAACAGCAACGTTTAATAATAAGCTTCCATTACTTACCAAAATATAAATAGGTACCTCGTGTACAGTAGACCAAACCGTTTGGTATGTAGGCGAAAAAATTAAACCTCTTTACTCAGTGTAATTGCGTGTGAGATGTACTTTTTGAAAATAGAATACCGGTAAATACACTCGTGTTTCAGCGATGTTACAGTAAAACGTTCTTCTGCATCGCTGCTACCACGCATTAGATCCATTGGCAAAAGCTTCACAGCATCGTTTCTGTTTCGCTTCTAAAAAGTTGTGATGGGTGTGAGTGGATAGGCTTCGAATGCACGGACTAGCGAGCAGCGCTGTGAAAGTAATGTTTTAGAATTGTTGCATCCATCCGCGCTGCGCACTCGGCGTCTCTGCTAGCAAGTAACCAAATGCTAAGTCGTAGTTAAATGGTAAGTTCGTAGCCTAAGATGATTTTTTGTAACTTTCTCCGGCTTAAAAAATTCAGTGACCCAAAAAGTCTGACAATCAGTCTAACCAAGTGGTATCGTATTACCCAGTATTGACTAGGTAGTGGAGGTCAGATAGGCAGTAGTCGCTCCATGTAAAATTACTGGTATTCAGCTGCATCTGGTTAGACTGGAAGCCGACCCCAACATAGTCAGGAAAGGCTCGGCAGACGATTAGCAGTCTCTTTGGTCGACTGTACCTAAACGAACGTAGGAATGCGTAGACAGTTTCTGTGTATAGTAAATATTAATATAACGTTTATACAGGCTGAATCATGGCCGTAATATTATATGGAGATGTTATTTGCTTTTTTTTTGCTTAATTCATCATAAGTAGGTAGGGTTGTAGTTTCCGTTTGGGGTTTAAAAAAAAAGAATGATTATTGATGATTATTTTATTATTTAGAAAGAAAGAAAGAAACAGCATTTATTAGCCCGTACATCAGGACAAAACACATACAAATTAACATTATTTACAATTATTTAAAATTAAACATATGTAAAAAAACAACAACTAACACTAACATTAACTTGAATCTTGGATTTTTATTTTAAAATGAGTTAAGTAGAAATTTTAAGTTACTTATATGAATGCCAAAAAATGTTGAATTTTCAACGCCTGGATTAGAGCTTAAAATTAAAATTCCACCAGGGCAGAAATAATTCGGCTTTCATTTAAATGTAAGCCAAGCGTTATTGAAAATGAGAATTAACATTAAATTTTGAGTAGTTCAGACTCAAGGGCGATGAAAAAAGATTCCTAAATTTACATTTTGTAAGTACTTACACAAAATTGTAGCATACTTTAAAAATCGTAGTGTCAACCCTGATAGTGAGACAGCCAATCAATTGAGCGATCCACATTGTTTCCCATTCTGTCGAGTCGCTAACTACAACATAAAAAACACAACAACACTATTACATTTTTTTTGTTATTTTGCGGTATTCAGAGACGTAACTCAAAAGAAAAAGTAACTAGTAATAATTAACCAATAACTTAAATTTAAATAAAAACAGGAAAGAAAAAAACAAGTTCAGTTCAGAAGTGTAGAACGCAATTTAATTACTACAACATTTAAATAATTTCATTATCAATAAACACATAAAATTAAACAAATAATAAATTCTTATAAGGAACATAATTGACTCACTGACTTGATCGCAATAGTCGGGACCCATATTGGCCGATAACGATATTGCAAGTATTACATAAGTGAGGCAATCCAGTATTTATAAGACCATAAAGTACCTTCTTTTCTACAAACAACATCTTCTTTTTCTAAGCAAAAAAAAAACACCAAAAACATTAAAGCAAAACTTCTCCCCTTTACGTTTCTCCACAACACAAAAATAAATAACTCTTCGCCGAAGCGAAGACAAATTATTAACATTCTATAATTAACAGCAAAATTATCAAAGTACTACAAACAGTATTGAACTGACGCTATCGGGGACCACAGGAACGTTTAATAAATTTACAGTACGCTCGGTTTTAATCCGCACAGATATTCAGACTAGTATGGTTTGAGGGATGAGAGATAAGCGATTTATAATTTAACTACCATGTCCAACCATAAGGTGTGGAGATTAATTAATAACACTGCCCTTTTTTTTCGGATGGGAAATCATCAACTCCTCCCACTCTGTGCGGAGCGGGAGGGAGTGTCAGACTTTTACTGACTAAAACCGATCCATGTTCCTTCTTAACCCTTTGTGTTCCAGGGTCATGGTATCTCTTTCGAACAGTCCCACAGCCCCCGCAGGCGGACCCTTTCCCTTTTTGCTGACATCTCTTTAAGGCGCACGTGGGACACGAAAGCGCCGTCGACATGGCCTGTCGTCATAATACGGACGAACGCCGAGCCAGTCAATTAATAAACCGTACAAGTAAACCGTAGCACAGGTTTTTACTTAGTATGGGCTCCTGTCTCCCATCTTCAAAATGATTATGAATATTATACTGTGTAAGTACATCTAAATATTTGTGGGAGAAAATAAATAAATTTGAAATTTGAATTACTCAACATCCACCGGGCCAGAATTAAGAGTCATTCGGGCACACACCACCACAACAACACAACAGCCACAAACGATGGGGCACTTGATATCGTGACTGTACTGTTGTTTGTTCAATACAGGAACTGATAGACGCTACCAAAAGCAGCAAAATAGTAACTCAGTTCTACGCCTTATTTATATTACCATCGACAAGCTAAGGAGAGGATAACCTTACCCTTCGGGGATTGTAGGTGTGATGATATGTATGTTTTATAACATAACATAAGATGACGTCTGTCAACCATGAAGGACATAAAGGGTGTAAAACACCTCTGCACGAAGCCGAAAGGTACTTGTTCTCCCCATCATTCTCATTTTTTTGTTCTACACTGTACCTGGGAACCTTCTAGTTACGGAGATATGAGGGGGTCAAAGTTACAACTTTTTGACAAGTTTTTTTTAAAATACAAGTATTTTTGTAAGTTTTTAGAACTTTAAACACCTCCACGACCCCCGTACTATTCAATCCATCCATCAGTAAAATGTTTTAAGTGCGTTACGTTGAGTTCTGCCACAAAACATGATTTATAACCTCAAAAAAAAAATTGTTTCCCAGCAATATTTTTTACGTATAGTTACTTATGTTGATGTACAGGATGCTTGGTTAACGGCTTTGTGATGAGATGGTTTACAGCCTTTATGTCCTTCATGGTTGACAGACGTCATCTTATGTTATGTTATAAAACATACATATCATCACACCTACAATTACCGTAAGGTAAGGTTATCCTCTCCTTAGCTCGTCTATGGTAATATAAATAAGGCGTAGAACTGAGTTACTATTTTGCTGCTTTTGGTAGCGTCTATCAGTTCCTGTAGTGAACAAACAACACAGTCACGATATCAAGTGTCCGATCGTTTGTGGCTGTTGTGCCACAAACCTCATAATATATTAAAACCACATTTTGCTAGTTATGTTTAAGTCCCGTGTAACATTGGGCTTGTCGATTGTCAGCAACCGAGCATGAATCTCCGTGGGTGCTACTGAGAAATTCATGTAGATAGTTTATAACACTGGCAGACCCGAGGATAGAATCTCATGTTCGCTTCGCTAACGAGGCAGTCAGTAACAAAGGAATGATACGCAATGGTGATAAAAAGAGTGTGAATGGATCACAATGAATGGCCTGCGATCCGTTCGGAAGGTCATAAAAAAAAAACAACAATAATAAGTTCAAAGGGACAGTCCCATACATTGTTGCTGTTGGCATTTGTTCACGCATATTAATATAATTATAAATTGAGTCCACTTGCACACCAGATCCGTAGACTCAGGTGTGCAAGTGGACTCAATTTACACTGACTTCAGTAGCGCGTTCGACAAAGTAAATCATGTGCTTCTACTTCAAAAACTTGAGAACTATGGTATGCATGGTCATTTGCTACGCTGGTTTGACTCATATCTTTCAGAACGACAGCAGAGAGTTATTATAAAGGGTTATCAGTCGCCACTTTATTACTCAACATCTGGTGTGCCACAAGGATCGCATCTTGGTCCTATTCTTTTCCTTGTATTTGTGAACGACATCATACACTTCATTAAAAATGCAAAATGCTCCATGTTTGCGGATGATCTAAAACTATACAAGGAAATCGAATCAAGTACTGACATAGCTTTGCTCCAGAAGGACTTGGACGCAATTCACGAGTGGTGTCAAAGTAACAAGATGACTCTCAATGCCGTTAAGTGTTATCATATAACTTTTACACGAAAAAAGTTGATTCAGTCTTCAGCATATCACTTAAACGGCAAAACTCTTCAAAAAGTCGATACCATTCGTGATTTGGGAGTCCAACTTGATAGTCAACTATCCTTTAAAAATCACTTCGACACTATTGTCGCCAAAGCAAATAAAATGTCGGGATTTGTTAAAAGAACTTGCAAGGAATTCCGGTCAACTGGCACACTTAAGTGAGTTAACTCTGGTGAGGAGTATACTGGAATATGCATCTCCTGTATGGAATCCCACGTATCGTGTCCACATCGACAGAATAGAATGCATCCAAAAAAAGTTTACGAGGTACCTCCGCTACAGATCGCAGATTTGTGATCGCGTTGCTGATTATCCTCAAAGGCTCTGTCATTTCAGGATGAGCTCCTTGGAGCAACGAAGAAGCTGCTCAGATCTTATTTTCCTTTATAAGACCCTCCACAATTTGGCGAATGTACCGGAGTTGGTTTCGGAGATCAGTCTAAATGTGCCCCGCCGAATCTCATTCAGATCCACTTTTAAAACTGAAACATTTCAAACGCCTAAAAACAGAACTAATCTTGGTCGTTCAGCTCCTCTATACCGGTTTTTGTCTAGTTACAATAAGCTGAGCACGCGCACTAGCAACTTAGACATATTTTCGAACAGTCTGAATGAATTCAGACGAAAAGTCCTCAGTTCTTGATCGATTTGTTTGTTGATTACTTTTAAAAAAAAAAGTTTGATTTGTGTATTTGTGTGACTCCATTCAATGCATTTTATATTGTACGATTTCATCTAATTTCTTAACTCAAATTTTAATCTATTTTATTCTTTCAATTTTAATTGTATTATTACTGCAATATGTTCTAATTTATTTGTTATTTTTGTAGTTTTAATTTATAATTGTTTTTCTAATCCAATTTAATCGATGTTTTTTAATTTAATTTTTGAATTATACCGTATTTTAATGTAATTTAACTACTTGACGTTTTAAAATCAATGTATACTTTGTAAATTTTAATTTTGTAATTATAAATCATTTTTTTTAATATTTTAACTATTGATTATACAAGTGCTGTGCACACCTATAAGTGACGAGTTCACCGCAACGCTGTCGAAAGTGAATTTTAATGTAATTAATTAGTGAATAAGTCGTTGGTGTGTCAATAAATAAATAAATAAATAAATAAATATTGTTGCGTTGAGTTTGTTATACTATGGCACCAAAGGAAGATCGCTGACTATGCGTTAACCCCATTTGTACCGAATAACATATTGCATCAGCCACGGACACGAGGCGCAGCCACGAGTTGCTGACATCGCGCAACGTGACATCCATCGCGCCACCAGTTCCCGGGCATCGGAAGCGGACACTTCGGTTCCAACCTCGAGCGTAGTCATAATCATTAGTTATATTAGTTATAATCAATAATTGTAATTTCTTTTTAAATTAAATTTCTTCTAAGTAAATTGGTTTTTTTTGAATCCACCGCCTGCAGCTACCGTAATTGGCGCAGTCGGTAGGATACTCGCGGGCCGGTTCGCGAGAGTAATTGTTAGGATCGAGAATAAGATCGCGACTCGCGGGTCACCCGGGTGGCTATCAAGCACCGTACGAGTATCCGGATCTACAGAAGCTGCAGCCGGCGCATCCAGACTTCGATGCTGATTCAGAGACACCAAGAAATGAAACTGTGAGTACACTTGAATCGCTCTTGTGTTGCTTCCTTATAGTTGTATCTTTTCCTTTTCCAGTCTTACGTTAATCCTTCAAGATTTTTCATCCTAGGCAATACGGTTCTTGTACACCTAGGGCCGTAAGACAGAGTAGGTTAGACGAATCTAGAGACTTAAGTGATATTATAGAAGAGACAGAAGAGACAAGCGCCATGGCTCAAGGAGACCAAATTGACGCTATATTTAAGTCCCTTCGATTACTCCCAGAGTTCGATGGGAACCCAAATACTTTAACTAGATTTATTAATTTAAGTGATCAATTAGTTAAGAGATTTCTCAATCCCAATCCGGGAAATGAGCTGGAGAACCAAGCCTTGCTTAACGGAATTTTAAATAAAGTCACGGGTCCAGCCGCCCGATTTATTAACTCTAACGGTATCCCGACTGACTGGAGTGGCATTCGTACAGCATTAATTAATAATTTCGCGGATCAACGCGACGAAACTGCACTTTATAATGACCTTTCATTGTTAACTCAAGGCCAAAGTACACCACAAGAATTTTACGAAAATTGTCAAACCTTGTTCAGTACCATTATGACATACGTAACATTGCACGATAGTCTGTCTACCACCGTAGAAGCAAAGCGTGAACTTTACAAAAAGCTTACGCTGCAATCATACTTGCGCGGACTTAAAGAGCCGCTAGGTTCTCGTATTCGATGCATGCGTCCCGTATCTATAGAGAAGGCGTTGGAGTACGTGCAGGAAGAAACTAATACGTTATATTTGCAACAACGAAATAATAATTTCCTAGATAATAAAAAACCACCAAGTAACCCCGCGAGCTCACAACCTAAACCCTCAAATAATCAACCGTTCACCATGACACCAATTAATTTTAATATGCCTGGCCCTTCACGCCAACCACCAATGCTGGTTCAGCAGCAGCCATGGAGACCTAACTATAATAATAACCCGCCTCAGCCTAACCAAGGACCATCACGTACTCAGCAGATATTTAGGGCTTTACCACCAAATTATAATGAACGGAGTAACGTCTTTAAAATGATTCCACGTAATGTACCCGGTAATACGCAAAGTGGACCCGGCCCACAAAGGCCTACACCTATGAGTGGTGTAAGTCATTTTGTCAGCAAACCCATGCCTTTTAGAGGACACGACTGGAACAAGTCAGGTAACCCACCACCAAGTAATTACTTTAAGGCTCGCGAGTTAAATTTCAATGAGTGTCCGTACTATACATACGGCCCCTACTACGATTGCTCGGAGTACTATTACATCGAGCCGGAATATAATGATAACTTTATGTATGCCGATGATAATTATAATAATGGCCAATTAATTGTTGTTGATGAGTTAGCGACTAGTGAACCTTTAACCGAATCTAAACCATCCACCAGCAAGGAGGATTTTCGGACGGACTCGAAGTCCGACAAACAAAAATAGAAATTAATATTCAAACACAGAGACAGCTTCCGTTCATACAAATCTCAAACCCCCCTTTAAAATTACTGATAGACACAGGCGCTAATCAGTCATTTATTAGCCCCGAGGCTATACAGAAATATTTTCCATTTACGCCGCTAAACTATGAACCTTTTGAGGTCGTAAACGTGCACGCGACGAGCAGGAATAATAACTCGATCACATTACCGTGTTTTGCAGAATTCAATGAGTCTGATAACATTAAATTATTCGTATATAAGTTTCATAATTACTTTGACGGTTTAATAGGATCGGATTTATTAAGTAAATGGGAATCAACCATAGACTATAAAAATATGCGCTTAAATACCAGACACGCCACTAATCCGATTCAAGTTTATGACTCTCGCAATGTCAATTTTTATGAAGACATAATACCCGCTCGTTCTTCTAAATTAATTAAATTACCAATCAATATACAAGATGGAAATGCCTACATACCGGAACAAGTCATTTGTAACTGTACCATAGGTGAATGTATTACGTCGGTTAGCAATAGTCGAGGTATTTTAGAAGTTACAAATCCCACTCAAAACGATTTAATATTCTCTGTCGATCGTCAAGTTAGTGCCGAAGTATATAATACTGAGTGCGCTCGCACTAAACAGCCGTCGCCACGCGCTCAGGAAGTTCTTTCTAAACTACGTACTAGCCACTTGAACCCGGAAGAACGCGCAAATCTGGAATCATTGTGCTCTCAGTATGCGGACGTATTCTATATAGAAGGCGAACCGTTATCATTTACCAACCAAATTAAACATTCCATCAAAACTACAGACGAAGTACCCGTATACACAAAAAGCTATCGGTATCCATACGTGCACAGAGAAGAAGTTAGGAACCAAATCGGAAAAATGTTGGAACAGGGTATAATCAGGCCTTCACAATCAGCTTGGAGCTCTCCCATCTGGGTAGTGCCCAAGAAGACAGACGCCTCTGGTAAAACGAAGTGGCGAATTGTCGTAGACTTCAGAAAATTGAACGAAAAAACTATCGATGATAAATATCCGATACCAAACATCGCGGACATATTAGATAAATTGGGCAACTGCCAGTACTTCACCACCCTAGATCTCGCAAGTGGATTCTATCAGGTTGAGATGAAAGCAGAGGATATACCGAAAACAGCGTTCAATGTCGAACACGGACACTTCGAATTCTTAAGAATGCCTATGGGTCTTAAGAACTCGCCGTCAACGTTTCAGAGAGTCATGGACAATGTGCTGAGAGGCCTTCAAAATGTAATTTGCCTCGTTTATCTTGATGACGTAGTCGTTTTTAGCACCTCGCTACAAGAACACATGAACAATCTCGAAAAAGTGTTCCAAAGGCTACGGGAGTCAAATTTTAAAATACAATTAGACAAAAGCGAATTTTTAAAGTTAGAGACAGCTTATTTAGGCCATATCATTAGTAAAGAAGGGATCAAACCTAACCCCGATAAGATATCAGCTATACAAAATTATCCGTTACCGAAAACCGCGACCGAAATAAAACGTTTTCTTGGTTTACTTGGGTACTATCGCAAGTTTATCCCTGATTTCGCTCGATTAGCAAAACCTCTTACTCAGTGTCTTAAAAAGGGATCAAAAATTACTCTCGATACAAATTATATAAATTGCTTCGAAAGATGTAAAACATTGTTAACTAATGACCCTATACTTCAATATCCTGATTTTAATAAGGAATTTGTTCTGACGACAGATGCGTCCAATTTAGCAATCGGTGCCGTACTTTCCCAAGGTCCAATAGGCCAGGACAAACCTATAGCTTACGCCTCACGTACATTAAATTCCAGCGAGATAAATTACAGCACGATTGAAAAGGAGTTGCTCGCCATAGTATGGGCAACCAAGTATTTCCGTCCTTATTTATTCGGCCGCAAGTTTAAAATCATTACGGACCATAAGCCTCTCCAATGGGTCATGAACCTTAAGGAGCCAAATTCCCGATTAACGAGATGGAGATTAAAATTAAGCGAGTACAATTTCACAGTAGTTTATAAACAGGGAAAATCAAACACTAACGCTGATGCCTTATCTAGGATAGAAATCTGTAACGAGGAAACAAGTTCCGTAATAGCCAACCCTACTGTTAATCCGCCCACGTTAGACGAATCCAGGACCCTTACAGCTCACACTGATGCAGAAAAGCCTATATTAGAAGTACCTATATCAGACGATCCGCTCAATAAATTCAATAGACAAATTCATTTCACGATCGTAGGTGATTTTAAAGGTAGAACAGTCGTAACAAAACCTTTTGATACTCACACCCGTACAGCTATACAATTATCTAAATCCAACCTCGAAACAGACGTTGTGAACGCGATTAAAGAATTTGTTAATCCTAAAGTAAAGACAGGAATATTAATAAACCCACCTTTAGAAATGTATTCCATCATTCCCATAATCCAGAACCATTTCAAGAGTTCATCCATGAATCTTGTTCTTACAAAAATTGAGTTAGAGAATGTGAAGGAATACTTACGTCAGCAAGAAATAATTCGGAAATATCACGAAGGTAAAACTAACCATCGTGGTATCAACGAATGCTACCTTGCACTATCCCGGCGATACTTCTGGCCTAAGATGAAGGAACACATCGCGAAGTACATTAACGAGTGTACTATCTGTGGTCAGGGTAAATACGATCGTCATCCAATAAGACAACAATTGCACATAGTTCCCCCACCGGCGACACCATTTGAAGTCATCCATCTCGATCTGTTCACAGCTGAAACTGAAAAATTCCTCACATTCATCGATTCCTTTTCAAAGTATGCCCAAGCATACCATTTAAGGGACGGAACTGCAATAAGTGTCGTTCAAGCTTTGTTAACATTCTGTACTCATCACGGAGTACCATTAACATTAGTCACTGACCGCGGCACAGAATTCACAAACCAGTTATTCTCAGAGTTTACAAGAGTTCATAAAATAAATCATCATAAAATATTAGCACACACGCCCAATGAGAATGGGATGGTTGAACGTCTTCATTCTACCTTATTAGAACACCTAAGAATACTAAAATTACAAAATCGTAGTGAATCAGTTATAAATTTAATGCCTTATGCTCTACTAGCGTATAATAGCAGCATACATAGTTTTACTAAGTGTAGACCCTTAGAGCTTATAAGTGGACATTTTGATCCACGCGACCCATTAGATATGGACGCAACAGAGCATGTAATGCAACAATATATTCAGAATCATAGGATTAGAATGAACAAAGTTTATGAGTTAATAAGCGAAAGTTCGTTAAACGATAGAACTAATATTATTAATAACTTGAATAAGAGTCGTGAGCCTGAACAAAATTATAATCCCGAGCAGCAGATATTTGTAAAGAATCCCAAGGCTAGTCGTCAAAAATTAGCACCCCGGTATACACAAGATACTGTATTGGCAGATCTCCCTATACATATCTATACAAAGAAAAAACGCGGTCCAATCGCTAAATCACGTTTAAAGAGAGTGCCTAACAGTGCACAATTGTTGCAGAATGATACTGATGTACCTGCTCCAGGCGGTAGCTGCTCAAGAGATAACACTTGAGAGCCTCGACAATGGACCAGGACTCCTCCCTTTTAAGCTTGGTTCTGCAAGGATCATAACCCAGCATCATTCCTTTTTGCAAACTATCGATATAGATGAAATTAAATCTAAGGTTACAATAGTTAAAAATCAATTGGATTATATTCAGCCTCAGTTAAATAATAAAACTCGTTCTCTGTATGAACCGCACATTTCACATCTTAAAAATAAGTTAGATAAAATTACAGGTCAATTGCAGACATTCGACTCCAATCGCGTTAAAAGAGGCCTTATAGATGGCCTAGGCTCAGTAATCAAAAGCATTTCAGGTAACTTAGACTATACAGACGCTCTACGTTATGAAAATGCCATTAAAGTCCTTCAGGATAACGAACAAGAAATTACGTCGCAATTTAATCAGCATATAAGTTTAACCAAGGATTGGATATCACAGCATTCAAAAGTGTTAAAAAGCATTATTGAAAACCAGCAGAATATATCTCACATAGTTAATGTAATGATTAATACCACGGAAGTTACTAATATAGATCTTCTTAATTACGCCCATCTGGCACAGTTACTGTTAATTTTGGAAGATAACATAGAAAATTTATCAGAAGAATTAGTCAGAATAGAAAATCTTCTAGCTTTTATTCATGCAAAAAGTACGCATCATTCAATGCTTAGTTTAAATGCACTAAGAAATATGATAGATATAGTGCGCAGTTTATATAATAAGGAAGAAATATTAGACATAAGTATAAGGGAATATTTTGATATAATTAAATTGGGTTCATATTATAGTAGTAATAACTTAGTTATAGTGTTCAAAGTACCGATTGCCTTACCCAGCACCTATGACCTATACAAACTTTCTATTGTACCTAATAAAAATCACGAAATCCTAATACCATCCTCTCCCTATATCGCAATACATGAGGACGAATTCATGTACATGGAGACAGAATGTCCGAAGGCAAGCACTTGGTATCTCTGCGAGATAAAAGTTAGCTTCAGACGTCGAGATCATGTGGACTGCATTCAACAGCTAATCACAACGCAGAAAATCGACTCTACATGCAACCTTACCCCTGTTATACTCAGCAAAGGGGCACTGGAGCAGCTGGACGACAGGCATTACACCGTCACGTTCCCGAAACCTACTAAGATCCAGACGTCCTGTGGAAGAAGCGAATACACCAATCTGCAAGGGAGCTTCTTAGTTATCTTACCTCATAACTGTTTCCTGCGGACTCCTGAGTTCACCATCATCAATAACAATGATCATGCAATGGGACAAGTTATCAAGATTACAGACTTACCTCCGCGAGATTCCAATCTGAAATCGTCATCGCAACCAGTCCTAACCCTAAATTCAATTAACCTGGAAAATCTACATACAAGCAATAATAAGATAACGCTACAGTCGCCGATCAATATAAGGAAGCCTCAAGACACAACCTTATATCATACTACAATACCATTGTACGCCATCTTATTAGGTGCAGCTGCACTAAGTAGTTACGTCATCATCCGAAGATTCCTAGCAAAACGCCGAACTAACGAATCATCAGAAACTGAAATAAAGCAAGCCGCATCTCAAGACGTCAATGCTGAAACTTCAAATATGCATCAATCTGACACGCCAGATCACTATTCAACATTATTTTCGACGAAAGTACTCAAATAATTGCTGAACTACGGCGGGAGGTGTTATACTATGGCACCAAAGGAAGATCGCTGACTATGCGTTAACCCCATTTGTACCGAATAACATATTGCATCAGCCACGGACACGAGGCGCAGCCACGAGTTGCTGACATCGCGCAACGTGACATCCATCGCGCCACCAGTTCCCGGGCATCGGAAGCGGACACTTCGGTTCCAACCTCGAGCGTAGTCATAATCATTAGTTATATTAGTTATAATCAATAATTGTAATTTCTTTTTAAATTAAATTTCTTCTAAGTAAATTGTTTTTTTTTGAATCCACCGCCTGCAGCTACCGTAATTAGTTGCAACCGAAAAAGTCTAAATTAAACTTAAAAATGCATTGTTTATTAATCAATAATGACTGAGTGGTCCAGTAGTTCTTGAGTAACAAGGGGATATCAATACACACAGATAGTTATGGCCTATGGACTACGGCATTTTATTATGAAAGCAGTGGCATCACGAACATGCGTGGCAAACGTAATGTAAATTCGAACGATTTTAAAAATATGTAATACCATTTGTCCAGAATATTAATTTTCTGATTTTTCCAATCAATAATCCGTCAAATTCAAACGTTTGTGTCTTCCCTTTCTAAACTTCAGTAAAAAAATTACGTAACGCTGACATCTTATGACATGAACCTAATCTACTTCAAAATAGGTTTTATTTTAAATCAAATAGTCGATTTCCTTCCAAGTTTCCAGTTGAAAGTCTATAAGCTGAGTTTTTATTTAAAACTATTTATTGAGACGGGATACATTTAAACAGGTGTTTTTTTATATTTGTTATCCTATTCTACGGAGAACTTTGTAAACAAAAAGACCAGATAGGTTTTTGATTTCTCGAAATTTTTACTTCCTCGTTGGTCGCACAACTACAGAACATGAGGTCCTGGGCTGTTCGAAAGAGATACCGTGGCCCCGCGAAACATAAAGGGCGAGGAAGGAACATGGATGGGTTTTAGTCAGTAAAAGTCTGACACTCCCTCCCACTCCGCCCAGAGTGGGAGAAGTCATTTGATGATTTCCCATTCGAAAAAATAAAATAAAAAAAAGATCATGAGGTCCTGAATTCGATTCAGAGGTCGGGAAAAGTGTTATTTAGTTTTTCACTTCCTCGACAACCCAATAGTTAAGAACTGGATAAAACGATGCCCATATAATAAGACTGGTGGATAAACTTTCCGGCCACTGACTACCTGTAACGACTATGAAAGATCTACAACTGATATCTCGGACTGACAGCTTAACATACTTTGCGAGGCACGAAGGAAAGTGGGTATGTAAAGGGCGATCACCCATCCCAGGACCAACCAAGGCAAGGAGGGCTTAACCTGGAAATCAACCCGTATGGCTTATTAAACTCGTCACTTCTATCTTAATGTAATAAGCTAGTTTCTACTATCAATAAATGTCAAATCCGCAATTGCAAGTCCGTCAGTTCGGCGGCGACCTCTCGCGTCCGGCCCTGGTTCAATCCATGGTCCGGAGCGAGACGGAATGGGAAGCCGTCGCCTCCTTCTGCGAAGCAGTCATGCTAGCGAAGGAGGTGGCGGAACGAGAGAGGGAGAGATCCTCTCTTCCCGGCCGCCGCGGGAGACGCAACGGGCGTCGGGGGCCACGTGGTGGCTACCGGCTACCGTAGATGCGGGCCTGTGGACGGCTGGCTATGGGCTAGCTAGCCGTCCGGCCGTCTAACGACGACGACAGGCCGTGTCGACGGCGCGTTCGTGTTCCACGCGCGCCTCAAAGAGATGTCAGCAAAAGGAGAGGGGCCCGCAAGGGCCGAAGCCTGCCGGGGTTGCGGGCCTGTTCGAAAGAGATACCGCGGCCCCGGAACGTAAAAGGCGAGGAAGGAACATGGATGGTTTTTAGTCAGTAAGAGTCTGACACTCCCTCCCGCTCCGCCCAGAGTGGGGAGGGTCATTTGATGATTTACCATCCTTAAAAAAAAAAAAAAAAAAAAAAAGTCCGTCAGTTAGAGTATTGGAAAATAATGGACAAATACTTATTTTTTGTTTTTGTAAACCAGTGAATATTGACAAAGATAAAACGCACCAAAACTCGCGTGTGCGGGCTCGTGACGTCAGAACGCCCTTAAATACCACGGCGTGACGTATTGAGAATTTTAAAAGCGTCGTATCTTTTCAATTTTGGTTTAAGAAAAAAAATAAAAAATACGAGTCAAATATTTTTTGATAATCTAACTGACGAACTAATTCGTTTTTTTTTTGTCATCTACCCTAAAGGCATTTGGCCTTTACTTTATAATAATAAAATATATTTTCCCTCAGTTCCTCCTGCCCCTACTCACCCGTCTCCAATGAAGACAGAATCCAGTTAATTATATCTTAAAATAAACTTCTTTGTGATTTAATTATTTTTACACAAAAAGGGTAAAGTAAATGAAGTCTTTCAGGAAAGCCTGTGTAAAAGGATTCTGGCGAACTGTAACATAAACACAGTAAAAAAAAACAGGGAAAAACGTTTACTTTTTATCTTTGTGCAGTTGTTGAAGAGTTTGTCAGTTTGGAATTCTGGGTACATTAAAAGATGCTCTTTCATATGATAAACATTCTTGAAATATACTTGTAATTATGAAGTCTTTAGAAATCAATGTGGACAAGACTACATTGAGACTGAGGACGGACTCTTAAGACTCAGGCACATACAACTAGTCTAGGAGTCAATCAATCAAAAAATTAAAACAAAGAAAAAAACAAAGAAAAACAAAGAATTTAAACTATTGTGACCTAGTTATAAACCTTATGTGCTCTTAGTTTTTGGTTATTGTACTGTGATGGCTTTTGGTGCAATAAAGAATTTATATATTTATTTATTTTATTTATTCACATAAATTTCATAATATTTTTCAAGAAGAGAATAATACAAACATGGAAAACAAAAATGCAAAACCAAGTAAGAAGTACGATACGGTACGATACGTAAGTATATCCTCTTTTGCAAAACTCGCTTTCAAAAAATTTAGGTTTGCTGTAAGAAAACCCAACTCTATGTTAGGCTCGCCTTTGTACATAAGCTATATTATTGCAATTAATAAGTATATCTGTTGTTTTTTTGTGTGCAATAAAGAATAAGAATAAGAAACTATTACGATATACACTAACATAATCTGTACTGGCTTCCACTTATAAGTCAATCTTAAATGTAAGATTTTCAGGCACAATCTAGAAAAAAAACAACTGTTCCTAGAAAACTGAATAACCTACATGGTATAGAAAAACTGTTTTTTTTTCATTACCGATGAAAAAAATTATGTTTCTTCAGAATCATCATCATTATCATCAGCCTATAATATTCCCACTGCTGGAGCTGGCACAGGCTCCTTATCTATGAGAGGGGAATGGCTACAATCCACCACGCGACCCCAGTGTGGATTGGTAGATGTCACATCTCTACGATTTTTTGGTTCTAGGAGATGCCGGTTTCCTCACGATGTTATCCTTTTACCGTTTTGGGAGCAGAATTCAGAAGATGCAAAGTTTTCTTCAGAATTATGTACTGAAAGCGTTTTAATGTCGATGCCCCTCTAATAGCGTAGTGGTGGCGACGCTGCCTTTCAATCTTAGGGTCCTGGGTTCGAATCCCGGTAGGAGCAAATGTTTGTGTGATGAGCATGGACATTGTCTCCAAGTCATGGATATATATATAATAAGTATGTATTTGCAAACAAAAAAAGTATATATGTAGTATATCAACCATCTAGTGTCCACGACACAAGCTTAGCTTAGTGTGGCACTGGGTGGCGCTGTGTGTTAATGTCCAGCGATATTTATTATTTATTTATTTAACTTGCTTAAAGGCTCTAGTAGCATTTTTTGTTGGCATTTAGTAGGGCCACATACCTCTGTTTAGTTGGCAATTGCATACAATTGGCGGGCAGTTTGCGGGTTGGGCCCAAAACTGATGGCCAACGAAGATTTGCCTACGAAAGCCCAACTTGCGATGGAGATGGAGCTAACGTGGAATCATAGATTAAGACTATATGGATATATTATAAACTGCGTGGAATTGCCTACGAAGTCCCAACTTGTGAGAATTCTAGGGGGACGGCGCGTACGCTTAAAAAATTACGCATCAGAGTTATCCACATTAGGGAATTAGGGATAATCGCAAGGGTCAACCTGATGACTGCAGTTCAATGGGAAGGCCTCGCCCTGGGGGAACCGCCTATTTGATCACGGTTTACCTTATTCCAGGTACGTACGTATGAATTCACTACAATACTGCGCGAGAGTCATTCGACGCGGGAGAATCTTAACACCGCGATTCAGAAACGTGACGTAATTGTACAACGCCATCTAGTTTAAAGATACGAACTAAAACGTGCTGTACTTTGCGTCTACTTTCCCAGAATAATGGTACCTTTACTTTGATTGCACTCACAGTACAATGTTAACAAGTTAATATATCAAGTACCATTGACAAGATTGCACTTAGTGAGATATCTAAGTAAGATAAATTGAGAACAATCAGTTACGAGATACTCGAATCATAGCAACAAGGGAATTAAGTCATCTTCTTTAGTGTTGTGATATATTTACTAGGCTATAATAAACAGGGTGGAATTTTACAATGCCACCTGGAGGGAAAGTACTCTAAATACTGGAGAACGCAAATTTTACTCAAAGGAGACATACCTTTATTTTTAAAAAGAAACAAATCTGCATTCGAAGATTTTCAAAAAATATTTCGAACCAGAATCGAACCCGGGATGGATCGGCTGAAGTTTGAAAAAATAATATACCTTTTTGACATCAATCGATAGGTTCAATCATTTATGGATCAAATCTCTCTAATAAATATGATACGATTTAAGTTCGACAATACAATAATTGTAAGACGTATCATACCTAACAGGCCTATTGAAAGGTTTAAGTTGAACCGATGTAAGTTGTTATCATAACTTAAATCCCTACAAAAAACTCCCAACAGTAGGAATAGAAGCTGCAGGCCTGTCGATAGTTGGCTCAATGTTGTTTTAGTAATTTAAATACATACAAAATCTCCCAACAGTGGGAATAGTAACAGAAGGCCCTTTGTTGGCTATTCGTTGGGCAAATAGTGCATGTTTATGACGATGGTCCTATTTTAAGTTTAGGTTGGCGGAACAACTAACCGTCTGCCAATACATTCCCAACTGTTGGCATAAGGAAGCCAACGGCAATTGCTACTAGGGTAATTATGCACCATATCTCAAAAAGAGCTGCTATTTTAGAATAGCAGTTCATTTACATTTCAGTATCTGTTCCAATATGATCCTAACTTCGATACCAACTGTATCGATTAGCCACAATAGTTTACCGTATTGTTAGTTATGTTTATGTTGGCAACATAACTAGTGCCTAAAGTTTCCAAGTTGCAACATCCAAAACTGTTACGCAACCCTAGAGTACAACTTTCTAGTGCTTACTACGTACTAAGTTAAATGTAGCTTGAAATCGTCCAACAAGTATTTCAGAATACTCACTAGGAGCAAATCACATAACATAACGCAGAAATCCCCAAAGAGTTTGGCAGAGGTTACGTAATAGTAAACCCACATTTCGCTAGTTTTGTTTAAGTCCCACGTAATAGCTTATTCCCATCATTAGGCCGCAAGTCTGTACTCTGCCAGGTCTAATTTATTTTTTCCCAACTGTGTTGACCAGTCAAACAAGATGGTAAGTAGCAAACACTAGAAGCTGTCGAATTGATGCAACTGTCTAATTAACAAAACTATCTAATTTACAAAATTGACAAATTTACAGAACTGTCTAATTTACAAACTACAACTATTTACTAGATGGTAAGTAGCAAACACTAGACGCTGTCGAATTGATGCAACTGTCTAATTAACAAAACTATCAAATTTACAAAATTGACAAATTTACAAAACTGTCCAATCAACGAACCTGACTAATCAATGAAACTGGCAAATTAAATAAACTGACGAGTGATGGAAACTGACCAGTGATATGCGGACTCGAAGCAGAGTACCAATAATTTACACTAGCGGATGTCACCATTTCACTTGCGTAGTACCTGATTCCGTAAGAGCGCGAGAATAAAACATAGCCAATGTTACCCAATAAAGACGTGGTTTTATAATAGTGAAAAAAAAATTAAAACCGGTTTAGTAGTTTTAGAGTTAAATCACAAACAAAAAAACAAATATATCCTCTTCATAATATTAGTTTAAAAATGCGCCTGTCTGTCTGACTTCCATAATCCTGATAATGTAAAACACGATATCCTTTGTTAATACAACGGTGCGGCATTGATACACAAAATTTTAGTCCAAAGTATCAACACAGATCAAAGGCCTTTCATGAAGAAAGAAAAAAAAATTGTAAGGGAGTCTACTTGTTGAATCCATACTTGAATATTCAGACAACACTTAACTTTAAACCGTTCTGAACAGTCTTTTTGTCACCACAATACACCTGAAAGTAAAAGAGACGGCATGAGTATTAGTATAGCGACTTAAGAAACGTCCAAAAAACCCCCAGTTGGTGGCCTTACACTTAGGCACCCACAGGAGTTCAAGCAGGAGTCAACCTCTTCAATCATCTTCGTTAAAAAAAATATGCGTGGCAGTCTTTGAGTACCTACTGCCGCTAGAAGTAAACTCGTAGCGATCCGAGTGCTACCAAGTGTTCCTAACGGTCACGCGACTTCCATGATTTTTGTTCACTCCAAAAGTGCTCAACGCGCCCAAAGAAGTTAACACTTAAAACCTTTGGCAATTTAAATAAATAAATAAATATCGCTGGACATTACACACAGCGCAATCTTGAGCCGCACTAAGCAAGGCTTGTGTCGTGATCACCAGACAGTTGATATACTACCTACTTTTTGTTTGATACTTCTGGATTCATTTGTTTTGTGGTCTAACTTCTAATGTTGTTTAAGCAGTAATTATCTCTTCAGGGATTGTCTACCTACCCATCTTAATAATTCTAAAGTTTCGACGAATTTTCTCTTGTGATATTTTCAGCCTGTTTTTTTTTCACCTTATACGGCTATTTTCAATAACCATCAAACAGTAATTAAAATGCTAGGTTCGAATTAGTTTAAATAATCTTAGATAATAATCATGCTCACGCACTTTGCTCATACACACACACATACCCACTTAAATCAACACACACACACACACACCCGCATCACTCAAACTCCACATAAATCACCACTAGTTAACACACACTCATAAACACTTCTCACTCACGTATAAACCATTTGTTTGTATTTGTTTACTATGTGTAATTTAAATTTTAAACAATAAGATATGTACTCGTAATTATTCGTACAACCAACCATATTTCTATGCTGGCATTTTATTGTATACTAGCGGACGTCACGCGGTTTCACACGCGTTCCCGTGGGAGTACGGGGATAAAATATATCCTATGTTACTCGTGGATAATGTAGCTTTCGAATGGTGGAAGAATTTTTAAAAACGGTCCAGTAGTTTTTAAGCCTATTCATTACAACCAAACAAACAAACAAACAAAGTTTTCCTCTTTATAATATTAGTGTAGATTAGTGTAGAAAATATCGAGGGAAAAGGCGCTGAAAACCGAAATACAGGCATTGCCTAGTTCGGTTGCAGTGGCTATATCCACTTATTAGAAATTAATATTGCCATACTATTTTTCTGTAAATATTACTAAGTTTTTTGAGAAATAAAATTATTATTACATTATTATTATTATAACCTACTAGCCGGTTTCGGTAGGTTGCTCTTTGTCTTTTGGAAAAACTTTCTTTGATTTTTCTAAGAATCAAGTGGCAGGTAGGTGACACAGATAGAACACCGGTAGCTACGGAAGACCAACAGTTACATGTAAATAAGTTATAGAAAAGGCCGCAACAGCAATCAGCTTATCTGTCAGTCGTTGATTTAAGATTAAAAGGTACACTTCAACCAATTTATCAGTGCAGGCGGAAAAACACAGAATATAAAATAAATGTACCTAGTTTCATAATAACAAATAAATAATAAATATTGCTAAACATTACACACAGCATCATCTAGTGCCACACTAAGCAAGGCTTGTGTTGTGGTCACCAGACAGTTGATATACATACGTATACTTTTTGTTTGTAAATCCATACTTATTATTCATATAAACATCCACGACTCGGAAACAAATGTCCATGGTCATCACACAAACATTTGCTCCTACCGGGATTCGAACCCGGGACCCTAAGAACGTAAGGCAGCCTCACTACCGCTGCGCCATTCGGGTCGTCATAGTTTGTATTATTGATGCAGTTTTTTCTGCAGCAGCGCCAACTTGAAATGCAAATTTAAAGTGGTCATACCAAACAGAGGGCCTAGAGAAAGTGGCAATTGATTATAGACGACCAGTGGTTCATCTTAGCCCTGGAACGAAAAAACTAGAAGTCATAGGGAGAGTCCTCTGCCCAGCTGTGGGATGCCATAAGAAAAGAGTATCAGTGTTAAAGCCACACATTGAACCTGTTTGTTTAAAATATTATTAATAATTATTGTAATTACAATCCAAAATATATAATTGATAAAATTTTATATGATGGTAACAAATATTGGATCCAAAGTATTTGTTCCAATATTCAACCATACTTTCACTTTCATACCAAGCGTAACTTTTAACGACACGTCAACAATTCAGAATTATGTGGCGTAATATTGGTAGAAACACATTCTAAAAGACAATAACACACAGGGCTGTAATAAATATCGCTTTCGCTCATTTCCGATAAACGGGCAACACTGAGGCAGGCTGGTCAGTCACTAAATCAGTCATAATTACCGCTATAAATGTCGAAAGCGCGAGCGTTTGTATGGCTAAGCTCAGTGTTGCCAGATAAATGGTTTAAAAACTCCGAAAATATGGGTCTAGTCTTCATCTAAAAATATTGACGAGAAAAGTGGTTTTAATAATCTCATTACTAAAATAAACATCAATTCAATACAATTTGAGTTTTTTGGTTCCCTCCCAATAACTGAAATATGGCTATGAACTTCGGTTTTCTCGTTTTCTTTGCGAGGTGGAATAGCATAGAAGATCTTGTGATTCCGACCACTTCGTGAATGTTCCTTGGGTTGTTAGGGGTGTAAATAAACGAACCTAATTAGTTATTAGAGGGAGAAGATACTAGATCTTGGGCTTCATTTGCATCTGGTTTTTGTAAGTCCGCTCAATCTAATTAGGAGGAAGACTGAGACTTGTCTCAGTGGTATCAATGCATATTTACTGAAGATAAACATTTAAAATTGCTGTCCTATTCAAATCTATAACTTTTAGTCCAACAAGTGGTGAACCAGTTTCTTATCACACGTCTTTATTTGTACCAACGTCGAACTTCCAAAACTGGCAACCCAGAACTTACCCGGCGAATATCAGCGACAAATAAAACGCACGATATTGGTACGATAAAACAAATTTTATTGTTGTTGTAAGCAATAATACTGTATCGCTGTTTGGTATTAAGGGTTTTTTTGGTGCGTATCATTGTTGACCTTTGCAAGGTCGGTAAGGTCATTTTTCTGCATTCTATCCTTTTGTAGGTGTCATGAAAAGAGTCTGAGTGGTTATGTCAAGAAGACGTGACCACCATCTTTGCTTTTCGAACTTCGAAAATTGAAATTTTGGGATTCCAGGTCAACGAATGCATTGACATCATAGAGTTCAAAATGTACGCTTTGACGAGGCTTGGTTTAATTCAGATTAATAGTTGTTTTTGCTGAGGACGAGCTCGTGGCTAAATAACAACAGCCACTCGGGTCGATCGTTAGGTTAAGCCGTCCTTGCCTAGGTTGGTCTGTGGATGGGTGACCACCCATTAAATACCGAGTTTCCTCCGTGCCTCGGAAAGTACACTAAGCTGGCCGTTTTTCTCGGCTGTTACTTGTAGATCTTTGACAGTCGCTACTAGTAGTCAGTGGGCCGAAAGTCTGACAACCGATTTTACCAAGGGGTATCGTACTTCCCAAAATTAACCTGGTTGTGGAGATCATATAAAGGGTGTAAAACACCTCTTCACGAAGCCGAAAGGCACTTGTTCTCCCCATCATTGGAATATTTTTTTTGTTCTACACCAAACCTGGAAACCTTCTAGTTAGGAGATATGGGGGGTCAAAGTTTGTAATATATTGACTTTGAACACATCCACGACCCCCGTACTATTCAATACATGCCTCAGCACAATGTTTTAAGTGCGTTACATTGAGTTCTACCACAAAACATGATTTGCAACCTCAAAAAAAAGTTGTTTCCCAGCAATAATTTTTGCGTAAAGTTACTTAGTTTGATGTACAGAATGCTTGGTTAACGGATTTGTGATGAGGTGGTTTACACCCTAATGGCAGTCGCTCCATGTAAGATGCTAGTATTCAGCAGCATCCAGTTAGACTGGAAGTCGACCCCAACATAGCAGCAACATGGCAGATGATGAAGTAGGTATACCTACATAATACGGATCACTTCACTATCAAATCAAAATCAAAATCAAAGCATTTATTTCAAGTAGGCCAATAACAGGCCCTTTTGAATTGTCGGAACAAAGATGAAAATTTAATGTAGCTACAGTCCCAGTCACAAGACATAAAAGCTGTGAAAGTACTGTAGTTGCCCATTCCCTAACGTAGATCTCTATGGTAATGCTATACTTATTTACACTATACAAAGTTCTGGGTGATAGAAAACCCATACTAATTCTCACAATAACCGTGGCCTGTTACCGTTAATATGTGTAGAGTAAAATACTTGATGATGTGCCAATAGGCTGTCCCAAAGGACCGGCTTGTTAAACACTAACTTTTGCACGTGGCTGCAACCGTGTGAAGGTCAGAAATTATCTCACGGGAATACGTCGTGAACCTGATAGGGTGCAGAGCTAGATTTTCTTTATTGAATACTAGCTAACCCACGCAACTTCGTCATAAGAGAGAAAAACGAAAGGAAAAAATATCCCCGTTTTTGCAACATTTTTCATTCCTGCTCCGCTCCTAATAGTCGTAGCGTGATGTTTTATAGCCTATAGCCTTCCTCGATAAATGGACTATCCAACACAAAAATAATTTTTCAATTTGAACCAGTAGATCCTGAGATTAGCGCGTTCAAACAAACAAACTCTTCTGCTTTATAATATTAGTATAGATGTAGTTTTGGAAAGTTGCATATTATGGTCATGAGAAATAAAGGAAAAAACATCGAACCGACTTTTAGTCTTTTTTTTTCGTGTGGAAAATCAACGAAGAATTCCTCTCGCTCTAGGCGGAGCGGAAGGGAGTGACAGACTTTTACTGACTAAAACCCATCAATGTTCCTTCTTAGCCCTTTGTGTTCCGGGGCTACGGTATCTCTATTGAACAGTCCCAGAGCCCAGGCAGGACCGACTTTTAGCCTTCTACTACTGTTCGTTCTAAAATAACTAGCTTGGCTTAAAATATAAAAAATAAGCTTTACTATTGTGTAAAAACAACCAGAATTGAAACAGCAGGATGACACATTGTACTGGGATCAATCCATCATCACTGACAGGACTGTTGTAGCTAATAGGCCTGATATAGTGGTGATGGAACGATCAGAGCGACGCGCAAAGATTGTTGACATAACGGTCTCTCCCGTATGATAAGAACCTCGTGACAGCCAAAGTTTTCATATTATTTATAGTTTTGGTCACATTCACTCAGATATTATTATCATGCAAAGGCATTGTCAACAAAGTCGGACATATAAAACTCTCTGTATTTGTACATTCGACCTTGTATTTCTGATGTCAAGATTTGGTCTTACAAAATATGGGACAAAGCAAACTAAACCTATAACTGCTTGCAAGAGCCCATGTATTCCCGTTGTCCCCGTAGTCCATGTCCCCGTTAAAGGGGACAAAGGGAATTTAATAAAATAAATAAAATTAAGCACTACAGTACTTTCACAGTTTTATGTCTTGTGACTGGGACTGTAGCTACATTTAATTTTCATCTTTGTTTCGACAATTCAAAAGTGCCTGTTATTGGCCTACTTGAAATAAATGCTTTGGTTTTGATTTTGCACAATTTTCTACGACAGTTCAAACTTCCGTGCTTGTCGCAGCAGCCTTTCCTGTCAAAGCGTCTGACGTCATCTCCTCTATCTGCCTTAATTTACATCTTCCCCTGAAAATAACAATTTCACTAATTGTATGTGCTTTATTCAAGCAAACACTGCAATAACAATATTATAATTACATATTTGCGAAACTTTAAGAAGTATTCAAATAAAAGTGATTCTTTGACACAAAGCATTTGACGTCACTATCGGCGACGATGTCTTGAATTTGCGTTCCAATTTACCAAAAACTCGCTACATAAAATATTAAATTGTAAAATAAGTGTTGTTATAAAAGTTGAACAAGTGTTTTGAATGTCTTGCTAATTCCCTATATAATCTCATTTCGATTTAAGGCGTCACTGAGACAATGGGAAAGTCTTTCATAGTATCTTAAACATTACGACAGAAGTAGCATGGTGTTAGAAAGGAACTCAAATAATCTCGAATGTACTGCAAGAAGTTCAATTCAAAGTTGTATTGGATAAAGAACAACAAAATAAATATTAAAGTTAGAGAACTTACTGAGACATACATACGACTATATAAAGGGAGTAAAACACCTCTTAACGAAGCCGAAACGCACTTGTTTTCCCCGTCATTGCGATATTATTTTTTTTCTACACCATAAGGACTTATGAACCTTCTACTCACGTAGATATGGGGGGTCAAAATTTCAACATTTTGACATTTTTATATTTATATTCTTATATAATTAACTAGCTGACCCACGCAACTTCGTCTGCGTCACATAAGAGAGAAAAACGAAAGGAAAAAGATCCCGTTTTTGCAACATTTTTCATTCCTGCTCCGCTCTTAATGGTCATAGCGTAATGTTATATAGCCTATAGCCTTCCTCGATAAATGGACTATCTAACACAAAAATAATTTTTCAATTCAACCCGGTTGTTCCTGAGATTAGCGCGTTCAACCAAACAAACAAACAAACTCTTTTGCTTTATAATATTACTATAGATTTACTATAAACACCTTCACGACCCCCGTACTACTCAATCCATCCAGCACAATATTTTGAGGTCGTTACATTGAGTTCTATCACAAAACATGATTATTACCCCAAAAAGTCGTTTCCCAGCAATCATTTTTACGTAAGGTTACTTAAAAAAAAAAAAAAAAGGTTACTTACATAGTTTGATGTTCAGAATGCTTGGTTGACGTCTTCATGATGAGTCTGTTTACACCATTTATTACATAAAGAAACGTGCGCAGTAACTTTATCTTTCTATGTGCTGAAAACAACCCATTTACGAAATGAAAATCCTATTATGAAAATCTTTATCCGCCGTTTTCGTCGCAAAAATACACAAACACTCACATAAATAGGTTTTATAGTAAATAAATCTCTAAAAGGGATCTCTAATAAGATTATAGGATGTCGTGCTGAAAGTAATTTTCTCCACAATTCCCGCATCAGTTGAAAAAGTCGAATTTTCGCTCACAGTTATTTTAGACGTGTCGATGTACGTCTGATAGACGTACTTACATGTAAATGAGATGTCGTAATTTTTTTAGGGTTGCAACTTTTGTAAGTTGCGTGAATTCTTGTCACGCTGACGGTGAGTCGTGTACGAGTATTTACATAAATAGGTTTAATAGTGAATAAATCTCTAAAAGGAATCCCTAATAAGATTATAGGATGTCGTGCTGAAAGTAATTTTCTCCACATTCCCGCATCAGTTGAAAAAGTAGAATTTTCGCTCACAGTTATTTTAGACGTGTCGATGTACGTCTGATAGACATGTAAGTAACATGTAAATGAGATGTCGTAATTTTTTTAGGGTTGCAACTTTTGTAAATTGCGTGAATTCTTGTCACGCTGACGGTCGGTCTGTACGAGTATACATTGTGTTCTATATAACAACATACTGCGACGCTGACGTCAGCGGCGACCGACAGCTGTATTTTGTTCTCGCTGACGTCACGACCGATCGTACGCGACCGACCGTCAGTGCGACAAAAATTCAGGCCTAAGACTTTGAGACCATTATGACAGATGGTTTCTTTTCTAAAGTTCCTCGTTGATGACATGTTTTAATACCGTGAAAAGACAATTAAAATCAGCAGTATACTTAGGTTACGATGTAAGATACTTCGTACAGTCACGTCTAATATTATGTAAAAACTTAAGATTTTTTTTTAAATTGTGTTTCTCCTAATGTACTGATTAAAATTTAATGTTATTACGTACATAGTATTCTGGAACTCATATTTTTTTTTTAAAAAGATCCAATCTCCTTGTACTCGTATTAAGGACAGTGTATGCATATTATTGGATGTGACTGTACAATCACAATATCAGCATCATCATCATCATCATCAGCCTATAATTATCCCACTGCTGGGACACGGCCTCCTCTCAATCACAATATCACGCCTACAAAATCCGAAGGGCTGGGCAGAGGTATACCTAAGTACACCGACATTTTGCCAGTAATAATTAAATCCCATTTAATAGGGGGCGAGCTTATTGCCATCAGCCGGTTGCAATTGCGGACTCCGTGACCGCTACGGAAAAATTCTGATTGAAAAAATCTCAGTATCTCTTACTCACTTTGGGAATCGAACCCAGGGTCTCTACATTAACAAGACTTTATCTGATAATCAAAAAGATTCACTAAATAACCAAAAAAAAACAATTTTAAATTCTCACTCCGTTGGGCGCAACCAAAACACAAGAAACGCGTTACATAAAAAATAAACCATTAAAATTATATCATCTGCAAACAAAAGGGTGATTCCGAGAAAAATGGAAGAAACCGCAATAGTAGGTTTACCTAATCTAACGAGATACTGTCTCCGAGGACTAATTAGGTCACATTTAGTGCTAAAAATCTAAAAGCGAAAACAGGGTTAGCTGTAACTGAAAAAGAAAGGTCCCCAAAGCAATAACAGTTTTAATTACGTTAAAAATTATGTTGGAACCAACTTTTCCGGTTGGTATCTTCGCCAGTCCGTTTCATTTTACGGTAATGTTTATTCCTGAACGTAACGACGCCCGCAATTTAATATTTTTTTACTTTAAAATTGGGAATGGAGTTTAAAAATGAATTTTTAATTTTGTGTTTTTTTTTTTCGTTTTCTCCGTCTCTTTGGGGGGTTAGCTTTGAAGATTCGCTTCTCTACGGTGTATTGATAAGATCTCTATTAAGAAAAAAGGTTGTAAGCTGTTTATTCATAAGTTTTGTTGATTTTGTTAGCTGAATGCAAACTCATTAGCTTTGTCGCCGTATCAAGCTAGAACCTTTGTTAATTCTTTCTTATAAAAACGTGATTTTGGTTAATATATTGTAAAAAGAACACAAAATATTCCATACCTACACGTAACGAATTACTTTTAATCCTACTCATTATTAGAAATATGAAAATTTGTGAGGGTGAATGTATTGGTTGTTAGTTACTCTTTTACGCAAAAACTTCTGAAGCGATTTTGATGAACTTTGGCACACATATATAACCTGGATTAACACATAGTCTACTTTTATTCTGGTAGTATAAACCCGTGGGACGCAATTACCGAACTCCACGTGGAAAGAAAAAGAAAAAGCATTTATTAGCACGCACAGGACAAAACACGTAAAAATTAAAAGTATTTCTGTGACGTTTTTTTAATGTTACAGAACCATGCTGAGATAGGGGCCGAAATTTTACCGAGATTTTATTATATTGGCCGCGTTCAGGACCCTTCGTTTCTTTTTATTTTTGATTTTTTGTCTATGTTTAGTTTTCATTAATTGTAAATAATGTTAATTTATATGTGTACGGGCTAATAAATGCATTTTCTTTCTTTCTTTCTCTTTCTTTATTTATTTATTTGACACTTCAAGCACAAAAGTACAGAGGCGGACTTAATGCCATAGACATTATCTACCAGTCAACCTTTAGCTGATGCCGAGACAAGCAGTGGTAGGTCTTTTATTCCCTAGGGAGTAAAAAGTAATTTAAAATCTAACTATCTTTTACTCTGAAACATGGTCACAAAAGAGTAACTTGTCAAAGGTTTTATTTAAATTTCGAATTGGCATGCAAATAGAAAGCGGTTTATTGAAAAAAAAACAAATGAACTCTTCAACGCGAGAAAAAATTATGGTTGTTTGTGTGCATCGTTGATTTTGAAAAGCAGTGCCTCTGTTGCTAGCCACTGCAGTAATGTAGGTGGAGTGTGGATCATCTTCATTGCGAAAATGTTAAGAGTTTGTGTTGTGTTTTCAATGGTTAATCCGTGACTGACCTGATATAAGAAAAAACTGACCGCTCAGTTCAGAATTTTTGTCGAGTGTAAATTTGATCAGTTTTAAATTACTATTTTTCTCGCACTCGAAGTGAAAAGTACAGTTTGCACCTCGAGACTAAACGCCAATATAATATATCCTCGCTTTCATTGCCTCCCTCGCAAGCTCGGGAGTCAAACCACCTCGGGTATATAATGGCTTCGTTTAGTCCCTCGTTATAAAATATACTATTAATACTACGATACACTACAAAGACATATAAAATACTAAACATATTTAACGAATACAAAAAAAATAAATAAAAAGACATTTACACTGATATACTAAAATAAAAACCGGCCAAGAGCGTGACGGGCCACGCTCAGTGTAGGGTTCCGTAGTTTCCCGTCCGGTTTTTTTGTACAAAAACTGTTGTTTCCATCCAAGTTCAAAATGATTTTCCTAGAAAGGCCTCATTAAGTTCTACTTTTCAGATTTTTTTGAAATTTTCTAAACTTATGGTTCAAAACTTAAGGAGACATTGTTTTTTACTTTTGGAGCGATTATTTCCGAAATTATTGACATTATCAAAAATGTTTTTTGTAAACCCCTACCTATTTATTTTTAAATACCTTTTCAACAATATATCACACGTTATGGTTGAATGTAAAAAAAAACACTTCTCACTTTACATATAGGGGGGCTACCCTAATAAAACATTTTTTCCAATTTTTATTTTACCACTTTGTCGGCGTAATTGATACACATTTTGGTGCCAAATGTCAGATTTCTAGTGCTAACGGTCACAGAGATTAAGCGAGGACGGACAGACGGACAGACAGACATGGCGAAACTATAAGGGTTCCTAGTTGACTACGGAACCCTAAAAAGACAAAACGACGAAAACATTACCGTTTGTGACGAAACTGCCAGCTCCTTCCGAATGTACTCGCGAACTTTAATTTTAAAATATAAGCGATTGGTTGCCATCCTGTTGTTTAAAACTAATAAAAATAAACATAGATAAAAAAATAAAAAGAAAGGAAACTGATTCTGGAGACACAGTACAATTATTTTTCTCAGTATGGTGGCACACGTGGTATAAACAAATTAAGATCGGACTCCACGGACAATAATTCTAACAAACGTCATTATTTCCGTCAGTCTTAATAATTCCAAACATTCAAATGAAAAACGGTTTCCAATTTCGACTGTCAAGAATCATAAGCCAAAACGTCCAATAACCACCATCAAAGTACCAAACTCAATACACTTTATTCCTCGAATCACAGGCAATAATACTTCCAAATTCCTTAGAAATTCAAACGAGTTGCCAATGGGCGATGTAGCCTGAAACAATCAACATTGCAAACTCTTGAGCAGTTATCAGCAATTAACAGACCTTACTGAAGTTACAGACTCGATAATCGGCCGAAACAAAATTAACAGAACTTTCAGAATCAGTTCTGTCTTCGCTCTTTCACGACTGGGGCGTCCCGTCTTATCGATTTTAATATTAACAGCTAGAATCTACTTTCTTTAGAAATTGGCGAAGTTTTCTTGCTTAAAGTTTTCAGTTTTGAAGTTGGATTCAGAACATTATCATGGCTATCTATCTATCTAGCTTGCTGCTAAATAATATCAGCTATCTGGTGTCCACGACACAAGCCTCGTTCCTTAGTGTGGCACTAGATGGCGCTGTGTGGTAATGTCCAGCGATATTATTTATTTATTTAATAACAGCCGTTCGGGTCGATCTTAAAGTTAAACCATACAAAAAATCGAAATCGAAAGTGAATTTTGCAGCCCGGTTTTACCATTATGAAAGTCAATTTACCCTATGATCAACACTAGAATCAGTAATGAATACTTGCATAATTAGTTTTGGAATTAATCGGTTGGTATAAGGTTAACGCACACTTTTCAGAGCCGAAGAACGCGAAGGAGCCGAAAGAATCGAATTTTAGAATTACTTTTTATTTATTTATTTATTTAAACTTCATGTACAATAGTGGTACATAGGCGGACTTAATGCCACAAGGCATTCTCTACCAGTCAACCATTGGGCCAAATAAGACAGCATTGTGATAAAGTACAATAAAAATAAACATGCCATTTTGCAAGAATAAAATCAAATACATAAATGGGTACCTACATACTAATATATAAATAAGCATATGAAATAAACTAATCTATACTAATATTATAAAGCTGAAGAGTTTGTTTGTTTGTTTGTTTGAACGCGCTAATCTCAAGAACTACTGGTTGGACTTGAAAAAATCTTTTTGTGTTGGATAGTCCATTTATCGAGGAAGGTTATAGGCTATATATCATCACGCTATGACCAATAGGAGCAGACTGACTACTGACGGAAATAATGAGAAATAGTTTATTTCGTCGCTAATAAGTGTACGTTCACCTTGATTCTCCAAATGTTTATTTGTTGTAAAATTTTCTCACATGGAAAATTAAACTTTCAGTCTTTGAGACAATGATTGGCAGATTTTATAAGCATCCCTTCGAATTTCCTCGTTTACTATTTCACACATTTTAAGCACTAGCTCGTTATGCGTTAACTGATATGATTCAATGTTATGGTATATTTTCTGCTGCTATTTAGGAACATTTTCTCAGTAAAATATACTATTAAAGGCAATCAAAACACAGTAACCGAACAGCAAGATGCAACTAGAAGAAGGTCCCCAAAGATGGCTTCCGATTTTATCAACGGCTGCATGTGCCAAATTCGCGCAGTTTTAAACTTAATTTCCTTACTGAAATCATCTTGGCAGAGTGGCATGCTCCAATAGAATATGATTGCGAACGTTTATATGTGTAGGGGGGGCAAGGAAAGAAGTGATGCTCATTTACTTTTTAAGGTTTTCAAAAATAGTTTAGTTGTCATTGACATTCTGCCAAGTGTATCATCAACATCTGCCAGCCTTTTATAACTATGTTGGGGTTGACTTCTAGTCTAACCGGATGCAGTTCACTGCCAGTTTTTACATGAACCGACTCCTATCTGACCTCGACAACCCAGTTGGTTCTGGGCAATACTTGGTAAGACTGGTTGTTAGACTTTCGGTCCCCTCACTATCTGCACCGACTGTTAAAGATCTACAAATAACAGCCAAGGGCAACGGCTTAACGTGTTTTCTAAGGCACAGTGGTAACTTGGATGGGTGGACAAGCAGATAGACCCGACAGCCTGTCATCATTTAGCCCTGAGCCAAATTAATGGCAATCATTAATTAACCAGACATATTTCTAAACTCTAGACCAGTTTTCCCCCTCGTGGGAATTTTCAGGGGGGATTTGTGGAATAAATATTTTTCGATTCCACTTTTCCCCCCTAAGGGGGATTATCAGGGGGGAATTGTAGACTTTTCTTTTTAGATTCCACTTTTCCCCCTTAGGGGGACTTTTAGGGGGGATTTAAGGAATAAGCCGTTTTGGGGCATTCCTAGTGGATGGAAAAACCCATTATGACTTTAACTGGGTAATAAAACCTGGACACCATTCATCAATGGTGCTAAATTATAGCTACAAAGCCATCCAAAATATGAATTTTGGATAAAATATTGCTTGGACCTGACCTATTTCGACCCTCAATATTATGATAGTCGAAATAGGTCACGCCCAAGAGACACAACTGCACACGAAGACTCTTGTTCGCCGATGTTCCAAAAATACAAAGAAATTCGAGAAAATTCAGCGAGGATGTATTTTCACTTCGACACAGGCAGTTTTCGCTCCATGCTCGCAAAATATTTTGGTATGACGAATGTTAGGAATCTGCAACGAAATGTCAGCCACATACCGACGTATATTGAACTCAGAAATTTTATTCGCATAGTATTTGTAGCTACCAACACACAGGTATGTACAAGCTACAGACTACTGGTAGCAGGTAGTACAGATTGCCTGCTGAGAATCAGGTCCTGGGTTCAATTTTCGGGTCGGTCAAAGTGATGTTGTGTTTTGTGATCACGAATTTCTCAGTAGCAGGCAGTCTGGATTTGTGGCCGATTGGTAGAAATAGGCTCTTCCCCTATTACTTAAACATAACTGAAAAAATGAGTCTGTACTATTTGGCAGGGGCCTATTTGCACCAACCGAAGCAGCAATAATACGGGGCCCCCGAGTAACGAAGGCCCCTGAGGAAAAAAAACAAAATCTTCTCACAACTCAAAAGATAAAATGAAAACATGACTGATCATGGTCCAGATAGCTCCAATTGTCAGGATGCTAAATTTTCTTTCTTTGCAAAAGTCATTTGCTTGACATAAATGATTTTGTCCTCTTTTTTTTTGGGAAAGCCTGCCTGAAAGCCAGAATCAACAGTACAGCAACAGCTCGATGAAGTCCCAGAGAATGAATTTAACTGTCTTGGATCCCTCAACGAAATTATTTAGAAAGTATTTCGGAGGAGTAGGAAAATCTCTAAAAACTTTTCTCCGGCTTCGCCGCACTCAAATAAAGTTGTTATTGGGTCCTACTAGAACTAGGCTACGCCACTGCTACTTAGGTACCATAGATAATACACTATATAATACAAGATAAATGCGCAACTCTGGTTTTCGTTTTTAAAACTGTGTACCCAAACTGTTAGATGGCGCTGCTATAAATAAATACAAAAAGAAATTCTGAGGATTCGAGCTTGTGAACTTGGGAGTCACAAGGGCAACCGCTGTCACCGCTAGGCTATCTACTTCACTAGCAAGTAGTCTAAATTAGCTGTTCTCGTTATGACAGTCGAAAAGTTGGTGTACCTAAACACAGATGGCAGCACTATCTATGAAAATTTTGTTTGAAGCCAATGTATGGAAGTTTTAACCCCCCTATTAGGTGCACTTCTACCTATCTCTTTCGGGGACAGGCGTGATGCTGATGTTTCTCATCTCTTCCTATAAAAATCTACCACCAACACGGTAAAGTAGCCATCCACTATCAATCATGTCAACAATGTATCGCGACGGATACAATACAGGCAACTAACAATTATTCAAGTCAACTATAGAACAATGTTTGTTCCGTACAATATCGAACTTTGACTAAGGTGGTATAGGTTGGGGCACACAGGGCGCGGAAAATGAAACCTGCGTGGGCTGAAGTAGTCAGGGAAAGAAAAGATCAATCATAACTTACGCTGTATGGTTTGACCACAACATGACGACACACACCGGTATAATGGGTGTAAATAACCCTATACAATGAAACCGAAAGGCACTTGTTCTCTACGTTTTTAGAACTGAACCATACCTTCTGGTTACGGAGATATTGGAGGTCGCAGTTCCAAGTTTTTCACAAGTTTTTTTATAATGTATAAAAACTTGTGAATAAATAGATTTCTTCAATGTTAATTTATATCTTTACTTGACATACCTCCATACTTCTCTACGACGCTAAGAAAAAGTTACCTCCATAACCCCTGGACAATTCCGTGCATTAATCAGCACAAAGTTTTGAGTGCGGTACATTGAGTCCTACCATTGACTTAATCTTTTAGCTACGTTACCTTTATGACATCCAAATTAGATAGAAAAATAACCTTGCATACCCATGATAATCACAAACCCGTGCAAAGATACCAATAATTGTTTACAGATTAAACCAAAACACTGCTAACTCCACGTCCAAACAAAAAACCGACTTATCAACACTCAAAAATAGTTATAGTCAAAACAGTTAATCTTTGTTATCTGGTGCGTCGCAACCTTTACCCCGACTAGTGATAGCGAAGTCAATTTAAGTTGGCAACTTAATTTATATAACTTTAGCCATACCTGTTTCAGACTTGTGGCCATTGTCGAACATTGCCCAACATTGCCCATCTTAGCTTAAAGGGAACAAATTGAGCGCCCGAACGCTTGAACAATGTTGCTCGAAGTTTTTATCGCGTATTGTGAAGCTATTTGTATGGAAAGTGGGCTGATAACGTTGATAACAATAGGGGCTTTGATAGGAATATTCTGGAAAATCTCTGTATCGTTTTCTGGGGAGGAAGTTTGTACTAGATTAGTTGTATCGATTGGTTGACGGCCTCATTTCACTAGTTCTGTTCTTGAGATTCTCTAAGTATCTCTATTGTCAGGATTTGTGCAAGGTTGAGTGAAATGTCCCTATTACTTGGACATAAACATAACACGTCCGATGCCGATTTATATTATGACGACTCGAGTGGCGTAGTGGTAGTGAAGCTGCCTTACGTTCATAGGGGTCCTGGGTTCGAATCCCAGTAGGAGCAAATGTTTGTGTGATGAGCATGGACATTTGTTTCAGAGTCATGGATGTCTATATGTATAATAAGTATGTATTTACAAACAAAAAAGTATATATGTAGTATATCAACTATCTGGTGTCTACGACACAAGCCTTGCTTAGTGTGGTACTAGATGGCGCTGTGTGTTAATGTCCAGTGATATTTATTATTTATTTATTTACTATCAGTCACTCACGATATTTTCCATCATTGTTTCAGAGTAGTATCAATTCTATACAAATATTGATATAATTAACTTTCCTACCGAGAAATACTAATTGTCGCCTGTTTTGATTTCACTTGTAAGAAGTATACGACGACCTCAAATAAATTGGGATAAAGGACAAGAGAATGTTGATGTGTTGTGTGCCTAATATCAGCCACATAATTGTCGGTACCTACCTATCACAACAAGCACATTTCATCATCATCTGCCTAGCCTTTTCCCAACTATGTTGGGGCTTCCAGTCTAGCCGGATGCAGCTGAATAATATTTACAGTAGCAGCATTTTACATAGAGCAACTGCGTATCTGACCTCCACAACGCAGTTAGTAAGGTGGTAAGACTGGTTGTCAGACTCCCGCGCCCATGACTACCTGTAACGACGGTCAAACATCTTGAAATTACAGCGATCAACAGCTTAACGTGCTTTCCGGGGCACCAATGAAACTCGGTGAGTAAGGGTGGTCACCCATCCACAGACCAACCCAGTCAAGCACGGCTTAACCAAAAGATCAACCCGAGCGGCTGTTATAATTTAGCCACGAGCTCCGTTATATGATATGCAAATGAATCCGAACAAATCCATTTAAAAACATAAAAGAAAGCCGTCACTTGTAAACAAAACAGTTTTAGCAAATGAATTCTGAATCAATCTACTTTTAAAATTTTGCAAGTGAGAAATACAAACATACGGATATTTAAATTGCACTAAAAGTAAAACATGGTTTAGCGTTTATTCGTATGTCAAAACATCCTCATAAATATAACGTCACTAGTCAAACCGTGGTATCGCATTGTACGAAGTCCACAAATCTATTTTTGGCAAAATATTTTGATACCTCCCGGCAAACGAGTCTGTGAGGCTTTTGCTACAAAACGACTGGATGACTTTTACACCGAACTGTATCCTAATCTAACCTAAAGGCAAATTTAGTTGGATTTTTGAAACATTCTGCCCTGAAGGGGTTAATATTTCATTTATTCATAAAAAAAAATATTGTGTTGAATATAATTAATACACGTGCAATTCACATACGAAGAACTATGGGATTCCATGTGAAATTCAAATATATGTATAAGGGAAGTAATTTTTGCTTACAAGAAATCACATCGAATACTCGTTTATTCACTCATCAACTCACACACTCTCACACTCAAACATACACACTCAAATACACGCTCAAATATAACCCTTCAACATCATTTGGTTTTACTGTAATTTTGATTGTTATTGTAGTTCCTATTATTATTATTTTTATCGATATGTGTTCTGATTGTGATTTGCTTGTAACGTGTGTTTTTAATTTTAAGTGTCGTATTTTAATTTTAATTTTATTTCATTGTTATTTTCCTATCAGTACTCATATTTTCCTATCAGTACTCATATTAGTCCACTAGCATAGTAAACTGTTGACACACATTTGAATGAACTTAACTGAAGCGGTACAATTCAATTCACATACCTAATTTGCTAAACCATCAATAGAAAATTAGTTTACCATATCAATTTAGGGCCCGTATTGACTGACTGATAACACGCCCATTAAGAACGCTAATGCATTTGTTATTGTTTGTGAAGATAACGGTTAACAGTAGTAGGTAAGGTCGAGTTAAATGGGCAAGGAGGGTTCTGCACATATTTGTAGAAAGTGAATAATGCCCTGAAAAAGAATCGTGGGGCTATAAAGGGTGTAAAACACTTCTTAACGAAGCCGAAAAGCACTTGTTTTCCTTGTCATTGCGATATTTTTTTTGTTCTACACCAAACCTGGAAACCCTCTTTCTAGTTACGGAGATATTGGGGGTCAAAGTTCCAACCTTTTGCCAAGATTTTTAAATACAAGTTTTTATTTTAAGATTTTTACTTTAAGATCTCCGAACTATTCAATCCACCCATCAACTCAATGTTTTACTGCGTAAAATTGAGTTCTACCCCAAAACATGAGATTCATCCCAAAAAAAAAGTCGTTCCCCAGCAATATTTTTTGCGTTAAGTTACTTAGTTTGATGTACTGGCTCCACGAGTTCATAGAAGAACTGGTAATTAATTAATGTACGACACTTAAACACGTGATTGTACTCATGATAACAAACAACTTTTAAAATCGGACCAAACCCAAAATCGATAAAATCTGTTATTCAGTACATTTTGAACAGGTTTAGACGAACACAAATTACTGCACTGAAGATTTTTTATGTGTGTACAATCACGTGTTTAGGTATCGGTCACTAATTAAAAGTCACCCTTATATAAATGTTTTTCTATTGATACCGTTTTTTGGTCCGATCATCTGGAAGAACAACAGCTTTGGCTGATTTATAGAACTTCTTTATTAATGCTCCTCGACGATTTTTGTACCCAGCTTTTAGGCCTAAGCAAAATGGGCTATACCAAAAACGATGTTCAAAATGTACAATCGCCACTTTCTCTACGGAAACCATATTTTAATAGCTATTAGCACCATTAATAATACTCTACACCATTCATATTATTATAAACGTTACTACAATAATGAATAACGGAACCCTAATTACAGTTCCGAATGATGCAAAATTAGTCGATAACAGGTAAAAATGTAACCTTTGCTTTCACAATCATCATTCGTTAAACCAAACCCACAGTGTCGAGTCAAATAATAGTAACTCAGCAACATTTGTATCAAAATGAAGGTGTACACTGTCGTGCTTTTGTTTGCTGTTGTGGTCTTCGTAGAATGTGGCCATACCTTCATGGGGACCAGCGTTTTGCGGCCTCTAGTGTACCATAAGGAAGCTCGATATGGGTCCAAGATCTTCCAGAAGAGGATCGAGTTTTTGAACTTCACGCTTCCCGCTGTCGCTGGCTATTCGAGGAGTATTCAGGTAACTAGTTAATGATATTCTTTCTGTTCTTTTTCATGGAATTACGATTCGTTTTACCTCCCGGCAAACGAGTCCGTGAGGCTTTTGCTACAAAACGTCTGGATGACTTTTACACCGAACTGTATCATAATCTAACCTAAAGGTAAATTTAGTTGGATTTTTGAAACATTCTGCCCTAAAGGAGTTAATATTTCTATATTTCATTTATTCATAAAAAAAATATTGTGTTGAATATAATTAATACACGTGCAATTTACATACGAAGAACTATGGGATTCCAAGTGAAATTCAAATATAAGTTTAACAAAAGTAATTTTTGCTTACAAGAAATCACATCGAATACTCGTTTATTCACTCATCAACTCACACACTCTCACACTCAAACATACACACTCAAATACACGCTCAAATATAACCCTTCAACATCATTTGGTTTCACTGTAATTTTGATTGTTATTGTAGTTCCTATTTTTTTTTTTTATCGATGTGTGATCTAATTGTGATTGGCTTGTAACATGTGTTTTTAATTTGAAGTGTCATATTTTAATTTTATTTTCCTATCAGTACTCATATTAGTCCACTAGCATAGTAAACTGTTGACACACATTTGAATGAACGTAACTGAAGCGGTACAATTCAATTCACATACCTAATTTGCTAAACCATCAATAGATAAAAACTTTTTTTACAAAAAATAAAACCTTAACCTTTATTTTTCATTTTTTAGTGGTTCACATGTACTTACCCTTTCACAGCGTACCGGCGTGATTTTCTTTTATGAACTGGTGTACGCAATAGACAGATATGAGATTTCAGCGATCCCAGTACATTTGCTATCATTTATTGAGGAGTTCCCGTCGCCTATCTTCCGAAGTTCTTCATCAGATCTTTACCAAATTGAAATGGGATCACTCCTAGAACGTACTCTTCCAAAAACCACCCAATCTGGTGTGCCTATAAAATTTAAGGCATTTCCTCTATTTCTCCAGGATTCCATTAAATGGAACTTAACACATCTAACTGTTGAAATCTGGGTGTATTGTACATTTCTGCGTACTCCCTCAGAGCAAACAGGCGTGATGTTACGTCGCTATGTTACGTAAACAATAAACAACCAAGCGATTGCAGCAATTACTGCAGCTTTTCCGTGTATTTTTAAAGAGTTCCATTTATTTCTCCGAAGATCAGCGTCAGATCTTAACCAAATTGAAATGAAACCACACGGAAAGCACCAGCTTTCAAATAAAAAAAGAATCATTAAAATCGGTTCACCCAGTCGAAAGCACTGAGGTAACAATCACAAAAAAAAATACAGACGAATTGATAACCTCCTCTTTTTGGAAGTCGGTTGAAAATTAGTTTATCATATCAATTTAGGGCCCGTATTGACTGACTGATAACACGCCCAATAAGATAGCTAATGCATTTGTTATTGTTTGTGAAGATAACGTTAACAGTAGTGGGTAAGGTCGAGTTAAAGGGGCAAGGAGGGTTCCGCACAAATTTGTAGAAAGTGAATATTGCCCTTAAAAAGAATCGTGGGGCTATATAGTGTGTAAACGAAGCCGTCATTGCGATATTTTTTTTGTACTACACCATACCCGGGAACCTTCTAGTTACGGAGATATTGGGGGTCAAAGTTCCAACTTTTTGCCAAGATTTGTTTAAATACCTACAAGTTTTTATTTTAAGATTTTTACTTTAAGACCCCCGAACTATTCAATTCACTCATCAGCTCAATGTTTTACTGTGTTACATTGGGTTCTACCCTAAAACATGAGTTTTATCCCAAAAAAAAATCGTTCCCCTGCAATAATTTTTGCGTAAAGTTACTTAGTTTGATGTACGGCTTCACCAGTTCATAGAGTGCCTGGCAATTAATTAGTGTACGATACTTAAACACGTGATTGTACTCATGATAACAAACAACTTTTAATATCGGATCAAACCCAAAATCGCGAAAATAAAATCTGGTATTCAGTACATTTTGACCAGTTCTAGGTGAACACAAATTACGAAACAACACAAAAATACACACTCAAAAACTGAACTGAAACCCCCACTCCCCGCACCAAAAAGGATGTTCAAAGCGTTCTATCTCCAATTTCTCTACGAAAACCATAATTTAATAGCTACTAACGCCATCCATAATACTCTATTAATATTATTATAAACGTTACAACAATAATCAATAACAGAACCCTAATAACAGTTTCTAGTGATACAAAATTAGTCGACAACAGTTTCAAATATAACCTTTGATTTCACAATCATCATTCGTTAAACCGAACTCACAGTGTCGAGAAAAATAATAGTATCTCTTCAACATTTTTATCAAAATGAAGGTGTATACTGTCCTGCTTTTGTTTGCTGTTGTGGTCTTCGTAGAATGTGGCCATACCTTCATGGGGACCAGCGTTTTGCGGCCTCTAGTGTACCATAAGCAAGCTCGATATGGGTCCAAGATCTTCCAGAAGAGGATCAAGTTTTTGAACTTCACGCTTCCCGCTAAGGCTGGCTATTCGAGGAGTATTCAGGTAATAATAGCTTTATGTTCCTTTTCATGGAATTACGATTATTTTTTGTTTGGAGGTCTGGTTATTTTACTCAGAAGCCTTTTATTAGGCTCTAAAGCTAAAATCCCGTCAAGCCCTCAACAAAATCGATGACCTGAAAGAAATACGTAGCCCCAGCGAATAAATTTCGGAGCTCAAACAGACGATAAAAGACTGGTGCTGTGGGAACCGCTTCATCTTCCAATATGCTGAAGAAGAGATCCAGTGATTTCGTGCCTCCAAACAATTTAAGTTCCGTAGTGGTTTATCCCAACGATACATTGAAGTCGAGTGCGAGACAACATACGCCCTGACAAAATGAAAGTCCATGTACGTGGTGTCCGGAAAACTAAAACTGTAGATGTCACTATCAGTACTGAGACCAAACAGGATGCTGATAAACTCAAGCACGCTGTACAGGCGTCTACATAAGGGCTCACCGCCAACGAGCCTATCAAGCGCAAACCACGGACCACGATTGTAGGAGTGCCGACCTCATTGGCTAATGCTGACGTCTTCAGGTTCATGTACGAACAGAACTGCGTCGATAAATTTCCAGCAATGTCACTGGAGACCTTTTTAGAGGAAGTTAAATTTTGCCACAAATCTGGGAAGAAAGATGCATCGACCTGCAACTTTGTTATGGAAGTTCCGGCCGAGACACATATCTCAGGCAAGAATTTTTAATAATTGGACTTCTTGCCCTGTTAGAGACTTCACCTTGGTTATTAGATGCTACAAATGCCAACAAGTTGGTTGGTAAATTATGCAGAGAAGTAAATTTTACGTGTAGTCACTGCGGAGAAACAGGACACTCGATGTCTGAGTGCGCGAAGAAGGCGGACACCCCTGAATGTGCAACGTGCTCGCCTTTTAAAAAGCCAAACAATAAAACGGGAGATGTTTAGTGTCCAGCTTAGAAATTAGCAGAATATAGGTACATCAACTCAATCGACTACGAGGGCGCGTAGAGCGTCATACTCTAGGTCAGACTTCCGCGTTTGACGCAATATTGCTGAAACAACATGACAATAACAGACCACTGCGCTAACACACTAACTATCGATTTTATTTATTGTAAGCACATTAGTTGCTAGGTGCAAATATCGAATATAAACGCCTTGAATGTGTTTTGCAACCTAGTTATTAGTAAATTCTGCTGACGCAAATATTTTAGTGTGATAATTGTGTTTAGTTCTAAGTTAATGGAGTTTTAAATTAGACAAAATATTTTTGTCAATAAGTTATGTTAAATATTAAACAAAACAAACTACTGTCCTACATATAGCATACTTAATATTATAAAGCAGAAGAGTTTGTTTGTTTGTTTGTTTGGTTGAACCCGCTAATCTCACGAACTACTGGTTCAAATTGAAAAATTGTTTTTGTGTTGGATTGTCCATTTACCGAGGAAGGCTTTAGGCTATATAACATCACGCTGCGACCATTAGGAGCGGAGCAGGAATGAAAAATGTTGGAAAAACGGTTTTTTTTGTCCGTTCGTTTTTCTCTCCTATGTGACGCAGACGAAGTTGCGTGGGTCAGCTAGTAGCATATAATTAGAGCTCCTGCAGCCTGTGTTATAGGATTTATTATCTTAGTACAGGCATCATTTAATTTTATTATTTTACCTACGTTGTTAGTTTTAGATTCATATTGTATTTTACCTTTCTGAAATTCTGAAAATGGTTCTTTTTTTAAATTCTTTTATCTGGTATTGATTTAAGGTTACATATTAGGTTCTGGACGACCACGTCCATAATCACGTATTTTTCAAAGGAGACTTTTGGTTTCTTGGTTGGTAATTTTATATATTATTATAGAGAGGTAGGGTAAAGAAAGAGTAGGCTTATCTGCACCTTAAAGGATTTAAGGTGCAGATAGTTTACCAATGGCAGAGGCCCTTCTTCTTTTCGTGTGGTTAGTGCCTTACCTGGTGTCAAAGTTTTTATGACGCCCACGGGTCTCTGATTTGACTTTACATGTCGTCGAGAAATATTTCTCAGGCAAAAATGTAGAAAAAGGCAAATTACAGTGCAGCACATACTAGACGGAAACATTTATAATTAAAAAGGCGTGCAGGAAACGAGCATTTGTCTATGAATGATATAAACGACACCTACACAAATGGATGGGTTTTTTTTTTCAAAATCCTAGCCACAACCGTTTGTCAATTTTAAAATAAGAAAATAAATATTTTTGACTAAAGGTGAGGTAAACACTGAATACATAGACAAAACTTAATAGTAGTGAAATAATTGCGTGCCAAGTTTATAATCCTTTGTTGTATTCTTGCAGGGTATCCTCGCTTACGACCTGACGCACTCCGGCGCATCAGCTAACGTGACGCAGGGAGGACTTGGCTACAACTTCGTGAACCTTCGGATGAAGAGCGATCGCGGCAAGGAGTTGCACTACGATGTTTATATTTATGCTTGATTGTGTATTAATAATTGAAATAAATAATTGAGGATTCCACTTCTCTTGCTATGGTTTTGTTTTCCTTTAGACCATAAATCCTTAAGGTAGCAAAGATCTAAAACGTTTGGACAAATTGCTTCTGCTGGTGCAAACAAATTACGGCTATACGGATACCTACGGGACCGAAACGTGGTCGCTCACAATGGGCCTCATCAGGTGGCTGCAAATTTTGAAGCCACCCAAAGGGCAAAAGAGAGGGTACCTATGTAAATATGCTATGGTATTCTCGGAGTTTACATGTGGAATCAAATAAGACATCCCCAGCAATCAAGGTTAAGGTAAGGCAGTGGGCATTGACATTGCTCGCAGGAGCAGACTGGAAAGGAGAACTGCCGTCTACAATGATGACATCAGATTTTTGTTACTAACCTCTGTAAAGAAGCACCTGATGATAAAAGAAAAAAGTATTTACATAGCTCAAACAGAGTTGAATCATCCCTGACTCAGAGCGTAACAAAGACAATTTTCTAAAAGAAAAATCCCCGATGCCGAAGAAAAAAGGCGAACAAATAAATGAAGGGGAAAAACTACGCTTCTATATAAACGCAGCCTCCCAGCGTCGCGTCTGTCGGTCTGTCACACGCTATCAGGTGAAGGTTTTTTACCATTTTGTTATTTCCAAGCCAATCCAAGCCGCAGAGATTCCGAGTTGAACCCCACGCGGTTAAAACTAAACTGACGGGACATCGGATTCCATTTTTAAATTTAGCTTTTTTCAGGCTATTAGTTTGTTAATAAAGGAGGATTTAGAGTGCCAGGATTTTTTGGGTATGGATATAGAAAGGTACGCTTGGGACGGCCATTGCGTTCATTGGTAAAATGGTGACGCTTGTAAATACCGAGATCTTTGTGGTTACTGGTCTTCAGGAATTCATTCTGTAAATTTTTGTTAACAACCGCATCGATTTAGAAGATCAGACAGTCATAGAAAGTCAAGACGAAGTCGTTCAACGAAATAACTTCGTTGGTCTAGTGAACGCAAGAACGACTGCTGAAGTTGTTAAGATGCTAGTTGCCATCTCCAGATATGTACGTACATAACTATAAGGTATTTTTGTAAAAAAAAAAAACAAATTCTAAGTTAATAGCCCAGGTTTATGATAATAGGCTCAAAAGACTAGTAACTGGAGACTGAATTGAATTACTGGATACTGCTGTTGCGAGCCTTTTGAGACTCGGCCCTACTACACGGACGGTTGTAGGTACTATAAGGTACATCTCTGCCTGATCCTTCTGGGATTACAGGCTTGATGTTAGGTTATGTTATGTTACTTACCACCCTTGTTAACCCTGGAACCGATGGAAATATTTACGATACAGAATCAGGGGCGTAAACTTCAGTAGAAGTAACCTAACCTTACATTTCTAGAAACCAAAGTATAACATTGAGTCAAACTAAACAACGAAAATCAAACTTCGCGGTCACGACCAAGTCTGCGATAACTGGACCAAAATCATAAAGATAACGCTGTTTTAAGAAATTATAATTAACTGGAAACAAACACACTTTGACACCAAGTTTATCACGCAGAGATAAAAGGTAAAAACATACTTATTACTACTTAACTATAGACATTCACGGTCTGACCATCGCTGCGTGCGGACGTCCTATTCTAAATTCAAAAGTGACGTTTAACTTTTTCTTTTTTTAAAATGAAGCTGTGTGCCTTAGCCTTTTTGCTAGCAGCCGTAGTATTTGTGGAGTGCGGCCATACATTCATGGGAACCAATGTTTTGAGGCCCTTGGTCTATCATCATGATGTCCAGTACGGTTCGAAGGTCTTCAGGAAGAGGGTAGAGAACATGTACTTCGCGTTGCCGGCTGTGCCTTCTAATGTTGGACGTGCTATCCAGGTAAGGTTTTCCTTGATTTTCTATGATTTTACACTTACGGCATTTCTAATAAAAAGCCGTTTTTTTGCGTTTTATTGTTGTCTATTTTACAATTATCTTAATTATATGGATGGATGGATGTTTGTTACTCTTTGAACAGATTTGGATGAAATTTAACATACAGATAGCTTATAACACGGATTAATACATAAGATACTTTTTATCCTGTTACTAGATACGATGGATTACTTAATGTTACATTTACAGAAAAAACATTCTAGACTATTCAAATGAGTAGTTTTCTTTAAATTGCTATAGTATATAGTATCTCGTAAATTGTCCTTATAGGTACTTCAGTGCATATTGTATTGTGAAAAAACCCAATGTAATTATTTTCATACCTGTATTTATATTGTAATTTTAATTGTTTGGTTACTGTAGTTGTCTGTAGTTCAAAAACAAGTGGTGCATGTCAAACTGGTTTGACACTGTCGTTATACTTAGGAAATTAATATACAATGCATAATTAACATTTTAGTTGTGTCCACATCCACAATCGATTAGGCAATCAAAACTGTTGTTTTTTTGGTAATTAATATTTGATTGTGTTATAGTTTTAATGAACTTCTGTTTCCGTATGAATTGAGTGGTCACTCAAGCACCACGAGCTCTTCTAAATAAAGCCAAGTAAATTACTCAATACTAGACTTAAGGCGATTACATGAGCTAAACGCGAGTTTTATAATTACTAAAAGTATATGATTCACTGCTATAAACAAGACCAGAAAAATATATGATATTCTTCAGGATATATGCTAGCATGATACTGTTTTGAAAACATAATACAATTAATTTGGCTCGATAAAAAGAAATCACGAACTTATCTCTAAAAAATATCTTTACAATAAAAAAACATACGCATGCGATCATTCTGATTTTTTGGCAAATAATTTTACAAGCAATATATTAGCATGATACTGTTTTAGTTTTTTAATCCAATCAATAGTTTTTTTGTAAATCGATCGAAACCACTCATTTCGCGCTATTTGGCCCGCAGTGGCTGACGTAACAATCACTTTGTAGTGCAAGCTGATTAGAACTTTATTCTAACAGTATTTGGAACGAAGTTTGAACCACCACAAATAGAGTTGCTAATTTAGCTCGTCTAAGCGCCTTAAGCTTTAAATGCACCGTTGCACAGTGGTCCCGCGCCCTAAGAGAGGCGGACATTGGGTTTCGCGAAGGTAATAACCGTCGTTATGAATACATTTTTTTGTTTTTATGCTCTTTTGTTATACTTTACGTTACAATAAAATAAAAAATACCAGATTACTGTTCAAAATATAATGTTAATCGAAAAAATAATGCATTTATAATACTTAGCATAATTCATACTACATTAAAAGTAAAATATTGGAATTTTATAACTAATAAACTTAAATATTTACACTTTTCAATTATAAATAAAGTAAACACCTAAAAATTACTTAACTACAAACACAAAAATGTACAAAAAATATATCACTTACATATTAATAGTTTTACATATTAGGTTCTATATATTCAATGTAACGTAAATGTATTGTTTATTATGTACACATTTTATTCTACACTGACAACATATTTAACACCTCTTTTGATAGAATAGACTTCTTCTTGCGTGGTAACCTTCTTAAACCAGAAATATAAATGTATCAGGTCGGTATTTGTAACAACCCGGGACATTTTCCTTGTGTTGTCACGCCTAAACTTTTTAACTAACTTATTACAAGATTCGGCAGCTTCTTCCGATAGCTCACCTGTTGACAATAATGAGTGGTAAATTACTTCCAACCCATGAATGAGGACCTTTTGTTCAGAAGAGGGCAAGTTGTACCATGGATAGCGATCGCGGAACTGCCTACTTTACTTAACTCTACAAGCCTGCGGCGTTTTGATCGCTTGCAGTAATCTTCGAAATCCTTCCTGAGCTGATGCTGTTGAGTGCTCGTCGAAGGCTCTGCTGCTGGCCGTTGAGCTTCGTGGCTCCTTGTTGCAGCACAAGTTGGCAGAACGCAAACTTCAATTTCGTTCAGCCAGTCACCGTATTTAGAGACCATGTGTGAATATTTGCGAGAGACTTGCTTCCATATAGCTCTAAATCTTGTACAAAGATTAGAAACTCTTTTTTACAAGTCATTCTTAACGAAGTTCTCAACATCAGGCAGCAACAGCTTCAGTGCTTGAAAAACTCGTCCCGACCGCTCGTTTGGATTTGCTGTCCTTAACAGAGTGCCAAGTATCTAGTGCAAGCATTCTTTTGAAAGAACACTCAATACTAGTACCTAAAACAAAACAAGAAAACACTTAAATGCGGATCAAACAACAATACAAATTTCGTAGCAAGTGCTACGCGCCCAGGCGCGCAGCGTAGACCCTAGGTGCACCTTACCGCTGCAACACACTGTGAATACAAGTTTAAAAACCTAATAGTAGAGACTTTAAGCTACATTTCAATACTAAACTCAATGGCACCAGTATACACGAACATAAGTAAAAGTTTCGACGAAAAAAAAATACAGAAAAAATATGTTAGAAATGCAGCGGCGTAGCACTCTGTTTAAAAAAAATGGTTGATTTAAAACACAAAATAGTAAAGTAAAATTATAATACATACCTGTAACTTGAATGTCCATTGCAAAATAACAGGCCACAGATAAGTGGGAACTTGAACACAAGCGTCGCGTCTTGGGCTAATTAGCGTGGTGAAAACACGGTTGATTAGGAATTAGATGCGTTCACTTCCGATGCTAAAAAAGAAATGTTGCAAACAATTGATTGCAAAACCTTTTATACCCTTAGGTAGTATGACAAGTAGTGGGTACCTGAGCCAGATATCGAGGCTTAGCTCAGCCATTGACATCCGAGCCCTATGTCCTTCTACGGAACCACTGTGCGTTGCGTCGGTGGCCTATGTCAGTGAAGAAACAAAATCAAATACGCGCCGCTGACGTCAGCGTCGTAGTTTGGTGCTATACATAATATAGAACACAATGTATACTCGGTACGCGACCGATCGTCAGCGCGACAGTAATTCAAGCCTTAGTAGGATATATGTAGGTAGCCGTAAAATTGTCAAACACGTTATATTGTAATATAACTAGAGAGATTATAAACTCTCGAATGATTGACAAACGAACATACTGCTTACAATATAACGCATTATTTATCGGTAGATTGTAATCTATCGAATAATAATAATAATAGTAATAATCATCTGTTTTGCGGGGCTGTTGCGGCATGTCGTTTAGCTAATGTCAAGTTCCCAAATTGTGACTTAGCTACTCGACCAAAACCAGCCGTACCAGCCTGGCAACGCAGGATTGAGCGCCGTATCGATGGGGCCAGGGTACTCATCGGCAAACTATACTGCTTCAGGGAGGGCAATACACGACCACGTGTGATGCGTTTTGTGAGGCGGGCATTCTCGGGGACTGAAATCAGTCCTCAAGAATACATGTCCCGTGTCACAGAGCGCATCGACTTCCTGAAGCAGAAAGTTTATGCATGGGCGAGCCGTATACGGCGGTATAAGCGGCGGGTTGATCGGTACTCGCAGAATCGCATGTTCCAGAGCGATGAAAGGTGGGTATACAGAGCTTGGGAGCGACCTCAGCAAAATATGACGGACGTGTGCCGCCCGGATGATGCCGCCACGAGTTCCTTCTGGCGCAGCATCTGGTCGGTGCCCGTTTGTCATTCTGAGGCTGACTGGATGCGTGATGTTGAGCGAGTGTGTGAACCTATTCCAACAATGGAACCAATTTTAATAACGCCACTGGATATAGCCAGAGCAGTTCGTCCGTTACCGAATTGGAAATCACCGGGACCGGACGGACTGCATAACTTCTGGCTCAAGTGGTTTAGTAGTTCACACACTTGCCTGGCATCCCAATTCCAGTCATCCTTAGAGTCTGGGTCCTTACCACAGTTTTTAACAACAGGTATAACCCACCTGCTCCATAAGTCAGGTAGTCCCGCGGAACCCAAGAACTACAGACCGATCACGTGTTTGTCGACGGTCTATAAACTTCTTACATCCATTTTGAGAACGAAAATTAATACTCACGTTGACAGTAACTCAATTATGTCTGCCTCTCAAAATGGATGTAGGAATGGGTCCCGTGGTACTAAGGAGCTACTCCTCATCGACATGGCCATTAGCCAACAGGTCCGTCGAGCCCGCAAGGATCTGTCAACATGCTGGATAGATTATAAGAAGGCCTACGACTCGGTGCCACATTCATGGCTCAAGAGGGTGCTGGAGTTGTACAAGATAGATGCAACTCTACGCACCTTCCTTGAGTCATGTATGGGGCAATGGAGGACGGTCCTTCGATATCCAGGATGTCGACAGATCCAGGGAAACGATGAACCTGTTTGGATTACACGGGGAATATTCCAGGGCGACAGTCTGAGTCCCCTTTGGTTCTGTTTAGCCCTGAATCCTGTAAGCACATTGCTGGAGAATTCAGGGCTAGGCTACCGGTTGAGGAAAGATGGTCAGGTTATATCTCACCTGCTTTACATGGATGATCTGAAACTCTTTGCCCCCAACAAATTGCAACTGATGGAGCTACTGAAAGTAACCGAAACTTTTAGTAGCGCCATCGGGATGGAATTTGGTGTGGACAAATGTGCAGTCATGTATGTAAAGCGAGGGAAGATTATGGGATCCGAGGGACTTCAACTCTCGGATTCCATACACCTAAGATCCCTTTCCTCATCCGAGAGCTATAAATATTTGGGTATGTCGGAAGCGTTAGGCATTAACGTAACTGACATGAAACAATCGTTGAAGGAGCGCTTCTTCGGTCGCCTAAAGAAGGTATTAAATAGCCTTCTTTCAGGTGGGAACAAGGTGCGCGCCTTCAACGGTTGGGTCATGCCGGTTTTAATGTACTCTTTCGGCATACTCAAATGGACACAGACCGAACTCGACGCCTTGGATAGAAGAGTTCGTACACTGCTGACCGAAAACCGGATGCATCACCCACGATCGTCAGTGATGAGACTGTACATCCCGCGGAAGTGCGGGGGTCGAGGCTTTTTAAATGCGAAGACCCTCCATAACTGCGAGGTGTGCAGCCTCAGAGAATATTTTCTAAAAGCCGACGTGGGTATGCACCGAGATGTGGTCGCAGTGGACAAGGGACTCACCCCGTTGTCCATGGCTAAAGAGAACTGGCGCAAACCTGTGGTACTTACTACCGATGACCGCAAGAAAGAATGGCAGGGCAAGGAGCTTCACGGGCGCTTCTACCGGGCTCTTCATGGGCCCGATGTAGATTTTCTAGCGTCCGTGTCCTGGCTACGTTTTGGTGACCTCTTCGGGGAAACTGAAGGTTTTGTCTGTGCGATTATGGACGAAGTTATGTTAACGAACAACTACCGGAAATATATTATGAAGGACGGGACGGTTGACGTGTGTCGGGCATGCCACTGTCCGGGTGAGTCCATCAGACATATTATTTCTGGTTGTTCTCGTCTGGCTAACGGCGAGTACTTGCACAGGCACAACCAAGTAGCCAGAATTATTCACCAGCAACTTGCCTTGAAATTTAAGCTTGTGGAATCTGAGGTACCGTACTACAAGTATGTGCCCGACCCAGTTCTTGTGAAAGACCATGTCACGCTGTACTGGGATCAGTCTATCATTACTGACAGGACTATTGTTGCCAATAAGCCTGACATAGTGGTGATAGACCGATCAGCGCGCCGCGTAATGATAATCGATGTTACTATCCCTCATGACGAGAACCTCGTGAAAGCTGAGAAAGAGAAACAGATGAAGTATCTCGACTTGGCACACGAGGTTCGCGACATGTGGAATATGAACTCGGTTATCATTGTGCCGATTGTCGTGACGGCCAATGGCCTGATAGCCAAGAGCCTCGACGAACATCTGTCGAAGCTCTCTTTAGGCGGTTGGATCAAGGGCCTGATTCAGAAGGCAGTACTCCTCGATACGGCTCGCATTGTGAGGAGGTTCCTGTCTCTGCAACCCTAACCACCGGTGACTTGGACCCTGCTCCCGACACCGGCGGATCCCTATTTTTTATATTTTTAAATGTTTTTATATGTTTTTTTAAGAATATTTAAAAATGTATCAAGTAAGATATACAACGAATAAAGGAGATAATAATAATAATCATTTATTTGCTAAAAACATGGTATAAAAGATGGTAACATTAATAATGTGAACAAACATGTTTTGCTTAATAGATATAAGCGTGCAAATACATGCATAACAAAACTATCAGTCATCATGCGATTTTATGTTCCAGGAACTCCTTAACACTGTAAAAACTACTAGCAGAGAGCCATTTGTATAATTTAGTTTTGAACATTCTGGTATTTAATATTTTTAATTCATCTGGTATTCTATTGTATACCTGGACACACATAAACATACAGCTTTTATTATATTTCGCAAGCCTTGGGAGGACATCTAACACGAGCCTATAGGGGTCGCGCCTGCTGCGAGAATTCACATCGCTTGCTTTCACAAACAATTCCTTATGCCTCCACACAAACAAGCAAATTTCAAAAATATAAAGAGACGGTAATGGTAACAAATCAAGTTTCTTAAACATCGGCCTGCAAGATTCGTCAGGCTTTAGGCCACACAATGCTCTTATGCATCTCTTTTGTGCAACAAATGCTCTATTTTGATCAGTGCTATTTCCCCACATAATTAAGCCATAGCGTAGCACTGATTCAACATATGCACGATATGTTGTTACAGACGTTTTAATGTTTGTTATGTTTCTAATCTGTTTCAGTGCGTATACAAACTTATTAATTCGTTTGGATACTGTATCAACATGTGCTTTCCAGTTGATGTCTTGATCCAAGGTCACTCCTAAAAATTTGGTTTGCGTTACTTCGTGAATTCTATGTATAGTCATTTTAATATTGTGTTTTACATTATTTGATTTATTGAATTGTATATAAACGGACTTTTTCAGATTTATGGATAAGTTATTTTCCTTTAGCCATTTTATCAGGCTCTCAATCACATTATTAATTTCTGTTTCGTGGTCTTTAATTGTATTACTTTTTTTATCAGATGGCACAATAATAAAGATGTCATCAGCGAATAGTATACATTTATGGTTAGTTATAGTAATGATAGAATTTATATACAAAAGGAATAAAATAGGGCCCAATACGCTTCCTTGTGGGACGCCTTGTTTATTGGATTTGAATTCAGAATAGTGAGATGTCATATTGTTACTTGTATCTATTTTTGTGACAGTAACGCGTTGTTGTCTATTACTTAGATATGATGATAACCATTGAAGTGTAATGCCTCTAATCCCAGTTGCCTCCAATTTCTGTAATAACATGTCATGAGAGACTAGATCAAAGGCCTTAGATAGATCGAAGAACAGCCCTGTGGTAAAATAGTTGTGGTTAATGTTCGTCAGTACTATTTTTAAAAGACTGTAGATAGCTAACGTTGTGGATTCGAAGCGAGACGTGCGTTGGAAGTCAACTCGCGTCGTGTGCAGGAGGGGGAGACAAGGAAGGGTCCCCCTTGCCCCATGGTACCACTCTCATGAAAAGATAATGTACCATTACAGAAAAATATCGATTAATATACCCTAACCTCTAAACACTTTATATTCCCTAAAACGCTTTTTAGGGAATATAAAGTGTTTCGTCGTGTGTGTTAGTCGACGGAGCCCCACTACGCGGGGCCCCTATTTTCGTCAGCAGGATTTGAAGGAACCTAACAACCTCACGTGGGGGTGCCCTAAGTCCCGATTATCGAGGCAGAGATAATTCCGTCGCATGCATTTCATAATATTACGGTTTCACTTCGATAGATTATAGTCTACCGACAAATAATGCGTTACATTGTAAGCAGTATGTTCAGTTGACAATATTTCGAGAGTTTACAATCTCGCTTGAGAGATTACAATATAACGTGTTTGTCAATTTTACGGTGACATACACACATAGACAGGAATCACTGTGTAGGTGGTACACAAGGAAAATATTAAATAATAATGAGTAATGAGTTCACGACGTCATTCATCACGGTAGGGGAACCCCAAGAAAACCGAGGTTTTAAAAAAACATCCGAAACATAACGGTTTTCCTGTAATGGTTTTCCGGAACGTTCTTTTTTGAATTGGAATTGGTTTGGTTAGGTGAAGATGACACAGATGTTTGGTGAGCTGAATTTGAGTTATCTGAGTAATAAGTGTTCAGCTGGAGCCCAAACTCACAGTTTTATTGTTCAATTTGGTTAAGTCACTCATATGTTTGATAATTTTTCGGTCAAACCAAGGGCCTAATTCTGCTATTTTAATAAATTCGTCACTCCAACACGATTCCATTCTCATCCCTTTGTCATTTTGCTTATTGTTCGTAATCTGCTAAATTAACAATGGTAGGTCGATGGTCTCGTAATAAAATTGTAGTTTTCGTATTGCCATTATTATAAAACTATTTGTACAAATGGTTTTCGAAATCTACTACTAAATGCGAACATATATTATAATCATGCCAGATCTCATGTACGAGATTAATATTCTATGACATTTCTTTCAATGGCGTGTCAGTGGTTGTTCATTGAGATGTCATAATGACGCCATTTTAATAGTAGATTACAAAACTTGTCAAAACTTGACAGAACTTGATAATTATGACTTCAATGATCGCCTATTCTGACACTATAGTAATAGCAGAATCTAGGCCCTGTATGTTTGACGGCAAGGCTGGCCCAGTGGCTAAGCGATTGGTTTCTGCTGCGCAGCGTGTCATAGTTTCGATTCATGAACGGAACAAATATTATATGGCCTACTACAGGGAGTGTATCCGGGTCTGACTGTTGGTGTATGTGAGTTAAAATGTTTGTAAATGCACCCATGATACAGCAGAAATTCCTAGTGACAGGCGATGTTTTACGTAAAAAAAAACACAGCTCCCTGCTCCGGACTCGGATACCATCATCCTCCGTAGCCTGATTTCACCCACTGTTCGGTGTGGGCCTCTCTTTTCTTGTGCCGATCCCCATGTTTCTGTGCCTACCTCATCCAAGTATTTCCCAGTATGAGCAGACAACAAAGTGGCAACTATTTCGCCGCTGGACGGCACACATTTTTTTTCCAAGTTCCTGGACGTCATTCGGCGATAGCCTTAGTCTACCTGTCATCTAGTGATGACTGGTAGACTAGGCCTTGACTGGTGTCCTGCCCAACTCCAATTGACTTCCTCAACGTGATTTACTATAGGTATCTAAAAACTTACAAGTCCTCGGACACCTCCGTACAAATGCGAGTCAGTGTCCCACGTCCGCACTTGCGGCTACTCTCTAAGTCCGTGAACGATGATACAGGGCCCGTCCAAAAGTACCTTATACTTTGAAATGAAACTACTCCTACTCCCTAATATTTTCGGATTTAAGAGTTTTGAAAACACGTCGGTAATAAGGACAGATGACTAATCGTGTTGTCATTCATTTTAATTCGGACCTCTAAAGAATCTTATCTCTAACGTTTGCAAATGATACGGAGTAGGAAACATCCGTAACTTCAGCTTTGCATCTACGGGTTTCGTGCTCAGAGAGTAGACCCTTTCTTTTTTTTTTCGAATGGGAAATCATCAAATGACTCACTCCCTGCCTCCCGCTCTGGGCGGAGCAGGAGGGAGTGTCGGACTTTTACTGGCTAAAACCCATCCATGTTCCTTCCTCGCCCTTTATGTTCCGAGGCCACGGTACCACTTTCGAACAGTCCCGCAGACCAGGCAGGCTTCGGCCCTTGCGAACCCCTTCCTTTTTGTTGACACGTCTTGAGGGGCACGTGGAACACGAACGCACCATCGAGACGGCCTGTCACGGACGGACGGCGATCTAGCGTCCACAGGCCCGCGCCTACGAAGGGCGGGGACCACCACGTGCCCCCAAGGCCCGGTGCATTTCACGGGATGCCTGGGACGAGAGGCCCTCCCCCTCTCACGTTCCGCTACCTACTTAGCTAACATGACTGCTTCGCAGAAGGACGTGACGGCTTCCCAAGAGTCAACCCCCTGGTCTGCAAATTGTTTGTACCAGTTAGATTGATCTGACTGACTTTACGAAATAAAACCAGTATCTGTTTGAAGCTTTCACTGTTTAAAACTAAACTTATATTGTCACCTACGGGATATCTTCCGTGTTTATTTGTTATTCCGTGTTTATTACGGGTTGAGTCAACCCGCGATCATGGCGCTTGCAACAGCGTCGAAATATCGGGAGCTCAAATAACAAATAATCACGGAAAATATCCCGTAAGTGACAACATAAGTTTAAATCTAGTATCACTGCCAACAATTATCGCCATCACGGTCACTAATGAATATGTCACTTTTGTTTTACTTCTATGATATAACATTTTACTCAAGGCTATAGGTTATCGCATGTCACATGATTGCTGCTGTTATTACGAAGATATTTGCCTAATGAAGAAAAATACTTTTCGGTAGGCACACTTCTTTTCTCGTATTGGCACAACATTTATATAACGTTTATAAAATAATATATAGAACAAGTAATAGTAATGTACTAATAGTTAAACTATTAGTACATTGTGTCGGAGATTTTTTTTAAATTTTTAAATTTATTTTAAAAAAATCGTTATTCTTTATTTTGTGGTGACAGCCATTTTGGATTTTTAATTTATCTTAGTGTATACCGTAGGGATGTGGGACGACTTAGTATACTAGTCAAGCCCTTTCATTTGATACCCACATCGAGGAAGTCGTTGAAGAAATACGTATTGAACTGATTTTTATCAAACATAGCTAAGAACACTCCCGACTAATTCAACTTTCAAACAAAAAAAAAAACAAAATCTAAATCGGTTCATCCGTTCGGGCGCTACGATGCCACAGACAGACACAGTTCACACTTTGCAAATACCCTTAACGAAGCCGAAAGGCACTTATTCTCAAATTATCGCAATGACAGGGATTACTGCGATAATTTTTTAGGGTTCCGTAACGGAAATAACCAATGGGACCTTATTACTAAGCCTCCGCTTTCCGTCCGTCTGTTTGTCTGTCAGCGGGCTATACCTCATCATCCGTAACAGGTAGACAGTTGAAATTTTTACCGAATGTGCTGTACCTGTGTCTTTTTATTGCTATTTATTCATGCGAAATGTGCAGCACCACTTTTCTCTGTGTAGTTTTTTTTTCCGCGTCACCTCCATACCTATAGTATCCATCGTATCCCATCTATCAGATCAATGCAAACCCTTGTGCGATATTGAAGTCTATACAACATTAACAAAGTTCACATTTGTCCAGTATAGCCGTCTTTACACTAAACCAAAAGTTTCCGTATAACCCACCTGAACAAATATTCTCCAATTTCCAGGGTATCTTGGCGTTCGACTTAACACACTCAGGTGCATCTGCCAACGTGACACAGGGAGGCCTCGGGTTCAACTTCGTGAATCTTCGGATGAAGAGCGACCGCGGAGAAAGCATTCACTTCGACGTCTACATTTATGCATAAAACAATGTACAGAACCAGTTTGTAATAAAGAGATTCATGTTGCCATAAAATGTTATTCGTATATACTTGTTTTTCTTTTTAACCAAGTAGCGACTTTTCAAAAAGAGGAGGTTATCAAATTCGTAAATTATTTTTTTCTTTGCTATTAAACTTGCGTTTTAGCATAGTGATATACCATAGACTAGGTATAGACTTAGACCAATTGTTCATCAGTAAAAAGAGAAACGTGTCTTTTAGCGGCCTGATTCGATTTCTATCGTGATTACTGTCTGACCCAAACAATTTTTTAGCCAAAACAGAATTTTTGCTATAGTAGGAGCCTTAGTTTCAGCCGAAACCCGCAACTGTACTGAACCGTCGACGACCGTCAAACAGAACAAATTTTGGGAAGGAAACTAGTTTTGAAAAAAAAACTTCATACTATAATTGCGTCAACTGGTCGGAATCGAAACCGAAAACCATAGCTATATAATACAAGATAGATGCGCAACTCTGGTTTTCGTTTTTAAAACTGTGTACCTCAACTGTTAGATGTCACTGTAAGTTTCTGTTCAACCAAATAAATACAGAAGGTAATTTTTTATTACGGATTTGAACTTGGGAACTATTATTCACAAGGCAACCGCTGTCTTAGTTTTTGTTCAACCAAATAAATACTTACAAAAAGAAATTCTGAGGGTTCGAACTTGTGAAAAGTCACAAGGGCAACCGCTGTCACCGCTAGGCTATCTACTTCACTAGCAAGTAGTCTAAAATAGCTGTTCTCGTTATGACAGTTGAAAAGTTGGTGTACCTAAATACACAGACGGCAGCACTATCTATGAAAATTTTGTTTGAAGCCAATTTATGGAAGTATCACCCCCCTGCCGCTAGGCTATCTACTTCACTGACCAGTTGTATAAAATAGCTGTTATCTTTATGACAGTTGTAAAACAATTGTCTTTTTTAAACTTTCACGGTCAGAACACATTATAAAACATATGAATACGGGTATTGCATGTGCGACCACGGTTGGTGCAATCCGGTCGAAACGTCGGGATTAAATTAAAGGTAAATTCGCGATAAATACCCGTATTCATATGTTTTAGTTGTAAAACAGTCACAGTTGAAAAGTTTGTGTTCATAAACACACAGATGGCAGCACTATTTATGAATATTTTGTTTGACGCCAATGTATGGAAGTTTCACCCCCCTGCCGAAAACGAACAAATCGTAGTCCTTAAAATTTTTAGATTTTACTTCGTGCGAAGAGTTATGAGGGAAAGGACAATGAACGCTATTGCCATGCCATACTGAAATGCAACTTAATTTATTAAGTGTAATGGCACTTACTTTTACCATTGATATCGTCATCATCATCATCATCAACCTCGAGAATAGCCTACCCTGCAACATGCAAGATTTAAATATTCTGATGTAAGTACTTTTAAGATCCTAATCTTACGGTCTCTCCAATTTGTAAGGATTACTTTGTTAGGTGGGCCCCACACTGGGTCCACAAGGAGTTCGTTTAGAAGATAATGTTCTTCCTTATTTTTTTAACTACTGATCCGATATCGAAATTTTTTTCATAAATATGAAGCTGTAAATATCTTTCCCAAATGACCTATGCTGTGTTTAAGACGTTCCCCACGCGAAGATATAACTTAGTAAGTATAATTAAAAACAAAAATCAGCTCTTGTTTTGACATTTCTAGATCTTTCTTCGTATTCTTATCAGAGAGTTCATAATTATTTTAGTTCTTAAAATATCTGGTACAGATAACTTAAACAAACCTAGACTAATCTGTGCCTAGACCTTGTAACCTGTATAGACAATAACTTATCTTGAATGAAAGGTTACAAAGTTTAGCCCAATTAAGTGACATCCAGGAAAAGGATAAGTTGTTTTATTTTATGAATCTTATCAATCAATTATAACAAGCTGTGAAGGTCGAGATGCAAAAAAAATACCTACTCACATCTTGCATCGAAGAAGCAACCGCGGCTACGGAACGTGAGCTCCTGTGAGGACGTGGTGCAGAGGACCATAGATAATACAAGTTAGATGCGCAACTCTGGTTTTCGTTTTTAAAACTGTGTACCTAAGCTGTTAGATGGCGCTGTTGGTTTTTGGTCAACCAAATAAATACAAAAACAAAATCTTGACTTTGGAATCCAACTTGTGGCCTTATTATTCACAAGGCGACCGCTGTCACCGCTAGGCTATTTACTTCATTGTCAAGTTTTCTAAAATAGCTGTTCTGGTTAGGACAGTTGTAAGCTGTGAAACACTTGAAAAGTTAGTGTTAAGGACAGATGACAGCACTATCTAAGAAAATTTTGTTTGAAGCCAATGTACATATACATTACATACAGGACCCCGCCTTCCCTCCACACCGCGTGAGTTGACTACAATCGCATGCATTTCACGAAAAATAATGCGTTTTATTGTAAGCGGTATGTTCGTTTGACAATAATTCGAGAGTTTACAATATCGCTAGAGAGATTACAATGTAACGTATTTGACAATTTTTCGGTGACATATACAGCGTGAAATTTTAATGGTTGTTTTCCCGCGGCAGGACGATTACCCATCAGTAGCACTATCGAAACGCAAAGTAAAACTTAAAAAATAAAAAATAAAAAACATTTTTTTTTATAACTTATTGGGTTTTGTCTTGTCAGCTGATTCATACGCGAAGTGCAACGACCGCTCGGCTGTTCTGGACACCCCCGCGCCCGGCCCGCGTTCCGCGTTAGATATTACTGTTGGTTTAAGTCGCTTTCGAGTTTTGTTCATCACATTGTAAATCTGCCATTTATTGAGTCAATTTTTTTTTAAATATTTTAATCGATTGTATTACCGATACAAATTAATTTCGCTTCGGGAAAACAACCACTAAAATTTCAGCGTGTAGAAGTTTAACTGCGGAGGACTGAGGAAACTGTCGTACATATGGACAGTTTTGTAAGAATGTTGATGGATGGTTATAAGTGTAGAGGAAGACCAAAGAAACAATGGATGGACATTGCAACGGATGATATTGCAAGAAAGGAGGTGTCTGATGAGATGAATTGGGATAAGGGGAAGAAAATGATCATGATTATGATAACTTATTTATTTGCATCTGGTAACTGCGAAAAGCTGTTAATTAAGATTCAGAGACGACAATAAAATAATAATTACTCCGTCAGTTACATCACCAACAAATATTGAACGCGTAGTTTTCTCAAAATTGACGAATTGACAAATGAGTATTCTCAATACGTCACGTCTAGGTATAATTTTTAGCGAGTTCTGACGCCACTAGCCCCCACTCCCGAGTTTTGATGTGTTTTATCTTTGTCAATATTCATTGATTAAAAAAAAAAACAAAAAATCCGTGTCCATTATTTTTGAATACTCTAACTGACGGACTAGGTCCATCTTCACCAAAAAGATAACAATCTGATTATCTAAAACAGCTGTTTAAAACACATTTTTGTATGAGAACATGTCACAGTGACAGCTGTTTTTAGATAATCAAGCTGTTATCTTTTCGGTGAAGATGGACCTTAATAGATTTGCAGTTTTTTGATACTGTCGGAAAAATAGCGATTAATATAACCTAACCTTAAAACACTTTATATTCCCCTAAAAATCGTATCACAGATTTGTATGAATGTTGATGGATGGTTATAAGTGTAGAGGAAAACCAAAGAAACGATGGATGGACATTGCAACGGATGATATTGCAAGAAAGGAGGTGTCTGATGAGATGAATTGGGATAAGGGGAAGAAAATGATCATGATTATGATAACTTATTTATTTGCATCTGGTAACTGCGAAAAGCTGTTAATTAAGATTCAGAGACGACAATAAAATAATAATTACTCCGTCAGTTACATCACCAACAAATATTTAATGCGTAGTTTATCTTTTGTAACATAAAATTGACGAATTGACAAATGAGTATTCTCAATACGTCACGCCTGGGTATAATTTTTAGCGAGTTCTGACGCCACGAGCCCCCACTCCCGAGTTTTGATGTGTTTTACCTTTGTCAATATTCATTGATTTACCAGAACAAAAAATATGTGTCCATTATTTTTGAATACTCTAACTGACAGAATTTTGCAGTTTTTTGATACTGTCGTCAGGGCTATTTACCTTTACAATTACTCACCTCGTTGAGAAATAAGAGCGCGATATTATGCTTATAAGAATCAAGGAAGAACAAAACTTCGCAGCCAATACCTCCGCTCATACCAGAACATTTCCACGTAGCAGAGATATTTTCAAATTGCCCAGCCATTGGGAGCTAATATGAATTCCTCTTGAGCCCTGGTCTCACGCAGTCATATTTCATTTTAGTGAAATATGCCGAGAATGTGCTGTAGGTACTTACGTACGCTAACTGTTTAATAACTAAGAGGAAGATGTTTATATTGTCAGTTTACGTTTTATAAAATATAGGGGGTGGCAAAAGACCCTTAAGGCGAGTGCAGGAGCAAAACGCGACTTTTATAATGCCTGAAAGTATATGAAAACCAGAAAAATATATGATATTCTTCAGGATAGGTAAATATGCTAGTATGAATGTGTTTTGAAAACATAATACAATTAGTTTTAGGTACTTGTAGTTTTTTAATACGTTATAAATCGTAAACAGCAATTTACCTTTCATTCAATCTGCTACGGAACCCTTCATGGGTGAGTCCGACTCGCACTTGGCCCCCTTTTATGTATTGAACTCAGTATTTCATAAGTTTTTTTTTTAAGTTATCAGGTACTTGTAATTTACTTTAAATAGGTACCCCCATGACCTCTGTACTATTTATGCCACCATCAGAACAATGTTTTCAGTAAGTACTACGTTACATTGATTCCTACCAATCCTGCAATGTAGGTATTAAATAAGAAAATTGTTTTTTTGTCAAGAATGTAGGTAATAGTATGTCTACATACCTACATACTACGAGTATGTAGGTAGCGTCACGGAATATCGTAGCGTCACCGCCTACGGAAAACCCTTCTGAACCAGCCTTCAAGATGCATCTCTTTCTAGGCTGACCTCGGCGGTGACATCCATCCTCAGGTACACATAGTGTTGAGGCCTTTGTTATTAATATTAAAACGAATTACCTACCCATAAGCATAAGCAACCATTCAGTCGGTGACTGAACCTATCAACTTCAAATATTTGTCCAGTATGTACTACCTGGCCTTAACCAACACAAGCCTAGTTATATCTAATTCAGGTGATGTTTGTTTTACCTAAACACATAAATGTTTACACAAACACATAAACTTTAACATGAACATCAAAACAGTTTGAACTTGGTTACAACTTGGTGGAACTGGGCAAGTTTTCATTGTTATCCTGCATAGCACAATAGGTAATGATATTATTATTCTTGGGTAGCTATGGGCATACTAAGTTTGAGCCAAGACGATGTATTTTTGCAATGGGATCGGCTTTACTTTGGGGAAATCCATGACGTTAGGTAAATGTTATGCAAAATATGTACTTACCTAGTTATTTGGTTTTAATTACGTGAATTTTTGTATTTTTTAACTTTCTTCTCCACACCTCTTGGAAACTCAATAAAAAAAATCCATGAAAATCCAACCACCATACAATTTGTTCCACCTTTTTGTCTCATTGAACTCAACAAAGAATCATACTTTCAACCTTCAAGTTACGTGCGCCTGAATCTTTTTTGCGAGCAATCGTACGCGGATAGTCGGAGATATTCTTCGTTAACTATCATCTAGTAGTTACATCATTATCATTTTCCTGACCCTGTACCAATTTATTTGGGGTCCATACTTGTCTTCTATTACCCGTCACTGAGCAGTCAAGTCCTAGTAGATAACTTTATTTTTCCAGGCAGGAAATCATCAAATGAACCCTCCCTTCCTCTCTACTCTACTCCCTTCCACCCGGGGAAGGGAGTTCAGACTTTTACTAACTAAAACCCATTCATGTTCCCTAAGCCGAGGTATCTCTTTTGAAGTGTCCCGCAGCCCCGGCAGACATCGGCCCTTGCGGACCCCTTCCTTTTTTGATAACATCTCTTAGAGGCGCCCGTGGAACAAGGACGCGCCGTCGGCACGGCCTGTCGTCAAAAGATGGACGTACGGCGATTTAGCCCGCGCCTACGGCCCCCGACGCCCGGTGCGTCTCCCGCGGCGGCTGAGACTTGTGGTTCTCTCCCGCTCACGTTCCGTCACCTCCTCTGCAGAAAGAGGTGACGGCTTCCCATTCCGTCCCGCTCCGGAACATGGATTGAACCAGGGCCGGACGCGAGAGCCGCTACGAGGATACGGCGGTGCTCCACCCACGCGGGGCAAACCTCCACCGTGTGCTCCACCGTGTCCTCCGGTCGATCCTCGTAGGGGTAACAGGGCAGGCGTTTCCTCTCGCCTGGTTCGGTGCAGGAAGCTCCCGATACAGCCGTGTCCGGTGAGGACCTGCGTCAGGTGGAAGGTGAGGGTGCCGTGGCGCCTATCAAGCTACTCCTCAAAGAGGGGACTCATCGACACTATTGAGGCGTGCTACTATGCCGAGTATTTGTTCAGTAAAACTTTTTGATGAAATTACGAAACGAACTATGCATTTTCCCGCGCCAAAAAACGTTCCATAAACGGCCTCGTTGAGGCAGAGGACACAACAAAATAGATCTCACTTACAAAGATCGACACACAAGTCGTCAGAGGGCGACACTTTAGCAGGAAGACGGTCCTCGCTGGAGTGGATATCAGGAGGCTGTAAGTGTGCTTCCGGTGAGGGCCCGCGTCAAAGCGCCCGCCGGATGTGTCAATTTGAAGCCGGCGCCATCTTGGAATCTCGTTGACTTCGGGATGTGTGCGATTTGAAATGTACTTTTATGGAACTTGACCTACATCTAGACACTTAAGTATTTTATGTGTACAATTTGTTAAAGGAAGTTCCCCAATAGAAATTATTTTAAACTATCTGATGCCCGCGGCTTCACCCGCGTACAAATTATATAATAAAACCTTCCTCGAAAACCTTGAGTTATCCCGAACAGAGAGACAGACAGACGCGGCGGGACTTTGTTTTATATTATGTAGTGATTTAGTACGGTCTTCTTCTGACGTAGAAAATACACCACCTCAATAGAATTATGAACATCATTCATAAATGATCCAACGGATAACTCATACAAAACCTATTATGCATCTATTGCTCCATCTTACTTAACACATCGATACATAATGTACAATCTATCATTGAAACCAATCATTACTGTGAATAGACCACCATTGCCCATTGTGTACAAGAGAACAACACTATCTATTCGATATTAATTGAATAATCGATTTACTTTATAGTCTGTGCACGAATTATCGCCATTAAACCTCATTCACTAATGAAGTGTGCGATCATTTATCACCGAGAGGTGGGCACCTCTCGCTGAATTTGTTGGTTCCCGGGCATTTGTCCTCCAAATATTGTGACAGGAGACAAGGAAACTAATTACTTATCCGTGTCTTTAATACTGTTTATATTTAAAATGTTTAAATGATTTCTTTTGTAAAGTAAATGTCAATAAGATAGTTTTGATAAGATGCAGCGCTGCAGGCCATAGGGACTCGTGAAGAGAAGGATCAAAATCGAAACGGTCGTTCTCGAACCGAAGGCCATAATCGAGCTCGATCATCGAACTCACAACTATTGAAACTATTGAAATCAAAAAACAACTAAATTTTAAACAAAAATCACAATAAGAAATATAGTGAGACCATTTTAATTTTTTTCGTTGTATTTTTTTTTAAATAACCGTCCCAATCGTTTCGAGTTCGATGATCGAGTTTATGGCTTTCGCTTCCAGAATTACCTAAGAATAACGGTGTACAGATGTTAGATGATAACTTCAGACCATTTGGTACAGTCGCCTGAACATCAAGTTTGGGGTAACTTGTCTAACTGTCAAATGTTTCCAAATGATTTTGAACCGTAAATCGAATTAGAAAATTTGACAGTCGGTAGAAACTTGATGCGCTGGCGAACATAGATACTTAATTACAGTTTGAGGTACCCTGGACCCATTATAGTCCTATCTTGCCAAGTTCGAAATAGCAATGCAAGCTAATGATTGGCATCAGAAATTTATGATTTTTCACTAAAGAATTGTTCATTGTATTTGTAGAAAGGAATATTAATTCTAAGACTGACCAGGATTCTAAAAAGACCAGTCTTCATTACAAAATGCCTGCCGACAAACTTCCTTTATTCTATTATCAATGTTTTTTGTTCAATGTGTTTATACCGAATGCAAGAAAAAATAACACAGCACGAAAACACGCGAACTTAAGATCAAAAGTCACCTAAAACAGTGAAAAGCAATAAAAAAAGTTACGCAAATAAAGATACTCCGGCGAAGTTTGGAGTAATCTTTTTCTGCACGTACTAATATTCAGCAGAGCGAAGTTTTATTTAATTTTTTACGTGACTTCCTTGCACCACCTTGGAGACTTGGGTTTTGAATAAAGTACGGAGTTCATGAGAGGTAAATGCTTTTTAAGTTACCTTTAAATGTTCCAGTGGTATTAATTAAAATTAAGAGATTACTGCTAAATTTGAGATCTTGGCTTCGATTCTTAGAACGAGCAAAGTGTTGTTGGTTTTTTCTGTAGCTGCCCGGAGATTGAATTTATGTCTATTTGATATCGCAGGCATTTACTCTGTGACATAGGAATTAAACATAATCGGCTAAACGAACGTGTAGCTCTACCAATTATTCACCTCTGCTCAATCCATTGAGAAAATATATATGCGTAGTGAAGTAGTTAAATATTTTCGGGCATGTAATAAACTATCATAACTTAAGATGATTGTTGAACGAATGAGACTGACTCATTGAAAAAAGGATTGCAAAAATACTTTTCTGTAAGCTGTTAATAGCTTACAGAAAAGTATATTTGTAAAATTAAAAAAAGAAATACTTTTCAATTACAGTCTAGTTAATCATTAAATTGTCTTATAAATTAGTCCTGGAAGGCCCAGAACACAACTGGGCACAAATCTAGACTCTAAAGCTGCTATTCTTGATGAAAAACTCAAATAACTCTTTTCCCGACCCAGGAATTGAACTCAGGACCTCATGCTCAGCAGCCGTGCCTATGACCACTAGACCAACGATGCATACATAAGTTTATGAGATTTAATAGCACCAGCAAAATACGGAATTCATAATAAGCATCTACTTCCTAAATCGAACGAACAAAACATATGAACGAAGACATACAACTCTAATTTCCAAAAGCATCCCAACGCTAATAAATAAAGTATTTTGATGTAAATTTCGGATATATTTCCACACCATGTAATGTGCGTGGAAACGCAAGCGTTGCCTATACTCGTATATCACGTCGGGTCGGTTCACACATGAAATGTTTTACAATTTACTTCACACGATAATGTATGGATCGTATCGTCGTACAATGTACAGTCGGGGGCTAAAATAAAGTACAGCTACGAGGACTGTTACCCTGAGCAAAATTTGAAAGTTATTTTCTCAAAGAATACGGATTGAAACTTTGAGATAAGACCTATTGTTGCATCCAGGTATTATCGCAATAGCGGTCGTTGACCCACGTATGTTTATTGAAGTTCTTAACTTTAACATTCAATAATAAGCTTATTCAAGTCTCGTATCGTCATCTGTCGTGATCTTCGACATTTTTTCTAATGAAAAACGATACAAGGTTCTGTTTTTGTGGTTCGTACGAAGAGTATCGTATAACAATCTTAAGTGGCATCAACCTATAGTAATCATGGAACTGTTAATGGTACTACTGTTCAAACTTTCACCATCTTAAGTCTTTAGCATGAAACTACAATGAATACAGTTTAAATTAATCCTTTAAATTATTTTTCTTTCCTATGTCTTAAAGTTCAAATGCCCAGATTCTGCTACTGTAACTCCTTGGGTGCATGAAATGAGCCTCTCTGAGTGACTTACCCTACTAGCTTCTGTTACGTCCGACGCACTCGAGGCAAGCGACTGCTGTCACTAAGATGGCATCTAAATATGTTAACGCTCTACTGTACACTTGCTTGGGCACAAGCAATAAAATAATGTATACTTTACACATGGTTGAAACTAGAAAACATTTCCGTGCGTTCAAGCGTTTTTGAAAATATACCTATTTTTGGAATCAAATATAACAGCTCACAACTGAGGACCCATTAATGTTATATACAACCTTAGTTTTTGTTTATACTAAATAATACTAATGCTGTTCCCTACATTTATGTTCGCATAACTCGTCAAAATGTAGGGAACAGCTGATTTTTTTTTCGCGATTTCAAGGTTCGTCCCATAGAAAAAGTTGTTCAAAATGATGAGTACAATGACCCCTTTTCGGGTTAAGTGTAAACAAAAAATAATGTTGTAAGTATATGTTAATCAATACAGTTGGATAACATAGACAGAATTTCTCGTAGAGTTTTGGAAAAGTATCTTAGAAGTTGGTATACATACTTACACAACAGAAACACCAATCAATACCATACTACAAAATTATTTTCGAATCTCACTAAGTGCAAACATATTTTTGCTCTTGGCTATAAAACTGCAGTTTAAATATCTCGGCTCTTCGGTAAAAGGTCATAAGTCAAAGTCTGAGATAAATATTATAGATAATGTATTTTCGTAACTACATTTTGATAGTATGATCTTATCGGTTTAATGTACAAAGTCGATTTACAGATTATTTTTTTTAATGTCAATGCGAACATAATTTGGATAAGTCGTGATTTAGTAGAGTTTGAATCTTTTTGTGTACACTGAAAATTCTTCTCCACCTCTTTTCGATTTTAGAATCGTTTTCTCTGAAGAAGACACTGAAAGAAAAACAGAAAAAAATATTCTACACGAAAAGCTACTTAATAAAAAAAAAACAAAATGCCGGTTTGGTACGTAAGACCTTGGTTTTTCACAGACCATTAAATGAAAAAACAAACCGTTAAAAGGTACCTAAGTAATGGACAAATCGTGTTATAATAGCGAAAAAAATTGTAGTACCCATAGTTTTGCCGAGTGGCAAATAATTTTTTCCCTTTTCCTTACGCAGTTTTCTTTTATTTTTCCTGTAAAACTTTGCTAAGCTTTCAGAGCCCAGTTTAATTGCCAGTTCGAATTTGTTGAGACGATTCCGCAGTTTTTTGTTAGATAAAATAATGCGCGCCCATGTTTTGTGCGTATGGGCTGCAATTTGTAGTGATGTGTCGTCCAAATAACTGTGCAAGAAAAAAATTAGGTTTTTTGTAGGTATTTTTTCATCAGCATCACATTCTACAAGTATTTTTTAACTCCAATAAATTACAAAAAAACTAGCCGACCCACGCAATTCGTCTGTCACATAAATGAGAATAAAACGAAAAAAAAACCCGTTTTTGCAACATTTTTCATACCTGCTCCGCTCCTAATAGTCGTAGCGATGTTTTAGGCTTTCACGGTTTAAAACTAAACTTATATTGTCACTTACGGGATATCTTCCGTGATTATTTGGTTGTTTGGTTTGGTTTTGGTTATATCGGGAACTCAAAATACCAAATAATCACGGAAGATATCCCGTAAGTGACAATATAAGTTTAGTCGTAGCGATGTTATATATGCCTAAACCCTTACTCGATAAATGATAGTCCATTTAATATTATTAATACAGAAAGATTTTTTTCAATTTGAACCAGTAATTTCTGAGATTAGCGCGTTCAACCAAACAAACAAATAAACAATCAAACAAACAAAGTATTCTGCTTTATAATATTAGTATAGATTAAGCTTTAGGTAGGTAATCTTTGAAAAAAAGCGACAGTGATACTATAATTTGACCCTGGAATTGAACACAAGTTTCTACGGTTAGTCAGCAGTCACATTTGTGACCACAAAACTAGCTACAATCACACAAATCATACGACACTACGTTTAATTATAAAAATAATGCAGATTTTAAAGAAATAAAACAATTTACATAAGCATGCAAAAAATACCAAAGCAAATAAATTAACAATGAAATACGACCTTCACCGTCAGTTACTCACGAAAATATTTTCCAAGACATCTCTAACGGCAAAGCAGAAATGGCATCCCGCCTTGTTTCTTTGTAAAATGTTTTAGCGCCAAAAACGAAAATACCACCGCTATACATTGTCAACAAAGGAATAAATTTCAAGAATAATGTGGGTAGGTTATTTTGGAAATTAAAATAACGTGTGGGTATTTCTGGTCCAATAAAAATTTGAAACACGATGGGCCATGTTGGTTACACTTGACGTTTGCCTAAGTGTTTTGTGTTGACTTTACATAGTTTTAAATAACTATGACTTTTTTTTGTGAATAAATAAAATACAAAACTTTCCCGTTCATAAAATGTTTATTGTCACAAATGCATTGAACACTATTAAGGTGCTGAACTAATCAGGTCAGCGGGCCATCTTATGGGCTGATTCACAGAGCATCTTTAGATACGTACTTTGTAAGCTAAATACCGTTGTCGTCTTCATTGATTTGATCCTCCCTCCAAACATGTATGTAGCAATGAACGCAGTGTATTAGTGCATGTCATGTAATGCACCTGAAGCTTAGTCTCAGGGTTGCTACCACTATCAATATTTACAAAATGGTAATTATTAAAAATTCTAATAATTATGTCAATAATCCCAAATTCCCAATTCAGTTACCGTAAGGCCCCGTTCCCACTATGTTGAGACGATTATTTGATCGTTGGTTTTTAATTGGAAAAAGTCGTGGATGACAAAGATCGCGTCGTTCTATATGTGAACACCGCCATTTAAATAGACAAACCACGACACTTATTACTACACGATTAGGTACCTATATGTCGTCAGAACATAGTGGCAACGGAGCCTCAAAGTGATAAATATTATAGCACTAGCTATTTATTTTAATTTAATTTTCGTATACATCAAAATCTAAAAGTTCTTTGATTATTTCTTGATAATTATCTCCCGCGTTAAGAAACGACGTGGTGCCTTTTGCCAAAACCTTTCCTTGTTCATTCCGGAAATACGTTTCAATCACTGAGTTATTACCGCTTGTCAATGATTTGGTAACCACATTTATTTTTTCACCATCAGCAGCTGGTCGGACGAAACTGTTAACAAAATAACAAGAATATACCTACTCATTAATAGAAACCAGTAACAATAATACCCTAAACGATACCTAACCCTTCATTATTCTAAGTTAATATTAAGCCTGTTCTTCTACCTCTGGCCCAATGCTAGGTATATGTCTCTTCTAAATCTTTAATCATTTGGCAGTTTTGTATCATGGCTATCCAGTTTCTTCCGGCTACTTTATATCAAACGTATGGACTATTGATGGCCTGTTTTGTGACTTTTTTTTAAATGTTGACTAACTTTGATTTTTTTCCTGTATCGTGAGTGCCTATACAACGTTTAAAGTCATAAACATAAATAGCTAAATGAACTACCTGCTGTAGATCATACAAATATATTTTCCAAGCGAGAATCGATTCCGCAACATGCAGCACAGCAGCCAAATGTTCAGTCACTGCATAAACAATGGATTTCATTACCGTCCCATTAGGAATTGATGATACAAAAGTGGATCATTTATAGAAATAGGCATAGGAAAAATCAAACATTGTTCAGTGCCCAGTGTTCGTTTTTAACAATTTGCTTAACAAAAGCAGGAACAAAAAGTATTAATCAATCAATCAACTCATCCTACCGCAGACCACTGCGAGACATAGACTACTACCAAGCTGCGACATTACCCTGTCCACAGCTTTTCAGATCTGAGGGCCTCATCCCACCTAACTAGGAGGTATCCAACGCTGCAATGAAAAGTTTAAGGTACAATAACCTACTTGACATTCATACTCGTCGTCCAGGACAATCTGCCATCAGTGTTGCTGAGCTGTGTGTAAAACGATAAAACGTCGATCACAGACGCTATGTAGCCTCCATGTAGTGATCCCCCCATGTTGCACATTGTTTTGTCCACTGTAAACGTGCCTTGAAATGTCCCATTCGAAACTGGTTGCAATTTGACCTAAAATATAAAATAATAATAAAGAAAATGAGAGAGATTTAAATACAGATTTCACCAGGTCTTATTATATAACCAGTGGGATTGCACAATTGATTGGCAACTGACTCAAACTACATCAACAATCCTTGATCAAATTCAAGATTTTTGTCGATGGTTCAAATTTGTTATAGCCAGTAGACCATTATGTATTTGCATAATACACAATTAATGGCTGGATATACAGCCTGTGACCTACATGACCTGGCCGCCGCAGCTCTTGCTCGTTAAACACTTTTCCTGAGTTCAGTATGAACCATGCATTAACAATACATATATTAACAATATAAAGGTAATTTATCAAAACGAAATCATAAAAAACATCATAATGTCCTTCTAAACAATTTGCATAACTGTCATATTCTTTATTTAAAGCGCTAACGCTTAGTGCTTTATTAGTCACCTGAGTAAGGTATCTTTTTATTTTGTACCGTACATTCCTGCCGGTTTTAATCGTCTTTTCTCTCAACATAATACGAGTAGCTACCTAGGTGTGAACCTTCCGCTGTCTTTCTGTAAACAGTATCTAGGTACTTACTGTTTACACTTCAAATTTAAACACTAATAATAACATGACGAAAAGAATCAGTCACTTATCTAAAATATGGCATCGTTCTGAGATCACTATCACTGTCATTAAATTACATTTTAGTTTTAGTCAAGTAAACAAATACAATGCCACTATCAGATCATAACATAAAGATTAACTCAGGTTATATACCAGCCGGGGTTGCGGGCCTGTTCGAAAGAGATACCGCGGCCCCGGAACATAAAGGGCGAGGAAGGAACATGGATGGGTTTTAGTCAGTAAGAGTCTGACACTCCCTCCCGCTCCACCCAGAGTGGGAGAAGTCATTTGATGATACCCCATCCTAAAAAAAACAAAAAAAAAATTTTTTTGAAACGAACTGCTACGAAATAGCAGGTATGTAGTAAGGCCCAGACCCTCCCCTAGGTCCGTCTCCTTTTCTATGGCTACCTTACAATGGGCTAAAATTTACCGTAGGTCACTCAGGTATATAAATTATCTTAAAAAAGCAATAAATAGGCATCTACAAATATAATTTAAAGAAGATTCTACAACTTTTTCAAAATGTAGTAGATGTCTTATTTAATATTAACTTTAATAACTTATTTGTTTGTTAATTATTGTAGTATATTTGAATTTGCATTTTTTTCGTGTATCAATGTAACATGAAATTTTACATTTTTTGAGTAATTAGAGTGTAAATTTTAATAAATAGCTCAAAATTGTACAAAGTGATTAAAAAAAAAAATCACATTTGAGTTTTGTTCAATTTTTTGCATTACCTGAGAACATTTACAGTAGTAATGTTATTTTTTTTTTACACCATCAGAAAGTAGAGATTTCAACGAAGAAAAAGCCCCCTGACTTTTTGGAAAAAGCTAAAATTTTGTCACGAGAATTTTCGATTGAAAATTAGGGTGATTTTTTAAAATTAAGTTAAAATATGGCGAAATAATAAATATTTTAAATCAAATAAATTACAGTGTATTTTATGTATTGGGACATAATAAGGTAAGTTTTCACCACATTTCATAAAAAAAATTGTTTGAAAAAGATAAAAATAAAAAACCAAAAACTTGGTTATTTGAATTTTTCACCTAAATTTTGAGGTTATGTGGAAAAATAGTCAATGCAAAAGTTATAGATTTTTTATTACCTATTTTTGCCATTTTACTTTTTTCCGTAGGACTTGAAGTTTTGCCGAAAATCGATTAAACGATTTAACTCAAGAACTAATCAACCTATTTAAACCCATTAGTAAGATACATCTTTACCGAGTAGCAAAAAAAAAATATGGATTTCAATTTATTTCAACAATATTATATTTGCGGAGTTATCACAATTTTCGCGGACGAAGTCGTGGGCGAAGTGCTAGACGGTTATTAAACAAATTCAGCAACACCTACATGGTAAATCTCACGTAAAAAAGTACCTACGCAATAACAAGAAAGAAACAAATTCAGTGATTACGCGCTCACGTGACACACTGAACTAGTTTTTTTTCTTCTTATCATATTTGATGCAGTAGATAGTTAGGTACTGAATTGGACTGATAAGTAGAAGAAGCGACTATTTAACTTCACACGGACTAAGACGACCGGCCCACAGACCGAAAACTATCCAATAAAAGATTTGAACATCGAAGAATTAGGAATACAAATAAATATTCATGGTCTTTGTTACGAGAATGAACGCAGAGTTGATACAAACGCATTAACTTTGCAAAATAGTTTTATATTGTTGTTTTTATTTTGTTAAGATGTCGATAACCATCACGTCTGTAAATTTTCACGAGTAAATTGAATTAAAAAGATTAGATAGAAGATTAGAGATAGAATTGAAATTGATTTAATTATTAATTACTCATTTTTATAATTATTCGAAAGAAAAAATGAATATTATAACAAAAGAATACCTTGCTTAGAACAGTTCCATGATCAAAAGTCGTCTTTTTTGCAAGAAGATCCATTGATTTTAGAAGACGAGCAGCCCTGCCGCTTGCTGCCATTTTCATAAATGAACTCCAAAAAAGTCTGTGATAATGTAATCCATTTGCGTTTTCGCGCCCTTTTATGTTTTCCAAATCGAATAATTTGGTGTTGCTACTGATCCTTGCCAGGTCCTAAAATTTGATTTAGGAATTAAATGCAAAGGACTCTTCCTGTCTACAAAGAATATAAAAAAAAAACATTACTAGTTTTATCCATTAATTTTAAATATTTTTACTTCCTTTCCTGCCAATGAGTAGGATGAGATCTATGTTTAACTGTTTTGGTAGAAATGTTGCAATCGCAGTCTGGCAACTCAAGCCGGATCAACAAGCGAGCGGTCTGCTTATGTCGGTTTGTTCGCAAAATTTACAATAATTGAATTTTCCACGTAGTTTCCCGCGTTTTGTTGTAATCTCAACGTGTATTATTTCCAGTTATTTCATTGTGTAATTTCTATATTTATTTATTTACTTAGAAATGTATAAAGTTTCAACGTAATCTAAGTGACAGATGTTACGGTGTTAACTCGCGCCACTTTTGGATCAATTACTTGTTTTTGATTGAATACAATTATGGAAGAAGGCAAGGATACGATCATTGAAATGGAGTGTAACCTACCAGAGTCAGGTAACGGTAGTATTCATTTAGTAATTGCCTATTATTTTTGCACTCATGTTTGACGTTCGTTCGTATAACCCGACTAAAATTAAAATGTCGTCATGTAACTTTCAATCCAATAAGATTTATCATGTATTTTCGCATTCACCTACGATTTTAAATTAAATATTTATACCAGAAGTATATTGTTGAAATAAACTCTTATTTTGCATCCCAGGATATTCATTAAATCAACAACTCTGTTCGATTAACATAAATATTGCGTGCCCTAGAATCGATGTATTTTCTTTGGTCGGATTATAATCCAAACATCAATAAGGTTTTGTATCTATTTTTGAGTTACAAATACATATCCGTTTTATCGCCGGTCTTGACATTTCTTCTGAGAAATGGCATTCATGAAAACAAGATTCGTATGAATGATTTGAGATATTATGCGTTCGTTTAGACCAAGTTTAGCTATAAATTTCTCTTTTTTAGGTTATAATGAAAATTGGACTCGTTTAGTACGTACTGTACGACCATAGATTTTGGTTTCCATAAAAGCCATCATTCTTAATAAATAATACTTATCAAAGCTGATTTCTATTTCAACTTAAAATTGTTATTATTAATCAGTAAAAGCATTTTCTTTCACTTGTTTTATTGAATGTATGCGTGGTATCCCACATCAATTATACAAATCAAACTGGACCTTTAGCCAAGATAGGACTTATCCTATCTTGGCTAAAGGTCCAGTTTGATTTGTGTGTATGTATGTGTTATGTGTGTTTTGGGAGCAAGACGTTTTGATGAGATGCTTACATCTCATCAAAACGTCTTGCTCCCAAAACACACATTTAACCTCTTGTATGCCGTAATTATAGAAACAATTAAAAAGCCATTGTGTCTCGCGTGGATCTACGTTCCGGCAAATGAAGGGTTAAATAATATTGATATGCTTGAAATCAAATCCCAAATCTGTCCCTAATTTAAAGATTTAGTAACTTAAATTTTGTACAAATTGATTAACTATGGATGGAATTTGATGATTAATTCAATTTTTTTTTTAATAAAAATATTAGAATTGATGCCACCCTGGCTTAAAATAAGTAAGTAATCTTAATTTGTTTTTTTTTATCTCCTAATTTTCTCTCTAATTTTTTTTAATAAGAATTGGAATTTAAGTTATTCAGCTGTTTAAGTTATTGAAATTACTAAATAGCTAACAGGCTAGACTGTAGTTTGAATAATATAAAATACTAGCTGACACGACAGACATTGTCCTGTCACCAACTACCTACTACCTACCTGCCTACTACTACGTACCACTACCTACCTACTACTACCTACCTACTACTACCTACCACACTTTTTTTTCATAAGAACCTTCTCCTGACAATGACTAAAAACAAAAAAAGAATTAGTGAAATTGGTCCAGCCGTTCACTCGTGATGCCTTGTCCAAGGGTAATAGGGATTAATTTTTATATAAGTAATACCAAATTAAATAATATGATATTAATAAATATTGTCTGTTTATTGGAATATAATAGAATCACTATCTTCAGCCTGTCCCATACCATAACTCAAAAAAATATTAAAAAGGACCTTGAACAATGAACGCCTTACAAAGCACCATTCTATTGGTTCCATATTGGACAAGTTGCAACATGTTCATAGAAACTTGTTTAGTCTAGACAAGAGTTATGTCGATGTTCAATAATATCTATTAATATAATGGGCCGCTTGGGTGCTATCCTTGACTAGCGAGTCGGTTAAAACACTTTTTTTTAAGAACAAGCTTCCAGTTTTACCATCTTTATAAAGGATATTAATAGCTATACATGACTCTCAGCTATACTATAATATTATGAAGAGATAAAATTGGTTTGTAAGGCCATATGTAACGGTATGGTACTCTTCAGAACTACTGGCCTGATATCGAAAATTTTTACTCATGGAAAACTTGAATTATTTACGAGTGTCATAGGCCATTTTAAACGTTATCCCTGGGATACTTTCGGATCATAGCCCAGGCGAAGCCACGGGCCAAAGCTAGTACATTAAAAAAAAGTGAAAATGTTGAAGCTTGTAGAGATTATGAAATATATACTGATAATATAAATAGAAGAACCCAATAACACCTTGCTCAACCTGGGAATTGATGCTAAACAAGTGTTTTTGGAACTGGACCAACGGAACAGTCCTTTAAAATTTTTTTTTTTCAGATCCAGCCCCAGAAATCCCTCTTGTGGATGCCACAGGAGTTAGTTTGGGAACCAAAGACAATAAGGATGATTCTCAAAATCTGTTCCCAGATAGTCCTGTTTACGAGCCGGATGATGACATAATGGTTTGTCTGCAGTTTAATTTGAAACTTATTTTAGTTATTTACAATAGGAAAATGCAAAAACATTGTGTTCGCTTTTGCAATTATTTATATAATTTTTATAAATGTGTGTCATTTGTAAAGATTACTAAAACAATAGTTATAATGTCCAAAGGATGTGTATGAATTTTTAGAAATAAATACTTTTCTAGAACATTTATATTTTGTTAATGGAGAAATAGAAACTCTTTATTTTAATTGATTTCTTTATTTTCACTTTCAGACTATTAGCAGTGGCACTGACGATGTTAATGTTATATCGTCAGATACAAAGGGTAAGCCTCAATCTGAAACTATATGCTTTAAAAGTTATTCATTATTTTTATATACTTATTCTTAATTTATTATATTCATGTTCAATATTATTATTTTCATAAATGTATTAATAAATTACAGAAGAACCTACCGCTCAACCTAAACGAAAACTATCGGACGACCCTTCAGACAGCAGCGCAAAGATACAAAAGCTAGAACTGACAGATGATGAATTCGCTGTCTCCACCCAAACGCTGGACAATGAAGTGTCCGAAATCACCAGCGCAACCAAACGGAAGATCGAAGACCTTGAACTTCCATCGACCTCCCGAGTCCGTACTCCCATCCGGTCCAGTCCTAGGAGACTTAAAAGGTCCAACAGTGCTGAAATAACCAAACCTAAAACGCCAAAGACCCCGAAATCCCGACCAGCCAGCGTCGACATCACTAAGTCTAGAAAAACACCGCGCAAAGTACAATTAGAACTGGCCAAAGAAGAATCAAAGGAGGTTCTAGTTGTCTCCGACAGTTCCAGCTTGCGACCTAGCATAGAATTCGTCGCAGAAATGCCTGCTCCAAAAGTCCCAGAAATAACCGCGCCAAAAGTCCCAGAAACAATTGCAGAAGAAAATTCGGAGTTAGACGATTCCCAAGGTTTCCATCTACAACTTTCGCCGACTCCTGAGAACTCGGAAAATGGTGATAAAACTAAAATCCCCAGCAACAGCGATCCAGTGGTTATTAAGAATCGAGAAGAAGAGCTAAGTCCTGACAAAATAAATGCAACTAGAAGCGAAGGATACAAATACTCTGATCAGGGCAACTTCTCGCAACCGAAGTCTAAGGATTATCATATAGAAAAGACTACCGATCAGGAAAGCACGGATAGCGTCGGTTCACTTAACTTGGAGAGCCCAGAACACACAATGGCAACTGTTACATCCAAATTGATTTCGAAGCTCTCCAATGGAGATTCATCTACTCCTTCTGAGATTGTAGAAATCAAGACCAGCACTGAAGACAGCGATAGTACGCCCGATATGATGAAGCTTAACTCGATTAAGAGCAAGAGAGGGAAGAATGAGTCTTTCAGGTCCAGCAACAATGCTACCCCATCAACGATTTCTCCACTTGCGAACGGCCATTCTTTGCCAATAAACACGCCGCAAATACCAGTGTTCGACGTGCATATCAGTCACAATGAGGACAACGAATTTCTGTCTCTTTACGTCGTCCGCACAGATAATGATCTCGGTATGGACATGTGTAGGGAATACCAGAGGATCTCCAAAAGGTTCACGATAGATCCCTACATGGCTGATGTGTCTGTCAGCAATTCTCCGTCAAGCGTCACCAGTGGCGGCATGATCAACTTGCCCAATAGAACCTCTTTCGCATCTACGGTCAGTTCCACCTCCACTTCAAGCAACCGAACCAGCGATGGTGCATTCGTAGTACCGCAACCGCCGCGGAAATCTATCGCGAACCCAACTACATCAGTCAAGGGATATGAAGCCTTAATGAAGAAGCTGCAAGACTTATTCTCGCATATTAGAGATTCTTCGGTAGATGAGGGCCTCAGTGATGATAAAGTGTCAGTTGGTATTCAAACATCAGTTTCTAATGATAGTACTATGAGCAACGGTAATGCTAGTCCAGAGGAAGTGAACAAATGCGATAAGGCGACGCCAAAGAGCTCGTTAAAGAAGACTCGTGTTCGGGGTCGACGGCATATAGCCGGGAAGACTAAACGAGCATTGCTGCCAACTCAGCCCGAAGAACCAGAGTATATGCACGGTATGAACTCTCCCGAAATGGTGCCGACTAACGGCGAAAACGGGAAAGTTTCCCCAGTGAAGTCTCCTAAAGACGAGAAACCTCTATCCTCTTTGGTAGCCACGCCAAAATCTGTGAACAAGCTGAAGAATAAAAAACGACCAACTTCCCCTCGGCCAGCGACCCCCGTAGAAAAGGCAGTCGTGAAGACGGAGTACCCAGGATTTGCTCCAGAAACTGTGGTGTTGGCCAAATGGGTCGACAAACGTTACTATTCGGGCAAAGTGTTGGAAATAACTGAACCAAACAAATATTTGATCAAATTCGACGATGGCCAAAGCAAGGTGTTATTAGATGATTTCATTATTTTCGGTGATATGAAGACACTGCCTTTGGAAGGACAGTCCGTGTATGCTATGGTTGATGAGGAGCAGAATTATGAACCAGGGTTGGTGCTTGGCATTGAGGAGAATGACTGTGGAACTGTTACCTACAAATGTACTACTGATGGGTGAGTTATTTAAATTTTTATTAATAGCAATGTTGCGTAAAACCTACTGATAGAATGAGGAAATAGCAGTCTTTGGTTATCTAGCTACGCGAGACATCTTTTGTCACAAAAAATGGATATGTCAAGTTTTATCATTACATGGACACTTGTTATTTTACAAACTCCTTATGCTTTTCAAACACACCAACACTGCCAAAGAAGTTTACGATACTAGCAAGTTGGGCTCAAAGATCTTTGTTCACTGTCGAATCTATGTCGCAACGAATTGTTAAAAAAATCTGTAATTATTATTATAGCGAAATAACACTCCCTGATTATTCAAAAACAAGTCCATATTGATCAAAATAATTCTCGTCCCTCCTCGGTCGACTACTTTTCAACCCTAATAATCATGACATAAGAGAGCGTGCGAGAGCAGCGGTGGCTCAGTGGTAGCGGCACCGACTTACGAAGAGTAAGTCGTGATTTCGAACCCAGACAGGTTCATTACTTTGTGTAATTCATTTCATCACCACTGCTCTCAAAACGGTGAAGAAAAACATCGGGAGGAAACCTGCCTCCTAAAATGCCAAGACGTGTGACATTTACCAATCCGCACTGGGTCCCCTCATAGAGATGAGGCTTGTCCCAGCAGTGGGAACATTAATAGGCTGATGATGATGATTATGATGGGTGAAAAGTACTCGACCGTCAATGACCCTTTTGAATCCAGCAACACTAATGTAGCTATGTATTTCCCCCGTTCCAGCGACACGCTAGTAATGGTGACGGCGAGCGAGCTGTACCTGACGGAGGACCAGGCGCGCTCCCTCAAGGAGTCCGCGCGCACTCGCTCGCCCTCCGCGCCCTCCACGCCGCGTCGGCGGCACAACAGGGAGCTGGACCTCGATAATATAATACAGGTACACATTCTAACCAACATTGTATTGAGGTAAATGCGTCAGGGTGGACCGCGAATTTCAAATTTTCTTACGTTTTTTTGCAATTTCCAGGGCAGTGCTAAGTTGTATGTTGATAAACGTATCGGTCGCGACTATAAGACATATTAAGTTACAGAATTATAAAAATCAAAATCTTCAATACAACCCTTCAAGTTCATTAGAGTCCTTTGACCTTTGAGGATTTTGACCGTGAAAAATTCGTTCAACTTGGAGGGTTGTATTGATGATTTGAATTGCAAAAAAACGTAAGAAAATTTGAATGCAAGTATGTAATTACAAAAATACAATCTTTTTCTTGGTGTAATTTTGATTTAGGGCAGGGTTTTCCAACCTTTTTATAACTCGAGCCGCCCCAGATTATAAATAACATTTTCATACCTCCACCTCCTTTTGTGTGACATTAACCTGTCAAACACAAGTACGTCGAAGAAAACAGAATGTTCGCAAATAAAGAGCGGCAACAAAGAATCTTGATCCAAAACTGCTCCAAATGTCAAGAGAGTCATCTTTCATGGCCAAATCGGCCGTAATTTCTAGATTTTTTTTCTGGGCATCTGCCATATTGGTAACCGCATGCCGCGCCCCCTTTCCATCCGCGCCCCACAAGTTGAGAAGTCCTGGTTTAGGGAGTTTGCTCGTATTTTGGTTTAGAGAACTCCCAGGACCGAACCAGGACTGTATGATGCCGAGCACTTATCACCACATTTGTCGCATTTAGTTCGACGCGATGTTGCGTCTTGATGTCTGAAATGTAAATGAGTCATTATAAACATTGTTTTTATTCGATTATAGGGTCCCCGCAGTGCTCGGAGCCGAGACAAGGGCAGTTCCAGCGCGCGCAAACGTGTCGCCTCACCAAAGAGTCCCAAAGCATCTACATCAGGTATTTCAGGTAAAAACTGCTCACTTAGCATAATATCACCCTCGTGTAATTGGGATGAACCTATTGACTCACTGGGGCAAGTCTAGGCTCTAAATTGCTTTAAAAAAAGTAACTCTGAAAAGCCCCATTCTACTAGACTAGACAATAGGACCAATAACGGTCAGTAGTAGTCGTGAGTGCGGCCTACGAATGATTTTTGGCTTGAATGCTTTTGGCAGAAATAATTTGTGAAAAAAAGGCGACATATTTCCGATTTTGGCCACGCGCCAAAAAGATCATTGTACCCTTTACATTACATTGTATATCGTACGGTATTTGACACCTAGTTCAGTATTTTATATTGACAAGTATCTCATTCTCGAATACAGACAGCTATTTCGGCCATGCAAATATAGCCCGGATAGCTCAGTCGGTAGAGCATTGGACTTTTAATCCAAGGGTCCAGGGTTCAAGTCCCTGTTCGGGCGGCTACTTTTTTATTATTTAGTATTTTATTTATCATGATTAAATTATGAATTTCGATAAATATTTAAAAAAAAAATAACTTTCTGAAATTTAGCCGAAATACAAAAATACGGTGTATTTCATGAATGTTTTAGTAACAATGATGTTATGAACGATATGATGTAATAAAATAATATATCGATAAAAATGAAAAAAATATCAATAAACTTAATATGATGTTATGTTTTTTTTGTTCGTGGGTTCTGCATTCGCATTGTGAAATATTCGCACAAAATAAGTATGTTTTTGTTTAAAGATTAAATTAGAAATGAGAACACAAGTGAGATCAATGGAAGAAAAAGAGATTTCATGTGAATATTCCGCCAGCAAACATATTATATTTATAGATAAGTAATAGTATTGGTCTAGGTCATGAAAACTGTGATAACATTCACTTGGCAACATAAGTAGTTTTCAAGTGGCTGATATGAAATGAATAAATATCGTGTCGGTAAATATTACAATAGTATTTATCAGTTATTTAGTCAATATTTGATATAGTATATTTATCTGAGTTTGTCAAGTGGGTTGTACTTGTTAAGACTCTGATAAATATCCCATTTTCAAGACCAATACGAGGTGCATTCAATAAGTACCTAGCCTGATCGCCAGAGGGCACTGTAGTTTCAAAAGAGTTTTACCACAGTGTAGCACATTCTTTTTTAATTCTTTTTTCAAATTTTCATTCCAATCCCTTAATTTGTTTTAATTTGACAACTAATGGAAGCGAACGTGTCGATCGGTTTTACAAAAATGGAAAAAGAGCAATATCGTTCGGTGATTCGATTCCTATTTTTGGAAGGGAAAACGCGCATCGAAATCAAAGAGCGCTTGGATGCTGTGTACGGTGACTCTTCTCCATCGATGGCCACCGTCAAGAATTGGTTCAACGAGTTTGCACGTGGCTGTACGTCGGTTTTTGATGAACCACGTCCAGGTGCACCGAAAACAGCTGCTACGGAGGAAAACATTAAAAAAATCCATGATTTCGTATTGGCAGATCGCCGATTGAAGGTTCGGGAGCTAGCTGAGACTGTAGGCATTTCAGAAGGAACAGTGCATCATATTCTTCACGAGGAACTGCGCATGAGAAAGCTGTCGGCGCGATGGGTGCCGCGTTTACTCACACCAGAAAACAAGCGCAACCGTGAGACCACATCGGAGACGTGTTTGGCGCTGTTTAAGCGGAATCCAGCGGAGTTTTTGCGTCGTTTTGTGACCGTCGATGAAACCTGGATCCACTGGTACACACCAGAGACCAAGGAGCAATTAAAACAATGGATCCAGACCGGGGAACGTGCTCCAAAGAAGGCGAAAACTGTAAAATCGGCCGGAAAAGTTATGGCCACCGTTTTCTGGGATTCACAAGGTGTTATCTACATCGATTACCTCGAGAAGGGTAAAACAATTACAGGGCTTTACTATGCCGATTAATGGGCCGATTCGACGCCGAATTCAAGAAAAAACGACCCCATCTGGCGAAGAAAAAAGTGCTGTTTCACCACGACAACGCACCGGTTCACACGTCTGCCGTTGCCATGGCCAAATTGGTCGAATTACGCTACGAATTGCTGCCCCATCCACCGTATTCTCCAGATTTGGCCCCTTGTGACTTTTTTCTGTTTCCTAATCTGAAAAAATCACTCGCCGGGAATAGATATGGATCGAATGAGGAGGTCATCGCCGCCACGAAGGCCTATTTTGCAGAGTTTGACAAAAACTATTTTTCGGACGGGTTAAAAAAGTTGGAGCATCGCTGGGCTAAGTGTATCGAACTAAAAGGAGACTATGTTGAAAAATAAATTGCCACTTTTCCAAAATTTTTGTTTACTTTTTGTAGGCTAAGTATTTATTGAATGACCCTCGTATGTACTAACTATGAGTCAACTAGATGTAATTTTAAGTAGACACTCAACATCAAATAATAAATAAATTAATGTTTACCTATAAGAAATAAGTTAGACGACAAAAAAAAAGCTAATTAGTTCTTCAGTTAGATTATTAAAAAATATTTGACCTAAAATTTTTCTTATGTTTTGTTACATAAACCGAAATTGACGAAGATACGAAACTCTTAAAATTCCCAACACGTCACGCCTTGGTATAATTTTTAACTAGTTTTGACGTCACGAGCCTCCACTCCAGAGTTTAGATAAATACATAAAATAAATAAATAAATATCGCTGGACATTACACACAGCGCCATGTAGTGGCTTGGCAAGGTTTGTGTCGTGGTCACAAGACTGGTGATATACTACATATTATAATTTTTGTTTGTAAATACATACTTATTATACAAATAAACAAGAATCGTTTTATCTTAGTCAATATTCATTGATTTACAAAAACAAAAAATACGCGTCCATAATCTAACTGAGAAAAAATATTTTTGATTCTGTCGTCATACCTATTGGTACACTAGTCATATACGTCTGTTAGATATATCTCATTATATTTGTATCTGTGTATTAAATAGATGTTAAGTCAAATAAAAGTTATCGTTGTTATTAGGTGATCTAAATCAGTACCTAACTATATATTTTAGAAACTGCTTTCTAATAGCCCTATAAGTTTCATTATTCAAGTCAAAACCAAATTTTTTTCTTCAAGTAGGCCAGTTACAAGCACTTTTGAATTGTCGAAACAAAGATCAAATTTGAATGTAGCTACAGTCCCAGTCACAAGACATATAACTGAAAGTACTGTAGATGCCCATACCCTAGCGTAGATCTCTATGTAGAAGAACGGGCAAGAAACTCCGTGGATACTCTTATTTACTTATTTTTGCATAATCTTGTAACTTTTAGTAAACAAACACACAGATCATTTTGTAATAAAGATGAACTACGAAAGGAACTAGGTTGATATCAGAACTTCAAATTAAAAAACATATGTATGTAAACGGGTATTTATCGAGAATTAACTTTTAATTTAAGCCCGACGTTTCGACCGGATTGCACCAACCGTGGTCGCGAGGAGACTGAAGTATTGGAGGTACCGCGACAGCTAAGTGAAGGCGTTTATTCAACTACCCTCACTTGATCTTCATAAATCTTAATTAGGGCCGGTTCACACTAGGACAGCACACTACGCTAACAGTGTCCGTACATTGAGGCGATTTCACTTGACGAGTACACTTAGTGATCACTGGATTCCAAGCTGAAGATATTTTGAAGCCGTCTTCGCGATTGGAATTAGGGTACTTCTTGATCTCAATCGCTTCCCAAACCATTTCAAATTAGGATGAGAATCAGCACTTTTTGGGCAACAAGCTCACATAAAAGAGTCACAGGCCCGATACACGTCATTTCGTCAGGTTAAATAAGGAATGAAAGTTTCTATAGCGATACATGCCTTGTTAAACTGAAAAATCAACATAAAAACTTTTTGTCCTAGGAGGAAAAGCTAAGAGCACACCGTTTGGTCGCAAGCGCCTCGCGAGCGAAAGCAGCGAAATGAGTGAGAGTAGCAACTCCGCCCCTCCTGTGAGGTTAGAGGAAGTGGCCGGCGTCGAGCCTGAGGTACAGCGCACTCCTAGGAAGATTGATGGCGTTAAAGGTGAGCTATGTGAGAAACCAGTTTTTATATACTAAAGAAAATCATTAGCTATAGTAGCTATCATACATGTCATGTGCATTTCACTACCTACCGGATGTCTCTTGGTTATAGTTATTCATAAATCTCATCTCATTTTCTTCGCTTAAACCGGACGAGATCAAAGTCAAGATCTTTTTCACTTCTCATGCTCTAAAAGTACGCCATTTTAGCCCTACGAAGCGGGATTAAAGTGACCGTTTATTCCCTAGGCCCCTAGGGAGTAAAAAGTAATTTTAAAATGGAAATATTTTTTACTCTGAAACATGGTCACAAAAGAGTAACTTATCAAAGGTATACAACCTTTGATATGTTACTTTTTTGTGACCATGTTTAAATTTCGAATTGGCTTGCAAATACGCAAATTTAATATACCCTCGCAAGCTCGGTGGTCAAACCACCTCGGGTATATAATGGCTTCGTTTAGTCCCTCGTTATAAAATATACTATGTCATCACATCCAGGCTTTTATTGTAAAGTCCTGGTTAACTTGGTCAACGAGGCATCCGGTTTTATCTGCTCTAAATCTCTTCTAATGGCTCCACATAACAGCCACAATATTAGCTTCGAATGGCATCAAATATAAATAAAGTCCCTTTGTATGTTCCCCATCTATAACTTACCCATTTGTCAGCAGTGTCACTGACAAAGAATACTAAGATCCAATAAACAAGCAGCTATGACATTAATCGGTTTTTCATTTCAATCAATAATCTTACTTACCGTCTAAGAATTAGTCACAAAATCACTAACCATTTACCTCTCTCCAGCTGGTCCCCTGCAATTAAAAGGAGCGTCGAAACAGAACATCGGTAAGAAGAACTCAAAGCTGACTAAGTTCGAGAACGATGAAGATACGGTATCGAAAATGGGACCGATACCGGGACCGGATACCAAGCTGTTTGCTGGACTGCACTTCTTGCTGACTTGTACTGAGACGCCGAGGCGAACGCGGACCGCTACAGATAAGGTAACAAGATTGACAATATCAAAAAATCTATTTATTCAGTCTGTTAGATTATTGGAAAATATTGGACACGTATTTTTTGTTTTTGTATATGTCAATGAATATTGACAAAGATAAAAAGCATCAAAACTGGGAAGTGGGGGCTCGTGACGTCAGAACTAGCTAAAAATTATACCTAGGCGTGACGTATTGAGAATTTTAAATGCGTCGTATCTTCGTCATTTTTGGTTTACGTAATAAAAGAAAAAATACGGGGTCCGAGTCTGTCCGAGCCGAGTGTCGACCGTACAATTTAGTATGGACACACTCACGCTTCCGAGCCGCTACCGAGCAACGGAAGAAGCACACTCGGCGCAGTCTAGTGTGTGTCATCCTTTATTGTCTTTATTGTCCTTTGTTGTTTTTTTGACGACCCAAATGGCGTAATGGTAGTGACGCTGCCTTACGTTCTTAGGGTCCTGGGTTCGAATCCCGGTAGGAGCAAACGTTTGTGTGATGAGCATGGACATTTGTTTCCGAGTCATGGATGTTTATTTGTATAATAAGTATGTATTTACAAACAAAAAGTATATATGTAGTATATCAACTATATAGTGTCCACGACACAAGCTTTGCTTAGTGTGGCACTAGGTGGCGCTGTGTTTATGTCCAGCGATATTTTTATTTTTTTTATTTATTGTCCACTTCCCAAATTACCCAAAGTCACTTGAATAGAAAATGAGTTGATTTTTATTCAATTTTGGAACATTTCTTAATGAAAATTAACACATTTCCCTAAATTGATACTAAAATATCAGTAAAATTACAATTTTACAAACTTGAAAGTATAGATAGAAAGAGAAAGTTTTATTGGACTGGTTTTGTCTTGAAGTCTGTCAGATTCACATTACTTATAGAAGTTGTTTTCATGCGGATTGTGAAAATACATTTAGCATCTTGAGAGAGCGGCGGTGGCCTAATAGTGGCGGCCCCGACTAACGAACAGTAAGTCGTGGGTTCGAACCCAGACGGGCGTTTTACTTTGTATAAAACAAAACGGTAAAGGAAACATCGTGAGGAAACCGGCATATCCTAGAACCAAAAAAATCGAAGACATGTGACATCTAGCAATCCGCACTGGGCTCGCGTGGTGGATTATAGCCCACTCCCTCATAGAGAGGATGATGATAATTGACATCTTTGAACATAAAATGTAATACATCAAATTTTCATCCTTCAGGCCACCCAAAGCGCAGAAACCCGCCACTATTCTTCGGAAGAAGACGGCGAGACGACTTCCTCAGTGGCCGGCACAGACACTGAAGACTTGGAGTTCTGCGACCGACCCTTCAACAAGGAGCGTCTCAAGGAACAGCTGGAAGCTGGTGGAGGGACCGTGTACAGGTAAATTAGGAAATCAAAAGAAAAGCTATGCAAAATCAGTCTTTGAATATCTTGACAAGGGACAACTCACCAACTCTCTGGGGGATCACTTTGTGGACAAATTTTACGCGATGTTTAATGTTTTATAGGTTGGAAACTAACTTTACAGGCAAGGTATGAAATAGACACGTACTTTGCGCTTTTCTAACATCTCTGATGGTAATTAAGCTGATAACTGATTACATGAGCGATTTAAACAAGTAAATGAATGCTCATGCACACTGGCTACACTGTACATCAAATATTACTAGCGATCTTTGATTTCTTTATGCGATCGGAACAACATTACCCTAATCATGGCATCGTCTACACCAACATAGCGAAATTAAAGCGAATTTATTAGAAAATACACTGCGGCATCTCGCTTGTAATGTAGCCATACCAAGTTTTTCTCGTGTCGCTCTTCCAGTCGCATCACAAATCGCTGCCTAGTGTAGCCTCAGCCTTAGAGATGTCAGTCTCCACACAAACCGATTAACTACACAATCAAAGCATTTATTTCAAGTAAGCCAGCTACAGGCACTTTTGAACTGTCGAAACAAAGATCAAAATTAAATTTAGCTACAGTCCCAGTCACAAGACATAAAACTGTGAAAGTACTGTAGTTGCCCATTCCCTACCGTAGATTTCTATGGAGAAGAACGGGCAACAAACTCAATGGATACTCTTTTAAATCATAATGTTGTTACAAAATCTTGCTTACATCATTCATGTTGAGATGGTATATTATGTGAGAACGATGTAGCAAGATAAAAGCACGTTAAAACTATCTTGAGAGTACAAAACGAATTCCCCAGTACTAACGGGTGTGGAAGTCAGATAGGCAGTGGCTCTATGTAAAACCCTGGTATTTAGCTGCCTCCGGTAAGACTGGAAGCCGACCCCAACGTAGTTGGGAAACAGCTAGTCTGATAGATGACAACACAAACCAACTTAATTTCGTCGATCTCTTTTCAGCCATTTCGACGACGTACCAAAAAACAAATACACCGTGTGCAAGTTGATCGCGCCTCGTCCCTGCCTCACGGCGAAGTACATCCAGTGCCTCGCAGCGGATATCCGGTCCGTGTCGCACGGCTGGGTCATCATGAGCTGCATCGACAATACTCTGCACGACATCGACTCGTTCGCTCTGCCGGCTGGCTGGTCTATCGTCAAGCAGAGGTTCATTAACTGGGTGAGTAGCGATGGCCCAGTGGTGCCCGACAACGAACAGTAAGTCGTGGGCTCGAACCCAGACAGGCGCATTACTTGGTGTAATTTATTTCATCACCACTGCTCTCAAAACGGTGAAGGAAAACATTGTGGCATGTCCTAGAACCAAAAATTCGAAGACAAGTGACATCTACCAACCTACACTGGACCCGCGTGGTGGATTACAGCTCATACGCAAAATACAAGCTTTGCGGAGACCAGCCCGTTGTACAATACAACTGGGTCAGTTGTGACACTGGAACGTAGGGATACCTTTAAGAGTCTCTCTTTTGACAGTAATTTAAAAGAAACATACATTGTTGCGCCCTTTAGAATAGTACGTTTTTGTTTGTTAAAAATTGTCACAAACCAACTGTAGAAACCATAAAGTTGGTTTGTGACAATTTTAGTTAGTGAAACTTCTAGTGTTAGTAGGTTACAGACAGACGAAAAATGCTTTTAAAATTCAGCGTGAATCCGCGTTCACCATCTCCGCAACATCGGGGAATCCAGCCGGTCTGCAAATATACTGTTGGTGCTGCCGCGAAATCGAGTCATCAGGGAAGCACATATATTCCTTCCTTTGTTGTGACACAATAATTAATTAGCGTAACATCAGCTAGTTAATCACAGTGTAATTTACTCCAATTTACGGGTTTTGACCACTTCCTTGTACAAGCAGTGCCACCACCAAAGATGTTTGTGTTTGTCACAGCTGCTTTTAAAAATGTATGTGAGTAACTTTGAGCTGATAACAATATTTATGTTTATTTTAAATTCCAAGTTAAACTTCGAAAGTAACCGTCAAGAGAAATGTGGCTATTTTTCGTCGGCATCAGTGCAGGACACCCTTAAAACTGTTTTTCCAATTAGAATGATGAAGGTCATAGATTCGTCAGTTTTACCGACCGTGCATCCTGACTAGCTACTATTTCAATGTTTTGCAGCTGAATGCCCGGCTACTTAATTCATTATTTTAATTTAAGAAATGTATTTCGCCAAAAATAAAGATACAAAACCCTGCACGGACCCTGACAATAACACTCTCTAACTCATACCATTCCTACAGATGCCGCCCTCAGGCCGTCGCAACGCAACATTCTACAAAGACAAGATCATCCTTCTCTGCGGTGACCAAGACACATTCGTGAAGTTCTGGGAACGAGTCTGCACCCTCGCCGGCGCCACAACACGAGTGGTCAACGAAGAAGACCTCAACATGTCCGGGGCCTTAGCTCTGGTCACCGAATGGGACTGTCCCCATGAAGTACAGAATAAGGCGAATCAAGATAATATCCCCCTCGTGTCCACTACATGGGTTGTGCAGTGCTTAATAGAGGCTCGCGTTATCGCACCTACCTCCCACGAAAAGTTCTCATTTATGTTCGCTGAGCCAGAATGATCCTGGGATTTTAAAAAGATCCTCATAATACGTGAAAATTGACACTTGAGGTGATGCGGTAGTGACGCTTAGTGTTAGTGAAGTGAAGTGTAATAAACTAATATGTTACTTTACCAGTGGTTTAGGTAGAATCAGTGTACGAAAACGTTGATCACTTATGAACTTTGTCACTTAATAGCGACCAGCAGTACAAGTACGTAGGAATCGATAGGACTCGATAAGATAAATTTGACAGTCATTCTCGATAAAATGAGTATTTGACTCCATAAAAACTCATTTTATCGAGAATAACAGACTGTCAAATTTATCTTATCGATTCCTACGTACTTGTACTGCTGCTCCGACTAAGCGCTAATTCTATTGCCAGATAACTTCTTGTGGATGTTACGAAGCCTAACGCAAGAAAAGCGACACATAAGCTGAATGATACGCGAAAAAAATTCGGCGAGCTTAGATTTTCTATGAAAATTAAGCCTCGTAATGTCGGCCTTTTGTTTCATACTCAGGTAATTAATGGTCTACGCAGACCGGAACGGCATGGCAAGGTATTTAAATTTTTGCCAATAGACATTCAAACGTATTGATATGGAAGTACGACTGTGGCGCGTCTTTCAATGCCGTGCAATGAAATCCCTTTCGACGCCACATTTTAAAGCATAGCAATTTATGTAATGTGACTAAGTTCTAAGTATGATCAAGGATTTCGTAAGCCGAATGCATATGGTTGTCAAAGTACAAAGTATATTGATTCCGCTAGACATAAATTAACAGAGTTTAAACAATGTATGGTGACAGCTTACAGTGTTTAGATGTTTATAAAATATATACAAGAATGTTTTAGCTTAGCGATATGTTGCTATTTTGTAAGCAAAAGTTAATCAAAATATAATATTTTATTCACAACCTATTGTACTGCCTATACCACTGGTTAGTAAGCTTTAAGAAGTGAAATAAACAAATGTTCAAGTGTAACAAACTGGCTGCAAGCAAGTGCAGGTGTAAAGACTTGAGATTGTTTTCTATAAAAGAAAATCTTGGTGTTAATAGTGTATAAGGAAAATGTGTAAAGGTATTCGCAAAATGGATTTATTATTGTTGTTATACGGTGTCGTCGCGGTAATCGAGCCTATGGGATCTCTAAGCTCTCTGGGGTTGCTACAAGATCTTATGCTGCATAACTTTTATGCAGTATTGTTCAAATTGTATGCAATTTGCTAATAACATACAAGTAACATGCCTAATGTAATCGAGTGTTTAATTCTCTTGAGCCGAGTTGATGGTGGATACCGACCGGAGATAAATCGGCACGAGCGGAATTAAAGCCCAATATATGGTGATTACTTCAGATCAGCTTGTAATTTAATAAATTCTGCTGAAATGGAGGTGCCAACAACAACTGTAGCACTTACAGGGACTTGAGTATTCTGTTAGTCTGGTTGAGGCTAAGGCAACTTGCGTCGGCAGCAGTTCAAAATAGGCTCCATTTCGAGCACCCCAGTGTATTGAACAGTATGGCAACTTTCGCTGACCGCAGTCTCGGGACCAACCCCATGATTGGCAGTGAAATTTTGTAATTGGAATGTTGGTCAATGTTTGTTCTGGGGTAGGTCAACGGGATAGCTAAATTTTGAACTTATGAAGTCATTAATACTAACATCAAATCTACTTATAAATTAAAAGGTTTATACTGTGACTGATTTCTAAACTTATATCTATTACAAAAAATATACTTAATGTCTATTTCAATGCCTTTCTGTGTATCAGGTTTTCTACAAAAACATAGTTTGCTCCCATTTGACATAATATTTTACGTGGCGCAAAATTCAAATAATTATGTCTTTTGTCAAAATGGGATTTATCTTAAAATTAGTTGCAGGAATCATGTATTTTTTTAATACATAAGTGACACTAAAAAGTTCAAAGACTTGCTGCTTAAAATAATGATAATATAGGTAGCTAAGTATAATCTAATAGAGATAAATTGGTATTCAACTGTATAATTATGGTCTCATTTAGTTATAAGAATTTGAATTGTCATTTCTGTGAATATAAATCATCAATTAAAATTGTGTCGGTTTAAAATCGATGCGTAGCCAAAGTGAGCTAATAATAATGTTTAAATTACTATCTTGAACAATATATAGGGATCATGTCTTTTGTTATTTATTTTTAATTGACTTTATTTCATTTGTAGGGGATTGAGTTGATCAATAATATCAGTTTAATGTTATTTTTTCTTAATTATTTCTATTAAATTGACATTCGTTCCTTTAAAATAATATGATTGAATCATGGATTTCCGACAGTATTTTTTTTGTAAAAAATTTCGACGTAATTTAGGGTGTCACAAATTTAGGATTAAGAGCAATGTTAATAATTGTTTATTTCTAATTCTCATTGACATTCTGTTATATTTGATTTCTCAATTGAGTCTTTGATGTCGTTCAAATAAGGTTCTTTTGACTGTGCAAGTAGTATGAAAGAAAACTTAGATCAGTTTCTTTTGACAACTTCATGTACGAAAAGTGTTGCAAGTCTGTCACGTAAAACATCTAGAAGTCATAAGTTTCTGATATTCTTACTTGCACTACTCAAATTGGAATAAATCCTAATATTTCTATCGTAAATTACTAAAGTAATGAGATTATAAATAAATAAAAAAGGGTAGAAGTCGAGAGATAGGCAATGCTAGAACATACCTGATGTACTATAAAATTAAACAAATCGGTGTATTAGTACATAGTGGGTGATGTATTATTAACAAATTCGGTGAAAAACTTCACTTGTTGATGATCTCTGCGAAGGGAGCAAGAATCGTATGATTGGTCGGTTAAACGTGGAGTGCGTCATGTTTCTATTGGAGCGTGTCTAGGCATCAATATGGCTAATATCATGAAGAATAATAAAATGAGTTAGAAAGACAGGCCAAGCCATTAGGCATGTGTATTAACGTGGCGCCACTAGCGTGTGACCATATTCGGAACTAACTCGGCCATTTTGCTTTTTAAACACCTTTTCCACATAACGCCATTTACATTGTAATTCTAGCTCCAAAAGAAACATAACGCACTTGGTTGGAAAATACTGGAATTATGTACAAGTAGGTAAATGTTTTCTAATGTAATTCGATCTGACTTTGTACATAGTATTTGTGATGTTTTTTTTCTAATTAAAGCACACACTAGTTCTTCATGATTTTTGACAGCTGTTTAGTATAGTAAAATGGTATTAATGTTGGTATAAATAAGGATTGTATTTGTGTGAAAGCGATGTGTGCTAGTAGATATGAGAAGAATATGTTGTTTGCATCTTTGTATTACGGGAAATGCAAGTCAAGCAAAAAATCACGTAAAGGCGCTTCCTCATCGGGAGCATTCGCCAGTAATGTAACGTTACATGCGCACAGTTACCTTGTAATGATAAAATGTGTAATACCTCGATAAAACTTGTAACATCAATGCGCTCCACTTGTAATTAAATGTGTCCGGCGGGCCGGGGAACCCGCCCCGTCCACTCAGTAGCCTCCGTGACGGTGACATGTGACATTACACGAAAATCGACTGGTAGAGAATGCCTATGGCATTAAGGTCCGTGTTCACCGAGAAGATAACAGCCCGATTATCTAAAAACAGCTGTCATTGTGACATATTCCCATACAAAAAATGTGTTTTAAACAGCTGTTTTTAGATAATCGTCTTTCATCCTTTTGGTGAACATGGACCTAAGTCCGCCTCTGTACTATGTGCTTGAAGTGTTAGACAAATAAATAAAATCCACATCAGTCAGGGAGGTATTGTAATGTAATGCTCTAAGTCGAATCTGTACTGTTACATTACACGCGAGCGGTCCTGGTGAGGGAGCACCTTAATAATTAATAAATGTTCAGTATTTCCCCATATACTGAACATTTATTAATTATTAATAAATTGCGTCGACTGCGACTGCCTATCTGACCTCCACAACCCAGTTAGTACTGGTAATACGGTACCTCTTGGTAAAACTGGTTGTCAGACTTTTTGGGCTACTGACTACCTGTAACGACTGTCAGAGAAAAATGATACCCGGAACCCACAGCTTAACGTACTTTCCGAGGCACGGAAGAAACTCAGTATGTAAGGGTGGTCACCCATCCACAGACCAACCTAGGCAAGCACGGCCAAACCTAAAGATTGACCCGAACGGCTTCTGTTGTATAGCCACGAGCTCCTGTATAAATGATTGATGTCAATAGTCAAATATTTAAAAGGCTTTGAGGTCCAAAATATTAAAAATCTCTGCCAAATTCTTGTACATTTTGCAATAGACATTGCCAATTATGTAATCCTGAAAATAATATAAATGTATAGTTTGGTGTTATTGTATTGAGAGTATAAATGAATCTTGTACAGTAAAATATTATAATCGAATGTGTAAATAGTAATAGGTTTTAATGTGTTGAAACTTATTAGCCTAATTACATACAGTATAGAGAATAATATTAAGTATGTGCGTGACTGCAATCGATATTTAATTGTTGACGGTAGAAAATTGAAAAGCGCAAGAGACGTAAGCGTGCTTATGGATTTTCAGGTTTCAGCGCTAAACCAAAAGTTCATATTTATTTATCTGCGTTCCACAAGGCAAAACATAGTGTTTACAAAAGGCTTAGAGCTAAGAGCCGTTGTACAACCTATCAGGGCAAAGCAAAATCTAATTCTTACAAACTAACATTTAATATTATATACATGAAACCAAGTTGCAAATTCTACATCGCGATTATCATGTATCTGCCGCCATTTCAATTTTCAACTGTTGTTGTGCTAAAATGTCTAGATAAATAAAGAATTGGAGGCTAGTGTGTGCCAATCAAAATTGATGTAAAACTTCTTGAAGTGACCTTTAGTGTGTAAATGCATTTTTTTAGTCTGTAACTGGTTTTTTTTACTAAGTACGTACATTTTGGTCGTCATTTTGTGTTGCATTTTCTTTTTGATGTTTGTTTTTTATTTGTTATTCTATCATTGTATCTTCGTTGTTAAGAAGTCAGATAGACATGTAATGTGTAAACTATGAATAAAATGATAGAAGTAAAGTCGGTGTCCTTTATTTTACATCGAATGTATCCCAAATGGAATATTCAAGCGTCAGGGTAGCCGAGACATTCAAATTCTTTTGAAAAACGCAGGACAGTAAATTGAATTTCGCATTTTACCCTTTCTGTAAACAACATATTGCGCCCCAAAATACAGACCAGTTCCACTTCAAAAAAAAAAACAAAAAAGCTGCTAAGCTGAAGTGTGATTGGGTTGGCCACATTGGCTATGAGGCATTAACATTGGCTAGGTATATGAGCTATGGGCCAAAATAGCCACGTTGTGGACACACCCTGAAGGCGTCGCGGCAGACCTCCCCAGACAAAACCAGTCGTCCACATTAGCCCAGGATCGAAAAAACTAGAATGCAAGGGGAGAGGCCTTTACCCAGCAGTGGGATAAGTCTAACAGTATCAGTAACACTCAAACACGTATCCAAAATGTTGGTTCGGGGGGGAGGGACAAACTTTGAAACAATCATGTGAATTGTGTAAAATCCACGTACTTCGTAGTGGTTATGATTCAGTTATAAGTCAGATTTGGGTGTGGGATAAATCCCTATACGGGGTGAATCCTGAATTCGTGCCTGGTATCACTAGGTAGGTACTCAGTGACGGATTAAGACTACTTGATGCCCTAAGCAATCCACCCCTGTGGGGCCCCCTGTCCGAATGTCAACTAGATTCGCCAAAAGGTCTAGTAGTAGTCTAGGTCAGACTCTTTTTTGTTTTTTTTTGTTGCCGGGGTGGAAAATCCTCGATGGATGTCCTCCGCCCTGGGGAGAGCGGTCTGTCAGACTCGTACTGACTAAAAACCATCCCGGTGTTCCCTTCCCACACTTGCACCGGGGATCATGGGAACTAGTGCGCCTTCCACGATCCCCGGCTAGTGCCAGCCCGCCACTGCGGGCCTCCTCAGGTCTGCGGGGGGAATGAGGTGTACTCCTCCCGCGACGTCATATAGGGGCGCGCGCGGAACACTACGCGCCACCGCCTCGGGTCCAGTTATTCGGCGGGGCGGCGGACCTCCCCAAGTCCGCCGTCCCTTTGGATCCGTTCAGGGGGGCTGGAAGAGGGCGTTGTGCGCCCTCCACCGACGCCCGGTTCGTCTGCTGCGGGTCGGGAGAGTGGTCTCCTCTCTCAACCTCTCCGCAGCCTCCTTCTGTGAGATGATCGTTTCACAGAAGGAGATCACCGCATCTCACGACTCTGCGCTCCCGACAATCGCGCGAGCGACGGCCGGCAGCGACAGATCGGTTCCCACTTCTTTGTCAGACTCTATGTCAACATAAAACGCGCGAATTTTCAGTTAGTCCTAGTAACCTTTTTTTTTTGGCGTGGTTTTTGACGACGACGGGAGAGTGAGACGTGATGCCTTTTTTTCCGTATGGGAAATCATAATCCCACTCTGTGCGGAGCGGGAGGGAGTGTCAGATTTTTACTGACTAAATCCCGTCCATGTTCCTTCCTCAATTCGTCAATGTAGTAGGTTAAGTTCTATGGGGCTGCGGGACTGTTGGGGATTTTTTTTCGGATGGAACCATCAAATGACTTCTCCCACTCTGGGCGGAGCGAGAGGGAGTGTCAGATTACTGCCCAATAAAATAAATAATAAAGAAACGCGCCGTCGACACGGCCTGTCGTTAAAAGACGTATGGACGGCAAGCTAGCCATAGCTCACCGTCCACAAGCCTACGCCCTACTACAACGGTGGCCGGTGCGGTGACGCCCGGTGCGTCTCCCGCGGCGGCTGGGGCGAGAGGTCCTCTCCCTCTGGTGTTCCACCACCTGCTTTGCTAGTAAGACTGCTTCACAGAAGGAGGTGACGGCTTCCCATTCCGTCTCGCTCCAGACCATGGATTGAACCAGGGCCGGACGCGAGAGGTTGCCGCTGCCGATCGCCCCTACGAGGACGGCGGTGCTCCGCCCACGCGGGGCAAACCTCCACGGTGCAGTGCGCCACCGTGTCCTCCGGTCAATCCTCGCAATGAAAACACCCGGGCGTTTCCTCCCGCCTGATTCGATGCAGGAACCTCCCGAAACAACCGTGTCCGGTGAGGATATGCGTCAGGCGGAAGGTGGGGACGCCGTGGCGTCTCTTAAGCCACTCCTCAAAGAGGGGACTTATCGCCACTGTCGTGGCGTGCACGCTGCACGCTGCACCCTGCACGGGGTTGCGACAGTCGCTCTCTCCATGTCGCAATGAGATCACGCCGGAGATTTGTCCACTGAGCGACAGTTTGCCGCGGCAGCGGATTTTCCCCCCGGCGTAGCGCCTCCGCACGCCATTCCTGCAGGCTCGCGAGGACTAGCGCCTCCAGATCCCATGACGGCAATCCGGAAAAGAGGCTCGTCGCCTCGCCGGAGACGTGATGCCCTTTTTTTCTTTTTTCGGATGGGAAATTATCAAATCACCCCTCCCACTCTGGGCAGAGTGGGAGGGAGTGTCAGACTTTTAGTGACTATAAACCATCCATGTTCCTTAATCCGCCCTTAATGTTTCGAGGCCGCGGTATCTCTTTCGAACAGGCCCGCAACCCCGGCAGGCTCTGGCCCTTGCGGGCCCCTCCCCTTATGCTGACATCTCTTTGAGGCGCGCGTGGAACACGAACGCGCTGTCAACACGGCCTGTCGTCGTTAGACGGACGGACGGCTAGCTAGCCCATAACCAACCGTCCACAGGCCCGCATCTACGGTGGCCGGTAGCCACCACGTGGCCCCCGACGACGCCCGGTGCGTCTCCCGCGGTGGCCGGGAAGAGAGGCTCTTTCCCTCTCTCGTTCCGCCACCTCCTTCGCTAGCATGACTGCTTCGCAGAAGGAGGTGACGGCTTCCCATTCCGTCTCGCTCCGGACCATGGATTGAACCAGGGCCGAACGCGAGTGGTCGCTGCCGCCGATCACCGCTACGAAGACACGGCATTGCTCCGCCCACGCGGGGCAGACCTCCACCGTGTCCTCCGGTCGACCCTCGCAGTGGAAACACCCGGGCGTTCTCTCCCGCCCGATTCGATGCAGGAACCTCCCAAAACATCCGTGTCCAGTGAGGACCTGCGTCAGGCGGAAGGTAAGGACGCCGTGGTGCCTCTCAAGCCACTCCTCAAAGAAGGGACTTGGCGTGCCCTGCACGGGGTTGCGACAGTCGCTTTCTCCATGTCGCCATGAGATCGCGCCGGAGGTCTGTCCACTGAGCGGCGATTTGCCACGGCAGCGGAGTTTCCCCCCGGCGTAGTACCTCCGCGCGCCATTCGTGCAGGCGCGCGAGGACTATCGCCTCCAGATCCCATGGCGGCACTCCGGCAAGCAGGCCTGCCGCCGCCACGCGGGCGATCGTGCGGTACCCACGGTACTTCACGGCTACCACCTTTTGGGGCGCGTTCAGATAATGGGCGGCTCGCCGCCTCAAGGAACGCGAAAAATGTGGAATGCTTCATGATTTTGCGTGTCATCCTTACGCAGGGGCCATGCTAATCTTCTCTGTATGAGACGTGATGCCCTAAGGACGGATGTTTTTCTGTGCTTCTTCTGGTGCCCCCCCAGGCGTGATGCCCTAGGCAATTGCTTAATTTGATTAAGGGTTAATCCGTCACTGTAGGTACTTCATTATCCTCGCGCGTCTAGGGCACTTAAAATAGCGCCATCTTTTGTTGTACAATAAAAACGTCTCTCATAGTGACATCTAGTAGACATTATATGTACGAACTGTAAGTGAAACTAACAGTTCTTTCTAAAGTTGTATGTTATAGTCACTAGATGTCACGAACAATAGTTTCGTTTAGCAGCTACTAGATGGCATTTATTGTGCCAATTTCGTAGATGCAAGCTTGCAAGTATGCACCTGATAATCGAGTTTTAGTGAAGAAGCGGATGTTGTAAAATCCTATTTTATTATTGTGTAAAGTGTTCTTTCATCCAAAATCCCGTTAACTTTTGTTGTCTGAATAAAATCGTAAGCCAGCATAAAAAGAAAGTAAAGTAGGTAGATAAGTAACATATTATCTTCTTTATTATATCTACCACGTTTTCAGTAGGTAGCGGTATAGATACCTACCTTCCTAGAAATTGCTGTCTTAGCTGGAGAAAACTCATTTTTTTTTAATAGACCACAAGATGCCTCAATGGTAGCTCTCCCACTACCCTTGATCCTTACTTTTACCGTGGAAAAGTACACCTAGGTACCTCAGACCAAATAAATTTTATTTGGTCTGAGCTAGGTACCTACTTATTCAAACAATCCTTTTCAGCCTTCTTAATTATGTTACAATTTTTGGGTCCAGTAATGTAAATGGCCACGTTTACTTTTAGCTTGATCATGCTTTGTTCAGGTCCATAATGACAGTAGATCAGGGTAGGCGAACCAATGGCACGCGTGCCATTGATGGCACGCGACACAATATTTTGGGCACGTCGCAGAATTAGGTATTTTAAGACGATCGAACGCGATGCTCCTACGCTGTCAGAGTGTTTTTGCAAAATGAGGGAAAAATTGCACAATACCCACAGTTATGCCAACATTTAAACACATTAAACGTAAAGCTTCAAGGGACAAACAAAACAATTATTGCCATGATAGATCTCGTTCGCGCTTTTGAGGTAAAACTGCAAGTTTTTAGAAACGATATTATCACAAGAAACTACAAGTATTTTCCAAACTTGAAAAAATATATGAATGATTTAGATATTCACGAGACAGCAGACAAAGAAAAAAATACTGAAGAATTTATTTCTGTGATCGATTCTTTAATCAAGGAATTTTTAGGGAGATTTTCTCAGTTCAAAGAATTGTCGGAAATACTCAAGTTCATTATGTACCCAGATGTGACGTCATTTCATAAACTGAACTTCTCTCAATTTGATTGGTTGGAAATTGAAGAATTTGAAATGCAGCTGATTGATTTCCAATCTAGTTCAATATGGATTCAAAAATTTATTGAAACAAGGAAAGATCGACAAGTAATTTAAGTAAAAATGATAATAATAAACTTCTGGAAACATGGAATGCGTTAAGACTCATTTAACTGTTTGGAGAAGCTGGCTCATGCTACTTTAACCATGTTTTCATCTACATATGCCTGCGAGTCATTATTTTCAGAGATGAATAACATTAAAAGTTCAGCATGCATTTTGCTAAAAGTAACATCTTACAACCCTAACATAAATTATTTGTCATCTAACCTGCAGCAACAGAAGTCACACTAATTTTACTGAAATTTAATATAAACATACCAAAAGGTACCTCTTTTGCTTACTTTATTTAATAAAGAGTTTTGATAGTATTTATAATTATTATTTTCCAAATAATCAGAAAGTCAAAATTATTTGATGGCACGCGAATGACCTCATTAAACTTTTTTTTAGAAAAAATGGCACGTTGATGCATAAAGGTTCGCCTACCCTGCAGTAGATGGTAGGTACAGTCACGTCTAATAATATGTAAACACTAAGGTATTTTTTAAATTGTGTTTCTCCTAGTGTACTGATTCAAATTTTATGTTATTACGTGCATGTAGTATTCTGGAACTCGTATTTTTATGAAAAATCCTATCTCCTTGTTACAATCGTTATTTCTCGCAAAATTAGCTACAATATTAAGGAAAGTGAATACATATTATTAGACGTGACTGTACTGTAGGTAAGGAAATACAACTTACAGTTCAAAATGTCAATTGCTTAGGTACCTACCTACCTATTAAAACAATCGTGAATCGTTGTTACCCAAATGATCAATTTAGTTAGTTGTCGAATTGGGTAAGTACCTGTACTTGCCCACGTATTACCTACCACAAAAACTAGCTTTTGTCAATTTTTAGGGGGCTCCCAACAGAACTCTATTACCAAGCCTCCGCAGTCTGTCCGTCAGCGGGCTGTACCTACCTCATGACCAGTAATAGGTAGGTAGACAGTTGATTTTTTGACAGAATGTGTTGCCTCTACCTACATATAACAACAACTAATAAAAATACGTAAAAAACAATGTAGAGCAGCGGTGGCCCAGTGGTGGCGGCCCCGACTTACGAACAGTAAGTCGTGGGTTTGAACCCAGACAAGCGCATTACTTTGTGTAATTTTTTTATCACCGCTGCTTTCAAAAGCGGTGAAGGAAAACATCGTGAGGAAATGTCCTAGAACTAAAAAATTCGAAGACATGTGACATCTACCAATCCGCACTAGGCCCGCGTAGTAGATTATAGCCCATTCCCTCTCATTGAGAGGAGGCCGTGTCCCAGCAGTGGGAACATTATAGGCTGATGATGATGATGATGATGAAAAAACAATGAGGGCTGCATTATAACGATGGTGCCCTTTATCCGCGAGTTCGACTTGCACTTGAACGGTTTTATTATTGAGTTTTTACGTACCGTATTTTAAGATGGTACATTTTCATATACAAATACATAATTTATATCTATCGAGAAGGCGGAAACGTGTTATTTGTGCTTTTACTATTAACGTACGTAAGGAAATTCCTACAAGTTTCTGTACCTAATAAAGATACCCTTATTGCAAGTCAATGACTTCTGATATGTGGCAACGAACTATTTAACTATACCTACAGGACTACAGATAGCGTTCAGGCACTCAGACTAGATATTTATTGGTTAATAAGTTAATTTAAATACTCTAGTCCGCTTTACTTATAAACCAATGGCAAACGTGACACCATTTCATGTGCAAAACTATAGCCCTTTTACTAATAAAAGGAGTAGAGTTGGAAATACCTTCACAACTGAATCTTTCAAATTAACCAAGCACCATTGGAGATTGTTTTAGGTCTTATGTTTATTCCACGTTCATATATAAGGTGGTTTTCGATAATAATCTTACAAAATTCTACAAAAAAGAACTCATGTAAGTTAAACTTATATTGTCACTTACGGGATATCTTCCGTGATTATTTATTAAGTTGAGCTCCCGATATTTCGACGCTGTTGCAAGCGCCATGATCGCGGGTTGACTGGAGTATGGGAGCTCAACTTAATAAATAATAACGGAAGATATCCCGTAAGTGACAATATAAGTTTAGTTTTAAACCGTGAAAGCCTAAAACAGTGTTTATCTAAGTTTCCTACAAAATTCTCTCCCTACTTTCGCCATTAAATAATTTAAAAAAAACACACACAAAAATACGAATTCCTTTAAAAAAACAACACCGACCTCTTTGTAAGATAATGAATAAAAAGCAAAACTCATTTATCACGAACAACAATACACTGTGTGGCTGACCTGGGGTTGAATGCTTGATACCGTGAACCCGCAGCAAAAGTGTATCGTTATGAACCCTAGGCCAACATAGGGCCAAGCTTAAGGTTACCTATATAAAAGCATCTTTAGAACGTTTTGTCAATCCAGTTAACTTGAAACTCACGATATTGGTGGTCGTTTAGGGGTTGAATGTGAAAAAAATTGAAATTTTGAAGTTACCGCAATTTGGAGTCATGTTTTGGGGCGAAGCAAAGGACTGGTTGACGGATACGAAGATATCAAGTGATATTGTGATGTTATGTGACATTATGGTGTTGACAGTGTGGCGATTGACAACCCTCTATTTCGATAAAGACTTAAAACGTGGAGTGACTTCAAAGTATCTCGGGTCTTGACGTCAAAGTTGCTATAAGACAGAATGGATTGCAGTGCGTGAAGGCTTTGGTATGTTCCAAGACTTCTTAGGATTGCCAAGGATATGCCAGGGAGCAGGTACTCTTCCATATACCTTGGTTTGCGCCCTTAGAGTGCCTAGATGCTGTTTTTGCTTAGTCGAGTTGATATAAGCAAGAAACGGGCAATTATTGAATCAAGATGTGTTTTCGATCGATATGTATTGAGAGATCAACACAATATTTTGGCCATTTGTCTTTATAATTCCCAACTTCCCATTTCTAAAGCAGAGACAACCTGAGAATCATGATTTTCTTCAAATATCTCGATGAAAGTAAACAAGTCGATTTCGTCGCGACGGGAAAGCTTTTGGAATAATGCACTGAAGTAATGCCAAAAAGATTTTTCAAAATCATCATCATCATCATCATTTCAGGCGAAAGACGATCACTGTTGGACATAGGCTTCCCCCAAGTGTCGCTACATTAACCGGTCCCGTGCCACAAATTGCTATTATTATTATTGCTCAAAATCATAGTTTCTTACTTTCTTAAAAGAGACTTAGACGGTTCAGTGTACCCGATTTGACCAGAATAGACATCATTATAAACGATTTCACCTGAAACTTGTGAGTAATTTTTCATGCGTTTTCAAGTTTTTTTCCCCAGATTTGTATACCTACTCCAAAATTATTCTGTGTTATTTTGTGTTACTTTTAAATCTCATATGTACTTAAGTTTACAACTAGAGTAAATGTAAAAACCTCGAAAGAAGCCTTGGTATAATTAATCATCACGCCAAATTGTAAACTCTTTAGACTCTTCTTGCATGACAAAACCATGTAACATAAGCATATCAATTATACCTAAGTTATTGAAGCACTGTTCTAAATAAATACCGACGCACAATTATACTTATTTACATCATTTTATGTGCCTACCGACGTACATTCCGTCTTGCTATCAGGCTCTTGTCAAAGTTTATCATGCACGTTTATTTCAACATCACTTGTGTGACTATCATGCCTGAGTTTTAATTGGGACATTATACCTACTTTTGTTTATTTAATAAACTTTTGAAAACTATCAAATGCATTTTTTCTTATAATTATTTCAGAGTCCTAAATACCGCCAGCACATCCAGATACTCCATCTGTCTATATTTAATAGATTCTCAAATTTGACGTTAGAACATTAGAAGAATTGGTTGATTAGTAAAATTGAAGAGGGTAGCAAGACAAGACTTTTTTTAAAATTTGTTTTCACATTTTCAACTTAGAGCTCAGTCAGATTGATTAGTAATCTTCAACAAAATGACTGTCTATCTTCTGGTTTACTACTTTCTCATAGAGTGCATGGTAAGGTAAGGTAATTTGGTAGGTATTCCAAATCAGTGGCAAGCAGATTGTTCTGTATTCCTAAAATCATAAAGAGTAATAAGTTATAAATGCAAGCCAAGCTTGTAGCATCTATGAAAGTACCGCCACTAGATTCCCAATACTTTCCAGATCTACCAAAGTAAAGCTGTGGTGAACTAGACAACTGTCTGACTTTCTTCAAGTCAGTTGTCACAATCCACTGTTGAACGAAGTTCTCTTTTCAAGTAGTCAACAAAACAATCTAAAAAAACATCCCCAGACATCGTCAGGGAACATATCCTAGCGAGCGATAAGCACAAGACATGTCAGCGGTAAGATAAAGCTTTATGAACGATACAAATGTAATAAATGAGCGGTTGTTTTCGTCGCGCTATCGTTGGCGATAAAGAACGTTGAGATCATACGTTTAATATTATTGTGCGGTAGGTATTCAGTTGAGTTATGTTTCCTTCAAAATGAGGAGATGTTTTAGGAGCTAACAAGCTCAAGCTTCTGAAACGTCTTATCTATTATTGCTGCTACTATGACATTCATGGTCCCGTTTCTGTGAAAATACCATCAGATTAGGTACCAGAAAGGGAATCTGACAAATCTGTTAACTCAATATCTCGTGATGATTAAGTTATCGTTAGTTTTTAATTGGCAAATGTCACGGACGACAGTTATATTCGTCCTAGGTATATGTGAACACCTCCATTTAAATACACAAGCCACGGCGATATCTAGCATCACGACAAAATGAAAACGCAGTCTTACTCCGCACGAAGAACAATCCTGATTGACTTCCAATCAAGAAATTGCCTTTTTATGTCCCACTGCTGGGCAAAGGCCTCCCCCATTTCAACAAGTTACGCATCTCCTGCGCCGCCTCGAACCAGCCTTCGTGATGCGCGTCCAGATCAGCTTGCCACCTCTTTCGTCAGCGGCGCCGCCCAGCCTCAGGCACCCATCGTTGAGACCTTTGCCCAGCGGATTCGCGACTTGATAATATGCAAGTATGCAACCATAATACTTAGAGAATAACGTTCTAACAGATCGATGAACAGGGAGATTCTAGAAAGGGTGAAAATGATTATTATTTTCACCAATACTATACTTATCTAAACAGACCACTTATTATACGTTGTTGCTAAGCAGCCAACAATGGTACTATTCAGTTCTGACGTAGGTATGTACAACTGGCTTATATTCAATATGGCTACCGTCGTAAAAAGTCACTCATAAAACTTCAAAACAAAAGAATTCTGCTTCCTACTTCCATATTTAAGTTTTCTTGTGACCATATCTTCAGTTTTCCCTCCAAAACGCATAGACAAAACATAAACTATACGACGTCAACAAGTACCACAGATAAGAATAATATGGTGTTAAAAGAACCCCAAAAAGTCATATTCTGAGGGATAGAGTCCCTGGAGAACAGTCTCTACTATCTCGTATTATATTTGGAGTACCGGAATATAGCGGTTATGATAATAAACGGTTTTTTGTTGATATCGGGAAAATATATTTTGGGTAGACTATTTTTTTTTTGTTTCCTATTTTCATATCAAAGGGCGTGTCTATAAAACGTCGATGTCATTCTTCCTAGCCAAGTTTGTGAAACTTTTATATAACAAAAACTAGTTTTTTTTTAAGTGAAAACTTCTTTAGGTTGGTTGAGCACTTTTTAAGTGAACAAAAATCATGGAATTCGCGTTACCCACGCACGTCACACACGCACTAACACTAACACTAAGGCATTATAGAAAAACATTGTATTTATGAAATTACGTTTTTCCCTAACTTATGAAGTAGGTTAAGAGCCCTCTTACAGTCCACTAGCGCCGCCAATCGAAAAAATGTCATAACTCGTAAATAGAATCAAAAATACAAAATGTGGTCTATTATTAATTACTGTAGAAAAGGCAATAACGTAATTTTATAACACCTTATCAACACTTGAAATATAGCTGTTTAGCTAAATCGTGCATTCAAAACATAAACGGCCGTTTTTGTTACAAATGCACGATTTAGCTAAACAGCTATATTTCATTTGATTCTATTTACGAGTTATGACATTTTTTCGATTGGCGGCGCTTTTGGACTGTAAGAGGGCTCTTAAGCCTAAGTCGAAGACTTATTAGTCACTTCTCGTAACATCTTCCTATATTCCAATTTATTTCAAATCTGCATTCGAGATTCCATTCAATTACTTATTTATAGTTTTCGCTCACGTTTCTGAGGTTACCAGTTTACTTTTCCTATGCCTGTACTTATTTAGAGCCCATACAAACTCCTAACTGAAAACCGCCTCACATTCCTGAAAACTCATAAAACCGCTGTAAACGTGCGCGTGTCGCTTCAGCCAATGGCGACGCGCCCTGGGTTGTGACCCCGCGTCATTGGCGGGGTCACGCCTCGCGTAATTACTGAAAGCTTGGCTTCTCAAGATATGAATGATGTAGGTAGATAGTTACTCGAAGGATTTCATTAACTTCTAATGACTCCTGGCACGGTGTTTACGGCCTTGACAAAACATCAAGGATTTCTGTTTTCATTTTCTTTTTTCTACGGATATAGGCAGAAACTAAAGAATATTAACTTTAACTTCGATCCTTGCATACTTCTTTAGCATGATAATTTGTAAATGTTCAATATGAAACATGGCACGATTGCCGCAGAGGGCGAGTGATTGACTGCTGCGTTGCGTGTAGCAGGTTCGATCCCCGCAGCTAGTGCTGGGTAATACGTTACCCCTTGGTAAACCTGGTCTCAGACTTTTGGGCCACTGATTATTTGTAACGACTGTAAAAGATCTAAAAATTACAGTTAGAACCAACGTGTCAACGGCTTAACGTGCTTTCACAGGCACGAAAAAACATTTTATTCAAACTATTCATAAAGGTATGTTAAAACAACGCACCAGGAAAATGCACAATCGTACGGAAATAAGCAGTGTCAATGCAATTAACTTTTACTGACCTTATTGCATTGTAATAAGATCTATTTCAGTCCAGCTACTTAACACGGCTTCGTTCGGTCTTTGACCTGTTACTCACGGAAATGAGTAGTAGAAAGAATTACTTAGTAAAGTAAATTAATGTAATATTCGTGTATTTTTAACTGTCTTTCAACCTATAAAAAATGTTTACTGCTGAACAGATCACTTTACTCGGAACTTTAAACTTCAGACTGATGTAGTAATGAGAGGTTTTATTTCAAGAATTAAAAAAAAAACGGTATCCAAGAGCTCGGTAGATGGCGCTGAACTGACTACGTTACTAGGTGCCAAAGCCAAAACACTTGAAAAAACACACGTCACTTACGCTCGTTGACTGACACTTTCGTTTGCATAAGCTTCCAAATATAACTAATAGGTCCAAGTGAAATTATGTGACGTTCTGTTCCTTGCAGTAACATACCGAGATCAGCGCAATCTATCCAGCGACTAGAGAAGAGTTGAAAAAGAAAATCCCTCATCGAAAACATATTTGGTAAATAAATTATCTGTCGAGTGATCGCAAGAACGACCGCTGAGGATGAGGTTTCGGGGTCAAATCTCAGGTCAGGCAAAGTGCTTTTGGGTTTCTCCCTCTGGATTTTTTAGACTAATAATAAATAAAAAATAATAAAATTTAAGAGGAAAGATTTGTATTTTTATATGAAACGAATAAACTTATAAACTACTGGACCTATTCAAAAAAATCTTACAGCAATGGATAGCTACATTATTAGCAAGTAACATAAGCTATATTTTATCCCCGTACTCCCACGGGAAACCGCGTGACGGTAGTTAAACTGAAAAAGCTAAACTCAACAAGCAATGCAAGCACGAATTTCAATTCCTAGTTCCAACAAATGTCACACTTATAATCTCTACTCAAATCGACCAAAACAAGATTCAAAATTCGAAATCGTTCTAGAATACCTAACTAGACTAAAAGCTTTCCATTAGCCCCAACCTGCAATGTCAAGGTAGCAAAACTGACCGCAGAGGGCGCGAGGCGAGGGGCGGGGTCACAGCCCTCGCTCTATTGATTTTCAGCAAGAGACGCCGCTTTCTTGCTACTTGCCCTGGAAACCGCTGAAAATTCGCAACCTTTTAGTGTGGGAGGTATTTGCAGATTTGGAGACTGAATTTCTGAAGGTGACCTTCAGAAATCCAGTCTCCAAATCTGATTAGAATTACCGAATGACCTTAATAATATTGTATTTTAGACCAACACATCGCCCACGATTTCGTCTGTTAAAATTGTGATAGCTCGGTATTTATAAATATAATTTATGGCCTATATCACCCACCAATATGTAACTTTCTGAAAGTGAAAGAATGTTTAGAATTGGATCATTTATTTATTTATTTTTTACATTTTAGGAAAGCTTACAGACTTATAACATCATAATAACAAAAAACATACTTAAATTGCTAATAACAAGCCTCCACAGATAAATACAAAAATTAAAGCAAAAGTTACAAAAACCTAGCACTCGGTCACTCGGCACTGCGGTCTGGAGATTACCCTCTACATATAAACTTAACAAATCCCTCTTTATAATATACTCGGAAATACAGATAATTAGCCCGTGGCCCACAGTGTTCTTAAAAACAAAAGTTTGTTTTTCGTTGTTTTCACTGCCGTAACAGTTTTTTATTTTGAAATCTTGCTGGTCATTTAAAAGAAATCAGACATTTTAATAAAGGGCAATTTATATGCTGATAAACTTTTGGTAGTTTACCGTTTTAATTCAGACTTAAGCTTTCATATGAAATGAGATACTGGTTTCATATGTTTTTACTACAGTTTTCGGGAGCAGCGGTGGCCCAGTGGTGGCGGCCCCGGCTTACGAACAGTAAGTCGTGGGTTCAAACCCAGACAAGCGCATTACTTTGTGTAATTTATTTCATCACCACTGCTCTCAAAACGGTGAAGGAAAACATCGTGAGGAAACCGGCATGTCCTAGAATCAAAAATTCGAAGACATGTGACATCTACCAATCCGCACTGGGCCCGCGTGGTAGATTATAGCCCATAGCAATGAGAGAGCTCATTGAGAGGAGGCCTTGTCCCAGCAGTGGGAACATTATAGGCTGATGATGATGATGATGACTACAGTTTTCATTAAATTTATTACTCAAAAGTAGTGTCCTGCAGTTTCCCAAACTCTATTACGACGATCAAATATCGATTTCGCGTTTTGATTGCTCGGTCTTCCTAAGATACTTTTATCCTAGGGACATACTATAACAATAGATAAATACTCACCCCGACAAAATCAACAGACAGCTACACGGCTGCATCTAAACCAGCATTTACAAAACACGAAAACGCTCAAATAATAATAACAGCTCATTCACAAATGAGACTCAACTGACATCAAACGGCACAGTGCCGCCGCCCTCATTAGACCTCCCTTTGATCTCGACCTGCTGCATGTAGGCATAGTATACACCTACGTCACAGTAGACGTAGTAATAATAACCATACAGTATTTCAACTAGGAACAAATCGTTAGGCCCGAATTCTTGTGACGCTGACGGTAGGTCGCACACGCTCGGTCGCGTACGTTCGCGGCCATTCATTGTTTTCTATATAGCACTATACTGCGACGCTGACGTCATCAACGATCGACTGCCGTATTCCGTTCTCGCTGACGTCACGACCGACCGTACGCGACTAACCGTCAGCGCGACAAGAACTCAGGCCTTATAGTAGATTCACACACACATGCAAAAGGTTAACACGAATTCAAATCATGCTTAAGGCGCTTAGACGAGCTAAATTAGCAACTCTATTTGTGGTGGTTCAAACTTCGTTTGAAATGCTGTTAGAATAAAGTTCTAATCAGCTTGCACTACAAAGTGTAATGAATGTAAAACTTTTTTTTATAAAATATAGATTTAAAATAAAGTATTTGCATTTTTTGTATTTATGTTTTAACATAACAAAAAGTTTAGTTGACGACCAGAATACACCCATTTGCTTTCTAAAAAGCGCTTAGTTGTTTTACTGGTTATCTTTGCACTGTGTACTACGTTCAGCGTTTTCATGATTTGTGTGTATGAAGCCTATGTGCTTTGTATTTACTTTGTAAGTCTGTGGGGTTATTTTTTTGTTATAGAGAACTTGGTTGACTTTTATAAACAAAAGTCTGTGTGTTGCGAGGTATACTCACAGGCCTGAATAAAATGAGAAAATACATTTGTAACTATGGTACATTTGTTTTTTTTTTTACTGGTTTTCTTAGGTGTACAATATAAATAGTGTTGTTACAGAACTGGGCTGTTAGTTTGGCGCTTTCGGTAGCGTCCATCAGTTCCTGTAGTGAACAAACATCAAGACACGCAGGGCGCCATATTATGTGCCCCAATCATTTGAGGAACGGCAACACCCACTCCTGGGCAGAGTCAAATCTTCAGCTGACATGGTTTTCCTTGCTGCGACCAACCTGGGTCTGGAGTCTATTTAAGGCGATTAGACGAGCTAAATTAGCAACTCTATTTGTGGTGGCTCAAACTTCGTTTGAAATGCTGTTAGAATAAAGTTTTAATCAGCTTGCATTACAAAGTGGTTATTACGTCAGTCAAATAGCGCGAAATGAGTGGTTTCGATCGATTTACAAAAAAAGTACTGATTGGATTAAAAAACTAAAACATTATCATGCTAATATATTGCTTGTAGAATTATTTGCCAAGAAATCAGAATGATCGCATGCATTTTAGTGTGTTTTTTTGTTGTTTGAAATATATTTTTAGAGATAAGTTAGAGTCTAAATTAATTGTATTATGTTAGCATAATACAATTATTATGTCATTCATCATTCATTGTTTGTTTTTTGTTTTGTTTGTTGTCATTTTTTATTATGTTGTGTTTATGCTAGCATAATATATCCTGAAGAATATCATATATTTTTCTGGTCTTGTTTATAGCAGTGAATCATATACTTTTAGCTCATGTAATCGCCTTAAAGACTTCCAGGTTAGCTATGGCCACTCATGTCTAGGTGGGAGATTTTCAGCAAGTGGAACGAAAGGGTTAGGTAAAGTTGCACTAGAATCCTGATTGCATCGAATTTAAATGAAGTGTAGAAATCATGACAGGTAAATAAAATTCTTATATTTAACAAAAAAGTGAAAAATAACTTTAGCTTCTGAAGTTGGTGACCTTTGTTTGGTTGGTTTAGTTGTTTTGTCACCGACTTTTAAAGCTAAAGTTATTTTTCAGTTTTTTGTTAAATATAATAATTTTGAAGAAATCTCTCGTCCATTGTTCGTTCATCTCTCTTTGAGGATTCCATCATCAGATCCTGATTTGATGATTATAGACCGCCCGTAAGTAAACGTTCAATTAAAAAAAAAAACAAACATTCTTCTGAACCAAACATGTACAACAAAAACTCCAAAATCCTATTAAATGAAATCTAGTCACTTTACTACCTCTCACAAAAGATAAATGCCTATATTTTAATCACCTCAATCAGTTCCGGTAACAGGCAAGCTAAGGTTGTATAAGGGGATGATCCGCTTTCATCCCGCTCGCCCCCATTCATCCCGGTCGTCCCGTTCATACACCCCCTCCTTTGATCTGTCACTGCGTTTGCCGCAAATTGTAAGCTAGTGGGCTTATTGGAAAATATTGGAGCACAGGAAGATTATCTAGGGTTTTTGTAAAGTGTTAGTGTGTGGGTAGCGGTTTGTGTAACTATTTTGTAGTATAAGAATAAAATGTTCTGCTTCTGGAAGCTTCAAATCGGTTCCGGATTGATGGACGAACAAACAATAACAGCCGACTAGGTATTTTCTGCAAAAACTGATAAGTGACACTCAACATAGATAAATACCTGTTTCCAAATAAAAAAAGGCGTTATAATCGGTCCACCCGTTTAGAGCTACGGTGCCACAGACAGACAAACATACATAGCGGTCAAACTTACTACAACGGTCAATCTTTTCGTGTCGAATAAAGGAAAATAAACTGAAAAATAAATGTGCTTACAAAGGCAGTCTACGAGTGTGCTAAGAAATGTGCTACGACATGGCTACGGCGTAGCTCACGAGCTACGAGTTACTGAGAAATTAAGACTGTTTTGTTTTGATCTTTTTAGGATGTTCTTCATGACGTTCTTTCGTTGACCACACTATTTCTAGTTAAGATAATTTATAGTATTTCAGGTTCCAGACCAGAAAAAACCTTACAGGGATAAAGTGTGCGTCCACCTTTAGTTTCAAAAACACGACCATACTCGTAATAGGGTAGACGACAAAAAATAAATAAATAAATATCGCTGGACATTAACACACAGCGCCACCTAGTGCCACACTAAGCAAAGCTTGTGTCGTGGACACCAGATAGTTGATATAATACATATTATATACTTTTTTGTTTGTAAATACATACTTATTATACATATAAACATATCCATGAGTCGGAAACAAATGTCCATGCTCATCATACAAACATTTGCTCCTACTGGGATTCAAACTCAGGACCCTAAGAACGTAAGGCAGCGTCACTACCACTACGCCATTCGGGTCGTCACTAAATAATAACTAATCCGTCAGATCGATTATCAAAAAATATTGACCCGTACTTTTGTTATTATAAACCGAAATTGACGAAGATACGACGCTTTTAAAATTCTCAGTACGTCACGCCTTGGTAACATTTTTAGCGGGTTCTGACGTCACGAGCCCCCACTCCCGAGATGAGTTTTATCTTTGTCAATATTCATTGATTTACAGACAGAAACAAAAAAAATACGTGTCCGTTATTTCCCAACAAAGTGACGGATTAGATAGATTTGCATTTTTTTATACTAAGGGCCAGTTTCACCGGTTGTGGATAAAGTGTCGGTTAGCCTATTAGGAACTTATCTGCCAGATAAACTAACACTTGGTTTCACAGGTGTCGGATAGCGATATCTGGTAGATATAGTATTAGTTATAACCAGCCTTTAAGATCCATGTTCACCGAAAAGATAACAGTCTGATTATCTAAAATCAGCTGTCACTGTGACATGTTCCCATACAAAAATACTTTTTAAACAGCTGTTTCAGATAATCAGTCTGTCATCTTCTTGGTGAACATGGACCTAAGTGGTAGATAGTATTAACTATCAGATAACTAACCGACACTTTATCCGGAACCGGTGAAACTGGCCCTTTGTATCGTTATGCCTATTATTTGGTGGTCAACTAATTATCAGTCAACTGTTACCCAGCCAAAACCACGATTACAGAAATACCTATCAGTATAAACATAAAACTATAGTACAAAACAATATGAGCACAATATTCGCTGTTAATTACGGGAAGTGAACCACGGCCGTGGTAATTAGTGAGACAGGTTGACGCGCCACAAACATGGTGCTGTGTTGATAGTCTAAATATTGTTGCAGTTAGAATTGTACGGGATATTGTTAGAATTTATGGTAGAATTATGATGTCATAAGCCGTACGTCTGATGGAATGGATTTCTCATCGGAAATAAAATCAAGCAACTTAATATAGCTTGGCAAAATAGAGTCTGACCCGGTGACAGTTGGAACTACAAATTTCCTACCTGGCAATACCGCGTTTTCTGTCAAACTCGGCAATGTCATTAGCTTGTCACTGCTCAGGGTTGCCAGAAAGTCGCTAAAACGCCAATTTTTTTTTCCATACTCTATTTTACCAAACAGTAATTTAGATAATTTTTAATTTACAAAGTTTCGTTCCTTATAATGAAAAACGCCACAGGTTACTCAAAGGTGCACCTGAGTACAACCACATTTCGCTAGTTACCTTTAAGTCCTATGTAATAGGGAGCGAGCCTATTGTCATCAATCGGGCACAAATTCAGACTCCGTGGCTGTTACTGAGAAATTCCTGATGGAAAAACCCAATAACAGTTAGCTCGACCAGGGAAACAAATCCTGGACCCCATGTTTAGCAGTTTGGTCATTCACTTAGGTACAAATTCAGGGACTTTTAAATAGACTACAAAATAGCAAAACGGCAATGCTGATGTTATACCAAACATAATCTGGATCAAAAAAAAAAAAAAAAATGCAAAAAAAAAAACTATTCTATCACATCAGCGCATGCTCCAGGGCGCGTGGGCTACGAAATTAATTTTTTCTTAGGTTTTTTCGCAATTCGGAGGCCATTGCTAGATTGTATGTTGATTAAAATATGATTCTCGACTTTTAATGAAATGGTCATTCAATCGTCCTTTATGAACTTGTATTGATGATTTTAATGATTACTTTTTAACATTCTAAATGTATTGTATTAAAAGTCCAACAGCTTCGCTTCTCTTTTAAAATGCTCATTAAAAATGTAGTGTGTCTCACCATACGTACTGAAGTCTATGTTCCAATCAAATATTAGTAAATCCGCCTAAATAGGCGCGCAGTTAATTAGCGGGATTGAACCGCGATACCCGCGCTAATTTACTAACACAACCTGTGGACAGACTGCTAATACAACAGTATGACTACTAAAACTGGGAACTTCTACTGATCATGAAAAATAATTAGGAATCCCGAAGAATTGCCAAACATAAAGACAGTGGGCCGGACCATTGCCGGCCGATGGGACCGAAACGTTCTGGAGTGGCGACCGAGAACCGGAATACGTCGAGTTACAAGACCTCCCACTAGATGGACCGATGACCCAGTGAAGGTTGCGGGAATTCGTTGGATGGAAGTCGCACGGGACCGGTCAATGTGGCGACACTTGGGGGAGGCTTATGTCCAGCAGTGGACGTCTTTCGGATGAAAAGTAATAAAGACTTGACACATTACAATAACGTTGTCCTAATTATGTCTTATTTAGTACCTACTAGCTGTAGGGGCATAAAAATAGATCTTCTGAATCTCAAAATAAATGCTATATTTGTAATCAGCACCCCACATAATCTCGGAATCGACACCTATATTGTTTTTTGATATTTCAACCGCAGCGCACCCCAGCTGCAGGGTATGATAGCATTTCAGGTCCACCACATTAAATCGAAACATCGTTGTTTTTGTGATACACCCGATCCGATACACCATACAAATATTACCCATGTTGATTTTCAGACTTTGTCACGGCATTTACTCCTTTTAGGGGTTGAATGCTGAAAAAACCTGAAACACAAATGTTTACTTATTTATCGATAGGAGTACTCCTGTGTTAAGCTCGGGAGTAAACCTCGAGTCCTTCGTTACGCTCGCGTTTTAAATCGTCACCCGCGACAGAAGATACTGCTTTGTCCCCTTGGTTAATAATCTACTATTTATTCAAAACTAATTCCAAAGTTTTCCCAGCCACCAATGAGCACACATTGCTACTAATTGAACGAAATGTATTAGCGCTTTATTGTGATGTTATTATTTGTGACTGATTATTGCTCATAATCAATCAAAATAAGCTGTAAATTATAACATTTCTAACTGTAGACCTTTACCATAAATTATTTGGCATGTCCTAGAGCGGCTGGAGTCAAACATTCGTCGACATGTGACATCTACCAACCCGCACTGGGCCCGCGTGACCACTTTCATAGAGAGGTGCCCAATGTCTGCAGGTTTATTATGTGTGCTATTATTATGCACAAGTTACAGTTCTTATTCTATATTGCACAAAAACTAAAAGATATTGGTGTGTACACAATTTGCAATATTTACAACCAGTGAGCTTAAGCCAGAATTAGGTAGTTACTATAATGTAATAAAATTATGTGCACGAAAAGCACATAATTATACAGGAAATAACATTAGAGACAAGAGGTACCGCTTATTTCATTAAGAAATCTCTTCCAGCGGACCTGCGAGAGATAGATAAACAAGAAACATTCTCGTATAACCGTCGACAAATCGTATAGACTTAGAAAAACACGTTTCCATACCGTTTCGCAAATTCGTAAAATCATGCCAGAGTTACCTATTCACGACAAAAGCTCAATTTAAAACCCCAAAAAGTAATCACATATAACTGGAATGAAATCCAAACATTTTAAGCACAAATAAAGATCGGATAACAAATCGGAACGGGGTGCCGATAAGTGGTGTAAAACCCGTATTATAGCATAACCATTAAATTACGACCTCCACAACCAACTGAATTACCTCTTTAGTTCCTTGAAATTGCATAGCAGGGGGGGCAGGGAGGTTCAAGGTAAAATTGGTTGTCGATTACGACTCGGATTGTCAAGTCTTCGAGTGGCAGAAAATCGCATCAGTGATCGAATAGGGATGGGATTCGCGATTTTTTCGGATCTCGTTTGCATTTCGATAGTGAGAGGATTATTCGTAATGCGATCGGATTGCCTGTGTTGTGTTTTTGTATTTATGTGTGTGTGTTAATGCATGAGATGTGATTATGTATGTAAGGTTTTGTTAGGGAAGATTTCGGTGGCTGAGGAATCCTATCCTACTTCCTACTAATAATATAATATTATAAATGCGAAAGTTAGTGAGTATGGATGTTTGTTACTCTTTCACGCAAAAACTACTGAACGGATTTGGATGTAATTTTGCACACAGATGGTTTACCACCTGTATTAACACATAGGATACTTTTTATCCAGGTATTAAGATCCCATGGGACAATTTTTAAACTTCACGCGGGTGAAGCTGCTGGCAATGGTCAATAATTGTGCGATTGTAAACTTGTAATCTTAATTAAAAATAACTTTTTTTTTCTTAAATTAGAATGAATAGATCAAATTAACATTTTTAAGGACTAGGCAGTCGCTTTCAAAGTGTTTCTTTTCTATGCTTAAGGCGATTACATGAGCTAAACGCGAGTTTTATAATTACTAAAAGTAAGTATATGATTCACTGCTAAAAACAAGACCAGAAAAATATATGATATTCTTTAGGATATATGCTAGCATGATACTGTTTTGAAAACATAATACAATTAATTTGGATCGATAAAAAGAAGTCACGAACTTATCTCTAAAAATATCTTAATAATAATAAAATAAACAATAAAAAACACACTAATATGCATGCGATCATTCTGATTTTTTGGGAAATAATTCTACAAGCAATATATTAGCATGATACTGTTTCAGTTTTTTAATCCAATTAATAGTTTTTTTGTAAATCGATCAAAACCACTCATTTCGCGCTATTTGGCCCGCAGTGGCTAACGTAACAACCACTTTGTAGTGCAAGCTGATTAGAACTTTATTCTAACAGCTTTTCAAACGATGTTTGAACCACCACAAATAGAGTTGCTAATTTAGCTCGTCTAAGCACCTTAACGGGTTTCAACAAAATTGACATAGTATTAGTACTCATTCACGTTGACTCGCGGGCGCGGTGGCGGGCGCGGTCACGAAATATCAAACATATGGCGCAATATCCAGGTGTTCACGTACACAACGCACGTGCGGTCTAAGTAGCGGACAAGCTAGCGACTGGCGCGCGCGGTGGGCTCGCGCAAATATCGAACGCATGAGATGTTTGTGTGTGTTCACGTCGAACTAGCGGCGGAGCGCGCGATTTACTCGCGACGTCAGGTAAGTTCAACCAGTATGAACTTGTCGCTAGAAACGGACTCGCGCAAACGCCTGGTGACGAACACGAACTCGGCGCGCCTCCGCGCCCGCACCCGCTGCCGCGCCCGCGCGTTCCTACGTGAACAAGTACTTATGGATTTCGGTCAATCCCATTCCAACTTATCTGTGCAGGCGGAAAAACACAGAACTAAGATAAATATATCAAGGTTGAAATATCGAATTTTTTTTTTGACAAGCAACGTCATTTTAAACTGCACACTTCATACTTTACTTACTTTGATCTTCTAATCATCGTTGTCGCTGATAGAATATAGTACTTAGTTAATTTGTTTAAACACTAACAACTAACAAAGCTTTGTTGAATCAATGATATATAAAACTATAGATACGTTGCCCGCCCTCTGTAGTGGCAACATGAATGCAAGGCAATTGCCGGACTTTCATTTAGTCGCGTACCAACCAGTGCCGCGGCAGTACGTCACATTAAAATAACTTTAGTGCTTCCTCAAACAACGAAAAAAAAATGCCGTCCTGTGTTTTTAAGGATATGTAAAAACTATACTTTAACTGTGAAAGATAGAAAAGTATCATTTCATGCGTAAGTATCAAATTTTATTTCTTTCGATGCCTTCTAATGGCGGCTGGCGCCTGAGGTAAGTCACGTGCTGTTAAGGGAAAATGACAACGGAATTAAAGAAATATATTTATCTCTCTCTAACAACAAAAATTCTGTAGATGACGTTTAATTTTCTTTCCCTTTCTTCGTGCGTCTGTAGCTATCTAGCTACCGACAGTATTTAGGCGGTTTTTGACAGCCGTGATGTTCATGCATGACGCGTCTATTTATAATACGTCATTGTGTTGAATTAACTTTCACCTTAACCAGATTCCCATAGAAGATGACTTCTATGGGAATCTTCTTTATTGATGCAAAATAAATGTCATCCCACCAACTGTGCTTACCCCACGACGTTTAGGTACTTGCGTGATAGTGTGTCTTGTAATCCATAGATTAGTGGGTGTTCAACAAAGTATCGGGGGAGCGGTTAAAGCCCTTCTTATCTTAACCCTTCATTATGACAGTTTAGAACGAACGATAGAGTAGTTTCAAATTAAGAAGCCAAGTTTTTTTTTTTATTTGAACTGAAACTTTTTTGGAACCGATCTTTATATTGATTTAAAAGAGGATCTCTTAGGTAAATAATAATAGCCGCTCGAATCGATCTCCAGGTTAACCTGCGCTAACCTAAGTTGGTCTGTCGATGGGTGACCCCCATCTGAACCTACTTAACAAAAGGCAGATAATCACAGTCGTCTTATTTATCGAATACACAGCATCTTCATCTGCCTAGCCTTTTCCCAATAGGCTTGTTAACTGATAAAATCTAATCAGTCCGTCACTTAGATTATCAAAAAATATTTGACCTGTATTTTCTCTTTTGTCACATAAACCAAAATTGACGAAGATACGACGCTTTTTTTTTCCAATACGTCACTGTTTGGTATCATTCTTAGTGAGTTCTGACGTCACGAGCCCCCACTCCCGAGTTTTGATACGTTTTATCTTTGTCAACATTCGTTGATTTACAAAAACAAAAAATTCGTGTCCATTGTTTTCCAATACTCTAACTGACGGACTAAATAGATTTACAATTTATTGATGGTGGAAACTAGCCTATTATGTTGAGACCAATTTTTATGGTACCTAGTATTTATAATGTGACTTGGAGCAACTGTTCATCTGACCTCCGCTACCTCCACCACCGAGAGCAGCGGTGGTCCAGTGGTGGCGGCCCCGATTTACGAACAATAAGTCGTGGGTTGGAACCCAGACAGGAGCATTATTTTGTGTAATTTATTTCATCACCACTGCGCTCAAAAGGGCAAAGGAAAACATCGTGATGAAACCGGCATGTCCTAGAACCAAAAATTTGGAGACGTGTGACATCTACCAATCCGCACTGAACTATGGCCCATTCCCTCTCATTGAGAGGAGGCCGTATACCAGCAGTGAGAACATTATAAGTAGGCTGATGACAATAATGACCCCCTAGTCACTGGCTAACTCAACCTCTTGGGAAGATGGGCCATCCTAATGAGTGTTTTACTGAAATTATATCCCTATCACATTAAGCATAGAGCTCAAACCAGCACGCACAACTTCTACCAAACTGCAATTAGCGACATTCGTACCAGAACCGAACGTCAAATTAAAGAAAGTTATTTTCAATTCGGAAATCCTTGCACCGAGTGGTATTCACACAAAAAGTACGGAATTCCGAGGGGCGGAACCACCTGTGCATAATCCGCATACTTTCACGGCTCTATGGTACAGGCCGGTTCCAAACTTTGAAATTGATCTTTTATTTCTTATTGGTGTGACCAGTTTAAAAAAAGAGTTCCTGTAAGTATTTTTTTTTGGTTCTTCTTAATGGAAATATATCGTATCGTATTCTCCAAATAAGTAATCAGGTATGACACTAACAAAAAAGATATCGCGCGTTTTCTTGTTGTAATTTGAGTAAGTATAACCTAAAATTCTATCACATTAACAAATCCGACATTAGCTAGAAAAAAAAAACCATTCTTTATTCATTCTCAGTTTAAAAAGTACTTAATAGTAATTTATGTCATTAATGTAATAACCCGTCACCAAAAATGAATAAAATCTTAACCTTCAATGAATTAATAAAATTGCTCTACGAAGAATATTACCGTAACACCCTGTGTCTCGCAACTCGATCCCGTGGGAGCGTCAGACGCATCATTTCTACCAATATACCTTAACCAGGAAATAACTGTTTTTGTTGGCGCACTGGGTGGAGAGTAAATCATATGAGTATACTTTTGTATGGATTGGAACTTGCGGTCTTGTACGGGAATCAGTCTTCCATACAATAATATTAGGTTCTTCAAATTATTTTAGAATTTCTAACAGCTGTCTGTGATTTATTTCCATGACAATACCCGGTGAAGAAGTTTCCATTGCATCTTTAAAAGATAAAACTGCGGAAGCAAAATTATGAGTAGTAATAATAAAATTTTTTTTGATTAGCGCGTTGCCTGTTAAGTAAATGGGATCAATGAACACAAATTGTGCCAACCAGAATCTATTTGAACCTTACAAGAAACAGTACATTACTTATAATTTAAAAATAGTATATGAAACAGTCAACTTACCATAACCAATAATCACAAGTCCCATAACAATCGCCACCCCTCTTATTAGCCACTTGCTTGTCTATGGGAATGTTGTCCAAACTTTTTTTTTCCATTTCCTGATGCGTGATTTGTACGCTGTCAGCGAAAACATTTGGTTTTCGAACGTCACCTGTTCGCTGGTTCCCACGATTTGGGTCGCATGTGTTCTAATTACAAAATCTGCATAGAATTCGATTATTTGAATGTCCTTACATTGTTTTTACGTTTGAATCGATTTGGTTCTCGTATTTCGAATTTCGGTCAATGACAGTTCAGGGTGTAGACATTTTGCACTCAATAAAATGATTTGTTTTATAAATATGAGTGGATATTTATTTCAAACTTAGATAAAGTATAACTAAAATTAGAAATAGTCCTCTAATAATTCCTAAGAGACAAGATTCCATTTCAACTCAGTTTTGAAGCTCTAAATTCTCACCGTAAAGTTTTTGCCATTAAAGGTTTTATAGCCCACAAAATGTATTTAAGTGTTTTTCCAATATTTCAATAAAATAAGTCATAAAACTTAAACAAGGTGGTTTGTTACTGATAAGCGGTGTTAAAACTTTATTTATTGCGACGTTTTCTATGAAGAGAGAAATTATGATTTCAAAATCATAATTTCTGAAATGTTAAAAAGGCAGTTTCCAGAAACTGAGATAAGAGTTTAGTTATATTGAATTACGTTGAAGCCAGAGAAGTTTTTCTATGTAGGTAATTACTTATTCATACATAATCTTCTAGAATAACATGACGGCTGTAATCCCAGGTAGGATTAGGCAGGGGTATACTTATCTAAAAATACACACATATATACATTTCGCATGTTATGCTTAAGTCTCCAGGTATGGTAAGTAAGTATGGCCCATACTGACTACTGGCCCATATGCATTTCTGAACGGTTAACACACCCATACCGTATGGGTGTGTTAACCGTTCAGAAATTCAGACTCCCTGGGAATTTCCTTATGGAAATAAATACAATAATAATATAATATTCTAAACAAACTTCTAGAATATTCTACTTATTATTACCATAGCTGCTGTCAGTTAAAATCACAATAGCGGTCATTGCCCTTTCCCTAATATCTCTTCGTACGAACCAAAACAAATGAACCATGTATCGCTTTTCATTAGAAATAATGTTAAAGTTCACAATGGATGACGATTCGAGACTTGAACAGGCTTATTTTTAGATTTCACATGTAAGAACTTTAATAAATATATTATAATAATAGCGGTCATTGATCCACTTAAGGTCAATGACCGCCATTGCGATTTTAACTGGCAGCAACTTTAAGTACCGCTTTGTTCTGCTTAATGTATCGATGAAATCTGTATTGAGTCAGGCCAGGACTTAACTCCGGATTTGTGACCCCGCACCCCAGCCAGGAGTCACGAGGAGGAACAGTGTGTGGGTTTAGTCAGGAGTGTGACAGACCCCTCCGCCAGCCCCACGAGGATTTCCATAAAGAAAGTGCCCAAACTCTGTATTGGAATGTGCGACCGCCTCAAGTTCCGTACAAGTAGGTAACCATTTTAGAAATAAAAACACAAAAAGTGAAAAAAAACTATAGCTTCTGAAGTCGTTGACCTTTGCTTGATTGGTTTAGTTTTTTTTTGTCACCGACTTCTGAAGCTAAAGTTATTTTTCACTTTTTTGTGTTTTTGGAAGTCGGTTTTATTTTTTGCAAAGAAGTTTTTATTTTTCTCTTTTTAGTGGTTCACATGCGCTTACCCCTTCAGAGAGTACTGACGTGATGTTATGTTATGAACTGGTGTAAACATTGTCTGACAGACATGAGATTTCAGCAATCCCAGTCCATTTGCTATCATCATTTATTGAGGAGTTCTGTTGCTTATCTCCGAATTTCTTCATCAGATCTTCACCAAATTGAAGTGCGACTACTTAGAGACAGTATTCTTCCGAAAACTACCCAAGTCGCTTCACGTGTACCTATAAAATTTGAAGAATTCTCACTATTTCTCCAGGATCCTATCATCAGATCCTGACTTGATGATTATGGGACCACCTGTGAAGTATACCCTTTCAAACAAAACAAAATAATCCAAATCGGTCCAGCCATTTTCGAGTAAACGGGGAACATACATGAAAAAAAAATATAAGGTTCCGACGAATTGAGAACCTCCTCCTTCAAAATTGAAACTCTAATTAATTCAGTTGCGATATTGGCACTTTGGAGTGCAATCAATCATTAGCTGGCTGTTAAAAGTTCCTAGATTAAAATTGCACGGTGAGCTGATAAAATGGGTGCACCAATTTTCAGGGATAACATTTAGAACGATCTTAAAGTTGAGTTTGAAGAAATTTAGAGTTATTATGCTAGTTTTCAGTAAAACTAGACTACAACTAAATTAATGTTTAAATTAAAGCATAAAAATACTTAAAGCATTTTTGAAATTCCAACAGTACAATAATATTTATTTTATTTAAGTATACCGAATATTTGCGAAAGTGACACGCAAGTTTAACTCATCACAATAATGTTTTCCGAAAGTTTTCTACTCTCATGTTCTCAAAAAAATATATACCGTAACATTTTACAAAAGATCAGGACCTGATCTTTTACGAAACATCTTATTAGTATACCAACATCCAATTAGTTTATAATGAAACCAACAAACAGTTGTCTACACTTCATTCGTTTGTACAAAGTGACTTCCGTGGCAAGACATCAAAGATGAAAGCGCCGGGCCCGGAACAACCCACCCACATGTCCAGGTTTTCCACGACAATTGTACAGAAATATCCATAAAATTAATTGTTACTAATGTACTTTACTTTCACACGAGACTCCGCCAGAAATTACCGTGACACAACCCGTGATGACCAATGTCTCTTTTATCTCAAATTACCAACCTAGTTTTACTGGCAAAAACAAAAGAACACTGAAAAATGTACCCTGTAACTTACGTCATAAAAGTCAATGTTTGGAAAGACTGGCTGCAAATCGAACGTTGTCCGAATTTTGACGTCTCAATACTCATTGACAGCTGCGGTCAGCCATTTTGTTTTTTTGACAGATTTACGATGTCCACCCACATTTGGCATGCGACCAACTTTTTATGAGCATATTACATGGTCATTAATGGTTTTCTATTGTGGATTGTATTGAAATGTCATTATTATATTGTAGAGGAATATTGTGCAAAGGTTGATAGGCGTTTAATTTCGAATGACGGTTATCTTTGATGGTTTTTTGTTTACGAGCTTGTCACGTGCCGTGTAAGCTTATTTCTTGGTGTCGGTTTCATTTTGTGTGACCTTGTAGATGGACAAAACCAAATACCAGTGGCCCATATTATTACGCAGTGGCCCATATTATGCAAATAAAGAATCTTGAATCTTGAATCTTACACTTGGATCAAATAAACTGTCAGTCATATGGAGAAACCTTTACGAGTAGAACTAATTTTTTCATCAATTAATAATCTTAACATCAGGAATTTTCCAGTAACCAACACGGAGTCATATTTGTGCCTGGCTGATGGCCATGGAAAAACTCGTGGACGCCATGGGGCTTAAACATAATTGGTGAAATGTGGGTTATGGCTTATGGGGATTATAAATGTGAGCGTCATGTTTAGTAATCTTTTACTCGTGCAAAAACAGCACCATACGTATACCTGTAGGTACCTATACCTTAAAATCCGAAGGCATTACTCAAAGGCCGAATCTAATTAAAACGAAGCCCTTCAAACTATCACTAGGGCATAGTACTTACTACTTACCCACTAGTAACTATCTCTACAATAGAAAAAGTTACAATTTCGTTTCCGTCTTTCGTGACTTCCGTTTGCTTCAAGGCTTCTTAGTAGGGTGACTGTTGTGTCGAATTTGCTCGGAAGAAGTAAAGTTAACTCTTTGACTTTTTACATTTTGGAGGTTGGCATCTGTTAGTCAGGAAGTATTAGACGCGGGCAATGTAATGCGAAGGTGAGTAATCTGGATAATTTATCTTTCAAGTTAGAACATTGAGGACAAAGGTTTGGCTGTTGTTAACGATGATGATTTTATGAAATACTAGCTTTTGCCCGCGACTTCGTTCACGTGAAGTTTTGATATCGCAACGCATCGCCTGCTCAATGGAAGCTTATATCATATCAATTAACATTTCTTATTGCTACTCCGCTCCTATTGGTCATAGCGCGATGTTATATAGCCTATAGCCTTCCTCTATAAATGGACTATCCAACACAAAAATATTTTTTTAATTCGAGCCGGTAGTTCCGCAGATTAGCGCGTTCAGACAAACAAACAAACAAACAAACTCTTCTGCTTTACATTATTAGTATAGATTTTGCGATGTAACAAAACCTTTTGTCACATGTGTCACAGCAAGCCTACGAAATAGTCAACGACCAGTGAAAACGAACCAAGAAAAAAGAGCTAGGCAGAAAGTGATACCACCATTTTACCACACTACCGTCTTCACTTTCCGCCAGAGATTCGGCCCATCCGTCTCAACTTTCCGCCAGAGATTCGGCCCATCCGTCTCAACTTTCCGGCAGAGATTCGGCCCATCCGTCTCAACTTTCTGGCAGAGATTCGGCCCATCCTGGTTTCTACTATCTAGCATGGTCACATCACAATCACTGGAGTAGTCACCGCAATAGTATTACATGTCAAACGCAATCCTCTTACCCCTCCCCCCCTCTCGCCTCCCACCTTACGTTTGCCCGTCTTTAACCGCCATTTGTAAGGTTTCACGCAAAACTTGAGTAAGTAGTGGTGGCCCGAATATTTTTTAAAGATTTGGTCATGCTGAAGAATGGGTCAATAGACATTTTTTCAAATGAATGTTCAGTGGTTGAGACTAGTGCAGGACTAACTGGATTGTGGAGCTCAGATTAGCAGTCGCTCCATGTAAAATACTGGTATTCAGCTGCATTCGGTTATACTGTATTCGAGCCCGGTTGATGGCAATAGGTTCTAGCTCCCTATTACATCATCATCATTTCAGACGTCCACTGCTGGACATAGGCCTCACCCAAGTGTCGCCACATTGACCGGTCCCGTGCGACTCGCATCCAACAGATTCCAGCAACCTTCACCAGGTCATCGGTCCACCTAATGGGAGGTCTTCCAACGCATCGTCTTCCGGTTCACGGTCGCAACTCCAGAACTTTTCAGACCCATCGGCCATCGGTTCTGCGATCAATATCACTGTCACTTAAGTATGGCAATTCTTCGGGCTCCCTATATTACCTACATGGGGCTTGAAATGTAACTAACTGGCGAAATCGGTTGCAACTGGACCATCAGGTTAGTACACTTCTGCCTCTGCCTAGCTCTTCCGAGATTACAAGTGTGATTTTATGTATGGTCGAACAAGCTATTTGGTTTACAATTTAACCCTCAAATTACATTGTAGAATGTAAACCAACTAGCTTGTTCGACCGTATTGTATTAATTGCCAGTAAAGATCGCAATTGCGGTCATGACCCACCTACATTTATTAAAGTTCCTATTTTGAAATCTAAAAACAAACCTGTTCAAGTCTGGAATCGTCAGCTATCGTAATCTTTAGCATTTTTTTAAATGAAGAACGATATATGGTTCGTTTATTTTGCTTCGTATGAAGAGATATTAGGGAATGTGCATTGACCGCAATTGCGTTCTTAACTGGCACTTACTATAGCATAGTAACTGTGCATATGTAGTTAGTTAATTAGGGTTACTTAGCGCATACCGGAAAATTTCGCTCACAGTTTGCATTTCCTATTCTCATAACTTACGGAACCCACATTTCAGCATATGGGTATTCTCCATGCGTAATGTGACGTAACCTTTACCCCATGGTATATCTTTCAGGAACCATTAGACATGTTCAAACACCCTAATGGCGGAACTCACCCCTAACCTCACTTCCACCCTTAAATTCTTCTAGTTTATTAATAAGTTGCAGTTCAATTTCTTCATAAATCACTTGAAAATAAAATTCGTTTGAATGTAGACCTTCTGTTATTTAGTAAGAGTTGAAAGTTGTTTGGGGATTGGTAAAGACAATCGATATGAAAAAAAAATAACTTAAGTTTCAAAAGTAATAAGGTTTAAAATCGTTTAATGTAAATTATATTTGTTGATGCAGTTTTGTTACAGGATTTTCATCCGTAATAGGATTCAGTTAGGGTTTAAAATAGTGGTATGTCTCAGGTAAGAAATGTGTATAAACACGCATCTGTTTTGAATACGCTTATGTTGATAAGATTACCAAAACATATTAGGTAATTAAATATTATTATGTTAATAATGCATCATTTTCAAGAAAAAGATAAGATACAGTTTTTAGAAGAGGAATTATTTATAACTACTGAAACATCATTCACTTTTTTGGATCCTTACCTCATCTTGTTGATAAGTTATGAAAACTACATTATTTGTTTTGATCTTTTGGGATTATTGTTTTAAGAGTAAGTCTATAATATTTATAGTAACAGTTTAAATTATAAATGAAGTTTATTTTGTAAGTAGATTTTCACAAACTCTTTTACACGTCTTTTTTTAAACTAGATGGGGCCGGTGTTTCGTACCTGACTACTCTGAGAAGAAACAGCCGAAACAAACTCAGAGGTCATAGTCTCTTTTGAAGTCCAGACATAATCTTGCTCCATTCACATGAGAATCATGTAGATATTAGTGTCTGAAATGGTCTTTTGAAGAAAGAACTACACATATTTGAGTGAACCTGTCCAGTCAGTGCAAGCATTTGTCCTGTGTCTGTGTTTGCGTGTCCATGTCGCATTTACGATAGTTCGAAGTATAAAAGATATTATTTATAATATTGAGGTGACTCGTCTCTCTCTCTTCGTTGGTCTAGTGGTCGCAATCGACCCTGCAGAACATGAGGTTCTTTTTTTTTTTAGTGTGGGAAATCATCAAATAACTTCTACCACTCTGGACGGAGCTGGAGGAAGTGTCAGACTTTTACTGACTAAAAACCCATCCGTGTTCCTTGCTTTCCCTTCACGTTCCGGGGCCACGGTATAGGTATCTCTTTCGAACAGTCCCGCAGCCCAGGCAGGCTTCGGCCTTTGCGGGCCCCTCTCTTTATGCTGACATCTCTCTGGGTTTGATTTATAGGTCGGGCAAATTTATTGAGGCTTTTGCATCAGGAATTTCTGAGTAGGAGTCTGGATTTGTACCCTATTGATGGCAATAGGCTCGCCCCTTCCTACCTTTTGGGAATAACAGTCGTGATGTTTTGTTGTCTATATTGAAGACGACTTTATAAATGAACTTCAGTTGGAAGAATAAACATCAATAATATGGCACCAACTAAAGGAAATGCAAGTAAGACACTCCCCGGAAGCCCAGTGGTAACCCAACACCTCAGGGGACACGTGCTACTTCCTTGCAGGACACTTGATAACTGAGACCACTTCCACTGGTCAAGGGTACTTCACCATAAGTCCGTGGTAAGCTATCTGTGGGACTAATTGTCTGATTGTATTGTATAAAGTATTGATGACTCTTTAATGGTTGTTTAATTGAGTGTTTAAAGATTTGTACATTGCTACAGATCAAACTTCATCTCAATCTCATAGTATAAGTCATTTTAGGCGCTTTTGATATTTTGATTTATGATGCCGATTGCTAAAGAATCGGAAGACGCGTTGTTTCAGACAATCACAGAAACAAGCAACGTCTTTACTATCAGAATAGAATCAGCATTGCTAATCCAACAACGTGGCAGTGCTCCCGACTTCTAGGCGGTTTTTCTGTTGACAGCGATGTGGACGAATTTTTTGACGCCCTGTAACAGTTTTGCTACTTGTACATTGTTTTATTGTTATTTAGAGTTGTGGTTTGTATATCTCTTTTATCTAATTTGAAGTGAACGCAAAATGGCATTGTACCATCACATGGCATGATAGCTTTTTCAATTTCCTGTAAAGTACGTGGTGTTAGGACCTCCACGAAATAAATAAGTATCTAACGACGAATTTCAACATTTATCTGAACGCATTTAGCACATCTAGTTGGTGCTCAAGACCTGTCAGTATTGATGAATATACCACGTAATAGTATATTTTATAACGAGGGACTAAACGAAGCCATTATATACCCGAGGTGGTTTGACTCCCGAGCTTGCGAGGGAGGCAATGAAAGCGAGGGTATATTATGTTGGCGTTTAGTCTCGAGGTGCAAACTGCACTTTTCACTTCGAGTGCGAGAAAAATAGTCATTTAAAACTGAACAAATTCACACTCGACACAAATTCTGAACTAAGCGGTCAGTTTTTTCTTCTATCAGGTCAGTCACAGATTAACCATTGAAAACACAACACAAACTCTCAACATTTTCGCAATGAAGATGATCCACACTCGACAGATAAATACAGTACCTGCATTACTCCAGCGGCTAGCAACCTTCGACAAGTTACTCTTTTGTGACATTGTTTCAGAGTAAAAGATCGTTCCATTTTTAAATTACTTTTTACTCCCTAGGGAATAAACGGTCACTTTAATCCCGCTCGTAGGGCTATAATGGTGTACTTTTAGAGCATGAGAAGTGAAAACTAAATTTTTCGTTCGGAAACGATTCTGGTTGAAACCACCTTAGGTCCTAGTGAAAAAACGTTCGACACGTTTTGTAATTCTACATTAACTGTCAACAGCATTGACGTAAATTTTCCGGTAACTTATGTCAGTTCAATACATTGTTGTCTATTTCTTAATATTTATTAAGTTCTGTGATCGTTAATACTCGTAGATGATAAAATGTCACTTTATTCAGGCCCTCAGGTTATCTCTAGCTAAATCAATGTTATTACTGTTGCAAAAGAGCTTCTGCTCAAAGACTTTGCATATTTCTTCAATCTTAGTATGTTTTCTTATCTATAATCCATTAGAAACAAAGTTAATTACCTGTTTTAATGATCACATGTGAATTAATTAATCTGGTATTCTCACTTATTTGATACCAAAAGATGCCAAAATACCACGGATTTTACGATTTAAGTGCCATAAAATCATAAGGAATGAACAACCTAATGAAATAAATGTGTATGATTTTTACAAACCACATAAGTAGCTATAAAAATCACATAAAATTATGGTAAAATAAAAAAAGAATCCTACAAAGGAATAGCATAACGCTTTCGAAATAAATGTTGTCTTAAAAGCTGCCATTAAAATTCATTGCCGCTGAACATATTTCCCTTTTCACTGAGTTGCCAGTTGCGAAATTTTAAATTCCTTAGAGATACTGGTGGTACTAGTCTTGGGCTTAATAAAATCAGATGCCCTTTACTTTATATCAAAATTATGATAGTATGAATAAAACAATAAGTTTGTAATGTTGTTGGGTTCTGAGATAGGTAGGTACCTACACTACCTACTTAAAATAATGTTATCTTGAACTTGATATGTTTCAAACCTTGAAAAAAATATTTTTAAGCAGAAAATTTCAATCTAAGCAAGTACTAACGAAAACATTCAAGTTAGTAAGCTTGCTGAAATATCTTGAATTTGAGCAAAATGCTTCAAAACTGGCAACACACGTTTTTATAACAAGACAATTCGTAGTCTTCCCGCCATATTATTTCCATACTTACAGACACAAAGACAAAGTTACAGAAACTTACAAAAAATATAAAATTGATGCATTATTGTCCTTGTGTACTTGTGATAAGGTGATTTTCAGTTTATTTCAGGGTAAAATATAAGTTTGTGATAGTGTTGCGATATCAAAATCGCGAAGACGGGGGCGTAGACGAAATGTGTCAGTTTTATAACCACGTTATAAGGGAAGTTGGTATAATACTGGCCTGAATATACATCATTTTGTTTTATTCATGATTCAAAAAACTAGTACCTACCACTTATGTAGTTTAAAATTTGAATTGCTAAGTATGAGCAGTTAAAACACGGGGTTCATAATATTTTATCACTTCAAGATCAATCAAACTGTGTATGTCATGTAGGAATTGCGGACCAGCTGCGGACACTGGACAAATCTATCAGTTTTATGAAACCACGTCCGCAGTTCGTCCGTACCAAGTGACTTTTACATAAGTACCTACTAGGTTTTAAATTCTCGCGTTTCTAACGGACATAGATGGTGGTTTTATTATAAGTTCGAATTGGTCTGAAAAATAGAGCTCTGTGCTGAGCTGTCTCTAAATCTGAATCCTTTATGTAATCTAAGATATCTGTGTTTAGACTTTATGGTCTCTAGAAAAAACCGAAGTTTGCAGCGCTGAAAACATATAAATAATAATACTATGTGCTCTAGCGATTCCAATAGCATGTTGCAATAGTACAAATAGTTACTCTGATTTGCTCGACCGATTTTACTTGAAAGTTACATCAGCTAAAAAGCGCTTCAGCCTAGCAAAGCGTCTGCATTAAATCGAGTTACATGCGCAATATATCGCGTTCCGCGCTCAATGTAGCGGAACGCATCAAATCCATACTTGTAATGGGGCTGCGTTCCATTTTTAAACTTATTACGATTTATTGCTTTTTATTTGCACGGTTTCTGAATTCAAATATTTTTGTGTCCCCCCACCGTGGAGAATTGGCGGGATTTTAGCAGATTTATTGAAAAAAAAAAACGAATGTCGTATTTCTTGGCTTTGTCCACCATGTCCGGTGGAAACTGGTATAATACATAAACATAATTATACTGTTACGTTTTTGTTTGTGTTTGTCACTAAAATAGGTTAGGACGGTACCACTACCTACCTAAGTTCGACGTTATGAGAAAGAGTGTGACTGCGGTCTCATTCGACATTTGTATCAATAAAACTAATATCAGTATCAATCTTCATTATTGTTCTGATTTCGATTCGTAGAAATAGACTGTATGTAGTGCATTTCTTCGAATCGAAATCAGAAACATTTCAAAATTTGGGCCAGCTGTTTTCTAAATAACCCAAATACAGACAGCCAGACACAATTCACTTAATATTCAACGAAGACGGTGTCTGAAACACGCCACAAACTGCAGTAGCCGAAAGCTTGCGATAAGATTACCCGTATCTTAAAACATTCACTAAGAAAATAGCACTAAAGTTCAGATTTCCGACAGCCGGTATCAGTACTCGGTATCCATTAACTCCGGTCAGAAGTCATGGACGAAAGATCTGGCAGTTGCGCGGTTTATTTTTAAATTTAGAATGAATGAGTGATGTTTTGCCAGTGTCTTTTTATCAATGGGTTGGCTGAATGGGTATTATTTTTAAACTGTTCTAAGGAGAAATTAAACTACTTAATTAAGATGTTTTGTAAAAAAAAAAAAAAAATATGATAGTTTCCTTTTTGCCTATAACAGAGGCCTAGAGTACCTTTTTGTAGCAGGGCCTTATAATTTTGATGTTATTGTCTTCAGCATCATTTTATTAAAAAAACTAGAATCTGTAAATACGTAACTGAAAGTAGTAAGATAATTATGACAATGATATTATTATATTAAACAGTTCTAACAAAACAATGATCAACCAATCTGACAGCATCACAAGACAGTGCAGCGGTGACAAACTGTCTGTGACTTTATTTCCTGTGTTCTTTTGTTTTGGCAATCTACGACGAGTTCAATCAGAAATAGACAGCGACAAATCCACCCGACAGAGCTTTCTATGAGCTCTATCTAATACACTTTGTAAATGATCATGGCACTTACTTATTCCATGAATTCAGTACTTTCATAAATCTGCCTCAGTACAAATTTTTCGACTGTAACTTATATTTTCCATACATTTTGAAGGTGTAACGGGTAATATTTAATTTCTAGAGATTTCGCGTTGATATTCCCAAAGCCTATTAAAGTCCATAGTTAGACGGGCTTCTTTAAAACTTCGTCAAAACACCGTGTTCTCCGATGACTTCAATGACACCGTACATTTTCTGCCCAAAATCTTCCCAAAAACCGTATCTCCAGAAATATATAGCCCCCATATGTATAAAGTCACGAAGCGAACATTATCCTCTCGGTTTCCTAAAACCCGGAGTTTATTTCCCTCGTATAGGATAAGATGTCCCATTAATAGCCCCTCGGCCACCTATCTGAAGCTGAAAGATCTCTTACAGTTTAATGGGAGATAGTTTTTTTGTGCATGGGAGGGGTTAAAGGTGACGGACCAATGGCGGCGTGTGACGTCACGTAGATAAAGAAGTGAGATAGAGTGGGACGAGAGATATTCTATTCTTGGAGCGTCTGGTGAAGGTACAGGCGTGGGGAAATTGATTGCGTATTTAGGGAATCGAAGTACTAGGATGAAAGAAAATGTGAATGGAGTGGTTGCTAGATATAGGGACAAACACAGTGCCTGTTTCCGAAGGCTTACGTACAAGCATTGCATTTTAAGATAAAATATTTTTAACTAAATGCCTATCTTAACAACTCTGAAAAATGGTAAAAATTATTTTAAGGGAATAATATTCATCAAAAAATTCCCTGAATGGAAAAATTCAGGGTTTGTGTGGAACGATGAATTCCATAATATTGCGCAGCGTTATTTTGAAGATGTTCTCTGAGATATTTACGGGAGATGTTTGAGATGGTTTGGCGCAGTTTGGAAGGAGGATTAGGGAAGATATTGACCGGATTAGAAGTGGTTTTTTGTCTGCTTCCAATATAACAGTAAATATTTATTTCGACGAACACTGGTGCACTTTTGCATGCGCCAGTACAATTTGGGTTTATTCTCGTCGACTGCACGAGAACGCTGAGCGTCGGAGGCATAGATAGGTAGTTACTGTCAAACTTTATGTTGTGCTTATAGCATTTATATAGGTACCTATCGCAGGTATATAATACTATGACGTTTTGTCAATAAGGACATTCACTGCGACGATGGTGTAAGCACCTTAGATTTTGATACCGATTTTTTTCAGATCTAGGTTTTATTTTGCAACCTGGATCTTTTTCGCCGAATTAAAACTAAGTACATATTATGCACAGCATTGAACTTTTCTTGCGTTTAAAATAAAAAAGTAGTTTTTCAGCTTTTTTGTTATTGATCTGTTTTGCATTGAAACTATGTTAGTATGTGCATATTTTACGTTTGCAATTTGTATCTTGTGTTAAGATAATACATCCCTAGGTATGTATTATCTAATGACTACGGCCTGTAAACGTCCTTGTCTATAAAATTAACCTTATCTGCAAAAGTAAATCCATCAAATACAAAAGTAAAGTGATAAATAAACTATTTCTTGACACCCTATACAAACGTCAATCATCAACGATCAAAAATAAAAACCAATAATAAACCTCAATTGTTTTTTTCCTAAGTCTAAATCCGTGCACACTCATTTCGAATATTTCACCAAAAAATCTGTCCCAAGCGGCCATATTTAGTAGTTCAAACGCTTTAGGCGACACTTCATTTACGCATCACAGTCAACTGGCAACCAAGTCCCCGCAATATTTACTGTCGAACAAATCACTGTAGAACCGAAAATAAATAAAATACGCATAGAAAAAACTGAAAAAACTCATTCCGTACAATTAAAAAAAGCTCACAGTTATTTAGATTTCCATAAATACTCTACGCTCGGCTAAAGTTTTTGAGATACATCTTCCTGAATGGTTTTTTGGCGTCGACCGGGGTGTTTCGAGATCGTGACGAAAGTTTTGAGAGTCGAAAGTTGAAGTGATGAGCTTTCGCTTCGGATTTTTGTGGTGTTTTCATCGAATTATCTTCTAAAAGTTATGGTTTCTGTAGCTCCTGAAAATAAGCGAGTATTGAATGATCTGCAAATAAAGTGGAAACGACCCTACTAATCTGTTGTTAATTCACTGTTTTTTTCTAGGGTAAAATACATCAAAAATCTAAGTTACTTGTGTACAGAACCTGAACCTCAAGTCTAAATACACTTAAGTTGACTTAATAACTAACTTAAGTATATTACTACTTGAAACATTTGATTGTATGTAATTTGTATCATTTCGAAAAGTACTTATCTTATCGTGTTTCTTAAAATTACACCGAATTTTAAGAACATCTTATCTCGTTAACTACATCCAAAATAGATTTTTGGGTACCTACTAACTCCATATTTTTTACGACTATTACAAGAAGTATCGCTATCGAAAACGCCCGGGCCTGTCCGCATATCCACCTCATTGTATTTATTTGGGTTTCAAATCCTCGCCACAGTTTCTGTCAACATAAATCGTGCGCGCGACATTTCCGACAAATACGCGCTGTGCCGCGCTAACGACGTTTTGTTCACGATTGTACTTCATTCTTTTGCCTAGATAATTAAATGTTTAAAATTTAGTTTGTGCGTGATTGTACTTTTTGAAGCGGGTTCTATAAAAACTGGTGATAAGGTGTAAAACTCACGATATTTGTGATTGACTACCACTATCACTAAGTAATGTATGTATGTGCCTTTCGTCCAGATCTTTATTCATTCTGGCGTGATTCACCCTTTCAACCACCCATCCATCCAAACCTTCGCTTAATATAGTAGTAAGATCCACATCCACGTCATAGAAACGTAGGTATCATAAGTGAATGTTTATTTTTTAATCGGATGAGTTCTTTCGCAAATGTTTTACGTACTTACTACATCCACACTTACAAAAACCTCCGAGATCTTGGTGCTTGCAACAGCGCCGAAAAATCCTGGAACAAGAAACAAACACTAAACATGGTTTTAGTGTCAATGATAATGATACGACGTCAGTCTTTATATAGTAAAAAAGATAGTAAGCAATAAGGAGCAAGTACAAATTATTATCTAAATAAATATCTAAGATCGGTGAATATTGTCGAAATATCGATGGATCCATACTCCAAAAAGCCTTGCAATACGACAATAGCTACGAAGGTGTTACATGTCTGACTCAAGGTAGCGCTGGACACATTACAATGGATTGCCTGGACTGTGTCGCCATTGAGGGCTTGACAGCGAGCAGTGTGGAGAAAATTGAACGGAAGGCGAGCTGGGAGAACCAATGCGTTTAAAATAGGAACCTACGAATGTAGTCGTCACTTATGCCTTTTTATTCTCTATGATTCAAATAATAAAAAAAGAAGAAATTATTACGGCCTGCATGGCAGCCAGTGGTAACTGTAAGTACTATTTTTAAATTTCATGAATTCTCATGAAATTTAAAAATAGAACTTACAGTTCCTATCTCTACGCTTCTTTTTTTTAATCACCCGGGGTCAAGCTAACAATAAGAAAATCCTGTTCAAATCTAACGGACTTATAAGCAATTAATCATTTCCACTACATACTATAAAAACGAAACAAACCGGAAGGTCGAGTCCACAGTGGTCAACAAGTGGACAGTTCTCAAGGGCCCCTTATCAATATTCAAGAAATTCTACTTTTTCTATTCACGCATAAATTTTGCCGCGGCCATTATCCGCGAATTCGGACATGCAAGAACATTAATTATAAATCCTTCGCGAATGACTAGAGGTCACGTTCGATGCGTGAGAATGCGTTCGATTCAAAGGACCCTATTTGAATATGCCCTTTGGTGAAAGAAAACATTGCATTGTGAGCCATCGGTCAGCCATTGTAACGCAGTGCAGTGTCATCGTATTATTATTCAAATTTAAGCAGGTGATGCAAACAGAACTGACCTATGGCTATTTTTTTTCATTGCAGTAAATTTTTATTTACAATACGCAATTATTGGGTCGCGTGAATTTGAATTTTGGTTTTATTCCAAATTTCGAAAATGGAATTTTATCGAAAGCTTTCGACAATTTCGAATTTGGTGTTTTTTTCTTTTGGTGTATTCGGTAATAGTTGTACTCTGTGGTAGATAATATGAATATTATTATTGGCTTAATGATGGTTGGACGGATGGATGGACGGCTCAGACATACTGCATGTCTGAGAATGACTCTCAAACTGGAAAACAAAGTTGTACTTCAATAATTTTCTAGGGCCACCTCAAATGGGTTAAGTTGTTCAGTTTGATGGTCTAAATCACACCCTGAAATATGGCCATACCTTTGTGGTACCTACACACTGTATACAGCACGTTAACAGTGTTGAAAAAATTTCGACGCTAAAGCCTTTAGTATATCATTCTGAACCTAGGGGCACATATAAATTTTTCATCGATACATTTAAAAAAAAACAGCTATCCAGACGTTTTGACCGTGTACATTTAGCATTTTTTTGTAAACCTGTAAAATATCGATATGTTTAGAATTTTTTAGATTAATCAATTAATACACTGCCTGTATTAATTGAATCACTATGCAACACATTACACAACATACCTTACTCCCGAAAATCTGTCAACGTTCAATATTACTTGTCTCCAATCCTCAATTTATTCAATAGCACAAAAACCTCATATCGCAAACATAATTCATCAAATCTACTCCAAGTCCGGTACTTATTATGCCCGCCCCTGTTTAACAAAGATTTGGGAAAAAAATGGGAATATTCCGTTATCGGACTGGTGATCAATCAATGTGGATTACCGGACGATCGCTATTTTAATCATTATACCCTCGAGAATTCGAGTGGATGTTGGGATATGAAGATGTTCTGGCTTCAATATTATTGTGGTTTCTTTTGATTTTGGTTGACCGCATTGTGAATTAATCGGGGTTTTTATCTTGTAGCATTGCTCGAAAAATTTGCGGTACATTTACGTATTATAAAACTTAAGAAGACGGGTATTTATAGCGAATTTACCTTACCACCGTTACCTTCCTTCTTCCTACCATTTACCTTTACATTTACGTATCTTTTTTAGCGTAGGATCATCTTTATTTTGAAATCCCACTTACAAAATGCATCATCTGAATAGCCTTTTCCCAAACATGTTAATCTGATACCAATATTTATATATTTAGGGACTGCCTATCTGATTTCCGCCTTTGGAAAGACTGGATGGCAGACTTACAAAACACTACACTACGATTCTACAACAGTTTTGATTTCTGTGTCATGTTGCTGAATTATTTTGCATTAATACTTTGCTTTTATTATTTTATCTTTTTTTTGTTATATCCTGTGTGAGTCTAATTAATACTATTTTTATCTTTCTTTCTCTTTTTGTTGAAATAGTTAGAAAACATCATGTGTCATGTGTCTTAGGTGTTACAGCACCATGCTGAGATAGGAGCCTTTTGGCCTCGTACAGGACGAGTTTCGTTTCTTTTAACTTTTAAATACATATTTGTTTTTTTTTCTGTGTAAGTTTTATACTGATAGTTTTGATGTGTTTTGTCCTGTACGGGCTAATAAATGTTTTTTCTTTCTTTCTTTCTTTCTTTAGATTAATTGTTATTTCACATTCGTTTACAGTTCTGTCTTACGGTCTTAGTTCCACGTTAAAGCAAGGATTACACAAATACCTACAGCGTTTCGTTTTTAGAATCGTTAAAGTTTCTTTAAGATTATAACTGTAAAATGACTACCGATGCACTCCTCTCTATAAAGAACACCTATTCCTATTTATTATAAGCATCATTCTTACCGTATTGAAGGGGAGTGTTTAGCTTTAGTTTAAGCGCCAGTGATAAAATTTTACGAGTTCTTCGAGGGAAGGAATCAGTCAAGCGCAGGATTGTGTCCATTATAGAGATTGGATGGACGGTATTTTTGACGTCAAGTTATGGCTTTTTAGCATACGTGTTCGGATATGTTATCTTGAAATGAGGAGCTGTATCTTATAACTGACCGTTGATCTGGTGGATGCAATCGCGTCTTGTTGCAGATTCTCGGGACAGGCAAATTGTTATTGGGTTATGTTTAAGTACCTACCATGTAATAAGGAGCGAGCCTAATTTTGTCAACAACGGGGCACAAATCCAGACTCCGTAGGTGTTACTGTACTCTGGACGTAAAGGCTATGCCGGTTTCCCAGTCCCCCGCCACTTGGACGAAGCGGAAATGTCGCTGGGTCGTTTTAGTGGGTATACCGGGTCAGACCGGGGAGTCCCAAATACCCTCTCATCCCCCGATGGGAGGGTAACGTAATGCATTTTTATCCCAGCGATAAAAAAAAAAGAAAAGGTGTTACTGTACTGACAAACGCCTGCTCGCTTAGTATGACCATCAGAGAAACGAGAGAGACTCGACAAATCTTTTGTTCATCTGTCATTGAATCGACAAAATGACAGATGAACAAAAGATTTGTCGAGTCTACGGTGGCCGTGCTAAGCGGGCTGATGGAAATACCCAATAAAAATTAGCAAGACCCGGGAATCGAACCCGGCTTCATGCAGTTGCGATTGCGACCACTAGACCAACAAAATTATTATTACTAAAACGTATTTTATAAATTACAAAGATGACCATATTTTTTGTCTTTTAATATGACGTACGGTATAAACAGTTCTACCATAGACAATGGACTCGAACCCCCTTCCTTGTAGTCAAAGGGTTGTCCGTTGATCCATTGAGCCGGCCTCCTATAGCGATGGCGTGAAGATAACACATGCCATATTTATGCTACATTAATGCCACTTACGCAGTTTGGCGGATTTTTTGCCAGTTGCCAGAAAGTCGTCAGATTTAATGGCATGGATTAGTTCGATAGCAATATTTTATGGTAAAACGGATAGCTGCTAGAGCTGCCAGTTGGATGGCGAGCAACGGACTTATTTGATATGGGCTGGTGACGATATCGACAAGACATATTTAAAAATGTCTATCTCAACTGAGAGCAGCGGTGGCCCAGTGGTTCGAACCCAGGCAGGCGCATTACTTTGAGTAATTTATTTCATCGCCACTGCTCTCAAAACGGTGAAGGCAAACACCGTGAGGAAACCGGCATGTCCTAGAACCATAAATTCGAAGACATTATGACATCTACCAATCCGCACTGTACCCGGGTGGTGGATGATAGGCCATTCTCTCTCGTAGAGAAGAGGCCGGTCCCAGGGTCCCAGCAGTGGGAACATTATACAGGGTGTATTTCACCTCATCACAAAGCCGTTAACCAAGCATTCTGTATATCAAACTAAGTAACTTTCCGCAAAAAATATTGCTGCGAAACAACTTTTTTTTTTTGAGGTTATAAATTATGTTTTGTGGTATAACTCAATGTAACGCACTCAAAACATTGTGCGGATGGATGGATTGAATAGTACGAAGGTCGTAGAGATATTTAAAGTAAAAATCATGCGACAAAACGTGGTAGGTATTTAAAAAAAAAACTTGTAAAATTCTTGCAACTTTGACCCCCAATATCTCCGTAACTAGGAGGTACCCAGGTATAGTGTAGAACAAAAAAAATATCAAAATGACGAGGAGAACAAGTTCCTTTCGTATTCGTTAAGAGGTGTTTTACACCCTTTATATAGGCTGGTGATGATGATGACCTCGACTGCCTCGCCTACTGTCTTGCCTGAGCTCGACTGCTGACATGAGCAGCAAAGTTACTTATTGAGTTTTTCCGTCTGGATTTGGCACAACTGACGAAATGTCGGCGTACTATTAGGTACCTACACTGCTGCCTTACCTTTCAGGGATACAGGACATTTATAATTTAAACAAACATTTAAGTAAACATACAAGGAATAACTTAGGTACAATTTTATTCATTTGGAAATGAAATGAAATTGTATAAAATGCACATAGAGGAAGTATTAGCGGTATTCGATGGGAGGACCTTCAGGATTTATATTTTGATATCCATACCGGGTCCGAGGGCTAGCCACCGCGATTACTATCCAACGGAGTTGACCAATCGAAACTGTGGAATAGACTTTTTTTTAAATTAAATGTCCAATGAAGTCTTTTTTTAAATTTGACTTTGGAACGTTTTTGTTCTATTCTGAAAAACAATTAAAATTAATTTAAAAAAAAAAAACAAAAAAGTCCCGACTACCAATTTTATGTATCTACCTACTCGTATATAGGTACATAAAATTGGTAGTCGGTTTTTTTTTTTTATTTACACAGGGTGAATTTTTGACTTTCGAGCCCGATTTTGATTTTTATTTGAAAAAAAATTGGTTGCCTGTAAAGTCGGTATACGGGCGAAAGTTTTACGTGACAACGACTTTGAGTGGTAAAATAATTTCAATGTGAATATTCATTCGTATAGTAGGAAGAAGGATGAAATATGTCTGTCTCTCTCGCTCTTAGGCGGGCTAACCATGCCCGAGTGGAAGGGACGCGTGCCTCTCACTCGCTCTCATTGTGAGCGCATAACGTGAGCGGAGCGTAACGCAGTTTCTTGAAGTGTCACCCGGCAAACCAATTTATAAGACGTTGTCACGTCAAAAAACTAAAACTGCATCAAAGCATTTTTGAATATCAATATTCTTAGCCAGGAATCGAACCCGTTGATATTGCAAAAAAACACACTGTGGTCTTCCAAATAATTTTACTGCATATTGAGACCTTATACATCACAAAATATAATACCTGTAATCACCGTGGGGTTAGGCAGAGGCCCCAAAGGACCAACAATTCCCAGTTATGTCTTTTAATTAGTTCTTTCCTATATTTGATTACGTTTATACTAAATCCGACATGAATTCTGCATCCGGTATTTCAAAACAGCCAAATAAAAAAAAACAGTAAAAGAATCCACTGCCATCTTAACCCTCAACTACCGCGTATGTCCGAGAAATTTTACAGTGCAATTTTATTTATAGCAAAATTATACGCTATGTTCGTGAGAAACGTACAGCGGGGGGACATTGGGGATACCGGACAACGACTTATTCTTATAGATTTTAGGACATTTGAATAATGCACCCGATAGTTTGAAAAAAATAGGGAGATTCGCTATGATAGGGCGATGGCTTTTTTTTTTGGTTTTCGTTGTTATGTCGCTATAGTTTTAAATAAGTTTGTCTATGCTTCACAAAAATTCAATCTACTATAGTATTATTTTGAAACTTCAAATTAGTGAAGGTAAAAAATTTATTTCACCGAAGAAAATTACAGTTTTTGAGAACCTGAGATCGAATTCGCGACATGCAGTGCTGCAGTGCTTAGCCGTCAAACGTCATTGTCGTTGTGTTTTCTATCATTATCGCTGATGTCTACTGAGAATGTCAATTGTCTAGGCTCTCATAGCCAAAGGTTTAAAGAATGTGTTCTAAAAAGCGCTCTTTGTACAATTTCTAAAGACTTATGCATGCATACCTCAATGATGTATAGGTACTAAGAGGGTCGTCTCTGTAAATATTAATCTCGTAAATTTTATGTCAATAGTTTCCCTCCAACCCTCTTTGATGGATAGGGGTACGATATTGATGTAATATATAATAATATTTGCACTAAAATGCCTCATTTTGGGGTTAATATATTCATCGTGGTGCTTTACGAGTTTTTGACAGAAATTGGTAAGTCAACGGTGTGTTGTGTTTGTATTCCGTTTTTTGGGGAAAAAGATGAAGAAAAGACATGGAAAAGTATCTTTTTAATAGAAATGATGTGGATTGAACACCTACAAGCTCAATTCAAAGAAAAAGAAAACAAACGTTAAATTAAAACTATCTTTTTTATAATACATAGGTATTTTTAAATCCTTCACTATTTTAAATGAAATACAAATAGAGAATAAATAAACTAAAACAAAACTAAATGGAGACTATTAAAAGTATTAATTTACTACTAACAAATAACCCAAGAAAACATTGTATCTTATCTTAAAAACGATTAAACACTTTTTCTTGGAAATGTAAGTAGGTATAGGACCATATGTAATTATTATATTTAATAAGTAATTATTACATTTAATCTTTCCCAATCTAATTTGCTCTGTGAATATCGAAATTCCGGACTTCGCTTGTTTATTATTAATTCCTTTTTTTCATACACTGTGACATTGAATCATTAGACATGAATATTTAATTCAGTATTTTTTATTATTTTTCAGTTTATTTTTTTATTAGTTATGTGTGTGTATTTGACATGAATATTTACCTTGTGACTGTGACATTTAATGATTAGGCGTGAAAACTTAGTTCAGTATTTTATTATTTTAACATTGTTTTTTTTTTGTTTATTTTATGTGTGTGTATTTGACATAATATCGTATTTTATTGATATTCGTTTTGTAAATTATTATCTAATATAATCTATTAGTTTCCTTGAAAAGGCGCCAGCTGTGATCATCTTGGGTAAGTGGAATACCTACCCTAATATCTGAATTATTAATCTAATCTTTATATTAACTTTAACTTGAAAACTAAACCTCAAACGAACAAACTTCTTAAAACAATATTTAAACACTTCCTTGGAAATGTAAAAGGAGACCATAAAAAAGTTATCATATTATGTTTAATCTTTAAAAGAGCCAAAAATATAGACATTGTATGTATCTACCCCAATCTAATCATTTCTGACAACACGGTCGGTAAACATATTTTTATTTTATTTTAAAATCGCCATAAATATTTAATCCATGGGCTCACATCTAAGAAAAGAACACAAAAAATGTTTTCACAGCCACTCACTGTGAATAGCTTGCCAATTTGCCTATCTTTTGAAATCTTTTTATAAAAAAATATATGGAGTGACCACTAACAAGCTCCATTTAAAAGAGAGCATCTCACGCCCTGAGAGTTTGGAAAGTTTCCCTATTTTTACTTTTTTTTTTACATTCCTTGACCAGGGGACAGAAAAAATGTACCAGCTGTAAACATGTTTCTCTTGTAAGTGCTAATTTTGAGATGATAAATCAAAATTGTGCTATAGTTCAACTTGGAAGCAACTTCAAAAAGATGCTAAAACATTATTGTTCTGGAATTCCCAACTGTTTTTTTCACGTCGCCGCATCGTTCTTCAGGCAAGATTTAAAATGAAGTATAGCAAATACAGCGCATATAGCATATATATGTATAGCGGGGTGTAGGTGTTAATATTTTTTCTCTATATTTATTTACACTTCACACATTAATTTATTTGTATTGTTTATTCGTCTACACTTTATTTTTATTTTTATCCGTATCTGGCCTGACCGTGGCATCACCTTCACTTTGGGCCCTATCAGAATACCAGCGCTGTGACGTTTTTTTTTAATGTTACAGCACCATGCTGAGATAGGAGCCTTTTGGCCTCGTACAGGACGAGTTTCATTCTTTTAATTTTTAAATAAATATTTGTTTTTTTTCTGTGTAATTTTTATCAGTACTTTTAATTTTGATGTGTTTGTCCTGTGTGGGCTAATAAATGCTTTTTCTTTCTTTTCTTTCTTTCAAATAATCATCGTCGTCTCATGCGTTTACTTTGTATTGCTGTGCCTAGTAACTTCAATAACGGCCCTTTTCAATAACTAATTACTAACAGGTATCGGTAGGTCGCTATCTCTGTCTGTTTGACATTTAGCAAACGGACGGATAGAAACTTAACGTCACCGAAAAGCGTGAAAACGAAAGGTGACGTGGATAAAAAATTTCAAGCTAACGTTGTTTACAGAAACACCGATAGCTACGAGACGTGCCTTTAACTGACAGTTAACAGAAAACGGCCTTTAGTGCAATGTACGCGCCGTATTTTTCAACCTGACTCTACCTAGCTCGAATCCAAAATTCAAATAAACATTCCCCAATTGCCGCCCAAAGTTCCAATTTTAAAAGATAACGATCTACGTTCCAAATGCGAAAGCAAAACACGTCGGCATAATAAAGACGGTGCAGACGACCGCACAAAAGTGCAGGCATACATTGTCCGAACTGCTTCGTAAACTTGGCACAAAATATAATTGCCTTGGCCCCCTCGGCCATTCACGCATTACGGGATTTAAAAAAAAAAGTGTATAGAAAAAAAGTTGAGATGACATTTCGTATTCAAAACATATGTCATTTTCTGTATCGATATGTCTATTGTTGCATCTGGACGATCCTTATTAGCGATACCGTGAAGTCGCCGACGTTTCCCATGACGGCTAAATTATATATTCGAATTATTTTTACGATTTACGGATTTCTGGACGACATATTATCTTCATTGTTGTCGGTTCGGAAGCGATGCGGATTAGTTCCGTGTATGCATGGGTGCATTTTATTATTTAGAAAAATACAGTTTTGAATTAAAAGAAGTGTGAATTTGGGAATTTGCGTATGTTGACCCATTTATGTCTTGTGTCCGAGTGACATTCTTTTCTTGATTCCGACAGATGCAGGAATTTTAAGAAATAATTTTATGACAAACTGCTAGGGGCTGATTCGTTATGGATACTAAAGACGGATTTCACAATATTTCGTACCAAGACAATAACAATGATCGAACGAATTTACCAATTTTTTAGACTTCTAATCATCATCTGCCTAGCCTTTTCCCAACTATGTTGGGGTTGGCTTCCAGTCTAACCGGATGCAGCTGAATACCAGTATTTTACATGGAGTGACTGCCTATCTGACCTCCACAACCCAGTCAGTAACTGGGTAATCCGATACCCCTTGGTAAGACTGGTTGTCACTTTTTGGGCCACTGTGACTGGCTATCTGTTCCGACTGCCAAAGATGGACAAATTACAGCCGGAACCAACCGCTTAATGTGCTTTCCGAGGCACGGAGGAAAATTGTAATGTAAGGGTGGTCACCCATCCACAGACCAGCCTAGGCAAGCACGGCTTAACCTAAAGATCGGCCCGAGCGGCTGTTATTATCTAGCCACGAAGTTCCTCGAATTTCTTAGTCTTCTTATAATATTAAAAAAATATCTACAAGTACACAAAAACCATTATGTACTACGTTTAAAAAATAACAAATATTTCGGCCTCCAAAAACCCATGTTAACACATACACAAACCGCGTGTGGGTAAAAACGACCCCATCAGTTAATAATCCTCATCGATATGGCTCTGATTACGTCGACAACAAAAGTCTAGATGTGCCAGATAACCCTGCACTGGGGTGCAATACACCCCCAGGGTGAAATAGGGTTGAACGTTAAATTTATTGTTTGATTTGTCATGGGCGTCAATAATTAGTTAAACTAAAAGCTGTGTCTTGTGTAAAAGTTTTTTTGAGTAAATTATAGATACTTTTGCATAAGCACATGACAGTCTACAAAAATGTCGCCATTGAATTTTCAGCTTTCGATGATGAGCCTAGCGTAGAAAGTCCAACGGTGTGCTCAGCGTTTTGTAGAGATCAGGACAGGCATAAATGTAGGTATTAAATTGAACAAAACTTAATTTATCTAAATTGTAAATATTGTCAAGTTTGCGAATGTATTTTTCCTCCATGCAGTTGATTCAAGGAATATTATTAATATGAGTCCTTAGTTATCTTATCAATTTGCTAAGGTATAACCTATAACAATATAATGTAATATATTTTTTTCCTTTGCAAAAAATTATGTCAGTACACAGCTAAAAGATATAATTATGTACATATTATATAATCTTTAAGTGTAATAAATTTGGACAAAACCCAATTAGTAAGTATTTTTTTATTCTGGCAACCCTATTCCCACAAAAGGTGACTACACTGAAAGCCCACGCAATGAGTGACATAATAACCAAACTACAGATCACAGATAAGCTATTAATTTGGCTCAAGTATCCTTTTCCATATCGAAATTATGCCACAAGCCCCCAACTTATATTTACCGCTTCAACCATTTCCATCAACCCTAATTTCAGTTCCGTAAGGTTGATTTTCACGCGGGTTTTGTGTTTCGAATTCTATTATTAACGTAGTTTTTTAATAGCCAAGAAATTGATACGAAGCTCTTTTATGTGGTAACACAAAAGCTATATTGTTTTCCCAGCGTTTGAACCGCGAGTTTTACCCTTGATTGGGGCGAGATTATTTTATATGGCAACCTTCTGTTGATTGATAAATATAAGGATCAGTGAGGACTTCATTTGAGAAAAAATGAAGAAGTATGAATAACCGAGTGCCTATTATTACTGCACAGTTTGGTGGGTGTATAAAATGTACAAAATGTTTGGTCAATCAAAATCAAAATCAAAAATTTTATTTCACATAGGCCTAGATGGGCACTTATAAAACGTCGAGAAAGGTGCACGGTTCGCGTTGGTCGATTCCATGGAGAAGAACCGGCAAGAAACTCCATGGTTACTATTTTCAAATCATTCGGTATTACAATATTATTATGTTACATTACAGCATGGTATATGGTCCTAATTAATGTTTTTTTTAATGATAAACATCTTCGTATAAAAAAGTCCCAAAGAAAATTTAAGTAATTAAATACATACATTATCATACATTATCTTGCCCTTATCCCAATTTATTTGGGGCCGGCGCAGCATGTCTTCTTCTTCCATACTCCTCTATTTTTCGTCATCTCATCAGACACTTCTTTTCTTGCCATATCCTTCTTAAAATAGTCAATCCATTGTTTCTTTGGTCTTCCTCTACTCAAATACCCATCCAGGTTCATACTCAACACTCAAATGTAATAAAATATAATAAGTACTCACCAATAAGCTTAGTTCTTAACTTTGATTTGCCAGCCATAATAAATTAAAAATCACGTAATTTCAGCAGGCTTTCAAAACTGTAAGGTTAAGAAATGATTTTGTGATATATGTATATTGCGTCTCTTTGTGAAAAAAGCAGTTATAGATATTATAGTTTTCATAATTGGCTAACTTTCAGTAAGTATAACAACTTTTTTATACCTATGGATGATACCGGCTGTGCTTGTTACAATAAAAATCAATTAATGAGGTGTTGCGGTGCATCTGTTGTAATTATATTTTACAAGTCTTAAATCTACAAGTTTCTGTTTAATAAAAATTACAACTTACAAATTTACCATGGTGAAAAACTGACAAAAACAGTTAAATTTTATCTAAAATTTTACATATTTTAGTTATTGGTGACAATTATTGTAAGGTTTATTAAACAACACTTGTTACACAACTTTACAAATATGTTAATTATTTACAAAATTGCCGGATTATAACATTTATTAAACAGGGCCCTGGTCAGATTCAAGGGTGTGCTACAGATCATCAAACTGAACAACTTTCTTTTCAATACACTTCCTCGAAAACTGGTTCTTTTCGCACTACGATTAGGTTCAAAATGCAGTGTATTTCACAATCGTGCGTTTTTGATATTTTTTCTACACGTGTGCAGAAAGTAAAATTGCCAAAGATACCTAAACTTAGTCTAACTTGTTAGAATACCTACAGTCAGAGATGAATGTTTTTTTTTAACTCAGAAACACTACTCCTACTACGCCTCGAACGGCCAAAACAAACTTTCTCCTCTTGTATCAAAATGTACTATTATAGGAACACCCTCGTATTCGTAAAAAAATAATCGGCTGCATTTGGTCGAGAAGGTATTGGAATTTTGTATGGCTGTTGATTATTTTTTCGCAGTTCAGTTTGATAGCCTTAGGACACCCCTGAATTTGGTGCAACTACAGTACTTTCTCAAGTTATTATGCCTTGTGACTGTGACTGTAGCTTAGCGTTTTTTTGTTGTTTTTTGACATTCAAATGTGCCGTAATGGACTAATTGAAATACCTAGGTATTAAATGCTTTGAGTTTGAGTTTGACCAGGATGTAAAGCGAAACCTTGTTTAGGAAATTGTGTTTCCTTTTAAAAAATCGACGTTTTTACGTTACCTACTTACCGTATATACTCGTATTAAGTTTGTTTTTGTCAAAGGTATAACTGCTGTTTAGTGACTGTAGTCAGATTTTGCACACGCAAACACAGACTAATTATAATGAATTGAAAACAATTTCAATTATAATTGAAACTATTAATCTCAGGGTTAATACTCATTACGTTTGTATGTAGATGTACAATGTTAGCCGGGTCATCTGATTGGAGCCAGTTCAGTAATAAACACACTGTATTATGTCTAATAGTGAGCAAAGGTCTCGTTTTATGTTTTGATAGAACGAGGTTGGGAGTACTGATTAAGTGTCGCAAATATGGTTGGAATGATTGTATTATCTGTAATTACCTCACAAAACTATAGACTACAGCGTGGTTTTTTTTTCTACGACTATTTCCAGCCAGCTATTTGGGCTTAGCCACAGAGGCATTATTTTATTAAAATGTTGCCACATTAGGTATTACTCTTTTATTGTAGGTGAGTTTACAAACATTTAAATACACATACAGCCAGACCTGGAACAACTACATGACCCCGTAAATATTTGTTACGAACCCACGACATGCAGCGCAACTATGCTCGCTCATCCACTGCGCGAAACTTGCCTTCAAATTAAAAAAAAAAATAAAAGAAAAAAAAAATGTTTTGGTTTGCGTCCTTGGCGCGTACCTCCAATGCTGTCCTGGCGATGCAGATGATCGCTGGACGTTTGGACTGCTCTTATATTAGGAAGTCCTGCAGTAGGCATATAGCCAGGGCATGTTACTGAACGATTTGACATACATAATTGTTGACCTTTTAAGTTATTATATTTAATCTAATATGGGGGAACCTGAAACAAAAGGGTTTTATTTATTAGCTTCTTAAAAACTGTTCTAAGTAGTTGTAGATTATGAAAATCTCTGAAAGCGTAGCTCAGGGACCAGTCTACTATACTACGAAAGAGTATTATTCGAGTCAGAAATATTATAGTCATAATAAAAATAAGGGATCTTTCGACCAACACTTCTGCCAAACTTTCCGATGCTTAACTCTCAAATGTCACTCATAATTTTAAAGTAACTGTAAAAACAAACCCTCACGATGCGAGGCGGGGCACATTGACAAATTTACGACAGTTTTTGCTAATTTTTGGCCTTTTTTTCTAAAACTTTATACATAGTTCCTGTAAGTGCCAAACGATTTTGCGGCAAGTTTTTTTTTGTTTTCAAAGATTATCAACCTGTCTTGAGGTGTTAAGTCAATGTTATCGGAGACCCGGTTTGGACTTGACAGGTTTTTGAGATAAGTAACCTAATTTTTCTTTGAGTGTAAACAAAATTGATAGGTTTTGGTTTATTTTTGGAACGATAGTACGGGTTTTTATCGACTTTCATGTAGATGCCGAGTTTAGCCTGCCTCTTTATAATACTGCTTTAATAAAAGCTTTATAAAAGTAAGGTAACTTCAGGCCTCTGGTAAGTATCTGGTATCTGGTAGTTATCTAAACGTAACAATAAAAATACCATTGAGTACATAAATAGCACAAAAAATAAAAATAAAAATTGGTCCATTTTTATCAACAACAGCACAATCAATAACATCCATAGATATGAATACATTATTAAAATTATGAAAATATTATGGGAAACTATGAAAAAAAGTAAAAAAAATAGATGAAAAAAACTATGTAAATATCGAACCATTAGTTTTAAAATCGACGTTTTTACGTTTATATTACGCGCTCGTGGCCTCTGTTATCTAAAGTTTTTGTTTAATCACGAGGACAGAATAATAAAGAATGAATTTAAACATTTTTTAAACAATTGTTGAAATTCGCATACCTACATTTTTAAAAAGAAGCAGAAGGCAAGTATTAACTGGAGCCTTTTTTCTTACACAAACTGAGTTATGAACGAGTTTTGCTATTCCGTAAGTTAATTAGTGACCTCATATGGTAGACGTTAAGGTCATATGAAACTCATAAACTTGTCAAAGGAAATTAAATTATGTTTCTACTGACTACTGTTCCGTTTTAGCAATATTTATTAAACTTAATATTTTATTTAATGATTGAACTTTTATTAATAAACTATTAGTTCATAAAAAATAATGGGCATATTAATTGAGTATTAATGAACTGTACTATAACATGATTACATGACACCTTAACAAAAATCAACAAAAGGGGTAAAAGGTACCCGTTTAACACCAAAACCAGATTTGAAAAACGTCTTAACCCGACTCGTGCCTTTGCGCAGCATCCCAACCCTACCGCTGCCGCCGTTAACCCAAGAACGCGTGCCGGGATCAATACGACCCACCTCCGAGCTCCGAGATACCTCAACCCCTATTGTACCCGTTTATCTCGGGCACAATCCCTTTTTATCCCTTTTACACGGCTAAAGGGTACTGGAATCGTGCGCAAGGATTCTGTAGTTATCGCGTGCGGCATTGTTAAGATGGAAACGAGATGGTAACCCTTACTTTTGGAGACTTTTTTGCCCCTTTATGTAACAGTTAGTTTTTATCTTTTATTGTAGTTTGATCTTTTTTTACAAAAAAATATGATTTTGTAGTTGTTTTATTCCAACTGTCTAACCTGAGTTTTTCAAATAATAATTATAATAAATCAAGTTCTCCGTGATAAAATTGTGGCGTTCAAATCTAAGTTCCCAGTGAAATAATCCAGTTTTCTAAAGAACTTTCAGTTCAAATCAAGTTTGTAGCGCGATCCGCGATTCTCAGAGCATCTATGGAACACGTGAACTCACCCCGTGGGACCACACATGCGCTCTGAATGGAAACTTCTACAATCTTCAATACCAAAAACCAGATTCCTTTCTTCATCAATATTCACAATATTAGAAGAAGCCCCTTTTTTACTTATCTTTTTTTCTATAGGGGTCTTCGTAACGTCTTTTTTCTTTGGTCGAAAAATACGATGGTGACCCATGACCTCAGGACCCTTTGAATGTTTGAAATCTAGTTTGTATGAAAAAAGCGTGTCTTGCTGTTTTGTTCGGTGTTCACAATGAAGTGAATACATGTCCGAGACTGATCGTATGTGGTCGGGGCAGTTTGAATTCACCTATGTGACGAACAGACGTTAGAGTCTTATGTACAGTGTACTTGTGTAAGATATAAGTAAGCTGTGTCCTACCAGTTCTTTTTTCTATGAAATAGTTCACAAAGAAAATGTATGTATGAAAAAGTTTTCCAAATCTTAGATAGTTGTTTGGAAAGGCTTTTTTGACAAATTTATATTTTGTGGGGAAATGTTGGTAATCGAAACAGATAGGGTTATAAAGATCAATGATTTGTAAATATAATAATTTACATAATGCTGCAAAAAGATGGGAGTGCTAACCACGATCAGACTTCGATTCAAGATGACTTCATCATTAATAACTGCGAATTATCTAAGATCTATTAATAATTTCTAATCGCAATATACTCGTGCCAACCGCCTCTTTGTATCACGTGTTGCAAACTAACAAAAAAAAAAAACTAAAAACATTTTTGTTAAAAACTTTTTTTTGCAAAAAATCCCCCACGCTACACAATAGACTTTATGCTCCCGTTAAGTAACCCAATTTTTACACCATAAATAAAAAGAAAAAAAAAGACATGAAAGGTAACGGTCTTCCGTGTTTCTTTTTTTAGTAAAAAAAAGGTCCGAGTATGTAAGAATTAATTTATGTAACGCCTCGATGCTTACACAGAAAGTGGGTATTGAGAGCGAAAATTAGGCCACATTCATATCATTTTTTCTTGGAGTTTTTTTTTCTTTATCTTTTTTACCTTTTTTCATAATGTTTTGTGACAATATTGACAGATCAGGCCCCGTTGAAGCTTTGACGTGGAGTTTGAGGATTTGTAAATAATCTCATTGAAAATTAATACCGTTTTTGGAAGTTTCTGAGAGGCTGATTGGCTTCATTGTTGAATGTTTTTTGTTGGTGTCTCAAGTTTTCAGTGGCTATGAATTTTGATGAGTACGTTTTTTGACAGCTTTTTTAGTAGGTTTGTGAGGTAAATAATAATATTTTCTTTTGACATGTAATGTAGGTGTAAGAGGCTTGAAATAAATTAACTTTGTATGGTATGCGTGTGACTCGTTAGATACGGTTTATGCAGCTTTTGGTGTAAGAATGTCGGATATTTTCAAATTGGTTTTTAATTCTAAAAACTCCCCGAATCTATGAATAAGTATTTACACAGTCTTCTTCTTGTGACCGTATTCTTTAGTTTATGCTTCGTTTTGATTTATTTAGTTTTTAAGTATTTTAGTTTTTTATTTTTTTATGTAATGTGCTTTGGCGGCAAAACAGCGCTAAAATATATTTACCTATTATCACCTTTATGTAAATACCTATGTTTAACAAATAAAGATTCAGATTCAAATTCTGATTCTGATTCTAATTCTGACTTTATTTTATATCGCGTCTTTTAGACCCCGCCCTAATCTTTTTACTCCAAAAAACGAGTTCTCAACAATAAAAAGTCGCAGCATCCGTAACCGTTTAAGGGTTAATAATGGTAATGACAACCGTAACCCTTATCCACGTGCCGAGATGAGGGTTAAGTTAAAAATGTGAAGATGACAGAAAGGGTGACTTTACGTAATTGTTACTTAAACTTATCTTTATTAGTATTTTTATGGGGTTGGTAGGATTCTGGTATTTTTTGCTCTTGTTGAAGCGTATTAAACTGTAGCTAACAAGGAAACAATGAAGTAAGTGACTGTAGTTCGCGCTACGAGAAGCAAAAATTTTTGTAAACAAAGAATTTCTACCTAGCGACAATTCAATGAACAACAAATAATCCCAAATTCAATCAACTCAAATTATGATAGTTGTCATACGAAACTAACAAGCAATTTGACTTGGTCGGGTTATATTTTGGTGATATAAAGAGCTGTCGTCTATTGTTTTGTGGTACTGGAACTCCTCTGACATTAAGAAACGTAAACATTTGGCGCCCCTTTGAAGTAAGTTCACGCTGACGCTGTCATTTTTTATTTGAACCAAAGGTTGCCAACCCGAATATGTGTTTACAAAATTTATAATTTCTCGTGGCGGTGATTGATGATTTTGTTAGGTTTACACTTGTCAGAAAATCTAATATATAAAATTCTCGTGTCACAGTTTTCGTTGCCATACTCCTCCGAAACGGCTTGACCGATTCTCATGAAATTTTGTGAGCATATTGAGTGGTCTGAGAATCAGCCAACATCTATTTTTCATCCCCCTAAATGTTAAGGGTAGTCCACCCCAATATTTTTTTTTTATACAAAATTTTTGGTTGTTATTTTTTTATGATACAACATACAAAAATACATACAATCCTAAATTTTCACCCTTCTACGATCAACCCTTATTTTTTAATAGCCATTTTTTTCCGGTCGTTTTTCTCTCTTATGCGGCGCAGACGAAATTGCGTGGGTCAGCTAGTAATGTCTAAAATTCTAGTTAGTAAACTCTAAAGTTTGCCATGACGGATATTCATACTTTTTAACATCATTTTCAATACCACCTCATTCCTCGTAAGGTTTCAGTTGATCTTGGTCAGTCGTTAGACTAAATTCCACGATTCTGTTGAAAACAGGATAAAGAGGTGTAGCTCTAGTTCGGTTTCGTCGCTTGCGCGGGTGAAATTACACGATTTCCGAAGACATTCGATTCCAGATTAGATCTTATTTTCTGTTAAATATAATCACATGTCTTTATACTAATAGCCAGGTCTTTTTCCATCACTGATTGAATTCAGGAAGATAAGAGAGCAGAATCTTTAAGTAGATTTACGAGTATCTACCTTTTTGATTCCGAAACCCAGTAAAAGATCAAATCACAATATAGTTAGAGTGGTCAAGTACAATAACTTCTGCATTGATTAATCCTATCTCAAGGGAAATATGACGTTGTCAAGGGTGATTCGTACGGTTGGGATTTTATCTAGTCTGTCGATAATGCAGTAGGTATCTATAGATATGGTAATACAGTACAGATCTTCCTTCATAAACTTATATTGTCACTTACGGGATATCTTCCGTGATTATCTTAATTGTTTTGAGCCGAAACCGTAAAAGATTAGAACAGTGTTTATTTTCCATCTTTTTCATGTATCCCATAAAATTTAGCTAGGAAAAGTAACCTCTTATGAAACTTGGAGACCAGGTTCTTTATAGTTAAATTAGTTTTTGCTCTTATGTGTAGTGTATTTCAAGTTGCCAACAATGCCAGCTGCCTGTATCTAGCGTACCTAAGTTGTTAGCCTGGGACGAGTGAATTACCAAGTAATTAAAAAAAAAGCAAGGTATTCAAGCAAAATTTTCGAATTAGCGACAATTATTAAGTATTTCCATGATTATTCTTGCAGACAGTTGCTCTCAAATTCTTAGTCCCCACTTATTTATCATTAGAAAGGTTTTCCAACGCCACACAATCCTTCAATAAAGGAGTTTCTCATCCCAAATCCAATAACCGCGTTAACTAGCACCTCTCGATGCACCCGACTGCCTCACTTTGTGCTCAGCCGCGAATCAACAGTCCCCGGTTAATCGTTCAGATTAAGTGGTATTAACGCTCCTACACAATCCCATCACTTGCCAACAAATCTCATTTCTACTGCACTTTAATCCTATACCACTACCTCTACTATGAAATCTGCATAATTTTAAAGCCACTAACCATTGCTGACTTAAAACTGTAGACAGGATTCCCAGTTAAACAGATGCGGTAATGTATGACGGGTACAGTGAAATTGTAGCTGATGGATATCATTTCCCCCAAAAGCTCTCGCTCGCTAGTCAATTAAGTGATCAGCCCAGGGGTTCTGTACAATTGGTCGCCTCTGCACAAAGCGACGGTGGCGCCGCGCTACTATATTGTATACAACTCGCTACGGTTTTATTAGACGGAGGATTGTGAGGGATGACGCTTTTTTTGAGGATTATAACTGAAGCATATTTGAGGTATTAATATTGAGGGTATTACGAAGCTAATAATGCACGAATTGAATAGATGATAATATGCAGATGCACATTTAGTGATTGTTGTGTTTATACGAAACAGTTTAATCTGATCCCGTTTATTAGTTTTGCAACTCAATAGCTACATCTTTCTCAGTTACGAGTCAATAAACTCTAACTTTCTAGGAAAACAGACACAGAGCTCGGATTTCTTACAGTTAACTCTGATTTATTTCAACCCGCCCATCTTTCAGAGGAACTGAAACAAAAAAGTGAACCGGATCTATTTTATCGCAATTTTTTTCGCATTGCAGACGCGGCGAGTCGGCAGGCCCCGGGCGTCCGTGCGTAAAATCGGATCATGAACGAGTTACTCGAGCGCGACCAATAGTTGAGAGCCCCTGACCGAACCATGGATTTTAGAATTACTTTTTTCCGGAAAAGTTTTAGAATTTTAACGCGACGCGTAAAAGCGTGGCATGGATTTCCATGCCTGCAAAAAAATACGAATGTGTGTTTGTTTTTGGGAATATGTTCCAAAACTCTTTTATATGAACACATAGTATGATCTATTTATAGTAATACACATTAAATAAAGACTCTAAAACATGAAAAACAAAAAGCTAAACAGAATAAAATAATAAATACTAAAATTATCGATTATAAAGCTTTAATATTTGTGCTTGTGACGTATGCTCCGTGTTACAGAAATATTAAAAACCAAGTACTAAAACATCTTCCGTAATAATATTAACTATAATATTAAGTGTACAGGGAAGAACATACAACAACATTTTAGATAAAGCTTGCATGGACCCGCCTCGTGAGGCTCCTTGTTGATAACCTTAGGCTCGTCTTATCATTGAAGAAAAATAAACGACCGAGTTGTACTGAGGAATTGTAGTGGTATCAATGTTCTGTTGATTTTGAAGTATTTATTAATATTACGTTCTGAAATATCGATTTTTGAATAAAAAAAGAAAGATAGGTATGAAGATAGATTTAGGAATGATAGGATGATTATAAGTGTAGTATTTAATGTTGATGGAATTATAAATCTAAACAAATATTATAAAGAGGTGAAATTTAGTCGCAAGTTTGTATGTGGAGGGTAATCTTTGGAACTACTGATCCGATTCCGAAAAATATTTCATTATCAGAAAGCTACATTATCCCCAAGTGTTATGAGCTACGTTTAAAACTCTACCCTGAGTTAATTTTCGTACATAACGGGATACGAGAATGTCAGAAATCACATCATTTTAAATACGTCAGAGTGACTATATATTTAGTTTTAAAAAGTTAAAACTGCAATTTTGCTAAATTGTTGAATGAACAAAGGAATTTAAGGAGAAAACAACGATAATGATAATGAATTTCATATTGAAATAAGATCATTAACATTTAATGATGAATGAGACAGCATACATTTTGAAACAAACGAGACACTCTAATTTAAAACACACTACCCCAAACTGCACATGACAGAAACATTAACGGATGCAGCGCCAAAAATACTGAATAAAAGGTGATAAATACATCATTTTTACAAACAAGACCCGACAAGACACATTGGCAGACGTTCTTAATTTATCCAGTAGCACACAGACAAAGAAGCAAGCGGACAAACAGACAAACAAAACAACAAACGCGTGATTTAACGCTGACATACTCGATTCTTGTACGACTTTTTATCGTATCGATCTTAGTGTAAATTGTAATGGGGACTGATTGATTTATTTAGAGCTTTACGGAGAATATTTTAAATTGTTGTTGAAGGTATATTTAGGGTTGTTTGTTAGTGCTTGTTTCGAGTTGATGACGTCACTTTTAACTAGATTGTCTTTTAAAAAGATTTCTACATACATTTCTTCTTTTTTAAAAGTGTTCAATTCTGTTTCTTCTTTTTCTTGAAGCTTTTTATTATATGCTAATGTCTTGTTACTTACCACCCGTGGTGTGATTGCTTCATCAATTACCAGTTTAGTTTACCGTTTCCATGATTAAAATCGTATCAATTCTTCTGAAAAATTTAGCACGGCGGGAAACAAGCTCAATAGTAGATAGATTTATGAAACATGTGAACATGTCCTAGGGAAGTAGTCCAGTTAATTCTAAGTTCTTCAAGAAACAGCTGGTATAAAATACTCTTCCAAACAAAATGCCCCTGCTACCATTACATTCCGATGCATGGCCGCTGAATGGCGAAGCTATCTCAAAGTCTGACGATTGATACATGTGACATTATACGACAAGTCTTTTTCTGCGTTTTATTTGACAATTTATGTGTCCCACAAAACGTAAAGTACTTTTGAAGTAATGTGACTGTCTCACAGTTTTTATTTTTTACGGTAAGTGAAATTTTTAGTGGCTATGTCGTTTCGGTGGGACCGCTTACGGCTTGAAGCGGTTGATGCGTTGGTTTCTTTTTTGAAAGTAAAGATTTAAATTGGCGAGTGCGAACAAGCAATTGCTTGGGATAGCTATTTCTACAATTAAATACGTAATTAATGACTCTTTTCTGTAGATTAGTTTTTACTTCTAATTACAGAGTTTTTAGCACAATCATCATCATCAATCCTTAATCTCAAGCGAAACAATTGAAAGACAAAATTTTGTATCATGGATTTTTTATCTGTAGCCGAACTACCGTTACAGAACAGTTTTAATTTTTTAAACATTTAAAAGCGTTTTTATCTAGCAACACTCTTCTTCACCTTCAAAGTCCTACCCTTGATAAAAAAAATTAAGTTCTAGCTCTAAAACTTACTGGCACAAAACGACTTCACGAAAAAACCACGAAAATATCCTGAAAAGTAAAAAAGTAAGAAAGAACAGCGCGGTCGGGGGACGTCTCGGGCACTGGGGTACCTGCACCCAATTACTCAGTCACCCAAATGGGAGGAATGGGAGAAGGGGGGTGACATACAGACACCACTGTCACGATCGATGATAAGTCCAGAGATAAGTTTACTGCGGCAACCGCCTTGGAAGGAATGGAGAATATGGTTTATTTGGAGATTCATACGGCTTTTTCGATTGGACGTCTGGTACCTTTTGTAATGAAGTCTAGGTCTAAATATCTAGTCGACTGCGGGAAACTTTTATTAGAAATCTTTTGAATTTAGTGCTACCTACCTATATTCTTTATGAAGTAAAGTGTTAATATATGATTCTCTTTGTTCGTTTTGTTTGTGTATATGTTCTCTGATTTTTTATCTTGTGAGTTTTCACGGTTTCGATAAGCAGTCAAAATTCGTAATGATTCAGTTATCAGTAAGGTTAAAAGGATAATATTTTTAACTCTGCAAGCATAAGTAGAAAATAGTAGTACTTATACGAGATTATAATTTACATTTTGATTGCTGAAAATTCCTTTGGGTTGACGCACGTGAATGGAAAGTGATGTAAACAGAAATAAATAATAAATAGGAGTTGCCAATTGAGAACAAATATTCCTATTAACATACCCACCCATCCAAATAGACACTCCACGTGGGTTCCTTCTAGCAACTCATCTGTAACGGAATTGAACACCCGACTTTTTGATAAGCAGCCAACGTTTCAGACATTGAGATATGCTTACTACTTACAGGAAGTTTCTTACTAAAAGTTGATTACTCTTGGACTTTGTCTTATTGAAGATCGTCACTAATGAGTTGATGAAGCTGATTTGGATCTCATTTGACATTTTTAATGGAGGTATTTAAGTCGTACCTACTATAAAAACTATCTTTTTCTTCTTCTTTCCGTTATTCCTTATTCCTTTCAAGTACACGGTCCACGTAGAGGCACTATATAGGTCGTCAAGAGTGCAGGTAAACGTACACCTGGGAGTCCAGCTGGTAGAGCATTGTTGGTAAAAAATATCTACTAAAATGAAACTGATGAAATATGGGTGTATTATTAAATGAAGTAAATCTCTGCGTAACTCTTCGGTGATTACTGAAGCCTACTAATATTATAAATGTGAATGTAAGTTTGTTTGTTACGCTTTTACGCGAAAACTATAACTTTGGACACAGATAGTTTATAACCGGGATTAAAACAAAGGATTTAATCCAGGTTATAAACTATCTGTGTCGTCATCCAACTTTTTGTCCCGGTAAGATCCCATGGGATAATAATCAAACATAACGCGGGCGAAGCCGCTGGTAGAAGCTAGTTATAATATAAACAAGTTCTATGTATGCAACGGTTGTCTATTCAGAAGGCGGAAGTTAAGATTCGAAGATGTCTCTTCAAGAAAAGGTTCTACTCACACAGGACCAATTATCTATTATCCATAGACTATATCTAAGAATACGTAGCATAGAGAATGTGTAGGTGTACTGGGCGGGGTCGACCTCTGACCCGCCCTCGCCACCCCCTCACCTCGCTCACTTCACCCCCGCTCTTTCACCTCAGGGGTGAAGTCCCAAGCTTTCTTGTTATTTATTTTTAAAGGGAAATTTACTTGAGGCTTTGATGCGGTAAATGGTAGGTTATGTAGTATGTATAGAACGTAAAAGGTTTTTTGTTGAAGTGAGGGTTGGGTAGAAATGATGTTTTTGGGAAATCATCTTGGTTCCACAAGCGAGACTGAAAATATGAGATGGGAACACCCGTTTTTTTTAAATACGCCATTAAGGGCCATCGAAGAATGCCTGAGTCTTTATCATTAATGTTAAATGAAGCTATTTTAAACCATCTAATCTTCTCTACACTTCGAGACTTCATTTTCCTTCCATCCGTTTTACGACTAGCCTAAATAGCCAATAATCGTTTTTTTTATGAGAACACCCTTGTGTCAATTGAGTTGTATCCTTGTAAAAATGGTCTAATAAGCTATAAATTTCTAATGGCCAAACGTCACTTTTAAGTATCTGTTCAATATAAATGCTACTGAGATTTTGAGTGACGATTGTAGAAAAAGAAATATAAAAAAGGGCTATCCCTAAATCAAAGCTCCTAACATCAAGAGGCAGCCCTATAGTGGCTACATCTGTCACCTTATCACGTAGCCCGGGTCCCCGGGTGTAGCCTGTGTCTGAACGTCTGAACTTGAGAGCAAGTTGTTCTGCGACAATAGGAACCGAACTACTTAGATACAGACCGAATGGCGTAGCGGTAGTAGAAGCTGCCTTACGTTCTTAAAGAAAAGAAAAGAAAGAAAAGAAAAAAAAATATTTATTTGACGTCAGTTAATAAAGCACACACACAATAATAAATAAAAAAGGTACAAAACAATAAGTTGAACTTAGTAGTAATGTGCTGTGTGCCTCACGGCTGCGCCAAAAAGGTCCATTTCAGCATTCTTAAGGGTCCCGGGTTCTAATCCTGGTAGGAGCAAATATTTGTGTGATGAGCACGGACTCACGGACATTTGTTTCCGAGTCATGGATGTTTATATGTATAATAAGTATGTATTTATAAACAAAAAGTATCTATGTAGTATATCAACTATCTGGTGTCCACGACACAAGCCTCGTTGCTTAGTGTGGCACTAGATGGCGTTGTGTGTAAATTGTACAGCGATATTTATTTATTATTATTATTTACAGGTAATATTCTCGATACCTTACTTCGTTTTATCGATATTGTTGGGTTGGCGAGGCATCGATTGTAAATCGTAGTAGGTAGGTACAACAGACACGACAAATTTGACAGTTTTAAACTTACACTGTGACCTACAGGAGGAGCTCGTGGCTAAATAATAACAGACGCTCGAGTCGATCTTTTGGTTAAGCCGTGCTTGCCTGGGTTGGTCTGTGGATGGTTGACCACCCTTACAAACGGTTTATTCCCTCGGTGCATCGGAAAGCACGTTAAGCTGTTGGTCCGGGCTGTCGTTTGGTATATCTTGGACAGACTTTACTGGAAGTTAGTGGTCCAAAAAACCAAGGGTATCGTATTACCTGGTACTAACTGGGTTATGCAGGTTAGATAGGCAGTCGCTCTTTGTAAAATACTGGTATTCAGTTGCATTCGGTTAGACTGGAAGCCAACCCCAACATAGGTGGGAAAAGGCTAGGCGATTTTAAACAGTTGTTGCTCCTGATTTTTATACACTGTTGCAAGCACCATGATTGTGGGAAGGCTGGAGAATGCGTGTGGACGATAGTTTAATAAAAGGTGCAGATAAATCTGTCTTTAGCCCTCTTTCTTATTCTTTTGCAACGTACACTACTGGAACTGGATATTACCTAAGCCCCCGGCCTCCCGTTTTCATTGTCAACTCATCACTCCGAAGTCTATGATAGCAGTAAACTGTAAATTATTATTATAACTACGATTAAGGTGTTAACAAATTTGAATTTGGGTAAAATATGTAAATGTAGTTAACGTAAATTAGGTAGTCCAATAGGAGCGATATCATCAAGAAAATCCATTTATGCCTTAATTTTGTTCTACATAAAATACCTAGATACTTACGATTGTCTGTTGTAATTTGATCCTGATCAATTTATCGATGTTGACGTCATGCCTGTTTCTCGTAACCAGACCAATTAAATTAAATAGATTTACGTAATTCGGATGCTGTACATACATATTAAGAAGTATTTTTTTAAGTTGTATAATTCTTTTCACTGCCTGCCAGCAACTTTGAAAGAAAAATGTCATAAGTTTTAATTTAAAACTTACTGGAATGCAATATTTCTGTCTATTTTGTCAAAATTCTGTAAAAAAAACACGTGTTGTTAATAAGCAAGATGGCAATGCTAGATTGATTTAAATTTTGCAATATCTTCCTTATTAATTAACTGGAGAACTGTCTGTAGCAATGCATGAAACGAACTCAGGAAAGCAACATTTATAAAAGATTAGAAGTAGAATAATTCATGTTAGAATTAAACGTGATGACGTACTGAAGTCTAATTAGAAACAGAAGTAAAAATTTATTCATTGTATTCATAATTAAATGCGTGCTAAATGTAAAATAACTATTGTTTCAGTCGTTGAAAGATTACTAGGTATTAGGTAGCTAAATCTATTATTTAGTTAAAAATAGAAATAGATTTGAAGCGACTACGCTTAGCATTTGTCTGAAAAATGTGGTGGCGACAAACAATAAAATCAACATTTTAACCCCAAGCGCTGCATTATTTCATCCAACGCTAAACGAATAAAAAATCACGCCAACAACATGTAACCTCAAAAGTAAAACAGCGCAACTCTTAAAATTAACAAAAAAATTGTCGAATCATAGTGTCGCGTCGGCGATGCGTCAAACTGCGTCGACGTCACGCTGACAAGTGCGCGGGAGTGCCCCCCCTGCCCCCCTCCACCCGCGCGAGGCCACGCCCCCGGCGCACGCGCCTCCTACCGGCCATCTAGATTGATCTAGATCTAAATAACGCAACTTGCGACTCAATGTGAGCCATTGTGCTTTACATGTGTGGAAATACAAATATTCATTTAACGAAGTCGGTATTTATTACTACTAGATTGAATTGGTTTTCAATTTATTGATACATTTATTGGGGCATTGACTCAACAATACAATACATGGAGAAAATGTTTCAATACATTGTTTCAGCTTATCTACTCGTACGTTTCCCCACTTCAAATACATTCCTAACCTCTTCAAATACATTCTAACAGCATAACCGAAAATATAACCCAAATTCGCAGCAACACAAAGTGAAAACAACCGCCATAATAATACCTACATATTACAGTTAAAAGGAGAGCCACTTGATCACCTGTATGTGGATAGTTAAGTATACGGAGTGCCTATCAGCCCGCAGAAATATGGAGGCAGCGCGAAAGTTGATACAAAGTAGGATTTTCAGGTACCGTTCGCGCCGCAAGCACTGAAATGTGGGCGAGATTATTTTTATTAACATTTTGCGAGAGAATGTTGAGAGACAAAGGAATTCTGGATGTAAATGTGAATGGTAAAATGTTGTGTCGCTTGGAACGTCTAGTTAGATAAAGTAAATAACTAAGTCGAGATGTTTTGTATACAAAAATGCAAGAGAACCCTGATAATGTAGAAAATATAGGCGAGTATAATAACGAATCATAAAAATTACCCAAACAAACGGATAAAGTCGTTATTCCAACGTCCAAACTACTACAAACAAGTTCGCTCTATTCATAAACAGAGCCAGAAAGAGACAGTAACACATTGCATAATAACACGCGACTCTTCTAAAAACGTTGCACAAATAAACTCGGAACAATAACCGCCCAACAGATTTTCTTACCGACGGTACTCGGCTGAAAGATTTCCACCCCGCGCCGGGGGGAGGGGGGCCGCGGTCGAGGTGGCGGGGCCTTCGCTCCCTGCCCCTGCAGGCCACCGGGCCAATGGCGGAGCGGCGCGCCCTGGCCCGACCCGGCTCAGTCGCGCCTGAACCGCGACCCTTGACACACAAGCGCGTCGCGCGGTCTCTTGCCCTGTGACGGCAACCGGCATCATCACGCACGGAGCGCTAGTTTACGGCGGGGTCGGAGGCCCGGGGCTTTGTCCTCCGAGGGCCCCTGACCTCCCGCCTCTCGAACTCGGCTTTCGCGGCAGCTGGCGGGAAGACGAGCTTCTGCCGTCTACGCCCGCGAGCCAGGCCGCGTCGACGCAGAGCGGTTCCTCCGCGACGGATAAGGGCCAGAATGTGGAGTGTGTGGTCTGCGGGGACAAGTCGTCGGGGAAGCACTACGGCCAGTTCACTTGTGAGGGTACGTAATCTTGTGTGAAGTGAAAGTGAACTAGTGTCTTAGCGACGGGAATTGGCGTGTGACCGTGCGGTGTCCCTCTGATAACAGTGATCGAGGACTTTGGTTCTGTGGTCTTGGTGCGTAGTAGAAGTTTTCGCGAAGTTCGTTATCTAAGTTAGGAGAGAATTAGGTTAGCCAGGTTATCGGAAATGGGAAAAAAATACAAAAACTTGCCAAAATAGAGTTAGTCATACTTTGTTAAGTCGCTGTCAAATGATGCGTAGTTAGCTGAAACTTTTGAGAAAACTTGAAAAGTCACGATTTTAAGTCAGAAAGATAGAAAATTCGTCAAATAAAAAGTCCGTCGTTAGTAGATCACGTGATACCTACTAAAACTGAACAAGTTTCGATACTAGACGCAACTTGTTCAGATTAGTTAACATGAGTGATGATACAACGAAACGCCAATTAACGTATCAAATGGAATTACCTATAACTACGATTTTGACTATTTTAAATATTTTAATAGACAATGTTCCCAATTTGTGTTTCTTGAAACTGCCATAAATTTATAAGTTAATTTCCACATAAGTACACTAACACGCATTTGGGTATTTTGTCATGCCAAGTATTTCGTATTTTCCTACTAAAGTTATTTTTGACAACTCCGCAAATCCCGCGTTATTTAATTTGATAAAGGCTATACGCAAATAAATAAAGTACGATAATTTCTTTCCCCTTTGACCTTTAAAATCTCAATTACCGGGACTCGACATTTCTAATCAGAATGCAATAAGACAAAGTTTTCGCAAAGTGCCTGCTTCTAAAGATAAGGGGTTCCTCACTTTTATGCAAATTATTTAAATTGGTGAATTTTGACTTATGCCGTTTTGGTTTTGTGCTGAAATTCGGTGGTAAGAAGAGTTTTGTTGTAGAATTTGTTTAATTGCAATTTGAATTGTAATTGTTAAAAAGCTTTTTTAATAACTGCTGTTAATTTAATTAAAATCCACTTCAGGAAATTGTTTAAAAAAATAAAACTGATTAAAAAAATAGAAAGCTCTAACATTACCAAAACAAAATAAAATCCACAAAACCGGAAAACTAAAATTAAAAATGTTTAATAAAAACTAAAAAATTACAAAAACTCAAAATCACACAAACTAAAAAAGATCAACCAGCAAGTGAAACGTGTCTCCGTATTCCGTAAACCACAATTACGGGTGCATGTCACCAAATAATTACGTTCAAGTGGTGCAGATGACCGCAAATGATGCGCTTGGGAACGCCGCCGCGCCGTCTTTACACCTTATTGTTTCAGAAAAACTGCTTTCTATACAAAATCTGATTACTTTGTTTAACCAAGATTATTCTTAATCATACTAGTTAGGTATTATAATTTTCTATGACAAGATTTCACATGAAATGGTTTAAAAATGATGGATTTTAGAAATAACTTACCGCGATGATATTCTAGTAGGTAAGTAGTTGTAAGTATTTGATTCTACCTTGTGGCTATGTCTAATAGAATCGATGTGAATATACATAATAAATTATTAAAAAGATATGTGGTGATAAATGATTCTTTTTGCTTTACTCGACAGCTGGTGCCCGATTTTAATTGTAATAAATTGATTTATTGCAAAAACATTTCTCCCTTTTATAAAGAATTTTTATTAAGCACACACGTGAAGATTTTAAATTGGTTTTTTTTTTAAATATTGAATTTCAAACAGTTAAAACAAGGTTGACAACATTTTTGGAATAAAAAAATTGATTAAAATGCTAAAATCCGCCAAACTAAAAATTCATAAAATGTTTTTAAATCCGTTTAAAAACTGCATAAATTAAATTTAAAAGGCGCCAAACCCGCGATAGTAACCCAACCCGGTTGATGACATAATAGTTGGCATCAAGTGTAGACATTACATTGGTCTCTCAGCCTTGACCCTCGGTCCCCGGGGCCAACCTGCATGAACCATACTTTCGTGATATGCGCTTGTAAACAAAACGCTTTCAATAGGGACGCTCTCTTTGTAATCTGTTTTTTTTTTTTTAGTTTGATAACCTGTATTTTTTTGTTATTTTAGTTTTAGCTGATTTAGTATTCATAAAACAGAGCGCAACAAGTTTTTGGATGTCGTGCTGGTTTTATGTCAGTGTCAAATTAAAAAATCGAATGGCGAAAAAAGAAATGAAATATCTTTGTTAGATGCACTCGGAGTATTAAAACGTACGGCGCATAGCTATAAGATTTGCATAAGTAGAGTTTTAAGAACCGAACACTATCGTGGAGCTTTTTAATCATCATCCGTATTTTGTTAATTTGCCAAAAAAGAATCCTATTTAAATTTCTCATTTTAACACTTTACCTATTCCATCATGAGCCACGTATGGTTCAGAGCGATTGTTTAACTATGGTCTCTTTTCGTGGACAGTGAATGTGTTAACCTAAAGGAGCGTTTTTCCACCATTCTGTTTTCTGAGAAATAACAGACAATGAAATAGGTAGTATTCAGTTTGTTATTTTCCAATATTTCAACAATTAAATGCTAACTTTATATGCTAGCATTTAATTGTTGAAATATTGAACAGGCAGCTAAATTTTTATTAAAGCTGTTTTATTATAAATAGACTAAGCTAGCTATTTCCAGCAGCGAACACAGAAATATTAAGTCGATCTGAATTAGCCGTAAACCAATTTAGTCTTTTAATTTATTACGATATTCAGTCTTTTGGTTTTAGAGATAGAAAGTAACACAATATCACATCACGCCTGCAAACCCCGAAGCTTCAAGCAAAAATATCTCACAGTACAAGCCATATTTCGCCAGTAATGTTTAAATCTCATGCTATAAAAGCGAGCCAATTGCCGTCAACCGGGCAGATTCAGACTCCATGGTTGCGTGGAGATACATCATAGTATGCCGTCCCATCTCCACATAACAACTTATAAACTTCCTACTTACATCTACCAAGCACACAATCCATATAACAATTGCATTGTCTTTCTAACGTGTCAGAATTAAAATTGTTAATTCACACAAGTTTCTGTGGCCGTTGGTATTTCAGCTTTTGTTGGTTATGCAACCATGATAGCTAGCTTACAGGTTGTCAGTTAACTTTCAAATGAGGTTATGAAATGTATAAGGGATTTTGTAAGTCAGGTGGAGATTATAAACGAAGTAGGTGTCGAAGATATTATTGAAGTTTTAGAAATGATAGAAGATGACACTGCATGATAGGTGATCGAGAGTTCTTATGAGTCCGCTTTGCGATTCTTCTTTGACTTGTTTGTTGCTTAGGTGCATATTATTTTCTTGGTTAATATTGTTTGCAGTTAAGTTAGTACAATTTTGGATAGGCATCATCAGTTATTTAATATTTCTAATGTTATTGTGGCCGTGCCGTTGTGCCTTCGATTGCAAATGAAAACTTCACTGTTTCTATTTTCTGTTTATTGACATTAAGTTGAACTTACAAATAAAAACGAAAGAAAGACAGGTTTTGATTTTGTGAGACGTCACGTGTGTTTAAGCTAACAGCACTGGCGGCCGACAGTGGTCCTTCGAGCCGGATGAGCCTTAAAAAAATAACAAAGTTTTCTAGCTTTTGGTAAAAATAATCTCTCACAAGCGGTTTTGTGCCTTGCTTCACAAGATCTCCTTACCTTTCCGGTTATTTTTATTCAGTCCTACACCAAAGTATACCAACTAAAATAACGAATTGTGACTCTAATTTTTTATTCCATTCATTCCTTTATCAACACAATATTCTAATTTAATCAACTAACCTAGCTTCACACCGCCATTCACTTCGGCGCTTTTATCTTACCACAGCAGAGTTCAAGCTTAAATTATTTCAAAATAAAGCCGAGTATCCGGTGTATTTTTTACGAAACTAATTGGTCGCAAACTATTTTTGTTATGTTATCGTTCAGACCTGGCGCCAGTGAGGTCCTGACCTTTTGTATCAAACGCCTCGGTTCTGATAAAAGTAATTTAAACTAGAAAATTCATTAAGTTTACTTTGTCTGTCATCGGGAAATGATCACGTAATTTCTGAATTTCATGTGTGTTGCAGTGGCGAGGGGTTGATACAACTCGAAACCCACTACTACTGGAGTTTACTATTGCTAAAAGTAAAACAATGTAGGGAATTCAGTTAGAACGTGATTGCCCAAACATGACTAAAACTAGAAATGGTTCGATGGGTTTTTTCAAACATTATTAAGAATTTGCACCGAACCAGTTTACCTGTTACAAAATATTACCCTTCGCTACTGGTGTGTTGTGAATGAAAGTTGTGAGGAAGTTGTGGTATTAACTGATCATCATTACCCTGCCCTTATTTCAATTTATTTTAAGTCGGCGTAGCGTATCTGCTTCTTCCATACTCCCTAATACCCGTCATCCTAGCAGTTACCTCCTTTCTAGCTAACTCATTCTTCACACAGTCCATCCATTGTTTCTTTTGTCTTCTTCTACTTAGTATATTGTGTTAAAATTCTTTGTTAGTTTCGTAGTTCCACGTTGAGGTGTTTCTTCGTCATTAAGGAGAATTTCTCTGGTGAATTCTTCAGTTGTCTGATTTATGCAGTGGTGTGTACCACTGCTTTTAGTATTTTTGCAGCACGTATCTTCTATGTTATCAATAGAATAGTCTTTAGTCTTTTTCACATTAATTCCAAAGCATTTGATACGAGTATCTTTTGAACTCCCACATGAATCTTTAACTTATTTTAAAACTCTGCTGTAGAACCAGCCGCCTTTTATCTAACAGTTTTCATTCGTTTCAATATCTAAGACATTGTGAAATTATGCATTATGTGGTCTTAAACACCATTAATGCACGATGGCTACCATTCAAATAATAAGATTTGTTTATCCACTAAATATGTAAAAATCCAACTAAATGCGTAAGTTAATATACCACAAATCTACATAAGTTGAACAATATTTCAGCTGCGTTATCACACGATAACTCCCTAAGAGTGTATCGATAAAGCGCATTAGTGTTGTGCTCATAAAGTGTTATTTTGATGTCGACAGATCCACTTTATTAGCGGTTGGACCCCCCGCTGATGGAATTAGAACCCTGTCGAAGTGAGACCATGCAGTCTCTGAGGTCAACTTGTACTAAAAGTGTTTATAGGCGTTATAACGACAAAGTCCCTAGCCGAAGCGCTTCTTTTGACTTAAATGCTCGCGTCCGTGAGCGACAATAGTGATCGCAGTTGACACCTGGGTGAAGCGATGTCGGGTGTCGATGAATTGTTTTTGTCGATACTTTTCGAGTTTTCGAGTGTAGTTTTAGAAACGAGAACAGATTGCAATTCTTAAATACAATAAACCGGCTATACTTTTAAAAGTATAGCTGAAAATTAAATGATGTAAATGCTTTTGATTTTTGTTAAGGAATTTAAAAACATCACCATCCAGTTGATAATAAAACGATAAACGATTCCTATTATTCGACAGATTTCAAATCACAAAACATTTACTTTATTACCTTTACTTTGATAACACACCTCGTAGATCTTATTTCGAAAACATCGCTTTGTACTGACGCAAAACACGCAATAAATTATTATTTAAATTTAATTATACAAAATAAATATCGCAGCAATGAATAACGCCGTCGCGCGTCGCGCTATCGACAAGCGGTGGCATCACTATCGACCACTACAACCGGTCAGTTTATGGTATGTTTTGTCCAGCGATACCGTGGCAGTTAACCCTATCTTTACGAGCGACTCTAAACATAAGTGTCTTTCCGAACTTATTTATTTTTATCTCATTCCACTTTTTAAATTGAATCCAAGTTCGGCGCGTGTGTGGTTCTCCTCTTTCCACTAAAACTGTCAATAAAACGCTCGAACGTCTTGAATCATGTCGCCTTTTAATGAAAATTTGACTCTTTTTAATATATTATTTATGTGAATTAAACAAGTACTAGCTACGCCTTAATAAGGTAAACATTCGACCGTGTGACGTTAACGGCCATTTTCGAAATTTAAAAGCCGCTATACTGTTAAAGAGTACGCGTGTTTGTCACGTCGTAAATCGAAAATTTATATTTCTTCCTCTCGATTAACGCGAGTAGTTTTATTGGGAATTTATTGTGAATTAATTTTATTATTGACTTAAAAAGAAAAGTTCGATGCATAATGTTGATTGATTAAGAAAATTATCCGAGTATTACGATAAAATCGATGTCGTTGTCCGTTTATCGATACATTTATATGTAAATCATCACCCCTTTACGTTGCATTTTAAATGGTTTATTGTTAAAGTGTATTAATATTCATTATTTGCTTCATTAAGCGGCTCAGGGTAACATAAATTAAAACGGTGGTGCTTTTGTGAAGGAAATGCAAGCAATGAAAAAAATCTAATCAACAAAATGTATCGTAATCTATTTCCGATTCATTCTAAAAACCAATATATCGAAAAGTAACAAAGGGTATTAATTTGCAATTTAGATTTTTATTCAAATCATGATGCAATGGCCATTTGACGATAACCAAAACTTGTACTTATTATAATTTAAAACTTCGGCACATATTTCCAGAAATCACCGTAGGTACCCCAAAACTATCTGCATATATGCGTAATTATATTGTTTGTATTTTTTGGCTTATGGTGAGAAATAAACACTATTTATTATTTATTATTATTATTATAATTTATAAGCACAAAATCATTCGCTTCAAGTTACAACGCTCTATTGTTCCCATTTCTTTAAGCCCAATCTGAAACTGGTCAAGTGTCTATCTTTACACATTAAAATTAATAACAATTGTTCGCCAACACAAGGCTCGTATGCTCGTGTGTGTGCCGATACATTCTCAAGAACAGGACCTAGATCATTAAGGCGATCCGATGGGTCATTAAAGCGAGTAATTTTTCATTAGACTCCTTCTTTTGTGCATTCGTGTCTTAATGAAATGATTAAGGGAAGTTGAGTATCGATATGTATGTTGATGGGCTATACGTGTATGTGCGCATCACTATTTCGAATGCATTTTTAATTTTTTTAAATTACTTTTACGACGTTATTGTTGTATTGTGTTAGGTGCTAAGGAGTTATTAGAATCTTTAAAGTTATTTTTGATTTTAGACTTGCTGCTTAATTAATAACACAATCAGCTTCTGTGTATATTGTTTTATCACTTTTAGAATAAAAAAAAAGCAATCTTTATATTTTTTAGGGTTCCATACTCGTAAGGTAACCTACGGGACCCTATTACTAAGTTTTTAGTCTTAATTTTCACAGAATGTTTATTTCTGTTGTCGCTATAACTTCAAATAAAATAATACATTGTTATCCTAGAGGTGAAAGTAACTTATTTAGTCCCAAGACGGGGTTTGGCGCCCAAACGTAGCGCGGGCGCTAATAGCTCGAGGGACTAAATAAGTCTTTAACCCGAGGTAAACACTGTGCTTTTCATTACGAATACAAGGAAAATAAAAACAAAAACACGAAACCACTCGAAAAAAAAATTAAGATCGGGTTGTCGCTTTCCCGCCTATTTTGTTTTTTTTTTCTGTGGCCGGCCATTCAGCCTTTATTTTCAGTATCGTCACTGAAAAAATAGTAAATATTTTGCCCAAATATTTGTTATTTTAAAGAAATATTTGTAACTAAATTATAACTAAGTTAATTAAAAACTATATATTCTTAAATTAATACTGAATTTTATGTTATTTCAATTTTACATCGCGCTTTAATTTACAGGCTGTATAGAAGTCGGAACATGGTTCAATAGGAATGTGAAAATAGAACTAGATATATTTTTTAATAATGTGACAGCTGTCAGTTGAAAGCGATTTTCCCTAGGGCTGAAAAGTATGACTTTCAGCCCACTCCTCAGGCAACTTCAGACCTCCTTTCCGAGTATGAGTAATGACAAAAAAATAATAAGGGGTCGCCTTACAGAAATGTACTTACTTACTTACTTTTTTAGATAAAAAAAACGTATTTAAGTACCTACATTATATTAAATCTTGTACGATGGTACGGAACCAATGCAAACCATGTCTGGTTTAATGGTACCAAATAAACATAACCTGTAATGAGACTATTATCTTTAAATAAAAAAAAACGCGATTTCGGCTCGCATTTGGCCAGTTTTTTAATTATATAAACCCCCAAAACCACAAGTTCCATTAAACTTAAAATGACAGACATTTACTTCAATAATGCTATATTATTTCGCACTTGCATTAAGATGTCATGGTCAGATCTACCTTAGAATCAAGATCTTGGCCTTATATCTAATCGAAGGCCCTAACGACCTGAGCCCTAACTCAATGATTGATGAACTTCATTAATGACCTGCTCGAATAATTGATTTACTTCTAATTCAATTTTGAGTATCGCGTTACGATTTTAATGCAACTTTTGTACCTTTGTTAGTTTGTGTTTAATTAGGAGAATTAATAATACGTATGAAACTGAGGTATCTAATTAATTTCTCTCAATATGTATTTTGTCTTGTAATTAATCAAATATTCACAATTTTTCAAATAAATCAATACCTATAAAATGTATTTTTATAAATGTTTTCGCTATTTTTATTACTTTTTTTGCTGTACTAGCTGACCCGCGCAACTTCGTCTGCGAGTGAGGGTTAGTTTTTTTTTAATAAAAATTATCCTATGTTACTTCTAATGCCTCCAAGAATATGTGTACAAAGTTTCATGATGATCGGTTGAGTAGTTTTCGCGTGAAAGCGTAACAAACAAACTTACATTCACATTTATAATAGTAGGGATTTTAATCTAGTTAGGAATAAAAATATTTCAGAAAAGTTTACCGTATATAGAGCTCCGGGAATGGAAGAAACTAAAGCGCAAAAAAATAAAACAGAACACCGATTAAGACATCTTTTCTTCAGATTAACGAAGTTATGGATGGCGTTAGGTAAATAAAGAGTCTGTTTTAGAATAAAAACATTAAAACTATCTACAATCAATTATCTCCAATGCTGCCAGAAATCCATAAATCTGGAAGAAAAGCGGAAACTCTTGTCTTACAAGACAACAGCACTGGCCACTAAATGAAGATTTAATGGCGTTTAGCTATCTTTATTTATTACACTGGCAACACCGACAGGTGGTGTAAATACCTATTATACCGAATTAGACTTCTTTTATTTTATTTTGATATTGTTAGCTTTGGAATTGTTTGCTTTCACTTGGATTTTATTTTTGATAGATGACATTTTTTGTTTGGTTTTATGAAAAACAACATATTCGAACTAATTCATATTGGAAATAGTAGATTGAGTTTTTTTCCATTGAATCGTATTTTACTGTAATTCTAGCAATGGCAAATAGTGGCAAAAAAAAATCAGCAATGCCTTCCATTTTCACAACAAGTCTAACTACCAGTCCAGAATACCAGTATTTTTCATGAAGCCCCCAAAGACTGCCTTTGGGATCTCCATATCCCAGTTACTGCCAGGAAATGTGTCAGAATTCTAGCTACCAATTAAGTAATTTTGGCAAATACAAAATATGAAAACACGTTCTTCATTAACTTTGTCACCATTAGAATGGCAATGTTTATCACAAATACGAATGTTGCCCGTTACAAAATTGCTAGTAATACATTCCGAGGTCACGTTCTCAATAAAGGCATTTGACTAGATGACTGATATTTATTACTAATCATTCTGATGGGATTTTTATGGCACACTACAAAACACTTGCATGCCTATAAATTTAAAATTCCACCTGATGCATGAGCTGATAATAGTGTAACGCTGGTTTCTATATTTGATTTTTTGTTTAACTCTCGAGGTACAAAGAAGATTCCTTATTATGTCAGGTTTTTTTCTGAAATTACTTGGAGTCACATAGCGTGTCGTGTGCGTTCCGATCATGTCAATGTTGCCTTCTTCAAATTCCTTAACTTCTAGTAAAAAATGTTTAACCACATTGGTAATTTTATAAAATCGCGGTTAGTCTTCGTAAGGCTTACAGTTCTCTCAAAGCTTAAGTTTTAACTGTTTTAAAGAATGCACCGATTGTCAATCTCCCTATAAATTATACCGTGGGGTTCTATTGCTATTATTATAAACAAAAAAGTCTTCATTGTTATAAGATGCTACTAAAACATTGATTCAGAACACACCAAGCTACTCGTGCAGTGAGTAAAACCATTACTTCAATGTCTCGCGCCATGTCGAGCAGTAGACCATAAGCCGTAGAGCATTCTAAACTGACAGGCAGTAAATAACATTACCGCTTTCCCGAAGACGTGAACAAAACCATCCGTTACCTTCTCTTAGAGGTCCATTCATAAATCACAACACAACATATGCGCATAATTGCAATTTTAATGAACCTAAATTCTTCAATGAATCTCCACTATAAATATGAGCAATAATAGCAATATTCAATTGTGTTTATGGTGCAGTAGTGTCGCACGTATGCCCGGTCAGTCGCAAGTCGCATTGCGCAACAGCCCTGCGACTTTTATTGCGGTGATAACTCATTGCGGCTATAATATTCGCTAGTGAAGTCGTAAATGTGATGCATGATGCATGCCATGGGATACCAACCTGCCACTTACACTTTTTCGAACTTTGAACTCTGAAAGTAATAAAATGTCAACGATCTATGGTTTTTGCAGTATCAATATGGTGGTAGGGGATTGAAATAACCATCAATTTTAAATCATTCGACATTATGATGGTCAAATACCTAGTTTCTTTGCCAAAATTAATTTTATAGTTCTTTAAACACTATCTGTAGACTCAGCGCCATTTGTATGTGTACCCAATTCACATAAGTTTCCACATCATGTCTAGACCTCTTAACTCCTCATTATTATCGAAGCAGTTCCAAATTAGTTTCAATAGTGCTTTCAGTAATCTTTTTCATACCTGATCAAACGCTAGTTTCAATTGCCACCATCGCTTCATTTTCTAACCAATACTCCAATGGGAGTCTCAACGGTCTGCTATTTACAAAACATCTTAACCAAAATTCTCTCGAATCCATCATCTGAACCGCCATTACGGTCAAGCTAGTGTTGCGTCACCTCTCGTGCTATATGTGGGTCAGCAGTAACCTGTAATCTAGGCGTCATTAGTTCGCCAATAATTGTGGACACCACACTTTACTGTCGATGGAGTTCCGCATCTGTTAGTGGCTTTTAAACTTTTGTGATATTATTATTTTTGGCTGATTTACTTTTGAAAACAGTTTTAAAAATCGTCTGCTTTTTGGTGTATCTTTACTCTTGCGTCAAGATTTTATTTATTCGTCTTCTTCTTCAACCCGTATTCATGCCGAGTGTTGATCTCCTCCATTTCACACCAGTTTACTCGCTCCTGGTTCTTCTACCTCTTGTATTTTTCTATTATTTTCAACTAGTCTTAAATTGTGTGCTGCGATTAGATAGTCTACTGCTGCGTTTTCGTTTACTGTAGCACTCTCTTTTTCAATTTGAATAACACTTTCTAAATTGTCAAGTGCAAATACGAGTTAAAAGTTATTTTTATTTCTAAATTCTTGCTTTTGCTGCTGTTCAAAGTCTTCATAAGCACCCTTAATAACTTTAACTAAAACATCTTCATATTTAGCTTCATATACTGAACCCACTAAACCAGTAGTGATCGCTCGACAAGATTATTTCTTTATAATGCGTCAACCATTGCCAGGTTGACATTCAAGCAACCTGTCGGTTTATTCACATTTATTATCATACCTAGTTCTTTATTTTTATCTACTATTAGTCACCCGTCGAATATTTTGCAAAAATTATGTTTTTGCTCTGTCTTTGAAAGGTCTTTGGCAGCTTAACTTTTACTAGATGTCAAAAAGAACATTACTCCTTAGATACCTATTCCTTTGACACGGTGCTCAATGATATCGTTGGTTTTTAATCTTCTTCGCTTTTTAATATATTGAATAGTTCTCTTCACCAAAGCTCAATTAGTATCTTTCTGATAAAATCCCGATCAGTCCAGACACTGGAATTTGGACAATCAGCTACAAATTATTTTTATCTTACCTTTAATTACATGTTTCTTCATAACTTGCATGAAAACCATGCTGTGAAATATGAAGTCTTTCAATTTCAAGTTCATTGGTACAGAAACCTTGTCCAGCCATCAAATCAAGTATGAAAGCACGATGGGTACATAAAATTTCTCTCCCTTTTATAACTCTAGTCTTAAATTATGACCAGTATTTCAATGATTTTAATGACATTTTACATTAAACAGCTATAAATTATTACGTTCTATTAGGAAAATACTGTTAGTTTATAGTTGGGATTCAGCTTATATTAGTTTGCCAATTGGTCTTGGTAATTCATGAGAGTTTAAAACTTAAACTTACTCTTCCTAATAATGGTTCCTAAGATGATAAGTATAAAAATGTATTTATCATTCGTTTTCTGCAGGCCTCGTTTCTGATTTTCAATATTAGGAATCTGCATCTGATTAACCTTCTCATTCTCATTGCCTAGGTCTTTTAGCTCTTCTGTGATCAGAAACGTATTGTTTCAATATATCTTCTTTATGCTTACTTTTCTCCACACCCGTACACTTCAAGTTTGTCGCAAAAGTTAACTCTATAAATTCTCTTCAAGAAATAAACTCCGGCCATACTCTGGTTAGCCGCGATGCACTATCTATTTCCTCCCCGTTCACTTTCTCAACAATTCTCGGGATTTATGTCAAAGAATCTAAGCCTGTACCATTGTTTTTATTTTCACTTCAAATCTTTGTGTCGATGCACTCTTTATCATCTCGCGTGGAATACAATTTGCAACTGCTGATGTTCCCAGCGATAAGTGGTAATTGGGAGGCAGTGTTCCCGGAGAGGTGGTGTGCGGTGCTGGCGGGGAAACGCTGCGGTTGGAACGCGAATGTGGGACTAGGGTTTAGTTATTTATTTAACGGTTTATGAATCGACAAGAAGGAAGGTAAACAAAATATTCGTACAAGACGTTGTAAACAAATCTTTTCATAGAAGCTCAGAATGTAGGATGTTATTTTGGAAATAACTGACTAGAATGCCATGATGCTATGTGCTGTACTGCATTGTATGTGGAAATCAAAACTTATTAGAGAGTAGAGTGGCTTGAGAACATAAAAAATGTTAATACCCAAAAATAGACCCGTGTTTTTTATTCATTGACCAGTTCTACCAATATCGATATTAAACCTACTAAAATTCTACTAAAAACCCGAAAATTCATTCAAAAAACCTCAACCAGTTCCTAACGAGCGTCTAACCCGCCGCACGTACAAACAGCCTGCTCTAACCGCACAGCGGCTTATCTGCACACTGGGTACGTGAGTAAACCTCTAACGGTATCGCAACCAGCTAGAAACCCCGCGAGAGCTGCGCTTTGTTGCCTAAATGCGCTTAATTTTCAGTTGCATTGCTTATTTTTTAGCGTCGTCTGGCTGGTTAGTGAGATTTTTGAAATAGGAATGGTTGTGTTTTGTTATTTTTGGGACAGTTGTTTGGGACACTTTTACACCAAAAAGGTGGTTGTCAAATCGTTATGTTACCATCTTCAGGTTTACCATCATCAGCCTGGCCTTCCAGAATTCGCCGTCTTGTTTAATTTTCATTTATTTCTAATACCATGTCATTACCATTAACCTCTTCAGCAACAATGATTTCATTACTTTATGCAATGTTTATATCTTTAAAGGCGTATAAATGTATATTTAGAACAATTTTACCGTCGCCTTTAGTTCCCCAGACATCTTCCAATCTATGGTCACGATTTTGAATAGTGAGATAATTATAATTGCTAAGCGCACTTTAACAAAAACAACTCGCTCAATTAAATCCCTATATCGACCTGAATCTATAAAACATCAAACAAAAGGAGGGCTTGGAGGAAATTTTGACAAATAAACCTAGAATTCTGTATTCTACGTTTATTTGTAAAATTTCCTCCAAGCGTTCATTGGCTAGCTACCAACTATAGGTGGGTACAAGTAAATAGTTTCGAAAGACTATTTCCTCATTATTCATTCTGAATAACAAAAGCCTTGGGACTAAGAACAATATAAAATACTGTATAAATAGTTACACAAAAATGAGTACGTATAAGAAAAAAACAAGAAATTGTACCTACTTAAAGACGTAAGTTAACATTTTACTGTAACTTGCTCTATAAGGAACACAGTGTTCGTACTTTGACATTCATGTACGAACAATTTGCGCAGGTAAAAATGTTCTTTAAAGATCATAATTGTATGTAATTTGTATAAGGAACTCCTTGGGTGGGTAAAAAGAAAAGACAAACTGGGAGACTACATTTCCAATTTAGTTAATCTTATCCATGATAATGTGCTTCGATCATAAGATAATAAAATATCAGAAGTCAAGTCAGTAAAAGAGCATACGCAAAACACTGCTTACATGCACTGCATATCGTGAAAATGATCCACGTAGCTGTAACATTTCGTTCATTTAATAAATACAAATTCAAAAAGAGGTGACTAAAGCTACAGATAGTTATTCCAAATCAGACTTTAATGAACTTTAATCATAGTCGAATATTGCCTTAAACATTTTACTCAACAGTAGCAATAATTTTATAGTCCCTCCCACTTAACAACAAAAAGCAGGTACTTAAAAATACTCTAATTTAATGACCATATCAAGCTCCATATAAAAGAAACACGATAGCCATAATTAAATGAACAGTAATTAAAATGAAGAAGATTAAGTTTTAAAAGAAACGAGATCTTTATAGCTCTGATTTTATTTCGGAAGTCAAAACGTTTAAGATATCGATAGTCATTGGATTGTAATCTAAGATCTTTAGTTCAAATCGATAGATGGGACTCTGTGCACGATTTGTAGAAGTATCGACTTTCTTAGGGCCTTAAATAAAAGAAAATGGGTGCGTAATGTAACTTGAAACAACTATAATGTTGGAGTGTTGATGGGGATCGAAGTTTTGTGTATAATTCTTAATAGTTTCCAATAGCAGGTCTATCATAGAATGCTGCATTTAATACGTCTATCTGGTTTACTGGTATAAGATTTGTGTGTCATCACTCACATCATCATTATCTTGACTTTATGTTTCTTAATGAACTCAAGGTCGACGCAGCCTTTCTTCTGCTTTGATACTTTTCTATTAAGTAGGCATATCAGTTATAGTCATCTTCATTCTCTAGCCATACCATTTTTCACACAGTCCATCCATCACAATTTTTATTTTTCTTCTCAAATATTTTTGGAATCCCTTAGTGAAATTTCCAGTGTGTGTTGCAATAAATATTTTCATTTACAAAAATCAAAATCACATTCTAGTACTTGCACCATTTAGGTCGGCAAGATCGTAAAGCTACTCCTAGATAAGTAGGTACCCCAAACAAGCAGGCTCAAGCAGCATACCGAGGCAATAAGTAACCGATACAGGCCCTTCATTTGTAGATAAACATGGATAAATGTCTTTGATATTTAAATGTACTAATACATAATGATTAGATGTTTGCATAACTTCCTTACAAACTCACGGAGTTGTCCAATGACGGTACTGTATTCGTTTGTTTTATAGCTAGTGATTCCGCAAAAGCATACAGGATTTAATTTAATTAGAAATAAACCTCCCACTTGCGTCAAAATTTTCGAGAACACCAACGTTCTCAAGCTTGGACTTCGCATTGCTGGTATATAATATGGTATCTACACACGATAATTTCCCATAAATGATTGCGTTCATATGACAACCAAGATATTTTCTTAATAATTTACTACGATTCCGTAACCGTAACGTTTTTTATTGATAATTCGATTTCTTTTCGTAAACGTCAAACTATGTTTGGCGGGACACCATACGATTATCAACCTTATTGCCTTTAAAATTCCAGCATATTTCATTGTGTTTTGACTAAAGGCGACACGTAGTGCGTTTCAAAGCAAATTGTTTCTTATTCTAATATTTACGCATAATATATTCATGAGATTGGTCTTAACAGTCTTAAGATCGTTAAGTTGGTATTTTAACTGTTTTATAAATTCGTATATATTTGACGCGTCCATACAAATCGCCATATTTCGATATCGGGTAGCCATTGATATATGGTATTATGGTAATAGGTTTAAGCATATTAACAAAATAGGGCTAACAAGTAATTACTACCGAGACTCATAAAGTTTTGTAAATTATTGGGATATCCCCAAGTTTGCATACGATCTCAAAATATGGGAGCTTGTTGACAGACTCAAATATTTTACATGCTGATGATGATATACGAACAGACTTCCGAATTTTAAACATGCTGTCGTATCGAAGCCAGATTTATGAAGTGATTATATCGTAAATAGCAATAGAAGTCAGAACCACATTATCAAAACGTTTTAAATTATTCTCTACGAAGTTCTAACTGATGATGATCAAAGTGAAAGTGTAAAAATTAACATTACAATTATGAAATCTCTCCCACAGGTTGCAAATCCTTTTTCAAGAGGTCCGTGAGAAGGAACCTGACGTACTCCTGCAGGGGAAATAGAAACTGTCCAATCGACCAACACCATAGAAACCAATGCCAGTACTGCAGGCTAAGAAAATGTCTCAAAATGGGCATGAGGAGAGAAGGTGAGTCAAAATTTATTTGAGAAATCTATGAAATTTTAAAGAAGTCAGCATGAAATTTCCAAATTGTTTACCAGGTCAAAATTATTGGTAAATACATACTAACAAAATTGGCAACGTAGATAGAAAAGCAACTAACAGCCATGCCTATATTGAGACATTTCATACGCGTTTTAAACTGAAACTTTTCTTTTGTTCACCGGTACTTTTTGTCAGTATGTAAGTATTAGGTGATAAGATACTATAAATTCGCCAGTTTTTTTGCTTTAGTATGATGACAATTATGAATGTTCTCACACCAAATCCTTTACATTTGCGTATTTTGTAGAAATTTTGTTATAATTTGCTCTGCCATTAGATTTAAGCTATTGAACTTTCCCTATTATTATTTCTATTATTTTGATCTGCGGCTTAATTATTTTCAAACAAATCTATGTCTATATTTAATAACCCACCACATGAAATTAATTTGATTGAATCACGACCTTATACTGTTACAAATACAACAAAATTATTAGTTGCTACTGATAAATTACATAATACATCAATAATACCAGAATATGCGGTGTAACTAACACAAAAAGCTCGCTTTAAAGATACATTGATTGTCACAAGTATAATTAGTGAAATCATTAATCTTGTCGAGTCATTAGTGGAGAGACTGCCCAAGGGCACAACTCTAAGTAACTGTTGACGATCAATGTTAATATAAAGTTATGGGCTGTAATAGGTTATTATTACGATGGAATTAATATGCCCGGTTATTGTTTTAAAGACAGCGCCGTGATTGATGGTATTCAGGAATTTGTATGACCTCGTACTTACGTTTCAAGAAGTAGTGAAAACAATTTTGAAACGAACCACAAACCTAATGATTCAAAGTTTGTTGGTTAGTGGAGAAAAATAGGTTTTCTTTTGTTTACTCTAATGCGTAATATTATCTAGTGTTGTCTCGGGTCAAGGCTGCTCAGAAATGAGTGAGCCTTGACGAACTGTCAGCTTTATGATGTGTGACAATATTGCTTTTAATAGCCCATTGAATACAACATTGTGGAAGCATTGACTTTAGGTGTTTCTTTTCATTTTAACAAACAATGGAAAAGTACTAGACAAAGCAAAACTACTATTCCTCGCTTTTCCAAATCGACCAGAAAAAATATAACCATTTTTGTATGTTGCGCTTTTCAAAAAAGTTATTGAGCTTTTGATCACTTCAAAACATTTCATGTCCGAAAATTCGCGTGTAGCTAAAAATTATTTACCCAAAACTCAAACGGCACAGGTGCACATTTTAAAAGATAACACGCGACCGATGTAATTTCCTCATGTCATAAAGGAAACGGTCTTGACGTAGGGCACCGAGGTTGAAGAGTTCATAACGTGGACGGAACACCCGCTGAGGCGCTTATTATAACCCATATAGCCTCGAATGGCACCCGTTTGACGACCTCTCGCATTTGTTTCTAAAATCATTTATTTCTTTGCCAACTATTTCGGCAGCTTTAACGACACCTGCTGGTATATGGATCTCGTTATAGCCATCCATAACATTTATTATTTTCCAAATATGATCACCGACTTCATTATCGTTCTCTGTATCTATATTTGCTACAAAACTTTTTACGAGTCCCACCTTTGCATCATTAGGGTTGTTCCCTTTGATAATGTAGAGGCCAGATCGTACCGGAAAGGACACGGTAACCCGCTGCTCTCATTCAACCCTTGAGGACAACACTGAGTATCTCGACTCCGTCATATTTTGGGCAACAAACGATTTGTTTGCCCCGAGAACAATAGAAAGGTGCGAACTCCAGTCTCCTTTTTATACGAGATTAACTGTTAATAGAAAAAAAAAGTAAGTGTGCCCCCTTTGTCGCTTTGTAATCGTCTTAGATATCAACTCGTAGATGCGGAGATTAGAGAAGATCTTTTGTACTTTTTTTATAATATTGTTTCACAGTTGGTGGATGTTTTGTAAAACGTTTTAGCTTTGAAAAGGTCCATTGAGGATGGAGCTACCACCTAATACGTTTAATTGTGATGGAACTTGATGTAAGAGATACGTTTTTTGTGCGATGTCCGTTCTTTGGTTTATGTAACCGTTGTAAATGAGTGGTCAGTTTTGCTTTTAACCTTTTGTACGTTTAGTTATTTGTTTGGGCTTGGAATATGAGAGAGCTTTTGTCGTCGTCATGATATGAGATATCAATATTATTATGTGTTGCTCAACAGTCTTATTCAAATTTGGCTGTACTGCTTTCTCTGTGTCCAATATGAATATACATCCTTTTCTAATTACCACTACTTAATATTAACGGTCTTTTATTATTATTACAGTGAGTCCATTAAATTTCAGCTATTAATACTGGTACATTATTAATCTATCAATGGGACCATAAATTCTCGCCATTTCAGTAGTTATCAACTCAATGCAAATGCAAATTGAAACAAAGCTTACATATGGATTGATTAATTAAACGCATTAGAGGACCGGTTTATTTAAAAGTGCATAAAAGGTGAACGTGTACATGTAGTGTGCCTCGGGTTTGCTCGTCAGTGGAACAATGAACAAGCACCTTTTGTTCGCGTCGCATCAATCACTTCTCATTGTTTGCTATATCTTAATAAGTTTTTTGTGTTAGGCCGGTCATTTAGAAAGATTCCGGGTCCCCCAGGCTTGAATTTTAATGGGCGATTTTTGCGGGAAATTGAAAAGTATCTTCCGTGTTGGTAATGATGAGTGGTATTTTGGAATAATTTTAATTTATTCTGCAAGGATTGAACGGTTTTTAACTTGAGGGACGGTTTTTAGACCAATATTATTTTCATTTTCCAAAATTTATAATCATCTAACACCACATATTATGTGCTACGGTTCAGAAGCTTTCAAATAAAATATTCGCACCGATACAAATCCGAAAATTGAACAAATGTCAACAAAATTTCAAGCTCAGAGTCCCTCAACCCATAAACACAGTTCACTAAGCAACAAAACTTTCAAGCTTCCTTAACCTTTCGCTTGCAATACCGTCAAAAACCCATGCACAAATGACCACTGACCATGCACAATATTATCCTTTGTTCCTCAAATGTCAAAAATGTCATCTTTACGTTCCCAGGCCATGATTGAAGGGTCAGAAATTCGCAATATTTTTCCCTTACGCCTTACCACGCCTTTAAGTACAATGATGTAGCTTCTTATTCTTAGGGGGTGGGTTGGACACCTGGTTATTGTGACCCAACTGACCGTAAGACCGGGTTTGTTTGCATTAGACCAGTCCTAGTTTTGCAAATATTGTAGCGTGAGAAATTTAACGTTTTTGCTTTTTGTTGCTAATGGATTGTGGTTTATGATTTATGATGCGGATTATGGGTTGGAGACTGGAACTGATGGTTTTAGTTTTGGTTGTAATGGGAACGAGGAAGAAAATGTTGCTTTAGGTGTTGATGAAAAGATTGAAGTAACATAAAATAACATCACCACTAAATCCCCGGGGGAGAGATCCCCAGAGGTCCCTTATAGTACACCCACATTTCGCCAATTATGTTTAACTCCAATGTAGTAGGGAGCAAGCCTATTGACACCAACCGGCCACAGGTTCAGACTTCATGGCTTCTGCTGAGAAATTCCATAAAAAGAAAGGATAAAGTACATGTAGATAATTTTTGTTTGGTCATTGGTTTCAGGTAAAACTTAACTGATATGCAAAATTTTGACGAAAACGTAAAATGGAATTTCGACAAACTTACCTCAATGGTAACACATAGCACTTACATAATAACGTTTCGTACGGTTTTACCCACAGATTGATCCAACTTTAATCGTGTCAACAATCGCTTTGGACGAGAATAACTCAGTACATACAGACCGCCTCTGTGTGCGTCATAGCCGAAAGATAATATCGCTTCTAGTGAGCATAATAACTGTGACATGTCTTACGACGCTCTCATACCGCGTGTAATGGCCTCTTTCTTGGAAAAACATACTCTTACCGACCAACATAAAGATACAATCAGGACAGACGCTTTCCCACGGAGCGTTGCGAAAACACCCCATCCCTAGTGGACACTGGTCAGAAATTACAGCACTACCAAAACATTAATTAAAAGACGAAACATAAACCAGTTTTTGGCAAGGTGCACGACCCTTCGATACACCGTCTAAGCTAATTATATTTCCGCACGTTTCATCACGCATTTGCATGTGAATTGGGGTACAACTACAATAGGAAACGCCACGCTAATCTCTTCTACTAAAGGTTTTTGTACGCAGGTACGGACGGGTCTCCCGCTCAATAGTTGTTAGAAACTTGATAGGTTTTCACTATAAACATTGGCTTTACAGTGTTCGGTAGTGAATATTAAATTTCACATAGCGATGAAAGGAGATTTCATCGAGTGATTGTGCCCTTAGAATAGATAGGCACTTAATAAACACCGTTTTTATGTCATGCTCGTGCACTTTTCCTTGAAGTACTCCAAAGTAACGCCGGTATGAACGTGGCAGCATGGGGTCACGTACGAAGATATTGGATTTAAAGATTCCAATTCATAGTACGAGTACACAAATACTCGGGTCAAACTCCACAATCGATGAAACCGTTCGCAATAGACGACTTTTACAAAATCATGAACTCGGCGTAGAATTACACATTGAATTTGTTAACAGTATTAAAATTACTTTTACAATATAAAAGGCTAGCTTCGACGGCACGCTTCCACACAACTTTTATTAAATCTAAACCCATTCAAAATGATCAAAAGGCTCTTTTAACATAAAAAGGTGGTCAAGTCCCAACAAATTCAGGTGTACAAAATCCATTCCGAACAAATCGTAAACTCCGAAGCGAAATGGCGTCACAAAAAGGAATCAAAGTGTAAAATCATTTGTGTCGGATTAAAAAAGGAGCTAGCGAACGAGCGTGAGATGTATACCACTATCAATCACCCGGTGATTTATATTCGTCCGTATGATGTATCACCGAGCGAGCCACACCAAATGGTAAAAGTATCCGATAATTAACTTTTTAAAATTTGACGGACGCCTTCATCTCGGTCAGGGAAATAAACCTTTTATTTTGGTGTAAAAAGACTAACAGGTATTATCGCCGAATGTGGCAGATTGTGAAATACCTTTGTCTGTGTTGTAGATGATGAAAAAACCTGTTGCTCACGACAAACACGCTGGTATGCGGAATGTGACGGTGCTATCATTTCTAATGGCGCCTACAATAGATTTTGTTATTTAATTATGTATTCAAATATGTTCATACATTATAAATATTACGTGGTATTAGCATTGTATTAATTAATTGCCACATTTTTGTCGGTTCATTCGTCTTATATGGTGTGAAAGCTGATATTAACGTTATCAATTGTATGATCAAAGGCGATTGACTGACCTGTCAAGTGATGTAATCTTTAAACTTAGTTGTTGTTCGTAGAAGATTATAAATAATTCATTGGTCATATCCTTAGTAGACGAATTAATAATCAATTAGCGGAATTCTTTGACCATAGAAGGAGTTAATGTTAACGAAAGTGCTGATGATAATTTTGAAGCAACAGCATAACTGGAAAGAAATTCTGAAGTTGATAAAAGAGCAACGAATCGTAAATTCACCATTCATCAACCTGTACCGAACATAGCACTGTATGGCCCGTCAAAATATTCTTCAGGGGGTTCCTCAATAGCGTTCCACTTGCCGGCACGGGATCGAACGTGGACCCCCGTGGCGAGCAGCTCGTTCCTAACGAACTGTGTAGGTGATTTATCTGTACGTACTCTCACACTCTCGATACTAATTCCTTTACGACGTGTGATGTTGGCTCATGAAATATATCTGCGGCAGATTTAATATCTAATTTACGTTTATCGGCATTTATTTTTGTGTTTGGTTCTTCTTTTTCTTTAATAATGAATTTAACATCAATGGAGGCACAAATTATCATATGAGTAACAATTTCAAAGTGAGCAATTGTCGGATAAGCGTCTTTAAATTCAATTATGTTGGGTTAAAATTATAGTTGCTCTCTATCTCCTCATCTACTACATCGTCTTGCGTAGTATTATCTATCGCGTAACCCGATTCCTTTTCTCAAATATAGTATTTTTCTACCTCAAAAACTCCAACTGTACCTGCAGAAAATAACGGAAAACATTTTGCTCATAGCACGCCACGTGAAAGGTCGTCTAAATCAACATTGATAGGGCTCCTACAGGTGAAATTTTCTCACAGCCAACTCGTTCCGTTCTAACGTCGTATAATCTTGAATACTTGAGAGTAATGCACGGTCCGCATGTATATTGGTTACTACGTTAGTAGTCTCAGCAAACCTGTTCCGTCTGGTCGTGCCCTCTGTACCGTATCCAGCTATAGCACATCTGCATCCAACATTATATTTTCACTTTATGTATTATAAACATCATTGCTTATGATTTTATGGACTTCACATTCAACAGAGCCTGCTTCGGAATTCAAAATTTCCATCTTCCGGCCAGATACCAATCAAGGTCATATAATGCCAACAAATGCGGATTCTTTAAATTATATATCGCTGACAGCTTAATGGAATAGTGAAGCTCCCATCAAAATCATAGATTACGAACAAATAAACACAAAAGATCGAGATATGTTAAAACAAAAACTAATTTAATATGTTAATGTCAGTGATGGCTCAATAAAATTAACGATAACAGTCCACAATAATCATGACCGTTTTTAAAATTGAAACAACTTTTTCTCCCGACCTGTCGCTTGGAATTCATCTAGCGTCCGCATCTCTATATGTCAGTCCGTCTGTACGTCCGTCATTACACGTGAATCATCCTCGGTATCGTGCGCTGAGAATTTCGTGAGGTCACAGTTTACTATAGCGGTTTAGGCGCCCTGCGGTCGTTTGCCTGACAGAGACGGCGCCATCCTACTGTCCATGTGCTTGAAAAGGATACGGGATGTCTTCTCTGTCTAACGCCGACCGTTTCGTGACCCCACAGCTAATCACATATCTGCAAGCGTATTATGATTATCGCAAGGCTTCGTTTCGTCTTCGTCGCTCGTACGTTGTTGTGGTCAGTGACTCTGTGCATGCTGCCTTCGTTTTATTTCTCTCTAACATCATTTTATATGCACAATTTGCTATAAGATATCATGGAAATTTATCATTATGTCTTAGAAGCTTCTTGTAGATTTATGAATGCTCTTTTGTTGTCAGACATAAGTAAATATGGATTAAATGAGGGTTAATGTCGTTTGTGTCGTGTTAAGTAATATGCGCATTAATGTCGTCGTCAGTTTCCGATACATTTGCACATTCATTTATCAGCGGATGGGTGCAATGAAACAGATTTACCTGTTGCCGGCCTGACATAAATCTCTCGCGGCATTTAATAAGTCGATAATTACAAAAACCCGACGCGAGCTAATGGGGTTGTGGAGTGCTCAACAGGAATGCGCTTAATTCTCAGCACGTGCCTCCCAATAGCTTTATTATACAAATCTTGAACGTTTCCCAACCGCCTTTATCTTTACGATAACTTTAATTATTTGATTTGGTACTGTTTTGATGTCTTCCGTGTCCGGTTTTTAGTGTTCATTTAGATATGCAGTTCTCGGTGGGCGGCTTTGTTTACATTCCAGACAGTTAAAGACTTTCTATAGAACTTCGATATCGTCTCCGACATTCCTATTCGCTTAAGAAAATCTGTATCTACCGCTGGGTGCAACAAATCAAAATCGTACGTTTATCGTTCCGTGTCGCAGTAATCGAGGTTCTAATCGGGTGTCCCATCCGTCACTGACTTTGCGTCTACTACTTTCTACATTAGTAACAGACAAATCTCTAATCTGTATATTAGAAACAATATTTCTCACTGTCGTAAAAGCCGAGAATTTCCTAATGATATCAAAACACAACCGTTAGAGCAACAAAAGGTGGATGGTCGAACATTTGTCGGTGTTCAAGAGCCGGGCGACAAGTCGCGTGCGAGGCTCTTGTTGAAAAATGTCGGACATAAATAACGGATTATCAAGTTGTATCGAGTCGTAACGAGATAGTGGCTAACAACTAAAATAAATAGGCGAACGGTAAATGAAGTTGTGTACCAAACTTTACAATTTAAAACGTTCGGATGATGTATATTATGTATCTCTTAAAGTAAGTAATGACTGTGAGTTGCCTTCGTTAATGTTACAATTTATGGCTGAATATTTATACGTTGTTGGTCGTTTTGTGTGTCATTAGCCGTGAAATGTTATCTTGATTAGCGTTTATGTATTGATGGACGAGATAACTTATTTTTTTGATGGCAATGTCTTCAGTTGTCGTTTTGTTCTGTAATGGTCCTTCTTTGTGAACTGTGTTTGTTGCTAGGATCAGCGTCAAGATTCGACCTTCACTTTGTTTACATTTAGAATCATCTTCTTTCTGTTCTTCTAGTGCACCTCGTTCACAGCAGAGCATTATATAAGTTTTCTTCATACATTTAGTATCTGTAAGGAAAGAATTCATATCATCAAGATGGAATTCTTCACCAAGTTCTTCTTCGCTATGTTCGCAAAAATGTAAAACAGCTCCAATTTTATTGTTAAAGGAATTAAAATGGTTACGTAGAATTACCATTTTATGATATTACTAGGTGCTGCTGTTTCTTGGGAAGTAATTAACATGGTTGTATAACGATTATAATGTAAATCATAGTCAGTCAGTTGGTCTTGTCATGTGGCACGTGTTACTCATGCTATAGCTCTGAGAGGATCAACAGAAATCTTGGTTATTTTTTATAAATGGTGGTGTCAAGATCCAGGTGAACTTCTTTAAAAACCTTATCGGCACTCTGATCAGTAAAAATACAAATCGTCGGCATGTAATTGGCTGGCCTGTGTTGGCTAAATTTTAAAAATAAATAAATATCGCTGGATATTAACACACAGCACCACCTAGTGCCACGCTGAGCAAGGCCTGTGTCGTGCACACCAGAAAGTTGATATACTACATATAAACTTTTTTGTTTGTAAATACATACTTATTATACATATAAACATCCATGACTCGGAAACAAATGTCCATGCTCATCACACAAACATTTGCTCCTACCGGGATTCGAACCCAGGACCCTAAGAACGTAAGCGTCACCACCACTACGCCATTCAGGTCGCCAACAACAAGACACTAAGCAACTTCAAATTTAAATTTTAATTCAATTGTTTATGTTTATTGAATCTTGTTTTCTTCTCATCATCATTCACTAGCCCTTTCCCAATTCATTTGCCTTCGCAGCATGTCTTCTTCTACCTTTATTTCCTCATCTTTGCCTTACTCGTCATCTCATCTAGACACCTATTTATTTGCCATATCGTCTTTTACACAGTCCATCCATCGTTTCTTTGGTCTTCCTCTATTCGAATACCTTGTTTTCTATCTTATATCTTGTATTCTTCTATTCCTGTTACAATAACAAGATGCTTGGCTGTACATAGTTCAAAATCCCATACCTGCTAGACTCATTTAATAAATTTTCAATCGTAGTTTTTATGATAAATTCCACTACAGCCTGTTGCTATATAGCTTGGAGCACTCGTTAAGCCGTCACTTCTTGTATCAGTATGTCTTGTCCAAATTGTCAATATCTAAGATAGTCGTGACTTTTAGTGGTCCAACTGACCCTCACCTAGTGTCAGAATGGTCGATTGTTCAAAAGGCAGATTTTTAGCAGTGTAACTGAAGTGGTAGGGTATTCAAATATAATTTAAGGATAATCATGTTTAGTTAATAATCAGCTTTAAGTCTTATCGCAAAGCTATTCTTCAGATCTCTCTTTTTAATAAATAACATAACATAACTCCTCAAAGTGTTAAGCAGAAGTGTACTGCTTGACAAAAAGAGTCTGACGCGGTGACAATTGGAACTACAAATTTACTACCTCGCAATACCGCTTTTTCTGTCAAACTCGGCAATGTCATTGGCTTGTCACTGCTCAGTGTTGCCAGAAAGTTGCCAACAGGTCCACCATTTTCCTATACTGCTTCTTGCCCTATCACCAGTTATGTTTAAGTCACATGTATTAGGGGGTTAGCCATTTCCATCAACCGGGCGCAAATTCTACCTCCGTATCTGCTACTGGGAAATTCCTGATGGAAAAACCCAATAAAACTATGTCCGACCTGGATATCGAACCCAGGACCTGATGCTCAACAGTCTTGCTTACGACCACTATTATAGACCAACGAGGTAGTCACTTTAATAAATGAATGCCTTTAAATAAGTCATTCGCCATTCGGAAATAAACTTTGCTCCAAAGATTTCTCTATAATTAAATACACATAATTCTATTTAAGTTTTTGCTAAAGCTGTTAATTTTAAAAGCATAAACGGTAACACGCCTATAAAATACATCTTTACAAGCAAAATGACTTAACTCCTACAAACATGATAAGAAACTAACAACTATAATAATGTAAATTCTGGGTCAATTTTATCGAACTTTAAATCTACAAATAAGGACTAAAGTCATTTTACTTCTGAATGCAGATTTTGCTTGGTATCAAAATGTTGGAATCTAAATTGGATACTAGTTTAGTTTTATTAACATTTGTTATGCAAACACAAGTTTATTGACAATCAATCTAATAGTTATTCTTCGCGGCATTCATCAGTTCACTGGAACAAATTAGTACAGGGCCGGTAATTTAGGGTTGTGCTGGAAAGGCAACCGGCCTCTGTATGACTTAACCAAGGATTTCTTTTTATTGGATCTCCAAGAAAATATATAAACAAATCATTCATATAGATAATGAACAAATAAGGTATTACGTAGGTGTCTACTTTCACCAAACAACGGTATAAACAAATAAATAAACAAAACAAAACAAATGATAAAATTTAGACCTGGACCACCTTAAACGCAATACTAGGATCCCTGTCCCTGTTTTATTTTTATCCGTATCTGGCCTGACCGTGGCATCACCTTCACTTTGGGCCCTATCAGAATACCAGCGCTGTGACGTTTTTTTTAATGTTACAGCACCATGCTGAGATAGGAGCCTTTTGGTCTCGTACAGGACGAGTTCCGTTTCTTTTAATTTTTAAATATATATTTGTTTTTTTTCTGTGTAAGTTTTATACTGATAATTTTGATGTGTTTTTTCCTGTGCGGGCTAATAAATGCTTTTTCTTTCTTTCTTTATTTCTGTCCTAACAGGACATTCATTCAGATAGCAATAGAAACCATGGGATCGGAAGTATCATCGTTTTAATCAAGACCGTTCAATTAATCGATGATGCTGCTTTTCACCATCCCGATAAAACTTTGGTAACTGTAACTGTACCAATAGATCGAGAAATTCCCTTATAGGCAATAGAAACTGCCAATTAGTGTATCTAGCTTACCTATGAAAAAACGAAAGAAAATAGAAGGCTGAAAGTAGTCCCATTTACTTTTGTAAAAACCGATTCACAGCACGGAAATAAAAACTGGGCTACTTAAGGAGGAAAATGCGATCAAAAGTGAACAAATAAACCTTTCAGTTAACGTTTAACGTATTAGTGCCAAAATGTTACTAACCTGCAAACTCAATAGTCTTGAATTATGTAATTCATTCTCTGCCCTGTTCTCAATTCATTTGAGGTCTCTCTCACCATACTTCTCTTCTCTTCTCGTATCTCATTCACCATACTTCTCCCCTTTTCCATACTTCTCTATTCTCGTCTTCTCAAGGATCACCTCCTTTCTTGCCATATCATCCTTCACACAGTCCATCCATCGTTTCTTTGGTCTTCCTCCACTCTGACAGACATCCACTTTCATAGTCCTGAGATATGGAACGGACTTTTATTTGATCTCCTCATAGTCTTCGGGAACGTAAATGTACGAGACATAGTTGTTCACTTATTGAAGTTCAAAGTTGATAAATATCCCATTTAGTAGGCCAGCGCCTGCGCATCTCCTTTCTATTACTAACCTTTTCCCTTTAGCCGAGGTACTATTACAAGTTTATTTATACTCGATTTCTATGTCTCAGCGCGCTTTATTGTTTAAAGCTCTTGTATCGTCACGAATATCGAAATGTTGCTAAGTTTAGCATAGGAAACCCTCTTCATCGTTTAGATGATTTCATTGGCAAAATCTTACAATTTTTTCAAAGGTTTTTATAAGAATTTCTTCTTGAACGCTTTTAGTATACTTTGCCAGTTTCCTCGAAATTTACACAATTATGAATTCATACCTTATAACAGAAATTTTAAGATTTCTCCGTAATTTTCTGACTCACTAACAAGTCCTAGTTTCGTGTTCCTAATCATCATCATCATCATTGTACTGTCCTTATCCAAATTTAATTGGGGTCAGCGCAGCATGTCCTCTTCTTCCATACAATTCTATTACTCGTCATCATTTCAGCAGTCACCTCCTTTCTATAAAGGGTGTAAAACACCTCTTAACGAAGCCGAAAGGCACTTGTTCTCCCCATCATTGCGATATTTTTTTGTTCTACACCATAGTTACGGAGATATGGGGGGTCAAAGTTACAACGTATTGACAAGTATTTTTTTTGTAAGACTGACTTTTAACACCTCCACGACCCCCGTACTATTCAATCCATCCATCAGCACAATGTTTTAAGTGCGTTACATTGAGTTCTATCACAAAACATGATTTATAACCTCAAAAACAAGTTGTTTCCCAGCAATAATTTTTGTGTAAAGTTACTTAGTTTGATGTACAGAATGCTTGGTTAACGGCTTTGTGATGAGGTGGTTTACACCCTGTAGGTAGATATCATCCTTCACACATCCATCCACAGTATCGTTGGTCTTCCTCTAGTCATTAGGTACATTATTTACATTTCCATCATGGATATCGTTGGTAGAATCTAAGTTTGTCGAATTTTAGTTGTTTCTCCATACTTGACCAAGACTGCATTTCGACAGCCCTGCCATAATTGTGAAGCATTTATATAGTTATAAACGATACAGTAACTACAGTTACGTTATCCTTATGACAATCGTTAATTGTAGCAAATTATACTTTAGAACATGTACTTCAGAACGTCGATATTGAGTCATTGAATCAATAACTAAATAAAACGACGATTAGTATAACCAACCTGTTATTTTTATGGTGTCGAGTGTACAAGGAATCTATGATAGTGAAGCTTTTTCAAATTCTTTGGAGCTTTGTGAATGATTTTAACACACTTGAACGGACACTATAGCTCGTTACCATTTATCAACTTTGAGGGGTGATTCTCGGTTCAAAGGTTGCAATCCCATCCAACAATCAATGTTCAAAATGTAAGGAATAAAGATTATTAAACAGATAAAAAAACTCCTCTTGGAATAGGACAATATAATAGGAGAACGTTAATTTAGGTTATGATCATTTTGCATGTGTGTTTAAGTTACTCCAAATACAACTTAGTTATAAGTAGCCGTAAGCTGGTGGCGGGCAGGAGCGTGATTGGCTGAACTGGCTCAGGAGTCAGCACCTCGCAGATCCAGAGCTGAAAACACCAGCAGTATCACCTAAGTGAGACCCTGTTAAGGTTTGCATATAGAGCTTCTGTTAGAAAATGAGATGATCAGAAATTATTTCGCTGATATTTTTGAGGATTTGTAGGGATTGATGTTGGTACAGGGAAAAAACTCCCTTAAGAGCCTTGAGACATGCGCTAAGTTATGGATCCCACAGACTTTGTTTTTTTTTTCAGAAATCATAATCATTCCCTCCTTTCTTTTTTTTGTCGGATGGGTAATCATCAAATGACTCAAACGTCAGACTTTTACTGACTAAAACCCATCCCTAATCCTTCTTAGCCCTTGCTGCAGGCATCAGCCCTTGCGGACCCCTTCCTTATGCTGACATATTTTTGAGGCACGCGTGGAACACGAACTAGCCGTCGACATGGCCTGTCGTCATAAGACGGACGGAAGGCGAGCTAGCCCATAGCTCACCGTCCACAGGCCGCCGCGCCTACAGTGGCCTGTCCTTCTTTGTAATTTATTTGGAGTCGGCGCAGCATGTTCATGCATGTTCTTCCATTCTTCTCTATTACCTGTCATCTCATCAGATACCTCCTTTCTTGCGATATAATTATCATTCTTTACACAGTCCATCCATCGTTTCTTTGGTCTTCCCCTAATCTTACACTAATCCACATTCATACTCAAAACTTTCTTTAACAGGAAATCGAGGAATAAATAAAAGAAAATGTATTTCTGAAATCCCAATTCATTTATGTGTCCATCTTTAGCCATAGTGTGAAAAGGCCATATTTTTACGAGCTTAAAGTTGTTTTTCAATATGGCGCGAAAATGATTTAATGTTTTTTTTTTATTAATGGTGTATTGGCGCCAGTTCGATAATCAAACCGGTTATTTATATTTCTTTTTTTTAAAGCCCTAAAGAGGATAGAACGATAACCTTTCACCTTAGACAGCCAGCATTGCTGACCGCATTCTTAAAAAAAATAAACAGATCTTTTTGGTGTTTTGTGAGTATTATTTTAATAGGTCGTTAGATAACCTAGTTACTGTTGCTAGGTAGTATTCCTAAACTGTTATTATAATTATAATATACCAAAAGAAGTACTTGCTCCCTTCAGCCTTACGCCTTCTGTCCCTGTGTAGGGCCATATGGGAAAAGCAGTGCCATCCTCCTCGATAAAGTAAGACTAAGATAATTCTTCTTAATGTCCATTATTTTAAAGCATAATTAAGCAGTTTTCTACTACTAAAACAATGTAAGCTGTTGATGACAATTCATTTTTAACTAGTAAAAATGTTGTCAAAGCTAACTTACACGCATGATTTTTGCTTGGTAAAGTATTTAATTATGAACCTAGTTTTTATAATAGAGATGTCAAACCGTCAGTCAAAATAGACATGAGTGTTTTTGTTTTAAAAGAAATTGTAAGCTTAATTTTTTTAGTTATTTTCATTTAGATTTTGATGAGAGCACTATTTATAACTAATTATTTATTTATTGAATTGTAGAAAAAGAAAGAGCTTTTAAAGTTGTCAGAAACTAATATTGACTAAGTAGACATAATCATGTATACTTACTTTACACGGATGTACTTTTCTAACAAAATGAGCAAATCTAACTTGTCTAAGACTGTTCTAAGTTACCATACCTCGCGGCCGTCGGATCTCACAAATGACATGACATATTGTTTCCTCAACGCAATCTGTGTCAAGATCACACTTGACCAATCACGCTTAATCTCGAACCACCCCAATCAGAAGGCCATAAGGTCGAAAATTCTTTAAATAACATGAAAATAATAACGTTGTTTTGATCTGTGTACGGATCTCGAATAAAAACAATGTAAAGAGATCATTTAGTGTGGTCTCCACGTAAATAGGTTGGACGTGTCGTGATTTCTGAAGCTTATGTCGCAATTTTCTTAGATGTTTCTACATCTTCCCTAATAAAGAAGATCCAAAACAATAACAATATTCTCTTTTCAAATTAGCTTTAATTTTTTATTTTATAAATAAGGATGTTTTCGCGCGCCTCTGAGCTGTCACCAGTACTAAGAATTCTTGTCTATGACTAACATCTGACATAAACAATTATAAAGCTCTTTCCTTTCACATTAATAAAAAGTGATAACTATTTTTATTTACCAAACTGACGCGTTATTAACTTAACCGTTATCAAGTAGCTATTTAATTTAAAATAAACACTTCGCTAATTTTCACTTAATCCCGTGAAGTATGCGCCGTGGGTGCCGAACGATTTAATCAATGTTATTTATACAAGAGAAATCCGAAATGAGACGTAGTCTTATGCAAATCAGAGCTAATGGACCTAGTTGTATTAACCTTACGGGAAGCCCACTCATATTAACGCTAATTTACATTAATTTCCATTCATAAACTTCCACCTGTCAATGGCCAGAATTGATTCTCTATACTTAAACCGAATTAAGAAAATATTCAGATTGAAATGACGTTTTCGCGAGTTCGAAATCGGAATCGTAATTAGTGTTGAGCGCGATCGAACAATCGCTTTGTTGGAGTCGCGCCGAGTGGTCATCGATTATACGAGCAGATAGTGATGTTCCGTCGATGTCGAGACGTACCGGAGATGTATCGGCAGATAGTGTAATGACGCGCTATTAGGCTAGGTGTCGACGGCGCGCGGTGCGGCGTGGGAGAGCCCGCGGCCTACATTTCCTTCTGAAACCGGCTAATCACGCGCGCAATTACTCTAATTCAAACGGAATTATTCCGGCGATGTAACACTTTAATTGAATTGTTGATGCGAGCCATAATTCGTGAATGCGTGTTATTTCGATGATTGGTATCGTGATATTTGGTTGGTAAATATCGATATTGAACGAAGGTATGAATCCGTATGTAATCGTTGTAATAATAACCCGAATCTACGAAATCAAATGTCATAACAATTTAATAAGAATCAGAATTTAGTGAGTTTACTGTGGGAAGCGCTCGTTACGAAACAACCGTGGGGCGAATTCCAGTCATCTTGTCATTCAAGGAAAAAATAATAATACAACCTGTTTACGCGTTTTGTTTTTTCTTGCTGCACTGACAAGAAATAAAAAGGCGGTACGCGCGTGCGTAGGCATTCGCGCCGGCCCGTGATGCGTTCCCGCCAAAAAACGTGGCGCGCTCCGAATGCTTGGCGCGCCATACATTTTTGTTCCCCTGTGAGCATTTCCGAATGAACGATTAGAAGCGACGATTCCGCGTTTTCACGTCGATTCGTCTCGGATCGTATCGATGATTTGTGGCGTCACGATCTTTGAAATGCCTCGTTGTACTGAGAAACAACAGGTTAATTCCTTACCGTCTACGTCTGTGAAGCTCGTTCGCAATTTAGAATCGACTAAAACAAATGTTGTCTATTACCGTAACAGATACTCGGTTTTGGAATCGAGATTTTTGCATTTTTCTGATGGCTGTCGATTTGTAAATGTTGGTTTTGAAAAAAGAATACCGTTTCGTGTGGCTTTTTATTTAAATTTACAGTAGGCTTCACTTATTTGCATGCCATTCACCTGTTCGGCAAACTCATGCTCGTGACTCCTTAAAAAAGTTAACCGATTGATAGATATTTTTTTCAAATTGATTGTGACGGTTTCTCAGCGGGTACCTATTTGAATTTGGAAATGTCAATGGCTTTTTAAGATTCATGAATTGAAAGCTTTTCGTATAGAAAAGGCGACAATGACGTCATCATTACTTTTTCAAAGCGTTTACAAATCACCATTTCACAAGTCGTCTAAATGCAGATGATATTTTTAAGGATGTTAGCATGACTCTCCTTTTGCGATAGAAAACTTTTCTCTCATTTTTTTGATACTAGCTTCTGCCCGCTACTTCGTTTGCGTGAAGTTTTGATATCGCAACGCATCGCCTGCTCAACGGAAGCTTTTTCCCCGCTTGCATTTCTTATTGCTGCTCCGCTCCTTTTGGTCATAGCCTGATGTTATATAGCCTATAGCCTTCCTCGAAAAATAGACTATCCAACACAAAAATATTTTTTCAAATCGAGCCAAGCAAAGAAAGAAACAAACAAACTCTTCTGCTTTATAATATTAGTATAGATTTCCACAAGTTATTTACATCTTCATCTCAATTTTCTATAATCAGATGAGCTTAGCTTTATGATCTGCCAACTTAGTTAATTTTATGCACAATTATAAACTAGTTTTTACAAACAGTCATTTGGCATAATTATAATAGTACGAAAATGTGAACTCAATCTAAATAAAAGCCTAATTGACATTGAAGTTTATTGACATCAAACTAAAATATTAAATAGGTATTTAGCAACCGGAAATCGTTTGCTAAAATAAACTAAAATGCAAAACACGGCACGCGTAAAAACAGTTATTTTTAACGATTAATAATTAACATAAAATGACGTCGGTAAAATATAGATCCAAAATTATTTTCATCTGTCTATCTGTGTGTTTAATACAAACCATCACTCGGGGTCAAGATTTAAAAAAAAAAAAATGTTTTCGGCTTCAAATTCATCATCATCTACGCTTATAGTTTATATTAAAGTATTTTTTTAAATCAATTAATTTGAACTTGACATCCATCGTATCTAGAACTTCATCTTTCCGCACATACAAAATATAATGAAAAGTGAAATTCAAACATAGAACAATATTATTTAAACTTTTAAAAACATCTAATAGAATTTGCAAGTTCGATTTGATTTACAAATCGTGTCAAACACGCGTTGTAGTGTTGTAAACAACTGGTATTAACTAAGTATCGATAAAATATATGCAGAAACACCAGTAGGTAGGTGCGTAACTACATACCATTGTAACTATTTACGAGTAATTCACAGCTAATAATAGTCTGTGAGCGAATCAATCATGATTGTCATGTTATTATTGTTTTAGACATTAATTTGAGTATGTTTATTCAAGATTTTCCTTGTTTTTTAATTACTTTTTCAACCTGGTGTTTGTACCTTGGTACAATACTTTTTCTTACCACAGATAGGAACACAGGCTGCCAGACGGCATTCATAACTGCCTTTGTAACTCTTCGTAAACCAAAGGAACTAGTTCTTAGGTCGATTGTGTGTGACTATAAAAATGATTTAGGTACTAGTTAGTTATACGAGTACTGAAGTAATTATTTCTTACAGTCAGTCTTATTTATTATAGACTTTCGCGTTTTTATTGGCGAAATTAAGTTCTTCAGTTGCTTCTCTAACTTCCTCCTTTAACCTAAACCAGGTTAGAATGGTTATACTTATTGCCAATCATAGTGGTCAAGTCTTTTTAATCAGAAAAGTAATGTAAAACCATGTTTATTGGTAGCATTCTATTAAAGTTGACATTGAATACGAGGTCTAGTCATAAAAGGCAGCCACAAGAGACCTGCCCGCTATTTTAGTGCAAATTATCTATTAACTACTTCAACTACTAATTGCAAACAAGAAATAATGAGCCGGCTAATTTATAACATCGTAATTATTTGTAAAGGAGGAACTGGTAATGTTATACCGAACGTTACTACTGAATTATTGGGTGCGAACTCGAGTTCAGCGAAATTGAGATTTGTGTGAATATAATGTGGTCGTTTCATGTAGTATTCATGGTGTGAGAACTTCTTGGTGTACTGCTTGATTCATGTTTCTTTCCGCTTTTAAATCTAGAATGTAATCCCTAACGTGTTTTTGTTTCTTTTGTTACAGCTGTACAAAGAGGTCGAGTACCCCCGACGCAACCGGCGGGGCTCGCTCTGCCTGGCCAGTACGCGCTGGCCAACGGCGACCCCTCCGCCGGCCTCAACAGCCACCCCTACCTCTCCTCCTATATCTCTCTGCTCCTCCGAGCAGAGCCCTACCCCACCTCCCGGTACGGCCAGTGCGTCCAGCCGGCCAACGTCATGGGAATAGACAATATCTGCGAACTAGCCGCGAGGCTACTCTTCTCCGCCGTCGAATGGGCGCGGAACATCCCCTTCTTCCCCGAACTCCAAGTGACCGACCAGGTCGCGTTGCTAAGACTCGTCTGGTCGGAGCTGTTCGTCCTGAACGCGTCTCAGTGTTCCATGCCCCTCCACGTGGCGCCGCTGCTGGCGGCTGCGGGGCTCCACGCGTCGCCGATGGCGGCCGACCGTGTCGTGGCGTTCATGGACCACATCAGGATCTTCCAAGAGCAAGTGGAGAAGCTGAAAGCGCTCCACGTCGACTCGGCGGAGTATTCCTGTCTGAAGGCCATCGTCCTCTTCACGACAGGTAAAATTTTAGACAGTCTTTTTGGGGAGGCGCGGTTGTTGCTTTACAGAGTGGCGGGAGCTGGTGGCTCTGTCACTAACTACGGCGAGTTGCTCGTGCTGGTGCGCACGCACCTGGACGCGTACGCCGAGGCGGCGCGCGTGCAGATACAGCAGCCGCCGGCTCCGCAGCCGTCTGCCGCTTCATCCGGGTACTATTCCACTTTGGACACGTCTTTAGGCGTCAACTCCTCGCTGTCTTACGGGAGCTTCCTATCGACTCCTTCTAGATTACCACCTAACTACACTAGTAGTCCTAGAATGCCTGAGGCTAGCACATCTTCACATTTATCGCCATTCAAACTATGGGAGGGAAGTGGGAAGTTTCCGAAGACGGATCAAGGAGGTTGACGTGCTACCGGATCGGTTACGGGTCGGAACTGAGGTGTCGGGTTATGACGGAACGCTTGGCGTATGTTCGGAGTCGCTCGCGTATTTAACCGTTGGCGTATTGCTAGAATATGTTTGTATGCGGGGATAATAACTCTCGCTCCCCGAAGCGGTCGGACTCCATTCGTCCGGGGAGAACGCGACTTATTGTTCTCCAAGATTTCTTCGCGTATCTCACGTTATTGTAAATATTACATATAAAATATGTAATATATAGGCAGGCATAGCTTCGTTGAAAACGATTACTAATATCGTCGAGACGTCTTAACGTATTAAGTTTAATTTATTTTCATGTAGATAACTACTTTTAATATGAATACACGCGCGTAATTTATTACTAACTGCTTTCGTTTTATTTTCATTTTATGTCTTTAACCCTTTTTATTAATTTAATTAAGCTTTCGATGATAAATTTGGATAAACGATGTTTTATAAATATGTTGATTTTGGCAAAAATATTCGTAATTAACAGTAATTTATTGGTTAGATGAATTATAAATCAAATTACTTTGGTGTTTATGGTTGCTTGGCAACAGATTTATGTAGGCTATACATCGTTTGGAGGATTAGTCGACTACCGAAGTTACAATTCAAATGTCTTAGTTGATAAATGTGTATCTGTCGACAATTTTTCGTGAAATTTATAGATTTTAATTTAATCTCTACAATAAGGAAGTTGATAAAGAAATTTCTTGTTTGGAATGTGGTCTAATAATATGATTGCGTAAATATTGTGCAATCAGAAATTAATCATTATGCAAAAATAACTTAAACTTAGTTTTTGTTATGTTAGTTTTGTGATATTTTTGCTATAATGAACAGATCTTTAAAATACTCATTAGGTAAATAATTAAAAGTTCAGTAGGTGCGGTCCATATCAACCATACCAAGAATAAGCTTTTATAAATTTACTTAATTTTAAAACAAACACATACACTAAAACATTATACACACACATTACATACAACATTAAAAAAAAACACCATTCAGATCTTACACTTTCAATTGGAGGTTATTTCCAAGAAAACTACTGAAATATTCAGTAAGAGAAGCTACAAAGAAAGAAAAAATATTTGTTATAGGACAAAGCACGAAATATATTATTTAATTAACAGAACAAAAAATATATATATTTAATAAAGAAAATAAAAATAGACAATCGAAATTAGTCCTGTACGAGGCCAAAAGGCGTCTATACTGAAAGAAAAGTAATATAATTATCTAATGAAGAAAGCAATTCTCACGGACTCAACTAAAATTATAATAATTGTAAAGCCTGCATATTATTAAACAAGTAAGTACTGTACAGTAACTTAGCTAGAATTAATACAGAAATAGGCAATAAACTTTCGCTTTCCCAGGCCTACGATCGCGAAATTTCCAGTTTTACAACATATTAAAACTCTTTGACAAATTTTAATGGATACTTGTATAATTTTATCCGACATTAACTTTTAGGGTTGTAATCGTGGTATAATTGCGGATATTTTGCGAGAATAACGCGAATTTTATTTCTTTTTTATTATATTTTGAAGTTGGAGCTTATTAGTGTAATTTCGGATTCATAAACTACGTTTATTGGCCATGTAAAATAGTATAATCTTCATTGTTTTAGGAATTATCGATTGATTCAGATTTAGATTATGTTCTAGTTATTTATTTAAATGCCAAATAATTTCTCAAAACTCAATAACCGTAAATATAATTTTCGTGCTACTAAATCAGACTACTGGTAAGTCGATGGCATTAAAACATCATAATTAAGGCCTAAAATAAGATGTAAACAAATTCGTAAAACAAGATGTTTCGTATAATTAATAAGGTTATATTTATTATTAATAAAAACTTATAATTATACAAGATCACATTTCACGCGCGGACACATTAAAAATCCGGCTGTTTATTTAACACATTTAGGAAACAACTTTTTCAACACACAATCGATACGATAATCAAACAACAGAGTGACCAAAGAACGTCCTTATCTGAAATATAGTCGAGTTTAACCCTATAACGGTAAAGGAAGAATTCCTCTGAACGAACTTTTACTTTGATAACACGTGTTCCATGGAAAAATTAAACACACCTACTAAATTCTCACAAGCAGTGTTTTATTCAACGTCCCTCAACTTTACCGTATTTTGTACCGTCGACTCGTCCCATACGATTGTCCGCACAAAACTCGTCCCGCACTCGTCGGCTAGTCGTCCGATAATCTCTCGAGCGCGTGACGAGACGCTTCCGACGTGTCTACGACACTTTCGCCACACACACCGGACTGTAGGACTTTTGATAGCAGACCAGTAGTAGCAGACGGTCGATTATTTATTATGTTCTGTGTTGGTTTGTTTTATGTTTGGCTGTATTTGAAAAATATTACTAGGCTGTAAGACTTTAATTAGGTGAGACGTCTTATTTAAAAAAAAATACTTGGATCCAAAGAGACCCTTTAAAATATTTGTACCAAATTATGTTCTATTTGTTACTGTAGTGCGAAATCTAAATAATTTTAACTTTTACTTAAATAACAACCTGAAATAAATAACAATCAATTGTCAATTTCAATTAGGTACTTGTCCGGATCGTATGGCACAAGTCTCACTAAAATTTAACATTACTACAATAATGATTATAATTTATTGGTGTCTCACAGTTTTAGTGGTCGTTCGTGGCTTGCAACGGTAGTAAACAGTTGAATGCGTAAAGTTCGCAGACAGCCTGTGATTGAAGGATATTACAAGTTTGGATATATCCGAGATATATCTGGCTGTCAAATGGGCATCGCATTGAGAGGGTTGGACTCGGAGTGTATGGTTCCAATTTTGAATGTGATTTGACATTTTCAAAGGACGTCTTTTGCGAATAATGTTGTACAGTGCGGGTGTTTTGATTATCTGTGGAAATTGTTTTTAGAATATAAGATGGCGGCGATAGTCCGATTAAGATCATGTACAAAATTATAATCATATTTTTCAGTGTCTAAAGCGAAACCTACTAGTTGGTTGAAGATAAAGAAATGGGGCGATTCTTTTGAGTTTTAAAATCGTAAAACTGTTAACGGAAAAATCCATTGTCAGCTGTAGAAATTTATGCTTATATTTTTTGTATTTATCGAATTCTTCGATGAAGTTCTTGTATACGAATAGAGCAATTGACAATTGACGAATGTGACGGTACGGTGTACTTTAGTCATTATGTGGCATAACAGTGTAATTTAAACTCAACTTGACAGGTGTCATGTCGTGACTATGATTTTTATTAGAAAGATTGATTCGTCATTTTCATTTGGTTTACTTGAAAGTGATACCTGAGTGACTAGATGGTAGTTTTTTTACAGGCTGGTCGATTTTTAACACTCACTGCGTTTGAAATTCGATCTTTTTCCCAAAAATATTGTAACGCTAAATAGCCGTGATATTGTAGACACGATTTTAAAGAATGTATAAATGTTACAGTTTACACTGAGGGTTTATTTAACCGTCAACTTATACCGCATACTTTTATAGAGTTTGCAGCCTAGTTCTTACTATATTAGGTGTTTTAAGCCATACTTTTTCCCTATCCATATTCGAATTTAAATAGTTAGGTACACCTAAACACAACACTATCACTACACTAAACTGAATATAAAACTAGTTACAAGTAGGCACTGAACGACCAGTAAACCTAGATCTCCCTCGTTCCCTCCTTCCTATTCCTCGGGAAGGTTTTGTTCCTCCACAGAGGGGTCTAGTGTGTTTGGTTTGGTATTACGCCTGGGGGTACGATGAATATGCAACACCAATAAATGTAGTTTTATCCACGTTGGCTAACTTTCTCCGTCCACGTCCCCAACTCGAGTCGGTCGGGTAATAGTTGTACGAACTAACTTTGTGATGTAGTTGGATTATAGTAGATTGTTTTTTTTTATAATTTTAATTGTGTTCAGGTATGGGGCTCATTAATTAAAACTAAAATACTTATGTCTGGGTAGGTTGTGAAAAGATGAAAGCTCTTAGTATTTGTTGATTTGCCACATTAGCCAAAGAAATGTAATTTATTCACTAATAAGTATGACACACGGTGTATTTTCCAATACTGCAATAAATCTAAATATTACGACATAATTATCGTGTTTTACAAAAGCATTTATCACGCGATGCATGAATGCATTTAAATCTTCACACATTTAGAAAATGATAACTTCGATTAGATAAATATTTCATTAATTCACACCTATCCTAATACTTTTAAAAGTCGCTTCTACAAAATGGCAGTAGAACGACGTCGTAATCTATCAATGTATGATTCGACGAAAACGGCTCCGCTTACCTATTGGCAATCTTGTACCTAGGCACACCTCCATGACTTATAAACAAAGTTATAATATACCTACATTTTAAACTACAATATTGCATGCCACAATTCACGTTTGAAACTGAATGAGCAGTGTTTTTATTGCATGACTTGACTTTATTATTATTACAACAGGAAAACCAACTAATTATAAGATACGACATTATTACAGACTGAGCAACGCTTAACAAGCTTATCAATTATTTTTTTCACAGAAAACAAACGAAGGTAATTTATTTTAAAATTTACATAAACGTCAAAATCCGTTAAGTATTCAATATTTTATTCTGTAGCTAATTAACATGCGAAGAAATATTTAGGTTTGTTTGTAGATGAATAATGTCGAATAGTTTCATATTTTTGGTGACTTACCATCATACAATTCTAATTGTATTTTAAACAAGACGAATTGCGCACTGTTTTAGGTAATATTGTCCAGATTGTCCTTATTTCAGCTTGATAAGCCGTACTTATAAACAAAAAGCAAAGTATTTCGTCGTTTTAAATATTCCAACAGAAAATAAAAACTGTTATCATGCCAAAAACAGGATATGCATCATATATTTGTCACATCTCTATTAATTTAATTTTAGAACGTGTTAAGTGATCATTCATGTTGTCTAGTAATAAAACAGTTAGCAAAATATTCGGACGCCAGTAAAATGTTGTGTCGTGCAGAATTTTAATTTATTTTTTCGTGACAGCTTATTGAACGAGTTTTTATTAATATACTTGAGCCGATAATTTATGGGTTGTTTGATTAAATAAATCTAAATCGATACGCTTGGATTTAACACTCAGTAATCAATAACATTTTAAATAAAAAATGCATTGGAATAAACTCTATCAATTTATTTAAATATTCTTATCTTTTACCAGAACTTTTCTCATAACAATTTCTTATGTGTAAATGATAAAGTAGAATCAAGTTTTAGTTTCGTGCATCTTTGAAACAATGTTTTCTCTATTCAACAAGAAGGAAGAGTCGCCAAAAGATATCTGTACTCAAATTATACAATACAATGTCTGTATTATAAAGTACGCAAAATGGTACTACAGAAAACGAGTCCCATACATTTAAATCGAGACTACATTGTAACGAACCCGACCAATCACTGCACCGTAACCATGACAACGCACTCTAACAGAAATCACAATTACAACTTATTAGACACAAATCAATATAATTATTCGTATAGCCGACCACCTTAGATTCCCATACAATTTATAAGAGGTTACGTAATTCTTTAAGTGCCGTAAATGTTATATCGATGACTGCCCATTGAGTTGTATTTAAAGGGCCTTACACGCTTTTGAGTCTGGGTAATCGGGGCCTCACACACTTTTGAGTCTGGGTAATCGGGGCCTCACTCACTTTTGAGTCTGGGTAATCGGGGCCTCACACGCTTCTGAGTCTGGGTAATCGGGGTCTCACACGTTATTGAGTCTGGGTAATCGGGGCCTCACACGTTATTGAGTCTGGGTAATCGGGGCCTCACACGTTATTGAGTCTGGGTAATCGGGGCCTCACACGTTATTGAGTCTGGGTAATCGGTGTGTTACACCTATCTAAAGGAAACCGAAAGACTCACGAATCTAGAAGTACCGTTGCAGTAGGATTAGGCTACATTTCCACCACAGAACAGCCAAGATGCGTAGCGAGGGATGTTTGTGAAACTGACCAATATCATCATCATCATCTGCTTAGCCTTTTCCTATAATTGTTGCGGCTTCCAGTCTAACAGTGTAACGGTATATGTTACCAGTGTTTTCTACCTATCTGACCCCTACCACCCAGTTAGTACTGAGTAACACGATACGGTAAGACTGGTTGTTAGACTTTTTGGGCCACAGACTACCTGTAACGACTGTAAAAGATGACAGTCGGAACCAACAGCTTAACGTGCTTTCCGAGGCACAGAGGAATCTCGGTATGTAAGGGTGGTCACCCATACACAAACCAACCTAGGCAAGCACGGCTTAACTTAAAGAGAAAGTCCTCAATAATATCACATCTTTTTCACAGCTTAAGGTATTCTAGCTACATTATGATTGTTTAGTTCCACACACATTACTCTCTACGCATCTTCACTCATCTCTAGTGAAAACGCAACCTTAGAGACCTTGCTCACTACACAGCCACTACCACGACTTTCCGCATGACTGGCAAGCTTTCATCCTGGCCGGAACTTCTTGGTCAAAAGTAGTGGTCGTGACTGCGTAGTGCCCAAGATCCTTTAGTAGTACGATTAAGCTATTAGGGTACAATGAGGGATTTTCTTTTTCAACTCTTCCCTAGTCGCTGGATAGATGGCGCTAGTCTGACTACGTTACTGCAAGGAACAGAACGTCACATAATATCACTTGAAGCACTTGTCAAAATGAAAACCTCTCATTCGGAAAGCGAGCGCAAATGTAAACTTCTGTGGCAAATCACTAAACTTTGAACGGCGACTGTGTGCTGCAGTGATGCTAACATTGACATTAGGACACGGCTGTCATTTTTAGATCTTTGACAGTCGATATAGTCAATGACACGAAAGTCTTACAAACATTCTTGCCGCAAGGTATCGTATTACCTAGTATTAACTGTGTTGTGGAGGCCAGCAACAACACAACAACAACAGCCAACAGCCGCCAACAGTCGCATCATGTAAAGTACTGGTATTCAGCTGCATATACGGCTAGACTGGAAGCCGACCCTAACATAGTTTGAAAAAATACTAGGCAGATTATGAGAAGGACATTGCCGTTTTCGTTGCGGTGGCCAAAAGTCTGTCCTAGATTTTTTGCGATCAAAAACTGAATGTTATTTAAAAAAAATACAAGTTTGTTCATATTCTATTTCTCAATCTTGACGCCTAGTGTGACCGAGTCTTTAAGTTCATTTTAGGCATTGTCACGTTTGACGCGTGTAACCATATTTAATTTCTTTGTACACATATTTATGAATTTTGTGAGAAATTTGGGTTGCGATTGACGCGGAGAAGCTAACTGGCCGCCGTCGGGTAAGGTCGTGTGTGTTGGGGTCCGCTTGCCCATCTGGTACAAAAAAAACGGACGCCGTAGCCGAGCCTCAACCTTACCGCCCTTTTGTGTTGATACTGGTTTGCTAGTAGTTTATATACTTACCTACTATTAATACTAGTCGTGCTGAAATTTATAATCGCGAGTGTTTACAAACAGTGGGATCTCTGAACCAAAAAGTGCAGTGGCGTATCGTGAACCTAAATAAGATTACCAAGATAATGGCTGAATCGTTTGCGCATCCAAGAACAGTGTCACAGTGCAGTGCTAGGTACCCTGTCCACGACACCTAAAATACCACCGCGAGCAGTGCGCAGAGATTGGCAGTGATGCAGAGGTTGCAGCGTCACCATCTGCAGCGGTGCAGCAGAAACTCGGTGAACTCGTTTAATTTATTGATCTTGAATGAACGCAAATTATTTTTCAGCCAACCAGCAGTCAATTGTGTACAATTTTGAGGTTTCCCAGCTTACCTAGCTAGGAATACCATTTATTTAAAGGCTGTTGTGCATGATACATACCTCTATTCATAAAACCAGGCTCCCACATAATCGATTCGCCTACCTACTATTAAAAGCGCGTGTTACCTATTTCTATGTTAAGAATCATAATAGTAATGCTTTGTAGAAAGTACACTTGATCATTTTTAAATATAAACATGATAAGTCTTCAACATTACTGGAATTGTAGCCAAAATTGCGCACGTCTTTGCTAAACACACGAAAATTATCACATTGTGTAAATTAACACAAAATCGGATTTCTATTATATAATAGGTTCACTGAGAATAGCTCCAAAGACTTCGGTCTGCGCACTTGCCTGCTACATCTGGTGCCCATAAAACTCTCAAGCAAAAAAGACGGAAGCCGAACTCTTAAAATGAATAGGACAGGAAAAAATTCGTTACGCTATAAAACAAAAGAATAGTCTGCTAAATTATTTTTATCTGCCTCATTCTGTGTCCCAACGAACACATGTCTCTAAACTTGAAAGCGTTAACAAAAAAACAAACCCTGTACAAATAACAGAACAATATAGCCCAACAAAAAAACACCTTCCTCTCTCCTATTACCTACGAAACAAAAAAAATACGTAACCAGACCATTAACGAACTAACAAAGCGGCGTCTAAACACACAAAACAATGCGAGATTAATAAAAATTTTTGCTAAAGTGTCATTAGCCAATAAGTTCTTTTTACAGGTACGATAATAACATTTTCCGCAGGTTAAACCACCAAAAGGGTACCCACATTATAAAGAATTGCAAAAAAGCAAAAATAGCAACACATATCAAGTCCTACTGAAGCCACAACAACGATAACAAGAATGGAGCAGCACAAGCAGGCAAACAGGATCCATTATCACCAAAATTAAATATGGAAATAGTCCATTTGATCGGCGACGGGAATTGCTTGTTAAGAGCCATAGCGCATCAAGTAAACGCCATATTTTTCCTGACGTTCGACCACCACATGATAAGAAGATCTGGCCGACCATAGAACAAGCACTCTCGAGAAACCTGCCTACTACCGCGAACCAAAGAACAAAAATACAAAGATGGCGTCTGGGGTGCTGAAGATATCATCATTGCAGCAGCCGAGTACTACCACATCAATGTAACAGTACACCAAGCCGGGCTTAGCGCTCCCATTACATACAGAGATCCACAACACGCCGTTGCCACGATTAACTCTCAAGACTCTGGAACAGAATTGCACACTACGCAACACGATAGGTATAAACACAACAATATCGCTTGATGAACAAGCTGAGCCCACCGGATATGCAATACTTGAGCCTCGACCCTGCCATAAAACTATAACAGATATTAGTAGTATCAAAATAGCAATCTGTAATGTCAGAGGCACCGCCACACATTCAAAGAAAAATAACATTGACAAAACCCTGAAAGATAAAGGGATACACATAGGATACCCACAGGAAACAAACATGAGTACCGGATTATTTACCTCAAACCACTACAACAGGCACCTTAGTGGCTCTACCAAACGCCACGGCCTCGCGTTCCAGATCCAGAGAACATAGAATCGGGTTCGCAAAAGGCCAAGTACATCAAAAATTGTTACCCCAGAGAAGTACTTGCAATCAAACAACTAAGCGTAGCAAGACACAATCTGCAAAACACAAGAAACAAAGAAGAAGCGAAAAATGCGAAGTACTCTTTAGAAGTCCAAGCAGAACACATCCATCACAACGAATGAGAATCACATACGATTTTTACAGGAGACATAAAATGAACACGAAGCGCAACAACAAACAACGTTTTATACCCATGTCAAGGTGGGAAGAAGAGATAAATTCAGCAGGCCCACGCATAGAACTCCTACCGAAAGAGAACCCATCTGACGTAAAAGAAGAACTATAAGAAGAGGAAATAAGTGACATCATTAAAAACATGAGCAACGGCAAAACACCAGGTACCGACAAGGTGGTGTCAGAGCTGTTCAAAGCCTTGCCAACAGAAATGCTATCGGGAATTATAAAGCACATGCAGGCATCATGGGTAAGGAATGATTTACCAAAGTCTTGGAACAAAACGATCCAATTTCCAGTGCCTTAAAAAGCAAAGCCAGACAGAATTAATGACTACAGAAAGCTATATATGTGTAACGTGGGATATAGGAAATGTGCGCGCCTTCTTCTAAGAAAACTGGATGCTTCAATAGAAGAACCAATAAACTACCAAGCAGCTTTTCTTCGCAATAGGTCAACAAACGACCATATGTACACACTTAAGAGAATTCTGGACGAGGAATGGAGAGTATTCTGGCGTTAGATATCGAAATAACTTGATACGGTGGACCTAAACTCACTTAGAGACATTTTAGTTACCAGAACTAACTAATTTCTAATAAATAGAATCATTAAGGCATGCATGAACGAATCCACCTGCATAAAATGGTTTGGGCAGCAAACTGAAAGGATGCACAAAGACAAAGGAGTCAAACAGGGATGCCAGCTAGCCCCACGATTATTCACCATAGTAATGGACGATGCTCTCAGAACACTAGAAGAAGAAACAGAGTCAAACACTGTTTTACGGAAGATATCCCGTAAGTGACAACATAAGTGAAGAAACAGAATGCCTTCATCTAGACCATGACCATGAGATTCAACCTCCCATTATATTGTCATTTGCAGATGACGTGATAATAGCAACAAATAATCTCAGTGAACTGGACGAAATAGTTACCAAAATCAAACCGTTACTGGAATCAGTCGGACTCCACATTGACGAAACGAAAAAAAAACTAGTAACCAGAGACGCACACAGAACCGACACCCGAAGTCTAATCAGAATTGGAGGAACCATTATTCAACCGGTAGACGAAATCAAGTACCTACGCACGTAAATAACATCGACACTTAACAGAAACCACACAGTCAACGCTAGATGCAAACAAGCAATGCGTAACTCCAAGGCCTTAACATCCTTCATAAAAAATCAAAAAATGAAGTGAAAAACCATTTTATAGATAAGCCACGCTTACGGTCTTAAGGCAGCGACACTCACAAAGGCAAACCGATCGAAACTCAGAAGATACGAAAGACTCATTCTTAAAGATATGATAAAGAGTACGCGAAACCCTTCGAACAAAGAAACGCGAAATTCTTATGGGAAAAGGAATAAACAAAAAAAAATGCCTAGGGTTATGCTACTTCGGGCACATCCTCCGGCGACCAAAGCCGCACTAACTAAATGCAGCTATCAGATACAAGGCAAAACAGCTAAAACTTGGAAGACCAACATATATATATAAATGTACATGGAACGAGTCACTCCAACGAGACATGGAATATTTCAATATAAACAAAGAAGAATGGATTCAGTTAGCAGCAAATAGAGAAAAAATCAGATCAGGCACCCAGGAAATCTACTAGGTTAGCGAAACACATACTAGTGACGATGAAACATATACGCGAACATAATATTTCATCGCAATCACCAGAAGCCAACATGCCTCTCCAATGCCAGAAGAGAACAATCAAACGAAGATTAAATCACCAATGCTCATTCCTATGGATTGTACCTGTCTTTACCACTATTCCTATATTGGCTCTAGGCTGCATAGTCGGTCGATTGTGCCCGACTGGCTGCGGTTGGTCGGGCTTCCTCTCCCATCCCAGAGCATGTCTTTCCTTACAAAATCGTGCCCCCTGGTGTATCCGGCTTGTCCGGGTCAGGCTTGCTCCTGGCTGGGTGTGGTGCTCAATCATCAATCATCATCATCAAATTTGGGTTGCGATTGACGCCCACTGTTCCTTTGTCTAGCTTTAATAGATTCGATCAATAACATATTTTTTATATTTTTTTACTGAATGTCTTGCTTCTTTCATGAAAATACAGGGTGCTTAAAATATCTACACTGTTACCATGAATTTAGTACTTACATGATTCAACATGCGACATGCGTTGATGCCAATGTCCTTTACACCGCGTATTCTAAAAGAAAGATTTTCGAGACATTTCATGAACCTTTGCTTATTTATGTCTTCCCTTAACGTCTTCAGATGAATTATTGTGAACAAACCAACACCGTTTTTTTTACCGTTCAAACTAATCAAATCATTGTAATAGTTGACTATGTAGTCAACTATAACAATGATTTCCGCGAAACAAATCCCTGAAACAATCTTGTTTTTCTAGGAAGTTTATCTACGCATTCTTTCACAGAAATAATAAAACAATGCCTTAACGAACCATACAATTTCTGATTAACAATTTGTTCCAGTAGGTAACTTACTCCCATCGATAGAGACGAGTCAAAAACCCATGTAGGTAGTCAGATATTCCTCCATTAGGTTTCGGGAAACCCCCATATTCCCCACTTCATTCTATTCTTAATTCAAACCTAGTTCCGCATTGAACATTCACTATTTCAATACGTTAACACATCAAAACAAAAGACGGTTCCCTCAAGCATATCCTTCAGCCTAAAAGCGGTGGTGACAATATATAACTATCTCTTTCTAGCCCTAGGTGCAGCAGGTTAGTGTGAGTAGAGTGTATGTCTGGATAACGGTACACAGTTCGTGACGGCGAGGCCGCGGGACGAGTCACGATTTGAAAAAGTGTCGGGCCGACGGGACGAAGTCCCTGCGTTCCGAGATGATATTGCTTGGTACAAGACGTAGGCTGAAGTAAATGCTTATTGGGTTTGAACCATGGTAACCTATGGTCCTATTTGGCATCATAAGGTGCTAATGGTATACCTGTGAAACAAGCAGATAGGAGGGATTGCATAAGCTAATGCTGAATACCCATGTTAAGATCACCATCTGCCTAGCCGTTTCCAAAATTCATAGGTGTTGGCTTCCAGTCATACCAAATGCAGCTGAATATTAGGATTTTAACGTCCAGAGACCGCCTATCTGACCTCCACAACCCTGTTAGTACTGGACTACTGGATAATACGGTCCCGTTTTGCCCATATGAAAATCAAGATGCATTAATTTGCTTTTTGCAAATCATCATTTTCACAAGTTTCAGAAATTGTTGACCGCTCGTTGTAGTATTTTGCATCCTTATTCGGGTTTTCAACCAATTTAAATTCGAACTGCAAAGTTTAAAATATCAACCCCAGCTGTTATGGAACTTTATTGTTTTGCGCCAAAAAATATATAAACTCAAACTCAAACTCACTCAAACTCAAAGCATTTATTTCAACTAGACCATTACGGCACTTTTGAATGTCAAATTACAAATTAAATCAAAGCTACAGTCACAGTCACAAGGCATACTAACTTGAGAAAGTACTGTAGTTGCCCATTCCCTAGCGTAGATCTCTATGGAGAAGAACGGGCAAGAAACTCCATGGACACTCTTTTTAAATCAATATATTGTTACAAAATCTTGGTTACATCATTCATGTGTGATTATACATTTATGTGAGAACGATGTAGAAAGACGTGCACATTAAGAGCGTCCAGAGAAAAGATTAAATCAACAGTGTAAAAAAAAAGAAATTAAAATTAACCATGGCAGCTAAGAGATGACCAGTCCCAACTGACAGCGCCCGTTCACGAACATGACGCATGTATCGGCGCCATTCAACTCGACCATATTGAAGGGAGCTAAATGACCCGACACACCCGCCACCATCAGCGAGACATTTGAGTGAGCATGACAATCTCTCAGCCGCCAAGGCATATTCAAGTCAAAAAAAAGAAAAAGATAACTAAATGTAAATGGTGGCTTTACAGTACATAGAACTCACACAAATGTGCTATGCAGTTATATAATACTACGAGATGGAATCTATACAATGCAAGGATATTTTACAATCTTCTGCAGCTTCCACAATAACGTAACCTGGGAATCAGTTAGTTTGCCTATGGTTGTGGAGCAGGACCAGCATTGAGCCAAGCATTTTTATCATTAATGTAATCCCCCAAATTATAATATGCTTGCCTACATAGTGTGCGTTTTATACAAGATTTAAATTTCGTCTCATTCAGTTGTAGAATGTGAGGAGGTATTTTATTGTAACATTTTAAACAGTACCCCATGAAAGATGAATCTACTTTAGCAAGCCTGAAACCTGGCTGAACGAGTTGGTCCCTATTTCTAGTATTATAGTGGTGTCTGTCACCTCTTTTACTGAATAAATGCAGATTTTTCCTAACGTACATGATGTTTTCATAGATGTATTGGCAAGGTACTGTCAAGATGTTAATTTCCTTAAACAGTTCTCTCAGAGAGTCGCGTCTACGTAATTCGTATATGGCTCTGATTGCTTTTTTCTGCAGAATGAATATAGACTCGATGTCTGCCGCACGTCCCCACAGTAAAATACCGTATGACATAATACTATGAAAATAACTGAAATAGACTAGCCTCGCGGTATCAATATCAGTAAATTGACGGATCTTTCTAACAGCATATGCAGCTGAGCTCAGCCGTCCTGCAAGAGATGTTAAATGAGGACCCCATTGTAGCTTTGAATCGAGCGTGATTCCCAAGAAAACTGTTTTATCGACGAATTCTAGTTTCTCTTGATTCAACATTATGTCACAATCACTACTTTTGACATTTGGTAGGGCAAATCGAATGCACTTAGTTTTTTTCCCATTGAGTACTAAATTGTTAGCGGTAAACCAGTTATGGACCTGCAGTAGGGCATTATTTACATCGTCAAAATTTGTGGCACGTCTGTTTATCCTAAATATTAACGAAGTATCGTCAGCAAACAACACCATATGCGGGTGGATGTTAAATAAATGGGGTAGGTCATTAATATAAACTAAAAAGAGGAAGGGACCCAGAATCGAACCTTGTGGTACACCCATTTTTACTTTTAAACCCGTAGAATTGACACCATTTATTTGTACTTGCTGATGTCTATCATTCAAATACGACTTTACTAAACTAAGCGCAAGTTTACCTAAACCGTAATGCTTAAGTTTCAAGATCAGGGTTTCGTGATTTACGCAATCAAATGCCTTCGAAAGGTCACAAAAGATTCCTATGGCATCTTGTGCCTCTTCCCACGCAGTAAATATGTGTTTTAATAAAGTAACACCGGCGTCAGTTGTACAACGTCCCTTGGTGAAACCATACTGTTGTTCATGTAATATTTTATTGGTGTTAAAATGGCAAAGCATTTGATTGAGCATTATCTTTTCAAACACCTTGCTGAAATACATATAAAATAGAAAATACAAAGTCAAAGTAGAAAAAGCCCCAATTTTAGCGATTTGACAAAACGAAAAACTTCCTAACCTATGACACTCTCTTCGTGAACACTAAAGTTATCAAAACGAACAAAAAAAAATACCAATTTCCACAATATTTTAAGTTTTCTTCGCCAAACCGCTTGCCCCTCTAACTTAGAGCACACAACCCAAGCTGCACACTGCAACAGTATTACACGTTCTTTATATCAGCGAAACTTTAATACATGAGACGCCGCAAACATGTATACTTAGGAAAATTCACTGCAAACTATCTACTTCAGCTTGTCTCTCTGAAGATAGGAGTACAGGAAGATATTTTGTGTTAAATTGACTGTCGAGATCTTCTGGTCTGTGGTCCAGAATATATGCATATTGTGGTCCTCGATTCCATGTTTCGTAGGGCAAAATTATATTGGATCCGGGTTTAAATTTGTGTTTCTCGGTTAGTGGCAATAAGCTCGCCCTTGCCCTGATCATGGATACCATAACATACACTGGCAAAATTTGTTCGGTCGGGGTAAATATACGACAACTTTGCCTACTCCTATGTCAGCCGAAGCTAGTGAAAATAGCAATGGCGTTAATCGTTGCGGGATCTAAAACAGTAGACTTCGTCGAGCTTCATAGTTTCGGCGCTTTTCTGGCGGTCTCCTCTCTTTATTCTGGCAGACTGGCATAGAGGAATTGCAGTGGTTTAAGAATATTGTGGCAGGTTTGTCCCAATCAAATTAGCACTAATCTTTCTTCTTTAACGCGTCATATAATGTTTGTGACAAACCCACAACCAAATCACAAACCCCAAATAACTCAAAATTAAAATGGGACTTTCTGGATTATTCTTACATTAGGGTCCAGTTTTCCCCCCCTAAGGGGGATTCTCTTAAGGGGGATTAGTGGAATAAGCCAAATCCATCACCCAAATCTAACCAACTTTAAAGACCGGTTTCGGAAAACATTCTTAGGTAACACTTCATTCTACGCATTCCTACAGTACGTTGTAGCATAACAAGCAATAGTCCTTAACATGCCACCACTTAGCCGATAGCCGATGGTGTATGAACATGTCCAGCTCAGACGATAGCCTCCGATCTCTAGAACCTGTTCCCAACGCGAACTTTAACAAATTATTGCAACTATGTTCTGATATTGAGAATTAATTTATCTTCCGAATTGTTGAAAAAATTCTGTCTATGGTATTAGATACATGACTTTTTAATCTTTTGATTTTTTTGTCTATTGGGCGAAATTTTGATGCTATTACCTATAGGTATAATCTTTACAATATAAAAAGATATGCATATTTGGTACCACACTCGTACCGATATTACTTGTGTAAATTTAACTTTAACAAACAGGGTGTTCATTTCAAACCACCAATGAAACGGCATTATTTTCATCTGTTAATATTACAAAGTGAATCTAATAACCTCTTTATATTATAACACTGGCACACAAACTCAATTCAAGCGCCCACAATCTGAATGACAAATCAAAAACTTTTAAACCTCAACAATAACTTTTGCTGAGTCCAAATTTGGCGTATTGTTGGATCCAAGATGGCGGCCAACCATCCAACGCTTCCTGACCGCGCCAATCACCAACCTATTGTGGGCAGATTACTTGCAAATTCTATTAAAATATACCGAAGAAATTTTCGCAGAACCAAAAATTTTAACATCCATTGTGGCTTTAGTACCAACCATTATAAAATACAAGTAAATAAACCCCGCAATGTAATGTACAGGACAAAATAATTGAATAACGGTAGACCAACATGTGGTTTTGTGGTCAAGATATATGGTTTTCCTATGACTATCCTGTTTATGATTGAAACGTCAGTTACACGATGTCTGATAGGAATTTATTGAGAAATTGATTGTAGGACCATTATTCTTGGGTTGTCTTTACATACAGCTGGCCAGTACAAATATGCAGATGTCGTAATAAATAATAACATACAGAGAAAATAGAGAGAATTTGCATTAAGATGTAATATGCGAAGAAGCTGGTATCTTCCTAGATATACGGTACTGATTATATGATGTTATTCAAGCAAGGAACATTTCAGCACTTCCCAGAAAATTCGCTCTTTTAGAAATCTTTTCTTCGTCACCAAGAAACCACAATATGCTTTAAAAAAAAAAAATAACCAATCGAATGCAATTTATTTGCTTCAATATTGCGACACAAACTCAATATGTTCAATAACAAACAATTTTCGAGCCAACCACAATAAACAATATGAAATGTAACAAAAGGGAGACGAGCAATAAAACATACACAGATGCGTACCGAATCCTGAGGTCACACTCCTTGCATAATATTAATAATATACACCAAAAAACACAACAAATATACGAAAAATTGATATTCGCCCGTTTCCAATTGGACCCTCGTCACGTGTCAAAGAATCAAAAGGAAAAGAAAACGCACTCTAATTTCTGGATCACAAAATGCAATTTTGTTCAACTCAATTTATTGAAAGAAATCGACGACAATCTATCAATTGAATAAAGTCGTAACTGTTAATCCTGACAATTAGAAAAAAGACTTTATTAAGGTGAGGTAGGATAGCAATTTGAATGATAGAGAAAAAGTTAACCCTAAAAAGATGAATGCAAATATTAATCAGGATGATAAGTGTGGGGTGTTACATTCTTGTTCGGATTGCGTTTGTCTGTCTACTTATCTGATGACATCGTGACGGGTTGGTAAGGGTTGTAACAATAACAAGTGCAGAATTTATCAGTGACCAGAGATAATTCGCTTCAACGCTCGAAATAAAAGACCTTTTTGCTTTTTTGGTGTTGTAGATTCATTCATCTTGTTCACTTCGTTGAACAGGGAGCTACATTCCATTTTTGAATTTCTTATGTCTTTCGGAACTTGTGGGTATGTGGGTGGGATTTTATTTACAAAAATATTTACATATTATTATGGTAAATTAGGCACAAGAAATTCTAAAAATGAATTTTGAAGATAACAAAATAATGCTTTCATCTTTTTCCTTGATATGAAAAAAAAAAGAAACGTGCGGGGTAGTAGTCTTTGGAGACTGCCGATAGAAGTGAAAACTGCGATCGGCTATGAGTTCTACAAAGTGTTAGATGACGGTCGCGTGAGTTATTAAAAACACTTTTTTTTTCTTTCTTCCAAATATATATATAACAGTTTCTATTTCCGTATCAAATGCTCATCCCGTAAACTCCCCCTAATCTCCCAGATAACGCTATCAGTATCCAGTACCCAAGCGACCACTCGAAACCAAATAAAGCAGAACATTAGTTCGTGCAACCAATATTAATTAGCAGATGTTTATCTCGTCTTATTTAGAGCCTGCCGTGGGCATGTCCGCTTGACCCTGCCTGGGTCGTCATATATACCGCTAGAGGGTTAAACCTAGGAGTAAAATAGGAACAGAATGTCTAGACGAAAACGTGGTATTGGCACGCACACAATGACTTTGCGTTAAATTGATTGAAATTAGAAATCGAATTTTAAACTTCAAAATAGAATAAGAAATATAGAATAGAATAGAATATTTTTTATTTGTGTAAAACATGGTACATTTAAGGTCTTATAAAATAGGGTTGTGAATTCACATGTTTCGCCATATAGAGGCATACAAATATTAGAACTTAACAATTTAAGATTCATATAACAAAATTTTAACAATTACAAACGCTTATAGTTAAGAAAAAAATAAAAATAACTTAAAACACATGATAGTAGGTACTCAGTAGCCATACTTATCAGTTATTTTTTTGTCAATAAAGTCTTTTACACTATAAAACAATTATCTGTAAGCCATTTATGTCATTTGGATTTAAAGTATTTTAAAGTATATATGGTAAAGTAAACTGTTTCGATGAATTTAGCACATTTATCTTGACCGCTGGATCAAGTTAAATGACCTAAGAACGTCAAAAATGAAGGGTCAAGCTATGATTAATAATTAAAAAAAATTACAGTTGCGTAGGTACATAGTGAGGGTTTTTTCGTATTTTGCGCTTTTCTACGATATTGTGTATAGATCCATGTACTGAATATATGGTGACATTTGTCGCACCGATGACCCCTTATTTTTAATTATAGTAATAATTTTGTCAGTAATCACAAATGAGCGAATCGTCTACAACAAAGATTTTGTTCTTTATACAAAATAACACCACTACAACACAAAATACAGTACTGTAGCCATTATACTACACCACTAATGTTCGGTTAGAGACGAAAATAAGGTGCTTATTGACCGTTTAAGGTCTTATTAGTATGTATTTACTTAGTATTGTTGCTTGTTTTCGTGCTAAGCGCCATCGGAGATTATAAGATATGTGCATAGGGTTTAATAGCGCATCGATAGAGTACAGTTATTTTGTAGCAGGTTGTAGTTACGTTGGCTAGTGGCGTAGTGACAGTTTTGAATCTTAGAACTTAAGGAATAAGGGTGAGAAGCGGTCCTAGGGATGCGTAACAATCGCTATAAGTGCAACACCTCTAAAACATGACTTTATATTATTGCTTTGTTGTTTAAACTGTCTGTACTGGCGGTAGATTCGAAAATTCAGCACTGTGTTTTCATTAAATGCAATAATTTGGATGTCGCTTCGTGTTGGTGAAAACGGACCTAAGGATCGATTAACATTTTGTGGCTTTTAACCGAAATAAAAACACATATGCATCCTCGAAATACCAAGGGAACAGGAAAGTTTAACAATATTTTTATATTTTATCGATCCAACATTGGTCCATCGAATTATTTTTATAAAATATACTACTACAAACAAAATGTAATCGTATTGGACACGACAAGGTGTTCGTAAAGTGAAATATATTGAATATTTTATCGACCATTGTTTTCAGGTCGGTAATATCATGGACAATTTTTTGTTTTTTATTATTATTATATTTTATTTTTATGTTAAATAAAATAAAACTGATCGCGATAATATCAAGTCGAACGGAATCGATATTTCGAGTGACAATATTTTTTTTCAATGGGACCTCTTTTTTCGATCTCAGATTTACTTAACCGCAATAAAACCTATAATTAATGGCAGTTAACTAAACTATAACCATAATAAATTACTGCTCAGTTAACCCTAAATCGCGCTCGTACGTGATAGGTTAGTAACCTGCCTGTTCTCGTTCGATCTTTAACCTGTGCCTATAGATGTAGCACACAATGGCAAATGACGTTTCTTTGACGTAAAACGTCAGAAATTCGCGACTTATTTTTGGAACTCCTTGAATGTAAATCAAGCGATTGTTGTCAACAGTTCATTGTATTATGGGCCTTTAAGCATGTTTCCTAATTCTGTCCTATTTTCCATATTGTATTATTCATTTATTATGGGCCTTTAAGCATGTTTCCTAATTCTGTCCTATTTTCCATATAACTCTATAAAAGAAAATTGATGGTAAAGTTAGCAGATAAGCAAATCTCTATGATTCTAAAGCTTCATCAGAATGCATAAAATAAAAGTTAGATAATATTACGTTTTAATCAGAGATTACCTTCTACTTACAAACCTGCAAACTTTCTTTAATTTTTTACAGTAAAAATGTAGTTGCAGTAGGTTATTCAAACTTACCACTAAAAATAACACTATAATTATACAGAAATGAGCATTATAATTATCTATAACCCATCAACGGCGATCGATAAATGAGAAGCTAAAAACAGTGAGTAAAGGGGTCGGCGGGACCGAGACAATGGCGTAGGGTTGCGGTCACAGATGTCGTTTATCGGACGCGCGCCTAATCTTTAACCCTCCCAGCATTTGAGGGTTGTGTTTACGAAAACGGTTAATGAATTTGATTGGTTTTTAGAAGTAGTCTTGTTTTTTTTTTTGTGGAAATACTTGTCTCGTTGTCTAACTAAATAATCCTGTAGTAGCAATCAAATGTATTTGTTCAATCGAACTTTACCATTATTTTCTAAGGTCTTTCATTGTTCATTAAGCTATTTTTAAGAAATATAATAGAGTTTAATTACAATACAAGAGAAGCAATTGATTTTGCTTTTTCTCACAACAAAAACATACTTACATGGATTTTTGTTAATTATATTTTACTTAAAGAAAAACCCAATCCTAATAATATTCAGTTACCCCTTTCCACAGAAGGCAATGTAAATAACCCTCACAATGATAGCCGTATAACTTTTTAGCCCGTGTTTGTTCAAATCACTCTGGTAAGGGGTATTATGGGGGTGACCACATTAATTGAATTACGTGTCGCTTCGCATTACGGCCGACGGGTTTACTATTTGAGTTTACTTTATGACTACTCACATAAATTGGTGGAAGAACTTCCCTACACTCGGGTGTTATGATTGTCTGTAGGCATTTTATTTGTACGGGAACTTTACGCCGATGAAGAAAATTTTAAGGGCCTTATTCTGTAAAAATGGTTCTCTATCGTATTACCTAACTTTTTAATCCATAATCTAAAATTACATAATTGTTTTTGTCATAATCATCATTCTTCCGAATGATAATTTACCCGAACTTTAAATCACATAATATCATATGCAATAAAGTTGAAACGCCTAAATATAATAAGTCCTACATCCGTTTGTCATAAGTATTACAATCAATAATATACAAAAGACATAAAATCGTTTTCAATAAAAGTCATAAGTCCTATTCTAAGTAAATTTTTAATCGTATGTAGGCGTTGACCTGCAATGCAAACAAGCATGCAGCAAGCATGCGGCATACGTGTAGCAAGCATGCGGCAAGCATACAGCAAGCAAGCAAGCATGTAGCATGCAAGCATGCAGCAAGCATGCAACACGCATGTAGCAAGCATGTAATGCAAGCAAGCATGCAGCACGCATGTAGCAAACATGCGGCAAGCACACAGCAAGCAAGCAAGCATGCAGCAAGCAAGCATGAAACAGGCAAGCATGCAGCAAGCAAGCATGCAAGCAAGCACGTAGCATGCAAACGAGCAAGCATCATGCAGCAGGCATGGTTTCTGTCACGGCTCCGGTGCTGCGGGGCTCCGGCGGCCTCACGCGAGCTTATCGTCGCAGATGGGTTTAACGCTCACCACCGCAGCTTCGGCTTGCTGGCCGGCTTCGCCGGCCAGCCTCAGCCGCGGCGGGGAGTGTTACAACCACCTGCTCCTCAACTCGCGGCCCGCCTCGCCCCTCCGCGCCTACGCGATTTTAAATAACACTCTTGGGGTAGGGCAGACAAGACTGCGTGGAGTCGGATTTACAGCAATTCGTTTCTGTCACTAAAACCTAACTCTTAGGGATTTTTTTCGCGACTAACAATTTATAAATGACCATTCGGAATCATACACATTATGTGATACAATACTTAGGACATACGACTTTATGTCATGTAAAATTAGGAGATTCTATTATTATAGTATTCGATATTATGACCAAATAGTATTAGAAGTAAAGTTAGTTATGTAAGACATAATTTCGGTGTTTTGAACATTATGGTTATTGAAGTTTATAGCAAACGTGTTATGGATAATGATTTTCGGACAAAAAATTTTAGGAAAATCAAGGGAGTACCTGTAAAAATAGTTACTTTACTAAAACATTAATCTCAATTTGAGCAAAGAGCGCTCTAGATACAAACTGCAGAAAAATACCTACTTAAGCAGCCACAAAACTTTAATATTTAGCAAATATAATTACATGAAATTTGATTTTTCAGCTATGGTGTACCTACCGCCAAAATTTTTCAATTTTCTATATGTACCTTGAACACAAAAAGTTTGCGGAAAACTGCTCTAGACAGAGAAAACTTTTGGTAGGTACGTTCTAGTCATGGTTTCCCAAAATCTTGACTAAAATCCCGTCCATTTTCCGACATTTCAAAGAATAAGCTCTTTTCCTATCTCCTGACAGCAAAGTCCCTTTTAATTCACACCGATTAAATGATCGTACGGTGTTACCACCCCACTAGTTCCGCGACAAACAATCGGAACGGAATAATTCGCCCAAAGTAAGGACAGACGTCACCAACTACTTGTATCTTGCTATTGTCTTCGACCGCCGAAGTTCGGGTCTGATAAGGAGATGGGCCCACAATGTATAGGTCCCAAGTTTGTTAACATGGGGATTTGAAAAGCCGTTTAGACGTTGCAAAAGCGACAGGTGAAACCGTGAAACGCTTTTCTTTGCTTATCTCTGTTTACTCCGATAAATTCAGAATAAGGCGCTCGACGTTTCTGGTTTACCTACGTGTTCCATTTTCGAATGTATTCTTTGTTGCCAGTTTTATACGTCGGAATAATTTTACATTATGTAAATCAATGAATTTAGTTGCATTACTTTGACAGAACTTGTAACATGAAAATGTCGTCGTAAATTACACGATTTTTACGACGCCGAATTTCATTTCTCGTAATATCGAAAACGACAAATTACAAAACGACAGTTTACACTTGTCGCTTAAAAATAAATTAGAAAAATAATTGGATTTGGTGTACACATGTGACAAAAAATAGTAAAAATAGCTACAAATGTCTTGTAAACTCGTAATATTCTCGTAAAATGCTTGTGTAAGTTAGTTTTGGATCGTAAAAGGGTGTAAAGTGAAGAATGGGATAGTTTACGAATGTGTCCGATGACGGCACCCCGGGGCTCGCATTAACACCGATATTACTATTATCGCGGTGTATTCGTATTAATGCGTCGAGATTACATTAACCAAACTACCGGCGGGTGACGGGTTAACTCTGAGAAGAGCGCGTTTGTTTTAAACGGTTGTGAAAATTCACTCCCGGTTTTTTTTTTAAATTCGTTTTCTAGAATTTAAGATTTCCTCATTTTGAACAATGACACGGTTTGCAAATAATGAGGCGAAGCGAGAAGAAGTTAATAAAGTAAAGTTAGTAGGAATAATTTTTTTAGATATGTAAAAACAGCCGTAGTACTTATTACGTCTTTATACTTATGTATTTAAGAAGCTATCACAATTTTTCTTGAGTTTGATTGTTTGAAGAGTTTTATGCTCAAGTACAAGAAAATTATGGATTACGGTTTAGTTGTGGCCACAAAAGTAAAAAAAAATATGTGTCTAGAAAGTTTGATTATTTCTCTCGGCAGTGTTCTAAATAAATATCACATGTTTTTTCTTGTGTTGGAAGGGTTTTACACTCAAATACAAGAACAAAATATGATACATTTAAAGCCCTCTTAAGTAAAGGTTTAATTTCATCGACTTTAAAATAATGTTCAACACTATGAGGTGAAATATCTCAAGTGTTGTGAGTGTTAATGTGACACAAAAGTCGTAAAATAATACTTTTTACTTATTTCACAAAAAAACTCGTTTCCGACTACCTCCTGTAGAAGCGAGTTCAGCCCATTCGCAGTTGCACAACACAGCATTGTTCGCTAGGGTCGAGGTCCAATGTTTAGCTGACCCCTAATTGATTTGTGTCAAGCTTAAACACAGCTTACCGTCATTACGAGCTAATCAAATGATAGTTGTGCTTATCGCTTTAATGACGTTCATTAAGAATTAGGGTTCGTTAGCTGGGAAATGGTAGGTTAAAGTAACTTTAGTATATTTTTAAGCTGTGGTACATAAAAACACCACAGTACTTTACTTTCGAACACTACAGTACTTTCTCAAGTTATTATGCCTTGTGTCTGTAACTGTACCTTTGATTTTTCTTTGTATTTCTGACATTTAAAAGTGCCGTAATGGTCTAATTGAAATAAATGCTTTGAGTTTGAGTTCACCAATGTCTTTGGTAATGCAGTACAGTCTTAAAAACTTTTCTCCGTTTTTTAATTAATTAGTATTAAATGGTGCGAACATTCAATTATCACTGCACATACAATAATCAAGCAGAGGAACTCGTGGCCAACAGTCGCTCGGTTTCGATCTTCAGGTTAAGCAGCGTGCACTTAGATCGGTCCGTAGATGGGTGACCATTCCTTACATAACGAGAGCGTATCTCAGAATGCACCTTAATTTAAGAACCATATATAAAATCAACGTGTTAGTGCAGAGACTAGAAATTCCAAAACTCGTGGCTAAATAATAACAGCCGCTCGGGACGATCTTTAGGTTAAGCCGTGCTTGCCTAGGGTGGTCTGTGGATGGGGGACCACCCTTACATACCGTGTTTCCTCCGTGCCTCTGAAAGCACGTTAAGCAGTTGGTCCCGGGTATCATTTGTATATCTCTGGCAGTTGTTACAGGTACTCAATGATCCGAAAGTCTGACAACCATGCACTCTTACCAAGAGGCATCGTTGCACTTGCAACGTTTACAAGTGTTAGTGGGCTTCAAAGGATCCAAAAAAACATTATCCATCACCACTACACAGTTCTGTGATTAAATATTAACGTGACAACGTCTAATAAATCAATGAACGCCGACTGCACGCAGAAAAATGTCCCGTTACGCTCTGTCCCGTTACGTTCATTGTAACGTTACGATCGGAGCGTATGTATGCAATCATTTCATCAATGTTTTGTTTTGACGTTGTCACGTTAAACTATCATCCGTAAACCGACTTTACAGACATTTTAAATTTATAAATAGGTACTAATACGGTCCTAGCTAGATAAACAATTGTTTATCAAACCCACAACAGCTCTTTAAACACAAAATAAGCAAAACTAACCACACGACAACTAAAAACAATTTTCTCTAACCCCAAACCGCGGTCCTAATATTTCAGTACCTGACCACAGTGACCACGTAAACGACCATTAAAGGGTTAACAGCCCCACACGAAACAAGAATAGCCACAAATCAGTGAGATATTCAATCTCGGGTACAATAACATTAGAATATCGGCTAAACGGGTGAACTAAAGGGGTTTAGCGACAGTGCGATAAGTAAGGGTTAAGTCTAATGGGGCTGGATATGACATTGTTTAACATGTCATTAAAGATTGCAAATATAATACTTAGGTATCGCTTTTTAGCTTTTTGAAAATGAAAAGTGATGGAAACAGTCTGAAAAATGTGATGAGAAAAATCTTACTAAACATAATAAGTAGGAATTACATAATTTCATTTTATTTTAATAAAGCGCATGGAAGAGCGCTGTACCTGTACCAAACAACTATCTAAAACTAAAGCATAAAAACATGAGTTATAGATTGTTTTAATGTTAAATTGAATCTTTTTGTTCTACATTTTTCTTTGGGCCGATTCCACAATTTATCTTGTACCGAAGAGGGCCGATTTTACCATCAACACTAAACACTACACATCTCAAACGCGATCAAGAGCTGTCATCAAAGTTACACATTGGTGAATTTGACAGCTCTCGAACTCAGTTTAATGCTCGTGTCCAGTTTCAATAACAAAATTCGAACTTCCTGAAACTGTTGCCCAATAAAAGCAACCACAGTGTACCATTACTACCACAAAACTAACATATTCCTCGCCCATCCAGCTCCACTAATTCCTTACTTAACGATCTGTAAAGGCCTAAAGGGAGACGGAAGGCAAAAGGTGAAGGGCTCCGAACAAATTAAGGGCTCCTAATGGTTATCGGCGGGATCTACGTCAGGCCATGTTTTAACTGGCCCTTACACTCGCTGGATGAATTTTAATGTCCTCAAGTGTAGTTTGAGATGTGATATTTTGATGTGTATTACAAGATGGTGGACGTGTAATAGTGTTATGAGGGTTTTGAGTACGTTTGAGTGGATTATGTTATTGTTTATTGTCTTAGTAGGATGGTTTAAACGATTAGGGTCTTCTGTGGTTCCTATTTGCTAGAAGTATTTCTTTATCGTGTGGTTAAGGCCATGCCATCCCTGGGCCTCTGACTTGGCTTAACATGCCGCCGATAAATATAGAAGTCTAGAGAGAGAGGGTCTATATGTGAGTCCGTATTCTAGAAAAGTCGTGAGTCTAGAATTTATCTTGATGCAACTAAGTTTTGTTACTTCTTTTCAAAGCTAGTTTTAAGCAGAACTTGATGACTGTGCATAGTTTTGAATTATAGGTCTAGAAGATTAAATAATCATTCACTTAGGATACCAAATTTACTTCATTCTTTAACACAGGGTAAAATATAATTCCACAGCTATCACCATATAGCGTAAATCCACTCACTTGGAGGTCCATTAATCCAAGATAACTTATCCAAAGAATTAAATCCAACATCAATATCGCTATCACAGTAACCTGTTTCATTCAATTGTCTTTTTTTTTCGCCGCCATCTTTACCAGCCATAAATAAATTGTCAGTGATATTAATTACGATGTTGTCTTAATTTTAAGACGTAGGCGCCATTCGTCTTGTAAGACTTGTTCTCGTGTGCCATAAATATTCAAATCATCTTCTTATCAGGTCAAAACAGTTTTCCAACACCCCCCTGCAATTAACACATGACTCCTATCAATTTGAACTTTATGGACTCCGGTTCTAGAGTTTAAAATCCATTGGTGGGGAACACGATTTTTGTTTTGCAAATGTCTCCTTTATCAGTCTCGCTTTTGATATTTTAATTTACAGTTTTGTTTTAATTAATCTTTGTTTTGGTAGTGTTATGGTTTCGCTTTTGGTGGCACTGAACGTTTAATTTCGTTTTGTTGTTTATTATTTGTATGGCTGCACACGTGCAAAAATTTCAGCATAATGTAAGTATAGGTACAAAGCATTTTTGTACTTCCAGCCTCAAAGAACATTCTTGTAAAAATATTACTTTTTCATGATACCTACTTTATTGCGAGGTTAGCTCAAGTTCTTTCACTAGACCAAAATTTTAATGACACTTTACTAATTTTAATCTACTTAAATTAATTTCAAAAATGTCTAGAAAAATAAAACAAATGAGACAACGCGTTCGACACATCTTTAAACTGCTTTCAAGAGATCTATCTGTGTCAATATTTCTAAGCAATGATGTCACTGGCTGCAAACTTGAACGCAGTTTAAAAGTTCACGTTAATCGGATTCAGTTTCATCGGTGAAACTGACCCTTAGCTAGTCTATGCTATTTCTAAAATCTCATTCCCATACACAAAATCGAAACCAAACACTTGAACCTAATCTCATTTGTATGTTAAACCCAAGTAGCCTCGACATCGAGTATCTTAGGCCATAAGTTACACCCAACAGATACCGAGATATCGATCTAATCTATCGATGCACGTTTATCGAGTCGTTTGAATCGATACAAAACTTATCGATACCGCATTTGTCACGAACACTTCAGTGTAGGACATGTCTTGTTAAGGGGAGGTAATGCTGTTAATTGTAATTTGTAATTGGTCTGGGTCGTGATATAGGGAGTTTAGTGAAGGTTTGCATTTTAATCTAAAGTAATTTTAACTATGTAAGTACCTTATGCTAGCGATTTCACCCGCGTGGAATTCGGTAATTGTCTACTACCGGGATAAAAAGTATCCTATGTCTTAATTCAGGTTATAAACTATGTGTTTACTAAATTTCATACAAATCCGTTCAGTAGTTTTTGCGTGAAAGAGTAACAAACAACCATACATTCATATGTTCACAAACTATCGCACATTACTCAGTAGGAATGATGATGATTATGGATCTGTTGTGACAAACTAATAAAAAGTTAAATTTAAAACCCCCAAATTTAAAAAAACTCGGTCGCATAAAAAAAATCCCCCCTAAACTTTATTTTATAAAAATTAAAAATTCTAATGACTTTCTTATCTGAACTAGCTCTTGCAATTTTTTTTCATTCCTAGTAGGTATTTATTGTTTTTTTTACCAAGCTAACCAATAAATTAAAATCCACATGACCTCTAAGGTGGTTCCTCTTAAAATTGACACAAAGAAAGAATCCTGAGATTTATTTAAAGACACCGCTTCGTTGTAGATTGAATCGATCGGCCATTGTTTCAATTTATTCGATTTACAGATCGATATAATGTGAGCATCTATAAGTATAATAGAGCGTGGGAAAGATGGTCTTTCATGTTATCTGGATTTCAGATACCTATTTTGCTAGGGAGTTGGCTTATTCGTCAACTGGCGACTGTGAATTTAGCGAGTGCTCGCGACTTAGCACCTTCCATTTTTTATTCTTATTGTCATTAACTCGCGTGACCTTGTAAATCTGACGTAAAATACGTCAGATGTACAGTCAACTACGTAAACTTCTTATTAAATGTATAATCTGATATCTTGAAACAAGCCAAGCTTGTTTTTTTTTTTATTTATACAACGTGTAACAAAAAAGGTATATGCATATGAAAGGGCGTGCTATAGACCATCAAACTGAACAACTTTCTCAAAGAGACCACCATCGTAATCGTAAATAAATAATCGGCTGTTTCATATATTTGGTCGAGTAGGTATTGGAGTTTAGTATGGGGCCGTTGAAATTTTTTTCGCGATTACGATGGTGGTCCCATAGATAGAGAATCTTGTTCAGTTTGATGGTCTGTAGCACACCCTTTCATATGACTATACCCTTTCTGTTACACGTTGTATATTTGTTTCAATCCGTTTTCATTTGACTGTACTTTATAACGTGCGTGCGAGTTGACGACCACAAAATAAATTAAAATATGAAGGTGCCAACTCACAAACACTCGCAAGTTGACGATTAACCCAGGGAGTTTTTCTAATTTTTGTTGATGAAATTATTATTTTTAACTAGTACTTTTTTAATAAGATATCTTGTACAGTCAAGAAACGTTATTGCTGAGCAAATTATAAATACGTCGATATTATACGATGGTTGTCCATCGTATAATATCAACGTATTTAAAACTTGAATCTATGGATAATTTAAGTTGATTTGAAGGCAGTTTAATATTTTTTAACATAATATGACTGAAATTAAAGTGGTAGAATAAATTAATATACTTTTTCTTATTTTTTTATTCAGCCTATACTGTCCCACAGATGAGCAAAAGCCTTACATTAATATACTTAATACAATAAATAAGAACTATTTATTTAATTTAGAACTTTAGATCTTGTTTTTTTCTCTCATACGCTCACTACTCAAAAGAAATTCCGAAAACAAAAGTAAGATATTTTATGTGAAAAAATAAAAATATATATTTTCACTTAATTTCTCTATAATTCTTATCAAATTAGGCTAAAATGTCATCATCTTCCTAACCTATCTTTCAAGATCCAATCAGTGTACCAAGATCTGACAGAGCCGACATACTGTAACATATGTAACGAATTTCTGAGATAACTCCAAGTTAATTACTCAAAAAAACAACTTTATCTTTTAGATCAGCGCATAGTGCCCATGTTTTATAGTTTTGGTTAAGGGCGTGGTGCAGCGCATGAGCGGGAGCGATTTTGTTTGTTGTCACTTGACTATTTAAATAAAAAAAATCGCGTTGTCGACTTATAGACACCAAATTTTAACTAACGTAAAAAGACGACTGCAATAATAGGTTTAATAAAAATACGGTTATGCGTGTCTAGATCGGTATAAGACCGGTTTAGATTGTTACCCACTCAAATAGGTCTTAAAATAATTTCTAAATTAACTTAGAACTGGATCCAACTCTATAAAGACTTTGTAAGAAATATAAATATTCCCACTCAATTATGTTGCAAACCAGAATTAATTCATTGTGGAATCAATGCGGAAAATATTCCTATGTAAGTACTTAAAATTTTATAACCCAAGTAAGTACACAACAAATAATTCCTAGTCCCGATATCATGATTTCGAAACCTACAGATAAATTGCTACGTGTATGTGCATACGCATCAAAAGTTATCGTTTACGACAGATTGGAAGGTAATACGATGCCAGAATGAAGAAATATTTTGATAGAATATATTTCTATTGGCATGCATTCTTAGAGAATGAAACATCTAAGTCTTTTGAAGTTCTCTCTTAGGTACACCTAAGGGACAACTTCAAGTCTGATTGTCATAAAATATCCACAGGTGGACGCTACCGAATCAAATTAAAATCTTAATAAACCTCTTCTAGTTTCGTCCATGTATTTAGTCAACTCTGGATTGCAATTCGTTTAAATATTACCGAAAATAAGCACATAATGTAATCAGCTTATAAAATTCCCACCACGCAAACACTCAGACATAATAGGCCTCCTGTTTATAACAGGGAGTGGGAAGCAATCCACCACTTTGATCCAGAGGTCGGTAGATGTAATTCATGTCTACAAAAACCTTCACTTGTTAACTGCAACACAATTTTTTCTCCAAAATACCAATCTTCTATTAAACCATTAACTTTATAAAACAAAAAAAAACCTATAAAATTCTGTACTCTTGTACTGGACACACCACACGCCGCGTCTGCCCGTCTGTCAGAGCAACGTTGACAGGTGTTAAATCGTACGCAGAGCGGTGCGCGTACGCATCGCAATTAGTTGAGTCATGGCTATTAAGTAATACCTGTTTGGATATGAACTTGGTTTGATGGTGTATGGAAATGTTGGTTGGGCATTTGGACCAGATATAAAGTGTTTTAAAAATATCGTTTTTAGTTACAACGTTTTCGCGATTTATGACCTCCAAACTTTTGCTTTCAGACAAATTTTACAGGGTTTCATTAAAACTGACTCTGGTTTAATTAGTCTTTTGTAATCTCAATATAGTAACTAATACAATTGCTCCATTCTATAAAAGGTTTTCACTAGGCTCAACTTCAAAATCAAAATCTTCTCTTATTACATCTTAGCCCATCTCCATAATCTCCAATTTGTTCCTCTATTAATAAACCCCTTCAACACCGTTCCTTAATTTACGATGAAACTGATATCTTCACGTCTCCATACATAAACAGCGCAAGATTTTCACCCGTCTAACGGCTTATACCAATAAAGCGTAGATCAAATGAGCATATCTGAGCGTAGGGCATCCATTCACGCTGCTTGCCTATTAAATCAATGTCCACCGTATATGTATTACAGTACAGTCTGTCTGTCTGTCACGCGATACGAAGAAACATTGGCCCTAACCAAGCCCCTGACTCCAACAGATGTTTTGACTTTATATTTCTATTTTGTTGAAAATTTCAAGAATTATTGCCGTGAAATATTACGATGCACTACCGAGTAAAATAATAAATAATTTTATAGACCAAATGCCTATACAGAACTCTTACAAGAACTGATTTACGACTCTCAAACGGCCGTGTAATCCACAGAACCGATGATACACTACAATTTAAACAATAATATACCATCTTCGAAAACGTAGAACAAAAGGCGTGACCCAATATGAATAATCATAAAACCACATTAAGGAATTAGACGTTGCACGCCCAATAACTCTATCTTAACATCTACAACGCGACCGATTGAAATAGTCATCAACAAACAAACAATATAGTACACCTGACTCACCAACATAACACAGCAGGTTAATGTAAGTTCACACGTGAACCTAAGGTGAGAGCGATCCACCGGCGGCAAGGCCGAGAAAACCGATCAATTTAAAATGAAACTTACCTGACACGTAATAAGGTCAACATTCCCACGGTCGATGTTTAAAACACAATTAAGAAAGTATCCAATAAGGCTCGGTATGTGGGGTTGGAATGTGGACTGTATTAGAAGGTGGTAAGGTTGTTATTGTGTGTGAGGTTGTTCGCGAACCGGTTGGGTCGGTCGCGAACTTTTACCTATAAATTTGTGTCGGCTAGCCGGCATGCGGCGGGCGTGCTCCGAGTCTAGAAGCTCTCGTGTAGTTGTCTTATGTTATAGGAAATTAGAGGGAATGAGCTGAAAATATACGACGTTGTCTATAAGATTCAATTATGTAGACGTTATGGTGACACTGTACGATACCAAAACATATTGTAGAGCTTCTCACTTCTTATATCATTGTTTTTTTTTTCAAGTAAAACTATTTCATTCCCAGATAACATTTACAATTTAACTGTCACCAAATATCAATATTCGTAATATGAATAATAAAATAGCTCGTTTTTCTTCTGAAAAGTCACTATCCGCTCTTAAAACACAAAAATATCAACTAAGGTAATGTAAGACAACACTTTGTTCCACAAGCGCCTATTAAAAATCGCTCCCGCTCACACTGGCACCCCACCCCTAGGGCAAGGGCTGACGCATTTCACAACGAGTCAATTAAAGGCAGCATCATTACTGCAATCTGTTTTTACTGAGCACGGCTAAATGTTAATACTGTTGCACTTTCATGCAACGAGACATATGTAGAGAAAACTGAAGATTTGATTATGTCTTCTTGTATTTGAGACTAGCGGACGTCACGCGGTTTTACCCGCGTATTTCCAGTTTCCGTGAGAGTTTTGGGATAAAATATAACCTATGTTACTCACAGATAATAAATAAATAAATAATAAATAAATATCGCTGGACATTAACACACAGCGCCACCAAGTGCCACACTAAGCAAAGTTTGTGTCGTTGACACTAGATAGTTGATATATATAAACATCCATGACTCGGAAACAAATGTCCGTGCTCATCACACAAACATTTGCTCGTACCGGGATTCGAACCCAGGACCCTATGAACGTAAGGCAGTGTCACTACCACTACGCCAATCGGGTCGTCAAAACAAACTAATGTAACTATCCATTGCTGAAAGAATTTCAAATCGGTCTTGTAGTTTTTAAGTTTATTCGTTACAAACATGCACATACAAAAATATATTTTTTTCCTGTTCCATATTAGTGTAGATGCAACAAAATTCACCAGACATCTAGTTTCTTTGTTATCTTGTGATTAGTGCCTGATCAGCCCGCGTAGCATGATCACCGGAGAAACGAGAGAGACTCGACAAATCTATTGTTCATCTGTCATTGAATCGACAAAATGACAGATGAACAAAAGATTTGTCGACTGTCGTGTCTACGGTGGCCATGCTACGCGGGCTGGTGAGAGTTTTTATGCAGCCCTTGGGCCTCTGACTTGGCTTAACATGCCGGTCAAGAAATATCTCTCAGGCATGCTGATATCCTCACTTTGTTTTCCACTAACCACTACCATTGTCATCCTCTTTACTCATCTAGTAAGACGCCTATCTTGACTGGCTTGTGTCAGTCAGCTATCTAAGGTCCAAGTGATTCAAACCCTGTTGAAAACAGATCCTGCTGGACATCTCCCAAATTGTCTATAGTTAGAACTTAGATACGTACATTATTAATATGTCAATTTAAACGATATTAGTAGTAATATAAAGTAGGATTCCTTTTTATCTCCTACGTTTACCCCACAGACGACACAATATTTATTATATTCGTCTTTACAGAGAACTGAAATTATGTTGCCGGGAAAAAACATCTCATTAAATTTGAACAACAGTACAAATTGTACATTTAATTTTTAATAAAATAAACTATCATATTAAATATGGTTATTTTATTTTCTCGCAATCGTAGTGAAAAGTACGGTGTAACACACGGCGCTAATATCCCATTATAACTCGGTTCCTATTTACTACCTCGCTGAAGCTCGGTAGTAAAACTACCTCGTCTATAATGGGTCATTTTAGCCCCTTGTATTACAATGTACTATTAAGAGATTGGTGTCTTGGAATTATTGTTTTATGGTAACATCAACCCTTGTATTTAAATTTGGAAGTTCATAGTTCCAGCACAATGTCTTTTGAGCCTTTGCTACAAGTCTGTTCCTACCTTTAAGCAGATATGTACTCAGTGACTTGGCAGATGCTTTAAACCCGATTACAAGTACCCTTTGACCTGGTTACGGTCTTAGATTATTATAGGCAATAATTGCCCGATATTATGGGGCTATAAATTCAGCTGTAAATGGCAGAGTTTACTTCGTTATAGTTGAGATAAATGATGAGTTCGATTAGAAGCACAATATTTATGTACGCACGACGACCAATCACGCTAAACAGACCCAGTTTACATGTATATCTCATTGTACGGGAAATCTATACAACAAGTGGCCATGTTATACTGGGAATGTGTAGATTGAAGTGTCACCGCGTGTAACGACACCTTCAATATCTTTACTAAACAAATAAGTATTTGTTAAATTGCAGGTTTTCTTTATGTTGCAAAAATGATACTTTAAAATCAGGTCTGTATTGCAATGGCCTTAGAAGATTTTATAATATAATATCTCCATCATCCTGTTTGAGATGTATGGTGTGATAGGAAATGGAAATGTAGTTAAAGTAATATATTTTATTAGCAAAGATTCAAACATTTTGCAGTAACATTGGCTACTTGATACGCTACTTAATCAAAGGGATACGAACACAGGTGAAATACGGCCCTGGATCTTCAAAACGTATTCCTTACATCTAACAGAAGATTTAGTGCTAAAAGATGCACTAAATATCCTATCAGGTTGTCAGCTGGGCTTAATATAAATTGTGTAGGATTTTTTAGTTTTTTTCTTTAAAAAACCATACAAAACTAGGCATAAATAAGTGGTAATCGTTTTCATAGTGTTTCACATTTCCTACAATAAGTTTTAACAGCAGCATTGTCACTCGGTAGCATAATTATGTCAAATCGGTAATTATGAACATTTTTCAAAATCAAAGTCAAAGTCAAAGATTTATTTGCCGATAAATATGGTTACAAAAGTTCTTAATCGAATAATATGATAGTAGCCTAACATATTCAATCATAAAATAATGACATGCAAAATTTTGGTACAATGAAAGAAAGTCATTTAAATTTAAACTGAAATAATTATTTTACATTATATAGAAAGGATTACCAATTAACCATCTGTGTAAAGCCCTTCTGAAGCGGACCATTGGAAGTCCTTTAATTTGGTTAGGAATCTTGTTGTATATATCTAAAAAACACACATTTTGACTTATCATCATCGGTATCAACAGCTGATAGAATGCCATTCTACGTGGGCCCTAAAGTCTACCTACATTCACTACATAGAGTTAAAATTGGGTCTCACTAACTATTTTTTTGGTTAGTTCCTGATCATCTAATTGTCTCTGGCCATAATTGTGTCAAGTTTTCCCGCCAATTCTTGCCTGTCATAGTAAAAATAAAAAATAAAATATTAGTAACGTACCGCACAGATTATGATTTACTTATTCAGCCTACTTACTAATATTTTAATACAATTTAAGAAAGAGCCCTTCAGACTAATACATGCAGTGTGAACGCACTTAGCACTAAAAGCCTAATTTTTTATGCACCCTTACGGCTTTTTACCACCAGCCGCCATTTTACTTTGTCCAAGTGTTCGAGTTATTTATTGCGAGGTATTAGATTATTCGCTAAGAGATTGTCAGGGAAAACTGTTGTGATTTTCTTTGGTGAGCTTATTTTTACAATTGTGGGTGTGTTTAATACACTACACTTTAAAAACATCTTTTGTCTATGGCTTATTAAAATGCTACTTAAAAAAAGAAACGTCGGAAAATATAAATATCTACCTCTAAGCAAAACTTAATAATTCATTACTTAATATTAGGCGACATATATCAGCATAATATCTATCCCCAATTATTTAGGAAGATTAGTGTCTTAATATAAAATGCTAGCCAAATCTCTAATCTATACTAATAATACTTAATACTCATATTGTAAAGCAGAAGAGTTTGTTTGTTTATTTGTTTGGTTGAACGCGCTAATCTCAGGAACTACTGCTTCAAATTGAAAAAATCTTTTTGTGGTAGATAGTCCATTTATCGAGGCAGGCTTTAGGTTATATAACATCACGCTACGGCCATAAGAAGTGGAGCAGGAATGAAAAATGTTGCAAAAACGGGGATTCTTTTTCCTCTTTAGCACAGTCTTTAGGTATATGACGCAGACGGAGCTGCGTGGAGCTGCGTGGTGACGAGCAGCTAGTTTATTTATAAACGAAATAAAAGTATAAAATCTTAAAAACAAACATTGTAAATTCAAAAATAACCCATGAAATTAAAATCTCAAATAACGTTTTAATGAAGGTGGCTTACGCTATAGGCCGCCGTAATTTGTATAATTACTTATACCATTACTTTTTAAAATTTACATAAAACTGCTTATAACTAATTTACTTTTACATAAAATTAATAAATTAAGCAGCAGTAACGTTATTAAGTTATCATTTAAATTGTGTAAAATTAAGGCCTCTTGTCACAAACCAATTTAAAATGTCAACAGCTGGAGAAAAATGTATTGAATGTATAAGTAACGATGAAGTAAAGACGAAATTATTGATGAATTGCTTAGCTCTTATAGTAGGCAGGTACCTAGTCCTATCGTTGTATTTATTACTACATTAGTACTACAACATGGCATAAGAATTTCCCGGAGAAAAATAACACATTACTACAGAAGAGTGCTTTATATTTCTTTTGGCGCGTCGTCATTATCGAAACTAACTTCGCCATCTTGTTTTTTTAAACAATTTCCACGTATAATGTCAAATGTTTACTTACAGCGAAAACGAACTGTCAATGTCATTCAAGAGCCAATATAACCATGCGGTGTCATAAAGTTTAATTTTGTAAGATTTGTTGAAAGCCAGCTTAAAAGCAACTGTGATATCGTATTTCACGGATTCATAATTTAATTTGAATAGGCAATTGGATGTAATCTTGCAATTACCAGTTTGTACCTATTTATTGCATCCTGCGCTGGAAACTAAGTACGTGGTGTATGCAGTATTTTAGCTAATAAGTAGATTGTGTTGACTGGGGGCTTGGTAATCAGCAATTTATGTTGGCAACTTTTGATAATAATGAAATATTTGATAATTAGAGTGAGTGTAAAGATTTTTTACTTTACTATTGTTACAAACACAAGCATTTGTTCTAAACTTAGGTACTACTTATTTTGTCCTATTAATTAGCAAAGGCCTCACTTGCCCATCTCCACAATTCTGGTTTTTGCTGGTGTTGGCCGGTAAGTACTTTTGGTAGAAGTCGAAGACGTCCCGCCATCTTTGCCTTCATTCTTAAACAAACACATCTTGACCACTCACTTACTGTAGAGCTCTGACTCAACACACATTCCATTTTCAAAATAGTCTTACATCCCTCATTCATTTAGTCTTGCTAGTGTATGTTCTACTTACTGCCTCAATCCAATAACTTCACACTTTCTATCTACAAAGACAAAAAGACTAGAGTATGCCACATACAGCCTCCATAAAAACTTCAGCATTCGCGATCTCGGGACTAAGTCCACTAGCGCCATTGCCATTGACGCGCGACCATTGATTTATACGCGCCAACCCCCGGAATGAATAAAGAACTAACGGCCCCGGGCGGCCATTTGTCTCTATCCTTTATGGTAAATGCGAGATTTAGGAGTTTTTATTTACTAGTAAGAAAACACGTCGACAATGGACACAGCGTTGGAAAACAGGAGAAATTGCTGTAGATATTGATTTTTTACCCGACTAGTTTGGCTACTTGCAGTGCAGTGTCGTTAATGTGGCCATCATAAAAAATACATTTAAAATGTCACACACGAAAAGAACTGCAGATTTTTATGAAACAAAAATGATAAATGGCGTTGGCAGATCGCCTATATTTCATCAAAAGAACATTTTTAAAACTGCAATACCGAAAAACATTAATAACTAAGTGAAAATATAATGTCCCCTCACATTCCGCGGCTCCCCCAAACTATATTCCGAAAAACAAGAGGAAACTATTTTCGTCGAACAAAAAAATGTTTCCGGCAGAAGATTTATAGGCCACCTTACTCACAGCATAGGCCCTCTTCGTATAAAACGCGTGAAATGAAGTGTTTCCCTCCCCCTTTGGTTTTTCTTCACGTTTTCCTTAGCCACAGATTTTTTATTGCTCAATTAATCCAATAAATTCGCGTTGATGTGCGTTTTGACTCGTGTAACAGGGCTTTTAAATTTTATTTCTTCTTTTTTGGTTTGAAAATGGAACGGTGTTTATACAGATCATTAGCAGCTGTCAGTTTTAAACATGGATTAATTAGCGTTTCATTTGTTTTGAGGGCGTAGAATTGACTTATTTAATTTGTTGCAAATGTCAAAAATGCATGTAACGATCGACGTTGGTTTGTGTGGCCAAAATGAACATGGTGCGTCTACCAAGTTTACGTTAATACTTAGTTATTTGAGCTGCATAACATGGAATTCCCCCTAAAAAAACATGTAAGTAATACTACCCGGGATATGGGTATCAAACTTAAATATCATAATATGGTCAGTCAATAAAAAGGTCCACCAATGGACATTCGCGTCACGTTCGCCCTCACTTGTCGGTATGCCCATTGCTGAAATTGATATACATCACTCACCAATACCAAATACACTTCAAATAACTCTAAACACAATGGAATAAAAGCCATGTTAGTAAAATTCGCAAGCAGACATAAATTGGCCGCATAACCTATGCCCAAAATTGGTTGACCCCTCTAGTCCGATTTTCAATGGATGAACATGGAATATCCGGAACAGTGAGAAAGGTCTTAGTGAAATGGCGTTCTTGAGCTTGACCGCGCACTTTCTTCTGGTCTATGGACGCCTGGTACCAATTGCTTGAGAAATATTATTAGTATGAAGGTCTGGGGACCGTCATAGTTGATAAAATAAAAAAAATTGAATTGAATTGTCTTTTTTATTCCGGAAGCGGGTGTAGGTTACTTTTACAGGAGTTTTACTTTTTTCGAATATAATACTAAGTAGGCAATAGCAGGCTTTACAATGAGTACCTACGTAGTTGCAAGTATGTATCAACTCGGAGTTAATACTGCAATGCACAATGGTAGGAGTTAATACTACCTAATTCACTCAAGAAACTTATGCTTAATTTTATGCATTCAAAATCAAAGTCCGTCGACTCAACCCGTTCGCTGCTAAGATAAAAGTCGCAACGTTAACATTAACAGATTTCGTCCAAAGATAAACATTACAGACACGACGTAGGCGGCGCCGGGGGCGTCTCCTAGTGATATACGATACCCGACAACGATTGTATCGATTCAATTAATTAACATATCTATATGTAACATATTTGTACTACAAATAAGCGTACGAATTAACTTTCTATAATTTATATTCCAAGTTTTCTGATAACGAATTATCCCGAAGACATCTATTTAAAAAGCTTTAGTTTGATATTTTTTAGAACTTTCCAATAAAATATTTAAAAGTAACATAATTACTGTCAAAATAAACATAGAATGAAAAATACTGCTGTTTTATTTTTCGATTAGTGGTATTAACATGGAAACGATTTTATTAAGTCTCCTTTTGAGTAAATATAGGAATATTTACTCAATTTATTGTCAATATAATTTCTAATTATTAATTCATATCGATTAATATTGAATATTTATTCAAGCATATTGAATAAATTAGTCAGAAAAAAGTTTTTTTACCAAAATATAATCTGTTGAAAACCTGTTATTTTACTTTTCCTCTAAAAATAAGTGTATTCTTTTTAATTTATTATTTCCTGTGCGTTAGCTGAAGCTTGTGCTGAAGTTAATTTATAGTCTATTAAAATCACTAACTGAAAATAATTCTGTTTTTTGCAAATAAGAAATAACCTCTACAAACAATTATTTAATCAATTTATTTTACTTCTAATGTTGCGGCACTCAAAATCACAATGTTATTTATTTTCGAATCAATAAGATTTCTTTAAGGTTAGTCGCCACTCACAAGTCTATCAAAATCTTAAACGACCTCTTTTCCGTCCAAATAAAGTAGCTATTGGGTTTTTACGGTCAATGTACCTATCTTCCTTACCAAATCTTCAACGCAAAATGCGTGTCTATTAGTCGAAATACAGTGTTCATGACCAATCGCGTTTCAGAAACGTAACGTGAAAAATTAGTAGTCACAGACTTATTATCAGTCACGATAATTATCACGGTCACATTTTCACGGTTGACGTAAGATCGCCATGATAAGCGATGTTACCTAAAAAGGTAGTAATTGATTATACACAGTATGTTTTACAATATTAGGTTATTGGAACAACAGTGATGCCAACCTGATGAAATAGCAGGTTGCATTACAGTATAACCACTTTAAGTGTGCAGTTCGAGGTGGCATAAGGCAGTGTGCTATTTGAGAAAATTCTTAAAATAAAAATGTTTGGCCCTTCGCTCAGTTGTTCGTTTTAGTGGCGTAAATTGAAACTATTTTATTACATTGGTGTTGGGGTATCCTTTTTTTTCTTTAATGGGTTTGTGTAGATTTATTTCTATGAAGTTTGAAATATTGGTCACATCGATAAGAACAGATGCGAGTAAATAGATGATACCTAATTAACGAAATTGATAAGATTTTCGTCAAAACCATAAACACAGAGAGTGGAAAAGGTCCTATTTTGGCTCGTAAAGAGCCGGCCTTTTGTACATAAATCTGTTTTGTGGCATTTGTGTCAAACATTATTAAATTACTTTCAATAAAGTAGTAATTAAATAAAAAAACATGATGCTACACAAGATCACACATTGATTTCGCTAAACGTATACAGAACATAACTGTCTTATTTTGACAATTGGTTAATTGCATCGAAACTTTTCGTTTTTAATTTTCCTTCTTTTATTTTGCTTTTGCATGCGTTTTCCATGTCTCTGTTTTTCTTCAGTTAAGGATCACTCAAACTGGTATGGACAAATCAAATTGTGAACCGGCAACGGACGTTGGACTCTGACATACTTTGATATATCCTCGATTATGCCAGCTGTTTCATCCGAATGGAGCTCAGTTATTGTCGCATAGAGCCGTACTACCGGAATAAAAGTATCCTATGTGTTAATCTAAGATACAAACTATCTGTGTGCCAAAATCCGTTCAGTAGTTTTTGCGTCAAAGATAACAAACATTAATTCAAAGTCACAAACTTATTTGTAAAAGTCTAAGAAAGGAGTCAGGTATGATGTTTGTGAAGGTGTCCATGTCCGGAGTCGTGTCCGCAATTCGTCCGCACCACTTTGATTGAACCTTCATTCATTATGCATGTCCTAATCATAAACGTGGTGACGGTTACTCTTGGTGGTGGTTTACTGTTAAAATATCATGATAACACTATACTAACCACATTTTCTTTCTGTTGAGCATTATATTCACCTAAAGTAACCAGTACACTGTAGTAACCAGTCCACTGTAGTAACCAGTCCACTGTAGCAACCATCTGTCACTAACATTCCACCAATGAAGAATGGAGAAGGGGTACAAACGACTGACCAAGACGGTAAGTGAAAAATACTAACTCAGTACCTATAACAGGGTTGATTGAAGCGAATCATTATAAACATAATCAGCCTATAGGCTCCCAGAAGTGGGAACATAATAATGTTGCCCACTGCTGGGACAAGGCCTTCTCTCTATGAGAGGGAATCGGCTGTAATCCACCGAGAGAGCCCAGTGCGGGTTGGTAGAAATCACACTTCGAATTTTTGGTTCCAAAGCATGTCGCTTTCCTCACGATGTTTATCTTTTTCATCGATTCTTCACTTGTTTTAATTTTAAAACAAATGTGGCGGATGTGTTAAGATTTGGATTTCAAGAAAATAATTGCTAAATTGAATCCTAAATCTCTTATGTCATTGCTTGGAGCGTAAAGATATGATTCGCTTCAATGAACGCTGGGCCTATTTTTAATGATTATGTCATTGTTAAATTGCTTTTAAGTGCAATCTGCAATACTGTTATGTAATTACGGTTCTTAGTGACTTACTGTTTTCTTGGTTTTGTAAAAGATTTTTCAATAGCTTTATTTACTAAGATGTAGGCTTTTATAACACAATCAAGTTTTTGCAATTAAACCGATTTTTCAAGACTGGTTGTCTTGCAGATTGCATTTATAATTTAAATTCTTGTAGTAACTTTATTTTATGCTAGAATATTTTTCATTTCTATTTAGACGCACCTTTTAATTTTTTGTCTTCATCGCACAACAATAATAACCTACACAAATATAACTATTCGTAATTTTTTTTAATCTTACTAAAATCACTAACACATCAAACTAACCCTATTTTGCGGCTGTGGGTCCACCGGACCCGTGGGTCGGGGGGGAGACGTGGCTAATAAGTGAAACAGAGATTTATGAGTGCACAGATATGCAAATAGAAAATTTGCGGTCCCCCGCCGATAAAAAGACGCCGTTCCCCGCGGGGCACTGTTTGTCCAAATGTCGAGGGATGACGGCCTCCTAATTATTTTGGATCATATATCTATGAAGTGTGTATAGCTTTTATAACTTTTTGAAGTTCGTTTAGGATGACAAGACATTTCAAAAACTCTCTTTTACTTAACAATTTATCCTCAAAATTACTTGGACTCCATTTTTTAAATCTTAGTTTGAATAAATAGGGTGACTGACAATTAGTGCACGTAAAAAAACAGCTGTTCAGTACATTTATGTTCGCCTTACTGGTTAAAATGTACTGAAAAGCTGTTTGTTTTTTCGTGATTTTAGTTTTGGTCCCATAGTAAAAGTTATTCGTTATCATGAGCACAATCACGTGTTTAAGTATCGTACACTAATTGCCAGTCATCTTATATCCTACAAAACGCCAAAACATTATTAGCCTCTAAACAACGAAAATCTCTAAATAGGCACTTCACCACACCACTACTCCTATCTCCGCCCATAAGTTGACTCTTAGATTATTTACTAGTTAGTCTTACCACTAAACTCTGGGTACAAGGTGTTAACTCGAAGCTATCTTACCAACGTATCAGCAATCCTGGTACTTAATGGTTTTTATCAAACCAGGCCCTATCTCCCGAGGAGGTTATCGTGTAATTCGTGAAACTTGTTAAGCCTAGATTCAGTTATCTCGCTCAACGCTCTTACTTTGTAAGGGGATTGCTAATTATTCGCACCGCGCCGGGAAGGTGACGGTGCCTAACAAGATTATGTTATTTCATTCGTTCCCGTTAATCTCGTTCATTCTGAAGTGCGGAAGTTTTAGTGTTAGATTAGATGTTTTGAAGTGTTTTGACGGTGTTTCTGTCTTTAGGGAAGTGAACTTAATTGGTGCTTGAGTTTGTACTCGAAGATAAGAAAATATTTTTATTTTAAGCATAATTTACGACGAAAAGATAATTCAAATACTTTACCCAAACTCTGACACAGCCAAAAGGCGCACAAAAAAAGCTTGTTGATAAATTGAAACCCAGTCGTAAGTATACCAGATAAATCAGTACAAACTCTACAAAAAACTAAATCAATAAACAAAACTTAACTACTAATAAAATGAAAAACAAACCAGGCAATTTTATCAAAATCAAAGCGGATTCCGGCAAAGCAAACATCAAGAGTGCGGTAGACCATACGATGCATGTGCCATGTCCACGTTTGAGCTTGTTTGCTCATTAGAGGCAGGGAAGGGAGCATCGGCCTGTCACCGCCTGCCACTCGGAGACTGTCACCTCTGTGGATGTATGAATAGTTGATTGATATGTGGAATTAGATGGATAGGTGTTTTAGTGTTGATGTTGTAGGACGCGTGCTGTGTGGAAGAATTGTTGATTTGTCTGTATAAGAACAGGTTGTGGCAGAGGTTAGGTATGGTTTAAGGTCTAAGCTAAAAGTTTGTCAACTTTGAAGATTCTGCACTGAGAAAAATGTAAAGCCGAATGTTTCGTAACGAGGGCGGATTTATTCGTAATGAAGGCGAAAAAACGACCAAAAGTCAACCGACCAAAAACGCCTTCCTAGGTGGGAGGCGTTTTACGCCTTAAGCGAAAGGCGCAAAAAATAAGCAGCAATATACTCTCTAATGTGTATTTTAGACGTAATTATTAACAGATAAGCCTTAATTCAAAAGCTATAAACGTGGTAAGTCAGATAGAATCGTCTGATTGACGATGACATTTAACTTCCGGTAAGGCGATATAAACGGTAAAGGGACGTGCTCGGGTCACACACACAAAACTTTCCGACGTATCACTGTCTCAATTGACTTCTAGTAAGGCGTTTTACGTATTTTCTTACTGTGGTTTATTTTGTTCACAAAGTGTTTTGAATGTTTATTTACTGCTTCTTATGTCTTAATAGACTTCTAGTAAGGCGTTTTACGTCTTTCCTTACAGTGGTTTAACCTGTCCACTAAGCGCTTTTAACGTTTATCGACTTCTAGTAAGGCGTCTAACGTCTTACCTTACTGTATTTTAACCTGTTCACTGAGCATTTTTAACGTTTCCTAAGTCGTAATCGACTTTTATTAAGGCATCTTAAGTCTTTCTTTACCATGGTTTAACCTGTCTAATAATAAATAAACGCTTTTAATGTTTTTTAAAGTAATAATTGACTTTTAGTAAGGCATTTTACGTCTTTTCTTACTGGGGTTTAACCTGTGCACTAAGCGCTATTGATGTGTTCATAAGTCGTAATTCACTTTTAGTAAGGTGTTTTACGTCTTTACTTACTGTGGGTTTAACCTGCCTACTAAGCGTTTTCAACGTTTACTAAATCGTAATCGACTTCTTTTAAGGCGTTTTATGTCTTTCCTTACTGTGGTTTAACCTATCCACTAAGCGTTTTCAACGTTTACTAAGTCGTATTCACCTTCTAGTAAGTTGTCTTAGAATGTTCCATACGATTAGGTAAGCCGTATCGTAAGGTAATTTATGCTTTCTTTTCGAGCAGAAATGTTTTATGAAGACCGGAAAAAAAGCCTTCTAACGGCTGGTGACGATTTTCCCTAAAGGCATGATTGACTTGCTTTACTATCATTTATTAGTTCATATTAAGGGTATTGGGCCGCTCAAAGTGCGCGTTCACTCTAAGGTAGCGCGAGCTAATATCCTTCACATGAACTTCATGATAGTAGATCAGCCAACCGTGCCTTCAGTGAATAGCGTAACCTGCTGTTCTCAGAAAGCTGTTCTCCCAGTCTTTGTAAGCTTCTGCAATCAATAGAACGAAAATGTATAAAACACTTCAATAATAACTGTTTACTAAAGAAACATACTAAATAGATTAGTACCTCCTCAACCCAACATTACAACCTCAACCTAATAATAAGCCGATAGCGTCTGTATCTTATAGGAATGATAGTGCATTGCAATAAAACCATTAAAAAAAAACAAAAAAATCTGTATTAGAAAATAGAAAATCAATTAAGATACATTACTATATTTAGATACTTAAAACAAGATAAAAATATAGGTACGGTCACCAAGCTATTTGGTTTACATTTTACAATGTAACTTGCATGTTTAAATGTAAACTAAATAGTTTGGTCGACCGTTCTTAGTATTCAAATTTTCAATATTTTACATTGCAAGTTATAGGTTTGACGGAACCAAAAGGTTCCGTCAGTTTTCAACTTGATTTGTTCAACGTAACGCATGTGCTCGTGACGATACATTCCTTTTGAAACTGAATAGATAGAATACACTGAGATAAGAGAAAAAAATGTTAAATAACTATTCGTAATCAAACTTCAAAATTATTCAGGTCAAAGTTGTTTGACTGTTTATCTTGTCAAAATGTCAAAGCGAAAACCGACTTTAAGGTGACGAACCTTTTCATTCCGTTTACTGTACCTATAGGTAAATGAACTTATATCAATCTAAAACTAAAACAGAGGTCTAACTTAGAGTAAACTTACGAGTAATCAGACTTTTATTTCAACAAGTAGTCATCGGTAAGAAAAATTTAATAACATAAAATTAAACTTTAAATAAAAATCAATTATTATTTACTATTTCATTTTATTAATTATTTAATTTAATTAAAATTTGAAGGGTGTGACGAACCTTTTCATTCCGTTTACTGTACCTTTAGGTAAAAGAACTTATAACAATTTAAAACTAAAACAGAGGTCTAACTTAGAGTAAACTTACGAGTAATCAGACTTTTATATCAACAAGTAGTCATTGGCCTAAATGTACACTTTTGTAATATCTACTTTTTAAATAAATTATTCTTATTCTTGTTCTTATTCTTATTGGTAAGATTAAATTTAATTTAAAAAAAAAATAATGTACTTGTTTTATTAATTATTTAATTTAAATTTAATGGAAGGGTAGGTTATGATTAGGGTTGCCAACCGTACTCTAAAATAGAGTACCTATTGTACTCTATATCAAGTAGGCGTACTCTATAATCTATAACAAAAATAGAGTACGCTAAAATACTCATTTTTACACAATGTTTACTATACTAGTGCCAGTCATGTAACATTATGCAAATCCATTATCATAACCAAAAAAAAAGTCTGTTTACTGTTAATATGTGCAGCAAAAAGTACTAAAAATACCTTTTTAAATATATAAAATAAATGATCCCCAGTTTTTGGAAGTACGTACTCTTTATTTACCTCCATAACCTCAGCAGGCCTGGCAGAAGACGATGATGGTGGGGACTCGTCCTTGGCTGCCTGGATTGCGTTAGAACTTAATATTACTACATACTTTTAAATCGAACATTGTCAATACTCTTAAGCGTAAAACACTTCACTTCACAACTTCGGTTTCTTCACTTTTTTCCACTTATGCACTCACAAATCTTCTCTCGGATTGAATTGTACGAGTATGTGCCTAAACATCTTCAGCGTGAGCTTGGTCTCTCCTTCCGGATAGACGCTGCCTCATCCTTCTTATAAATGCAGAATCCACTTGCTCGTCTATCCATTTGTTATGCTTTTGTATGATTTTCTTATAATTATTGCAAGAATCACAATAAGCAACAGCACCAAAAAGGTCGTCATCATAATGTTATTTAGTTTTATGTGATTTTCTTGCAATTTCACTGGCGCTGTTATTGCCTCCTGAAGCGTTTTGGGCGATGATAACCTCCTTATCCTCAGTCTTCGAATAACTTTTTCCAATTTTCACTCGTGATTATAATATTCCTATTGTTTTACATTGTAACTTGGTGCACCAAGGCACACAGGAATCCGCCGCTTTTGCACTTTGCGCCCGTTAACGGATAACTTGCCAGCGCAGTTCCCGAAACGTGTGTGGCAGGGTCGCCATGAAGTATGCAGGTAGAATCAAACGTCTGTTCAATACAAGCGTTTATTACTGACTACCCTAACATAAGGCTCTACTTATTCTAAGTACATTTATGCAATTCACTAAGTTTACCATTTGATTCGTCGTGATCTAAGCATATTTCGCCTTATGATAAGACAAATGTTGCCAAATTTACGGTTGCATTGACCAAATATGTACGTCGTTATAATGAAGAATTGTTACCGTTCAATCAGTCGTAACTTGACCATGTTTTGCCTTATGATAAGGTGAATATTGCCATGTTTTCGTTTATATGTGCCGCATATGTACGTCGTTATATAACCTAAGGTTACCATTTGATTCGTCGTGATCTAAGCATATTTTCCCTTATGATAAGACAAATATTGCCAAATTTATGGTTGCATTGACCAAATATGTACGTCGTTATATGACGTAATGTTACCGTTCAATCAGTCGTAACTAGACCATGTTTTGCCTTATGATAAGGTGAATATTGCCATGTTTACGTTAATATGTGCCGCATATGTACGTCGTTATATAACCTAAGGTTACCATTTGATTCGTCGTGATCTAAGCATATTTTGCCTTATGATAAGACAAATATTGCCAAATTTATGGTTGCATTGACCAAATATTTACGTCGTTATATGACGTACTGTTACCGTTCAATCAGTCGTAACTAGACCATGTTTTGCCTCATGATAAGGTGAATATTGCTATATTTACGTTTATGTGTGCCGTATACGTACGTCGTTATATAACCTAAGGTTACTATTTGATTCGTCGTGATCTAAGCATATTTCGCCTTATGATAAGACAAATATTGCCAAATATACGGTTGCTTTGACCAAATATGTACGTCGTTATATGACGTAATGTTACCGTTCAATCAGTCGTAACTAGACCATGTTTTGCCTTATGATAAGGTGAATATTGCTATATTTACGTTTAAATGTGTGCCGTATATGTACGTCGTTATATAACCTAAGGTTACCATTTGATTCGTCGTAATCTAAGCACATTTCGCCTTATGATAGGGCAATTGTGGCCACATTATACGTTTATATTGCCGAATACATACGTTGCTGAAAAACTTTATGTTTACGTTTAAATTGTTGTGACCGAAGTATATTCCGCCTTATTATAAGGTGAATAACGCCCTGCTAAAGATTATTTATGACGCTTTCGAAAGTTTGTTTATGACTTATGTTTACGTTTGTTTAGTTTTTATTGAAGTATATATCGCCTTAATTTAAGTTAAATATTGCCGTAATTACGGTGATATTCACCACATATTCGACGTCGTAAATTTAAAGCGTTATTTGAAGTCCATTACTGCTGTATTAACAGTATAAAGTTAAATTCCAACACTGCCTTACGGTAAGACATTTTTGTCGGTTAGTGTTTATCATAAAAGACGTACCATTTTAACGGAAACGCCTAGCTAAGCCAAAATAACCGTAAGCGTTACAAAATCGCCTCGCGACATTACAATTTAGCCGTCAAAGGCGGAATACACCTTAAGCCAGAAATCAATTTTTCTCAGTGTGGCTTGGTTTCATGTCCGACAAGTAGATTGAAAAATGATTTACGAGTATAGTCCATATTCTTTGCAGTTTTATTTTGCATTTACTTCCGACTGACATTTTGTATATTGCTCTTTCATTCGCTAAACAAAACATCAACTTGCTTCTTCCATCCCACAAATCGTTACTCCCTCATCCGATGAACTTTCAACCCAGATGTAAATTCCGTCCCAATATACGTATACATTACAGCTCCGGTGTAAAACTCTAGCAACAAATAAATCCGGGGGTCTCCTAGACCCCTCGGCGACAGATTGTTAATACTGACCGTCCACGACCTAACGAGCTGCGACCGCCATGAATATGCAGCGGTCTGCGGTCGTGCGCTACAAGGACGAATTAATTAAATTTGTCCACACCTAGCGTGTATCGGAGTTTAAAAAAAGGATTTTTGGTTAAAACTGTGTGAGATTGTGAGGGTTTAAAAGTTACTCGTAAATAACTGTTTGGATTTGAAACTGTAAACGTAGTTCCGAAACGTATCTTCGCTGTTCTAAACGAACTGACAACTGTATAGGAGAATTGTTGTTTATTTGACAAAGCAAATAGAATAGCAGCTTGTTACTGAAGTTGTAGATCTCAAAAACTGCTGTAATTAGTAGTATTTTTCTTAATCTACGCCTGCAAATAATTGTATCTCGCTTATAAACTGCGAAGGTGGCGCCTCTAAAGTAGGCAATCTTAAAGTAGTTAATTTTAGAAAGTTACGGTAAGGTAACGATCATTTTCATCATTATAGTATCTCGGTAATCATTATAAATACATATTAAAGTTTCTAAGATTCCTTAATGTGCACAAATGATGGTGTCTTATCGAGATAATATTGCCATTACCTATAGATAAGAAGCCTTGTTTTTAATCTAAGCACATACAATTTCCAAGTTTTATAACGTCAGTTACATTATCTCTCTGTTAGGAAAAGTATTTTTATTACAGCTTCATAATATCGAAGTTAAAATGTGTCACAATAATAAACAGTAGTGGTTAACGTAGGCGGTACTCTTTGTCCGAACAAAAACATAATAAAGCATGCGCCCGCGCAATTCCAGTGGCGGCGCCGGCAGCGACATCTGTCGGTACCCGCAATTATGGCGGATTTATAAGTTAATCGCGCGTTTGACGCGTGAGATTAATACCTTGTGAAAATAATCACATGGTTTTTTGTCTCGAGTGTAATCAACGGTAAATGGGAAGCTGTAATTTTTATTTTTTTCGCGCGGTCGTTTTGACGCGTGCCCTGCAGCGTAGGGTTACTTGATCACTGGTTATGTAGTTTTTTGTTGTGGTTATAAGTTACAGTTCCCCTATAGAACTTAGTCGGTAATACTACATTTCGCAATATTCAATTTTACACTTAATAATGGTTATCTGAAATGCTTTTGTAAAAGTTTTTTGATCAGTGATTAGTGGTCAGGGTTGTAGGGGTGTCAACTCGACGTGTCGCGACTCAAGTGACGTGTGTGCAGATATGATTATCCTCACCCCGACACCCCGAGGGGTGGCGGATAAAAAACTGCATACGTGCATGCGTAGGTCGTGGATAAATCTGATGAGATTACTCACGAAAATTTGACTTTCATTCGCAGAACGATAGTTTTTATAAACGTACCTATACGCGAATTTTTTACTAGTTTTGATCAAAATCATTTATATGATTTAAAACGATGATTTTTGGAGAAAAATTTTCGATAAAAAATATGGGCCTAATAGACGATTAAATCTAGATGCGCATACAACTTTTTTCCAACTAACTTATTTAGTTTTTAAATAATCTTCGTATTTTAAAGTATTTTTTATACAAAATAATCTTTTATTCAAACAATCATCAGATTTATCCCACTTGTAACACCCATGTGTCAACCCACCGGATTTTAGAGGCAAAAGTCGCGGTTGATTCGAGATTGCGGAGACCGCGGGTCGTACAGACCCGAGGGTCGCACCCCGCGTGTTAGGGTTACAAGTTTTGTGGCTTGTCACACTTTAGGTATTCGGGTTATCCTATTGAGGAATGAGGTTTACTGCTATTTAGGGTTAACAGAGATATTTTGTCAAGTGTACGTTTCGGTATAGGAGATGATAATTTGTTTTGAATTTTTTGCGAGTCTTCCAAAGAAAAGTTGTTGAAGCTTAATTACTTTACAGTTTGAATCCAAATTTGTTTTTTCTTAATGTAGATTACTGGGTGTTTTAAATTGGACACTATATCTATCCAACACCTGAAAAAATCATAACCTAAAATACAGCTGCTTCACCTAAAGATTTCGTTCCTAAACTCCCAATTTACACCAAAAAACTCAAACAAAATTCCCTAAAAACCACATTAAAAGTATCATCAGTGTAATATCGAGTCGTGATTTCCGTTGTGAACGAACTTCTTCTTTTGTGCTGTTTAATTGTGGACCTACACACGGCGAATTAACCAAATGAGGCCGATACAGTGCTGTGGCTGCTCTCCTTAACCAAAGTAGGTACAATCGAAGGGAGCCTGCTTAACAGAAATTGGAAATATTCCCCCGTATTTGGGAAGTTAGAATAGTTTTCTAGACTGTCATTTAGTTTTATACCTTCTGTTTTGTCTTTTTTGGTACGTTTATTGTAGGTATAGGTACGTCCAAGTCTTGAGGCTAATTTATTATAATTACTTATGCATGTTTTTATTCGATATAAAAGTTTCGGTAGTCAGCTCATTATTTTTTTATTATTAATATCACTATTTCTAATAAGGAAATGAGAAATATTATAAGACTATAAAATATGACCCCTCAGTTCATTAACTCCGAAAATAAAAAAATAATCGACAAAATCACGACCAAAAAACAAATAAAAAAATAAATTTCTCATTTTATTGATGAAAACGAAACATGATCTCACATGACACTAAATCACCTTATAAAACCCATAATTAGTACTAAAAACTAATGCGTTTGCCCACACAGGGGCTTATCCGAAACCGATCTGGGTGGAACTGTACAATTAAACAAAAGGACTTTCGTGATCGGCGCAAGCGCTCACGAAGCCGCCATTAGCGCTGCTACGTGGGCGTAATTAAAAGAGTTACAATACAGTACTGGCGAATTAAAAACAATTAACTGGGACCCGAATTGAGCACAATGGTCGTCCTGTGCACGACTTACACAGAATGTTCGCCGTACGGCGCGGGTCGAACACGGCCCGGTCCGTGTTCCCGCGTGAAATGCGACCCGTCTGACGCGGAAGACGCGTTTGTTTGGCGAAATTAATTTTGAAATTAGTGTGGTTTTTGACGCGCGCATCGGAAGGGTTGACTTTATGATTTTTGTTAGGTGAAGTATTAGTTTGACGTTTCGTTGTTTCATTTTTTTTGTAGAGTTTTATGAAACCCATAAAATATAGTAAAAGTATTTGTAGTCTTCGAGATAAATGAAAGCGCTTATACTTATTATTAATACTTGATACTGGCAATCGCTTTCAACAGGATAGCCATAAGCTGTTCAATAGTTCGTCAGTCTCATCAATTTTCATTTTTTGGCCCCCAGATATCTTACTTTTTGCAGTCGTTTACACCGATTTGTGTATCACGAAAATCAATCATTTGACTTGAATAAAAACCCGACTGTGCTAATCGAGCCGTCAAATTGGGTTTTCAACGTTTAAGCTTATTCTGCGAAAGTGCTGAATCGCACTGACACCCCATGCCACCGCCACGGGGCGAGGGTGTGATGTCAGACCGGCATTTTTCTCTTTTTTCACGGTCCTGCGATTCTATTACCGCCTCTTAATCTACGAGCCCGCATTGGTCTACTGACGCCATTGCTTCACGCTTGACATTTTTATTAATTTTCAAAATTCGAACTGTGACACGGTTGGTTTTTTATATTTTTTTATTTAATTAAGTGGCAACTCTAATGAGGGTTGTGGCCAGTGTCGTATTTCGTTGTATAGAATTCCATTTTTGAGGGTGCCTGAGGGCAACTCTTATTGTTAATGTCCCTCGTTTTAAATTATCGGTTATCAGTGCTATATCGTTTTACAGCTGGTAGTGGCTTCTTTGTTGTAAAACATGGTGTTTATGACGTTGGTTATTTTTTACAAAAAAAACTCACTCGCGTGTCGTATTGCTAATCTATGGGCACTTTCATCGAGTAATCTAAAATTCAGAGATGCAAAGCGAAGCTTCTTACGTTATTGTCATAATATTTTTCTTGATTTGTCCCATTCAAACAATATAATATAAACATCTCGTCTAAACTAGACAGACGAAACGGACGAAAAAGCGAATAAAACCAGCTGAATAGTCTGGCGAAAAAATCGTGCACTACATGCATCGTGTAGTAGGACAATGCGACTTTTTGTCGGTCCGTCCGTGGCTTTTTGAACTGGAATTTTTTCACTCCATTCGCTCGACGGGCAGGAGAGCTTTATTTCACCCCGTCAGCGGTTAGGGCTGATAGGATTCTGTTTATTTTATTTTGAGGATGATACGGTGCTAATTTTTATATGATCTGAATTTTGGAGGTTGGTTTCGATTTTGATTCGGTCGCTTTGTGAAATTTTTCAAAAAATAAAACTACTTTATCGACCCAATTAAAAAGTATTTTTTTTAATGCACATGAAATAACGTTTATTAAAATAATTATGATTACAAAAACTCTAACAACGAACGGCTCAGCAGCAACTCTAGAGATTATCATGCTACCAACTTTTTACAAGAGTTTCCTCGGAAATGTAATCTATAATTTGCTATTCACCGCTGATAAATTTAAAGTTCACTTTACATCATTAAAAAAAATAAACAACTGTTCCATAACAAGTTAGTACAGGTTTAAAAAAAAAAGATGTCAGCATCGAGAACAATTTTAATAGTTGTTTTGTCAAAGAAAAATCCTCGATAGTATTTTTTTTTGAAAAAAGAACTTACATAATGAAATCATTGGCAACCCTAACCGTGCATTAGTTTCCAACTCGGACAGTAGCCGTCCTCCCGTTCCGTGTAGTACAGTCGTGTCTAGCTAAACGGTAAGTGTCACAAATGAAACTGGACGCTACTGTACACACTATTCAAATATCACTAGTTTTGCTTTGCTATATTTTGCTTGAAAGCGAATAACCCTTTACTGAAAACGCATCACTAAAGCTCTGGCAGATCATTTAAAAATCGTGAATTCATTAACCTTCATTCTCGAATCCAGATTCAAAAAGGCGCTTATTAAATGTCATCAATAATCGAGTTAGTAATTAAGCCGAACGGAATAGATTGTAAATCACCATTCACGCACGTAATCAGTTCAAGTTACATCACAAAAAGACAATTCACTTGTTAATTCCACTAAAAAAACACAAAAGAAAATGCCCAATGAGCAATAATCGCGTTTAATCTTTAAATTGAGCAACAATTATGTCGATATTGAAGCGAGATAATCTCCGATCATGAAAACAATGGATAGAACATTTTTGTTGGTAAATTAAAAGCTTAGTGCCATAATAGACGGTTCAGAAGTATCGATAAAGATCGAATCGAAGCACGTGTAACACGTTTTAAACAATACGTTAAGCTGAGCACTTTCGATCCGCTCGAAGTGACTTTGTCAAGAGGTATCGTCGGTGTCAAGTGCGCACTGATCTTCGTCGATCGCCACTACAAAGCGTTGTAGTACGTGATTAAACCGCGAATGTCAAAGTGCAAAGATCGGCCCTTTGTTGCGCTCCCATCAGTCAATGCTTCCCGTACTGATGTGTTCATTCATCAAAAAATTGCTCGCGGCAAGTAATATGTGCGTATTTTATGGGGGTTTAATGGAAACTTATGGATACTTATGATGGGGTAAGATTTATGTTTTAATGCAAGGAACAATATCTATGTTTATTTTTCGTCGGGAAATCGTTGTTTGAAAATATTATGTTCATTGACTTTGCAGCACTTGTACACGCGTGTAGAGCGCGTGTGCACGTTGCCTTATTTTGATTGCAATGGTTGCCTAAGCACAGAAAGCAAATAGAGACCATAGCTAGGTATTGACTTTTAATTGTTAAACAATTTATTATATCTCTGGTTTGGTCCGGCTCAAAATTCGAGCCTTTTTCTGACATTAAACCCACTGCTACCTGTCAGTAAACGAGTGTAACCTCAGCTATTCATTCGAGCTAATAAATTCTGGCTTTTAATGTTTTTATTCTGATTCGCGCCACATATCATAATCGGTGGCTCGCCCCTGAACACGAGTGTGTGTCAATCTCTCGTTTTTCCGCCACGAGCGCATGGTCAGACCTCTTTGTTATTCAAATTAAACACGCCCAGATGGACAGAAGCACGGGGGAATAATTAACTTATGTATTTTAAAAATACCTTTTTTCGGCGTAAATGGCAACATTTTAGCATCAAAATTGTGATTTAAAGGTAATGTATGCAGGTGGGTGTGTAAATATTTTCAGTATTAATCACCGCTTCGATAATTCATATCAGACATCAAATGGCCGATGAGCCACGCATGAATCAACGACATAAAACAAGTTTTCTATATGTCGTGTGATTTAAGCTTACTTTAAATTTAATCTCACTACTAAAGCTAGGATCCAGCCTAACAGGTGATTTACTCCATCGTTAGTGAAGGCTAATTCTTCCGCGTTCTCGCGTATCTGCGTTGTTTCTATCTCGCTCTAGCGATGCGGGGCAGGTTTACGACGTCATTAATGTTATCACAACGATGCGATGGGACGCCGCACGCTGCTACAAACTCACAGCGTACGGAACTTGCGTTAGTTGGCGTCCGACTATGAAATAATGTTATGATACTTATTTCGGATTTCTCGTACATTGCTGCATTTTTTCCTTGTTACAAAATTTACGTTATTGCAATTGGTGTAGTGCTAGCAATGGAATTTGTTGCGAAACTTAATCCGTGTTCCGTTTATTGGTCCTATACTACAAGACGTAGGGTTTGTGACACCGCTCGTTGAAAGTTTATGCGAAAACGATAGCCCGGTTTATAGTCTCACCGTAGTGTTGTTTGATTATATGCTATTTCTATTCGTTCCGTATCATTAAAGATAAAAGTTATACGTTTTAATATAATGAAAAGCGGAATTAAAGAGAAATATGTGATTTAATGTTCATTTTCAAATTGATTGGAGCTATTTGAATGTATATGAGGTGTTTACAACTTCCTTTTGATGGAGTATAAAAGAAAAAAGGTTTTATATTGCGTATCGTAAAACTGGAAGTGGGTCATTCTAAATACCATGATTATCAATAGTGATGTAATAAACTTTCTATAGAATAACGCTGTCGCAAAATAATCGATACAACGATGTGAAATTATTTTTATTATTTGATTGGTTTATTACAAAACTTATGCATATTTAATAAGCTCAAATATGTAAGGGTGTGACTTACCTGATATACCGGAATCCGTTGCAATTTAACAAATCATAATTTTAGAATTGATGACAAATATAAAAACATAATTTGTCTGGTCTATAAATATTTGACAACCGTTTCTATAATTGACTATAACTTCTGTGATACATCGGATAATCTAAAAATCTTTCCAATATTCTAGGTAATCATCATAAAAATCGAATCAATCAGATCCAATCAACGAAACTACTGATTAACCTTTCAAATGTTTATAAACAACATAATTAATTATTCAAATAAAATGGCTCGACTAATTAATACCCAATCAATAAATACCATTATTAACTTATTGGATTTTCACCCGACTGCGGCAGAGCTGAAAGGTTAAATAATGTATTTGACAGTTCGTATTAGGTATGTATGCATACTTACATACGAACTGTGTAAGAATGTTTTCTCGAAGATAGCATCTAATCTTTGGATCTATAGACAAATAAGGGATCTTTCGATTTATCATGTGTGTTCATGATTTTTCCAATTACTTTTATTTTTGATAGAAACTTTCTCTACTTTAATACATTGGAATCTATTGGCCAAATACGGGTTTTATTCTCTCCACTGTGCACTGTAGTTAACTTTTTGCAACCTTAAAGGTACTCATCGATTGGCTAACAACTTCAATGTCCTAAAGAAAACGCGTTGAACTAAGGCTCCATACACACTGACCGCATTCCGTCTTGCGTTATGTCAGCGTGCCTTTGTCCGGGACGAACTCGGGACCTCGCTATCAGTGACGTGACACCGGGCTAGTGTTGTGAACGACTCCCTGACCCACTTGCGAACAGTATTGTTCTTTTGTCAGTCAAATGACTGTTGTGGAGGATGCGCTTTGTAATGTGACGCCACGTGTGACCTGACAGGTCATCTCTTACCCTGTTTGAGAGTAGGTAAGGGTTTGTGGTAAATGTCGTGAATTTGCTTGTCGAACAGAGTTGAAAGTTATGTTTATAGGGTATGTAGTGTAAGAAATTCTCAGTTGCAATTATTTTAGAGTATTAAATGACACAAGACCGTAAACTTACGCCAGCAACCAGCGTCTTTGGTGTTAACTGGAAACTTAAAACGTCCTGCACATAAAAATAAAGTGAGCACAGTTAAGTTCTTACGTTTACAGACTAGAACTTGAATTTTCCTCAAAATGATCAAATACCGTTACAACATGACTCTATTAAAAAGACAGTTCCACGATAACTGCGACGCATTCTCTGCATATACATCTTAAAATTATGTAGGTATGTCATTCAAGATGCCGTTACAATATCATTATGTTTAAAGAATTCACATAAAAGCCGAAAAATATTCTCCAACAATTTTTGTAATTTCTTCATCGTATATTTTGTACTTGGTAATGAATGTTGTGTGGGTACCGTAAAGGTCGGTACGGTAGCGAGTATTTTTCTGACGTCGTAAAGTGCTGGTCCCTCGGCGCGTCGGTAGCGCCACCCGCCGCGTTGTTTATGCCGCGCGATCGTGCGATATCGCGCCAATGTTATGTGCACGCACCTTTATGGTATTATGTTACGTGCCTAAGAAGTTATATGCGATTTGCTTTAAGTTATTCTTAATCCGTATTAGGTAAATCTAATTTGCAGATTTAATTTACAGTATGAGGTGTATTCTCGTTTATGACGTAGCCCGGTAAATTATTATACAATCTCGTGCCTAAAATGGTAAGCGATCGCTGACCATGGACAATAAATGCCTTATTAGTATTATTTATGGAATGCTTACATATCAATTTTCCGTAGACGGTTCTAGCTTCCAAGATTAAACGGTTTTTGTCTGCTTAATACCTATCAAGTTTAATTTGACGACTTTTTTATTGTAATTTGATCTTGCTTTAATATCATTGTGTGAAATAGGAGAAAAAGTCTTTGAATTATAGTTTTTTTTAATACAATTTATTACTAGGGCGATTAGTAATTTGATTGGAGTAATCTTCTTTGGATTTGTCGGGTAAGCTTAATGTGTTTACGTTGATTTTAAATGGAACTATCTTAAAGAAACGATTCCAGATAAATTCATCTCAAGTGAATCAAAAGAAATAAAAATGTTTAGCCAATCGTATGTGGGCATAAAATCCTGGTAAACTGGAACTACAAATTATTGTTTATTGTCATGGCAACAATACAAACGCCAATATTAAAAGCACGTGGCAACATTACGAGATTGTCAGACAACACCCCCGCAGGGAACCGTTGTTAAAAATACTATTGTAATATCAACAAAAACCTATTTACAAATACTCCGCTAACGCCCACTCAAAAGGTGTTTATTTAAAATTTTATTTCACAATGATAAAATGTCACATTTTTTCACTTTTCGCGCCATTTGATGCTGTTTGACATCACCATCTTTTCAATGCCCTTCTCGAAATATTTGCCAGATAAATAACATCCTTCCTCCTTCGTCATTAGAATGACAAAGTTCGATATTCAATTTTCATAACGGTAAATGCAAAGTTGTTCGATAAGGCTGGTCGTCTCTTTTTTTCTTCTTTTGGACACGTGTCTATGGTACCTATGGACGTCCAATTTGTGTCTATTGATCTATTGTTAGGAATCTTTTGAATTTAATACTTTTCAATGTTATTAACTGTCATAAAAGTTAGAAGTATTTTTTTCTTTTATTCTTTGATTCATTTTGCCGACGTCTACTCGTATGTGCTAAATGTCTGCTGTAACAAATGAATATTACTTAGCAGTAATGGCGTTTTCGGATTGCTTACGGTATTTTTCTGTTACATTCGGCTTCTGTTCAGTAATAGTTATTGATTGACTGTGCCTAGTTCCCATTGGGGTTACAGCGCTAAAATTGTTTTGGCTTAATCGCGTAAAACTTCCAGTTAAATTACTTAACTTCTTTCGTAAATTCTAGTTTCTTCTAGTTAAAAAATATTTTAATTTATTTGAAACTAATGACTTAAACTACAATCTTAACAAACTGAAGAATTTTATAAAAGATGCACACCGATTGTTACCAAAAACAAACAAGTAAAAAAAATTGGCCGAGCTAAGAAAATTTTCTTTTGCATTTCCAATCATAAAAATAACTAAAGTCATCGAACATAAGACATAAATAACATAGCTATATTTACAGCACGTTATAAACGTAAATAAACATCTCGGAGATAGCAGATAAGAAGAAGGGTGTTATTCCGAAGATCCCAATCTTGGTGACAAACACCACAGCCCTATTGTGGTAGCTAAATTTGCTTCGCTATTTCCGATCTACTTACAAGATTATTTTATTATTGTAAAACCGTTCGAGATTGTATCGCTTGGAGCGTGCCCTAAAATGCGGAATTGGATGTCTTAAATAGGCTACGTTTCATAATAGAGTATCGGTTACATTTGCAGTATCATGATGAGTACACATAACTACAATAAAATTACATGTTTCTTTGTCTGATTCAACTGCAAGAAAATATTGTGCTATTTCTTTTTGTCAGAATTTTAAGTCTCGAAAAAACTGCACGATTCTAGGTCATGTTCCAAATCAATAAATGAATTCAGCCTATGGCCTAACATTGCTGGACAGTGGACAAAGGCCACCGACACCACCAAACTGCCCCCACCCTTTCCTAGTGGTGGTACTTTCATACAAGACTGAAAGCTTGGCTTACCCCTATAACCTACTTCTCTTCATGATGTTAAGGTTTCTGAACAGTCTGCCTGCCTTATGGGCTTGCCGTATTGTTGGCACCAGACCCTGCCACCTTGCCAAAATCTAACCAAACTCACGTCCTCGTCATACAAAAATCACGTTAAATTTGCCAAGAAAGCAGTACTGTAATTATAATTATTCTTTTCCATAATGTTAATCAAATTCTTGAACCATCTCTGTACGTACCGGCTCGGCTGTTGCCGGGCATTCTTCGTCAACATTCGGTAATTCTTCGGTTATACCCGGAGATTCTTCGTCCATCCTCGGCCGCTGTACAAACATCTGCTCAGCCGCCTACAGTTTGCAGTTACGCCTCCTTGCATCAAAAGATTATAGATTTGTAAAGACGGCTGTTTGCTCTTTCATTTTGTGGCCTTTTATAAGTTTATGGTCTGTTAGGATTAAAATATTTTATTTGAAATAAACTTTTGTTGGTTTTTAAACGGATTAGGAAGTTTATTTCTTTGTGAGTTTCGATTATCCGCAGGGTTATCAGTATCACAGATTTGAAACTGTTAAAGTAAATATCAAATGTTTAAAATTCTCGAATATCTCGTACAGTCTTTAACTTAAACGAGCGTACAGTACAATTAGTAACGTCCAATAAAATCATCATTTAACGGCCAATTACAATCACTATAAACTTCCAAATGATAAAAACAACTCCAATCACTAAAGAAAATAAACCAAAAAGAAAACACAGCACAAATTAAATACAATCAACGGAGGAATGAAAGTTAAAAGCCATTGATATAAAAAGCGTGTCACAATAAACACCCGCATAACCCGAAAATCGACTAATGAGCGACGATTATTTTATTTTCATATACGATACACAGCCATCGATGCGGGCCATCGATTTAATTCTCGATTATCACCCTTTAGTCGAGTATTTAATGAGAGTCAATGAGATTCGTCACACTGAAATCTGTAGGGCAATCGGTTTGTGGAATAACGATTTGTTTTTGTTCTAGCTGGTAATATTATGGGCTACTATGACAGAAGACTATAAAGGAAGCTTAAAAAAATTAAGGATAAGATATTTAAATGATAGGAAGTATGGGATGTGTAGGAAATTTCTCAGTAGTAGGCCAGAGTATGAAATATGTCCTGTTGATGGCAATGAGCTCGCCCTATCACATGGGACTTAAAACAAAATGTAAGTGCCTTATGGTACACCTCTCCCTTATTCTTAGGGTATTTATAACTATTACTAAAAACCTATCATAACATAACAAGCGCAAAACTGATAAACTTAAAATAAAGGATGCAAATAATGTCACAGCAGTAAATGAACATACAAATAATGAAAACGAAGCTAAAATTTACCAAATTACAAACAACTGGTTTAATGATGATTGATACATTAAATTACTCGACTATCTGGCTCGCTAGCAAACAATTGTTACGACCTCTGTTGTATTGCGCTACTCTAAATTTTAGACATTAGGTAATAGACATCAAAAATGTTTTATTTAAGTTGTTTTTCATATTATCTTAGTTTAAGTTTATACTGACTACCAGATTTCAATTTATCCGTATTAAAATCATCATCTACAACACCTATAGCTATCTACTATACTTCTTTATCTTCTTCTATTTATTTATCCACAAAATTTCTAACATGAGTAAGTAATCTCACCATGATGACATTTTATCAACACCCCTTTTCTCTCTTCCAGATCACTTGACCATTCCCTTTCTCTTATGGCATTGCTAATATAATATCTTCTCCAATCATAACCGTTGTTTCATCACATCCATCACTCACAATCTCTGCCTCTTCGTTATCAATACCTATACAAAGTACTTCACCCAGGCTATCATTAGGTACTTCAAACCGAGCCCTCGACTCATCGGCGCCAAGAGGCAAACTTATAAGTTTATAAGCATTCATTGGTCATGATAGAACATTGATTCACTGGGTCAAATCTGTTGACACTACCATCAATACTGTTTAAGAGCGAGGTTCGAATCATGCTCATGCAGGGTTTATTAGTGTGCGCTGTCTGTACCTACTGGGTTTGTTTTATGAGATTTTATCAAACCATGACGGTTTGATTTTGGGAAGATTCCTAAAGAAATGCCCACAGTGATTTTTAGGAATCATATTTGCGATTAGAGGCTGAGAATCTGTCTCAGTACCTAGTAAAAGATTCGACTGGTCCTTGCTAATTCGTTTTGTAATATTCAGAAATTTTCGTCTTCTATGTGGTAGTGATATTTAAAAAAAAAAAGTTCTCTTATAAAGTGTGGAAATTCTTAGACTATATCCAAAACATCTGTTACATCTCAGACCAAAACAATCTCCTCAAACACATCAACATCATCACAATCAACAATTACACAACTAACGAATGACGTCATTCATTCAGAACCTACTTTAAAATTTAACACGACACTCCTTCATCCATTCAATTAGGTTCATTCGTTCATTCCGACCAATATTTACTGCATCTACGGCGGGGTCGTTTCAATTAAAATATATTACATTGTTACGATGTCCGGCGGGCAGAGGGTTAATTGCTATTGCACCGTCTTTGCCTGATCTTTGGTCTTTTGGATCATTGTCGTACACCTTTCGATTTGATAGTGCAGGGTTAAGATTGTCTGCCCTTGGATTCTTTGGGGAAATTGGGAATCCTGTGCGTTTTTTTATATTGTATTTGTTTTAAATTATTTTTTGTGTCATTAGAATTCTCTGAATCTAATTCTCTGAATTGCTCTGTGCTTAGCTTTCATACACAAACTATCCCATTCGTGTATGTCTGTTTTCTGATAATTAGCGAACTTACTATCTTCAACGTGTGTAACTTCTTCCTATTCCAGTATTCTTTAAGGCAGAAATGAGCTTTTCTAGAATCCCGCTATACTACTGTTGATTTGATCAGAAAAGATCAATCATATTTATATAATTATCATTCAATAATGTCTAGTCTTACGAATAGTTTTCTACCTTACGTACTCCTACAATTGTAGAAACCTCAAACATTTGCTTCAAAGCTAGCATTACGCCGGCAGTAGATCGCTCTATTAGAGCTATTAAGACTCGGTTGAACTGAGCTCTGAGAAGCCACCTGCTTCGCTTGCCTACTCTTGACCTCCTTCGTGTGGCTTTCAATCGTCGTAGTTAACTATCCTAGTTAGTAGAGAGATGCTTTGTTAAATGAAGGTAGGGAAGTTGGGTAGGTTTTGGTTACGAAATATTTTTAAACAGTTGGTCCTTTCCTTGGGAGTGGTTGGTTGGTCTTACGGTCCCGAAAAAAGATTATCATCTACGAAATTAATGAAGAATTAATAGAATCTGGCATTTTAGTTTCTCGTGTTTTGTAACAAATACGTAACTTATAATATATATTGGCACAAAACTTCTGTTTGTTTCTCGCCGTAGAAATGTTGGTCCTTTAGTATTTATCACAATCTTTAACGTCATCTCTAATGCATGTATTATTAACTTTTGTAAAGTCCATCAAGCGCAAGCAAGTCAAGATGCTAAATTCCTTACCCCATCTCACTACTACTCATTAGCCACACAAAGCTATATTTCTCCGTCGTTTTGCGGAAATGCAAATTACACAACTTATTGTCCAGCTTACAAACAAACGCTTCACAACATCCTTCAATAAGCTCAAAAATACCCCATTCAAGTTTCAACTTTAACTCTGCAGCTGAAACCGCAAAATCGTTTCCACAGATTTTTCTGTTCTTTTCTTTAGTGTCTCCAAACTGAAAACCAACTTTGGCGTGACAGAGATAAGGTAGAGTTTCTTTCGTGCGGGCAAAGTGTATCAATTATCAAGCAGCTGTCACCATTTAGTGGCATCGCTGGAACAATTAGGACAAGTGACCACAATTATGGTCCCAGGATTGCGTCATCTTGTCCCAAGACGCTGTGAAGCGTAGACACACGAATTAGAATTAATAGTTGCCTTTTATTGAATGAAAATGTAGGTTGTTGGAGCTTCGGGCCTCCTGTGACGTCATTTTAGATGATAACATGATATAATGGGGTGCTGTTAGTGTTTTGCAGTGAGTTCATCAGTCTAATGTTTGCTAGGTATTTACTGTAACTTATATTAGCAGCACAAACTTATGTTAGCAGCTCACAACTCAGACCAATTAATGTTAATATTTATCCGTGGTTCTAGGCAACTGGGCCTATTCCAGTTGTTCTTATTCCGTTCACTCTCCTACTGATATAGAGGGAAGTGGAAATAACAGTATTTTTCCTACTCCTCCGCTATATTTTTCTGATTAATTTCGTTGTCTCGGCGCTTTTCTGGTCGCCGCTGTTCTGACTTTCAGAAATTACAGTGTTTTGGGAATAGTGTGGTGGGCTTATCCAAACTTATATTAGCAGTTATATAATGAGGTGTCTAGTAACTGACTTAGGCTCTCAGAAGCCTCATTCTTGACATGCACAGGCTTTTCAAACCAAGTTAAAAAAAAAGTTTTCTTAGTTCGCAGCTCCCACTACCCACTACTGCCGTATGAATATGCCTCCTCACTTTTAGGCCATGTCAACCGGGCATAAATCCAAACTTCGCGACTACTACTAAAAAGCCGTTCGGTCAAAACTCAATAACAGTTTACCTATGAATCGAACCTTATGTTCAGCAGCAGCGCTTAAGACCACTACACCACGACCACTACAAGCTATACAAAGTAACATATCTATACTTCAATACTAACATTGTAAAGAAGAAAGATTTATGTATGTCACGAAGAAACATAAAAACTAGTAGACCGATTTGAAAAATTCTTTCAGCAATGGATAGCTACATTATCAGCGAGTAACATAGGCTATATTTTATCCCAGTACTCACACGGGAATGGGAACTATACGGGTAAAACCGCGTGACGTCCGCTAGTCTAATATATAAAGAAACAAAGAAAAAATGATTTTTGACGTCAGTACATAAAGCACAAACGCAATAATATTAAAAAAGTTACAACAAAAAAGAGAAAATACATAGTATGTACGCCTCACGGCTGCACCAAAAAGGTCCATTTCAGCATTCATTATATCTATATCTCCAGTATAAACCTGAATGAACAAACAGATAATTGTCTTACCCACTTGAGGCATTCTCATCGCGCATCTAGGTTAATTTATAATTACTCGCGATGATTAGTTGTCAGTTTTAATGTTAGTTGAACATACAACTTGTTTCATTACTTGTACGTAGGTTGATTAGCGTTTTTATAACCTTGTTGCTAGGTGCTGACTTGGCTATGTAATATTTTATGTAGACATAATATAGTCAGGGAATTTTATCATTTGTAAGTTTAGCCTGTACTATCCCACTATCTGTGCTGCGCAATTCCTTTCATGTGCTCTTTTCCCGTGCCTCCTTGGACGAATCCTTGCGGTACGCGTCCCAATCATCTCGCCACCTTTATCTGGGTTGGCCTCGGCGGTACCGTCCGTATTCTGGCAACTATCGTATGGTATCTTTTGACCAGGCGGTCATCATGCGACTGACGTGACAGTACAGGCTAGCAAAATAAATCAGGTTTAAATTTAGAACAGCAAAACTAGTATAGTATCTAAGTATGGCATTTGTGGTAAGGATATAGGTACGGACAATTTTAACCACCATTCCCCTGCCATTATCAAAATTCATTTGGATTCGACGCAAGATGTCTTCTTCTTCCATACTTCTACTGGGTGAATTTTAATTAATGCGACAAAATGAAATTGGAGCTTCAGTTGCAGTAACATAGTAATTATAAACTGTTTTTTCTACAATCTAAATCGTTAAAAAAAATTACGCGATTATCGTTTTCAAAAGGTCCATTGATGTTATTATCTTTATTTAAGTACGAATTATCGGTATTCCAGTAAAATGCAAAATAAATAAGAAAAATTAAGACAAAATTAGGTAAATGACCGCTATATTGAGCACTGCGATGAGTCGGCAAGATTTTTGATACTTTTATTATTTTAACGGTTTTCGTAACACTGATCAGTTATTTTTTAATTTTATATTTTATACATTTTCTTGACAACAGGTATTATTATATATTTCAATTTGTCGCATCTATTCAATTTCACCTTGTATATTACTTGTCATCTCAACATTCACCTCCTTTCTAGAACTCCTCTTTTTCCTCTATACACATCCTTCACACAGTCCATCCATTGTTTCTTTAGTCTTCCTCTACTCTTACTAGCCATCCGCATCCATACTCAACATCAAATGTTAATATGGTTGTTAATTTGCTACACAGTTAATTTCATTTTCGGTGCCACGATCGGTATTTAGAACCATGTCTTTATCAAATTGAGCCATCTCGATTGGTCCTCTTGTGGCATTCAGGCGACTGTAAGTCACTTTTAGTTAAGTTAGCAGTCTATTTGACTAGATGATTACTATTTATTCAAAATCTATCTAAAAAAAGCCTCCATATTAGAGACTAGAAATTGTTTCCTTGGGTTCTTTTCCGAATAAGCTTTGGTTCTATAAGTCTTTAGTAATTTGTTAAACCGGTTTACTCATAGAATCTTAGATCAGATCAATGTATTCAAAATTCTCTACCACCAAAAGCAGATACTCAAAGAAGTCTTAGAAAGACCAAGTTCGGTCTATGCTACAAATTTTATCTATATTCATTTGTTTTCACCCAAAACAATGGCCATAGCTTGTCCAGCGGTGCTGCGATGTTCATTTGTTTTCTATGTCTATCTACCGTAGACATATCACTAGCTATCTCTTACCATCCAAAAACAAAAGACGATCACCACTAATCAGTCCCGACATTCATAACACTTACCGCAAACCACTGAAGCAGACATCTGGTCGAGCTCATAACGACGTTGTTGTTTACCGAGCCATATCTTAGTATATAACAATAAAAAATATTAATGTGCCGCGCCAATGTGCTGGGGGCCTAATCGCATTACGACCTAGGGTAGTAGGGTTACCATCTTTCCGTATTTATACGGACATGTCTGGATTTTTGGTCCTCGTTCGGACTTTGTCTGGTCTTGTTTACCAAAATTAAAAATTGTTGTAAAAGCTCGATGCTCTTATTAAATAAATTAATATAAGTATTTAATAAATAAATGACCCCAACATGATTGAAAAAGTCTAGGCAGATGGAAATTATTGCTGAAAATAAAAAAATTAAAGCTAAAATGTCCTGCTATTTTGCAAATGTGTCCCTAATCCGTCAGGACTTTTCAAATGCCAAAATGGTAGCCCTACCTTCGAGTAAAAGGGACGTAGGGAAGTCCTGCAACCATTCACGGATTATTATGCTTATTCGTTTTTATTTGAGGGTAGCAAGGATTAATCTTGTCTTTGTTTTCGGTTACTTCCGAAGCTTTCTTTAAAATTTGAACGAAGAACGGTTATTTTTTGGGCAAAGGGTTTGGAGATTATAACTATAAATCATTGTCATGAGTTTTGCTACTGCAAAGAGACCGAATTGTTGCACTGGTTTGACAGAACTTTTTTCTGAAATAACTCTGTTTTGCCTACGATAATTATGTCGCAGATGCAGTGCAGAAGGAAACAATGATACTGAATGATATGTCTGCAGCGTTTAGCAGATTTTGCGTAGGTGAATTTTGAACCACACATAATAATATCTGAACTCTTTGCTATCGACTCAATAAGATGAAAAATATAGACTATATATATTGCATCTACAACATTATTCACTTTCGATTCATCCAGCAAGTTTTCCAACCACATAGTAATTTAGCCTTAACTTCAACAATGTCTCAACACAATTCTTATCATGTTTAATCTCTACGACAAACACAAATCTTTCGTACGATGACCCAGCGTCTTCAACTCGCTATTTAATAGCGAAATAAATCATGGATTTGTTTGCTTCATCTAAGGTAATAAACACATTGGATACCACGCGCCTAAATAATCGCGCGATGAACGAATGACAGATAGAAAATTGTTTAGTCCAGCTGATTGCTTGATGCGAAATAAAATGACAAAGTTGAAGTACAATTTAAATAAACTCTTATAGAACATAACCAAGTTTTCCATCTGCATTCTGACAACATGCAATTTCCGCGAAACATACCACCATAAGTCGCTATAAAGACCATCAAACTCTTAGTTAAGAAATAAAATAAAATAATAGGTACCCTTAACGCCTTGGTGCAACAATTTAACACGTAAGTGCTAATAGTACGAATACAAAGGTTTTGCGGTAACATGACGAAACCAGCGGATAATAAAAGGCTTAAAACTCCGACTAACAGTTAATTAGGATTCTTTAGAAACTGTTACAACACATAAAATGATAATTGTATGCATCTGGAATTGAGGTTATTGTTATAACTGCTAATTATTGCGTTATTCAATTGAGTGTTAACTAGAAAAGAAAACATAATTAAGTGATATCAAAATATTACATAGTTAACTGAAACTACCTTAACACGTGTTTTAAATATATTTTCATCAAAAAAGTGCGTTTTTTTTTCAATGTGCCTGCACCCTTAAATCTTTGCCTTTATTTTTATTGACAAAACGTAATATAAAGCGTAAATAACCAAGTTAAATGTAGCAAACGTTTTTCTATTACATTAAACCTTTTTTTGATGGCAACATTAGTATAAGCACAGGTATTTTCGGCGTTACAGGGGAATAAAATAGATTTATGACGCATTAAAAACAATAATAAGAGATTATGACGACAATTTGGAGAAACAAAGGTACATAACAGACAGGGAAAAGGGAAACTTGGGGAAAAGGAAGACAATAAAAATTTTGAGATCATAAACCGAAATCTTTCGTTGCAACGAGTTCAGTATGAGGCATAGGAGTTATCAGAAATAGTTAACCTTTCAAACTTAATAGCAGACCCAATGAAGCCCTTCAAAGTCCGATGTAGACAATAACATCAGTTCAAGAATCTAACCAATGCCTTTCTTCGTTCCAGACGCGTGCGGCCTATCAGACGTGCCACACATAGAGAGCCTACAGGAGAAGTCCCAGTGCGCCCTCGAGGAGTACTGCCGGAGTCAGTACCCCAACCAGCCCACCAGGTTCGGCAAACTGCTGCTCCGACTGCCCTCCCTACGGACAGTCAGCTCACAAGTCATAGAACAGTTGTTCTTCGTGCGACTCGTCGGGAAGACCCCTATAGAGACCCTCATCAGGGACATGCTCCTCTCCGGAAGCTCGTTCTCGTGGCCGTATATGGCGACCATGTGACATACGATGTGGAGGCAGCTGGCAGCGGCATGATCCACGCCCTACGGCTTCCCGCCGTACCTGCCCAGCCAGCGGTTCGACCCATTCCAAAGGTACCAGCGCGAAGCCCAGCCTGAGGATGCCGTGACCTCCTCGAGCGAATTCCACGAAACAGAAGCGAGCGAAGAGTACTTCGGGTCAAGAACCAGCAGGGAAAGCGAGAGAGCCGATCCTACATTCGATCCCATATCAGCTTTCTATGCTCCGAAATCGAACGAGGAGTTCGAAACGACTTCGGAGACTCAGAAAAACGCGCAAAAATCCCTGATGATAGACAATTTGTTGAACATACGCCAAGAGTGTAGTATACCCGATATGAAGTAACGTTGTTCAGTGGGGTCCGTAGTGTATTAGTTAAAGTTTTTTTGTTCCTCTGTAAAAATAGTTTACTATTTAATATTGTAAATAAAAAATGTTTTTATTATTGTAAATTGATAGATTAAGAGTTTTCTACGATGATGGATGGATTTCTTTTTATTTTATATATTTTTTCTAATTCTTCTCGTGTAGAAATTGTATAAAAAGCAATTTTGAATTGATATCGCAATAAAATGTACATCGGTCGTGCAATGTTGGTGTGTAGTTGTATGTATAGAGATAGATAAAGTTTTTCGAAGATTGTGAAATCTTTTTATACGGCTAAGTAGGTTTGAAATATCCTCAATGTTTTTAAACTAGGAGTGGGAACCGAGGGCATATCAGTAGAAAGAAAGAAATATTCTACAATTTTTACTTATTCAAATAACCTGATGATCTAATGAATAAAACCCCAGTTTAGACAAAACAAAAACTTTGTTTAGGGTTATTCTTTGTTTAAGAAGTTCTATGAACTTTTTGTTTTGTCTATGCTAAGGTTATTTTCTACATGTTCACCGTCGGATAACATTCCCAGTTTAAAATCATAAATAGACGGATGTGCAAATACGATTGGATGAGGTTCTTATTTTTTGTTTCGACTGGTGCTGTAATAACTCAAATATTTACATAATTATACGTATTCTCTTATTTACTGATTCCGTAAAGCATTTATAGGTATGTATTGTTCCTTTAAAAAAAACAACTTTTACAAAATAGTCTTATTCTTTTTAGTAAAAATTAAAACATGTTTGAGTAAAATTGTTTTTGTTCTCTTGATCGAAGTTGTTCTCTTACTTATTATGTGTGTCTATATGTATAAACAATAGTGAGAAATACAAATTATATAAGAATAGTAACTATACAGAAATGTTTTATTTATAATTTTAATATTTTTAGCGCAACGATTCTTTTATTAAAATACATATATCTATTTTAATTTTATCGTATGACCATAGTCATTTTAGATATCTTTGAATTTATAATTATTACAAATTATTTTGGAATTGTCATGGTAATCTTATACGTTTGAAAACTACAACTTTTGATTGTAACGTAACTATGGAGTTCACGCGTGGGCAAGACCGAATTATTTAGTTGTTGTGTAAATTTTCAATGATAATACAAATATTTGAATGTACTCATTCTTAATTTAAATATTAAATTTTCTAAAAAATCAAACAAATAAATGTTACATTACAATCAATTGTTTACACATCGAGCAATTGATTTAATTTACAACAAAACAAAGAAAAGTATAAACAATTAGTAAAAGAGAAGCAATGTATTTATTCGCAATAATATGTACAGTGAACTGTTGTAAAATAATGTCGGTGTGTATGAGAATGTATGGAGTTGTATAAAAAAATTAAACATTAATGAGGAATAAAAGATGTCTCTCTGGATTTTGATGAATTTTGTTTTATTATTCACCAATTTTGAAACGCACATTATCAGGTGCTACCGAGTTTGTTTGTTTGATTGATTTATTTTTTTTGTCACCGACTTCAGAAGCTAAAGTTATTTTTAACTTTTTTGTTTTTTTTTTTTTGAAGTCGGTTTAATTTTTTGCAAAAAAGTTTTGTAGGTACTGAACTATCGAGTTCACTGAAAAAAAAAAAAGTTAAAAATAACTTTAGCTTCTGAAGTCGGTGACAAAAAAAATAAATAAATTTGGGAGAAAGGGGGCAATCAAACAAGCTAGCAAAATGAACTGCAAGCAATCTTCTAAATAAAAAAACACAATTTCATCTGCCGCAAGCGCAGAAATTGAAAGGAAAATTTCCCATAAATTCATCAACAAATCACTTGCCACTATCTACAATATCACTAACATCAATATAAACACCGAACTACCCTCCCCTCAACGAAATCAAAAGTCAAATCACATCGCGGCACACGGAAGCGGTCATTTACACTAATTACCCAATTATAACAAACAGGAGTCTATCCGGTGACGGTGCTTATGTGGAAGGGCAGGAAAGTACAGAAAACTCAGTTTGAACAAAACCGTTTTAAGAGCCCTCTTACAGTCCACTAGCGCCGCCAATCGAAAAAATGTCATAACTCGTAAATAGAATCAAAAATACTAATAATCGTGCATTTATAACAAAAACGGCCGTTTATGTTTTGAATGCACGATTTAGCTAAACAGCTATATTTCAAGTGTTGATAAGGTGTTATAAAATTACGTTATTGCCTTTTCTTCAGTAATAATAGACCACATTTTGTATTTTTGATTCTATTTACGAGTTATGACATTTTTTCGATTGGCGGCGCTAGTGGACTGTAAGAGGGCTCTTAAGAGGTATTTCTTTCCGCCTGGTTGGACAAAAACTGATAGGTCGACTAATATGCATGATAACGTAGCTTTCTACCCGTGAAACATTATTTTAAATTGGATCTTTAGTTCCGGAGATTACCCCCTACATTATCATCATCATCATCAGCCTATAATGTTTCCACTGCTGGGACACGGCCTCCTCTCAATGAGAGGGAATGGGCTATAATCTACCACGCGGGTCCAGTGCGGATTGGTAGATGTCACATGTCTTCGATTTTTTGGTTCTAGGACATGCCGGTTTCCTCACGATGTTTTCCTTCACCGTTTGAGAGCAGTGGTGATGAAATAAATTACACAAAGTAATGCGCCTCTGTCTGGGTTTGAAACCACGACTTACTGTTCGTAAGTCGGGGCCGCCAACACTGGGCCACCGCTACCCCCTACATACAAACCTGCAAACTTACAAACAAATGAACAAATACCTCTTTATAATATTAAGTAGGTACTAGCTGACCCACGCAACTTCGTCTGCGTCACATAAGAGGGAAAAAACTACCTACTACTACCTACCTACTACTATCTATAAACCTCACGGAGCCCGAGACCTTTCCAACGAATGCAAAACCGTGGAAATCGGTTCGTGCGTTCTGGAGTTATAGCATCAGGAAGGATAAACCGACTTATTTTTATATAGTAGAAGATAGATAAAGTGCTCCAGACAGTTGTATGCAGGTGATAATTACGGAGTTTTTCGTAAGATTCTTAAGGGGCTTAGCAGGCAGCTAGTTAACTATCTTACCAATCAAAAAAAAAACATTCAACCTCCGTGCTGTTAAAAAGTATCATATCATCATCATCATCATCAGCATATACTGTTCCCACTGCTGGGACACGGTCTCCTCTCAATAAGAGGTAATGGGCTATAATCTACCACGCGGGCCCAATGCGTATTGGAAGTAAAAGTATCATATAAGCCTGAGCTATTGATTTGGTTTAATGGCCAAGTAACGTAGGCAGATTTATAGGATCACAAGACAGCAGGAATATTAAATTAGGTTTATAAAAGAGCATTGTCAAGTTGCGAGTCTGTTGTCTATTTTTTGCACTGTTCTTGTTACAAAACTAAGACAATCTCTAAAATAAATTGACTGCTAAGACAAAATACTTAGATGACTCAGGTACTCTCCGTGCGATCGTAGTAAAACCAAAAAGTTTCTGACCATATCTTCCAGGTGAATCAAATTCATCGGGATCCGGTCCTATCGTTCCTGCCTGTTCATCATGTAACTGTCCTTGTCCTTGGTTTTGACGACCCGAAAGGCGCAACGGTAGTGAAACTGCCTTACGTTCTTGGGGTACCAAGTTCAAATCCCGGTAGGAACACATGTTGAGCATGGACATTTGTTTCCGAGTCATGGATGTTTATATGTACGTAATATTGTATGTTTTTACATTGCTGCATTGCATTGTTGTTTTTCCCTCTCATTGAGAGGAGGCCTTGTCCCAGCAGTGGGAACATTATAGGCTGATGATGATGATGATGATGTTTTTACAAACAAAAAGTATATATATAGTATATCAACTATCTGGTGTCCACGACACAAGCCTCGTTGCTTAATGTGGCATTAGATGGCGCTGTGTGATAATGTCCAGCGATATTTATTTATTTATTTGTTCCATGTTACTTTACTTATATCAACCGCCATGCTATCATTTATTCCTATTTCTTATACATAATTCCTCACAAAATCCATTCATCGCTTCTTTGGTCTTCTTCTCCATCTATATCAACATTATACGTTGTACTATTCAATTTGGCTACTACTACCATACTTTCCAAATATCCTCCTTAGGTATCCAGTGGCCCTTCTGCTCTTTATTTTACTTCTCGATGTCACCGTGTGAAACTGTAAGTGCGCGTGAGAGTGGCGTCCGTCGTATGCGCCGGCGCAGGTGGGCAGCGCACGCGATACCTCTGTTACGTGGGAATGTGCACTTGTCGGCAATTAGCTCGGTACTGATTGGCGCTCTTCATTAGTCGAGATTAGGTTGAAGATTGAGATGTCCGGTAGTAATGGGAAAAGGTGATACTGGCTCTGCCCCGCAGCTTTAGACACCGTTTATTTTAAGGGTAGCTTTAGCCCTTCTCAAAAATTGGGCTATAAAATACAAATTAGGTTTTCAAATACGATTGCGAGTTCGAGAGAGAAACGTGGTACGACGAAAACAGAAAAACAACTCTCCAGCTTTATTAATTTACTAGCTTCTGCCAGCGGCTTTGCCCGCGTGAAGATTGACTTGCCCTATAGGATCTTACTACCGAGATCACTATGCAAACTTTCATCCAAATCCATTCAGTAGTTTTTGCGTGGTCGAGTAACAAACATCCATACAGCCATACTCACAAGCTTTCGCAATGTAGTATCTGTAATGCATATTAATATCGTATTTAAAGAACGACATCTTTAGTTATGAGTAGGTAGACTAGGTAGGTATGACATCATATCAATGCAAAAATGGACTTGTGTGTATCTAATAAATAACCATTAAAGTGTGATATGCGCTTCTGGTGTCGCTTTTAGCGTTTAGCGTAGGCAGACAAGCTTCGGTGGCCAAATGATATCATTATTATCATTCAGCCTAAGGACGTCCATTGCAGGACATATGCTTCCCCCAAGTAACGCCATATCAATCGGTCCCATGCGATTCGCATCCAGCGAATTCCCACAAACCTCACTAGGTCATCGGACCTCCTAGAAGAAAGATGGAAGAAAAATCGCTCGTTTAAAGGTACATAATAAAGTACACTGTTTTCCCACAACAGTTAATATGTAATTACAAAAAATATCAAATTCCCATAAATTAAAAATCACAACTGCTCTACGGAAGTAAGTTAAAACCCTTTCCTCGCACCTGTTCTAGGGTTGTTACAGCGGGAATGTTGTGCGGAATCACGGCAGGGGACTCCCACGCTACTGTGTATTTAGGTTATGCCTGTTTTAGGAATTATATTTGATGTTTTATGGTTTGATGTGAAAGGCGATTGTATTTTGTGTTCTAATTATGGCGAAACGTTTATGATGGGTATCCCTCGAAACGCATCAATTTTGAACCGCATCAATTGAAGCGCAACAGAAGAATTCCACGAAACGCACCATTCAGATGCGCCAAAGAAATCCACTAAAATATTATAATTTTATTCCTTGAAAAGCACCAGCGATAAAACACATTGAAGAGCTTAAAGGATTCGTAATAATAAATGATATCAAGAGACGTTTTAAAAATCAACTGTCATATTTTTTTTTTATTTAGTAAAACTTTGAAACTAGTGCAGTGAAGTTTTCTTTATTCTTATTTTTAACTGTTATTATATCAGTCTAAAATCTTAGAAAACAGTCTTTACTCACAAAATCAGGCAAAAAAGCACGCAAAAACATATAGATGGACAGTATAATCGATTATAGCGTGATAAAGACAATATTGTCTGCTAAAAAAACAGCCCTTTCCTCACACCTGTTCTAGGTTTGTCACTGCGGGAATATCACGCGGAATCACGGCAGGGGACTCCCACGTTACAATTCAATATTTACTACATGGATTTATTTGTGAAGATTTTTTTTTTTTGGGACAAGCCCGCCACACACGCACAAACCACTGTAACTCCTGAAAGCCAGAATCAACAGTGGCGACCACCAGAAAAGCGCCGAGACAATGAAGCTCGACGAAGTCCCAGAGAATGAATTTAACTGTCTTGGATCCCGCAACGAAATTAATCAGAAAGTATAGCGGAGGAGTAGGAAAGAACTGTAATTTCCACTTCCCTCCATATCAGCAGGAGACAGAACGAAACAAGGCCAATAGGCACAAAGGGACGTTTACAACTGGGATAGGCCCAGTTGCCAAGTATTTGTGAATATTATGATATTGTATGCTTGTAAGATTAGTGGATTAGAAGGAACAAGCGTGGTAACAAAATACTCCGGGATCATGCAGTTGCATTATACCTAAGCTCCATCATGGATCTGGCCAATGGATCTTCTGAGAATGATCTAACTTTATCATTCTTACGAAAAACTAATCATTGCTGATCTTGGGTGTCCGATTTTAGGCCTAGATTTGATACTATCAGTGCCTCGTTGTACGAGAGATCGCAAGCACGACTGCTGGGCAAAGCCCATTATGCCCTCATGAGGTCCTGGATACGATTCCCGAGTCAGACAAAGTGTTATTGGGTTTTGCCATTAGGAATAGAATAATTCGAATAGAATAATTTATTTAAAAAGTAGATATTACAAAAGTGTACATTTAGGTGCAGTAGTGTTATTTCTTAAACAATTGAATCATATATTTGATAAATATGTATAATATTTTATATATCTTTGTAGTGTATCGCAGTATTAAATAAAATTATTCTCAGAATTTCAGAAAAGACACCTACCACTGCTTGTCTCTGCATCACCTAAAGGTTGACTGGTAGAAAATGCCTATGGCATTAAGTCCGCCTCTGTACTTTTGTGCTTGAAGTGTTAATAAATAAATAAATAAATAATCATATTATTAGTGCTAGTAAGTAAAATTATAACAACAATATAATATTTAACAGTTGCAAGTAACGAAAATTTCGAATTCAAATGTTAGATAGCGACCTGCCTGATCTAGGTTTATTTAAACCTGTGTTTCAGGCCATCATTTTACAGTACATAGTTGAATTAGGACAGTGAAAGTTTTAAAATAAAATAAATCTAATAACAATAGAATAATTCATGATGATTTCTTAATAATACTCAACTATTCTTTTAAAAGTTTATAAGTATGTATATTACGGCTAAACATACTCGTAGATCTCTAAACTTCATATTATAGTACCTTTTACAGCTGTTTAGTAAATAAAAATCTTTGACTTTGAATAAATGCCTTTTTTTATTTAAGTCAGATTTTCAGTAATTGTTTGCCCATTTTCGTATACAATGATACAAAGTAACTAAAACATCCATGAATAAATTTTAATAACAAAATCATCCATTTTCTCCAAGTCTTCACAAGTTTACATGATCACATAAACTTCATACAAACCTTATTTATTTTTATTCTGTCACGGCGGGTAGTCTGTTCAATCACGCGACTGACACGGCAGCCCACACATTATGACGTGACCAACTTTTTTATCACTAGAGCTGCGATACAAATCACTAGAGGTGAGCCACAGATATAGATATACCTAGATAGGTAACTCAAGAGCACCTACTTCGCGTGGTATACTTCGCCGTCGCAGCACGCTAATTTGTTTTTTTCCTTCTTAGCGTGTCGATGGCAATTTTTTATTAGATCTATACTAATATAATATTATATTACACAGGGTTATTTTTTGTTTATACTAAACCCGAAAAGGGGTCATTGTACTCATCATTTTGAACAACTTTTTCTATGGGACGAACCTTGAAATCGCGAAAAAAAAATCAGCTGTTCCCTACATTTATGTTCGCATAACTCGTCAAAATGTAGGGAACAGCTGATTTTTTTTTCGCGATTTCAAGGTTCGTCCCATAGAAAAAGTTGTTCAAAATGATGAGTACAATGACCCCTTTTCGGGTTTAGTATAAACAAAAAATAATGTTGTATATTATGAATATTATGAATTAAATATTATAAAGCAGAAGAGTTTGTTTGTTTGGTTGAACGCGCTAATCTCAGGAACTACTGGTTCAAATTGAAAAATTATTTTTGTGTTGGATAGTCCATTTATCGAGGAAGGCTTTAGGCTATATAACATCACGCTACGACCATAAGGAGCGGAGCAGGAATGTTTTTTTTATCGAAAACGGGGATTTTATTTCCTTTCGCTTTTCTCTCTTAAGTGACGCAGACAGAAGTTGCGTGACTCAGCTAGTATATAAGATATTTGTTATTTGCCTAAAACATGGTATACCTACAAGGTGTTATTCCAAAGAAAAAAATAGATAGGACATGTTTTGCTTAATGCTAAAGCATGCCAACTTACTTACTAAAGATACATAAAAAAAATGTGTTTGGCCCAAAATTCAGCTATGCGAACTCCGCTCGCTGAGATCGTCAAGTGTCAGGGCATGCAGCCAGATGGAAGATGGGCCATATTCTGTGGAGACACGCCGCATACATATTTGAGATCTGAGCCGTCCATGAACCCCTATCTGAGGAGATTGACTTTGCTACGGCCGATCTAGGTTTTAAACAGCAACGCCCATCTATTAAAGAAAAAGAACGAGTAAAAGTGTTTGTGAAAACCAATTTGCAAAATATATTTTTTTTTTTAACGTTACAACTTTAAAACTCAAGAACTTAGTTCTAGACATTTAAAGAACAAAAACGTAGTCTATTTTGTTTTGTACCTTATTCGTATAGTAACTAAATAGTGCTTATGATGTCATAGGAAAAATAGTCAAAAAATGACATCCTGGGGCTTAATTCTGCTATTTTAATAAATTCGTCACTCCAACACGATTCCATTCTCATCCCATTGTCATTTTGCTTAAAGTTCGTAATCTGCTAAATTCACAATGGTCGGTCAATGGTCTCGTAATAGAATTGTGTTTTAATGGCATTGTCGTATTGTCATTATTATAAAAAAAAATCGAAATCTACTAATAAATGCGAACATTTATTCATGCCAGATTTCATGTACGAGATTAATATTCTATGACATTTCTTTCAATGGAGTGTCAGTGGTTGTTCATTTAGAAGTCATAAAGACGCCATTATGATAGTGGAATTAACAAACTTGTCAAAATTTGACAGAACTTGATCATTATGAAATCAATGATCGAATACTCTGACACTAATATAATAGCAGAATCGAGGCCCTGGATTTCATACGTTTTGTGATAGTTGCGTTATCTAGAGGTTTCTACATCCGTGTGGTGAGCCTTTTCATTTTAAATACATGTTTTTTGTAAATTAAATGCTTTGGTGATTTGTAAAACAAGGTTGTTTATTATGTGCTTGTTTTGTTTATTGGGTGTATGTAAGTTTAATGTGTTAGGGATATTATGTACGCTGCAGGAGGCTTCACGGTTTTGGAGTTATTAAGGTATCGGGTGATAAGTGTTGATGTAAGGATATAATTCGTTTAGCTAATGAGGTCGGTTTGCTTTGTGATGGTAAAAACGGAAACGGACCAAACGGTAAGTTTGGTTCCTGAGTTTTTTGTATAATTTTAATGATTGTTCTTTAGGTTCAGTTTTTCACATCAGGATTTTTTTTTTATTCAACCGTTCGGTAATTCTTGGGCCAAGCTTTTGAGCAAACCTAACTTCCGGGCTGTCACATTTGTGATGCTACTGGGTTTTTCCCAGTAACGCTTTGGCCAACCTGGAAAACAAACTAAGAACCTTAAGAGGCCGGCGGAGCATGCGTTTTTCAAACAAACATAAAACCAAAACAATACGAAAATCAAACGTATTGATAAGGTAGTGTGTATATATTTCTATTGGAATACAGAATATCTATGTTCCCAAATAAGTATTTTAAAGTGTCTTTTTGGAGACTTAGGAGGCCTGCGGAGCATGCGAAATTCATACAAACGTAATGACAAAATAATTTGTAAATCAAACTTATTCTTAAGGTAGTGTGTATTTATTTTGAATATCTATGTTCCCAAATATATAGTTTGTAAGGACAATGGTATAAAGATATAAGGTTTTTTTTTTTTTTTGAGGAAACTTATTTTTCTCATAACTCTTGTTTAAATCAGTACAATACACACTACCTTAAGAATATGTTAGATTTACAAATTATTTTGGCATTACGTTTGTATGATAAACGCATGCTCCGCGCGCCGCCGGCCCCTTAAGCTGTAACGCTTGTGATTGTGATCACTAGAACGAGGACTTCCATTCTAAGTCACCTAAAAATACAAACCGAAATTTCAAAAACCAACCTTAGTACCTACCTATTCATGACACTAACCTTATCACGCAGTGTAACAAATGAAAGTGACATTTGACACGCGCAGCGTGACAGTAACCCAAGGTGGGTACTGTCACGTCATTTGACAAAAAAGTATCAAGTCATCAAGTACAACTCTTGCAGACTTATTAGACCTTATGCTAACAAGAATAAAGGTCATTATTGCAGTATAATGCAACTTAAAAGCTAACTTAAAAGCTAACTTAAAAGCAGAATAGCGATGAAAGTACAGTACCTTAGGTTGATAACAGGTGCTTGACAATCAGTGCATGAGGTCAGATGTCACCAACTGTTGGTCACGCGAGTAACGGATTGTTAACCGTCAGTGGGATATTGGAACTGGTGTTTTGACGAACTAGCTTTGTAATGTTGGGTCTTGTTTGTGAAGGAGACAATCGTGATTTTATTGAACAACTAGCGGACGTCACGCGGTTTCACACGCGTAATTCCCGTTCCCGTGGGAGTACGGGGATAAAATATATCCTATGTTACTCGTGGATAATGTAGCTTTCGAATGGTGGAAGAATTTTTAAAAACGGTCCAGTAGTTTTTAAGCCTATTCATTACAACCAAACAAACAAACAAACAAAGTTTTCCTCTTTATAATATTAGTGTAGATCTGTATTTAAGGCGCTTAGACGAGCTAAATTAGCAACTCTATTTGTGGTGGTTCAAACTTCGCTTGAAATGCTGTTAGAATAAAGTTCTAATCAGCTTGCATTACAAAGTGGTTGTTACGTCAGCCACTGCGGGCCAAATATAGCGAAATGAGTGGTTTCGATCGATTTACAAAAAAACTATTGATAAACTACTGAAAAAAACTAAAACAGTATCATGCTAATATATTGCTTTTAGAATTATTTGCCAAAAAATCAGAATGATCGCATGTATATTAGTATGTTTTTTATTGTTTGAAAGATATTTTTAGAGATAAGTTCGTGATTTCTTTTTATCGAGTCAAATTAATTGTATTATGTTTTCAAAACAGTATCATGCTAGCATATATCCTGAAGAATATCGTATATTTTTCAGGTCTTTTTTATAGCAGTAAATCTTATACTTTTAGTAATTATAAAACTCGCGTTTAGCTCATGTAATCGCCTTAAGGCGCCGGCGCGCCGGAGCGTGTGTCGTTCATACAAACGCAATACCAAAATAATTCGTAAACCAAACTCGTTCTTAAGGAAGTGTGTATTTATTTCGATTGGATTACATAATATCTAGGTTCCCAAATATATATTATGAAAGGACAATGATATTTAGACGAGATATGAGGAATTTAAAATTTCTATAAAATACTTATTAACCGACTTCCAACAAAAAGGAGGAGGTTCTCTATTCGACTGTATGTATTATTTTTTTTATGTATGTTCACCGATTACTCGAAGACGCCTGAACCGATTTGAAAAATTCTTTTTTTGTTTGAAAGGGTATACTTCCAAGTTGGTCCCATAGCCACCAAATTGGGATCTGATGATGGAATCTTGGCGAAATCGAGGGAACTCTTCAAATTTTATCTGAAAACGTGTTGCGATTTTGGTATTTTCTACAACAAGTGAAGCATTTGCGTTTGATAAGAACCATTCTACCATCAGATCTGATGATGAAGCCAAGAGTCACGGAACTCCATAATGAGACAATGTACCATAGTCGTGTTTGGGCTTGTTGTAATTGTAACGGTATGCACTTTCCATGTATCAAGCACCTGTGAACCACTAAAAAGTGAAAAATAAAAACTTTTTTGCAAAAAATAAAACCGACTTCAAAAAAAAACAAAAAAGTGAAAAATAACTTTAGCTTCTGAAGTCGGTGACAAAATAACTAAAAAAATCAAACAAAGGTCACCGACTTCAGAAGCTAAAGTTATTTTTCACTTTTTTGTTTTTTTTTGAAGTCGGTTTTATTTTTTGCAAAAAAGTTGTTTTTCTCATAACTCTTGTTTAAATCAGTGTCCATTCAAATTGTATTTTATTTTTCTATTCAGGGCTAAGCTCCATCCGGGGTTGCGGGCCTGTTCGAAAGAGATACCGCGGCCCCGGAACGTAAAGGAAGGAAGGAACATGGATGGGTGTTAGTCAGTAAGAGTCTGACACTCCGTCCCGCTCCACTCAGAGTGGGAGAAGTCATTTGATGATTCCCATCCTAAAAAAAAAATAAAAAAATAAAAGGCTAAGCTCCATCTTGGGTCGGTGTAAGCATACATAGGTGGTCGGTGCTTAGCCCAAAACCACAAGCCCAGCAGCCATAGGACCACAAACCAGTATATAATTCTAACAAAACAAAACAAACTGCCTACCATACACGCTAACCAATAAAAAAACAAAATTCACGCAAGTTCTACAGGAAAACTGTGACAAAACTGATTGTCCTTGTACACAATATACCTACAATTAGATACTGTACATTTAACCATACAGTTAGCGCGTTAACTTGAAGTTCAAAAGCATAATATTGTAACAGTTAAGGAGGAAGAATTTATTATGAAGCTTTTAAAAGTAGAATTAAACAGCGATAGAATCTTTTGGGACTGTTAAAGTGTAACTAGTCTAGGTTTTAAACTGAATTAAGTAACCATTTACCTTTATACTTACACATGTCTGAAATATACTGAAATTGTCCTCATTCCATCCTTCTTCAATAGTTGCAGCGAGTTTCAGGGATATAGCTAATACTATAACAGACTTCTTAAGTTGATTTGCACGGGAATTAGATCTTACAAGTGCTTCATTGTCTCTCGTTTTCAATGTCTTCTAATTTTAAACATACACACACATATAATGTACTGAAATTGTCCTCGTGCCATCCTTCTTCTGTGCTTTCAGCGAGTTTCAGAGAGGTAGAGGGCGGGGGGCGTGTCAAAGGTCGCCCAATAAGGTCACAGGTCGCGACCCCCGACCTCCGAACGACCCGCGAGTTCGCGCATACTCCTCCGTTGTACGATTGATTCGTGCCTCGTTTGACGCCCCTGTAAACTGTAAGTACGTAGCTATGGATAAGAAGCTAAACAGCTGCGCTGTTTTAAATGGTTTGTCGTTGAAAGGAAATCCTATACTTAATTTAAAAAGGCAATAGATAAGTAAAGTTCGTAACTTCCAGCAATTGTTAGTTAGAAAATAGGAATGCAATGACTGTTTTAATTTTGAAAAACGAGTAGGGTGAAGTAAAAACGCATTAAAACTGTTTCTTTGCTGCCATCATGTTTTATTTACATAACATAACATCTCGTCTGCAATCCCCGAAGGCTTAGGCAGAGGTGTATAGTCAATTACACTACACTCACATTTCGCCAGTTACGTTAAACTCCCATATATCAGAGGGCGAGCCTATTGCCATCAAACGGGCACAAATCCAGAGTCCGTGGCTGCTACTGATGGAAAATGGAACCCAGGATCTCGTGCTCAGCAGTCACGCTTGTGACCACTCGACAGTCATTTTATTGAATGATATAAATGGCCAAAATGAACAGTAAGTCGTGGGTTCGAACCCAGACCATTTTCATCAGCACTGCTCTCAAAACGGTGAAGGAAAACATCGTGAGGAAATCGGCATGTCCTAGAACCAAAACTTCGAAGACATGTGATATCTACCAACCCGCACTGGCCCCGCGTGGTAGATTATAGCCCATACGCAAAATACGCGCTTTGACGTGGAGTTGTGGACACCAGCCCGCGTTGTACAATACAATACAATACAGTGGCCAAAATGGTCTGTAAAATCCGACCATTCCATCCTTACCAAATCTTTGACGTCCTTTGTTTGAACAATCTTGTTACTAACACGCCTAAAGGTATATGCTACAAAATCATTATTCCAGGACAGCATTTTTTGTATACGTTAATGATAAAATTTATTTAGGAGCGTTTAAATGTTAAGACCATTCAGAAACCAAAACTTAGATCCATTAATAAACTCATTATTTATTTAAAAATATTAAAATTTTGTTTTTGTAATACGTAAGTAGTACTATGTATTTAGGATGGTAGTATACTGTCACAAAAAACGAATTTAGTTAAAAATAGTATTCCGACCTTCTGCGTTGGAGGCAGATATATATTTTCAGCGTATGCACATCATACGAGTAAACATTCACACACTTACTTCTAAACAATAGTGCTCAACTATTTAGACAGATAGATAGGTAGATAGACAAGATAGATTTATTTTTTATTTATTTATTTAAAATAGGTGCACCAACAGTACATACATAATACATTTATAATTAAAGGTTCATTTGGTATGGTTCTTATGTACGCACCAATTATAGGTGTACACAACATTCATATCAAAATAAAGAAACTATTACTTAAAACTAAAAAATAGATCAAATAACAGACTTAAAATAATAAAGTATTAAAGACCAAAATAAAAGAACAAAATTTAAATATAAAGACTGATACATAAATCATTTATCTAGTGCACACAAAAGACAAAGCACGACACACAGAAATACAGTTAAATGAAACAGTTCACTTAAAACAAAAGAAAAACATATTGTTACGAGCTGGGTATGAGATAAATTACTACCGATTAAACAACACAATAACTTTATTAATCACAAAACAATCAAAACTTAATCACAAATACACTACTGTTTACTATTCACTTAGATATCGCACTTGTAGTTCACTTGGATTCGCTTCGTTGTGTCGCTAAAACAAGACTGCCGGTCGCGGCCCTGAGCGCTCTATTTATACTCGCCAACAGACACACCAGAATAACCAGGAACATTCGAGAGGGTCATAAAAAACACTAACAAAAGAAATAGTAAGTACCTACCTACAAGGTAGGTATTACCTATAAAAGTTGTAGGTATAAGCTACTTGTACAAAACAAACAAATATGAACCGTATGCCCTAGGCGTACGGTCGAAATTCTAATGTCTTTGTATAAATAGGTCGCGAGTTTGTACCTACCTAACTTTAAAACTAATAATAATGGAATGTTCTCGAACTTCTAACGTACACACACTGTAATCACTGGCTTTCTCGAATGTTCTAGTAGGTCCGATGTAACACTGCCCCCTCCTTAGACATGCTCGTCCCGAGCATCATTAGTCCCGTAGTATCGCGCCAACCGGTCTACATGCACAATTTTAGGCGCACCTCGTGGACCCTTCTGTATTCGGTAGGTGACATCGTTGATCCTAGTCACGACTCGGTATGGTCCATCCCATTTTGCTTGTAACTTCGGAGACTTCCCCTTGCTCCGCACTGGGTTATGCAACCACACCAGTGAACCCTCGTCGAAACCCCTACCGTTTGCTTTCCGGTCATAACGGGTCTTCATCTTCTCAGACATCTGTTGGCCGGACTGTCGGATATGCTCATAAACATCGTTCAACTTATTACGCAAGTCATTCGCGTAATCTGTTACGCTACATGGAGCATCAGGGGGAGTTCCAGTGATTAAATCAGCAGGTAACCGTAATTCCCTTCCAAAGTTCGCGAAGGCTGGTGTCACAGTCGTACTTTCGTGGACTGCACTTCGGTAAGACAGAAGAAACGGCTGTATGTGCTTGTCCCAATCCCTTTGCCGGCTTTCCACAACTTTCGCCAGATATCTCTCCAACGTTTGGTTGAATCGTTCCACCATTCCATCGGATTGTGGGTGGTAGGATGTGGTTCTGGTTTTATGGGTACCCATTAATCGACAAGTCTCTTGAAATACTTGCGATTCAAAATTTCTTCCTTGATCGCTGTGTATTTCTAAGGGTACTCCAAAACGACAGAATACTTCTTGAACTAATTTATCTGCGACAGTTGTAGCTTCTTGGTTAGGAATGGCGAAGACTTCTGGCCACTTTGTGAAGTAATCCATGACCACCAGGAAGTACTTGTTTCCGCTCTCACTTACTGGAAATGGTCCCGCAACGTCTAGTGCTATCCGTTCCCAAGGGGCTCCAACGTTGTACACTTTTAATGCACCTCTGCTGCGTGTATGGGGTCCTTTCACGGCCGCACAACTGGAACATTTGCGACACCAGTCCTCCACATCATCTCGACAGTGGATCCAGTAAAATCGTTCTCGAATTTTTAGAAGGGTCCTTTTTACCCCCATATGTCCTCCAGCACATCCATCATGGTAGAGCCGTAGAACATCCGGTACCTTAGCTTTAGGGACAACCATTTGTAGATGACAACTGTCCCCTCTAGCGTTTTCCCATTTACGGCACAAGACTCCATCCTGGATCACCAAGCTGTTCCATTGCGCCCAATAACTCTTCGTGATGGAACTCATCGCAGCCACATCACTCCACTTGGGTTTAGGAACACCAGCTTTGATCCACTCGAAGATCGGTTTGATGTCCGAGTCATTGTGCTGAGCCTCCTGTATAGTTACCTTCCATTCATCGCTAAGATCCGTTCTTAGCATCCTCACAGGCACCACTTCCTTAGACTCCTGTCTGGAACTACGCTTACAATCTTCAGGCAATGGTCCTCTTGACAGTTCGTATGTGTTGTTGATGTTTCTCCACTGTTGCTGTCCAGTCTTCTTAGCCGCTTTTCCTTGCTGAGATTGATCTTCTCTAGGTGCGCTTCGCTTTTTACAATTCGACCGAAGGTGACCCCTTTCTCCACAAGTGTAACACCTAGGGCTGTATCGTCGCGGACGCTGGCGTTCAGGTGATGCCACAACTTGCTTTGGACAACTTAGCCGAAGATGAACCCTTTCTCTAGCTGTGTAGCAGCTAGTGCTGTAACCTTGCGCACGGTCATGTACAGGTGATGCAACAACCTCCCTGACACGGTGCGTTCGGTGGTCTTGCCTCACTGCCTCTACTTCTAAGGCATGGGCCAAGGAAGTAAGTAAGTAAGGAAGAATAGTCAGGGCCTGGTCTCGGAGGCCCAAGGTGAGCGCGGTCATGGCTTGTGGTTTTGTCCATCCATTAGCCTTCATGACGGCCTCAAACTGTATTTTGTAAGCCGACCACGAAGATGTGCCGTCGAATGGAGGCACTTTAAAACCACGCGAAGATGGTGCAGCAATCACCGAAGCTACAGTCCCGCCTTCAGTCTTCAGTTCGCCCAAAGCCTTCTTTACCCCAGCAATCTGAACTTCGGCCTCCGAGATGCGATTCTCATGCTGGTGGACCTGTTCTTTCATCAACTTGATGTCCTTGCCAAAATTTGCATGCAGATCCTTTATGAGGAGCATCTGCTCGTCCTGGCGGCGGACCTGCTCCTCTTTGTCCTGCTGCAACTGCTCTTCCAACCGGCGAGCCTGCTCCTCTTGACGGCGAGCCTGCTCCTCCTTGTCTCGCTGCAGTTGCTCTTCCAATCGGCGAGCCTGCTCCTCTTGACTAACACCATGACTTACTTCAAACGATTTTAATATTAATTGAAAATACCACTTTGTTCACTAACCTACTAATTTCAATATCAACAGAGCGATATGGCAGCCATCTTGAATCTACTGTCACTACCAATATCCCTGCAGGCTTTACAAGGACAGCTGATCCGACACTGCGATCTGTTGGATCAATATGGATGGACAACTACACTGATCCGTCACTGTGATCTGATGTGAAGACCAGATTCTTTTGTTCCTATTGCAAGGATACTGTGGTGTTGTTGTAAAACATGCACCATTAAGATAATAGTGGAACTTGGAACTGGAAGGAAAATCTATCAAGTACAAAACTCAGAATCTGGACCAGTATCTTACTAATTTATTTTAAAAAAAAATATTAGTGAGTTACATTGAAGTGAGAGATAAAAGCTCAAATCCTTCTTTATGTTCTATTGATTTGTGAGTTTGTTTAGGTAAGGTTTATTTAATTTAGGCACCCCGATCCTCGTTTATGACAGGGCCCTTTTACACTGTCCAAAATATTATAGTTTCTCATTTATTAAAAATGTACTTGAGGTCTGGTATAGACCTTAAGTTACATTCCCTATATTGACTTCTACGACCTTCTCAGAGTAGCCCCATGCACCTAACTCTTGGCATTCATGTTGAACTCCGAGGCGATTTTCCGATAGCCCAGCTCTTCCTTTTTCCGTCCCTATGCCGTCGGCGACACCTGCACAATCCCGCCAATCAATCGGAACTCCAGATTCGCACAAGACAATGTGAGAACTATCACCCCATATACCATACCCGGATCAGCATACCAGCGGCAAACAATACCTAACTACGAACGGTTAACGGTAAGCAAACTGTATTATGTGGAAATCAAAAATATTGTTTTCTCCATCCATTGTGAGGTGTGGAGATAGGAGCGATAAGACGGACAGACAGACAGATATCTGGTAAACGTGGTGCTTGTACACCTAGATGATTGGGAGTAGAGGTGGCGTGGAGTCGCTATGTATTTGTTTAAGTGGCTTGTTATAAAACTAGGTTTGATTAGGAAATTTAAGACGCCTATTTATGATTAAATAAACTATCTTATTGCCTTTTTGTCATCAATCCTGATGATAATTAAAGGGACACGGAGTACAATCATTTAAAACTGAATTCATAGCCACTTTTTAAGTTTCATTCTACGCAATAGTAGTCATTAAAGTGAATACAAAAATTGACCCAGTAGGTAAAAACGCCATGAGTGCCAGCTATAGCCGCGTTCCGTTTTAGGCTGTAATCGATTTGAGCGTCCATAAACCCGTTCCGAATTACCGTGAGCGCGATCATAAGCGCAATATCGATGTCCCTTGAATCGTCATAGATGACGTCATGACATGCGCCAACTTACGATGGCTTATTCCACTAATCCCCCTTAAGAGAATCCCCCTTAGGGGGGAAAACTGGACTCTAATGTAAGAATAATCCAGAAAGTCCCCTTTTAATTTTGAGTTATTCCACTATTCCCCCCTGAGAAGATCTACCTCAAAAACAAACTATAATGTAATAAAATCCAATAATTTAAACGATAATTATTTTCAAAAACTGAATCATAATTAAAAAAAGAAAAGTTAAATGCTTATTATTTTCAAAAACTGAACCATAATAAAAAAAAAAACCAAATTTAAATGCTAATTATTTTCAAAAACTGAACCATATGGAAATAAAAAAAAAACAAAAATTTAAATCCTTATTATTTTCAAAAACTGAACCATATTAAAAAAAAAAGAAAATTTTAATGCTCATTATTTTCAAAAACTGATCCATTTGGAAAAAAAAAACAAAATTTAAATGCTAGTTATTTTAAGAATTGCCGTAGTGAAAAACAAAAACAAAATTTAAATGCTGATTATTTTCAAAATTGAACCATAATGAAAAACAAAACAAAATTTAAATGCTAAATATTTTCAAAATTGAACCATAATGAAAAACAAAACAAAATTTAAATGCTAATTATTTTCTAAAATGAAACCATACTTAATGGAAAAAAAAAACAAAATTTAAATGCTAATTATTTTCGAAACTGAACCATACTGAAAAACAAAACAAAATTTAAATGCTAATTATTTTCAAAGCTGAACCATAATGAAAAAGAAAATAAAATTTAAATGCTAATTATTTTCAAAGCATAATGAAAAACAGAAACGAAAAAAAGCTAATTATTTTCGGAAACTGAACCATAAGGAAAAAAAAATATAATAATAATAATACATAAATAATTTGTGGTTCTAAAAAATGTTGCTGAGTAAATTAAAAAAAAATAACGACAAACAATCTGCTCATTTTTCAACATAATAAAATCCGAAAAATTTAATGCCCATTTTGGTTGTCAACTCACGCAGTGTGGAGAGAAGGAGGAGTCCCCTTTGCCATTAAAAAAAAAAAAATACTGGCTCTTTGTTTTTCAACATCTATTACGCTAGTGTATTAAGTACATCAACGCAGCGCAACTTGGATTACATTTTTTTTTTGGGGCTATGGTTTTGTAATAGTGATCCCCTGAAAATATTTCGTGTTTTAATAGATGACTAAAAGACCTACAAATTATTATACAACGACGTTACAACGACTTATGCGTCCAAGTATTCCTCGGCATTTACAACGGTGATTTTGAAATCTAAACAAACGCCATTCGAATTGCGAAATAAAGTGATAATATTAAATTATATTTGTAATATTATTTTATAGCGCTGATACACAATCATCAAATTTTAAGTGCTATTTAATACATCCCAAATAAAAATGGTATGTCCGAAACTAGGGCAAAATAACACACTGTGCAATGCATTATCCACAGATATAATACTACATACAGATACTCAATACCATACAAAGAAATAACACCTCCTTATAGCCTGGTTTTCACCGCAAGCGGAGCGGACCATTAATGACTTCTAATACCTCGCAAAAGAATAACATTATAGTCAGGTACATAGTCTTACATGGTCGAATTCGCAATTACAAACGAAATTAAATTTCAAATTTAAAAACCCCCGACATAATGTACTTGCATTTAACAGTTTAATAGAAAATAATTCGTTAATTCGCCATTTTGTTGTGGCGACAATCTTGGATTATAACCTTGTTCTTGATTGATCGATCATAGTGTATTTAGTCTTCCACTAGTCAAGCCCTTTCATTTGATACCCAAATTGAGAGAGTTGTTGAATAAATATGTCATCTGCCATTTTGTGGCGGGCGGGCATCTTGGACTGATTTTTATCAAACATAGCTAAGAAAGAAGAGTTTGAAAGTTGAATTCGTTGGGAGTGCCCAACGAATTCAACTTTCAAACAAAAAAAAACAAAATTCGAATTAGTTCATCCGTTTGGGCACTACGATGCCACAGACAGACAGACACACACACACAGATACGTCAAATTTATAACACCCCGTCGTTTTCGCGTTGGGGGCTAAAAATAAATGCAAAATTATTACTAAGCTCGCTTCGCTCGTTCATGATTTCTAGGTTATCTAAGTAAAATATCTGTCACCGCCTGCGGTAAATATTTGACAACGACCACCCGCGAACAAATTGTCACCCAGCACCGATAGCAAAGGCACTTTTTAGCCAAATTAAGGCTTAGGGACCTCAGGGGGGAATTCTAGACCTCTTTTTTTTTAAGTTAGTTAGCCAGTTTTCCCCCTCGTGGGAACTTTCAGGGGGGATTTCTGGAATGAATATTTTTTCGATTCCACTTTTCCCCCCTAAGGGGGATTATCAGGGGGGAATTGTAGACTTTTCTTTTTGGATTCCACTTTTCCCCCTTAGGGGGACTTTTAGGGGGGATTTCAGGAATAAGCCACTTACGTACGATTACACCGACCATGCCTCAAATAAATATCACCGTGAGTGCTGTCAAAAATGACCTGATGACAGCTCTTAGCTGTCATAATCATAGTGAAATCGATGTGAGCGCTCTACGAGCAATTATTTTCTAACACGGAATGCAGCCTATGTGTAAAGCGGATTACATATTTGAACAACATGTAATAATAATTTGTAACATAGCCCAACCATGTTAGCAATATTAGTCATAGTCGACTCCATAGCCTTCTAATTCACTATCCCGCGCCTAATCGTGCGGGTGGTCGAGCTTGATTGTGATTGACAACACGACGTCACAGCAACGCATTCACTCCAACACCACCCTACAATACCTCTTAACACACCATACATTACCTCTCCAATATGATCGTCGAACTTATAACTGTTAACAAAGCCAGCAATGTAAACGATGGGAATGGTTTTGGTTGATAAATAAATGGGTGTTCAGACGATAGGAGGCTTTCAAATGTGCCTTTTGAATGTTGGTTTCTTGAAAGTGTCGGTCCCGTAACGCATGAGCCTGACAGGTCAGTGAGACTAAAGAGTTCCCTAGTGAGTGCTATACTTAATATATTTTATAGAATAAGACATATATGTATGTGTATCGGTTTGTGTGCCAACGGAATTCGATCAAACCGGTATTGATTTTGAATCCTGCTCATTGCACTATTGATTTGAACCTTATCATATCTTTTTATTTTAGTTTGTGGTTAGTGCATATCCTAATGTCAGAATATTTATAACCATAACTCCATAAAAATATTTAAAAATCATTTACTTGATTCGCGAAAATCGCAACACAATGTTTGTGGTGTTCATGAATGATCCCTTTGGTTTATTTAATTATGTTACTTCTTATTTATTTATTTATTTATTTATTCATGTACACACAAAATACATAAAAGCACAATATATAAACATAGAAGAGCACAAAGGTACTGCTTATTCCAAAAGAAATTTCTTCCAGCAGACCTGCGAGAGGAAAGTCTGATAAGAAATGTAGACAAATGAAATGAATGAATGTGTTTCTATTTTGTTAACAATGTTTTAATGTTATTATTTTTATTCATAGTTCTGATCAAATTTTTACGTTTTAACAATAATTTTATATCTCATGTCTTCTTTTTTTAAAATTTTAATTGTAATTACCTAGTTAATCACTCGTAGCGTATGTTTTTCTTTGTATTATGTTTCGTTAGTTAAGTAAACTCGCAATAGTAAGGTTTGCTATTGTATTTCATGTCGTGAGCCACTCATCTTATTGTTTTTTTGTCTAATGTTATCACTTATTTTTGTGAATGCTGGTTAACCTATAATTGGCGACTGTGTAAGTCCAAGACCTTAAAACATTTTTATATCTAATTGCTGTACACAGAAGCTGTTGGTGAACCTATGTTAATAAATAAATAAATAAATATTTATGACATCCATAGGCTCCTTAGTTGGCTTTACATACCGTGGAGAGAGCAGCGCAGCGGTGGCCCAGTGGTGGCGATCCCGACTTACAAACAGTAAGTCGTGGGTTGGACCCCAGACAGGCGCATTGCTTTGTGTAGGTAATTTACACCATCACTACTGCTCTCAAAACGATGTCATGTCTTAGAACCAGAAATTTGAAGACAAGTGAGACATGTGACATCTACCAATCCGCACTGGGCCCGCGTGGTGGATTATAGCCCATTCCCTCTCATAGAGAAGAGTCCTGTCCCAGCAGTGGAAACATTATATATAGGCTGATGATGATGACCTCGACTGCCTCGCCTACTGTCTTGCCTTGGTCGAGCTCGACTGCTGACATGAGCAGCAAAGTTACTTATTGAGTTTTTCCGTCTGGATTTGGCACAACTGGCGAACTGTCGGCGTACTATTAGGTACCTACACTGCTGCCTTACCTTTCAGGGATGTAAACATTTATAATTTAAACAGCCATTAATGCTCCATTAAAGGCTGATGATGATGATGATGACCGTGGAGATGCTGGTTTCCTCACGATGGTTTCTTTCACCGAAGCAACTGAGAATTATACAAAACCCAGATGAATCCGAAAAATTTGAGGTGTGTGCCTTGGGTTTGAACTCGAGAACAATATCTTGGCAGCGATAGCACAACAAGACTATCAGGCAAAGTAAATGGTCAGGAAGTGAATGACCGGCGATTGAAACATATCAACCAAACATGGGCACCTGCATTCAACTAAAGTGGTTATACTGTGTGATCTTACAGACACGAGCTGTAATTTCGAACACAATGATACAGCGGCGGCAGATGCTGTCTGTGATCCAGCTCTATTTGGAGCAAAAGACATATTATGATGTACGAGTATATGATGCCTGCAGGTAAGTCGTTTTTACTTCGCGTACCATCCATGTATTTCCATCTATTTAGTGTTACGTATTTTAGAGTTTGGAATCTTGGAAGTTGGAAGTTTGGAAGTTTGGAATTCTAAAGTTTCCTGACTAAGTCGTGTCATGATTTTTTGATAATTTTATTTCTGAAATTGTTGTGTGCCAGGAGGCTACACTGTGTCGGATGGCCGAATGTCATGATTTTCAAATATAAATAAAATCTCTTGTGATTTATCAAAAATAAACATAAAATATTAATAGGACTTGATGTGACCAAAGAGTTCATAAAACTCTTTGGTCATGTTTTTCAATCAGTTCCCGCCAATAATAAAAAAAAAAGAAAAAAAATGGTATTCGATTTTTGGGGTAGAAACAAAAGCTTCTTCTCGAGAAACTATTCTTTGATTTATATAGATTTGATATTATTTTAAGCTTGATGAGGATAAATACCAAGTTGTAACTATTCTAAGTAACAGTACACATTTATAAATATGTACAAATATTGTTAATACTGGAAAATGAGTTTCTATACAGTCGTGACATTAAACTAAATGGGGTGAACTAAGCTAGTGTTTCGTTTCGGGACGTTGTTGTCTAGATGGGTTTAGGCCCATCTGAGAGAGGTTAGGCACTAACCATACGATAAACAAAGTCTTAGAATTTTTTTATTTTTCACGAATATCTCTCACTCATCCACGAACTGGACGAGAGCTGAGAACCCGTTCATATGTATTCATATTCATATTCATTTATTTGCATTCCACAAGGTAAAAACATGGTGTTAACAAAAGGCTTAGAGCTAAGTATATCAAACTTATTATAAAGGTTATAAAACACCTCTTCACGAAGCCGATGGCACTTGTTCTCTTCGTCATTGCGATCACTTTTTGCTCTGCACTATACCTGAGAATTTTCAAGTTACGGAGATATTGGGGGTCAAAGTTCCAATTTTTTGTCAACTTTTTTTATATCAAGTTTTTATTGTAAGATCTTAACTTTAAACGCCTCTACGAACGATTTTAAGTGCATTACATTGAGTTCTACCACAAAATAGGATGTTAGACCCCAAACACAAAAGTAGTTTCCCAGCAATAATTTTAGCATATACTAAACTAATATTATAAAGCAGAAGAGTTTGTTTGTTTGTTTGGTTGAACGCGCTAATCTCAGGGACTACTGGTTTGAATAGAAAAAATGTTTTTGTGTTAGATAGTCCATTTATCGAGGAAAGCTATATAACATCACGCTACGACCATTAGGAACGGAGCAGAAATGAAAAATGTTGCAAAAACGGGGATTTTTTTTCCTTTCGTTTTTCTCTCTTATGTGACGCAGACGAAGTTGCGTGGGTCAGCTAGTTTTAGCATAAAGTTACTTAGTTTGATGTACAGAATGCTTGATGGACGGTTTTGTGATGACTTCGTTTATACCCTGTAGTAAGCAGTTTGTACCCTAGGGGGAGGCCCATGTCCAGCAGTAAACGACACTCAAATTTTTCAAAAGCGCGAGTTTTATAATTACTAAAAGTATATGATTCCTGCTATAAACAAGACCAGAAAAATATATGATATTCTTCAGGATATATAACTACGGATGATACTGTTTTGAAAACATAATACAATTAATTTAAAAGAAATCACGAACTTATCTCTAAAAATATCTTTCAAACAATAAAAAACATACTAATATGCATGCGATCATTCTGATTTTTTTGGCAAATAATTCTACAAGCAGTATATTAGCATGATACTGTTTCAGTTTTTTAATCCAATCAATAGTTTTTTTTGTAAATCGATCGAAACCACTCATTTCGAGCAATTTGGCTTTTTTTTTGACTTAACAACCACATTGTAGTGCAAGCTGATTAGAACCTTATTCTAACAGCATTTCAAACGAAGTATGAACCACCATAAATAGAGTTGCTAATTTAGCTCGTCTAAGCGCCTTAAGGTCCCAGGTTCGAATCCCGGTAGGAGCCAATGTTTGAGTGGATGAGCATGGACATTTGTTTCCGAGTCATGGATTTTTATATGTATAATTTATAAAACAAAAAAGTTTATACAAATGTAGTATATACAAATGTAGTATATAAACTGTCTGGTGACCACGACACAAGCCTTACTTAGTGTAGCACTAGATGGCGCTGTGTGTAATGTCCAGCGATATTTATTATCTTTTTATTAACTATGTTGGGGTACGGTCTAACCGGATGCAGCTGAATACCTGTATTTTACATGGAGCGACTGCCTATCTGACCTCCACAGCCCAGTTGGTAGTGGGTAATACTGTGGACTGATATGTTGATGGTAAATAGTATGATTATGTCCTCTCGTACACTAAATACGACACCTTTCCTTGCACATGCCTTCCGGGAAAAAACCCAAAGAAAACAATAAACACTTAAGAAAAACAATAAAACAGTTAATCCGGAGCACTATCGACGGTGACAATTTATAGAGAGGCTCTCCCGCCCTAGCCGCCCTACGCCGCCCGCCCTGGTCGGTTTACTGCGACGCGCGACCCTAATGAAATTGACGAGTTGTGGCCCACAAGAGAAATGTATCCGAAGATTTGTCTAAAGATGAAACGAACAAGGTAAGCTCTGTAGACTTCACTAGGCATTCATTTTGCAAAATGTATTAAACTGTGTCTTTTTAATGGTGTGTAGGCACATTAAGGTCACGTCGGCGACTTTCAGTCTTAGCGTTGCATCGTACAGTTGTACGACACAGCAAAGTCGCCGGCATCGACGGCAACTTTGGTGTGACTGTTTGGACTCCATTACAAACAGTTATTGTCCAAAGGTCAAGAGAAGTATCAAAGCAGCTGTACAAAACAAGCGTTTTATTATGTTGTTATAACTTAAAAAGTTAGAAAGAAAGAAAAGAAAAAGCATTTATTAGCCCGACAGGACAACACATAAATAAAAAAATAATAATATAATAAAATGGTAAAATTGTGATTATAACACTAGTTTAAAGTAAACTTCATGAGAGAATAAAGAAAAAAAAGAAAAGAAAAAGTATTAAAAAAAGTTAAAAGGTAAAAGTTGTGTATTTAAATAATCGTAGAGATAGGAACTGTATATAGATTGTTCCAAATTCCCTTTCTTACTCAGTTTTATCAATACACAAACAATATTTAACGCTTCATTGTCACTAGTATCATTAACAGTTCAATGATGGAACTAGTGTTATTTATTATTATCACTAGTTCCATTTTGAAAGAATCTGAAAAGAATGGAACTAGTGTTGATTTTTATTTCTATCACTAACTCCACGTCTGAATGTATAGGACATTAAACATCCTCTCAAATAACAGTAAAGCTAGATTTATTCCAAGTTCTTCGCTTCTCATGAAGCAATAACTTGGTATCGACAACTCGCGCCTCGAGGCAGTTTGCCACACACGCGCGCCACCGGTTCGCATAATACTTAGCTATGAAGTGGTATGAGTCCTGTACTGATGGGACAATGAGAATTACAAACTAGTATTACATCGACTACAGCAACAGGCATTCGTATTTTCTACGTGTACATACAACTAGAAAGACTCTATATTGTTGTCATAAATAGCTTGTGACGACCTCATTCTAAGTAACATTTTTACTGTCTACAAAAGTAGACATAAATAAATAAATAAATATCGCTGGACATTAACACACAGCGCCACCTAGTGCCACACTAAGCAAAGCTTGTGTCGTGGACACTAAATAGTTGATATACTACATATATACTTTTTTGTTTGTAAATACATACTTATTATACATATAAACATCCATTGACTCGGAAACAAATGTCTGTGCTCATCACACAAACATTTGCTGGACCCTAAGAACGTAAGGCAGCGTCACTACCACTGCGCCAATCGAGTCGTCAAAAGACTACCTGTAAAGCGAGAGATCCAGCAGGAAGGGACATATAATAAGAAACAGTAAACCCCCCTTTTGGGCTTCGCCACAGACTGGTAAATTCAGAAGTTTCTGTTATATAAGTTCATATAATTAGGCTGTTACTACCCTGTTACATTACCTCTGATCCTGGCATCAATGACTTTTATAGCAATATAAGTTAATTCAATGTTGAAAAATAAGGAGTGATTACACGAAAACACCACGACATGACATGTATCTGCAACGAAAGTGCTTGTTCTTGAACATTTCATTGACATTACGTTTTGAACTTTTATTGCTATAAAAGTCAGTAACACCAGATCCAGAGATAATTTAACGGGTTGTAAATGCATATCCTTAATACGCATAATCATATCTTTCACCAAAAATAAATCCCATCTCTACTTTCCTCCCTCGTGTATAGCCGTCCACATCCAAAAGAATTGGCGCGGACGTGTAAAAACAAACGTCTCGTCCCTTGTCCGCTCAGCCGCACTTTTTGCGGACATTGCGGACATCCGTGACGTCATCCACTTAACGTTAAAATATATCCGCACTTTTTACGGCAGTAATAAGGAAAACCTGTTGGCTTGTGGCTTGAGAGTGTCACCACTTACTATAATGTGGGAGACTAGGGGCCAGTTTCATCGGTTGCAGATAAAGTGTCGGTTAGCCTATTAGGAACTTATCTGCCAGATAAACTAACACTTTTGGTTTCACAGGTGTCGGATAGCGATATCTGGTAGATAAAGTATTAGTTATAACCAGCCTTTAAGTGGTAGATAGTATTAACTATCAGATAACTAACCGACACTTTATCCGGAACTGGTGAAACTGGCCCTTAGTGTTATAGGAGTTTATTACAGGAACTTTTTTCCTGTGGTGTTTTTTTTCAGATTAGCTGAATAAAGATTGTGGTTAAGTACCAATATTTAAAACTGTACAGTGCCCTGAAATATGAGAAATGTTTCTATTGAATTTTTAAAGCGAGGTTTCCTTCAGAACGTTGTCAATGTTTGCTTAAACAGAGTTTTTCAAATTCTTCCTTTATGTTACTTGCTTCCTTTATAGGACACGAAATAGAACAATATAAATTAAGTAAAATGACACCCACTTAAATATAATTAGTTTAAACATGACAATGTTTAAACAAATTATTTGAAACAAAAATTAATTCAGGCAACACCATTTTGTAATACCTACACTTAGAGAAACAGCTTCTGAAAATCCTGGATTTTCAGTCACTAGATTTGAAAGTTAATGCCACAAGCCAATACACAATATCCGACTTTATCGTTTCATTCCGATCACTTCACACCTTAATAAAGCGTGAAATGGAACGTAAAAAAATACAATTGTCAAGAAAAAAAAAACAAAAAATCAAACAGACCCCACTCAAAGACAGCTGGCGCGAAAAAATAAAATTTACCTTTTACTTTAGCCCAACCTTTTAGCCAAATTCTGAATTCTGCGGTGAATTGAGCCAATTTACATAGTCATAAATATATTTGATGCCCGACATTGCATTGTCTTGTGGTTTGCCGTGGGGTGGGTGGCACCCCAGAGGTTTTTTTACCCCAAAGATAAGACATGTCAAGACTTGACAGATGTCGCCCTGTTCGTTGGGTAAAACAAGAGATTGTCAGTTGTAGAGTTGTGCTATCGTAACTTTTCTTTCAGCGATAAAAAAAAGTTAGGAAAGTCGTTGATTTGATTGTTGTAATTTTTCTTGACATATAAGTTTGCGGCTGTACTTTTCAATGATTCGTATTTAGTGTTTTAAGTTTTGAAAAGTAAAAAGCTCATTTTAACTTTTCAATCATCATCATAATCCACAGCAGTCCACAGCTGGACATAGACCTCTTCAATTATACACCAATCAGCTCGATTTTCAGCAACTCTCATCCACTTGCTACCATACCCTGCGAATTGAATGCCTTGTCTGAATTTTTACCTAAAACCATTATGTTAATAAAATCTTGATAATATCATAAAGGCGTCAAATCAATAGAGGACATAACATTGATGGATGATCGGAAAGCATTATGAATTATTTTATAAGGATATAATTTCCTACAGGATCTTCCCACACATCGCTATCAGATCGACACAAAACTATTATGTCTATCAAACCAAATATAAATTCCTGAACACAATACAACAGATGACAAACAGTACCGGAACCTTTCATAGCATTATCACCCTTCAACTCGAAGAAATAAGGCTAGAAACTCTATGAAATATCAAACCTGAAGTCATTTCTCGTCACGAGATTCCCATATTTGCTTAAACCCAAAAAACTTTTGTCAAGATACCGTCCGAACTCCGAAATCTTTTGATTAATGATATCAACCCGCCACCGCTTGCGGGGTCCACCAGACCCCACCTAAGAAAACAAATGCATGTACTAATGATACGTGTAATGGTTCTAAGTAATTGTTGTACAGAACCATTAGCGAAATAAACGGTTCCCTTTAAGAATGACCTGTTTGCTTTAGGATCGCCAGTTGGACAAACATGGCTGTCGCGACATCATTAATTATTTAGCTTTGTTAACCAATATTCGCACGAATTTTGTAGGCGGGTGTGTAAGATCCGTTAGCACCCTTCCTTTTGATGTTATTTGTCGGGAATTATTTTATACCTTTATTGCCACGTAAAAGCTGCAATTTTTACCGTTAAAATGGACCTTAGGATTTATAAAATACGCACACTTACGTGCTTAAACTGACATGGTCACTAACACTGGAAACAGAATGTTAACCCGGATTTTTTTTTCGGGAACTCAATACAAATAGTAAACATGGTAAACATTCTGTTTTCAGCATTAGTGCAAAGTTAATTTTTATTTCGATTCATTGATCAATTTGATTTGCATTGTTCGATAACACAATGCGTCTATAACTCTACCTACATGTTGCAATATGTCTTCCTTTTTTTTAAAGCCGTTGCAGACGTACCTCTACTTGCATATCCATCATCAACACATCACAGAATCTGAATCTATAATAACATAATCTGTCCCCAACCCTTCGCACACTGCCTTCCTTTAATAATGCATTCGCCATTAGTTAACCCGCAGATGCCGTCCCGTCTTGCCTCTAATTCTAATTGCACGGAAAGGGTGAAAGGATTACACTTGCCCGATTTTACCCAAATCTGTTTTAACTTCGTACCTTACTTTTTGGGAATTAATTAGCTACCATATTTTCGTAAAGGTGTAACTTTGAATCTTTTGTAATGGAAGGAAAACATTGATTGTTTCCCGCAGAATAATGAAATGAACGAAGAAAGGTTTTGATATTCTTTCAGTGTTTGCCTCACTGGAGGTTATCACAAATCCATTAGCTCGGAGTCTCCTTTTTACAGAGTAGGACATAACGTAATTAATTTTTGACGATCCCGTTGACTGAGTGGCTTTTTTAAAAGCCCGAGTCACAGAAGGTGTCCGGGCTTCGGACGCAGCTGGGACGGCATTACGCTAATCTGTGTGGCGTCGCACTTGTTAAATATTAACGCAGTCTAATTACAACCCCCGTCCCCCTCGTCCTCTAATGGCTTTTAAAACTGATTCCCGCCCTCAAGGATGCGTATTTGATGACAACTCTCGTCGTTTTGGTGGTTTTAAACAAGGGCTGCGGGACTTGCGGACACGTGTCGTTCTTCTTCACTCCTGAATGTTGCGTATACAATCCATTTCTCGATCTTCTAACATTTTCCTCTGTTCACGTGTTCGTGTGGAGTGATGTATAGCGTACAAGACAATCGTTTGTACTCCTGAATGCATTATACATATGTAGCTTGTAAAAGTTGCTGAAGGGTGCATGCATTTAGATTAAAGTGTTTCATAAGAACCTAATCGACTTGAATTGAAGGATTGCGTTGTGTTGCCATAGTTAGAGTTAAGTCGAAGTTAATGGAAATTGCAATAGTTCTGTTTCTTTCCTATTGTATTTTTTTCAATTCCTAGCTAAAATAGATTTCCCTGTATCAAGTGAACAACAAACGTTCTCGTTTTGTCCGAGTAAACTAAATTTATTTACATTCCATATAGAATCTTACAGTATTGATTTATAAGTATGTATAATAAGTATGTATTTACAAACAAAAAAGTATATATGTATTATATCAACTATCTTGTGTCCACGACACAAGCTTTGCTTAGTGTGGCACTGGGTGTCGCTGTGTGTTAATGTCAGGCGATATTTATTTATTTATTTTATTTGATTTATAATATGTACTTAATCTGTTCTCACATGACCAAGTTCAAAATACTTACCTAAGAAGAAATCGCTAATAGATTTTCTTCATACATCCCAACAGGTTTACAGCACAATAAACGAAAATTTGTCAAGTCATACACCAGGACTTTCTCATCATTACTGACCGTCACCCTGCCATGAGAACCTCGACACCAATCAGTCACAGTTCCACCCGGAACCAAGATTAGCATACGCAAAAATAACAAAGGCAGCCTCAAGAAGTTAATGGGATGTCCCTTGCCTAGCACAAAAGGGTTAAACAAAAGAGGTAACGTATAAAAAGCTATATTAATGCGACAGATGAATCATGCGGGGTCCGTTGGACCGGTCGGCCGTTGTAGTGTTAAGTCCATTACGGTAACTTTTATAGTTGTTTGTTTAAGTCATTATCTTATTCTTTGGTTTTGCTAAAAGATTTATTCGGTTACGCCGATTTTGATTGTTTTGAGGTGTGACTTTTATCGTTATTTAAAAAAGTTAAGCTGTAAAAATATGAACTGTGGTAGACGTGGGTAAAGTTATGTCACTTCAAATATGGACAATAAAAGCTACTGCGTAGTTCTTTCCCGAAAACTTATCAAATCTTATAATTATTATAAACTTCATCTCACTAGTAGTTTATAGACGAAGGTACATTCCATCCACGATTTTAGAAAAACAGAATGCTTAATTATAAATCTTATAAAATACGAAACGGTTTCATATCAAAGCAATTGCCGCTTTTCTAGCCAATAACACAGATACGTAGAATAATGAGAGTAAAGAGAAGTCTTCTTTCCATTATCAAAAGCAGAAAACTTGCCCATAGAAATTATGAAAGAAGATTTTAACACAACTACAAAACAAAATAAACTAATACCCAGTTTGGGGTCGAAACACTAGGGCCATGGGGTCCGAGTGCCCACCTAGTATTTCGGGAAATCGCCAAACGGTTGGTCGACTCTTCACGTGACCAGAGGGCGGGACTATTTTTTGGCCAAAGAATCAGCATTGCCATCCAACGTGGCAATGCTGCTAGCCTTCTGGGCACTTTTCCTGTTGGCAGCGATGTGGACGAATTTTTCGATGCCCTGTAACCCTTTTTTGATATTTGTACATATCTTTTCTTTCTATTATAATGTTAGTGTGTATATATTGTATACCCAATACAAAAGAAAATGATCTCTAACTACTAGAACATGGAACTAGTCGAGACGTATCAAGTATCATTATAATAGGCAATTAGAACTGTGAAGAACAACGTTACCTACCAGGTACCCATGACCTTGCTGAAGCTCTCAATACCAAACATAAACCAGACCAAGATATACTTGACGATACAGCCAGTGTAACAAGAACTGCAGAAGTAAAGATAGAGGGAGCTGTTAGAGGTTTTATTAAAGTGGTTGATACAAAGATGGGGTTGCTACTTATTCTAAAAAGGGCTATTTGTTTTCATCCGTCACTTCTTAGTAAAACAAACAATGAATAAATACGGAGGACTTTTGTACTGTTTCCCATAGACCTATTGTGCTCATTGTCACCTTTGTGGACTATTGTGGAGGGTTTTTTGTTACCATTTGTGTGGCAACTGAAATTGTGCGGCTGTTTGATGCTACTGTTGGGTAATTAAAGGACTCTTACTATAAAAAAACGATTCGTTTGAATGAAGCTATATGGGGAGATCCGAATCATCTCATCTGCATCGTTATTTCCCAACTAATCCCAACAATATTGGGGTTTAACTCCTGTCTTACCGGATTCAGCTGAATACCAGTACTTTACATGGAACGACTGCCTGTCTGACCTTTACAACGCAGTAAGTACTGGATAATACGATACTCCGCAGCATGTACCCTTAGTCTTAGTAAGACTATTTTGCCGACTTTCATGCCACTAACTATCAAACGACTATCAAAGATCTATAAACCAGGGCTAACCGCTCAACGTGCTTTCTGAGGCACAGAGGAAACTCGGTATGTAATGGATGATTACCTATTCGCGGACTAATCAAGGCAAGCACGGTTTAACCCAAAGATCGACCCGAGCGGCTGTTATTATTTAGTGACGAGCTCCTCCTTTTTTGAGGGGGGTGGATTTAGCTGTGAAACTAGATCTTTTACAAAACGATTTTTACTAAAATCTGTTATAATTTATGCAAAACCCTCTAAGTTTTATATGCTTTAAATGATTTTTAAATATTCATTAATGATTTGCATATTCACACCTATTGTTATCATGAAAAACAAACAAAAAATGTGCTTATTAATATTAATGAATTACCCAAAACACTTTACAGTAGTTTATAAACCTCCATAACAATTAGAAAACATATTCGGAATTCCCCAAATTTCTCCGGCTGCGCACGTCATAGAAACGTCAATCACGAACCGCGCTGGGTGGCAGAGGTCACCGATCATCGTCTTCTACAAATATACCAGCATTCTGGGTACCCATAAAAAAGTACAAATCATGCAAAACTATTCCTTATCCCGTAGCATTGATTTGAAATTTAACCTTTCTAACCGCATCATTAACTTTGTGGACTCTCTTCGCTGTATCTCCCTTTTTTGCTTCTAAACATTCATGTCATCCTCTAGAATAAACAAGTCGACACAAAAGGGCCTAGTCACTATCCCTTTTTATTAATATCGGTGGCTGAATGGACACAAAGGGTTTTGTACTCATTATGTGTAATCGGAACTGCTCAGGTGTTATATTATAGCAATAATGGGCTTATAGATAATAGACCGCAAATGAAGGGATACAATTTCATGGGTGGTTTTTCGCTTTGTAGTTTTATGAAGTGGTCAGGTTGTAAAATGTCGTAGTAGAGGTTTATCTTTCATTGCTTTGTTTTCAGGAAGCTTAGTATATTTTTTAGTATTTGATTAGGACTGGAATGAGACAAACGACAGAGGTATCCAAGTTGCTGCGTACTGGTCGAACAAAGTCTGAGTCATCAGTTCGAGAAGAAGTAGAAATACTTCTTGTAAGTATTTGATCATTTGAAGCTCTACTTTAATTATTTTGTAAAAGTAGATTATGTCTACCTCTATATGAATAGTTGGTTAGACGAAAGTCCAATAATTAATTATAGTTTGTTTTTATGATGAGGTAAATTAATAGTGGCAGGTGGTGTATCATCCTTGTCACGACTGTTTTGCATTTGATTTTTATTGCGACTATCTCTCAATATTATCTTTATTTAAATGTTGTAATTTAATACTGTTTAATTTTAAAATAATTGCAAGCTAGTATCATCTCTAACACCAGGAAAACTTAGAGTTTTTATTGTTTGTCTGGAATGTTCTGAAGAAAAAACTGTTCTAAGCTCTTTCACATTAAGATTCTCGTTACCAATGATGTTACGGCGCTTTACCTACTTGAGTTTTATCTCAGTACACATAAGCATCGGATTCCAACAGCACACAAGCGTATCATCAGCGATTAGCAGTTTTTAAAACAAAGAACATGAAAGTCACGATCACAAAACTTTTCCAATTTCTATCCGAAAGAAGCCCTCAAAGAGATTTGCATGAGGTCCGTACAATGAACGGTGTATTTTGCAATATTTTCAATACCCCAGCATGGGTCCGACTACTCGGGGGTCCTTCTTTTGTCCTCCACTTTAATATCTGTGGGAATGGACATACCGACTCCATTTAGGTAATTTATCATTCTTAAACGAGTGAGGAGACTCTCCACTATTATCCTTCGCCGTGTAGTCTTTCTAGTCTTGAAAGGGCGCAGTCTTCGCCCTTTGTCCGGACTTGTTCAAATTAATGACGTATTTGGCCCCAACGGGTTTTGGTATTAGCGATTTTGAGCACCGGACACAGGAGTCCGGTGTCCGATATTTATGAATTATTAGCTATTTTGGGTTCCCATAAAATCTATGACCTGGTATTTACCGCGCCGGACAAGGGTCAGTCTTCGAAAATATTATTACTTTGATTTATTTTTTCGGACCTCAAGTAATGATCGTAAATTTGCATAATTTGAAAATAACGGAACGTAAATCTAAATGAAATGAGTGTCCAAAATTATGACATGAACGAAGAAATTTATTCAAACAGCCTAATTTAGTTTAAACATGTCAAGTTAGTATAAATAACGACTACAAATTTTACAATCAATGTCTCTCATTCAGAGTTAAACTGCGTAAAAAATGCGAAGAACATTAAAATTAACATATCAATGTAGGGTCTGTATAAAAACGCGAGATGACCACAGCATCCCTGGGTCAAAGGCCAGTGTTGGACAGGTGCCACGAGCCTAACACGCTTTCTTTACAAATTCCCAATAAAGTTGGGGATGACATAGAAATGAAGATGTTTTTTAATGTCCAGTAGTGACAGTGGACACGAGGCACCGTAAAAAATGGGGAGATGAACGAATTATAGGAAATTTAAAAGTAAAATATATGTGATGCGGGAATTATAACAGATTGACATTAGCATAACTTGAACGTTGCATGCTGCGATTTGTAAAATGGTAATGATACTCGACGTTTCTGAAAATTTATTGTAGCGGGATATTTTTCTTGGTAAATATTTACATGTACAAGTTTATTTTATACAAAAAGCGGAATGGAAATACAATATCTAACTTAGAGAGACGATACTTGGGAAAAGGTAATAGAACTTTTAAGAAAAGTGTAGAAAAAATATCAAAAATACTAGTTGCAAGGAATGCATCGCAGTCACCAACAAAAAAGAAAATTAATGAATCAACTGCAGACAGTAATGAGAAAACAAATTTAGCGTGCATTAATGCTTCAGACAGATATCCCAAAGAATTCAATGTCGCATGGAAATTAATGATTATCCACAAAGCGGTCCGGTTGGATTGTCCGTCCGTTAATTTATTACACGTAAACACTTCCCAATGACCGTTAGCCATGATGACGGATAGTAAAATTTAAATAGAAAGTAAACAACACTTGGATAGATATTCGTTTTATAAAAGTGTCAAAGCTTATATTGCCAGTGTTAAAGAATGATGGCATAATTTTGTCTGGTTTTTTTTTGGCGTCCATTGATTTCATATATATGAATCAAATTTAATTAATTTTCTACGATTTTTCAAGTATTCACTCCTTCTCGTAAGGGCCGGAGTTATTTTTATGTTTTTAAAAGCTTATCAAATGATGTTCGAAATAGGTACACTCGAAATGTTAGGTTACCATTTTGTCTTTGACAGTGACATGTCGTCTGTGGTTGTCTGTCAAGACGCTACAGAATGACAGAATCCTTCTGCGTTTTTCATCTTGGTTGTGTTTTGTGTTTATACTTGGCTTTCTATTTATTTTTGACTGTTTATGGAATGATTGATACTGCCCTGTGTGACTAGTACGTGCCCTTAGGATTAGGACTCCCATCTGAAGCATTGTTGCATCTGTTGAACAGATTTGGTACTCGTTTTGAGAATAAATACATTCCTCAGAAATATTTGATGTAATTCGAGAAAGAATTGACTTAGAAAATAATCTGGCAAACATGGTAGAGCTAGAGGCTCTTAATTGGAATAGACGATCAGCCCACTTTTAAATATATGTGCTGACCAAAATAATATTTCATGTTTTCCAACATTGGAATATAGCTATTTTATTCTGTTCGCCTTGTAGATGTACCAAATAAGACAAGCTCGGTCTTATTACGGTGAACATGAACGTTTCCAAGCGGATACAGAATAAAGGTGAATAGGAGCAAAATTGTCACTATAACTTAGTGTGGCATCTAAGATAGGCCAGACATCAAGAACATATCTCAGCACCATCAGGTTTTCTTGATGAGATTGAGATTATAATACGAGAAGAGGATGGGGAATAAAATAAATACGTTATACAAAATATGTTTTATTTGCCCAACATTAGGTTTTATAACCCTAAGTTTTAGGTTTACGGGGCTACTCAGGGCAAGTGTACTTTTTTAATACGCGCCCAGCTTTTGCATACATTCTATTGAGTGTAGAGTAGTCTCTACACCGAGGGTTAGAATTTATTAGGGTTTTTCTCATTTTATTCATAAATACTCTTATCCTCACTTTCGGCCTGGCCACAATCAAGAGCGGCGCGAATTGCGGCGCATATTGCGGTGCGGCAAACGGTGATCGGCAAAAACAACTAGTAGACAATATATGATGTAAGCCACAGCAATCGTCGACGCGCTGTGCGGCGCGACCTGCGGCGCGGGTAGAGGCGGCTACAGCTCAGAGCAACTAGTCTATTGGGCCAAAAAAAATTGGGCCGCCCGTCGCGCTCTTGACTGGTACCAGGCTGTTGGACCACACCACATTGTACCTACATTTATTTATGATATAAATTCAATCTGCGAGGTTTTTGAATAATTGTTGTTTCATAACCTAAAACTTCAAAATCTTTTTTTGTCGGCTTTCCCAAATGGAAATAGTCTCATTTATAGATTCTGGAGCGAACGCCAAATCTTTTAACATACTTTTCATTACGGGACGCTTCAATTTGTTGCCAGACAATTCTTAATATGGAGATCTGCCATTGTTCGTTCTAAAACGATGAACTCGAAGACTATTTTGTGGGATGTCAATTTTTTTGGAATGTTTACTGATTTTTTATATTAGCGTCTGTGACTAAACTTATTAGTCGAATATATTTCGTTTTTTATGCTTTTTATTAACAATTCGAATATTTTATTATTAATGTGTGTGGTAGTAATGTAGGAGCTAGTAGCTACTTTGCCTTGTTATGATTAATATTGCTAATAACTTTGGAAATACATTTAATATTTTTCAATCTCATTCTTGTTTGACCTTTGGCTTTAATTAAACATCATTTCTAATTTTCTTTGAAGACTGTGTATTTATTTTATTTAAAGTCTACTCTCGGACCAGCTACAATAATGTTAGCTCTAGCTAAATTGAGCAGTATCCACGCATTACCCTGAATTTCTTCTTTTATCAAAAGAAGGCACCATCTTTCTTCGAAATTTTACCATCACAAACCATCTGATTTTCATCAGCATGTTGAAGCATAATGCTGTATAATACTTTCATTAGCGTGTCATGAGCTGTGTCATTTGTCAACCAGTTGATCGTGGTTGCTGTCACAGCTTTTGGCTTGATTGGCTCTTTTGATGGTGCAAGGAAATTTTGTTCATTTACCATGGATTTAGGTTTCTTTCCTGTGTAGAAAGTGTTGTTATTTTCATCACTGGTTGAAGCTAGTGTTATTATTAAATCTTGGTCTTCTTTGTCTGCATTTTCTCAGATGTCATAAGTATTTGTTATTCTAACATACCTTCGTACCTTCTAAAAGATGAATAAAATTAACTAAATTAGACTTAAAATTAGTCTCAGAATAAGAGTACATTACAAACAGTTGATACGCATTGTTTTAGCCGTCAAATTAAAGACAATTAAAAATACGTTATTCAGGATTCACAAGCTAACATTATGATGTCACAACTATCTATTCTAATTTGTAACACAACAAGACAGTCCAAAACGCTTTATAAACGGAACAAAGCGCAGATGTTACGTAAAAGTAAAACCTATCAAATATCAGCCGTCGATCCCGACTTACCGACTCGGACTTTAGACGTAAACCTCACTACCGTGCGCTGAGGCAAATCGTATAAGATTTTATCGCAGGATTATCTTGGGTTATCGCACATCTGTCTCTTACCAACCAACATTGCTTTACCTCCAGTGACCATAACTTCTAGCTCCAAATCCATTGCGTTCCCAAATTGCCTCTTGAAGTTCAAATCTCGAATCAAACTGGCAATGTATTCTGAATTTCCTTTGTTTGTCGGTGTGTGATGTCTTCGAAACGCTTGCAAAAGATTAGGACGGTGGAAGCGTGATCTTAGTTACATAAGGTATTTATGTAAAGCTGTATCGTTCGGACAGATCGAACGTTTCGATAGTAACATTGTCTGCGGAACTATTGGCATTGTTCAATGTACTTAGACTTTTAGCAGATGGGATATGATCGATGATATTTTTGTTGATTCGGATATCGGGTTTTTCTGAGGTATTGATGCTTTTTAATTTGGTTTAAACCAAGACCTTAGGTTTTGTCTTCTTTTGCAAACGCCTACAGGGCCTGCAGTCATTAATTTGATATTTAGATATTATAGTAGCTATAATCTTGCGTCATTCAGTTATGTCTTTGGACACTTTACATTAATGTAATGCACAAAAAACTGAGCAGATACGTAAACGTAGTTGTAAATTCAACCGTTCTTTTAAAATTAGACCACCCACGAAACCCATAAACAGAAAAACAAAACAAAAGAACATCTTAGGACCAATCGTAAAACCACTCAAGAAGTTAAAAACAATTAGCTATAATAACAGGCTGGTTTAAAACCACCCTTTTTTATAAAACAAAAAGATTAAAAAACAAAGGGGGAAAAAGTAGAGTAAAAAGTTGTCTCTGAATTTGTCTGCTGACAACATCCATCTCAATCAATTGTAGCCTCATCCCTAAGGAGTTAACCCTTCCCTCCCTGAGGTAACCCTCTGTAACCCAATTAATGAAGGGTTTCGTGTGACCGCAAAAAAATTCAAATTGAAATGTTAATTTGATATGTGAGGAGAAGATTGTGTTGGCGTTGATTATAGCAAGTTTGATTTTAATGCGAAAAGTTCAACCGGTTTAGTAACAGAGAATCTTTCGTATTCCTACGTTATGTAATTTCTTCGTAATTCAAACGGCATAAGAACTAAATTTCAATACCATTTTATAAAGAAACGAAACATAACACCACGCCTGTATCCCCCGAAAGGTAAGGCAGAGACCCAGACTTGTAGTCATGCGTAATATTGGGCCATGGACAAAATATCAAGTTTAAGAAGACAAGAAAATTTCTTCAGATATTTTTCCAGTATCTTGAAAGTTCTAAACAGGACGGTTAAGGCAATAGCAACGTTAAGGACATACAGACGGACAGTAAGCACTTAGAAACCAATATAAACTAGCAAGTTACTGATTAATAATGCATAAAACGATGTGTCACTTTGCCTCGAGACAGTGGTGAGGTGGTAACTATATCATCGCGTGCCGAGTTGCATATTGTGAGGGTTGTAGGGATCGAGAGACAAGTGGTTGTCGATTTAAAGTTAATATAAGTGTTGTTACGTGTAGATGTGTACGTACACAATTGGATTTCACGCCTCTCTCTTTCCAAGTTAAAGAGGACACCATCCCACGTCTTCTTCATCATCTACTTCAACCTTGGGCTACCCAATGACCAAATGTCTCCACTCATCATCTGCCTAACCTTTTCCCAACTATTTTGGGGTGGGCTTCCAGTCTAACCGGATGCAGCTGAACACCAGTATTTTACATGGAGCGACTGCCTATCTGACCTTCACAACCCAGTAGTAGTACTGGGAAATACGATACCCCTTGGTAAGACTGGGCGTCAGACTTTTTGGGCCACTGACTACCAGTAACGACTGTCAAAGATCTACAAATGACAATAAGGACCAATTGCTTAACGTGCTTTCCGAGGCACGGAGGTAACTCGGTATGTAAGGGTGGTCACCCATCCACAGACCCACCTAGGCAAGCACGGCCGCTTAACCTAAAGATCGACCAGAGCGGCTGTTATTATTTAGCCACGAGCTCCTCAAATGTCTCCACTTTGCCATGCCATTTCACGTATTAGGGTGTAAATTGCAATTTATTGAAAATTAACTGTTACCTCTAAGTTAGCCTAATCTAAAGACTATAATAGTAGCTACGGGTTGCCTTTGATGTTTGTCTTTTTAAATGTTTTTAAGTTCTTTCCTACTTAAATAACAATCCAAATACTTTTAAGAACTTGTTAAGGGCCAACCCTATTAAAACTATCTACCACCTAAAAAAACGTTGCGAAAGCTTAATGGATACGTGTTAGTAATCTACCTTCGACTTAACAAAGAGGTTCGACACATTTGTCTGCACCTAATAATGACTACACCTATCACAAAAAAACTCAAAATCAAAAAACAAAAAGAAGAATACCTAGTATCCAAAACAAGCCATTGTGTATAATAAAACACATTGATATTTGCATAAACATAGAAAATAAAACATAAAACCAAACGAAGTTAACATTCATCTTATTTTTGTATATATTTATGTTATCTCTTGAATAACACCTCGTTTGTCAAATGTGGATGATAGCTTTACGAGAATATCATGAGGATCCATTTAATGTGCTCGGGGCTTTAATTTATTATGAGATTGGATGTGTCGTATTCTCTATGGTTGCAATAGAGTTTGTTAGTTCAATTTTTTTTTTATGATATCTTAGGTGATTTCTCCAAATTGAACAAGAGAACAAAAGTCGCTCCTTGTAAAATACTGGTATTCAGCTGCATCCGGTTAGACTGGAGGCCGACCCTAACATAGTTGGGAAACACCTAGGCAGGCAGATGATGAACAAGAGAAGAAATAAAAACGTATGTTTTGATAAAAACAACCTGATTTTCTTGTAGCTCATGACAAACCTGTTTGGTCATGAGCTACAAGAAAATCAGGTTGTTTCACACAATTTAATGACTCTTTCCCTGCAAAGAGTCATTAAATTGTGTCCATTTTTAAATAATCTTCATCATCATTTCAGCCGAAGCAAACAGAAAGAAACAAAACAATTTAAAAATAGTTTGTTTTTGGTCCAGTAAGTATTTGTATTGTATTGTACAACGGGCTAGTGTCCGTAACTCCACGTCAAAGCGCGTATTTTGCGTATGGGCGATCCACCACGCGGGCGCAAGGTTTCCTCACGATGTTTTCCTTCACCGTTTTTGAGAGCAGTGGTGATAAAATAAATAACACAAAGTATTGTGCCTGACTGGGTTCAAACCCATGACTTACTGTTCGTGAGTCGAGGCCACCACCACTGCCTGCCGGGGTTGCGGGTCTATTCGAAAGAGATACCGCGGCCCCGGAACATAAAGGGCGAGGAAGGAACATGGATGAGTTTTAGTCAGTAAAAGTCTGACACTCCCTCCCGCTCCGCCCAGAGTGTGAGAAGTCATTTGATGATTTCCCATCCTAAAAAAAGGCCGCCACCACTGGGCCACCGCTGCTCAAATCTATTTTAATAGAATCTTATTGATGAAGCGGGCCTGGTATAACCCTGTTCAACTCAACTATAGATACCCTATCGAATCATTCCCACTTCAACTCGAGCTCACTTACAGCACATTTATAAAAAGCCGCGCACAATAAGAATTGATTAGCGATGATTGGTCCCAGCCCAGTACTGCAGGGTACTGACCCGATAGGAATTAATTATTCAAAGTATGTCCCGCCGAAAGACTTGATAAAGACATTGTTTGTGAGATTCTTCTTACATTTTTGATGTGACTGCAATGCTGATGGCGTCAAATTGGGTTGTTGGAGATTCATAATGTGATTATAAGGAAGAAGGACTGTTTTTGGGGCAATTAAGAGAGTTCTTCTTTATTTCCATTGATATTTAATATGTTCTTATAGTTTATTTTTGTTCAAAATTAAAGACCGTTTATTTTGTCGTCTGTTGTTTAAACCATTTCAGGCATTTCATAACTATTCGGTTGATTTTGCTGGCATTTGCAAGGAAAATCGATGTATGATTGGATAATGTCAAGTTCTAGATAGCACACTCCACCAGTGACATAATAATATGGCATTGACCGATATTTTATTGCCAATGTCATTTTCCACATCGACTAGAGAACGTTACATTTTAGTCAATATCAAAGGTTTCCTGGGGACTTTACCAGTTGTCAGCGTTGAGGAGGAGTTTTTGAGGCCATTTTTAAGTTTATAGTTTAGGTTAGTTTTGTTTCATCATCATCATCATCATCATCTCAGCCGAAAGACGTCCACTGCTGGACATAGGCCTCCCCCAAGTGTCGCCACATTGACCGGTCCCTTGCTACTCGCATCCACCGGATTCCCGCAACCTTCACCAGGTCATCGGTCCACCTAGTGGGAGGTCTTCCAACGCATCGTCTTCCGGTTCGCGGTCGCCACTCCAGAACTTTTCGGCCCCATCGGCCATCCGTTCTGCGAGCAATGTGCCCTGCCCACTGCCACTTAAGTTTAGCAATTCTTCGGGCTACGTCGGTGACCTTGGTTCTCTTGCGGATGTCTTCATTTCTGATTCGATCACGCAAGGAAACTCCGAGCATAGCCCTCTCCATTGCCCTTTGGGTGACTTTAAGCCTTTTGATAAGGCCCATTGTGAGCGACCACGTTTCGGTCCCGTATGTAATCACTGGCAACACACACTGGTCATAGACTTTCGTCTTGAGACACTGCGGTAAGTTGGACGAGAAGATACCGCGCAGCTTCCCGAACGCTGCCCAGCCGAGTCGGATTCGACGATTGACCTCTTTCTCGAAGTTAGACCTACCTAACTGGACCGTTTGTCCTAGGTATACATAATCGTCTACAATTTCGAGTGTAGAGTCTCCGATCTTGATAGGAATGGGTGTGACATGGGCATTCAACATGACCTTCGTCTTGTCCATGTTCATTTTTAGACCCACTCTTTTGGAGGCTCTACTGAGGTCATCGAGCATTGTACTGAGGTCCTCCATGGTCTCAGCCATGACCACAATATCGTCGGCAAACCGAAGGTGAGTGATGTACTCGCCATTGACGTTGATGCCTAGCCCTCTCCAGTCCAGAACCTTGAAGACATCCTCCAGTGCAGCGGTGAACAGTTTCGGAGATATGACGTCTCCCTGTCTTACACCTCGCTGCAGAAGGATAGGTTCCGAGGCTTGGTCCTGAAGTCGGACTGACATGGTGGCGTTTTTGTACAAACACTTTAACACCTCGATGTACCGATAGTCAATTTGGCACCGTTGGAGAGACTGCAGTACAGCCCAGGTTTCGATCGAATCAAAGGCTTTTTCGTAGTCCACAAACGCTAAGCAGAGAGGCAAGTTATACTCTTCGGTCTTCTGTATAACCTGCCGAAGCGTATGTATGTGGTCCACAGTGCTAAAACCTTTTCGGAAACCGGCTTGTTCGGGTGGCTGGAAATCGTCAAACCTGCGCGCGAGACGATTCGTGATGACTCTTGAAAACAACTTGTAAACGTGGCTTAGAAGTGAGATGGGCCTGTAATTCTTCAACCGGGCATTGTCACCCTTCTTGAAGAAGAGCACCACCACACCCCTGCACCATGCCTGTGGCGTTTTCCCCTCGAGTATGACGGAATTGAACAGCTTCTGAAGGGCCTTAAGTACCGGTTTTCCACCCGCCTTCAGGAGTTCGGCAGTAATTCCGTCATCTCCCGGTGCCTTGTTGTTTTTGAGTTGTTTCAGAGCCATCCTAATCTCGTACAGGCTGACGTCCGGGATGTCTTCGGTATAGTGTCGGGTTAGTCTAGCTCTTGGGTCGTTTGCTAGGTCGACAATGGGTTTGCTGGTTGACGTGTACAACTGTCCATAGAAGCTCTCGATCTCCCTCAGTAGCTCCGGTTTGGCGGATAAGATCCTGCCATCGTCGGTCTTCAGTTTCGTGAGCTGGCTCTGCCCAATAGCCAGATCTCTTGAAAATACTTTAGAGCCTTTGTTCCGCTCGATCGCGTCTTTAATACGCTCGGTATTAAAGCGGCGGAGGTCGCTCTTTAAGGATTTAGAGATCCGTCTATTGAGCTGCCGGTATTTCGACGCCTCATCTGAAGACTGCAGGATCATCTCACGCCGCTCCTTCATGAGCTCGAGAGTTTGATCGGAGAACCTCTTTTTCTGATCTGTACGACGTGTCTTGAAGAACTTAGACCCGGTCGTATGGACAGTTTCCACGAACCCATCGTTATATTCGTCCACTGAGCCGCCTAGGCACTCGAAACGATTCTGGAGTTCGAGCTGAAAGCTCTCGGGGTTTTGGATTTGGATCTGTGCTGGACGGAGCGTAGACTTCATCAGTCGAGACCTTTCTAGCTTGATATTGATGTTCAATGTGCCTCTTACCATGCGGTGATCGCTCCCGGTTTTCACCGAATTGATCACAGAGACATCATTGAACATTTGCTTCTTGGTTGACATGATGAAGTCGATCTCATTTTTTGTTGCACCATCTGGGCTCTGCCAGGTCCACTTCCTGTGCTCACGCTTTTTGAAGAAGGAGTTCATCATATAGAGGCCCTCCTTCTCCATAAAACTAGCCAGTTGGTGGCCCCGGTGGTTCCGACGTCCAACTCCAAATTGCCCCACCTGCAGCTCATCCCCGTCTCGTTTGCCCAGTTTCGCGTTGAAGTCCCCCATGACAACGGTGAAGTGAGTTTTGAAACCATGCATGGCTTTAGAGATATCCTCATACATGGTCTCCACTTCGTCGTCGGGGTCCGTATGGTGCCGGACGTAAAGAATAGCATCATCCCATATCTTCCCGTGGGTGTCGTAAGAGGCGACTAAGGGACTTACCAGAGAATGGGCAGCAGCGTTCTCTGTGCTTTTGTGACAACCATACTGCGATCGCCAACCCGCCTGCCAAGCGTGGCGATTATGGCAAAACCCCCCAATGGACACCGCATTCAATAAATGGCCCCTAGTGCCCGGCAGCCCGTCTACCCTCGACTACGGCAGCGGTCGAGGTTATGGCGTGGCAAGGGGTGCGAAGAATCCCCGGATGGGATCCGGCTGCCAACACCAACGACTGGACCTGGCAACGTATAACACGCGCACACTCCGGACCGACGAGAAGATAGCGGAGCTCGAAGAGGAATTGAGCAGGCTGCGATGGAGTATTGTGGGATTATCTGAAGTCCGAAGAGAGGGGGAGGACACGATAATCCTAAAATCCGGCAACCTGCTTTATTTCCGAGAGGGCGACCGCCAGTCCCAGGGTGGTGTTGGGTTTATCGTCCACAAGTCCCTTGTGAACAACGTGGTGAAGATCGAGAGTGTGTCGACCAGGGTGGCGTACCTTATACTCAGAATATCCTCAAGATATTCGCTGAAGGTCATACAGGTCTACGCCCCGACCTCGGCACACCCCGACGACAAGACTTAGTTTTGTTTATTTTAATTTATAATTGTATGTAGCATTATTTTTTTAAATATAATCAAAATCAAAGGTTTCATGTCAATCAAAGAAAAAATGTTGAGGAAACCAATATGTCAGGAACCGAAAATGTGAAGAGCTATGGAATCCACGTACATTGTAGATATAATCTACAATGTACGTGGATTCCATAGCTCTTCGCAGTTTCTCAGAGAGACTTTTTGTGCTGTTCCCAAGAGTGCAAACCTTAAAGGCTGATTATACCAATGACATATAAACCCCCGACGCACAAACGGTTCCTACACGTTCAACAGATCATAGGTACCTGAATTATACATTTCGACCGTCAACCGTGTATAAGTCACTGCACTTTTGTAGGTAACTACTAATTTGTTTTTAAATTACCCTATGAAGTATATCTGGGTTCAGAATGATACAGTCCTGAATATGTGATAACTGTTTTCGTCGGTGTCCCTCCGACACTGCAGGGTTACGAATACAATACATCAAAACTACATCCGATACGACCCGATTGGTGCAGCGGTAGTGAGGCTGCCTTACGTTCTTAGGGACCCGGGTTCGAATCCCGGTAGGAGCAAATGTTTGTGTGATGAGTATGGACATTTGTTTCCGAGTCATGGATGTTTATATGTAAGTATAATAAATATGTATTTACAAATAAAAAGTATATATGTAGTATATCAACTGTCTGGTGACCACGACACAAGCCTTGCTTGTTGTGGCACTAGATGGCGCTGTGTGTAATGTCCAGCGATATTTTTTTTTTCTTTTTTAATACCGACAAATACAATACACAAAATCTACACACTAATCTACCTTCTCCACATGCGCATAATCAGGTAAGCAAGTACCTCTTCATACCTTTTTTCACCCACCTCGTATAAAACCTCTAAGCAGAACCAACAGAGAGGCCTGCCCGGGCCACAAAGGACTCAAAGAGCGAGGGCCATATTAAAATTTCCTTCGAAATAATCCGTACACAACACAATATCAAAATTTAATATCATTTTAATCTTAATTCTCCTTATTAATGTTGGCCAAGGAGGGTTGTATAGGGCTGGGAGCGTGTACCTGGAGCTTTTATAAGTTTAAGAAATTAAATATGGAAAAGGGAGGGTTACGTTTTTTGTGTTTATTTACAAAGTGTCTTAAAGTATGGTCAGGGGAAAAGAATTCCTACTCCGTAAGTGACATATTTAATAAGAGATTGCAAAATGAAGAACAACTATAATTATTTAACCTTTAAGATTAATGTAAGGGAAAATGTATCAAGTTTTATTAATTGACATTAAAATATGATTTTATGTCACATTATTATGACTTAGTATTATGGATCTGGATGATTTATGTTAAGACCGAAATTGTACCAGTACTTATAGCAAATAAACTGATTTGATTTGATTTGGAGTTAGTACATCCCCATCCCTACTATTATATAAATGTGAATGTAAGTTTGTTTGTTACGCTTTCACGCGAAAACTACTCAACCGATCATCATGAAACTTTGTACACATATTCTTGGAGGTATTAGAAGTAACATAGGATACTTTTTATTAAAAAAAGCTAACCCTCACTCGCAGACGAAGTTGCGCGGGTCAGCTAGTATAGATATACTAGCTGACCCGCGCAACTTAGACTGCGTGAAGAACCGCTCAACCGATTTTGTGCAAACTTCACATAAACTATCTACTAAATAGTCCGAACAAAGCCTAAACATTTGGCTTGAGTTATAAAATTACAAAGAAAAGTGGCATTGATCTTTATACATATTAATTGTTGATAACTAAGGTCCATGTTCACCGAGAACATAACAGTCTGATTATCTAAAAACAGCTGTCAATGTGACATGTTCCCATACAAAAATGTTTTTTAAACAGCTGCTTTTAGATAATCGTCCGTAATCTTTTAGGTGAAAATGGACCTTAGTAAGTTTTTAAGTATGAAGGGGGTTATCTCCGGAACCAATGATTTAATTCTAAAAAATCTTTCTTTGGTAGATAGCTTCATTATTCGAGATTGCTATAAGCCATACATTTTATTTACTTATATCGTACTTATTAGCCGATCTGTCGCAATTTTAGCAGGCGAAGTCGCGGGTTAAGTTGGTTCATTATATCAGCAATATATACATGCCTAACATAATTATTATGCGTTTCATGCATTCTAGCCAAAGTTGCATGGTATAATTAGTAATTTTGATAAAAGTTAGTCAAAAATTAAGTAAGTACATAATAAATAATAATAATTATAAATAATAAATATCGCTGGACATTAACAAACAGCGCCACCTAGTGCCACACTATGCAAAGCTTGTGTCGTGGACACTAGATAGTTGATATACTACATATATACTTTTTTGTTTGTAAATACATACTTATTATAAGTACATAGTAGTGGATCATGATTTTTCATACAGATTTTCAATCTAGTGTTTGTGCAGGCGTCGCGTCGTCGCCAAACAGATATCAAATTCTTATTTGAAGTATTTTTTAACACATATTCATATTTTATATCAGGTAACCCTAACAACATCTCGAAAATCTTCGACTCTTAAGTCCTCAGCCCACAAAACCCAACTCTACCTGTGTAGACCTAAGACTCAAAATCACTTACAAACCCAACAAAATCTCTAGCAGAAGGTAGAAAAGCATTCAAAGGCAGGTAAGTTCAAAGATAACGCTTGTCTTTGGAATAAGGCTTAATTAGGTCGAATTACTTTCGTCGAAATCTTCGGAATTAACATTTTATGATTCTGTATAATGTAAGGATGGTTCAAACAGACAATGGTGAGATTACCGCTGAGAGGGAAACATTAAAAGATCTCTTTGTTTAATTCCAAGGTGTTTCATTAATACAGGTTGTCATTGAAAATACTAGCTTCGTTTATTCATCATTAGCCTGCAACATTACAATTCTGGACATAAGCCTCTTCAATCGCACGCCACTTAAGGCGATTACATGAGCTAAACGCGAGTTTTATAATTACTAGAAGTATATGATTCACTGCTATAAACAAGACCAGAAAAATATATGATATTCTTCAGGATATATGCTAGCGTGATACTGTTTTGAAAACATAATACAATTAATTTGGCTCGATAAAAAGAAACCACGAACTTATCTCTAAAAATATCTTTCAAACAATAAAAAAACATACTAATATGCATGCGATCAATCTGATTTTTTGGCTTATCATTCTACAAGCAATGTATTAGCATGATACTGTTTCAGTTTTTTAATCCAATACATAGTTTTTTTGTAAATCGATCGAAACCACTCATTTCGCGCTATTTGGCCCGCAATGGCTGACGCAACAACCACTTTGTAGTGCAAGCTGATTAGAATTTTATTCTAACAGCATTTCAAACGAAGTTTGAACCACCACAAATAGAGTTGCTAATTTAGCTCGTCTAAGTGCCTTAAGGCTGAGACTCCTGGTTAGCCCGCGAAATTCAAATTTACTTACGTTTTTTGCATCTTGCAGGCCGGTGCTAGGCCTATTTCGCGGGTGCCTGTGACGCTTTCAACTAAAATCGATTTTCGGCAACTGTCATCCACTTCCTGAGAAGCGAACCTTACGCCTGCCGATTCGCAGTCTCTACTCAAGAACCCGTCAATCCCAACGGTCATCGGTTCTGCGGCTAATAACCCTTTGTCACTTCATCGCATGCTTCGGAGTTTTTGGTCCTACGAGACGCGGACTCATAAGTCGGAAGCAAACGTCTGGACTATTTCTCAGTCGAGTCCCGTATAAGACACGCCGATTTTTCGTCTTCTCTTCGAAATCTGCCCTTTATACTAAGAAAACTAAAAGTGGTTGATCCTAATGGCGACTTCTTAAAGTTATTTCGATGAATAAAGGAAAAGTACTTACTATACATTAGGTAGTTATTTACTTTTTACAGGTCGAAGAAAATTGTTCTTAAACCAAAAAGCAGCAGAGGGACAAATTTGTTTGTGATAAATCAAACAAAGATTCAGTTTTAGAGGTTTATTAAAACCTTTACAAATTATAAATAAAATATTTCACATTAGTCGTTACGACGGAGCTGTTTCAAAAAAGGTGAATGAACGTATGAAGTAGTTTTTCCCAACACAGGCATTACTTGCTTAAAGGGAAGCTCCATAAACTAAACTTTTATGTTACCTTATGAAGCAATAAACTATTTTGTAAGTAAATGCCAAAGTGAACATAGATTAAAAATACTGAATGTACATTGAGTGATTGAGGGAATGTGTCGTAGACATCCTATTGCGTAGTACTTATAACAGAAATACCTTTTATCTTGAAAAAAAATCGTTGCATTATTTGCACTGGCGACACACGAATTTCCAAACAAATTGATTAAGATTCACCTTGATAAATTTTTAAGTTTGTGATCGAATTACGCAATAGAGTTGCAGGTAAATAAACATAGATTAACTGCCCGTATCCACGGGACAGTACAAGTTCATTACTCATAAAAAGGGTGAATATTGTCACCACGTCGTTACCAGGGTGGATTCTTTAATTAAAACATTGAAACCTCCCCCTGATGGATCACTGGCCGCTAATTGATGGGCTTTGTGTGTACCGGGTTCGAGTGCCGGACGTGTTTCATTATATTAACTTTTTACACCTCTTCCGTGTGTAATTGATATGTGATCTAGCTGTAGGTGCGTTTATCTGTGATGTTAGTTTGTTTTTGATAGATCTGGACTGAACTGAACTATGTGAAATGGAGCCAGCGTATACGTATTGTCATCAATCGGGTCCAAATCTACACTCCGTGGCTACTACTGGGAAATTTCTTATGAAAAACCCCAATAACACTTTGTCGGACCTGGAGATCGAACCCAGGATCTAATGCTCAGCAATCGAGTCTGCGACTACTAGACCAAAGAGGCAGTATTATAAAATTATCCTGACACATTCAATATGCTGACAAGCTAAGTGGCGAAATCAAAATTATCCTGACACATTCAATATGCTGACAGTGCTAAGTGGCGAAATCAAAATTATGCTGACAGTGCTAAGTGGCGAAATCAAAATTATCCTGACACATTCAATATGCTGACAAGCTAAGTGGCGAAATCAAAATTATCCTGACACATTCAATATGCTGACAGTGCTAAGTGGCGAAATCAAAATTATCCTGACACATTCAATATGCTGACAGTGCTAAGTGGCGAAATCAAAATTAAAAACTTAAACTAATGGGGTTTTTTTGGCTATGTTAAAGTCAAAGCTAGAATACATTTATGTTATTTGATACAAAAAACATTCAATACAGGGTATCAATATACGAAATAGGTACACGAAAAAACCGAACAAACAGAGAAATACCAGAGCAAAATCGAATAAAAGTTAATCAACCCCGAAAAATTGTACGCAGGAACGCGGAACATAAGGTACTTTCCACATTAATACTGGCTGAATGGCGTTCCAGACAAAACGCGCGTTATTAAAGAACCCATCACGACACAATGCGCCGATGACAAAACTCTTACTTTGAACTCCTTCCTAATCGCAGGGAAAACTTTATTTTGTGGAGTAGAGATCGCGTAAATGTAAAGACATTCGACTCTCTTGAAAATGTTGCTGTCCGTGTGTTTTAAATTTCATGAATTATTTTGTTGGCATTTGAAAATGAAACTTCGGCTGGTAACTTCAGTACCTTACGATTTCAATAATTAGTAGAAATTTTCAATATTAGGTGTTGACTAATAGCATAACAGTAACAGTATGTCTGTCTGATGCCTTTTCTCACCTTAATAACTCAATCTTTGGCACACACTTAGACCATGCTGGGTTAAGATTTAGGCAGAGCTTGACTGAAGTAGTATCGCCATAGGATAATTTTGATCCCGGAGTGCGTTGCTGTACGACAATTTCTGACATCATCACGGATGAACCCGCAGAAAAAACGTATCTAAGACACACATTTCAACAAACATTTGTTATTATTTGTTTCATTTAACCAATTTACTTGGTCCTGAACAACATTAGATCTTATTACGTGCATTTTCTGTTTTTTTCTATAAACAAATAGGTACTTAAAACAAATCAACAGTGAGTATATTAAAAATCACTTTTATGATAAGTAAATTGTAGCTAGACAGGGCAGTGTAAATCAATCACAGTTAATGGACGCAAAAAGTGCTATAAACGAACATCGGCGTATAATATCGACGGAGACATTGATGTGGTCAGCTGTGGTCACATCACTTTATTGGTGTCACATCGTAAAATGATAACTACTATGTGCTTTTTGTTTTTATTGAGCTTGTGGTGGTCACACTAGTCACTATATGTAATGATGTTCAATAAAGCCTATCAACTATTTGAGATTAAATAGATAGTGTTGTCATGATTTTTACTGAAACAAGTGAAAACGATAGTACTTAAGTTTTTTTATGAATCAACTTTTAGTGTCCCCACTGTTGGGCCGCAGTTCTGCTCTATATGAGAAGGATTTTCATAAAACCATTGGTATCATAAAACATATCCATCTCGATGCTATTCATTGATATAGCATCACCTGTGACATATGAACTTCACACTCCTAACTGCCTTCATATCCAGATTCCAGTAAATCCTAAGAGAAAAACATGACACGATTTGAAAAACTAGAGTAACTCTTTCTAAAATCTTTACTCAAGTAGATAGGAAGCCATAATAATACATAATGGTCTGATTATCTAAAAACAGCTGTCACTGTGACATGTTCCCATACAAAAATGTGTTTTAACAACTGCTTTTAGATAATCAGACCGTCATCTTAGTGGTGAACATGGATAAGTATGCGGTTTGAACTGATATCCAATCCCAAGCAAAACACAAACTATATTTTTTCTCATTTCATTTTTTAATTGTGTATTTATTCTAAAAGGTTGCAATGCAGCAAACATACCGCGAGTACAACCCAACCGCAATGGTTAGAAGACAAAGGCGCTATGGTTTTGTTCGACATCGGCGAGGGGCGCAGGCGAACGGTAATGAAAAACATGGGAGCCACCGCCCCATGTCCCGATTGACTTGCATATCGATTCGCGGCTCGATTCACTGATTTTAATTAGAATTTTAAAAGTGTGACTTTGTTTGCGAAATGTAGGTGTGATTGTTGCATGTGAGGTGAAGCAGAGTATCACCTACTGTAAGTTCTTACTCGAGTTAATTCATCTTTTGTTTGTTCTTAACTGAGGCGTCTAAACTGGCTGCTTTAGCAGAATCAAAATAATTATTTAATTTCAAAAATTTACGTGATTCGGATTATGATAAAGCGACCATTTTAGAACCGCAGATCTAAATCTAAAAAAATGGCCCTTTTTGTAAACCACGGAAGAAATTTATTGTCAGACTTTTTCGCCTCTTATTACGTGGGAGTGTGGGACTTAAACATAACTGGCGAAATGTGGATAAACTACATAATTATGAGGTGCCTAAACCTTAGGGAATTACAGGAGTTACTTTATGTAAACTTCTTGCCTGAAAGTCCGCAGAAACGGAGCTCTCATTGGTTGGTTTCATAAAGTCTGGATTAAAGTTATAGGTATGTCTTAAAATAACCAGTTTGTTCCTCAGATAAAGATTGTTAAGATTGTGATCCTTTCAATTTGAAGTTGTTTTCATCGGGGGTGTAACACAGTGGTAGAGTGTCTGCTTCGCATGCTGAAAGTCCTGGGTTCAAATCCCAGCACCTCCAATGAAACTTTTTGCTTTTGTTTCCATCGAACAAATTACTCTTCTATTTATGTTTTGTTAAACATATTATGTGATTATTAAAACAATAGCGAAGGATCGTAATTTCTCATCTGCGGGCTTCACATTTGGCTGTGTTTTAGTAACTTCTACATTTTTCTTTCTAGCCTAAACTCATCGGGGACAACGGGCATAATTTGAGAAGTATATAGTTATTACAATAAATTAACGGGGACAGCGTACGGGGACAACGGGAATTTATTTATTTATTTTATTAAATTCCCTTTGTCCCCTTTAACGGGGACAACGAATACAGGAACCTGAACGATTGATTGCCTTCAAAGCCTATTGTTTGAGTATTTATGCCGCCCACGGGCCTCTGAATTGACTTTACACTTCACGTCGAGAAATATAATATCTCTCAGGTAAGGTTTCCTCGTGAAGTTTTCCTTCACAGAAGCCAGTGATAATATACAATAAGCACATGAATTCGAAAGATCAGAGGTACGTGTCTTGGGTTCGAACTTGAGACCTATGACAGTCCAGCAGTCACACAAGTAGGCTATCGCTACTTCTACAATTAATGACACCTATTTCTTAGGGAATAGGGATGATTTCGTCATCTTCTAGAAACATTTTACCAGCAAAACACCAAAAATATTCCATATTTACAAAAACCGCGGCATTCTTACATGACAACATCACTCGGAGTCCGGTATCGAGTCGAGTGTATCAAGTATTCGAGTGGAACAATACTCGTACAATGAATGTTTGTGGCTGTATATCATCGCGGCGAGCCCGGACAATGGCGCCCGCAGCCGGCGCTTGCGCATAGCCTGCAGCGAGCGGTCTTGATACTTGGAGATTGTTTTTGTGAAATGGGTTTTTGTGATCTTCTTTAGATGAATACATTACATTGATAAGATAAAACGAATAATGCATGATTTGACCTAAACTGGCAGAAACTAATCTAGGCTATCTTCTGATTTCTATTGTTATAGGGTTTGGTCTATGACTCTGTAGTAAACCAACATTGCGTAGCTACTTTGTGAAAGGCAATTTCTGTAAGTCATCATTATTATCTTACCCTTAACCCAATTCCATTTGGGGTCGGCACAGCATGACTTTCACATTCTGGAAGGAACTATGTAAAATTAAAATAATTCTCTTTATGAAAAGGGTTCAACAGCAACTTAGAACCTGTAATTCTATACACTGGTTTATTATCGACCATCTGTAATTATTTGAGACATATATTCTATTCCATAAAATAAACCAAAGTATCAAAACCTCTCCCTCCCGCCACACCCGCTAAATACCACGTTATAAACTAACCGACAATGTCCGTCGGTCAATAATACATTCAAGCTTAAACACTGAAAACACACCCTCACTTCCCATGACCCACGACATTGTCCCACAAAACAATTGGAAACTGTCTCAAAAATACCACCAAGATCACCAAACTATTGTACACACAGAGAACCTCCTAGACGGCCTTATCAAAAAGGACTAAACCTCAAAATTGCATAACTTGGGGTTGTTCATCTGCAGACATATCTTTGTGAACAGCAAAACCTCTTTTGTATCGCTTCATGTGGTAGTCCAAACACATGCTTAGTAGATTTTGTTCCAGTAGTAGTACTTAGTAGACTTTGGTCAGCCGCGATTTATTAGTTGTCGTAGGCGCAAGATTAGTGTTCCGATGTCTTTAAATATTATTTAAGTACCGTGGGAAGACCGTATTTGGCAATAGGACGCTGATCTTTTGACAGTTAAGATGCTAAATGGGTCGGAATGGGAGCTTTGTTGAAAATTGATACAAAAGTTGATAATAAAGATGTTGTGGTCGCAAATAGAATGACCGTTAGTGATTTTTGTGAGAAAGAAACATAAATAAAAGTATTAGAGCTCTAAGCACAGTCAATGAGCAAAGACAATAGCGCCTAGAGAAAGCCGTTTCATTTCGGGAGCTTATGGCAACATTGTACACTTTTTTCCTTTTCCATCATTTGAAGCTGATAGAAGATCATGCCTTCTAGGCCCTTAGGTAACGGGAACAGCTTCAAACAATAAACTATTTAAAAGAGAACCGTTTTTGTAAAAATAATTGTGTATCTCATTGAAATCGACTTAAAGCTTTGTCCGTAACACCTGCTTATTTCTGTATCTCAATCATTACAATGTCCGCTTAACCAAATCATCCTTAATATAGTCCAACCATCGTTTCTTTGGTCTTTCTCTACTCTTATAGCCATACAGATTCAAACTCAAAGTTTTCCACACAAATTTTCAGTCACCGTTGCCTCTTTAGAGTTCGTCTTATGCACTCATTTCATAATTTATCCATTCAGGTTACAATTACTATGCACATTAAAATAACTATTGCCAAACCCTTCCAATGCAATGCATATTTCAAGATTAATTACATTAGTCATATGCATAGCTAATAAATGAAATTGCACCCTCACACAGTACAGCACTTTCAATTATTCAGTAGGATCACTTGCTGGGCATTGAACCACGGGACGCGCTTTTATTAACATCTGTCCAGTTTGATGACCATTGCTTATGGCTATAATTTACTGATTTAATGATATTCAATCTCCAATTCCAACGTATAGATTATTTTAACTGGCTTGGAGCTCACCAAAAGATTTAATATTGCAAGAGTCTTCTGTTCCTGAACAGTAGCAAGTCTTCTCGATCATTCTTAGAGTTAACATAACTTCGTACTTAACCATCTATGAAATTCTCAGGCATATCAACCACTTTAAAACAGATAAATTGTTGTTTTGGCGCTTATCGGCTGACTGTTAGAAAATGCCTATGGCATTAAGTCCGCCTCTGTACTTTTGTGTTTGAAGTGGCAAATAAATAATAATAATAAATAAGATAACTTACAATGGTAATAGCTATAAAAAATCCACTTGTAACTTTACCATCTTAAATTCATAAGTGCAACCAAAGTGATTGCTGTCAATCCTTTCCCATATCACCAAACATCCCGCCACCATTAACATTTTCATCTTCAACCCCAAACCTTGACACTTCAATAAAACAATTAACCACTTCTACTCCCCCCACTTCCCCCTCCACCCCCTCTCTACATGTAAATGATATAATTGATCAATAGCCCGCGGCTCCCGCTAATTGATTTCTATTTGCCCCTCTTTAATTGTTGCGTGTGATTCGATGGTCTCTGAATTATTCATACGACTGCACTGTTATGCATACAAGTTGGTGAGCAGTGCATTTGGTGGCTGTTTCAGACCGTTCGATATTGTTTTGGTGCGCTGTTTTCGTAGTCAGCTTTTAAAAGTTTAAGCGTTGGCAGTACCAAATGCATTCAAATATACAATATTCGAATAAGAATCTCACAAAATAAATAATTGAAACTCTGAAATCAGAAAAAAACACCAAAGAATTTCAACATAGCCATGGTTAAAGAAACGGAAGCTTCTTAAACAGCTCGCAATCCCCAAAGAACTTAGACCATTTAAAATTACTTACTCAAAGACTCCCAACTATACGAAAAACTGAAACTATGCCTGAGGGGCGGACACAGAAATTGTTATTTTATTGCATCCGGGGCCACACATGTCATATTTTATTCTCCTCTCGGAATTTTGTGGATTTGCAACAACGTTTTCATTTACCATCCCCGTCTCCTGGTCTTCCTGTCCTATAGTCCTTACTGCTTTGGAATAAGGACTTAGAGCTTTATTTCCTAGATTTTCGGACTCCGTTCTATGTTTGTAAATGATGTGCGTGGAGTCACACGCACGGATGAGTGGTATATCATTTTCTTTGTACAAATGGCTGGTGAGATCCTGTGAGGCGTCCTAATCTAGCGGAATATAAACAATGGCATCGTCTGTCTGTCTGTCTGCCTTTTTGTCTATGCGGGAGATGAGGTGTGATTTACATTTGAAGATGTCTTGTGTTGCTGATTTTTTCGGGAATTGTTTTTATAAGTCTCGGTGTCTATTGTGTTTCATGTGGGTAGTATTTATGTATCAACGCAGGAATCTGCTCGTGTTATTTGTTTTTTTTTTGTAATGGTTTCTACCCTAACCTGACATATTTATTACATTAATATTACCGTTAACCGTATCTGACTGTTTAGATTGATAAACCAATTAGTTCGTGATATCTATACTACTCGTATCTACACTTACTTAATACTCGTATTATAAAGCAGCAGAAGGGTTTGTTTTTGTGGTTGAACGCGCTAATCTCAGGAACTACTGGTTCAAATTGAAAAAATATTCTTGTGTTGGATAGTCCATGTATCGAGGAAGGCTTTAGGATATATATAACATCACGCTACGACTATTAGGAGTGGAGTAGGCATAATCAATGTTGTAAAAACGGGGCTTTTTCTTCCTTGCATTTTTCTCTCTTATGTGACGTAGACGAAGTTGCGTGGGTCAGCTAGTAAGATATAACAGTCTAGTTGGAAAAATAACCTGAAAAATTGTATACAGCATTGCAACAAGTAGCTTTCAGAAAGTTCGCTAGATCAACATCATCATTTCAGCCGAAAGACTTCCACAGTTAGACCAGAGGATCCACGACCAGTTGGACCAAGGTTCCAGTTAGAGTTCTTTGGGGATTGTGAGCCTGCCCCAAGAGTCACCACATTGAAAGTAAAAAACGAAAGAGATTAACTCCGCACTTCGCAAGCATACACAACATGTAGGCAATACATTTTCACCGTCCAGTCATCAGGCTATTTTTAAACAGTCGGGAATCGAAGCCGCGACACCGCTCGTAAATCACCAGCGGTATAATCACTAATGTCGTGGAACTAACTTTGCATTTCACGCACCGTCAGAACTGTTAATGTGGCCAAAATAATGTTTTGCGAGCCAAAGGAAAGCCATAACAATTTCTTATTGGAATCAAATTATTTATTTTTGAGAAAAAAATATGTATGGCAAGTTGACAAGGTACAATCAACCGCATCAGTGCAATGGCACGAAATCAACTCTAACTGCAACGACATAAACGCCCTGTCAATGACAAATTAACACTGATTTGCATTTAGCTGTACATTTTTGGGATCGGATGTAGGGTTAGGGAAATAAAAATGTTTTCTCATAATCATAAAACCTGGAATTCTTGGACATATTGTAACGAAATTTCTCTCTCTGGAGTCCCGGGGGTCTAAAATTACCGCTTTAGCAGAATCGTAAATGAATCACGTTAATAAAAAAACTTAAAATGGTCTTTTTGCTCATTATCATAAAGTCCATTTTAAGAATTTGTAATTTTCGTGATTCATTTTATAGAACAAAATTTAAAATTCTTAAAATTGACTTTATGTTAATGGTAACAAAGATCAGGGGGTTTACCCCCTGATCGACGGTCGCATGAAGTCTGTTCTCGATGCTAATAACAATTTTTAATTTTTGTTGGTTGGAATTTCGTTGCTATTGGTATTGTATCGTCTTATTGGTCTTTCAATCATAACCTAACGCTTGTAATCTTCGATAAGTTAGGCAGAGGTTCACGTTCACCTATAGTGCACCTACATCCCACCAACTATGTTTATATCCCTTGTTGGAGACCCTATTATCATCAATCGGGCACAAGTCCTGACTTCGGCCTGCTACTGAGAAATACGTGATGGAAAATTCGTGATGGAAAAACCCAATAACACTCTGCTAACCTAGGAATCGAACATTTAATCTCGTGCTTAGCAATGAAGCTGTCTTCTGTAGGTACCAAATGGAGCCAGCGCACCCTACTCTTTCTTCTACACTCATTTGAGCTGTTTTAAAATAAATGCATATCGCTGGCCATTTGCTCCTACCGGGATTCGAACCCAGGACCCTATGAACGCAAGGCAGCCTCACTACTGCTACGCCATTCGGGTCGTCACCCAATTGAAGCCAGCGCACCCATCTCTTCCTTCTACACTCATTTGAGCTATTTTTATCCAACTTGCTTATTAGCCCTATGGGAGAGTAGCAGAAGAAACCTGTAAGAATGTTGTTTTAAATCTTATTAAAATAGGTACCAATATACTTGTCTTTCTTCTTCTTTTCTTTCTTGTGAAAGAGGCCTTTGCCCAGCAGTGCCAGATAGACTATCCCTCTATATTCGAGCTACTTGGACAAAATGTATCTTATCACCTAGGCCATACTCATAGTACCTCAGCGTCAAACTCACAATAACGCTATGTAAAGATTCAGAACCTCCGTACCTAGATCTAGGAATCATATAGTACAGGACTACCGGTACGGTACCCTAGGCCCATAAATCTATGTACAAGAGTAGGTAAACGACCTAGCCTCGCTGCCTCATCCCTTTCGCCAACATCTATTCTAAACCAATCTATACAGGGTGTAAACAACCTCATCGAGAGCAGCGGTGGCCCAGTGGTGGCGGCTCCGACTTACGAACAGTAAGTCGTGGGTTCAAACCCAGACAGGCGCTTTACTTTATGTAATTTATTTCATCACCACTGCTCTCCAAAACGGTGAAGGGAAACATCGTGAGGAAACCGGCATGTCCTAGAACCAAAAATTCGAAGATATGTGACATCTACCAAATACCAATAGATTATAAGTCCATATACAAAATGCGCGCTTTGACGTGGAGTTACGGACACCAGCCCGTTGTACAATACAATACAATACAAACGACCTCATCGCGAAGCCGTTAACCAAGCATTCTGCACATCAAACTAAGTAACTTGACACAAAAAAGATTGCTGGGAAACGACTTTTTTTTTGGGTGAAAAATCATGTTTCGCAGGGACTCAAACTGTAACCGTAATAATGTGTTTTTAAAACAGTTTCAACAGAAATACACTTTTAGATGTAACAGATACAATAATACTCATATGTTACCGAATCAAACTTTTATATGTAACTGAAATAATCATTTTTACAACTGACTGCGACTAGATTTCGGCTATCTAATGGCAACGCTGAGTTTACCTGTTAAACACTGTTAAACTTTTTAAATCTGTTACAAATATGTTATGGTTACACTTTTGTAAATGTTTTGGGTTAACACATTGAAAATACATTTAAAGGTAAGTGTTACATATTTGATTCTGTTACCAATTCAACATGTAACACTTATAATTCTGTAACCTTTATGAAGGTGTTTTTAAGTCGCTGGTTTTGTGGTAGAACGCAATGTAACGCACTCAAAACATCCCCCTATCCAAATAGCCATCAACTTCCTAACTACCGTGACCGATCCCCAAAAACCCCATAGCCCATAGAGCATAGCCCATAGCCTAAAGACTTGCCTAAGGCTCGTCGCTATGAACCCATAACATCTCACCCGAGAGCGTTCACCCCTGACCCCTAACTGCCTGTGGTCATCTCGAGACGTGTGCTGTCTCGCTCACACATATACTGCCGTGGGTATAGCTATCCTTGTCCCGCCGTGCACGATCCGATCCGAGTGGATCCGGGTATCCTCAGAATTGCAGTTGGTTACGCGGTACAATAATTAAGGAGTTTAGTTTAGTTTTATGAGGTTGGAATTCGATTTTCAATTTTTCATCGACTTTTCGTAATATTTGAATGTCTTTGACTTTATAGGTTTGTGTTTGCCATAGTCACGAGAATCTGATGCTTGTTTTTTTTTTAAAACGCTCCGTACTAGCTATAGGAACCAGGCTGCAGACTGGGCTTATCACATCCTAGCACAGATGATCCTCAGCGTTTTCGCTTTGGTATTCATTCCCATTTACTTACCTGCACATTTAATCAAAATGAAAATCGGAATTCTCCAAAAACTATCGAATGCTTTTGCGTCGACAGCTGCCACATTTTAGATTTTGCTCGTGAATTAATAGTCTGAGCTTTAGCCTCCTTTCATTCTTCAGCCCATTTCACATTCGTATTGGAAATGTACTCTGATTTAGATAATGTATTCAAATCTCATCATGACCATCATTCTGTTAACCTTATCACAACTCATTTTGGGTCGGTGCAGGCAGCATGTCTTCTTCCATAGTCTCTAATAACTTGACGACTCGAATGGAGTAGTGGTAGTGACACTGCTGGACGCTGCCTTACGTTCTTAGGGTCCTGGGTTCGAATCCCGGTAGGAGCAAATGTTTGTGTGATGAGCATGGACATTTGTTTCCGAGTCATGGATGTTTATATGAATATTAAGTATGTATTTAGAAACAAAAAAGTATATAAATGTAGTATATCAACTATCTAGTGTCCACGATACAAGCTTTGCTAGGGTGGTACTAAGTGGCGCTGTGTGTTAATGTCCAGCGATATTTATTATTATATTTATTTATTATTTATTAATTCGTTATGTCATTAGACACCTCCGTTCTTGCCACTTTTTTCTTTTTATGTTTTTAAATCTCAATCACATTCGAAATCCAAATTCAAAATTACCCTCACAATCAACTCTTGAACCGCGTCACTATCAAAACTGAAGACGCTCTTACCGCTCGCAGCTCACACACATACACATTAACTGTACACCCAGTGTACACATACCTGTACGTTTATTATATTGTACCTACTAGGTAGTTATTATATTTACTAGAACATTTACTAGGAAAAGTACCTGTGGAATATTGGATGGTTAATTGTTTTAAGGTTTTTGGTGGTAGAATAAGAATTATTAGAAGAATAAGACTACAATTGGTAATGGTGAATAGTGGTCGAATTCTGGTGATGGTAGTCCAGTTTGGGTGGTCTGAGAATAACCTAAGGAGTCGATGTCGCAAAACTCGCAGATTGTTCAACACATTTTTTTTAATCACAGAAAGGCTAACCCTTACGCCCCTTTACATACACCTGTATTACGCACACGTGAAAATCAAATTGTTTATTTGATTTTCTAAAAGATGCTTGTCTGGGTTCGAAACTGGGCCGCCGCACTATGGGACGAACCTGTGCGTTTCATATCAATAATCTGTAACTTTTTAGTTTCTTGACTTTTGTATTGAAATTTTGTGTACGTATGCCTAAATAGTTATGCTATTAGGTAAATGAAACACTGCTACTTTAAAAGCTAGATTTATTAATAAAAAATAAAAAAAACAATTGTAAAATGTTGAAATTTTTCATACAAAAAGTAAATTAAGTTCTTGTATGAATTATTGGCTTACGTTACATTAAAATAAAATAATTAAGAAGTTAATAATAAAAAAGATTATGACATAATTTCAAACTAAAAATAAATCCTAGTTGAAAAAAAAAAACATTAATATACTCATCGCTGGTCAATATTTAAAGCTCCTTAACTTCGTTAAGTAGTTCTTTTGGTATCACAGTACTGGCTATGTTTAAGCTAGATATATAGGGATCAGAAATATAGAACAGGATGTGCAGAACGTCTTCCATTGTAGTTGACCTGGAACACTTTCTAGCGTGATTTAACCGATATTTCTTATTATTGTCAAAACTGTAAAATGCTCTCTTATTTTGGCACCATCTATCTATCTATATAAATAAAAATGAATTGTTGTTCGTTAGTCTGATTAAAACTCGAGAACGGCTGGGCCGATTGAGCTGATTTTGGTTTTAAAATGTTTGTCGTAGTCCAGGGAAGGTTTAAACGGTGAGAAGTAGACAGGTAGGTAGGTAGGTAGTAGGTAGGTAGGAAAAAATGCATTGCAACGCATGCCGGGTACAGCTAGTATATAATAATTTTGGACTGAAGATGGCATATAGTACCAGTTATATTTACTCACGTATAACTGTGCAGTCCCCAGCGCTTACTCACCAAACTTAACTGCGTTTACAGAAAATCCCGATGGCATGGTTTGCAGAATGATATAGAATGATATATACATTATAATTTCTTGATAAACTCTTCATCGATACCCGTAATTTGAGAACATGAAAGTGTCATAGAGTTTTGGAAAAATCTCCTTGCCGTATTTCCGTCATTACTATTTCCAGAACCTTGACGAGGTGTATTAATGTGTGAACCAAGCAATTCCCGGAAACGAGTTTGAACGTGCTTCTTTTTTTCTTCTTTAATCTTCTTTTTCTCTGGAGTCGATGCAGACCACTTTGGAAATCGCATGTAAGGTCCGTAAGTCCGTATTTAAACTCATCTTCATTCTCAATTTTCGCAGTTACTTTTGTTAGATCGTTCATCTGTCTAGCTAGGAGTTGCTCAACAAACAGTACACGAAACACTCGATGGATTCTGCGTCAACACTTGAGAAACTTTCCCGTCGATCATAGAGTCATAAACAGCTCATGTCTTAATGAGAAAATTGATAAGAACAGTTCTAACTCCAATACTGATTACAATTATCACAATAGATAAAACTATGCAACATGATTTTTATCATACGTGTGGTTAAAATGTTCACCGCAAAAATATCCTGAAAAAATATTTTTCGGTCGACATTTCGGCTTCTAGCTCGAAATGGCGCAGTAATAACGCAGTTTTTTTTTATTTCCCTATAACACTGAATAAATAAAGTATCTTAAAATGGCATTAACTCGACATCGGGAGCCAGCGGTAACACCAAAACCTCCACTTGAAAAAAAAAGACGTAAAATTTCCTTAAGACGTTTAAAAATTACTTACTTAAATAAAAAAACAGAAAAAAAATAAAGTTCATAAAAACTCAACGTAATCGTAAACTAGAGATCTTGAGCAATTCAAAAATATATGATAAGTACTAATAATTCCTTTGAAGGACATAGAAAGTATCTTAAGTTGAACTTCTATAATGATTAGTCTATAATAGTTAATTTGAAATTTTCAAAGTATGAGTTTGAATGTAATTTTATGCAGGTAAAACATTTTTTTTTTTTACTTTGATTTCGGATAGTTCTATTATCAATGACTGTAAAACAATCAAAACGGTTTCAGTAACACGACTTTGTCTCAACCATTTTTGAGACGGAAAATACTGTTTGGTCCCATAGTGCGCCACCGCTGCCGTCAAAGAATAGACCATCAAAATCAAATCAGAACACAGCAAAATTAAATACTACTCTTATTTAAAACTGTGGCAGTTATAATGAGACAGTTCTCGTGCACACCATTTGTAATTATCGTCATTGACTGACGTAAGGGTTGAAAAGGGGATGCCATTTTGAACAAAAGAGGCGCGCAATGATTTTTATGTGATTTTAACGCATCGCCGGACAGGCACAGGAAACGTTGTAATGCCAGTGTTTGTTTGTGGTTTGTTTTTTTTTTGTGATAATGTATTTATTATTATGTTTTTGTTGAGTGTATTCATGATTCAATTTTTGAATAAATAATAAGATGGAAATGATGGTATCTATTTGTTCCAATAGCCTGTAGGTTAATCTTAGGATCGGAGCACAAAAAATTAAAATTCTTACATATGATTAAAATGTAGAACAAAGTACCTAGTAGGTACTTTATACTTACCTACTTACTTCAGTCATATTTTTAGATAAAAGTCAACCCCAATTTAATCCTATAGACTAAAGGTAAAAAGTTATGCTAAAAGTATAGATATTTTATAGTACAAACCGTAGGCATGAAAAGTTAATACGAGCTTGTCAAAATATTTTCGCACCCACAAACTACTCAACAATATTTATACTGACATAATTTTATACCGAATCTTTAATATTTTCACTGGTTAATTAAAAGGGAAGCTGTGCAAAAACAGTCGGCGTGATAATACTGTGCGCGGGAAGCCCGTGGTTGTTATAATGGCGGACTGGTTCACTGGTTAAATTGAGAATAGCGCCATCTATAGGATTATATGGAACCAAAATAACAAGCCTTTTTTTGTTTTAATTAAATAATAATTACTCAGATAACGTTAATTGATTTCATACCCACTGTTGTTATTATATTGAAAACTATTTATATCGAATGCAGGTAATCAAAATATTATTAAGTGAGAAGTAAACAAACGCATTTAAAACTCACAAACACTGACCAAATTAACACTACTTTTAGATAACTTTGATGATGTCACATACGAAGGATGTAGTTGACTATTTCGCCATTGCTCTCACCGGGGATGTAACTCAGTGGTAGAGTGTCTGCTTCGCATGCTGAAAGTCCTGGGTTCAAATCCCAGCATCTCCAAACGTTACCTTTTTGCGATTTGATTTTTCATTGTACACATTTTTCTCACGTCATAACCAACCCAATAAAACATTTATAACTTTCTTCTAATTTAATCTTTTATTTCGATCTAAAACATTTTTTTTTCGATATAAATTAGTAAGTTACAATTTGTTGCATATTTTTACGCAATAATACTTTTAATGACGTCACGCTTTGAAACTCACGTCAGAAACTATTCATATACAATCACAACTGTCTGTCCGTCTGTCCATTAAATGTCTTCACGCGCCAATAGAGCGAAAAACCGCAACAGACACGTGGACACGTCATGATATTATTAGAGAATCCGTGATTGGCACCCACCTGGACATGGTACAATCAAATCAAATGACTGACGAATTGGTGCAGTGTTTGTGTTGAGTTTAGCACGTGCCGTGGTTAGTCATGTCTTTAGTAATTTGTTTTTAAATAGGTTTTGGGTGCATTATTATTATCAGCCAGCTGACCAGACCCGATGTTCACAATGCTTCGATTATATTTCGATTCGGGAAGTCGTTTGTCTGTCTCACTCGTTTTCGTTATGCTAAAAAAGGATTGACATACGATTTGTCGAATCGAAATTCATTCCCAGCGTTTGTGAATACGGGGGCAGATGTCCTTATTTGTCCCGATAATTTTAAATCATTTGACGGATGGCAGTGGTAACGTCAGGGTGGCCCGCGATATTATTCATTTTTAATTTTTTTGGCAATTTGCAGGGCAGTGCTTAGTTGTATGTTGATTAAAATATCGGTCGCGGCTGTAAGACGTATTAAGTTACAGTAATCATCAGAATCATTGAGTAATATATAAAGGGTGTAAAACACCTCTTAACGAATCCGAAAACCACTTGTTCTCCTCGTCATTGCGATCATTTTTTTGTTCTACACCATACCTGGGAACCTTCTAGTTACGGAGATATGGGGGGAGTTTTTTTATAATTACAAGTTTTTTAAGAAAGATTTTGACTTTTAACACCTCCGCGACCCCCGTACTATTCCATCCATTCATCAGCATAATGTTTTAAATGCGTTACATTGAGGTCTACCACAAAACGTGATTAAACGCGAGACCTCAAAAAAAAAAGTTGTTTCCCAGCAAACATTTTTGCGTAAAGTTACTTAGTTTGATGTACAGAATGCTTGGTTAACGGCTTTGTGATGAGGTGGTTTACACCCTGTATGTTTATGATCAGAATCATCAACAACCCTCCAAGTTCGTAAGAATCTAGGAACGATTTTTTCATGTCAAAGTCGTTCCTCGTGTGTTTCCAATACTCTAACTGACGGTCTAAATTGATTTGTAATTTATTGATGATGGAAACTAGCCTATTATAATAGACTAGCTTCTGCCCGCGACTTCGTTCGCGCGAAGTTTTGATATCGATATCACAACGCATCGCCTGTTCAACGGAAGCTTGTTTCCCGCTTGCAACATTTCTTATTGCTGCTTCGCTCCTATTGGTCATAGCGTGATGTTATATAGCCTTCCTCGATAAATGGACTATCCAACGCAAAAACCAATTTTCCTGAGATTACCGCGTTTTAAAAAGAAGCAAACAAACAAGCGAGCCAATACAATAATCATGGGGAAGAAATACAATAGGTAGGTAGGTTTCATAACATCCCGAGGTAAAAAAAGCATTCTTACTATTTATTACCAACTCTTTAAACCAAATAAAGAAAACCCAGCCCAAACAAAAAAAACAACAAAATGCCAACCTTTTAACACAACGCGAAAGCAATCAAAAGCCGGCACTGCTCAAAGGTCAGCCATCATTCAGTCAGGTGGCAACATAGTCGCCACCATTCCTAAAGGTAAACCCCACTAAGGAGAAACAGCGGCCTAAATGAATTGTTGATGCCACCCAAAATGTCAGGCCAAATGGAATAACTTATGAGGTACGGCTTCATCAGACGAAATGGTGATCAATATTTGAGTGGTGATTATGGATTTCCTGATCTATGGTCAGTTGGTTTAGGTAGACAGGTGTGGTTATTGAAAAAAAGGTGTAAAAGGGTAACATTGGTTTAATCCTGTGGCACAAAACAAAATTTATTGACAGATTACTTATCAATATCACCACTTTTTCGTTTGAATTGCCCATTTTATTTTTGACTAATAAAAAGCTGATCATGAACTGGGTTCGGTTGCCACGTCGCGCGTCGAGTAAAGTTTTATTGAATTTTTACATCAGGAATTTCTTCACTAACAGTTACGGAGTCTGGATTTATGCCCGATTGGTGGCAATAGGCTCGCTCCCTACTACTATGTAATAGGGAAGGGTAGGCTTAAAAACATAACTGGCGAATGTGGATGTAGCTTACTATTACATACACTGCTGTAAAAACCTTCGGGGGTTACAGGCGTGATATTATGTAATGTAACGAAACAATGGAATGGTTAACAGATTTTCTAAAGCTGTAAATGCATGCATGTCTCCTAAGAACATCCACAACAACGTTTTCAAGTAACCACCACGGTTGCCCTTACTGCCCTTTTTTTTTAGGATGGGAAATCCCCACTCTGGGCGGAGCGGGAGGGAGTGTCAGACTCTTCCTGACTAAAACCCATCCATGTTCCTTCCTCACCCTTTATGTTCCGGGGCCGCGGTATCTCTTTCGAACAGGCCCGCAACCCACACACCATTTCTCGGTCACTAGGTGCGAACTAAAAGCGGTAGATAACAACATAAGTGCAATACTCGTAAGCAATTGACAGTCATACTAGGTTTACAACAAACTAACATTCGTGTAGAACACATCGCTTCTGGCTATGTGACGCTAAACTGTTCTCGGGTACGTGGAAATGAACGTCAAGAGTGAAGCCGATCTTTGGTATGAAGGTTCTTGTTATAATGGATTCCCACTGAAAAACTTAACTTAGACTTTGCTTGGGTAAGTACAGACGCGAGTACAGGGTAGACGACAAAACTTTTATTAGTCAAAATTGACGAAGATACGAGGCTTTTAAAATTCTCAATACGTCACGCTTAGGTATATTTTACATACCCTTGTGCGAGAAATACGAAGCGAGCTACGAAGTTGCGAGAATTCCCCTAAGAAAGATTTCGGTTGGTAAAGTACTTAATAATAGCGTCCTGCTCGATCAAATAGGTCTAGACTACAACCGTGCTATCAGATTCAGATTCAGATTCAAAGACCCAAAGACAAACCAAAGACCAAAGACTATAGTGAAAAAAGAGCTCATCTTTAGAGCAAGCTATCGTCAATACTTTACATTAACGCTATCACGTCAGATAGTGCTGGCTGGCGTAAAATTTAATTAAAAACCTTTAAAGATAACACCTCTTCAGTTTCCACCTTTTTTAACACAACCAACGTTCCTGATTTAAAAAAAAAACCGTCTACGGATATAAAATAAAAAAAAAACGCAAAAGGTGTGATATTGTCGCGTTAGATTTGCGCTCGGATTGCTCGGAGCTGTGGAAATTGAGTCGCAGCTTCATTTCCTGAGTCGAGTAAAGTTTTCACTTGCTGCGTTCATGGGGATTTTTATGTCGGTGCTAATCTTGTATCAATATGAGTGTTTCATAAATTGTGGTGCCTTTACATGCTCATGTGGATTTTAAATATTTCAGCAAGCACATTAGCAATTCGTGTTTTACCTTGAGCACCCAAAATATAGATGTTCTCGGGCTCGGGCATATATATTTTTTAACTTTGTGGGCATATCTAAGTCATAATCACACTTCTAAATTCTCAGTTTTGATAGGTGATTATTAGGTATGGCCATAAAATTAAAAAAAAATATGCTAGAGTGTTACTTACTCTTAAAACACTCAAATGTATAATATGTCACCGTGAAATTGTCAAACACGTTATAGGTATTAGCAATATTACAACATAACGTGTTTCTCTCTAGCGATATTGTAAACTCTCGAATTATTGTCAACTGACCATAGGGAAGTATCTCTGCCCCCATATTCGGGACTTGGGGCACCCCCCCGTTAGGTTAGTTAGGTTCCTTTAAACCCTGCACTCGGAAAAAGAGGCTCCGCGAAACGAAGCTCCGTCGACTACGCTTTTTGAGGGATTATAAAATGTTTTAAGGTTAGGTTATATTAATCGATATTTCTCAGATTGGTGTATTATCTTTTCATGACAGTGGTACCACCGGGCACACCGCGTGAGTTGACTAACCATCGCATGCATTTCACGAAAAATAATGCGTTTTAATGTCCGAGGTACCGAGGATTGGTAAAGATCATGTATCGATGTGGTCGATTTCAGGCTATTGCCCATAGACAATGCTTTTACAATTCTCATGCCCCTAATTTATTGACTTATCCCTGACTTCCGTTTCTGTGTGTCCGTCTTCTCCAAGGAGTTCGCTAAAAAGAGCAATTTGTTTCATCGGGGGTGTAACTCAGTGGCAGAGTGTCCGCTTCTAACGTTGAAAGTCCTGGGTTCGAACCCCAGCACCTCCAATCCTTTTGTTTTTAAAATGATTAGGGATTTACATTTTTTTTATTTTACTGTAAAGTCGAAATTGTAATTTTGACTTTACTTATTAGTTATTCCAACAACATTTTACGCAGTAGGTTGAATAAACACATCAAAATCAAGATTACTAACCATTCACCACACATAACCATTAACCAAATATTCTCGATTTCATCAAACTCAAATAAAAAAATGTATTTCAAAGAAATCTCGGCACGACGTTTGTACATTACCAATAGGGGGCGCTGCTGCCTTTGATTGACAGCTAATAACCGCAGATTTCCCCTGGGGGCGCACAATTTGTCCCCTACACCCCATGGGTTTTCCATGGAGTCATAGGAATAGCTATGGCTTTTGAACATAGGTTATGATAGTTAGAATTATTATTTTTAAGGAGTAAACTCAACGAGAATCGATAAATTCGTTTTCTTTTTCAGTTTGATAAGGAATTATGGTCAGAGATGGTCTAATTGACACGTTATTATCTTGTTTTAAATTAGCCAAAACAGTATTGGTTGACATTATCTATAAATAAATAAAAAACCTTAATTAAGCTTTCCAAAGAAATTCCTATTATATTGTAAATTAGCTAAGCGCCTTCTAAAAAAATAATAGCAAATATTTAATTCATCAATTAAACTAAGTAGTTTCCATTTATTAACGAAATTTAAATTCACAACAAAACCAAACATATGAGAAAGGAACCAAGAAACGTATACCACTAAAATTACCTCCATATCCATCGGGGGTGTAACTCAGTGGTAGAGTGTCTGCTTCGCATGCTGAAAGTCCTGGGTTCAAATCTCAGCATCTCCAAACTGCTTTTTTGAACGACTGAATGTTATTCAGGAAATTCATGTCTCATCCCCAGGGAAAAAACGCATTTGATCATGGTCGGAACTTCGGCCTTCATCTTTTAGGTAGATTTCGAAAGAAAACAAAACTATTTTTACAATTCCATTTCTACAGACAATTTAAGATACATAATAACCTCTCTAAATCTCTAAGTGTGCAAGTAATCTTTTCTTTGAAACATTCTTTGGCAGTAAGTCCATATAAATAGAATCTATACTAATATTATAAAGCAGAAGAGTTTGTTTGTTTGTTTGGTTGAACGCGCTAATCTCAGGAACTACCTACTCGAATTCAAAATTTATTTAAAAAAAATAAAAATATAAAATAAAAATGTTTATTTCAGACTAAGTGATGTCCATACTTTGTTAGTAGCATACAAATTAAATATCTTAAGACTAAGTTAGTAGCAATGTATTTAGGTAGTTTAGATATACGAAAACTTTCATCAAAAAATTAAAATTATTCTAACTAGGGTAAATTAAATTGAAATAAACAAATAATAAATTAAATAGAATTCAAACCAATGATGTCAAGTTACACAGAAACAAAATTACAATTTAACAAATAGATTATCTACACTTCTACACTATCCATATCCATACCATTATATAAATGTGAAAGTAACTCTGTTTGTCTGTCTGCTACCTTTTCACGACAAAACGGCTGATCGGATCGTAATGAAATTTGGCAAGAAGGTGTATTTTAACCTAGGGAAGGACATAGGCTATATATTATCACGCTAATTACTTACGGGGGTGAGCAATATTGCATTTCGTCTATAGCTTTCAACTGTTTGACAACTGACAACTGTCATAACATGCATTGTAATAGAATAACTATTTTAGACAAATTGTCACGAGAACAAATAGCCCGTCGGTGACGGCAACCGCCTTCCGAACAGTGAGTCGCAAGGTCAAGCCTCAGTACAGACATAAAATGCTTTTTGATTTTGTGTAATGCTGTAAGATTTCTGATAATAACTTTGGTTCGCACGTTCAAAAACCACCCGGTTTTCACTTTTTGTAACAAATTATTTTGTTTTTTTTAAAGCTTACATATTTCCAAATATGTAATTTTAACACTTAAACGACAGTTTGGGAATCATTTATTTCAAATAATAAATCTGTAAAAAAAGCGCTTAAACTGTTAAAGGATCTCACACTGAACCCTCTTTCTACTATTTCTTAAATTTTCGTCTGTGTCTGTGTGTCTCAACGTAGCCCTTTTACGTGTAAATTATAAAATCAATGTAGTTTGATTTAATGCACAAATTATTATTGTGCATAACTTAGAGAAAGTTTTGATTTTTGTTTCTTTGCAATCGGTGCTCTCCATCAAAAGATATATGACTTTAAAGTTTTTAAGGAGAACTTATCATCATGATCTAAGGACAATGACATCTATGAAACCAAAATTGTACTAATGAATAAAAATCACAATATAGAGGAGAAGCGAATAGTCAACATCACCCTGCTTTAAAAATCTATAACAAAGCCAGTAGAGTGTCTGTTCGACCGCTTTCCATAATGTTTTGCATATGTTCTCTATAAATGGCGTTGTTCATTTGACTCCATTTTCTGAATCACGTTTGTCTCAAGTTTGGTTTTTTGGAAGCAGTTCTCAATTCAACGCCTGTTTTTCTTTATGTAGATACCTATATTATGCCTGAGCAATACTCAAATCACACGAGACCGGTCAATGTGGCGACACTTGATAGGCCTATGTCCAGCAGTGGACGTCTTTCGGCTGAAATAATGATGAATGATGATAATTCAAATGGAGTAGGGTAGGACACCTAGCAAGGCGCGGTGATGTCAGGTGGAGTAAAGCTGTGACCAAGTGGCATTCTAGAAATCCAAACAGAAGTTTTGGTTGTCCAGCGGTGAGATAAGCAGACGATATTGTTGCCATTGCGGGAATATCCTGGATGAGACTGGCACAAGAGCGTGGAGCTTGGCACAAACAAAAAGAGGCCTGTACCCAGCAGTCGGTGAAGTCGGACTATGAATGATGATGATGATGACGCATAACTTTTTCCAGAGAAGTCCGATTTTCATAATTATTTTTATTGAAAAGCGTGTTTAGCAAAGTTTGTCCCATTTTTTATTGAAAATAGTTGTGTTCGAATTCATGTGCGTATTGTATAATCATCGCTTGCTGAAACATCGTGAGGAAACCAACATGCCTGAGAGACATTTGGCATGTTAAGCCAAGTCAGAGGCCCATGGGCAGCATAAAAACTCTTACACCAGGTTAGGCAACAACACGATAAGGAAGGAAAGATCGCTTGGTTCGGTGAAGAAAGACATCGTGAGAAAACCACAGCATGCCTGAGAGTTATTTCTCGACGGCATGTAAAGCCAAGACAGTGGACCTTGGATGGCATAAAACTCTGACAACAGGTTAGGCACTAACCATGCGATAAAGAAGAAGATCGTTTTGGGGCTTATTTCATAAACCTTTTTGACAACTTTAGACCTGTCTGAAGTTTGACTGTGATCAGTTACAGCAGCTATATCGTGTGTCGGCACATTTCATGCACCTTGATATAAACTTTAGACCTAGCTAGAGTATGAGTATTATCGGAGGTCTGACGATGGAGACGAAAGGCAGTCACAAGTGGTCCGCAACTCTTCAAATCTGCTCTATCGTGTTTAAGGCTCATTTCGTGCATCTTGATAAGAACTTTAAACCTAGCTGGAGCATGACTGTCATCGATGGTCTAACAATGGAGACTGAAGGTAGCAAGAGATCCTCAACAGTTAACAGCAGCTAAATCGTCATTGGGCTCACTTAATGCACCTTGATGAGAACTTTAGAAATTGCTAGAATATGACTGTCATCGAAGGTCTCATGATGGAGGCTTGGAGACGAAAAGAATTTGCAATAGGTTTTCAAGAGTTTACAGCATCTACATCGTATTGTGTTGACCTCTCTGGCGTATGACTACCATTGAAGGTCTGACTTTGGAGAAGGAAGGCAGATGCGAGAGATCACTTGATGAGAACGTTCGACCTAGCTGGAGTATTATATTGTCGAGTGTCCAAGGATAGAAACGTAAGGCTGTCGAGGGAAGAGTCCTTATTTGGAAAAACATATAAGTTGAATATTTTGGCTTTTAATGTAAACCTATTCGAGTAAAAATAAATTATTACTGACTTCAATCTGTACTAATATTATGCAGAGTTTGTTTGTTAGATTGGTTGAACGCGCTAATTTTAAGACCTGTTGGTTCGTCTTGCGCAGACGAAGTTGCGCGGGTCAGCTAGTAATATTATAAAGAGGAAAACTTTGTTTGTTTGTTTGTTTGGTTGTAATGAATAGGCTTAAAAACTACTGGACCGTTTTTAAAAATTCTTTCACCATTGGAAAGCTACATTATCCACGAGTAACATAGGATATATTTTATCCCCGTACTCCCACGGGAACGGGAATTACGCGGGTGAAACCGCGTGACGTCCGCTAGTAAATAATAAGATATTTGTGTTGGATAAGATTTTTGTAATAAGATTTTTGTGTTGGATAGTCCATTAATCGAGGAAGGCTATAGGCCATATAACATTAAGCTATGGCCATTCGGAGCGGAGCAGGAATGAAAAATGTTGCAAAAACGGGTTATTTTTTACCTTTCGTTTTTCTCTCTTATGTGTGGCAGACGAAATTGCGTGGGTCAGCTAGTATAAACATAAATGTTCCACCGTGATCGTTCAGCATACAATATTAACATCATACCATTACGCGGAGAGCTTTTTACGCGCCAAACAGACGGACCGGCGGATAATCTGTCAGAAAACATAGATATGTACGACGACAGGAAGCGTCAATAATTTGTTTAAAACAATGAATTAAAGTACATTTTATTTGGGACAGCACAGGTAAAACTTAGAAAATGCTAAAAGGCCTCAAAAGTTATTTTGTGATTTTATGAATTGAATTTGGAGCTTGGTACAAGGAAAGGGAGGCCTACACCCACCCACCCAGAGGCCCTACTCCCTAGCGTTTCGTCCATACGGACGAATCTATCCGTCTCTATCGCACGCGTCTGCAGACGAGTGCGTGTGAGAGACGCGGACAGATCCGTCCGTGAAGTCGAGCTATGGAAAATGATAATGATGAGATTTTGTCAAATTATAGTAATTTGTGTTTAAGTGTCAGGTTCGGGAGTAGCACAACATTAAGTGAAGAAGAGTTTTTCAAAGTTATTGAGAGTCCAGAAAGAGACGAGATAGACATGGTTGATAATGTGCACTTCTCTAAAAGGTTTTTTTCAATTTTAAAGGTCAATGAACTCAATAAATATTTGTACGCCTTCGGGCATAACATAAAGCGCTTGTAACCTTTTAAAACAACTATTTAAGTATTGTACCTATGTTAACAAAAATGATTAAATGACTTATGACTTATATAACCAATTAAAATCTATGTCTAAGCTTGGTTTTGATTGTTGAGGGCAGCCTTTTTACATCGAAAGCGTCTCAAAAATATTTAAGGCGACTACAGTAGAAGAAAGCACGAAAACACCTCTTAACGAAGCCGAAACGATTTTTTTGTTCTACATCATATCTAACAACTTTATGACAAGTTTTTATTGTACGATTTTTAGTTTAAGTAAATACCTCCACGACACCCGTAATATTCAATCCATCCATCAGCACAATATTTTGAGTGCGTTACCACAAAACATGATTTGGCACCCCAAAACAATAAGTCATTCGTTCGATGAACAAAGTAACTTAGTTGGATGTATATGTACAGAATACTTCGCGATCGCTTCGTGATCAGGTGATTTTCACCCTGTATGATTCACTGCAATAAACAAAACCAGACCAAATATATAATATTCTTCAGGATATATGCTAGTATCAGTGTTTTAAAAACACAATACAATAGGCTTGTTAACTGAAAATATCTAATTAGTGACGGCACTTAGATTATCAAAAAATATTTAAAACTTATTTTTTCTTTTGTCACATAAACCAAAATTGACGAAGATACGACGCTTTTAAAATTCTCAATACGTCACTGTTTGGTATCATTCTTAGTGAGTTCTGACGTCACGAGCCCCCACTCCCGAGTTTTGATGCGTTTTATCTTTGTCAATATTCGTTGAATTACTAAAACAAAATATACGTGTCCATTATTTCCAATACTCTAACTGACGGACTAAATAGATTTGTAATTTATTGATGGTGGAAACTAGCATATTAATTTAACTCGATATAAAAATCACGAACTTATCTCAAAAAAAAATTTTTACGAGTAAAAATACTACTGAAATATATGCGATCCTTCTGATTTTTTGGCAAATAATTCTACAAGCAACATATTAGCATCGCAATGTTTTTTTTTTCTAGTCAAATCAATATTTTTTTTGTAAATCGATCGAAACAACTCATTTCGCACTATTCGGCCCGCAGCGACTGATGTAACAACCACTTTGTAATGCAAGCTGATTAGAACTTTATTCTAATAGTATTTCGAACGAAGTTTGAGGCACCACAAATGGAGTTGCTAATTTAGCTCCTGTAGTCCCTCAAATATCAAAGTACACTCAAAAAGCCATAAAACCAAGCCACTTCCATTCTCCTCAGATCTACACACTCGTAACTAATCATAAGGCGCTCATTGGGCACAGGCGCGCGGCGATAAATCCAAGTGCCTTCACTATAATTCACAGTGAGAGCTACCCCTAATTAAGGGTAGCGGTAAAAATAATTACCTGTCATGTTTCTAGTGGTACTGTATTCATTTCATATTGAGATATAGTTGTACCAGCAATAAATCGATTAGCGCGCGGCGAAAATTGGTACTAATATCGCCGTGTCGATTTTTCAATTTTAGAAACGATAGTCAAGTATTCGTTTCCTGGAACACTTTAATCACATATTTGGGTAAAAAAAAGGTAAAAAATAATGAAAATATATCACATCTTCACGACTGTAATCCCCGAAGAGTTAGGCAAAGGTGTACCCAATAGAACATTCACATTTCGCCAGTTATGTTTAAGTCTCATGTAATTGGGGACGGGCCTATTGCCATCAATCGGGCACAAATCCAGACACCGCCGTGACTGCTACTGAGAAAGTCCTGATGGAAAACTCCAAAAACACTTTGTGATAATGAAGACATTCAACAAAAATAATAGTACTTATTAAAACAAGTCAATCGTCATTAGCCATCGGAAAAATGATTTCCATATTGTGTTCTTAAAATTCCACCATCTTAATTAAATGGGCCAAGGGTGGTCTTAGGGGCCAAGAATACTGATCAAAGTTTATTTTGTAAATAAATTGAAAGTCTAAGCCAACCCTATGCATGCGGTATATTAATGAGTGAGGCAATAAACATGAATTTAATGTGCCATCAAAACTATAAAGATATAATAAAATATTAATGAGACAAATGTGTACCTATCCCAAGAAATTAACACAAATCCCTCATACAAGACAATTAAATTATTTTATATTCGTATTTAGTATCAGTCATTTGTAGCTGCCATAAAGCCAACCCTTCTTTGCTACGTATTAATTATTGACTCAATGAACATGAGTTTTATGAGACAATAATTAAAGAGAGATGCAGGAAGACACAAAATATGTACCTACCTACTTATGAGATACATGGTTCATTTGGTGGTGGTCATTATGGTTGTCGTGGGTTCGAACCCAGACAGGCGCATTACTTACTTTGTGTAATTTATTTCATCACCGCTACTCTCAAAAACGGTGAAGGAAAACATCGTGAGGAAACCGGCATGTCCTAGAACCAAAAAATTCGAAGACATGTGACATCTACCAATCCGCACTGGGCCCGCGTGGTAGATTATAGCCCATTCTTTCTCATTGAGAGGAGGCGGTGTCCCAGCAGTGGGAACATTATAGGCTGATGATGATGATGATGATGATGAGATACACAAACTTGATAAGTTACCTACTATTTGAGATCATCATCATCTGCCTAGCCTTCTCCCAACTATGTTGGGGTCGGCTTCCAGTCTAACCGGATGCAGTTGAATACCAGTATTTTATCTGACCTCCACAACCTAGTCTGTCAGTCAGAGAGATATAAGAAAGAAAGAAAGAAAGAAAGAAAATATATTTATTCGGCACATGCCATAAGTGCACACAACTAATAAAAAAATAAAATAAGTGAAAACAACATAAAAAATGTATTCTGTAAAACTAAAAACAAAAAAAATGCCGAGCAGCTAGCGCCCGACGCTGGTTTTCAACTGGACCTGTCATGGCGACGTTACGGATATAAAACAGTTTTGTACTTACTTTGTGTTACCGTTACTAGGTATGTGTAATTGAGCATGTAATGTTTATATTTATAGATACTACATAAATACTATACTAGATATCGTAGTCGTCGTATCGTAGTGTCATGTTGTGGATTTGTTTGTCATCAGACATTCGGGCCACTGGCTACCTGTCTCGAGTTTCAAAGATCTACAAAATACAGCCGTTATCTACAGTTTAACCTGCTTTCCGATGCATGGAGGTAACCAGGAGGAGGTTGGTATGTTATTTTGGTCGCCCATCCACAGACCAACCAAGGCAAGCGAGGCTTCACCTTGAAAATCAACCAGAGAAAGGCTGTTAATATTTAGCCACGAACTCCTATATGCAAGGAATTATAGGGTGTGTGATAAACCTCTTAACGAAGCTGAAAGGTATTTGTTCTCCCCGGCATTGCAATCATTTTATACACCATACCTTGGGGAACCTTCTAGTTACGTAGATATTGGGGTCAAAGTTCCAACTTTTTGACAAGTTTTTTTTAATACATGTTTAAACGTAAGATTTTAACTTTAAACACCTCCACGGTCCCCGTGCTATTCAATCCATCCGTCATCAGAATGTTTTGTGTGCGTTACATTGAGTTCAACTACAAAACATGATATTTCACCCCGAAAATCCAGCAAAAATTTGTGCATAGGGTTACATAGTTTGATGTAAAGAATGCTTCGTGGAGAGTCTGTCTACATCCTAAAAAGGGTGTAAAACACTTCTTCACGAAACCGAAAGGCACTTGTTTTCCCCATTATTGCGATCATGTTTTTGTTCTACACCGTACCTGGGAAACTTCTAGTTACGGAGATATGAGGGGTCAAAGTTACAACTTTTTGACAAGTTTTTTTTTATTTTTTTGTAAGTTTTTAACATTTAACACCTCCACGATCCCCGTACTATTCAATCCATTCATCAGCAAAATGTTTTAAGTGAGTTACATCGAGTTCTACCACAAAACATTATTTATAACCTCAAAAAAAAAGTTGTTTCCCAGCAATAATTTTTGCGTAAAGTTACTTACCTAGTTTGATGTACAGAATGCTTGGAACGGCTTTGTGATAAGGTGGTTTACACCCTGTATAGTATGAAGACATAATCCCATAAGATTAAATGACTACATACAAGCACCACAATGATTACTGATCTCACTAATTACAAATTCGCGTGGGTAGTCGACCACCATGTTCATGTTATAATTAATAGTCAAATTAACATATTAAGGCTGATAGTCAAGTATGGCGTGACATCAGTCCTCCATGTCACTTTAATTGCTGTTATTGTGACAAATGGAGTGCTTGTTGAATGTAAAACGTAACTAAATGTTTGTGTGGTTACTTTTGGGATGTTATGTCATGATTGTATATGTTATATATGTTAAGAAATGTTCCCTGTGCTGCCTTAGCCATTGGATTTGGAATGGTGATAAATCCTGTGTAGGTATCAATTTATATGTTATCTAGCTGAACTTCGTCTGCGTCACATAAGAGAGAAAAACGAAAGTAAAAAAAAAACCCGTTTTTGCAACAATTTTCATCCCTGCTCCGCTCCTAATAAATAATCGTAGCGTGATGTTATATAACCTAAAGCCTTCCTCGAGAAATGGACTATCCAACACAAATATAATTTTTCAATTTGAACCAGCAGTTCCTGAGATTAGCGCGTTTAACCAAACAAACAAACAAACTCTTCTGCTTTATGATATTAGTATAGATATTATAAAGAGATAAAATTTTGTTTGTATGTAGGGGTAATCTCGGGAACTAACGATCCATTTTATTCTAAAAATTCTTTCACTGTCAGAAAGCCTACACAATTCCTACGAATAATGTAGCTATCTACGGCTAGTAATAATTATTATTTCATATAAAGGGTGTAAAACACCTCTTCACGAAGCCGAAAGGCACTTGTTCTCCCCATCATTGTGATCATTTTTTTGTTCTACACCATACCTGGGAACGGGAACCTTCTAGTTACGGATATATGGGGGTCAAAGTTACAACTTTTTGAAAGTTTTTTTTTAAATACAAGTTTCTTTCGAAGATTTTAACTTTTAACACTTCCACGACCCCCGTACATTTAATCCATCCATCAGCACAATGTTTTAAGTGGTATACATTGAGTTCTACCACAAAATTCGTTACATTGAGTTCTGCCATGATTTATAACTTAAAAAAAAAAGTTGTTTCCCAGCAATCATTTTTGCGTAAAATTACTTAGTTTGATGTACAGAATGCTTTGTGATGAAATGGTTTACACCCTGTATATTAGCCAAGCTATCGAAATATTTGCGGCCCAAGTCTCGGACGAATTGCAAATATTAAATAAAATGTTGCCAATTCTATTTTTAGGCATGGTAACATTGGTGGCTACGCAGCTGAGGTAACTTTAACCTAAGAAGACCAATAGCAAACTTTAATTTAATTTTAGAAAAGTAATCATCTAACTGTAAAACCACTTTTCATCTTAATACCCCAAGCATTTACTCCAAGTATCACCATCTTCAACTAACAAACCATTAAACAAAGCCCCGTTAACATTTACATACGCGCACTAATCCGACATAATAGTTGATTATGTATCGGTAATCAAAGAGTATGTCTACCGATAACCCTCCGCCGTTCTGTGTAACACTTACCAACCCTTAATGACGCGTGTAACGGAATATCCTTGTGGATGTGGAGGGTTAGGGCACGTGCACACCGGACTCTTGATGTTGCGATTGCGATTAAAAGTCGCACGACATTTTCTGTTGTGACTAGTATATATGGGTGATTCTCTGCTATTTGGATATTTGTCCATGCAAGACTGTCCTAAGCAAATTTTATTAAATGTTGAGAATATTAGTAGATACTAGCTTCTGCCAGCGGCTTCGCCCGCGTGAAGTTTCAAAATTGGGGTTGAGTGAGAATATTATAAACGTAAGAGTAAACAAATATAATAGTAACAAATCTCCGAACTGCTAAGCTATCGGGAGTTACACGTGTTATTGTGAGTCAACTATAAAAGATAGACATATGCTGTCTTGGGATATTTTTTATATAATTTTATGTGGAATATTTCCGTTATACATGATTTCTATGTAGCTTTAACCATTAAGGCTGCACACGCGACGGAAGCTAAAAAAACCAAGTAACTTCTCCCGTTTTCCCAACATTTCCTTTCACTGCTCTGCTCCTATTAATGGTAGCGTGATGAAAAGTATACTATTACCTGCTCAGGAGTATGTAGAATAATTGTACCAAGTTTCGTTAAAATCCGTCGAGTAGTTTTTTTTTCTATAAATAACATACAGACAGACAGACAGACAGACAGAAAGACAGACAGACAGACAAAAATTTTACTGATTGCATTTTTGGCATCAGTATCGATCACTAATCACCCCCCGATAGTTATTTTGTAAATATATTTCATGTACAGAATTGACCTCTCTACAGATTTATTATAAGTATAGATAGATAATAAAGGGCAATTATAAATTAAATATATATCTTAAAAAAGCCCACCCATTTTCCTCTTAGTTTTTGAGTTATTGAGGATTTTATGCAAAATCGTGACAGAGGACTGTTGTAACCATCCAGGGCAATGTTTTTATGAACAAAAACAAGTATTTTTCTATGAAAGTAATAAAAAGTCTTTATTTTTATACATATCTTTCTTTAATTATGTATTAGAACATATATGTCACCGTAAAATTGTCAAATACGTTATATTGTAATATCTCTAGCGATATTGTAAAGTCTCGAATTATTGTTAAATGAACATACTGCTTACAACAAAACGCATTATTTTTCGTGAAATGTTTGCGATGGTAGTCAACTTACGCGGTGTGGAGGGAAGGAGGGGTCCCCCTTGCCCAGTGGCACAACTCTCATGAAAAGATAATGCACCATTTCTGAGAAATACCGATTAATATAACAAAACCTTAAAACACTTTATATTCCCCCTAAAAAGCGTAGTCGACGGAGCCCCGCTTCGTGGGGCCCCTATTTCCCAGTGCAGGGTTTAAAGGAACCTAACTAACCTAACGGGGGGGTGCCCCAAGTCCGGATTATGGGGGCAGAGATACTTCCGTATGTTCAGTTGACAATAATTGGAGACATTACAATATCGCGAGAAAAAACACGTTATATTGTAATATAACGTATTTGACAATTTTACGGTGACATATATATTTGGTATCATCATCATCATCTTCCTGCCCTTGTCCCATTTTATTTGGGGTCGGCTCAACACGTTTTCTTCTTCCATTCTCCCCTGTTAGACGTCACGGCATCATTTATTCCTTTCTCTTTCATATCAGTCTTTACACAATCCATCCATCTTTTCTTTGGCCTTCCTCTCCCTCTCCATCCATCAATACTTATGTCCATCACTCTTGAAAGAAAGAAAGAAAACTCTGTTTAGTTGGGATGAACACCTAAAACACCTTAAAAAATAAACCATCAAAACCAACTAGAGTTCAGCATAATGCCAAAACCACGTGACAAAAAAAAATTGATAAAAAAGGAAGGGCAAACCCAAAAGTTATGATTTCTGTTACCAGTTTTTGCTTAGTTACCTAGTTTGCAAGTATTACCATGAAACCCATACATGATTTTTGTATTTTTTTTTAAATAAAGTGGTTTTATACTGTTCTGAGGCTATTTTCCTTTAGTTACGCTGAAAACTGTTCCTCATGAAAATTGTTTTTCTTCTCTTGAACCTTAAAATACTCGAAATTCTCATTTTAAAAAGCCAAGCATACAATGACAGATTCCTTAAAGCAGTAATCTGTTTAAAACCAACTCAAATCATATTTATCAATTATCTCATCAATATTGTCATCAATATGACTATGCCCTTACGGCCGGTATTCCGGTATCGTCGGTATCAATCAAACATTATCGCGCCGTTGTTTGGAGGGCCACCAATTAATACACGGCAGCGGAGGGTTGATAGTGGCCACAAACGGCCGATGTTATGAGCCGATGTTGGCATTAAGTTGATTTTAATTGTGTCGTGTGTGTTTATTATTGACTTACATGAAGCTGCTGAATAAATTTTGATCGATGATGAGAAGAAGACCTCCCACTAGGTAGACCGAGGACCTGGTGAAGGTTGCGGGAATCCGTTGGATGCGAGTCGCACGGGACCGATCAATGTGGCGACACTTGGGGGAGGTCTATGTAAGAATGATGACGATGATGATGAGATAAAGAAAGATATAAAGGAGATTTTGGCTAAATAATCACAGCCGGTCGAGTCGATCTTCGGGTTAAACCGCACTTGCCTAGGATGTTCCATGGATGAATAACAACCCATGATATAAGTACCAAGTTTTCTGCGCGCTACAGAAAGCACGTTAAGCCGTTGGTCCCGGTTGTCATTTGTAGATCTTTGATCGTCATAACAGGGAGTCAGTAGCCCAAAAGTCTGACAACCAATCTTATGGGTATCGTATTAACCAGTACTAAGCTGTGAAGGTCAGATAGGCAGCCGTTCTATGTGAGTTAATGGTGTTCAGCTGCATCCGGTTAGACTGGAAGCCAACCTCAACATACTCGCGGTAGAGAATAGGCTAAGCAGATGATGAGATGAAGAGGGAGATCTAAGAAAAGACAGGAATAAATGATGGCGTGACGTTTGGCAGGATATTGGGACAAATACAGGAAGGTGATTATGATTGCCGAAGACAGCATCAGGAAGATTGGGTGGCTTAGAACAACTTAGGCGAACGTCGTGTTGCAATAGATAAGTCTAGTTTTTAGTAGTTTCTGGATAAGACTGATGTAGTAGCCATCTGCTTGTGTTGTATTGTACCTCGTTATTTTTGTTTGGTTATGGGCATTTTGTGAAGCTATACATGACAACAACCTAAATGACTTGGTCCCCAAATCAATTCAGCACCGAAGTCATTACCCCGCAAGCTCCGAAAGACACCGTACCCCACATATGTGTAAGCCCCTAATTTGATACTGGTTTTAATTAAACAATTTAACGTGTCGGTCTCGTAGCGTCCCCCCTCCCCCTACCACCCGTACCTCTCCCCCCATAGCATAGCGCCTGTGATTTATTGCCCAGACACCTGGAAGCTGGGATGTATTGAACAAATCAGATATGATCATTACGAGACTGGGACTGAAGACAGAAAACTCAAAAAAAAAATAGTGTATCTGATTTTTGATGATACAGTGATACATAACTAAGATTTTTAGTAGCTGATGTTTGTGTACTAAACTATAAATGTAAGATCGAATTTATTCTGAAAACTCCTAAACGTGGATGGCCAAGGAAGTCGGTCGAGAGCCTAACAGTTGACTTAATATTCTGTCTGACTTCCTGGTGGACACCAGGCTTTATGTTTGTGTCAAGTTTACACCTTCTTTACAAGCAATTCTAAAATATATGTCAAAAACATAGTGTCAGTGTCAAATTGACTAACAAAAAATATAGTAAGTTGTCAATTTGTGGCGCGTGTATTTTATAATGATTTATTTTGTAAAATTTTGTAACCGTTATACGAACATGATACTAATCTACGCTTGCATGATATTTGCTACAGTCACAAGCGACACCCCTACGCCTGAAAAAGAATATATGCCTAATGTAGGCACCGTATTGTTCTCTGCTAAAGATGTTGATAATAAACAGTGGAATAAGAGCGAACTAGGACTACTGCAGGCTAGAAAGCATTTCCAAAACCTTCTCCCGCCACCAATCTTCATAAACACTTTCAATGACGATCATGTAAAAAATCTACTTGCATACTTCAAAAATGCCTACGCTACCGTCAAAAAGGAAGCAAAAGATACTGAAACTGACAGTATCATGACAACGGCTCTTTCGGATGCCATCGGAGGCTACTTCAAGGCATGGGTCCTACCCGTGGCGAAATTAGACTACTACGGAGGCACTATCTCACAAGCCAACGTAGTTAAATTATTCCAGTTTTATAATGAAATAAAAAGATACTTAAACACCGATGGTGAAGGATGGCACAAAACTGAAGAGGAAACCCTTAATTCTGTGACAATTAACGTGGCTCCTCTTCAATTATCGAATACTAGAAGTATGAAAGACCCTTGTGGTAATTTGGCGTTCTTTGAAAAGACTCCGACAGGTTTAGGTATACCAATACCAAACGTGAATTGGAATGACAAGTTGAGCACCTTGTTTATACCTCTTAAGAACGTATCCTTAATATCGATGAACACTCCAAATTCATATCATAACCTAATTAAATACTACGATGCAGCAAGAAATTGTATTCAAACCAGCAACCCTGAAGAACAGGCCACCTTTGACGAAAAATTCCAAAAGTGGCTGACGGAAGAAGTTGTCCCTCACTTAAAAGATGAAAATTTGTATCTGGCGTTAGGAAGTGTGTTAACTTTAGTTAACAGGACTCGAGACAGTTGCAATAACGTCTTAGACATATACGTTGCAACAGGCCACAAGGGCAAGCCAAAAACCAAACTGGTTATACCATGGCATGTATCAAACAAGAAAATGTGGATTTTAATTGTAATACTGGCTGTTGAAATAGCCTGGTGCGTGCCAGCATTGCTTTTTGTATTATGCTCTAAAAAGCTTCAACAGAAAGACTGTAGCAGTAACGTCTATCTTTTCATAGACAGTGAAAAAAAGGGAAAAGGTGACGAAAAACAAATCGATGGCCCCAATTGTCCGGTATGTCAAAATATTCCAGGCGACATAAAATTTGTACGTAAAACAACGTTCAATACCCAAGATCAATGTACCTCGTTAGCTCAAACGACTACCACGGAAACTGGGACCGTACCATTTCTAGATCAGTGTGCCTCCGAAATGATTTCAAGCTGTGTCTGTGAAAATACTGAATCAAAACGCCCTGAACTGTGTTATGAATCGAAGATATCTTCCCCAAAAAAAACATCTGGAATGTCTTTAGAAGGACGTAATTCGACACAAAAAGGCCTATCTAGTCACGACACATTCGTTTCAAGACTAAGTACGAAAAGCTGTTTAACAATAAAATCTAAACCTTGCATTTCATCCGACAGAAACATGCTAACAAAAAATAAAAAGAACCGGGATGGCGATGAAAGTAGAGGATACGAATGTAAAACAACTGATGATGGCCACAGGAAACCTAATGAACGCAGGCAATCTGAGGAGTGTAGAAAACTTGAAGAATGTAGGAAACTTGAAGAACAGAGACAGGCGGTAGAATGTAGACAACTTGAAAGGATAAGACTAGCTGAAGAATATGTGAAACATAAAGAACGTCGACAGACCAAAGATTATAGGAGACATGAAGAACGGAGAAAAACTGATGAATGTAAAAAACTCGAAGAACGGAGACAAGCTGAAGAATGTAAGAAATTTGAAAAACGAAAACATGGTGAAGAATGCAAAAAACTCAAAGAACAAACACAAACTGAAGAATGTAAGAAACTCGAAGAACAAAGACAAGCTGAAGAATGTAGAAGACTGGAAGAACGGGAACAAGCTGAAGAATTCAACTACAATTTTAGAATCGATGAACGTGAAAAATCTGTTGATAGTAGAAAATCTACTAATGATAGAAAATCTGCTGGTGATAAGAAATCAGCTTATAGTAGAAAATATGAGAAACCTGACGAATGTAGCGGAAATGAGGAACGTGAAAAATACCGGGAACTGAGAAATCTTGATGAATATAGGGACCGTCACGAGAGCAAAAAAGCGGAGTACTATAAGAATCTTGAAGAAAAAGCAAAACTCAACGAATGTGGAAAATCTGAACAACCCAAAATACTTACTCCATGTAGAGAAGTTGACGAATCTTGGGAAGTAGACGAACCCAGAGAAGAATACCGCGATAACGTTGAGTGTCACAAAATCAGTGAAAATAGAGAATTCGAAGAATGTGTGGAATTCGATCTTGGACCCATTGGTAATGGTGATCCTTTGACAATTAACCCAGTTACCTATGACAACCCAGAACCTGGGCAAGAACATGCAAAGGACTACGATGCCCACACTGATTATGACGAACAAACGAGCAGCAGACAAGTTTGTCCTCCAGAAGCTTGTCAAGAAATTGATCCATCCACCGCATGCGTACCAAAGAAATCATCATTGCACAACCAAACCACAGCATCCATTGCATCAAATGTGACTTGTCGTAACATAAGTCATACCGGTATAAAAGATCCGCTGACCCAACAAGCTGAAACAAAATCCACACGTTTACAAGTGACAAAAGAATTTAAGACAAACGGGAAAGGCGGTTCGAAACCTTCACTCGGAAAACCTTACCTAGAGATTACAATTGATGAGCCTGGCGCAGGAGTTTACGTAGAAATGGCTCGATGTAGACAATATTCGCAGAGCAGACCAAGTAGAATCCCCAAACCTGCTACCTGTAGCATACGTTCTAATAATTCAGATAAGCAGTCCACATCTTCAAGTCCAGACAGGCCCAAGACCTTGATTCCTCAGCTCAAGAAGAAAACTGCCGATGACATTGCTTTGGGATCGAGAGAGAAATATTCCAAAATGAAGAGCAAATTAAACGGTTCATTTTAATAAGAATTTACTTTCCATGTTTTCGGAATGATTCAGCATCGTCTACTTAAGATATTTCAGAAGAATACTAGCTTTATTGTAGTTCATATTTTATTTTATAATTTGAGTTACTATGTCCTTATTATAATTAATTTGATATTGTTATTTTTAATACAATTTAAAAAAGTGATCATTTGACTTTTAATTCTCTTCTACGTATAATGACTCCCGTAATGACACTCTCATAGATTACATTCGTATTATTACTTAAAAAACACGAGGTACACTTATATGATTTGAACCTGTCTAAAAACTCGCTAGACACTATGGCACTTTCCTATCAATATTCTTTGCAAAAGCGATGTCTCCCCAATTCAGAAGCTGAGCTTACATCATAGCATCCCAATTAGTCGACTTCTTATATTTTTATTTTACTTGAATAAATAAACACTCATTACAATTTTCTGTTTTGTTGTACTAAATGAAAGTGAATCTCAAAAGTGTCTACAAGAGAAGTGTATCCCATCATCATCTGCCCAGCCTTTTCCCAACTATGTTGAGGTCGACTTCCAATCTGACCGGATACAGCTGAATACCAGTATTTTACATGGAGCCACAGCCTATCTGACCTCCGCAACCCAGTTAGTACTGGATAATACGATACCACTTGGTAAGACTGGTAGTCAGACTTTTTTAGGCAACTGACTACCTGTAACGACTGTCAAAGATCTACAAATGACAGCAGGGACCAACAGCTAAACAGGGAAACTGGAAAGTGTATCTATTAGGAATTCCCCATGTCACCTCCAATGCTAAATATTTCCCTCTCAACAGAGGATCCCGCTCCGCACAATTCCCTGAGTACTACACTAATCACTGTGACGAATTTATTGGCGCGATCCGGGTGAATTAGAGGGGATCCTGAGTTATTGCATATTTTGGTCAGCTCAGGTGGCCGGCCGGCTGACTAATCTGTCATTACAGCGGCCCACTTGCCACTTTGCGAATTGAGCGTGTGTACTGGGTCTTTTGTTGTGTTGTGTTGCGGTTAATATTGTTGGCATTGTGTGCTTTGTGGACAGGAAAACGTGAAAAAAGGTGCATTTTATATTATTTGCGCTGACTTTGAAGAATAATGATAGTGTCTATGAGAAAAGAAAAACATAAAGTTACTTACTAAAAAAAATACACTTATGGTCAAATTCAGAGATTTAGAGACCCAGCTCCATTTTTTGCGTCGTCAATATGTCTCATCATCTCATACTATTTTTATTTAACAAATCCCTTATCCTTTTTCTAAAATAAAAACAATCTTATATTATAACATCAGCATAGCCGAAACGAAGAGACGAAAAAAAAAAAAAAAATTACAAATACTGTAAGTAGGTACATCATAAATGCATTCAGTAAAAGCTGTTATTTTGAAATTACGAAGAGACGTCTCAATTTTTGAAGTGAAAACTTCTTTAGGCGCGTTGAGCACTTTTTGGGTGAACAAAAATCTTGGAACTTGCGTGACCGTCACGTACGCTTTTTGTAGCACTCATAGCCGATCCGCTACGACGTAGCACCACAGCCGTGCGCGGGGCACAACCCGTAGCAGTGCTACGACTGGGGTGGGACCTGAAGGGGAAGGGGGGGGGGGGCAAGGAGGAGGTAGAAAATTAACACAAAAATTTATAAAAAATGCACACACAGATCGACGATAGAATTCACAATTTACTTAGTTACTTTATCGGCAGTCCCCTAAGAAGCCTTACATCTTTTTAAAAAAATAGATATTATATGCCTTGGGAAGTAAACCGTAGAAGAAGCGACGGGCAGTTACGTAAAAATTGAATGTATAGATGACTATACATTCATATTTTACGTAACTGCCCGTCGCACTATAATTTAAACACCTGAAATCACTTACAACCACGTAGATTACTTGTATATAATTCCTCAAGACCAATAGCGTAGGGTGACCAGCCCCCAATAAATACTGGACCCAGTTAATTGGTACAGTGTTGTGGGATTACCACATTTACCACCAATTGTCCGGATAATCCCCGATCGACAGGGATTATAGGACAAATTGTCCTTTTTCTTTGCTAATTTATGGTCAATGGGTACGAGGTGATTGCAGACATCTGTTTGGGAAATAAAGTAATGATGGTGGATTATGCACCATGCTTTAGTTTGATGATACATATGAATTAGTATACTAAATAGTTAGAAATCTTTCTACAATAGTTCTGCATATCAGTCATTGTCCTAGTCATTAGAACCCTGTTAATAAATAAAGATTTAAAAAAACATAGCCATCATCGGATGATACATGTATCATGTGTCTAGCCTTTTCACAACTATGTTGGAGTCGGCTTCCAGTCTAACTGGATGCAGCTGAATACCAGTATTTTACATAAAAGGACTGCCTATTTGACCACCACAACCCAGATAGTACAGTCAAAATATAAGGAGCAACCTGTTCTTTTCGATTATGCCTCGGTGTATTCCACCCTGTATATAATACTTTTCCGTATTATTTTAATTTTTTTATCGTAAAATTGTGCCTAATAAATATGTTTCTTTATTTTTTTTCTAAAACACAGTAACATATAAAACAACAATACACAACCTAATGCCCTCAAATCAATTCAACATAAATTCAAACACTTAATACCAAGAGATTAATACGTCCAAATGAAATAAACATAATACTTCAGGCCTGGTCGAAGTTCAGCTCTGATTTATAACAGGTCCTCAAACGAACTACGGACCCGGGTTTATAATGTCCAACGGTAATCCTCCTGATAAAGTGCTTTCGGTACGTTTTGTAAAAGTATGACAAATCATAATAGCTGGGCTTGTTTTTGTGGGATTAAGTGTAAAATAAAACGTGAAGTTTAGAAAAAAAAAGAATTGAGTTGCTTGACATGTGTGCATCTTTGAAAAAGGTTTTGTTTTAATTTTGTATTACAAAAACCCATAAAAAAATGGGCCTAAGGCGACCATAATGAGAGGTTTTCTTTTTGAGAATTAAAAAGAAAAAATAGTCTCCATGAACTCGATAGATGGCGTTGATCCGACTACGTTACTAAGTGCAAAAGCCAAAACGCTTGAAAAAACACACGTCACATACGTTCGTTGACTGACACTTTCGTTTGCATAAGCTTCTGAATATAATCATTAGGTCCAAGTGAAATTATGTGACTTTCTGTTCCTTGCAGTAACGTAGTCAGACCAACGCCATCTATCCGGTGACTAGGAAAGGAAAAATCCCTCATTGTCAAGTCTCTTCCCAACATTTTGGGGTCAGCTTCCAGTTTAACTGAATGCAGTTGAATACCAGTATCTTACACTAGCTTCGGCCACCAGCTTCGCCCGCGTCAAATTATATGTGTCCCAGGGGGTCTTACTACCGAGATAAAAAGACCTATGTTTTAATCAAGGTTATAAACTATATGTGTGCAAAATTTCATCCAAATCCGTTCAGTAGTTTTTGCGTGAAAGAGGGACAAACCTACTTACATACTCACAAACTTTCTCATTTATAATATTAGTTGGATTGGATGGAAAGACTGCACTGAACGTATAATAGACGATAGCCATCTAGGTCGTTTTTTTTCACATAAAGATTTTGGAACTGGTGAAACAAACGATTCAATTAATAAATAAAGTGTGTAAAACACTTCTTAACGAAGCTGAAAGTCACTTGTTCTCCTCGTCATTGCGGTCATTTTCACCATTCCTGTAACCTTTTAGTTACGGAGAAAAAACAAACTTCAACTTTTTGAAGTTTTTTTTTCTTTTTTTTTAAGTATAAGATTTTTACTTTAAAAACCTCTACGACCCCGTACTATTCAATCTATCTATCAGTACAATGTTTTGAGTGCGTTACATTGAGTTCTACCACAAAACATGATTGTTCACCCAAAAAAAAAAATGTTTCGCAGCAATATTTTTTGCGTTAAGTTACTTAGTTTGACATACAGAATGCTTGGTTGACGGCTTCGTGATGTGGTCGTTTACACCCTGTAGATAACTAATTAGCAAAAACCTCAGAAAAACAAACCCTAACAGCATTTACAAATCCCCAACAAAAAGAATAATTAATTTATGAACTCTTCTTATCAAACCGCACAAAAATAGAAGAATATCTTAAATTAACCCGTTGACAACCCCACAACCTCCCCTGTCGGCGACTTACGGCCATAACTTAGACAACCCCTTGTTCAGAGAAACCCAAGATTTTACACTGATACCCCGCTCTGTAACCCCTTATCGAGCTGATGGAGAGTAGCCTGGAATGGATGAGGGAGGATAAGAAAAGGTGACTTTTGTTTCTATAAATAGCTAGGATAGCTACTCAAAAATCTGTTAAGTATGTAATCTGTGTATGTCATTTTACTGATTCATGTGCGCATTTTATAATTATCACTTGCTTCGTTGAAGGAAAACATCGTGAAGAAACCAGCAAGTCATAAAAACTCTGACACTAAGCACACGATATTGAAGAAGGCTTCTGAAAACAATCGTAGGTTTTAGAAGAAGAATAGAATAGAATAGAATTATAATGAATGCCCAATAGAAAAGAAGAATGACGACAGAGAATGTCTAATAGAAGTCTATTGTGGTGTGTTGGTCAAGTTGGATTCAGTTGGAAAAAAACTGTAATTTTCGACATTATTATGATGAGTTTACTGACTTTTACATCAGAATATGCCCAAGAACAAAGTAAAGTATGTTGTTCCACGTAAAAAAAGTAACTACATAGATAAGACGTATCCTCTAATAATCGGTGAATTAGCGTCAGTTCTAACTGTCTGTTGGTGGCCTACCAATTGTTTTAATCTTATTCCAGAGTGGTAAAGAGATGGCACTAGGTGTCTTCTATAGCTCCGTCTGTCTCCCACACTAGCTTGACAATAAAGCAATATGGTAACAACATCCCCCGCCCTGCCTTGTTCGACTGTAAAGAAAGTTAATCCCAATCTAGCGTTACCATAATCTTAGTAAACCACAAACCGCCATTCACACCGACATCGCTTACAATCCGAGTAAGCAAATAACTCTTAGTTTCTAATTGAAGCAGATAGGTGTCTCAGTAATTATGGCGGTGTAACAAGCTCCCGGGGGACGGTTGAGATACCGCCAAGATACCCGTCCCTTACCAGATGCTGCGTGAAAAACGAACCACGAGATAAAACGGTCACGTAGACCGTACCTCGGATTTGTTTTAGGAGGATACGGAATTAAGGGTCGGGAGGATTGTATTTTTAATTGTTTTTAGAACGATTTAGGAGTAAAAACTTGAATTTGATTAATTTTAGGGCGAAAAGATGCTACAGATTTTCATACTCACATAACAATTTATTAACGAAAACTAAAATATCACAGTACCTAGTCTACATAGTTAGACCCAATTCTATACAATGTCTGCCAGGCATTGGGCCATTCAGTTTTGCTAGGAATGTCCATTTTTATTGATAACCAAGTTACAACCAAAAGATAACTTACCCTAAGCCTTGTTAACTAACCTTCTCATTTCTCTATAAACTGTCATCCTTTAATAATTTCATCTGATTACTTCAAGCAACCAGCTCCAGTCATTGAAGCAAAAGAAACAAACACGTATAATTACTTCTCTGCAAACATCTCGTGAATTTCACTATTTATTGAGTTGAGCTCCCAATGTCAACTAACCAAATAAGCAAGGAATTTTAGGAGCACCCTGACCATTTAAACAAAACCCCTCTTTAACCACACCTTGGCTTTTCAACTGACGAAAATGTTGGTAAAGAGAGAGGCAGGGTAGACCAGGAAATAGTTGTTGATGACAAATTACGCGGTGGGGGAGTTAAACAAATTAATCACGGAGTCCAATTTAGCGGAAAACAATGTGGGGTGATATTATGGTCGGATTTTGTCATGGTGTACCATGTCGAGTGTGCTGTACTCGTAGACGAGATAAATTGGAAACTGTCTAAGGGAATTGGAGGTACCTACTTGTGTCTTATAATAGGTAGTAGATAGGAGTAACAAGACAGATATTATATTTGACGACCCGAATGGCGCAGCGGTAGTGAGGCTGCCTTACATTCTTAGGGTCCCGGGTTCGAATCCCGGTAGGAGCAAATGTTTATGTAATGAGCATGGACATTTGTTTCCGAGTCATGAATGTTTATATGTATAATAAGTATGTATTTACAAACAAAAAGTATAAATGTAGTATATCAACTGTCTGGTGACCACGACACAAGCCTTGCTTAGTGTGGCACTAGACGGCGCTGTGTGTAATGTCCAGCGATATTTATTTTTATTTATTTATATTTTTCTTGTGAAGTTAGAAAGAAATAAAAGTCAGTTATTAGCACTGAACTTGGTCATGTAACGCTCTATATAAAATTGACGTCATTGATGTTCTTCAGCACTGTCAGGTGTTAGGCTCTTTTTCACTAGTGAGCGAGAATGCGTAGCGAGGAATGTGTGCGAAACTGATCAAAAGTAAAGCTTCTTTTTCACATTTTGAGCTATGCTAGTGATTGGGTTAGTTTTATGCACATCTCTCGCTGCACATCTTCTGTGAAAACCCAGCCTTACTCGTCGTAACTCTTAACCGGTATGAATCTATGACCAGAGTCCAGATATAAACATGGACGAGACTAAATGAGTTTGTTACGATCATGGCGTTCTGTAGTTAGTTACAAACACAAACAGAGAAAGAACTATGAGAAATATTCGTTATTTAAGGCGATTACATGAGCTAAACGCGAGTTTTACAATTACTAGAAATATATGATTCACTGGTATAAACAAAACCAGAAAAATATATGATGCATGCAGTCAGACAACAATGTTATGATGAATAATTGATGAAAAAAATACCTTCATGACTATTGTAAATTATTATCAGGATTACGTTCCAATATTATTTAATGTCAAATTATTAAATAATAATAATAATCATTATTATTTTAGAATTATTTTCCATGTGTTTAAATATAACATCGCGCCTGTAATCCCCGAAGGGTTAGACGCACCTAGTAGTACTTACACATTTCCCAGTTATGTTTAAGTCTCATGTAATAGGGGGCAAGCCTATATATAGGCCATTAACCGAGAGAGAAATTCCTGAAGAATAATTGCACTAACAATTAGCCAGACCCGCGAATCAATACCCAAGACCTTATGCTCCCGGGGTTGCGGGACTGTTCGAATACGAGATACCGCGGCCCCGAAACATAAAGGACGAGGAAAAAACACGGATGGGTTTTAGTCAGTAAAAGTCTGACACTCCCTTCCGCTCCGTCCAGAGTGGGAGAAGTAGTCACGATTGCGACCACTAGACCAACGATGTGTTTTAATAAAAAAACGGTTTTATTTAACCCTCAATTTGTACAGTGGTTATTTAAATCTCTATTTCGTGAAATCTGCAGCAGTCTCATCCTACTTGATGATTTTCAATTACTTTCTTCTTCTCGGGGCGGTGACTTAATTTAGTCTGACTAGTTTACGTATTTCTGGAAATACTTACATTTGATCCTAACCTGAAATCTTAGTTAACAGAAATAAGGTACTGTAGTTCTCGTAGTTAAGTTCTGAAACCATAGAGTTAATAAGTACTAAGCGATATATATGTCACCGTAAAATTGTCAATATTTCAAGAGTTTACAATATCGCTATAGAGATTACAATATAACGTGTTCGACAATGTCACGGTGACATATACACATCCTGATTACATGCGAACACCTGAAAAAATCAGAGGATAATATCAAGCCATTACTGGTTGATGCTTATAGCCAGCAACATATAAGCTGGACTATTACAAACACCGACAACATCTTAACAAAAGCGCATGCGCAGGAAATACAAATTAAGTAGATCTTATCTGACACGCCAGTTTTATAGTAACGCGGTGACAAACAGGATGAGCACCATTACCGAGAGTCTTGACTTGAATAGTTGGAATACAGAATAGTTATGGTACTTAAGAAAAGGCAAGATATACACTTACCATCTCATTTTGTTTGTTCTAGACCATACCTGGTCTGGGTTCCTTCTAGTTACAGGGATATTGGAGGTCAAATTTCACAAGTATTTTTATTACAAGTTTTAAAGTTATGGATGAGGGTAGAGTGGATGTCACCACCGTAGCCGATCTAGAAATAGGTGGCGGGATGATCTAGACGCGTATATCGAAGGCTGGTCCGAGGTGCTGCAGGAGAAGAGTACCTGAAAAGATATGGGGGAGGCCTGTGCCCAGCAAATAAAATGCGGCTGCAGTTCAAATACTTCCACAACCCCGGTACTATGCAATTAAATTCTACTATATGCAGGTACCTGTGCGGTGTTATAGCCATTTCAAAACATAACTGTAAAACTGTGCATTTACCGTCAATGAACGACAGTTGTTATTTATTTACTGACTGTTCAAGATGGTAGTCAATTTACTTAACTATAAATTTTAACTTTACGAGGAATTGCCGTTACTTAACACATTAACTGCAGTAATTAGTCAATTACGGTGTTAAACTTAGCGAAGGTTCTGCACTGTCAGTTATTATTGAAAGATCGACGGATTTAACGCAAGTAACAATGCTTACATAAAATCGTAGTCTCCGACTTCTACGATATTCAAGACGTAACAGTTAAGGCGATTAGATGAGCTACATTAGCAACTCTATTTGTGGTGGTTCAAACTTCGTTTGAAATGCTGTTAGAATAAAGTTCCAATCAGCTTGCACTACAAAGTGGTTGTTACGTCAGTCACTGTGAGCCAAATAGCGCGAAATGAGTGGTTTCGATCAATTTAGATACTAAAAAAACTATTGATTGGATTAAAAAACTAAAACACTATCATGCTAATATATTGCTTGTAGAATTATTTTCAAAAAAATCAGAATGATCGCATGCATATTGATATGTGTTTCAAAGATATTTTTAGAGATAATATATTCGTGTTTTTTTTATCAAGTCAAACTAGTTGTATTATGTCGAATCACGAAAGGGTCTATCTGAGTTTTACCAAATTTTTCAGGAGAGCGATTTTTAATAAAATGTACAGCTATTAACCGTCGTAACGTTTTACCTAATCTAAATATAAATAATTCAAAGGTGACTGACTGACTGACTGACTGACATAGTGATCTATCAACGCACAGCCCGAACCACTGGACGGATCGGGCTGAAATTTGGTATGCAGGTAGATGTTATGACGTAGGCATCCGCCAACAAAGGATTTTGATTAATTCTACCCCCAAGGGGATAAAATCGGGGATGGAAGCTTATATGAAAGCTCGAATACCAATGATTGCAAAGTAATAAATGATTTGATTTGATTCAAAATTAAACGTCCAATATAAAAAAATACATGAAATTAAAAAATCAGAACCAAATATTTATTTACCGCACCTGGCGGAAGCCAGTGCTTCAACCAATGCAATAATTAAAAAAATATCGTACCGGAAGTAAGTTCCGCTCTGGTAGCCGCTTCCGCTTGCCATTGGCCGACACCTTTGACCCCACCCCACACCATGTGAGGGTGGGCACACCCTCAGGTGACCACTCACGTGACGTGACGTCATATACTGCCCTCTGTTTTTGGGGAACGTTTATTTAGTTTCTTCAGTTACTTTTGTTTATTTTGAAGTATTGGAATTGTTCTAGATGTGTAGGGGGTGATTGTCGATTGGAAGGGAAAATAAATAACCAGTTCCTCGTTTCTTCCCCATTTTTAAAAGAGAACTTTCTTTGTTCTCAGAACTAAATCTTTCTTAATATATATAAATCTCGTGTCACAATGTTTGTCCTCAATGGACTCCTAAACCACTTAACCGATTATAATAAAATTCGCACACCATGTGCAGTTCGATCCAACTTGAGAGATAGGATAGTTTAAATCTCAATTTACGCAGACGAAGTTGCGCGAGTCAGCTAGTAATATAATATAATATAATATAATATCGCTGGACATTACACACAGCGCCATCTAAGCAAGGCTTGTGTCGTGGTCACCAGACATTTGATATACTACATATATACATGAAATACATACTTATTATACATTTAAACATCCATGACTCGGAAACAAATGTCCATGATCATCACACAAACATCTGCTCCTACCGGGATTCGAACCCGGGACCCTAAGAACGTAAGGCAAAAAAGGTGTAAATGATTCCATCATCATCATCATCTCTTGCCCTTAATCCCAATTAATTTGGAGTCGGAGCAGCATATCTTCTTCTTCCATTCTGCTCTATTACTTGTCATCTCATCGGACACCTAGACTGCTTTCTTGCTATCAGCCTTCACACTGTCCATCCATAGTTTCTTTTGTCTTTCTCTATACTCTTAAATATATATTTTTTAAGTATTAAGGCGCTTAGACGAGCTAAATTAGCAAACTCTATTTGTGGTGGTTCAAACTTCGTTTGAAATGCTGTTAGAATAAAGTTCTAATCAGCTTGCACTACAAAGTGGTTGTTACGTCAGCCACTGCAGGCCAAATAGCGCAAAATGAGTGGTTTTGATCCATTTACAAAAAAACTATTGATTGGATTAAAAAACTAAAACAGTATCGTGCTAATACATTGCTTGTAGAATTATTTGCCAAAAAATCGTAATGATCGCATGTATTTTTAGAGATAAGTTCGTGATTTATTTTTATTGAGCCAAATTAATTGTATTATGTTATCAAAACAGTATCATGCTAGCATATATATCCTGAAGAATATCGTATATTTTTCTGGTCTTGTTTAAAGCAGTGAATCATATACTTTTAGTAATTATAAAACTCGCGTTTAGCTCATGTAATCAATCACCTTAAACAAAAACGCTTCAGTCCTATTTATATAACAAATTGTTACAGCTCCTGCAGCCTGTGATACAGGATTATCCTAGTACAGGCATCTTACATTATTATACCTACATTATTAGTGTTTAGATTCCAATTGTATGTTACCTTTTAAGATCCTGAATAAAGATTTATTATTACTGTTACTGCTAGCCTGCATCATCCCACTGCTGGGCAAAGGCCTCTCCCCATGACTTCCAGTTGATTTGATCTAGGGCTAATGTTGGCCACTGGTCATTGGTTTTGTCCAGCTCGTTCCGCCATCTTCTGCAAGGTCTGCCGCGACGCTTTCTGACTGTATCAGGGCTTCAGAAAGTGGTTATTTTGGCCCACAGCTCATTAGGCATGCGGCAGACGTGGCCAGTCCAGTCCCACTTCAGTTTAGCGGCTATTTGAGCAACGTCAGTAATTTTTGTTTTGGAGCGCAGTGTGGTGACAAGATTTATTATTATTTTATTATTATACCCATCCATTCTCATATAATCAAAACTTTCCTCAAGACATTTTCCTAATTTCTCCGTCTAACATGCTCATAACAAGCCAACCGCGTTAAGTGGTAATACACACAACTTTTCAATCACCGGCGCCGTTTTCAGACTTCCTCTTCTAATATTCTTTTAATAATAGAAAGTTAAATATTTATCTTGTTTTTCATTTTTTGTATAGTAAGCAACGACCTTTGTCGGGCTTACGCTGTCTCCTGTACTAAAGTACTAACTGTATTTTTTAAACTTTCACGATCAGAACACATTATAAAACATAAAAGTCGGGTATTTATCGCGAATTTACCTTTAATTTAATCCCCGCGACCACGGCTGGTGCAATCCGGTCGAAACGTCGGGATTAAATTAAAGGTAAATTCGCGATAAATACCCGTCTTCATATGTTTTATAAAGTACTAACTAATATTGTAATACCAAATGATTTTAAAAAAGTAACCATGAAGTTTCTTGCCGGTTCTTCTCCATGGAATTGACCAACGCGAACCGTGCACCTTTTTCGACGTTTTATAAGTGCCCATAGCTAGGCCTATGTAAAATTAAATATTTTGATTTTGATTACCGAGTGACATTGGCTCTATTTAAACGTTTCTATGGGATACTTTACAACCATAAGGCGAGCAAAGCCGTAGGCAAAAGCTATGTTATTGTATATTCCCCCAACATTCCTTCACTATAATCGACTTCTACACTTCAAAATCCAAATATAAGAGACCATTTTAAAAACTTTCCAAAGCGTGCTTTCAAAAGTGCGAGAGATAAGACTTGAAACTTCAAACGCAGTGAATTACTGATAGTCAGAGAGTGGTCATAAATCTGAAGCAGTGATAAACAAATTAATAGAGATATGATAGTAGAGGAGCTGGCTTGAGTATCATAATTCATTGTGAGATAAAAAAGCTTGTAACTGTTAAAATGGTGGAGTGATTTTTGGACTTCGTAATGTGCTGGCTTGAGGATAGAAATGAAAAACAGAATAGACAGAGTACGTGTAGTACTTAGGGTGGAAAGGACACTGAAGCTAAAACAGCTACCACCAGTACATCATTCTGAACCCCGAACAGAAATATTTCATCGGTAATTTAAAAAACAGCTGTTTCAACACACAACACAACAACACTGATTGCAGTTCTGTAGGAAACAGCAACAAAACTACACACAATAAAATTCACACCACATCATCATCATTTCAGCCAAAAGACTTCCACTGCTGCACATAGGCCTGTCTGTTTTTATGTTTTTCTTGGTACAGAATGATGTAGGTACTTATGTTTTAGAATGCGTTGATCGGAAGCTATAATACCGAAGGCTTGGACTCGACTTCACTTAGGGCCTGCGCAGACGACGGACTTATTGTGCGTGACTGACAAAAAGTCTGCGACAAATTTTGCGTGTTTAATTGTGTTCCACTAAGTTTTGTCCGCTTAAAGGATCTACTGATGGAAAGGCTCCTACTGATCGCCTTTTAGTCGACAAAAAAGGTCAAATAAGTAGTCAAATACATTAATCACGCAAAATTTGTCGCAGACTTTTTGTCCGTCACGCACAATAAGTCCGTCGTCTGGGCAGGCCCTTGGACTTGACGTTTATAAAGGCTTGGACTCCGAGTATTTACTAAGCGTCATCATTCAACACTGAATGTAAAAATGAAGTAAAAATAATGTAAAAATTGTATTGTAGCTTTTTAAACTGAAATGAAGCTCTAAGCTCTTGACTTCTTCTCATTTATTTAATGACTTCTCCTAATTAATTGTACTAAGGAAATAAACTAGGAATTAGCAGTTTAATTAATAATAAAAACAAGCAATTAGCACCAGAGATGTCTGCGAAATATGCTTAATTTTATGTCAGTGTGAAATGTTCGGAGCGGCAGTTAAACTATTCCTTATGGCAGCGAGCGCATATTTCAAACAATTAGACGGTCCAATCGCGGCCAATTTGAGCCTCCGACGACCGCCATCATGTTGTATGCAGTTGTGGGCAGTTGGACTTTTTGAACATTTCCTGAAAGAAGAACAACAGATCGGGAAAATAGTTTCAGAAATTTTCAATCTTTCAATTATTTGCTGTAGAAGTAAACTCATCATTATGAACTGAAAATTGCCTATTGTACAGTGTTTGTATTTTTTAAATTTTATCACTCTCTTGTTTTAGAAGTTACAGGGGGGGACAAACATTTTACCACTTTGAAAGTGTCTCTCGCGCAAACTATTCAGTTTAGAAAAAAAGGATATGTGTAAAACCTCAATATCATTTTTGAAGACCTATCCATAAATACCACACAAGTATGGGTTTTATGAAAAAAAAATGTTGAGTTCCAGTTCAAAGTAAGCCCCAAAAATTTACTGTGTTTTTTCCATTTTTGTGTGAAAATCTTAATGCGGTTTACAGAATACATCTTCTTATCAAGTCTCAACAGCATAGTTCTTATAGTTTCAGAAAAAAGTGGCTAAACAGACAGACATGACGAATCTATAAGGGTTCCGTTTTTTGCCATTTGGCAACGGAACCCTAAAAAGAGTCCACACTTCGCCCGTAAATCGTAAAGAAACTAGCCATTTCTCAAACTTCCCTACACCTTTCTCCCATCCACAATACAGCCTACAACATCAACGTGCGTCCAGCGGCTATAACTCAATGAACAATGGGCAGCATTCTAATCCAGCCGCATCCCTGGCCTGGTCGTAATGAAATTCCCGGGTTATATGGCCTGGGGCGGGGCAGGCCAGGCCACTGTCATCTAAACAATTACCTGGATTGCTAGGCACCCGATAGATGGGATACAACGTGTTTTGTGTTGTATGGATTTGAAGAGCATAGTTTTAGACCAATACTGGCCAATGCCCGCGGATTCACCCGCTTCGAGTTCAGATTTTTTTTCACGGGATCTTCTAAACCAAATTTCATCCAAATCCGATCAGCAGTTTTTATTTGAAAGAGTAACCTCACAAACTTTCGCATTTGTAAAAGCTTTTGTGGGTTATAGAGTGTGGAAAAAAAAACATTAAAGTGTGGTTCTAGGAAAAACACGGAACAGCCCAATCTGAAGAATGGCCATTATCTGCACGTAAAGTTGTGCTCATTGGGGATTTCAATTGTAAAACTGAAAGCGATCAGATCATGTGCACTGTCTGTTTTATAATGACAAAAATATATTGACACTGGCACCTTTTGAACGCCGTGAAATTCGCCCTAGCATTTTCAAATATGGAACTCACATTTGTCATGTGACGTCTAAGACTGCCTCGTTGGTTCTAGTAGTAAGCACGAGCGCGGAGTATGAGCTCCTGGGTTCAATCCCCGGTTTTTCCATGACGAATTTCATTCTGCAGTTGAGCGCGGTTGATGGCAATAGGATAGCCCCTGATACATGGGACTTACACATAACTGGCAAAAAGTAGGTGTACTATTAGGTACACCGCTGCCTAACCCCTCTGGGATAACGAGGCGTGATAGTATGTTTTGTTGTCTTTGGAAAACAAACACAGCTAATTTAATGAAACGGTCAGATAATCATCAGACGAATAGCACTAAACATTTCACTCATTCCTATTCAAGTACCATTCATTATTACAAAACAATAATCGCTATGAATGAATGAATGAATTAAGTGTTTCATTCAAGACATTGACTTGTGTGGCCCACCTTCCGTTATACTCTTAAGGGGCCTGCGGAGCATGCGTTTTTCATACAAACGTAATACCAAATTAATATGAAAATAAATCGTGTGTATACATTTCGATTGTAGGTATTATAGAATATCTATGTTCCCAAATAAATATTTTGAAAGGACCATGATATAAAGACGAGATGTGAGGAATTTAAATTTTCTATAGAAAAGTAATTTTTCTCGTAACTCTTGTTTAAATCAGTGTACATTCAAAATATGTATAATATGTATAATATGTTTGGGAACCTATATATTCTGTAATTCAATCAAAATAAATACACACTACCTTAACAATATGTTTGATTTACAAATTATTTTGGTATAACGTTTGTATGAAATTCGCATGCTCCGAAGGCATCTTAATGTATGCCTCAATTGAGACCTGGCTGTATATCAAATATGAATAATGATAGCTCAGCCGTCGCGAGAATACTAAACACATTGCGATGATGTTGCGATGTTCGTGTCATCAGCACGTAATCATTTGTGATGCGACCTCATAAATTTTGAAGAACAATCGTAATTGATGTAAGGACTTGTCTCACTGTTGAACTGAGATAGATCTGGTTTGGTTTTTTAGTTTATGGTAACATAATGATTCAGGAAACTTCTCATGATTTTACATGGTGTTAACCACCTCATCACGAAGCCGTTAAAGAATCATTTAGTACATCAAACTAAGTAACTTTACGCAAAAATTATTGCTGGGAAACAACTTTTTTGCACTCAACACACTGTGCTGATGGATGGATTGAATAGTACGAGGGTCGTAGAGGTGGATAAAGTAAAAACATCACAATAAAACTTGCAATTAAAAAAAATTGGTTGTCTGTAAAGTCGGTTTACGGACGATAGATTTACGTGATAACGTCATAATAATTATTTTATGTAATAAAACACGTGGAACGGTGGAACGTTACTATGGAACGTTACTATGGAACGTTACTATTTTTCATGAGTGTTGCTGGTATTATCAATTTATAAGACGTTATCACGTCAAAATGACGTGTAAAAGTGTTTGAGAAAACCTACTTGCTGAATAAATATCATTTATCATATATCATTTATCATTTATCATTTATCATTTATCATTTATCATTTATCATTTATCATTTATCATTTATCATTTATCATTTATCATTTATCATTTATCATTTATCATTTATAATTTATCATTTATCATTTATCATTTATCATTTATCATTTATCATTTATCATTTATCATTTATCATTTATCATTTATCATTTATCATTTATCATTTATCATTTATCATTTATCATTATCATTTATCATTTATCATTTATCGTTTATCATTTATCATTTATCATTTACCGTTTGAGATGTTACGTAACAAGGACACTTTTGAGTCGGCCTGTTTTAAAACTCCGCAAAAAACGTCATAATCATTATTTTATGTAATAAAACACGTGGAACGGTGGAACGTTACTATGGAACATGGAACGTTACTATTTTTCATGAGTGTTGCTGGTATTATCAATTTATAAGACGTTATCACGTCAAAAAAAAAGTTGTAACTTTGACCCCCAATATCTCCGTAACTAGAAGCTAGGTTCCCAGCTATGGTGTAAAACAAAAACATTATCGGAATGACGAAGAGAACAAGTTATTTGCGGCTTCGTGAAGAGGTGTTTTACACCCTTTATATTTTACAAGGCAAAATGACAGAGCTTTTCACCCACCACTAGTCGAAGAGTTTGACTTGTGTCACTCTGTTTTGCTAGGCAGTCGTTACAGATAGTCAGAAAGCCTGACAACCAATTATACTAAGCGGTATCATATTACTCTGTACTAAGGTTGTGGTGGTCAGATAGGCAATCGCTTCATGCAGAATATTGCATTTGGTTAGACTGGAAGCCGACCCAAACACGGTAGGGAAAAGGCTACGCAGATGACGACTCTGTTTTGCTGAGGATGAGTTCTTGAAATTAATTCACCTTTAACGAAACAAAGCTTACTCTTATCGTGAAAAACCAGCTCAAGTCTAGCTGAAAACCTTAAAAAATGTGTCCTTAAATAAGCTAATGATTATAAATCTCGACAAAAACTTATAATCCACCAAAGCAAAGGAATCCCAACCAACTCATAAAATAAAAAACATTTCACCGCTGTCTGCATCAGTGAAGCCTTGCCCCAACTTATTTGTTGTCTGTTAATTTTTAACACTTGCATCTCTCTCTAACAAACCCATTTATCACAGGAGAGAAAGAGATGGGAGCACTTATAATTTGCGCGACAATGAAACTGGATCGTTCGCGAGAGATTTATACGCTCATTTGTAAATAATGAAGGCGCCACTCATTGTGATTGAAGCCCCATTGATGGCGACCTAACCACACCCCTGTGCGTAGGGCTGCCTGCACCTGATCTTGAGGCTTACATTCCGATTATAAATTAAAATGCAACTTCTTAAGAAAGAAGAGAAAATAATATAGAGACTGGTTAAGAGACCTGCGGAGCATGCGTTTTTCATACAAACGTAATACCAAAATAATTTGTAAATCAAACATATTCTTAAGGTAGTGTGTATTTATTTAGATTGGATTACAGAATATACAACGTGTAACGTTAAATGCGCAAAACCTCAGACACCCCAAATGACTTTTAATTCAAATGACTTAATGCTGAGAGAGAAAAAACATTTGAAAAAAATTAAAGGTTTTATGGGCTGGGCAAAAACTATTATTATCCCGCGTATGAGGAAATATAATTGGACGAGAACCATTTGTGTTTGTTTGTTTACCTATTTTGGCGGGTTTGCGCACGTGATGGCTGGACCGATTAAGAAATAGACAGGGCAACATTTTTAATGACATTTTGTTTTGAAAGATGTGACCTATATTAAAAAGTGGTTCAATTGATTCTGCTCGTGGTTCTGGTCAAACTATTTTCAGGTTTTGCGCATTTAACGTTACACGTTGTATAGGTCCCCCAGTATCCCAAACACATATTTTGAATGTACACTGATTTAAACAAGAGTTATAAAAAAAAACTATATAAATTTTTAATTCCTCATAATTATCTCGTCTTCATATCATTGTCCTTTCAAAATATTTATTTGGAAACATTGAGATATAAGTACTAACGTACTAGAGAAGACACCGTAAATTACTACTTTGTCTCGTTCAACTGCGGCGATCGCGCCGCACCTCACTCAGCATACAAATACACTTCCGCAGCAAATCTAGCGCTGTGGTAAATTCGTTTCGGTTTAGACGATGTTATTATTTTAGCGCTGCAGCGAACTAGAGATTCAAATTTCGAAGAATAGGACAGTTCAGTTATTTGACGTAGCTTCTCTAGTACGTTAGTACTTATATCTCGATGTTTGGAAACATAGATACTCTATAATACAATCGAAATATATAGAATATGTTTGATTTTCATATTATTTTGCTATAACGTTTGTATGAAAAACGAATGCTCCGCCCGGCCCCTTAAAGTAGCCCCGATTGGCTTGATTTTCTTCCGTAATTTTGTTTTTTTTTTCAAGGAGTGGCCATTAGACCTATAAGCAATGTATATCAATACAAACAAGTTTTGCATGAGACAAAATGTTCTAAAAATACGGCCACGCTTCACACAAAAATGTTCCATTTCTTAAGCCGTTTCTTAAGTTTTTTTGCAAATTGCAAGTCAGTGTCAGATTATATGCTGACGAAAATATTGATTCGTTTCCATAACACGTATGTACAGAATTGTAATCATTAAAAGTCTTTTAGTGAAATATGCAGGGTCAACTATAAGGTTCACCTCTTCCTAAACCTTCAGGTATTCAAGGCGTAATCAGTGTGATGTTATGTATTGTCTCAAAATAAGTTATATTAAATTTAAGTTTTGAAAACCCCCGACACATAGAGCCATTATTTCGGGTTTCAGGTATATGATTCTCGAGGATCGACCGGAGGACACGGTGGAGCACACGGTGGAAGTCTGCCCTGCGTGGGCGGAGCTCCGCCGTGTCCTCGTGGCGGCGATCGGCGGCGGCGACCTCTCGCGTCCGGCCCTGGTTCAATCCATGGTCCGGAGCGAGACGGAATGGGAAGCCGTCGCCTCCTTCTGCGAAGCAGTCATGCTAGCGAAGGAGGTGGCGGAACGAGAGAGGGAGAGATCCTCTCTTCCCGGCCGCCGCGGGAGACGCAACGGGCGTCGGGGGCCACGTGGTGGCTACCGGCCACCGTAGATGCGGGCCTGTGGACGGCTGGCTATGGGCAATAGCTGGCCGTCCGGCCGTCTAACGACGACGACAGGCCGTGTCGACGGCGCGTTCGTGTTCCACGCGCGCCTCAAAGAGATGTCAGCAAAAGGAGAGGGGCCCGCAAGGGCCGAAGCCTGCCGGGGTTGCGGGCCTGTTCGAAAGAGATACCGCGGCCCCGGAACGTAAAAGGCGAGGAAGGAACATGGATGGTTTTTAGTCAGTAAGAGTCTGACACTCCCTCCCGCTCCGCCCAGAGTGGGGGGGGTCAATTGATGATTTCCCATCCTTAAAAAAAAAAAAAAAAAAAAAGGTATATGATTCTACTAGCCAAGCCCTTTCATTTGATACCCATATCATATTGAGTGAGTTGTGAAAAAAAATGTAAATCACCATTTTGTGGTGGCGGCCATCATGGATTTGAAATTTATTATAGGGTATAGTATTCTACTAGTCAAATCCTTTCATTTGATACCCATATTGAGAGAGTTGTTAAATAAATATGTAATACGCCATCTTGAACTGATTTTTATCAAACATAGCTTAGAACATCGAATAAGTCATTTATCAAACAAAAAAACAAAATCAGAACTGGCTAATCCGTTCGAGAGCTACGATGCCATAGACAAACAGACACGTCAAACTTTTAAGACACCGTCGTTTTTGCGTCGGGGGGTTAACAAGACGATTTAGAAGAAACATTCCTATCTCTTGATCCTCTTGCCACCCCTATCCTAAGGCCAATTACTTAAAGTCAGTATGCATAACGGCCTAGACAACTACACCTGCCATTGTCTGTCGCTTAATACGTGGCGCCCTCTGCAGACTAGCACTGGCAACTCTTATGAGCACTTCGTACAATTAGCAAGCTATTTTAATAAACACCTGGGATGAAGAGAATTTGAGAGCAATTTACTGAAGCTTTTGAATCTTTTGAGATTGAAGCCGAAGTTTTTTTTATTAGGTGTTTTTTTCTTGATGTATTTGTAGCTTACAGATTAAAAACCACGAAAACTGAATGTGAAATGATTAGTTTATCTCAAAATCGTCAAACCATTTCAATTCGTTTTGTAGAAGTTTCTGTATACAGAGTGTAAAACACCTCTTAACGAAGCCGAAAGGCACTTGTTCTCCCCGTCCTTGCGAAAAATGTTTGGCTCTACACCATACCTGGGAACCTTCTAGTTACGGAGATATTGGGGGTCAAAGTTACAACTTTTTGACAAGTTTTTTTTAAGTACAAGTTTTTATTGCAAGATTTTTGCTATAAATACTTCCACGAACCCCGTACTATTCAATCCATCCATCAGCACACTGTTTTGAGTGCGTTACATTGAGTTATACCCTAAAACGTGATTTTAGACTCAAAAACAAAAGTATTTTCCCAGCAATATTTTTTGCGTAAAGTTACTTAGTTTGATGTACAGAATGCTTTGTTGACGGCTTCGTGATGAGGTAGTTTACACCCTGTATATTTTTACAATGCTAAAAATATTTTAATCTTAATTAGGTAGGTAATAATTTTTGGAGTTATTTTTTTGCAATTAAGATAAAAGTTCACTGACATTAAGGAACAATGTTATCACATTTAACCTAAAGGTATTTCCATTTAAAAAAGTAATTCTTCCTGCTTGGTAAACTTTGCTATAACCTATAAACGAGCCCCCTAAAACAAACAATAGCTTCAGATAAATGTTCATAGATTATTCTAATAGAGGAAATTGGCTTAGTTTTTATGTAGGTAGGTACGCGTATTTTAAAAAAGAAGATGTAGCATAATAGACAAATACCGGACTTCTAAATACCTAAGTACTACTTGTAATACATTTTAGACACTAGTATATCATAACAAAATCGGTGCTACGCGCTACGCATTTTCATAGCTCTACGAAACATTTTCAAAATAAAAAAAAATAAAACTCAACTAACTTACTTCAACCGCAACATAAAGTCCACCTGAAAGCCCGCGAAAATCTATGGTAACGTTTACATTTTCTTAAACTGATTAATCCAAAGATAAAAAAGAACCCTCTTTAAAAAAAATACCAACAAGGAACGAGGTGCGTATTCTGATATTCTCAAGTCAACAACGTCTTAAAACGATTACCGACAGTCTTCAAGGTGTGAAGGGGGAATGCGACACGTAAATCGCATTAGGTATGTTAAATCCCGGCCCTCGGGGGGATGTGAGGCGGTTGAGACGATATTTTTATTCGTATCACTTACTTTCGTGATTATTGTTCGGCGGCCATTTGCATTGCGATGTTGTAGTGAAGTAGGAGTGAAGAGTTTTGATAATTTGTTATAATAGGTGAATGGGTGTTGAATACAGGATGATTTCTGGATTATCCGAAAGGACACTAGACTACATTTTAAACCGATAACAATATTTTGGTCAATCATTTAATGATCTGTAAACGCGGGCAAAGTAGGTACCTACTTATACATGATTATATCTAGCCGTCAAGTTTCTGAAGATCCTTTTAGTTTTAAATACCACTTAATTATAACAACAAGGAAAATACAACTATGCTAATCGGGAATAATCATTGTCTAATCGAATTGCAAAAATGAACCAAGCATCAAAACCTCTCTACTCCGCCACACAGGTGACATTTCCATGATTTTCCCGCCAAAAGCGTGACGTAAAAAAACCCCCAAGACGCAAAGCAAAGTCAACGACTTCGTAGAATGTCGGAAGTGAGTTTTTTTTTATTCAGTTTTATATTTATTTAGCCTCCTTGTCTCTCTTGTCAATTTGGGAGTGTCACAGATCTTTTACTTACGCCAATTTGACAACTCTTTGTTGTAAGCGAGTGTTTTGCTAAGAGTGGGTTTGTAGGCGCTTGGTAAATCGAGGGACGTGGAACAATATTGTTATTGAGTCTAAGTCAAAGACTTTATGAGAATGTTTACTTTGTGCTAAGAATGTTCCAGTACATTTAGAATATTATTGATGTTGACTGTGTTTTTTCTCATTTTATTACTCTTTGGTAGATCTCTTCAGTTACCAACAAAAAACTTACAGAAAAATGAAACTTAACAATAGATTTTTGTGATAAATTATATATGTAAGTATTGGTAGGTACTTACTCGTACCTATTACCATTAGTTTTGAGTAGGTTGTAAGTGGAGTGTCAGACACTAGGTTATGAGGTACAAAACGACACTCCACTTAGTTAGCACAACCATCAAATTTACATTAAAGTAGTTAAGTGTACCCATCAGTCAACTAACTTCAACTTTCAAAAAAATATGACGGATTATCCCACATTGACCTTATCATTTTTCTGCTACGTCAAAATTAAGCGTAAGGAAAACTTATTGTGCCAAATAATTTTGACTTCATCATTAGACGTAACAAATAACACAAAAATGAAAATTCCTAATCAAATTCTTCGATCTCCCCTCAAAATACCTCTGAGTGTTCTTCGCTGTTTTTATAAGTCGTCGGCGCTTGATATGTACAGTCGAGTACACGATTTGTTCACAATCCCCTTACCCCTTTGTGTGCAATCAGTTAGACGGAGCACACCGCTTCGATCTAACTCAATGTTAATTTTTCTCCGTCGTGAATTGTGGATTAATCGAGCAAAAATATTTTTAGCTGGAGTTTTGGAGGAATGAATGTGTTTGTACTTAGTTTATGTATTTAATTTGCCAAGTAAAAATTTGGCTTTGTTTAAAATTTTAATTCCATGGAGTAACCTAAAGAGATACTCTTACCCGAAATAAATTCGTCACTCCAACACGATGCCATTCTCATGCCATTGTCATTTTGCTTAAAGTTCGTAATCTGCTAAATTCACAATGGTCGGTCAATGGTCTCGTTGTAAAATTGTGTTTATTATAAAACCCTTAGTACAAATGGTTTTCGAAATCTACTACTAAATGCGAACGTTTATTCATGCCAGATTTCATGTACGAGATTAATATTCTATGACATTTCTTTCAATGGGTGTCATTGGTTGTTCATTGAGAAGTCATAATGGCGCCATTATGATAGTAGAATTAACAAACTTGTCAAAAGACAGAACTTGATCATTATGAAATCAATGATCGAATACTCTGACACTATTGTAATAGCAGAATCGAGGCCCGGGTGTGGCCAGACAGGCAGTCGCTCCACGTAAAATATTAGCCGCATCCGGTAAGACTGGAAGCCGACTCAAACATAAAGGAAAAGGAAGAAAGGGAGGAAAAGGCTAGGCAGATGATGAACCGAAAGAGATAGTCTTTATTAGAGAAGACGATTTTTCTTAGTTACGCGATCTCTGGTTATGGTTGTCCTACAAACAAGAGTAGAAAACACAACCTGACTGTACGTGATGTCCAATATCGGGGATTATATTTGTGATGATTCTGAAACGTAATCCATAGAGTATTAACATTTTCACTAGTGGTCAGTTGGAGTTTTAGAATACATAGTTTTTTTTTTAATTTTCTGCTTTGTTGATTTTGACACAATTATTTTAATCCAAGCAATTGTCAGCCATAATATATAAACATAACTTTCATTGTAAAGGGGACTTCGTGTCATCGTGTGGTGGCCATAGAATAACTTAAATAACAAAAGGAATAACAGCAGTAAAACAAAAGTGCCATATTTTCCCATTTCATTCCTTGACTTAGCCACAGGTGTCCGTTATTATCTAAAAGAAAGGGTTCTTTCATGATCCCTACAACATCAAGCATCCATTTATAACATAACCACCCTTATTCTGAACAGCATTAAAGCTTTTATTCCACTGAACATGAATGTCTCTAATACATTCCTTGATTGCTGACATAACCAACGTGGCAAGATCTATCTTAGACCATGTAATCTCCCTTTTCAGGTCTATTTTTTCTATGTATAACGGGGGGAGGGAGATCATTATTGAATGGTTTTTATTTCGTAGCAATGTTAGTACGAATTTTAAGTTAATAGCACAGTGACGGTGTTCGTAATAATGGCATCGCGATTTATGAAGATAATCTCGGTATGTTAGAGAAATATACCAGAGTTAAGACTTTAAGTTAGTGACTGTATAGCTCTATTGGCATAGACCCAAGATATCTGCCAAGGACTTAGGACTGAATCACGTCTCACTTGATTGTGTGTAGACAATAGACATATAACAGCCAAGTGGCCCGCTTAGGGAGACATTAGATCTTAGACCTATTCAGAATTGGAACTGTATTATCAATTAAAAACTTGTACCTAATTCATGTCAAATAACACCAAGCTATTCTGTTCTTACGAGATTGTAGTATATGAGTATTATACCCCGTACTGTTCAATCCTTCCAACGATCATGATTCTTCTTTCCATGTTAGGTAGGTATTCAAATTGTTTGACCATCTCCTTCGTGGTCTACCACAGGCCCATTGTGGTTATTTCAGGCCTCCAAAACTGTTACTTTGTAAAAAGAATAAAGTTTCAGAACCAAAAACATCTTCATCATCTTCCAGCCTTTGTCCTACTTGGGGTCGGCACAACACGTTTTCATCTTTCATTCTCTCCTGTCTTACGTCACGGCATCATTTACTTCTCTCTCTTTCATATCATTCATGGTTTCAGAACGGAATTACAAACAATGCAAATTCCTTAGCCGTGACCTATTCCTACCATTCCTATTTCGCAAGACAAGCACCACTTTTCGCCATAAGTTACAAAAATGTCACCACTATAAAAGAGACCGCATAGATTTTATGTATTTGGCGCCCTTTGCGGAATCATCACCATATCGTCTGAAAGGTCGCGACCCCATAGCCAAATGTCGCGCCCTTTGCGCTTTGGCCCCATAGGAATACCATAAACATCGCCGCTAAACACAATTGTGCAAAAGTCTGGTGTGGGCTGCATGTTTGTCTGTGGACTGATTCGAGGTTTAAATCTAGGTTTGTGAAGAGTTCCTTTACATAAAGGAGTGTTGTTTAGTTATCACTTTATCATCAAACATAACTACGATTATGTGATTACATTTTGACAGACCTTAAAAGATTCCGCACCCAGAATAGCCCAAGAATAACTGAAAGAAACGGTGTCTTTAATAAGTAGTATTTAGTTGGGTACAGAAGCAAAAATATCGTCTAGGTAGGTACAACGAAACAGGAAAATTGACTCAATAATGTCTACTTTTATTTCAAAAGCTTTGGTCCTCTCACCTAATGAAAAGGTGAACACAATACTCAAAATGAACCGACAACCTCACATCCTCACAATTTCGAAAATGGATTGCGTGTAATTCGAAATTTAAACTGTCCAATGTCGTCCCTAGCCCTGATGACGTATGGCACCCGCGGGGGTGATCAACTCCACTCTGGATTGCCAACTTTACATTACCGTCAGAACCGTTCGTAATAGACCTTATATAATTTGAGTTAAAGGTTTTTAGAAAGTATAAAATATCGGCAAGTAAAGTTGTTGTATGACGAATCTGTACTGTCAAGGAGCTATGCAATTATTAATGTGGTGTGCGGTAGGTGGGTGAGAAAGTCACATGTAGGGATTAGTGAACAAGTGTTGTGGGTTTAGAACATTAATCTGTTGTTCTGTTTGTTTTGAGGGAACGATACAACCTCTAAAACTGAGATATTGACAGGGGTTTTTTAGTTTTGGAATTATTGCACCAGAATAGAAAGTAGGACCAAAAGAAAATTGTGAAAATATTCATAATTTTTGTTCTCATGACATTGTAACATAGTGCTAGTAATTCCAGACCCACATTTTGCTAGTTTTGTTTAAGTCCCACAAAATAAGGTGCGAGCTTTTTTGCCATCAGCCTTTGCTCACAGCTCCATTACGTTTACATATTAAATAGTCTTTTGGAAACGTAAGCTTTGTATTTTTGTATGTTTGTAACGGATAAACTCAAAAACTACTGGACCGATTTGAAAAATTCCTTCACCGTTGGGAAGCTGCACTATCCCCGGGTTACATAGGCATACTTTTATCCCTGTAGGTACTCCGCTAGTTTGTAATAATTCAGGTACGTAGATCAATTCAGTCATTGTAATAAATCACAGATATCTTTCAATACATCAAAAGGTGACTTTTGTCAGTATCTCGCTATACATTTTGAGCTTCATGAGCTAAAATAAGAAAACACAAAAGGGCATCTCCCAACAAAAAAAAATACAACTGTCAGCTCATTGAAACCATAAGAGAGTGAACACAAAACAGTATCAAGTGCAATAATTATAATTAGTGGCAATAATTGGATGGGTCGCGAGGACCGAGGGCCTTCCTCCGCGCTCCGGGCTCCGTCAGAGGGTAGTAATTCAATAAAACGGTATGATGGATCGCACCCGCAGACTAGTTGAGATGAGAGGTTATTACGTGTGAAATGTATGGCCTTTTTTGTCTATGGTATGTGTGGTTTTGGAAACAAATGAAGATACTAGCGACAACACACATATTCTTATGCCGGAAACACACTTACGTGGCGTGGCGTGGCGTAGCGCGCCAGAAGCATATCGGTTTCATACATTTAGTATGGTTAAGGACATATTTGTAGGTCGTGTCGTGTCGTGGCGCGTTCTGTCGTGGTGCTGACTGCTCACCACCGATTGGCCAGAGCGGTGGTGGGGTTATGGCGCGACACGCCACACCACGTAAGTGTTTTTCCGGCTTTATGCTAACGAATCGACGCGCTCGAACAAGCGTTTATCAAAAATAAGGAAGACGCTATTTTTAATGAATATCCCAAGTATCAAAATTATTACCTGTGGCCATGCTTTGCCTGCCTACAAACCTTTGACAATCCTAACTTTCCTTCGGATTTAAAAATGACAGATGGCATTCTACTCCAAGCTCAGGTATACTGGCTCAAGAGATGCTCTGTGGGTTCAAGTTGAAGATTTACTGAGAAACGCTCTTGTTGAAAATCGAGGTTTCAATTCGAAATTCAAATTGTTCCAACCTGAACCTGTTTCACAGATTTGGATCTCAGTGTTACAAACAAAATACTTGCGTTCATGAAAAAACACATTCCTTTTTTTCAGTAAACTTACTTTAATGTACTTGTACATTTAAACCGTAAAGAACATAATAATAATATTACATTGAATTTAAACGATAAAACGCGTTCAGAGACTGTGTGTTCGTGCGAGGGTGGTGTGTGTTCTATTGTGCGGCCTTCACATGACACTAAAGGGGTTTTCGAGTGTGCTTTTCAATTTGCCTCAGGCGAGTGGGACAAGGAAATCCTTTGAGTTTCACTTGATTTACATTTTTCAGTTCTAATATATTAATGTATAAATAGAGTATATATTTATACAGTATTATAAATAATACTGTATTTATATAAAACTAGAGACTATTATTGTAGAATAGTCTCTAGTTTTATAATTAGTTTTATATTGACTCGTCGAAGTCGTGCATGACAACGAGGATTGATTTGATTTGACACCTAGCAATGACTTGGTAAATCATCTGGGTACTTACATAGGCTATACACTATGGAATTTAACGTTAGTCAGAATTAGAACATAATTATCTAAATAACTCATCAAGCATGGCTAGCTCTAAAGAACGAGAATACGCTAGACGCTATAAAAACTTAATGTTGCAGAAACATAGTGTAGCGCTCTTCTTTATAAGTAACGAAAACGATTTTCTTTATAAACATGATGATAGTATTTTATTTACCACACCTCTCTTTAGTTTTTCCTGTTCTTGGTCAAATCAAGTTCGTGTAATAGTGAAACTTTTTTTTTACAATGGATCCGTTCAAAAACCTCTCGCACCGCGAACAGAGTGCAACGGAAATGAAACGGAGCATGTGTCGATGAAATCGGCCAGCGAACTATTGTCCTGTGCCCACGTTCCCGAACGAAACGACACTTGTCAAACGTGGCGGGAATTTAGAAAAAAATATCAACGTCATCAATCGAAAAAGGAACGCACCTGTGTTGCTGTGTGGTGAAATAAAACGAATATTGAATAAAGAATGTTGCGTTGATAAATGAAATTGGAAGGTTTTTGTATCAGATAAAACTGAAAATGGAATGCCCGAAGAGTTCGTAGCCAAACCGTAGGCAATAAAGTAGGTACCATAGGTAGTGTAGGCTACATTATGCTATTAGCTATATTACTATACTATGCATTAGTAAAGTTCTACAGACCAATAATTTTGTAGGGTCTGCTAATACCAAATTAGCCATTCAAAACATTGGTAAAACCAATTAGGAATACAGAATTATATTTCAGCCAAACAACTAAGTCATTAAGTTGTATAAATCGAGCTTATTTTGTTTATCCAATAGCCGTATAAAACTCACCGTGATTGCAGAATACCTAAAACTCTTTACACACATAGATTAAAAAAAAACATCAACGTTTGTTTTTTTTTTCCTTTTCAAGACACCGCTTCGCACGCAGACGTAGTAAAATGCTGATTTCTTTGACAATATAAAATAAGAGAGGCTCTTTGTGAATTTTATTTTTCATAGATAGGTACGCTCTATGAATAAATATGGGGACATTCGGAAGAGAAAACCTTCTTTTTGTAGAAAATAGAGTTTTTAAAGTTTTTACTTTTTAGTAAATAAATAAGGGTTTTCCTGTTTTTTGTACTTACATTTTAACCGAAATCTGAAAAAAACAGATAAGAATATAACCAATCTGTCTTTTAAGATTTCAGTTCCGTTTTCCAAAAAAAAAATGTTTTGTCGCGTAGATACTTTCAAGATTAATTTATTGCCACCATCGTACACTGAAGTCCATATTCCTAATTAAAATTCAAAACCACTAATTACAAAAAGCAAACACAAATCCCCACATTAATTATCTGTGGCACTAATTTACATTTTTCAAAACCCCCAGGCCAAACGTGCATCTAAGTTTAATGAGAAATTAGAAGGAAAAATTGAAACGGCCATTCGTAAATGAAAAATTAAAAAAGTCCCGCCGGATACGGAAGCGCGGCCATGTTTCATGGGACGGCCTTAATTACGGCGACAAACAAACCGACGAAACATTTATTGTTTTTGATCGAATTAAAAATGACTTCGACTTTGGATTTGCGGGCGTCTATTGTTATCTGGTTTGAGTTTGTATTTCGCTACCGATTTCGTAATTTGGCAATCAATATGTGCAGCTACTCAATGAGTGCTATTCAAATAATCTATATCCACAAATATACAGGGTGTAAACAACCTCTTCACGAAGCCGTCAACCAAGCATTCTGTACATCAAACTTGCGTAAAAATTATTGCTGGCAAACGATTTTTTTGTTTGGGGTGAAAAATCATGTTTTGTGTTTGAACTCAATGTAACGCACCTAAAACATTGTGCTGGTGGATGGATTGAATAGTGTGGGGGTCGTAGAGGTGTTTAAAGTAAAAAAACACTTCAGTAGAAACTTGTATTAAAAATAAACTTGTCAAAAAGTTGGAAGTTAGACCCTCAATATCTCCGTAACTAGAGGGTTCTCAGGTATGGTGTAAAACAGAATAGTGATCCCAATGACGGGGAGAACAAGTGGCTTTCGGCTTCGTTAAGAGATGATTTACACCCTTTATTCTTCTTCCATATTTCTATATTAATTTCTTCCTCTACTCTTACTTATAACTTTCCTCACGAAATTTTCCTCATTCCTTGGCATCACATGCCCATCTATACTAATATTATAAAGCACTAGCTGACCCACGCAACTTCGTCTGCGTCACATATATGAGAGAAAAAGCTCACAAAGGAATAAATTTTCCCCGTTTTTGCAACATTTTTCATTTATGTTCCGCTCCTATTGGTCATAGCGTGATGATATATAGCCAATAACCTTCCTCGATAAATGGACTATCCAACACAAAAAGATTTTTACAATTCCAACCAGTAGTTCCTGAGATTAGCGCGTTCAAACAAACTAACAAACAAAGCTTTATAATAGGATAATACTTTTGTGTTCACCAAAAATCTAAAGGTACATCTATGTATGCATTTCTAAAATACTGATCGTGCACCAAATATTCCTGAATGTTACACAAAATATGTATTGTTTTTTCTCGCGATATTGTAATGTCTCGAAGTATTGTCAACTGAACATACGGAAGTATCTCTGCCCCCATAATCGGGACTTGGGGCACCCCCCCGTTAGGTTAGTTAGGTTCCTTTAAACCCTGCACTCGGAAATAGGGGCCCCGCGAAGCGGGGCTCCGTCTAGTACGCTTTTTAGGGGGAATATAAAGTGTTTCAAGGTTATGTTATATTAATCGGTATTTCTCAGTAATGGTGCATTAACTTTTCATGAGAGTTGTGCTACTGGGCAAGGGTGTTTGAAACTTTGATTAAATACATTTTGCAGTGCATTATCTGAAGTAAAACTAAAAAAATAAATGCTTGTTTTTAAAATTAGGTGTATTACTATTTTTAGAAATTTGCAACAGTTGTTAAATAGATGCTCGTTATGACATATTTTAATGAACATATTTTGGTGCACATTCAGTATATTTGGTGGAACACAGGCAAAATTAGGTAAATGAAATGGGAATAAATTGAAGTACTTTTAAATACCATCCTTTATAATATTAGTATAGATTCTACATCAAACTATGAACCTCGAATCTTGCGCAAAAATTATTTCTAGGACACCATTATGTTATTTTTGGGTGAAAAATCACGTTTTGCGGTAAAAGTCAACGTAACGCACTCAAAACATTGTATTGGTGGACGCATTTAAAAGTAAACGGTTTATAGAGGTTTTTATAGTAAAGTTATCACTTTAAAAACTAGTAAGTAGTACGAGTATGTATTTGAAAACCTTGTGAAAGTCTTGTAACTTTCCCACTTCTCAGGTATGATCCAGCATGCCTGTGGACGGTTGGCGCCTGTGGACGGTTGGCTATGGGCTAGCTAGCCGTCCGTCCGTCTAACGACGACGACATGCGACAGGCCGTGTCGACGGCGCGTTTGTGTTCCACGCGCGCCTCAAAGAGATGTCAGCATAAGGGGAGGGGCCCACAAGGGAAAAAGCCTGCCGGGGTTGCGGGCCTGTTCGAAAGAGATACCGCGGCCCCGGAACATAAAGGGCGAGGATGGAACATGGATGGGTTTTAGTCAGTAAGAGTCTGACACTCCCTCCCGCTCCGCCCAGAGTGGAGAAGTCATTTGATGATTTCCCATCCAAAAACAAAAAAAAAAAGGTATGATCCAGCATAAAAAAATGATCGCAGTGACGAGGGAACAAAGTGCCTTTCGGCTTCGTAAGGTAAGGCTCTATTGACACCATTCTATACTACTTACACTTATTACAACAACAACATTGTTTTTTCAATTTTTGTCTATTTTTTCCGGCTACGAACTACCTTACTTCTAGCCACGCAACTTCGTCTACTTCACATAAAAGGGAAGACAAAAGAAATATTCCTCGTTTTTCAACTATTTTCATTTACGCTGCGCTCCTATTGGTTGTAGTGTGATGTTATTATATAGCCAACATTCCTCGATAAATGAACTGTCCAACGCATTTTTTTTTTTCAATTTCAATCAGTAGTTCGTGACATTAGCGCGTTCAAACAAGAAATAAACTCTTCAGCTTTATAATATTAAGTATAGATAGATTATAGTAGGTTACACCACCTTTTTTTTCAGATGGGAAATCATCAAATGCATCCTCCCACTCTGGGCGGAGCGGGGGGGAGTGTCAGACTTTTACTGATTAAAAACCATCCATGGTCCTTCCTCGCCCTTTACGTTCCGGGGCCGCGGTATCACTATCGAGCAGTCCCGCAGCCCCAGCAGGCTTCGGCCCTTGCCTTAGATGTCAACATAAAGAAAGGGGCCCTTCTTTATGTTGACATCTCTTTGAGGCGCGCGTGGGACACAAACGCGCCGTCGACACGGCCTGTCGTCATAGCTATCCGTCCACAGGTCCGCGTCTACGGTGGACGGTAGCCACCACGTGACCCCTGACGCCCGGTGCCTCTCCCGCGGCGGCTGGGGCGAGAATCTCACTCCCTCTCACGTCCCGCCACCTCCTTCGCTAGCATGACTGCTTCGCAGCGCGGGGGTGACGTGACGGCTTCCCATTACGTCTCGCTCCGGACCATGGATTGAACCAGGGCCGGACGCGAGAGGTCGCAAAACACCACCTACGTACATCAGTCTACTTATCTAGCAATCGAATAATATTGGTGTGGTCACATTTATGTTTTATTCAACACGGATACTAACTATTGCTATTATCATGGGACACTCATTGTGAATTGCAGTTGCATTGTGATTATGATAATTACATCATCAATTACGTGTACCTAATGCTTAGAAGAACCAATCTCAGGGGCTTCCTTACCAAGGTAGGTTATCTGGGACTGAGATATAATTTCCCATTCTCAAGCACACAAAAAAAATCTCATATCACGTACGGAATCCTAGTCCTGGCCGAGACCAACGGCTTACCGTGTTTTCCGAGGCATGTTCGCATTACGCTTACGTTCCTAGTAATTTGAAAAAGTAGGTACCTATATGTAAATATCTGTTCTAAACAGGATAAGAAAATCTTACTAATTCTATTTTCCATTCCCATTGAATTCTTTACTTGAAGTACTTAAGGTGAAAGCGTCAGGGTGGCCCGCGAAATTCAAATGTTGTTACGTTTTTTGCGATTTCCAGGGCAGTGCTAAGTTCATAAGAGTCAATGAACGAATTTTTCACGGTCAAAATCCTTCTTCGAGTCTTATGAAATTGGAGGGTTGTATTGATGATTTTGTTGATTATAATTCTGTAACTTAATACGTCTCACAGTCGCGACCGATATGTTTATCAACATACATCCAGTCAAAGGTCGAAACCTACAGAGCTTGCGCGGAGGCGGGGCGCTGCTCCTTCCCCTAAGGGGGAAGCTGACTGTAAATACTAATAAATAGCACGAATTATTTTTAATTATATTTTATCAGCCTAGGGTGATTTAGGAACAGTCACATGTTTACAACTTAGCACTGCCCTGCCAATTGCAAAAAAAACGTAAAAAAAATGAATTTCGCGGGCTTCCTTGAAGCATCCCCCTTAACGACGTGTTTTCCGAGGCACGTTCGCATACGCTTTTGTTACTTGTTATAGAAAAAAGTACCTATATGGATATGCCTGTTCTAAACAGGATAAGAAAATCTTAATAATTCTATTTTCCATTCCCATTCAACCCTTTACTTAAAGTACTTAATAATATAAAATAAAATAATTCAGAGGGTAGGTGTAAATAAAAGTGCATTTCGTGTAGGTACGCGTTGCGAGTGCTCCCGTGACTTCCGGCGACACCACGATGACACTACACGCAACCCAGTTACCGCGTAGGGTTGCCTTGAGCGAAAAATTATGAAAATGCTTATAAGAAAATTATGTCAAACTTTAATGTTCTGATTTCAATAGTGCCACACTAAGCAAGGCTTGTGTCGCGGAAATCGCTACGTAAGATAGTTGATATAGTACTTAAATATATTTTTTTTTGTTTGTAAACATCCATGACTCGGAAACAAAATGTCCATGCTCATCACACAAACATTTGCTCCTACCGGGATTCGAACCCAGGACCCTATGAACGTAAGTCAGCCTCACTACCACTACGCCATTCGAGTCGTCAATAATTATAATAATAGAGTAGCGTTACGTAAACCAAAACTGACGAAGATACGACGCTTTTAAAATTCTCAATACCTCACGTCTTGATATCATCATCTGTCTAGCCTTTTTCCAAGTATGTTGGGGTTGGCTTCCAGTCTAACCGGATGCAACTGAATACCAGTATTTTACATGGAGCGACTGCCTATCTGACCTCCACAACCCAGTTAGTACTGGGAAATACGATAAGACTGGTGTCAGACGACATTTTGGGCCACTGACTACCTGAACGACTGTCAAAGATGGACAAATGACAGCCGAGACCAACAGCTTAACATGCTTTCCGAGGCACGGAGGAAACTCGGTATGTAAGGGTGGTCACCCATCCACAAACCAACCTAGGCAAGCATGGCTTACCCTGAAGATCGACCTGAGCCGCTGATATTATTTAGTCACGAGCTCCTTACGTCACGCCTTATATGTATAATAAACGTATAATTTTTAGTGAGTTCGGACATCACGTCGCGCACGAGACCCCACTCCCGAACTTTGATGCGTTTTTATATAATAATTATGTCAATATTCATTGATTTGAATAGCAAAAAAATTGTGTCCATTATAATATCCCAATTCTCTAACAGATGGACTTAATAGAGATATTTTTGACGGTATATAAAAGCAGGATTAGAGCACATGGAAGGAATTAGGAGAGGCCTTTGATGTTAGGTTAGGCCACACGATACAGAAAGATTGTAAGTACAACAACACAAATTGAATAAATTGTAGCATTTTAGAATGAAACGTAGGTACATTGATTTCTTCCTTAGAACGTCTAGTTTACAGTGGTTAAATTAGCTAAGCCATGTCTAACCGGAATAAATGCGAAAAATCTGCAAAAACACTTACGAAAACTAAAATAAACAGACACAGTAAATGTCAAAATAATGTAGTTGTCTGTCAACTACTAAAACAGTGGATTTATAACGTTCCGTGCCACGTTGATTGTTTAAACCATCTAATTTTTCAGTTCAAACCTTTAAAAATAGCATTAAAATGTTTAGTTTAATAATATTTATTTTTATATTCTGTTCTGATTCCATTGGTAATCATTTCTGCTATACTTAATTATAATTATAGCAGATATGATTACATTGATTACCAATGGGTAGGTACCGTACTCTCTTTAGTTAACGGAAAAAAACGCCCCTATTCACGTTAGTATTTTCTGTCAAATGACAGTGACCAAAACAGAAATGATTGACTCGCAAAAACAAAAAAAATATACCTATATGTACATAGCTTATTTACTGTGATTTTAAGATTCCGGTTTCATTTTTATGTTATATTTCGTTTAATACAATAGTATAATGGTCAGTTTTTTTTGGTGTACCTAATATGAATAATTAATGCAACGACCAGGTGGGCCCAAATAATATTGTCTAGCGTGGTAATCAACAGAAACAGAACCATGACTTGTTAGAAGCATTTGAATTTTCAATCACGAACCACAAATTCATTCTTACCTTCACAAAAGCAAGCGTCAACCCTAAACCAAAGACATCATTATTGTAATGGATGTCACGGGCTGCAACTCCACAAGTGCTCTAGAAAGTAGTGGGTTTACCAACAACCCTTCCCTTACACACGCAAAAACCAACTCTTTCCTAAACAGAATAAGTTTCAAATAAACTGCACCACAAAGTTTGCAGTTTCCAAGACTAGATGGTGCGACAATCGCGAGAGCAACACATTAGCGACATCTCTCGGCGAGTGAGAAAATTACACAGGAATTACGACGTTGGCGAGTGTTGGAGCTTTCAGCGGGAAACGTGTACTGTACTTCAGTTTTTTTTTTAAGTGCCACCCTCGTTGTGTCGTCGCGGTCGTAAAGAAGTATAGACAAGTGTTGGTTAGGTTTTGATGGCCTCTGTGTATCGAACATGGACAAGGCGAAAGAGTATGTCAGGACCGTAGAGGTGGCGTACTGTGGTTTCTGCTAATCCCCATGGGAAAAAGGTTTGACTTTGTGTGTATGTGTATCGTACTTTGAATTCAAGAAATTACCAACTTGCTTTATTTGGTAACTAGCTGACCCGCGCAACTTCGTCTGCGAGTGAGGGTTAGTTTTTTTTTGTAAAAAGTATCCTATGTTACTTCTAATACCTCTAAGAATATGTGTACAAAGTTTCATGATGATCGGTTGAGTAGTTTTTCGCGTGAAAGCGTAACAAACCAACTTACATACATCCACACTTATATAATACTAGCTTTTGCCCGCGACTTCGTTCGCGTGGAATAGTGTCTTCCGGCAGATTTTTGGTTTTACCCACATTGCCGACTCTTGACCAATAGATGGCGCTGTATGTCCGCAGTAAATTTTGTTTTTATTTTATCATTTTGTAATAAAAACTATCCTATGTCCTTTCTCAAGTTCCAAACTATGTCTGTAACAAATTTCACACAAATCGGTTCAGTAGTTTAGGCGTGAAGCAAAGACAGACAGACAGAAAGACAGACAGACAGAGTTACTTTCGCATTTGTATCGCATTTATAATATTATATAAAATATATAAATATAATATATAATAATATATATATATATATATATATATATATATATATATATATATATATATATTATTATATATATATGGACAAGCTTCTGCCAGCGCAGCGGCTTAAATTCGCCCGCGTGAAGTTTGATTATTGTCCCATGGGATCTTACTACCGGGATAAAAAGTCCTATGTCACAGATAGTTTATAACCTGGATTTTAATCCAGGTTATAAACTATCTATGTGCAAAATTTCATCCAACTCCGTTCAGTAGGTTCCGCGGGGAAGCGTAACAAACAAACTTACATTCACATTTATAATATTAGTAGGGATAGTAGGGATAGGTCTTTTACGCATTAATGATTCCGAAAATGAAATTCAGTTTAGCCTAAATATGATGCCAACATCATTCGTCATCATTAGTCACACTCTCTTGCCCTTATCTCTGTCTTCTTCTTCCATATTTTTCTATTAAGTACTCGTCATCTCATCAGATACTTCCTTTCTTACTATATCATATCTTTCGTCTGTCTTCCTTATAAGTAGGTACCAAAATAAAAGACAAAAATTAAAAGCACGTGGCGTTTCATGTCAGTTTTATAGGTAGTTAAGTACGGTTATCCCAGCAGTGGGAACATTAATACGCCGATGATGATGAAGTACGGTTATACGGTAAAAATCTAATCTTACTTAACATCTTAATTACATAAGAGCTTAGAGCAGTGCCCTAACTCGTCCTTCATCTAACACCTAACAAATAAGGAATGCGTCCCACATAACGTGAACCTTTCTAGACTACTAATCTATTTATAAATACACTAGGACCGATCAGACCGGCTTATAGAGACCCTAGCACAAAATAACGTCTTTTTATTAAAAAAAAAACACTATCTATATCACACTGAGGAATGAAGGAAGGAAGGAATTATCACAATGAGAATGAGGAAAATGTCGTTAGAAAAGTGTTAAGTAAGAGTAGAGCTAGGAAGACCAAAAAACTATCGATGGACTATGTAAAGGATGCTATAAGAGGTGTCTGCTGAGACGGCGAGTAATAGAGACACCTCTTAACGAAGCCGAAAGGCGCTTGTTCTCCCCATCATTGCGATATTCTTTTTTACCTGGGATCCTTTTTTTTTTGGGATGGGAAATCATCAAATGACTTCTCCCACTCTGGGCGGAGCGGGAGGGAGTGTCAGACTCTTACTGACTAAAACCCATCCATGTTCCTTCCTCGCCCTTTGTGTTCCGGGGCCGCGGTATCTCTTTCGAACAGGCCCGCAACCCCGGACCTAGGAACCTTCTAGTTACGAAGATATTGGGGGTCAAAGTTCCAATTTTTTGACAAGGTTTTTTAAAATAAAAGTTCTTTTTGTACGATTTTTACTATTAAAATCCCTAAAACCCCCGTACCATTAAATCCATCAGCACAATGTTTTTAGTGCGTTACATTGAAATCTACCACAAAACACGATTTTTCACCCAAGAAAAGTCGTCTCCCAGCAATATTTTTTGCGTAAAGTTACTTAGTTGGATGTACAGAATGCTTGGTTAACGGCTTCGTGAAGAGGTGGTTTACACCCTGTACATGCTGCGCCGACCCCAAAAGCAGGTATAAAGGAGAGTGATAATGATCTGGACATAGGATTAAGGCTTCTCCCAAGCTGCACCAAATCACCTTGTCCTCCGTCTTCCACATCCAGTCTCTCCCAGCACTTTTTTGAGGACGTCGATTCATTCGTTTAGCCTGTCTATAAAATATTCGAAGACATGTGACATCTACCATTCCGCATTGGGCCCGTATGGTGGAGAATTTGTCCATTCCCTCTCATAGAGAGGAGGCTTGTGTGCCAGCAGTGGGAACGATGATGATAGTATTGCATTTTGGTTTCAATTCCCGCGACAAGCACAATCAGATACTTCATAGCTATAAATGTAGACCAGCGGTGACCCAGACTGGCGCATTACTTTGTGTAATGTATGTCATCACCACTGCTCTCAAAACGGTGAAAAAAAACATCGTGAGGAAACCGGCATGTCCTAGAACAAAAAAAGAGATGTCAGCATAAGGGGAGGGGCCCGCAAGGGCCGAAGCCTGCCGGGGTTGCGGGCCTGTTCGAAAGAGATACCGCGGCCCCGGAACATAAAGGGCGAGGAAAGTACATGGATGGGTTTTAGTCAGTAAGAGTCTGACACCGCTCCGCCCAGAGTGGGAGAGGTCATTTGACGATTTCCCATCCCAAAAAAAAAAAAAAGGAAACCGACATGTCATGGAATCAAAACTTCAAAGACATGTGACTTCTACAAACCCGCACTGGGCCCCCGTGGTGGGTTATAGCCCATTCGCTCTCATACAGAGGAGGCCTGTGTCCCAGCGATGGGAACATTACAGGCTGATTATGCTATACCTATAAATAAAGTTTTAAAACTAAGTGTACCTAAATATTCTGTTACGTTTGAGATTACTTATGAAAACTTTACGTTTACTCCGCAAGCTCGTGGTAGGCCCACTCCATACACATTAAAATTCATCAATCATACCGGTTGTTAAATGCATATAAACTGCGCAGATCTAGATAAAATTAATGTGATTTTTATTATAGCTGTGGTGTTTTTCTCCATATCATAACACATTAACACGTAGACTTATGTCATAGTTATCTTCCATGCGCTATTGTGATTTCAACCATGATTTCCTTTCCGGGTTACATTTTTTATGAAAAGATCGAACTAGCCAGTTAAGCCAGTGGAAATCTTAATCTATTCCTTTTCAATACCTGTCATATTTAATGTCAATTCAAGGAGTTATAGCCAAGTTCGAACCTAAGAGCGTGTCTTGGACCTCTGATTATTGGAATTCATGTGCGTATTGTATTATTACTTAAGTACTTCGGTGAAGGAAAACATTGTGAGGAAACCGGAATACCTGAGAGATATTTCTCGACAGCCAAGTCAGAGGCCCATGGGCGGCAAATAAACTCTGACACAAGGTTAGGCACTAACCACACGAGAAAGATTACGAAGAAGACACATTTTATTATTGAGCCGTCTCAAGGCTAAAGATCTCCTCATATTATTATAGAACTGTCTCAAGACTAAAGATCTCCTCATATTATTATGGAGCCGTCTCAAGGCTAAAGATCTCCTCATATTATTATGGACCCGTCTCAAGGATAAAGATCTTCTCAAATTATTATGGACCCGTCTCAAGGCTAAAGATCTTCTCATATTATTATGGACCCGTCTCAAGGATAAAGATCTCCTCATATTATTATAGAACTGTCTCAAGACTAAAGATCTCCTCATATTATTATGGAGCCGTCTCAAGGCTAAAGATCTCCTCATATTATTATAGAACTGTCTCAAGACTAAAGATCTCCTCATATTATTGTGGAGCCGTCTCAAGGCTAAAGATCTCCTCATATTATTATAGAACTGTCTCAAGACTAAAGATCTCCTCATATTATTATGGACCCGTCTCAAGGATAAAGATCTTCTCATATTATTATGGACCCGTCTCAAGGCTAAAGATCTTCTCATATTATTATGGACCTGTCTCAAGGATAAAGATCTCCTCATATTATTATGGACCCGTCTCAAGGCTAAAGATCTTCTCATATTATTATGGAGCCGTCTCAAGACTAAAGATCTCCTCATATTATTATGGAACCATTTTACAATGTTCAAAGCAAATATCAACCAGTTCATAGTCGAGGTATGCTTGATCAAAGTAAAATTCTGATTGATCAAGCTTTATTTCGATTTCAGGACATGTAACTTAGCTGACAAAGCTGAAAAGAAACTAGAAGCTGTTCTGCGCTGAGCATGAGATCCTCGATTTCAAATTCGAGCAAAGTGTTATAAGGTTTTCCATCAGGAATTAATCAGGAACAGCCTTGACTTTAATTTGTGTACGGTTGATGGCAAACTGGAATTGTGAACGGTGTACTCATCCGTCTATCCTATTTTATGTAGTACCTATCTGTGTATTTATAAGAATAATTGTTTTTTTCTAATAAAAAGCACAACGACGACCCTATTAGGATGACCTAAGATAAAATGCAGCTAGTAGAGATAATATCCTCATTAACAACTTTATTAATGAGCAATTATGCTAATATCGGGAGACAGTAAAAGAAAACTATGATAAGAGTTAATCGATAATTTCTAATCATCTCTGTGTGTGGGATTGTTTATTGTATGTAGGTTAGTCTATTTATATCATCAGCATCTGCCTAGCTTTTCCTAATTAGTTGGGGTCGACTTCTAATCTGACCGAATGCAGCTGAATGTAGCTGTATTTTACATGGAGCGACTGCCTATCTGACCTCCACAACCTAGTTAGAACTGGATACACCCTTGGTAAGACTGGTTATATCGTTTACTTTAAAACAATCGGTAAACATATAACAGAATCGGCCTTTCGTGTCTGCTCGCTCTTATGGGAACTGGCGTGAATGTATGAATATGACATGTGTACATACGGAATGGATACAAAATGGGTACAGTATTTGAATCCTGCAACAGAATTATTTGAAAGTTATTTCCCAAGTTTATTTTCACCTAACCAGTGGCGCACATTTAGCCATGGATCGAAACAACAGGAAGTAAGCAAAGCAGCAGGGGGTAAGGCATTAAGTCCGCCTTTGTATAGTTTTTACTTGTGCATAAAGTTTTGATAAATAAATAAATAAAGAAGTAACGGGCAGAGGCCTTTACCCAGCAGTGCACCAGCAGTATGTTTTTATTTACTGATGCCTTTGCCAACAGAATCAGTAAATAAAAACATAGGTACTAGGTCTACTATTTACATATTTGAAGTCCACTAAGAGCTTAAACATTGACAATAGCTTATGGCCAAAAATTCACAGGTCAATGTTAATTAAATAATAGGTACCAAAGATAAACATCTTTACTTTTCTCAATTCAATGTTTCCTTCTAAAGTCAATCACAGTAGGTACTATTATGTGATAAACTAATTCAATTACCTACGTACAAAAAAAAACAAGGAAAAATTTTTGTAAATATATTTTATTGAAAAATACTTTCACAGGGAATCAAGGCTGTTACATTGACATTCAATACATGAGGTTAGTTAGGTATCGCGTAAATATTCGGCTTTATTTCCATACTTGTTATTATCGCCGGTTTTCAAAGCTTCTACTACAGTTTCACTTCTCATTTTCATAGACGACTTGTGGCTTGAAGTCTAAATCGAGTACCTTACTGAGGCTGTTGACATACAGATCGAGACGCTGGGTCATGTAGTAACTGCGCCTGTCCTTAATCTGCCTGTTCTTGTTCAGATCCAACACGCTGATCAGCAAACCATCCCTTGTACGCGAAAGTCCTGGGCACCTGACGCCATCAGGAGCAGTAACATAACTTGATCCATAGAAGAGACCAATGTCCTTGTGGGCAGGCTTCCCGTCAGCCGATGTGAACTCGTTAGGGAACTCCTCATACCCAACTCTGTTGATAGCCGCCGTGTAGTAGCAGTTTGTGATCGCAGCGTTCCTCGCCTCGATGTTCCACATGTACTCACTGCCAGCTTCAGCAGCAATAGTACACGACGGGTTGAACACAATCTCTGCTCCGTTCTGCCCGAACATCATCCAGTTCAGCACATGATGGCGGCCGAAGCAAATGTTCACCGCGATCTTGCCGTACCGGGTCGCGAAGACTGGGTGTCCAGTGTTGCCTTCCATGTAGTAGTTGGATTCATTGAAGTCTCCTACCCTGGGGATGTGGTTCTTGCGGTGTTTGCCGATGACGCTGCCGGTGTCGCTGATGATCACAGCCGTGTTCCACAGAATGTCGGAGTGGTTCTCGTCTCTCTCGAGAATAGAGGACACAAATACCATTGAGTATTTTGCAGCTAACTCACTCAGGAATCTCGTGGTAGGGCCGTCTTCAGCTGATTCAGCAAACTCGCACCATGGCTGCTTCTCCCTGGTGCAGAAGGCGAAAGGCATGTTCCATAGTTCTTGGAAACAAATAATGTTGACTCCTTCCTGACCGGCGACATCGATGATCTTCTTAACCTTATCGAAGATACCTTTCTTCTGTTCGTTGACTGGGCGGTCGGTGGGGACGGCGATTGTGTTCTGGATGAGACCAACCTTCACAATCCTGGGAGGTCTGGTTTGCTCTTTGTTGGCGGGGAATGCGTAGGCAGCGATGTCGAAGTCGGCTTCCTTTGCCGCTTCGATCGAAGACTCCTTCAGTTTAACTTCATGATTGTCGATTCTTCCATAGTGGATTCGGTTGAACTCTTCAAGATCACGACCACTGAGGTTATTGTTGATGATGGCTTCTAAGCTGTGAGTTTCGTTCTCCATTTTTGAAATATTAATGTGTATATGTCTGTTCCCTTGGATAGCCAGTTAACGACTGCGCTTTTCTGCCTGCGCCGGCGCTTAAATACCTTAGAGGTTGTTAGTGATGCATTGGACGTAGGTTTGTTTTATCTGTGTGGTCCGGCTGTTGTGGGCGACCTTCGACCCTTCCAGATAAGTTTAGAAGCGGCTCTGAAAAATATTTGGTTATCTTTTGCCGGCTACGTGACCGGAGAAATAAGAAGTATCCGGGGTGTCGAGCGATGATAGTAGAATGTGAAAATAAATTCTGATATTGCAATATCTAGTTGGCAACTGTTGTTTATTGAATTTTTGTTTGTTTATTATTTTTGAAGTTTGTTTTATCTCTTTTGTGTGTTGATAAGAGCTTGTTTTTTGTTGTTTGTAATACCTACACAAATATATACGTTTATCATGTGATTTTGTTTACAGTTAAGTATAATTCAATTAATTTGTTTGCCATGCCATCGCCTAAGTAGGTACCTAAAATATCGTTAGCGCCCATGCAGAATCATTAGGTTTACCTACTGTCGTCAATGGCCTTCGATTTTCCAATTCCGACATACAAGGCTACCTGACCACCCCATTTTAACTTGTGGAAATCCTCCACCGTGGAGCGAGGAGTCTGTCAGACTCCGACTGATCAACCCCATGAAGGAAACAAGAAGTTACCTGTTAACATTTCTAACTTTATATGCTTGTAAACTGTCTAAATAAAGAAGGCATCTTGACGATAAACATCATCAAGTTCATCTTGTAGGTAAGTCTAAAATTATCGAGTAAAATTATAGTGGGCCCGGTGCGAATAGTGAAAATAGAAAAAAATACATTACTATTTAAGACATATTATGCTGCTTCCTTCACAATCAGAAATTTCGCCATGCATAATGAAGAAATTACTAGCTTCAGCCCGCGGCTTCGCCCGGCTGAAGTTCGATAATTGTCCCATGAGATGTTACTTATATAATACACTAAAAACCTTCCTCGAGCGAGAACCACTCTATCCATTGAGTTCATCGCGAATAGACAGACAGACGCGGTAGAGGACTTTGTTTGATAGTGATGATCGCATCAGGGAATATCATTTTCAAAACCTTCAATTAATATGAATCGCTTCCATAATGGGATTTCCTTCAAAAGGAGTTTATAAACCCTGTTTTTCATCCTTTGGGTATGGTTTAAAAAAGACATCAGCAAAATGCATTTCAGCACCATCTAAGAAACTATTCATTTTAGGTTTCGAAATGGACGTACCGACGGAGTATCAAATATTGCGGTAACGGCAACTTAGACGACCATATTATGTGATACAGTAACCACAGGCCGCCCTAGATTAGAATACTGATTTGATTCTATGTTTTCTTACTTACTTATTTATTACAATCAATCACAGTAGCTGTATGTAGCTGAGTAACTGAGGTAGCGGCAAAAATCGGACTGAAACATTTTTGAGATCCAGAACCATGTTTCTTGACTTCCAAGCTATTATGCCTAGAAAAATACAAGATACAAAAAAAAAAACAGAAAAAAAACAAAAAAAAAACTCTTATTCTCTAAAAGTACGCCAATATAGCCCTACGAAGCGGGAATAAAGTGACCATTTATTCCCTAGGGAGTAAAAAGTAATTTAAAAATGGAACGATCTTTTACTCTGGAACATGGTAACAAAAGAGTAACTTTTATCAAAGGTTTTCGAATTGGCTTGCAAATCTAGGGCTTCGTTTAGTCCCTCCTTATAAAATATACTATTTATTCACGGAAGTTACAAAAATGGGTGGTTGTGTTTGGGGACTCCTTTTAAGCAATTTTTGGTCTGTGTTAGAAGACCCTGCTCTTCCATGTAACAAATATGTAAAAAAAATATAAGAGACTAACCGTTGACTATAGTAAGTACCAGTAAAGATCGCAATTGCGGTCATTGCCCTTTCCCTAATATCTCTTCGTACGAACCAAAATGGACCATGCATCGATTTTCTTTAGAAGAAATGTTGAAGATCACGATAGATGACGATTCAAGACTTGAACAATGTACAGCCTTATTTTTGATTTTCAAAGTTGAGAACTTTAAATGTATGTGGGTCAAAGACCGTTATTGCGCTATATCTTAACTGGCACTAACTATAGATTAGATTAGATTAGATTAAACGTTGTGGTCTAGTGGTCGCTGAGCATGAGGGTTCGATTCGAGGGCCGGGCAAGTGTTATTGGCTTTTTCATCACGAATTTAACAGTAGGTAGCAGTCATACGGAGTCCGGATTTGTTCCTGGTTGCTGACAATAGGAGATTACAAGGCATGATGTTGTGTTTTGTGAAATAAAAAGATCAAATCGACGAGAAGTTGAAGTTTATTGCTAGCAATTTTATTCAAAACACATTCTTTTTTTTTAAGTTTCTAAAAGGCAAACAACAGATATCAAAAACAGCTCTAAAGTAGTACCAAATCTTTAATCAAATGTTGACCAATCTCGCATAATACCTAAGTGTTAATACATAACGAGTCGCGAGCCGATATGTTAAACATCGATTAGTTACTCAAGCCACGCTTATTTACCTCGCACACAACATTACGCAACTTATCTGTTGTGTTTATATACCAGAGCTATTTATATCATTTTACTTCAAACATGGACTCCCTACCAGCGCGAAGTTTGGACGAAATTATCAAAAACAATTTAAACTCTGAGCAGTTAAAGGAGTTTAATAGAATACATTATGGAAGGACGGACCATTGTGAGTTAAAAATTCAAGATTCTACGTTGGCAGCAGGTAAGGTGCATGGTTTTGAAGTCACAGCCTTTTCTTTTGATGCTGCAAAAGAGGTTAGACCTCCGAAAATCGTCAAGGTCGGTATAATCCAGCATTCAATTGTTTTGCCGACTAATGTGCCCATAGACAAGCAGAGAGATGCAATTTTTACGAAAGTTGAGAAGTTAATTGATGCTGCAGCTTCGGAAGGTGTTCAGATTCTGTGTTTACAAGAAGCATGGTCTATGCCATTTTTCTTGTGCACCAGAGAGAAAGAAGAATGGGAAGAATTTGCGGAGTCAGCAGAGAATGGTCCAAGCTTCCAGTTTCTAAGTAAATTGGCTAATAAGTATGAAATGGTTATTGTATCACCCATTTTGGAAAATGACAATGGAGTGTGGTGGAATACTGCAGTCATTATTGATGAAAATGGGAGAAACATGGGAAAACATCGCAAAAACCATTTACCTAGTGTTGGGAGTTTCAGTGAGACGTCTTATTATTTGCCTGGCAACACTGGTCATCCAGTTTTCAAGACGAAAATCGCTAAGATTGCTGTTAATATTTGCTACGGTCGTCATCATGCTTTAAACTGGATAATGTTTGGACTCAATGGAGCAGAAATTGTTTTCAATCCTGCAGCAACCATATCCGAATTTGGAGAATCATTTTGGGGCATAGAATCCCGTAACGCAGCGATTGCTAATAGCTATTTTACTTGTGGCCTTAATAGAGTTGGCACTGAAGATTTCACTACTAAAATTGGTCAGAAAAATATAACTAGGCGCTATTACGGTTCCAGTTACGTAACAGCTCCGAATGGGTGCAGAACTCCTGGCCTATCAAGAGACAAAGACGGACTTCTCATTGTTGAAATGAATTTAAATCTTTGTCGTCAAGTAAAAGATCATTGGGGTTTTAATATGACAGCCCGGCTTGATGACTACGCTAAAGAATTACAAACTGCATTGACCTGAACGAAGTGAAGCTTTAAATTTTCTGTTAATAAATAAACAAAGTGATACATGATTCCGAAGTTTCATTTAGGTATTGCATGCGATGAACGAAAAAGCAATAAAACCAGAAAATAGGTGGTTCATTAAGTTCTTAGTTCACACCAAAACGCGACGCGACGCGACGCGGCGTGACGGTACTGAAAGAGGCAAGTGACTTCGCGGTGTTTTTTTTTAAGTGCACGCAGCGTTACATCTCGTTGCGTGAACTGACCTCGGTATGAACTGACCCTTACTTTACAATGTACAAAGATTCCTGCCAAACAAACTCTTTTTGATATTCATTAAAAATGCACATCAGTCAAGTCTGTGCTGTGCAGTTTCTGTTCCTCAGCGTTTTACTCCGGAGCTGAGAGCCTATGTATGTCCAAAGACAAAAAGAAGTCTTTCAAGAATTGTCAATGGTAACTATTGCTTTTAATTTTTTATCTGTGATCCAAATTGTCGCCGATGAATTGTCACTTTTTCGGTTTCCCGTGTAAAGTTTATTGCTGTGTTTTTACTAGAAAATAGCTGGATTTATTTACATAAAGCAAAATGGTAAGTATATTTTACAGAGCTTAACTCATAATAGCTGTTCTAAAGCAATTGATACACAAATCCTTTGAAAAATGGTTATGATAGCGTCACGAACATTACGAAGCATAATTTGTATTTTGTTGTAAAACAACTTGGTTTGAACTATTTCTTAATCCTAATAGGTTCAAATCCATTAGAAATTCGTGAAACTTCTGATTTTCCTTTCATTTTTTTGTATTGTTTGTGAAAAATATCCTGCATATTGTGGGTTCTCAAACTCTTCCCTCTTTCCTAATAACCCTGCTGCTTTCAGTCTATTTTAGCCTACAATGGAGGCGCAGTGGTCGCAATGAAGGGGAAGGACTGCGTGGCAATTGCTACAGACAAACGCTATGGTATTCAGGCGCAGACTGTGTCAACCAACTTTCCAAAGGTGTATCAAATGGGACCCACGCTGTACGTCGGCCTCCCCGGCTTAGCCACTGATACACAGACCGTATTCCAGAGACTAAAGTTTAGGTAAGTAACCATTGCTTACCTCTTTTGGACAGAATTCATAAGATTTCAGTGAAACAAATTTTCAACACATCAAAAGTGCTGTGTTGTCAACTAGTCATTTACACAAAAATGTTATCCACTACGTAAAAGGACTACATGCTGATGGTTCGTCAACTCAAGAACTTTAACTACAATTGAAGAATTCCAACTCTATATATTATCATGAAGAAAGTTCTTTGTGTAAACTAGATTAATATTTCCAGAATGAACCTTTATGAGCTGAAAGAGAACAGAATGATGAGACCCAAGACATTCTCCGCAATGCTGTCCAACCTGTTGTACGAGAGGCGTTTTGGACCCTACTTCATTGAGCCCGTCATTGCTGGACTGGACCCTTATGATAACCAGCCCTATGTGTGCAATATGGATCTGGTAAGCCTAGTTATATACTACCGTACTTACTGATCAACCGATTTTCAACCTTAATACTCAGGGATCAGGTTGAAAAGTGGTTGACTGTCAGTAAAGTTGGTAGTAGAATACCAGAAACCTGCATCTCAAAAGCTGAGTTTATTTTAGGATATTCATAATTATTATGTTAGTTCTTAGCAGAGTATACAGATTCCCAACAACAGCTGTTAGACCATAGTATGCAAGACAAAACACCATCTGGAAGGAGAATCTTTCTTCTTCTATATAGAAACATTCTATTAGTCATCATTCTCATGCCCTTATCCCAATTCACTTGGTGTCAGCGCAGCATGTCTTTTTCTTCCATACTTCTCTAATTACTTGTCAACTCAAGACACCTCCCTTCAGGCCACACCATCCTGTATCTCCTATAGTTGAATGACATGAACCTTTTGAACGCCATTGTCACATATACGTGACAAGCAAGCGCATGCCCTGTACGCCAAACAACACAAATATGTGACAAAAGGTGCTATAATTTATCCTTTACCTTAAAGACCTCTTGTCTGTATACCATTATAAGATCCACTATTATCAATGCCTTGCTCCAATCACCTTTAACAAAGTTTTACTTACTGCCCTCTATAGATTGGCTGCCCCAACGAGCCAGAAGACTTTGTGGTATCAGGAACCTGTTCAGAACAGCTGTATGGTATGTGTGAGGCTCTGTGGGAACCCAACCTATCTCCTGATGAGCTATTTGAAACCATATCACAGGTAAGATTGTTTTGAAAAATGAAAGTAGTAAAGCTCTTTGTGACAAAGCTTGTCCAGGGAAGTCATAAAATTGTTTTATAACCTTTGGTATGCCGAACGTGGATCCGAGCAATTCCATTAGAGTTACTGGAACTCGATTTTTTCAACAGCAACAATTGACCATCATTGTACTTCATAGAACTTTCGTGTAACTAATACAATTAATCTCCCCAGGCCCTAGTAAACGCCGCCGACCGCGACGCGATCTCCGGTTGGGGCGCGGTGGTTCACATCATTGAGAAAGACAAGATCACTGAGAAGCACGTCAAGACGAGGATGGACTAGTTGTTTATAAGATATACCGTGGTCTGGGAGCTTTTACTAATAAAATTATCCTAAAATTTTATCTGGGTTCTCATTTTCAGTTAAGTCCCACCCGATTTCCCCACTTATGGTCAATATTATAGACTCAATAAGGACTGAGTCACACCGGAATGGCAGCTCAGGGAGCGACGCGGCAAGCACTTTTTAACCGACTTCTAAAAAAGGAGGAGGTTCTCAATTCGGATGTTTCTATTTTTTTTTTTTTATGTTTGTTCGAGCATAACTCCGTCGCTTGCCAACCGATTTGGAAAATTCTTTTTTTGTTGGAAAGGGCCACCAAGTCGGGATCTGATCATGGAATCTTGGCGAAATCGAGGGAACTCTTCAAATTTACATGAAAACGTGTTGCGATTTTGGTATTTTCTATAACAAGTGAAGCATTTGCGTTGTCGTGTTTGGGATTGTTGTAATTCTAACGGTATGCACTTTTCATGTATATCACATATCACATGTGAACCACTAAAGGTAAAAAATAAAAACTTTTTTGCAAAAAATAGAACCGACTTCAAAAAAAAACAAAAAAGGGAAAAATTACTTTAGTTCTGAAGTCGGTGACAAAAAAACTAAAGCAATCAAACAAAGGTCACCGACTTCAAAAGCTAAAGTTATTTTTCCCTTTTTTGTTTTTTTTGAAGTCGGTTCTATTTTCTGTAAAAAAGTTTTTAGTGTAAAATTATTTTTAACTTTATCTACATACTCAAAAGACCAGTATCGCTTGCAAGCCTTGCCACTCGCGTCTTGTCGGTGGTTCTGTCAGCGGCGACGCGAGGCCGCTCGAAATGTGGAAACTCAACTAGTCAAGAGGAGAAAAGGCGCGTGAGGTCTGGAGGCCGCCGGGGGCTACTGCTATAACTCCCAACGCAAAACGAGGGTGTATAAGTTTGATCAGTGTGTGTGTGTGTGTGTGACCATAGCTCTTCAACGGGTGAGCCGATTTGGATGCGGTTTTTTTTATTACTGCTTGAAATGGAGTCGAAAAGCGTGGCATAGTGTTCTTCGAGTGAATAAAGCATACATTACATGAAAATACTGTTGACTATACAGATATTCCAACAGCATGCACTTGCACATTCGATCATAAACATTCAGCCACATTCGCTGCCAAAATAATTGTAGAGTTCCGAAGAGAGGGAATAAAGAAAAAACGTTTTTATAATGCAGAATCTTTATAAACCGAATATTTAAAAAATTAAGTTTTAATTTTTCATACACATTTTTTGTCTTTACAAGAGTAGTAGACTAGAGAATTAACTTAAATTGTTGCTTACATGCCGAATATGTTTGTATGTAGCGAAGCTATCGTTTAAATAAATATATGCCGTACACTGCGGGCTCGTGGCTGCAACCGTCACCGATAACAAGATAAAACCTATTCGAAATAACATAACTAAAAATTAAAATACAATTACCGACCTAAACAATGGCAACACATATGACATAATTTGAATCATTTCATGACTAACACATTGTTCAGGAATATGTAGACAGGGGATCGGAATAAAGTTTAAAAAACATCCTCTTCACTTAGAGGGTAACAAAGGATTTCTAAACGCTACTAAAGTTGGCCACTCCGTAACAAAATAGTTCTTCCCTTCATTTAAATTTAGAAACATGAAGAAGTGGACAACTTGAAATCTAATATAAAAATTAATATCTAAAAGTAAACAATATCTATCACAAAAAAAAACTAACATCTGACAAAATTATTTCAAATCGAAGGCGTACCGAATGGAGCCCTGAATACTGATTTCCATGAATAAATCTTGTAATGTTTTCCTGATAAACAGTCAAAAGTTAAAAAGAATTATAATGAAGAGCGATACAATTATTCTGAGGTCAGCTAAACATTCGATATGGCGTTTTCGATCACGCTAGTCGACGGCGCCAAAGAAACGCCTAAAAAGTATAAAAGTTACCAATATTATTAGTATACCGGCACCGTAAATGGTACATGAATTTTCACAGAATAAATCACGAAGACTTCATAACAATCCAAGTCTTATTCGAAATATAGAATAATAAATAACAAAATCTTACATCGTACTATTAAAAACACTACTCTAGACAGAAACTAAGCGAACTAGGTATGGGTATATTGGCAAAAACGACATCAGTAATGGGTGAAACACCGGCTCTTAACAATGGCCGTTTCTTTTATACAATTTTGGACTCGACTGCCCTTGTAATAGAATACATGTTTAATGTTAGTTAACGAGTACAATACCGATTATACTGATAACAGTCTTCCCTGGGAAACGAACATTATGAGGTTCACCGAGACTGACATTTGGAATAAACCTAAACGACCATAATACATCAGTATTTTCAATCAACAACACACCTCATTAATTTCTCAAAGTATGGACCGAATCAAATCTATTTTTCTTATAACATTTCACATCTAGATTGACTACTATATAAAATCAAATTCAAAATCGTTTATTGACAATTTCATAAGTTAGTTCACTTCGAATCGATCCATACTCCCCAGGGGCATATTCTCACAACTTTATTATGAACAAAACATGTATGTACTTCAAATAATATACAATATATAGAAGGCATTACAATAAGATATATAATACAATGGCCAATTATTTTAGTATACATGTAATTTCATTGATAAAGTTAAATTGGCCAACCGTAACACGTCAACATCCTAATTCAATGATATTTAACATTTTTATTTATTTATTTATTCATTATTATAATTTGTCAATACTAAACTACTTTAGCGGAACATTATAAAAAGCTAGTAACGAGTTATGAAAATTATTTGCGAACGTGCTGAGGTTTTTATTAAGAGAATGTGTACCTAACAACTGCATTGACTACAAATTGTATTCTGGAGACTGTTGTTAGCAACAATGGCGCCATTACAGGTCCTTACAGTTTGCTGTCAATCAAATGCAGTTTGTACACAAATTGGTACGCATACCTTGGCAAACACATTCGTCTCACGATGTACATTACTTTACTACAACTGAACAAAAATGAGGTAGGTATTCTAAAGGCTTTTAAGGCTGTCTGTGACAGAAACTGCGCTGACGCACTTCTGTCGTGGAATTGCTGCAGGGACGGCAATACGACCCAGCCTTGCTCTGTGACTTATTTACAAAGGTCACAGAGTAATCATTAAATGTCCCTGTGCCATCCTATATGCTAGGGTGACCTCTCACAATGACATTTGTGAACGTCAAGTGGGATGACAAGCATTGAGAACGCTTGAATAACCAGTTCGAGTACACCCGCTTTCATGTTTGCCAACGTGCACGCACTTTTAAACTTAACAATTTATTAATCGATCAAAATCACTGAGAACGCTAGAGAATTTAGCTATAAGATACAATCGATCCATAAATTGAACTACAGTTATTGTGAAAGGATATTTCTCACCGGGTTTTTGGAGACAGTGCGCAGTAGCTTTATTGCTGAATTAGTGGCTGCCTCAAAACGCTTTGTATACCTAATACATTCATTTTTTTCCATCACTTTCTTGTTTTCAAACAAACCCTTAGTTAATCTTACTCATATCTGTACAACCGCGAACAATGGCAGTTGACCCTTGTGCCCTTAATAATAAGGTTCAAAGAGTGGTGTCCGCGGTTATACGCGAGTCACAATAGAAATTCTATTGCAACTTTTGCGCAAAGGACAACAGTCTTATACTTCAAGGCAGCCTCAAACTCACCAATACAATAAGATTCAAAATAGCACAAAACAGGGACACAAGTGTGAGAATAAAACGTGAAATATTGTCAAAAAGGGTCCGCTTATTATTATTATTATTATTGCAAACATCAAGACGAAAGTGTAGAACATTATAATTGTAAAAATATGGGTCCCTTTCAACCCGTAACCGTCCCTGTTTCGAACAAACGATCGGAACTTGAGTCGTGCTAGAACGTGGAAGGCCCAACCTCAGGAGATTACGGAAACATTTACAGAACCCGACCGGAAATATGATATATAGTTTTGAAAAGGTTTTCTGTCACACGCATAGCTGGATATGGCTTTTTCTTTGCATTTACTCCTTTCAAAGGGAAGATCAAACTGGTATAGTATGACCCTTTAATTAATCAGTTCAATGTGATAAACTTGGTACACATATTTTAGTTCTTTATTTCCCGCCTGCACAGATAAGTTGATTGAATTACCCTTTATCCAACAGTGTTCATAGCCACTTTAAAGCAGGTCTTATAGTATACCACACAAAGTCCATATTTCCCGGTCAAAATTTGCCTCCATTTCCTAGGGTCACGCTTTCCACAATATAGCATAAACCAGCCTTTAAACGTGTCTATTGCACAACTGTGTTAATTCGCACGCAAAGCGAATAAAATACGATTTATTATAATTTGATAAAAACGACAAACTTCTCGCCAACTGTCCGATAGTTTCATATAATCGCTAATATCAATGACATGCCATCTCACTACGAATTTTTTTTTAACATTATTTTTATGAAAATTTTATTTATTTTGCATTTATCTTCCTCAATAAGAATCGACGTTATTACACTTACTGTATCGTGGGTCTTGTCTTGGACAAGATATTATAACAACATTTATGCGGTGCTTCTTTCAGTACGTAACTACGTGGAAATAATAAACGTCAAAGCCAAGAACACCTATCATTTATCGACATCACTCATTGAATGCCAATATTAGGGTGACACATCACATTTAGACGCATATGGGGGCCTACCACCACCACTTACAGCAGTAGTTTCAATCTAACCTTAGTGTGAAGGAGACATACGCGCTGCAAAGGTCCATCTCTTTCTGATATTGGGACACAATTATACTGCCTTAAGAGGCAGTTGCAAGTCCCCTCTGAACGGCATATTCCTTCTATCTACTCCTGACTCCCAGACGTGCGATTCATTTGAGCGAGAAGACTATTAGCACGTAATATGCGCATGAGTGTGAATCACTAGATGCTAGCAAGTGACCATCTCGCTCTAATAACGAACGGCTTCAATTGACAGAAAGAGATAGACGAAGAAAAATACAAATGGTGTCACCCTAACTGACACTAAACGAGTAAATTAATTAATTATTTTAAACTGTCTAACTGAAAACGCGTCTAAATAAACTACCAACCCTTTATAAATCTACGTCACCCTGTTAACTCCAATTATGAAAAAACAAAGGATCCTGAGCGAACTTAATTAGGTCTAATAAATGAGCTAGCGGGAACTACAAAAATGAATGTAAAGTGATGCATGATTCTTTTGGCGCGTGGCCATAGTCGGAACTTACGTCGCCATCTTGTTTTCCATAGACAATTTCGAAAATTTAATGTTTACCAGCATTGAAGTATATCTATGGAAACGGGATATTCTACTTTTGAGCGCGCGATTTTTGCAGTCACGCTAATTCTGTAGGTATGCCCAATCCATAAGCTGTTTTTCAATAGACAATATTAGAAATGCTAATCAGCCCTATTGTCTATGCCAATCAAATGCTAAAAGCTAAAAGAATCATGCAGCACTGTAGCGAAAACATTCGAAACTTAGTGCAATCGTTCATACCACTACATCTTTATTTCGTTATGAAAATTGTATCCATACTGATAAAAAAACTTCGAAAGAGAAACTAGAAAAAATTGTATGCATTCAGTCCAAAAAATTCGTTAGTGACGCTAATGTTTCTAAGGTTATTATACTTTTTTTTTAATTTTCATGTTTTTTTTTTTAAGTATTGTGTCATGTCATGTAAGACTACCAAACAAAGGTCCCATTTTTGGCGTGTGATCTTCATCGATAACCACCGGCATAAGTAGGGACCCTAGTGTCTAACCGTGAATTTATCACAGAAAACAAAAATTGTGCGAATTTCAGCCAATCTTGAAAACTTATAATAAATTTAACGTTAGGCAATGTTTCCAAAACCTCAAAACACAGTAGCGCCACCTATAAGTAGTATAAACACAGGGTAATAAACAAATGGAGTGCTAATAGGCAGGTTAAAAGCAAGTTTTCGTCATATTATTGTGATCTCAAGGGGTGCCTTTTTTTTTTGACCGTTGCGACACTACTTGCTTATAATATGTGTACTTGTGTTACTTGTATGTGTGTGTGTCCATCAAAACGTTTCATTGAGTTAAATAGAAACCGGTCATGTCGCATTCAGTAGCGCACCTTTAGACAAAGATATGACCGTCAAAGGAACAACTCAACGCCGCACTCTTTATTTTTAGTCGAGTAGTTGTTTCGGTATGCCACAGCCATTTCAACAGCTATTGGATTTACAACTTTCAGCGCTTAGTCTAACGTTGAAAATCCCACAGCAGGTATGTCCCAATAGCCCTCCATTTCCCTTCTACCCCGCGACGTATAATAAGTACTAAAAGAAGCACCGGTGTGCGCTGGGCGTCTAGTTGCCCTCAATGGCCTTAGCTACGAACTCTATGAACCGTTTCCCGTACTGTTCGGGGTCGCAGGTCGATATGCCGTCAACGTTGCTGCCGTATTTCACTGTCTTTGCTGCTTTCGCCGCCTGAAAATTGATTTTAATAGTGGTAACATCTACTTAGTGATTTATTACAACTCTGAAAAATGATTATTGGCGATGTCAATGCCCATGATTGCATCACCGAATAAAACAATCGAGCCTCGGGGCCTAGATTGTAACCGTATAAATCTACATGTTGACTTACAGAAAAGTTATGAATACAAGTTTAAGTTATAAATATTTACCTGTTTCTTGACACCATAGTGTGTCAGTACATCAATCAGGGCAACGAAGTATATCTCCTTTTTCGGGGCACCTGTAATGACAATTAAACACAGAAATCAGTATAAACAAATAGGTTGATAGCACAACACCAGGTCCAGTTGAAATGGGCTGTGAGGCTCGACTCCAGCTTTAGTATGTTTATTTTCTTTTGCAAAATATGTTGTACATCTTTTAGTATATTCTAAACTAGCGACCGCCCCGGCTTCGCACGGGTGCACTCTATCTATTGCAGAGCTAAGCTTGTTTTATACTATGTAATGTAATAAAGATAAATGTATTTCCTTTCTTTTGCACGGCTGATAGAACTAAGTACAGTACTTACCAACTTGTAATAGAACAGATATTATGTAGTCAAGTGTTGACTTACTCTCTTGGCTGGGTATGGCGTATATATCGAGCTCGGGTATGATGCCCTCGTACCGTAGCGACGACTGCCGAGCGAAGCCGCGCGGACTGTCCGGCGGAGTGTTGTAACCCCATCTGTAGGGAAATAATACAAGATCAATGCTAGTAAATAAAATCTTTCACACACTATAGAGAAGACAGTCTTAGAATATTGCTAAAGGGAATACATAGTCTGTCTCGCTTGCACTAGTAGCGTAATTGTCTGTCTAAAGACAGTCTTGTCTATACTGTGCGAAAGCTCTAAGTTATTTGTACTCTAGAAAATTCGCGCCAGATGGGATTTCCCATCGATAACAATGACTAACTTCCAAACAAACATTTATCCCTCGCCTGTTTAGCGTGTGTGTAGTGTCTAGCTCCAGTATTAGCCTTGCGAGAGGATAAAACGGGGGTAATCATTTTAATAACCCTTATTATTATATCCCTTAGGTCATATCCGTTGAAACAAGTGGAAAAAAGGGGATTTAATTCGAGGGACTAATGTGGTTCAAGAGATCGGCGAAGGATTCTAATGTAGAATCCCGAGCGTAGCAAGGTATTCTACAGTAGAATCCCGAGCGGAACGAGGGATACAAGACCCGAGAGATGTTTTTTTTTATTCATGAGTTGTGTACTCTACTTTTTACCGTTGACTGCGAGAAAATAAATAGAAGTATAGTATTTACACATCTCGTCGGTTTATAATAACTGTGAAGTTTAAACTTTCAGAGTGGCGATGGTAAAAATTATCAGCACTTTCAACAATTTCTCTCAAAATGGCTAGCATAATAGATTATAACACACTCCCATCACAGATTGGAGGCCTGAATCTCAGCAGTGGGAACATTATAGGCTGATGATGATTACCGGTCCCCATGATGCCTGTTATCAGTATCGCTGTCAGTATCGGTGTCTCCGTTATCGCTCTCGTTCTCCGCGTCCCTCTGCCGCGCGGCCTCGGCCTCCGCCTCCCCGCGCCCGCACTCGTGCATACCCAGCAGCAGCGAGTAGTCCATCAAGTGGAGCTTTGTTAGGAACTGCAATGAGACAATCAATGTTTTGTTAATGGAGAAGACGACTGACAAATTAGGGTATCGTAGATGGCGAAGACGACAGAAAAATTCGGCCCACGAAGATGACTGACAAATGAGCGATCTTACAGACGAGCGGCACGTTGCCAACGGCAGATAAACTGCAGCTGTCACCACCTGTAGACGACGCGTCGACGCTTTCAGTTGTGGCATGCCGCGTAAATGTGTGTTGACGACTGCCACCGACGCCACACCTGCAAGCGTCGACGTGTCGACGGCAGCCGTCGACAGGTGGGGACGGTTGAAGTCGGCAACGTTCCGCTCGTCTGTAAGAACCCTTAGGGCCTCGTCTACAGTAAAGATGACTGACAAATTAGGGCCTCGTTGATAACGCTAAGTGCGATGGATTTCTGCGAGATGGTGCTAACTGTTTTGTCTTGTCGCCGATTGGTCGCATGTCACCCGAGATGACTTCAACAAGGGACAAACATGTGTGTTTGTCCCTTGTTCATTCTTTCGTCGCGAAACTTTTATCAAAAAATCCCATACTCGGTTAAATTGGTGGATAATATGTACTACCATAAGATGAGTATTAACACACGCTATTACAACATCGATGAAATAACGAGACCCTTTTTATTGGCACGTTAGTTCATAAGCAACAAGCCCGACACTCCGCTGTTTATGTTCGCCGAAACTTGTCCGCTTGGTAAGCTGATTTCAGTTATTTTTTCTAAACACGGATGAAGTGAACTGAATCTTACGAAGAAGCAATAAGTATTCATTTTGTTTGTCAGTGTTAAAACGTGGCATAAAAAAACTAGGTACAGTCACGAGCATCAATACGATGGCAATTTTACGCATGTCCGTGACTGTAGGTGATAGAGACTTTATTAAACTAAAGTTTCAGTAAAAAAGTGATCAAAACCTCAACATCAGCTGTGAGGGTCTCCAACAGCTTCTCTTTGGCAGCATCACCGATATCAATGCGAACGCCTTGCTTGATAAAGTCGTTGTCTTTGAGTGTCGGCAGGTCTTTTTCTAGCTCCTTCTCTGAAGCCTCACGGTCCACTGTCGAGCCTTTCAGGTCGTATTTCCTGCAATGAAAAGGGAATTTTAATTCTGTGCATTTAGGTAGGTAATATGTAGAGGTACGTCTTGAGAAATCGGGTTTCGAAAACTTAGTGCGGAGGTCGAGAACAGAATAAAACTGTGTAGACCTGACTTGGATACAGGCGCTCAGATGGGTCATAATGGATGAAGTAACATCATATTCGATTGCTAAATATTGGTCACTTTCTCGAGTTATTTATTTATTTAATTACAACGGTTGTAAAACCAATTACAGAAGCTAAAACTAGAACTAAAATATCAATGGTCAACCACTGACACTCCATTGAAAGAAATATCATGGAATGATAATCTCGCACATGAAATCTGGCATGAATAAATGTTCGCATTTAGTAATCGATTTCGAAAACCATTTGTACTAACTACTAAGGGTTTTATAATAATGACAATACGACAAGACAATGCCATTGAAACACAATTTTATTACGAGACCATTGACCGACCAATGATCGAGCATTGTGAATTTAGCAGATTACGAACTTTAAGCAAAATGACAATGGGATGAGAATGGAATCGTGTTGGAGTAACGAATTTATTAAAATAGCAGAATTAGGCCCCAGGATATACTATAGTAATATCAAGGCTTTATGGCTCAGAAACCACGCAAAACTGTTGGTACTGGCTATCATTTGACTTTGCCAGTCGTTACGTTGTAAGCCTGGTAGTCCGTTCTGCCATTTCGTGAGAAAAGCTTAGCACTAGGAATATCTACTATTAAATCACGACACAAGGAATGAAGTCTCAAAGAGATCACAGAAAATTATTTTCCATTGACTCAAGTTTCTACGTATAATACGTATAACTAAGGGATCGTAAGTGACCAATTATTCTTTGTTTAATTCTATGACGCAAATATGAGTCCCTGAACTCATGAATGTTCCGATAAAAAATCGCAATTTCACGCAAGCGAGTACATTTGCACTAACCATAGTGATTGACATTAGATTAAGTAATAACTTGTTGCAAATACTAAGATAAGAAATATGATAAGAATTCTTCTTATTATAGGGAAAACTTGCAACTAGGCAACTAACAAACAAAACGAGTTACTATGTCACTGCTGAAAAACCTATGCCTAGACCACCTAGCAAATCCTCCAAGACCTAAATATATTGATTTTTCGCAAGAATTTGGCTACGGCAACATTAGGTTTTAAGAACCGGTTTGGGATATTTTTACAAGAAATTTCCTTTTTTTCCCTAGCCTGTTCTGTCCCACTCGTGGTCAAAGAGCCTCCCTTCACTTTTCTTTTCCCCGCGCGTCCTCTTTTCATCTCTGATTGAACCGGTCCAGTTTATTCTACCATCTTCTTCTTGGCTTGCCGCGACCGCGCCTCACTGTGTCAGTGAAATTCACCACTTGTGGAAATTTTGAGATGATTCTTTTGTATCTTACATTATCATAATTATCATCATCATCCTCTGCTAAACCTTTTCTTAGCCTTTTCAAGAGAGCTGAGGAATCCCTGCTGGAAAATCCCGATCTCTGCCCAACCTGGGAAATTTCCTCATAACCAATTTAATACCTGTGTATGTTGAGGTGGTTGGAGAACACGTTCCTTGTGGCGACGAGGTAGTGCTCGATGCCGTCCACGGTCAGCCGATACATGCCTAAGTACTGAGGCAGCAAGGTCTTGCCGTGACGCTCCACTATGTACTGGAAATAAAAAGAACTTTATTTAGTCTCGTATTTAAAAGGAGAATGGTCTTCTTGCGCGTCAATTTGACTCAAATTTAGACAACCAGTATGTAACCAACATATTTTTTTTTGCGACAGGCGGGCCACATTATTCCCAAACCACTGTAACTCCTGCAAGCCAGAATCAACATTGGCAACCACCAGAAAAGCGCCGAGACAATGAAGTTCGATTAAGTTCCAGAGAATGAATTTAACTGACTTGGGTCCCGCAACGAAATTAATCAGAAAGTATAGGAGTAGGAAAAAACCGTAATGTAAGTATGTCGCCATCTGCACTACTCTGTTTAAATCCTGGAAGGACAGTTGGCTGTGCAGGATGTGCAGGGTAGGAGATGGGGTCCTGTCCTGCAAGGGGCTGCACAAGTCTATATTGCCATGATGTTTGGTACATGACGAAATGATTAGGGTTCTGTTTGTGTCATTTGGCTGCGGACCCCTTAAAACGGAGATAGTGTGCATCAGTCAGTTGTCCGTCATCACAAATTGGAAATAAAAGTCAAATGACTATATTTATGTAATACTAGCGGACGTCACACAGTTTCATAGTATATGCTGAATATGCGGGAATAAAATATAGCCAAAATTAAAATAAGTCTAGAAGTTTCAGAGTTAAATCGTAACAAACACACAAACAAAAAATCAAATCTTTCCTCTTTATAAAACTAGTTTAGATTTCTGAGATTCAGTTTGAATCGATTAGAGCAGTTTTTAACGTTTGGAAACTTTTGACAACATTATTTTATCCTGACAACCAAAAGTAATACATGACTGTGTTGTTGATTCATCCTCTTTGCAGACTATTTCCACTCAGCAACAAAGTGCAAATAACAACGGCCCATATTCATCTCTTATGCAAACCAACCTGTCTTAAAAACTGAGATAACTTGCCTTACATTTTCAACAAACAGTAATTTACACAAAATTGTTGTAAATTACTCATACGAGTGAAAATGGCGCTATCTTCTACATATTATCGGAAGTAACACATTACTTTCTACGATTAGATAGTGGGAGACAATCTTTTGTTTACACGCATATTGATAACTTGTCAATGATGTTGAACTGTTATCTTCTCTAAAATTTGAATAATGATAAATTCGAGTGCATGGCGAGAATATGGCTGGCTGGATTTAATTTTAGCCATATATCAGACCACCATCGCTAATAGTGGCCGATAGAAATTATGTCACTACGTATTACAAAACGAAGTCCTCCGCCGCGTCTGTCTATCTGTTCGCGATAAACTCAGAAACTACTGCACCGATTTGCATGCTGTTTCCATCAATGGATAGAGTAGTTCTCGAGGCAGGTTTTAGTATATTATTTGTAGGCGGGCGAAGACGCGGGTATCAGCTAGTTCCAGATAAAAAGAACGCTGGCTGAAAACGCGTCGCTTACAGCGCTGGGTTGATTGAATGATTAGCTTGAATTTTTGTACACGTGTTTTGACGAAGATTAATTTATCAGAGAGGTTAAATAGAGGATAAAAGTTTATATTATATATTTTTGCCTATAGGAAGCATCGACCGTACGGCTCGAACAGGATAGGCTTTGGATACGGAAAAGTGATAAACAGATAACAATATGCAATTTTGTTTATATTATCCTTTAGGACAAACAGGCTATCTGTTTGTCCTAAATGAACGATCCTATAGAACTACCTACCTATTTAAATAAACGGTCAAACTTTAGGTTTCGAAAAAGGTTGCATATCCTGCCTAGGTAAGGTAGGTATGCAGACTTTTTCGTCACACAAAGTTGTTTTCTTTTTTTGTAAGAATTTAAAATCTTTTGTGCTTTTAAATCTACCTACGTGAGTTCTGCACGTCTTCCGTTGGATCTTTATTTACTACCAAAATGACTCAAACACTTTATTTGTCAGGTGACTTTTACGACTGAAATGCATGAATAATCGGCATAATGACATAATGCATAAGTCTACGACCACAGAATACACATACGACTGTAACCTCGAGCATGACAGGAATACAATAAGAAGTAAGTCTGTTACAGTCAGTTTTCGCTGCAGTTTCATAATTTTCTGCTTCATGAACGTATATTATATTGGGGCCAAGGTGTACGGTCCAACAACTACCCCCTTTATTTTGTCACGTCTTAAATCCATAGGGTATCAGTCAGTTCAGGCTTGGTGAAGCGACGATCAGGGCAGTTTGGCTGCAGGGTTCAAGGATATACATATATCAATGGATATGTCACCGTAAAATTGTCAAACACGTTAGATTGTAATCTCTCTAGAGATATTGGAAACTCTCGAATGAAACGGTGACAGATATATATCAAACTTGATATTCATATATCAGATATACAGGGTGTAAACCACCTCATCACAAAGCCGTTAACCAAGCATTCTGTACATCAAACTGAGTAACTTTACGCAAAAATTATTGCTGGGAAACAACTTTTTTTTTAGGTTATAAATCATGTTTTGTGGTAGAACTGAATGTGACGCACTTAAAACATTGTGCTGATGGATGGATTAAATAGTACGGGGGTCGTGGAGGTGTTAGAAGTCTCGTAAAGAAAACTTGTATTTAAAAAAAAAAACTTGTCAAAAAGTTGTAACTTTGACCCCCCATATCTCCGTAACTAGAAGGTTCCCAGGTATGGTGTAGAACAAAAAAATGATCGCAATGATGGGGAGAACAAGTGCCTTTCGTCTTCGTGAAGAGGTGTTTTACACAACAAACTGTATAAAGGGTGTAAAACACCTCTTCACGAAGATGAAAGGCACTTGTTCTCCCCATCATTGCGATCATTTTTTTGTTCTACACCATACCTGGGAACCTTCTAGTTACGGAGATATGGGGGGTCAAAGTTACAACTTTTTGACAAGTTTTTTTTTTTTAAATACAAGTTTTCTTTCATCATCATTCAGTTCTACCACAAAACATGATTTATAACCTAAAAAAAAAGTTGTTTCCCAGCAATAATTTTTGCGTAAAGTTACTCAGTTTGATGTACAGAATGCTTGGTTAACGGCTTTGTGATGAGGTGGTTTACACCCTGTATATCTGATATATGAATATCAAGTTTGATATATATCTGTCACCGTTTCATTCGAGAGTTTCCAATATCTCTAGAGAGATTACAATCAATGTATAATAAATATCCGATATTTTGATATTTATAATAAATATCGGATATTTTCGAACCCTGTTTGGCTGTTAGAATGCTGAATTAGCGTTGCCGACGTGATGGCTAGCAGTGGACAGTGTAGGATATTTTTTTTTAGTGAGTTTAGTGTGGCTAACCTGGTGTCGAGAATTTTTATGCCGCTCATGGGCCTCAGACTTTGCTCTACACGCCGTCGAGAAATATCTCTCAGCCATGCTGGTTGCCTCACGATGTTTTCCTTCACCGTAGCAAGTGATAATTATTATACAACTAGCTTCTGCCCGCGACTTCGTTCGCGTGAATTTCCCGCTTGCAATATTTCTTATTGCTGCTCCGCTCCTATTGGCCATAGCGTGATGTTATATAGCCTAAAGCCTTCCTCGATAAATGGACTATCTAACGCAAAAAGATTTTTTCAATTCGAGCCGGTAGTTCCTGAGATTAGCGCGTTCAACCAAACAAACAAACAAACTCTTCTGCTTTATAATATTAGTATAGATACGCACATGAATCCGAAAAATCAGAAGAGCGTGACTTGAATTCGGACTGGAGACCTTTGACTTAGCAGTCCGCCGTTCACACCACTGCTTGTAAGCTGATGATGACTTATTGTGATCCGCTGATCAAAAGAACGTTCTTTACATAAATAAAAAACATATTTACTATTCAAAACCAGTAATACTCACTGGATGATACTGCTTGAGGAACGAGTGCATCCTCTCAACCTCCTCAGAGGTCAGGGTCTTGAGGATGAACAGGCGGTCGTAGCTCTGGTAGAACTTCGCCCCCGACTTGCCAGAAGAGTCGTCGGGGATCGGCTGAGATCTGTCGACAAATGTCAGAGTTTGTTTAACGCACTTATTCAACATCAATTGCTGCCCTTTTACCGCCATTTCCAAACCGTTTTCCGATAACCTTTATGAAAGCCAATATACCCCGAATGACCCTGATACCCAATACACCTTAAGGTGACTTGAGATGGAAGCACCAAGGTAGCCCGCGATTTTCTTACGTTTCTTGCAATTTGCAGGTGTGTCAGGTAATCAGGTTGTATGGTGTATCATTAAAACCATCAATACAACCCTATGTTCATTTGGCTGCGTTGACTGGCTTTGTCATAAAATAGTCACAACGGCAACTATTAACGATTAGCACATCGAACCTAGGTTGCGTTCAAGTACTGTCTTTGTAGATATTCAATCATAATGGTAACAAATCACTAACAGCTCTTGAACGCATTTCAGTTTAGGCCATAAGGCCTTATTATATTACACGATTTATCGGACAATCAACAAATCCTGTAATGTACTCGTAAAAAGGCATTTTTTTAATGAAATTCGCGCATATCTTATCAATCTATCGAATCAGAATGAGATTTAAACCTAATATAATGTTCAAGACTTGACCAGATAGACATGAGTCATGTCAATAAATGGTATGTACACCTTACAGTCTATACAACACATTGTCCTATAAAAGCAAGAACGATGCCCAGTCAAGCATTTCTTATAGTGTAGAGAATGAGATGGATACTATTTTTAAAACAAATTCATGACTGGGCATTGATCTAGAATACGGTTTTGAGTGTTTTATGCTGATTGATAGTGATATGAATACCTCTGTAATTGCAGAATTTATATTTAGGTATTTGTTTTGGTAGCTATAGTAATGATAATGATATCTAGTATATAATTCCGTTTTCGGCCAAAGCGACTAAATTCGATGGCTTTTTAGGGTAACCACCGAGAGTCGATAGCTTTCGTGTGCTACTCTTTCATTTGCTCTCCAGTGGCTAGCATATCTAACTTTGCCCGAAAACTCCGAGTAAAATACGGACATGTCAGAATACCATTGACGACATTGTAGTAGGATATTATAGTTGTAATATATTAAGGCGCCTCCCCGAGCTTAATTAGCAACTCTATTTGTGGTGGTTCAAACTTCGTTTGAAATGCTGTTAGAATAACGTTCTAATCAGCTTGCACTACAAAGTGGTTGTTACGTCAGGCATTGCGGGCCCAAATGCGAAATGAGTAGTTTTTATCTAATATATAAAATTCTCGTGTCACAGTTTTCGTTGCCATACTACTCCTCCGAAACGGCTTGACCGATTTTGATGAAATTTTTTGTGCTTATCCGGTATCTATGAGAATCGGCCAACATCTATTTTTCATCCCCCTAAATGTTAGGGGTAGTCCACCCCTAAATTTTATTTTTTATTTTTTAGACAAAATTTTTAATTTCTATTTTTTTATGATACAACATACAAAAATACATACAATCCTAAATTTTCACCCTTCTACGATCAACCCTTATTTTTTAATAGCCATTTTTTTCCGTTCGTTTTTCTCTCTTATGTGACGCAGACGAAGTTGCGTGGGTCAGCTAGTTCTTTATAAAATCAAATTTTCAACTTTAGGAAAAATAAAACTAGCATTATGTTCATTATTAAGTTGCCTATAGATGCATAGTATAAATCGTTATTTCTCATTCCTGAGGTTTCGTTGTGAGGGGATTTATTAAACACTAGCTGTACCCGGCATGCGTTGCAATGCATTTTTTCCTACCTACCTACCTGTCTACTTCTCACCGTTTAAACCTTCCCTGGACTACGACAAACATTTTAAAACCAAAATCAGCTCAATCGGCCCAGCCGTTCTCGAGTTTTAATCAGACTAACGAACAACAATTCATTTTTATTTATATAGATTATGCTGCCTACTTAACAAAAAAAAAACTACCATTTTGGAGTCAACAATATGTTGAAAATTAATGTATTTTTATTAGTTGGTATTTCTTCTGGATAAAGAGGAGTTCGCTCCAAAATCTGCACAAAAACGGCTTTTGCTCGGAGACCCGCCTTAATTTATGAGGTAGAATTCATTTCGACAGACATCAAATCGGTTTAGATCGCCTTGTGTAACTAAGCTAGTGAAATATATAGTGTATATCACCCTATACTGGTTCCACGGCTGGGACGCAGCTCACAGGCCTCCTTTTTGTTCGTGTGAGAGCCTTGAGAAAGTGGTTTTTTGATGATCAAATGTTTTCGAATTTTTGGTTCTAAAACGTTCTTCACGTTTTTTATCGTCACCCGTTTTGAAATAAAGAACTCCAAGTAGCACGTGAGCTAAGTAAACTTGTCGGATATTACTACTGAATCATTACTGCTCCCAGGCGAGTAGCTTCCGACTTTTTACAATAATTTGTTGGAGTTTTAAAGGAAATTGATAGCAGTACTTCCTGTTTAGGAGAAATTTGTGATAAAGGACATATTATCCCGGCCGTTATCACCTTTAATGGCGACACAAACTTCAAATTATGGTGTAGGTACTACCGAGTTCACGAGGGCCAGCCACTTCTCACCCCTATGAACTAAGTGATAAGGTTGAAAAACTTTCGATCGTCAGTGAAATCGGTAATAATTAGGGATGCATCCGATTCCGATACCGATACCGATATATCGGCGATACTTCGGGTTTGCCGATAGATCGGTATCGGCAATATTTCTATGGCAGATTCAACGACACTTTTCAAATTTCGCGCTTTAAAAATGACGTCTTATACCCAAACTTGAAAAAAATGGCGCAGAAGTACTTTAGTTTCTAAATGAGTTCTGTCGCATCTGAGAGACTATTTTCCACCGCAGGTCTTATTCAAACAGACTTGCGAAATCGCCTTTGCCCGCTAAAGAATACTTTGTTTTTTTAATAAAAATCTTATAAATGTTAATTTTGATTACTAAAATCATTAATTAGTTTTGTTTTTTTTTTAATCTACTTTCCTCTTTGAAATCAACGAGCGTATCGGTATCGGTATCAGTATCGCCGATATTTTTATAACAGTAAGTATCGGTATCGTATCGGCAAAAAGGCGTATCGAGGCATCCCTAGTAATAATGTCACCTTACAATAAAAGTGGATAATAATATCGACACTCAAGCTTTCTATAATATTATGTTAACGTGAAGCTATGGTAAGTAATCAATATCTTTCATGTTGGACATAGGCATTATCGAAAGTTCTACTGATATGAAAATAATTTCCAATAATATGAAAGCAAACAAAACACGGCTAGGTACTGCAGTATTATTTTAATGTATTCCTAATGCTTTTATTTTCCAAGGGCAAAGTACAGGCGATAAACAACATATTAATTTTATTTCTACTTCAAACAAAGAATATTTTGGGTTGTTTAGCGGTTTTCCCGGATCTGTCATAATTTTCAGGATATCCGGGGAAGGAACAAACGGTGTTTTTTATAAAGAGTCCGACCTTTAGGAAGAAATTGGAAAACTTTGACGCGAAAAGTTGATGCCTGAACTTTTTAAATGACAAAAAACACTCTGGGTACTGGATGAGGGTTTTTAGAGGCATTTAACTCAATTACCGAAAAGCCAAAATGCCTTAGGTCCATGTTCACCAAAAAGATGACAGTCTGATTATCTAAAACCGCTGTTTCAAACACATTTTTGTATGGTAATATGTCACAGTGACAGCTGTTTTTAGATAATCAGACTGTTATCTTTTCGGTGAACATGGACCTTAGAGACCCCTTTTAGTTAACAAATCGAAAAGTTCGATTGCTTCTCCAACTCACGTACCGTTACTCGAGGAGGTTTGTTTATAATTATTTTTCACAAATAACGAAAAGGGACACACACAAATTGGGGTCGACCAGAATCGACATCCTACTATATAATATTATAAATGTGAAAGTTTGTAAGTATGGATGTATGTGTGGATGTTTGTTACTCTTTCACGCAAAAACTACTGAACGGATTTGGATCAAATTTAGCACACAGATAGTTTATTACCTGGATTAACACATAGGATACTTTTTATCCCGGTAATAAGATCCCGTGGGATAATTTCAAACTTCACGCGGGCGAAGCCGCTGGCAGAAGCTAGTAATTCATAATTCCGCACAGGCCGGTCGGCCGATACTCAAGTGTTTATTTGCTGGGTTCGGCTGTGCCGATTCAGTCCGACCCAAATATGGTGTGTACTATACTAGGTTTATTCTTCTATAAATACATACTACGTTCTTGTAGGTTTGCTAAAAGAAGGTGCTAATTAAACACGAAAATGGATCGAGTTCTCAACACCCATATATAACAAAGCTGGTAAACAAAGAACAATTTTATCAATGACTCACAAGATTTGTTCAAATATTATAATAATCTTACAAATCTAAGAACGTTTCAACATTACTCAGTTTTTTATCGAACAATTTGAATACCGAGAAAGTTTTTCCTTTGTCAGATAAATGCTTGTATGATGCTATCGATAAAAGGAAACTTAAGCTATTCTGAGAATAAAAAAGAGATAGGTGTGTTGAATATAGTAATATTGAAACGATAAAAATCTTCTTTTATCGAGTTGACAACAAAGAAGACCTAATCATTGGCGTATGGCGACCTTGCCTTGACCTTCCCATTACTTCAAATTAAAGAACAAAGCGGTTCCTACGCAATCTTTTAAACACTTGGAAACCATCATTAGATACCTAGCATTTTCCCAACTATGTTAGGGTCAGCTGATAGTCTAACTGGAAGCAGTTTAATACGTGTATTTTACACAAAACCTCTGGCAAGACTGGTTGTCTAAATTGTGAGTAGGTAACAACATAACATCACGCCTGTAATACTGAAAGGTTTGGCAGAGAGGTAGCTAATAGTACATCCACATTTCACCAGCTGTTTAAGTCACATGTTTTAAAAGTCGAGCTACACGATAACTGACAAATGCTTGCACTGACTGGACAGGTCCACTCAAATCTGTATGGTCCTTTCTTCAAAAGACCATCTCAGACACTAATCTGCATAGTTCTCATGTGAGTTGAACAAGATTGTCTGGACTTTAAAAGAGAGTACATAAGTACTCTCTTTTAAAGACTTTAAAACTTTAAAAGAGACTTTAGAACTTTAAAAGACTTTAAAAGAGAGTACTTATGACCTGAGTTTGTTTCGGCTGTTTCTTCTCAGAGTAGTCAGGTACGAAACACTGGCCAGTTTAAAAATAAGGACGTGTAAAAGTGTTTGTGAAAACCAATTTGCGAAATAAATATAATTTATCATTTAATAGGACGCAAACCTATTGCCATCAATCGGGCGCAAATCCAGAGTCCGTGGCTGCTACTGAGAAATTCCTAATCAAAAACCCAATAACACTTTGCCCGGCCTGGGAATCGAACCCACGACCTCAAACTCAGCAGTTTTGCGACCACTATACAACCAACGAGACTGTAGGTAATTTTAGAATGTTATCCGCAATCAAAGATAAGGTTACGAACACGTGTATACAGGCGATTAAAAGGTAGTGTTTGTTACACCGGATTTTCCTTAGGCAGGCAGATCGACAATTTACTATTGACAAATTAATATCTCCTTAAGGCTGAGGCTACACTAGGCAGCGATTTGCGATGCGACTGGAAGAGCGAAACAAGAAAAACTTGGTATTGCTACATTACAAGCGAGATTCCGGCGTATTTTCTAATAAATTCGCTTCAATTTCGCTATGTTGTTGTAGCCGATGCAGTGATTACAGTAATGTTGTTCCGATCGCATAAAGAAATCAAAGATTGCTAGTAATATTTGATGTAGGTGTACCTAGTAAATGAATGCTCACGTATATGGCTACACTGTAGTGTAGCCATACAGTGTATCAGTGTATTAGTGTAGCCATATACGTGAGCATTCATTTACTTGTTTTAATCGCCTAATGTAGCCTCAGCCTACCTAGTACATAAGACTCTTATTACATTGTGAAACTTAGTGGCTATACAAAGTATATGGTCATGAAGTCAAAGTGTATGTAATTACAATCAACAGTGATTTGTGACTTGTGAGTGAGTTCGTGACGTTATTGCACACACCCTAGCAAACATCAAATTAAGGACACTCAAAGAAAATTACAGGTCTTATAATAAGGCGCAACGGAAATGACAAACAATAAGATCTTTGGCGCATGAAAAGTCTGTGAGGTGTACATACTTTTTATGCGGCACGAAATATGTTAAATAGACAAAAAGTAAACAGGATTATCTGTCATTTGCGTGGACCCTTAGAGCATTAACAAAAAAAACACGGGGACATACCACAAAGGTCAACCAAAGTATGCAACAACCTTAATGTCAAAGTGATTACCTAGGTCCTTGAATATCCTTTCAATATCATAAAATGCAAGTTGATTCGTGTGTTGTCTTCCTCATTCATTTCTATTTCGTGTTAAGTGCGAAAGAGATGCGCTTATTCACATAATACTTACCAACCGGTGAAAGTGCACATGAATGTGCTCACAGCATTAATGTGCATTATGTAGTGTTCATGTTAAAGAAAAAATATATAAGTATACGATATATTAAGTAACCGAGACATACGGGACAATTGAGGAGGTTAAGGAACGTAAATGGAGGTCACGGTCAATTAAGGATTGAGGCACTCTTGACACCCATTTAACCTAAACTGGAATGGACATACGGACAGGCATACAAAAACCAAAATCCAACAAAAAAAAACAATTTCATATCCAAACTTTTTGAAACCATCTTTCTCTCTCCATGGAGGTTTCTCTCAAGCGGTTAGACAAGGGAAATGACTTCACAATACAGCCAGTGATCGTGGTAATGCTTAAAATGCTCGCCGTGTCAGTTGGAAAGGCACACTACATACTGTTATTTTGAGAAAAATAAATGAAAAAAAAAAACTGAAAAAAATCGTACAGCTGCTTAGTAAAACTCCGCTGACCTCAGGCGTTTTATCGTCAGCCCTCGTTTGACGAACTCGCTTGCATCGTGGAATATGCTCTCTTGATGTGTTTCATTTTTCATGTTGGCAACCCCGGTGGGCGCCGTCGCCGAGCGCCGCAGCATGCTGCTAGGCCTCTTCTGAGCCCTCGAACACAGGTAGTTATCTGGCTTTCTAAACCTAGGGACCACAGGATGGGATGTGGGATCGAGGATGCCAGATAATACAATTTGGGGATAAAAATAAACATAAATAAATACATAATCAATAAAGAAATAATATTAACGTTAGCGTATCACTCGTGCGAGTCGAGTTTGATTTCGGTATTGGCTATGATTGGGTTTTATAGTTAGGGTTGTACCTTGTGAGTGATTCCTTGTAGTCAATATCGTCGATTCCGAACCTCTCTCGGAGATTCCTGAACACAAGAGGGCAGTACTCCTTGACCTTGAAGTGAGATGGCATGTTTTCTCTGAAACAATCGATTATTTAGTTAATGTGTTGTCAATGACTTTTATAAAAGGCACAACCCTAGCAATTCTTGTTGGAAAATACCTGGTATTTTTCGCTTCATCATTTAATTACCATAAATCCATAAAGATAATGAAAAGTAAAAGTAATTTCCAAGAAAAGATTACAAAAATAAATTACATATTTATAATCAGAAGATTGATTGCATTAATCTAGGTGAAAATAATATCATAAAATAGTATCACATAGTACACAAAGTATGTGCCTTGCATATTTACCTAATTAATGTAGCATAAGAATAATTTAGCATAAGTATACCATTATTAGAGCAGCGGTGGCCCAGTGGTGGCGGCCGTATGGCCTATCATGGCAGTGGCCGGCTTACGAGTAGTTAACCCTACCCGTTCGAACCAGGCGGCTTTCGAAACGGTGAAGAAAAACAGCGTGAAGAAGCCGGCATGTCTTAGAACCAAACAATCGAAGACATGTGACATCTACTAACCACCACTATTATAAAGCCCTTTCCCTCTCGTTGAGAGTGTCCCAGCAGTGGGAACATTATAGGCTGATGATGATTATTATTTAGCCTATGATATTCTCACGGCTAGCGTCCTGTGGGGTTGGTAGATGTCACTCTGACTCAAGTCACCTCATCGAATTGTAGGTTCTATGTCATGCCGATTTCCACATAATGTCTTCTTCTATTTAGGTACTTACACAACAAAATGGTGTAAAGCTATTAATATACCATTAAACGAATCATTTAGCTCTATCAATTTTATTAGCATTGACGCACTATAGTCGTTTATTAGCAACGAGATTATAAAATGGTTTAATTGATCTTAATAGGCTACAGATTAGAGCCTGTATGATGGCGTAGCGTTGTTATAAGAAAATATATAACAATAGAAGTTTAGTTTTTTTTTTTAAGCCGACCCGACTTCGGCCGGTTAAATGTCGGAACTTTGGGCTTATTCGTGAACTGGCGACTGTGAATCACGCGAGTGCTCGCGAGTTAGCACCTTCCAATTTTAATTTTTTTTTTGTCGTCAACTCGCACGCACGCTATAAAGTACAGTCAATTGAAAAGGGGGGGGGGCACTTTCAGTATTCAAAAACGATGGGGGGGGAGGAGGAGGAGGAGGAGGAATTAGGTTTGGGGACGACTCGAATGGCGTAGTGGTAGTGAGGCTGAGGTTCATAGAGTCCTGGATTCGAATCCCGATAGGAGCAAATGTTTGTGTGATGAGCATGGACATTTGTTTCCGAGTCATGGATGTTTATATGTATTTACAAACAAAAAAGTATATTATGTAGTATATCAACTATCTGGTGTCCACTACACAAGCCTTGCTTAGTGTGGCACTAGATGGCACTGTGTGTTAATGTCAGCGATATTTATTATTTGGGACGGCCCAGAATTTCCAACAAAAATATCGATAACTGTCGGTTGGTGTATGGTAGAAGTTATTTTACGAAGTCTAGCAACACTTTGATTGGCTGCTACTGAGAAATTTCTGATGGAAAAACCCAATAACATTTTGGTAATATGTTACCAAATAGCCCCCAAAAACCCAAATAGCCCCGTTTTACGGTACCAAAGGGCTGTTCATCAAAAAAGCAAATTAATTTTCATCTAATTGCACGCGTCCTGAATCAAAACGACTTAAACAGGAGAAATTTCTCCAAGTTATTGCCTTTCATGCTGAATATGTTTGCTGAAAATCCCCCTGGGGTAGGGGGTAAAAACAGGCCCCTATAGACTACACTGTCCGCCTGTCTGTCACCAGGCTGTGTCTTATGAACCCTGACAGCTAAATACTTGAAATTTTCACAGATGATGTATTTCTGTGGACAGACACTAAAAACAGAATAAAATAAATAATCAAAGGGGGTGCCCATACAACAAACGTGTTTTTTTTGCTCTTTTGATAATGGTACGGAAATCTTCGTGCAAGCATCTGACTTGTAAATGGCTGGTTTTTTTTTAACCTAAAACTATGTGCAAATTTTATGATCCTGGGTTTTCTGAAAGTGCAATATTTTTCTGATAAAGTATGATAATCAGAATAGTATAAGGAAACTAGATGCCGCTTAGCTGTTATCAGTCACAATTACGTCTTTTATCCTTACATAGGATTGAATAACAAGACATTACACTTATAATCTTTTAACAATTTCCTTATCAAAATAATATGAGCAATACTGATTAAAAGTTCACTTATTGGGTTTTCGTACATCTGCAACTATATTTTATTTTGTATTCAAGGTTAAGTCCCTCTCATAGAGAAGAGGCCTGTCCACCTGTCCCAGCAGTGGGAACATTAAAAAGGCTGCTGATGATGATGATGATGAAGGTTAAGTATCTATTAGTTTACACATGACATAACATCACACCAGTAATAATAAAAGGTTAGGCAGATTGGAGAGGTGTGCCTTAGTAGTTAGGCCTACATTTTGCTAGTTAAGTTTCAAGTTCCATGTAATTAGGAACAAGTCTTTTGCCATCAACCTGGCGATACATTTTACTGGGCTGTTAATTTGATATCTTTTTTTAGATCTTACCCTCGAATACTGGACATGCCACTCAAAATTTAATTAGCACTTATATTTAACAGATAATAAAAAATGATGTTTGGTGATGTTTCAGTATTTCGAATCTCGGTAGGAGCAAATGTTTGTGTGATGAGCATGGACATTTGTTTCCGAGTCATGGATAAAAAGTATAATTATTAGTAGTATATCAACTGTCTGGTGACCACGACACAAGCCCTGCTTAGTGTGGCACTAGATGGCGCTGTGTGTAAAACAGCAATTTTTATTTTTATTTGGGGTTAAGACACACAACTGATTTTGATGTGTAACTTCTTAAGTAAGAGAATGATAAAACTAAAAAAATGTATAATGTACATTACCATGTAAACTTCCACCAAAAATTGGTTTGAACAAGATCTAGTTAATATTAGACAATCGTTTTTTTTTTAATACGTTTAAATCAACCGCTATTTACCATAATAAAAAATGTTCCTTGCTGCTACGGAACCCTTCATGGGCGAAATCAACTCGCAATTGGCCACTTTTTTTCCTATATTTCAGACACATTCCATTTCCTCAATTTTTATAACAAATTACTAATACTGCACTAAACTTTTTCCTTGAAGGAAAATCTATATTACATAAAACACCTATGCAACAAAACAGCAATAACTATAACAATATGTTAACAATTTGTCCTTGAGAGTCTTGTTTGTTCACAGATATTGTAAATTCTCTCAATTTTATTTTATGAAAGAAATATTTTATGTGGAGTATGTGGTGTAATGTAACAATGGGATTATGTTATTGCATTCTAGATTTGAACCCTGACTTCTATTGTGATAAAATTATGTTACAGGAAATACATTTAGCTTCGTCACAGTCATAATAACAACTTAGAATGGTCTAATCTACACTAATATTATACCAAGGAAAGATTTAATTTCTTGTTTGTTTGTTACGATTTAACTCAAGAACTACTCAACCGATTAAAAAAATTGTTCACCGTTAGTAAGCTACATCTTTACCAAGAGTCATAAGCTAATATAAATTATATTGATGATATCATAAATTAGCTGAGATGTCACAATTTTCACAAGCAAAGTGCTTAAAGTCATTTGATTTAAGGTTTCTGAATACTTACTAACATTATCTATGTTAAAGGAAGTCTGTCTGTTTGTCTAATGTTAAAAATTGATGCCTCTTAATGGCTGCATGGATTTTGATGGAAATACACTTCAACAATTGTGTGCCTAAGATGGGTGGTCTATCATGGTGCCCAACATACTGGTGATGTGATATAAGACACTTTTTATTCCAGTATCTTACAGTAGGATCATTTCGGACATGTGCGCAGGAATCTCGAGATTTAAGTCAAAATTTAGTTTCTAATTGGAACTCCAGAAAAATCGAAGTGAACTCTTACTTGTTAAATAAATGGTTGTCAACTTTGAGCTTGGAGTAAGCTCTGAAGTCGTCCGGGAGTAGCATGACTGGTATTGTGACATGACTTAGCTCATTTATCTGAAAATAATAAAAATACAATTTATTTAGTATTCAGTACAAATGCAAATGAATGTTGATGTGACCAACATGCGAAAATGTTGGACCCGTGTATAACTCAGTAAAGCTTATTAGTCTATTTATATTCAATGGCAAGGAGACATTATAAAATCATAATGAATTGACAAAGTGCCAGAATTTACAATAAGATTTGGGGGATAAAGAAAAGTTTTTTCAGTGAGGCAAATTCAAATGTAAACATTGTAAAACCACAACAAACCAGTTGTGTGGGAAATGACATAATAATGATGCTTCGCTCGCCGAGAACGTTTCAAATAGGATTAGACACCCGCCATGGTACTGCAATTAATGCATAAAATATGAAGCAATTACCGTGTGATTCACACCCCACATAAACACAGATAGTAATGGTTCATTTGCACGAAACAGTTTCACTTTTTGGTGTTTTACACGAATGTGTTTCTTCTTCAATTTGCTCAATCCAGAGCTAGGAACGGACATTTTGGATTTGTTTACAACTTCTACCAGAGTCAGAGAACAACCACTGTACGTAATTTAGAACGCGAGGTACTAATTAAACCATTTTTAGTTAACGGGGATTATATTGAATCACAAAGAAAGACGATTAAAATGAGAAATTTATAGAAACTCGACACCCATCAACAGCAGCAAACGGCTTTTTGACAGACACACAGAATTAAAAAGCGAGATAAGCGAGCTGAATTTAGTCGCCTAATAAGAGATGTCCCATTCAAGTTATTTTAGTCGATGGTAGTATTTTTTTTGTTTAAAAAAAACACGTTTGCATTATGTGAGAACACGGTCAAAAATCTCATTAAAACGGAACTAATAAACGCTCATAATTTCAAAATGAATGAGGGATTTTCTTTTTCAACTCCCCTAGTCGCTGGATAGATGTCGCTGACTGGGGTACGTTACTGGAAGGAACGGAACGTGACATAATTTTCTGATTATTTCACTTGTATGTTATTTTGAGAACGTAAAATGAAACGTACATTTAAAGTAAATAAATAAAGTAATGTGACAATGGTCACATCACATCACATTGATATTTTGTAAATAGCCTCTATATGTAACTAAACAAAAAGGAAAAATAAAACAATACCTACCAATTCTTTTTAGGGTTTTCCACGCCAGAAAGAAAATGTCCCAAGAGAAAAAGAAGAGAAGTCGTTTCCTTGTGGATTTATGTACAAATGAAGGCATTCATCTTTTCCCTAATGATGAAAGTCGTAAAGCGCAATGGGTACAAGCCATCGTACATTTCAAACCTGGACGGCCCATAAAAGAAATTCGCACATATGCTCAGCACACTTTAAACCAAATGATTTTGTAAGAACACCATTATCAGTGTTACAACCAAGTAAGTTCATCTATGTTTAGTATTGTAGGTATTTTCTTAGGTTCAAAATTCAACAGAGATTAATTTATTCTATCTCAGATTAGATTCTAATAATAGTTTACGTGTTTGGCCGGAGGAGGCAAAACACCAGAAGAGATGGGAAGAATTGGATGACGCCTTTGCCCAGCAGTTGGACTGAATAGGCTAACAACAAAAAACAATAGTTTACCTATTTTTAGATGTGGCATCAAAAATATTGAAGCAAACAGCCATTCCATCCATATTTCCATGGAAAAATTCATCTCAACCTCCCACAACATCCCATACCATAACATCCAAAGATCAAGATTCATCATCATACGCTGCTCCAGAACCTGATGAACATCAAGATTCTCAGGCTCTCAACTTCTCTCTCTCACTGATGGCATACCATGGGGAAGGCCTACGACCAGCCGTCTACGTTTATTCTATGCACAAAACTACAAACACACGCTTTGTTATCAATTTAATAGCAAGTACTATTTAAAAAAATGCCAAAAATATTTGAAGCCCCTAAAAATCCCCCTAATCTTGTCCCTAAAAATGTCCCTTTTAACAATTCTATTCCCTGAATTTAGGGGTAAAACCCTTAAGCTGGCAACCATGCCAAGCGTTTTGACTTTGACACTAGTAACGTAGTCGGGTCAACGCCATCTATAGAGTTGTTGGAAACTTTTTTTTTTTTTAAATTCTTAAAATGAAAACCTCTCATTGATTTCAAATGGTTGTTCAGGTTGTTCTGTTAGTAATAATCAAAGACATTCAAATCACAGACGTATAAGAGGGATGCTTCAAGGCAGCCCGCGAAATTCAACTTTTTTTTAATGCTTTTTGCAGGGCAGTGCTAAGTTGTATGTTGGTAAACGAATCAGTCGCGACTGTAAGACATATTAAGGCGAATGCTCACATACTGCCCGCGAAATTCAAATTTTCTTACGTTTTTTGCAATTTGCAGGCCAGTGCTTGGTTGTATGTTGATGAACATTTGATTCGCGACTGTAAGACGTATTTAGTTACAGAATTATAATCATCAAAATCATCAATACAACCCTCCAAGTTCATATAGATCGAGGAATAACTTTGACCTTGAAAAAATAGTTTCTCGATCTATATGAACTTGGAGGGTTGTGTTGGTGATTTTGATGATTATAATTCTGTAACTAAATACGTCTTACAGTCGCGAATCAAATGTTCATCAACATGCAACCAAGCACTGGCCTGCAAATTGCAAAAAACGTAAGAAAATTTGAATTTCGCGGGCAGGGTGTGAGCTTCCCCCTTAAGACTCGATGAACAAATTTTTCACGCTCAAAGTCCTTCTTCGACTCTTATGAACTTGGAGGGTTGTATTAACTTAATACGCAGTGATCGCTGGTTATTTTACTTTAAAACGGCTTTAACAATTTTACGGTGACACATACACACAATGTGATTGGCTTTTAGTAGGGTCCTTTAACGGTACGAAAACTACCGGAATATAGCCTTTGAATCAAGGCTCGGGTTGGCAACATGGAGGAATAAGCTCTAGAGTTGGAAAGCAGTGAATTGTCGCACACTTTCTGACACGGTCATTGGGTAAGGGGCAAATTTCCTGTTGCATACGAAGCAAAAACTCAATGGAGAAACTCTCTCACATATAAATAAGCTCGTAAGTACACTATTGTCCTAAGCCACCAAAGAAATAGTGCGGGACATGTGGCACAACCAATAAGTAGATATTTCATCCATGAATGAAGGAACAAAGTTATCATTTTATTAAATATATAAACACAGAATATGAAAAGTGACAGCATTGTATTTTTAAGTATTATATTCAGATTATCCTTATAATTATTAAAATATACTTCGTAGCTGAGCCAGTACCTTTAAAAAATGATGCTACAAGTGGCTTATACTAAACGTCATTACACGTAATAACAAAAAAAATCTTTTTATATTCACCCAACTTCAAGTTTTTTGTCCAAACATGCCGAAGAAGGAACATATTATCTGATATATGTTTGTGGAATATTTTCTGCTATTTCTGATCGTTTATTTTATGGGTAAACGGTACTTTAAACTAAAAGTCAACCTAAAACTTTTGTTTTTGTTTTTAACGTAATATAGTTAGGTTGGGTTCACTTTTATAAACAACTCAAAAATCATATTTTTTTGTCATTTTCACCGAAAAATAACTTATAATTTAAACTATGTATACAGGGTGTGAACCACCTCATCACAAAGCCGTTAATCAAGCATTCTGTACATCAAACTAAGTAACTTAACGCAAAAATTATTGCTGGGAAACAACTTTTTTTTTTAAATCATGTTTTGTGGTATAACTCAATGTAACGCACTCAAAACATTGTGCTGATGGATGGATTGAATAGGAAAGGGGCTGTGGAGGTGTTAAAAGTCAAAATCTTAACAAAAAAACTGGTCTTTAAAAAAAAAATGGTCAAAAAGTTGTAACTTTGACCCCCCATATCTCCGTAACTAGGAGGTTCCCAGGTATGGTGTAGAACAAAAAAATGATTGCAGTGATGGGGAAAACAAGTGCCTCTTGGCTTCGTGAAGAGGTGTTTTACACCCTTTATAAACCAGAGCATTATTATATTCAAATGCATTTCACCCTATTATCACATGAGTTTCTGATTTTACACATTTATTTTCAATAAAAGACGTGAAAGTTTTGTTACTTTCCCTGAGAGTATCATTCACTAAGACATACATCGCTAGAGCACTAACTAGTCCAGTGGTATTCTACGTAGATGGCGCTGGTGGCAGTGCTAATTAAACTTGAACCTTAACCTCCACATTTTAAGGTACAGAATAACTACTATGTAGACTGTGTACGAATATTTTTTGCCATACCTAATCCTCGATGCTTTGGATTAGGTACGGACTCGGATAAAAAAATATCTGTACCAATATTTATGCCTCACGTCTACGCGACAGTGCACTGCTAAACGCCTACGAAGATACAACTTGTACTCGTTGTCACTCCGCGCAACCACACTAGACTCGCGTTGTATATTTTTGATCAAGTTTTATTCTAAAATTTTATTTCGTTTATAATACAATTTTCGGTACATAATTTTCGCCTAATTTATTTCCGACATCACCCGCAAAAGGTACATCACGTCCAATTCTGTACACCTGAAAACGTTAATGCAAAATTTCATGATGATAAGTTTAGTTATTTAGGCGTAAGAAGATAACACACAAACAAAAAAACTTACTTTTGTATTTATAAAGTTAGTTGGTATTAGTTAGGAAGTAAAGATTATATGAAACGAAACACCACGATTTTCTGAGGGGCATCCAACTATGTCAACTCTAGAGCTTATTCCTCTTTGTGAAGCACCACAGAAACAGCCTTGGCACTTGGCAGCACCGTAGCCGCCTAGCCGGTCTTATCGGCTGATTGACACTGACACTACTGACAGCCTGACAGGTCAAAAATACGAAAAGGTCGAGTTCGCCTGTCAGGAAATATCAATTTTATTCTAGTTGGATTTTCAATACAATTATTTTCCTCTTGGACAGTATTTCTCGTGACATCGTTGTGCAGTGAATTTGTGTGAGAGATAAAATAATGATTATCCCAAGCCCGTTCGTTTACTGGGCACAAACTGAGAATGTAATTTCATTGAAGATTGAGTTGAAAAATGTTGAAAAACCTGATGTGAAAGTTCTCGAAAATAACTTGAAATTCTCGGCACAAGGGGTTGGTGCCCGTGGCGAGAGCCTGTATGAATTTAATTTGGATTTGTTTTCACCCGTAAAAACGGTAAGTATATTTTTTACAACAATTGTTGTATTGAGTTCTGAAAGATATTGAAAAGCCGAAATAAATCCTTTTATCAAAGGAAGATAGGGTATAATTACGTTTTTTTTTTACCTTTAAGTCTGTTGTTACTATGATATTTCAAATAGCGTTGAAATAGATCTATTTAAAATCATATTTTTATAACTCAACTAGCTGACCCACGCAACTTCGTCTGCGTCACATAAGAGGGAAAAAGCTACCTACTACTACTTACCTACTACTACCATTTTTCCTGAATTTTCTTTGCTATAAACCTCATGGAGCCCTAGACCTTTCCAATGAATGCAAAACCGTGGAAATCGGTTCCTGCGTTATGGAGTTATAGTGTCAGGAAGGAAAACCCGACTTATTTTTATATAGTAGATTTAAGAGGTAGTTTCGTTTCAAGCATTCTGTACTGAAATAAGAAAACAAGTGCAAAATACAATGTTACATGCAAATAATTCGTTGAAAGACCTCCCACTAGGTGTACCGATGACCTGGTGAAGGTTGCGAAAATCCGTTGGATGTGAGTTGCAAGGAATCGGTCAATGTGGTGACACTTGGGGGAGGCCTATGTCCAGCAGTGGACGTCTTTCAGCTGAAATTATGCAAATAATTCTAGGTTCACTGAGACATGGTTTTGTGACACTCAGTGTATAAGAGTATTGTTAAGAATGGGTAATGTTATGTTACAAATTTTCAATTAAGAGATGTATTTTCCATAATTTTATGTTTAAAATGAAATAGTTAAGTTTTAAAACTGCTATTTGTACAAAATATTCTTGATTTCTGCATTGGTTTTATTGTAATTATGGCCTTGTTTTCATTGAAAACCAGTATATTATAATACTGGAAGGGCACACAAATATTAATGCTGTAGTTAGAATTTATTTGAATCTAAGCATAGAATTGTTGATGAGATTGTATTAATTAACTATGTTCCCAGTTGACTGCTTTTGGGATTTAACCATAAGTCCATAACTGGTAAGATCTGGGTCTAATATAGGTACAGCTCTCTCTAATTCTCTCTGAGATTGCAGGAATCACATTATACAAATGATTGGGTTACTAAAATGTTAATGGAAATACTTTGAAAAATAAATGTCAGGCCATGTCACAAACAACAGATTTTACTATTTATTTATTTATTGGCCTATCTGCAATTGTTACACTGTTTATCCTAATTATACAAGCAATATGGTGATACAAGCATAGTGTACAATATGATGCGATAGACACAGCATGCAAAAAGAAAAATAATAACTATTGACCTCAAAAAGCTGATCATTTTTGTTACAGGCCGAAAATGACCACATCACCACTGTCCGTGTGTTTGAAAACAGAGTGGAACTTATCCTGGAAAAGGAGAAACCTGCTTGGTGGCCCCGACTGACTGCTCAGCCCCAAAAACCAGCATGGCTTAAGGTAAGGTTCATTTTTGTTAATAACATAAGCAGTTTATTTCTTTGTCCTTAAAACAATCAATGGCATACTTGAGTCACAATATAAATGCTCAGTAGATGACAAGACTTACCTACTATTACATAGGATTTAAATGTAGTTGGTGAATTAATGATGCCTTGTGGCATTTAGTCTGCCTATGTACCACTTTTTTACATGAAGTTTAAATGCACTTAGAAGAGAATAATAGGTACTATTTTTTTTTACAAGGTTCTGAAAAGGTACAATGTTACCTAATCTAAACAGTAGGAGAAAATCACTTTTAATAGTTACTATGTGTTTACATTTTTCATTGTTTGTGGCTGTGCACTTCGTTCCAGGGCCATCTTTTACCAATTGGACGAACTAAGAAATTCAGTTCCACCAATGCAAGTACATAGGATTCAATAGGACTTGATTAGATAAATTTGACAGTTATTCTCGATGAAATGAGTTTTTTATGGAGTTAAAAACTCGTTTTATCGAGAATAACTCAAATTTATCTAATTGAGACCTATCTAATCCACTAGGACTGCTATTAGCTAAAAATGAATAAAATAATGTTTTTTTTTTAACTAAAAGGTTTGTGTTTATTGCCTAAACAATTTAAGGAGATTATTAAAAGTACCTTACAACTTGTAAAAAATAAGCATTGGCATTTGTTGCTAGATCCTTATCAATAATACATTCTCAAACTTATCTATGAAAGATTAGTGCTGTAGCAATCTATGTATAAATTATCACAAAATGTTTTATATTACATAAGAACAGATTATTAGCTTGAGCTGTGAATGTGAAACTACAACCAAAAAATAAATTAAATTGGAATAATTGTTTTAATCTGGTAAGACAGCCTTGATATTAAAAAAAGAACTTCTTTAACTAATTATACCTGTTACCCTTGAACTTAAGATCTGCATATTAACAATGGGACATTAATATATTTTTAAATTCATTGTTGTTGTTTTTATTCATAATTATGAGAATGTAACTAGCCATGTCTGTATGTCCTTGTGGATCCAAACTACATTACGAATTTTATTGCAGTTTTTACCATAATTTGGAGAGTTGTTTTCGAAAGAGTTGTAGAGGCCAAATGGGCAGTTGCTCCATGTAAAATACTGGTATTACTGGTAATACTGGAATAGATTCCCGGATGCTGTTTAACTTTTGTTAAATATTCCTTTTGTTTTACATTTTTTGTATAGCAAGCAACAACCTATTGTTGGGCCTACGCTGTCCCCCCATACTTTAGTTCTAATGCTGTAATGAAACATAATAATATTGTAATACCAAATGATTTGAAAAGAGTAACCATGGAGTTTCTTGCCGGTTCTTCTCCATGGAATCGACCAACGCGAACCGTGCACCTTTTTCGACGTTTTATAAGTGCCCATCCAGGCCTATGTGAAATAAAATATTTTGATTTTAATTTTTTATGATTGAGCTGCATCCGCTTGACTGGAAGCCGGCTCCAACATAGTTGGGAAAAGGCTAGGCAGTTAATGATGACTTTGATAAGTACGGTCGAACAAGCTAGCTAATTAGCTTGTTCGACCGTACAACAGAGTTGAGAAACTGGAAATGTACCAACAACCATGCAAGCTAGAATAGAACCAATAACTCTATAGACTGGTAATAGCTTCTGTGACTTTTCCAGATAAACTTCGACCTGTGGACATCAGAGGACGCTGCGGACAGTGAGGACGAGAAACGTGACGTCATGAAGGACTACCCGGGCATGTACGACAAACTACATAAAGAAGAAATGGGCTACAGAAGAGGTAACACGTTATTCTTGTTAAACATATTCATACACTCATGCTGATCTTCAATCCATGTTAATTAAGACATCAGTGAAAACGTAGGTATCATACATTTTTTTGTAATCGAAAATATTCGCTTCGCTCCTCATACGTAATATACTAGTCACCAAAGTTTAAACAAAAATGTTATATACAGGATGGAATTTTTCATTTCCACCTGGAGGGAAAGTACTCTAAATACTTGAGGTATCAAATTTCCTCAAAGGAGATATTCCTTTATTTTTAAAAAGAAATAAGTCTGCATTCACAGTTTTTCGAAAATTATTTTGCCACACTCGGACATCGAACCTGGGATGGATCGACTAAAGTTCGACAAAATAACATTCTGTACCTTTTTTTACATCAATCGTTAGGGTCAATCAAATGGATCAAATCTCTGTAACAAACATGATAAATTAAATGAAAGGAAAACCATGAATGCTTCATCTTGTTGAATTTATCCCATTGAATTTATAACTGTTCTTTAGTTTTCATGATTTTCCTTTCATTTAATTTATCGTGTTTGTTAGAGAGATTTGATACATATGGTTTGCCCAATTGATTAATGTCAAAAAAGTACAGGGTGTTATTTTTTCGAATTTTAATCGGTACGATTTCCGAGTGTGGCAAGCGATTTTTTTTAAAATCTGTGAATACTGATTTGTTTATTTTTTTTTATAAAGTATTTGTTTCCTTTGAGAAAAATTGTCAATCTCCAGTATTTCGAGTGTCATTTAAAAATTCCAGCCTGTATATCATTGTGTTTCGATCACAATTCGGTCGAATTTACGTGAAGTTTTAATGTAAGTACAGTAATTCCTGCGGAACGTTTACTTCGTGGCGATCTAGCTCCAGCCTACGAATTCATCGCAAACTTAATACTTAAGTCAAAGTAATTAAAAGTGTAGATAATTATATGCATGGTTATATAAATGTGATGCTAAAGATCAAAGTAGGTTCCTGTTCTTAGTAGCAAAAATAAAACTATTAATATCCTTGACGTACTTCAAATTATCTAGCTGGCAAAACTTGGTCGCACATTCCAGCCTCACCTTTCGGGGAATAGGGTACTTACTACTTATATGCTTCATTTGTTTTATCACTGTATACAAAGCGTAATCACTGCAGAAATAGCAAAATAAAAATATTTTTTAAATATTAAAAAAAAAACTAAGATATAAGCCAGGGGCTCCCAAACTTATTTTGTCTACTGCCCATTTTAAGGAAAAAAAAATTTTAAAGCGCCCCAATTTTTTCACCTACTTAAAAACTACTGTAACTTCAAATTAACCTTATTATTTTTAGCTATATTAGCGAAGATTAATCAATCAGTCTAAACGAGACTTTTACTATAACCCCCAAGAGTTAACTTGAGCGCAGTAAGTAGTATACAACGGCGCTCAGGTGCCAGTTAACTATTTGCTGTGCCCTGATAGGGTCTACAACGGCTCTCTAAACTCTAAACCTTTTTTGTTAACACCATGTTTTACCTTGAGAATCAAGAGCTCAGTCGGTGTTTATAAGTCCTCCTAGATGAAATTACAAGTCGCCCCCATAACCTCTACACAACGCCCCCATTTTTTTTCCGGGACTCTTACTGCCCCCCTTTATACCTGCAGCGCTCACAAGCGGGCGTTATCGCCCACTTTGGGAAAGGCTGATATAGGCATTTGAAACTGCTGATTAGACAGAGAGATCCGATATCTTTCATGACGTCCTTCGACGTTATCGACGTACAAAAGCCGTACCAAATTCGGTTACTAGAAAGAGACAGAAAGAAAAGGGTTATAACTTTTGTTGTTTAGTCTTGTTTTCACTTTTTGTCATTATTTTAATTGTATTTTCGCATTCCGTATCTAAATAGAAAAAATAAAATTTATACATATTCCCTATCACTGTTAATGGCTAAGTGAACAGTGAACATCTCAATCTGGAGGACTGGATCTCATCTCAAAACAAACTCTAAGACCACCAATGTACTAGCCTTCTACTTAAGTATATTGAAATAGTCGGTATTTTAGTTGAATTATTGAATTCGAATGAGGTCAAAAACTCAAAACTATCCATTCTAAACAACAATATAAATCGTATTCCAAAAGTTCACTGAACCATTGCGTCGCCTGAAATTCGAAATGTGCATAACGACACCTCATTTGAATAGAATGGTGTAATGAATTAATTATACTGCATTTATCTTTTGAGTTATTTCAGCAATATTCCTATCTGTTTTTTAATTATTTTCGTTCTGAATAATTGAATGCTGTTGTGAAAAATATTTTAGGAGGATGACTAATCTGAAGCAACACAAAAATATAAGAACTTGAGCCTAAATAAAAATAGAATAGTCAACTGCATGGTGGAGGGGGGATTATGCGTCAGCCGCTCGCATGAACTTGTAAATGATTCATGCGTGATGAAAAACTAAAAGCTATCTCCAAGTTAGAGAGTGTGATGAAAAACAAATAGCAATCTATCACCATGTTAGAGAGTGTGTGATAGTTTACTGTTAGTTTTTCATCAGGCGTGTTCGTTTTACAAATTCATGACGCATAATCCCCCCTCCACCATGCAGCTGACGATTTTTTTAGCGCAGTACGATGTACCTAAACTGTTTATGAAAAAAGCTTCAGCCGGCGTATGACTTTTTTTTTTCACCACTTCCTTACCCTCCCAATCCTACACCCACCGCTACTTGAGCAGCTGACGGTTAGTGCACGTATTAATATTAATATAAGATCAATCTTCGATGACTATATCAGCCGGCTTACTATGACTTTATAAATGATACGATATTTTTCTTGGTATACCAAGAAAAATATTAACCTTCAAGTTACCTAAAGTTTACTAGACATTCATTTATACCATCTCGCATTCCAGAGGACCTCAAGAAAGTATACCTGAAGCTATACAACCTGTTCCAATTCGTGGGCTACACGTACGTACTGACTGTCATGGCCGTCAGATACGCTAAGCTGGACTACGCCTCGGTCGCTGATACATACGAGCATGTTGGACCGGCCATGAAGTTCCTCCAGCTGCTACAGTATCTTGAAGTTATGCATCCGCTGTTCGGGTATACTAGGGTGAGTTGAAATTTGTGTTTTATGCTCTCAGTAGTGAAGGGTCAATTTTTGTATGAGTTAAGCTGGAGCTTTATGTCTTTGATGTGGTTTTATTATTTGTCTATAGATACTGACTGCCATTTTGCAAAGAGAATCCGGTGGGAATGGAATTATATGGATCCTTCGCCACTGGTGTTTTTTAAAATTAAACCTTACGTTCCGGGGACCGGGACACAAAATTCAACATGTTTTAGTTTCTGAGAATGGTTCCGTTGATATATTATTATCTGAGTGGTATCTGCGTAACACACTAGTATTCCCAGTTCAATTCATTTTGACAATTCAACAAACAACATTCATTGCGTTTTTTACGTTGTCGAACAGACGAATTTACTCCAAATCATGAATGAGATAGAAAAGTGGGTAAAGCAGTGAGGGTGCTGATTTTAAGGAGTCCCTACCCGGAGGGTAACCAACCGAACCATTATTACTAGGCCTCCGCTGCCTTTCAGTCACCGGACTGTTCCCGTTTTCCGATACACGTAGACAGTTGAAATTTTCACAGAATGTGTAGGTATTCCTGTTGCCTAACACGATCGAGTTTGATATCGCCAGTAGCCATGCTTACAAGCATGTTTTGTACTAAACTGCGGGCGTCACGCGGTTTTACCTGCTTAGTTCCTGTTCCATGAGAGTACGGGGATAAAATAAGCCTGTGACTCAGTAAAGACGTGGCTATCTAATGCTGAAAGAGTTTTTAAAAACGGTCAAGCAGTTTTAGAGTTAAATCGTAACAAACAAACATATTTTTTTTTTTGGATAGGGCATCTCGTAGTTCAGTCTGAGAAGACTGGCTTCTGCTTAACCGGGCAAGAAACAAACATCAAATCTTTCCTTCCTATAATATGAGTATGTAATGTACTCGTATAGATACGAGTATACTTTAAAATCTGACCAACTTTTTCCTTAACATGATTTCAGGGCGGAGTACTGGTACCTTTCTTACAAGTGAGCGGTCGAGCGTTTGTTCTGTTCGTGATGATTGAAGCCGAACCACGCATGCATTCGAAGCCTGTGGTCTTCTACCTCTTCGTCATATGGAGTCTGATTGAAGTTGTCAGGTAAGGCGTCCTTAAAAAATATTTTTGAAGATACTCCCTTTTTTTACCGGATGGGAAATCATCAAATAACTTCTCCCACTCTGGGCGGGGCGGGAGGGAGTGTCAGACTTTTACTGACTAAATCCCATTTATGTTCCTTACTCACCCTTTATGTTCCGGGGCCGCGGTATCTTTCTCGAACAGTCTCTCCGTGTCAGTGTCTTCTTATATGCTGACATCTCTTTGAGGCGCGCGTGGAACAAGAACGGGCCATCGACACGGCCTGTCGTGATTAGACGGACGGACGGCTAGCTAGCCCATAGCCAACCGTCCACAGGCCCGCATCTACGGTGGCCCCCGATGCCCGGTGTGTCTCCCGCGGCGGCCGGGAAGAGAGGCTCTCTCCCTCTCTCGTTCCGCCACCTCCTTCGCTAGCATGACTGCTTCGCAGAAGGAGGTGACGGTTTCCCATTCCGTCTCTTACCGGACCATGGATTGAACCAGGGCCGGACGCGAGTGGTCGTCGACGCCGATCGCTGAAGATACTTCCTCTGAATATCGTCATAAGACGTACAATAGGGCCAATAACAATAGCGTCAGGATAGGCCGCGAAATTTAAATTTTATAAGGTTTTTTGCAATTTGCAGGCCAGCGCTAGTTTGTATGTTGATTAAAATATTGTTCGCGACTGTAAGACGTATATGAAGTTACAGAATTATAATCCTCAAAATCATCAATACAACCCTCCAAGTTCATAAAGATCGAGAAATGTCTTTGACCTAAAGAGTCGTTCATCGACTTACCCTGGAGCACCAAAACCCTAACAAAGAACAACGTAGATATTTTGATAAAGCATTAATACTATCAATATCAATGTCGAATCTGAAGCAATTTGGTTGGTTTGTAGTTTCGTTATACCCATCACAGTAATTCATAATTATCTTGCTTTTATCTCAATTCATTCTGGGTCTGCACAGCTTGTCTTCTTCCATACTTATACAGGGTGAATTTTAATTAATGCGTCAAAATGAAATTGGAGCTTCAGTTACAGTAACATAGTAATTATAAACTGTTTTTTCTACAATCTAAATCGTTAAAAAAAATTTCGCGATTATCGTTTTCAAAAGGTCCATTGATGTTATTATCTTTATTTAAGTACGAATTATCGGTATTCCAGTAATATGCAAAATAAATAAGAAAAATTAAGGCAAAATTAGATAAATGACCGCTATATTGAGCACTGCGATGAGTCGGCAAGATTTTTGATACTTTTATTATTTTAACGGTTTTCGTAACACTGATCAATTATTTTTTAATTTTATATTTTATACATTTTCTTGACAACACGTATTATTGTATATTTAAATTTGTCGCATCTATTCAATTTCACCCTGTATATTACTCGTCATCTCATCAGACACCTCCTTTCCTGACATCATTTTTTATACAGTATATCTGTCACCGTAAAATTGTCAAATACGTTATATTGTAATATCTCTAGCGATATTGTAAAATCTCGAAATGTTGTCAAATGAACATACTGCTTACAACAAAACGCATTATTTTTCGTAATATGCATGCGATGGTAATCAACTTACGCGCTGTGTAGGGAAGGAGGGGTCCCCCTTGCCCAGTGGTACAACTCTCATGAAAAGATATTGTACAATTCCTGAGAAATACCGATTATTATAACCTAACCTTAAAATACTTTATATTCCCCTAAAAAGCGTAGTTGACGGAAGCGTATTTCCGAGTGCAGGGCTTAAAGGAACCTAACTAACCTAACGGGGGGGTGCCCCTACTTCCGTATGTTCAGTTGACAATAATATTCGCGAGTTTACAATATCGCTAGAGAGAAACACGTTATATTGTAATATAACGTGTTTGACAATTTTACGGTGACATATCCATCGTTTCTGGAGTCTTCCTCTACTCTTATACCCGTCCACATTCATACTCAGAACTCTCCTCACAATATTTTCCTCATTCCTCTACATCACATTAACATGGGTTTCGATACATTATCCCAGTTACTACTAGATCTTTAATATCGATATCCCTTTTCCTTCCTCCAGTTTTGGCTACTGGCTGGTTTTAATATTTCAAGAACTAATTTGAATTACTTTCTATTACAGGTACCCATACTACATCTCGCAGCTATACAAAAGAGAAATTTACATCCTAACTTGGCTGCGCTACACGATGTGGATACCCCTCTACCCAATAGGCATTATATGCGAAGCTATAGTCATACTCCGGAATATACCATACTTTGAGGAAACGCTGAAATTCACAGTGGGATTGCCAAATGCATGGAACTTCGCCTTCCATTTGCCAACGTTCCTGAGGATTTACCTACTGTTCCTTACGTTCCCAGGAATGTACTTCGTCATGAGTCATATGCATAAACTCAGGACCCACAAGCTGAAGCCAAAGATTATCATTAAGAAGTCCAAATAGGTAAAGGCTGAGATGTTTCCCACCAATATTTAGAGAAATTGGTGAAGAAATTTAGGTGTGGGAAAGAACACCCTTGTAAGTCCACTTTTTAATAAAATAGAAATATGAAGCATTTAACGGGAAGGCCGTATTTTTAATTGATTTAGGAATCTGACTGTATATTTACTCAACAATGTATTGTGCACAAAATGTTTTTCCTCACCATTATATGAAGTATCCAAATTAATGTTAAGTAACCAAAGAAAACAGAATTATTGCGTAATAAATACGCAAATACTTACATTTATAACTTTACCTATTATAGTAAAGTAACCTACCAAAGGAACCTATCAAGGACTATTGAGTCTGGATCTATTTCGGCCATTTCTCCTGTCAAATAGTATTACACAATATGCGCCTAGCTTTGTAAAATACAGCCAAATTTTCAACCTGTTTTGATTCACTGTACCTGAGCCTATCAGGATTAAGTTTAGTTAGCAATTTTATACTATGTTACAGTTGGTATAACATTAGATGTTTTAAGTCATTTGGGTAATGGGCATGGGTGCTACCCAGAAAGGGTTTACAATGTTGAATTTCTGATTGATGTGTTAATTCTGAGAGCATAAGGTTTCGTTTACATAAGCCATACTTTCCAATACTCACTCAATTATGTCTCGAAGTGCCCACGTGTATACTCGTCTGCTTACCAAAGCTACGGTCGCGCGAATTCACGTTCGCTACAGTCACAGTCACAATGTCCTATACGCGACCACGTTGTTCGCCGAACAAAATTAACGCGACTGTTGTCTGTTCACGCGACGTTCGCGTTGGTTAGGACGCAGCATTAGGAATTAATATATCGTGCATTTGGGCGAGGCAAGGAAGATTATTTTGTCTACAGCATGGAAAAAAATATTTTTAGAAATGTCTTAAGTTACGTAATTGTCACCGTAAAATTGTCAAACACGTTATTAGAATATAATGTGTTTCTCTCTAGCGATATTGTAAACTCTCGATTATTGTCAACTGAACATACGGAAGTATCTCTGCCCCCATAATCGGGACTTGGGGCACCCTCCCGTTAGGTTAGTTAGGTTCCATTAAACCCTGCACTCGGAAATACTACTACGATTTTTAGGGGAATATAAAGTGTTTTAAAGGTTAGGTTATATTAATCGATATTTCTCAGGAATGGTACAGTATATTTTCATAAGAGTGGTACTACTGGGCAAGGGGGACCCCTCCTTCCCTCCACACCGCGTGAGTTGACTACCATCGCATGCATTTCACGAAAAATAACGCGTTTTGTTGTAAGCAGTATGTTCATTTGACAATAATTCGAGAGTTTACAATATCGCTAGAGAGATTATAATATAACGTGTTTGACAATTTTACGGTGACATAATCATTTGCAATTAAATCTACGAGGTATTCGATGCACAATTATGTTGGCAGCCAAAGGTAAGCATCTATTTCGATGCGTGAATTATTAGTTCTTTTATGATAAAATTATGAATTTATGATAAAATAGTCTTATGTCCCCCTTATGTTCTTAGATAATAAGACAATATACATTAGGTATGAATAAAATAAACGTAGATATAATATTTGTACATTATAGTTTATGCATTTCAATTTGAACCTTATGTTAGTGTTATAGAGCTGCAAGCAGCTTACGTATTACCGAAATGCATTTTTTATCATAGGTTATTCGGTTATGGATGAGCTTATTTGCATATCTTTTGCAAAACCTTTCTTTTTTGGTGATGTGATTAATTTATTTTAATTCTTGTTAGTTTATTGAAATGAAAATTATGAATTCTCATGTCAATAAATTCGTAATGAACTTGTATGGAATGATTATTTATAAGAATTACGTTTACATTTTTGTATACTGAATGGTGAAACTGGTGAAAGTAATAAATGTTTTGTTTATAAAATAGCGAAGTTGTTTTTGTAAATTAAGTGATTTCCATGTATTTGTAGTTTACCTGTAAATAAGATAAGTAGCTTCTCTCTCCAGTGTTTGTGAGATATCCAAGATTCAATCTGGTACAGAAACGAGTGAAATTTGCACTGTTACGTTATAGGGCAATGCTAAGATAAAGCCGGGTCCAGACGAGTGTAACGCGTAAGGGGGCGTCCATTAAATATGTGAGGCGTTTATGAGAATTTTTCGACAGGGGTGTCGAAAATCTTACGACATCTTACCAAGGGGGAAGGGGTCTCCCATTGGTGAGATGTCGTAAAATTTTCCTCAACTCCCCTAATCCCACGCGAGATTTTCCAAAACTTCTATTTGGACTGCCAACGTGTTAGTTTATTGAGAAAAAAAAAACTTGTTCTATTACTTTTTTATTGAAGAACAGCAAAGACATTTGAGGACCTGTTAATATTAACGTAATTATTTAAAGTCTCGATCACAAAATTAAATAATGAATTTCAAACAAAAATTAAGAAAAGATTTATTCTAATTCAGTCCATGGAGACTCGTCCAAGGCCTCAAGAGTGACTACTGGAACCAACATATCCAAGTGTTTTTATCTTTCAACTTCGCTCTGAATTACAAAAGAGAAAAATAATTACTTACCTACGTGATATTTGCCAAGACCCCTCCTCCCCCTGAGTGAGAGTTGGAATGATTTAGCTTGATCCCCTCCCCCCTAGAGCACTCACGTAATTAATGGCCGCCCCCTTAACGTAATTTATCGTGAAATGTAACACGAATTCCGAGTGTGCAATACGAGCGTTACATGTAATGCTCGTTACATTTCACGATACATTATATTACGCGTTACACACGTCCAGACCCGAATCAAGGAAGCGCCGCCAATCGCTGTAATTGACAGTGACGCGGAATCGGAGGCAAAATGACTGAAAGGACCGCAATTCATTTTAGAATGCGTTTATCCGAAAAAAATACCAAAGTAAAGGGAGGGCCCCTTTCAAAATTTTGATAAATATTTAGAAAATAGTTTAGGAAGGAAAGTAAAACAATATGGTAAATCTCTCAATATTCCACGTACAATCTTACATTTGCAGTTGGACTGTGTGACAATTCAACTACAATTCTAATTGGTGTCGATTCTGTTGTACTATCTTTTACTAAAAGGCAGTGCGAGAAAAGGACGGCTATAGCTATGAACTAAGTTAGAGATGTCAAACTAGTTTATGCCTTGCGCTTCACCGTGTTTTTAGTCGACACGTTTTACGTGCACCCTTCATTTGTATGAAAATTTTAGTTCAAATTAAATTTGACAGCTCTAAATTACGTCCGTCTCTTTCTCGTTTTATTCGAGAGAAAAAGATAGCAATAGCCTAAATTAAGTTTAGTTTGTGCACAACAGAATCGACAATTCGACACCATTGTCAAACCTTTTTCATACTTCTCTCGCCCTCTCGCCTAGTCCACGGTCACGTACGCACGTCACAAGACCTACGCACCTAACCTTGTCAAATCCTACTAATATTATAAATGCGAAAGTTTGTGAGGATGGATGTATGTTTGTTACTCTTTCACGCAAAAACTACTAAACGGATTTGGATGAAATTTTGCACATAGACAGTTTATAACCTAGATTAACACATAGGATACTTTTTATCCCGGTAGTAAAATCCCATGGGACAATTACCAAACTTCACGCGGGCGAAGCCGCTGGCAAAAGCTAGTATTATAAATGCGAAAGTTTGTGAGGATGGATGTATGTTTGTTACTCTTTCACGAAAAAACTACTAAACGGATTTGGATGAAATTTTGCACACAGATAGTTTATAACCTGGATTAACACATAGGATACTTTTTATCCCGGTAGTAAGATCCTATGGGACAATTATCAAACTTCACGCGGGCGAAGCCGCTGGCAGAAGCTAGTTTTAAATATATGGAATCCCTATTCATGGAAAATATATTTAATTGTTCATGACGACTACGCCGAACCCTTTACTGTTTTTTTAAAATACCTTCATTCTTTCCATACTTGAATAAAACTTACCACTTCATACTATTGCTTTATTGAAATAAAATAAAATCATCTAAATACACAGTAACCGCACTTTGTGTCAAAAGCAAATATAAATAACGCGTAATTCATTGGACGTCAAGACCGGCCAGGTTTTTCGAATATCATGTGAATAGGATTTGATACTTTGATAGTAAAATTCTACACTCATTAAGTTCTATAATATATCGTATTAAAAAGTTTCAGATCATGCCATGTTTTTCTAGAACTGAATCCAGACTTTTTTTTTGTAGGATTTTACTATGAAATGGTAGCAATATTGTATTAAATCCTATTCACCTGATATTCATAAAACCTGACCGGTTCCTGTAATCTTGACGTTAACGTAATTCACACTAAGTAGGTTGTATAGGTCTCGAATGGCATTAATGAACATCTTGCCTTTGCTTCTTACGTCTTCAGCTTGAGGTGGGCACGCTGCAGCCATTCCCAGCTCCCAGAGTGAGCGTAGTACTCATGGAAGATGGGTTCCACCAGGGCACCTTGTGGCAGTTGGTTGTATATCTTCTCACCATACCATGTGCCGACCTGGAAATATTTGTTGCTGTAGATTACAATAGGCATTTACAAATAAGACTTTAGATATGTCACAGTCAAAACTGTTAACCCTTCATCTGTGAACCCCTACCGAATCGGTCTGACATGATTGTTAACTATCGTCCACTTTGCTAACGAATGAGGTAATGAATTATTTAGTATTACTAATATACTGGTGAAAACTAGACAAAACTACATTTGACGGGTGAAAACAAGTTTTGATTGTTGAAAACTATTTTAACAATAACTGACATTTACTTGGAAACTTATCGTGTGCCTTTGAAAAACATCATGTAATTCTAGGACTAGGTAATTACAACGGAGCCGTTCTAAAACAACATATTTTTAATGCAGAAAACAAATTTTAACTTCATAAAGACTGGTCAGTCAGTATTTATTACCAGTCAAATGTAACAGATAGACCTCCTTTCCTATAATTTAATATATAACATCACACCTGTAATGCCTCAGAGGTGTATCTTCCTAAGAGAATACCTACATTTTGCCAGTTATGTTTCGTAATATAGTAGAGGGTGCACGTCCTCTACTACATTTTTTCACAAACACTAGGAGAACCCTTAATGTAATTGAGGTACTCTTTTGGAGTACATGTCACCTGAGGTACATCTTGTCAGGGATAACATGCAATATGTTACAGTAGTATTGCCTGTGACTTTTGTGGGCATGAAATTATTTGAATAATATGACTTCCCTATTTTTAACGGACTTTGTTCAACAATTTTCAAAGTTTTCATTTTTTTACAAGGACACCTACTTTACCTAGTAAAAGTAGCCTAACGCTAACGTTCGGCTGAACGCGCGCTTACCCATCTCATACAAAATTATTGTTTTCTATGGGCATAAGCTGAATAAGTGTGCATATTCCCTTATAACAGATAGCTAACTATCTGCCAGTGAAGGTCCCGTCAGAAGCGATTCAGTCGTTTTGAATATAAGCCAGAACAAAAACACAGGTGGACAACAATTTAAAAAGTGTTTTTGTTTTATCTATTGTATATGTCACCGTAAAATTGTCAAACACGTTATATTACAATATAACGTGTTTCTTTCTAGCGATATTGTAAACTCTCGAATTATTCTCAACTGAACATACGGAAGTATCTCTGCCCCCATAATCGAGACTTGGGGCACCCCCCCGTTAGGTTAGTTAGGTTCCTTTAAACCCTGCACTCGGAAATAGGGGCCCCGCGAAGCGGGGCTCCGTCGACAACGCTTCGGGGAATATAAAGTATTTTAAGGTTAGGTTATAAAAATCGGTATTTCTCAGGAATGGTACAATTTCTTTTCATGAGAGTTGTACCACTGGGCAAGGCGGACCCCTCCTTCCCTCCACACCACGTAATTGACTACCATCGCATGCATATCACGAAAAATAACGCGTTTTGTTGTAAGCAGTATGTTCATTTGACAATATTTCGAGATTTTACAATATCGCTAGCGATATTACAATATAACGTATTTGACAATTTTACAGTGACATATACACTTTTATATATTATTCATTCAGTAAAAAGCTGTTATTTTTAAATTACAAAAAGACACTTTACTAATTTTATTTGTTGTTGCTTATTGTAAGTCAAAACTGGGAATACTTTAATAAATAAAATCATTAATTTACCTCCCATCCGGGAACATTCTTCATGAGCTCACACTCGGCATCACGGTTTAGACGGAGCTGCCTCATATATGCCCGGTCTCTCTCAGCCATCAACATGGGAAATATTGCCATCTTGCAAGACCGCATCTCAATCTGGTCTTTAGTTATTTGTTTGTATTGCTTAGCATACAGATACATTGCAAATGCTGTGATACCCAAGTAACCAGCAAACATAGTATACCCTGAAAAGAAAGTGGTTTGAGTGAGAGCTTCAAAAATGTAGATAGTTTAGCGTGCAATATATCCTGAATATGGACATTATCCTTTCTTTTTTACCTTATAGTCTAGGCATTGATACAGCCAAAAATTAAATAATCGATAAAATATAGAGGTCATGAATAGTGAATCTAATACACGGGTTACAATGAATGAACCATCAAATAAATTGATATTTATATACATTTTTGAACACATTATTATATAAAGGGGTTGATCTAAGTATTTAACAGCAATATTAGTGTCTATAAAACAAAACAACCTAACCTATAAACGTCAGTTACATAATCTGGTATTAGTCTTGTATGCATAGAAAAATCAGTAAAATAATATTTTACTTACCACTAAATAATTGTTTAGCAGGTACCCTTTTATATGCAATGGGTTTGTAGCCCCCCGGAGGGGGCAAATCTTGTTTACGGACTGGATGAAGAGAAGTCATCTTACGATTTGACAAAAAGTAAGAGCCGATTCTTGATCGTCAACAGTCGACTGACGTGACGTCTGACGTTTCGAGTTTTTTGACGTTTGCGTTCCAAGGGTTCCACTAAAAATATAAATGACGCTGTACATCACAGATTAGATATTAGTAGCTAGCTACTGTACATGGATTGGTGAAAGGTCGTAGCCAATATTCAAGTTTTTACGTGCAGCAGATATCGGTGTCCAAATATTCGGTGCCAGGTCGTATTAGAAATTATAGCCAAAATGAAAAAAGTAAACAGCAATCCAAAAAAAAAATGCATATCGAATCGAACGAAGAAAGACTAAAACAAACTAGGAAGCAACACTTGAAAGGTCCAACTCCGTACAGCCGAACAAAAATTTGGACACCGGTCATGCACAGCGCTTCCTATCGTTTTTTAGTGGAAGTTGGCCTAGAAATACCTCAATCACCAACACGTTTTTTAGGGTTCCGTAACCAACGGAACTCTATTATATTAGGCCCTGTTCCCACTATGTCATGATCACAGATAATCGTGTAGTGTCGTAGCTTGTGTAAATGGAGGTATCTATTCACCATATAAGACGACCCGACTCACACTTGGCCGGTTTCTTTAACAGTTACTCTGTGGCGATAAATAATATTATTCGATTATTCGTTTCCATAACAACCATATTCACGCTTTTGCTTTTGAGTAGAAATATTTTATGCATAAAATAATTTGATTAATATTTAGTACACAATGAATCCAGATTCCACCGATGCTGGTGTTCAAGCTGATATTCCGGAACCAGAAAATGAAGAACAAACATTAAAGATAAGACCTCTAGAACGAATCAAGCGGCATCCCAAAGTTCCTCCTGAACCGTCTGCGTATGGCAGAGGGAAGAATTACAGCCGATCATGGATTCTACAAGATGGACGTGAAGCTCCTGATAAAGGCAGCGAGATGCGATGTTCCTACAAAGTCCCCAAGACAACAAAATACGGAGATGGTAATTGATTGCCCTTCGGTTTTTATTAGGGGCTTTGATATTAATTCGTGTAACTAAGCTCAACGAGTTCTTTCATCTTTAGACCGTTTTTGGTCACGGCGGCGCGCGGCGGCCAATCTTAGTGGAGATTTGCCATCGGCGCAGGAGATATATACCTAGTACACAAGTGTGTGCGTTAAAATATCTTCCTTTATAGTCCGATAGGACGAATATTACGGTGGTATGCTCCAGGGTACCGCGTTTTTGCCTGAAATGTCTTTGGCCTTGAAAAAATCGTTTTTCGACTTTATGAACTTGAGGGTTGTATTGATGAATTTGATGATTATTTCCTCTCATTGAGAGGATGCCGTGTCCCAGCAGTGGGAAAATTATAGGCTGATGATGAATTTTATGACTACATACGTCTAACAGTCGCGAACAATATTTTGATCAACATACAATCTAGCTCTGGCCTGCAAATTGCAAAAAACGTTAGAAAATTTGAATTTCGCGGGCTGCTCTGGAGCATCCAATGAACCACGATATTTCGATTTTCCCATTCTATTTCTAGGTATTCGCAAGCGAATGCTAACAGATTTCTTTTGGGAACAAATGCTGGACGAAGTGATCGAAGAGCTAAAGACTTCCCAGCCAATCTCCGAGTATTGCACAGAATATGACGCCAACTACGTGAAGGAGGATTTTGAGCCTCGCAATTTGGAAGTTACTGCTGATAAAAACGTAAGATTGGAAATCAGGTTTAACGAAATAAAAGCCAACAGACTGGTTATTTTTGTACTTCGCTATCCGCAGCTTTTTGAAATAATTCAGTTAAGCTATAATGACATCATCAGTCAGGTCATCGTAGGTCCTGTATTAGGTTTTGGTCATGTTTTCCTGTCGTGTCCTCACCAATAATTATCTTGAGAGCAGCGGTGGCGGCCCCGACTTATGAAGTCGTTGGTTCGAACCCAGACAGGCGCATTACTTTGTGTAATTTATTTCACTGCTCTCAAGACGGTGAAAGAACACATCGTGAGGAAAACGGCATTTTCTAGAACCAAAAAATCGAAGACATGTGACATCTACCAAACCGCACTGGGCCATCGTGGTGAATTACAGCCCATACGCAAATACACGCTTTTACGTGGAGTTGCGGACACCAGCCCGTTGTACAATACAATAATTCTCTTGTTTCAGATGCATCTTAAGTATCCGTTATACGGCACTGGATCTAGCGCCATTACTTATTACAGCGAAACTACTACTAAAACCGGGCCTGTAAGTAATACACCACCTATTTTAAACCTCCATTCCAGGTCTTTCAGCCCTCTTTTGTATGTTAGGGCCTTGTATAGATTCCTCTTGTGCGTCTGTATGTAACAGGCTAACAACCATTGTACTCCGAGACTTTTATGATCAGCTAGGTACACAAACCTGATGTGAAATTATGAAAAACATAAAAAAACACTGTGGTGACTCGACCATATCTACGTTTAACTGAGGGTTGAAAATAGTATATTTTTTTTTTTTACGAGGGGCTAAACGAAGTCATTATATACCCGAGGTGGTTTGACTCCCGAGCTTGCGAGGGAGGCAATGAAGGCGAGGGTATATTATATTGGCGTTTAGTCTCGAGGTGCAAACTGTACTTTTCACTTCGAGTGCGAGAAAAATAGTCATTTAAAACTGAACAAATTTACACTCGACAAAAATTATGAACTGAGCGGTTAGTTTTTTTTTCTATCAGGTCAGTTACAGATTAACAATTAAAAACACAACACAAACTCTCAACATTTTCGCAAAGAAGATGATCCATACTCCACAGATAATTGGTACCTACATTACTGCAGCGGATAGCTACAGAGGCATTGCTTTTCAAAATCAACGATGCACGCAAACAACCATAAGTTTTTCTCGCGTTGAAGAGTTCATTTGTTTTTTTTTCTCTAAACTGCTTTTTATTTGCATGCCAATTCGAAATATAATAAAATTAAAACCTTTGACAAGTTACTCTTTTGTGTCCATGTTTCAGAGTAAAATATCGTTAAATTTTTAAATTACTTTTTACTCCCTAGGGAATAAACGGTCACTTTAATCCCGCTTCGTAGGGCTATAACGGCGTACTTTTAGAGCATGAGAAGTGAAAAAGTGTTTAATGTCCCTATATCACTGTGTACTTAGGCTGTCTGTGCAGCTGTGGTGTCTATCGACAGGTCTTGAAAAATGATATTGTGGTTCCCAATACTTGATGAGATTTATAATATGTTGCTTATTTTGTTTGTGGCTGCACGGTATCTCGTGTTTGCGGGTCCGATTCACACTTGGCTTTTTTTGTTCACAGGGCGAGATTTTGGAGAAGTTCCGCAGATGTCAATACTTTACTCGGCCTATGGAGGAAAGGTTGGACAACGGCTGGGTTTTGTAAATGATTTGGTTTTCCTCGTCTTTTGTCTAAAATTATGTTCAATTTAATAAAGAGTTACAAAATTAATCGCCTTTTGTACCTATATTCAAGTTCCACTCGTAAAAGTATCCTACACCCCACACTATTATTTGCCGACATGAAATGACCATGACCCAAAAAGCAAGGCATGTTGGAAACTTTTGTACCTACACGTTCAGTTGACATGCCGCATGCCGCCTCCTGCCGGCTTTGAGATACGTAGGCTCCCTATGGACTCTTCAGGTACCTTTTCGTCTTTTTGAAGCAAGGAGTAGGTAGCGTTACCGTCAGGTTGGTTGGACCAAACGAGATATGTACATGAGAGAATGTGCACTGTTTACTACCTATTTGATACTATTTACAACTTTTAATGAAATATTTGGTACCTTTGCGTTAAGAGAGATATCAAAGAAATAAAGTGGTCAGCTATTCTGATGTCAGGTTGGCTGACCACTTTCAAGTTTTCATAGTTTCAGCGTTGTATTAACTGAGTTGTTAATGTTAATATTTAATATGTACAGGCGTTTTAATGGCTTTTACTAATAACTATTTAAAGGAGCTTCCTAAAGGTGTGTAACAAATATATGTTAAGGTACCAAATAGGTATTAAATATTAACATTAACAACGCAGTTAATACAACGCTGAAACTATGAGAACTTGAAAGTGGTCAGCCAACCTGACATCAGAATAGCTGACCACTTTATTTCTTTGATATCTCTCTTAACGCAAAGGTACCAAATATTTCATTAAAAGTTGTAAATAGTATCAAATAGGTAGTAAACAGTGCACATTGTCTCATGTACATATCTCGTTTGGTCCAGTCAACCTGACGGTGACTAGGTAACTGTATCTATCCACTTACTTTCCTGTCAATAATTCGTCCCGACCATAGAGTATATACCACTAGTTTTTGGTCCCGACGCAAAGCGTGGCGATGGTGGTAGAGGAAAGCTGTGACCGAGTGGCGTCCAAGAAAGAAGTTTTGGTCGGCCGGCGGCGGCGAGATGAGTAGACCATGTTGTTGCCATAGCGGGAATGTGCTGGAGCTTGACACAAGCAAAGAGTGATGGCCTATAGGTGCAGCAGTGTGTGAAGTGAAGTCGGGCTATGGATGATGATGACCTACCTGATGATGATTGATGATTGAGCACCACACCCAGCCAGGAGCAAGCCTGACCCGGACAAGCCGGATACACCAGGGGGCACGATTTTGTAAGGAAAGACATGCTCTGGGATGGGAGAGGAAGCCCGACCAACCGCAGCCAGTCGGGCACAATCGACCGACTATGCAGCCTAGAGCCAATATAGGAATAGTGGTAAAGACAGGTACAATCCATAGGAATGAGCATTGGTGATTTAATCTTCGTTTGATTGTTCTCTTCTGGCATTGGAGAGGCATGTTGGCTTCTGGTGATTGCGATGAAATGTTATGTTCGCGTATATGTTTCATCGTCAGTAGTATGTGTTTCGCTGTCAGTTTCGCTAAGCTAGTAGATTTCCCGAGTGCCTGATCTGATTTTTTCTCTATCTGCTGCTAGCTGAATCCATTCTTCTTTGTTTATATTGAAATATTCCATGTCTTGTTGGAGTGACTCGTTCCATGTACATATATATATATATATATATTGGTCTTGTATATATATATAGTGTGGTTTCTGTTAAGTGTCGATGTTATTTACGTGCCTAGGTACTTGATTTCGTCTACCGGTTGAATAATGGTTCCTCCAATTCTGATTAGACTTCGGGTATCGGTTCTGTGTACGTCTCTGGTTACTAGTTTTGTTTTCGTTTCATCAATGTGGAGTCCGACTGATTCCAGTAACGGTTTGATTTTGGTAACTATTTCGGCCAGTTCACTGAGATTATTTGTTGCTATTATCACGTCATCTGCAAATGACAATATAATAGGAGGTTGAATCTCATGGTCATGGTCTAGATGAAGGCATTCTGTTTCTTCACTTATATTGTCACTTACGGCATATCTTCCGTAAAACAGTGTTTGATTCTGTTTCTTCTTCTAGTGTTCTGAGAACATCGTCCATTACTATGGTGAATAATCGTGGGGCTAGCGGGCATCCCTGTTTGACTCCTTTGTCTTTGTGCATCCTTTCAGTTTGCTGCCCAAACCATTTTATGCAGGTGGATTCGTTCATGCATGCCTTAATGATTCTATTTGTTAGAAATTATTTAGTTCTGGTAACTAAAATGTCTCTAAGTGAGTTTAGGTCCAGCGTATCAAGTTTTTTCGATATCTAACGCCAGAATACTCTCCATTCCTCGTCCAGAATTCTCCTAAGTGTGTACATATGGTCGTTTGTTGACCTATTGCGAAGGAAAGCTGCTTGGTTCTTCTATTGAAGCATCCAGTTTGCTTAGAAGAAGGCGCGCACATTTCCTATATCCCACGTTACACATAGATAGCTTTCTGTAGTCATTAATTCTGTTTGGCTTTGCTTTTTAAGGCACTGGAAATTGGATCGTTTTGTTCCAAGACATTGGTAAATCATTCCTTACCCATGATGCCTGCATGTGCTTTATAATTATCGATAGCATTTCTGTTGGCAAGGCTTTGAACAGCTCTGACACCACCTTGTCGGTACCTGGTGTTCTGCCGTTGCTCATGTTTTTAATGATGTCACTTATTTCCGCTTCTTATAGTTCTTCTTATACGTCTGATGGGTTCTCTTTCGGTAGGAGTTCTATGCGTGGGCCTGCTGACTTTTTATCTCTTCTTCCCACCTTGACATGGGTATAAAACGTTGTTTGTGGTTGCGCTTCGTGTTTATTTTATGTCTCCTGAAAAAATCGTATGTGATTCTCATTCGTTGTGATGGATATGTTCTGCTTGGACTTCTAAGGAGTACTTCGCATTTTTCGCTTCTTCTTTGTTTCTTGTGTTTTGCAGATTGTGTCTTGCTACGCTTAGTTGTTTGATTGCAAGTACTTCTCTACAATTTTTGATGAACTTGGCTTTTTGCGAGCCCGATTCTATGTTCTCTGGATCTGATTGGGCTGCTTACAAGAATTTTTGCTGTTGCTGATTTCATGATATTCATAAGGGAACCCCATGGGACTAGTTGGCTATTTTGCTTGTTTTGTAGATTTAATACCTGAGGTGGACTTTTGATTTCCTTTTGATATTCTTTCATCATTTTCTCACTTTGTAGTCGGCTATAATCGTACTTTCTGTAGTTGAATTCAGGCTCAGATTAGTGCATTGGTTTCTCGTTGGGTTTAAGCGTATACGGTGTTAGATTTCTTTTCTCCCTCTTGAGTTTCAGAATAATAGTATCTGCGAAAATTATTTTATGGTCTGGTATATTATTTCTCCAGTCGCTTTTTATGTAGTTAGTTATATTTGGCTCGTCCGCAGATGCATCTATTCCAAGGTTTTCTCTTTTTATTATATGTAATAAGATTTTACCATTGTTATTCGACATTGTGTGCAGCAGGTTGGCACCAATTTTGTTAGTCGTTTCTTTTCCATTGGTGTTCATGTCTTGCTTTCTTATGTGCGCATTAAAGCCTCCTAGGATGATCATGTTTGACGCTTTTGGCTTTGCATTGATGCAGTTGATCAAATCGGAAAATGCCTTAGTTGGCTTAATACTTGGTACGTGTGATGTGTGAACGCGAGGCCATGGCGTTTGGTAGAGCCCCTAAGGTGCCTGTTGTAGTGGTTTGAGGTAAAAAATCCGGTACTCATGTTTGTTTCCTGTGGGTATGCTATGTGTATCCCTTTATCTTTCAGGGTTTTGTCAATGTTATTTTTCTTTGAATGTGTGGCGGTGCCTCTGACATTACAGGTTGCTATTTTGATACTACTAATATCTGTTATAGTTTTATGGCAGGGTGGAGGTCCAAGTATTGCATATCTTCAGCACCCCAGACGCCATCTTTGTATTGTTGTTCTTTGGTTCGCGGTAGTAGGCAGGTTTCCCGAGAGTGCTTGTGCTATGTTCGGCCAGATCTTCTTATCATGTGGTGGTCGAACGTCAGGAAAAGTATGGCGTTTACTTGATGCGCTATGGCTCTTAACAAGCAATTCCCGTCGCCGATCATATAGGACTATTTCCATATTTAAATTTGGTGATAATGAACCCTGTTTGCCTGCTTGTGCTGCTCCATTCTTGTTATCGTTGTTGTGGCTTCAGTAGGATGTGTTGTGTATGTGTTGCTATTTTTGCTTTTTTGCGATTCTTTATAATGTGGGTACCCTTTTGGTGGTTTAACCTGCGGAAAATGTTATTATCGTACCTGTAAAAAGAGCTTATTAGCTAATGACACTTTAGCAGAATTTTTATTAATCTCGCATTGTTTTGTGTGTTTAGACGCCGCTTTGTTAGTTCGTTAATGGTCTGGTTACGCATTTTTTTGTTTCGTAGGTAGTAGGAGAGAGCAAGGTGTTTTTCTGTTGGGCTATATTGTTCTGTTATTTGTACAGGGTTTGTTTTTTTGTTAACGCTTTCAAGTTTAGAGACATGTGTTCGTTCAGAATGAGGCAGATAAAAATAATTTAGCAGACTATTCTTTTGTTTTGCGGCGTAACGAATTTTTTTCTGTCCTATTAATTTTAAGAGTTCGGCTTCCGTCTTTTTTGCTTGAGAGTTTTATGGGCACCAGATGTAGCAGGCAAGTGCGCAGACCGAAGTCTTAGGAGCTATTCTCAGTGAACCTATTATATAATAGAAATCCGATTTGGCTACAATTCCAGTAATGTTGAAGCCAGGCCACTTATCATGTTTATATTTAAAAATGATCAAGTGTACTTTCTACAAAGCATTACTATTGTGATTCCTAACTTAGAGATAGGTAACACGCGCTTTTAATAGTAGGTAAGCAAATCGATTAAATGTGGGAGCCTGGTTTTAAGAACAGAGGAATTTATCATGCACAACAGCCTTTAAATAAATGGTATTCCTAGCTAGGTAAGCTGGGAAACCTCAGAATTGTACACAATTGACTGCTGGTTGGCTGAAAAATAATCTGCGTGCATTCAAGATCAATAAATTAAACGAGTTCACCGAGTTTCTGCTGCACCGCTACAGATGCTGACGCTGCAACCGCCAATCTCTGCGCACTGCTCGCGGTGGTATTTTAGGTGTCGTGGACAGGGTACCTAGCACTGCACTGTGACACTGTTCTTGGATGCGCAAACGTTTCAGCCATTATCTTGGTAATCTTATTTAGGTTCACGATACGCCACTGCACTTTTTGGTTCAGAGATCCCACTGTTTGCAAACACTCGCGATTATAAATTTCAGCACAACTAGTATTAATAGTAGGTACGTATATAAAATGCTAGCAAACCAGTATCAACACAAAAGGGCGGTAAGGTTGAGGCTCGGCTACGGCGTCCGTTTTTTTTTGTACCAGATGGGCAAGCGGACCCCAACACACACGACCTTACCCGACGGCGGCCAGTTAGCTTCTCCAACTATGGATGATGATGACCTACCTATTTAAAAATCGAATTTATACTCAAAATTAATATCTTCTTTCGGTTTAATATTTTATTAGTTCAATAAAGAAAATAGGAATACATTAGCACACAGTATAAGTAATAGCAATAAATAAAGAGTATTTATGACTACCTAATTAAACAAAAGGTCTTCGTCATCCCAATTATGAGGATAACACATTGGCTGACCAAATTTACCAGATTTCGAGGTCAATGAAAATGCGGTGGCACACGTCAGGGGACCGGTGAGGTACTCAATAGAACGACAGCTTATGGGCAACGGCGGCGGCGTATTGGCATCAAGTCCCTCTGTAAAACGGAATTACCGATTAATTATGAACTTATTAATTTCTGGAGAAACTGTTACTAAAAACATCTAACTCAGTCCACTCGGGCCATGACCACTATTAGGTCCTGTATGCCCAGGGCCCTCTTTCCCACTGGGCACTCTGGGCACTTGCCCAGGGCCCCAGATCCAAAGGGGCCCCAAGTTCCTGTAACTGTCAAAAGAAAACTAATTTATCTAAGACTGCAGGATACTAAAATTTTCTACAGGGCACTCAATTGCGTCACTGTGAACTTAGCATCTCAAGTATTAGCATCTCACTAAATAACTTGAGTTCTGCTTGCATCCAGCATAGTTCCACAGTTCCTGATAGTTTATAACGACTGTTCAATTCATTTGCCCTGAAAAATCCAATTTTGAAAATGAGATGCCAACTTCACATATGACATCGCAGCATCTCATCATATTAAAGGTTTTTCAGAACCGAGGAGTTGTTTTAAACATAGTTCTATACCTCCTGATTGATTGTAACAATAGTTCTGTTGCTTTACCGTCAAAATAGCAATTTTGAAAATGAGATGCTAACTTCACATAAGACGTCATAGCATCTCACAGAATATCAATGTTTTAACACCGAGGAGTTTTATTAAGCATAGTTCTATACACCCTGATTGATTTTAAACATAGTTCCATCAATTTGCCGCCAAAGTCGCGACCCTACCGCGATTTCGAACGTGAGGTGCTAAGTTTCTATATGACGTCATAGCATCTCACAGTATTTTCAGTGTTTAACACCGAGGAGTTGTATTAAGCATAGTTCTATACACCCTGATTGATGTTAAGCATAGTTCCGTCAATTTGCCGCCAAAGTCGACACCCCAACGCGATTTCGAACCTATAAAATATATGGTTACCATTAACTAACAGTTCACCCCAGCATCTCAGTTGTTTTCATTACCAATGCTATAAATACGCCTACTACTGCTGTAAGACACACCACGCTACAAGTTTTAGCGAAAACCAAGATTAAAAAAATGGTGACCGGTTACTGACAGTTCTGCCCAGCATCTCAGCCGTTTTCGTTACCTACGCTATTAATACATCTACTACTGCAGTAAAACGGTTTCAGGACACACCACACTACAAGTTTTAGCGAAAAACCAAAATAAAATAAAAAATGGTGATCGTTTACTGACAGTCCTGCCCAGCATCTCAGCCGTTTTCGTTACCTATGCTATTCATACATCTACCAATGCAGTATAACGCTTTAGGGACACACCACACTACAAGTTTTAGCGAAAAACCAAAATAAAATAAAAAATGGTGATCGTTTACTGACAGTTCTGCCCAGCATCTCAGCCGTTTTCGTTACCTATGCTATTCATACATCTACCACTGCAGTATAACGCTTTCAGGACACACCACACTACAAGTTTTTGCGAAAAACCAAAATAAAATAAAAAATGATGATCGTTTACTGACAGTCCTGCCCAGCATCTCAGCCATTTTCGTTACCTATGCTATTCATACATCTAACAATGCAGTATAACGCTTTAGGGACACACCACACTACAAGTTTTAGCGAAAAACCAAAATAAAATAAAAAATGGTGATCGTTTACTGACAGTCCTGCCCAGCATTTCAGCCGTTTTCGTAACCTATGCTATTCATACATCTACCACTGCAGTATAACGCTTTAGGGACACACCACACTACAAGTTTTAGCGAAAAACCTAAATAAAATAAAAAATGGTGATCGTTTACTGACAGTTCTGCCCAGCATCTCAGCCGTTTTCGTTACCTATGCTATTCATACATCTACCACTGCAGTATAACGCTTTCAGGACACACCACACTACAAGTTTTAGCGAAAAACCAAAATAAAATAAAAAATGGTGATCGTTTACTGACAGTCCTGCCCAGCATTTCAGCCGTTTTCGTAACCTATGCTATTCATACATCTACCACTGCAGTATAACGCTTTAGGGACACACCACACTACAAGTTTTTGCGAAAAACCAAAATAAAATAAAAAATGGTGATCGTTTACTGACAGTCCTGCCCAGCATCTCAGCCGTTTTCGTTACCTATGCTATTCATACATCTACCAATGCAGTATAACACTTTAGGGACACACCACACTACAAGTTTTAGCGAAAAACCAAAATAAAATAAAAAATGGTGATCGTTTACTGGCAGTTCTGCCCAGCATCTCAGCCGTTTTCGTTACCTATGCTATTCATACATCTACCACTGCAGTATAACACTTTCAGGACACACCACACTACAAGTTTTTGCAAAAAACCAAAATAAAATAAAAAATGGTGATCGTTTACTGACAGTTCTGCCCAGCATCTCAGCCGTTTTCGTTACCTATGCTATTCATACATCTACCACTGCAGTTTAACGCTTTCAGGACACACCACACTACAAGTTTTAGCGAAAAACCTAAATAAAATAAAAAATGGTGATCGTTTACTGACAGTTCTGCCCAGCATCTCAGCCGTTTTCGTTACCTATGCTATTCATACATCTACCACTGCAGTTTAACGCTTTCAGGACACACCACACTACAAGTTTTAGTGAAAAACCAAAATAAAATAAAAATGGTGATCGTTTACTGACAGTTCTGCCCAGCATCTCAGCTGTTTTTGTTACCTACGCTATAAATACGTCCAATACTGCAGTATAACGCTTTCAAGACACACCACACTACAAGTTTTAGCGAAAAGCCAAAATAAAATAAAAAATGGTGATCGTTTACTGAAAGTTCTGCCCAGCATCTCAGCCGTTTTCGTTACCTATGCTATTCATACATCTACCACTGCAGTTTAACGCTTTCAGGACACACCACACTACAAGTTTTAGCGAAAAACCTAAATAAAATAAAAAATGGTGATCGTTTACTGATAGTTCTGCCCAGCATCTCAGCCGTTTTCGTTACCTACGCTATAAATTTGTCCAATACTGCAGTATAACGCTTCCAGGACACACCACACTACAAGTTTTAGCGAAAAACCAAAATAAAATAAAAAATGGTGATCGTTTACTGACAGTTCTGCCCAGCATCTCAGCCGTTTTCGTTACCTACGCTATTCATACATCTACCAATGCAGTATAACGCTTTAGGGACACACCACACTACAAGTTTTAGCGAAAAACCAAAATAAAATAAAAAATGGTGATCGTTTACTGACAGTCCTGCTCAGCATTTCAGCCGTTTTCGTAACCTATGCTATTCATACATCTACCACTGCAGTATAACGCTTTAGGGACACACCACACTACAAGTTTTTGCGAAAAACCAAAATAAAATAAAAAATGGTGATCGTTTACTGACAGTTCTGCCCAGCATCTCAGCCGTTTTCGTTACCTATGCTATTCATACATCTACCACTGCAGTTTAACGCTTTCAGGACACACCACACTACAAGTTTTAGTGAAAAACCAAAATAAAATAAAAATGGTGATCGTTTACTGACAGTTCTGCCCAGCATCTCAGCCGTTTTTGTTACCTACGCTATAAATACGTCCAATACTGCAGTATAACGCTTTCAGGACACACCACACTACAAGTTTTAGCGAAAAGCCAAAATAAAATAAAAAATGGTGATCGTTTACTGACAGTTCTGCCCAGCATCTCAGCCGTTTTCGTTACCTATGCTATTCATACATCTACCACTGCAGTTTAACGCTTTCAGGACACACCACACTACAAGTTTTAGCGAAAAACCTAAATAAAATAAAAAATGGTGATCGTTTACTGATAGTTCTGCCCAGCGTCTCAGCCGTTTTCGTTACCTTCGCTATAAATACGTCCAATACTGCAGTATAACGCTTTCAGGACACACCACACTACAAGTTTTAGCGAAAAACCAAAATAAAATAAAAAATGGTGATCGTTTACTGACAGTTCTGCCCAGCATCTCAGCCGTTTTCGTTACCTACGCTATAAATACGTCCAATACTGCAGTATAACGCTTTCAGGACACACCACACTACAAGTTTTAGCGAAAAACCAAAATAAAATAAAAAATGGTGATCGTTTACTGACAGTTCTGCCCAGCATCTCAGCCGTTTTCGTTACCTATGCTATTCATACATCTACCACTGCAGTTTAACGCTTTCAGGACACACCACACTACAAGTTTTAGCGAAAAACCAAAATAAAATAAAAAAATGGTGATTGTTTACTGACAGTTCTGCCCAGCATCTCAGCCGTTTTCGTTACCTATTGTTCGGTCCAAACCCAGGGCAAGGTATGACCGAACCTTCCGCGATTCGCGGAGACAAATCAAATTGCCCTTATGAAGGTAACTTACCTGGTGCCGGTGGGCTGAAGGGGATGACTAGTCCTTGATCAAGCCGGCTCTGGTACTGTATGTCTGTGTGGGTATGTGTAAAGTGATGTGTGGTCGAGTGGTTTATCAGATCCGACTATGTTTCAACAGACGCTGCCCCAGCAGCGGATAACACGTCTGGACGAAGCACAATAATAGTTCAACTGCACAATGCACGTCAACTTTCACAATTTTAATGTTTTATTCAATTTCACACGCGGGCTAAGCTAACCTCAAATTCGGCGCGGACAATTAACAAATAAGCCCGGTTTAGTACACAATTACCGCCGCCTTCAATGTCTCTATCTCCCCTTCAAAGTGTGCGGCCTGCACAGAGCGGACCCAAAGGAGGAGTGACTCCTGTCGCTCTTGAGGAGAGAGGACCGGTGACAGGCGCTTGTCCCCTGGATTCCTAGAGTTATGACCAAAGCGCCTGATCCACGAGGTTACGTTCAACAATTTGTCGAGGGAGCTGTACCGATTTAACAAAATTTCCGGGTCAAACGGAGGGTCCCTTGTCCCAACAGCGAACACCTTAAGTCCGGGCAAAGGATCCGACATCAAGACTGGCGTTCGAGGCCAGTCATCCTCGCGGCGAGTCAACCAGGCCGGTCCCCACCAAAGGGGGTGAGCAATCAAACGGGGGGCCATGCACCCGCGTGAGGCTACGTCGCCGGGGTTCAAGTCTCCGGGCACGTGCCTCCAAATCAACGACGTTTCAGAACTCTGAATCTGAGACACTCGGTTTGCAACAAAAACCTCCAAAGAGTGGACGGACGTCTTCAACCAACACAAAACAATTTGACTGTCCGTCCATGCGTAAGAAGCCCGAATGTCCACAGTTCCACCCAACGTATGCGCCACGTGGTTCAGTAGTCGCACCAGAAGCGCCGCCCCTGACAACTCCAACTTAGGGATGGTCAATGCCGTGCGGAGGGGGGCCACCTTGCTCTTGGCCATGACCAGTGACAGCTTCACCTGGCCTGTCGCGCTGACGGTACGCAGATAAACAACGGCGGCATAACCGTTGGAAGACGCGTCACAAAACCCATGAAGGGTTGCAGTATAACCCCCAGGGGGGAGGATGGCGCGTGGTAGCGCGACCTCGTTGACCGCAGGAAGTGCGGATACAAATTGGAGCCAGTCTTCCAACAGGGTTTCCCGAAGCGGCTCGTCCCAACCGAGTTCAGCGGTCCAAAGGCGCTGAAGGAAGCATTTCGCCCAAAACAATACCGGGCAGATCCAACCGTTAGGGTCGAAGGTCCTTGCAACAGTAGACAACACCAGTCGTTTAGTCCAAGTGGTTGGTGACTCCAAGTCGACATCATAGGTAAAGGTGTCTTGGACTGGTCGGTACTGAACGCCGAGGACGGCCAACATGGCGGGGTTGTCAACGTTCTCAAACAAGTGAGGATCCTGCTTATGATCCTCTAACACTCCGTCCAATAGCGCTGGCGAGTTGGACACCCATTTACGCAACTCATAGCCAGCGGAAGCCAAAATCTGGACTAACTCGTCACGTAACAGGATAGCTTCCTCAACTGTGGGAGCTCCAGTGCAGACGTCATCGACGTAAAGGTCCGTTTTCAAGATGGCGGACGCCCGAGGGAACCTCAAACGCTCCCGGTCCGCGAGCTCCCAAAGCGAACGAATAGCAACAAAGGGGCTTGATCGAAGGCCGTACGTATTCGTGTTGAGCTCGTATACAATCAAAGGGTCCTGGGGATTCTCCCGCCACAGGATCAACTGATAGCGTCTGTCATCCCGGTGAATAACCGTTTGCCGGAACATCATTTTGATGTCGGCCACAAAGACTACTTGATGACGACGGAAAGACGTGATGACGTCACAAAGATCCCTCAACAATTTGGGGCCGGAATGCAGGCAATCATTCAACGAGACACCGGAAGAAGTCCGCGCGGACCCATCAAACACTGTGCGCAGTTTACCGGTGGATGGCTTGAGGACCGCGTGGTGCGGAAGGAAGAAATGTTCAACCGAGCGCCAATCTAAATTTGACACCGACATGTGTCCCAAGTCCGCGTATTCACGCATAAAATCTACGTATTTTTGCCGCAGCACCGGGTCCTTGCTCATGCGACGCTCCATCGCCAACAATCTTTTTTCGGCCGTGGATCTGGATTGGCCGAGAGGTGGTCGCACCGCAACAAAGGGCAGCCGGGTTACAAGCCGACCGGAACGGAGTCGACCGGTGTTGTTCTGAAAGAACAACTCGCACTCCTCGTGTTCCGGATTCAAGCGGGCCACCTGAGGGGGCTCTTCAATTTCCCAAAACCTCTGAACGGCGTCAGAGAGAGCGGAACCGGATGTCAACACAAAATCAGGCTCAGGTGGAGGGGGAACTTTCAACACTGGGCCCATCACTGCAAAGCCAAAGATGGTTGAGACAGCCACCAAGCCCCTCCCGTGGCGCCGTGGGGTCTCCGGCTGCAAGACCTTCATATTTCCCAACATTATTCTCCCCAGCACATCGGAGCCCAACAGCAAATGAACCGTACAAGGGGAATCGAACCGAGGGTCAGCCAAATCCAGGCCTGACGTCAACCGTAGAACATCCAAAGGTAACTGACATTGGGGATGGTTGCCCAATATATTCGGCAGAACAAGGGCAGGAGCATCAATTTTAGGGTACGGACAACTCACAGGGGTGATTTCAAACCAGGTCCTTCCCTCAACAGTGGTGACAGCCGTTTCGCCAATTCCCTGAATCTTGCCTGAAAAGTCGTTCACATTCAGGCCGACCTGTCCCGCTAACCAAGAAGACAAAAGGCAACCCTGGGCTCCCGTGTCCAAAATGGCACGGACCACAATCGAGTCACCCAAGGGTCCCCAGACCTTGACCGAGGCCGTTGGCAACAAAACCGTCTCGATCTGGGGGGGTCCTGTAGCGGGGCAGGCGCCAACTTCCTAGCGATGCCTGGGCGGCGACCGATCGCCGCGTCCAGGCTGTCGTCGTTCACGACGAGGGTAGCATTCAAATGCTTCGTCCGCGCGGTGCCCCGAGCCGCTCGCCATCGCCGGAAGGGCATATCCCACCGGATGCCTGAAGGGCGGGGGGCGCGACTCCAACCGGGGGCGTTCCGCCAGCGGAGGGGAAAGGTAGCGGTGCTGGTCTGGCCATTGTTGCCGAGCAGCCGCCGTGCAATTGTCCCTATGAGGGGAGGTCAAATGGCGCGCGCGCGGCTCCCGATCACCACTGCGAGGGGAGACCAAATGGCGCGCGCGCGGCTCCCGTTCAGCTTGCGCGGGGGGTGGAGACTGGTCATCAAAATTGCGGGCCTCTACCCGGTTCCCAACCGGCGTGCCAGAGGCCCGGTGCTTGTCGCCGTCATACCCTCCCCTGCGCGAACCCCCATCAGAAGCTGGTCTGCCAGAACGGTTCGCGTTGGCGCACAAAATCTTTAGGTGAGCGCCTTTACAAATTCTACACGGGCGGGGCTCGGGGCAGTCCCGATGAAAATGAGCCCCCAAACAAGAAAAGCACAAGCGGCGTGCGTTGGCAATTCGGCGACGGGAGGCCACGTGCAAGTCCAAGAACTCCGGGCAACTTGCCATATCATGTCCCGTGGCCTTACAATAGTCGCAATCAGGACGACTCCGGGTGCCAGCAAAACGTGGGGCGGGGCGACTATCAACAGGCCCCTTGGCCCTAGTCCGTCCCTGGTCTCTTGGCCTAGAAGGTGATGGGCGCGACCCCGTTGCACCACAAGTGTTGTCCATGAAGCGACACTCGTCTTCTAAGAATTTGAGGAGGTCGTCAAAGGGTGGAAGATGTGTGGAACTATCCCCACCATACCTCTGCTCAAAGCGGGACCTCAAGTCAGCGGGGAGCAACCGCAGAACGATGTGCACCAACAGATAGGACCACTGGTCCACCGGCAACTGCAAGCGTCGCAAGGCGTTGGTCGCCGAGACCAATGGGTTCAATAGGTCGGCGCGCAACGCCGACACGCTGGCAATGGCCGGTAGGCCCAAAATCTGGCCGATGTGCACATCAGCCAGGCAGCGCTTGTTCTGATACCGCCGGGAGAGGAGCTCCAAAGCGGTAGGGTAGGCTGCATCCGTCACCGACAAGTGCTGCACCAAGGCTCCGGCCTCACCTTCCAGGACTGACAACAAATATGCCAACTTTTGGGCAGGTCTGAGATCCGAGCGCGCATCAACCAAACTGTCGAACAAGTTCTGGAAGCCCAGCCAGTGGTCCAAGCGACCATCAAAATGTGGCAGCTCCAGAGTGGGCAGTCTACTCAATAGGCCGGGGGCCGTAGCAACCGAGGCCTCCTGCTTGGCCTGGACAGGCATCCGGCTCTTCAAAATTCCCCGGGCTCGCAGAGTCAAGGTATCCCCCAGTGACAAGATCTGGTCATAATCCGCAGCAACCTTGTCACGGGCTGCCTGGCCCAACAGCTCCAAACTCACATCCCCGATGAGCTCGTTGAAACGGGTGAACGTAGCATCCACAACGCTGAGTCTCTCCTTCAACTGCTCAAATCGAGCAAGCGTGACCTCTTCTAGGTCCACACGCTCAACTGTGGCCGCAGCTGAGGTGAACCATCTTAGCTGTGAGACCAAACCAGCGGCCGCCTCCTTTACAGCCTTCAGTGAGGCCATTGCAACCAAACCTTATTATGATTTCAACAAAGTCAAATACAATACAACAATAAATCAACAATATTAAACTATCACATATATCTACCAATACACTGAACACAATATTCTTATATTACCAGCACAACAGAAAGGGGGTACTTATGTGTGCCAATGCAATTAATTTTAATTAAATGTGAGAGCCCGGCTGACAACGGCAACAAATCAGTTCAATGTTCTAGACTTCCAATCGATCAGGCACAGGTAGGTTGTCTTGTTCACTAACCACGCTCTGCTACCAAATGTTCGGTCCAAACCCAGGGCAAGGTATGACCGAACCTTCCGCGATTCGCGGAGACAAATCAAATTGCCCTTATGAAGTGGTAACTTACCTGGTGCCGGTGGGCTGAAGGGGATGACTAGTCCTTGATCAAGCCGGCTCTGGTACTGTATGTCTGTGTGGGTATGTGTAAAGTTATGTGTGGTCAAGTGGTTCACCAGATCCGACTATGTTTCAACAGACGCTGCCCCAGCAGCGTATAACACGTCTGGACGAAGCACAATAATAGTTCAACTGCACAATGCACATCAACTTTCACAATTTTAATGTTTTATTCAATTTCACACGCGTGGTAGCTAACCTCAAATTCGGCGCGGACAATTAACAAATAAGCCCGGTTTAATACACAATTAGGGGCGTTTCGTCTAATCAACGATTACTCACAACCAAAAATCTTGCAAACAAAGGAGATTTTCTTAGATTCGGTAATTATCTCAATCAATTAACAAATACAATGTGAACTCGTAATGGATCACGACAAGAAGAACTAAACGTCAAAAAAAAAGCTGTCAGATGCTCGAAATGTCAAGACGTGTGCGTTCGAATACACGCATGGTACGAAACATCTACCCCCCCCGGACGGGCCTACCCGTCCGCTAATCAATTGGAAGTCTTGACAAAGTTGCGACCGCTCTCTTCATGACTGATCCGTCTACCAAAACCTCAGCAAAACGAGGGACCCCGTCGGTGCCAGCCACCAAATTAAGAATGCGCCCCCGGCGCCAATACAAAGGCTTGAGGTTGGCGTCCTTAACCAGGACGAGGTCTCCGATCTTGGGCGGATGAGTTTTGTCCGTCCACTTGACGCGCTGCTGGAGGATGTGCAGGTACTCTAAGCTCCAACGCTTCCAAAAGCTCTGAGCGAGCTGTTGCACCAACTGAAACCGCGATAGCCGATTTTGGCTCACATCAACAAGAGGGTACTCCGGCAGGGCGACAAGTGGCTGTCCAATCAAGAAATGGCCCGGTGTTAGAGCCTCCAAATCGTTCGGGTCCGAAGAAAGCGGGCACAACGGGCGCGAATTTAGCACAGCTTCAATGCGGCAAAATACCGTAGTTAATTCCTCAAAGGTGAGAACGGTGTCTCCCAACAATCTTCGCCAGTGCCCCTTTGCCGCTTTCACCGCGGCCTCAAAAATACCCCCCCAATGGGGGCAGGCTGGCGGGTCAAACAACCAAGTGACCCCTCGGCGGGCCAATCTACTACCAATGTCAACCTGGCTCTCATTAAGGAAGGTGTATACTTCCTTCAAATAGTTACTTGTACCCTTATAGTTAGTACCGCAATCAGACCTAATCAAAGAAGGCAACCCACGGCGAGACACAAATCTATCCAAAGTTGCTACAAAGGCTTCTGTCGAGAGGGAGGTTACCAGCTCCAGGTGCACTGCCTTGGTTGATAGGCAGACAAAAACGCACAAATAAGCCTTGACAATCTTACTATTGCGAAGGGTGGACGTCTTCACCGAAAAGGGACCAGCAAAGTCCGTTCCGACGCCAGCAAATGGCCTCGCCTCATTGACACGATCAGCCGGCAAGTCTCCCATTAGGGGCTGCATAGTGGAGGCCTTAGTCCGATAACACGGCATACAACGGAAGACGATGCTACGAATGGTACGACGAGCCGACAAAATCCAAAACTCTCGTTGCAAAATGGCTAACAGAGCATTACAACGCCGCATGCGAGTTCTTGATGTGACGATCGGTCACCAACAATTTAACCAAATGGCCCTCCTTGGGCAACAAAAGCGGGTGACGGGCCCCATAAGGAAGACTAGAGTGCCTCAGCCGTCCTCCAACACGCAAAAGACCCGTGTTATCCACGAAGGGATTCAACTTACTGACGGCTCCCGACAACTTGACCCTACCCGCCTTCAATGTCTCTATCTCCCCTTCAAAGTGTGCAGCCTGCACAGAGCGGACCCAAAGGAGGAGTGACTCCTGTCGCTCTTGAGGAGAGAGAACCGGTGACAGGCGCTTGTCCCCTGGATTCCTAGAGTTATGACCAAAGCGCCTGATCCACGAGGTTACGTTCAACAATTTGTCGAGGGAGCTGTACCGATTTAACAAAATTTCCGGGTCAAACGGAGGGTCCCTTGTCCCAACAGCGAACACCTTAAGTCCGGGCAAAGGATCCGACATCAAGACTGGCGTTCGAGGCCAATCATCCTCGCGGCGAGTCAACCAGGCCGGTCCCCACCAAAGGGGGTGAGCAATCAAACGGGGGGCCATGCACCCGCGTGAGGCTACGTCGCCGGGGTTCAAGTCTCCGGGCACGTGCCTCCAAATCAACGACGTTTCAGAACTCTGAATCTGAGACACTCGGTTTGCAACAAAAACCTCCAAAGAGTGGACGGACGTCTTCAACCAACACAAAACAATTTGACTGTCCGTCCATGCGTAAGAAGCCCGAATGTCCACAGTTCCACCCAACGTATGCGCCACGTGGTTCAGTAGTCGCACCAGAAGCACCGCCCCTGACAACTCCAACTTAGGGATGGTCAATGCCGTGCGGAGGGGGGCCACCTTGCTCTTGGCCATGACCAGTGACAGCTTCACCTGGCCTGTCGCGCTGACGGTACGCAGATAAACAACGGCGGCATAACCGTTGGAAGACGCGTCACAAAACCCATGAAGGGTAGCAGTATAACCCCCAGGGGGGAGGATGGCGCGTGGTAGCGCGACCTCGTTGACCGCAGGAAGTGCGGATACAAATTGGAGCCAGTCTTCCAACAGGGTTTCCCGAAGTGGCTCGTCCCAACCGAGTTCAGCGGTCCAAAGGCGCTGAAGGAAGCATTTCGCCCAAAACAATACCGGGCAGATCCAACCGTTAGGGTCGAAGGTCTTTGCAACAGTAGACAACACCAATCGTTTAGTCCAAGTGGTTGGTGACTCCAAGTCGACATCATAGGTAAAGGTGTCTTGGACTGGTCGGTACTGAACGCCGAGGACGGCCAACATGGCGGGGTTGTCAACGTTCTCAAACAAGTGAGGATCCTGCTTATGATCCTCTAACACTCCGTCCAATAGCGCTGGCGAGTTGGACACCCATTTACGCAACTCATAGCCAGCGGAAGCCAAAATCTGGACTAACTCGTCACGTAACAGGATAGCTTCCTCAACTGTGGGAGCTCCAGTGCAGACGTCATCGACGTAAAGGTCCGTTTTCAAGATGGCGGACGCTCGAGGGAACCTCAAACGCTCCCGGTCCGCGAGCTCCCAAAGCGAACGAATAGCAACAAAGGGGCTTGATCGAAGGCCGTACGTGTTCGTGTTGAGCTCGTATACAATCATGGGGTCCTGGGGGATCTCCCGCCACAGGATCAACTGATAACGTCTGTCATCCCGGTGAATAACCGTTTGCCGGAACATCATTTTGATGTCGGCCACAAAGACTACTTGATGACGACGGAAAGACGTGATGACGTCACAAAGATCCCTCAACAATTTGGGGCCGGAATGCAAGCAATCATTCAACGAGACACCGGAAGAAGTCCGCGCGGACCCATCAAACACTGTGCGCAGTTTACCGGTGGATGGCTTGAGGACCGCGTGGTGCGGAAGGAAGAAATGTTCAACCGAGCGCCAATCTAAATTTGACACCGACATGTGTCCCAAGTCCGCGTATTCACGCATAAAATCTACGTATTTTTGCCGCAGCACCGGGTCCTTGCTCATGCGACGCTCCATCGCCAACAATCTTTTTTCGGCCGTGGATCTGGATTGGCCGAGAGGTGGTCGCACCGCAACAAAGGGCAGCCGGGTTACAAGCCGACCGGAACGGAGTCGACCGGTGTTGTTCTGAAAGAACAACTCGCACTCCTCGTGTTCCGGATTCAAGCGGGCCACCTGAGGGGGCTCCTCAATTTCCCAAAACCTCTGAACGGCGTCAGAGAGAGCGGAACCGGATGTCAACACAAAATCAGGCTCAGGTGGAGGGGGAACTTTCAACACTAGGCCCATCACTGCAAAGCCAAAGATGGTTGAGACAGCCACCAAGCCCCTCCCGTGGCGCTGTGGGGTCTCCGGCTGCAAGACCTTCATATTTCCCAACATTATTCTCCCCAGCACATCGGAGCCCAACAGCAAATGAACCGTACAAGGGGAATCGAACCGGGGGTCAGCCAAATCCAGGCCTGACGTCAACCGTAGAACATCCAAAGGTAACTGACATTGGGGATGGTTGCCCAATATATTCGGCAGAACAAGGGCAGGAGCATCAATTTTAGGGTACGGACAACTCACAGGGGTGATTTCAAACCAGGTCCTTCCCTCAACAGTGGTGACAGCCGTTTCGCCAATTCCCTGAATCTTGCCTGAAAAGTCGTTCACATTCAGGCCGACCTGTCCCGCTAACCAAGAAGACAAAAGGCAACCCTGGGCTCCCGTGTCCAAAATGGCACGGACCACAATCGAGTCACCCAAGGGTCCCCAGACCTTGACCGAGGCCGTTGGCAACAAAACCGTCTCGATCTGGGGGGGTCCTGTAGCGGGGCAGGCGCCAACTTCCTAGCGATGCCTGGGCGGCGACCGATCGCCGCGTCCAGGCTGTCGTCGTTCACGACGAGGGTAGCATTCAAATGCTTCGTCCGCGCGGTGCCCCGAGCCGCTCGCCATCGCCGGAAGGGCATATCCCACCGGATGCCTGAAGGGCGGGGGGCGCGACTCCAACCGGGGGCGTTCCGCCAGCGGAGGGGAAAGGTAGCGGTGCTGGTCTGGCCATTGTTGCCGAGCAGCCGCCGTGCAATTGTCCCTATGAGGGGAGGTCAAATGGCGCGCGCGCGGCTCCCGATCACCACTGCGAGGGGAGACCAAATGGCGCGCGCGCGGCTCCCGTTCAGCTTGCGCGGGGGGTGGAGTCTGGTCATCAAAATTGCGGGCCTCTACCCGGTTCCCAACCGGCGTGCCAGAGGCCCGGTGCTTGTCGCCGTCATACCCTCCCCTGCGCGAACCCCCATCAAAAGCTGGTCTGCCAGAGCGGTTCGCGTTGGCGCACAAAATCTCTAGGTGAGCGCCTTTACAAATTCTACACGGGCGGGGCTCGGGGCAGTCCCGATGAAAATGAGCCCCCAAACAAGAAAAGCACAAGCGGCGTGCGTTGGCAATTCGGCAACGGGAGGCCACGTGCAAGTCCAAGAACTCCGGGCAACTTGCCATATCATGTCCCGTGGCCTTACAATAGTCGCAATCAGGACGACTCCGGGTGCCAGCAAAACGTGGGGCGGGGCGACTATCAACAGGCCCCTTGGCCCTAGTCCGTCCCTGGTCTCTTGGCCTAGAAGGTGATGGGCGCGACCCCGTTGCACCACAAGTGTTGTCCATGAAGCGACACTCGTCTTCCAAGAATTTGAGGAGGTCGTCAAAGGGTGGAAGATGGGTGGAACTATCCCCACCATACCTCTGCTCAAAGCGGGACCTCAAGTCAGCGGGGAGCAACCGCAGAACGATGTGCACCAACAGATAGGACCACTGGTCCACCGGCAACTGCAAGCGTCGCAAGGCGTTGGTCGCCGAGACCAATGGGTTCAATAGGTCGGCGCACAACGCCGACACGCTGGCAATGGCCGGTAGGCCCAAAATCTGGCCGATGTGCACATCAGCCAGGCAGCGCTTGTTCTGATACCGCCGGGAGAGGAGCTCCAAAGCGGTAGGGTAGGCTGCATCCGTCACCGACAAGTGCTGCACCAAGGCTCGGGCCTCACCTTCCAGGACTGACAACAAATAGGCCAACTTTTGGGCAGGTCTGAGATCCGAGCGCGCATCAACCAAACTGTCGAACAAGTTCTGGAAGCCCAGCCAGTGGTCCAAGCGACCATCAAAATGTGGCAGCTCCAGAGTGGGCAGTCTACTCAATAGGCCGGGGGCCGTAGCAACCGAGGCCTCCTGCTTGGCCTGGACAGGCATCCGGCTCTTCAAAATTCCCCGGGCTCGCAGAGTCAAGGTATCCCCCAGTGACAAGATCTGGTCATAATCTGCAGCGACCTTGTCACGGGCTGCCTGGCCCAACAGCTCCAAACTCACACCCCCGATGAGCTCGTTGAAGCGGGTGAACGTAGCATCCACAACGCTGATTCTCTCGTTCAACTGCTCAAATCGAGCAAGCGTGACCTCTTCTAGGTCCACACGCTCAACTGTCGCCGCAGCTGAGGTGAACCATCTCAGCTGTGAGACCAAACCAGCGGCCGCCTCCTTTACAGCCTTCAGTGAGGCCATTGCAACCAAACCTTATTATGATTTCAACCAAGTCAAATACAATACAACAATAAATCAACAATATTAAACTATCACAGCACACATATATCTACCAATACACTGAACACAATATTCTTATATTACCAGCACAACAGAAAGGGGGTACTTATGTGTGCCAATGCAATTAATTTTAATTAAATGTGAGAGCCCGGCTGACAACGGCAACAAATCAGTTCAATGTTCTAGACTTCCAATCGATCAGGCACAGGTAGGTTTTCTTGTTCACTAACCACGCTCTGCTACCAAATGTTCGGTCCAAACCCAGGGCAAGGTATGACCGAACCTTCCGCGATTCGCGGAGACAAATCAAATTGCCCTTATGAAGGTAACTTACCTGGTGCCGGTGGGCTGAAGGGGATGACTAGTCCTTGATCAAGCCGGCTCTGGTACTGTATGTCTGTGTGGGTATGTGTAAAGTGATGTGTGGTCGAGTGGTTTATCAGATCCGACTATGTTTCAACAGACGCTGCCCCAGCAGCGTATAACACGTCTGGACGAAGCACAATAATAGTTCAACTGCACAATGCACGTCAACTTTCACAATTTTAATGTTTTATTCAATTTCACACGCGGGCTAAGCTAACCTCAAATTCGGCGCGGACAATTAACAAATAAGCCCGGTTTAGTACACAATTAGGGGCGTTTCGTCCAATCAACGTTCAATCACAACCAAAAATCTTGCAAACAAAGGAGATTTTCTTAGATTCGGTAATTATCTCAATCAATCAACAAAAATCAATGTGAACTCGTAATGGATCACGACAAGACAACAAACGTCAAAAAAAAGCTGTCAGATGTTCGAAAATGACAAGACGTGTGCGTTCGGATACACGTATGGTACGAAACACCTATGCTATTCATACATCTACCACTGCAGTTTAACGCTTTCAGGACACACCACACTACAAGTTTTAGCGAAAAACCAAAATAAAATAAAAAATGGTGATCGTTTACTGACAGTTCTGCCCAGCATCTCAGCCGTTTTCGTTACCTATGCTATTCATACATCTACCACTGCAGTATAACGCTTTCAGGACACACCACACTACAAGTATTAGCGAAAAACCAAAATAAAATAAAAAATGGTGATCGTTTACTGACAGTTCTGCCCAGCATCTCAGCCGTTTTCGTTACCTATGCTATTCATACATCTACCACTGCAGTTTAACGCTTTCAGGACACACCACACTACAAGTTTTTGCGAAAAACCAAAATAAAATAAAAAATGGTGATCGTTTACTGACAGTTCTGTCCAGCATCTCAGCCGTTTTTGTTACCTACGCTATAAATACGTCCAATACTGCAGTTTAACGCTTTCAGGACACACCACACTACAAGTTTTAGCGAAAAGCCAAAATAAAATAAAATATGGTGATCGTTTACTGACAGTTCTGCCCAGCATCTCAGCCGTTTTCGTTACCTATGCTATTCATACATCTACCACTGCAGTTTAACGCTTTAAGGACACACCACACTACAAGTTTTAGCGAAAAACCAAAATAGAATAAAAAATGGTGATCGTTTACTGACAGTTCTGCCCAGCATCTCAGCCGTTTTCGTTACCTATGCTATTCATACATCTACCACTGCAGTATAACGCTTTCAGGACACACCACACTACATGTTTTTGCGAAAAACCAAAATAAAATAAAAAATGGTGATCGTTTACTGACAGTTCTGCCCAGCATCTCAGCCGTTTTCGTTACCTATGCTATTCATACATCTACCACTGCAGTTTAACGCTTTCAAGACACACCAGACTACAAGTTTTAGCGAAAAACCAAAATAAAATAAAAAATGGTGATCGTTTACTGACAGTTCTGCCCAGCATCTCAGCCGTTTTTGTTACCTACGCTATAAATACGTCCAATACTGCAAAATAACGCTTTCAGGACACACCACACTACAAGTTTTAGCGAAAAACCAAGATAAAAAAAAAATGGTGACCGTTTACTGACAGTTCTGACCAGCATCTCAGCCGTTTTTGTTACCTATGCTATTCATACATCTACCACTGAAGTATAACGCTTTAAGGACACAACACACTACAAGTTTTAGCGATAAACCAAAATAAAATAAAAAATGGTGACCGTTTACTGACAGTTCTGACCAGCATCTCAGCCGTTTTTGTTACCTATGCTATTCATACATCTACCACTGCAGTATAACGCTTTAAGGACACAACACACCACAAGTTTTAGCGATAAACCAAAATAAAATAAAAAATGGTGATCGTTTACTGACAGTTCTGCCCAGCATCTCAGCCGTTTCTGTTACCTACGCTATAAATACGTCCAATACTGCAGTATTACGCTTTCAAAACCACACCACACTACAAATTTTAGCGAAAAAAAACAAAATAAAATATAAAATGGTGACCGTTTACTGACAGTTCTGCCCAGCATTTTTTATTTTATTTTGGTTTTTCGCTAAAACTTGTAGTGTGGTGTGTCCCTAAAGTGTTATACTGCATTGGTAGATGTATGAATAGCATAGGTAACGAAAACGGCTGAGATGCTGGGCAGAACTGTCAGTAAACGATCACCATTTTTTTATTTTATCTTGGTTTTTCGCTAAAACTTGTAGTGTGGTGTGTCCTGAAAGCGTTATACTGCAGTGGTAGATGTTTGAATAGCATAGGTAACGAAAACGGCTGAGATGCTGGGCAGAACTGTCAGTAAACGATCACCATTTTTTATTTTATTTTGGTTTTTCGCTAAAACTTGTAGTGTGGTGTGTCCTGAAAGCGTTAAACTGCAGTGGTAGATGTATGAATAGCATAGGTAACGAAAAGGCTGAGATGCTGGGCAGAACTGTCAGTAAACGATCACCATTTTTTATTTTATTTTGGCTTTTCGCTAAAACTTGTAGTGTGGTGTGTCCTGAAAGCGTTATACTGCAGTATTGGACGTATTTATAGCGTAGGTAACAAAAACGGCTGAGATGCTGGACAGAACTGTCAGTAAACGATCACCATTTTTATTTTATTTTGGTTTTTCGCTAAAACTTGTAGTGTGATGTGTCCTGAAAGCGTTATACTGCAGTGGTAGATGTATGAATAGCATAGGTAACGAAAACGGCTGAGATGCTGGACAGAACTGTCAGTAAACGATCACCATTTTTTATTTTATTTTGGTTTTTCGCTAAAACTTGTAGTGTGGTGTGTCCTGAAAGCGTTAAACTGCAGTGGTAGATGTATGAATAGCATAGGTAACGAAAACGGCTGAGATGCTGGGCAGAATTGTTAGTAAACGATCACCATTTTTTATTTTATTTTGGTTTTTTGCAAAAACTTGTAGTGTGGTGTGTCCTTAAAGCGTTATACTGCAGTGGTAGATGTATGAATAGCATAGGTAACGAAAACGGCTGAGATGCTGGGCAGAACTGTCAGTAAACGATCACCATTTTTTATTTTATTTTGGTTTTTCGCTAAAACATGTCGTGTGGTGTGTCCTGAAAGCGTTATACTACAGTATTGGACGTATTTATAGCGTAGGTAACAAAAACGTCTGAGATGCTGGGCAGAACTGTCAGTAAACGGTCACCATTTTTTTTTATCTTGGTTTTTCGCTAAAACTTGTAGTGTGGTGTGTCCTGAAAGCGTTATACTGCAGTATTGGACGTATTTATAGCGTAGGTAACAAAAACGGCTGAGATGCTGGGCAGAACTGTCAGTAAACGATCACCATTTTTTATTTTATCTTGGTTTTTCGCTAAAACTTGTAGTGTGGTGAGTCCTTTTTTTTTTTTTTTTTAAGGATGGGAAATCAAAAAACCATCCATGTTCCTTCCTCGCCTTTTACTTTCCGGGGCCGCGGTATCTCTTTCGAACAGGCCCGCAACCCCGGCAGGCTTCGGCCCTTACGGGCCCCTCTCTTTTTGCTGACACTCTTTGAGGCGCGCGTGGAACACGAACGCGCCAGTGTGGTGAGTCCTGAAAGCGTTAAACTGCAGTGGTAGATGTATGAATAGCATATGTAACGAAAACGGCTGAGATGCTGGGCAGAACTGTCAGTAAACGGTCACCATTTTATATTTTATTTTGGTTTTTCTCGCTAAAATTTGTAGTGTGGTGTGTCCTGAAAGCGTTTAACTGCAGTGGTAGATGTGTGAATAGCATAGGTAACGAAAACGGCTGAGATGCTGGGCAGAACTGTCAGAAACGATCACCATTTTTTATTTTTTTTTGTTTTATCGCTAAAACTTGTAGCGTGGTGTGTCTTACAGCAGTAGTAGGCGTTTTTATAGCATTGGTAATGAAAACAACTGAGATGCTGGGGTGAACTGTTAGTTAATGGTAACCATATATTTTATAGGTTCGAAATCGCGTTGGGGTGTCGACTTTGGCGGCAAATTGACGGAACTATGCTTAACATCAATCAGGGTGTATAGAACTATGCTTAATACAACTCCTCGGTGTTAAACACTGAAAATACTGTGAGATACTATGACGTCATATAGAAACTTAGTACCTCACGTTCGAAATCGCGGTAGGGTCGCGACTTTGGCGGCAAATTGATGGAACTATGTTTAAAATCAATCAGGGTGTATAGAACTATGCTTAATAAAACTCCTCGGTGTTAAAACATTGATATTCTGTGAGATGCTATGACGTGTTATGTGAAGTTAGCATCTCATTTTCAAAATTGCTATTTTGACGGTAAAGCAACAGAACTATTGTTACAATCAATCAGGAGGTATAGAACTATGTTTAAAACAACTCCTCGGTTCTGAAAAACTTTTAATATGATGAGATGCTGCGATGTCATATGTGAAGTTGGCATCTCATTTTCAAAATTGGATTTTTCAGGGCAAATGAATTGAACAGTCGTTATAAACTATCTGGAACTGTGGAACTAGGATGCAAGCAGAATTCAAGTTATTTGGTGAGATGCTAATACTTGAGATGCTAAGTTCACAGTGACCTCAATTGCGACACGAAAAGTAATTTGGCATGTCTCAGGACTGCTCGCCGTTGACTGTTACGTTCTATCCATCAACATTTTAACCTAATCTTTGATAAAATTCGAAACAAGTGAGCTTCTTGCCGAAATACAGGCAATTGATCCCCAGATTTTGGCAAAATAAAACCCGTTTCATGGATATCAAAAATATTTATCTGTTTCATTTCAAATTAAAGTTCTCCATCGTTAACAGTTCAAAGACAGTTCATGCAAAAATAAAGGGTGGTTTTTTAACTTTTAATTAAAATAATAAAAACTTATTTATTCGAGGCGGGTGCAAAAAAGTCGAGATCGCTTCGCGCGCACTTGCATCCTACAAGGGCCCCATTATACTTAAGTGCCCAGGGCCCCCAACTGGTTAAAGACGGTCCTGTGTATGCCTGTAGGTTTAGAAGCTCGACCAAAGCTGTATATAAAGTAAGTTAAACAAAATATGTAGGTGTCCTCGACAAGAACTCTTATGGTTGAGAGAACCTCCACTTGCCCCAGAGAGCCAAGTTTCGGAGGCCAGAATGGGCTAGAGGAATTCTTGCTAGAATAATAAAATAGTACTAGGTATACATACCTTGAGATATCCCGGTACTAGACGCGCTATGGACTTGCCGCAACAGAAGGCGCGTTTGAGTCCTAACTTTCTTCGCTTTTATCATTTTCAAACGATGGAATTCTTCTCGCTCCTGTTTATAAAGAGTATGGTATATTTAGTAACATAACATTATACCTACATAAATATCACCGAAACTTTAAGAATTATTGGTGTCAGAAAAAGCACTTACCCTTTCATCCATTTCCGTCAGAATATAAGATTCGGTGTTACGTAATTTCGGCATGATGACTTTTTCGATACCATTTACCTTCCTGTAAAGATATGGACAATCGTTAAAAAAAAAATCAAGGGTGGATCACGACCCTCAGTAACTAGGAGCACGACTTGAGGAGGAGGAAAGATACGGACAAAGAGCCTGGCTTACTTGAAATTGATCCACTAAGTATACATGGTGCAAATGGAATCATTACGAAACCGTCAACCAACCATTCTGTGTGTCTGTCACCGTAAAATTGTCAAATACGTTATATTGTAATAGGTAGCGATATTGTAAAGTCTCGAATTATTGTCAAATGAACATACTGCTTAGGTACAACAAAACGCATTATTTTTCGTGAAATGCATGCGATGGTAGTCAACTTACGCGGTGTGGACAGAAGGAGGGGTGCCCCTTGCCCAGTGGCACATCTCTCATGAAAAGATAATGCACCATTCCTGAGAAATACCGATTAATATAACATAACCTTAAAACACTTTATATTCCCCCTAAAAAGAGGCCCCCTATTATTATATTATTATTAACTAACCTAATGGGGGGGTGCCCCAAGTCCCGATTATGGGGGCAGAGATACTTCCGTATGTTCAGTTGACAATAATTCGAGACATTACAATATCGCGAGAAAAAACACGTTACATTGTAATATAACGTGTTTGACAATTTTACGGTGACATATCTACTATGTACGCAAAAATGATTGCTGGGAAACGACTATATTTTTGGGGTAAAAAATCATGTTTCACGGAAGGATTCAATGTGACGCACTCAAAACATTTGCTGATGGATGCAATGAATATTACGGGGTCGCGGAGGAAAGTTGGAAACTTGTGAATATTTTTAAACTTGAACCCCCAGTATTTCCGTAACTAAAGTAACTGACCCGGTTTGGTCTAGATCTAGAACAAAAGTATGATCACTACGAAGGGAAAACCAAACTTTTTGAAGCAACGCTGTCGCGCGTTCGTTAGTCGTATGTACTAAGACAGCAACACCAACAGCACCGCGACTGTTCTGCAAAAAGTAGCGGTAGACGAGCTCCATAAGAGATATTGGAAGGACACTACCTTAATGTGGACCTAATAGCTTCATCCAATAGTATACAAGTATTCCTCAACGACGCAAACTGGACGAGTATTCGCACGGCTTGTCTAAAAGCCTTCTTGGTTTGGGCGGTGCGGTGGCCTCCAGAGCCGAGGCCTGCGTAGCGATTACAGTCACCGGTACCATCAGTCTCTTCAATAGCTTGAAGGGATACTGTGGAAACTCCTGATATGTTTTCGGTAGTACGCTGAACTCGAACTTGGGCCTGTAATGCAGTATGGGATAATAGTCATGAATTTCCAGTTAGGTTCAACCTGGTGACTTACATTATCTCTGGACCTGGCTTCGATGAATTTTATAGTCAAAACTAGTGCGGTTGCGTGGTGCGCACCTCGCAGATAGGTTTTTGTTTCGAGTTTTTGAGAAGTAAGTATTCACGTTCATAAAATTTTAGGAATGATTAGAATCGTTAAGAGAATTTTAAAATCCATTAGAGCACACGTACCGGTACCACCACCGGACAGGTTTCGACGTCTACTACAATACAGGGTGTAAACCACCTCATCACAAAATCGTTAACCAAGCATTCTGTACATCAAACTAAGTAACTTTACTCAAAAAAAAATTGCTGGGAAACAACTTTTTTTTTTGAGGTTATAAATCACGTTTTGTGGTAGAACTCAATGTATGGCAGTTAAAACATTGTGCTGGTGGATGGATTGAATAGTACGGGAGTCGTGGAGGTGTCAGAATCTAACAAAAAAAACTTAAATTAAAAAAAAAAACTTGTCAAAAGTTGTAACATATCTCCGTAGGTAACTATAATAGGTTCCCAGGTATGGTGTAGAACAAAGTGCCTTCGGCTTCGTGAAGAGGTGTTTTACACCCTTTATTTTTCTAAACACCTATATAACCATTATGAAATAACAGCCCTTTCAATTTTAGGGGAGGTTGGGGAGAGGAGGGGAGGGTAGATATATAAATTTAAACGCCCCGCTACATTTTTGGGTGTGAGTGAAAAAAAAACGCTAACGTGTCCTAGTTTCCGCGATACGATGGGGGGGGGAAGGGCGAAGGCCCCCCTTCGGCCTTCCCGCCATAAATGGCACGCACCCATTGAAAAATTGGTTGTCGTTGCCTCTTTTTAAGGTTCCGTAGGAACCCTTATAATTATATAGTTTCGCCATGTCTGTCTGTCCGTCCGTCCTCTCTTAATCTCTGTGACCGTTAGCACTAGAAAGCTGAAATTTGGTACCAATATGTGTATCAATTACGCCGACAAAGAGGTAAAATAAAAATTGGAAAAAAATGTTTTATTAGAGTAGCCCCCCTATATGTAATAATTTCGGAAATAATCGCTCCAAAAGTAAAAAACAATGTGTCTCCCCCCCCTCTAACTTTTGAACCATAAGTTTAGAAAATATGAAAAAAAATCTGAAAAGTAGAACTTTATAAGGACTTTCTAGGAAAATCATTTTAAACTCGGATGGAAACAAGTTTTTGTACAAAAAAGACAAAATAATTTCTGGACTAAGTTTGTAGTATAATCGTATGTGCAAGCATTTTTTTTTAACTTCGTTTACATATTTTATTATCCTGAACGTATCTTTTTTCAAACAAAAAAAGAATTATTAAAATCGGATTGGATTGAACACTTATTGTGACGGACGGGAAACTACGGAACCCTACACTGAGCGTGGCCCGACACGCTCTTGGCCGGTTTTTTTTTTTGGATATTGAGAAATCATCAAATGCTTCTCCTACTCTAGGCGGAGCGGGAGGGAGTGTCAGACTTTTACTAACTAAAAACCCATCCATGTTCCTTCCTCGCCCTATACGTTCCGGGGCCGCGGTATCTCTTTCGAACAGTCTCGCAGCGCTTGTCGTTGCCCTTGAGTTACGCTTCACCCACTCAACCTTCGTAACGCTACGGACCTACCTACCACCGGAAAGTTATCGTGACCTTATCCCTACGCTACGAAGAAGCTACGCTAGAATAAATTAAACCGCTACGTGTCCAACTTTCCGAGATACGATTAGGTGAGGTGTGAAGGGGGGGGAGAGGGGAAATTTTGAAAACTGATTTTGACTAAATCTGGGCTCCTTTTTATGAATCTGAAAAAAGTTCCAGTCTCTTGACTTCCGAGATCCGCCTAAAGGGGCAGAAGGGGGTCCACTTTGAAGTACAGTTTTTACTTCCCCAAGCCTCCTCTATACGAATCCGCAAAAAAAAAACAAAACACGGGTCTCTTAGTTTCTGAGATACCATAGTAAGGGGAAGGAAGGGGAGGTTTGGAACTTTTCCCATACTCGCGAGTTACTTGTTTACGAATCTGTCAAAATATACCCACCTTCCCCTCCAGCATCTGGGAGGACAATTATTATATCAGTGAGTCAGTCATTGGTAATCGAGCTTTATGTAGTATAAACGTAACAATGAAAATATGATAAGAACAAGCACTAATATTGTTGCCGATACATGTCGTGAGTCGTGATATTTTCGTGCTTTATTTTGAACATTTACTGTTTTATCTATAAGTTATCGACGCTAGGTCCAGCGATAATGTAACCGGGTTTGGCGGCCGTTATTTGAATTTCGCGGGATGCCTCAAAATAAGAGGGGAATTTCCTATAATTATCAAGGAGACATGCAGCGAAATTCAAATTCTTCTAACGTTTTTGCAGTCTTCAATTTTGTTTAACTTGGGTACTTACGTTAAGCTAGTAAAATAAGAACAGTTTCAACTTACTTGTCCAATATTCTCAAGCATCAACGCATTTGAATCTCCATTGGTAAACTTAATAGCTGCCAGACTTATGTAAGCTTCTTTCAGAGTATGACCCAACACAAGCTGAGTCGAGCCTAACTCTGAGGCGATTTGCCTGCCCTTGAAGCGAAGGGCCTCGGCCTTTCGTTTGAGGAGTTGGTGCCCGCGGTTGACCTGCTCCTGTTTACGTTTTATTTCTTTCAACATGTAGAGTGACGCCGTGACCGGGTATCTGTTTTCTGTGTTCATTTTGATTAGGATTTGTTCTTAGAAGTGTTACAAAGATTTGATTCTGAACTCGTTTTGAGATCAATCTAACGTTTCGTTGATAAGTCAAAGTCTGATTGTCAAGGATTTCTTTTGTAAGTAGGTAGTGTACTCTTTGGTCAAGGATATTGGTCGTAAGGCTAACTTTTTGATGTAGCTCAGGTTGGCTGGACAAAACTTCAAAATAGCTCCCATTTTACTAGGTCAATAGGGCGTGTGCGTACGCGCAGCGGAATGTTGTTGAATTTAAAGATTTTAATTATGCAGATATTTAGTGTATGACGTCGTATAATTGTGTATGGTAAAAAAAAATTTGTGCACGCAACCATTGTGGAGAAATTCACCAAAAACTGATTCCGCTGGGCGAACGTTGTCCTGGCGGAACTTTTTTTAATCCATAGACTTTAGAAGAAAAGAGATGTGTCCAAAAATTAGTGTGTATTTGTGTGTAATTGTGTATGTATGAATAAAACTAGTGCATCCATAAACTTCGGAGAAATTCAAGTTTCCGCTACGCGAACGTTTGGCCATTAGCTAGTTTTCATATAAAGCGCTTACATAGAGAACTGTAGATTTTTACATACGTTGTTTTGAATTTGTTTATATTATATTAAAAAACAGATTTAGAAAAAATCTTAGGGCTTAAAAGATAAAAATATAAACGTAAAATACGCTTATTAGGTCTTAGTTCTTAAATTATGCACTTTGGGGTCTAGATTTTCACGTTTATACAAACCTTGTAAGTGTCTGCAACATGTTGCCAAGTATCAATGATGTACCGTTAGTAATTAAAGAGTTATAGGACAAATTTACCATGAATAGATCACTGTTTACAAAGCAGTCAAATATCACGACGTTCTAAATGAATTGCATGGTAAAATGTATGCCAATAATTAGTGTATTCATTCAACTATTCACATGCAAAATTTCATGTCATTAAATTCAGTAATTAAAGAAAAACAATAATAATACTGACGAAGCATCGAAAACCTACATAACCCGACCAAGTTCGGATGGCTACAAAAAAGCGGCCGTGCCATATATCTAAGAAACGTTCTTAACCTTCCAATATAGTATTTATTAATATGGTACAGTTGCATACACAAGCGTTAGGAAAAAATAATACAATTGCATTTCTTGAATAAAAAATATTTTTTTAATAATAACGCCACTATCTACATGATCCACTAGAGTTGCAAAGGGGAACGCTCGTGCATGCCTAGTCTATTAGTTACATAGTGTAATAAGCTACAATATGATAAATATTTAATACACATACATGTGGTAAATATTTAATTAATCCCCGATCTCCGATTTTTTTTAAATCCTGATCCGTGAAATCTTCAATAGAAATTAGCTGTATGAATTTTGTTTGTCTTAAATAATATATTTAGATTATATCTCAAGTCTCAAGCGCATACTTAAATACAGTACCTACGTAAATAGTACCTACTTTCTGTCATAGTCAAATACATTAAAAAAAGTAGGTGTACAAAAATAAATTACCTATAAACGAAACAACAATTGTGTTATCACCTATACCAATTCAATACCGGTATTATACTGTAAATTTTGGGATGTTACCTAAATATATTGCACGGCCGCTTTTTTGTAGCCATCCGAACTTGGTCGGGTTATGTAGGTTTTCGATGCTTCGTCAGTATTATTATTGTTTTTCTTTAATTACTGAATTTAATGACATGAAATTTTGCATGTGAATAGTTGAATGAATACACTAATTATTGGCATACATTTTACCATGCAATTCATTTAGAACGTCGTGATATTTGACTGCTTTGTAAACAGTGATCTATTCATGGTAAATTTGTCCTATAACTCTTTAATTACTAACGGTACATCATTGATACTTGGCAACATGTTGCAGACACTTACAAGGTTTGTATAAATGTGAAAATCTAGACCCCAAAGTGCATACTTTAAGAACTAAGACCTAATAAGCGTATTTTACGTTTATATTTTTATCTTTTAAGCCCTAAGATTTTTTCTAAATCTGTTTTTTAATATAATATAAACAAATTCAAAACAACGTATGTAAAAATCTACAGTTCTCTATGTAAGCGCTTTATATGAAAACTAGCTAATGGCCAAACGTTCGCGTAGCGGAAACTTGAATTTCTCCGAAGTTTATGGATGCACTAGTTTTATTCATACATACACAATTACACACAAATACACACTAATTTTTGGACACATCTCTTTTCTTCTAAAGTCTATGGATTAAAAAAAGTTCCGCCAGGACAACGTTCGCCCAGCGGAATCAGTTTTTGGTGAATTTCTCCACAATGGTTGCGTGCACAATTTTTTTTTTACCATACACAATTATACGACGTCATACACTAAATATCTGCATAATTAAAATCTTTAAATTCAACAACATTCCGCTGCGCGTACGCACACCAATAGGGCACTTTATGTGACGGCTAAACACCCTTATGTCAGAATTTGTGACGCTACAGAATCTTAGATAATCGATCGAAAACGGGTCCAGCCTTCTTGAAAAACCACTTTTCGCTGGTCACTCAATCTCGGTGTAATGGAAGTGATTTTGACGACTTTTTGCATATCAACGGGCGTCACATAAGTTTGTGACAGGCATCGAGCTAAAAGTTTTGTGATACGTACAGTGGTTTACGTTGAGTGGTTTACCGTACAACGGTAGCGTTATTGAGATTCGGAAGTGCCAGACAAAAGTTTTATACGTAAATTCAAGATGGCTGGCACAGATTTCCGCATTTTTCTACTAAACCACTGTACGTATCACAACGATCGATTATCTAAGATTCTGTAGCGTCACAAATTCTGACATAAGGGTGTTTAGCCGTCACATAAAGTGCCCTATTGACCTAGTAAAATGGGAGCTATTTTGAAGTTTTGTCCAGCCAACCTGAGCCACATACTTTTTGTCAAGTACAGACTTTTCTTTGGAATTTCGTGAAAAATGGCAAGACCTGGCTTAATATATGAGACTAGCGTAAAATGGCTACAAGCAACTGCCAGCAAAGTCGACACGTCTTCAACCACTTTCTTAAAAGTAAAGTTTGACATAACGTTGCATTTTTTCTTGACCAGCAGCGCCACCGTGATCTGCGCACTTAATTGGTCATACCTGTAAAAGTACTTAGTCTAAGATCCCGCTATACAACGACCTTCACCGAGATGCTTATTTAATGAGACGTATTTTTTATGTTATTAAATATGCCAATAAATATATCCTATATGGGTTGCCTAACAAAGGAGAATGACCACGACAATATGGACCACGGTACAGAGTTGCGTCAATTCCAAAGTTGTTTTAGATGGTTTATAAATTAACCAAATAACCATCTACAATTCCCATTTTGGAATCAAAACTCGCATTTCCAAGTTTTTTTAGAAAACGTAACTTAACCTCAAAATAGAAATATCCGTCGTGTATAGAGGTAAGTTTATAGGTCGTAGTTTGGAGAGCAGATTAATTAGCATATCTGATGGGATAGAGGCTTAATAAATCAGTACCTTGCCTTTATATTTCCTGTTAAAACACAAACAAATACAAAAAAATGAGAGCTGTAAAAAAAAACAATAGAATTCAAAGAGATCTTTAATTTGATCCAGTGACATTGGTAGCACTTTAAACATGTAGGTAGGTATATAATCAATCATAGTATATCTAACCCTTACAGTAAGTAGGTAGGTACCTATACACATAGAAACAGCGAACTTCATTCATCATTTTCATTAAAAAAATCATCTAAATAAGATGCTGGAGCAGTGATATCATTGTATCGAGCCCAACTCAAAAACCACACCACTGTCATTATGTGCGCACAGCAGCCAACAGTTCGCTTACCAACAAGGCAGTTGCAACAATAACCTACTATGGCTTGTAATGTATTTGCTACAGCATCGTCTCTGCTTATTAATAAATACGTGTAATATGTACGACTGTTCACATGCCTGGATTTAATCCTACCTCTTAACAAATAATTATTTAGGCCTAAAATCAGAGGAATATCCTCATCAATTTCAGTATTCACTTCCACTGAATATATTCCAGACTGACGAACATGTTCCCCGAAGTAAGATCTGGCCTGTTTTAATTGATATGTACCTAGAGCAAACCGCTTAAGGTCAGTAATTGTGAGTCGTGGGAATCTATCCAAATGAGGATGATTGCCATCAATTGTTTGGAAGCTAGCTCTTCTTCTGTTAAGATTTTCTTGCTCTACATATGTTGCCAGATGGTTTACTAGAAAAAGTCTACTTTTAGCTATTGTAACATATTCCAAAGCCTCCGGTGGGTCATCTATGGCAACATGAAACTTATTCAATAAGGCACAACAAATCCTAAAATCATCATTGAGGTGCATAGCAGCTCTATTATTGAATACATGACGGAATAGTCTATAGTCTCTTTTTATCCTACCATTGACTATTTCTACAACCCAGCGACACATAGTTACTAGACGAGACCGATTTGCCTGCTGGGTTGTTAATTGGTGTTCATTTTCTAAGAGAGACTCTGGCATGTGGGTGACAAAACCGTGTTCTTGGAGTTCATTTATAACATCGCGAAATCCTCTATCAAGAAGAAAAATATCACCTCTTCTAAAAAATGATCCTATACAAGATCCCTCATTATTTAAGTTTAAACTTGTGATTGTGGCATCATTAAGAGTGGCTTTGTATGGACCAAGACATTCCACAATGTGGCCATCGCAACACACAATCAAAAATGGTTTAACTAGGTTGTCTAGTTTTTGTAAACTGTAGGTTTGTTTCTGAAACAAATAATTTGAACTACTTTGCACAAAAACATAGGTAGCATCACATATAACTATTGCAGGTTTAACATCTGGTGGCAAATCAGGATTACTAAACAGTCCTTCTGGTATAATCTTATTTCGAGAAGCAACATCTTGTATAGTAAGATGATTAAATCCTAAGTGCACGGGGACAAAATCAGTCATTAAACAATTTCTTGCTTTTGACATCCACCGTTCTAAAGTGGTTCGAGGTTTATTAAAAAGAGTAGCCAATCTTTCATTACTGTCACCAGTTCTTACCTTAACTAAATATATGCACAAGGCTATAGAAGCATTTGGTACCTGTTCTGCTAGATTTGGGATACTGTTAAGTAAATCATAAAACTGGACAGCATTGAATCCAAGCCAATAATGACATAAATATGGAGGCATCATCCTAATATTTGAAAAATCAAATCTGTTATTAGCTGCTCGCTGCATCATAGTCATAATATTATCAAATTGACTACCAGTAAAATCCCTCAATTGGGAGGTTAATTCATTCCAAGAACCGTGATCCAAGTGGTGACGACAAACACGTGCACCAGATGGTACATAGAATTTATAATGATACAATAATAAATCTTTTATAGCACATGGTACAAGTAGACGTTCATTTTCAAAACAATTAACGAATATGCAGTGGCCAGATGTGTTTGCAGCACGTCTATATAAAGATGATGTGATTTTTGGTGCCGCTAATTGAACTGCTACTGGTCTTGAAGATGGAAGAGGAGGTGGCTCAGGAATATTGAAATCATCACTTGATACAGCATGTGCTACAGTAGGACGATTTGAATCATGCTGCTGTTGCCTCTCTACTTCTCTCGTAGCTGATCTCCAACATGCAGCACATACACGTTCCATTCTGGAAACCTAAAAAAAATAAGGTGCTTAAATATTTTTTCTGTTAGCCCAAGTAGACAGATTCTGTATTAGACACTCCATATTCTCAATAAGATACTAATAAATATTTACCAAGTGCAGTGGAACCAGTCTCATTAAAATGTTTCTTTCTTGTCGATCATGTCGCACAGGGTATGTTCTTGGTGCTCGTAAAATAGAATTTCCACAAGGAAAGCAGATTCTTCTATGTCCAAGAGCAGGCAAAGGCATAGCACTTCCTTCGGACATTGTGTTAACTCTATTTTGAAGCAGTCCAAAACACTCTGAACAAATTATACTTCCTGGAGACAGCTGCAATCAAAAAAAAAATATTTCAAATGAAATATAAAAAAAGGTCATTAGAATATAGTATAATAGAATGAGCAAAGGAATGTCACAATCACCGACTTCAAGCCCAACTGAATGAGCCGCACAACATAATTATACTTTGTGGTTACAGCACGGAGTGCTTCCAATTTCAGCAATGTGACATTGATTTTATGCTATCATTTGTCTATAGTTTATAATATGTGATTTATAAAAAGCAAAAATTAAAATATTAAATCGAGAGAATGATTAGGTTTAAACTGTCTGAGAAATCAAGAAATTGACTGATAGGTATGAAAACATCAATAGAATGTGCTTACCTGAGTAGGAGTTATCCATGACTGTAACACATTGATCATCTGAGTAGTAGCTTGGTCCAAAGAATACCTGCGTAGGTTTCTTAGGATTGCAAAAAAACAGTTGATACACCGGTTTCGCCGGTCGATTGTTCTTGTTGTCGGTACCTCACGCGAAGTGGTCGACATTTTCAGTAGTCGCTAAGTAGTACAGTACAGTACAACAAAATACGAATCACACACAAACTTCAAACAAAGTGAAAACTTCCTGGCGTAAAAACGTCCTGGCGTAAGATTCACAATTTCACATTAAAGTTAGCGATAGTGATTGAAAACAAGAAATAAACAAATAGTTACAATGAATATCACAATTACTGTGGAGAGTAGGACTCGATCAACACAAAAAAAACTGTAATATCGGTTTCGGTTTTTTGATTGAAAACAAGAAATAAACAAATAGTTACAATGAATATCACAATTACTGTGGAGAGTAGGACTCGATCAACACAAAAAAAACTGTAATATCTAAATCGCTATGAACAAACTTAACAATAACATGCACCACGCGCAATTGACATTGGACTTTTTGACAATGACAATTCAATTTGATTTGAGACACCAACACCAATGTTGCCACTTTCAATTTTAAATGAAAATTGATTACTCGAATAAATACACTCGACTCAATTATTTCAAATGACTGATTTAGTTCTATGATCATTAATTTATTAAAAAGGATCGATTTATATCAAACCGCAGCAAGATAATTAAAAAAAAATCTTTGCAATCATTCGTAAGTATCGTTAGCCAACAAAGTGAAATTGCTTTAAAAAGTTTTGAAAGCAAAATAATACGACTACTGTGTGTGTGAAATACTAATTATTTCACACCACAGTAGTATCTCGCTTTATTATTTATAAAAACCCCGCGATTTACCTTTCCAATGACTTTACATTTATATTAATTTGTAATCGTACACAAAAAAAAATCGATTAGAGTTGTCAATATATTTACTATTATGGCAACACTTTAACGTAAGAATAGCCGGCAGTAGGTAGTTCATTTTATCAAAAGAATTTCATAACTTATTAAGTTTACAAAATAAACCCCTATACAAAATTGGCATTCCAATTGCAGAATGACTTCAAAAATAAAGAAAATAATTGTAATATAATTTTTATCTTGATGCATGAGAAAAACCAGTACCGTGAATGGTCATGATCCTTTCAGTCCAGAGTATTTTTAATTAATAATTTAAAAACATATTTTTTTTAAACATTGCACCGGTGTGATTATTAAATAAATTTGATACCAATCGAAAGTTTGAAGCCCATAGAATATGCAAACGTTAGGTTGCCTATTTTGTTCCGGTCACAACCACGGGTTGCCAGGTGTAAACAGGTAAATCTATAGGTACTAGCATTTTGCAACGGTCTCATTATTGAATCAAACTTAGATAAAATGAAAGATTATTTCATAAGGAACACGGTGGTATAGGGTTGCCTGCGAAAAATCAGTCCCGAATTAGGGTTGTCGAATTTTAAATAATAAAATATCGCTGCGAGTGAATGTGTGTGAGAGAGAGGTCCCAGACCAACCATCCCACGCGGTAGAAAAGGACGCAGCGTAGCAGCTGTTTAAAGTCCGCCCATTTAAAGAAGGAGAGTGCGCATGCTATTTGTGCTTGGAAATGAAAAGGATAGCGATAGACTCGAATATGCTGTGCATTATTTTGGAGTCATAGATATAGTATTATATAGATGGCGAGAAAGCGTGTCGCTGAAAGGGACAAAAAAAAGTACTAGCACTAGTAGGAAAAATGTACCCCATAATTAGTGATAAAATTAGAAATAGGTACCTACACAAAGCCTGAAGTTTAGACCGATGAAATCTGTGTCATCGAAAGCGACAGAAAGAAAACCGGGGAAGGGCGAGTCGGAGTCGCACACCGAGGGTTCCGTATAAACTTACCAATGAAAACAGTTCCCGCAAAAAAATTTTTGTGGAACTACAAATTTTCAGTTTTCGGATTTCAGAAATAAAAAACCGATGTGACTTTAATTGATTAAAAAATAAAAAATTAAATAACTATTTCTGTATATTAATAATGAACTACTCCAAAATAATGCACAGCATATACGAGTCTATCGCTATCCTTTTCATTTCCAAGCACAAATAGCATGCGCACTCTCCTTCTTTAAATGGGCGGACTTTAAACAGCTGCTACGCTGCGTCCTTTTCTACCGCGTGGGATGGTTGGTCTGGGACCTCTCTCTCACACACATTCACTCGCAGCGATATTTTATTATTTAAAATTCGACAACCCTAATTCGGGACTGATTTTTCGCAGGCAACCCTATACCACCGTGTTCCTTATGAAATAATCTTTCATTTTATCTAAGTTTGATTCAATAATCAGACCGTTGCAAAATGCTAGTACCTATAGATTTACCTGTTTACACCTGGCAACCCGTGGTTGTGACCGGAAAAAAATAGGCAACCTAACGTTTGCATATTCTATGGGCTTCAAACTTTCGATTGGTATCAAATTTATTTAATAATCACACCGGTGCAATGTTTAAAAAAAAAAATGTTTTTAAATTATTAATTAAAAATACTCTGGACTGAAATTTGTTAGGCAACCCATATAGGATATATTTATTGGCATATTTAATAACATAAAAAATACGTCTCATTAAATAAGCATCTCGGTGAAGGTCGTTGTATAGCGGGATCCTATACTAACTGTACCTACCTTCTTATTCCAATCCACTTGAAATGTTTGTGAAAAGACTTCCATGTTTTATAAATCTATCAAGTAATGTCCCCCCAATGCTATTTTCGAAACGTAAATATACAAACTCAAGCTTTCTTCCCATGGGGCTAGGCAGTACAGACAGCCACATGCAAAGATCCTTAGATTGATGAATGTATTTTGCGTTCAACGTAGACACTAGTCGACAGAGTATTCAGAATACTTTGTCTACGGCGACAATGAGATTCGATCGGTCGATTGGAATAAAAAAATCATAATTATGAAATATGTCACAATTTATTCGAGGTTGTGCACGAGGTAGTGCATCGTTTAATTCGTTTACTATTACTGTTTAACTCTAAATCATTGCAAAATTGCATCATGCATAGGTACATACATTGTATTTTAAATTAACTGCAAAGCGTTAAGGTGGCCCGCAGAAAATCAACCCTCAAAGTTCATAAAAGTCGAAGAAGGACTTTGACCGTGAAAAATTCGTTCATCGACTCTTATGAACTTGGACTAAATGTTAATATGTTAATAAACATACAACTTAGCACTGCCCTGCAAATTGCAAAAAACGTAAGAAAATTTGAATTTCGCGGGCACCTTAAGAGGGAACAGGTATTTGAAGAAACTATTGCCGTCGCGCTACGTCATGCCTACCCCCGAAGAGTGCGATAGGGACAAGCTCAGACCAAATATATGACGAGATGACGAGATCATCGATTCGTATTCCCCTTCGGAAACTGAGCCGATGTAATTATGTACATTCTGGATTTGTCTAGTAGCTCAGAGAAATAGAATTACGGCCGTAAAAATGGGTATTTGTTTGACATTTTTGTAGGGTCACATTTTAAATTCAATTCAATTCTGATTTTTTATTACGTACCACGATGTATCTTAAACCTATTAGTTGCTGAAAAAAAGGAAATGACAGGGAGGTGTCTACAACAGACCAAGACAATATTATGAAAAAAAAAATGCTTCTGGAAGAAAAAAGAAATAAGTAATATATTTGTATAGAGAATCGCAGCGCCTGTTCCCTCTTAACTCTTAAATTCTTGCAAAATTGTGCGTGAACAATAACGTGCCGGTTTAAATGATATAGGATTTTTTGTATAACTCTGATAGAGCCACACTGACGCGTATTTGATGCCAAAGGGTGATGCATCAAGACACAGGTATCGATTTGTCGGGACCCGCAAAAAAAAGAATTCACAGTTATTAGATCACCTATTGTGTATATTAACAGCGCATACAAAAAATAATAAGCTTTTACCCGCATCGATCTGCTCCAACTTATCCGTTATCGGGGTCTGTGTCTGTAAGTTACCTATCTCTTTAGCAGTTTTATCAAAGTAACCTTGCACACACACATACATTTTTTTGTGAACATGCAACATTTTCAGCATTAAAACATTTATATTTACGTTATTGTGGCCCCACCATAATAAAAATTTTTTGATCAATTTTACATTCATAAAAAAATCAAACATTTCGTCATGCCTACAATAACACAAAATAATATAGGAAATACTCATTATTTCATCTAAATTGTTAAATATTTTTTTTACATTTTATAAATGTATATTTAAAAAAGCAGTCTCTCTTATTTTATACTATTTTATAATTATCACTGGTCAAATTCAGTCCCAATAATAATATTTTCTAACTCTCAGCTATCCGGCCAATAGTTGTAGTTTCCCGAGGGCGGGGGGACAGGCATGGGGGGTCCATTCGGTGGGGGTCCCGTCCCGGCGCTGTATGGCGATCCTTGTGGGGATCCGTACCTCGGCCTGAACCACGGCCTACTTGTGTATTGATACTGGTTACTCGCGTAAGCTGCCAAGTTCTGTCCAGTAGCGTTTGGGTAAGGATTCTGTGGAGTCTGGTTGGGCGCGAAAGCCACATTCGGCATGGCCGGAAGGTTGGCAGTAGGATACGTCTGTGGCGCTGGCGTCGTCGACGGAGAGAAGTTAGTCTGCGAGTTTTGTGATGTTGGCGTACTTGGAGGCGCGTACGTCTGATTAGATGCCCCGTTCGACCCGTTTGTGGGGTTGTAAGTCGGTGGTGGTTGTGTAGTCGTCGTTTGACTGACGTAAGCTGCTGTCTGGCTGCCATTTGATGACCCGTATGTCGGCGTGCCATTCTGATTGGTCTGCGTAAAACCTGTAGTCTGCGTTGATTGGCCGTCTGATGTAAAAGTTTGCTGATTTTGCACTGTACCCGTCAATGAATACCCGTTATCTTGTGATGATGACGTAATATAATTCGTTTGGTTGTTAGCTCCATTTGAGTCGGTATCTGTGGATGTAGACTGTCCATTGCCGTTATTGGAGGTGTTCTGAGTGGCAGGTATACTGTACTGTACTGTTGGATTGTTGGTCGGTACAGTGATCGTGCCAGAGTTGCCTTGCATCATATACTGTTGGGGCATTCCCGCATACTGCGATGTGGGCGTTAGGAACGAATTTGGAACTATTTGGTGTACAGGTGTCTGCGATCCAGGGATCGCTTGCCCAGGATTCGTCATAGGAGACGACGGTGGGGGAGCTTGCACAATAGGAATCGTCCCTAAATTAGGATTCAGTTGATGTCCTGCGAGAGCTGCGTTTAGTTGCTGGGCAGATAGCTGCGTATTAAAGTTGAGTCCCGTGGGCATATACTGGGAGGTAGCTGGCATGTTCATCAAAGGTACGTTGTACTGGACCCCGCCCGGCATGCCTAGCTGGTTGGGTTGCATCACAGTTACATTCTGACCGGGTTGGAGCACTTGTTGGAACCCTGGAGGTAGCGCACTTTGCATGAGGTTGGGATGGTTCGCAGGTATCATGTAGACCTGGCTGTTGGGCTGCCCGAGCATTGTTGGGACCTGGCTTATATTCAAAGGGTTCTGTAACACAGTCATGCCTTGAGGAACTGTGATCATTTGCACGTTTTGCGCCGTATTCTGAACTTTGCTGAGGTCCTGCTTCTGTCCATCTTTGCTGGTCTGGATTTGGATCGCGTTTCTGTCGATCTGGCGGATGTACATTCCTGTACCGTCCTGGCCCAATCCGGGGGATGAGACACTGTAAAGAAAATAAAATACATTTAGTACAGTTTTTACGAAAGACTGGCTGTATTACCAAAAAAAAGTTAGTTGAAGAGGATGGAGCGCTGCCTTGCTGTGAAATAATTCGGGTTAGTTATCAACTTCTATATTTTATAATTAAAATCCAAAATGGTATTTTCTTACTTCGTCTGCTGCCCCGAAGACACTTGTATGATGGTACCGTGGGCCGGGTTAATTTTCATCCCCATACTAACGATGGTGTTCTCCTTAGCTGTAACGTAACAATATGTTATAATACACATTCTGTTTCTTACTTTGACGCTTTGCTTTCTACGCGTTGGCATCGCAGGATTGAGGTTCTACATTCTGTTAATAAAATAGCTTAAAAACGTCGGATCTCGGAACTCCCCATCGAAATCTGTAAAGAATTACTTTAATGCTTCTAATCTACTACATGCTTCCCCGCATCATTCACGTGTTTATCTTCAATGACTTTTATATAAGCAGGGTTAAAACAATAAAAAAGTAATAAAAATACCACAGTGAGTATAAATATACAATGATAGAGACAAAATAAAAAATATACGCTTATCGAATAAATTTATCGTAGTCGACTACTGCAAAACTACGCTTGGCAAATATTAGTTAAAGAGGTTTTTGAAAACCGATTCTTCAGTTTCTTACACTGAGTAGATGAACTGGATTCTGTATACTTTGCCATCGTTATTCGTTGTAGATATTCTGCAAAGGACAAGGTGTTTATGGTTGAAATTGGTACAAATCGAAGAAAAGACCTTGAAGTAGTCCTCTTTAGTGATTCTTACAGCAATTCAGTCAGGCAGGTAGGCGCTTTAGCTAAGAACAGGACAGGGAATAGAATGGCCTCATTTGACGCCTGGTGTAATACCAAAAGTACCGGAAAATCAAGTATGTCTATGGAATTATTACTTAAGGGAAATGTGACGACGCTTTTGCCCGAGCTTTTGCGCTTACGCCTTTTACATAAATTATACTTATGCAGATAATGTAAGTGAATGAAAAGCGCTGCGAATCGTAAAGCTATTGATAAACAAAATCTTACAACCAATTCGCAGAATTTGTAGTTTACGCATTTTGCATAAGTATTGTTGATTGTGCTGTACCTAAACTTGAAAAGGGTGATGCAGGCGTTCACTATAAACACAGTCCAAAAAAACTAAACGATGTGAAATCAACGTCAAATAGGAGCTCATGGATGACTCGGACCTCAAGTGAGAAGCGTGAGAAGCGGCGTCTCCAGTATATATCCGGTGTGGGGACATCTACTGAACTACCTCCTCTCTCGATCCGCATGAACACCTGCGCTCTTGATGACTGCCAAACCTAATTATTTGAAATGTTGCCATATTTTCGTCGTGAAGAAGAAAAATATAGGAAATAAATTCAAGACATCTAGTTTTTGGGCTTTGTACAAGCTGAACTGCTGAGGTATACATTGCTAGGGAAAAAAAACAAGCAAGTAGTGCTGAGTCGGTAATACGGATCACAGGTAACATGTCGGCAAAAAACTTTTAAAAGGACTGCTGCGAATTGTTTGGTGAACCTTTAGGAGAACACTACTAATGCAACATTGATGAATAATCTCTCCGCCAATAAGTCTTTCATCCCGACAACAGACTTCTTGATTCTGTAAATTCAGGAACAAAATAAAATAAAAACGAATCGTCCCCAACTTATATAGAAGTCCGGGTATTTGGTGCAGTGTTAGCTGTGTGTCACCATACAAAACGCACACCTTCCAGTTTGCACCGTATGCCCTCTCACTTGCGCCCTTGATAATCCATTAGCTACATCTGTGAGTTGGAGTTCCCGAGTTCGACTAGCTGAATTTTGGGCAAAGCATTTTAACTTTTTGCCATCGATATGCTAAAAAAAAGTAATATAAAAGTACACTACGCTAAAATGATCAAAAAAGAGGGTAACTTGATGAGCCTCGCCTTGCCTACGCGATGCAAGATTTCTATAACGTCAGGTGCAATGCGGATTTCGTATGTGGTGTTTTAGATGAAGCTACAGGTATTTACTAAAGTTTCCAGATGCTTGCAATATTAGGCTACTACTAACTATACTGCCCAAAGTAACTACTACAGAATAATTGAAAAGGAGAAAAAGTTTCGCTATTAACCGTTGAGTAGTTCTCTTGTGACGAGCCGATCCTGATTGCAGGATCAAGTCATTTCCAGAACTAAAGGTGTCTACAAAATTTTAGCTCAATCAGTTGAAATTCAGTTGCAAGGTTTGACCAATACATACTAACCAACTAAGTAACTAACAGGCAATAACATGTTACAAAAAAGCTTATACAATCAGGGTAAAAGGGTAGCAGCAGTTGATTGGTGTGATGTGGTAACGCCAACTTCAGGATCCAGATCAGAGGAAAATGTGCTCTAAAAATACTGGTGAAAGAACAATGATTATTCGCAACATGCCAACGCAGTTTCCTCGCATAAGTCTTGATAAAACGTTACCTCTTTAAACATAACACAGGACAAAAAAAATACGCAACTTAAGCCTTAATAAATTGATTTTTGTGAATAAGCAGGTGCTGGTTACGTTACGCACATATTTCATTATACGAGATGACTTGAAGATCTAGTTGCCATTAGTAAACCAGTTCAAAAACGAAAAGATCAATCTACGCAGAAGTTCTATACTACAATTAGCACCTTCAGAAATTGGAACGCAAGTGAACAAATACGCCAACGCGCAACGGTGTAAGCCGCAACTGCTAAAAAATTTACGCCACTGCCGGTGGTCGTCGTCGCGTCGCCAAGCCTTTATCACTACCCAATACTACGCAAATGCATATTTAATAAGCGTTTCAAGTAAAATAAGGCAATTCCACATTCAAGTCATCTCGAATAAAAACAGCAGATAATCTTCAATGTACCTGGTGCCGCGGTCCAGGTGCGCGAATCTCTCGTGGAGTTCTTGTCATGGCTCACATGTGACCTGGAGCATCACATTGTTTCAATACACGAACACGAGAAAAGAAAAAGCATTTAAAAAATGAACAAGAGACGAGAGGAGTTCTTCAAATAGCGAAGTTAGAAGTCATTGTCTGTAACGAGAATATCTTCCGTGATTCTTCTTTCTTGTAGAACTGGCGTGATTTGAATTGATTTTGGGATATGCTTCGAAAATTGAATCTGCTCCTTTTCAAAAGTTGGTAAAAAAGCGTGTTCTATTACTATTATGACCAAAGTGGTAAATAAAGCTGTTTTAGTTCTTGTTAACGTTTTATCAAACACAAAATCAAATGAAAGATACTTATTTTGAAACAAAAAGAATAGTCACAATAGTAATAAACCTAAATAAATAAAGATACGACAATAAATTTGGTTTTTCTTCTAGTCTTCGTTTTTCTTGCAAGTGTCTTCTAACTTCTATTCTTCAATTTAAGATCAGGTTCAGAGAAAAGATTGTAATATTTGCTAAAAACCATTGCAACGCCAATTGCTTGACTTCTTTGATACTTATATATTTTTTGTGTGTAAGTATTGTAATTTATTGCATGAATTCTGTTCATGCCTTGTCAGAAAATATTATAATCTTTTAGAAAAGAGAGTAGAAAATAATTGTCTTTATTATTCTTATTATATTTAAAATCAGACTTCCGTCACTGAATGATCATAGCAAATATCTTTTTCAATCATAAAAGTTATCCTGAAAGAGTTAAAATTAGTTAAAAATATCTAAAATATATTATCCATAATCTATTCTAACTTACACAGCGGGAGCTATAGGTCTTAGCTGCAACTGGCTTGGTGTCCCATCAGACAACCTCTTTTGCCCTCGAGATTCCTGCCCAACGGTTTTTGAAGGAGTCGACGTGTTCTGAAAAATGAATGTACCGTTGAACCATTTGTTATTTGAGTGAGACGGGTTAATGGGCGCTAAATAAGGGTAGAAGCAATTGTTATTTTATTAATTTGTCTGAAAAACAGGTCAGTGGGAGAAATTAAGAAAATTAAAGAAGCAAATGAAATTGTTAGTGGTGTAGATAGACTCTGCCATTGGCATTAAATTGTTTTATCAATTCAATAATAACATAAGGGTTCTGCTGTAAGCTGAAGATATTACATAAAATAGTTTCTTCATCATAGCTACACCACCAGAAAAGGTTAAAACATTAATGGAAAAGTAACATTTCTAACAAACAACCGCCAAAAGTAATGAATGAACGAAAAGAATATAAAATGCAGGTTTCAGCTGGGGTGACGAAAACAGAAATGGAACAAAAAATCTGTGAACATAAAACCTAAGACCAAAACACCAAATGCATGTGAGGTTAAGCATCATAATAATTAGTATGTGCAAATATTATAACCACCATAATGCTCACAGAGATAATTTGTGGTGAAGACGCTTGTCCTGTTGATATAATGTTTATCAAAGAACCACTGCTCGCTATTGGCTGTTGGGAAAATTTAAAACATTATCATTTTTGTCTTAGCCGTGTCTAGTCATTTATTTGTCTTTTGCGTTAAGTAGAATAAACTTTTGTACTTCTATGTTTATATGTAAGTGGTAAAAATATTTTGTTAGAATGCTTATTTAAGTAGATTGTCTTTAGGGCATGCAGAACTCAGCCGCGGTCCTATTGTCAAACCTGGAGGTCTGGGTTTTACTATGGATCTGTATCAGCATATTCAGCATACCCTAGTTGTATTTTATGAATCGTAAACTACATTTTTGTAGCTACTATTAATTATTTAAGTAAATTTTCATTGTAAAATATATTTCTTTGTATTATTATTTTAAAAACAATGATATCCTAATGTGTTTTCTGTTCTTAAAATGACAAAAAATAATGCATCAAACTTTATAGAAATTAAGTTGGTATTAAAAATAATATCTTACTTTATAATAATGAATATTTTGTGGTAGTTTTTACAAAATGTTACCTTTTGATTTAGCTGCATGAAAGTTCCGGTGGCTTGTAGCTGCTGCAACTGACCGGCTGTCAGAGGTAGAGACGTTTGTTGTAGACCACCAGCTGGGGCTATCTGTGTACATACACAATTACTTATTAAATATTCATAACAACCATACCAAGGCCTGGTTTTCACCAAAGCAGAGATGACCGGAGAGCAGAGATGATATGCAAGCACCAGTTATAAATGAGACAATTTGTAATGAGGATTCTAAACAATCTCTCCTCATTGCTGTCTTGGTGGAAACTAGCCATAACAATGGTAAAAAATAATTTTAGTTAGTATATTTCGGACACTGTGATGTTTTAATGGAAGTTTTTTTTATACCTCTATGTGCATGTTGTGTTTATATGCTCAGTTGTGGGTAATATAGATAGAATAACTTACAGATACAAACTGCTGAGGTTGGAAGTTGGTCAGTCCTTGCTGCCCTGCTGCTAAGTCCTGCAGCTGTTGATAAGGTATCAACATTGTCTGAGAGCTCGGCACTGTCCACTGGACAGTATCAGCCCCTTGTATGTGATACTTGACATCCTTATCCCCTTTGTCTGTGCTGTACAAGATCTTCTGACAAGAATTAGTACTTTGAGCGGCACAAACTACAGGAGTAGAAGTAGCAGTACTTACAGTCGTACTATCAGATGTTGAAAGACTCGCTTGAGGAAACGATAACCCATTCGGTAAAATCATTGACATAGACGATGGCACACCGCTCAGTCGCAACGGAGTCACATTCACTGGCTGCATACTTGATATATCTACTATCTGCGTCCCAAAGTTTGGCTGCTGTAAACTCAATGTTTGACCAAGAGGCAAAGATGTAAAGTTAGCATTGGAAACTTGCATCCCAGGTTGTACTATAGGTATTAGCTGCCCATTCTCTTGGTTCAAGACATACTGCTGCTGGGGTTGCAGTAGTTGTAACATGGTGGGTTGACGAACTGTCATGAGAGGAGCCGGTGCCGGCGCCGCGCTGACCACTGGGGGGATGGCGGCGGACGTTAACGTCGGAGGAGTCGAGAGCGACGCCGTCACGACAGGCGGCGGCACGGCAGGAGGCGCGCTTGTCGCACTGGTCGTTAGCGTCGGCGGGGGCACATTCAACGCAGGCGGCGGACCCCCAGCCTGCGCCGCACTCCATTGCGCCAACTCAGCCCGTATGGTCTCTATTAAGTTCTGTGCAAGTGACCTCGCGCCTGCCAAAGCTTCAGATCTTGTATGATGTAAAGCCAAATGCAATGGCTCACATTTATCACCTTTTAACACAGCTATTACACCAGTCTCTGACCTAATATATTCCAAGTTAGTGCCATTCTGAAACAAAATTGATTACATTGTTTTATAAGGGGTTTAGAAGGAGGAAATTGAGTCCAAAGATGGAAAACTTACGGGTCCCAAAATACGTCCTTTTATATCAAATGCGGCCGGCGCATTATCCAGACCGATAAAAACTTTATCTATAAGACCACCGGACATCATTTATAATCACTTTTTATGGAATTTTATAGCTTCTAAGTGATTGTAAAGAAAAGCATCTTTCTTCCACAAGAAGCAGAAAAAGCGCTTTTGACACTATGCCTTTCGTCCGAAACAATTCATTATTTAAAAGACCCATTAATATTTACACTCATCATCATCATCAATTTACACTATTCAATTAAATTAAAATACGACCGCTTAGCAGTGTTTACTTCTTTTTTATATATTAAGTGTGTTTATTTGAATTCAATATAACGTGTTATAAAATGTAATATAAGTTTTTAAAACAAGTGTATTTTAATTAAAAATATATCGTTTTTGAACGAATGTCCCACTAGTTGGTTATTCTCGTCGCCGTATTGAAGCATAAAACCCATTAAAAAATAAAAAGTCGGCCCTGCATGCAACACACAATACGATTGGCGGTGTCCCTGCAGGCAGGAACCTGCATGCAGTGCTATGAGTAGGCGCCTTTAAAATGCTGAGGGAGTAAAAAAACGTAAACTACCTACGGACGCATGGTGAAAGCACGGGTTGTACGTGAGATTTTCTTTTTCAGCTCTGCCCCAGTCCCTGGATAGATGGCGTTGGTCTGACTACGTTACTGCAAGGAACAGAACGTCACATAATTTCACTTGGATCTAAAGATTATTTTCGGAAGCTTATGCAAACGAAAGTGTCAGTCAACGAGCGTATGTGGCGTGTGCTTTTTCAAGCATTTTGACTTTGGCACCTAGTAATAGTAGTCGGGTCAACGCCATCTATCGAGTTCATGGAAACTATTTTCATTTTTTAATAGTGCAAGTTTTACATAAAAATAAAACTTGTATTATTTAGCAGAGACGATGCACAGCATCGGTGAGAGGGCGCTGTATACTTCCCTTTAGTTTTCAGCCAATCACAGCTCTCGAAGTCACGTGGTTCCGGTAGTCACGTGGTCCCAGGTGGCGTGTTCGCTAGTGGCGGACTTTTACCTCATAGAAGTCTCTCACCAGGAGACCTTAAATGGATGCTGTGCATCGTCTCTGCTAAATAATACAAGTTTTATTTTTATGTAAAACTTGCACTATTATTCGGCATGTGACGATGCACAGCATCGGTGAGAGACGTGTTTATAACTCCTGGTGACCACAACGACGCTATGTGAGAATATGATAATATTTCCTGAAAAATAAATCCATAACAATATAGCAACATCTAGATCATCATCATACTATACAGATCAGTGGTACTTCCAGTTCGGAAAATGTAATAATCTAGAAAACAAGAATCAATCAGCTAAACCACGATATAGAGGCCATCGATTTTATCTTACATTGATTGGTTCAAAATTATTCGAAACATTACTCGGACTTGGTTATAGCTATTGACCTCTGTTTACAATAATATTTGGCAAAAGAATTCGGTCAGTACCAATTACCACGAGAGGGGATTTCTCCAACTGGAACATTTTCGTACCAATTTAAGGAAACTACGACTGAGCGCATACTTACAAGATATGCAGATGTTCCTGCATCTTTTAGTAAGGTTTTAGTCCAATTACCTATCAATGTTCGTGATGCAGCTTGCGTGGAACCTCGAATTGTCACAAAAAAAAAAGAAAAGTCGCGTGTGCGTCCTGGTATTCCTAATTCCAAAATTTTCCCAAACCGAATAACTGGGCATATATTTTCGTTAGCGTGATCAAACACAGGATACAGAACGGTATGATCACCCTGATCAATATAGTGACTATAGAGATAGAGTTTTCTCGACGCTTTCAAAAACAGAAAAGCCCATCGTCTTCACGCTTTGAATAAAGTGACGTTATTTGGTGGATTCGTCTGCAAACAAGCAATCAGTTCACTATGATCCCAAAAAAGGAGACTTCTCTGCTCTAGGAGACTGCAAGGAGATAGTTTTGAGAATGTGTTGTACTAAGAAGTCGGAATTCAAATTTTCGATACAGGTCGGTCGTCTAAAGATCAATTACAGATTTAGTAAACAGTATGGTGGGTTTACGCTAATCAATCTCTCCTCAGTGAATAGGAATGTTAATAATCTCATCAAACTAATATTACTGGAACAACCGAAATCATAATTGCTTTATACGCCATTTGACTCACAGAGACCAGGCCAGTATATAAGTGCCCAGAGTGGATTCTCCCCAGCTAGATTGGAGCAGGGACCTTTCAGCTTCTGACCAATTCCTAGTTATTTCGCCTCACCCGCTAACTTCCAAACAGAGCTCTAGGTCTTGAATGCTAGTGACACAGGCCCGTGCTCCGATCCACTCGAACTCCGTCTAGGTTTTGAGCAGAGTGCTCGAGGTCGAAGATCCAGTAACCAATAATCTCTCTTCCACATTGGAGCCACTACGAAAACGCCTTGAGCCGAGTTCAGATGGTAAAGAACTCTAGGGATCGGGAGTCTAGGCGGAAACACCCAAGCCCGATGAAATAGCCACTGACAACTAAAGGCGTTGCGAAATTGAGTCTGAACAATCTTTGGTAACATACTGACTCACAACCCTGGTTTCTCTGGCGGCAAAGAGGTCTATCGGGGGAACCCTTAATTTGCGAAAACACAATTATCCTAGAGTTGGTCTAAGAAGATGCCATTCTGCCACCTGTTTTCCGCGAGATAACCTGAATCCAAAAGATCGTTCAATTGTGCTCCCCATAGTGGTCATGAACTGGTGTATCAACTCCGGGTGCAAGATTCTTCATTGAATCAAGCGAGAGAAAGGTGACGTGGACATGACATTTCGAGTTGACCCCGCCTATAAGAACACCAATAGCCACGAGAGAACACGTAAGCAAGTCATAGAAAACGGACTTAAGTAGACTACGACTCGCGTGCTTTTGGATGGTAGAACTTGGCCCACCCAGTTGGCCAAGGCCGAGAAATTTTTCGTGCGCAAGGTTGGCCGAACGGCAGCCAGTTCATCTGCAGAACAATAAATTAGTCTGAGAGACCACTGTAGGTTTTCGTGAAACTATGCTGACTTGCTGAGGATAGGTGGAGCTTCACCGTTCAATCTTCCTTTTGTTAAAAATGGGATATCTGAAATTAGAGACCAGTCTGAATGGTTTCGGAACTATGTTCTGGGTTAGGTGCTTCAAGTTGAATATGGGCCTCTTGAACCCGTCGCTCTTGTTTGTAAGAAACATTTATCATCTGCCTTGGCTTTTCCCAACCATGTTGGGGTCGGCCTCCAGTACAACTGGATGCAGCCAAATAGCTGTACCTTACATGGAGCGACTGCTTATCTGACCCCCACAACCCGCGCCTGCTTATCTGCCAACCACAACCCGGCTAGTACCTGGTAATCAGATACCCCTTGGCAAGACTGGTTGCAAGACTTTTAGAGATAGGTAAATGACAGCCGGGACCAACGGCTCAACGGGCCTTCCACGGCACGCAGGATACTCGGCATGCAATGGGCGGTCACCCATCCACAGATGCACCTAGGCAAGCCTGGCCCAACGCAAGGATCGACCCGGGCGGATTAATTAGCCACGGGCTCCTCGAGTTTGTAAGAAAGATTGTTGAGAAAAAACTCGGACCGGCATCCCGATGATCCACTTCTAGAACGCCTTGAACAAAAAAATAAATATATAATAATAATATATAAATATATAATAATGAAAAATATTATTGCTGGATTGACATCTCTAGCGATTGTGGTTCGTACTGATGGATGAATCAGTCTTAGTTTGGAGGTAAATGACAGACACATTCCCGTGATCATTCCGAGAAGGGCCTACGGAGCCCACAGTGTCTGCCACTGCCTCCGATACGCTCGGAGACAGCCTCCGTAAAAGTGAAGTGGCTGGTGGTTTGGAAGTAAATGGTTGACGCATTCCCGTCCATTTCGGGAAGGGCCTTCGGAGCCCGAAGCGTCTGCCACTGCCTCCGATACGCTCGGAGACAGCCTCCGTAAAAGTGAAGTGGCTGGTGGTTTGGAGGTAAATGGTTGACGCATCGCCGTCCATTTCAGGAAGGGCCTTCGGAGCCCGCAGCGTCTGCCACTGCCTCCGATACGCTCGGATACAGCCTCCGTAAAAGTGAAGTGGCTGGTGGTTTGGAGGTAAATGGTTGACGCATTCCCGTCCATTTCGGGAAGGGCCTTCGGAGCCCGCAGCGTCTGCCACTGCCTCCGATACGCTCGGAGACAGCCTCCGTAAAAGTGCCGTGGCTGGTGGTTTGGAGGTAAATGGTTGACGCATTCCCGCCCATTTCGGGAAGGGCCTTCGGAGGGCGCAGCGTCTGCCACTGCTTCCGATACGCTCGGAGCCAAGGACGTAGCCATTTATCCATGCCCCCTGTATTCTGAATGTATGCGTGTTATGTAGGCAGTTTAATTTCGTCAAATAGGCAATTAGAACTTGGAGGGATCTTATGCAGACCGTCACGAAGGTTCTTATTTGTAAATTCGCTAAGGGTACGCTCCCGGCGATTTATTATAAATACATAGCTCGTTTTCTGCAAACTAGCTGCATGATTTCCCTACTATTTTTGTGGAATTTTTACGAGGGTAGTTATGATTCCGAAATTTTATCAACAATGCTAGAGGCTGTAAATGACGCACCATAAGTTGTCCACTCGCTGATACTTTGTAAGCTTTGATTGAGTAACTCGCGTTTTGAAATTAAAGCATTACTCAGGGCTGTACCATTCTCGCGGAATTCGCCGTAACCTTTACCCTTAACAAACTGTCGAAGTTCATCGTTAATATCAAGCTTGACGAAGCTAGGCGCAGCGTTATGAATCTTCAAGGCGTATGCGTAGCGCACAACCTTCCACAAAGAATCACCGAACTTTTGTAACGCTTCAACAATTTAAGAATGCTTAAATTTAATCGCGGAACTCCACTGAACATATTAGGGGCAGCCACCAGATTTAAATTCAAAATCCAACGGTAACGTGGAGCTAGGTCCAGAAACTGGTTCTGGGGACCTGAGCCGCTAGTCAGAGTCGATCTGCCTGCGGACACCCACATTTTGCATTAAAAGGTTCGTTAGCACAGCACTTGGTTCACAAGTTTAGAAATGTCTGATGACTCACCGCATTTCCGTCGCTTTACCTCAGAACCTGAAGGATCAAATTATGAAGAGCTCGAATTGCTTCTTGGTAGCCGGCGTTTATGGCTCCATGAAGACTACAAGTCGTCACTTGCCTGCACTTCTTGATCCGAAACACAATTACACTATTTATTTGATTTTCACTTATTTAATTATTTATTTATAACACTTAGCACTCCATTCGTAAAATACGCGCTTGGACGTGGTGCTACGGGCACCAGCCCGTAATACGACACAATGCAAACGCTAAGTACTTAAAATTAAACTAAAATAAGATTCAAAGTACTAAAAACTAGCAGCAAACTCTAATTTAGATGTTGCTTGCTCGAGAAGTAACGACGCTATGAGGTAAAAGTCCGCCACTAGCGAACACGCCACCTGGGACCACGTGACTACCGGAACCACGTGACTTCGAGAGCTGTGATTGGCTGAAAACTAAAGGGAAGTATACAGCGCCCTCTCACCGATGCTGTGCATCGTCACATGCCGAATAATGAGGGATTTTCTTTTTCAACTCTTTCCTAGTCGCTGGATAGATGGCGCTAGTCTGACTACGTTACTGCAAGGAATAGAACGTCACATAATATCACTTGGACCTAATGATTTTATTCGGAAGCTGATGCAAACGAAAATGTCTGTCAACGAGCGTATGTGACGTGTGTTTATTCAAGCGTTTTGGCTTTGACACCCAGTAACGTAGTCGGATCAACGCCATCTATCAAGTTCATGGAAACTAATTTTATTTTTTAATTGTCAAAATGAAAACCTCTCATTCTCAAAAAGAAAACCTCTCATTCCGATTCACTCATAGAAAAATATTCACCTAAGAATATTAGGGTTCTTTGTGTAAAAGTACACGTTACACACACTATACATTGATACACTTACTTTTTATTCTAACTAACATAGAATACTTAGATGACTTTTTTTGTTCAAAAGTTTTAAAAGAGAATAGAATACCAACCAATGCACAGATGTCAGCACGCTCGCAGTTGAATTTTACCTTTAGATTATTAGGTACTTTACTCTTTGCTTCAGATTGGGGTGAGTAGCGGGAAATTGAATTATTTGTAACACAACGAACGATGATAATCTCCCTTGTCGTTTAATAAAGCATTGTTGCTAACGACGAACATGGAATTATCAGATCAGCAATTCAACAGGTGGCTAGAACCGTGGCCGTCTGACTGAAGTAACCAATACAATAAGGATAAGTTTTTAACCGACTTCAAAATGGAGGAGGTTTCATTTCGTCGGAACCTCTTTTTTATGTGCCTACCTACTACTCGTGCGCGAAGAAGTTGGGACCTGCTAGGAATGCGACTTCCCGCCCGCTTCCCCGATGGCGCCCGTATTGTACCGTTCGCATCACTATTAAAATGAAAATGGATTGAATTTAAATTAAACTAAATAAATTAAGTTAATTAATTGAATTTGATTTTAATGAAAATATTAATTTTTTCGTCACCGCGCTCAGGTCCCAACTTATCGCGCACGGGTAGGTGTTTCCCGAGTTCTCGAAGATGGATGGACCGATTTTGTTTTTTTTTTTATTGTTTGAAAGGGTATACTGCCCAGGTGGTCCCATATCATCAAATCAAGTTCTGATGATGAGATTCTAGGGAAATGGAGAGAATTTTTCAAATTTTATAGGCACATTTGAAGTGATTTAGGTAGTTTTAGGAAGAGTACCTACTTTCTCGTAGTGATACCATTTCAATTCGATGAAGAGCTGATGAAGAACTTCGGAGATAGGCAACGGAACTCACCTATAAATGATAGCAAATGGACTGAGATTGCTGAAATCTCATGTCTGTCTATTGTTTACACCAGTGCATAAAATGTGAACTATAGTGTAGGTACTCTGTGATGTGAACCACTAAAAAGTGAAAAATAAAAACTGAAGTCAGTGACAAAAAACTAAATCAATCAAACAAAGGTCACCAACATCCGATGCTAAAGTTATTTTTCACTTTTTTATGTTTTTGAAGTAGGTTTTATTTTTTGAAAAAAAAAAAGTTTTTTAGTAAATAAATGGCTTAGTCGCAGAATGTGTTGTCTTCTGTACCCCGAGACTTGTGTTGTACAAACATTGTCTGATTGTTGAGTAGAGAGTGAGGGTTGAACCTCATCTGCCAGCCAGTAGGTACGGAATCGCACATATAGGTAGGATGACTGGCAATTAGTGTACTACTACTAAACACGTGATTGTACCCATGCTAACAAACAACTTTTACTGTATACAACCTTATTTTTTGTTTATACTAAACCCGAAAAGGGGTCATTGTACTCATCATTTTGAACAACTTTTTCTATGGGACGAACCTTGAAATCGCGAAAAAAAATCAGCTGTTCCCTACATTTTGACGAGTTATGCGAACATAAATGTAGGGAACAGCTGATTTTTTTTTCGCGATTTCAGGGTTCGTCCCATAGAAAAAGTTGTTCAAAATGATGAGTACAATGACCCCTTTTCGGGTTTAGTATAAACAAAAAATAGAACAATTTTACCTAAAAATAAAATTGATATTAAGCATACTTACCTTTCTCTAAGCCATAAATTGAGAGATAGGCGTATCCGGTTCCGGTACGGTGCAGCGCGGTAAGCCCCGCAGCGTCATTTCCGCCCCACCCAATCCGGCAGGTAGTGGGGATACGTTTGCGCAGCGCATGACGATATCCCTGAACCTCATTGCGGCTCAATTTACAGTGATTGATAAGGATGTCAATCACATAGTTACATTTATAATAATGAATCAGCAGACAGAAGTATAAATTGGCTTAGAGAAAGGTAAGTATGCTTAATATCAATTTTATTTTTAGGTAAAATTGTTCTATTAAGCTATGACTGTACCTTTCTCTAAGCCATAAATTGAGAAGTGTTTGTTATCGACTGCTGGATTGGGACTAAATTAGAACGCCAATGTGATCAACAAAGTTATTTATACGTTTAATTATTACATTAGATCAACAGAATCAGTTTCTATGTCTATAATAATTATAACACTACTGTCGTGACGCCCCTGCTCTATTATGTAAGCCATATGGGGTATGTAATATAATCGTGCCTTAGGTTCGCTTACATTAGCAGGCGCACGAATAATATAATGATCTCATCATGGTAATAAATACTTTGAGTATCGTACCTCGCTTTATTGTTCTCGTCCTTATTTCACCTTCCTTCCACAGCTTGTTCACCGTCTCTAGCCGCACCCTTCAGCGAGCTGCTAGCCGCTGCTGTTCACCATCTGTAGGTGTTTATGCCCATTGATACTAACTACTTCTGTACCATGGGCGGGGAGAAGGAAGCATGATCAGGGCGGTATATCCGGCCCGTGACTATGCCACTTCTTCTCAAGCTGTAAATAGAAATAAGCGTTAGCGCCACACTCATGCACCATTAAGGATATAAGGGGTTGTATAGCTCATACATCCCCGACTCTAGTTTTGTTGCTTAGGTTCAGACTCTCTTAGCCAACCCTCGCACTCTTTGTCCAAGGCTCTCTAACGCTAAGCAGTTGCATTAGTTCAGACCCTCTCTTGGTCAACCCTTGCACTCTACTGCCCAAGGCGTCCCCAACACTAAGCAGTGGCATTCGTTCAGACCCTCTCTTGGCCAACCCTTGCCCTCTCCTGCCCCAGGAATCCCCACTAAGCAGTTGCATTCGTTCAGACCCCCTCTTGGTCAACCCTTGCCCTCTACTGCTCCTCTAGGAATCCCCAACTCTTACAGTTCTTTACTTTACTTTTAACTCTACAGTTCTTTAGGATCTGACCCTCATGGCCGTCCATTCCAACTCTAGGCCTTTAAGCTTTCATAAGCCAAACTTGCCAAGCTGCACGCTCGGTAGATTATCAGTAGGTACGTACCATAATATCTCTTCAGGGGGGAGCCTTTCATAAACTAGCCTTGTCAATCTGCCACGTGCCACCCACGAGGCCAGCTTGACACAGGCTCTTTTAACAGGTGGCTTTCATCAGCCTGCCTTGTCGATCTGCCGCATGCTACCCATGAGGCCAGCTCGACACAGGCTCGATCAGTACAGCGTTACTTGTTCTACATTATATCTAATGATCTACAAGCACCGCCACCAGCTAACAACTTTAGCCTCATGCTTACTCTCATAATAGCAACTACTCAAAAGCTACTTATGGCTACTTAACTTAGCTCTACTTAGCGCAATTCAGGGGGAACTTAGGGGGCTACTTAGCTTTCACACAGCACTCTGTTGACGAGCGACTCGTCAGTTCCACTTTTACTTGTAAACCGCAGAACACGCCGGCAAAGATCATCGCATCACAGGCAACGACACTTGCTTTTTGGCGGGATCTTATTATAACCTCTTTCTCTGTGGACCTTACCACAGATAAACATCTGTCATTACAGAGTAACAATGCGTTGGTATTGCCATGTAATTTCTATTATTTATAATTATTTTATTCACATTCGCGTTACGACGCGACACTCCCGGCCCAAAGGCTTGGCTAGTGTATTGTTAGGAGGTTGCGCGTCCACTCTTTATCTTTTCAAAAGCTCTAGTGGCCGCGCTTCTTCTCGGTTTTGTTTCCTCATTCGAGTTAGGTATTTCAACTGGAGTGTTGCTGTCGGATTGTTTCTCTGACCCATCGCTCACTCGAGTATCCTCCGACCCTTCTTTTCTCTTGCGAACACTTATAATTTCAACTGTGGTCTCCATGGCAGCCTCATCGGGTCTCTTTCCAATATTGGGTGTTATACCCATACCATTTCTAGGTCTTTCGTTGCATTGTCGCATGTGTTATTAGTCTCGTATTCAGTTATCTCATTCTTATCCATCTCCAGCGGGTAGATGTGGGCTATGGATCGGGTAAATCCCTGTCTCGTATTTTGATTTTAGCTACTCTACACAGACCATCTGCTCCTCTGAGTAAGGATGATATTATCTTCCCTTCTTTCCATCCTTCTCGATTCTTTGTATAACCTTTAATCTGTACAACTTGACCGATTTCAGGTTCTACCTTAACCGTACTTCTCAGTTCTTTATGAGAAAGTCGATACCTTTCTTTTAGGCTCTGTAGGTACCGGTTTGTAAACATTTCTTTGAATTCTGCTATCATAATTATTGCTTTCCTCCATCCTTTCACTAGTTCGGTTTTAATTACAGTTCTTATTATTTCTTCATTTGAATTGGATGTTTCCATCGTTATACATTTCCTAAGTTTAGGAAATCTGCCGGTTTTATGATCTGATTCAATTCTGAATCTACGCTGGTAAGTGGGCGTGTGTTTATTACTGCTTCTGTTTCTTTGATTACTGTCGCTAGCTGTGAGTCGTTTGGTACAATTCTTTTCATGTAATTCTTGACTATTCCTACAAGTCTTTCGTAAAATCCTTCGAACCAAGGTGCTAGTTGTGGAATAAATTTCTAACGAATCTTTACGCAATATTCCATCCGAATATTCCTTTGACAATATTTCAGCTATTAGTTTAAAGTGGAGGGCGTCATCGGAGGTAATAAGAGTCGGTACCCCTCTTATTCCTATGACCCTTCGCAAGGCTAGTAGTCCTTCTTCGGCAGAGAGGTCTTTGACCACTTCTAAGTGAATTGCCCTCACTGCGTAGCATGTGAAGAGGCAAATCCATCTCTCGTTGGGACCCCTTTTGTTCACTACGAGTGGGCCCATGTTATCTCTTCCCGTGAAAGTGAAGGGTGCACTATAGTTTACTCTCTCTGCTGGTAAGGCTGGGGTTGGTGGTAACTTAAATGGTCCACCGTGTTTGACGCACCTCGGCCATCTTTATGATTTTTAATACTTGAGCTTTTCCTTGTGGAATCCAATAATTTTGTCTTATCAGGCTTAACGTGTCCGCTCCGACCTCATTCTCTTCGTGTGTTCTCTTTATAATGTCGTTGGTAAAGTCGCATTCTCTAGGTATGAATATTGGGTATCGTTTATCGAATGACCAGTCAGCATTCTTCATGCGACCTTCTTAACATCCCAACGATGTCTTTGAACAGTCTTAGATTGCAGCTTAAATCTATCCTGGACCTCTACTGGAAAGCATTATTTATCTCTTGATCTGTTCGATCCTATGACTTGGCATGTCTATGTTGTCTATTTCTTTTGGTGTAGTGATGATTTCACTCCACGTTTCTTGAATAGTTCTGCACTCTCTCCGTTCGTCGGACCCTCCCCACAGGTTGAGAAAGAAAGTGTCTCTTCGCCGCGGTACGCAGGCACCACTTCGGTTCTTTCAGTAGAAATTCTAGACCTTGCTGCCATATCTCTCTGTCTTTATTCAATGTGGGAGGTCTGGTTGCTAGGTCGGCTGGGTTTAATTCTGATGGAACATATCTTACGATTAATTCTTTGCATTAGTTTTATCTTGAATGGTTTCGTCACAAAAATGAGTCTACTTCCTTAAGATTATCTTGATCCTTTATTGGTACTAATCTGGATTTTACTCTGATGAAATGTATATTTTCTTCGTTCACTATGTACACTGCTGCTGCGTATGCTTTCAAAGAAGCATCAATAAAGCAATGTAACTGGTATTTTTCTGTATCTGTTACATAACATCTGGGTATGAATATATTGTGTATTTCAGCTAACTCTTCCCTTATCTCATTCCATGTGTCATGTAATCATTCTGGAAATATTTCATCTCATTTATATTTCTGTTTCCACATATCTCGTAGGAATAACTTTGCTGGTAGTATGTTTGGAGTGGCAAATCCGCTCGTAGATTGATGCAATGACCTTTAATACACCACGTTTATTGTTTGCTTCTGTGTTGACGTCGAACTTGAGTTCTGTGTCTTGTTCTAGATTCCACTTCAGTCCTAAGACTTGAGCGCTACCAACTTTATTTGTATCCGGTATCTGTTTCATAAATTCCTTTGAATTGGAACACCAATCTCTTACGTTCATTGAGATTTGTTGAAAGGTATCTTTGGTAGTCGGCTTCTTCTATTGTTAAGGTTTCTGTGATAACTGATGAGGTTGTCAACATGTATGTCATCTGCTATATCTTCACTTAGTTATAGTTGTGATGTATTTAGATCATTTTTGATATTTCATATAAATGGATTCGATACTATGCCAAAGGATGCTCTGCAACATCTCATGCACTGTAATTTATTTTTAGTGACTGGTTTAGTGATATCTTTAAACCATAAAATCATGTCACATCTCTGTCTGCCTCGTGTAATGCAATCTGTAGGAATGCCATTCCACGTCTGCTGTTATCGCAATTCTGTGATGTCGAAATCGAATCAGGCCTGTTAAGTCTTCCAACATTAACAGTCCACAGTACAGGCATTGATTAAGGCCTTTGCCTTCGCCACTCTTCGCTGTGGCATCGTACACGATCCTAATGTTTTCCATTCTGAGCCGGTGTTTGTATTATTTCTATAATTCCGTTTTTCACTTGATCTTTAAGTGTCTCATGATATGTCTTAAAGATTTCTTTATATAAGTGCTTTACCAAGCTCACCAGTCTTCCGTAAGCTATGCCATAATTAGATTGTAAAGCTGGAGAATATTCGTTTCAGGGCCAGGCAACAGTACATCGACCTTCGATAATACTAGTCGACAGTCATTCTATTGAAGTTATTAACAGGTTCTTCTTCTCTATTAGTTTTCAGACATTCGTTAATTCCGATGGACTCAAGTTCCCATAGGAATGATATATTACCCTGGTCAATAGGTTAGTCTGTTGGGTCTAATTTTGTTTCCATTGAGCTTTGAAAGTAAGTAATTACCAATAGCGACTCTGTTGGTTTAGTTTCTTTCCCAGATAGTAGGTACTTATCCAGCCGAATTTAGACTTCACTAAGTATAAATTGTCGTTCAGTAGTTTTCTTTCAATCATCATGCGCGAGAAGCAGTAATCGTTGCCAATCAAGATATCTACTTGGTCTTGTAGTGATTCATAATCTGCAAGAACTCTCTCTCTTACTCTTCCATTGACTTAACTCTTCAATGGAGTATGGGACTTCTTTAGTAATTGTTAGTACGACGTTTGCATAGATTTCCTTCGTTCCTTCATGTAAGTACGTTAACGCTCGTTATAGTCGTAGTGATAAACTTATCACATAGACACTCTTTTAGAACAGGATTATTATTATTTTTAATTGTAATAGTCTTTCTATTACACAAAACTACTATAACAGAGACCTTTTCTCTTTTAAATTCTCCTTCCTCTCCTCGTTTTGGAAGTCGGTTAAAACATAATTACTGTATAATAGCTTATACAATCTCTTACAGTTATTTATGTTTGTCCCTATAACTAACTCAAGTTATGTAGACAAATAATGTAACATCACGCCTAGTAATGCCAGAAGGGTTAGTCAGAGGTGTACCTAGCAGTACTACCCACATTTTGGAAGTTATGTTTAAGTCACATTTAGGGAACAAGCCTATTGGCATCTACCGGGCACACACTCAGTGGCTGTTACTGAAAAACCCGATAACATTTTGCCAGACTCAGTAATTGAAAATATAGAACTTCATGCTCAGCATTCGACCATTAGAGCTACACAGACTTGTAGCTAGTGGCTTTTAAATTATAATTCAGTTTTGTACAGACATCTCTATCGCTCTTCTACAACTATGACATTTGACTCCTATTATAGAAAATTGATCCAATTTTAGAAAATGGTTCTTCACAAAATACATTGCATGTGCTTAATTAAACAAATTGAGAATTATTTCAATATGAACAATGATTCCAGTAAGCAGTGGTTTTGTTACCAAAGCTAAAATTACTGTATCGAAAATCAGCAACTTTATCACAAAAACTCAGAGTATTAATAAATATTAATTAAGTAATAAGTATGACTCTGACGTTGTAGTAGTGATGATTCATAAAACCCATGTTTTCTGATGTGGTATTTCAATAAGTTTAATAAAAATCTCACATTTATGGCACACGGATAAGCTCAAAGGAACCAAGTTTGTAATCAAATTGCAAAATAAAGTTATCTTTATCTTCTCTTTATCTTTAAAGTAAGGCTCAATAATTCCGGGGGGGCATTCGAATATTGTCGTGCCATACATAGTTCATCATTAAAATTACAGGACTCGCAAGTCATTTTTCCCATATAAGACAAATTATTTAATAACAAAACAATACCTATTTAATTCAATACGATATTGTCGTTTTCTATGTCTTTTTCTCTTTAAAAACACTCGAGACACTGCAGCAGCGTGATCGAATGTAAAATGAATTCTAGTGAAGTAATAAAATACTCTCTGAAGTAATAAAGTACTCTAGTAGCGTTGCCGTGCCTTCAAATATATATCAACAAATAGAGATTGCGTTACTGTTGCATCAACTATAATAAGCCAAAATTGTCATACCTGTTACCACTGCAGTTGTACTATACGACTGAACACACACTGATTAGTTTTTACAAAACATTCTATGGTCATCTGTATAACTAACGTTTGCTGATTATGTCTTATTCTGCAATCGTAATTTCATTTCACGAACAAGGTTCTATTCAGCCTCGAGCTGGACTTGTGACATGGAGCTTACTTCGTCCACAGAAGGATAGTCTATCAGACAAAATTGTTTAAATCTTCATTAAATCTGTTTAGTAATTTGGTAATTGTAGCTACAACAATACTGCTCTTGTTTTTATTCCGTATCACTTACTGAAAGAGTCATGGATAGTTCAGAGTTCCTTTTTATAACATTGATCATCGTTCGCAAGGGATTAAGTAAAATGGATGAACACCATTTACCGCTATAGCTTTTATGTCTTCTGTCATTAATAAATGTATGATATGCTAAAAGCAGAATACAATTCGATTGTAATTCAAGCAAATCACACACCTCAGTAAATAATATAAGACTTTGTTAAACACATATAACTATTCTTATTTATTCATTAAAACACAATTGTGAATAACAATTGTCAGTTGTCTGCAAATGCAAGCTGTACATTTTATTAATTAGAATATCTTTACAACATCCCATTTAATATAGCAAAAATCATCTCATACGTTATGACAATAAACAAGTAAATACCTCATGTATTTATCTTACCATTACATGGTTTGTAGCAACATTTAACACAATCATCTTTCAATGATAATATAAAAGCGTGAATGTTATTTTCCCAATTCACATTATTTATCTACTCAGGGGTACGTACTCGTTACCCTAACTGACGTAGATTTCTATTGATTTCCAAATTCGTTAATCAATATTGATCCGTTGATCTCTTACATTACTCAAATAAAAACCCATTGAATAAAATATCAGGTACCTCGAGTAATTCAACGACTATGTATGTACTGCACTGCAATTAGTAACATTTCACTATTCTTTACACAAAGTTTACAGTCATCTTTACCGGTCTTGTCAACAAACACTACAAGTAACACACACTGAAAGTATTACTTAGCACTTCAAGAGAAATTAAGTCGTCACAACTCACTTGATTATTATAATTAACTCTCTTTTAGTTAGTGGCTTTAGATTCTCACTTTATTCGTTATCATTCTGTTTGTTTATAATTTTACAAAACCCGCTTATTTAACCGCTGACAGTTCGACTCCGCTGACATTGACATTGAAAAGTTGACAGGTTATCGATTTTCAACGAAAATAATCGATAATATCTTTAACTTATATTTTCGTAATTCAAAATTATGAATTTATAACATATAAATAATCACACGTTTAATTAATCATTGCACACAAAATCACTTGGTCGTAATCATAAATCACACCAACGCCATCTCTTGTCGGCTTCAGATATAAACTTATAAGATTTTGTTTTTCTTATGGCTGTTGAAAAATATTAACTTAGACAACAGTTTTATTTCATCTCAGCTTCATTAGATAGTAATTAAACAAATAGCATTCTGTTTGTTTAATAATATTTCCTTAGATGGGATTATTAAGCACTCATTTCAACATTCAACATGCAAGCTGCTATCATGAGCTTGCAATCATAATAGTTTAAACAAATAATTGTTAAATTTTCCTTTTATACAAGCTGCCCAAATTATACATAGGGCACCACCACCCTAAAGGCAAGTGATTCATACATGTAAATAGGTGAATGCAGAAGAAGGTGAAATATGGATGAGCATCATACAGTTCTTGTAGTATGGATAAACTTATTTTCATACTAATTCTCTAGGTCACATTGCTGTGGCAATAGAAAAGTAATTATGGTCAAACTGCATCTGAATGGCAGTTCACTCTAGCAATATTAAACATAACATAGCATAGATGGTTAGCTAAGCACCGCAAGCTTTAAGATGTTCTTAAATCCCAGCATCTCCACCATGTCGTAACGCCCCTGCTCTATTATGTAAGCCATATGGGGTATGTAATATAATCGTGCCTTAGGTTCGCTTACATTAGCAGGCGCACGAATAATATAATGATCTCATCATGGTAATAAATACTTTGAGTATCGTACCTCGCTTTATTGTTCTCGTCCTTATTTCACCTTCCTTCCACAGCTTGTTCACCGTCTCTAGCCGCACCCTTCAGCGAGCTGCTAGCCGCTGCTGTTCACCATCTGTAGGTGTTTATGCCCATTGATACTAACTACTTCTGTACCATGGGCGGGGAGAAGGAAGCATGATCAGGGCGGTATATCCGGCCCGTGACTATGCCACTTCTTCTCAAGCTGTAAATAGAAATAAGCGTTAGCGCCACACTCATGCACCATTAAGGATATAAGGGGTTGTATAGCTCATACATCCCCGACTCTAGTTTTGTTGCTTAGGTTCAGACTCTCTTAGCCAACCCTCGCACTCTTTGTCCAAGGCTCTCTAACGCTAAGCAGTTGCATTAGTTCAGACCCTCTCTTGGTCAACCCTTGCACTCTACTGCCCAAGGCGTCCCCAACACTAAGCAGTGGCATTCGTTCAGACCCTCTCTTGGCCAACCCTTGCCCTCTCCTGCCCCAGGAATCCCCACTAAGCAGTTGCATTCGTTCAGACCCCCTCTTGGTCAACCCTTGCCCTCTACTGCTCCTCTAGGAATCCCCAACTCTTACAGTTCTTTACTTTACTTTTAACTCTACAGTTCTTTAGGATCTGACCCTCATGGCCGTCCATTCCAACTCTAGGCCTTTAAGCTTTCATAAGCCAAACTTGCCAAGCTGCACGCTCGGTAGATTATCAGTAGGTACGTACCATAATATCTCTTCAGGGGGGAGCCTTTCATAAACTAGCCTTGTCAATCTGCCACGTGCCACCCACGAGGCCAGCTTGACACAGGCTCTTTTAACAGGTGGCTTTCATCAGCCTGCCTTGTCGATCTGCCGCATGCTACCCATGAGGCCAGCTCGACACAGGCTCGATCAGTACAGCGTTACTTGTTCTACATTATATCTAATGATCTACAAGCACCGCCACCAGCTAACAACTTTAGCCTCATGCTTACTCTCATAATAGCAACTACTCAAAAGCTACTTATGGCTACTTAACTTAGCTCTACTTAGCGCAATTCAGGGGGAACTTAGGGGGCTACTTAGCTTTCACACAGCACTCTGTTGACGAGCGACTCGTCAGTTCCACTTTTACTTGTAAACCGCAGAACACGCCGGCAAAGATCATCGCATCACAGGCAACGACACTTGCTTTTTGGCGGGATCTTATTATAACCTCTTTCTCTGTGGACCTTACCACAGATAAACATCTGTCATTACAGAGTAACAATGCGTTGGTATTGCCATGTAATTTCTATTATTTATAATTATTTTATTCACATTCGCGTTACGACGCGACAACTACATTGATAATAATATTTTAAGGAAATCATCTTATCGTTTGAAACAGATTACTGATCTGATTTGAATGACTTGATTCGTTTGTAGACCTGTAATCCTTGATTTCTTTTTTATAATATTTGTGAAATGTCAAGGCAGAGCGCCAATTTCCTCTCTCCAAAATGTGATCAATGGGAATATTATCTGACCAACTAGCCGAAGCTACTGCCGATCGCACACTACCTGGACTCTGGACTAGTTTTTATTCCAGCTTGTTTTAACAACGACTTAATCCAGCCTCCTATGATAGTGCGGGTAGCTGGTTTGGGTTTACCACGTGTGCTAATAAATAAGCTCTCAATATTACCTCTTCGACCATTAGAGTACTCAAGCAATTTGTCAATCCAATAAATTGGGTCAATATTTGAGTTTGACTCGCATTTTAGTAAACACCAACCAGATTGCTTATAAGTGATATTATCAGTTTTTGAACCAAAAATCGGCCAAAACACAATAGAATCATCACTCCTTACAAAGTTTTCTTTATTTATACTCAATAATGTAAGGTCATGGACTCTGCGCCCAGAGCACAGTAAAAGAAGAATGGCAGTTCTTTTAGAAATTTCGAACAATGACATTTTGGAGGGACTTTTGTCAACCAAGAATCTAATTAAAACATTAATGTCCCAAATCGGACTTTTAGCTTTGGGTGGCTGTTTTAATGCTATACCTTTTAATACATGTTTTATAATAATATGAGAGCCTAATGAGAAGCCACTAGATGGACGACAAAAGGTACATACCACAGACTTATGTACTGCAATTGTACTATAGGAAAATTTAAATTTAAGATGTAAATCAGTTAGAAATCGAGCCACATCTTCAGGGGATGGATATATAGCGCTCACATGATTGTCACGTGACCATCTACACCATCGTAACCATGCCGGCTTGTAAGTATTTAAGGTCGATTTCCTCCAGCTATTTTCTAAAATATCTCTGATCTTTCTGCCAGGAATCTAACAGTGACGACCACCCTGTATTAACCACACCTTTAAATTCAATTGATGAACTTGTGGAGGAGGTCGATTGGTTGTTGTGTCTATCAAGACTTGGTCCAGATATCTCACCTGGTAGGGAGGGCGCATGGAGCGAGACACCAGATCTGCTCTCCAAAAGACCTTCTCCCAATCTGGTGTTATCACCAGGTACATGCCGGTTGCCTGGTTCAAGTGCGCCAATACTCTGGGTATTAGACAAGGTGGTGGAAACACCCATGCTAACTGGTAGTGCCAAGGGCGACTGAAGGCATTGTGGAAAACAGCCGCCTGATCTAAATCCAGACTCACATACCTGGGTACCACGTGAGCAGTTCGTGAGGCAAAAAGATCTATTTCGGGAACTCCGAAATATTGAAAAATTTTCCCGGTTGCACAGGGAAGCAAATGCCATTCTGTCGGAGCAGATTTCCTTGAAAGCCGATCTGCTACGTAGTTGTATCGACCGGGGAGGTGATATACCGATATATGTATTCGATAATGATCTATTTCGTCTAAGACTTCGTATGTTAGGTTCAAGAGAGGCTGTGACTGTGTGCCGCCTTCGTTGCGCAAGTAAGAGACTACAGTTCGGTTGTCGCTCTGAATTAATAAGCTTGAATCGGTCATTAGGTGACCTTTTACCTGAATAACTCGCAGAATTGCCATCATCTCCAAGATATTGCTGTGAGCGTCTCTTTCTTGTACAGACCAACTGCCACATAAGGTTTTGTTGTTGAGCTGCGCACCCCAACCTGTCTTGGCAGAGTCCGTCGTGAGGAAAAAAGTTGGAGGTGCGTCGTGCAGTGGAGACGCCATGTCGTGATTCTGTGTCCACCACTGCAGGTTCGGAATTACCTGGATAGGCATCAGTGTCCGACCTTTCACGTTCTTTCGCAATAGGGAAATGCCGAAGGTCAGCATTGCACGAGAATTCAAGCGCCCTCGCGGGACAACGAAGCTGGCAAAATTCCAAAGTCCCAGTATACTCTGGACTTCTTTCAAATTTACCTTTGTGGCTTTTGCCATTTTCGATGTTCTCGATTGCAGTAAGCGAACCTTTGCCGGGGGGAGTAATTTGACATTTTGCCAAGGGTCCCATACTATCCCTAGATACTCGATTGATTGCTGAGGAGTCAGTATAGATTTTTGAAAGTTTATTACAAAGCCAAGGGATTGCAGTAGTCTTACCGTTAAGTTCGCCTGACTTTGCAGAGTTTCTCGATTCTGACACGCCAGGAGAAAATCGTCCAGATACACCAGCAATCGGACTCCTTGGTCTCTTAGGATCTGCGCGATCCAATTCGTCAGGCTGGCAAAAACCTTCGAAGCTGTTGCCAAACCGAAGAGGAGGCAGGTCATTTGCCATATTTGGTTCGATATTATTAATCTGAGGAAACGTCTGTGTCCTGGCGCGATTGGCAAGTGAAAATATGCATTTTCCAGGTCTATTTTCACCAACCAATCCTGTGGTTGGAGGAAGTCGGGGACTTTGTACATGTTCACCAATCGAAATTTGTCTATTTTGACATAGTTGTTTAGTAATTTTAAATTGAAAACCGGGCGAAACGAAAGCGTCCCTTCCTTTTTTGGTACAAGAAACACTGTCGAGACAAAGCTCGGAGTCAATGAAGCTTTTTCTAAAACATTTTGATCTATTAGCTTCTTTAATTGAAATAAGATTTCTTTTGTTTGTTGTGTGAAATCTTCTCGGAATTATCGAGGGATGAATAAGCGGTGGTTTGCTTAAGAAGGGGATCCGATAGCCTGATATGATCTTTAGTAGGTATATAACACGGTGCCCCCAACTTCCTCCAGACACTTACCTGATGTTTGATTCCCCCGGCTTGAAAACGCTGTTGATAGTCAATCGACTCGTTTATCACGCCGTCCCAGGGTACTACGTTTCTTACCGTATCGTGTATCTTCGGTGTGACAAAAAAAACTCGTCTGCCCTTCTCTTTCGTCCTTGCGCAGGATTAGAGCTACTATTAGTGGAGGGGCGATAGTTTGCACTGTTGCGCACAGGCACTATATATTTCCTACCTCCTTGTGTGTCCTTTCTTTGGCCAGACGGTTTATATGACCTGTACTGCGAGGATAATTTAGTAGGAGCAGCTTGAAAAATCTTCAAGACGCCCCCTTGTTTTCCTACAAAATCTGAAAACCTTGCATCGTCAAATAAATGATGAGCGGACGGGGGTATTTTCCTTAACGATTCCTTATAACAACTTTCTTTTACTGAATTTAGAATACCGTCACGACGTTGTTGCACTATGTCAGCCCGTTTGCCACATATCATTTGCAACAAATCCGATTGTATTTTTTTGTATTCCCCGTCGGCAAAAACATTAATTTTTGAAGTAATCTCTTCAGTAGTCGTTGGGTTTTTTAATTCGGATACCCATGAAATAAATTGGCCTAAGCCTTTTTGAAATGCTTCGTTTTGCAAAATAACAGCATGTGACATAGCAGCTAAAGAATTTTCAACAACCGCTAACGAACGATTACGTTCAAAATTTTTCAAAACATCGTTACTTTCGAGCTCTACAAAACCTGGGGTAGAATTATACAGTTTTTGTACTTCAGAATAACGTACTTGAGCCCAGTCAGGCGAGTTAAAATGTTGCAATTTGTTAAGCAATTCAAGATGCGTATTATTTGTCTGTAATGTCTGAGACTTGAGGGTAGTTTGAATTTTAAAATCAATCCCCTTTTCTTCGTTTAATTCGTGTTCCAGTTCAGTAGGGCTCGGAATATATAGAATAGACTCACTGTCAGACATGCACGAATGAGTATTATTTTTAACAATAGATCTTGCAAAGAGGATACTTTCTTAGTTAGTTTTTCGAAAGCATCCTCTAATCTACTTAGCTTTGTACGGCGGCGCCGCTCCTTTCGCCTACGATGTCTTCTTTTTCGCACCGTGGAAGAATCGCTGCTACTGCTCGAACCACTAGATTGCGACCGAGCACGTGGGGCATTGTCCATACTAACATTATTAAAATTTTCGTCCAAAGAATTCATTTTTAACACCAACTAATTTTAATACTAATAGTTAAAAAATAGTAGGACACCCTTTTTTAAAAGTAACGAGTTACTTTTAAACGCGACTACACCGTTCGGAAATCCGAACGCCAATGAGGTTCAGGGATATCGTCATGCGCTGCGCAAACGTATCCCCACTACCTGCCGGATTGGGTGGGGCGGAAATGACGCTGCGGGGCTTACCGCGCTGCACCGTACCGGAACCGGATACGCCTATCTCTCAATTTATGGCTTAGAGAAAGGTACAGTCATAGCTTAATAACCCTGTATATAGGGTGTAAAACACCTCTTAACGAATACGAAAGGCACTTGTTCTACTCGTCATTCTGATCATTTTTTTGTTCTACACTATACCTGGGAACCTTCTAGTTACGCAGATATTGGGGGTCAAAGTTGCAAGATTTTGACAAGCTTTTTTTTAAATACCACTTTTTATCGCATGATTTTTACTTAAAATATCTCTACGACCCCCGTACTATTCAATACATCCATCCGCACAATGTTTTGAGTGTGATACATTGAGTTATACCACAAAACATGATTTATAACCTCAAAAAAAAAAGTTGTTTCCCAGCAATATTTTTTGCGTAAAGTTACTTAGTTTGATATACAGAATGCTTGGTTAACGGCTTTGTGATGAGGTGAAATACACCCTGTATAACGAGACCAAACCATTATTGGTTGGTTGGTTATTGAAGAAAAGGAGAATAAATTACTAAAGCAAGAAAAATATTATGGCCCTCCATTCTAGGATTGCCAACATTTCTTCAGCAAAATATAGTATTTTACAAAATAAGCTACAAAAATATGGCACAACCAAAAAAGATTTAGTATTTTTAAGGAAGAAGCCAAAAATAGACAAAATTCATTTGCTCTTAAATATAGTATTTTACAAAATAAGCTACAAAAATATAGCACAACCAAAAAATATTTAGTATTTTTAAGGAAAAAGCCAAAAATAGACAAAATTCATTTAATCTATTTATTTTTATAAAAAAATATTTTGTTGCACTTCTTGTATTTAAAAAACATATCATATTGTATGCTTTATTTCATTACATAAATAAAAAATAAAAAAGTATATTAAAGTCGAATCACTACAATCTTTTACTTTTGACAGATGTTTGTTGATGAATTATGATGGCATCAGTCAAAAGTTAATATTTTTTGCGCGTTTATATTTTTCTTCAACAGTATGTAGTACGCAGACCCAAAATATAGTACAATACTATATATTACAGTACGGTTGGCAACCCTACGGTTGGTCCATTCCTATGCAGGCACTTCATTTGCGGATGATTTTTTTAAATTATAGATTTTTCTCTGTATTTTTTCTGAATGTCCATAGGTTTCAAGGTTACCCATTAAATATCACGTCTTGGAAGTTTTGGTTTTAGCTTCCACGATATTATTGCTTTTTAGTATGAATACTTTGCTAATTACGCACAAATTATTATTTATTAAACGATGGTTAAACTGGAGCAGTAAAGTTATTTAGATAGTTTGTGATAATACTAAGGGGTTTAAATAAAATACAGTCATATTAAATTTGCATACGTAATATCAATTTATATTTCTACAAAACATGATATGCTGTCTCTATATTGTTAAACATATGAAAAAATATAATATATGTTAACTCTGATTTTAACATGATTTATTGTTTACACTTTTACCTATAATATGAAAGAATTATATTTGTCATGATTTCTCACAATTTTGTTATATTTTCACAGATCTATGAATCTATACAAAAGGTATAGATACTTAAAGGTAAAGATACTATTTGTAGAGAACAGATGTTACTAGGACAGAAGTTTGAGACTATGAGAGTGAAAAACATAAATAAAATGATCACATTATGCAACTGATTTTTGAATCGTTTTATAACATCAGTATAATTGATTAATCACTGAACTTATTTCTATCACATTATTAACTAAGTATTCATATGGGACTAGAAGATCAAAATTTTTACAATAAAGGCTGGGTTTCACCACTACCAAAAAGCATATTAATGAGATATTTAAAACATGGATTACAAGGTTAAGAAACCGTTTAGCAGTGGTAAAATTAAGCCTTATCTTTTTCTTTTCTTAAACCAGCAAATTAAGGACGGAGACAAACTCCCAAGCTCGGTTTTTTTTTATATTGGAGAGGATATAATTTCTAGTTTTCATATTAGGAATTCTAATGCATTCAATTTTTTTTACCCTGAGTCCAAAATATATCAGCAAATTATGGCTGATTGAGATGCCAAATGGATGTAAATATCCTGTAGGATACTGAATTTACCAAAAAAGTAAGTCTTACTGACTTTTTGTCATAACATAATAAACACAAAAACTTTGATGAAATTGAAAAAGGGACAAACATTTTTCAGTTAATCAATTTCTTCTCAAAAAATATTAAAATATATTGGCAACGGGTCTTTGGAAGCACTATCTTCCACCAAAGTATTCCAATCAGCCATATTTTCCGTTTTCTGTTTTTAACACTAAATTGCTGCATCAATGAGGTAGACTGATGATTTAAATGAAAAAATATACATCTGTGTCTATTTGTAGTACATAAACCTCTAAATCACAATTCCACAAGGCTATGGTCAATATGAATTTTAGCTGCAGTTCCTACTTTTAGTAGGTCTAAATAATTATTTTAGTAATAAACTCTTCCTAAACATTTATAATGGTAATACAGTTGATAAATATAATTTATAACATTTTATATCGTTTTTTTAAGTAAGTATTTAGTTTTTATCATCTTTTTTTATGTAGCTAAATAAGTCTGAAAAGTTTAGCCGCCAATATATTAATTAAACTTTTATTACTAACACCCTAAATTTTATATAATCATCAATTTAAAGTACAATAAAATACTCATGGTACATTTTTCAATGCGAGAAGACACGATTTATAAAGGCAACATAATTTTAAGGTATACACTGTTGGTGTCTAAACAGATTTTACCCTGTTTTATACACTGTCAATTTTTAATACATTTTATTTTTTAAACAAATGTATGAAACACATCAATGTCGCCGTATTGTCCAAAATTTACTTCCCATTTCCAACCTGGCACTGAATTTTGAACACATTTGTTACTTTAACACTCATAGCCATTTATATCCTCCAAATACTTTTGTAAAATACGTTTAGAAGCCACTTTTTGGCACTTGATAATATAATAACAGTCGTATAGATCTTTCAGACCACAGGCGCATTTATAGAAGTAGTGATTAATATTAACTAATTTCTGGGATATTAATTACCCTTATTTGGTATGAAAATTAGAGATTAAAAATCAATATTCATTGGTCATTAATCTTTTAGTTTACAACATTAATAATCTATTAATTATTATTATTAGTTATACATTCAGAAAACACCTTTATACGCCTATGGTTGGTTATCCTGGTATGACAGTAATAATTATGATACAATTATTAAATCACAGATATTATCTGTGCTTACTTACTTATTATGCATTATTATTAATGGTGGGGCAAACACAAAGGTGACTTACTAAATCTAAGTAACAATAAAAAAAATATCACCCACGCAAACGATAATATTACTTTTTAATAATGGTTAAAGTAAATAAGCCTAATTCGAACGAAATTAACGCTTAACATAACCTAACATCGTTAGTATGAGAGACGAAAGTAGTCAAAAATAAAACATACAAAATTCCAATTTTAAGTTCGCATTTCAAATTCAGAACACACGACATAGAGAAATATTTTAGATCAACATTTTTTTTTAAATAAAACTTGATAAAACATAGAGCTTCAGGGGGCCGGACTAACCTAAGAGTTTATCACATAGTTCACTGGAGACGCGAGCATCGGGAGCAGTAGTCTCCGTTGGCGGCACTGCCGTAGTACATGCACAGTGGTGCACGGCACGGCGCCGGCGACGGCGGCCGGTCGTCGTAGAACGTGGAGCGGCTCAGGTACAGCGTCCTGTCCACTGGGACCCGCGTTGTCTTAGCTGTGGATGTGCTGGTAGCCGCGCGGGCGGAGTCGTGCGCGGGTCTCTCTGCTTCTGCGTAGAACTGGGACCGCCCTGTCCCGTAGCGAGGTTGGGAAGGCGCGACTGGCTGTTCTTTGCGATTTTTTTCGGCTGTGTACCTGGAAGTAATATGAAATATTTAGTAACTGTTTCTTATCACCGAGAGTTGAAGGTTAGAAATCATATTATTGTATACGATCGGATCGGGTGACGGGTACGCACTTGCTACCTATACGAGGTGTAGTTTTGCATACTAGTTAAAATTCAGGAGCTTGTCACAAAAGATATAAATCTATAATATAAAAATGAATCTCAAAATGTGTTGGTAAGCGCATAATTCAACAACGCCTGGACCGATTACAGTAATTCTTTTTTTGTTGTGTTTGTTATTGTCAGGAGAAGGTTCTTATGTAAAAAAAATGTAGTAGTAGGTAGGTATTAGTAGGTAGCTTTTTCCCTCTTATGTGACGCAGACGAAGTTGCGTGGGTCAGCTAGTAGTCAATATAAATAACGATACCCAGTCAATCCTATAATATCACTACATATTATAAAACAAAGTCTCCCGCCGCGTCTGCCTGTCCCTGTGTATGCTTAGATCTTCAAAATTACGCAATGGATTTTGATGCGGGTTTGTTTAATAGATAGAGTGATTCAAGAGGAAGGTCTTAGTATATAATTTTACGCGGGCGAAACTGCGGGCATCGGCAAGTAATAATATTATAAATGTGAATATAAGTTTGTTTGTTACGTTTTCACGCGAAAACTACTCAACCGATCGTCATGAAACTTGGTACACATATTCTTGGCGGTATTACAAGTAACATAAGATACTTTTTATTTAAAAAAAAACTAACCCTCACTCGCAGACAAAGTTGCGCGAGTCAACTAGTAATTAATAAAACTGATATTTCAAATTTGATAGCATTTCAGAATAACACGAAAGTAATAAGCAGAATCGCCCATCGCGCGACATGTCGCTGTGTGCGTTTATTTCTGTCATGTGTGTGTGAAGGCGTGGTTGTAAGGGTAGTTACAGACGAGCTGCGTTAAAATACGGGTGGTGGACGGGTGTTTTACACTACTAAAAAAAACCCGCATGTTTTATTATCGATTCGGGTTGAGAATCATAAGCATAGATACCTCCGGGTGGCTAAGCGTCACCTTGTATTACAAGGCCCATGAAAATGGTTACTACTGCTATTAACTGTGCACAAATCCGGAATCTAAGCTCATCACAATTCAACATCATAATTTTCTTAGCACGAGGATGCAGAGTACTAATGCTCTTGCCACGACTACACCTGCGAGGCAGTGCATGATAACTGAAAATAGTACATTGTAACCCTAGGGGTGAAAGTAACTTATTTAGTCCCGCGGGCGCCAATAGTTCGAGAGGCTGAATAAGTCTTTAACCCGAGGTAAACACTGTGCTTTTCATTACGAAGACAAGGAAAATAAAAACACGAAACAACTCGAAAAAAATGAAGATCGGCCGCTTTCCGGCCTATTTTGTTTTTTTTTTCTGTGGCCGGCTATTCAGCCTACGTTATTATTATTTAATGACGGCATACGTCTTATTTTGACGTTTCACGTTCGTCACTGAAAACATAGTAAATATTTTGCCCAAATCTATGTTGTTTTAAAGAAACTTTGTAACTAAATTATAACTAAGTTATTGAAAAAAAAAAAACACTTACCCAATCCAAGCCTCATTGAGATAATTCTTGACCATCTCCTCCTGCACAGGCGCCCTAGCCGCTAGCACTCGACAGCACAACACTTCACACGTGGACTGCGTCCTCATCAGATTCTCTTCAGGATTGCTATGACTCCCACTACTTTTCCCAGCCAATTTCGCCATGGACCCAAAATTCTTCTTAATCTTGCTACTCATTGACCTTCCAATACTTCCGAATTGTTTGGCAACTGAGTTCATTTGCTTTGAACTTTTTGTTGAAAGTGCGTCGAGTGATCTTCGCAGTTCTTCGGGCGGTTGGCTTAGGGAGATGCATTCGATCGGCTCGAGGTCTAAGTAAGCTGCCAGCATAGAGGATCGTTGGTATTCGTCCGGTAGGATGTTGTTTATTGTCTTCTGGTCGGGTTCGACGTCCCAGCGGAAGTCATCGCCGGGGTCTACGTTGAATCTGAAAAGTTGAATTAGTTTTTGGTAAATTAGTAGGTTCTTTAGAGCTAGATCGATTGGTAAGTCTGCTGCACTACGAAATTTATGGTATAGGGCCGATTTAAATACAGGTTCACGAGACATTTCAGGTTTGTATCTGGGATGGCAACGCATCAGAGATGTATTGTGTTGAGGCTAGGCTAGAGATGGCGATGAGAATTTATAGTCAGATGGCTAGGCTGCTTTAGCCTTTACGTCCAAAAAACAAAGGAGCATCATCAGGTAACCGCGCCTGAGAAGGGACAGGGGTGACCTTCTGAGTCTGATCTTAGGATAACACCACTTGCCTGCCGGGGTTGCGGGACTGTTCGGAAGAGATACCGCGGCCCCGGAATGTAAAGGGCGAGGAAGGAACATGGATTGGTTTTAGTCAGTAAAAGTCTGACACTCCGTCCCGCTCCGCTCAGAGTGGGAGAAGTTATTTGATGATGTCACATGCGAAAAAAAAAACCTTACCTGATAGGCATAGGATTCCCTGCATGATCTTCAAGCGGTACTCTAGCGCCATCTGTAGGCAGTGGCTCGCAAGGTACTAGCGCGGAGAAGTGTCCTGCGTCATACGCCAGAAGTATGGGCGTCTTGCTGCATGCTTCCGGAGACAGTTCGAGGGGTAAGTAGACGCCGCCAAAGGGTATGGGGGCTATTGGGTCGCCTCGGAAGTCCTGCAAGCGTAAAAATAGTAAATTATTGTATTAGCAAGATTAGAAATTAATAAACAGTTTTATAAGCTTTTAAAATGACGTCGCACGGTAGCGAATCAGACAAAAGAAAACACATCATTAAATAAACAATAGACACGCCTGCCTCACAAGTATTTTTACAAAATCTTGCTTGTAAGTTAACTGTATTGATAGAGGAAAGAGTACCTGATCGCGGTCAAGCACTATTGCAAGATCAACAAAAAAAATATACCACTTAAGCCTAGATAGGCACTCATAAAACGTCGAAAAAGGTGCACAGTTCGCGTAATGCAATATTATAAAATTGTAATTAACGTTAACGTTGCTTTCATGTTACGTTAATCTGTATTTTTGACGACTCAAATGGCGTAGTGGTAGTGAGCTGCCTTGCGTTCATAGGGTCCTGGGTTCGAATCCCGGTAGGAGCAAATGTTTGTGTGATGAGCATGGACATTTGTTTCCGAGTCATGGATGTTTATATGTATAATAAGTATGTATTTACAAACAAAAAGTATATATGTAGTATATCTATTATCTGGTGTCCACGACACAAGCCTTGCTTAGTGTGGCACTAGATGGCGCTGTGTGTTAATGTCCAGCGATATTTATTTATTTAAGGCCATCTCGTCACAAAACGTAGTCCGAGATAAGATTAAAAAAACCAAAGGTGTTAAAAAAACATATCCAACCCTTAAAGCCACATCAGCGAACACAATGACGGGTCGTCTCATGACATGCGCCAACGCGAACACATGCAGGTGTTCGAGCGCGGCGTAGTGCGGCGCCGCCTGCGGGGTCGCGCGCGCCGGCTCGGGCGACGCCGCCGTCACACACTGCGCCCACTCGTGCTCCCACTCCGCCTCGGAGGGAGTCAGTCCGGCGGAGCGTAAGGATATGCTCTCTGACCAACGCCAGCGACGTTTAATGGCGTCTGGAAATGAAAAAATATATTAGGTGTATTTTGGCCAGTTGGTAGACCGAGATTTCACTCGGGAATTCTACTGTTTTAATGGGTGTTGAAGTCGTTTTAAAAATTAAATTATATAACACTTCACTCTGGGACTTCGTCGAGGTTCATTGTCTTGGCGCTTTTCTGGTGGTCACCACTGTTGATTCTGGCTTTCAGAAGTTTACAGTGGTTTGGGAATCAAGTGACGGGCATGTCCCATGAATAAAATCACACTTCAGTAAACTATTGCTGGACTTTAGGCTCTTTTTTACACGTCACTGAGTAGCATCCCGGTCTCTCCTCATCCATCCAGCGAAGATAAGCCTAAAACTTCCAATATAATTGGTGAATAATACTTACTAGTAAGTACTTCACCACCTTCCCCAGACAGCAGCGCCTGAACTTTTGTCCTCAACGCTAGCAGTCTGTCATGGAAGCCATACGCCGCCAGTGAAGCAGCATGAGGCAAACAGTTGCCATCACCCGAGGTGGCAAGTGGCAATAGACGGGGAGCACCCGGAACGCGACCGTGGCGCCACCAATTCAGAATGTTGGCGGACTCTAGAGTTACTAACGTCGCAGTCTCTAGGAGGTCCTTTTCTAAGAATGTTCTGGAAAAGGTGAGAGGATTTTGGCTTTAATTTTCTGTGATAATGGTATTCGATTGGGAAAGCTCATAAGCTTTCTAGTCTATAACTAAATTCTAGACCGTATACAGCACATTTGCTGTATGCGCTCTACATATAGTTTAGTTATGGACTTGACCATAAAAATGTATTTGCTACAAAAATCATTTAATTAGGATTATAGCCCATTAGAAATGGGTACGGAATTTCAACTCATTATTTTTAACTGATTGTAATCGGATGTTGGCTTTTCCTTGACGATAACCATGAGAAACCTGGTATTTCCTTTCATGCATTGCCAGAGTTCCACCTACGCCAAAATCAATGTGGCCAATGTCGAATTCATGTGCCCGAAACATGAAAAGGTTAAAGAACGGTAAACAATAACAGAAAGTTCAACGGCAACAAACGGTCTGATTGCGTGTGCAACGATAATGAATATTGGCTAGCTGCCGACCGTACGTACGCACCAACATCAGCCATATTCACGTCCACACGGTCCACTATATTTGTCTTTCGTGACTAATTTAAAGGGCATCACTCCAAAAAAATACAAAATGCCAAGAGTAACGAACGAGGCACGCGCTTCTCGTCATTTTATTATTCTGTCTAGCAAGTCATTCCAATATTTTTATGCTAAAATTCACCATGATGAGTTCGTATTTGTAAATAACCGAACGATAAATCAAAACGAACATCGGTTTGCGGAAATCCATTTGGTAATCAAAACAAAGGCATGCAGAGTGCTCCTAATTTCTGGCTGTCAGTGATGAGCTGTCATGACATGTTTTTCTTGAACATACCACTTCGGCCTTGAGTCGAAAATAGCTAAAAGGCAATCCACTTTTAGTACCAGATTAACTAGTCCGACCTTAGTCTGTTCGCATTATATTAAGTTACCAAGATTAAATGCTTACCTAAAATCAGGTGGGTAGACTGAAATGTCTGGAAGCAGTAGTATGTGATCGGAGTTGATTGTGTTTGGCTCTGGTTCTGTATTGTTGCGTAAAGCCCACACGAGACCCTCGTTGTCTGTCGCACGGGAGATGCCTCGGGAAAGCTTTCGGCCTGGTAGAAATATAAAGTTTAGAGGTTTTTGTTGATATACATTTATTGGATTTTAATATATGGATTTGGAATCCTGTACGCCTGGAATCAGATCGGATGCCAGTTTTGTTATAGTGAAGCAGAAAGACGTCTATTACAGCATAGTCTCTTCCAAGCAGCGCCACAACGACCATCTGTGATTTTTTCGTTAATTCCAGGCAATCAATCCACTTTTAGGTCCAGTTTCCACCAAAGCGGAGACCAACGGAGCGGTGCGGAGATAATAAAATTCGACCAATCAGGAGGATTGCGATGTATATTTCAACCACTCCGCTCGTCTTCGCTTTGGCGGCAACCTAATTGACATTCATATGAACTTACATTCAGGTGCAGGTGTGAGTACCAGGTTGGAAGGCGCTGTGAACGACATGTTGAGGTCTAAGGTGCCGACGGAGCGCTCCGGAGAAATGACGTCACCGCCTGCCCGCGCCTTCAGCGATGCGCCGTGCACTCTCTCTGAAAGAGACAATCCGTGATAATATAACGCATTCAGTATTACGTACGACTATTTATAACAAACACTGATTCATATTATGAATTTTAGCATCTGCGTCTACGTATACCTACATGGGTTTATTTTGAGAATGCCCGAGTTTCTATATAGAAAACATGAGCTGAATTGAGGCTAAACTGCGTTTAAGTTATGCAATTAACTTAAACATACTGGTCTCGTTAGTCATTCTGACGGTCAATAGTATTTAACACTCAACACTGACCTATTGTAAAACTAGGTGGCTATTAGGGAGTTTGTTTGACAATTCGAGTAGACACTCAAATGCACAATGCTGTCTGTGACTGATTGAACATTGTACACTAACTAAGCATTAAATACTAAATATTCGTGAAACTGTAACGGAAAATTCCACCTAATTAAAAAACCCAAAGAATTCATAATGAAAAAAAAAACCCGGGATATCGCCATTTATGGTTATTTGCATTGAGGACAACTATAACCGAAACTTACGGCAGATATGTCACGTAAAATGTATCGCAACGACGACTATTTCGATTTCCTGAAGGGAAGTGTGCCACGAACAATGGATTGGGTACGACTTTATACGCTTGATTGGGGACAGTCCTTCAACTGGAGACATTATGGACTGCAGTATTTGGAAACTTTATATCCGAAACATTTTTGATGAATGAGGCCACATCCTGTCGAAATGATTATCATAGCAGACTGATTGTCCGGATAGTAAATATTTATGGAAGTTTTAATTACATATATGTATAGGATGACTGGCAATTAGTGTACGATAGGTACTTAAACACATGATTGTGCTCATGATAACAAATAACATTTACTATGGAAACAATCCTAAAATCGCGAAAAAAAATTCCGCTGTTACATTTGTGTTCGCCTCACTGGTCGAAATGTACTGAACAGCACATTATTTCAACCCCAAAAGGACGAATTTATCAAAACTTAAATTGATTTATCAGTGGCGCCGTACCGCGATGTTTTCGATGTTCATATAAAAATCAAACACAATAGACGCGACGGAGCAAGACCGTACGATTCGATTGACAACATCAATGGCCAATCTGAATAATGGCCGCCATTCAAAGCCATCGGATAAAGTTACGCTACATTGAATCTTTGTTTCAATTTAAAATGCAATTTGCACATTTAACTTTTTCTGTTTTGACTATAAATTTGCTTGTTATTGCTGCATGTTGTGGCTGGGAGCTGTTAAATCTCGATGATAGTTGATCTTATCCATCGGGTTGGAATGATGAATAGTATAATTTGCCAGACACCCAACTTTTGACTTGTAAGATAAAAAAACTGTAGCAAATCATACAAGAGAAATACAATATTTTACATATTTGTGATGACTGAATGATAAGGAGAGATCAAAGATCAAGGGTGTTTATTTAATAGAATGAGCATTGCAAGGAAGCTGGAGTGGCGAGCCCCGAAATTTACGTATACCGTAATTATCAAATTAACAAGGCTGATGTTGACTTGCAGTAGTGGATGTGGACAACAGCAAACTGTTTACTTACGAGGCTATAAATAATGATGCAGTGAACTGGTTACAGGAAGACCAAGACACTAGACAGAAGTTTTCAAGGAGCCAGCCATGGCTACGTTTGCTACAAATCACGCTGAAAGATCAAAGAAGCGTTATGTCTGGCTCTGATTTGTGTCCCGACAATTTAGTTTCCGTTCCCGCAAATTAGGTGATTCCTAACAGGATTTTATGGCCGGCAAGCTAAACGAAACATTGGGTTTTACATTAATTACAGCTAGGTTGCGTACAAAAGCCTGGTGAAATAGACCAAAAAGGCGAAATTACTATAGAATAACTGCAGATTCTTTAGGCTCAGGCTCAAATCCTCCAATACCGATAAAAGCGTGAGTAACTTCCTCCAAAAGAAAAGCCTGGATACTTGTGTTCATGTATTCGTGGAAAGAAACGAATATTATGATAGGTTACCGGAATCAAAACAACCTGAGACAGTTTAAAAATATTGCTACAGGTTCACAGAAATCAGAAATAGATTTTATCGACACGTTCCACACGCGAGAAAAAAGACGCTTATCAAATTTCAATCTAATAATAAATCTAGGAAATACGTTCAACGACAGTCGTAATTGAATTGATAACAATCTAACAACCACGTCGGCCAATACCAATGATATTGATAATGATAATCTAGTTTTGTGGTAATAAACAAACATGATTCATATAATGCGTCAAAATTGCGTGTTTATAACTTAAGCCAAACATTGAGATAAAACAGGGACGTGCCCAGACTCCTCAGTATTTATAGCGAGGCATCAAGCAGACAAAATTTGGGACAACGACTTGTGAGCGAAAGTAGAAAATGGGAGACAAGGAAATAGGACGATAGGCGTCAAATGGGACATGACGCGCCTAACACGAGTTATTAATCACTGTACACATAGCAACATGAGATTACTCAATAAATCATAGAACATAATATTGGGGTTGGGGCTATAATACGGTCAACGACTGAAAACGACGGCTTGAGTCAGCACATTTCTAGATTTTCTATAGATACAGCAACCTGACTGTATGTAGGATTTGGTAAAATTCAAACGCGTCGAAAAGAAAATCACGAAATAAACCAAGCATTTACATATTTGTGGTAAAAATATGTAAATGAACACGCCTACAACTAGAAGTATAAGCTACGAACTCTGAATAGTTCTAGCGTTATTGCAGTAACTGCTCCATAAATTACTTTCAGGCAGTCAAAGACCTCGACATAATTCAATTACAGACCTCAGTTTGTTATACATTTAGTAATTCAATAAACTTCGGAATAGACGAGCCGCTAAACTGATTGAAGAAGGATCTTTTTCATATTTACCATCAGTATGTTTGCCAGCAATTGGGTCGGCTTCCATCACCATCCCGGCTTGCCTACCCTGCAACAAAAAAGAAGTTCTTCAAATCTAAACCGTGTTGTAAAAAGAATGCTACGGCAATGCCACAAAATAGTCCTCGTTCGGGCTTGAATGTGAATCGATAGAACTTCGCTTGCCAACAAGCCAACTACGTCAACCACATGCACACAAAAACACAAGTCAAATAATATTTCGTTATATATTGGACAAAAACAGTGTTTACAGCAAAACTTGCCAGCGTGTAAAATGACGAATTAAGTCCAGAAATATCATCGTGAGCAATAATAACACGTACCACCACCCACACACGATTTTAAATAGATTCAAATTGCCAGATCTGATTGTCAATTTAATTGTGTTCTTGGACAAACACATGATATGGCTTAAGACGCTTTGTTTAGAAGTCAACAAGACGAAGACGAAGGTCTTTACGAACTGGTGCCACTTGTGTTTACATCTGACGATGATTATGGTGACGATATCGAACAACAAATCTCATTAGAATACCTAATCGAACAGGTAAACGGTCACTTATGTTTACTTACCGCATCTGAGATCAAACCTAATATAGCGTCCGGATTGTTTGTAGGCGAATTATGTACCGTGATTTATTCTTATACCTGTATGATCTACGCCGTAACAAATCACACATTATTGGAAGTGCCATTAAGCAGTTACGAGAATTTTCGTCTCTACTTTCAACATCACCAGTCATCGTTGCGTTTGTTTAGAAATAGTGCGACCAAAACAGCAAATGCTTTGAATTTGTTACTTTGTCAGCTACAGAATTAGTCCCAAATTAAGATATAACATACTTGTGATATGATTGCAATTTAACATCCTACACTAAACGACACCTACATCGTTCAGAAGTTGTGAATGACCATAAAAGATCTTGGCTAAGATTCGTGTAGGCATCACGTCTCCGTCCTAGCGTTGTTTTTGTTTTACTAATGGTTATTCATACCTGATAAGGAGACATTGAAAACGGTTGGCATACGTATAAATATAAATATGATCCGTGCATGCTTTGAAACGATAAAGCTGTTTCAACAGAAATAAGCCCTTGCATTGTATGCACCGCTAACATATTTGAGGTTTTTATCCGCAGTTGAACGATAACTTCGCATTCTAATGAAACATAGCACGCTGTAGATAAGAGAACGATTGAAACAAGGCCGACTGAGATCTAGCGATGACTCACATTTGTATTCGTTTAGACGTATCAAAACATGAGGAAATGAACCGGCAATGCCTTCCTTGAAGAAAAAAAAAACAAAAACAAAGCAATAAAGGAGGAAATATGGAGGTCAGTTTTACTTAATTACTCAAACTGAAAGCGATATATTTCCCAAATTGAGCAATCTGGCGGTCCTGACTACGCTTTTGTTTACTTAATTAACACTTAAGTGCTAAGAATGTGGCTGTTAGAGCATTATCACATTTTACATCACTTATGTAAGTAGTCTGGCTTCACAAGTAGGGAATCTAGAAAACGCTTCACTGTTATGTTATTCAGTTTTCAAGGTGTTTGATAGATACCTATAGTATTGCAATCATGCGTCAATAACATAGATAATATGGCATATCAAAAATTGTTGTTAGTACTAAAGTCTAAACTAGCAGACCTTGCTACTAACAAGACAAGGTTAGTTTAGTTTTGCTTCTAACCTTTTAACTCATTTTAAAACCGCCTGTGCTTATGAATGTATCTCAGTTCTTACGGCATGGCATTGTCTCCCGGAGTTTCCCATTATAGTATGACTTTCTGACGTAGTCGGAACTCGATAACCGTACTTAATAAATATTGAGCGGGATGACGTACACCGCCGGATACGTCACGGCCAGATTAATAAGCGGTCAACCCATGAATGGGGATGACATTGAATTCACAATGCGAGACACCAAGCGGGATATTACTTTATATGGTGGTGTGGTTGTTTGAATATTAATGCAGTGCAGATGATATTGACGACGAGCTTCAGTGACGCCATCCAGGAATGTGGGAACTAGGAGAACTTTTCTCTTCGAAATCAAACACCACGTGCTTGGTTCAAGCTAGGAGTATATTTTTATCCTTTTGGACTCGTTACGTGTCCACTGTTTACAGTAGCGAGGATGTTTTTATTGTCTGCGTTTGGTTTTGTTTTATTTTTAGACCGCTCCGTTGTTCCAGCTTCCAGCCGAATAAAATTACTTTTGGCCCTTAGGTAGGGAGTAGGGAGAGCGTGGGTAGCGCGTAACACCAAATAATTTACTATTGGTTATTTTTAAGATCTTTACTGTACAGTTGGTGTGACGATGATGTGCGAAGGTGGTGTGACGATCTGATCTTGTTTACGGAGCATGCATGGCCGGATATCGCAAAAGATAGAGGTTTGGGAGGAGAAAGGGGAGGCCTTTGCCCAAAAACGTTGTTTCAGTTTAACTCAATATGAAACTGTTAAGAGCATTTAGAACCCAAGTCTGAGGACTAATTACCTTACGTTGCCTATATGTTTAATTAACTTAGCAGTAAGTATTGATTTTTAGCGTGCGTAAGCAAATTGCTTTACAACAATTCAACCTTGCTTAATGAATGCCCGAGGGTCGGCGAATTTGCCGTGAACGTACCAAAGAACAAGTGAATGCCTTCTAAAAAGTCAATGAAATTACTTTTTTTGGCATTCATTTAGAACAAAGTCATGTCCATAGCAGTGTCAATAGATAACACTTGTGAAATGAAAAAGGATGCTTGAGAAAACTCGACGCTATTCACTTTAGATGGTATCACTTCGGGAAGTATCTTGCAAATTTTGGCGCTGTGCCAAACTTCCATCACCAATTTTGTCAATAACCACCATGACTTTCAGATATTTCGATGTCATCGAGTCACTTGATCGTACTCGTGTTTTATTTAATTACTTATTGGTACCAGCGTTAACACTTTCTCGTGTTTTTGTTTTAAAATCTCACGCAGTTTCATTCTCACAGTTCAATAATGGTCTATACTTATTGGTTAAAATCATGCAATCGAGGACAGTCCATGTAGAGATAGCAAATACAATATACACGCTATTCTCAGTTCTAGGGTTCTGGTTGATCGCACTGGAGGAATCTTTAACCTTATTATGCATGGCTTGTCACGGTCGAATTTTCGAATCCTGTTCACTGGGAACTAGGGCTTGCGAACCATTGAATCTACACTAGCGGCTAGAATTATCTATCTACAGTACCTACCTATAATTCTGTGGTGACAAATTGACCAAGGGGCTTTTTTGGTCCCAGGAGCATTAGCTCTCAGATATCTTCAGAAGGGAAGTCTGGCTTAATAGTCAATGCATGCAGGCTCTGTATGGTATGGTGCTACATTTGACTGGCCGATTTGCCGATACAAGTATTTTGGTGAAATATTTAACTAAGATGAAGACTTCTCAGGATGGCCTGGCTTGACTATTTGACAAATCACCTTAATTGCACGACAAGTCACCAAATGAACAGCAAAGACGAGTAAGATTTAGGAGCGAAAGGTTTTAATTCCATATTTGGACAGGTTGGCCATCACATACCTCCAGAACAAGTGTATAAAATCAATCCATATTAAAGGCTCAACGAGTTACCAAGCAATCCGAACAACTTTCGCGTCAAGTTTTTGTGAAGAGCGATGGTTATTGCGAACCGAATCGTATTTCTACTCATGTCATTGTACGAGAGAAAGTCGTATTGTATTAGGTATTGGTATGCGGCAGTTCGAACGTGGTATTACATTCAAGTGATTTGGATTAGAAGTAGTCAAAATAAGAGGGAGAACGTGGTATTTGAGTATTATGTTTAGTCTAGAGCACTGGTTCCCAACCTGTGGCCTCGATTACGGTCCGCGAAAGATTAAAATGTTATTCGTACTTTTTAACTTGCACAGAAGATGCAAGCTCAACCCTACCTAATTTTATTTTATTTTACAGTTAATTGAAACTATCAGAGGCAAAAATTCTATTTTTTTTGAGAATCTCATGTACTAAATGATTGCTAAATTTTTCGAACATACCAAAGTGGTCCCTGGTCTAAGAAAGGTTGGGAACCACTGGTACTGGGAACCCTCATTACATCACTACGTATTAGGAGTCGGTACAAGACTTCTTTTCGTCCACATTTTTTGTGGGTTACACTGTAAACCAAATAGGTAGCTTGTTCGACCGTACATTGGTACTCCATCGTTTCGTTCGATCCTTCTGAGTAATATTTTTAACACGATAAAATCCAACCCTAATGTTTCATTTATTTATTTCATTCAGGTATTCAGCAATTAATTCATATGGTGTAGATACTCGTATAACTAACATCACAAGATTTGATCGGCCACAGCTTCTTTAAACAGATAAGAGATGCGAATACATGAGCCAGCCAGATATCAATCAGCATTGTTTTATTACCGATCGTATCTGATCTAAAAACTGCATAATAAATACCGGTTTTTAAATCTCTCAAATCTTAGTCATGCTTTTATTTTAAGGGTTTCTTTTATATGTGTAAAATTATAAGCAGTTTATCCTTGACACACATAATCAAGAGATCTTGAAGCTCAAGCCCTCGAGTTCCAGGGATTTGTAAAACGCGGTCTAGATGTCGCCGTTCTGGGATTTTTACTCTTTGACAGTATTAAGGTCAACATTCAAGCAAGGCCGGCTAGGGTTTTTGACGCAACTTGGGAGAGGTCTAAGTTTGTATTGTAGATCTAGGTACTGCTAGACATAGATCTTTTATGGACGTTTTTCATAGTTTTATGTCTATTCTCATATTATTTAAACCTGAAGAATGTGTTTGTGTGGTTGAACGCGCTAATCTCAGGAACGACTGGTTCGAATTGAAACAAAAAATTTTAGTGTTGGAGAGCCCATGTTTCGAGAAAGACTATAAATATCATAAAGTTACGACCAATACGAGCGGAGCAAAAACAAAAATGTTGCAAAACTGGGGTAAATTTATTCCTTTTGTGAGGTTTTTCGGTCAAAAGTGACGCAGACCAACGTTGCCGTGTCCGAGCTATCGCATTAAGGACCTGTAATGATAGTTGTAAGGGAGATTTTACTTGAGGAAACCAACATGCCTGAGAGATATTTAAAACCAAACCAGAAGGCCAAATTAAATCCAAAGGCTGACCTTTATTATCGATTCAAGGAATATTGTAAAGGTTGTCAAACGGGTGCGAACAATTTGCGAATGCGACACCGGACTGTGTCAGGTAAGGTACTGCAGCATCTGTTAGTATCCGGTGTATGTAGCTGCTTACCAATCCGTATGGGTTTCAGAACTTAAGTCCATGTTCACCAAAAAGATGACGCTCTGATTATCTAACTATCTCTTTTGTATGGGAACCTGTCACAGTGACAGCTGTTTTTAGATAATCGGACTGTTATCTTTTCGGTGAACATGGACCTTATTCTTTGACAGAAATCATAACATAACAACACGTCTGTTATCCCCGAAGTTGACACCCACATGTCACCAGTTAAGTTTAAGTCCCACTAGCTGACCCACGCAACTTCGTCTGCGTCACATAAGGGAGAAAAACGAAAGGAAAAAAACCGTTTTTGCAACATTTTTCATTCCTGCTCCGCTCCTATTAATAGTAGCGTGATGTAATATAGCCTAAAGCCTTCCTCGATAAATGGACTATCCAACACAAAAAGAATTTTTCAATTCGAGCCTGTAGTTCTTGAGATTAGCGCGTTCAACCAAACAAACAAACAAACTCTTCTGCTTTATAATATTAGTATAGATTTAAGTCTTATTGCCATCAACCGGGCATAATCCAGGGTTTGATTCCCAGTTCGGCACAAACACTATGCCGAACTGGAATCAAACCCTCCGAACTCAAGGCAGTCGAAAAAAGCCAGTCGTAAGAAATCAGCGATGGAAAACTGCCTTTCAAATCTACGTGCTTCTATTAATAAATGCTTCAAATTAACACCCTCATGTTGGTGTCTCATCATGAAGCTTAACTCGTAACAAAAAACGTGATAGATAATAATGATTAAATAGGAATAAATATAAAATAATCTAATCAAACGATTAAAAAGGGCTAGTTGGTATCGTATCGCGTCATTTCCTATCTGCAGTGTAAAATTCTGTACGATTTTCCTTTTCTACAGGTACTTAAATATTTCAGCCTGAAGTGCGGTGTTTGCTATTTGCTAGTGACTGGTGAAGACTGGGGAATGTTAAGTGTGCTATTATAGCATACTTGAAGAAATCGTAGTAGATTGAATAGCAGTTGGTAGTACAAAGATCAGTGTCCGAAAGTACACAGAACATTAGTACTTTTGCGAGCGACAGTCTGACAGCCAGTCTTACAAAGGGTTATCCTATGAAGCGCAGGCCACAACACAACAGCTGAGCTAGCGAGCGAGCCGGGCGAGGCATATTTTTACCTCGTTTCATAGGTACTTTGGTTCACACCGCGAACTATTGTAACAGCCGAAACGAACTATAAAACTAGCTGGCGGCTTGGCCAGCACTTTACTCGGTACTCACTGGGTTGTGGAGTGTCCAGACAGGCAGTCGCTCCACGTAAAACACTGGTTCTTCCATTTCAACATTAACTTGACAGTTTTTAAAAAATGATGTTATTAACATCCCAAAGATTTATTTAAATATTTATAAAATAAAAATGAGTAAACAATTGATGACAAAGACTGTCCAAATATAAATAAATAATTTTTAAAATATGCTCCGACAGTCTCAGACTCAGGATATCACAAGACACTTTTATGACAAGGTGATAATGACGTCAATTCGTATAAAAAGATTGTACACAAAGTACAAAATGAAGATTATGAAAAACAGAACTGATACAATACTGTTGCTTTTTTTGACACAGTTGTTTCTTTGTTTGTTGTAAGATATTTAGACAAGATAAGAATAAAGGTTGTTGTTTATTTAAGACTGCTTGGTGTCTTATGGTTACTAATAAAAAAAAGAATATTTTTTAAATAAAATTACCATTAATTGAATACATAAATAAATGTTTACGTTTTTGTTTGCCCTCAACCTTATTATTTTTTTCGAGTAGGTACCTTGGCGTTACTAATGTTTTGAAACCGAGTCAAGATTTCTTGTACCTTCTGATGGAAGTACCTCAATTACTGTAGTTTTTTTAACAGTGAGACCCATATGCCATAATACTGCATGCATTTGCTAGAACTCTCCATTTCGCTGATAGGTGCTCAAATAAAACAAGTGTTTGTACTTTTTACTATCTAATATTACTCAATAAATACTATCAAAACAGTCATACCTAATATTTATCTTTTTAATAATAATATAATATTTAACCAAGCTTATCAGTACCCGGTATTAATATTTGTGTACTACTTTTTTACTTTATTTGATAGATCAGGTGAGTGATGGTTTAACACACATGACGCATCGTACCATTGCCTGATTAGAAGCCTTATCTTTACAGCTGTGAGTGGACAGAACACCAGCCTTTAATTTTAACGATGTAATTTGAAGAATAGAAGTTTTTTCTAACCACCTATAATATTTTAAAATTCCCCATTTTGTCCTATTTCTCTGGTAGTACCTAAGTGTTTTGTTATTGTTTACTGTTTTAATGGTAATGACTTGTGAATTTTAATAACAGAAAAACAAGAACTCAATGGCAGGTCTGCATTTCTTAACAATTGATAAGTTATTCCGTATCTCTTCTTAAACTTGAAATATTAAATTAGTTGACAGTTTTTGTATTCCAATAATTACATAACAAGGTCACTTATAAAACCAGTTTCAAACAGAAACAAACAACAGCTGTATATTAGATAAAAAGTATATAAAATACGCATATCTAATAAAAACCTGTTAGTATCAGCATAAAACAACATAATTCTAGAAACAGTTATTCATTTTGGTTTCCGTCCTAATCTCGAAAAAGTAAAACTTGTTCCTTTCAATTATTCTAAAAATAACAAAAGCTATTCAAAAAAGGTGTTCAAAGCATAAACTTCAGAATTAAACACACAGAGTATCAATATCATGTATTATGTTACTGGCCACTGCGAAGTTGTGAACTGCCTAGAAACTAGATGTTAGTTTTTAATGTAGAATCAAAATAAATGTAACTGGTCATCTAAAGTTGGTATTTCTACTGCATTCAATTAAAAAATGCGATGTTTTACTTTTTTTTCTTAGCCTGCTGTGTCCTACTCCTAGGTATCAAAATAAATGTAACTGGCCATCTACATTACTAATTTCAATTACATTCATAAAATGTATATAGTGTTATGGGGAAGGATTACTTTATTTAAATTATTATCAAAATAACTGTAATGTTACTGGCGATTTAAAGTTGTGATGTCAACTGCATTAAATAATATGTATGAAATAGTCTGGCAAATGCAACAATGTATTATTACTAGATACACTTGATTTTAGTGAAAGATGCTTCCAGACAAAATTAAAATGGCTGTGCAATGAAGTAATTTTATTAGAATTGTTGAGTTAATCTTCTATCGGACCTGCATTACGTTGTTTTGGAAACACAAACATAAACTTACTAATGATATTAAATACATTACTCAATATTAGTAAATAATGTCTATAAAACTAGTCACCCAAATTCACCTAGGTTTTGTAACACAAGGTTTTAACGCAGATGTGAAAATAATTATAGGCTATGGATCAACGTAGAAAATCATCATGCAACCTACTTAGTTCTACACTGATAAATGATAATGTACCAAAGAGGTGTAATAAGGTAGAAAAGTCTACTTGTTTATGGGGGTGTGAACAATTTGGTCTGTGGGTGGCCTAATGAGGATAATCTCTTGTACAGTATAGAATACATAGATTGTTATTTGATTATGGAACAATTTACTAATTGATTCACAAATTGAAATAACAAATTGTTGTCACATTTTTATAATCACTGTGTTCGGAGAATTAAAAGGTACTAGGGACTCTTTTAATTTCAATTTGAGTACAAAAAAAAAATGTTTATTTTATCATTTTTTACCAGTGTATGTATTTATTATTTGGCTGTAGGGGGTAATGTTCGAAACTACTGATCTGATATCGAGAAATAAAATATGGGAGCTTATTCCCCGAGTGTCACAGACAATTTAAAAAAAACCAGCTTGTTTGTTTTCGAGCATAACGTGAGCGAGGCTACGACCAAAGAAAGCTTGTTTAAATAAAATATTATTAATCGTCTCTATATAAAAAATCAATTGACGAACAAAAGAACAAATGCAGGTACCCACGTACAAAACGTTTTCCAACACGTGCGTGATGCGTGTATTGCTTGTTTTCTTTACAAGTACATACCCGAAGTATTTACGTTGGCTTAAATACTTGTAGGGCACAAGCATAAGGCCGAATTAGACGATGACACTCCGCTCCGCTCGCCCAAGGTTACACGAAACAGCGCAACTGGCCGACGTTCCAGACAAAACAACAGATTTAAACTCATTACGAAAATAAAATGACCCTATATTTAACAATGAATTGCATTTGCATTATAATTACGTACGGTACGACAGGTGTTTGATCATCGTTTACAAATAACTCACCTTATAATACGCAAAAAGTCCTTAGTACGTGCTGTATTTCCATAAAACACTTTCACTTCGATTTATATCACAAATACAATGATAAAACACTGAAAATTATGAATATTTACGATTCGACAATATTTACAAATAAACACCACTTTCTAACTGCGCGCAGCACTTGTAAAAACCAAAAACAAAACAGACTGACCGCACTGACAGCTGTGTGGCTAGTGTTGAGGACAGTTGACAGATTTTGCACAAATAATAAATCAGTCGATTTAAAATGATCGTTTGCGCTAAAATCGATTCATTATAGTGTTCTCTAAAAAGAATTTTGCATCATCATGCGTTCGTTTAAGCGGATCACAAGATATAGCATGACCAGTACGTGATATTTATAACGACTAAATAGTATTGTTCAGGTAAATAGCTAAACATTGACAGGTTTTTTTAAAAAATCAGTCTTCACATAGTTTATAAGTTTTCAAATCGATTATTCGTATAAAAACATTTTGGCATCGTCTATGTCACAGCACAGTGTCTATGAAAAAAATGTTGCCAGGTTATAAGTTTCTCCATATTTTAAGGTAATAAAAATAAACTTCAAGACATTTCTCGATTAAACGAAAACTGACACTGAACACAACTGAACTTCTACAACTGGGTCTCAAATCTGCTATTACAATAGACTGTTAGAATAGTCGATCGTTGATTTCATAATTGACAAGGTGGCATCATTATGATTTTAGTTTAAATGATATCTAATAACAATATAATTTACTTTAATGGTCAACCACTGACACTCCATTGAAAGAATTGGCATAGAATGGTAATCTCGTACATAATGACAAATGAATGACCAGTGCTATTTACGAACTTCTTACAACTTCAGATTGCACACTAATCAAATTTGAAAAAAAAAAAGAAATCTAGCGGGTTTTATAATAGCGGCAATATGATAAATATTATTAAAATACAATTCTATTATGAGAACATTGTTCGACCAATGATCGAACATTATGAATTTAGCAGATTACGATCTTTTGTCAAATTGACAATGGAATTAGAATGGGATCGTGTTGGAATGACGAATTTATAAAAATAGTTGACTAAAGGCCTCTGAACTGTTTAACTTGACATCTAAAGTTTTAGGTCAAGAAAGACGTGTTTGACTTCGAGATGAAGATTAGATGCAAAATAATTTACCGGGATCGTAATTTTTAGAATGAAATAACTAAGACATTATAAGTAAGTTGATTAACTACTGTTTTACAAACTTTGTAACTGGGTGTTGCTTTACCTAAACACGTTTTCAGACTGTCATTTTTGGTACATAAAACGTATTTTTGGACATTTCAGACGTTTGACAGCTGCTTTGGGAAGACTAACAAATAAAGTGGCAACACCGATTTAAATTTCTGGGTTCCTGTCGGGCGGGCCGATATGGCTCGAAGGTCCAATCAAATCATTCTGCTCGCGATCCTATGTGGGCGATACTTACCAAAACAACGTTCTGCTTTGTAGCCCGCGCGTGTTATTTACAATTTAAAAATTGAAAACATTGACTGAAACTATTTAGCTCTTAGTATTTACAGATATGCAGTGATATATTGAAGTGGTATTTGTCGTATAAAAGCTGGACTTTCGATTTATTGACTGTGCGAATAATATTTGTGTCGAAAATGACCGCTTCAACGATGATTGAATTGGAATCCTGGATAATCTACCAGTGTGTGCTGAATGAATGCCATGTGTCCAGCAGCTGTAAGTAGTAATTGTATCAATTATTGTGTTAATTAATTCATCAGATATCCACCGCACGATAGAGCGCGTGCTTATTCACGTCAAATATTTTGTAATTGGGCATTTGTTTTTTTTATTAATAAAAACAGCTAGTTTCCTCAATGTATTTCTGTATATTAGATTTTTCCTTTTTCCGTTAGCGCTACTAGTTGTTAATTACATTGATTAATTACATGCACCTATTTCTTTAAATTTATATTAAGTAATATGGACTGAATATATATTATCCCATTTATTTAAGTCTTGTTACCAAAATTCTTATTTTTGATAAAATTTAATACAACTTCCTATTTATGTTAGTAATTAAAACAAACAATAGCGGCAACATACCTACTCTGAAAGTAACAATTTCTTTAGTTTCGATTTTATTAACGCACCAAAAACGTTTTGCAAACAGCTATCGTGGTACCTACGCGTTTTAACATTATATTGGGCCTTGTCTGACGAACCAGTACACCTAGGCACAGGCAGGTTGGGAATTACGTCCAATGACTCACACTGTACAATCAATTAATTGCATTTGGAATTCAAATTTATTAGTATAGGCATAACGTCTTCTTTTCGTTTAATAACAATGGATTATTGGGTAGAACTAAGTGATCCCATGAAGACCAACATACTACCATTTTACGAAAGGAAACTCGCCCGAATGAGCTAAAGAAGAAAGGACCAGGGATCTAGGTGCTTACAGCTTGGGTGTTAAAAAGAGCGAACATTTTCGTTACCTCCTCTTAGGTTATTACCATTCACCTGAAGTTTTGTTATTCTTAGTAAAAGCGCTCGACAAGGTCCTTGCTCTGTAAGTCTGTACCCTAATATTTTTCTGGTTTTATGCGAAGTCTCCCTCCTAAGCCACAATTGTGGAGAACCAGGTGTTTTTAGACAGAAGTTTAGGAACACTTGCTTCTACCAAAATGAACTTAGCGAATGATATGATATTCTACCTCCACTTACACTAAGAATCACTAAAGTGAATTAGCGCTAAACGTATTTAAAGATCGTTCTTTTCCTGTCTTATATTTGATGTTGTCAGGGACAGAATAATGTTTTAAATACTACTTTACACACTCACTCAGCCTAAGAATAGTCTAGCTCTAGCTCTCATGAAGTTATAAATCGGCACGTTCATACAAAATCACGGTTGCAAAAATCATCACTATACAAACAAATCCATTCCAATAAAACGTACCATAAACAATCTTCATTGAATCGTTCTTCAGATAACAACGTCTCTTAGAAACAAGTAACGATCACGGGTAATCGTGAACGCTCGAAAGGAACCACTAATTAACGTTAATTGCGTACTATCTTCATAAACGAACACATGCCCTGTCCGAAACGGTGTCTGTTAGCCCTCAATGGCGCGTGCGGGCATTTGGAAGCGTACGCGTTAATTATACTTGTAATACAATATTTTTGTAAGGCGTACCTTACAAAAATATTGTCAATAAAATAAAATATTGCCTTATATAAATATTGTCTTATGAAGCAGTAGAGTTTTCAAATATAAGGCTAGATAAGGGTGAAGATGTCATGATGACTGACGATTGCTGGTATTGTTGAAAAGAAGAAAAAGAGTCGCTGCGTCAATCTCGCGAGCCATCATCCTTAGAGTCATCACCATACTCCTAAGGATGGTGCCGTTTTAATTTAAAATAAATCTGTCAGATGGTCAAACAGTTGGATAAGAAATAATCGAGACTTCTAAAATGAACAGACAAGAAACTCCAGGGTTCGAAGATGGATTAAATTAAGACTGAGATAGGAAACAACAAGATCGTTAACAGTTTGCAACAAGTACACGAACAACTTGCCCGGAAGAGCGTTTTACTCGGCTCCAATCACGTTTGATCCCAATCAGAAACATGCTCTCGATGTCTAACGCGTTGCGACTTCCCATTAGTTTAATTGATCTATAGTTTCTTTTACACGCACTATTTTAATTTTGTGGTTTATCTAACAAACAAAATAGGGTTTATGCAGATCCGAATCCGAAGAAAATCTACCCGTCGAACTATCGAAGTCAAAGCAAAGGGTTTTTTCGTTTACAGTTTCTTTAAGATTGAGTTCGGCTCAATTGGCGCTTTCATGCTGTTTCGAAAATTCATTTCCGATAGCTTAAAGACTTTTCACTAAAGATTGCCTTTGATTTTTGCAATACTGCGGTGCTTTGGTTTTATATGGAAAACTCGTTTCCGCGAAACAGTCCAGCGTAGATTTCATGTAATTTTGCTTTTAAACTGTCTCGAGCTGCTTCTCTGTTGTCTACATAAAATTTGGAATGTTTTGAAGGTAAACTGCGGATCGATTGAGTTTTCATGACACACAGGAGCTTCACGAAGGACACGGCCTTGACATCGGCCAGGTCTATACGACCGAACAACAAGGAACGTGTATAAGTATATTTTGTACCGTTTCATGTACAAAATATACTTTTACAGCGTGCTCAATAAATACGCCAGGTTAATACTCCGTTCTTCGTGTCAAACCACACCCCTTTGTTGATACTGTTGACAATGTGTTATTCATATGAATACCTACAGCTACAGCCATGATGTGTCGCATTTTTCCCTATCGTGGTTAGAAACTGCGTTGTGGGTTGTACCTATGTTTTCTTCCTTTTACTCTACATTTAACATTTTTGCATTTTTTCATAAGTATTTATACTTATGAAAAAATGCCAACCAAATACCAACCGTAATGACGTTACTTGATAACGTCTGATGTTCTTCTATGTGCTACAAAATTGCCAAGACATCAAGCGAAAATGTTTTCAATGGAATAAACGAGTTGGAATAAAATCTGATTCTGATAGGACCTGCTGCGGTTCAAAGCGAGAATTTCCGCCATCGATCAAGGAGCGCCGCCTAATAATTACGATACTTAAACCTAATGGAGAACTTAATTATCCTGCAAAATAATTAAAGACATTTACGTGAGGAACTTTATGGAATAAATCCAGTCTATTGCGTAACATACCGGATTTATAGTCGATCCTTATGTTACAAGATTCATTCCGAGACCTAATACAGTAATAACATCGTTCAATTTTGTTACAAAAATCTAGAAAGTCTAGAAATTTCTGAAGTTTGCCGAAGCTGAGATGAAAAAAAAAAGAATATTTAACAGTTTACGTACTTTCTACAAAAAGTAACGTAATGTGCAGACATCAACTTTAAAATGGCTTTTCTGTAGGAGCTATTGGCGGTAACAAACTCAAAATTAAATTGCCAATTTTGTTAAAGCCGTTGAGGAAAAATCGTGACCGCCATAATATTTAATAAAGCTATTTTTACCACTGAAACTCATAAAACCGGTGCCACTGGGATAGCATACATTTGCGGTTTCTTAGAAGAGAAAGAAATTATAATAAAAATCTATTTATGTGCTTTGGAAATGGGTCATTATACCCAGAAACGTGCTCTACATTTCAAAAATTAAATGGCCTATAAAACCTTATCCTCAAAATCAAAATACAGGGTGTAATAAGATCCATGGATATCTCGCCAAAAACTGTAGGATTTAAAAACTATCTCTTAAAACTTCACAGTTAAGTACTTAATTAAATCTTACCAAAATTGAGTCTTTAAGATACATTAATTTGCAAAGTACCCCAAATGGAAATGTTGTGGCTTCGTCGAGTATTTGGAAACCTCCTTTGAATCTAAAGATACGGATTAGAAGTTCTTTTGTTGAAATTATTAGGATTTGAAGAGTTTCTTGTGTTAAATCAATTAATATAAAGATGCTAATGCCTTTTGCATGATTTAGGCTTTCAGCTTCTACTTTAAAGATTACAGGGAGAGTTTCCAACATCACACTCATGATTTTTCTAAAATTTAAAACAAAATTAAGTTTCATGTTACCTTTATTACCGCGGACTCATTGTGATAATCGTTCATTAAAATTAATTAGGACAACAAGGTGTAATTGGGTGTGGCAATACCAACAAAACTCAACCATGCGAGGACTCGTGATGGCTGCATGATATTATTAAATAAACGCAAAATCTTTCCCTGCAAAAGATTGAGCATGTTAAAATATTTTTAATTATATTTTTTTTTGTGGCACAGGCAACTCTTGATTTCCAAAATGTATGTAAGTACCCATTAACTTTCATAGACGATTTTTTTCAAAACTAAATACAGTTTAGTTTCTTTAGTTTAGCCTCCCGTCTCACTACACGTTCAGCGGCATGACCACAATTTACCAAAGTGTTCGACCAAGGATTACTCTGAATTCCACGTGTGGAATGTGGAGTGGAACCCGAAGGTCACATGCTTTTGTCCAGTATTCGCACATCGGAATATCGCCACGTATGGCCGACCTGCATTCCCTAACGGTGGGTTTTATGTACCATTCCAAGTATCATCAAGATTACTTAGACACAAAAGGTCCCTGAATTACTTTATTTCAGTAATTTCAATCCCTTTTCATTGCTTTAACAGATAAATTGTCTCACGTTTTTTGTGTCCTCAGTTTTAAAAGATTCTCCAAGACAAGTTTGTTAACTACGAAGGAACAAGTTGAAAGCATTTAATTATTAAGCTCCTTGGTTGAAAGTATCATAATGGCGTCGAACTTGAAACGTGAGCAAAAATGTTTCTTCGTTGAACAAAGTTCCCCTTCGTCTATAAGAATCCTTATCGGAACTAAATAATGGGTCGGTTCCTTGCTCAGCTGTTGCGTAGCAGGTGCGATCACAGCTGCCCCTTCCAAACGTTGTAACGGTCGCCGGCCTGTGCGACCCCGCTATTCTTCTTTCAAATTCAAACTAAGAAACTGTTTTCTTTTAAAAATTCAATGCTCGCAAAAAGTACAAAGGTGAAACGTTCTTTCTTTCTACTTTGTATACGGCCAGGTTTGTTTTTTTTCTCTTGGCACTGCGACAGTACCATGACTCAGCGGCTTTGAATTTTAATTGGTATTACCTATATGGCTGTCTCGCGAGCCTTGTTCGGTAAACTGTGGATTGTTTAGAATTCGATCTGGATTCTGCTTACCTTTAAAATACTTGTGTAAATGAGTTTATTTAATGAAAACACCCATAAGGCAAAAGTCATTGAATATTTTAATTTCAAGATTCCTGTAATACTCTTAATTAAAATAGAAAAGATTTTCAATTAAAATACATGTTGACATGTTCAAATTCCTTACATTTTCATGGAAGGAATTTAAATTCGTGTTGCAACATTACGTTTTTTTCCATTGAAATAACTAAATGTAGTTTTTTTACCATCCTCTTGTGTTTAATAAAACAAACAACAACTAATTTATTCTTTTCAACCGACTTCCAAAAAGAGGAGGTTATCAATTCGTCTGTATGTGTTTTTTTTTTTTTTTATGTTTGTTACTTCAGAACTTTCGACTGGGTGAACCGATTTTCATGATTCTTTTTTTATTTGAAAGCTGGTGCTTGTCGTTTGGTCCCATTTTAATTTGCTGAAGATCTGATGCTGATCTTCCGAGATATACAATGGAACTCTTCAAAAATAGACGGCAAATCTGCAGTAATTGCTGCAATCGCTTGTAGGTTCATTGTTTATACTACATCATGACGTAACATCACGCCTGTATGCTCTGAGGGGGTACACAGATGTGTACAATACTCCCAGATTTCGACAATGTTTGTTGCCTCTGAACTTTCGACTGGGTTAACCGATTTTGATGATTCTTTTTTTATTTGAAAGCTGGTGCTTTCCGTGTGGTCCCATTTCAATTTGGTTAAGATCTGACGCTGATCTTCGGGGATATAAATGGAACTCTTAAAAAATACACGGCAAAGCTGCAGTAATTGCTGCAATCGCTTGGTTGTTTATTGTTTATGTTACATAGTGACGTAACATCACGCCTGTATGCTCTGAGGGAGTACGCAGAAGTGTACAATACACCCAGATTTCGACAGTTAGATGTGTTAAGTTCCATTTAATGGGATCCTGGAGAAATAGAGGGAATTCCTTCAATTTTATAGGCACACCAGAAGCGATTCGGGTAGTTTTAGGAAGAGTACGTTCTTGGAGTGATCCCATTTCAATTTGGTAAATATCTGATGAAGAACTTCGGAAGATAGGCGACGGGAACTCCTCAATAAATGATAGCAAATGTACTGGGATCGCTGAAATCTCATGTCTCTCTATTGTTTACACCAGTTCATAACAAAAAAGAAAGGAAGTGAAAGGGTAAGCACATATGAACCACTAAAAAGTGAAAAATAAAAACTTTTTTGCAAAAAATAAAACCGACTTCACACAAAAAAGTGAAAAATAACTTTAGCTTCAGAAGTCGGTGACAAAAAAACTAAATCAATCAAACAAAGGTCACCGACTTCTGAAGCTAAAGTTATTTTTCACTTTTTTGTGTGAAGTCGGTTTTATTTTTTGCAAAAAAGTTTTTGATTCAAAATTTTCCCTATAAGTATCATCAAGTTACATTTTATAATGTTGTAGAGACTAGACTCTACTTACCCAATTTCTCACGAATGCCATTGTAGTAGACGAGGGCCGACTCCCAAGTTCTCATTGCTCTTTAACTGTTACTACTAGTACCCTTTTAACTAAACGCATTATTCTCCCTATACGGTCATTAAAGACAAAATAACTCCATGTATAGGTACCAACTAGAGAGGGTAGTTATTTTGATGTCTCTCATGTCATTAAAATGTTTCTAGTCTTTACAACCATCCTGCAGTGAGACAAGAATTCGTATAATTTCGAAATTGGAACTATTTCTAACTGAAAGTCAAGAATCTCTAATGTGCCCAGATATAATCCGAACCATGCCGAGTTGATATCCTTAATTAAATAACCAAGATCTCGTCCAACTGTCGTCTAGGTCGCCATTAATACTGGGGTTCAATATGGAGGATGTATAATGATCGATTGTTCGTAGACATCGAATCCGACTCTAAAGTCATTTTAGAGTTTAAATTTTAGTCCTTCTGTCCAAAGTTCCAAACCATTAATTAGAGGTCTATGGGCTTCCACTCTTTGATCTACTACACTAGTAAGTCCGTAGCTCAAAATAAATCTATTGTAACACCCTGGCAACACAAAAAATAAAACGTATGACAGCTTAGTAGATTGTTTCATGACCCAATAATGATTGCGGGTCACGGTCTCCCAATACCGTTTAATGGTCTTATGAAAATCAATAGGGGTGATCTATTTTTAACACTGTAAGTACAGCTATAACGTGACTTGCTGGAGTCTTCCAAGTGTCCATAGACCCTTTTTTTGAAGAACACTGATCTAACTACATATATACGAGGCCAAATACTGGGTCTCTCTTATAAAAATTAACTTCGACTCGAAAAAGAAGAAGATTTCCGAGAAGATCTAACGATGTCTGATGGTAATATTTTCGATTTAAAACTGGCCTAGGTCCTATGTTTCGAGCCTGTAATTTACAATGATTAAAATACATATGGATTTTCAGCTCCAGACTAACAAACGAACAATAATTCACATTTGAAAAGATAACAAATCAACAAGGGAACGGCGCCAGCTCCCCATATAAATAAAATTCTTGTGTCCGTCTGTATCGGAACATAATAAATTCATTGTCACGTGCTCGCGTATGGAATATTTCGTAATGAATGATTAATAACGAACTCACTGTGCACGATATTGTACAATATTGACGATGATATCTTCATGCAAATTGCAAATGATCCAGGGTAATTAGTTTTGCAAGCCGTGACTTACTTAGATGATCATGGTTATACTCTGTAAATTTCCGCAGATGAATGCAAGACTGACTCCCTGCAGAAATAAATAGTCAAATACGTAGTCACCTATAATCTATCGGGATCGGTCAACTTTGTTTATACAATATAACTTCGCCATGTGAACTTTCGAAGTATTTTGGTAATTATTTTATATTAGGACAAAGACCCCTCCCTCTCATTGAGAGGAAGCCGTGTCCCAGCAGTGGGAACATTATAGGCTGATGATGATGATAATGATGAGGACAAAAGACCTAGCAAGAAAAACATTAATACATTAATTTTCGAGTCAAGATAAATACCAACATATTATCCTTGGGAAAATTGAATGAAAATTGGTCAACTTTTGGGCAGGCTGATTGATAATCGATTTGATATAAAGGATACAGCCGATCATTTTGATTTTAACGTACAACATTCGCTTCCTACTAAAGTATTTAGATCAAGTACTTACGAGGGCGGTCCAGTTTGAAAATTTCTTCGCCTTTCAGCTACCAAAGCAATGACCCTTAAAAAATGTCAAGTACGGCATGGTCCTCGAGGTATTCATTAATGAAAGGTTTTTGGATATTTGCACACGATACTTATAATATTCTCATTTTTTTAATTCTCCGTTGAGGAATTAAAAATTAATTAAGGTTTATGCTGAAGTCTGATTCGTCAGGTCCAAGCCCAACCGGACTTTTTAAATTGAGCGTCTATTTTGAATCCTCTTTTTCACCTCCAGGCGAGGCATTCTCGTTAGTCCGCTTTTGTCCTTTGCCCCGAGATCTCCTACTTAATTTTCCGGACTTCAGGATGAAAAAAAAAACGTCGAACGTAAGTTTGAATTCAATCCCATCTGTTATTCGATCGGCCATTGTTTATTTTCTTAATCTCAACATTGACCTGATGACTTTCAATTTATGGATCCTGTTTTGCTTCTAATTATTCAAAACCAGCTCTAAATAGACACGAACTAATAACACAATTTCTTGGAGATTGATAGAAAGCAAGACTTTCTGGAAAGTTATTTCAAAACTCAATCGTAGTTCGCAAACAAAAAGTTGGATTGATTTCTTCACGAGTTCTTAACTTCAGCCATCAGATAAGATTGCTTTCCGCACTTAAGGACGTTATTAAACTATCTCTAGTTCTAACTGATACTGATAGTGTTTTAATAGTATTTGAATAGGTAAATGAGTTCTCGGCGAACTTTATGACTTTTTTTTTCTTTGTATTGTGTCTTCATATTTTCAGCTCCAAATATTCAAAACCTTTTGATGACATTTGCGTCAAATATCTACAGGTTTACGAAAATAAAGTCTCAATGATGACATTGGGCGATATTTCTCTTTTATAAAATCATTTTTACAATCTGCGAGGCAGATTTTCAACAGTAATATGAGTAGGCATTAATGTAGTTTGTTTCTTGTATTTATTACAAAATATTGTTCGTGCAAGTTTTGGCAATAAACATTGCGTTACTCTTGGTACTATCACAATAATCTTTTACAAAAATACTAAAAGCGAATGGTTACGAAGTGTCATGCCTACATAATATAAATATGGCTTATTGTTTTCATCGTTATTCTTGCCAGACTATTGTTGTTTGTAGCTCAAAATAAGATACTTCTAGACATACACTCACTCTCTCTCTCTTTTTCTCTTTACACTGGTTTGTTCTATGCTGGAAATGGTCAAAGTCTGGATAGAAAATAGGCTCATCTTTATTTCTTTTAGCTAGGTTCTTCTGTGTATCAGTCTGTATTTGGACGTATGTTGCTTGGATTAAGTGAAATATATTTCTTCCAACAAACTACTGATACATAATAAAAGCATGCTAATGTTACTGAATGGAACCGCTTATCTGCATTACTCATTAAACAAGTGACAAACTGTACAACAATGGGGAATTTGTTCGCTTATCTGAAAAAAAAACCGAGTGTATCTGTCAGGCACACTCAACGGACATATTGCTAATACAGTTTTCTTTACTGATAAATTAGTTTACTAACTTCAGCTAGTTATTCATCAACAGCCCGCCTTTCTCCACTACTGGGTCCGTGAGTGCTCTTTGCTGGTACCAAATAGTTATTACTATAAGACAAATAATCTTACTTATGTTATATTATATGAGTCCTTGTAAGGCCGAACTTTCACAACAAAACCACGGATGCTTGAGCCTTTATTGCAAACCAAAGTCAAGATGTTACTACGCAACTTTACTTATAATAGTTCTGCTGTCTTGTTTCTATTTGTTCTCTCTCGACTGAAGATGCAATCAAATTGTTACCGCAATAAAAGGATCTTTATTACTAACCAAATTCGTCATGCGTATCTATCTAGTAATGACGATTCGTTTTCGGGATGTCTACTTCACATTAATCTGTAAAGGAGTGCCAAACGAATCCAGTTTGTACGCTAGACCGAACGTGAGTGGCTACAAAACGAGTATTAGCTGACCTCTTATTCTATCCAAACTCCGTACTGTGCTAGGGCAAATTGTTACAACGAATGTGCGGTTTACTATACCTCCTAACCGTTAACCGATTAAAGAACGTTTTTATGAATACTCTTCACACATAGTTCGTCTAGAACAAACTTGGTTCGATCAATTTTATACGCCGACTACCGTTGTTAACCTTTGCACTTACAATGTTAGGAGTCTATTTTAGTTTCGACTTGGTGTGCCTTTCTCGGTGACTTGAGTATTATGATACATAAAGTGTCTATCCTAAAGTTAGATCCGTTTGAGTTGAAAAGTTGTTTATTGCTTTAACTTTGTTGGTAACATTTCTGCATCAGAAGTTTATGTCTACCATCAGTACCTATGATTAATTTCAATATTGTCAAGACCAGGACTCTAAGTTATTTCTATGACAGGTAATTCTCATTCTTTTATGACAGTTGGAGTTTTCTCCATAGGAGCTTCACAGATATCTATAACTTACCTACTTTGAATTCATCACGAGTTGACTAATTCGGGAGATGCTAATGATTAACATGCTTAACAAACAATGACTATATGTACTCGTATGTTCGAGGAAGCTAGGCTTATACATTGTACTGACTAATCGCAAACAGCTCCACGCTAGTTCCTGTCCACGATTATAAAGTACCCAACTAAATCATATCTCCAATTATTGTTGCAACATTTAGTATCATATCTTCTGACTGCCCATATTTTATTTCCCATCGTCGATCATCTTAAGTACTTTGCAACAAAGTCTATAATGGCTTGTCAATTATTCAAATGATAAATCATAGTCTTCACCTCCGATTCCTCCAAACAATACAGGCATTATTTTGCAATCTTTCAGACTATCACTTGAGAAATTGTGGTCCTTATTACTACTTACTGAGGAGCGATAATGCGTAGGCCGAGTTAAAGTTAGGCTGACAAGGTCGTTAAGTCTAGCCTCCAGACAGCCTGTTTTGCCAGCTTTAATGATATGTTTGTGCTTCAGTTATAAATATTAGCGGTACATTTAGCGGTTACCTATATGTAGAGATATTCTAATGCTGTACGAATCTAAGTTTAAAAATTCATTATGATTGAGTAGGTATTAATTTTATTACACTGGTTTTCAAAATGCGAGTCGCATTTTGCTTGTAAACAAGATTCTGTAACAGTAATGGTAACGGTAGGTAATTTTTGGACCGCTCTGCGCCCGCGCCGGTCTGCATAATTGGTTATTCCACTTCAGTATGAACAGTTTCGATGCTTCGGTGAAATTGACCGCTGAATTCGAGTATCTTTTGTTTTTTGTTTTCTTATGTGATGTGCACATGTTCGGTTTTAAGTTGTTCGTTTTTGTGATCTGGCGCCTCGCGTACTTGTTAGTTGAATTTTACTTTCATGAAATCATGTTCATGATTAATGGATGTAACAGTCTTGAGAAGCTTTGCTGTTTAACTTCTAAATTCATTCAGAGTCTGTGATGATTTTTATCGTGTTTAACATTGCTTTGACTTTAGGTGTTTAACACCCATAAAGGCCGATCATATTTTGTAATATTAAACATCCTCTCTAGAAAGCTTGTATCCGAAACTACCCATTGTCTGCGACTCTGAACTATCCCTGTATCCACGTTACACAACATACTGGGATACTTGATAGTTCTATTGTCACCACAATGTTGGCCTTTGTTATGTGAAAGATTGTATTACAATACTGTAAGACTAGCCGGCTTGTTCCGGGTTGCCGATCCATGACACACTTCCGAAACAAAGCATTAATCGTTTTTCAACGACGGTTCATTAATATCATGTTCGGTGTTTTATTCAGTTTTGAAGTATGCTTAGTCTTCCGTTTTGCTATTATCCATATTGATTACAAATTTTGCTGCAAATTCTTCAGTTTATTGAGGATACACTTTATTAAAGGCGTTAATAAATTTCCTTTCTTTGAGTGGGTCCAAGCATAAGCCCAACCAATGACCCCATTCCGGTTTCTTCGCTCAAATAATTCGATCTTGTCCTCTCGGCCCTGTTCCTGCACAATGACGTCAACTTCAAATTTAATTTCGACGATTACCAGTTTGTTAGTCAGACAAATTAAATCCGTAATATGGAAAAAGCCTACGAGATGTCGAGATTTAATTTGCACGAGAGCAAACGTTTTTGTTGCTTCTAAACAAATTGGGCCTAAATTGTTTTGGTCTTTTAATTTAAGTGCCAGTTACATTTCCTCCTCTTCATTAATCCCTGTCATCTTTTCCACGTGCTTCCTTTTTTAGATTTTGATTAAACGGGAAATCGTTTAACAGACGGAATGAACGTATCCTTGTATGTATAGACGAGAATAATCTCTCAAGATCTGCCAGCTATAAACTTGTAGGCTCTGGTCCACTGAATATGTTTGCACATTTTATTGCTGATATAAACCTAGCGCATTATGATACTCAACTATTTCCTATTAGAAGGCAATTTTCTGATGTAATATTTAATAATGAATGAAGTAGGGTCTGGCCTTGTGTGGCCCACATTCTTTGTACAAAGGGAGTCCATTAGAGTCATATAGGGTGCGTAACATCGTTTTTATTTGCCGGTAGACTGGCTTTCATATGCTTTTAAGTCTGTGACAGGATGTCGAGGGAAATATTTGCGTTGCGCCGATGTCACGATTCTGAGAACCACTAAAGTGATTTACAAGTAGTACTGCTATATATTTTAGGTTAAGTAATTTCTGTTTGTGTGTATCATGTAGGTTCATGTGCCGATATGTGTAGTTAGTGTTCTGAGAAATACTGTTGGTAGTTTGAGTCATTACTTGATGTTATCTTCCTTTGTGGATTTTATGATGTTGTCGATTTATTGAACTTAATCTTCATTTACTTTTAACTTAACAGCGTTTTTGTCTAATCTTGTATTTGTTTTGGCAATCCAAATTTATCTTTATGACTATTTGCCACTACTGTTAATAATAAATTTATTAATAAACATATTTTATCAAGTTTAATAAATTCCTCAACGATTATGGTCTGATTCGGTTTGCGAGAAACGTGTAAGCAAATAAAAAGTAGAAGAGATGCTGTCTCGTTCTATTTAACATATGTTGGCAAGAAGCGTATTCATGTCTGTTATAATTGCAACCGCGATGCTCTTATGACACGTAATATAAGCGGCGTCGAATGCTTATTGTTCAACATCTCTCACGATTTTACTTGTTTCTCGAAAGTCAGGGGAAATGATTCATTTATTATTATGTTTGTACTCCACAGTGTTTCCGTTGTTATTTAATTGACAGACTGCGTCTTCGCTTTCGATACGATCTCCTTGTAACCAACTAATTGACTAGATTGAGGTTTATTGTTAGAGTTAAATGGCAATAACTGTTTATTTACTTCGACTTGGATTGAAATTGGTACGGCTTGGTACTTTACCTCTGAAAGTCAATTAAATTTTATAATAGCCACATTTGCCTCAACTTTTTCAAGGCTTCATCCATTATTTGATTTGTACTTTGTTCATGTAAGCTTTCTATCACAGTGAATTGATTATTTAATTAAAAAACAATCTCACCATCAAAAACCATGAACGTAACACAATATTCAAATGCGTATCTAATCTCATTTGCTTACAACCGATCGCTTGCAAGAAACTTGTCACTCCCCATACAGTGGAACGAGTTTTTGCTCCACATCAGGCAATGACCGCGCGAACGATAAAGTCGTAATTAAATATGCAGTCTAATGTTAAGGGCGGAACATCTATATTTGCCGGGAATGAAACCGGAACGATGTGAGACGAAGACGGTATCGAATGTTCTCACGCATCGCATTCTAGCTCACCTCGCTGCTTTTACACCGAAAGAATATGAATATTGTTATTTGGAGTTGAATGAAGATGCAAATCTGCGGGTATTGTAGTGTTTGTGGCAGGATGGAGCAACACAGGTTCGTGCAGATATTGATTGTAAGCATTACTTGCTTTTTTGATCTTCGCTTAAACGTAATTAGCAATTTTTTTTGCATTTCCTTAATCGTTGTTAATGTCAGGGGTAATTAATTCCTGTTTTGTCATGTCAGGCCCTTCGGGTAAATCGTTTTCGTTTTGCCTTTTAATTTGACATTCATATTTTGCTTCAAAAGGACACCATCCGAATTCGACACTGTTGATTCATATTTGGAAACTAGCTTCTGCCAGCGGCTTCGCCCGCGTGAAGTTTGATTATTGTCCCATGGGATCTTACTACCGGAATAAAATGTATCCTATGTTTTATGTGGGTCATAGCGTGATGATATAAACGTAAGAGTAAACAAATATAATAATAACAAATCTCCGAACTGCTAAGCTATCGGGAGTTACACGTGTTATTGTGAGTCAACTATAAAAGATAGACATATGCTGTCTTGGGATATTTTTTATATAATTTTATGTGGAATATTTCCGTTATACATGATTTCTATGTAGCTTTAACCATTAAGGCTGCACACGCGACGGAAGCTAAAAAAACCAAGTAACTTCTCCCGTTTTCCCAACATTTCCTTTCACTGCTCTGCTCCTATTAATGGTAGCGTGATGAAAAGTATACTATTACCTGCTCAGGAGTATGTAGAATAATTGTACCAAGTTTCGTTAAAATCCGTCGAGTAGTTTTTTTTCTATAAATAACATACAGACAGACAGACAGACAAAAATTTTACTGATTGCATTTTTGGCATCAGTATCGATCACTAATCACCCCCCGATAGTTATTTTGTAAATATATTTCATGTACAGAATTGACCTCTCTACAGATTTATTATAAGTATAGATATCCGAAAAGTATAGTTTGTAATCAAGCTTAATTACATTATTTAACACGTTCGTTACTAATTTTTGAATAAAAATTTCCCACATTTACAAGAAAGTCTATGAAAACCTTCATAACTGTGAATATTCCGTTTATTGTCAGTATGTATATGGTGTGTCAAAGGGGGGCGCCATATCCTACGTGATCAAAGGAATAGGAATACCTATGTAATTGGATGGGCCCCATTCAACCATACCGTTGGCTCGGTATTATGTGTCTATAGGCGAAGGGATTTCCTCAGGTGCCTTGTTGGGGCCTATTGTAAGCTCTGTAATTTCGTATTGATCGTTTTGTACCTCGTATTCGGATTGGTATTTACGTTTTTTCTCTTCAGTTCCTGTGCTAACAATTTTCACGTTTGTTTTGGTCTTTTGTGATTTTGTTCTCTTCCAAACTCTTTGCTTTTTGATATATTAAACTTATGTGCTTTTATCATCGTATCAGTTTTGTTGTTTTTGTCCACAGCACAGTCAGGTTCATCACTTTCAGTTAACAATTAATATTATGAAGACTTTCTGTTTTTGTAACCTGTGAAAAATGAGAGCTGATAACCACCTGCGATTACAAAAAAAAAAAAAAAGGTCCTTTAAATTACACACATAATATTTAGTTGAGTCACTTTTCACATCGTGATCGCTTGGTTCTTTTCACCTACGAGTCAGATTTAGATGCGGTTTCCACACATGGTCTTTACCATCTTTTAGAAAACTTATTTCAGAAGGTTTACTAGATAATATAAAACTTGCATAAATAAAAATATCTTGATGTAATAACCGTGCGAAGCAGGGGCGGTTCGGTCGTCAATTAAATAAAACAATTAGAAGATCTTTGTGACCGGCTCAACTCTCAGTGATGTGAAAACGATACAAAGGCTGCTTGAGAAATAAATAAATCGCAGACTGGCCGTGTCGATGTTGTTCAAACATTTATAAACACCGTGATTCAATCAGCGCTGTACAATTACGTAAAGCAAGATGGAGAGTCTTATGGATTTATTATAGCCACAAGACCAATATGATAGTCAGCTTCGTTTGTGTTGTGGTCACAACTAGTCACAAATACGACTGCTGATTCTTAGAATTTCTTAGTAGTAACCCTATTACATCGAATTTAAACATGGCACAGTGCGAAAGTACACAGCAGCGCGCCGAAGCTTACAATCACTCTTTTTTTTAAAGTAATCGAATGCAGTCGCTGTGACTGAAATCTCCTCGACAGCATGATCATCATCATCGCCGTTCTACCAGAAATATCATAATCTGCTGTAGAATATACAATGTTAACAATGATATTACAACTCACATAAAATTAATGAGGTGTAAGGAAAAAGTATCTATGTATATCCAATTATACCAACATAGTTTCCTTATTGTAATCATATTGTATTGCGTCGCAAACCGGACAGCAAACGACGAGGTTGGTTGCTCGGATGCAAATTTTCTTTTCGTCTTGTTACGAAGTATTGCACGTATGTAAATTTTTCAGTTACGCATAAACTAGGTTCTGATTCTCGTGGGATTTCAACGATATGGTGAGGTAGGGTATACCACCTTTAGTATAATACAGTATGGTTCTTCAAAGAGGGCCTGTCCAACAGAATTATCATCTGCGGCTTTGAGTGAGTCCATCTTCACACTGGTCACATCTTTATTTTCATTCATTCTATTAATTAACTGCAAAAACACGTTACAATTACACTTGACGAGGAAAATGATGACCCCAATAGAATTCATCGTACGTTAAACCGTACAAAAATAACAACAGAACGCAATAGTGCGAGATAAATGTTCAATTCAAGGATGGTGTAAACAATGATTAGGTCACCGTTAACCACCGTTAACCGTCTGTGCGGCTGTGAGTCAGGATTTGTGTGTTCGTTTGACTGGTGGCTTGTCTTTGAAGGTCTTGAGCACCGTGAAATCTTGTTGCATGACTGGCTTGCTTGGTCCTATACGTCATGGTCTATGTTCTTAGACTCTAAGTACTGTTAAAAGTTTGAAAGTTAAGAGGAATCATTGTGAACGGATTGGAGTATCCGAGACAAGTTAGACGTCTTTAGAAAAATACACGCTAGAAGGGGCACCGACTCACAAGCGGTCACTACGTATTCAGCATCTCTTTCCAAACTCCCTACAATCTGCTATACCATACAGTTAGCCTCTGTGGTATTGATTGTCCTTTTGCAGGAAACCGCTGTTTTTTCTTATCTCAGCTTATTTTTCGACGCCATGTAAAGTCAAGTCATAAGTCACCCATCGCCGCCATAAAAACTCTGACACCAGGTTAGGCACTAACCACACGAAAAAGAAGAATATAGAATATTCTCTATATCTCCAATGATTGTTTTCAAATAAAAAATGAACCATTCTATTATGGTGATGACTCTGAATCATAGTGTTGTCTGTTTGTGTACGTTTATAAATACATTCGTGTCCAGTCATCTGAGACCCCTTTGTAGTTCGTCTTTCGTCGGTGCCTTAATATCCAACTACATATTTATAAACAGCATCAGTCAATCATTATAGCTTTGGTATGTTGGTATTTTATTTGTCAATGAAACTGAAGAGAGAAATTTGTGTGGCTGTGTGTCTTCTGGTAGTCTGTGTTCTTTATTTTGAACCATGCCAATGCCAATAGCTTTAGCTAGCGGCTTGGCTCGCGTATGGTCGAACTTTATCTCACGGGAACGTTTTTCCCCCCTATGATAGTCGCGGATACTGCAGCTTCCACTTGTTAGAAATTTATTGGAATCGGATCAGAAGGTCTTAAGATCCCTACATTCAAACTTTACCTTTTCACAAGATTGGTATTAACATGACTGTAAATGAAATATTAATAAAAAAGCCAATTAGTCCGTATAACGGTATAACACACAGCCTTTTAGAAACTTTGCATGAATGATGAATATTCAAAACGAAACTAATAACCCAGCTTCTGCTCCGAATATAATAACTCAAATGACACTTCACACGACTGACATACTTCAAGCCACTCTAACTTTTATGTCATTCGTATAACTTGTATAATCCCATGAAACAGATGAGCCTAAATTGTCGTGCACACGGATAAAACTTTACCAACATAAATCTATCAGGAGTTCGCTAATGCATTTAAATGTTTCTGATGAGTATGGTGTGGGCTTCAGAAACGTTTTTGCATTCCATCGTATTTTTAGAAATCAATCAGCGAAAGAATTTTGGGTCATCAATTTTATATCGTTGTGTTATTCGCGTGTTGGTTCTGTGTTGAGGAGTTTAATGATAGCTTCAATATGTTTAGGGAGCTCTTTTGCTTTCAAAAACTATTCATCATCTTTCTCTTTACTTATTTGTGGTCGACACAGGATGTCTCCTTTTTCCATTTGTGCTTGTAAATTTTGAATCAGTCTTGCTTAAGTCTACCTGTCGATTCTCACCTGCTTCGTGCTATCCTCCATTAAGGTCTTAGACGAGAATAGGACATAAAATATTCAAATTCAAGTCTGAAGCTCCTAACGTGTACCTAAACGTGCTCCTTTAACCAAGCAGGTATATTAGCAGTATAGGCAAACAGGTCTCGCACGTAATAATATGACTAAGTTTAGAACTCGCACGTTTCGTGTCTAATGAGCTCGTATATAACACAGTTTTTTAATAACATTTCCCTTATTTACTCGGCCAACGGACCAGGAAACCGGTCAAGTGTGTATCCGCATCTACATTGAGAGGTAAAGTGACTCTGATATGTGTTTGCCAATGGATATACGAGCTTGTCGTCTAGTTTGACACAAATATAAATTGTATAAAAGGCAATAACGAAGAGATTGAAAACACCAGATTGCTAGACACTATTAAAAGTACAAACCCACGTTGTGCCGTTAACTAAATTGTTGTGAACCGTAAGTTACATCGAGGACACATAAAACCAGACTTCGAACATGTGACCGCCAATAACCTATGAATATTATGCAAACATTCGATGGTACCGGAAGCTGACAATTTCCCGCTGTAGTATAAAAAGCGCTTTATATTTCATGTACGTTTACAGGGTTAACACGATAAAGCGATTAAGCGGCTCTAGGCGTTTGTCAGAAACTGCGTCGCATATGGCATCGACCGCAGGGTGCATTTTCTTTTTTTTATTTCGTGACCACGGCATCCGGACGCAACTGGCGACGTGCGAGATAAAAGGATTTTAAATATAGAACGGGAGAAAATTTAACAGCTATTTTGTTACTCATGTGGCTTGTTAGTAAAAGCTTGGATTACCGCAACGTGCTCTTTTGAAGTGGTGCAAGTGAGAACATATTTAGTATACTTAATCAGGGTAATATTTTAGTACTGAATGCTACGTTTTGGAGTATTATATAATATCTATGTCACTGCCTCGTTGGTCTAAGCCAGCCAGGTGGCAGCGCTACTGCTAAGCACGGCTGCATGCGATCCTGGGTTCGATTCCTAGGGCGGACAAAATGTTATTGGGTTTCCGTAGTAGCCTTAGATGTGCCCTAGTAGAGCATAAATCGCGATTCAGGCGTAATGTTATGTTATTTATGTAACATTTTATAGCCACTACATACGATTGTTGAGATTTGAACATCGGAATATAGTTGGTACTTTGATAGTCAATTTTCGAAACAATTCGTTTCGTTGACATGTTTTTTCCTTTTATTAATTTCTGTGTTTTCATTTGTGGCAATACTGGCAACATGAAAGTTATTTGTAAATCATGTTTGTTGTTCTTTTTTTCGTTACACTTGTTTCAGTTTTAACTGAACGTTTAAATGGAGATTGTCTGTGTGATTACACGTTTTGTTAATGAATGTTATGTATTGTACTCGTAGAGTAGGTACCCAGAAATTAACTTTTGAAACTAATCTGTTTTTGCTCTTTCTATTTTTTGTTTTCTATAAAGAAGTGTGTCGTATAAAAATGCGACCACAACGAGACTATGTAAAAAATACTTACTTACTTATACTTTTATTTTATTTACAATTTTTTTTTTTTTTTTGTTAATTTAATTTTTTTCTTTACAGGAGCTGGATGTGTAGCTGATTGTTATTTTTTCAAAACAAGTTTCTTTAAGTTTCCTTCATGGTATCATGTAAGTTTTATTTTATTTTCGTTTTTTTTTTAATTTCTATTTTTTACGTTAATTTTTGTTCATGTGTTCATTTACTAACACATTTCTCCACAGAACCTAATTTTTATGTTATTCGCATAACATTTAAAATCTAATTTTCTTTTAAAGTTATTTAGCAATATACTCTGGGTTATAGAGTTCAGATAGGCACGCTTCAGTGTGGCCCACGGTCAAAGTCCTTCTTCGACTCTTATCCTCTTCGTTCATAAGAGTCGAAGAAGGACTTTGACCGTGAAAATTCGTTCATCGACTCTTATGAACTTGGAGGGTTGTATTGATGATTTTGATGATTATAATTCTGTAACTTAATACGCCTTACAGCCGCGACCGATATGTTTATCAACATACAACTCAGCACTGCCCTGCAAATTGCAAAAAACGTTAGAAAACTTGAATTTCGCAGGCTACCTTGGAACATCCCCCTTAAGGTCATCCGAATCCAAATCAGAGGTCCTTGGGCAGCATAAAAACTCTGACACCAGGTTAGGCACTTACCACGATGCGACAGGACGACTGTGCGTTCAACAATGAAGATGATGATTATTCAAGAACATGGAATACCAGTCATAACTTTTAGGTCCAAGTTCACCGAAAAGATAACCGTCTGATTACCTAAAACCAGCTGTCAATGTGACATATTACCATACAAAAATGTGTTTTAAACAGCTGTTTTTGATAATCAGACTGTTGTCTCTTCGGTGAACCTTAGTATATTTCATTTTCATAATCCAAAAAAAAACATCATCATAACGTAACACAAGACGCATATCCTCAAAACCCGGGCCATGTCACCCGGAATTTTTCCATTTCCGCAAAATGGACATGTCCCTATCACAGGACGACACGGGACAATTCAATTTGATGTTTTTTTCCGGATGTTTGACATAAAGCCCATCGTGACGAGAAATTCCGTAAAAATAATCCGGTAGACCGGGTTACCCGGGTTCGGTATCTAAGATATTCGAATCTATCCACTGAGTTGGGATAGCCCCGGGTTCCCGGAAGGCCTAGATATGGAATTTGCTGTAGATTTCTTTAGGGTTCGCTGAAATATGGTTTCAGGAATTTCGGATTGTACCTATAGCGGTGCAAATTCCCAATATTGGTTATTGATAAAACTTCTCATAGCTAGACTTGAAGAGGAATAAATAATTTCATGTTTATATTGAAGGTGACGGTTTGATTTAATATGAAATACTTGGTCTAACTTTTGACACGCTATTCGCAATATTGATATTGATTAACCCATCTCACATTTTTGTCATAGCATCACTCAAAGAGGAACAAATCAATTCATGATCATAATGAAAAGTGTATTGACAATTTGTTATAGATAGTAGTTCAAGAAAGTCAGTAAGTTTAACATTCGACAAAGCAAAAATCTAGCTTTCATAGGAAATAAGCATTCACAAGCGTTTAAAAGTTTTTTTTTTACTCGAATGGCGTAGCAGTGGTGAGGCTGCCTTACGTTCTAAGGGTCCTGGGTTCGAATCCCGGTAGGAGCAAATGTTTGTGTGATGAGCATGGACATTAATTGTTTCCGAGTCATGAATGTTTATATGTATCACACACAAGTCTGTATTTACAAACAAAAAAAAGTATAAATGTAGAATATATCAACTATCTGGTGTCCACGACACAAGCCTAGCTTAGTATCGCACTAGATGGCGCTGTGTGTTAATGTCCAGCGATATTATTGTTTATTATTGTTCAAGCTGTCATCTACCAATCCGCACTGGGCCCGCGTGGTAGATTATAGCCCATTCCCTCTCATTGAGGGGAGGCCGAGTGGGAGCATCATCTGTGATTGTAGGCTGATGATGATGATGATAATTCAAGCTATCGCAAATTCAAAAAGCGAAGGGTTAACTTACAACACATTAAAATTCATACAAGGAAATGAGACAAAACACAAGCGCTCCAAAATTAAAAAGTAAAAAAACATAAACAAAACAGGCTCATCAAGTCCCTTGCATGACAGAGGTAATACGGAAGCGTTGAGTAATTTGCGAACATTTTATGTTGATCATAAAACCTCCCAACTCCAAGAGGTCTCCTTGGTCGGGTACCAAGGTAACCGTGTTTCACACGGAAGGTCCAAGGTCATAGCAGTACCTATTGTGACATACAGTCATGAGCAATAAATAATGTATGTTTGCGGAATTCAGAAGCGAATTTCTCGACAAGCGATAAAGAGAGAAATTAATGTCATATTTCATAAAAGTATGCGTTCCAAAATGTACTCGTATGTTAGCAACATCATAAAATTATATCCAGCTAGCTTCCGCCCTTGTTTTGTACACCATACCGTTAAATGTGATAGCCTACTAGTTTATGCCCGCGGCTTCATCCGCGTGGAGTTCGGTAATGAGGGATTTTCTTTTTCAACTCTTCCCTAGTCGCTGGATAGATGGCGCTGATCTCAGTATGTTACTGCAAGGAACAGAACGTCACATAATTTCACTTGGACCTAATGGTTATATTCGGAAGCTTATGTAAACGAAAGTGAAGGTCAACGAGCATATTATGTGACGTGAGGCAAACTTATTTTTTTCAAGCGTTTTGGCTTTGGCAACTAGTAACGTAGTCAGGTCAACGCCATCTACCGAGTTCTTAGAAACTGTTTTTTTTTAAATTCTCAATAAGAAAACCTCTCATTGTTCCACGGGACCATACTACCGAGATAAAAAGTATCCTCTGCACGATCCAGGAATCAACTTTCTGTGTGCCAAATTTCATTCAAATCAGGTCTGCAGTTTTTGCGTGAAAGAGGAACAAACATACATTCACCCTCACTAACTTTCGCATTTTACAATTAGTAGTAAGACTAGCTCCCGCACTTTGCTTCGCCTGCATACATTATTTTGTTTACATTACATCTTAAAAAGTTATTGCCTAAGTCATCAGAATAATACAACATGCGATTTAAAAATAAATCTAAGTCAATACAAATTAGTGACCGTGACTGTACTTCAGTCAGAAAAGGGCATACAGCTATCTGCATGATTTATTGGTCCTTTAGAACAAATTGCGGGCAGTAAGTAATTGCTAGGTTCTATAGACCGGAAGTTTTAATCTGTTCCGGATGACATTATCTTAGAACTGGTTTTAGTGGCATAGTAACTAACTAGTAATACATTACCATTAGTATTTACTGTCTTAATCTTTCATGAAAATTTAAAAGGCCTTGAAAAATATTATTCTTGGCTTATTTTGAAGGCATTATTTTTATTTCTTACAATAAATACGAAAGTTCGCGATGACGTTTATAACTCTTTTACGTAACTCGTAAGTGCTACTGAAAGGATTTCGATCGGTACACAGATAGTATTTAAGTATCGCTGGACATTAAACACACAGCGCCATCTAGTGCCACTCTAAGCAAGGCTTGTGTCGTGGACACCAGATAAATGATATACTACATATATACTTTTTTGTTTGTAAATACATACTTATTATACATACAAACATCCATCACTCGGAAACAGATGTCCTTGCTCATCACACAAACATTTGCTCCTACCGGGATTCGAACCCAGGACCCTATGAACGCAAGGTAGCTTCACTACCACTACGCCATTCGAGTCGTCGTATTTAACCTGGACTAACACGTTTTGTGACTATTACAGAATTCCATAAGCTAGTCTATTCTAATTATAAACATTATAAGACAACCCTCCCATTAAAAAAACAGACCAAATATTACATCACTAGCCGATGCACGCGGCTTCGCCTCTAGAATCACTCTATCTATTAAAAAATCCCGCATCAAAATCTGTTGAGTAATTTTAAAGATCTAAGCATACATAGGGACAGACAAACGCGGTGGGAGACTTTGTTTTATAATATGTAGTGGATTCACTCATTTAAAATCAATACCAAACCACTTCGCTGATTATATAACATTGTTTGCAAAAGTATCAAAATATTTGATTGTCAAAGAGGTCCCTCTTGAAACTTCTGAAAGCAATTATGTAACTCGTATAGTTTGTCTCAGAACCTCGTTGTGCCTTAATGGAGTAAAACATTCTTTAATATTGTATTGGGATAAAGTACCTATATTAGTAGATATTGTATTGTATGGGGAGAAGTTTTTGCCCTTATCCTAATTTGTGGTAGATGCAGTATATCTTTCACTTCCCTCATTTCAGCAGTTACTGCTGAGATGAGGACAACTTTTCCAGCATCTAGCAGCCAGCATCCAGCATTCTTCACACAGTCCATCCATAGTTTATTTTGGTCATTCACATTCCTCAAAACTTCTTCACTACGTTGTACATCTAGGTACCTGCATATTGGTATTTAAATAATATCTACGGAAACCATTGCCAGCTCATATGAATTAAGGATGTGAAAACCAACACTGAGCGGTAATGAAACGGAGACGGACGGACGGACTACCCCGTCCGCCTTACGAGTTGTTGGTCCTGGGGGTCGAACTCAGATTGGCACATACCTTTGTTTAATTTATTTTATCACCACTGCCCTCAAAACGGTGAAGGAACACATTGTAAGGAAATCGACATCCTATGAATCGAAAATTCGAAGACTTGTGGCATTTACCAACCCGCAGTGGGCCCGCGTGGTGAATTACACCACACAAATCTCATAGAGGAGAGTCCAGACTCCAGTGTATTTTAATTAAACTTCTATAAGCTTTTTCCGTTCTTGAAACTGTAATGCAAGGTTGGGCTCGTCAAAGACGATATGACGATCTAATAGATTGCACAAGATACAATGACATTTCCATTATAGATACTGCAGTACCTTGACAGCTGTGTTGCCAGTGTTCTTTGTATTTTTATTCTGAAAAAGCATCCAAGTACTGTCGGGCTAACATTGAAGTAATATGTCAAGGACTTGAGCGAGAAAATGCAATTTTCAAAGCAGGTTTTCACGTTTAAATCGTACCAAGTCAGCGCTGCGCAAATTATTGCCCATTTCTTTAAATACCAGGTATAACTACTGCAATTAGAAATTCTCGGCTTATAAGTAGCATTTTAACGTAGTCCTTGCATCCGAAGGTCTCAAGTAACTGGAGCACTCTACCCTTGACACGCCCTAAGTGACCACACCACATATGAGAAGGAAAAGTACGGCAAACATTGATATGGTAAATAGTTTATTAAACATGCTCTATGGTTCTCCAGGGGAACATTGTTTCTTCAATTTACTTGAGTTTGCAGATTAGTGGAAAGTTATAACGATATGGATGAAGGCGTATAGGGATATGTTTTATAATAGTGTTGCCAACAAATGGTAGGTAAGGTTTAGCAAAACAATGCTGATATTGGTGTATCAAAGACATGCTGCTCCAACCCCAAATAAATTGGAATAGGGGCAAGACAATGATAAATGATGAGGATTGGGGTCTGTTGGTTATTCTGTTACAGCTGCAACCAGCCACCCAGCGCTGGTTGTCCAACCAAACATTGCTAGTACAGCTAGTTTATGTAATAGACAATTTCGAAAACTATAATATTTATGGTCTAATCCCAGACCCTCACCAGACTTCTAACTACCTATTCTCTTTGCCATATCTGCCTAAGTGACTTTGAATTCCATTGTAAGTTACAATCATTACAAATATGTAGCAGCTGATTATAAGGTTGTTCTTATACAGGATATTACCTTGTACTGTATTTATGTTAGTCTAATAAATAACATGTTAAATTGAAGGTTTTTTGAAACATTATTCAGTCTTCCTTTCAATTGTAAGATACATTGTGTACCAAGGCTTTTATGATGACTTGTTCTTGAAATATACGATAAGTTATTCTATTAGGTTCTTGATCAACATCCGCTGAAGTACTGAGAAATTCTTACAACAACATTTCTCGGAATTTTCTTAGAAAACAATCACAGTTAGTACCTTTAGCAGTATCTTCTACTAAATGAACCAGCTTGAACTTTGAATATTAACTAAGAAAATAATAACACAATGTGTACTGTAAGCAAGACTGTATAATTAAAGTTATGTTTGCGAATGCAATCCACATTTCAATCGACAGCTGAAAACCATTGTTTTTTTTGTTTATTAAAACAATCCGAGCTCAGAGGCAACATTCACCAATTGAATTTACCTTGATAAAATTTCACAGACGAATGCTTTTAATATTCCCGTCGCACTTAGAAAAATGTGAGCAGTTTTTTATGAGGGAGGCAAAATAAAGGGCGGGTTCTCCTCTTACGTTATAATATAATCCGAAAAAATTAAGTGTACGTATAATATTCTCTCCGCTCGGCGTAATATCTTGTGGAACATGATAAGGCTTTGTTGGCAGGTCGTTAGGGTATCCTTGGAGACTCGGAGCCTCGGAGCCAGGTCGTGCAGGGTTAGATAACGCCTTTATGGCTAGATATCAGCGGATTCAATTAAATGTGGTGGTTTTAGGGTTGGGTGTTTGGTTCTTTATCTTGAACGGATCGTGAATTGGAAGAATGGTTGTTTGTGATAAACTTTACTGCTTTCTTGTGTAAATTTCAGGAATTTCTCTGTTGCGACCTAGAGTCTAGATATGTGCCCAGTCGACGGCAACTTTGGATGAATTAAAGGTTCTCTCTCTGTATGTCAGTTGAGACCATTTTACAAGCTTTGTAAACGTGTAAATAGGTAAAATCAGACGTATGCTACTTGTATTAGTAAACAATGTCAGTTGTTACTCATTGCACACCTACACGCAGTGATACATGGCTCGAACTCACGTCAACTACAATGTAGGCCATTGAGTTTTGGGCGAAACCATAAATACTATTTTTGACTGTGACTAATTTTCCTGTTTCAAGACTGCCCGTGGTTTCAGTGGAGGTTAATGGTGAAAATAGGCTTGTCCCTTTTGCATGGGACTTGAATATAACTGGCGAAATGTGGAGTTGCTAAATACTACTGCCTAATCTTTATATATGGGTGAATTTGTTTCGTGACAAATTTTCCGTCAATGCAAATCTGAACCCACAATGTACTACCGAGTTCGTTGACGGCCCATCAATTTTCAACCTTATAACTGAGGGATAACGGTGAAAAGTGGCAGGTCTTCATTGAACTCAGGAGTACAATATTCGCAATTCATTTAGCTAAAACCAAAGCCTGCTATAACAAGACTATCAAATGGCGTGACGTTGCCTACGTGATTTATCTTGCATCAGGTACGGAATTTGAGACATAGAGGATAGACATACACACACTAAGACAGAACATTATGTTCACATATGTATGGCGTGTCTATTGATATGGTACTCTCACAGTGTAAGAAAGTTGATCTTTGAGTGATTAACCTTTCTCTAATATGTTTTTAACTACAGTTGTATGCACTAATGAAACCGTTCTTCAGTACTTTCTACGAAGCAATGACATGTGTACTAAATATTTCGTCGAATCATTTTTTTGTATTCTTTTCAGAGTACGATTTTAGTTTTGTAATAGTAGCATATTAATAGCAATTAAATGCGATACGTAATGAAAAATATTGATTTTTCCGTCTGTCCATGACAAAAATACATTTCAAACACGTGTTAAAGAAATAATAGAACGAGGCAAAGGGATTCGTACTTTGTTTGTCCCGAAAAGCAAAGCATATCAAAACAAATTAATTAAACAAATGAAGGTAAAATCTTATTATAGATTTATGTTTTAAATATAAGTTTAGCTCGTGTCTAAATATTGAACGCCGCTCGGATCAATCTTTAGGTTAAGTCGTACTTGCCTAGGTTGGTCTGTGGATGGGTGACCACCCCTGCAAACCAAGTTTCCTCCGTGCCTCGAAAAGCACGTTAAGCTGTTTGGTTCCGGCGGTAATTTGTACATCTTTGACAGTCGTTACTGGCAGTCGGTCAGTGGTCCAAAAAGTCTGAAAACCAGTCTTACCAAGTGGTATCGTATTACCCAGTACTAACTAGGTTGTGGAGGTCAGATAGCCAGTAAAAAAACTGGTATTCAGCTGCACGCGGTTAGACTGGAAGCCAACCACAACATATGTAGTTTAGAAAAGGCTAGGCAGATGATGTTATAAATATAAATTAAAAGTGCTACATGTTACTTTCGGTGCGTTCACATAGTCGGAACGAATAACGCCTTTATGTTTTTTAATGCAATTTCCACAGACAATTTTGGAAATTTTTGCCCACGGCCTTTTGGAAATGTCATACAAACGCCAAAAGAACCATGCACTTATTTTTTCTTTTTATTTATTATTTATTTATTTAACAATTTATGTACACACTTATTACAGAAAATAAAAAAAGGAACAGAAAATAGTACAAAGGTGATGCTTATTTCTAATGAAATCTCTTCCAGCATACCTGCGAAAGGAGATACTAAATAATGAGATGTAGACATAGTGTGTAAAAACAGGAGAGAAAATGGAATACATAAAACAAATTAAATATCTTAAATATATACAAAATTAGAATACATTACATTTCGGAAAACAAACAGTGACACATAAATACAAAGAGTACATTGATATAAAACAACTACATACTCATATACTCAGCATTGGAGTGGGATTAGTTATATCAATATTTTCTTTTATTTTTGAATGTTGAATGGTTCCATTAAACAATACGAAAAGCCTGTGTAAAAAAAAGGCTATTTAGCTATGCAGAACGGAGACTGGCACATAAATCTCTCTACAGCTCTAAATTGGACAAAGTATTGTAACACAACTCATCGTAGAATTTTGATGGCGTTTTTTCCGCGAATTTGTAGTCTAGTCGCGGACTTTCTTGTTTATGCTTTGCAGGGCTTTATTAACTTTTTAATTGGTTTGAAGATAAATCATAATGCTGGGTCCTGAAAGGCCCGTCTTCGTCCTTTGGCTTTAACTTGTTAAAGCTTATTGGATGTTGTTAGTAAGAAAATGCGCCATTTATGTGTTTTACTCTCATTGTGCTTCTTGATATTTTCAGACATAAACATAATTGATGGATGTTGAAGCTAAAATCGGTCACGGCCATTCTTAGTCACGTGTACTTTGTTAGTCTTTATAATTACCATAATCATCCTCTTCTGAGCTCTAACCTTCTTCTCATTTGTATCTATCTAGACCACTTTATAACTATACATAATGTACACATTGGCACAATCCATAATAGCTATTTCGTTTACTTCATTGCCTTGGCAGTGCATTCTCATTTCAAATTCGGTGTAGACTCTCAACTGACGTCATCTCTTTACAAAGGTTTTATCACTTAAAAACAACTGAAAATCAGCTTGTTTAAATTCCTCTCCATCCAACTGGCCAGTGTTACCTAAGACTCCAGAATATCGTATTTGTCCTGTGGCGCTGTCGAGACACGTTAATAGCACCTGTCTTAGAACTCAATTGAATTTTATACCGTCACGTAACTAAGGATCAAAGTGGCTTAACTTCGTTGAATGGAATTGTTTCTGGAAAGTGCCAGGAAAGAATAGCTGTCTAATTGAATTTGGTGAAGAAGTTTCAAAGGTTAACAGCCCCTGGAAACATTGGCAAATTTAAGAAAACTTGTGATACTTGAAAAAAAAACATCTTGACGAAACATACTGGTCCCATCTACACTAATATTATAAAGAGGAAAACTTTGTTTGTTTGTTTGTTTGGTTGTAATGAATAGGCTTAAAAACTACTGGACCGTTTTTTAAAATTCTTCCACCATTCGAAAGCTACATTATCCACGAGTAACATAGGATATATTTTATCCCCGTACTCCCACGGGAACGGGAATTACGCGTGTGAAACCGCGTGACGTCCGCTAGTAACCAATAATTTGGAATATTTGGATCACGGGGTTACAGAGAGAAGATTCTGTGCAGTCTGATTATGTATATATGTTGTCATCTACCTTCATTCTACCGACGAACCGTAGTACCACTGTTGGACTAAGCTTATGGGCCCCTCCATTTACCATTCCTTTTGTCATGTTCTTCATTTTCATGTTTTATGTTCTTCGTTTAAAGATTTCATGCACGCCATACTGTCGATGCCAACTCAAATACGCAAACAGTCAGATCTACTTGATATTTCAATTGGTAATATCATTTCCATGAACGCTCTTCAAATACCACATGCACAAAATCTTATTGCGGAAAATATAACGATTTTAAAATTTCAAAATTAAAAGCAAACGAGTTAAATTGGGAATCTAAACTTCCTGTAAACAGCGGAGTAGGGCCTGCATAAGTACTTTGATAAAATCGTTTATAATTCAATAGCAGGAATGGTTCTCGGGTTAAATCAGGGAAAGGAGTATTTGAGGACATTGACCCGGCTTCATTCCCTGTACCCAGTTCCCGGGTCCTATTACTTCACAAATTGGATGAGAGAGCTTTAAATTGTATAACGTATTTTTCGTTGTTTTTCGTAATGACATTCTTTGTTAGAGCTACAGCTTCATGTCCTAGTACTGTATGTATTACAGTGTTTAAAACACACCATTATTGACTTTTGCTGAACCAATTTTAATATTTTGCAACTTACCCCCGGGCCATACTCCCCATTTGTCTTATTCTTTTTCTATCGTCTGTTGAATATTTTGTCTCTTCACCATTCTTATAAAAGCTCTCACAAGTTTTCAGTTGTTTCTGCTTTCCTTTATCGAAAAACCGCAAATATGTATGTGTCGTCTCTTTCATATTTTCTGAAGCACAGCTCCGTTCACCAATATCACCAGGCCAAATTTATCTAGAAGGCAGTATCGCTATATTTTTTCATCAAGGGTCGTTGGATAGATTTCCTTTAATCTGATACAAGGGTGATTGTCACGAAGGTCAGAGTAGGCTTTATCGCACGCAACTACATCATACTAATAACTTCGGTTCTAGCGTTTACGTAGGTAGTTCCGTAAATCCGTAATTATATCAGAAATTGGATGACGAAGGAATAATGAACATTATGAGATATAAATTACCCGGTAAGGATTACTCTAACAGCGTTTTTGGCGTGGGAGTTACTAATTCAATTAATAAGATAACCAGTCATTCATCCGACTGCTTTTGGTTGATATTTTCGTCGGTCTAGTGGTTGTAAACACGACTGCTGTGCGTCAGGTCTTGGGTTCAACTCCTTTGTCGAGTATTGCTGCGTTATTTTACTAGGAATCACGCGTCGGTGTCTAGATTTGTACCCGGTTGATGCCGATAGCCTTACCCTATATCATGTGACTTAAATGTAATTGGTGAAAATGGGTGTTATTCACATAACGTCTGCCCAACCCTTCAGGGAATACGTTACGTTACGTAAGGGATTAAATCTTATGAACATAATAAGTAGTGTTTGCCTTGCATGACGTAATACACGTGCCCCTAGATGTGACAGATGAAAACGTGGGGATCGTTGCGTAATTGGATACTTTATTCGACGATTTCCAAAACTGCCTCAAATTTTTCTAAAAGCGCTCAAATTCCAATGGTAGTCAGTTCTCTGAAAGACCGACAGCCAGTATAAAAATGCTGCGTATTCAGCTGCATTAGGTCAGACTGGAAGCCGACCTCAACGTACTTGGGAAAAGGTGTGGAAGATGATGACTCGGGCTTCTCACAGAGAGTAGCTTGGGCCCCCATTGGTGAGAACATTGCTGGACTGATTATGCTTACTCCGTATTGAACTTTCTTAGGCAATAAGCTCGCTCCCTTTTCAACCGACTTCCAAAAAGAGGAGGTTCTCAATTCGTCTGTTTTTTTTTTATATGTGGCTATCGGACGTCACGCGGTTTCACCCGCGTAGTTCCCGTTCCCGTGGGACTACGGGGATAAAATATAGCCTATGTTACTCAGGGTGAATGTAGCTTTCCGATGGTGAAAGAATTTTTGAAATCGGCGCAGTAGTTTTTGAGTTTATTCATTACAACCAAACAAACAAAGTTTTCCTCTTTATAATATTAGTGTAGATTAAAACATAACTAGCGTAGACGTGGACAAAAGCTTGTTACTAATATAGCTATAACATCACCCGTACCACATTTGACAAACACAAATGTCCCAGTAACAAGTACACAGGTACTCGACCCCCCGACATAACCTCACCAGCCTTTTACGGCGCCCATGGGAAATGTATGGGGTATTCTCTATTTTTAGCCAAAAAACACGACACAATTCAACTTACCTACAAGCGGTAAAAAAACCTCATTTTGGGGTACATTGAATTGGATTTAAGTGTTACCGAAGTCTTCAGGAAATGTCGGTTGTTTGTTTACAATTCCCTTAGGTAACGTCGGGAAATCGGGCAGTGAATAAGGAGGGAACTTCACACTTCTGATGGGGATTGTCGAGCTTTAAAAAGTTTTTCATCTACTGCTGAAAGTTAAGTTGGTGCTACTAATTACTACTATTAAGGGTAAATAAACTAGCTTATTTATTCGTAATTTTTTCAGAATATAGTCATAAGCGAACATACGCTAAGCTAAGCATAAGTTAACCTTTTATTTAACTTGCCTTGTTAGGTATTATGTCTGTGTGAAATCATGTAATTGAATTTCAAACCAGTTCCCCCCAACCGATTGGGCAAAAATAATGCACACACCTTTGATTCCGTGACAATTATTTTTTCTGATATACTTGATTCTCCTGCAACCAGGATCGCTTCCTCACGAGAAAACTCCTCAGCGGTAATAGTACGGACATAAAACTTTGTATTCTCGTTCGATGTTAATAGATTAACCAAATTTTCTTCTTTCATTATAAAAATAATTATAAAATAAGTTTTTTTATTTTCAGATGTAGTTTACCTATGACATGTTTGAAAGTCCTCGGGTTCTTCTAGAGGTCGGGACAGCCAGCTGTTTGATAACTGCTTATGAAGGCGATTAGAGGAGCTAAATTAGCAACTCTATTTGTGGTGGTTCAAACTTCGGTTGAAATGCTGTTAGAATGAAGTTCTAATCAGCTTGCACTACAAAGTGGTTGTTACGTCAGTCACTGCGGGCCAAATAGCGCGAAATGAGTGGTTTCGATCGAATTAAACAAAAACTATTGATTGGATTAAAAAACTAAAACACTATCATGCTAATAATTATATTGCTTGTAGAATTATTTGCCAAAAAATCTGAATGATCGCATGCATATTAGTATGTTTTTTTTGTTTGAAAGATATTTCTAGAGATAGGTTCGTGATTTTTTTATCGAGTCAAATTAATTGTATTATATTTTCAAAACACTATCATGCTAGCATATATCCTGAAAAATATCATATATTTTTCTGGTCTTGTTTAAAGCAGTGAATCATATACTTTTAGTAATTATATAACTCGCGTTTAGCTCATGTAATCGCCTGAAAACGCAGTGTCAGGGAATTGTTTTTTAATAATCGACGAAAACTTTTAACGCTAGAAGTATAAGAGTCATGAACTCATCGGATACAGACAGATACGTGGTAAAAGTTTCACCATCATATTCATAGTTATTTTCGCCTTAGTTTCCTTGCTAATTTCCATAAGCAAAGCTTCAAATAACTTAATTACTACAAGCTCCCATGTTTTCTCGTCCAGCAGGTGTTATAAATGTCAAGTCGTTCGTTATACCGACTTTTGCGATGAAGTAATGAGAGCGACCGTTTGTTTACGCTTTTCGCTTCAATGAAGCGCTCTAATGAATGCTACTGTCAATCGGGACGGATGTTTCAGGAGTGAAATGTGGGTCGAGAGAGTTTTTTGAAGAGGATTTCAGACCTTTGGGGTTTTAATTAAAGCCTTTGTGATGGTTTTTTAGTGTTTGCTTTGATTTGAGGACACGGATAGAGATAATTGGGAACATCTCTATGGAATGTTGAAGTTTCTGTGGGGGATTTAGGCTGAAAATTTAATGCTTACCTACATAGCTATTGCATTAAGCTCTAGGTATGAGAAGTTAAATTGTAGACGATTATGTATACCTAGGACAAACGGGCCAGTTAGGTAAGTCTAACTTCGAGAAAGAGGTCAATCGTCGAATCCGACTCGGCTGGGCAGCGTTCGGGAAGCTGCGCGGTATCTTCTCGTCCAACTTACCGCAGTGTCTCAAGACGAAAGTCTATGACCAGTGTGTGTTGCCAGTGATTACATACGCGTATGTAAGCGACGTGGTCGCTCATAATGGGCCTTATCAAAAGACTTAAAGTCACCCAAAGGGCAATGGAGAGTGATCGGCGGCGGCGACCTCTCGCGGCCGGCCCTGGTTCAATCCATGGTCCGGAGCGAACGAAATGGGAAGCCGTCACCTCCTTCTGCGAAGCAGTCATGCTAGCTTAGGAGGTGGCAGAACGAGAGAGGGAGAGAGCCTCTCTTCGCGGCCGCCGCGGGAGACGCACCGGGCGTCGGGGGCCACGTGGTGGCTACCGGCCACCGTAGATGCGGGCCTGTGGACGGTTGGCTAGCTAGCCGCCCGTCTAACGACGACGACAGGCCGTGTCGACGGCGCGTTCGTGTTCCACGCGCGCCTCTAAGCGATGTCAGCATAAGGGGAGGGGCCCGCAAGGGCCGAAGCCTGCCGGGGTGGCGGGCCTGTTCGAAAAAGATACCACGGCCCCGGAACATAAAGGGCGAGGAAGGAGCATGAATGGGTTTTAGTCAGTAAGAGTCTGACACTCCCTCCCGCTCCGCCCAGAGTGGGAGAAGTCATTTGATGATTTCCCATACCAAAAAAAAGAAAAAAAAAGGGCAATGGAGAGGGCTATGCTCGGGGTTTCCTTGCGTGATCGAATCAGAAATGAAGACATCCAGAGAACCAAGGTCACTGACGTAGCCCGAAGAATTGCTAAACTTAAGTGGCAGAGGGCAGGGCACATTGCTCGCAGAACGGATGGCCGTTGGGGCCGAAAAGTTCTGGAGTGGCGACCGCGAACCGGAAGACGATGCGTTGGAAGACCTCCCACTAGGTGGACCGATGACCTGGTGAAGGTTGCGGGAATCCGGTGGATGCGAGTCGCAAGGGACCGGTCAATGTGTTGACACTTGGGGGAGGCCTATGTCCAGCAGTGGACGTCTTTCGGCTGAAATGATGATGATGATGATGATGAGGAGTTCATGGCTAAATAATAATAGCCGCTTGGGACGATCTTTAGGTTAAGCCGTGCTTGCCTAGGTTAGTCTGTGGATGGGTGACCACCAATGGGTGGTCAATGTAATGACATATCGAGTTTTCTCCGTGTCTCAGAAAGCACGCTAAGCAGATGGTCCCGGTTGTTGTATGTAGATCTTTGGCAGTCGTTACAGGTAGTCAGTGGCCCAGTCTGACAACCAGTGGGCCAGCCAAGGGGTATTGTATTACCCAGTACTGACTAGGTTGTGGAGATCAGATAGGCAGTCGCTCCATGTAAAATACTGGTATTCTCCTGCATCCGTGTAGACTGGAAGCCGACTCCAACATAGTTTGGAAAAGGCTAGGCAGATGATGATGGAGCTCTAGTTATACAAAGAATACATTAGAATACCTCCTACTTCGTGGTTTCTTTTGTATTTGTAATATTACGATAGCAAATAATGACTCATATTGGACATGACATTGTTTGCGATATACAGCGGTTTCGTAACTCGATTATGAATCCGACTTTTACGAAACGGGACTCTCATTTATGGTGACATTGTCGAAAACACTCATGTCACAAACACATCTAGGTTTAGTATATTAGTAAACAACTTCATTAATTAGTCCTGGTAATCGCTGAATGTCGTTCTAATTTAGCGCTTTTATGTCCAAAATACATGTGAAGAATTAATTAAAAACTTCCGTAATTAGGACACTTGCTAGTTCCAGGCAGTTATTAATGAAAGTCCACTTAAAAAACCACAGGTAACACAAAAAAAAATGTTCATCGTCATCTATAGACCAACTGCTGGGTATAGGCCTGTCTTTAGTTCTGCCAATGCAAACGCACACTGTAACACGATAAAAGAAAACCTTTTGTTTAAAAAGAAGATCTTTCTCGAAAAGTCCCATCTTTTTTCTTTCCTTCGTACAAATAAAGAGCAATAAACGAAGGTGTCGCATCTATCACGCAGACTGCTTGGCGACAAATGGGTCCAGACTAATAAATGAGCAGACGGGACTCGCCTTTGAATATTTAACTTGTTCGAGTGAACAAACATGTTGTTGAGGTGCGCTTTTGACGTTCTATTTACATTTTATAGTGTGTAAGTAATTCTTAAGTCATAATTTAGGTCAATGTTTAGTCTAAGAGCGAATTTCTCTAAAGCAACTGAACACGATCACATCTAACTGCGTTCGAGCTGTCACTGTCAGAATTCCGTAGCAATTATGATACTGACAGCTTTTGATCGCAGTTTTGTTGAAATTGCGTTTAGTTTTGTTAGTAAGATTCACCAAAAGTATGTGTAAGTTAGTGGTTCTATGTTTACAAACTCAACTTCAATCAGCAATACATAGATCAGTGAAGCAAGAAAATACTATTTGCTATAATAACAAAGATCTTGTTTATAAAACAATAGCTGTATGCTTGGCATGGGATTTAGTTAGTAGTAGTGTGTTCATCTGTGAAATTTCTATGAACTCATTACAATCCACTGCTCGATATAGGTCTCTCCCAAGCTGCACCACAACTGCCTGTCCTCCAACCAACCCGTCGCAATCACCTATATCCGTCGTTCCACCAAAGTAGCTGCCTCCTACCTGCCGGGGTTGCGGGCCTATTCGAAAGAGATACCGCGGCCCCGGAACGTAAAGGGCAAGGAAGGAACATGGATGGGTTTTAGCCAGTAAAAGTCTGACACTCCCTCCCGCTCCGCCCAGAGTGGCAGAAGTCATTTGATGATTACCCATACTAAAAAAAAAGGGGAGCCTCCTACACTGCGCTTGTCAATATTCGGCAAGAATCTTTAGTATTGTACACCCATTAGAGTATAATGGGTGTAAATGGCAGAAGTTCTGTCATTGCGTCATTTTTCGTCACTATTTTACTGATTTTTGCAGGTCCAAGTTGCAACTGTCTCACAAGTTTTTTTTAGAAATACTAGTTATTGACTTTACTTTGAATACTTCCTTACACACGCTGCACGCTGCACAGTGACACTAAGCTAAAATCATATTTTACGGTACCCCTACCGTAAAACACTTAGTTTGATGTCCAAATGCTTTGTTTGACGTTTGTGAGACCCCTTTTTACACCTTGTAAAATTATGCTTCTTGACTAGAGTCTGCATCAAAATTCAGTAAGACGAACTCAGTAAACTGGTCAGAACCATACACGGCATTATATATTTGTTCTGCAAAAAGCTGCAGTTTTTTCACGTTTACGGCTATTGTGCGAAGTTTACGACTCTTTACCATACAAAGTATGGGCAATTCGGATATTTTATCATCGGAACCGACAGTGCCGTAACATTTTTCATATGTTTTATGTCTTTATTCAAGAGAAAGATTGATTGTTTCAAGTTATAACTTTACGATACTTCTCTCAAATTGAGTTAACGATTGGCCAAATTAAACTTTCCTTTTTTAACAACCCAGTTGTTATTTCAAACACTGTGTAATATTCAATTCGATTAATTAGAATTCAGTATGTACATTATTTCCAAACTACACAAGTGTAAAAGTGGAAAAAAAATACAGGACGTCAAAAAATTCGTCCACATCATTGTCAATACGAAAAGTGCCCAGAAGGCTGGCAGCATTGCCTTTGCCACGTTGGATGGCAATGCTGATTCTTTGCCTAAAAAAGGCCAGTATTTTTATGTGAAACAGGAATAAAAACAATTTTAGTTAATTACTTCATACCAATCACTAGATTAATTAACACAAAAACGCTAGGTAAACAAAATGGCGTTCGTTACTCACTGAATATAATCGGAAAATACTTTCTAAAGTACACAAACGTTAAGTAATGATTTCCTTCCATAAAGGCCACATGAAAGACGTCCACGGTCACGACCATGAGGTCAATCACTTGCCTGAAAGTAAAAGCGGCTCTTTTGATAAAAACACCTTGTATTTTCTTCATAGAAAGCAAGCTTTTATATTTTTTCCATATCCGTTTGGGATGCTTGCGATTTTATCGAAAACTATTCCACTAATGATGTTGTTTTTTGACGCTAATGTTATTTTTTATGTAAGTATGGTGTAGGATTGCCCAAATAAAATGACTTCTAAACTCGAATCTATTGTTTTGACTTCAAATACCTAAGAGAGTTTCAGCAAAGATAGTTTGTTGATGTACAAATTCACAGTATGCTTTATGTTTATCTATTCTTTTATCAATTATTACGAGACATATAGGTACTCGTTTTCACATACAGTCGCTCAAATGAATGCCCAAATATTACCTAATGCACGGTTGGAATTAGAGCTTTTGATGCTGTTCCGAGCGTTGAGATTACAAAAGTACGCTTTTATTCTGGCATTTATTAAAGTTTCGCTTCAATTTTTAAAAACAGGCATTAGTTACTTACACTTAGATTGTAGTTAATACATTAGTCTTTGAATATTTCACGTCGGTCCGCGGTCTATGTCCACTTGTCCACTCCAATTAGGTTAGTGGTGCGACAACAACGTAACAGGTCTCTTTGACGCATCCATCACTCATTTTATTTCTATGTTTAAAGAATGCGAGGGTTTTTTAATTTGTTTAAAGGGTTTACTGAGAAAGATGGCTAAATGCCCATGTATCATCCACTTGACATAGCTGTCAATAAGCACACTAGGATCATTTGTCGCGTTATAAATTCCGCCATTTTGTTTATTCCGCCGCCATTTTGTCTTTTCAATATAATTTTACGAAATAATAATAAAATTGACAAAGGTTTGCCAATCTGTATTAAGTGCTACAAGCACAACACATCTTTGCAGGACTATAAAAATACGCATGGGGTGTTGGTTTTTCACTCACCATACAGCCATACTGAACCACTTTCCAAATGTTTCGAAGAAAAGCAACTTTTCACACAGTCAAGTCAACCCCCTGTAAAGAGATAATGATGATGACTCAAGATAAGGTAGTAAACATGATGATGTGATGTTGTATAGAACTATCTTTATTCATGAATAACGTCATAAAGTATTAAATGGTGTTAATAAATAATTCATACCAACACACTTGTAACTAACGCTAATTACGACGGGACAGGAATTAATGAAAATAAATTGAAAACACAATGCAAGTTCTTAATTTTGTGGTTTCAAACACTTTTTATATTTAAAACAAAAAACTTTTTTGCAAAAAATAAAACCGACTTCAAAAAAAAACAAAAAAGTTAAAAATAACTTTAGCTTCTGAAGTCGGTGACCTTTGTTTCATTGCTTTAGTTTTTTTGTCACCGACTTCAGAAGCTAAAGTTATTTTTAACTTTTTTGTTTTTTTTTTGAAGTCGGTTTTATTTTTTGCAAAAAAGTTTTTATTTTTCACTTTTTAGTGGTTCACATGTGCTTGACATACATGAAAAGTGCATACCGTTACAATTACAACAAGCCCAAACACGACTAGTTAGTTCCGTGACTCTTGGCTTCATCATCAGATCTGATGGTAGAATGGTTCTTATCAAACGCAAATGCTTCACTTGTTGTAGAAAATACCAAAATCGCAACACGTTTTCATATAAAATTTGAAGAGTTCCCTCGATTTCGCCAAGATTCCATCATCAGATCCCGACTTGGTGGCTATGGGACCATTTGGGAAGAATATCCTTTCCAACAAAAAAAAAAAATCCAAATCGGTTGGCAAGCGACGGAGTTATGCCCGTTAACAAGCCCAAACACGACTAGGGTACATTGTTTCATTATGGAGTTCCGTGACTCTTGGCTTCATCATCAGATCTGATGGTAGAATGGTTCTTATCAAACGCAAATGCTTCACTTGTTGTAGAAAATACCAAAATCGCAACACGTTTTCATATAAAATTTGAAGAGTTAACATACCTAACTGTCGAAATATGGGTATACTGTACACATCTGCGTACCCCCTCAGAGCATACAGGCGTGATGTTATGTTATGATGTTGTGTAAACAATAAACATCCAAGCGATTGCAGCAATCACGACAGATTTGCTGTCTATTATTGAAGAGTTCCGTTCCATATCTCCGAAGTTCGTGATCAGATCATGACAATATTTCTATGGGACCAACTTGGAAGTATACCCTTTCAAACAAAAAAAGAATTTTTCAAATCGGTTCAGGCGTCTTCGAGTAATCGGTGAACATACATAAAAAAAAAAATACATACAGTCGAATAGAGAACCTCCTCCTTTTTGGAAGTCGGTTAAAAAGTGACATGACACGTGGAATAGGAGGGTTAGGCTATACCTGCAATCCTACATTGTATAATAACACCTACATTTCAAATAGAGTTTTACTTCTGGGACGAGCTTATTACCAACTGAACAAAAATGAACAAAATATTAATATTATACACCTCGTAAAACTAAACAAGGAGCTCTAATACGAAATATCCCAAGTAATATGATAGCTAGGGTGATCCTGAAATATTGTGTAATAAAAACCAATGGCATTGTAATAGGGTCATATCGAGCTAAAGGGGATATCACATTTTTGTTGAGAAAAAAAACAAGATCGGGTTTTGGGTATTTGTAAAATGCTGCTATTGTTGGTAATGCTGAGAAGGCTGACAGTTTAACTGTCATGGCGACATCTTTTAAAAAGAGAACGTCATCATCAACTGTCTGAAGGAGGTGACTCCTGAGAGGATGAGTAATAGAAAAGTATGGTAGAAGAAGAGATGCGGCGCAGATTCTAAATGAATTGGGATAAGGGTAGGAAAATGATGTTGATGATCAAGAATCTGACTAATCCAGTTCTTCTTAACAGACGAAAATGTGTTACTGGGGGTTCCGCCACGTTTTTTTCCTAGATTCAACACTAGGAGATGGCATTTTAGGGGACACTCATGTATTTTTTTTTGTGATTCTAAACAATTTAAATAGCATAGGCATTCACACTATAATGTACTGCTGGACACACACAAGCCTCCTCTGTATGAGAGGGAATGGGCTATAATTCATCACGTGGGCATTGAATTTTTGGACATGGCCGGTTTTTCCTTCACAGGAATTTGAATAAATTACTTTTATTTTAAATCACATAAGTATAAGTTCTCCATTTGGCCATAAGCACAAAGTTTGGTCTTCCAAGTATAGCTTTTATTGCATTATTAATAATAATTGTCGGTCTACAGGTCATGTTAAAGTAATTATAGTATGGAATGACGTTTGTTCTAGTTCCTTTGACATTTAATACTATAAGAAATGTAGCTTACACATACAACCTTTGCCATTTTCTAAGTAAGGCGATTTTTAAGAATTAAAAAATACATCGGATATTTTATTAGTCACCCATTTTCTGACGTAAATTTAATGATGAATATACCTGATTTTACTTGGAACACTCTTTGGAAGTATTACAGCTGAAGTATTTTATCAGAACTTAATTATTACCAAAAAGCTTTTCGTGAGAATCGTCACTTTTTCATGGAAAATGAAATGGAAAACGTGAGCGATATGATTGTAACTTAGTAAAAATAGAGAGTGAGTATTTAAAATAAAAGCCTATGAAATCAGTAGCATGTAATATTTAGGACATTCTTCAAAACTGAACTTATTAGGTGCTTATCTTCATTTACATTATTTTAAACTAGCTTCTGCCAGCGGCTTCGCCCGCGTGAAGTTTCAAAATTGTCCCATGGGATCTTACTACCGAGATAAAAAGTATCCTATGTGTTAATCCAGGTTGTAAACCATCTGTGTGCAAAATTTCATCCAAATCCGTTCAGTAGTTTTTGCGTGAAAGAGTAACAAACATACATCCATCCTCACAAACTTTCGCATTTATAATATTAGTAGGATTATGACCACGACTAACTCAGACGGAGTGTCATCATTATATCGGTGATATTGATGATGGAAGAGTTAGAATGTATTTTAAGGGATGGATTTATGCTAGCTGCTTTGTTAGTCTTTTTGTCGCAAGCACGACTCCTGCGCATGAGGTCCTTTTTATTTTTTTGTATGGGATATCATCAAATAACTTCTCCCACTCTGGGCAGAGCGGGAAGGAGTGTCAGACTTTTACTGACTAAAACCCATCCATGTTGCTTCATCGCCCTTGTGCATGAGGTCCCGAGTTCCATTCCTGGGTCGGAAAAATTGATAAATTACTCAGTAGCAGTCGAAAACACACAAATCCAGTTGTGTGCCCGATTTAGGGCAATAGGCTCGTCCCCTATTACATAGGACTTATTTACACGTAACTGAAACCGTTTGAAAGTTGAAAAAACAAAACGAAAAAAAAAGTCTAAGTTTTTTTTTGCTAAACAAGCGCAAATATATAAAGTTCAGAAATCTGTATGTTTTGCCGACGACGGCGTACATATGTATATTTAAACCAAATTAACAGAACTATAAAAATCTGTTTTAAATAGCTTTACCGGACTTAATAAATAAATCCATTTTACATACTTCGAGACAGTTACGTTCTGGAAGCACGTGGATCGATACGGTGGCGTGTGACACGCAACTAGTGTTGTACTAAACTTACCTCTAGTATCCGTAATTCGATATTCATATCCGAAGATATCAACGGATATCCGATGAATACCTTGAGATTAGTACCAGTTTCTTGTTAACGCCTTTTGTACAATATTTTACTTACATGGAGCATGCGTTTTTCATACAAACGTAACACCAAAATAATATGAAAATCAAACATTCATATGGATGGTAGTGTGTATATATTTTGATTGTTTTATAGAATAGGGATAAAGGACTATGATATAAAGACGAGATATGAGGAATTTAAAATCATCATCATCGGCCTAGCCTTTGGTCAACTATGTTCAGGTCGGCTTCCAGTTTAACCGGATGCAGCTGAATACCAGTATTTTACATGGAGCGACTGCCTATCTGACCTCCACAACCCAGTTAATACTGGGAAATACGGTACCACTTCATAAGACTGGTGTCAAACTTTTAGGGCCACTGAGTACCTGTAACGACTGTCAAAGATGGACCAACGGTTTAACGTGCTTTCCGAGGTACGGAGGAAACTCCAAAAAAAAGAAAAGAAAAAAATATGTTTTTCTCATAACTCTTGTTTAAATCAGTGTACATTTAAAATATGTGTTTGGGAACCTATATATTCTGTAATCCAATCAAAATAAATACACTACTTAAGAATGTGTGAATGTTTGATTTACAAAATTATTTTGGTATTACGTTTGTATGAAATTCGTATGCTCCGCAGGCCTCTTAAGTACTTCAAGTTGAAGAGTTTCAGAGCATGACTGCTTGATAATAATCACTACTGATTATTGAGATACATGATGATCCTCAAATTGATACAATTAATTTATTGAAATGTTTGGAACGCCTATTTACGTTTTTTTATTTCATCAAGTTTGTATTATCTACTGTCCAAGCTGTTTGTGTTTGTTTTAAAAAATATTTTATTATGCTAACAATTTGGTGTATGTTAAAAATACTTTATCATGCCAACAATTAGTTTGTAGAGTGTTGAGTTTATTAAACTTAGACACATTCTAATTTATTTTGGTAACTATTTAATTTAGTATTTGTTTTTATTAATGTTTGCATGCCATTTTTATGTCGCATATTCACTACATGTTATTTTTACCATCTTTTGTATCGCATAAATCGTAAAAAATAATTTTGACCTTGACTTGACAGTAAACACGTTAATTCTCGTATATTTGTGGATTTAGCTTTTCGGTTCATTAACACGTCCCTATTTCTAACACCGTTGAACGACACCTAACCGTGGATGCCTCTAATTTACGCTGTTTTCGAATTTCATGTGTTCCCACAATATATTAGAAAGTTTACTTCCTGTTGTGTTTATGCTTTATTATATATACTTATTTTTAAATATTCTAACAAAAAGCTTAGTTTGATAACCTGGTCACCGTTGTAACTACTTATTACAAAATAGCTTACTGGAAAAAATACATATATACCTTCTTAAGTAAAAATATTTCAATAATATAAGAAAACATAAATCATTGTACATGAATAATAAGAAAGAAAGAACCGGGGGACCTGATAGGGCCAGACATAAAGACGTACAAGAGCACGAAATAATATTTTTATGCTCCGAACGCTAATAGAATACAAACGAGAACAAAATAATACCACATTCGCTTGATATTCTATTATTCATGAACACAAATTATGAGCAACAGGGAAATAACTTTCCTTCTTCGATTGCGCTTTTGAAAAAGGAACTGCGAAAAGTAAAGGCCACTTATAACGGTCACTTTTTATAAATACAACCGCTGCGTAAAGCGTTGAAAAGTGAATGCGGCTGACCACTAGTGGTTGTGGTGGTCACAGAGCCAACCACTCCGTGAAAAATAATATTCAAGTAACAGGAAAGGATTTTCCTTTATTGATTGTCTCTTTTAAAAAAGGAACTGTAAGGGCGTTTTCTCATGTATCTCTCAAGACGGCCACTTTTCATTAGCAATTGGCCGGAATCGGTGGTGAAAAGATGAAGTGTTGAAAAGTGGCCATTAGTGGCAGTTGTCTAGGTTAGATAGGCATGTCACACATTGTATTAAGCTGAATTCGGTTATACTGGGAGCCAACCCCAACATAGTTGGGAAAACGCTTGGTATATGATGACTCGTACCAGTTGCAAATGGTCGTGAAAAAGCAGCCTTAAGGGCGTGCAAATGACAGTCGAGACGATACAAAATAATAAATATCTAAGCACTGCGACTGTCAGGGACATTGCCTGTGAATCATTCATGCCCCAGGAGTTCTTTCCTTTTTTCTTGATATAAAAAATATATAAACTTTGTTACGTAAATTGAGTACCGGAAAGTTTTGAAACAAGGCCCGTCCTCTGATAAGTTTGTTCGTTCGATCATAAGCTGCGAGCGTAGATTGATTCGACGGTTCTTTGTCATCTATTATTCAAAGCTGTCTTCGTCCAAAATTGTCAATACATCAAACATTTATGAAGCAATTATATTTTGTATCGATAAATGAGACTGACACATTAGTTAAGTGCGCCATGGTTATTTTGGCCTTGAACGGAATCACGTCGTCATTTTGTTTTTTCAATTCAATGTCCACGGTTATCCACAATTTTTTACCTACAGCGTCCTCCTGAAAATGACATTCAAGCGCCAGTTGTGCAGTTCTGTATATATTTTTTTAAGTACATATATTGTTTCATTTCGGTTATCATTCCGGGTTCAAATTTTAGAGAGATGAATCTCAAACTAGATATTTCTCTGTAATGTAACATTAATATCCGAGAGCTGTTCACTAAGCATCATGAATAAGACAAAACTAGGTCATGTCAGGAACTAGTTTCCACCATTCATGGCAACCCGTCTGACAGGCGAGATATAAACACCGACATTTTCCAGTAAATATTTACTTTACAAACTCCTTGTACAGAAACCTTACCTTCCCAATAACACTTCAATCAATTTATTAAGGAAATGAGAAATCAAATGTTGAGAACATTTGATTTCTCATCTCCTGATTTTTTTTGGAGAAAGAGATTTGGATCAAGATTGTCAGACTTGCTAAATCGAGAAAAGGTTTGAACACATATCGTTTTCGTTTTTCCTTTTGAACGATCTTCATTGTTTGCTTATTGCCTGCCCCGCATTTCAGGAGTACGGTCTACAAATCTTAAATGGGTAAGGCCCTAAACACTTTTTTCTTAAGGATCCCAGAGTCTGCATGAATGTTGAGTAGCTCCTCTACAAGTCTCGAATACCGCGGACGAAAGCTTCTTAATCATTTAAATGTTGAACAAGAACATATTTCGCAGTAAATTAGAAATGTAGATATGCAAATCTAGACAAGATTTATCTCCGAACAAGTTATATCGAAGCTAATTGGTACCGGACTAGAAACTACAATTTCTTAAGCATCTTATCAGTTGAATTCTAGATCTCAAACGGGACTAACAAACGTTGAATTATGTCCAATTACTGTAAAGTTTATCGGTAGAAAATATCGTTAAGATGCTCATAGTTATTCATGTGAATAAAAAAGAACTTGTTAATCACAATATCAACAGAGACCCTTGTCCTACAGCACTTGACGACAAGTATCGCTAAGTTTCGTCGAAAACTTTCGCTATCCTGTCTCGGAGGGAAATAGGGAGTGAGGGATTTTTCAAGTTATGGACTCAAAGTTATTCACTTATGAAAGTACCTTAATTATATTGACTTTGAACAACTTTTTAAGTTGGCTGCTGAAGCGCTGACACGAATGCGTCTGAGAAGTTTTTCTGGAAAATTATACGCCTTGCATATCGCCCCATATTACCCTATGTAAACTTGTATAATATGGAGATTATACCTAGTTGGAAGTTTCAGAAGTTAATAATTTGGCTAATCTCTGAATATCAGACGAATACCTTTAATAAAAAAAAAATTTTTTTGAACAACGCGTCAACTTCTCTAGCTTGTCAATCAAAGCGTTTCGTCTTTCTATCAGAACGACTCCCAAGCCAGTGACGTACCTGGGCGAACAATACGGAAAGCTCAAGCAAGACATACAGTTCAGAAACCCAAAAATCATGAAAAGGAATGGAGTAGAGCCAAGCTTTTAGCAGGATGGACATACATTTTCGGTAACCTAAATCCGATACTTTTTTGATTTTTCTATCATCGTTATATCCCGACTCTGTTTTCATCACTTGCATCAGCGCCGGCCACTTGAGCTTTAAAAGTCTCACTTATACCAATTAACAAAACATTGTTCTTAATTGTCTTCTCCGCCGAGGTCATTGACCTAGCCCTCTTCCTAGGGCTGTACCGTAATGATCCATTGTTCAGACTCGTTCCGAGTTGAATCTGTAGCTGTAGTAGTGTCCGAACGAGGGTTGTGTGCTGACTAAAGCCGAATCCGAAGAAAATTAATCGGCAATCGCCAAAATCTTCGCGAAGCCAAATGTTTAATAGTGTAAGAAATTCAATCGAAGATTGGCTAAAAGTTAATAAAATAATGTTTTTTTTAAACTCTTGAAAGTCTCCGCGTGTGGCCGCTTTCATCGTGCTCTTACGCATTCGAAAAAGTATGTTAATTTTTGACGGCTTCTACCTTCACCTTCGACCAAAACTTCGGTACCTTTTGGCCGAAGTTGATGGTTTGGCCTAAGATAGCGTTTTTGGCCGAAACCGAAGCCGAAGGTTTTGTCAGACACTTATGTGTAGGTACTCCAAGTCTCGAATGTCTTTGTGCGTAGATAACGATTGTTTATCGATAACAAGGTGAAGTTGGAACGAACCTTCGAAAAGTTTCAGAGGATTTGGCGAACAAACTTTTAATTGTACTGGAATCTTTGTTTGGGAAAAGAAACACTTATTTTCCATTTTATAAAGAAACATGATTTGGCCTTTAGGAAAACGGGTTCTTAGTCAAAATACTTACATAAAAGTAATGTATCAATTAATGGCCAGCAATAACACTGCCATATTGAAAGATTTATAACAATAACGATGAAAAACGATACAGAAAGGGCCGAGGACCCTAGAAGATGAACTTTCAGTCGTTCACATTTTATGAATGGCTTCCATAAATTCTACTGGAAGGGTACGATGACCCTACAGTGTTAATTTCCGTAATAATTCATCTTTGTACATCGTTAATGATGGTCTTGTTAGAGCCTGCGATGAAGGGACGGCTCCCGAATTCTGTTTTATTTGAAAGCTCAGTGATTCAGCAACTTTTCTTTTTCGTGGCGATTATTGTCAATTTATGCAGCAACAATTATGGCATTTTACAATGGAGTAACAACATATAGGACTTATTAGTAGTTCTAAGTGAATTGTCTAAAACGGGCATGAATCTATATATCTTTATATTCTGTTCTGATTCTATTATAATTCTAGCAGTTTAGTCACAATTATTTATTTAGTAGAGTAATCATTATTTACAATATATACACAGTAACATTATAATAGAAAGAAACATAAAAAAAAGATAAAAAAAAATAATATTTGAACACCCTTTCCTTTACTTCTAATTTTAGCCTCGATAAATTAAAATAACAAAATACTGAGAAACTGGAGCTGGTACAAAATCTTTAGCTAAAAAAAAAACAACCAAATTGTTTCACCCGTTTACGAGCTACAGTGATAGAGACTGACTCACACACTTGCGGTCAAACTTATAATACCCCCTCTTTTTGCTCGGGGGTTAAAACACAGGTATCTGAATTAATAATAAATGTACCGTAACGGAACTAACCTTTAAACTTTCTTGCCACGTGTAGAACCGTAGGTCAAAGTTTTGTAATTTCCTTGAAAGGTGAACGAATGATGAAACTATATTTGAAACTAAACATTCTAATCACTAGGGGATTCTAATTCCGTAACCAGTTTACAAGCCGGAAATGACAGGTAGCTTTGTACCTACCAGAGTTTCTGACAAATCCCTGAATATTATGTAAATGACAAGTGTAGGTGCAGATGACAAGCTTGAGAACCAAAACAATTGAACGTTTACCAATCGGGTCTCTGAATGTGTGTGGGTGAGTTCTGAATGTTTACAGTACTGGCGTGAAAGACCCCGAGGTATTTGTAGAATTATAACTGTGTAGCATGATTTTCAGAATCAATTTGAGGGTTGAATTTATAGTGTGTGAACAGGGTTATAGAGTATTTTTTAAATTAAGTAATTAATTATTTAGATCTATTATGATACTGTGAGAAGACTCAGTGCGTTACTTTTGTGGTCGAGCAGACGAATTTTGCAAATAAGTAATGGGAAATAAGGAGTTTTCTTGAAAACCATTCGGGTTACGGTCAAAGATTTTACTCAATCAGTTTGTACGTAATCTAACAACTGAAACCCTTTAGAGACAAATACTCTTATTTGTTTTAAGTAAAATCAATCAAGACAATTTAACAGTAAAAAGCAGTTTTCATATCATGTCAGTTTCAGTTTTAAAGCTCAAAAGTAACCCTGATTGCTCGCTCGAGGTTGAGTGGAGTATAAAATTTAATTTCCCTCGTAGTTATAATGAAAATGCGGCTTTTCCGCCTGCAAAACAAAGTTGAACATTGCACTGTGACTGTAGTTTATTTTGTAGATAACCGTGTTGGCATGGAACGTAAATGTTATAATATTAAAGCTTTTAGTGAAAATGACCTTATTGTTTGTAGGTAATGCTGTAAATGAGTATTATAGCTATGTTTATCATATTTATGGTATTTATCATCTCTATCTCTGTCTACCGTCTATAGGAGAGAGTATGGACATTGATCGAAAGTGGAATCTATTACATTTTGTCGCAGTGTAAAAAGATGCGAATCGAAAAGTTACCTTAAGTCAGTCACCTGGATTAAAAAGAAAAAAATCCCAGCCAGAAAGAAGTATAAGAAATAGAAGTATAGCTTTGGCCAAACAGATACTGCAAAAACTTCAGCTGATGAATTTCTAAATTAAAACCAGTGAAGTAGATCGGTATTTAGCTTCAATGAATGATCTACAGGAATTTCATTTAAACTCAAAGTTCTATTGAATCTTACACTATAATCTTGGAAAATTCAATACACTACCTGTTACTACGGAGACCCTATTATTCCCGGCACGAGTTTGGAACTGTCTGAATGCATTCAATATCCGTTGTATTGAATATCGAGATATCTGATACAAACTATGTACAGGTTTCGCCAGCGTTGCCACGGTAACGGGGTGTTATACAGGGTATAACTCTGTTACCTCTGATATTCATGATATTATTAAGTTTTTAGAAGCTAGGTATTGCAGTTAAACGTTTTAACTTTGAAATGGAAAATATAGAGTTATCTTATTTAAGTTTAGTAGATAGAAATGATAGAACTTGGTAAGTATTAAGTAGTTTGAGAATGATTTTGAAGAAGACTGCTAGGCCATGCTGCAGAACTAAGTTCACTCAACTCAGTGTGAATATCCGTTTGTTTTTTTCATTGTGAATAATAGCGATGATTTGTTTAAACTAAATTTCACTGATGTAATACCCAGTAGTCATATTCTGTGAAAACTAATCTATAGGAGCCGTGAGAGAATCTATAAAATAAAGTTCTGAATAAAAGATTTCAAGAGCTGAACAATCTCTACGCAACAAGGTACCTTAACACTTCGATGAACAACATAAAAAGAAGTTTTCTCCTCCACCAGTTGTAAATTATAACGATAAATCCCTTCTTTATCGTTTTTCTTTGGAAGGTAGAAAAAAAGTAATTCGGCCTTTTTACTACAACATTCTTTTTGGCCTCTAGGCCAAAAAGACTTTTACCGTTTTACGCTTACCGTTTTAAGGATGTATAAGCTTACTTCGTTTCTTTTTATGAACTTACTAGCTTCAGCCTGTGGCTTCGCCCGCGTGAAGTTTAAAATTTACCCATGGGATCTTATTACCTTGATAAAAGTATCCTATGTGTTAATTCAGGTTATAAACTATCTGTGTGCTTAATTTGATCCAAATCCGTTCTGTAGTTTTAGCGTGACAAACATCCATACATCCATACAGCTACTCACAAACATTCGCATTTATAATATTAGTAGGAAGTATAAATATTAGTAGGATATAAAAGAGAGAGGAAGAGGTTTAAGAGGTATTGTTTGTGAACCTGTTCCTGTGATTTTTTTATACCGAATTTGTCAGTGAAGACAAAATTATGTGCCCAGAAGAATGCTTTTATGGGGGCTTTACCTGTAAACATATTAAAAGGTGTATTGTTTACAAGTCACCTATTTATGGCAAGTAAGGCCACATATTTTGTCTTCATTGACAAATTCGGTACCATTAAAAAATCACAGGAACGTAAAGGGTACAGGGTAAGTAAAGGATTACTTTGAATCGCAGCTTTTAATTAAGTAATGATAAGATAATGTTTAAATATACATTTTTTGGTGTTGAAACGTGTCTTACCTTAATCCAACGTCTATGCATAAACCCCTAAATGTGTAGGAACGAATTTTATTTCAAAAATCACAAATGAAAGTTGTGTAAAATTGCGCACAAAAAAGTTATTTTGGTTGAATGAGCAGATAGTGGGGTTATAAAGGGGTTAACGGTTACCCCGGGGAACAATTTCCTGGGCGGGCCATCAAGGTAGACTGCGTGTAATGGACGAACTTAATGTACCTGTGTTACACATATTTAATATTGACAAAGCTTTGACCATACACTGTCTGCTAGTAATCGTTGCGTGATCTAAGGCAGTTAAATTCATTCTCTGGGACATCGTCAAGCTTCATTGTCTCGGCGCTTTTCTGGTGGTCGCCACTGTTGATTCTGGCTTTCAGGAGTTACAGTGGTTTGGGCGTGTGTGGCGGGCTTGTCTGCTGCAAGTTATTATCTCATGCGGTTTTAATACTTGATATTATACGGAGAGATTTTTATTTTTCCAACTATAGGTTCCTGTAAAATTGTTGAAAAATAACTTAGATTATTATACTGCCATTTAAAATAAATACGTTGATGGCAGTTATTGAATTTATCCATATTAAGGTTTAGTGCTACAATGCGAGTATAGAAGGTAAACCAGTAAACGATAAACGGAAAATTAAAAACGATACCAAATATGGAATAGGTAATACGATTGTACAGTATACAGGCGTAAATATGACACAAAGAGGGACAAACATGATAAAGCTGAACTTTATACTAAATTCGATGAGCCATACGGCTGAGTACTTACTGTATATTATTTCAACTAGGACCTCCCACTAGGTGGACCGATGACCTGGTGAAGGTTGCGGGAATCCGGTGGATGCGAGTCGCAAGGGACCGGTCAATGTGGCGACACTTGGGGGAGGCCTATGTCCAGCAGTGGACGTCTTTCGGCTGAGATCATGATGCTGATGATGAGGAAGGTAGCAACCGTAATGCCTGGTTCAGATAGGTGACACGTTGAAACAAATCCACCTAGTTGTTCTATTACATTTTACATTTTTGTTGCATTACAAAAGTCCGGACGGCTCATTTGTGAATGTTTAACCGGCATAATAATGCACGCAATGGGTGGAAATTCAAAAATAGAGCACAATAGTAGATTGTATCATAAGGGAGCAAAATAATATTTTTACGGCGAGGGCGCTTTTTTGAATCCAGAGCGAAGTGAGGGATTCTAGAGTAGAATCCCGAGCGTAGCGAGGGATTCTTTAGTAGAATCCTGAACGTAGCGAGGGATTCAAAGTACGTCGCCCGAGCCAAAAATATATTTTGCGCCCGAGTGATACACTCTACTTTTCATCACCCACTATGAGAAAATAAAAGGTGCCTCATATTTTATTTTAATATTGATATTTAATGAAACAGAGTAACAACTAAATTGAAATTAAGTTGTATCTAATAATAAAACAACTAAAAACTTATATTTACATTTGAGACATTTTCACAATTTTGAAAATTAATTGTTACAGTTTTATTAGGAATAGAGATTGTTGTAGATTTAATTTTATTCTGCGTGTTTGAAATAATGTCAGAATGTGGCTCATTTTGAGGAAAATGTGACGGTGAATCTCTTTGTTTGGATGTAGATGGGCGCGGCGACAGTGGCATGGATGGATTAACTGAAGGTTGCAATTTAATGTTTTCCACGATGCGTTCACATGTTTTCGCCTTGTTCTCAATGGAATCTTCTATATATCCCTCTGCTACAGCACTCGACTTCCATCCTCCATGTCGCTTGAGAACAGTTAAGTCCGCTCCAGAATCTGCCAACAGGGTAGCAGAAGTGCGACGAAAACAATGTCCTGTATATAGCTTGATATCTGGTAACTTCAAATAAGTAGCGATTTCTTGTGGCATGTAAGAAATTTTATTTTTTCCCATAACTTGTTTGAAGCACTTGCCATTTTGATAACGGATGAAAAACCGATTGGTCTTTATATCAGCAGGACGCAGGTCCAGATATTTCTGTACAATAGTTTTGTATTCTCCTCGGATTACGAAGGATCGGTCAATTTTTGTTTTTGTGTCTGTCAGCTTTACTAACAGTAAATTATCCGAGTGATTTTCGACATCATCAACAGTTATTTTTAAAAGTTCATTGCCACGACAAGCTCCATGTACTCCGAAAATTAAAGCCACCTGTAACAAAACCGAATGTGAATAAGACAAGTACCTATCTATCGAAGTACAGGTTACAATAAAATGCGCATTTTAAAACACTGGTTATACTTTACTAATCCACCATATATACATACATAGTTACTTACTTTTACGGCAAGAAAGATGTTGTCGGGTGCCTCATTAAGGAAAGTCTCCACGTTTTTGACTGAGAACACTTTGGATTTTATAGGTTTAAATCCATCAGACATCCTCTTCAGATACGCTATTAATTTAGAATATGTGTCCAGTTTTACGTCGTTATTAGAACTGACTGTTGATTTTAGCATTGAGTAGGTACTCCAAAGTGTGGAAGGTTGTTTAGTTTTGGCTAAGTACTGGAAGTAGGCCAAAAACACAGATTCTGAAAAATTCTTGGCGCCTCTTGAATTTCTCCATTCAATAAAATTACCATAAGCTTTCATATATTTCTCCCGGGATTTTGCAGGTAGTAGATTATCCATCACATTTCTTGCGTCAGTTCTAATACTATCAGGAGTTAATTCTATACTTTCACTGTCACTTGAAGAACTCATTTTTCAAAACAAAATCATGAATTTCTATCAATCCGTGAAAATTGACGAAAACGCGGGCTATAGTTCGCGCGTTTTTAATTTTATTTCTTTTTTTTTTGTATTCAGCCGGCGCGCGGCGCTACTATGGGCCGTCGCACCAGCCAGTCTTTATTCAAACAATATTTGCGTTCGATTTCTTGGGCGCTGAACACAAGATGTTCCAAATTCAAAAAGTGCGCGGCAAAGATAATTGCGGCGCACTTATAAAGAGGATTAAAAACTCATTACTGCCCGCTAAAAGTTTCTTATAGAAAACACCACCTTTGGGTGCACTTAAAGGCGAACCAAGTCGTCTTTTTCGAATAGATGGGATGAAAAAGATGTTAAATCATGATTATGGACAATACTTGGAACTACATTGAAAAAGATGAAGAAAAAATCCATTTTACTCCTACTATGCATGCAATGGGTAAATATTGAAAGATAAAGCACAAAGGAACTTATCATGACCATGCCGAATAATTAGCATAATGTTGATCAAGAAGAAAAAAACTCATTTAACTCCTACAACGCAGGACACTACTATTTTTTATTGAGCCTAGAAAATCGCAACAAGGTTTCTAATTTCTTACACGCTATATTCTACTGCCAAAAAACATTGTCTACCACATGCTTAGCACAAATATGGCTCTTAGAGCTTAATACCAGGCAACCTAAAGAGCCTTGAAACGTTGGCACAACTAGGCGTTGAGGTGGGGATTACGGTAGCTGCCAACTGCCCATCACAGCGAATGGATAGCTAAAGTATTCATGCTCACGCTAGGGCCGGCAGTCTCGACAGAAATAACGACGAAATCGTTAACGTTTGATTGCTAATTACTAATAATTAAATTCGGTTGCTATAATGATGCTTGCGAGTAATTAAAGTCTCTACATCCTAGATGCGTTTCTTGTAAGCATTATTATTGCAACCAAATTTGTTCGTTAAGAATCAGCGATCGAAAGTTAGCGATTTTGTCGTTATCTCTGTCGAGACTGCCGGGGCCAGGTTAATAATAATTATGAATACAGGTTTCGCTTTGCATCCTGGTCATATTCAAGGGTGTGCTACAGACCATCAAACTGAACCACTTTCTCCATGGGACCACAATCGTAATCGCGAAAAAATTATCAACAGCGCCATAAAAAAATACAATACCTACTCGACCATAATACATGTATGAGACAGCTGATTATTTTTCTGATGGATCCCATAAAGTTGTTTAGTTTGATGGTCTGAAGCATACCTATTATAAGTATACAGTGTGAAAGTCACATAGAAGCATAAACATACAACATATTACAACGAAGCATTTCTGAACCTTATAGAAATCCCTCATGGGTATTTAAAAAAAAAACAGGTGTCCCTGTCTCAGCTACTAGCTTTTAACAAAATTAATACTTAGGTAAGGTTAAAATTAATAATTTCTACGTGGCGGGGGTGTCGGGGAGGGGGGGGGGTGGTCAGAAGGATGTAGCTGAAAGCCGTTTGTGCGTCGATGTTCCTTCCACATCAATAAGCTGATGGCAAAGTGATCAAATTATTTGTGGTAGATTAGTTTGGTTTTTAATTAATCATACTTTTGCCTTCACACGTTTGCGTGAACGTTTAGCATGGTTCTTTTGGCGACTAAATGGCATAGAAAGGAAAGCCAAGTTATAAAAAAAAAAAGAAATTGTCTGTGGAAATCGTTTTGAAAAACCAAGATGGCTGCTTTAATTTCAATTAAGGCCACGCGCTAGAACCATGACACCATATAATAGGCTTGTTAACTGAAAAAATCTAATTAGTCCGTCTCTTAGATTACCAAAAAATATTTGACCAGTATTTTTTCTTTTGTCACATAAACCAAAATTGACGAAGATACGACGCTTTTAAATTCCCAATACGTCACTGTTCGGTATCATTCTTAGTGAGTTCCAAGCCTATTATGTTACACATACAAAGTTGAATAGGCAATGTTTCTGTTTTGCTTTCAAAAAGCATCCTTTCTCAACCTTTATTGAATTGCGGAATTACCCATTACAATGTTCAGCCAAATATTAAATTGCCCCAAAGGTTAATTGCGTTCAATTTCAGAACATAAAAGCCCCAATAAGCAAACATCGTTCTTCATTAATACATCAATTAACTCTCAATGACTCTATTACGCGGTAACAGAGTTACAATGAAAACATGGAAAGCGACACGGAAGGGAAGCCACTCAGGAATTTGTCCACGTTTTTGTTTATTTCCCTCAATGTTTGTACAAGCAAGTGTTTATGGGGGCGACCTTTTTATTTTATTTGCCTTTAACACGACCCCCGGCTGTTTGCTAGAACCCGTGAGTGCGGAAATAAAAGCTTAGGTGTAAAAAATACGTGTTAATGTTTTTTTTTGGATTGATAGACTCGCCGACACTATCTCGTCCTATACGTTAAACAAAGGTTCCCGCTGGCCCAGTAGTACCTAATCGTTTCTTCAACAAACTCAGGTTGAACTGCTTTGTCTAAATAATGATCAACTACAATCCAACCAGCCGGACGCAGCATGCCGTGACATATATCACGTATCTGGTTAAATGCAAGAAACATTCGTGAATTACTCATGGGTTAATTGTTACCAGACAATCTGTACCTTAATTATACACCGAATTTTGTGTTTAAAACTGGATACACAGGGTTAAAGCATGGTACAATAATATATTTGACCATGGGTTAAAGTAATATGTCGGTAAAAAAAACTGCGGTATGCAACTTTGAAAATGGTTAAAAAAATAACCAATTCATAAAAAAATGGCCGTATACGTACCCTTAACGGGTTACCGTCGTAATACTGATAACCCTGTACAACAAAAAATCAAGTACAGTTTTGCCTTCAGCGGACCCTCGCCATCTCTATCGTTGTGAAAATAAGAAATAAACAGAAGACTATTGTCACAAAACAACACTGGCCGCTGAAAAACATCCGCCTCACTTGTAAACAATTTACTGGGTAACGTCCATATCAGGTGGCTTTGACGACAATAACATGGTAGTATTTAGTACAACAAATGCTAAGGAAAATCAGTAATTTTATCACAGTTAATATTTATACAATCGATACAATGTTCGATTTCGTCTAAATAAATTATTTGAAAAATACAACGTTACGATACATATTAAGGAAGAAGAATCACAGCATGTTTAAGTTGATTGACGTACCGAAAGTGTGCGTAAGTTTTATTAATGTTAAGGAATAAGAGTCGAGGAAGAACGAAGAAACTATGAATAGACCATGTGAAGGATGATATGACATAAAAGGAGGTGTCTCATGAGATGATGGGTAATACAGAAGTATGGAAGAGAAGAAGAAGACGCTTTGTGCAGACTTTAAATTAATCGGGATGAGCAAGAGAAGAATGATGATGATTTACTACAACCGGTGCTATGGAAAATCAGGGATTTTATCACAGGTAACATTTGTAAAATCGATACAATAAGTGGTCTATAAAAATACAGATCATAACGGTACAAATTCAGGAAAAATATTCATCCATTCAAATGTTGATTCATCATCATCATCATCATCAGCCTATAATGTTCCAACTGCTGGGACACGGCCTCCTCTCAATGAGAGGGAAAGGGCTATAATCTACCACGCGGGCCCAGTGCGGATTGGTAGATGTCACATGTCTTCGAATTTTTGGTTCTAGGACATGCCGGTTTCCTCACGATGTTTTCCTTCACCGTTTTTGAGAGCAGCGGTGATGAAATAAATTACACAAAGCAAATGCACAATGTTGATTGCTGTACCGAAAATATATACTCAGATCGAAAGTTCCGAAAACTATGTGACCTACAACAACATTGTTTTGTTTCTCGAAATCTATATTACAGTACTATCACAATAGTAGTTTATGCAACTGTGCATAATGAAGGGCATTACAACACGAGTGTGGGTTTAAGAAACGAGCCGAAGGCGAGTTTCTTAATAGCATCACACGAGTGTTGTAATGCCTAATTATGTATAGTTGCATACACTACTTTATCTACCCAAATATCATAAGGGCTCTATGATGGGTTCAGGAACCATAGGGAAATGACCTGCATTGTTACTTGGCCCTTGATTTTTGTGCCAACAGGTTATTAGTTGCATTCGTCGCTGCATTTACGATATCTGGCGGAGTATTCATGTCAATTTCTGAGTCACTATCACTCATTTTCGACAGAAATAAAGAATGGGTTACTGGAAATAAAAAGCTAACGAACAAATGACAGCTCGAAATGGCGGCGTTTCGGATATCTGTCATTTTTTTTTAAATCATAGGCAAACGAACAAAGTCACTATTCTTGTGTCACTCGAGATCGAAAATGTCGTGCGATTTATAATTAGAATCATACTGAATTGGGTTTTTTTTTTTTTTTTATCGATATCTGATTTAATGTAGGTGGTACTAGAATAGCACACTCACTTGAATTTGACACCTGTTCCAAATTTAAAACTCATAACGCAACTGTTTACAGTTGCGTTATGAGTTCATTACAGTACCGTTCATTTCTGCAGGTTGGTAATGCTGGTCATTGCCTATGGTTTTTGAACGCATTAGAGAGGGTTTATGATATTTGGGTAGATAAACAAAATATTTAAACCGTTACCCAAAAACCCCATCTAAAGTCATCCCGATAGCCTTTTGTGCATTCTATACCTAGTTTTCCTGTTTGTGCTCATTGTTGCGTATGCGCCTGCGATTGTTATTCAAATACGTGTGTCATTACACGGGGACAATACACGCGGCCGATCCTAGGAACGATCGTATCGGCAGCAAGGGGTTAACGGATTCAGTAATAAGAATACGACTATGTTTTGCACGTACCTATCTGTGAGTTTAGAGAAAAAATAATGCTTATCTTTCATGCATGAAAGAGATCCTATTACAGACAGCTTTGTTGTAAAAATAACCCGACCTCGAAATAACCTGGCTGTTTGTGTATGTGAGTTTAAATGTTATATTAACGCCTATCTTCCGAAGTTCTTCTTCAGATCTTTACCAAATTGAAATGGGATCACTCCAAGAACGTACTCTTCGTAAAACTACCCAAATCGCTTCTGGTGTGCCTATAAAATTTAAGGAATTTCCTCTATTTCTCCAGGATCCCATTAAATGGAACTTAACACGTCTAACTGTCGAAATCTGGGTGTATTGTACACTTCTGCGTACTCCTTCAGAGCATACAGGCGTGATGTTACGTCACTATGTTACATAAACAATAAACAACCAAGCGATTGCAGCAATTACTGCAGCTTTGCCGTGTATTTTTGAAGAGTTCCATTTATATCTCCGAAGATCAGCGTCAGATCTTAACCAAATTGAAATGGGACCACACGGAAAGCACTAACTTTCAAATAAAAAAAGAATCATCAAAATCGGTTTACCCAGTCGAAAGTTCAGAGGCAACAAACATTGTCGAAATCTGGGAGTATTGTACACATCTGCGTACCCCCTCAGAGCATACAAGCATGATGTTACGTCATGATGTAGTATGAACAATGAACCTACAAGCGATTGCAGCAATTACTGCAGATTTGCCGTCTAGTTTTGAAGTGTTCCATTGTATATCTCGGAAGATCAGCATCAGATCTTCAGCAAATTAAAATGGGACCAAACGACAAGCACCAGCTTTCAAATAAAAAAAGAATCATCAAAATCGGTTCACCCATTCGAAAGTTCAGAGGTAACAAACACAACAAAAAATAAAAAAAATAAAATACAGACTAATTGATAACCTCCTCTTTTTGGAAGTCGGTTGAAAAAGGAAAGAAATAAGGTCTAGCATTCAATCAAGCATTTATAAAAAGTTGTTCCTCAATTTTTTTCATGTTATTATGTATTAGATAGCTTTTCGTTTGTCCACTATCTTACCAGAAGTAAAGTGATGGTTCAAGCGCGATGTGCATGCCTGCTTAGACGCCGCAAACACTCTCATTCATTATTGGATTTTTCCTTACTGTACTATCATCATCTTCCTGCCCTTGTACCCTGCCCTCACTTTAAATTGAAGTTAATATAATATTCCTATGTAAGTATATCAAAGCTTTTCATATAAAACTGACGGCTCAATAATAGCTGTACCACCGACGACGCGGCGCGATCGCAAATACCGTCCATGCGGCATGTAGGGCCGATGGCTCGGCTTTGGCTTTTCTGGCTTCCAGATTACGCGATTGTATACCATTGGGCTATAAATTTATAAGCTCTTGTGCAGTTTCACAACTTCCAAACCCGGTCAGTTCCGTAGTAGGGTTCGCGGAAGGTTTATAAGCCTATAGGTTTGGTCAAGGAGTGAAAAGAGCGTGTTTTCAAACACTTTTCTTGTTGTCGTCATATAAGGTACGAGTCATTTTTCGAACTGTCATTGTAATTTAAAATCTTAGCAGTTCGAAGCTTAAGGCCTAGTTCAAATCGCTTTCAAAGTGTTTTGTCTATAACTGACGCACGATCCAGAGGTTACTGTAAAATGAGCAATATCTGCGTGGCCTTTGTCTGTCGGAGTCAAAACATTGAATTTTTAAAACCTTCATTAGATTTCGTGGATCGGAAAATTGCAGAATTTCTTCTTATTATTTTAATTTAAAGATGATTTAATGTTATATCCCGCAATTGCTGTACGCTTTCGTGGGAAAACTCATTATCATAAATTAAAATATATCTACAATCTAGACTGAAACGTAGATTTTTTTGGGCTCTGATAAAAATCTGGGCGATATTGGGGACAGGGAGGTCTGTGAACACATTTCATTTGATTAATAAATGAAGGTTAGGTATTACTGTTAATGAGGTTATTGACCTTTGGGGTCTGACCCACATAAAACTCTTTCAATACGACTTAATCATAATAACATGTAATTGATTTGCAATATTTAGTACAGTGTGGGTCTAATGTAAAGATTTCGACTCTTGTATTATACACAAAACATCACGCCAAAGGTGTCGAGACCACCTTCAATATGGTGGCAAAAGAATTCCTAAAAGAATCGATCATTGTAAAACCCGCCATCCATGGTTTTCCGAAATTGAGTTATGTGAGCAGTTGTGTTCTAAAATGCGAAATCTTCTCCTCTCTTCTTTCTTTGCTTCTTTTTCTTCCTTCGTATTCAATAGACAGCTGCTTAAACAGGTTGAGTGCAAAAACACACAAAATGCACGCAAACTTAGTGACTAGTCAAGACATTTATAGTAAGGAATAAAAGTCAGTTTAAATATTCAATTTCAGGGCAACAGCCCAGTTGGATACATCTATTGTATGTAGATCTACATGACAAACAAACTCAATACTGTTTGTAAAACATAAATCAACTGTTTCGAGTATACGGTGTGTTACCAACACATCTGCAACCACATCACGTCGTGGTGCGTGACAGATGTAGGGCATACTCCTACCTCCTATACTCCTTTGTAACCTGTTCGTGTAGAACTGTAAAATACACACGTAGTTTTGTTAAACATACGTCTATGAGTAAAAGTTTTGGCAAAGTTATTCCGGTTTATGCTTCAAGTTTTATCTACATGAACTAACAAACTCTGATAAACTTCAGGAAAACTGACTATCTTATTAAAAATACAGGGTTTTATAATACAGTCGGTGTCTTCTCTGTCTCTCTGATAAAGATGAATGGGGAAAACTTGTAACGTGTTTTTGCAGTTAATTAATAGAATTAATGAAAAGAGGTGTTAAATAAAGGACAGTCTGCAGTAATGTCTAAGTTTGATAGATAGACCATACATTCACCTACTATTTTACACATCTAGTAAAACCTGTATATTTTGCAAATAAAATGAATCTTGACTTTAAAGGCTTCGCACGGTCTTCTACTGAATGCACTTATTTAAAAAGTCTCCAAATCAAGGATAAATCTAAAAACAAAAACAAAAACAGAGCACACAGTAGCATGACTGTTTAGAGTTCGGTTTTCATTATTATCATAGATGTAAATAAGTGGAAAAGTTCCAAGCTTGACTAAATAACATTCTGCTAACATAAACACGGCCAAGACCTTTCTAATCTGAACTTGACCGAAAAAAGGCTCAATTCTCCTCATACCGGTAATCCAGCGTCGGCAAAAACCATTACCATCGGGATAGAGCGCTGGGGGTGTGTTACGTAAGGCCGTAATCAAGATGACCGCCCCAAGGTCTAGGCCAGCTAAATCAGAACATTGACATTGTAGGGGCGCGGATAGAACTTCACATTGTGCCCATAATAAGAGAAAAGGAAACAGTAGGTTCAATTTGGGCAGTCTTTTGTTGTGGGATTAGGTAATTTAAGTATTCACAAGCCTGAAGGAAAAACTTATCGAGAGGTATTGCATTATTCAGTTACTGGGTTGGCCTGTCACTTTCTTGTCAATGGCATCCGGTTAGACTAAATGCCGATCCCAACGTATTTTGGAAAAAGCTGGGTAAGAAAGAAGTAAGATAAGGAAGAAAAGGAAAGCAGGAAGTAACACCCGATGCAATTGGTAAAAAAGCACTACTGGTATACACCAAGAACAAACTTAAACCTTCAAAATTGTATTTTACTAAACATTATCTCTCTCCAACACATACTTCACACGCAGTCATAAAATGATCTAACACCATTTCGTCCTATCTACGTTCCCTCCTAAAACCTAGGTCACAAGAAAGTTTCACACACACCTATTCTCATAAACCCGGCAGACGACCGCAAATGTGTCATCCCCTTTATAGGGGGCCTAAACTACTGTAAATGACTGCACACTGTTGTAGGTAGAAAGTTTGGCACCCCTCCAATCTTCAAGGTTTGTGGAGCACGCTATATGGTAATATTCCCTTATCAGAATCCGGCGGAAAGTACTATATGGGCGCGCCATTTTTATACATATACACTGTGAAAATTACTCGCTTCGTCATCAGTTTGACTACAGCACTTTAAGTTCAAGTTGCAAGGCTATCTTCTTCAACTTTCAACCTTACCTAGTTGTTATAGGTTTTGAAATTGCTTATTTTTATGTACAACAATTAGTAGATACTTAGTCACTGTTACCAAGGTTAGTCATTGTTTGATTGAGTATTTAGAATTTTAATTTAGACTTGTGTTGTGAGTCATGTGGTTTACAAACAGCAGTCTAGTAGGGTTTGTCAATATTAATTGCGGTGGCCATTTTGTACCCATTTCTATTGACTGTGTTTTAATCATAAGACACAGGTTTTCAATTAAATCTGGAAATAGATTCTGTTGTCTTTCTTCCTTCGAAGTAAGAACGTAAAGCAACATCTAAAAAACTTTTTCTTTTCAAGAATTGTTTATCCGTACTTTCTAGAATGTTGAGGTGGATGTGTGGAGTGACAAGAATGGATAAAGTAAGGAATGAATATATTAGAGGAAGTTTGAAAGTGGCACCTGTTACTGAAAAATTGAAAGGAAGTCGTTTGGCTTGGTATGGACATGTAATGAGGAGGGATGAAACGCATGTGACTAAAAGAGTGATGGACATTTGTATTGATGGATGGAGAGGGAGAGGAAGGCCAAATAAAAGATGGATGGATTGTGTAAAGATTGATATGAAGGAGAAAGGAGTAAATGATGCCGTGACGTCTAACAGGGCAGAATGGAAGAAGAAAACGTGTTGCGCCGACCCCAAATAAAATGGGATAAGGTCAGGAAGATGATGATGACTTGCTAGAAACCAATGTAGGTATTGGAATTTGAAACATTTATTAAAAATTATAGTCCTCTTTAAGAACCCAATCAAGAAAATGACAATATCAGAAAATGACCCTAGCTACGACCGCAATGATTTTACCTTTCTATAATCCAAATATTTGAAGGGAAATACCAGGTTAATTTAACTTTCAGCTGGCCAACTTTGGAACGCGATTCATTTCAATCAGCCAAATTTTCTTCACGCTTAGAATTCTATCGATAATTGTGATCTGATTCAAAAGAATTGAAAAGTACCTTAAATTCTACGATAGACCTTTTAAAACAGATTATAAAGGACAAAGGCAGATTCGGCAATTTAGAATCTGAGAGATTAAGATATTTAATATTAAGATTAGGATTTGTTAATAATCTTTTACTGAATTAACAATACTTGAGCGGCAAGCGGAGGCTTAAATAAAATGAGTATTTTCAACAACGCAGCAACATTATCATGCAAATCATGCACTTCCAACGAACCGTTATAAAACCACTTTAAAACTGAATTTGAAGAAGTTTCAACGAGTAATCTTATAATCTGCATGCAAACTACTGGAAATGGAGCAGACTTAGTCATAAAACCTAACACTCACTGCCTAACTTCCAAGTAGTTTCTAACTTTATAACCTTCGCCGTTTGTAGCGATAAAACTGTTTTAAACGTATTTTAATATTAAACGCAAGGAACCATATGATGAATCAAATAGTTCCTTGCGTTTAATAGAAAAATTACGTAATAGGTGTCATATTATGGTGGCCGTATGTTGGACTGAAGAAGTCTCAATTTTAACACATTTTATTGCTTGTGAACCCTCTTCACATCAAACTACACCACAACTCCTAGGTTTTCGTCTTCCGCATCCAGACCGCTACGTTTACCGTCTTCGGCTCTCTACTGTACGACAAAATATAGCCTATGTTACTCAGTTAAGACGTGTCTTTCTAATAGTGTAAGAATTTTTTAAATCGTAAAAAACACACAAACAAAAAACAAATCTTTCCTCAAAATAATATTAGTATAGAAGTATAGATAAATTCGTCAACATTCGATTAATATCCCACCATCTAAAAGGTGATAACTGTATAAAACCCCCTCCGCTACCACTCAGACTGAAAGCAATTTTCTATTCCCATTAAAATAACATGATTAATCTACGAGGATGACAAATATCATTTAACGATAATAATGCGTGGCAATGAAATCGATAGCTTTAGCCCGACCTTGCTTGTATTTTTGACAATGAACTTGTGAATAATACAGGTGAGCGAGCAATGGTGGAGTGACTGGCTGAAAATGTTCGAATAACTAACGGTTCTAGTGTATCATTAGTAGGCGTCTTTTCTTCAGAACTAAATGAAAATAGAAACAATGCTTTTATGTTTTTCTTAAACAATTGTTATTTGCAAAACACACTCTACTTGGTACTACAGATCCAATTCTGTGGACGTATATCGTGGCAATAAAAACATTTACATAAGTTTCCCATTGAACACCAATCATTATCATCATCATCCTAGCCTTTTCCCAGCCATGTTGGAGTTAGTTTCCAGTCTATCCGGACACATCTTTAGCCTTCGAATAGCCAATACCATGTTTATACAAATATCTCTCCAGTTGGCAATCAAAACACCATTCACAATTATCATACCATACAAGTCCAATACTTTAGGCGAAAGATTAGACTACGTTTATACGACCCTGTTGGATATTCAGTTGGTATCTCGCAGCTGTAACCAGTAGCCACGAGTAACCAGTACTGCCAGTGCAAAATATTATATCGGTTTTGGCAACACTTCAAATGGTTGTTTCTAGGCCCAATCGGCCGTTCTGATTTTGAGTACTTGGTAAAAAAGCTGATTTTTTTTTTTCAATTGTTACTGGTTATTTGCTAGGTTGACTCTACTTAATTAATATCTGCCACAGCCTTTCCTAACTGTGTTGGGGTTGGCTCCAGTCTAACAGGATGCAGCTGATTACCAAAATATTTCATGGAGGGGACTGCCTATCTGACCCTACCTTATTATTGTGGTTCAAAATCAAAATCAAAGCATTTGTGTCAAGTCGGCCTGTTACAGACACTTTTGAATTGTCTAAGCAAAGTTCTTTTTCCATCTATTGTTAAGTACTGTTCTGTTTTGCTTACTTTTAAAGATATCCTGCGTTTTTTGGAGCATTGTTTAAAGAGAGAATCAGTGAACAGAAATAACCACTTATTTCTGTTCATTCAATTAAGAGTAATTATTGACATAGGTGAGATCATAAAAAAAAATTGCTTAGTTTATTTTTGCTGTGTTATTTTCATGGTTGTTACAGACTATTTGAGAGTGACAAACCAATTAATGAAATTGATCTGACTGTACGGGGTAATTTTAAGAGTCACCAGCTGTAGGTTACAGCTGCTGCAATGACAGCTGGTTTCAATGTTAATAACATACAGCTGCTTTAAGGTCAACATTGTGTAACGAGCTGCAATCATAAAGAATAGAGTTCATGTTCAGTAGGTACGTACTACTCAGTTTTTGGAGGGTCGACCACTTTACGAATAAAGGCATAAGGATGAAAACTGCCAATTTGTCAGGGTTTAAGGCTAGCGTTGTTATGAGTGGCGCAGAAGTTTCACAAAGACAACATTTCTGACACCCGATTCTTCATATTAACGAACTGTATTGAGCGCCTTGTTAGACATCCACGCTTAGTGCCAAATGTTAAAAATATGGCAGCACACTCATGTTTCTTATGACATTTAAAGTTTCCTCCGTCGATATCTTCTTTCAAACACACCTCCTCCTACTCTTCTTTTACCTAAAATTCGATTATCTAAGTTTCGGGAATAATCGTGTAACAGGCCATTCACATTTTCACAAGTCCAAGCTCACCTGTTCGAGCGCGGTTGCCTGGGTCACGGAGACCCCGAACCCTCCCTCAGATTCGGTTGCAATATCTAACGACGATTTGTCTGCTACCGTCGCGTCGGTTGCCATGGTTACCGACGACAAAGGGTCTAGCTGTCTTGTTTACAGACACCTGAGAGTAAGCAGGATTGATTTAGTTTTTAGATATAAAAAAGTTTAGTATAGAAGTTATGTTTTTGCACCAGATTTTCCAAAAGTATTTGGTCAAGTTGTTAAACTCCTATTATGGGATTGTAATTGTAATATTATTCATTAATATTGTTTCCTCATTGTCAGTAAAATATAATTATGTGTTCTTATGGAATTAAATCCAGAAATTGATAGAAAATCGTCATTGTGGTAATAATAGAACGTATCAGTGTTAATGTATGTAATGTGTGGTGGAGTTATTTTCGAAACAAATTGAATTAAGTAACTATGGGAATTATCGCCACGCAGAAGAAGAATGTATGTTATTTAGATAAACAAATATTTCAAATTTCCTTAAAACACTATTCACATCTTAAACAATTCACTTAAATCGATCATATAATATGATAATATTCATTTAGATGTAGAACGATAAACAGATGCTATGAAAGCAAGCATCCCACAATGCAACGTCCTAGTTACCAGAGATGCAATTGAAAACAATATCATTCATTGCACAGAATTGAAACAGATTCCTCTAGGCAATGGTAAACAGCCGACTGTTGTGGGCAGATGCGAAATTGCATAAATTAATATTCATTGTGAGTATAAATAACTGTTCCATAGTTTAGCGAGATCGTTTGATCTAGTTGAATTGCATTGGCATATCGTTCATCATTAGCTAATCTAATTTCAGCTATCCAGGTCACTGTTTTGCTTTAGAATAAATTATCGATCTCACGATCTTCGTTCGCTTCCAATTTATTAGTCGAGATTTTGATTCGCGAGTAATTACGAATAATCATGAGCCATTGAACGGTGAAAATGCAAAAAGTTTTATTCTTATGAGCACGGAACGCTGGAATGCTCTAGTAATGGCGTGGTATTACTTATCTTCAAATCGTTTACATTAAACGCTTTTCTTTCGTCTTTGCTATGTTGGAAATTGTTTTCAGTATTTTCTTTCGTCTGTAGCATTCTTTTGTTTGCGTCTGGTAGGATTCTTTATTTCTCGTCTAGAATTTCAATTAATACTTATTAACAATAATAACGAACCTAATATCACGCCTCATGCCTGCAATTCCTGAAGGGTTGGGTAGTGTGCCTTCTCATTCTTTACTCTATATCTTCACTAAATCACAACGATGATTCGTTAATACTAAGATACTGTCTATCCGTCAAAATGACATGAAGACTTGACCATTGCTTAGCTGTTTTTTTTTGCCAACAGCAATGGAGGGCGGCGCGTGGTGCGCCCGAGACATCTCGCTGCGCGCTCAGAAAAAGTTCCTGTCGCGTGTCGGCGGAGCTGCCAGTGCGCGTGCGCTCGTGCTTGACGAGCATGCTGCCAAGCTGCTGGATCAGGTTAGTACCTGTTGTTTATCCTATGCTTGTCCTAAAAGAGAGCATGTCCTATTGCACAACTGAATCATTCGTTGAAGACCGCAAAGTTAGCACATGACATATTTCTGTGTGACGTTCAGAAATGCATAATAAATACGGAAACTGTTATCTAAGGAGTCAAATTCTTCATTTGAATGAATGTATGTTGCTGAGTTGGTTTTGTTGAAGTCAAGGAAGCGAAAAGTAGACCTTTAGTACTTATTTCACGAGTAACATGTTTCAATTCCAACAGCTTTTCTTTTTAATTTATATCGTAGTAACTAAGTAAAGCCTTATTCTTTGCCTTAAACTGCATCCAGTCTAGCTTACGTCTAAACTTTTCACTTCCAGTTCCTGACAGTTCTCCGCGAGCGCCTGGAGAAACGCGAGGCGGAGAAGCTGGTAAAGCACGTGATCAAATCAGCAGTGAAACTGGGTGTGCTTCGTCGGCACGGTCAGCTGTCGGCGGCCGATGAGCGAGCGCTGGCTGCCTTCCGCTCTAAGTTCCATGTGAGTTCCGACAGCGAAGTTAGTAAGAGATCGTAATCATCGAGAGAGGTTATAGAAGGTACTAATCACTCGAGAAAATCAGTATTAGAATGCTGGAGTGGCTGGAGCTAATTAAACTTTCAACTTAAACCCGACTCTGAAGCTGGTAGCCTACATGTTTTCAGTATTTTCTCATTTACAGGAAATGCAGAGTTTATAGTAATATTGCAACGTAAAAGTGTGTGTCTGTTGTTTTATTCTTGTCAAGAGCTATCCGGGATACCTGCACGTAGATGATGTAAAACAAATCTAATCTCTAGAACGTTCAATACGGTCAATTTACTTTTAAACTTATCACGTTTCTCCTTTACTGACGTTTTTCTATTTTCTCTGTCTTTCAGACTGTCCTGATGGCCGTAGTGTCCTTCTGCGAGGTCGACTTCTCATACGACCGCGGATTCCTACAGGATGCGTTGCGTGAATCTCATCAGTCCCTTAAGTAAGTAATCGTTTACGACAGTGTATTTCTAGAAGAGTTGGGTGTTTTTGGAATTGTAAATTGGTGCTTTAAAAATCTACTTTTATTTATTTCCTCTCCAATGAGATTGACGCATTTAAAAGTGTTTGTGAATGCTTTACTTTTAAATATAATATGTACAGCGAATATTGAAACTTATGGTGTTTTTAAACAAAGTTGTCATTTTTATTTTTCCAGAGCCGTAGTAGAGCGACATCTCACAGACAAATCAGTGTCCAGGTTGGCCGGTGTGTTCGCCATTGCCTCCCGAGGTGAGCTCCTCGACGCACTATTTGCCGGCCAGGTCGACGAGGACGTTCTCAAACTATCCAGGATGCTGCGCAAAGAACTGGACAGAGGCCTTCTATAATCACACACTACCACACCTCATGTGCCGTCCTTAACCAAAGCTAGACGTACCAACGTATTTGGACGATTTTCCTCAGACGAGGCTTCATGTCGTAGGGACTCACGTCCCTGAAACTTCGACTATGGGAACACTTACAATATCGTTATCTCCACAAATGGAGATTTGATTTTTTATTACTAACAATATTTCTAGTTAGATTGTATGTACATACAATTTGCACAGTCGGTGGTTCGATCATGTGCCGGCTTTGAGATTGGTTTGTTTCAATACTGCAATTAAAATTCGACACACTAATACGAAATTTTTGATCAATTTTAATGTTTCAAGTCCTGTAAGAGATGGTGGGCATAAAAATATAAAACGTAATGAGTTTAAAATAAAGTAATATAATGTTGATAAGATAGTAATGACAGAAATAGCATCAAAGCCGGCACTGCGATGTAGGGCATTATCGCTTCAGCATTCGTTTCACTAACTGCACACAAAATGTTTTATAAAAATGCCATTGAAAAGCTCTCTCAAGTCTCCACGAAGACGTACTATGTTCCAAATATGGCGTCAGTGGCAATTTGCAAGACTTCTATGAATACTCAGTGAGTTTATGTTGAAATATGTATGTATTGTCATTAAATTATTATACTATTATGTATATGCCTGGTATATGCGTATAACTGAAAATATTTTTCTGGCATTGTGTTTGGATCTTACTGCGGGTTACCACCAGATCCCAGTGTTTTACTATTTTGTACTGGTTTGCGTTAATATTAACAGCTAGTGATTAATAAGCATGAAACTACAAGCTTATGACAACTGTATTTGGTTTATGTGGTTTAGCAATGATTCATAATGATGCCATTAAAAATAGGTTAAGGGTTTTTTTATCGATGACTGTATCTTTGCAAGAGTGACATCGCTCTATTCATCTTTAATGCCATTAATATTTGACCTATACCAGCAGTTTCTTAAAATTCTTATAAATCAAAAGAAACTAGTAATTTTGACTGCTTATATTAGTAAACTTTCTTACCAATATAAACTTGCCTGCCGTATTTCTGCCAATTTGAAGAAGTAAGGAGTATATTAGCATTCATGACTATGTCGAAAAATATTATCTTGCCTTGTCTTACGACTATTAAGATGATTACACAGCATTATTATTTTAGAATGCATTTAATAGTTTGTATATAATATATATTTTAAGGTATACTCGAATAATTTAAGTTTTGTAATTATATTTTAGTTTTATGCAATAGACGTTAGAGGAGAGGACAGTTACCAGTTAGGCAAGTTGTTCCTTTGAAATATCAATGATGTGGTTTTAAACATTATTTTATTCAGGTCCGTAGATACTCGTAAGTACTGTGTAATAAAAACAATGATTGCTTCGTCTAAATAAATTACTTAATTACGGATATATCAGTAAAACCTATAATATAAACGAAAAAAAATAGACTTAAACAAACATATTTAAGCCTACACATCTACGAAATCTATCAGATTAAGGCCCTATTGCATTACTCAATAAAATCAAGTCATCTATAACTTGGTAATTTGGAGTTTGTACTTTTCAGAATATGTATCGGTTTTAAGACTTGTATTTATGATATGGGTATATATCACATTTTTAACGTTTCAATGAATAAGCTATAATCAAATCTGGAAATATCTTCTTATTGTATACTCATATCTGTAAAATGTATATTATATTTCAACCATGTATTTATGTTTAAAGTGTTTTTATACTGTCATGAAATTATCATTTGTTCACATGGTTTGGTGCCTAATACTTGAGTTTTCGATCAAACACAAATCATATAATCTTTAAAAACTCCAACACTTGCAAAATTGTAAAAAAAAATACTTTGGACCAAAACTTTAATATCTACACAGTTCTAACATATCTGAACTAGAATTCATATCTTAATTATTTTATTAGCAATAAACTCGGATAGTCATAGTTGTAACTACTTATATTGTTTTGTATAACTATTTGTAGTCGTAGTGCGGTAACTCACATAGAACGCACATCTCTAACTCTCTTGCCTAATCGTCACTGTTTGGTGTTTTATACTATTTGTGTTGGTGTTATGGCGTTTTCCATTTAGAGGATTCATATACTTAATTTGGAAAGGTAACTCTAAGAATCGTCATTGTGTGAAAATCTGTTACACTGCAACCAATATACCTGTGCACACAAAACACAGAACTAAAATAAATGTAGGTACGCTGTTTGACATGTCGATGCAACATTTCGTAACTCCACCGTGATCTACCTAAAGTGATTATATATCGTAATTGAATGTCATTTTAAATGTCAAAATAGCTTGTTTGACCTCATTGGTCAGATTCGACAACTAGCGATAGCTAACAACGCGTTTCGCCAATGAATAAATTCATAATTGTTTTCGAGAGCAAGGATCTTGGACACTTTTATCACGACCCTTGACGAATATAAAGTCTGTGTTTGGAGTGACCTTGTGGCCTTCTAAAAATATGAAGAAAATTTCCATGAATATGACGTCTTTGTGATTCTGGTCGTTATAAAGAATCTCGAATTAAAATGTCGTTTTAGTCGTATGTGAATCTCTAAATGGAAACCACCAAATGTCATAGCTAGATGAAATCAAAGAGACGTCCAAGTAGGGATTGTATTAAAAAAGACAATATCAATGTGGTAATATAATAAATGTTGATTCCTAGAGGACTCTCTACGAGGTGTTACTGGATTGATGTGAAATGAATGTTTAAAGTTAGTTGTTTTTACAAGAAACTGGTGTGATTTATATGTTAGCTATATGTTAGGAGTTTCTCAACTTTTGAATGTTTCAATGTAAATCTTTGTGAGGTAACGTTCACCTCATTGATTTTATTTTACAATACCCAATTTATGTCAGCCGAAGCAAAGACAAGTTGGTTCTTAAACGGTTACATGGAGGGTTTTGATTAAATGTAGGTACCTATTTTGGAACAGTCGAGGTGAGCGTCAGTTCTTCAGTAAAACCTATCTGCCACACATCCTTTGAAGGATACAATACAATGTCGAAATCTCAATGAAAATGAGAATCAAGTTCTATAATTGAGTCAGGATTTAAAATAAAACATCACAGTCTCTAAGAAGTGTTTTTAATCAATTAAACGAGTTACATGTTCTACTATAGACTCACATTGCTACTTTGTTTAAATACACATTCAATGCAAAAATGACAGTTAAGCAAACTATTTACGACACAATTTTAAACGGTATTGAAATTGAGAATAATGTTTTATTTTCTAAAACATTATAACCCTGTTAGATCCCAATTTTAAGATACAGGCATCTTCTGTGAGATAAAATGATAATTTACTTCATCAATTTGAAAATTACATCTTTAAAAAAACCTGTTATTTATTTATTGTTGATTAGTTATATTTTACAAATTCTTTTTTACCATTTAAATAGGACAATGGAGAGAAGATGCTGATGATTTCTTTGTATAATCAATTTCAATACCATTTAAAGTTTAAATAATTATATTACCGAGCACATAATGGCACGTACATGACATTTTACTGATCTTAGGTCTACTTTATCTAATTTCTCACGAACGCCATTAATGCGTTCGAGATGGGTGAATCCGAAAACTTAAATGTAATGATTTTTGTTAAGCTGTGTTATTGTAATAAGATTTTATATCAAATATACAATTGATAAGAGTTTCTGAGTATTTATTTATCGTATTACTATGGTACAAACCCTATATGATTTGCTAGTACCTACTAAGCAGAAGCAATCTGAAACTTTACTATGGTCGAGTCATTTTGGAATAAAATACCGTTTTTAGGAGGTTTTTTTTAAACAATGAACCTCTACTTTAATGACACACTGCAATACTATGGCCCTTAGAAGCTTTGTGATTGTAGTTGATAATTACTATCGAAGACATTGACTTTCAACCGTATAGCTCAGGACATAAGAGTGTGAACCAGTCGACCGTCAGTGCTTTCGGTTGTACGTGTGAATGGGCTCTTTGGTAGACAACTAACATCGTTTGAAGAAATAAAAGCAACATTACACATATGACGAGAAACAAGTAATGCCAGTTTTCACTCATAATTTTCGACACAAATTACCGTCTAAGTAAAAACGCACTGTTGGAACTTTTGGCGCTAAAACATTGTGTTCCCGTGCGGCCAAGTGTAAGTGAAAACAGGTATTTACAAAGACATAGTCTGAATAATATACCTATAGTTGCTGCCAGTAAGATCGCATTACCGGTCATTGCCCCTTCCTTTATTTCTCTTCGTACGAACAAAAACAAATGATCAAAACCGTGACATTTCAGACATCTTACAAAAGTGACCACTCAATGTATCCGACATAAAATACTATTAGGGGAGATGACGTCTATTTTACTATTAATTTAGACGACAGGTTTAAATAAAAATAAATAATACTTTAGAACAATTAAAATTCTTTTTTTATTGTAAACGTGTCAAACAGTAAAAAAAACCTACCCGACACCAAGAGTCGAGTAGGTAAATTAACCGTCACGGTGTTTCAACTACGTCATGCGTCTTATTATTGCTTTTTTTTTCAATCAAAATATCTAAAAATAGGAACCCACCATTTAAAAAAAAAATAATATTAAATTAGTACTCATTGGATACATGGGCATGGACTGCCTTTGTAAGACGACAACAAAATCACGGTGTAGGTATTGTTTCTCATTAGAAAAAAAATGTTGAAGATCATGATAGATGACGATTCAAGACTTAACGGGCGTATTTTTGGATTTCAAAGTTAACTTTAATAAATGTAAGTGGGTCAATGACAGCTATTACGACTTTAAGAGGCCTGCGGAGCATGCGTTTTTCATACAAACGTAATACCAAAATAATTTGTAAATCAAACATATTCTTAATCTTAAGGAAGTGTGTATTTATTTCGATTGTATTATAGAATATATGGGTTCCCAAACACATATTTTGAATGGACACTGATTTAAACAAGAGTTATGAGAAAAAAAAATCTCGCCTATAAATCATTGTCCTTTCATAATATTTGTTTGTGAACATAGGTATTCTTTAATATAATCGAAATATATATATGTTATGGACCAGGTGATTAATGCGGGCATTATACATAATGTTCAAGCATTATGCATAATGGCTATCTCTATCGGGCTAAGTGATTAATACTATCTTAACTTCATTATTTATTACATTGCACGGTCATTATTATATTGCTACACGATAATTGGGCAATTTGATAATAAAGCTAAATTTGACGCGGGTGTGAGGGCGGGGAGGGAGGCACACATGGCGTGGCACGCTTTGACCAATCAGAGACCGCCATCCAGCGCGCGGCTCATGCGGCAGACTTCAAGCGGTATTGTTTTTTTTTGTTTAGTTTTGCATTGTAAGCGAATATGGACTGACGCGGATAGGTTTCAGTTTCGTAACTCAGTGTCAACGCGAGTGTGTTAACACTGCATTACGAAATTAAGATTTATTATGCCTGAAGATGTTCCAGAGACAGAGATTTCGCTGAGAAAGTGTTGCAGAATGTCCTCTAAATGCGGAGGGCAAGGTTATAATTATATATGTCACCGTAAAATTGTCAAACACGTTATTCTTATTCACAACAATATCGTTATTCTTATTTACAATATAAAGTGTTTTTTTTCTCGCGAAATTGTAATGTCTCGAATTATTGTCAACTGAACATACGGAAGTATCTCTGCCCGCATAATCGGGACTTGGGGCACCCCCCCGTTAGGTTAGTTAGGTTCCTTTAAACCCTGCACTCGGAAATAGGGGCCCCGCGAAGCGGGGCTCCGTCGACTTCGCTTCTTAGGGGGAATATAAAGTGTTTTAAGGTTATGTCATATTAATCGGTATTTCTCAGGAATGGTGCATTATCTTTTCATGAGAGTTGTGCCACTGGGCAAGGGGAACAAATTTCTATAAAACAATATTAGACATAGACATGTTGTAAATTTTTCGATTTTTAAATATGTTTTATGTTATATTTTTAAAATGACTTGATTAATCCAAATAATGAGTCTGATTATATCAATGGTTCAATATTTATGACAATAACAATAAAAAAATAGTAATTAAATATGGTTGTATTACTCTGCCCAAAAGGTGATGGACAATATGTATAATGCCCGGTCAATTTGATTATTTGAATAATTCTTATCAAATTGCACTCTTATATTGGCCATTTTTCATAATGACCGGGCATTATGTATAATGCCCAATTCATCACTTGGTCCATAACATATACACACTACCTTAAGAATATGTTTAATTTTCATATTTTGATATTACGTTTGTATGAAAAACGCATGCTCCCGGCCCGTTAACAGGCAGTAACTATATGTTTACATTTTACTCGTTAATTGTATTATAAAACGTATCAGATTCCAGTTTCACTGGATTTGGTATAATCCGAGTAACCTCATCGATGCTAGCGCCGTCCGCCAGCAATTCGTACCGAGAGAACAAAGTCGCTAACTTCAGTTTTAGTATTATCTGCATTCTTTTTGGCATCCTCTTCAATATTTGCGCATAGGTTAGGAAAAGCTCGTCCGTTTCGTCACAAACAACCATGCGGCCTTTAGGACGGTCTCCTTGCTCTTGACTTGCTTCAGATGATTCCTGGTAACGCCTCTTTCTGGTAGATATCTCCATAGGTACTTCTGGTTCCGTGTCATTCGAATCTTCCGAGTTATCATCAGCAATGGCATTACTTCCTCGGCTTGGTGTATATCTCATCCTTCTGCCGCTGGTGCAGTTGCAATCGTCTAGAAACCTCATCTGGTCCACCCAGGGCCAGTTTTTGTACTTCTTGTAGTTTTCATCGTAAGGAGGTTCCGCTGCCTTCTTGTATTTGGCGAAGTTGTCTTTTAGGCCTTTCCACTTGGCACTCCAGGTGTCCCCTGAAAGTGAAATTGAATAGGTTGAATGATGATTCCGAATTTATCATGGCAGCCATGTTCTTCGGTATTTTGGTAACGTGTACCTAATGGTGTTTAGCACCAACCCATGCAAACTTAATAGCTGCTTATACAGCATAAAAATTAGATAGCTCAGAAGGTAGAGCGTGATGAGAGAATGATAAAATTATAATATGAACAGTTTGAAACAGCCATTCGAGCTAGGGCCCATTTTCAGTTTGCAAAATGAACTTGGTTTTTTTTTCTAGTAAAAATTTATCCCGCAGTCCGCAACTATCAAACTTTCAAAAAGCCCACTGAGCTCCGCCTGCGATAGGTTGAATTTAATCACAACTGGATCACTAATACATCTATACTATACTATATCTATACTAATATTATAAAGCAGAAGAGTTTGTTTGTTTGATCAACCAAACAGTTGAACGCGCTAATCTCAGGAACTACCGGCTCGAATTAGAAAAATCTCCTTGCGTTGGATAGTCCTTTTATCGAGGAATGCTATAGGCTATATGACATCACGCTATGACCAATAGAAGCGGAGCATAAATGAAAAATGTTGCCAAAACGGGGGAAATTTTATTCCCTTTGTGAGCTTTTTCTCTGTTATGTGACGCAGACGAAGTTGCGTGGGTCAGCTAGTACTTACATAAACTAACGCCTTTTTTCCTATGTAGATAGGTAGAAACCACCTGCTACGATCCTTACATACTCCTTTTACCTCATCCACTTTCAAATATCACACACGCCATTCGCGAGGAGTAACTACGCACATTGATAGTTTCCTAATAACGCGGTGTTTAAAGTGGATCTGGGACTTTTGCGCGAAAGACATTTGCGCGAAAGACACTTGCGCGAACCCGTTTGCGCGAAAAGACAAATGCGCGAACGGACTTTTGCGCGATTGGACATTTGCGCGAACAGACATTTGCGCGCCAGGACACATGCGCGAATGGACTTTTGCGCGATTGGACTTTTGCGCGAACGGACTTTTGCGCGAAAAGACAATTGCGCGAGTGGAAACTTGCGCGAGAGGACATTTGCGCGACTTAATGGCCACAGAGGTTTACTCTGTGGAGTAAACATAACATCACAATACTTAAAGGGGTTTTTGAAGTGAAACTTCTTTATCGGGGTTGGAAAAAAATGTAGTGTAACATTTTTTCGTTACGCGTCACATTTTTCCGTTACGCGCCATCTTTTTCAATAATAATCTTTGTAGTAATAAGCTAAAATGAAATAATTTTATTGTAGAATTTGCATTTATGTCTTGGGGAGGTCGGGAAAAGGATGGGTGGGTTAAGCAACACTTGGAGAGGTCAGGAAAAGGATGGGTGGGGTTAAGTAACATTTGTTGAGGTCGGAAAAAGGATGGGTGGGGCTAAGCAACACTAGTTGAAGTTGGGAAAAGGATGGGTTGGTTAAGTAACACTTGGAGAGGTCGGGAAAAGGATGGGTTAGGTTAAGCAACATTTGGTGAGGTCGAAACAAGGGTGGGTGGGTTTAAGCAACACACATAGTGAGGTCAAGATAAGGATGGGTGGGTTAAGCAACACTTGGTGAGGTCAAGAAAAGGATGGGTGGGTTAAGCAACACTTGGTGAGGTCGAGTAAAGGATGGGTGGGTTAAGCAACACTTGGTGAGGTCGGGTAAAGGATGGGTGGGTTTAAGCAACACGAGGTGAGGTCGGGAATAGGATGGGTGGGTTAAGCAACACTTTGTGAGGTCGGGAAAAGGATGGGGGGGTTAAGCAACACTTGGTGAGGTCGGGAATAAGATGGGTGGGTTTAAGCAACACGAGGTGAGGTCGGGAATAGGATGGGTGGGTTAAGCAACACTTGGTGAGGTCGGGAAAAGGATGGGGGGGTTATTCAACACTTGGTGAGGTCGGGAATAAGATGGGTGGGTTAAGCAACACTTTGTGAGGTCGGGAAAAGGATGGGGGGGTTAAGCAACACTTGGTGAGGTCGGGAATAAGATGGGTGGGTTGCAACACTTTGTGAGGGCGGGAAAAGGATGGGTGGGTTAAGCAACACTTGGTGAGGTCAGGAAAAGAATGGGTGAGTTAAGCAACACATGGTAAGGTCGTGGTGAGGTTAAGCAACATTTGGAGTGGTCGAAAAAAGGATGGGATGGGTGCGGTTAAGCAACATTTGGTGTGGTCGAAAAAACGATGGGTGGGTTAAGCAACATTTGGTGAGGTCGGGAACAGGATGGGTGGGTTAAGCAACACTTGGTGAGGTCAGGAAAAGGATGGGTTGGGTTAAGTAACATTTGTTGAGGTCGGGAAAAGGATGGGTGGGGCAAAGCAACACGAGGTGAGGTCGGGAATAGGATGGGTGGGTTAAGCAACACTTGGTGAGGTTGGGAAAAGGATGGGTGGGGCCAAGCAATATGTGGTGAGGTCGGGAAAAGAATAGGTGAGTTAAGCAATACTAGGTGAGGTCGGGAAAAGGATGGGTGGGTTAAGCAACACTTGGTGAGGTCGGGAAAATGATGGGTGAGGTTAAGCAACATTTGGTGTGGTCGAAAAAAGGATGGGATGGGTGGGGTTAAGCAACATTTGGTGTGTTCGAAAAAACGATGGGTGGGTTAAGCAACATTTGGTGAGGTCGGGAAAAGGATGGGTGGGTTAAGCAACACTTGGTGAGGTCAAGAAAAGGATGAGTAGGTTAAGCAACACTTGGTGAGGTCGGGAAAATAATGGGTGAGGTGAAGCAACATTTGGTGTGGTCGAAAAAAGAATGGGTGGGTTAAGCAACACTTGGGGAGGTCGGGAAAAGGATGGGTGGGTTAAGCAACATTTGGTGAGGTCGGGAAAAGGATGGGTGGGGCCAAGCAATATTTGGTGAGGTCGGGAAAAGAATGGGTGGGGTTAAATAACATTTGTTGAGGTCGGGAAAAGGATGGGTGGGGCTAAGCAACACTAGTTGAAGTTGGTGAGGTCGGGAATAAGATGGGTGGGTTATTGCAACACTTTGTGAGGTCGGGAAAAGGATGGGGGGGTTAAGCAACACTTGGTGAGGTCGGGAATAAGATGGGTGGGTTGCAACACTTTGTGAGGGCGGGAAAAGGATGGGTGGGTTAAGCAACACTTGGTGAGGTCAGGAAAAGAATGGGTTGGGTTAAGTAACATTTGTTGAGGTCGGGAAAAGGATGGGTGGGGCAAAGCAACATTTGGTGAGGTCAGGAACAGGATGGGTGGGTTAAGCAACACTTGGTGAGGTCAGGAAAAGGATGGGTTGGGTTAAGTAACATTTGTTGAGGTCGGGAAAAGGATGGGTGGGGCAAAGCAACACGAGGTGAGGTCGGGAATAGGATGGGTGGGTTAAGCAACACTTGGTGAGGTTGGGAAAAGGATGGATGGGGCCAAGCAATATGTGGTGAGGTCGGGAAAAGAATAGGTGAGTTAAGCAATACTAGGTGAGGTTGGGAAAAGGATGGGTGGGTTAAGCAACACTTGGTGAGGTCGGGAAAATGATGGGTGAGGTTAAGCAACATTTGGTGTGGTCGAAAAAAGGATGGGATGGGTGGGGTTAAGCAACATTTGGTGTGTTCGAAAAAACGATGGGTGGGTTAAGCAACATTTGGTGAGGTCGGGAAAAGGATGGGTGGGTTAAGCAACACTTGGTGAGGTCAAGAAAAGGATGAGTAGGTTAAGCAACACTTGGTGAGGTCGGGAAAATGATGGGTGAGGTGAAGCAACATTTGGTGTGGTCGAAAAAAGAATGGGTGGGTTAAGCAACACTTGGGGAGGTCGGGAAAAGGATGGGTGGGTTAAGCAACATTTGGTGAGGTCGGGAAAAGGATGGGTGGGGCCAAGCAATATTTGGTGAGGTCGGGAAAAGAATGGGTGGGGTTAAATAACATTTGTTGAGGTCGGGAAAAGGATGGGTGGGGCTAAGCAACACTAGTTGAAGTTGGGAAAAGGATGGGTTGGTTAAGTAACACTTGGAGAGGTCGGGAAACGGATGGGTTAGATTAAGCAACATTTGGTGTGGTCGAAAAAACGATGGGTGGGTTAAGCAACATTTGGTGAGGTCGGGAAAAGGATGGGTGGGTTAAGCAACACTTGGTGAGGTCAAGAAAAGGATGAGTAGGTTAAGCAACACTTGGTGAGGTCGGGAAAATGATGGGTGAGGTTAAGCAACATTTGGTGTGGTCGAAAAAAGAATGGGTGGGTTAAGCAACACTTGGGGAGGTCGAGAAAAGGATGGGTTGGTTAAGCAACATTTGGTGAGGTCGGGAAAAGGATGGGTGGGGTTAAGCAACACACATAGTGAGGTCAAGAAAAGGATGGGTGGGTTAAGCAACACTTGGAGAGGTCAGGAAAAGGATGGGTGGGGTTAAATAACATTTGTTGAGGTCGGGAAAAGGATGGGTGGGGCTAGGCAACACTAGTTGAAGTTGGGAAAAGGATGGGTTGGTTAAGTAACACTTGGAGAGGTCGGGAAAAGGATGGGTTAGATTAAGCAACATTTGGTGAGGTCGAAACAAGGATGTGTGGGGTTAAGCAACACACATAGTGAGGTCAAGAAAAGTATGGGGAAAAAATTTAGTGTAACATTTTTTCGTTACGCGTCACATTTTTCCGTTACGCGCCATCTTTTTCAATAATAATCTTTGTAGTAATAAGCTAAAATGAAAAATTGTAGAATTTGTATTTATGTCTATGATAATAAAAGCCTTTTATTAAACTTTATCTAATTTAACTTTATTTAACCTATTTCTGTAAAGTTGCATATAGTAAATTATTTTTTGAAAAATAACGTCCTAAAGAAGTTTCACTTCTTTTTTATACTTTGATCATGGGTGTCGTTTTCATGGTTTTTGGGGTTGCTAATTACGAAAATGGGGTCAAGAAGAAAATTCAAGATGCCGCCTATGTTTTTTTATGGTTTTTCTTACATGGGTGTCGTTTTCATGGCTTTTTGGGTCGCTGATTACGAAAATGGGGTCAAAAAGCGACCCCAAAAACAGAAGCAACGGTTTTCGGGGTCGCTTTTTGACCCCATATCCGTAATCAACTACCACAAAAACTATGAAAATGACACCCATGATCAAAGTATAAAAAAGAAGTGAAACTTCTTTAGGACGTTATTTTTCAAAAAATAATTTATTAAATGCAACTTTACAGAAATAGGTTAAATAAAGTTAAATTAGATTAAGTTTAATAAAAGGCTTTTATTATCATAGACATAAATACAAATTCTACAATTATTTCATTTTAGCTTATTACTACAAAGATTATTATTGAAAAAGATGGCGCGTAACGGAAAAATGTGACGCGTAACGAAAAATGTTACACTAAATTTTTTCCCCATCCTTTTCTTGACCTCACTATGTGTGTTGCTTAACCCCACACATCCTTGTTTCAACCTCACCAAATGTTGCTTAATCTAACCCATCCTTTTCCCGACCTCTCCAAGTGTTACTTAACCAACCCATCCTTTTCCCAACTTCAACTAGTGTTGCTTAGCCCCACCCATCCTTTTCCCGACCTCAACAAATGTTATTTAACCCCACCCATTCTTTTCTTGACCTCACTATGTGTGTTGCTTAACCCCATCCATCCTTTTCCCGACCTCACCAAATGTTGCTTAACCAACCCATCCTTTTCCCGACCTCCCCAAGTGTTGCTTAACCAACCCATTCTTTTTTCGACCACACCAAATGTTGCTTAACCTCACCCATCATTTTCCCGACCTCACCAAGTGTTGCTTAACCTACTCATCCTTTTCTTGACCTCACCAAGTGTTGCTTAACCCACCCATCCTTTTCACGACCACACCAAATGTTGCTTAACCCACCCATCCTTTTCTTGACCTCACTATGTGTGTTGCTTAACCCCACCCATCCCATCCTTTTTTCGACCACACCAAATGTTGCTTAACCTCTTACATCATTTTCCCGACCTCACCATGTGTTGCTTAACCCACCCATTCTTTTCCCGACCTCACCAAGTGTTGCTTAACCCACCCATTCTTTTCCCGACCTCACCTAGTGTTGCTTAACTCACCCATTCTTTTCCCGACCTCACCAAATATTGCTTGGCCCCACCCATCCTTTTCCTGACCTCACCAAGTGTTGCTTAACCCACCCATCCTATTCCCGACCTCACCAAGTGTTGCTTAACCCCCCCATCCTTTTCCCGACCTCACCAAGTGTGCTTAACCCACCCATCCTATTCCCGACCTCACCAAGTGTTGCTTAACCCACCCATCCTATTCCCGACCTCACCAAGTGTTGCTTAACCCCTCCATCCTTTTCTCGACCTCACCAAGTGTTGCTTAACCCACCCATCATTTTCCCGACCTCACCAAGTGTTGCTTAACCTACTCATCCTTTTCTTGACCTCACCAAGTGTTGCTTAACCCACCCATCCTTTTCACGACCTCACCAAATGTTGCTTAACCCACCCATCCTTTTCTTGACCTCACTATGTGTGTTGCTTAACCCCACCCATCCCATCCTTTTTTCGACCACATCAAATGTTGCATAACCTCTTACATCATTTTCCCGACCTCACCATGTGTTGCTTAACCCACCCATTCTTTTCCCGACCTCACCAAGTGTTGCTTAACCCACCCATCCTTTTCCCGACCTCACCTAGTGTTGCTTAACTCACCCATTCTTTTCCCGACCTCACCAAATATTGCTTGGCCCCACCCATCCTTTTCCTGACCTCACAAAGTGTTGCTTAACCCACCCATCTTATTCCCGACCTCGCCAAGTGTTGCTTAACCCCCCCATCCTTTTCCCGACCTCACCAAGTGTTGCTTAACCCACCCATCCTATTCCCGACCTCACCTCGCGTTGCTTAAACCCACCCATCCTTTACCCGACCTCACCAAATGTTGCTTAACCCACCCATCCTTGTCCAGTCCTCACCTCGTGTTGCTTAAACCCACCCATCCTTTACTCGACCTCACCAAGTGTTGCTTAACCCACCCATCCTTTTCTTGACCTCACTATGTGTGTTGCCTAAACCCACCCATCCTTGTTTCGACCTCACCAAATGTTGCTTAACCTCACCCATCTTTTTCCCAACCTCTCCAAGTGTTATTTAACCAACCCATCCTTTTCCCAACTTCAACTAGTGTTGCTTAGCCCCACCCATCCTTTTCCCGACCTCAACAAATGTTACTTAACCCCACCCATCCTTTTCCTGACCTCACAAAGTGTTACTTAACCCACCCATCTTATTCCCGACCTCACCAAGTGTTGCTTAACCCAGCCATCCTATTCCCGACCTCACCAAGTGTTGCTTAACCCCCCCATCCTTTTCCCGACCTCACCAAGTGTGCTTAACCCACCCATCCTATTCCCGACCTCACCAAGTGTTGCTTAACCCACCCATCCTATTCCCGACCTCACCAAGTGTTGCTTAACCCCTCCATCCTTTTCCCGACCTCACCAAGTGTTGCTTAACCCACCCATCATTTTCCCGACCTCACCAAGTGTTGCTTAACCTACTCATCCTTTTCTTGACCTCACCAAGTGTTGCTTAACCCACCCATCCTTTTCACGACCTCACCAAATGTTGCTTAACCCACCCATCCTTTTCTTGACCTCACTATGTGTGTTGCTTAACCCCACCCATCCCATCCTTTTTTCGACCACATCAAATGTTGCTTAACCTCTTACATCATTTTCCCGACCTCACCATGTGTTGCTTAACCCACTCATTTTTTTCCCGACCTCACCAAGTGTTGCCCATCCTTTTCCCGACCTCACCTAGTGTTGCTTAACTCACCCATTCTTTTCCCGACCTCACCAAATATTGCTTGGCCCCACCCATCCTTTTCCTGACCTCACAAAGTGTTGCTTAACCCACCCATCTTATTCCCGACCTCGCCAAGTGTTGCTTAACCCCCCCATCCTTTTCCCGACCTCACCAAGTGTTGCTTAACCCACCCATCCTATTCCCGACCTCACCTCGCGTTGCTTAAACCCACCCATCCTTTACCCGACCTCACCAAATGTTGCTTAACCCACCCATCCTTGTCCAGTCCTCACCTCGTGTTGCTTAAACCCACCCATCCTTTACTCGACCTCACCAAGTGTTGCTTAACCCACCCATCCTTTTCTTGACCTCACTATGTGTGTTGCCTAAACCCACCCATCCTTGTTTCGACCTCACCAAATGTTGCTTGGCCCCACCCATCCTTTTCCTGACCTCACAAAGTGTTACTTAACCCACCCATCTTATTCCCGACCTCACAAAGTGTTGCTTAACCCACCCATCCTATTCCCGACCTCACCAAGTGTTGCTTAACCCCCCCATCCTTTTCCCGACCTCACCAAGTGTGCTTAACCCACCCATCCTATTCCCGACCTCACCAAGTGTTGCTTAACCCACCCATCCTATTCCCGACCTCACCAAGTGTTGCTTAACCCCCCCATCCTTTTCCCGACCTCACCAAGTGTTGCTTAACCCACCCATCATTTTCCCGACCTCACCAAGTTTTGCTTAACCTACTCATCCTTTTCTTGACCTCACCAAGTGTTGCTTAACCCACCCATCCTTTTCACGACCTCACCAAATGTTGCTTAACCCACCCATCCTTTTCTTGACCTCACTATGTGTGTTGCTTAACCCCACCCATCCCATCCTTTTTTCGACCACATCAAATGTTGCTTAACCTCTTACATCATTTTCCCGACCTCACCATGTGTTGCTTAACCCACCCATTTTTTTCCCGACCTCACCAAGTGTTGCTTAACCCACCCATCCTTTTCCCGACCTCACCTAGTGTTGCTTAACTCACCCATTCTTTTCCCGACCTCACCAAATATTGCTTGGCCCCACCCATCCTTTTCCTGACCTCACAAAGTGTTGCTTAACCCACCCATCTTATTCCCGACCTCGCCAAGTGTTGCTTAACCCCCCCATCCTTTTCCCGACCTCACCAAGTGTTGCTTAACCCACCCATCCTATTCCCGACCTCACCTCGCGTTGCTTAAACCCACCCATCCTTTACCCGACCTCACCAAATGTTGCTTAACCCACCCATCCTTGTCCAGTCCTCACCTCGTGTTGCTTAAACCCACCCATCCTTTACTCGACTTCACCAAGTGTTGCTTAACCCACCCATCCTTTTCTTGACCTCACTATGTGTGTTGCCTAAACCCACCCATCCTTGTTTCGACCTCACCAAATGTTGCTTAACCTCACCCATCTTTTTCCCGACCTCTCCAAGTGTTATTTAACCAACCCATCCTTTTCCCAACTTCAACTAGTGTTGCTTAGCCCCACCCATCCTTTTCCCGACCTCAACAAATGTTACTTAACCCCACCCATCCTTTTCCTGACCTCACCAAGTGTTGCTTAACCCACCCATCCCATCCTTTTTTCGACCACACCAAATGTTGCTTAACCTCACACATCATTTTCCCGACCTCACCATGTGTTGCTTAACCCACCCATTCTTTTCGCGACCTCACCAAGTGTTGCTTAACCCACCCATCCTTTTCCCGACCTCACCTAGTGTTGCTTAACTCACTCATTCTTTTCCCGACTTCACCAAATGTTGCTTGGCCCCACCCATCCTTTTCCTGACCTCACAAAGTGTTGCTTAACCCACTCATCTTATTCCCGACCTCACCAAGTGTTGCTTAACCCCCCCATCCTTTTCCCGACCCCACCAAGTGTTGCTTAACCCACCCATCCTATTCCCGACCTCACCTCGTGTTGACACCCATGACCGAAAAACCATAAAAAACATGGGCGCCATCTTGAATTTACTTTTTGACCCCATTTTTGTAATCAGCGACCCCAAAAACCATGAAAAAGACAAACATGACAGACAAAACAAAAAAAAACATGGGCGCCATCTTTGATTTTCCATTCGACCCCATTTTCATAATCAGCGACCCCAAAAACCATGAAAATGACACCCATGATGAAAGAATTAAAAAATATCCCTTCAAGTATGAGGCGTTATGTTACATTTACTCCACAGAGTAAACCTCTGTGGCCATTAAGTCGCGCAAATGTCCACTCGCGCAAGTTTCCACTCGCGCAATTGTCCTTTCGCGCAAAAGTCCGTTCGCGCAAAAGTCCAATCGCGCAAAAGTCCATTCGCGCATGTGTCCTGGCGCGCAAATGTCTGTTCGCGCAAATGTCCAATCGCGCAAAAGTCCATTCGCGCATTTGTCTTTTCGCTCAAAAGGGTTCGCGCAAGTGTCTTTCGCGCAAATGTCTTTCGCGCAACTGTCTTGATACCGTTTAAAGTAGCAGGAACGAGGTGTACTTCACTCCAGTAGGAAATGCAAAATCTCGAAAACCTGAAGACGCACTCATTTTATTTTTGGTGCATTTCTTTAAACACTAATATAAGCTCTCTGGCTATATATTTACTAATTTTCTCTCTCATATTACTCGTTTAGAATTTTCCTGCTGGAAAAACATTACCTACCCCAGCAGGAATCGTTTTTTTCCAAATCCACGAAGCGCACCAATTTTTATGTGGCGCATTTTTACAGCAGATTATACACTTATTATACGTTCCACTCATATCATTATAGGAGACACTTTCCTAACGGGTAACGTACACTCCAACGAGTGCCTAGTCCAAGTGTGGGACTGTTGAGCGCAGGCCACACCCGTTAGCTAGTTAGCTAGTGAGCGAGCGAGGCGGCCGGGACGTTTTTCACACTTCGTTTCAGCTCTATCGTCATTCGCGTTGTGAACCTAAATATGAAAAGAAGTAATAGCCTTCGTACAAAAGGCTAGTCTAATCTTAGAGACTCAATGATTTTGGTCTTCAAGCGACTGCCGCCATACAAATTCATAATGTCGGCGACGCGACTCGGGTACGAACTTCAATGGATTTGTATGGCGGCAGTCGCTTGAAGACTAAAATCGTTGAGTATCTAAGATTAGAGCAGCCTTTTGTACGAAGGCTATTACTGCGGAAGAGTTCGAAAGATATACTGTGGCCCTGGAACACAAAGGGCTAAGAAGGAACAAATCAAATGACCCCGTCATTTGAATTTTCCAATCCGAGAAAAAAGGTGAAACGGTGAAAAATTGCCTCGTTCGACTAGCTCGCTCCCTCGCTAGCTTGGGGTGTGGCCTGCGCAGTGCGCTTTAAGCATCCCCAGGCCAGGCGCAGCTAGCTATAGAGAGCACAAAATCCGTTCGACTTTCGTAAATTCGGCGTCATATCTTTGCTACTCAACCCGATTAAATACTTATTGAAGTACACTCAATAATTGCGTCACATTCAACTCTGCATACATACCGTACAAATAACTTATTCACAAAATCGATACATGGACGGTGCAGTAGACATGTTGAGTTCACTTACCATTGCCAGAGCCCATTTCAACGGCAATTTCCTTCCAAGTTGCAATTCTCTTTGACCGATTTTTGTACTCCGGATCATTCATATCAAACAAGAATGGTCTTTCTCTAACGAGATAAATCAATTTTTCCGTTTCACACATGACGGTGATGTTACAGTGGGAAAACGATTAGAACGCGAATGACGAGCGTTCCAACTGACCGCCGCGATCGAACTGTGGCGGTCGTCTAGCTTGCGTTGCGCAAAGCGACAATTTTCTAGATTCCGCGTTCAGAATGGAGAACGCTGAACACGTACCGCGGAACGCGTGAACGCTCTCTTTCACACATCCTTTATAATTTTGTTATCTGTTTGTATTGATTACTTTCAGCCAGGACTACGTTAGATATACCTACTGGTAATTACAACAAAAGAGTTAGGTATAAATGTAGATAATAAATAAACAATTTCGGTATGTAGTTGCACGTAAGCTTGATTTAATTACGAGTATCATTTAAATAGATTACCTTTTTTGAGCGATTTTTATTTAAAATACGGTTAATTGATTGCTCGTGCTTTCATGGTATTACCCAGTACTAACTAGGTTATTTAGGTCAGATTGGCAGTAGCTTATTGTAAAATACTGGTTTTCAGCTGCAACGGGCTAGATTGGAAGCCGACTCCAACATATCCCTCATGGAATAAGGAGACGAAGCAAAACAGTGGTTACAGATACTGCCTCCATATGAAAATGGCATGACTTCACGCAATGAACATCAGAATCAATACATAATGATGAATGTAAAAGGGTGCTTAACGAAGCTGAAAGGCACTTGTTCTCCCCGTCATTTGATCAGTTTTTTTATGTGTTCAAGTTGAAACTTTGACATCCCATATCTCCGTAACTAGACGATTCTGAAAACTTGTTAAAAGTGCTCTTTTTGAGTGAACAAAAATCATGGAACTCGCGTAACCGTTACGTACGCTTTTTGTAGCACGATACGCTACGGCGTAGCTATATGACCGTCTACGAGTTTTCACTTCTACATATAGGCAGTCCCCAAAGACTGCCCCACGTGTTTAATACTGAAAACCCTTTATAACTTGAAATACATCCATGCATAATGTTTTGAGTGTGTCACATTGAGTATTATTATACATCACCGTAGGATGAGTGATTCACCACCAATTTTTTTTTGCCTTGTGTTACGTTACTTGTCTTGATGTGCAGAAAACGTCTGTTTGTGAAGAGTCCGTTTACACATGTAAGTATGTCATCTCACGTCCCAAAGGTAGTGCGAATGTGAACGCAGAGCGTGAGAACCCATGTTCGTTCCCCAGATCGGTTTGTTTTTTCTGTGTAATTTTGTATCACGTCAGTCGCGTGCAGGATGACCTTTGGGCAAAAGTCTCCACACGATGGTTGCCGGAAGACGGACGGCGCCGCCGAGGCCGACCCAGAACTAGAAAAGGTGGCGAGATGATTTGGACACATATCGCGAGGGTTGGTACGAGGAGGCCCGGTAAAAGAGTTCATGGAAGGAATTGGAGGAGGCTTTTACCCAGCCGTGGGTCAGGGTGGGCTAGCAAAAAAAAAATTAATAGCTCGAAGTCAGAATTTGGTAGTCTGAAATGGACCTGGTGGGAAAATGTGGCAATAGCAGGTTGCCGCTTTTATATAGGGTTCTAACGATAGACACAGGCTTTGGCAATCTATGTTCCTTCATCATCATAACCATCATTCTCCTGTCCTTGTTTCATGTTACTTGGGGTTGGCGAAACATGCTTTTTTCTTTCATTCACCTCTGACAAATTTCAGGCCTTCTTCACTATGGACAGAGATATAAGGCAACATTGACAATTATCACACTTTTAGTAACATTCATTTCGTTCATCCTCATCGCATGTCCATACCAAGGCAGATAAGTTATCCCCGGAGAGTAAGGGACAAATATACCTAATAGCACATCCAAATTTCGCCAGTTATGTTTAAGTCCCTATTGCCATCAACCGAGCACAATCCAGATTGAGAAATTCCATCCAAAAACAGTTTGACTGACCCGGGAGTCGAACCGAGGACCCGCGAGATACCGCGGCCCCGGAACATAAAGGGTGAGGAAGGAACATGGATGGGTTTTAGTCAGTAAGAGTCTGACACTCCCTCCCGCTCCGCCCAGAGTGGGAGAAGTCATTTGATGATTTCCCAACCTAAAAAAAAAAAAAAAAGGACCTTATAAAGAGGCAGTTCAGCAAAAGGTAGAAATAAAACGAACGGTTATTGTGAAAGCACCAGTCAATAAATTTTATTCACTAAAATTCCCTTAGTATACAAATCTGATATTGGTGATGTGGATGACGTGGTCTCTATACTACAAGTGCTGGAACATCTGGTTATCTGCAGCAATTATCACCAAGACATTATGATTCAGCTTAGGCTTTTGATTCACAGAGCCTTGTTTCCGATAGAAGCCGACTGGAATCGGATTCTTAGGTGCCTTCGCGCCTGGTTCACAGAGAGACCGCAAACCAAATTGTGCCCTTAATACGATACCCAGTTTCTGGTACAAAATTTAGCAATGTGTCAGAATACTCGGTCATAAACTGGTTTTTAATATAGTGATCTGATTGGCTCTTGACGATTCAGTTTATCTTTCGCAAGCCACAGCAGGTGACATGCTTCTGGCAATTTGTAAGGCTCGAAAAATCGAGTCTTTCTTTTAGGATTTCACAGTTACGACTACTGTGAAATCCTGAGCCCAAATTGGCTCATCCTCTGTTTGTGTCTCTTTTTCTGAGTTTCTCTTTTCATTAATTGTGACATGTTTCTTTCCTTTAGATAGCGGTTCATCACCCTCTTTCATTTTTGTTCTAATAATTTCAGAAATATCAGCAGCTTGTTTCATAATGTCTTGGTAAAAATGTACTATAATTATGTAATTAAAACCTAAGATCTGTTTCATTGCTTACACAAAATTATACAGAAATTATACATCGTCAACCCTCCGAATTACTTACTTACAGCTTATCCTAGTAATAAAACAGACCGTAGATCCTTAGCGATAAGAACCAGTTTCGCATGAGTTTCATCTACTACACATGAACAATTATTTTGAAATTATACAAATTAAAACACATGAAATCTTTAAAAACGGAAACATTTAGTGATAGTAAAGTTCTTACTTCTAATTACAATTTCTTATTTTAACAATTAGAATGAGAAAGCGTTTATCGATGATCAAAGCAATGACTATTTACAATTTTACTTATGTTTGGAATGTTTAGTATGGAGTAGTATAGAACGTATAGCTACAATGCTTCAAGTTCACTACGACAACGAAGTTAACTAATTCAACCGTTGATGCCAATTATATCGGTGTTGATATTATAGTGAGTGACTGTACATATTCAGGAAATACTTATCATATCTGTAATTCGTATATTGTCACTACGATTTCTGCGACATTATAAAGTACATTACCAATGAATAAATAATATATTCCCTACAATATCCGACAATTTCAAAAATATGTATATATCAATGAAATGAGATCTTTGTGAAAGCGTCATCTATGGTGACACAACGACACTGTGAGAGTACACGACGAGACAGAAAGCTCGAAGCTTTGTCCTGAGCTTACACATACCTAAACAACTATCAAAGTAATTTTAGGTATAAAATAGATTTATTTCTCTAACCTATAAACTATACAAATTAGGTTCTACCCGACCAATGAGTATTATTTCCGTCCAATCCTGTGCATGCTTGCATTTGAAAATGGAATAATGAGATTCCCGTTCAAAGCATAAACAGTATTGAATGCACAGACTACATCTGGTGAATGATTAAAACCTCGACTTTTTGGTGTTAATCTCTTCTATCAAAAGTTAAATATTTAACTGTCAGTATGTCGTCAGTGTAAAATTAACTTTAATCAACTCTAGTTACGTTAACTACGCATTTATTTGTGACATGTTATTGATGAGCCACCTAGTTAACTATCTTGTTAATCCTGCTCAAAAATACAACATTTCATGTCATAGTCCAAAAAGACTGAAAATCGAATTTCCTCATTTGAGATTTCATGTACCTACATCCCCCATCACTAGAATTGATTAGAGCTAAAATTATTTCAAACAATCATTGCATGACCGCACAAAGTGACAAGCCAGCGAATTCAGTAAGTTTTACAAAGACAGCGACTTTTTAAACAGAATCTACCAATTTTCTTAGTAACTTCACATTGATCTACTTTCTATCATTAGACAGTAAATCTAGATTTTGTCAATAGATCTCCAGAATCTTTAACTAAGGGTAGGTAATGAGAGCTAGAATGAATGAAAATAAATACATCTAGTCTTACGAATAGTTTGTCAGACATTACATAGATATCCATAACGAGTGAATTTCCATTACATCAAGTGTTCTTACATTTAGATATGTAGAGTAATTAGAAGACATTGAAACGGGAGAGACAGTTCACTCACGGCGGCTGCATCACCAATTCTTGGCTTGAACTTGGCTTGACACGCTGCCACGCGGTTAGATAACTATTTGTTCGAACAAATAGTTATCTAACCGCGTGGCAGCGAATCAAGTTCATTGACAAGTTCTTGGATAGTTTTGAGCATTCTGCAATCGATTTTCAGCAGACTGTGGTAAATACTGTTATGTAAATCAAAATCTCTTTTCTCTTTTTCATCATTTCACTCCCGTTTCAAATGATTAAGTTAATCTACATTTGAATAAACACGAGTTTTCACTGTGTTCTGTGATTACACGTTATACATCAATGACAAAGGGGAGGGGAGGGGACGCTGTGCGCTTTCAAACATATACAAAATATTTCACGCGAATAAATTCCAAATAATTTCGTCTATCTAATATACAATATCATTTTTAGTTTACAAATTAATACTAAAACAAACTCTTCGTATTCTCCACTGGACTTTGGCTTTGCCTTCTTACTTCTTATCGTACTCTGTGCAATACTAATAAGTGAGAAAATAAACGAACCAAACGGTTATGGCCGATCTCTGTAGAAAATTAAACGATTAACATCTGTCATATGTCATGTCAAGTTTCTCTGACAAAATGATTGAATTAATTCTACATCAAAAATTAGATGGAATTCTCGTCAGCTATAGACTCAGACACTCCTAGGAAACTTCCGAGTTCAGCAAACTGAGCGAAGACTTATAAGAGTTTAGATCTGTACAATTGCTGTTGTACTCTTTGGAGATACCTAGTCTTACACCCAGTTGGCTGAACTTAGGAAGTATTGCGCATCTAGGCCTAATAAAAAAATATTGAAGGATGAAAGGGAAATACGTGAGGTCCTTGTTGATACTGCACATGATTCCTGATCCTGTAATGGCATTGATATAATTGTGGCCGTCTATGTTTTCTCAGGAATTTTGTTGGCTGTTATGGTGGTAGATACGAGTATTATACACTGCAGGTGTTATCTCAACCCTACTCTCAATTTAATAAGCAGATGAAAGAAGTGCCTTGCATCTGCTTATTAAATTGAGAGTCTACAACTAACGTCTTTTGCAACCATCGCTAACAGCCGTGGGTGCTCTGCGACAGAATCTATGTTGTTAGAGACTGGTTTGGGATCAAAGGTGGCAGAGTTGATCCAACAAATGTTTTTTTTTTGTTCAATTGATTGGCATGGTAAGTTACAGGTCGCTTCAGGTCAGTAGAGCAGTGCAGTATGAACGCGGACGGGTGTGTGGGTGTGTGGTGTGTGTGTGGGGAGCAGGCTCGTGGTGTTCACTCCTTGAGCTTGTGCCAGTCGGCGATCTGCCGGCGCGGCGCCGCCTGCACCTCGCGCCAGTGGTGCCGCGCGCTGCCCGCGCCCACCGCGCCCAGCTCCAGCCGACCGATCACCTGCACAGTGAACAACCTCAATTGTAACTCAAACACAACAAACCTTTCACCCCGAATAGAATACTTGTATGAGCACATACTCATCCAAGTTGGGTAAGATTAGACAGGGAGATTTGCCAGAGGAACGATTTCCAGCGCCTAACTTTATTGTACATAGCCATAATGACTAATAGAAATAATTGAAAATCTGACATGAGATCATAGGTGATTTATGTTCTAGTAGCTTGTCTACCAGGTCTTCCATGTCTGTCGTTACGAGATTTCGTCGACAAGGCTAGTATTCTGGTTACAGTCCTCACAGGTCTGTAAGGAACGCGGAGTTCGTGTTACTACCAGGTCCGAAGGCACCTAAGAAGGCTTCCCTTCGGGAACAAGGCCCAACTTCGCTATAAAAAATATCTGATAGTAAGCCTCTCACCTGGAGGAGCTTGTGGCTAAATAATAACAATCGCTCGGGTCGACTTTTAGGTTAAGCCGTGTTTGCCTAGGTTGGTCTGTGGATGGGTGACCACCCACGCATTACATACAGAGCTTACTCCGTGCCTCGGAAAGCATGTTAAACCGTTGATCCTGGTCTCATAGATATTTAACAGCCGTTACAGGTGGTCAGTGACCCAAAAAGTCTGACAACCAGTCTTACCAAGGGGTATCGTATTACTAGGTACTAAATGGGTTCCGAAGGTCAGATAGACAGTCGCTCCATGTAAAATACTGGTATTCAGTCGCATCCGGTTAGACTGGAAGCCGACCCCAATATAGTAAGGAAAAGGCATGGTAGATGATGAAGCCTCTCACCTCATTCTTGGTAACTCTGTCCCAGTCCAGCACGAGCAGTTCTAGTGACACGTGGTCGAGGGTAGCGTTGGGAGCAGCTGGCACTTCAAATATGAAGGACTCGTTGAACACCGGGTTCAGGGTACGCTTCTTCACGTGGGTCTTCTTCTTGGCGATGCGTTGGCCGTTGTATAGCAGGTACATCTTTACGTAGCTGTGGAGGACCATATGCTTAAATGTTAGAAGCTGCTGTAAGTTTCAATGGGCCATGTTTTTATTTGAGACAATATTGTTTGAAGATCAAAGAAACGATGAATGGACTGTGTGGAAGATGACGTGGGAAGAAAGGAATTGACTTCTGGTGTAACGGCGCTGCACCACCGTGCCGAAATATTTGCGAATTACAAAACCAAATATCAAAAGAGGCACTCAAAAGAGATTCGATAAAAAACGTTTTTTTTTAATTCCATCTGACCAAAGACGATATAGGATGCAAGGAATTAAGAATCGTGGTAAGTGGCATTCTGGAGTTTCTGCCTACTGGAATGAAAAATATGGGGAAAAACGTGAGTTTATGTTTGTGATACTAACGGGTCGGCAAGTCCAGTGACGTCCATCTTGGGGAGGTTGCGCGCCTTCAGCAGCACCACGGTGAGCCGCGCCGCCGCCGGCTGCCAGCACAGCGACACCAGCACCTCGCCGCGACCCACGCTGCGCATCTACATTATATGTACAACACATTAGATGACACGCCTAACTTCAACATCAGGTAATTCATCGACTGCCTAGCTTTTTCCTACCTGTGTTGTGGTTGACATTCAGTCTAACCGGATTCAGCTGAATTTTACATGGAGTAACTGTCTACCTGATCTCCACAACGCAACCAGTAACAAGATAACACGATATCCGTTTTTAAGACTGGTGGTGTGGTTGACTGGTTTACTTTCAATCTTCTGACCAAGCGTCAGGATATAAATCCTAGCGATTAAATCAAGTGTGCTTCTTTCTGTAAGAGTGCAGCATTAGCCACCATAGCACTATAAGATACGTGGTGTGGTCTTGGTCATAACGTCTTCAAAACTTCAAGTAATTATTGAAATTCCTCCTGCATGTTTAATATCCAAAGGCCCTGTTCTGTTTCTGAAAGGGCTTTGGCAAAAACGACTTCTAGACGTTTAATAAATATGGCTGTTTACCTTGAGACTGCGTGGTTGTATCTCGCGGCAGAGTGCCATGGCTTCGCCACTCTGGAGCTGCAGGCTCGTCAGCGGGGACACTACCTCTCCGATTATCTCGTCACGGGAATATCTGGAACATAAAGTTAATCATTTGAAACCCAACTCTATTTTTGAAAGAACCTTGAAGTTCTGCTAAGAATTTCGGGACGGACTCTGGACAAGCCCAAAGTGATGAAATGTAGAAGTACTTTCTAAAGTTGGCCGATAAGACCCTGGCCTTAAGGCCCTGTTGGTCGTTCATGTTAAAGTAAGGATGACATGTGTGTGGGTTAAGTTTTGCTCAGTACCTATCAAAGCTGAGTACGACGAAGTGCAGAGTGATGGCAGCGATCTGGTGCGGGGCGATGCCGTAGAAAGTGAAGTCCTCATCGTATACCGGGCAGCGGGTCTTGCGAACAACTCTGTAAATAACACACACAATTTTGTTTCAGTAAGTGTACTTTGCTTAAGTTTGATAGAAAAGTTGATTTGCTTGGGTAATCGATCTAAGAACTTTTTGTTCAAACAGTTATATCAATATTATACCAAAAAATTTAGTCGGTGAGTACAAATTGTTAGTATTGGTAACGGTGAAAGTCGTACCTTCATTGTCTTTTAATAAGCGGCATGAATTTGTAAAACATTATTTATTTTACGTTATTACTTAATTATTTGTCCTGTTATGATTCAAGTCACCTGAAAAAGGGAGCATTTACCTAATCACATATATAAACGACATTTCGTTGGTTTATTTTTCTGAGGTGCATGAAAGTTGAGCCACTATATGTTCGGCGTTTCCTGGGAAATCTGCATGGTTCCACGCTGATTGACGGATCTTTTCAACACGGATGCAATCCTAACACTTATAACACTGGCATAGCTTCGATTAACAACGAACGAATATACTAACCGGGTCTTAACCTTGTGCTGTTTGTCGGGCAACAGCTGCAGCTTCACGTAGGGGTCAGGGCCCGCGGGCTCGCGGCCCGGCAGGTTCTGGCACGATACCACCGACACCACCAGTGCGTTCTTCTCGTTCTCATAGCTGTGGGCGACACAAATACGACATTCAAATTACATATTCAAATGCTAACTAAAATAAGTAGCGTGGTGACATGTTGGTGTCTCTCGAAAATAGTTCTAGTTGAGAAACATTCGCGAATGGTCCGGAGTTGACTGCCATCATCTGTCTAGGCTTCTGCCAAACTACGTTTGGGTCGGCTTCCAGTCTCATGCAACTGAACTGAGTACCAGTATTTTTATATGAAGCGACTGTCTAGGTGCCTATCTGACCTCCACAACCCATGGTAGTACTTAACTGGGTAATACGATACCCCTTGTTAAGACTAGATATCAGATTTTCAGCTCCTGTCTATTTGTTATGACTGTGATAATAGACAGCCGGGAGCAATGGCTTGCCGGCCAACATTCATTAATTATATTAAAGTCTTTTAATGAGATGCAGATCAACAAGCTGTTAGCTTACAGAAACAGATGGGAAAGTCCCTCTTTCAGCAGCGAGCAGATAAATATGAATAGGCTGATACATATAGATTGTGACACGTATGTATGTACGGTCAAACAAGCTATTTGCGCACATTTTACACTTTACAATGTAATTTGTGAGTTAAACTGTAAACCAAATAGCTTGTTCGACCGTACTTACGTAATAACAAGTCTATCAAGTATACAACATTATTTTTTGTTTATACCAAACCCGAAAAGGGGTCATTGTACTCATCATTTTGAACAACTTTTTCTATGGGACGAACCTTGAAATCGCGAAAAAAAAATCAGCTGTTCCCTACATTTTGACGAGTTGTGCGAACATAAATGTAGGAAACAGCTGTTTTTTTTTCGCGATTTCAAGGTTCGTCCCATAGAAAAAGTTGTTCAAAATGATGAGTACAATGACCCCTTTTCGAGTTTAGTATAAACAAAAAATAATGTTGTATATCAAAGTCCCCGGGAAAAGGCTTTTCCCACTGAGTCATCTGTTAATGTTATAGCACCTCACACAGCCTTATCACAATAGTGAGTTGCGAGCGAATTGAAAGCGGGACGAGTGCGCAGCAAGCTCGCCCCGCTTTCAATCGCTCGCCACTCACTATTGTGATAGGGCCCTAAGTATCTCAACAGTCAATATCGTCTCAAATTTCATTCTACCACAAGAGCCTGTTTTGCTAATTCTGTAAATATCTTGTAAATGAATGTTGCTTTCTAGCCACAGTATCTGTTAGTTCAATTTCTTGAAAGCAACAACTTTTCAAAACCAATTTTCGTTTTCATTAAGATAAAATTTCATTTGCTTGGGCGCGGAGATCAAAACGAAATAAATTGCTTCCAAATAACGTTAGGAGACTGTCGCTTTTTTCCGATCGGTAACAAATGTCCTACTTTGCATCTATTTTTTAACAAAGAAAGGAAGAAAGTTTAAGTTAGTGTACTGATATTATTGCTATATTATTGCTATAAGACCAAATTTATACACGTGGATGAACCTAGAGGATGTATAAGGATCGTAGAACACAGATCGTTCAGTAGGTTCTGTCTTCTTCCAGGTTATGTGAAATACTTTTATGTAAGAGTATTGTAGGTGATTCTTATTGCTAAACGAGAAACCAGTTCAATTAAATTCAAAGAAAAGTACACTACATTTTGTAGTTCTGATTACTGTGATAATTTAAACATGCTTTAACGACATCAAGATTCCGAGTTTTTCAAGGAATACGCTTTACGATACGTAATACAAATCAATACACGAGAACACAAATAGAAACTCATTTCGTATCATTGCCAATACGACGAAGTAGCATGGAAACCGAAATTCCCATACACGAATATTCAGTACTTTCCAAATTACGTCTGACATTTGTTATCGATTACACCCCGTCGTGAACCGAGGCAATAACCCCTTGTAGATATAAGTTAGGTTCTAGGCCGTAAACTAGGTCATATCGGGACACTAGGTCGAATACAAGCTATATTGTAGTAATACTTGTTCAGATTTGTATCGACCCCGTCGGCGTTGCTAAGAAGAATTATTGTTGCTGGCAATTTCTGTAATTTGTTTTATAAATACAGTTTTTTTTTCTGTTGTTCTCAGGAGTTTTTGGCAACAAAGTTGGTTATTGTAGACGTTAATCGAACCGACATTTTACCTAAGACAAGAACTAAGTACAAGAAAAATAAAAGTTATTCATTCTTTGATAACAGATGGTTTCAATTTAAGCGAATTGTTAATGTTGTTTTATTTTTACCAAAACACAATCTCGTTATCGAGTAGCCTTTATACTACAACCCGAAAACGAATAAACTTTCTATTTGGTGTCCACAAATAGATAAGGATACTCCTGTAAAAGTACGTGAGCCCTGTAACTGTATGTACATTGTACAGTGAGCGTCAAAAATACACGGACGGATCCACGGACGATTCAAAATGATTGAGTGTCACGGATTACCAAGCAGATAATTCTTTGAGAAAATTTCATGTCCTTATGTGTGCGGTGGAGCTGGTAACTATCACCTTGACTTGTTCTGCGCTTGAACTATTACACTATTACAAACCAGGCAGGCTATGCTGCTGATGATAATGAAAACAAAACAACCAGGAATATTTGGAATATTTCGGATGGCCGATGGGGCCGAAAAGTTCTGTTGGAAGGCCTCCCACTAGGTGGACAGATGAGATCATCTATCCACCAGATGGTGAGGGCTGCTGGAATCCGCTGGATGCGAATAGCAGGGGAACAGTCAATGTAGCGACACTTGGGGGAGGTCTTTCGACTGAAATGATGATGATGACAAAAAGTATTTTGAATTGTGGCCACTGTTTACGAGGAGAGCTGTCGTTCTAGTCCAGTGGTTCCCAACCTTTCTTAGACCGGGGACCACTTTGGTATGTTCATTGTTAACAGGGACCATATGGTTCTAGATAAACATGGACACCGACAGGATATAACTAGGGGAGTGAATCTTTAACACACACTATACAAAAATTGGACAAAAGCGATCGAATTGAGCTCAAAAAATGTATAAGCAATCATTTAGTTTAATTTTGCCTCTGATAGGTTCAATTAGGTTGCGTTGAGCTTGCATCTTCTGTGTTAAAAAGTACGAATAATATTTTAATCTTTCGCGGACCGTAGTCGAAGCTCCTGCGGACCACAGGTTGGGAACCAGTGTTCTAGTCTAACCACTTAGATTCTTGTCTAATAAGGTAAGATAAAGTTATTTTTGTATGGTTGTGCAGATCGTTTTGACCCGTCTGTTGTTCAGTATTATTGCTGCTGCTGCCTGTACCTTTCTACGTGAGTGAATAGGGGTCGAAAGAAACACGTTATAAAGTTTATAGAGATGGCGGTGGAGTGCGCGCGGGTGACACTTTCCCGATATTTTACGATTAACCCTCTAGGGACGGGTTTAGTTTACGTTTTATTGGCAAATATATATGTGAGAGGGTGTCACGTTACGTGGGGCAGAGAATCAATCAATTAATGTCCTGGATGTTGGGTGATATGAATGATGGCAAGGAAAGTGGGGGAGTCAGGAAAAACAAAAGACGGATGGTGTTTTGCCAAGTAAATATGGCTACATAGGAACTCTGGTAAAGAAATGCATGTGCTGGCTAAAAAATATTGAGTTAAGAGTAGTAAGAGGGATATTATAAATAATAATAATAAATATCGCTGGACATTACACACAGCGCCATCTAGTGCCACACTAAGCAACCAGACTTGTGTCGTGGACACCAGATAGTTGATATACTACGTAGATACTTTTTTTGGTTTGTAAATACGTACTTATTGTACATATAAACATCCATGACTCGGAAATAAATGTCCATGCTCATCACATCAACATTTGCTCCTACCGGGATTCGAACCCGGGACCCAAAGAACGTTAGGCACCGGCCACACAGAACAGACGCAAGGCACGGACCCGTCGCAGTCGCGGCGCCCGTTTAATCTACTTGCATATAAAATGTATACAGCCGTCGCGACGTAAAACATACAGAAAAGACGGGACGCCCGTCACGACGGCGTCCTATTGGAAAACATATAGAAAGGACAAGGCGCGGGCAGGGCGCGGGCCTGCACGGGCGCAAGCGGGGGAGCGGAAAGGGCGCGGAGGGCAGGTTTGGACATAATAATGTAAAAACATTGTGGAGTAATCTTGTATACTTCTTGAAAACGATCAGGATAATAATGTAGATCCTCCATTATTTAAAAAAATCTATTCTGTCCATTGCTTAGCCATACCGGATGTACCCAGTAACGTCTAACCCTCTGCAGATTAGCGAGATATACCAGCGCCAATACATCTTCATCTTCAGAAGAAGACATGTTGTCGTATCAAAATCGGACGGTTGAATGCCGGGTAAAGCTTCTAGTGCGCGCCATAAAAAGTCGTGACGGCGCCCTGTCTGCGACGGGTCCGTGTCTTTTCTATATGCGTTAAAAAGTCGCGACGGCGCCCCGTTCGCGACGGGTCCGCGCCCCGCCCTGGTCTTGCGTCTTTTCTGTGTGGCCGTTGGCTACGGCAGCTTCACTACCGCCGCGCCATTCGGATCGTCATATGATTATAACATACATAACATCGCGCCTAAAATACCCCAAGGGTTAGGCAAAGGTGGACCTAATAGTAAAGCCACATGTTCAATTGTTATAGGGGCGATCCTATTGCCATCAAACGGCCTTAAATCCGGACCTCAAAGCTACTACCGAGAAATTCCTGAATGAACACTCCAATAACACTGCATGCCCGACCTGGGAATAACATTAATTTAAACACTGTTTTAGGCTTTCACGGTTTAAAACTAAACTTATATTGTCACTTACGGGATATCTTCGACGCTGTTGGTTTAAAACTAAACTTATATTGTCACTTACGGGATGTCTTCGACGCTGTTGCAAGCGCCATGATCGATCATGGCGCTTGCAACAGCGTCGAAATATCGGGAGCTCAACACAGTAAATAATCACGGAAGATATCCCGTAAGTGACAATATAAGTATAATATTAATTTTCATTTACTTTTTTTTGCAATTTATCGGTCAGTGTCAGGCTGTTTGTTCAACAAAATATGATTCGTGGCCGTAACAAATTGGCTTCACTGAGTTATGATCATTAAAATCATCAATTCAACCTTCGAAGTATTAATTTTATCCCATTGAATGACTTTTTCATGTTATAGTCGCTTAACGAGATTAAATGGCAAGTTGGCAACCCTGGTGCTTCCACCTTCATCATCTGCCTAACTTTTTCCCAGTTATGTTGGGATCGGCTTCCAGTCTTACCGGATGCAGCTAAATACCATCTTAAACCTTCATCTGTTAACTATGTAGACACAATAGTTCGACAATGGTGTCATACCGATTCGGTAGGCTTCACAGACCACAGACGAAGGTTTAAATGCCTTTATTAGAGACACTGCTTTATTAGGTTTTAGGTTAAATATTTCAGCCTTATTTTCAAGCGTTACGTTACAACCGTAGGTACAGTCAGCAAAACAGTTAGGTTTACAAGCAAGCATTTTTCTTACTACTTTTATAAATGGAAATAGGTTATAATCAATCTGTTTGCAATTTCATCCAAATCCTTTCAATAGCGTGAAAAAATAACAAAAATCAATCTTTACAGACTTTTACATTTATAATAGTCGTAAGAAGATCCCTAGCCCGCATACCTAACTGTTTTGCTGACTGTACATATAGAAAGTCCCGTGTCAGCCCGCTTCATGAAAAATAAATTTAATAAGAACGAGATCTGCAAATGATACCACCAAGTTTGTACATAATCAAACACTTCTGTAAAAGTATACCAACCTACAGGTTGGCAAAAATGTCCTGAAACGGAACTAAAAAATTTCATCGTTGGCAACTTCTCCTACTGTCACGTCTAGTCAGGTACATGTAATGTCATTTCATGATATCGGTGGCTGTTTTTCGTGTATTTTTTGTTATTGTGTTTAAATTGGTGACTCAAAGGGTTCAATATGAACAGAAAAACCATTCGCAGCTCCGCTAGAGAGATAATTTATAAAGTGTATTTGAGTTGTTTGGCGGAACATGAAGCTGGACAAATTTTATTGGATATCAACGATGTTTTTGAAAGAACTGCGGAAATGTCAGGTAAAATGATCTTTTATCTAAGTAATCAGATGTAATATGTGTGTTTAAACTTGCACTAGATAGTATAAACCATTATACAACTATTATTTACATTGAAAAATACATCGATGAATTTTGTGGTTATGTGCATTTACAAAGAAGCACGCTCCTATAATTTTGATACTTTTTGTGTTACTTTCAGAATAAAAGTAACTAAAACATAAAATTGCGTCACATAATGTTGGATCAGTTGATATCAAGGTTTTTTTAAATTGCTACTTTCATTTCACATTCTTAGAAAGAAGTATTTGCAAAAGTTTAACTGTCTTTATTTTTTACTGTTGTAGGCCGTGGCTGAACAAGTGTTTGCAAGCATCTCTGTTGGTGATTGGAAAACATCATGTGAACATGTTATGCAAATAGAAAGAGAGTATTATCAAAGGGGCAAACTCTGTATAGTGATATAGACAAAATAGTCATAAATCTGCAAGATGACAGCAGCAGTACAGATACAGACACGGATGAAGAACTTTCAGATGTGGAATATTTAGACGAAGACATGCTAGATTCTAATTGAAACATCTGTAAAATTCTATCTATCTTATTAATAAAAATGAAAAAAAATACTTAGACGAATCGTTGGTATTATTTTCCTCATAATGTAAATCAATATACACACGTACTTGCGCATTATCACATAAAAGCGTGGGTATGTAACGAGCAGAGAAATTGATGTTTATTTCAAGTTTAAGTAATGTAAAACCCGTTAAAGTCGTCATCATCCGCCTAGCCTTTTCACAACTAATTTTGGGGTCCGCTTCCAGTCTAACCGGATGCAGCGTGATATCAGTATTTGACATGGAGCGACTGCCTATCTAATTTCCACAACCCAGTAACTAGGTAATACAGACTTGGTTGTCAGATTTTCGGGCTCCTGACTCACAGTAAAGATCTACAAATGACACGACAACAGCTATAAGAGCTTTCTGAGGGACGGAAGAAACTCTATGACAGATGGTCACCCATCTACAGACTAACTTAGTTAAGCACGGCTTAAGCTTGAAGATTGTCCTGTCCAGCTGTTATTATTTAGCACCGAGTTCTTCTAAAACCCATCAAAGTACACATTAAATAAAAATAAAAATTGAAAAACAAAAGTATCAAACTGTTATTGTCGTACTATATAGGGTTACAATATGTACGATAGTAGCGCCACCATTATTTTCACGACTTTTATGCCAAGCTGTACTTTCAATTTATCTAACTTGTTATCAAAACAACAACCCGTAAAAACTTTTACAACAACAATAATACTGAAAATAGTTGATTTGTACCTGATAAGAGGAACATTTTGCGAGCGGCAGAGTACCGTAAAACGAATATATTCCGGCTTTACTGCCTCTGCCAGACGCTGCGACAGTTTATTATTAAAACACGGTAAAAGGCTTAGATACCATTAAAGACTTTTATGTTCCGAGTTACAAAACACCCCCTGGGGTTGTACAAATGGATTACTTTTTAGTGAGACTAGAGTAATATTCTAAAAGGTTCAGTGCAAGCGAGAGGTATATAGTCAGTTATTATAAGGAACCCTAATAGCGGTAAAAAACTCGAGTTTAATATTTTATGTAAAACGGTTAAGTCTACCGTTGTGCTTGAGTTTAATATCAATTTGGTCGCGGCTGCTTTAATAACGGACCGTATTTTTAAAGAGCTCGGTACTTAAAAATTGTAATAAGCTTAATGTAACTTTTTTTAAGTTTTACAAAGTCGTGAGTATAATTCACTGACTGACTGTAAAGAAAAGTGTTGTTTGATCCACGTGGGTATTTCTTACTGCAATTCTCGGCTTCATGACAACCTCACCTGCGGCTTAGGTGTGAATTCCGCCTCGACTGCAATAACAAAGTTTCACATAAATCAAAATGATTTCATTCCAACTCATCCATCCTCCTCATTAAAAAAAAGTTAACATTCGAATTATAATCAGGAGCCGTACTTCACGTAAAGCGATCCAATCCCCGAACCTATACGGCTCAGCAGTACAATAGCTTTCTAAATAAGATTAAAAGCTTAAGGAAGCTTAAATAATTTAAGAGATTACGCTCTACTTGAGTAATTATTCCGTGAAAAGCGCTTAGGAAGGTTTATTAGGGCATTTACATTGAAATATTTATCTTTACATGAAAAGCTTGTTTCTTTTATTTTCGTGTTATCTACCTACCGGGTAGGATTTCGAATTACTTCAATGACTACCCGTAGAGAGAAAAAACGGAAGAATGATATAAAATCATTGTTAAAAAATTGTAACGTGTCGTACTTGGAAATTATGTCTATTGGCGCCCCTCTATACTTTTTCTTTCGACAAATTAACAATTAAGTCGAAGCCTACCAAGAAACACTTCATTATCACTGTCAAGACCACAGCTTAATTATCACCTCAAACAAAAACATTACACAAAGTAAACTAAAGCTGAGAACTCATCAACTCAATTTGATGGCGGCGTGAAAGTCCTCTACTCATTATAATGACCACGGGGTGCCCGCGGCGACCGCACACAAACATTGTTATAAGTCCGCAAATTACCGGAACTCCGGAACTCCGGAACTCCGTAAGTTCCGTAGGCCGAGATCCAGAGTGGCGAACAAAACGCCCCGTCGCGTCGTTAGTACGTAAACAATCGAAACAATTTAACTTTGTGTAAAAGTTAAGGATTTGTTAACACGTGTGGGGACGTGTGAATTTTACTTTTAGACGTAAATCCAATTAAAAGTCCACAGTTTTCGCACTGAGTTATGAATAATGAAATACGTTTCATAACCTAGACTACGCAATATACATAGGTACGTACAGGTACACCTACATACAACAAGGCTATAACATAGAGGCAGAAATGTTACATAAACTGTAAATTATTACTGAGAAAATTGTGTCTAAAAATACCAATATCACAATATTTATAAATATGTGGAAATATTTTCTGTATACATCTTATATCACAATTTTTGTTCCACTAGTTTCCAAGTGTGGGTATTGTATTGTATTGTATCACGGGTCGGGCTTTTCTTATTACATTGCGCAAGATAAATTCTGTTACGATAATAACTAAGCTGACTAATACAACGACAAAAAGCTGAGACAAATCTAAGGTCAAAAACAACATAATTATCGACCTTGTGTACTTGGGGCTGAAGAAAGCTTGACCCTCAGAAGGTCACGCTGAAAGACCCTTGAAGACGATCTCAGCCGGTTGTAGGACCTACGGCTTAAGTTTTAAGATATTCCTATCTTTATTATGATCACCACTCAATTTTTATAACTTTTTTTTTCTTTTTATATTACACAGCGGAGTATTTAAAGGCCAATATTGAAGCTCAGATTTTGAAAAATCTTGAAGAATTTCGCTAGATTCTAACGTTACTAGGTAACCTACATATTAACGTCTTAAATCGTAATAAAATCACTTAAAAATAAACCTAGAGATAGGTTAAAAGAAATCCTCCAACAGAAAACTATTGAAATAATCTCCTTTCTCTTTATTCCAATATTCCGTCCTCATTATCTCGACCCGTATAATCATCTCGTAGATAATACGGCTCTCGCTGTGATCCTGTCCGCAGTAATGAGAAATTATGGACATAGTCAGGATTTTTCCTAGAAAAGAAGGGAGATTATGGATACCTAACCTACGTCTGAAAGTACGGTTAAATGGGATCGCTGTGACCATGGACAAAGGGATTTTAATAGGGCCGCGACCGTAATTACGATTGTGGTTTGGCATATTGTGGTCATTACTGTCCTTGTGCTTGCTATGCTGTGCTAAGTTTCAATACAATCGTAACTTATTTATGGCATTTCGTTCTTCATTGCCGCCGAATTGGTTTATTTTTTGGCTTCTGAATATTCTACAATACTACTAGTCTTGAGATGACTGACCCCATTATGGTACCTGACCGCGTTGCATTTGGTCCGAATATTTTTCATAGTATATATCTTGTATTTGACGAGCGTTCAGCGATGGAGATGACAGAATTCTAACATAATTAATTAAGTGACTTACCTAGCCAGTTTAAAGTTCACGAATAATTTTATTTCTCTTCCTAGTTTTTGAGTAGATATATTTATTGAATTATTTATAAAAACTGAGCAAGATGAAAGACCGTACCTCGGGTTAAGACATATTATGATACTTTTTATTCCGGACTAGTACGTTGCCATGGGACAATCGAGGCCCGGGCAAAAAATAATAACATAATAGGCTTGTTTACTGAAAAATTATAATTAGTCCGTCACTTAGATTATCAATAAATATTTGACCTGTATTTTTTCTTTTGTCACATAAACCAAAATTGACGAAGATACGACGCTTTTAAAATTCTCAATACGTCACGCCGCGGCCGTGCTATAATTTTTACGTCGTGACGTCACGAGCCCCCCACTCCCGAGTTTTGATGCGTTCTAACTTCGTCAGTATTCATTGATTTACAAAAACAAAAATACGTGTCTATTATTTTCCAATACTCTAACTGACGGAATAAATAGATTTGCAATTTATTGATGGTGGAAACTAGCCTATTAGTGGTAGAAACACATTCCGATTATTATCGAGTTTCATGTAAGCTCTGCACTATCAACCAACATCTTCTGTGTACCGTACCAACGCGGCAACGTTCATGCTAGACAGTCGTTCCGTTCTAAGCTGCATTTATAGCATATCCTTCGTTCACATACACAGGTCAACGCCAAGGCCAGCCGCTGGCCCTGGTCGTGGCAGGAGTGCATGTCTAGCCGTAGACCTTGGACGCATAGCGGTTTCCTCTGGCATTTCATTTGGTTTATATCACACGCCAAATCTGTGTTAGCTAAGTGCATTATAGAATTATTTTGCACAGAACACGAAAGAGAATTCCTTACATTTAAAAGCATGGAGTTCGCTGTCATTAAATATTCCGTTTAGGACTGGCTGACATATTGCATCGAACATCGCAAAAACATAATCACAATCTGTCTATAGTTATACCTATTCTATCCCATTGCTGGGAAATGGCTTACATACCTCTCTACCTATCAAAGATTTTTTAAAAACGAAATCTTGATTCATACCCGGTAAAATATTACCGGTGAAATGTGGGGTACTATAGGTACACCCCCTAACTCTTCGGGGTTTACCTGAGAGGCGAGATGTCATGTTTATTCAAAACTTCACTACGGTTTGTTTGTTTTCAAAGTAAGCCGGCAACATCTAGCTAATATTTACTTGTATAAATCCACCAAAACACAATTCCTGCCATTTACAGAAAACTGTTATATTCCTGAAGGACACGACTAAAGGCTTCAGAAGCCGGTTCTACGAACAAAGGTACAGTACAATTTATCGTAAACAAAGACTTGGGTTTACAAAGGCATATTTCATGAGCCATACATAGGTAATGTATGGCAAAGTGTCGACACAAAACAAATTCTGTTTCGTGCGGAATCGTGCGAGCTCGTGCGACGCCGTGCGATCCCATGCGACGTAATTGTGAACGACGGGGTAGGGTAGTTATTGATTCGTAGACTTTCCCATTACATAGAGTGGTGCCGTGTCGATAATGTGGGAATATCGGCTTTGTAATGCAACGTTTGTAAGTACTCGACTGCTGTGACAACCTGTCGACATGAAATACTAAGTGAAATTGTGTGCCGTACCGATGTTATCGCCGTGAGATATGAGTCATAAACGGAATGCTAGAGCGAAAATGTTTTTTTTGTTTGTGTAGGTTGTAATAAAGATATTGAATATGTAGATTTCTTAAGGATATCTTAGTAAATAACGTTAAGTTGTAAAATCTGTATGATTCAGTAAGCCTGCTACAAAGTGTATAAATTGACCCTTGACGAAGACGAAAGGCACTGATTCTCCTCGTCATTGCGATCACGGTTTTGTTCTACACCATATACTGGGACTTTACTTGGAGATATTGGGGGTCTGAGTTCTAACTTTTTCACACCCTTTTTTATATTTTTCTTTTTAATGTACGTGTTTTTAATGGAAGATTTTTACTTAAAATATCAGTCGTTACAAGGGTACGTTGTTGTATGTATTTTGATGAAGTGTCTATTATCTTGGCCCTACTGTACTTATCGCTGTTACTAAAACCATGTTCTCAAAGAAAATAACCTTATCACAATTATAATAAACACAAATATATTCGCTAGTACTTATGTAAAAAAACCGAGTTCACTGACGGTCGACTAATTTTCAACCTTATAATTTAGAGTATAAGGGTGAAAAGTGGCTTACCGTCAGTGAACTACGTAGTTCATGTGAAGTTAATACAATCTTGTGTTTGTTCCGTTTTAATTCCGATATAAATATGTATAGAAAAGGCAAATAAGTATAGAAAAAAACAAATTGCTTTCTAGAAAAACAAACAAGTATAGGTACAGTAAAACAAAACCCGTGCTACGGATACCGGAAAAAATACATGACTCATTAATAATTGCACTACTCCACCCGCAGTTTTATTCTCGGTACGTAGTTATTAAGTATGGCGGATACATTACATGGCGCCTAGAGCAAACCGTGGAGTAATTAATTAAGAAATCACTTTTATAATTACGCTGACCCTTAGATAGACTCGATGAGGTTTGAGGTTGCTAATTAGGAGTCTGTAATGGGCGTGGTGGCCACTAATCTCATAATGTGTGTGGGCAGCCGATAAAATACTGAAATATATTTATATACCGATCCCAAATTCACGTCAGGGTAATAACAATTTTATCATTCTGAAAAAGGGACTAGGTACACCTAAAAATAGAAAGTAGACAAAGTAAAGTATGCGAATAATCTCATTTCAAAGAAGAAATTGAGATATAAAATTAAAACGTTCCACAAAACAACATTTACATGAATGAAAAAGAAATAGAATCCTACTTGAATAAAACGAAAAATCTCTGAGACTGATTACATTCTGCCGTATCATGTAAATCCCCGGCGGGCACCGGGACAAATTGAATATTCATTTAATATTTCACGAAGAGCAAACAGAATCTGTCGTTTTCCGACATTAAAAAAACCGGACAAGTGCGAGTCGAACTCGCGTGTAAAGGGATCCTTTAATTTTTAATTGTATTCTTTGTTTTTATAGCGGCAACATAAATAAATCATCTGAAAATTTCAACTGACAGACAGACGGATAGTGGAGTCTTAGTAATAGAGTCAGGTCACGGAACCCTAAAAAAGTTGCCTGAATCCATCAAAAAACTGCCTTTTGATAAATAGCGGAGTAAATTAGATCAGGGACAGATGAATAGGAGCACTTATTGACATTGGAAGTTCAGATTGATCGGGTTTAACCGTATTTTGAACGAGATTAAGTATACGTTCGTAGGTGTACACTATGTTACCGTTGGGAATTATATCAGCCGTCGTATTTACTTTGTGTTAAGGAGTTTCAAAGATTTACGATCCTAGAGATCGTTGAAATAGGTACATTGTAAATTGGATAAATCTTAATTGGATGATTATAGAGCGTGTCTGAACACTCTGCGTTTACCTTAATTATCTAAGTTGTTCAAGTATTCATTTGTGCGCCCGCAATACTCTCATATTGTTTGGTAGTTAAAGAGTGTAATTTCATTAGTGAAACATTCGCAAATAAAGTTCTGGATTCAATATTACCGAAAAATGTCTCCATCCAAAAAAATCTTGTAAGCCAAATTCGTACGTGCGAAGTAAATGTAACGTATGTATGTACAGTGCCGACCAAAAGTCGATAGGCAATCTCACAAAGCAATAGCTTGACGTTTAGTTTGACTTACGACCTTCTACTTTCAACAAAATAGATATAGTCAGCAACTAGTTGTAGTTCATAATTTCAATGCCAATATCTAAGACATGATGGCCTCGCGGTTGGGCCCGTCCAGAATTACGAGTGAATCAGTAAGCCGTGAGTTCAAATCCCGCACAGTTACTTTTAGACTTTTTGTAAGTTTTTACTCTACAGAAATATTATATTCTTTAACTTGTTTGCTTTGTTCACACATTTCGTAAAGTTAGGGAGGTAGATAGAAAAATAAGTCAAGAATTTTGTTAGATTTCTGTGAGGTAGACATGAGTTTTATGAATATTTTAACTTGATCGGAATGAACTTTGTCGTTTGGTTGTAGTCATACATAATACACTATATAACGTGGTAGTTGATGGTCAGTGACGTGTGGTTTAATAGATAGCGGTATTGTTCATTTCATCATTCATTTATTTGGAGACCTGTGGTTTACTTAATTCGTTGTTTTTTTTTTCAATCTATCATGCAAGATAAATAATTAGTTTTTATTATTGGATTTATAAATGCCGAGTGAATTAAGTCACTTTAGTATTTATTACAGCTGCCTAACATCATTTTTTTTGTTTAGAGAAATGCAGTAAGTCTCTGGATCAAAAGGTATGAGGAAGAAGGGAGCCTTGCAAGTAGACAGCGAAGTGGAAGGTCGTCGCTTATTAGCGAATTGCAGCGACAACATATCGTGGGCGAGTATGAAACCAATGGTTTCACACCTACGACACACTCGGAGTCACCGCAAACTGTTCGCCGTGCCCTCCACGCTGAAGGCTTGCATCACAGAAGATCAGCTAAAATGCCCTTCTTGACAGAAAGACATAAAGAAGAACGATTACGTTTCGCACGGGAATATTTAGACTTTGACTGGATTACTTCCATTTTGTTCCGGTTCGCGGTCGCCACTCCAGAACTTTTCGACCCCATCGGCCATCCGTTCTGCGAGCAATGTGCCCTGCCCACTGCCACTTAAGTTTAGCAATTTTTCGGGCTATGTCGGTGACCTTGGTTCTCTTGCGGATGTCTTCATTTCTGATGCGATCACGCAAGTAAACTCCGAGCATAGCGTCTCCATTGCCCTTTGGGTGACTTTAAGCGCATACGTCTACTTGACTGCATTGAAAATAATGGGGGTTATACAAAATATTAATCCCTAATGTTCTAGTTTTAATTAGACGTGTTACAAAATGTTTAGTGATATTAATAATTCCTAAATTGAGGTTTAGTTTCAATCTTCTTTTCTTCGGGAAAATGAACACTTAAACTATAACCTCAATATGAGTTACATTTATTGTGACGTCACATAAAAAACATGTTCACGAAGTCTAAATTATGTATTAGTTTTCAGTAAGCTCTGTTGAATACCGATAGATAGAAGTGGGTATCAACAATTATATTAGTGTGATTAGAATATCTTTGTTATGTTAATAAAAAATGACTTCAAAGTGGGTATACAGATACACAAAAAAATCTTATGAACGGTTACAAGAGAACTTCTTATATCTAGGTAGGAATGTGACGTTACAAATCTCATTAAAGTTGTTAATTATATTAATAAAACAATTTTTGTTATCTGTCAGCACGATTTTTTTTTCAACCTTCCAACACCGAAAAAATATAACACAATCACATAAATAGTTATGATGGGTTATTAACTTATATTTAAATCCTTTTAAAAATAAATAATGACCATGAACACATTTCAAAATAAATACCTAAGTAAATAGTTTTTGCATAAAAATCAAATATGTATTAATTAAAGTGGTTACAAAAAAAAATAAAAAACCCATATTATGTAAACGGGATTTGAACTCAAGACACGTTGATCGTGAACCCACTGCTTAACCTAAACAGCTATCAACGCCTGGTTAATATTGTCGAAGTTTAGCTATCCAATGCAAATACGATCATGCGTTTGCTGCGTGTATAACAAAAGAGACGGTAATATATTTCTTTATGTTTCGAAGAGAGCGACGCGACAACTTGCGACAGTAGGCGACTCTGTGGCTGTGGTGTGCGTAAGTACTGTATTGAGACAGCTTACACATACAGCCGCACGGACGCTCGCCCGTGCGTTCACAGCAATATGATCCTTAGCGTGCCTGTGCACTTATCAACGCTTACTGTACATACGAGTACGAACAATTTCATCAGTCGTGTCGAATCGCATGTGACTAAAAGAGTAGTATCTATACTAATCTTATAAAGCAGAAGAGTTTGTTTGTTTGTTTGTTTGGTTGCGCTAATCTCAGGAACTACTGGTTCAAATTGAAAAAATTGTTTTGTGTTGGATAGTCCATTTATCGAGGAAGGCTTTAGGCTATATAACATCACGCTGCGATCATTAGGAGCGGAGCAGGAATGAAAAATGTTGCAAACACGGGGATTTTTTTCCTTTCGTTTTTCTCTCTTATGTGACGCAGAGGAAGTGGCGAGGGTCAGCTAGTAGTTATTATAAATGTGATGGAATCGAGAGGTCCGAGGAAGATCAAAGACAAGATGGAGTGGTGAGGAATGATATGAAGGAAAAAGGAGTAAAAGATACCGTGTCGATTGACAGGTGAGAATGGAAGAAAAAATAAAATATATGTCTCCTAATAATATTTGACGAGGGTAGAGATGATGATTCGAACAAGTTTAAAAATTAAAAACAGTCTACTTTCACACATCTACGTAGTTTTAAGACTTAATTCATTTCTGTGAGACTAATTATGGCGTTCGTCAATAAATTAATACCTAATATTTTTTAAATAAATATCGCTGGACATTACATACATCGCCATCTAGCGCCACACTAAGCAAAGCTTGTGTCGTGGACACCAGATAGTTGATATTATACATAGATACTTTTGTTTGTAAATACATATTTATTAGACATATAAACATCCATATAGACTCGGAAACAAATGTCCGTGCTCATCACACAAACATTTGCTCCTACCGGGATTCGAACCCAGGACCCTAAGAACGTAAGGCAGCCTCACTACCGCTACGCCATTCGGGTCGTCGCCATAAATAATAAAGGGTGGTTGTATTTTCAATTCACAAATCATTCTAATTTACCCTACGTCCTATGTTCACGCAACGCGTTCATCCAAAACAAATATTGGAACTTGAGGCCCCTCTGGTTCCAATATTTATTTTGGGAAAGTGTTATCGGAGCTTTTATCCTGAAAATTCTCTACATTTTGAAGGAATATATCTTCAATCCCAAAAGTCTGACAACGAGTCTTTCTTACCAAGGTGTTTCGTATTACCCAGTATTAACTGGGTTGTGGAGGTCAGATAGGCAGTCGCTCCATGTAAAATACTGGTACTCAGCGGCATCCGGTTAGATTGGAAGGCGACCCCATGATGTTGTTTTACTACTTACCGCAACTTGAAGTGCAGATCTCCGAGACGTCCGTCATTGACCTCCGGTTCAGTAGTCTTGGTCTTCTCCGTAGCATTGGCATCGGCGAGCTCCTTGCTGAGCGGGGTCGGCTCGGTCGGAGCGGTGGGCGAGTGCGGGCTGTTGCCGCCGGTTGGCTGTGTTAGGATAAGAGATCATTAATAGTAATATTCCCGTTGGTGGGACTCAGGCGGCGTTTGTGTAAGAGAAAGTGACGTAGTCATCATGCGGGTCAGTTCGGGATTCAGAAATTGACTTGGATCTTAGGTAGATATACTTCAACCAGCTTATCACAAAAAAATAAATGTACCACGTTTGACATATTATCGATTCCAGCTTATTTTTTTGCCGGATGGTGAATAATCAAATAACTTCTCCACCTCTGGACGGAGCGGGAGGGATTGTCAGACTTTTACTGACTAAAACCCATCCATGTTCCTTCCTAGCCCTTTATGTTTCGGGGCCACGGTATCTCTTTCGAACAGTCCCGCAGCCCCGGCAGGCATCGGGCCCTCCATTTTTCTGTCATCTCTTACAGGCGTGCATGGAACACGAATGCGCCGTCGACACGGCCTGTCGTCATTAGACGGACGGACGACGAGCTAGCCCATAGCTCACCGTCCACCAGACGCGCCTACGGTGGCCGGGGACCACCACTTGACCTCCGACGTCCGGTGCGTCTCCCGCGGCGGCTGGGATGAGAGGTTCTCTCCCTCTCTCGCCACCTCCTTCGCTAGCATGACTGCTTCGCAGAAGGCTTCCCATTCCGTCTCGAATTTTCCCAGCTTGAAGAGCATACTATAGTGATCATATTTTACAAAAATATCTGACCGTCAGTCAACACACAGCTCAAATCACTGGACGGGTCGGGTTAAAATTTAGCATATAGATAAGTATAATGAAATAGATATTCGCCAACCAACGAACTTGGAAAATTTTGGAAAAATAATTGTATGTTGCAGGTTGATTAGTCATGGATAAGGTGTGCTGTAGAATTAGTTTATAATTCCAAATTAATCTAAATATATATAATTCAAAGGTGACTTACTGACTGACTGACTGACATAGTGATCTATCAACGCACAGCCCGAACCACTGGACGGATCGGGCTGAAATTTGGCATGCAGGTAGATGTTATGACGTAGGCATCCGCTAAGAAAGGATTTTGATCAATTCAACCCCCAAGGGAATAAAATAGGGGATGGAACCTTATATGAAAGTCCGTCAGTTTTAAAGTTAGGATCTTCTAATTTTCTGTTTAGGCTGACGATTGAAAATTAATTTATGTGTGTTTCAGCGTTTTTGATAACTCCACCCCGAAGGCTTATAAAGGGGATGAAATTGTATGTGAAAAATCCTTAATTTTCGACGTAAAACGTAAAAAAAATGTTATCTGGGCTTATGATTGGAAGCTGACGCAACGGCTTTATTAGAATTTCAACCCTTGAGGGGTGGAAAAAGAGCAATATTTTGTTTTTAATTAAAGATTTTATTTTTTGAGTCACTACATAGTATCAAAGTTAGTTAGTCGTTAGTTTTTTTTATTTCAACCCACAAAGGGGTAAAGGGGATGAAGTTTTGCATTGTAGTTGTTCATTCGTTCACCAATAACAGCAGCAGGAGAGAGCTTTAGCAGCAGTGCAAGTTAATTGTATAGGCCGTACACAAGTTAATAGCACAGGTAGGTACCAATCGTATGGACTTCGCGGCTGGCAATACTTACCGTTTTGTAGGGACCTAGGTAAGCCGAAGATGATGGAGTTACGGCAGGGCCAGAAAAAGAAAGTGTGTATAGTGGAACGAGATAGAATGAGTAATTGTCTATTTATTTTCATGATTTCTTTTTTTTTCTAACTTTTCTGCATTTCTGATCTTACTTTTGATGAATGAAGATGAAGTCAAAATAAAAATCTAAAATGGCGCGGACGATTTGGATTTTTCATCATGGGTGTCGTTTCCGTGGTTTTTGTTGTCGCTGATAGTGAAAATGAGGTCAAAATTAACACGGGAACAAAAGTTAACAGAAGCAAAAAAAACGGTGCTCCTTTTTTTCTTCGGCTTCCCCTGACACTATTTTCACCCTTCGCCACTGTTAAGTAGAGGTATATCTAATCCTAAACCCACATTTCGCTCATTTAGCTTATTTCCATCAACTGGGCACAAATAATACAATAACACTTTGCCCGTCCCGGAAATCGAACCCAGGACCTCATGCTCAGTAGCGCTTGCGACAACTTGACCAACGATGCAGTCTTTCTCACACATGGCATGACCCATCAATATTTTCACGCGAACGAAGTCGCGGGCAACAGCTAGTTTTTCATAATACTTCAAAATCAAAGCATTTATTTCAAGTAGGCCAGGTACAGGCACTTTTGAATTGTCGAAATAAAAATGAAAATTTAAAGTAGCTACAGTCCCAGTCACAAGACATAAAAACTGTGAAAGTACTGTAGTTGCCCATTCCCTAGCGTAGATCTCTATGGAGAAGAACGGGCAAGAAACTCCATGGACACTCTTTTAAATCAAAATATTGTTACAAAATCTTGGTTACATCATTCATGTTGAGATGGTATATTATGTAAGAACAATGTAGCATGATGTGCACGTTAAAAGTGTCCATAGCAAAACAAAAATAAGATACAACTCAAAAACAAAATAATTAATTCAAATAAACCATGGCGACTTAGAGATAACCAGTCACAACTGACAGCGCCCGTTCACGAACATGGCGCTTTGATCAGAATCATTCAGCTCAACCATTTTGAAGGGAACTAAATGGTCCGACACACGCGCCACCATCAGCGAGACATTTGAGAGAGCATGACATACTCTCAACCGCTCTCTCATTCAAGTCAAGAACTGCCGTAAGTTTCCAGTGAATGATAGCTTACTAGTACATAGTACTCACACAACATATTCTGTGAGTACTATGTACTATGCTATCTAGTATGCGATTATATAATACTAACATTGAATCTATACAATGCAAAGATAGTTAAGTACTAACTTATTTCATATTTAATGACGGTATATTTGCTAACCTATACAACCTTAATAATTTGTGCTACAGGAAGACTCCTGGCACATACCGTGTTAAGGTACTTATAACATACAATTTACCTAATTAGAGACCAAATGTTTCAAAGCCTGATGTTAACACCAACACTACCGTGGGAACAACTACACCGAACAGTAAAGAACACGCACATGAAATGGAGTATATCTATCTAGTAACCCCTATCGTGTTGCTATCAACAAAAATATTTGGTGTTACCGAGTGCGTGTATTTTATACGAGAGACAAAAAATTAACAAACAACAACGATACAAACAAACAAACTATAATTATGAAACTCGTTATTATTGTTTAAATTGTTTGTTTAACAACCAATAGCACAAACTTTAACCAGGAATACTTCAGAAAATTGTAATTTTATTATTTAGTCAAAATGGATATTGAATTTTTGGCGGATGCTGTAGCGGTGACACAATATCAAGCTAACATTTCCAGTATTACATGGTCTCGCTTTGTATAGGTTTCCTTTAGAATGAGAGATTTGAAAAAACTGGTTTTGAATGGCTTGATTGTCGTGTACAATGTGGGGTTGGCTTAATTCGGCTGTACAGACCGGGCGGCAAAATATAAACTCAATTTTCCAGCCCTCCCTGTGACGAATCAGGGCAATCATCCAACACATGTGTGACAAGGCTATGCTAAATATTGCCGAACCGTGCGGAATTTTAGCCGACATACATAATGCGTGCTACGAATACAAGCTCATATGGCGAACAAGTATGTATGCTTAATGTTTCCCAGGCACCTAAACCAAGCTTAATGGAAAACATTTGCTAGTTGAAGTTCCGTCTATTTTCCAACTTACCGTGGTAGCAGCATTGATAGTCGGCGGCTGCGGCGTGGGCTGCGGCGGGGAGGCGGCGGGCGGCACGGGCGCAGTCGGTGACGGTGACTTGCGCAGGTAGTGGGTGGCCGAGCCCGGTGAGCGCACGGCAGTGGCGCGACGCGGAGGCTGGAACACCAGCGCCTTGTCCGGGCCGCGTTTGCCGCCTGTGAAGAGGAACACTTATTAAGATACATTTCTTATTGTAAATGATCTTATAAGGCTTTCAGGTACTTAACAATCTCGCAACCCCGAAGCGAATGTGCAAGGGAATTCTGGGGTGTTTTTAGTTGGAAAGATAGCAAACCCTCCTCTCTCCCCTTAGGGCAAAGGCCATCATTTATGAATATCAAGCACGAAAAAAAGAGGACCTTTAAAGAAAGAAAGAAAGAAAAAGCATTTATTAGCCCACACAGGACAAACACATAAAAATTAACAGTACTTATAAAAATTACACAGAAAAAAAAAAAAAATATTTAAAAATTAAAAGAATGAAACTCGTCCTATACGAGGCCAAAAGGCTCCTATCTCAGCATGGTGCTGTAACATTAAAAATAAACGTCACAGCGCTGGTATTCTTTATACCCTGCCTATTCTATATGTTTCTACCGCATCTTTAGGTCACCTTGACAACTGCTAGATGGATAAAGATCCATCGAGTTCGTGATGGCTAAGATGCACAACTGAGTGAAGATACTGCCGTCGCTGGTTCGTCCGTTGTAGCGAAGTTCGATGTTCAGCTATGTTTCAGCTGAATGAATATGGATAAAATATGGTTCTTGTATCAGTTACCTGAAGCGGGAGGTGCAGACTAAGTACACTGTCCTTACGTATTGTAAAAGTGAGTACTTCCTGCTACACTCACTGTAATACGTACCTAGTTTGTGGGCGAGCGAGTTCCTGCGCCGTGCGATCCAGCAAGCGAGCGCGCCGAGCGCGGCAGCCACCAGCGCCGCAGCGCCGCATACCACAAGCCATAGCGTGACGCCATGCAGCTCGCCAGCTATAAAGATGAAAATACTGTTATTGGCATACTTAAGTATATACAAGAGTAGGTGTACTCATGGAATTGATCAACTTGTAATATGGAACCTGTGAGGTCCCTTAGTATCCGGCTCGAAGGGCCATTAATTGTATTCCGTAGTGGATGGCACCTTTTTTTTTTTTTTTTAAGGATGGGAAATCATCAAATGACCCCCCCCACTCTGGGCGGAGCGGGAGGGAGTGTCAGACTCTTACTGACTAAAAACCATCCATCTTCCTTCCTCGCCTTTTACGTTCCGGGGCCGCGGTATCTCTTTCGAACAGGCCTGCAACCCCGGCAGGCTTCGGCCCTTGCTGGGCCCCTCTCCTTTTGCTGACATCTCTTTGAGGCGCGCGTGGAACACGAACGCGCCGTCGACACGGCCTGTCGTCGTCGTTAGACGGCCGGACAGCTAGCTAGCCCATAGCCAGCCGTCCACAGGCCCGCATCTACGGTGGCCGGTAGCCACCACGTGGCCCCCGACGCCCGTTGCGTCTCCCGCGGCGGCCGGGAAGAGAGAATCTCTCCCTCTCTCGTTCCGCCACCTCCTTCGCTAGCATGACTGCTTCGCAGAAGGAGGCGACGGCTTCCCATTCCGTCTCGCTCCGGACCATGGATTGAACCAGGGCCGGACGCGAGAGGTCGCCGCCGCCGATCGCCGCCACGAGGACACGGCAGAGCTCCGCCCACGCAGGGCAGACTTCCACCGTGTGCTCCACCGTGTCCTCCGGTCGATCCTCGCAGTGGAGACACCCGGGCGATTCCTCCCGCCCGATTCGGTGCAGGTACCTCCCGAAACATCCGTGTCCGGTGAGGACCTGCGTCAGGCGGAAGGTGAGGACGCCGTGGCGCCTCTCCAGCCACTCCTCAAAGAGGGGACTTACCGCCACTGTCGTGGCGTGCCCTAGTGGATGGCACCTTACATTTGTAGTTTACTCTAACTGTGAAAAGTCAGGTACGAGTCTACAGACAGGGTTAAAAAACAACACAACTACCCAAGGCTATAAGGCTACGCACGAGTAGCTTCTCTTTGTTTAAAACGTAGGCGGATTCGTCTAATACAACCCACGGCTGCTACGCAAGAATGCGTGGTAAACAACCACGTCTTGCTATTAACCATTCATATCCCACGCAGATAGAAACACTGCCATATTCTACAAAAATTAAAGCATTCTGTACATCAAACTAAGTTACTTTACGAGAACAATTTTGCTGGGAAACGACTTGCTTTGGGGTGAAATACGATGTTTTGTGGTAGAATTAACGCACTTAAAACATTGTGCTGATGGATGGATGGAATAGTGCGAGGTCGTAGAGGTGTTTGAAGTAAAACTCTTACCCTAATAACTCGTATTAAAAAATATATATATATATCAGTAAGCTAGCAACTTTGACCCCCAATATCTCTGTAACTAGAAGGTTCCCACCCCAGGTATGGTGTAGAACAAAACAATGATCGCACTGACAGGGATAATTTTGCCTTTCGGCTTCGTTACGAGATGCTTTACACCCTTTATAACAGTGATTCCTGAAAATGTGTTAAATACCTGTGCTCAATACCTGTATAAAGTTCAGTAGAACTAGGGCTCTTTCCGGGAAAGTTCCGGTTGGAACAAAACCGGTACTTTACGAGTCATGTAAATTCAACTTCATCTCTGGGTTAACAATGAGCCGCCTTCGTAATATCGTGGCTAGTCTCTAGTCAAAAAAGATAAAACGTTAGCGTTACTTCTAAGTAGCGCTAACCTTTTCCACAATGTAAATTCTTTGGCTTTTTACCAACTTATCGCATAAAATGTGGTGTTTATAAATTAGTTGAATCAATCAATTTGTCGTATCATTGCGTACAATCCACCTCCATCGTAAGAGCTCCACGGTTTTAACAAATATATTTATTATCGTTAAGAGTACATTTCTCGGGTTAATAAAGGGTGTAAAACACCTCTTCACGAAGCCGAAAAGCACTTGTTCTCCCCATCATTATGATCATTGTTTTGTTCTACACCACGCCTGGGAACCTTCTAGTTACGGAGATATGGGGGGTCAAAGTTTCGGCTTGTGGACAAGTTTTTTTTTTACTTTTAACACCTCCACGACCCCCGTACTATTCAATCCATCCATCAGCACAATGTTTTAAGTGCGTTACATTGAGTTCTACCACAAAATCACCTCACAAAAACAACCTCAAAATAAAGTTGTTTCCTAGCAATATTTTTGCGTAAAGTTACTTAGTTTGATGTACAGAAGCTTTGTGATGAGGTGGTTTACACCCTGTATAGTTTATTGTTTAGGTCACAGTAACACTGTCACGCTCGTCTAGTCGCGAGCGCGACTACTGAGTATGAGGTCACGTTTTCGATTCTCGGATCGGGCAGTGGTATAAGGATTTTTCATTCCACAGAAATTTATCAGTAGAAGCCGCGGAGTCTACATTCGTGCCCGGATGATGGCAATTAGCCCCCTCTTACATGGAACTTGAACATAACTGGTGAAATGTGGGTGTACTATTAGCTACACCTCTGCCTGACCCTTCGTGGATTACAGCCGTGATATTGTGATACAAGTATTGTCTCTCCTTCCCCTTTAAATCCATCCAAAGGTTGTCTTTAAAAGATCGCTTTCAGCGATAAGACCGCCCACTGTGTTACCCCTTGTAAAAAGTTTAAAATTTTTATATCTTTAATTTTTATGGTGTACATAATAAAGAGTATTTTATTCTATTCTTTTCTACAAAAACCATAAACCCTCCTACAACCGAAACCGAAGCCTAAACGTTACTTACTCCTAGTAAAAACATAACACAGTTTTCATTCACATTCACACTATACCCACACAATATCGTTACCTTTCATCGATCCATTCCGTCTATTCATTGATATGAGGATAGCCTGTTACAGTGATTTGATGAGCCGTTTGCATACAAAATGAGAACTACTATCCAATAACCGAGGAATGGGCAATTTAATATTCATATTATCGGTTATTGTGGAGAAGGATATTACCCAAGTTTGCCTGTAAATGCCTGTAATAGTATCTCAGCTACGAGGATGTGGGAGACATGAGATTGATATTTATTTCTGTAAGTAGGTTTGTTTACACAGTTTTTACTGATTGATAAAATAAAACATAGTGAGGGTAGAATATGATGATGAGGTTTGTGTTTCCTGTGTGACATGCTCAGATGTCACCGTCTCTTTCAAAATGAAGACATTGCCTCGGTGGTCCCACAGACTGGTATCCGAGATGGTCTTCTGTGAGATGACCCATACGAGTGGAGACGATGAAATTTAGCTAAACTCAGGGCTTAAGGAATTCTGGGGCTGCGGGACTGTTCGAAAGAGATACCATGGCCCCGGAACATAAAGAGCGAACAAGGAACATGGATGGGTTTTAGTCAGTAAATTCTGACACTCACGCTTCGTGCAGAGCGGGAGGAGTCATTTGATTGATGATTTCTCATACGAAAAAAAGGGCTTAAAGAGCTCAACAAAGAGAAGGTACTAATTAATTCATATCACAATAATATTTACCTAAAAGCCATCACGGTATCTACTTTAGAGCTAAGCTGTGGACGTTTCTAGTAGTACTCGTAATGGAAAAGTATTATGGTTCCGATTGGCTCCGTTGAAAAACCGTTGCTGTCAGCTGCAGATATTACAAAACTTTCTCATGCAGAACAATAGAAAACTGAAACCCTTTTCCATTACACCCCGCGTAGTTTTTAAAACATGACTCAGCGCTCGGACGAAAAACAGAAACATTTCAATAAATTCACATCGTTACGAAAGTTTTAAGTGTTTGTATGTTTCACACTATATACAAGAACATAATATAGCACGCGTAACGACTATCGTGTTCACTAATTGTTTGTTTACAGTTACACATAACATTAGGACTGTCGTCTGCGGAAGTAACTACTTAACTAAATTATTACGAGTGGCAATGCTGTTAGGTTATTAGGTACGAGTTTTGTCTTTCTTCATTAACATTTGTTTATGTATTAAGATATAAATAAACAATATTGTGTGTTGTGTGGAGCTCGTGGTCCGGTTAGACTGGAAGCCGATCCCAACATAGTTGGGAAAACGCTACGCTGATGATGATGATGATATTGTGTGTTGTGTACAGTAATCTTCACGAAGTCCCCTTGAAAGCGTTCTTTAATACAACTGGGGTATCCAATTGATGCAATCCACTGCTCCTTTATTAGTAGGTATGTTTTGTGGTTGTAACTACCAATGATCATCATTCATTTCCCAACCATGTTTGGGTCCACTTCAAGTCTAACCAGATGTAGCTGAATACCAGTATTTTACATGGAGCGACTGCCTATATGACCTCCACAACCCAACGGGGTTGTGGAGGTCATATAGGCAGTCGTAATAAAGTAGTCGTAGGCACCAAGGATTATCGTAACACCCAGTACTAACTAGTACTGGGTGTTACGATAATCCTTGGTAACACTGGTTGTCAGTCATTTGATCCACTGATTACTTGTAACGACTGTCAAAGATCTACAAAATGACAACCGGAGCCAAGGACTAACATGACATAGATACTAAGAAATGGAATTTTGGATATTTTGCTACTAGTGCATTTTTCTAATGATACAGACACAAGTTCTAGTTGCACATATTTCGTATGAAATTAACTAAAACAGCTGTTTTGGTTCAAGTAACTGCAAATTACATCGCATCAGATACTTTTTCATACATCTTACTGAACCTCAAAAGATACAGAAAGAAACAAGACGACATACATAAAATACTATCGTATCTCTACACAGCGTCCGCAGCGCTTTCACAAAAAAGAAATAGTTTTATAGAGAAAAGCCAAGAGACGTCGGCGCCCTACTTCTGAAACTATACATTTTTTATACGAACTCTGTGTAGCATCTAGATCTATGTAGAGTCGGGTAATAAAATGTTCTCCGGCATCCGGAGGAAGCTCTATGTCAATTTAGGTTAAATAAACATAGAAGCTTGAAACTCGAAGGTTTAAACTAGAGTCTGGTGAAGGTAGAGATCTTAAAAGCTTTTCCTCTGGCTATTTAATTTAATACCTTACCATTTCAAGTCGTATTCAAGACTAAAGACAGATTCAAAGCGAATGGCGTGCCAATCTCCCAAGTTTAAGCTTTAAGTAGGTCTTTAAAATTAAGTTAAGGACTTTTGAGCTTTAGGCAGAGCTGAGTACGTCTGTCGCAACACCAGAGCACAGTATTGTGGGTAAAATATTTTGTAGAACTCAACGAGAAAATCTATGTTAAATAAATTAAATGGGAAATAAGTTTAAAAATAACCATGCAATACAGAGAGCAATCTAGTACCCATGTGTAATATTACTTGCAATTTAAACACAAATCCCTTTGTGAGTATCGAGAACTAGCTGACCCACGCAACTTCGTCTGCGTCACATAAGAGAGAAAAACGAAAGGAAAAAAAATCCCCGTTTTTGCAACATTTTTAATTCCTGCTCCGCTCCTAATAATTGTAGCGTGATGTTATATAGCCTATAGCCTTCCTCGATAAACGGACTATCCAACACAAAAAGATTTTTTTAATTCGAGCCGGTAGTTCCTGAGATTAGCGCGTTCAACCAAACAAACAAACAAACTCTTCTGCTTTATAATATTAGTATAGATGTATGTACCAAATAGTTCATGATGATTGTGTGATATGAAAGAAAAAGGAGTAAATGATGGAATGGCGACTGAGAAGGGAAAATGGAAAAATAACTGCACAGACTCATGGACAAAGGCAGGGGAGCAAGGAGATGGATACGATCTGATGTTGTAGGTACCTCCTTATTTGTTCCTAATTGTTGGATATGTAAACTTATAAGATAGATCATAGACACTGGTGGTTCCATTTTCTGACACTGGTGGGTCTCTTCAAGATAGTAGTAACTCTCTTGTCTTCTCTTTGTTTTTTTATAAACGTCATGTAATTTGTACGTGTAATAAAATTATAAAGTATAACATACTATAAAAAAAAAGTTTCTCGCCGCTTCTGTCTGTCCCTATGTATGCTTAGATCTTTAAAACTACGCAACGAATTTTAATTCATAGAGTGATTCAAGAGGAAGGTTTTAGTTTACAAGTATACGCGGGCGAAACCACGGCATCGGCTAGTAAAGTATAATGTCGAGTTTCTAGAAATCTATCGCGAGTTTTATTGAAATACTGCCAAAACTCCAATACTAATAAAACACATATTTTAAACTGGAATGAACAAAAAGTAATACCAAAACTACCAGAACTTCACAATCCTATTTATCGCAAAGACATTTTCGAACAAAAGTTATTGCCACAATAATTAATGTCCCTTTAAAAGACCCAGAATAGACTCTTAGAGGAATTTTACACCACCCATGCCAAGAGACGCGATTTTTACCGAGAAGAATATCTTTAAACTATACACAGCTATTGATAAGTAGATACTTTCTGGCTTCGTTTCTTCTGCCTGCCCACTTGTTCGACAAACATCGAGTCTATAAAAAGATCTAGGTCATATTTCGCTGTCTGGACCAGTTATAAATATTGATTGGAAAATGCACCAATGGTTTTACTGCTAGAGTAGACTGACAGATAAAGTTTATATTTTGACTTAAAACTTGAAAGGGTGTCGATGGAGGTTCTTGTCCATTCTTCTATAGAGATCTATCCATAATCAATTTAAAGGTAACCGTTTTTTTTAAATAAATACATGCAGTTAGAATTTTGTACGTTGCAATAATGTCTAAGAAAATAATCTATATTTAATATTATAAAGCAGAAGAGTTTGTTTGTTTGTTTGGTTGAACGCGCTAATCTCAGGAACTACCGGCTCGAATTGAAAAATTATATAACATCACGCTACAATTATAAGGAGCGGAGCAGGAATGAAAAATGTTGCAAAAACGGTTTTTGTTTTCGTTTCTCTCTTATGTGTCGCAGACGAAGTTGCGTGGGTCAGCTAGTAATTGATAAAAGGGTTTTTTCCGGACGAAGTAGCCTACTTCTATTTCCTTTGAGTGTTATTGATGTGTATAACTCTTTATACACCTCAATAACAGTTTTACAGCAGGTAGGGTTGGTAGCAATAGGTGATTCTAGCTACATGTTCATACAAAGCGAAGTCTACGTCACGTGCGCAGCTTATCCGTGGAGTGTGGACCACGTACCTCACTTAGTACAATTGGTATGCCAATTAAAAAATATATATATAAAGGGTGTAAAACACCTCATAACGAATACGAAAGGCACTTGTTCTCCTCGCCATGCTGATCATTTTTTTTGTTCTACACTATACCTGGGAACCTTCTAGTTACGGAGATATTGGGGGTCAATGTTGGAAGATTATGACAAGTTTTTTTATATAAAACTTTTTATCGCATGATTTTTACTTTAAATATCTCTACGACCCCCGTACTATTTAATCCATCCACCCGCACAATGTTTTGAGTGTGTTACATTGAGTTATACAACAAAACATGATTTATAACCTCAAAAACTGATTCCCAGCAATATTTTTTGCGTAAAGTTACTTAGTTTGATATACAGAATGCTTGGTTAACGGCTTTGTGATGAGGTGAAATACACCCTGTAGAGCCTATTTGCTCGAAAAGAATAAAACGAAATTTGTGAAATTCTACAGATAAATTCATAATGAGTCCACAGTTATTAGTTTCCGTTCAAAACTGATTCTGTTTTTTCATCGTAGTTTGTTTTAAACCCCATCGTGGAATAAAAGTTACCCAATAAAGGGTCATCGTTATACTCATCCGAGGAAAACGGTTCACAACTTTTGAACTAAACAATCGTTCTGAACAAATTACCCATCAAAATCAAAGCTACTATGAATTCTCAATTAACATAGACATTACATTCGGATACCTACCTAACCAACGTCGAGTTAATTCAAGGATCAAATTGCATTACCGGTGACGCACGCAATGGCTATAACTCCCCACCTCCCCTCGACCATGGAACGAGCAGATTTCCAATAAGCTCCGTTCCACCCTTTCAGTAAACATTGTCTGTGACGGTCCAAATACCCTGTTTTACTAGCAGACGGGTTAACTAGAGGAGAGAGGGGTAAACGTGACATGGTTTCGTTTGTTTTATAGGTAGATTTTGGTGAGATAAAGTTCCCCAGACTTAGGTAAAAAACCCTTTTGGCAACATTTTTCATTTCTGCTCCGCTCCTAATGGTCGTAGCGTGATGTTATATACCCTTAAGTCTTCGTCGATAAATGTTCTATCCAATACTATAATAATTTTCAATTCGAGCCAGTAGTTCCTGAGATTAGCGCGTTCAACCAAACAAACAAACAATTAAACAAACTCTTCTGCTTTATAATATTAGTATAGATTTAGAATGCGCTTACTATACGCGTACAGAGTAACACATAAATTTCTTGTCTAATGATATCTTATGTAAATAATTACTTTTAGGTTCTAAATCCAAAATAATACATTACGTTAAGTCATAGTCGGCCCACTCTCTCTAACACTTCCCACAGCGAGTGTCCCAGCAGTGGGATTATAATAAATAGGCTGATTATTCTATCAAATCGTCCCACACACGCACATCCACCACCCAGCCTAGTTAGCACGTCACACTCCTACCGTCATCGCTCACAGTACACTAAGAGGCACATTTCCACAGGAAATTGTTATTATGTCGACGGGAAAAACGTGCGGATTACAGGAAAGAGCCGCGCAGTTTCTTTTGGGTGAAAGCGGCTGTTTTGTTTGCAATCACCTTTGAGAATTTCATTTTGGAGAAAAATGAGAAGTAAGATGTAAGAAAAATGATGTCTTTATAAAGGTGAACGCATACTTTTCGGAGCTGACAGAATCGAATTTTATAGTTACTTGTATCCTATAAAACCTCGCACAGTTATCCGCGTCGAATCGGACGAATAGAAAATGTTATACGTATGAGAAAATGTTTCTTTCGGCGCGGTCGGTTCTTGCGGCGCGCGATGTGCGTTCACCTGCCATTTTATTTTTACTAATTTGTGACTACCTTTAGCGGTGGATTTAACTGCATAGAAGTCCGAATTTATTTCCTTTATGAACCATCGGGATAAACTTATGTCCACGTCCAAACAACATCCACAACTTTACTTCCTATATCCACGTAGTTTCACGTGTTTTTTGAGGACATGAAAATGTGACAAACAATTCCTTTCGTGTTAACAATTAATGATCAGAATATGTAGATAAATGTATGTACATAATATGTTTAGCTTATTACAAGATACCAACCATTTTTCTCCCACTTGTCCGATTGAAATTCTACACGCACCTTTGGTTCTGGTGGCAATGTATTTTTGTGACAGACATGACTTGATCCCACTGCCGGGTCCTCCTCCTCACGAGAGAACTCCTCAACGGTTAGTAGCATGGACACGACACTTTGTATACGCGTTTAATCTTGATAGATAAACCTATCCATTAATGAATGCAGATAAAATAATAAGTTAAGAATACTTATAAAGTTTCCTTTCATGTGAAAACCAAGCGGGTTCTATTGTACATCGGTAAAAGTTTAGACACTTTCCCTCAAAAGTTATCTTTAAAGATAAAAGCCTAAGTTTGAAGTTTAAGTAATTCTATAAAGTATGAAGTGTAATCAATAGACAATCTAAAACCGGCCAAGTGAAGAGTTTCGTATTCGGGATTAGGGCACGCAGAATCGGGTCCGGTTCCAGCAGATCTTTGATACACCGTTTTAAGATGCAGTTATAACTGGTTCCTCTGTTTCCAACTGATTCGAAATGCATTCTGTGCAGCGCTGCTTAACAATTGAGTAGGAGTACCAACAATAACTAAGGCCCGGTTCTCACTATGTATGTCATGACGATTAAGTTTCGTTGTTTTTTTTTAGTTGGCAAAAGTCGTAGACGACAGTAATCGCGTCGTCCTGTACACCGCCCTTTAAATACACAAGCCACGACACTTAAAACTACACGATTATCTGTCGTCACGACATACTGGAAACGCGGCCTTATGTAACTGGCTCACTTCCAGCTGACAAGCCGGTCTGACAGACATGACGAAATTATAAACAACCACGAGTTTCCATTTGATTATGGAACCCTAAAAACCGACTTAAAAAAAAAACAAAAAAGTGAAAAATAACTTTAGCTTCTGAAGTCGGTGACCTTTGTTTGATTGCTTTAGTTTTTTTGTCACCGACTTCAGAAGCTAAAGTTATTTTTCACTTTTTTGGTTTTTTTTTGAAGTCGGTTTTATTTTTTGCAAAAAAGTTTTTATTTTTCACTTTTTAGTGGTTCACATGTGCTTGATATATGGAAAGTGCATACCGTTACAATTAAAACAAGCCCAAACACGACTAGGATACATTGTCTCATTATGGAGTTCCATGACTCTTGGCTTCATCATCAGATCTGATGGTAGAATGGTTCTTATCAAACGCAAATGCTTCACTTGTTGTAGAAAATACCAAAATCGCAACACGTTTTTATATAAAATTTGAAGAGTTCCCTCGATTTCGCCAAGATTCCATCATCAGATCCAGACTTGGCGATTATGGGACCATTTGGGAAGAATACCCTTTCCAACAAAAAAAGAATTTTCTAAATCGGTTGGCAAGCGACGGAGTTATGCCCGAACAAACATAAAAAAAAAAAAAGAATAGAAACATCCGAATTGAGAACCTCCTCCTTTTTTAGAAGTCGGTTAAAAACGGAGGACGTATGCCACATAATGGCACCTGAGGTATTCCACATACGATAGGTGCCGTATGTGGAATATCGCAGGTGCCATTATCTCGGGTGCCGTTAAAGCGGATGTCCAATGTGGCATACGTCCTCCTTATAAAGAAAGAAGAAAGAGTAAATTATGTCGTGACCTCTGACAGGGGAAAATGGAAGATAAAAACCGTGTTGCGCCGACCCCAAATAGAATGGAACAAGGGCAGCAAGACGATGAAAAAGGAGCAGTGACAATAAATCAAAGTTTATAAAGTCTAAAACGTGTTAACTATAAAGAACAGAATCTTTAATGTTTAGTCAATAAAAAGGGAGTAGTGACAGACAGCTTGAAGCAATAAATCTCGGGAAGCACTTACTGGAGTGCGTCCTTGCCCTTCTGAACGACCTCACCCCTCCTCCTCCCCCCCCACCCCCGCGCACTTCACGCTCAAGTAGATGAAGACTTATTATGAAAAGGAAAACCTCGTGATTTTTAACTGAAGTGCTTTCGTAATTTTAATTTGTTGGAAAACGTTGTTTGAATATTTTTCGCTTGGAGTCTTGTTGGGTTTGAAGATCTTTTGATGGTAAAGATTCACTGAATCAAGACTTTCTTTTAGTGAAATATTTTTCTCAGAAACAGACCGGTGGCTGAATTTCTGCCCGGTTGTTGTTAAAAGGTATATGGGACCTAAAATAACTAAAAGTATGGGTGTACTCACAATGGGCCTTATCAAAAGGCTTAAAGTCACCCAAAGGGCAATGGAGAGGGCTATGCTCGGAGTTTTCTTGCGTGATCGAATCAGAAATGAAAACATCCGCAAGAGAACCAAGGTCACCGACGTAGCCCGAAGAATTGCCAAACTAACATTGCTCGCAGAACGGATGGCCGATGGGGTCGAAAAGTTCTGGAGTGGCGACCGCGACCGGAAGACGATGCGTTGGAAGACCTCGCACTAGGTGGACCGATGACCTGGTGAAGGTTGTGGGAATCCGTTGGATGCGAGTTGCACGGGACCGGTCAATGTGGCGACACTTGGGAGAGGCCTATGTGCAGTAGTGGACGTCTTTCGGCTGAAATGATGATGAATGATGTGGGTGTATTTAGGTGACTTCTGCCTATACCTAATATTTCACGATCCGAATGGCGTAGTGGTAGTCAGGCTGCCTTACGTTCTTAGGGTCTTGGGTTCCTGCCGGGGTTGCGGGCCTGTTCATTTGAATTGAATAGTTCTGATAGTTTCGGAAAAAAGTGGCTGTGACATACGGACGGATAAACAGACAGACAGAAAGACATGACGAATCTATAAGGGTTCCGTTTTTGCCATTTGGCTACGGAACCCTAAAAAGGACCATTACTTAAATAAAAAAAAAAACGAAATATCAGGAATATCAAATTCCTGAAATTCATCAAAGCAATAAATATTAACGTAACAACATTTCTGTTCTGCGAATGTCAACAGGAAAATTTCTGAAGGTAACATTATCCGAGCGAAATGAATGAATTCTAAGAAACATTTTCTCCTTACCTGCACAAATATTAGCCCAAATATTCGCAAACGTTAATGAAAATGAAACCTTACGATTCTGCGAAACTATACAATTAATTCCGTCGATTGAAGGCACTTAACTCTGACGTCAGGTCCTGTTACGTAAAGGGGCTCCAATTAATCCCAACCCACTAAGTTTTTGTTAAAAACTTGTGCCTCGAAAAACATCCGAATTGAGAACCTCCTCCTTTTTTAGAAGTCGGTTAAAAAACTGTTTTATTCGATTTTCGAATCTAACTCAGCTCAAAGTTAAATTAAATAAGCCAGTTAGGTACAAGCACTTTAGGTCTAGTTCACCAACACAACACATTTTTTGTACTGGAACATGTCACAGTGACAGCTGTTTTTAGATAATCAAATCGTTATCTTTTCGGTGAACATGGACCATTGAATTGTCAAAATATCAGTCTGTCAAAAACACCCCTCGGCACCTTCGACAGCCGTACCCCAAAAGAGGCATATTAACTGTAAAAGGACTTTAGTTTCAATTCTGTACCGTAAACAGGGTCTAAAATCGCCACTTTCTTAGGTCCATGATCTCCGAAAAAATAACGGTCTGATCTAAAAGAGCTGTTTAAGGGACATGTTCTCCTACAAAAATGTGTTTTAAACAGCTGTTTTCAAATAATTAGCTTGTCATTAACATGGACCTTAATAGGAAAATAATATGAATCACTTCAAAATTCTTGATCACAGACGCAGTTAGACCAAAAACAAAATATGCGGGGCAGTGTTTCAGGTTTGAGGACTACCGATAGAAGTGTGAACTCTATATCTGCTACGGGTTGTTCACCGCGCACGCCTAGTGGTGCTACGCCGTAGCGGATCAGCTACGAGTGCTACGAAACGTTAGGTGACTATCACGCGAATAAAGATGTTTTTACTTCAAAAAACGGGGGATGGACTGTGTGAAGGAAGATATGGCTAGTAAGGAAGTTACCTCTGTGACGACGAGTAAAAGAGAAGTATGGAAGAAGAAGAATGCTGCGCCGACTTCAAATAAATTGGAAAAACGACGGCAGGAATATAATGAAGATGGTCACAGACGCAGCTAACATATAGTTTATTTTATAACGAGGGACTAAACGAAGCCATTATACACCCCAGGTAGTTTGACTCCCGAGCTTGCGAGGGAGGCAATGAAAGCGAGGGTATATTAAATTGGCGTTTAGTCTCGAGGTGCAAACTGTACTTTTCACTTCGAGTGCGAGATAAATAGTCATTTAAAACCAAACAAATCAAATTTACACTTGACAAAAAATCTGAACTGAGGGGTCAGTTTTTTCTTCTATCAGGTCAGTCACAGATTAACAATTTAAAACACAACACAAACTCTCAACATTTTCGCACTGAAGATGATCCACACTCCACAGATAATTAATACCTACATTACTGCAGCGGCTAGCAACAGAGGCATTGCACATACTTTTCAAAATCAACGATGCACACAAACAACCATAAGTTTTTCTCGCGTTGAAGAGTTCATTTGTGTTTTTTTTTCAATAAACCGCTTTCTATTTGCAAGCCAATTCGAAATTTAAATAAAACCTTTGATAAGTTAATCTTTTGTGACCATGTTTCAGAGTAAAAGAACGTTCTATTTTTAAATTAGATTTACTCCCTAGGGAATAAACGGTCACTTTAATCCCGCTTCGTAGGGCTATAATGGCGTACTTTAAGAGCATGAGAAGTGAAAATGAATTAATGTCACTTAGCGACCATTTCAGGTCCCCTGAAATACGAGATGGACCTCTTTGGCGCAGCCGTGAGGCACACAGTATATGCTATGTGTTTTTGTCCTTAATATGATTGTGTGTGTGCTTAATGTACTGACGTCAAATCAACATTTTTTCTTTCTTTCTTTCTTTCTTAGATGAAACTCCATGGACACTCTTAATTAGCTAGTTTGTGTTATCACCGACTGAGTTGAACTGAGACTGCAGAACTATGAAATTGATGAGCATCATACTATGTTGGTTTTTAATTAAAGCGCGCGGCGTCCGAAAACTATCCAGTTTTCAAATTAAAAACTGTTACTATGGACACGTTTCATTATTAAATTCATAATAGAGTGATGAAAGTTCTATTACACTCGAGAGCAATGAATCCGGGTCACTTAAAGAATCCCAAAAATCTCGGAAACTAAAAATGCTAGGTTAATGCAATAAATTGTATTTAATAGACAATGTAATACTCCTTAAATGAAGGTATTAAAACTTCTTAGTTATTGTAAAGTTATATCATAAAAAATCAAATTTGAAAAAGGGCCACTTTCGAAGATGGAACTACGAAATTACAGCATTTGGTTTTGCTTTTGTTTGTAATCTGTCATATATGTGGGTACATAAACCATGTTGATAGTGCTCTATATTCATTATTCAAGCTGAAATTATGTCGCTTACGCCTGAAGAATGCACCAGAATACTTACAATGCTGGAAACCGGCCGGAGTCAGCGCGATACAGCCAGGACTGTCGGTGTGTCGCTGTCAACAGTACAAAGAGTTCTCCGACGTTACGAAGAAACTGGTTCTAACCTACGCAGACCAGGAACGGGCAGAACCAGGTGTACCACAGCACGAGAAGACCGATACTTGGTGAACACCATGCTTCGAAATCGCTTTCTCACAGGAACTGAACTCACAAATCAGTTTCGACGCCTCGGAGGAAGTAACCCAAGTGCATGGACAGTAAGACGTCGGCTTTCTGAATCTAACTTAAAACCCCTTAGACCTGCAAACGGCCCTAAACTGGAGCGTGGGCATCGTATTTCAAGACTAAGATATGCCCAGAGCCACGTAAATTGGAGTATTGAAGATTGGTCAAAAGTTATGTTCTCAGACGAATCAAAATTTATGCTCTACAAGCACGATGGAAGACACAGAGTGTATCGAAGACCAGGGGAAAGATTCAAGCAAGCATGCATCGAAGAAAAAGTAGCCTACGGTGGTGGGTCTGTACTTGTGTGGGCCGGAATTTCTTCTGAAAGTCGCACAGAGCTGGTGATCATAGAAAACGGCTCTTTAACTAGCGTAAGATATGTGGAAGAAATCCTCAATGATCACGTTGGTCCATTTATGGTCAATTTAGGTGAGGATGCTATATTTATGCATGACAATGCCCGACCTCATACAGGTAGGATTGTGAATGACTACCTTCAAGAGATGAACATTACTCGTATGGAGTGGCCAGCGCGCAGCCCGGATATCAACCCGATCGAGCATGCTTGGGACGAGCTAGGCAGATGCGTAAAACAACGAAACCCTCCCCCAATCACGCTTCGTGAGCTCAAAATTGCTCTCACAGAGGAATGGGAGAATATTCCCCAAAATCGTATAAGGAACTTGGTGTACAGCATGCCAAACCGCGTAAACGCAGTAATGGAAGCACGAGGAGGCAATACGAAGTATTAAAATTCAAGAAAATCGTAATAAAGTTAAAAAATTTCATGTTTCCTATTTTTGTTTTAAGGAGAGATCAGCAGTTTTTTTCTTTATGTAATTTTGTGTTAATAAAATGTATGGTGACTCATATTTTTTTTTACTTTCATTTAAGGAGTATTACATAGTCTATTAAATACAATTTATTGCATTAACCTATCATTTTTAGTTTCCGAGATTTTTAACATTCTTTAAGTGACCCGGATTCATTGCTCTCGAGTGTATTTACGTAGGTAGTCGAGACATTGCTTCCTGTTTTACATGTTTTTAATTAAAACTACTTGTGGTTTGGGAATATGGATGACGTATATTATAATTTACATTAAACATACCTCACTTTTCCCAAAGGGAGTAGGTAGACCTGTACCTATGCGTCTATAACCTATGGTATGCAAGTGACTCTTCCCTATAAATGTGGATTTAATAACATTTACAATCGTATCAATAAACAAGTCAAAGTGATTACTTCAGTAATTTTATAATTCCTTGAAGTTGGAACTGTCAAAAGTTAGAATTGTTAGCTTTGCTTTCTTTGACTGTTCTTACTTACTTCGTTTAAATTCTTGTCTATTGCATTTAAAAGGTTTGCATAAATCGAATAATTATTTTTACTTGATTATAGATACGGGTGATATATACTCGTATGTCACCGTAAAATTGTCAAATACGTTATATTGTAATATCTCTAGCGATATTGTAAAATCTCGAAATATTCTCAAATGAACACACTGCTTACAACAAAACGCAATTTTTTTCGTGAAATGCATGCGATGGTAGTCAACTCACGCGGTGTGAAGAGAAGGAGGGGTCCCCCTTGCCCAGTGGTACAACTCTCATGAAAAGATATTGTACCATTCCTGAGAAATACCGATTATTATAACCTAACTTTAATAGTATATTTTATAACGCGGGACTAAACGAAGCCATTATATACCCGAGGTGGTTTGACTCCCGAGCTTGCGAGGGAGGCAATGAAAGCGAGGGTATATTATATTGGCGTTTAGTCTCGAGGTGCAAACTGTACTTTTCACTTCGAGTGCGAGAAACATAGTCATTTTAAACCGAACAAATTTACACTCGACAAAAATTCTGAACTGAGCGGTCAGTTTTTTCTTCTACCAGGTCAGTCACAGATTAACAATTTAAAACACAACAGAAACTCTCAACATTTTCGCAATGAAGATGATCCACACTCCACAGATAATTAGTACCTACATTATTGCACATCCTTTTCAAAATCAACGATGCACACAAACAACCGTAAATTTTTCTCGCGTTGAAGAGTTCTTTTGTTTTTTTTTTTTCAATAAACCGCATTCTATTTGCAAGCCAATTCAAAATTTAAATAAAACCTTTGACTCTTTACTGTTACTCTTTTGTGACCATGTTTCAGAGTAAAAGATCGTTCCATTTTTAAATTACTTTTTACTCCCTAGGGAATAAACGGTCACTTTAATCCCGCTTCGTAGGGCTATAATGGCGTACTTTTAGAGCATGAGAAGTGAAAAACACTTTATATTCCCCTAAAAAGCGTATAATCGACGGAGCCCCGCTTCGCGGGGCCCCTATATCCAAGTGCAGTGTTTAAAGGAACCTAACCAACCTAACGGGGGGGTGCCCCAAGTCCCGATTATGGGGGCAGAGATACTTCCGTATGTTCAGTTGACAATATTTCGAGAGATTACAATATCGCTAGAGAGAAACACGTTATATTGTAATATAACGTGTTTGACAAATTTTACGGTGACATTTATATCTCATTCATTAATAGTTCATAAAGTAATACCAAAACAAACATGGCGTTGAATTGTGTTCAAGTAGTTCGTTAAACGAAAACCATTACCAAATAACATAATATTTGAAGCCTAAAACATTAATCTTTTCAGTTTCACCACATTTTGTAACAATAACACTTTCCGGAAATGACCTACATTACATAGATACCAATCAAACAGCGTACGTGTCTATAATTATAATGTATTCAACATGGAAACAGAAATCAATAGTAGTTAATACGTCACTAAGTAATGGCGTAGCGTAGGTACTAGACAATGACGTCACTGGTTTCAAATGGCCGCCAATTAACCCCTAGTTCACGATATTGGTTATTAGCTTATGCCTGCGGGTTTGTCCGCATCGAGTTTGATAATTGTCCCATGAGATCATATCACTGAGATAATAATTATCCTATGTGTCCAAGCTATGTAAATCACCTCATCACGAAGCCGTTAACCAAGCATTCTGTACATCAAAATAAGTAACTTTACGCAAAAAAATATTGTTGGGAAATAACTTTTTTTTTTTAGTGAAAATCCATTCATTTTTCATTGCGCTGATATATTGAGCATTACGGGGGTCGTGGAGGTGTTTAAAGTAAAATCTTACAATAAAACTTGTCATTAAAAAGAAACTTGTCTAAAGTTGGAACTTTGACCCCCAATGTCTCCGTAACTAGAAGGTCCCCAGGTATGGTGTACAACCAAAACATGATCGGAATGACGAGGAGATCAAGTGCTTTTCGGCTTTGTTAAGAGGTGTTTTACACCCTTTGTACTTTTTATTTCATCCAAATCCGTAAGTAGTTTTTGAATGAAAAAGTAACATAATTAACAAACATACACACACACACAATCTTTCGCATTTATTAATTTAGTGTGATTCATTGTAGACTAGAATCTTATTAATATATTCTCCTTTGTTACAGAGAACTTTTCGGGGAACTAAAACCCTTTTTTCCTAAGGCCTAATCTTTACCCTTTTCTTTGGTATCGAGTCAGCGATCAATTAGATTTCGAATTTAGTGCTTTGACAGGAGGTTGACAAATTGATCACTGGATGAATCATCGCTATACAGTGATTCATACGAGATATACAGGGTGTAGGGAGCACAAAAGTTTACCACGTATTCAGTCATCATGCTAAAACCCCCTACATAAAATTTAACAACAGTAATTAAACAAAGTCTTTGGGGACTACCGAATAGAAGTGAAAACTCGTAGCAGTCCGCTACGGCTACGCCGTAGTATCGCTACGAGTGCTACGAAAAACATATGTGACACTCACTCACAATTCCATGATTTTTGTACACTTATAAAATGAAAGAAGAAAGAAGAAAAGAAGAAAAAAAAAATAACAAAAAAAAGTTTTCACTTAAATAAATGTGCTGTTTCCGAGAAGAGTGCAATACTTACACGGTCAAGATTTATGGTACAGCTGATTTTTGAACTGTGTAGCCAAAACCATCCTTTTGGCACATAGCGAAACATAGCAAAACCATGACTCTTGTTATTAGTCAAACGACAGCTGATCAACATGACGATAGTCTAGCCTAGTTTATTTTACGAAAATTTGCGATGTCATATTGTACCACACACATTATCCAAAACTATTTTGTGCAGCGGGGCTCTTTCAAAATCGCCTTTATAAATATTTGTATTTTTTGCCCACTGATTGTCGCCAGCTTAGTATTTCAGTAGCCCATATTCAGTACTTTTTACTCCTTTAATTTTAATTTATTTTCGTTTGTTTAAATACTACCGAATTTGTATGTCCAAGTCGCCGTTTTAAACATTTTATTCGCCCTATTAGAATTTCAGTCCCGCATATTCAGTATTTATACACCTTTAATTTGAATTTATTTTGGCACGTTCAAAGACAACCCCTTTTTAAACGACTTCAAAAAGGAGGAGGTTCTCAACTCGTCGGAAACTTTTTTTTTTCTGAATGTTCCCCGATTACTCGAAGATGGCTGAACGGATAAAGATAATTATTTTTTTTAATCAAAAAACCGACTTAAAACATCAACAAAAAAGTGAAAAATAACTTTCGCTTCAGAAGTCGGTGAACTTTGTTTGATTGATTTAGTTTTTTTTGTCACCGACTTCACCCATGAGTATACAACACAATCCAAAAACCTAAAAAGAAATTGTATCTTTAAATAAAGACGACAATAAAATCTATTCAAAATCTCCGAAGTTGCTCCAGCACTCAGTAAAGAAAAGTATCCTAGAAACAATTTTCCTGGGAATCCAGATTTGTTATTCATAGTTTTACCTACAGTCCTACATGTATCCTTTGTTGGAAAGCGGAGTACCCTTTGCAACGTCCCTTCGTGTATATTTGATAGACCTCATTTAGGATTCATAGACATCTTTGTGCCGTTACTGTGGATATGATTTATACAGACTGACCTATGAGCATATGAATAACTCAAACTAGGTGTACTGCTATGGCTAACTATTTTTTAAATAACTTACGTTTTACATAGTTATTTAAAATATGTGATAAGTAAATAAGTTACAATATAATGGTTTAGAAACTTAAATTGAAAATTAAGGTAAGATTTAAGTACTCTAGTCAAGTAATAATAAGAATACAAATATGTACAAGTATCAAATAGGGAAAAGAATTACAGGGTGTCAAAAAATTTGTCCTCTCCGCTGTCAAAAGTACTTTAGTTACTTATGTAAGCCTTCACACGTAGCTTATTTAAAGATGAAAGTACTGCTGGATCCTCAGTGTCCCGTAATGAAAATATCAAAGAATGTATCTAATGAAAGAACAAACTTATAACTTATCACCTTTAGCAGAAAACAAACTCGTTCTAAGTTTCATTCACCTTGGCCCACAATACAACAACATTTATCAAACGGGATAATCCTAGCTCTAAAAATATTTTACTTAAAACAGCCCACATTTGCGCACGTAATACTAATAGATTCAAGGGTCGTTTGAGCAAGAAATAATATTTGTAACACTTACTAAAAATGTGTTTAACCATTCCGAGAGCCGAGGGCCTTTTACTAAACATACTTTTACGAAGGAGTCCCTTCGAAACTCCAAATGGGATAACAGACCGCTAAAGGTCATGTATGAAACATGAATTTTACGACTAGTTACCTTAAGCAGCCTATAATGTTCCCACAGCTGGGACACAGACCTTTTTTGGGTAAGAAGGAGTGGGCTTCAATCAAGTACGCGGGCCCAGTGCAGATTTATTTTATTTTATTTTATTCAATAGGTACAGATACAGACAACAGATCAAGACAATACAAAATAATTACCTTAACCATATAAATTAAGTGGACCTGAAGTCCAGTTATAACTGTACACAACATTTAAAAATAACAAAGCCTCGTTTTTTAAGGTAAAAATTAAATTTCAGTACGAGTTATAAAGCTTTTAACACATTACTAATTAATTAATAATGAATAATGAACGAAATAATTACTATTAAGATTTGAACGATCTGTAAAATCATACATCGTTATAATTTAGAAGAGATGATTTGGAAGAGCTAAATTTATCATGAAAAATGTCTACGTGTGAGCAAATAGCGTTATAGTTTTTACACATTCTATGCAAAGGATTATTTTGAGATACATTGTTATTACTTGCAGGAATACTAAACAATTGTGCGTATGCGGACAGATCGAGTCGGCACATTTACGTCCAAATATTCGAGAAGTTGGCCGTCGAGTGAACCATTTACAATTTCATGATGATGTCGTTCGATCTTTTGGTTTCAGGACATGCCGCGGTTTTCTTCCGATGTTTTCATTCGCGGTTTTGAGTACTTACAACGTAGTTATCGCAAGAAAATTATTTCTAAAACTGTAGGAACATATTCCTTTGTTATCACGTTGGCATTCATTGGCTTTGAATAGTGAAAAGGTCAAAGAATAATTGAGCTGTTTGAAAGTGACGTTTGATAGAATTATCTGGTCGGCGATCGTGGATGCAAATTGACTGTGCTCAAAGTTTCAGTGAGAGAGAGTAATTTCAAAAGATGACAAGGAACGTCAACTGGAATGGCAAGATGATGTAATGGAAAGTGATTGCGTAAAGATTTTTGTTATTATTGGAAACATTTAATAATCTAAGAGCCAAAGTGGATGCGTGGATGGAATCTAAGTGCTTCGCTCGCGTGAATGTCAGTAACTAAGCCACAAGATAGTACTGGTCTCCTACCCAGGGAATGGTGTCGCTGTATACCACATATCGTAACCCGCTCACCTGTTATGTTAAGATTTTAAAGATCGATTTGATCGATTTAACTCAAGAATTACTAAACCGCTTTAAAAAAATCTTTCACCGCTAGAAAGCTACATCTTTACTGAGTAACATGGACTATAAATTATATTGATACCATGTAAATTAGACGAACTATGACAATTTTATTTATTTTTTTATTTAGGTAACCAACAGCGATATATAAAAATATTTTCGCGGGCGAGTTAAATTTAATTTTATAAGTAGCAAAGTAGCTCCTAACAAAAAAAATAAACCAGCAAAAGTAACACTGAAATAATAAGACACGTACACAATATCATTATGCCAACCACACCTGAAGTTATACAAGCTACCCAAAAATAATCTCAAAAAGTAACAATGAAAATGATCTCATTTAAAAACAGCTGTTTGTCCTGTTTACACAAAAGGGGAGTTCTGTGGTCTCAGGTCACATTTCGTGGTCACGTCTGCGCCGACCACAGAGTAATAAAATTAGGTCCGTTTGGGATCGCGTGGGTTTCGATGTTGAGTTGGCAACAGACGTCTCGTTGCTCGTAACATGCTCAATTATGAAAATTTATGAATGCCTTCTGAAGGGTAAGGTCAGGTTTTTTGGCTGTCTGTACTTTTGTTCATAAAAAAACTTACAAAGACTTCTTAAGCGAATCATTTAGGATAGCCTAAATAATTCGCTTAAGAAGTCTTTGTAAGGCTCATATTTCTAGATAAAAGTTGTATCTTACCCATAATTTAATTAATTACAATATAAAATATGATAGTTTTCCGAGTACATTTTTTTTTTGTATTTCTTTTAGTAATCTCTGTGTCTTGAAATGGCAATCGCCTCATATTACATGGGATTTCAAACAAGCAAATGTGGCAGACTGTAGGTGACCATTAACGCTTCTGCCGAATCCTTTTATAGCTTTTTTTTTCTAGACGTAATGTTATTTCATGTTAACATATAATTGACGTGGAAATTCTGTACATTTCATGTATTATTTTCTCAGTACTCAAGTATGTTATTATAAAGTCCTCTTTGCTACCGTAAACTCAAAGGGAGGGCTTTCAAATACAAGTAGCGGTTGAAGCCTGTGTGGTTTGTCCCTCGCTTTAGGTTTGTTCATTATGTCATAAAAATATGCCCTTTTGTCAGAGCTTGGCATTTTTGAGAAACGTCGAGATAATTTACAAATTAAAAAAATAATAAATTAGTTTTATACATTACTGACGACACACCCAACTTCTTACGTTTTTAACGACTTAATGAAATTCCGAAATTAAAGTTTATGGGTAATAAAAGCTTAAAAAAATGCAGAATATTTTCTGTCCGTGAACATTTTATAATTTTAACGTTATTGATATTATTATCCTATTATGTTTTTTCCTGTTCGAAGGTGAAAGGCACTTGTTATCATCGCCACTGCTATGGGAACCTTCTAGTTACGGAAATGTTGGGGGTTTTAAGGGGTGTGTTTTTTTTTTTTAATTTTACTTACGTTAATTATCTCCGTGAAACATTTACTACTTAAAGCATCCACCAGCAGTCGAATGCGTTTCATTATTTTTTTGATGAGATGTGATTTTTCACCCCTTAAAGAAAGAAGAGTTTCCCAGCAAACATTTTTGCTCAGAGGTACTATGATGTACAGAATGCTTGGTTGACGGCTTCGTCAAGGATCTGTAAACACCCGGTATAATAATAGGCTTGAGTCCTGAACAAATCTAATAAGTCCGTCAGTTAAATTATCAAAAAATATTTGATTCTATTTTTTCTTTTGTTACGTAAACCAAAATCCACGTCACGCTTTGCTATCATTTTTTGTGCGTTATGACGTCACGAGCCCCCACTCTCGACTTTTGATGCGTTTTATCTTTTTCAATATTCATTGTTTTACAAAAACAAAAAATACGTGTCCATTATTTTCCAATACTCTAACTGACGGACTAAATAGATTTGCAATTTATTGATGGTGGAAGCTAGCCTATTCATCCTCTGCCCCATTCGCCGCACACAAAAGCCTTTGAAACTACGTGTAGCGCTTTGAAGCCTTGCGGTCAGTCTCGCTCCGGTTACAGTCAGCGTAATAGAATATCGTCCACTCCACCGAGCAATGCGAGACATCCGGACACTAGACTCCGGACAGTGTCCGAACAGTGTCCGTAAGTGCTTTAGTTTGCAGGCTAGCGAGATGCAATAGGGTTAGTGTCACTGGCATGTATGTTGACGTAATGCTATAAGGAAAGAAAAGGGTTGTTTATGGTTTTAAGGGGATTTATGTTCGCATAACTCGTCAAAATGTGGGGAAAAGATGTGGGGAGCTGATTTTTTTTCGCGATTTCAAGGTTCGTTCCATAGAAAAAGTTGTTCAAAATGATGAGTACAATGACCCCTTTTCGGGTTTAGTTTAAACAAAAAATAATGTTGTATAAATAATGTATTTGTGTTTTTTTTTTCTGAATGTATTTATACCCCGGCCCAATAAGTCTTCTTCTTCCGTACCACTCTATTTCACGTCATCTCATCAAACACCTCCTTTTCTTACCATATAAACCTTACACAGTCCGACCAATACTTCTTATACTTTTATATCCATCGATATTCACACTCAAAACTTTCCTCACAAATCTTTGAATACTGGTAAAATGCGTCCTAAACCCGTCTGAGAAACCCCTTAATGGCATACGAGTGAGTTATCTTAATATCATTGGTTTACTACTATAAATGAACAGGTAATCTTCGAAACAAAATGCAAAAGTAAGTGTCAAAGAACAATATCAAAGAAAACTACTACACGTAGCCCGTAGCTACTACGCCGTAGCACCGCTACGACAAAACGATAATGATGTTATAGTTTGAGTGTAGCGGCCACGATGAAGGAGATTCAAGTACATTTAGACAAATTAAATGTTTTAAAACGTAACACATAACTGTCGTTCATTACTTTTTTCAAAAAAAAATTAGGGTTAATGTTAAATGACCTAGCGTTTAAATGAGGAAGTGTTTGTTGGCACAGAGTGTTAGGTTTTAGTTTAGTTTCAATATTTGCCGTAAACTAATTAAAAAAGAATTCAGACGAATTGATAACCTCCTCCTTTTGAAAGTCGTTAGAAAAAAACTTCACTTTAACAAAAAAACAAATGAATACTGTACAGTTAACACAAAAGCCAAAGTCATATCGATTTCTACAAACGTTTCAACTCCAGCTAATATCTTTTGGCAGCCAGTCAGAAACTCAGCTTGTAAAGTAACTATGTACTACAGACCCGGATAACATCATATTATTCTAATAGTATAGGATTTCGTTTAGTGTAATGCGCGCAGGTCGTTCACCGGTCAATACTCTGGCCCATATCAATACAGCTGAGGAATATTCTATCTAGGTATCTGTGCAATGTTTTTTCCTTGTGACCTATGTTTATTGAAGAATAATGTTACATAAGATCAAGGCACTAATCTCTGAAGGGTTAGGCAGATGTGTTTGGGGTGTGAAAAGAACACCCACATTTCACCAGTTTTGTTTAAATTCCTTGTAATAAAGGGCGAGCCTATTGCCATCAACTGGGCATAAATCCAGACTCTCCAGACTGCAAAAATCCAATAACAACTTGCTCGACCTAGGAATCCAACACAGGACCTCATACTCAACTGTCGCGCCAGCGTCTACCAGACCGACGAGGCAGTCTGAGGCAGGGAAATATGTCACCTATTGGTATACCTACTCGCAAAAATGTTATTTTTCAATTATAAGTACCCTCACGTTGATTCGAAGGCGCGGTGGCGGGCGCGGTCACGACATATCAAACATATGGCGTAATATCCAAGTGGTCACGTATACAACGCACGTGCGGTTTAAGTTTAACTGCAAGAAATTATACGGCCCGAGCTAATGAAGTTGCAAGTACGTGGTGTCCGAAAAACAAAAAATGGTGGCGTAATAATAAGTACCGAGACGAAACATGACGCTGATAAGCTTAAAAACGCAGTCCAACTCTCTACATCTGGACTTACCGCCGACGAACCCAGCAAGCGCAAACCTCGGATCGTGGTTGTAGGAGTGCCGACTTCCTTGGCTGAAAATGAGGTCTTCAAATGTATTTTCGAGCAAAATGTAGCCGACAAGTTACCAGCGATGTCCCTAGAATCCTTTTTGACCTTGGTAAAATTAAGCCACAAATCTGGGAAGAGAGAGGCTGCCACCTGTAACTTCGTTATAGAAGTTGCAGCCAACATACGAAAAATTTTAATACCTCAATCTAGGATTTTTATTAACTGGACATCATGTCCTGTAAGGGACTTCACGTTAGTTACGAGGTGCTATAAATGCCAGCAGTATGGCCATGCAGCCAAATCTTGCAGAGAACTAGTTTCTACTTGTGGTCACTGCGGTGACGCAGGTCATATGATGTCCGAATGTGCGAAGAAAACTGACATTCCGAGATGCGCGACTTGCTCCCGCTTTAAAAAGCCCAGTGACCACAAAACGGGAGACGCTGAATGCCCTGCTAGAAAAATAGCGGAACACCGATACATAAACTCCGTCGATTATGAGGGCACCTAGTGCGTCATAATACTCCTAGTCAGACATTCTTTGACATTTCGCTGTCTAGGCAAAATTGTCGACCGCAACAAAAATAACTTACGGTGTTTTGCAATGTTTACTTGTTTAATACTGCTGACAATAATTTTAGTATTAGCAAATAAGTGCTACAAACTGTTTACCATTTATATACATGTGTGACCTTAATTATAATTTTTTTACTGTTTGTATCTTATAATAGCGTTTAAGTACATTAGTTATATCATAATATACTAAACCATACTAAATAATTTCACTATTATGTTTTATATTGTTAAGAAATTCATTGTCCAAATAGTATTTATTAGAAACATGCCGCCTGTGATACAGGTTTAACCTAGTACAGGCACCGAACTCTTTTATACCAACATTACTTTTAAGATTTAACTTGTATTTTTCGTGCGAATTCTAAGTTTGAATAAATATATTATTATTATATTATTATTATTAAGTAGCGGGCAAGCTAGCGACTGGCGCGCGCGGCGGGCTCGCGGCAATACCAAACGCGTGAGATGTTTGTGTGTGTTCACGTCGAACTAGCGGCGGAGCGCGCGATTCACTCGCGACGTCAGGTAAGTTCAACCAGTTAAAACTAACCTTACTAGCAAATAATTGTCGAGAATATAGATTTTAAAATGAACAACATTTATTAGTTTACATCAGACAAAACACACTTTTCCAATTTGAGTAGAAACTGAATAGAGAAGATAAATTGTAAGACTTTCAAGCAATCGATGGTTAGGTAACCTTTAATTAACCATTTAAGATAACATCCATTATTCAAGCCTTTGATATTTAAAATAGCAATTACTTGAAGTCCTGAAACCCTGAAAGGAAGGTTAGCTTCATGCAAATGAGTTACATGGAACCGCATGAATATATTTCAGGTACTCGTCAATTTCAATCACACGGTAACATTGATTTTAAACACGCAAATTGTGTGTGGTTAATATTCAAAGCGTTACCTAGGTTTAAATGAGCATTTTAAACGTGCTTATATATGTACAGGTAGATCAATATACCTAGACACACATGTACCTAGCAGGGTTAAACAGAAGCTGAAGTGTAGGTACAGTACACCCACATTTCAGTATTTATATTTAAGTTTCATGATATGGGGGCCAGCCTATTGCCATCAATCGGGCTCAAGTCATAAACCTCTGGGATGTTGCTGAGAAATTTAAGAAAGGAATCCCAATAACACTATGACCAACCTAGCATTCGAACCCCAGGACTTCAAGACCGCTTCGGGACTGTTCGAAAGGAGATACCGTGGCCCCGGAATATAAAGGACGAGGAAGGAACATGGATAGGTTTTAGTCAATAAAAGTCTGACACTCCCTCCCGCTCTGCCCAGAGTGGGATAAGTCATTTGAAAATTTCCCATCCTAAAAAAAAAGATCTCAAGACCAGCTATAGCGCTTGCGAACATACGACCAACGACGCAGTAAATGAGCATTCTATCTCAATATTATCTTTATATAACAAAAAATAACACCTCGTCTGATGTGCTTACATTTTACGATACACAAGAGTTTCATAAAATCATAAATATGTATTTTTATGCAAAAACTTTTTGTTCCAACGTGCGATACCAACACGAAGGTACATAAACGTATGTAAATAAGTCTGTACAGCTGCTGTATGTATTAAGTTGATTTATAACTGTTTCTTCAGAAGATATTCTGTAGGGATCTAGTGTTCTACATAGATATTTTCTTTATTGACTTAACTGAATTGTTGTTCAAAGAACAAATATTTTCCTAAAGGAAAGGTAAGAATACAGAATATCTATTTGTATGATTTTAAGGAGGACAAGAGTGATGGACATGAATGTTGATGGATAGAGAGGGAGAGGAAGGTCAAAGACAAGAAAGATTGATGGTGTAAACTTCTGAAAGAGAAAGGAGTCAGAGATGCCGTGACGTCTGACAAGGGCAGGAAATGATGATGAAGAGGTAGGCAATTATGGGTCCATTTAATTTCTTTTTTAAACAATATTCAAGGCAAGGAATTTCTCCTGTATCGTGGGTGCGGTTACAAACATTGAAACTGTACAAACAAACAGCGTCTAATAAACTAGACGTAAGTTTACTTCAGAGTATTTAAGCTGTTCTTGTGGCTGATGAAGCCAGTGAAAGCGTTGTAGTAAAGCTTTCAAAGATGTATGAATACTTAGTGCAATAGTGAATTGTTAGGGACTAACAAATCCAAAAGCTGTTCCGAAATTAATAAAACGAGATCACAAACCAAGTGTGGTGGCATCTGCAACGCCAATCGATTTGACCCCAGAATCGCACTTGACGTCACTCAAATCCTAGCACAGCTACAGCTATAGCCGGGATTAAGATAGAATATCTCGACGACAACGGTTGTACCGAGCAGTAGGCGATCAGACATAACACATGTCTGGTCGGGAAAACCTCCCACTTGCATATAAGACGAGGTTCCTTAAGCAAACTGTCATAGCGTACCGTTGAACTTACGCACATCGTTATTTTATTTAAACCTTATACAGGGTATAAAAAGACTCATCACGAAGCCTTCAATCAACATTGAACTAAGTTAGTCGAGTTAATAAATAAATAAGTAACTCTATGCAAAAATGATCTTTATTTTGGTGATCAATCATGTTTTGTGGTAGAACTCAATGTAATGTACTGAAAACAATGTGCTGATGGATGGATTGAATAGTACGAGAGTCTTGGAGGTGTTTTAAGTAACAATCTTCCATAAAAAAACTTGTATATTTTTAAAACTTGCCACTAAGTTGGAACTTTGACCCCCGATCTCTCCGTAACTAGGAGGTTCATGGTGTAGAACATAAAAATGAACACAATGACGAAAAGAACAAGTACTTTTCGGCTTCATTAAGGGGTTTTTTACACCCTTTATATGTAGTAATCGGTATTTTAAGCTTCGAAGTTCAGTATAACAGTTACTTCCCATTTTCATACACTCTGTGCCTCACGACTCTAAAAAGGTACTACATAGATAGAGATACAACCTAAATCCTAAATCAATATAACTAGTTCAAGGCGTCTAGCCTTCGTCCATCAGTATTATCCAATAGGCCAAGTTGATTGAATGTAATTAATGACGCCTAAACTAAATCAGATTACTTCGAACGCACTGTCTACACTCAAGGTGATATTGACACTATCACGACGATTCCTCGCGAGGGGTGATCGAATTACACTGTTACACTAACTTGACTGAAGGCTGTCGTCTGTCTGTCTCTTGTCTGGAGATTGTATCAAAAATACCCTTGAAAAACCTTACCTAGTGGTCTCTTACGACACCCAATTGGAAAAAAGAAACTGAAGTTTTACTAAAACTAATTGTAATTTTTTCTCCATTCAGGCATCTACTCAGTTAACAAAATCAGTCTTTTATCCTAATTTGATTAAGAATCAGCACTTTTTGAACGTCAAAAATTACAGACAGTTCCCTAAGAACACCTGACTGTCACCTCTAACCTTTTAGTTGAGGGGAAGTGGTAGAACAATCTCCCCAATTTCACATCTGTATGTTAAGTTAGAAGATGTCTTTAATTTTGCCAATCTATAGAGCAGCCAGCTTCCGCCCAACATTTCCACTTTTCCATTTAAAGAACGCGGCTTTTAAAAGCATAAAATATCATAATGATTTATAATATTTTATGCTTTTATAAAAAAAAAACGGTGCCTGAAAAATCAGTCTTTCTGCCCAAAAAATATCTGCCGGAATTAGAACTCCTTGTATAGGCATTCCTCTTCCAGCTGATTCCCCTAACCTTCATAAATGTATTGTTTTGTATTTATAATATTAATAGAAGTACAAAAATACAGGTTATTGTGTAACGGAAGTACGACGGAGTGCCAACAGAAGGAAACGCCGGTTCCGGTTGATGTCGCGATGAGCTCGCAACGTGTTATCTCTTCACGTTGTTATTAATAAATAAATAGGTCATAGTTAATTCATTTTATTTATTAGCAGATTGGTTTCACTATCCCTGGCTCACATGGGTCGATCGCCAAGGTTAAGCAGAACCGGGGTAGTTCCATGAAGAAGTTTTGGGAAGTAATAGCCGACCTCCCAGTACATCCCGAAACCATGGCGTGTCATCAAGATGAAATCACCTCGTCATTCATTTATTTATTTAACACTTCAAGCACAAAGTACAGAAGCGGACTTAATGCCAATGGCATTTTCTACCAGTCAACCTTTCGGTGATGCAGAGACAAGCAGTGGTAGGTGTCATTCCTGAAACTTCACGAATAATTTTATTAAAACTACGATATACTACAAGGATATATAAAATACAATACATATAATTATATAAAATACTATCCTATATATATTAAAGTTAAAGTAAATAGCGCTTTGTACGGATATACTAAAATAAAAAGACAGACAATTGGGAAAATATTACCATTGTGACGAAACTGCCAGCTTCTTCCGAATATACACATCATCATCATCATTCGTAGATATGAGACAGTCACTTTGCAAAGCTTTGAACTCCTAACTACGGGTAGCTACTAGTTATAAGTTTGACAACCAGTATTGCCAAGGAGTATCGTGTTTGAGTCGGATTTGAAATATACCTAGTTATTTAATGCTGCTAGAAAAACATGTCATACTTTTATGAATATGAACAGATTAATTGAATGACTAAATTTACTGTCAATTAATTGTATTAGTGTCGATATTTCCACGACATTTCATCGCCTTTTCTTGATATTAGCACCGTCTAAGTATGACTCATGCCTAGGCAATACCGGCCTTGTCAGCATTACGGTCTAACCAGACACATAAAACCCTATTCGTCAATACTTTTATACTTGTAATAAATACAGGTATACCTCTACTCGACCTCAGGGGGATAAACGAGGCCTAATTGTATTAGTGATGTGTCGCCATCTGTCGTCGGCACACGTAACTAAATTAGTTAATTTTGGAGCAAAAAGTACGCATTACTGAGCAGTAGATCTTTCTGCTGATTCTATTAGGACCGTAATTAGTTTATGGAAAGAAATGGTTGCTATTTTTGGGTAGGTAATTAAGGTTGATGCATTGTTATTTTTATTCTGACTCAACGAAAATAAAATAGAAACGGGACCTTGGTTAAGGATATACGAGTACCTACGATTAAATTCCCGTTCATTTGCAGGTCACTTCATAAAAAATCTGTTTCATTTTCCGATTTATTCAATGATGTCAGCCATTACAGTAAAGTCATCTTTTTACCGTTGCTACTTAATTTAAGCAGAACATTTTGAAAACAAATCATCGGATATCCTGAAAACTGATGTCTTGCACTTATCTCTAGATAAAAGAAATAAAGTAGTTCCTAGAAAAAGAAGGAAAGTCTTATGTGATGCAGCACTATGAAAATGATATGTAAATTAAATAGATAAGTAGGTAAGAAACCGTAATGATGTCGGTATCCAAAAGTCTGTATCGATCATAATATGCCTAAATGTATTAATTGATTAGGTTACTGACATAGATATGCTATAAATTACCTGCAATAGTGTCTCTCCAGAGCTTGTCTTGAAAATATTCCATTTAGCGAAAAGACCACCCATTGGGGCCCTCTTCTCGACCGAGAGAATTACGACGATTATATCAACGCGATTCTCTTGCTCGTGGAGAAAGTCCCTAAGACCGCCCATTGTGTCGTCACACTAAATGGCTATGTTTTTGTCATATCTGTATTTTGCTTGGTTAACATAATGAAGAGTATTATATCTATGTAGGATTTACTCTTGTCTCGAGTTCAGCAATCTATAAAGACATGTCTAGAGAAGCAGGTATTACGTACGATTCTCTCAGTCACGTTTCATTTTGAAAACCTTCTCTACAATTTCTATAAACTATTTATAATATAATTTATAGTTCTGAAAAAGTCTTCATTCGCCGTCAACATCAGAAGCACGTGACCACAAACACGTGCTGAAAGTATTGTTACGCAATTATGTACCTTAATCACAACTTCACAAGGCTGTGGTTATTGCGTGACATTTTCAATTATAACTACTGAGTATCGAAGACTTTCAATCGGTTTGCGCAGCTAAATATAGAAAAGTTCCATAGAAGGTGTTTTTATTAAAGTAACAAATTAATAAATGAAACATTTTAATTGTTTGCAGGCATTTGCAAATACAAAAAGTTACATGGATAATGTTTAAATGTATTACGTATGCATTATTTAGGTGTCACATTTATAACAATCTAAAACAATAAGAAGGAAATTCGAAGTCTATTGCTTCTGAATATGTTTGTAATATTTGTCCGCTCAACTTTAAATATTGTTGTTGAATTTCAAAAACAAATAGTGAATATTTGTCAAACTTTCATTGAACAGTATTGGGTTTTCCAGCAGTTTGCACTATACTATTCTCAACGCATAATAGTCTCTCTCTCTCAGTCTCACTTCCTCTCAATGGGGTTACGTCTCAGTGAGCGGTCTGACAAGGGATTATATTAGGCCTCCAAGCCTCCGCAAACGTTTGTGAGCTAATAGGATCACACGAGTAATCCGTCTGCCAAGTGCAAAGATAGACACACACAAATCGGTCACGAATTTGATGTATAGTCATTGAATGAATCTAGAACAGGTCGAGAATTGAATAGCAGAAAATTATTGAACTCCAAATGAGGTGTTTGGTTTGAAGTAAGACTACTACATAGCATAGAGACTTTTTTAAAACTTCCATCGATATCGAGATCAAAAATAGGAGGAGCTTTTGGAATTATAACAGCCACTCGGAACACTCGTCAGGTAAAAACGCGCTTGCCTGTGTAGGACCATTACGTACTGAGTTTCCTCAGTGCCTCGGAGAGCACGTTAAGCCACCAGTCCGTCAAATGTAGATTTATGACAGTCGTTACAGGTAGTCTGGCAACTAGTCTTACCAGGGGGTATTGTATTACCTAGTACTAACCGGATTGTGGAGGTCAGACAGTTTTTTTTTATTTTTTGGTATGGGCATCTCGCAGTTCAGTCTGAGAAGACTGGCTTCTGCTTAACCGGGCAAGTCCTGTGGATGCCTTGAATTTAAGGCCTCCAGCCAGGGCGAAAATAACTAAAAACTAAGCGACAGCGCTCTAAGGGCACCCCCTGTGGGGTACGAACCTCGGCTTAGGGCGTCGCTGGGGGCAGCAAAGGGACGGGCTGGATCTGATTGTCATTATTTAGGGACTGATTTATCACTACAGGCTCAGCATCGCGGGCTGGCTCGAGCAAGGGTCGGGGAGGGATTTCGCGCCGGACCTCTGCGGCGAGGTCGGTAGGTTTTCGGTTTGTATTTGTACACTCTACGAACTGTACTGGTATCTTTCCTACTCTCTTGCAAGATAGTGATCGGATCGTCGGGGGCGACTAGGGTGTGACGCGGACGTTGGACGGAGCTAATACGCGATGGGTCGTACCGGGCGGCCGATGCGATTAGGGGATTCCTATGCTTAATAGCAGTGTCGAAGTAACGCTTGGAAAGGCGTTTCATGAACTGCTTAACGGTGGGGATTCTAAGGTCTACGTGAAGACTATCGTTACGGACGTAAGGGGGGGCACCGGTGATCTTACGGAGAAATCGGTTCTGCAAGGTCTGCATCGTGTGGATATGACGCGGGTGGGCATGCGCGAATACTATGCAAGCATAGGTCATGATGGGACGGATGACTGCGGTGAAAAGACGCAATTTGCACTTGAGTGACAATTTGCTCTTCCTAGTGATCATGAAGTGGAGCCGGCCCATAGCAAAGGCAGCCCGGTAACGAGCTGCTTTGATGTGGGCCTTGAACGACAGATGGTCGTCCAGAATAACTCCGAGATACTTGGCTTGCCTCTCCCAGGGGATAGGCTTACCGAACATAGTGATGGGGGGACCTGGCGAACGCTTAAGGCGTGCCTTATAGTACAAAACTGCCTGGCTCTTTTCAGGATTTACTTCTATTCTCCATTTACGGAACCAAGCGCCGAGCGAGTCGGCAGCTTTCTGGAGAATGCGGCGGATGTTATCCGGAGAACGGCCAGTGTAATAGATCGCGGTGTCGTCAGCGAATAGGGCTGTTTGAACCTTCTGGTTCCTCGGAATGTCGCTGGTGTACAGCGTGAACGCGAGGGGAGAGATAACGGAGCCCTGAGGGACTCCGGCGCGAATCGGATGGGGAGAGGATAACGTCTTACCCACACGGTAGCGGAAGGTACGGTTTGACAAAAAGTCTCGTAAGATGAGCACGAGACGGTCGGGCACACCGAGCTGGTATAGCTTGTATATCAGCCCGTTGTGCCAGACCTTGTCAAAGGCTTTCGCGATATCGAAATACATCAGCCCCGTCATCGCTCCACGCTGGAAACCAGCGCTAACGTGTTCGACGATGCGGTGGACTTGATGTATGCAAGAATGTTCGGTCCTGAAGCCGAACTGTTCTTTCGGGATGAGGCCCTTTGTCTCGGCATAATCTCTGAGACGCTTATAAATAAGCCTTTCATAGATTTTGCCGAGAGCACTCAGGCTGATCGGCCTGTAGCTGGAGGGCTGGGCTTTCGGTTGGAGGTCAGACAGGCAGACACTCCATGTCAAATATTGGTTTCTGCATCCGGTTAGACTGAAAGCCGACCCCAACAGCCATGATGATCGAGAATAAAGTCCGAAGGGTAAAGAATAGTCCATCAATATTTCCAAGCAAAATAAAATCTCAGCATCAATTGAATGAATATTACTTTAAAGCATAGAGACAAACTAAAAATAAATCCAGACTTTCCATCATTTTCCATTCAATTTTATCGGCCAACGCTAACTCTATGAAATTGGTTTCACATTTTAAAAGCGAGAATGTCAGATGAAACCATTTGAAATCATGATTGAATTCAATTAACTGGAGTGACTACATTCAGCATATCAAATGAGTTTTCAATTTTAGCTCAGTTATCTAGATAGTACCGGAATATGTAGGTCATCACAACTATTCTAGCGAATGTCATAAAAGAACGAAGAAGGACGTTAAGAATCTTGTGTTAAATACTTATGAGACCACTATAGAACTGGATAAGTATCATAATTCAGTTATTATCTGCCTAGCCTTTTCCCAACTGTGTTAGGGTTGGTTTCCAGTCTAACCGGATGCAGTTGAATACAAGGTAGGTATCCTAATCCACCAACATTACAAAACAAAACTTCACCTGAGTTATCATCGTATCATAGGGTCGGCTTTCAGTCTTACCTAACTTAATACTGGGTACTACGATAACCCCTTGGTAAGACTGGCTGTCAGACATTCAGGACACGACGACCTGTAATGGCTGTCAAAGATCTAGAAATGACAACCGGGATCTAGGGAAACTTTGGCAGAATACATATCTATTAGGTAAGTAAGACTGAAATCACGTAAATCGCTGGTTCTCAAGTTTTAAGCGGTCGCGCAAGACAAGCCAAACAGAAATTCTGACGAGAGAAATTGTATCAACTTTATATTTTGTTTGCTATGGTAGGATTACACATTACAATGATTGAACGAGCACTTCAGTGAAGTCTATGGGAGTGACATACGTCATACATACAGTTCACGACACTATTGAGAATGTACTTACAGGTACATAAACTCACACCTATTTCCCATGAGAACTGTGCCGAGAGCACGCAACGAGCTACCCTCGGAGGGCCCGTTCTATCCTTCGTCTACGTATACTATGCAATTTGATTTTTAACCGACTTCAAAAAAGGAGGTTTCTCTATTCGACCGTTTATATTTTTTTGTTTTTCTTCCCTTTTTTAAGAAACCCCTCTAACTATTTATTATTTTTTACGTAAGACACTTATGTCTTCTACCTTCGATATTGATACTGTTAGCCTGCGTCATCCCACGGCTGGGCAAAGGCCTCTCCCTAGGACTTCCAGTTTTTTTCTATCCAGGGCTAAAATGTGGACCACTGGTCGTTGGTTTTATCCAGCTCGTCCCGTATCTTCGTCCCGCGACCTCGTAAGGTCTAAGCCGACGCCTTCTGGCTGTGTCAGGGCTCCAGAAAGTGGCATTTTGGCCCACAGCTCATTGGGCTTCAAACATTGTAATTATTTTTCAACCGACTTCCAAAACGGTTTAGGTTCTCAATACGACTGTATTTTTTTTGTGTTTGTTACCTCAAATCTTTCGACTGGGTGAACCGATTTTGATGGTTCTTTCTGAAGCTGGTGCTTCCCGTGTGGTCCCATTTCAATTTCGTTAAGATCTGAGGCTGATCTTCGGAGATATGAATGGAACTCTTCAAAAATAGACGGCAAAGCTGCAGTGATTGCTGCAATCGCTTGGTTGTTTATTGTTTATACAACATCATGACGTAACATCACGCCTATATGCTCTGAGTGGCTACGCAGAAGTGTATAATACGTTGTTCCATTTATTGGGGATAAGCCTATTACCGTGACAAGTATAGTTTTTTTTTATTTTATTGGAAAGGGTGTACTTCAAGGGTAGTTTGATGAGAATTTGGTTAAGGTACTGATTACTTCTGATTATGGGATCGTGACAAAGGAACGGAACTAACTTTGAAATTCTCTCGGCCGAATCTTTTATAGGCTATTCGGATATTTGAGTCACCTACCATAACGTCGTTATTAACCGACTTCAAAAAGGAGGAGATAGTTGGATCGATTTAGTTTATAATATAATTAATCAATTAATCAATTAATTTTTCGACTCAAATGGCGTAGTGGTAGTGAAGCTGCCTTGCGTTCATAGGGTCCTGGGTTCGAATCCCGGTAGGAGCAAATGTTTGTGTGATGAGCATGGACATTTATTTCCGAGTCATGGATGTTTATATGTATAATAAGTATGTATTTACAAACAAAAAGTATACATGTAGTATATCAACTATCTGGTGTCCACGACACAAGCCAGCCTTGCTTACTGTGGCACTAGATGGCGCTGTGTGTTAATGTCCAGCGATATTTATTTATTTATTTAATCTTGGAAGTAGTGGAACGGGAACCCTACCGTTCTACCACTTCCAAGATTGTCCCATAATCATCAAGTCAGGATCTGATGATAGGATCCTGGAGAAATAGGAAAAACTCTTCTAATAGGCACACCAGAAGCAATTCGGGTAGTTTTAGGAAGCATTCTTTCTGGAAGATCGGATGAAGAACTTCGGATATAGGCAACGGAACTCCTCAATAAATGATAGCAAATGTACTGGGATTGCTGAAATCTTATGTCTGTCTATTGTTTACACCAGCTCATAAAATAAAATCACGCCAGTAGGCTGTGAAGGGGTGAGAAGTGAAGTGTGAAGGGGTTAGGGGCGGGGCTGTGGGGGGCACATGTGAATGACTAAAAAGTTAAAAATCTTTTTTTTTTTTTAATATTCCGACTTCAGAGAACACAAAAATGTGAAAAAAAACTTTAGCTTCAGAAGTCGGTGACAACAAAACGAAATCAATCAAGCAAAGGTCACCGACTTCTGAAGCTAAAGTTATTTTTCACTTTTTTGTGTTTTCTGAAGTCGGTTATATTTTTTGTAAAAAACGTTTTTATTTAGCGTCTGGCGGAGTTGAGCTGAAGCTGAAAATCAGCGTCAGCTTTCTGACATTATCCTCCTTTATCATTAGCATGTTATTGTTTAACTATTAACCAATTTATAATATTGTTATTAAAAACATTTTCTTTCTTTCATTTGGTACTGCTGTGGTATAAATGATTACTGAGTGTTGCAGCTTGCATCGCTAATGTGTTACTAATCATATTTAATAAAAGGTGTAAAACACCTCTTAACGAAGTCGAAAGGGAAAGGCACTTGTTCTCATCATCATTTCGATATTTTTTTTGTTCTAAAGCATACCTGGGAACCTTCTAGTTACGGAGATATGAGGGGTCTAGGTTACAACTTTTTAACAAGTTTTTTTTTAAAGACAGATTTGTTTTGTAAGATTTTGACTTTTAACACCTCCACCACCCCCGTACTATTTAATCCATCCATCAACACACTGTTTTAAGTGCGTTCTACCACAAAACATGATTTATAACCTCAAAAAAAAAGTTATTTCCCAGCAATATTTTTTGCGTACAGTTTCTTAGTTTGATGTACAGAATGCTTGGTTAACGGCTTTGTGATGAGGTGGTTTACACCCTGTATACGCAACCGATGCACTTCTGACGTGACACGATAAAGTAGTGTGTTCCAAGATTTACACGCGTGCCGGCCGCGCGTGTTACAATCTTGACCTTATCAATCATGGCGACGTTCGCCAGTCTATCAATTGCAATAGAGCTGGGAAAGGGCACGTGCACCTCGGAGGATACATCTGGGTCGCAATGTGGATGTGGAGGTTTAATGACGTATATGTTTCTAGGTGATCCGACATATTCATATAGTTTTTTTAAACAGAGAAGAATACATATTATGACGTCCATAATTACCGAACAGTTTTAGTCTGGCTAAGAGGAAATAAGATGGCCGAGAGAATAGAGATTTTTTTGTAAAATATAGTGCCCAAACGACCGCGCACAGAGCAGGATAGGGACAGCAGGAGAAAATACCAATTAAAAGAACACAAAAACATAGTTTCGTTGTCCCCTGATTACTTCTCCAAAACTAGACGATTTAACTACTTTTTTCATTAAAAAAATAAAGAAAGGTGTTTACATTGTCTTTTTTTCATAATTATAATTTAGTCAAAGAAGACATTTTTTTTGTTCGTTGTTTAGGCCACCCACATAAATTGTAACATTTTATAATGAAACTTACATTGATTTCTTCCTTATAACCTCTAGATTCCAGTGGTTAAATTAGCTAAGCATTGTCTTACTGGAATAAACGTAAAAAATCTGCAAAAACAATAACGACAACCAAAATAAACAGAAAAAGTAAATGTCAAAATAATGAAGTTGTCTGTCAATCACTAAAAAAGTGGGTTTATAACGTTCCGTGCCACGTTGATTGTTGATTGTTTGACCTTTAAAAATAGCATTAAAAATGCTTACAGTTTACTAATATTTCTTTTTAAATTCATTCGGATTCTATAATAATTATAGCAGATATGATTACCAAACGGGTAGGAACCGTACTTTTTTTAGTAAACAGAAAAAACGCCCCTATTCACGGAAGTATTTGCTGTCAAATGACATTGACCTCAACAGGAATGATTTGACTCACAAATAATAACCATAACCGACTATATAAATCGACTGTCAAAGATCTACAAATGACAGCCGGGGCCAAAAGCTTAACGTGTTTTCCGAAGCATGGGTGAAACTCGGTATACAGGGTGAAAACCACCTCATCACAAAGCCGTTAACCAAGCATTCTGTACATCAAACTAAGTAACTTTACACAAAAATTATTGCTGGGAAACAACATTTTTTTTTGAGGTTATAAATCATGTTTTGTGGTAGAACTCAATGTAACGCACTTAAAACATTGTGCTGAATTCAATGTAACGCACTTAAAACATTGGATTGAATGGTAAGGGGATCGTGGAGGTGTTAAAAGTCAAAATCTTACAAAAAAAAGTTGTCAAAAAGTTGTAACTTTCTCCGTAACTAGAAGGTTCCCAGGTATGGTGAAGAACAAAAAAATGATCGTAATGATGGGCAGAATAAGTGCCTTTCGGCTTCGTGAATAGGTGTTTTACACCCTTTATAATGGGTGGTCACCCATTCGCGTACCAACCAAGCGGCTGTTATTATTTATCTACGTAATAGAGAGCGAGCTTTTTGACATCAATCGGGCATGAATTCAAACTCCAAGCTGTGGCTGAGAAATTGGTAGCAGAATAACCCAATTTTATTTTGGTCCGACCCGCCACCATCAACCCCAAGACCTCATACTCCCGAGGCTGCGGGACTGTTCGAAAGAGATACCGCGGCCCCAGAACATAAAGGGCGAGGAAGAAACATGGATGGGTTTTAGTCAGTAAAAGTCTGACACTCCCTCCCGCTCCGCCCAGAATGGGAGAAATTATTTGATGATTTCCCCTCAGAAATAAAACAGTTAAATGGAACAATCGCGTTTATAGTTTTAAAAGCCTTTTAACGACCCTCCAGGCTTTGCTAATTAAATGGTAAATCTAGAAACTTTATCTTAATAAGGGTATAAGCCCTAAGATAACCTAATTTTGTTTCTAATATTATTCAATTAGAGTAACTAAGTTTTAAACGGTTGTAGTTTAATAATAAATCCACGGGTAAAATAACGTGCGGAGCAGTCTTTGTGGACTGCCGATAGAAGTGAAAACTAGTGTAAGTGAAAACTAAACGATCCGCTACGGCTACGCCTACGCCGTAGCGGATCGGCTACCAGTTCGTAGCACTCGTAGCTGCTACGAGTGCTACGAAAAACGCACGGGACGGTCACGCGAGTTCCATGAGTTTTGTTCACTCAAAAAATGCCCAACCAAGTTTTCAGTTCAAAGAAACTTCCCGTGGTACTACAACGGGTGTATTGACAGATAACTCACTCCATACAAAATATTCAATACCTACCGCTATAATAGCCTACACTTTTAAGTCAATAGTCGCTGCGAACGAAAATGTACCTCACCTTACAAACGTAAAGTGGGTTTTGCTTTGTAGATCGCGCAGTCGCGTCGATATTGCGGATTACTAGGGCTGCCTCTGTCGACGAAGATGTTAGTAGGCATTTTTAGTAAAGGTACCTACGTTATAAAATAAAACATGTTTAAAATGTATCAGAATTTATAATTATTTTAACGGAATATATAAAAAAGAATTGTTAAAAAAAATTGCATGGAGGTGTTTTATTTTGATGTAATGATTAATATTTTTTTCCCTCCTTTAAATTATTCCCGATTGTTAACGTAGAGAATATTCGAAATCGGTCAAATAGTTTTAATAAGTTATCTTTGGGGAATATGCGTAGGTACACTAGGTACGTGCGCGCCGCGCGGCTGTTGACAACCCACTGCGCTATGGGCTACCGGTTGCCCGGCGCTCGGTAGGTGATTAGCGCGCGTAAGTACATGGAGTGTAGTAATCTGTGGTATTGGTATACAGCTCTGCCTAATAGGCAGAATAGAAAGAGAAGAAGATATAGACGATGTCTTCGTTCGCGAAATATCACACAGAAACACTATACCCACGGATAATGTACCTTCCCTTTAGTGAATCTTCGGAATCGGCTCAGTAATTCAGAAATACATTCAATATTGTAAACTTGACTAAATTTTAATATTAGTATGCGATTTTCTTTAACTGCTTTTGAAGGTTTATGCCAAGCTTAAAAGTTAATTAATAACCTAGTTTTAATAGGTATTTGGAACCCATTTACCACAGCTGGCTTTGGCGGTAAACTATGTGCTTACAAGTTATTTACTAGTTTTAGTAGAGTATTTATTTTGCACTGATACCGCAGTCTGCTTTAAAAGCGAACTGTTTGCCTAGTCAATGGAATTAATAACTCCAGTCTAGTTAGTTGCTAGGAAAATTAATTAAAATTCTATTTAGTTTGCATCATACAGGTTGATGAAAAAATAAAGAGGATCCCGGTTACTCTATGTATAACGGTCGGGTCTAGTCGACTAAAGATAACGGTCTGATTATCTAAAACAGCTGTCACTGTGACATGTTGCCATACAAAAATGTGTTTTAAACAGCTGTTTTTAGATAATAGTCCGTCATTCTTTCGGTGAACATGGACCTAAGGGTTTTGTATTTTGTGAATCGTGCTAATTGCCTAATTACTTGTAAAGCTGACGTACATTTATAGATTGATATTTTAGGAGGCTGATTACATAAGAATTGCCTACTTAGGTAGTATAGGGCTGTAGTTGTTATCCTACCTGGAGTACAATTACAGCTCTTTCAAAGCTATTATGCCTTGGATGCGAGTCGCAAGGGACCGGTCAATGTGGCGACACTTGGGGGAGGCCTATGTCCAGCAGTGGACGTCTTTCGGCTGAGATGATGATGATGATGCCTTGTGGCTGGGACTGTGGGTTTATCTTTTTGTTTTTGATAATACGAAACTGTTCTTTGGAATCATGGATGAACTGTGTGAAGGATTATATGAGTCTAAAGGATCTGCTGGAATGCATGGAAGAAGAATACTCATGCTGTACCGACCCCAAATGAATTGAGATAAGGCAGCAGAATGTTGATGATCCTATAATTTTATTCCGATACATAAACAAGTGCCGTCCAATTTGATTCTAAATTATTTCTTTAAACATTCACAACATAACATTGATGACCCGAATAGCGTAGTGGTGACGCTGCCTTACGTTCTTAAGGTCCTGGGTTCGAATCCCGGTAGGAGCAAATGTTTGTGTGATGAGCATGGACATCTTTGTTTCCGAGTCATGGATGTTTATATGTATAATAAGTATGTATTTACAAACAAAAAGTATACTACGAGTATATGTAGTATATCAACTACCTAAGTGCCCACGACACAAGCTTTGCTTAGTGTGGCACTAGGTGGCGCTTTATATCCAGCGATATTTATTTATTTTATTTATTTATTCTTATTGTACGGTACCTACTTCAAAACCCTAGCTATCACTTTCTTTATCAAGTATCATAAATAAAACTCAATAATCCATAGTACCCTCGATTTCTAAAAATAAAGCAACTCATTTCGTAGATAAAGGCTATTCATGTAAACAAGCCGATACAGAAACATAACATTCTCATTAGCGTTATATTGTGATAACCGACGAGAATGAGCTCCAATACTGTACTACCCATCACTCATTATTTAAGTTTCATCATCTGCCTAGCCTTTTCAACTTTCAACCTTAACAACTATGTATGTTGGGGTCGGCTTCCAGTCTCACCGGACGCACCTGAATACCTATATATTACACTAGCTGACCACGCAACTTCGTCTGCGTCACATAAGAGAGAAAAACGAAAATATTTTTTCAATTCGAGCCGGTAGTTCCTGAGATTAGCGCGTTCAACCAAACAAACAAAGAAACAAACTCTTCTGCTTTATAATAATAAAATATGAAATATAATATTAGTATAGATGAAGCGACTGCCTATCTGTCGTATTCACAACGCTTCGATTCGATTCGGGAAGTCGTATGTCTATCTCGGTCGTTTTCGTTATGCTAAAAAAGGATAGACTGTATACGACTTGTCGAATCGCAATTCATTCCGAGTTTTTGTGAATATGGGGGCTGATCTCCACAACCCAGTTAGTACTGTGTAATAGAGTACCCCTTAGGAAGATGTCAGACTTTTGGGCAACCTGTAACGACTGTCAAAGATCTACGAATGATAGCTGGGACCAACGGCTTAACGTGCTTTTCGAGGTACGGAGGAAACCCGGTTAGTAATTCGTGGTCCCCCATCCACAGACCAACCTATGAAAGCGTGGCGCATTGACTGTTGGGCAAAGATCTACCCCATAACCCTCAAGGCACCTCGAACGAACCAGCCTTGGTAATGCCCATAACAATTAAAACAAAAAGATTAATAATCAATCTTAAATTATATTTAACTTTCCCTAAAATTGAAACTATCTTCCTCCATCAACGATTCAACAAGTAATAAACTCCTCTTATAACTTCCAAACACCAACAACGGCTCTATCTCGCTGATAAGGTGCTCTGTGTTGCTTCGTGTTACAATTAGCGGCCAGACGACGGACGGGAACCGCTCCTATCAACTTCCGACATTGTTTAATCTGAACTAATAACACCTAGTTTCGTAGAACCAACTAATAATATAGTCGTATCTGTCAGACAAGCCCACCAAATATCTACCTATACCTCATTAGACGATAGTTGTTGAGAGATGTCTACTCGGGCTTTAATATTTAAAATGGATGAAAGATTGGTTTATTTTGACGTTTAAAACTAATTACCAGACGTAAAGTCGTAACTTTTAAGCTTCTATAAAGAAATACCTCTATAAATACCTAAACAAAAGACAATTATTCAGACAAAAGCACTTTCAATGTCATGTTAATTGAACAATTATTAACACCAGATTTTTTCGCAATTTGATTGTTATTTTCGCAAAACCAAAAATAACAATCATACCTGTTCGATAAGGGACCAGGTTGATCGGGTTCGTCCCGATCTTGTATATTTATTGCGTTAACTGACTAATGACTTGTGAAAATAAAGTGCTGAAGTTGAATAAGCATGGAAATTCGATGGAAGATTGGAAGGAAATCTATACTAATATTATAAAGCAGAAGAGTTTGTTTGTTTGTTTGGTTGAACGCGCTAATCTCAGGAAGGTTCAAATTGAAAAATTATTTTTGTGTTGGATAGTCCATTTATCGAGGAAGGCTTTAGGCTATATAACATCACGCTACGACGATTAGGAGCGGAGCAGGAATGAAAAATGTTGCAAAAACGGGATTTTTTTCTCTTATGTGACACAGACGAAGTGGCGTGGGTCAGCTAGTTCTTTCATAAACTGTCGCGTACACACCAGAAGCAATCTAGCTTCATCAACGATTGAACAAGACATAAACACTTCTTATAAAACAAAACACAATTTCTAAAAACATGCAAGCCACCCCAGTTTACTGATAACAGCTGCTACTGAAACACTTGTCATTTGTTTTAAGTTTAACGTCACAATTAGCGACCAGACTATGAAGGCAGCTCCAATTCATTGTTAAATCTCAGGTAGTCAAGTTATACAACGAACCACTAATAACAATTATTTATTTATTTATTTTCCAAAACCAAACGCGTTATCTATTCTATACTAATATTATAAAACAGAAGACTTTGTTTGTTTGTTTGTTTGGTTGAACGCGCTAATCTCAGGAACTACCGGTTCGAATTGAAAAAATATGTTTGTGTTGGATAGTCCATTTATCGAGGAAGGTTTTAGGCTATATAACATCACGCTACAATTATTAGGAGCGGAGCAGGAATGGAAAAAGTTGCAAAAACGGGGATTTTTTTTCTCTCGTTTTTCTCTCTTATGTGACGCAGACGAAGTTGCGTGGGTCAGATAGTATCCTTATATAAGTCAGATAAGGGCCAGCCCATCCTCGATAGGCGATAGCCGTCGAGTCTCTTCCACTCGGCTTTATATAGTGCGTTAGTTGACTAGTATTATCTCATTCTTTGTACCTGGGGTCAGCGGTTTTCATATGTTTCGTCACACAATACTTCCATCGTTTCTTTGGCCTTCCTCTCCCTCTGCATCCATCAACATTTATGCCCATCACTCATTGAACAAAAAACGGATAAAATCGATGTTTATTTTACTTCTAAATCAAAATTGCAAGCCCTAATTTTAGATATGGGCAAGTGTAGTCGAAACAAAACATCCTCATTAATCTAGCCAGATGGAACCAAGTTCAATCTTTACTAATATTATAAAGCAGAAGAGTTTGTTTGTTTGTTTGTTGGTTTGGTTGAACGCGCTAATCTCAGGAACTACCGGCTCGAATTAAAAAGTTATTTTTGCGTTTGATAGTCCATTTATCGAGGAAGGCTATAGGCTATATAACATCACGCTATGACCAAAAGGAGCGGAGCAGCAATGAAAAATGTTACAAAATCGGGGGAAATTTTATTCCCTTGGTGAGCTTTTTCTCTCTTGTGTGACGCAGACGAAGTTGCGTGGGCCAGCTAGTCATAATATAAAATCTTCCTTTATTTTCTAAGAACAAACTCATAACAATTATCATACTTGTCAGATAAAAGCACAAAACATCTTCGTTAGTCGATAGCCGTCGAGTGTCGTCTGCCCTGGCTTTTATATTGCATTCATTGACTAATGAATTGTAAAGACTACCTCGTTGGTCGAGTGGTTGCAAGTGCGACTACTGAGCATGAGATCTTGGGTTTGGTTCCCGGGTCAAGCAAATTGTTGGTTGGGTTTTTCCATCAGAAAATTAGTTACACACAATTACGGAGTCTGTATTTGTGCTCGGTTGATGTCAATAGGCTCGCACCCTATAACATGTGACTTGACCATAACTGTCGATAAGTGGGTGTACTATTAGGTACTCTTCTGCTTTACCCTTCGGGGTTTAATATAATAACATTATCTATTTACCACCTACTTCCCCTTATCCGTGTGTCACTGCGGGGGGCCTACTGAAAACCAGTGCTGAGTGTTTTACACCCAGCATATGCTGAGTTGGCTACCCTTTCGTTATGGGCATGCTCAGCGCAGTTGGGCTGTTTTAATTAATTGTTAAGCTGTTTGTTGTTAAAATCTATATGTATGTGCTGCTTCTTTTTTTTTTTTTAATATAAATGATTATTCTTATTCTTTTTGTTATAATAATTACATGAATTGTAAAATTAATAAAAATGGATTATTATGTGGCTTTATTGATTTTTACTTTCATCTCAAAATAGCTTGGAAATTGTGACCTTAACAACCACTGTACCGAACACACAAACACCTAATCACACCACATCATTTCCAAAAACAAACAATATCATCATATCTGACAGATAGAACACAGAACACCCTCGTTAGTCGATAGCCGTCTATTCTAATTGTAACAGGGTGTGTCGTGCACCCTGGCTTTTTATATCGCGTTAATTGATTAACGACTTGTGAACTTTATGAAGATTTATGAATGCGAGATGCAAGGTGACTTTTCTTTGTTTTTCCACAGTTTTTTATAATGAATACTAGCTGACCCACGCAACTTCGTCTACGTCACATAAGAGAGAAAAACTAAAGGAAAAAAAATCCCCGTTTTTGCAACATTTTTCATTCCTGCTCCGCTCCTAATAATTGTAGCGTGATGTTATATAGCCTAAAGCCTTCCTCGATAAATGGACTACCAACAAAAAAGGAATTTTTAATTCGAGCCGGTAGTTCCTGAGATTAGCGCGTTTAACCAAAGAAACAAACAAACAAAGAAACAAACTCTTCTGCTTTATAATATTAGTATAGATTAACTTTTTTGTGACTTATTCTTAGGTAAGTGCTAACTTTTTGCTAAATCGTTCTAGATATAAGAAAAAAGAATCTTAGTGTACATACGTAAATAAACGAATTGGTTTGCGTAGTAATCATCTACCTATGTAGTAGTCTTTTCCCATCTATGTTGAGGTTGCCTCTCTTTCTGACCTAATTAATTTAGTTGGAACAGCTACCTATCTACAAATCATCATCTGCCTAGCCTTTCCTAACTAAAAATATTGGGGTCGGCTTCCAATCTAACCGGTTGCAGCAGAATACCAGTACTTTACATGGAGCGACTGCTCTTTTAGGCTTTCACGGTTTAAAACTAAACTTATATTGTCACTTACGGGATATCGACGGACAAAGAAAGAGGGTAGACAGATTTGTCTGCTCGTAACAATTTAATCTCCATCCACCCGCATACTCCAGTCAACCCGCGATCATGGCGCTTGCAACAGCGTCGAAATATCGGGAGCTCAACATTAAAAATAATCACGGAAGATATCCCGTAAGTGACAATATAAGTTTTGAGCGACTGCTCATCTGACCTCCACAACCCAGTTAGTACAGGGTTATAATACGATACCCCTTGGTAAGATTGGTTGACACATAACATAATCATTTCCATGGGGTTAGACAGAGGTAAACTCATATTTCGCCAGTTATATTTAAGTCCCATTTAATAGAGGCCAACCCTATTGCCATCAACTGAATACATCCAAGGTCCAGGCTTACTACTGAGAAATCCCTAAATGTATAAACCCAATAACACTAGCCTATTTGGGAATTCAAGACTTCATGCTCGCAGTAACAACTTACACGACAACCACACCAACGAGGAAAATTGCTCAGACGTTTATTTGCTATATTGTTTTGTCAAATTAACCATACCTGACTTGGGCCTATCTAAAGGGTGTAAAACACCTCTTCACGAAGCCGAAAGGCACTTGTTCTACCCATCATTCTAGACCATACCTGGGAACCTTCTAGTTACGGCGATATGGGGGGTTAAAATTACAACTTTTTGACAAGAGTTTTTTTTATACAAGCTTTTTTTGTAAGATTTTGACTTTTAACCTTCACGACCCCCGTACTATTTAATCCATCCATCAGCACAATGTTTTAAGTGCGTTAGATTGAGTTATACCACCAAACATGATTCAAAACCTCAAAAAAAAAGTGTTTCCCAAAAATAGTTTTTGCGTAAACTTACTTAGTTTGACGTTCAGAATGCTTGGTTAACGGCTTTGTGATGTGGTGGTTTACACCCTGTATCTGTCCTCCAAAAACAATCCAGTTTCTTAACTTTGAGTAACTCCTTGGTAGAGTAGACTGGTTGTCAGATATTCCGGCTTCAAAGTATCAGCAACGACTTGGTTTCAATAAATTTATTCAACTCTCTCATGTTTACTTGTATGTATACCGTATTATGTAGTTTAACGTAAACTGCTAAACTTTGACGACTACAAAATGGAAGAGGGTTGACAGAGTGCAAGTCATTGCCACGAAATATATCAAGTTGACGTTTACTGGCATGTTATTGTTTACAAAGAAGCTTAACCTAATACTTATTTAATATCCGGGATGATTGTAGCAAAATTTGTAGGTAAGACGAATAATTTTTCTTTAAACCTGGTTGTGGAGGTCAGAAAGGCTCCTTTAAATCATAATCATACATATTAATTTATCTCGACATCAAGAATTCCATTCTCTATTTCACATATTATGCACAATCTTATATGGATAAATGCGTCGGAATTTGGAAGGTCCTGAGGTACAGGTTACATTTAAAATAATGATATTCAGGGGATCCACTAGACGCGAGACTCATGGTACCAATCAATGTGGCGACTCTAGGACGAGACCTATGGCCAACATTGGATATCTTTCGACTGAAATAATGATGATGATTCTACTGCAGGCATCATCAGACATAAAGCCGACCCCAATATATTTGGGAAAAGGCCAGGCAACTATGACAACTTCGATATCAAACTTTCCAAGATAAAACTTGGAACTTTGTTGCCAAATTAGGCCTTCATACGTCATTTAGGAAAAATGCCGACGGCAAATTCTCATGCAGCAGTCCAACTCAGACCCCTATAAGTATAATACTTCTGTGTGGGCAGGTTTTAATAAGACCAATCATCTGTATCTATCTGTACTCGAGTGGGTAGCAGCTCCTAATGATGCCTTGTTCAGCGGACAATTAAAAATAACAAAGCTATGTTAAAGAAAGCGCCTGAAGCGTTGATAATTATTCTGATCTTTAGAGGTAAACAATATGCCATTTGTCCCCTTATATATCACTTTATTTTCGTATCTACATGAGGTAAATAGAGGCGGTGACATTTATAACGAAATAATAACATGTTGGTAGGTAATCACATGTGTCCTCTTACATGATTTTCTTATTTATTACATAGCATATTATTATTATTGTTTTTCTTACTTATGCTTGTATGCCAGGACGAGAAGGTTGGTTATTTAATAGCAAACCCCATTTTGCCAGGAACCCCATTAACTACGTCCAAACCCTGCTCAGAAGGTTATTGTTTGTCATCATCATCTGCCTAGCCTTTTCCCAACTATGTTGTTGTTGGCTTCTAGAACTCGGTGTTTCATATGGAGCGACTAGCCTAGTTCCTATCTCCGATCCAGTTATTGCTAAATCAGGTAGGTTATTTTTTTGTATATTTTCAATGAGACTGACAAATTAAGTATGGCAAATTATTAATAGCTTGATTTTCAGTGACATCATTAAATACAGAGCAATCAGTGCAGGCAGGTAATAGTTTAGGTACATTAAATTATTTTATAAATTTTCCTGCCTCGTCTAAAATAGATCTAAAGGTTTAGTAAACAATGATAACACATTATTTATAGTTATGACAAACGAGTGTCCTGTTGTGATCATTTCTATAATTAATTAATTAACAGAGATAGAACCATCATAGATTTTAAATGTTGCCCTCATTTGTAGTTGATAGTATCAATAAATGGAATATATTTTTGACAAACGGATATGGGATTAAATGAGTTACAGATTACAGTGTAAGAGTGCCCTAACGTATTACCCAGTACTATCTGGGTTAGTCAGATAGGCAGTAGCTCCATGTATAAGACCCCAACATACTTAGTTGGGAAAAGGCAAGGCAAATGCCGGAGCCCTTTAGAGAGCCTTTCCATCACAGCAAAAAAATACAAAATTATCTAATCAAAAATAAAAGTAAAGTGAACTTTACATCTCCCTGGCCGGAAAAATACGGGCCGTAATGTTCTATACGGCACACAATAATATTATGATACTTACATAAATATTTTATGTTGGTTATAACTTTGACACAATATTATTATCCTTTGATATGTATATTTTAATGCTGTTTAAACATTATGAGGTCATAATAAGGACGAAGACCTGAATATATAATATTATCTAGTTCGTGGCAGTTACTGGACCATATCCAGCTAATGTATTTATTAGTACATTATATTTATAGTTATGTGTCTTATATTATCTCGAAAATGCTGGTCCATTTACGAAAGAAGTTGCGTAAGCCTTCTGCGTAGATGTTAGCAAAAAGGATAAAAACATACATCCATTCTGAGTCGTATACGTATCATCTCGAACTTAGATCAATTGTAATTTAGGTAAATTCGCATGTAATGGATCTACCGTTTTTGTTCCCATATGAGGCTCTTAATAATTTGCGATGTAAATTAATTATTAAGTATTTATTTATAGGGTGGCGACATAACAAAGCCCTTTTCTTTATGTTCTGTATTACGCACCATGTATTTTACTTGTAAAATAACTTTCTGATAACCCAAATGTAAAAACAGATCATATTTGTAAGGGTAGGAGACATTGTTCACGATGTGCAATTATAATGTGATATTAATGATTGTTTTCCACTGACCTGAGTCGACTGGCGCTATATCAGGGCCGTCGTGGGGCGCTAGCATCTTCATAGTGATAGCTCCGGGTAATACGCTACTTGATACCGACACGGTGACGGATTACTTCACAAATTTCACCGAAAAACGACGCTTATTCGGGAAAATAAGGGAAAATAACTGGAGCCCAACAGGCTGTTTCAACACTGCACTATTGATTGACTTCTGAGGGTAGCCACGCATGCGTCTGGCGCCATTCCGCGCGCATGCGCTCTCCCGCGTCCGCCATGTTATGCCGGAAAGACGTCATGTGACAGTTGACGGTTGTAAGGCGCGTTTCCGCTGTTAATAATTGACGTGCAATCTAATTCTCCGATGACTAATGTGTTTATCCGGCGTCCGGTAGGAAAATGGATGGATATACTAGGGTGGTTTTGTAATAGAATATGATTGATAAGCAAACAAATGAAAGGTTAAGTAGGTAATAAAACATTGTTTTGACTTTGTTATGCGAAATCAAATTGCTATCTATAGTTTCAAACTATTTGCATCTGGGATGCAAACTTTTCAATTAATTTGGTTCGGTTTTAGTTTTAACATTTTATTCCAGTAAACTGTCTTTATAGCCGAATATAATTCATTCTTTACTCTGAACTTAACAAAGTATTTTTGACTCTTAGCCATGTCTAGAGCCTTTTGCGTTGGGCTTACATGTTTTATACGTAATCAGTTTCGATTTCAATTGAGGATTTAATTCAGTAGGCAATTATGAAGATATTATTTTCCTTTGTTCAGTTTTCTAATCATTTATCATTTTCTCATGTGTTTCTTATAGGACGTCCTATTCGAGCAGAAAAAAAACACTAACTCAAACAATATGTAGAACCAAAAAGCAATCGTTTTCAAAAAGTTTCATGTTTCTGCAACAACTTTCAACATACTGTGTTTCAATGATGCTTAGGCCAATTCAATACCTTTAAGATTTTTCCAGTATCATTGTCCATATTGGACTTTCCAGCTACTTAAATGCTGTATTTATGGGGAATATTTTTAAGGGACAAATAGGAAATCCAAAACTAACTTGTTATAAATTAATTTTATTGAAAATCGTAAATAAATTTACATAAAATATTAATAAATATTACATCACGTGTACAAACGTATTTGTTTGTTGTGTTGTGTTTGTGTGGCGTAGGCAGCGGGCTGCGAGTGTGTGTAGTACGTGTGTGTGTGAATGTGTGGAAGAGTGGTGTCTAGTAGCCGGCCAGCTCGGCGAAGGTCGAGTCCATCTCGTCTGCCAAGCTCTTGTATCTGTCCTTGTTGATTCCGAGCTCATCTGTTAACAGATACCCATGTTAGTATGCAGATAGTACTCGGACAGGAATCAGAGGCTGTGCCATCAAATTTCAAGACTATTGAATTGAATACTGAGCAATCCGTTACAGAAGTGTCAGTAACAAAGATTACAATATCTATAGGCACTGGGTCAGTACTGATGTGGCAAGTTCTAAAACTTGTGATGATGTTGCAAATGGTAAATGAATGGCAGTAAAATTTGATGTTCAGCCTCTTGGTACAGTCAACTATCGAAGACTACGAAGGAAAAGTGTCTATTTAACTAAAAGTGTCCTGAAATTGAAATATTTCTAAAATGGAATTGTATCACAAACTGATAATTCAAACAAAATAATATTATTGAAGATAGAGTGTCATTAGAATTAGAATTGTTACATTTAATATCACAGTGTTGATTACATTTTAGTGAAAATCTTTAATACATATTTATCGCAAAGCAGGTAGCTTTATATATCGCTTTAAATAGAGAAAAATTAAGATATTAAGGTAGAACCAACATTACCTTGGAAGCATTGGTCCGCGACGGTAGCAGCAAAGCGATAGACATGTTAATCACAAACAAAAAAAGCAGGGCTCAACACGAGATATGTGAAGGATTTTCGCACACGTTGCGTAAATAGGTATATTTACATCTAGGCTTGTACAGAGACAATCCTTCAAACATCTAGCAAGAGGTTAGGCGTTAGAAGACACAGTTTAGAAACTCTGAAATAAAAATTGAACTCGTTCTTGACAGACAGCTATTCTACAGTCGGGCTAAACGATGAAATTTGCAAAGGGTCGAAGGCAATGCAAGGTGACGTATCAAAATGGACTTTAAGGGTGAAGTGATTCGGACGGTTTTGACTTAAACTATGTGCTGTAAGGGCTGGTTAGTATCCTGTCAGCTCGGCGAATGTGCCGTCCAAGTCATCGCATATCGCCTTGTATTTCTCCTTCTCGTTGAATAATGCGTCTGGAAAATTTAGTGATTTGATAACAACGTTACGAAACGAACCAACTTTTGTCCCGGCCTCTAGATTTAAAGATAAGTAGAGAAAATGAGTTTTTATTAGAAAAGTTTTGATTAAAAAGCTTTTGCAATTGAGAGAAGCCATAGTATTCTCGTTTTGTTAAATAAGTTATCAAGTTATCATTATAGAAGATTTCGTTACTTGATATTTAGATTTGTTTTAAGAAATCAATAAAAAAAACTTAGTTTTTCATTTAAGTTGATCTTATGTTACTTGATTAGAGTGAATGTTCGTTAGAGTCATACCTTCGAGCCTGTCGACTTCCTTCTGTAGTTTCTTGACGGTCTTCTCAGCGAACTCAGCGCGGGCCTCGGCCTCCTTGAGCTTGCCGGTGGTGGTCTTCAGCTGCTTCTTGAACTCCTCGACACGCTGGTTGGCCTTCTCTTCCGATACTTCCAGAGATTTGAGGGAGTTACCTACGACCTGGATGACAAGATTCGTTAGTGAATATTCGTGTAAAGCGGTTCTTTAAATTACTTCTTAATATGTTGCTACACTTGAACTACCCCTGTTTTTCTTAAGTTGAGTTCCTTAGCAGGTTAAGATTTTGCTATACAGACGTTTTTAGTACATCATTACGAACCACCGCATATACATTTTTCATCGGTGATTCTACGTGCGTTTCCATATATTTGGACCGTGAAGATATTGCATTTTTGTAGAAAACAGCTGATTTTTTAAATGATTTTCTGCCAAGTGGAGATTCCACGCTACGCTATATGTTGTCTTGTGGAGCATTCGTGTTAACATAAAGATAAGACGGCATTTACCTTTAATTCCTCCTCAAGTTCTGAGATCTTGGCGTCTCCAGACTTGACACGGTCCTCAGCGACTTCGAGCTCGTCTTCAACGAAGGCCAGCTTGCGGGATACCTGGACATCAGAAGTTATCAGTTTAGAATTCGTTTTACTAATATCGAAAATTAAATATTATCGAATCGAGATTTCTTTAATGGGTTGGTGTTAATTGATATCGAGGATGAATACTCATTCCTTGACTAATTGACTAAGTCAAGTAACCTTGTAACTCATAATAAATTAGATAATGCCCGGAAAAAGATTCAAGTAAGAATTTTAATGGCTATAAGAGAAAGACTAAAGAGAAGATGGACGATATGGTTAAACACACACTACTAAGATGAAGCTAATATGCATGAATTTGATGGACACATACTGTAATTACCAAATAAGGGTAGGTAGATTGATACAGTATACTTGATTGTACACCAAAATAGCGATGTCAAATAAGATGATGATGAAGAAAAACAACCGAATTTAAGAGTCCCAGATGAAGTTGCTTACCTCGTCAGACTTGCCGTCGGCGTCCTCAGCGAGCAGACGCGCTTCCTTCAGCTGGTTGGTGAGCTGGTCCATGCGCTCCTCATCCTGCTGTGCCCTGTTCTCCAACACCTTGCACATACTGGAACAAGTGATATGCCGGTGAGTTTACAGGTAGATTAAGTTGCCATAGTAATTTTGAGAATTGATGAAGATAAGAGTAGAGGAAGACAAAAGAGACGATGGATGGACTGTGTGAAAAATGATATGGCTGACAACGAAGTAATTCAAGAGATAGAAAGTATGAAGAAGACTTAAATACTACGCCAACTAAAACTAAACTGAGTGGTTATGGGCAAGAAAATGATGACGATGCTAAAAGAGACCATATTATGTCTTCCTGAACAAAAATGATAAGATTATCATTACGTCTTTTATCGTATTATTTTGTTTAAAGTAAGAACAGAAAATCCTACTAATATTATAAATGCGAAAGTTTGTGAGGATGTCTTGATGTTTGTTTATCTTTCTCAAAAACTTACTGACTGGATTTGGAGGGCACAAATGATTTATAACCTGGATGAACACATAGGATACGTTTTATCCCGGTAGCAAGATCTCCTGGGACCATTAATAAACTCCACACGGGCGAAACTGCGGACACAAGCTTTAAGATACGTCTGTATGTAGGTTGATGGTGGATATAAATAGGTCTCACTCAGCAGTCCGTCACTGGAATTTATATACATTTTCAGTACAATTTTCGTAACGTACCTACGTAACTTTATTTGAATTAATGTTCGTATCTCACAACTCACACATTAACTCGAATAAAATTACCTACATAAACGGAATTGTTTCTTGCTGTTTCACGAAATTATAATATTTCATAAGCTAATCTCTAATTCACACCATGTTTCTAATTATAGGGCGGCACGTAATCCAACTGTTGCTTTGCTAATAAATCTAATGTGGCCGGAAAAAATACAACTAATACCGGAATCAGTAAAAATAGTCAAAACTTACTTTTTCCCGAATTCCGTATTAACTGGAACTGTACATTCTATTCCTGTGTATTTATGTCTTACTTAAAATTTATAAGCGTTGAATCTGAGGATGCAGATCAACTTCCGAAAATTTCTCAAGTTTCTTATAGGTGTATGGATCTAACTGCTGACTGCATGTGTCTTTTTGTAAAAAAAAAACGATTTTAAAAGTAAGTGATAGCGTGATGGTTGACCCGGAACGTGGAAATGAGATTACGGGAAAATAACGGGACCCAAATAACATTGGACAAGATCAGAAAGATGATCGATTTAAAGGATTAATCTTACCGGTTGTTCTCGTCAGCAGACTGCTGTGCTTCGAGCAGCTTCTGCTGGGCAGTGCCGGACCTCTCCTCGGACTTCTCGAGGTCCTCCTCAATCTGCTGCACCTTCCTGTTTAGGGAGGCGACGTCAGCCTCGGTGGCGGTGAGGTTCTTCTCCTTCTCTTCCAAGTCCTTGTTGGCCTGTTCCAACTTGTTCTTGTTGACGATCAGGTCCTCCTCCACCTGGGCGAGCTTCTTCTGGAGATCACGGACTTCCTCGTTGACCTGGAATGGAGAACAGTTTTTGGAGTTAACATCGGGCCTAAAATAATCCCTTGAGGGATCCATAGGTTTGGTGAATAATTTGCCCGCAGTATGCGCCCCTCTGAAGGTTGCATAATTAGGGGTAGAAGCGAATTCCTCTGGGAAATACCACCCGATTCTAAGCGAGTTCCATGAAAACAATAAATATGCTAATTCCAATCCATTCCAATAAAACTTTAGTCCAAAGAATCGAGAATTATATCTTTTCTTTTACATAAATACCAACTGAAAATACATTAAAGCGTGGGTACAAATGGGACAAATCTCTTAGGACTGGAATAGATTTATCAATTGTATATAGAGCCCTAGAAAAACGTATATTTAACTGGTAACATCTGAAATATAGGTCGTCTTTATATTTTTACAGATACTACATATAACGCGCCCCTCTGACCTCGATAATACCAAAGAGATCAGCGGACCCTCAGATCAAAGAAATAGCGGACCTATCTAAATACCAATTTAGAAAAGGAGATTACGAAATGTTGGTTTTGTATTCATATTTTATGTCAATACTTGAGTCACAATCTTTAGCAGAATAAAGACCCTTCATACTGCTTTTTTCTGTCAATTTAGATTGAGTTGGAAAGATATTAATTTGGGGGCAATCCAGCAGGGCAATATAAAGTTTTATACGATATTCATTTTTATGAAATTAAATAACCTCAACGACTGCCTATACTTAGGCCTGTGTAATCTGATCAGCCAGCTTGTCAACCCCATCCTGGCTTAGAGAAAGAAGATAAAGAGCCATGTTTCCTCATTTCATTAGTGTTGGTGTCACGTTGCCTGTAGTAAATGTAAAGGTGTTGTAAGTCGTGTACCTTGTCGGCGCGGAGGTTGGCGTCCCTAGCCTGCTGTTCGCAGGTGTCGGCCTTGTCCATGGCATTGTCCTTCTCCAGCTTCATCGCTTGCATCTTCTTCTTAATCGCGTCCATGGTGGCGGCTTTGTGTCTTCTACGGTCCGGTCAAAAAATACGCCAGTTACGGCCTGGAAGAGAATAACAATTTTCATTAGACCATTTGGCATCATTTGAAGAAGATCTTTAATATTGTAGCGAATGGCTCGGGATGACATACTCGTACAATACACATCTCGTATATTGTTAAATTATTGCTATTTGTTATTTACTCAATGGGGGAGGAGATCTACAGATCGTTAGAAATCCGACTTTATAGAACCAAAAATTCGAAGACATGTGACATCTACCAAACCGTATTGAGCCGGTACGCAGCGAAATGGATTACAACTCAGAGTGAGTTTTACGTTTACAATGCAGAAGAAACTGAATAGGCTGATCATTTTAATGCTATTTTCTGCCTTGTTGGTGAGGTTCTTCAGAAAAGTCAGTTGCCTAGTATTCGCAGCCGGCGTGTTTGTACCAGATGAATGACCGTGGACGAGGCTGAAGGAGTATGTTAGTATCGTAGCAGTAGGGGCATTCTGTGGTTTCTACGTATCCCCATGGGAAAAATGCCTGAGGGTGTATGTATGTGTATTTAGTTAAAGTTTTCCAATATTGCTACATTGTTCTCACATAATTTACCATCTTAACATAAATGATGTAACCATGATTTTGTAACAATATTTTGATTTAAAAGAGTGTCCATGGAGTTTCTTGCCCGTTCTTCTCCAGGGAGTTTCTTACCCGTTCTACTCCATAGAGATCTACGGTAGGGAATGGGCCAACAGTACTTTCACAGTTTTCATGTCTTGTGACTGAGACTGTAGCTCCATTTAAATGTCATCTATTTAATTGTTTCGACAGTTCAAAAGTGCCTGTAATTGGCCTACTTGAAATAAATGCTTTGATTTTGAATTTGAATATTTTTTTTAAAGTTTCCAAGATTTTTATTTCCCTTTCGCACAAAGAACTTCGTGTACTAAATAGGAAATACACAGAGAGTGAACGAATCAATTTCAGTAAGCCGTTCTCTGTATCCGACATAACCTGAAGTGCAGCAGGGTTTTAATAAAGCCACTGCTACGATACTACAGATGTAGTTACGAAGTTAATTGAAATCGTGACAATGCAGTTTGGAGCGCTCGGTACCTACTGTAGTGTGCTTTTAGAAGGAAACTCATAACATCGGGGTTTCAGTTCTTGATATTGTGTTTGTTGTTTAGGTAACACTTGACTTCAGGTCGCTAGCAATTTTCGTGTGGAAATAGTATTCGACATTATTATGAAGATAGTGGCAAAATTGTGCTAATTCTTGAACTAAAACCAGTAGGTCCCTTTTTAGCGTTCTTTTTTAAAAGACTCCAAAAGTTATCAATTCGTCGGATGTTTAATGAGATCATTTTAGCGATAATTCGCATTGACCAATTTGGTGATTTCTTTTTAATGGATGTGATGAGCGGTATGAGCGGAACTGTAGAAAATCTATTAAAGGATACCACACATTTTATGTTGATAAATCTTTAGCACGATCTATAACTTCGCTGGATTAAACGCTACAACATTCCTGCAAAGTTATTTAAAAACAGAAACTATTCCAATTTCAAAAGTTTAACTCTGCCATTCAATATGGCAGTCTGCCAGCTTGCCAGATGTAGCAGTGCATAATTATTAGGTCTACGTTCCTGATACTAAATTATATTCCAACCTAATTACAAAGGGGCTATGGCACACTTGGCTTGCTGAAATATTAGTGCTAAACACGGGGTGTGTTCGAGGAGTTCAACCCTTCCGAGAATAGGAACAAGAAAATGGGGTTGTAAAGTATATATTTAATGGAATGTGTAAATATTATAGTTAATATTAGAAATACGTATAAAGCTTGAATAACATAACATAACATCATGCCTGTTTTTAAGAATGGGAAATTTTCAAATGACTTCTCCCACTCTGGGGGAAGCGAGAGGGAGTGTCAGACTTCCCTGGATTAACTTTATACCCAACCCAACTCAATTACAAATCACTAAACTCATTCCTAAATACGAAAATCGTGTCAAAAGACAAATGGCAAAAAAGTTATATTTTATTTGCTACAACTTAATTTGATATCGGCCAAATAATTCAACCCTTGCTCGCGACTTGTGGCAAAATGTTTTACCCTTTACTCTGATGTAATTCAATATAGTTTGTTTCGAGAGTTTTGGGACCAAATTGTATTACAGGGAACAGATACTTTTGGTTTGCTTTTAGTATGGCTTGGCTTTAGTGATTAAGAATGGATTTTACTAATGAGAATTAGCATTTTAGCATTCGTCTTCAATCCTGTAATCCCTGAACGGTTAGCCAGAGGTGTAGCTACCTAATAGTGCACCTAAATATCGCCAGCTATGTTGAAGTTCCATATAACAGTAGGCGAGCCTATTACCATCAGACGGGCACGAATTCAGGCTCCTTGGCTGCTACTGAGAAATTCGTGACGGAAAAACGCAATAACACTATGCGCGACCCGGGAATCGAACCCACAGTGGTGCTTTTTTTTTTTATTGGGACAATCCCGCCACACACGCCCAAACCACTGTAACTCATGAAAGCCAGAATCAACAATGGCGACCACCAGAAAAGCGCCGAAACAATGAAGCTCGACGAAGTCCCAGAGAATGAATTTAACTGCCATGGTGGTGCTTGCGACCAATCCACCAAGGAGGCAGTAACTCTTGTATTACCTATATACCTAGTGTATTATCTATGGCAGTAACGCAAGTTAACTCCAAGCCCAGCCCTGGGCTGACTTAATTTAAATTGCCATCGACACTTAAAAGAAGAAGAAATTATGATACTGACAATTCTTGAGCTTGGTTCAAGTGTTGCCAGCGTTTCATTGATGGAATTAGGTAATGGCAAGTTTAAAAATATTAGCAACTATGTCTATGGGTGGGTGTGTGGGTGCAAATCAGAGTGGGTGTGAAGCTATGGTGTGACGTCAGTAATGGCGGCTGTGTTTACACGTTTTATATGAGAATGTATTGCGATGGGAAGTCTTTTTAAATAGATTAATACGTCGGCGTCGCTCATAGAAACTCGTAAATCGTATTTTTTTCGTACTCAGTTTCATTACAGTAAGTAGGTATATCAGTTACCGTCTTTATGCTCCACGTGGGTAGATATCTAATTATTTACCTTTCATACACCCACTGACAGTTTTCCAATGATAAAGTTTGCTCTCGTGTTGTTTCTTAGCAATCCTCTCAGTGTTTTCTCAAAAACTCAATTGTTTTCTCAATTTGATCATCATAAAAATCGGAAGAACATTCTCAAAATCGATACATAGAAAAAACATTTACATAATCTCATGTTTTTGTTTATGACAGTATGAATTATGATTACTTTTTTCATAGAACGGCCGTGGCCGATATAATCCTAGCTGCACCATATTTGTATTGACTGGTATATTGATGAGAGCATCGACAGCTTAGTTTGTTTACAATGTGAAAGAAATGTATGGTAGCTCAGTGCATGTGTACTGAAATAACACTCTAGAGAGTTTTTGAAGGGCACTTTATAGTATACGCGTTTGTTACGTAAATGATGAAATGTGAGCTTTTTGCACGTGTTCTTTAACTTTTTATGTAGCTTAGTGGGTATTTGCATATATTGCCTTGTTCTGGGTTTATTCTCGATTTTGTGAGTGGTGTGTTGGTATTAATGTCTTCGTGTATAAATTATAGTGTTCTCTGAAATTTTCGTGTATACAATAAAAGCTTTTAAAACCCGAAGCATTTCACAAGAACATCTAGCAACAGATTTAACGATAATCCATCAATATTTTACAACCATTGCTTGGCGCTATAAAACCCGAGTTAAACGAAACTGAACAAACTCCGCCTTCGATGGCGAACTGGCGGAGTTGCGAAAATAACGCAGTGACGTGTTGCTGGCGATCTGACAACGCCACCGACATATTGTTCACGAAAATAACCGTGTTTTCACATCTCTACAGCTGTTGCAAGCCGGACGACTAAATATAAGTCAGGAATTTTAGAACGAACGCTAATTTATGTATCGTTTACGCTTTTTCCTAACTTGGTTGCCACAGCTTTGAGATAACTCGTCGAGTTGGTTCAGTCGAACTATGCTGTGGCTTTCTTGGGTCTTTCTTCGTGATTAATATCTAAACTTTTACCCTAAAGGACAATTTTACCATCTATTTTATTTTTATTTATGGCAAGTGCTGTGGAACGGCGATCTAGAGCTGTCAACGTTAACAGCCTTTAACAAATTAATAACACTAACAAGTCCTGAACGCGGATTAAATGTGCTGGTCGCGCTGTTTCATTAGCCACATCCATTTTTAAAAAGAAAAATGTTGTTGCTATTATTTCCTAGTACCTACCTATCTAGAAATTGTAAGTTAATACCTTTCAGATGGAAAGTTCAAGGTTCCATAGGTATTATTTTTCGATATCGTACCTCTCTTTGTTCGATTTAAACCTTATCCATGTCATTATTGACAAAGCTCGTGCTGAAACGAAAGCTTTTGTAGAATAAGTAAAGCTTTTTATTTTGCAGAAACAAGTAGGTACTTAAAATGAGAAAGTAAGTTCTAAAAGTAATGGGTTGCAGTGAGGCACTTTTAGGTTTTCACTGTTATCAAAACTATTAAGCAAAAAAGTCGTTTTGTGAAAGGCAACTAATTAATAAAAGAAACCCATAGTTACATTCCTTTTAGTAAGGAGTAACTTGGTTACGGGAATCGTACTCTTTTATTAAAAACATTTGCTGAAATTGAAACCATAATCGACTTTCAATTATTAAAGTAAATGTTGCGTTTAATATCAAACAAAACTGTTTCATCTTAACATAAGTTCCGACTTTACTTTATCAAGAATTTAAAAGAAAAACCAATAAAAGAGTCTTAAAAAATAATCATTCTTAATTTAAAACATTTTAGAAATTCTCATTAAATCATTCTAAACTTGAGAGAATATTGAGACTAGAGTAATCATTTGAATTGAAACTTATTGGAGTTTCACGATACCTAATTGAATTTAGTCTAAAGTGTCAACATCAACCCTACATTCAAGGGCAGGGCACCTAAACCATGCGTCACCAACTACGTCACTTAATTCATCGATGTATCGACAAGTATTCAATGAACTTGAGACTAAACTGTGTTATCTAAAATCTCGGAACAAATTGTCCAATTGAACGCTTCTTTTTGCTCGGTTGTTGAACCCGAAGATACCTCCCAACTTTTTTAAGTTCCTCAAGATTTGAAAAACAACATATTATTCACAGTTGAATAATTAAAATTACTTTAAGTTGCTCCAAGTTTATTCATGTTTGTGATTATTGTATGTACGCTTTTCCAAGCTTCAAGTTTCAAGAAGTCAACGTCATCGACAAAAGTTGGCAGCGTCTTAATGTAAACAATAACTTGGTTGTTGTATTGTGTTATTAAGAAAATGTTAGCATGAGCGTAATCAGCCTTTGATGTTCCCATTGTTGGGACATAGGCCTCATATCTATGGGAGGGATTGGGCTGTAATCTACTACACGGAACTAGTTTGATTTGGTGTACCTATAGGTGGTATCACTTGTCTTTCGTTTTTTTTTATTCTGGGACATGACATCCTCACGACGACTTTTTTCACCGTGATTGAAGCAAATGTTAGGTAATTACAAGTACTAATTGAAATTAAAGTAATGAAAGACTAAACGGAGATAATGGAAAATATCTGTCAAAAAGACATCAGAGAAGTTACGAAGGATCTAGTTTGGATGGTCTAAGATGGGGATTAAGTAATGGTCAGTTGAGTTTGAGTGGGCAGTCGACCAGGTGTAACAAGACGGATAGCATTAGTTTCTCCTAGTAGCTCATTAATCATTGTGTAAGGGTGGATTACCGAGCAGCCCAGCGAAATAATGTCCAAACTGTATAAATATCTTTGGAGAAGGAATGTGGTGAGGAGTTAAAAAATGTTTGAGTATAAACTTTAGCGATTAAAGACAGTGAATAAAAAAATATTATATTAGAGAATTTAATGTATTGATAAGTGCCAATGCCAAGAACGAAGATTAATTAACAGTTAACTACGTATAACAGAGATGATCCAAATATACGAAACGATGTCACAAAGTATAAAATAGTTAATATGAAACCTATAACTGTAACTATCTCCCGAATTTCAGAGATAGTTCAGCTTGTGTGTAATAGTAGGTGCTTTGAAGAGGTGCCAACACTCCGGGTTCCAGACGCGCCGGTCATGACGTGTACAAGTGACAACCGACATCTCTCATACTTTAATCCTATGATGATTTATCGTTTGAGCTTTCATATTGTATCTTATGTTAAATGTTACAGTAGTTAATAAGTATCTATAAATAAGGATGTAGTTTAATCTGTAAGAGACTTCTATTGTTTGGTTGTACAAGAAAGAATCCCCTAAGTTTTTTTTTGTGACGTGGTTACGTATTTTTATGTGAACATGTGTGGGTGGTGTTGACGTGACTTAAATATAACAGCTTTAATGAAAGCTTTGTAATTTGAACTATCATTAACATACACCATGTCAGTGACTTCCCAACAATGTCCAAATAGCTGGACAGTGGGAACTGTAATCGGAAACCGAACATCAGTAAACAACAGAGTTGTGGACCGAACGTCCTAATTACACGATATATGGGCCACGACTGAGGCTAAATAAAAATTGAGACGAGTTTCCTCATCTCGCTAAATAAATACTGATGTTCGGGCATGCCGCAAATAGGTTACAAGCGGTGTGAGAGCGCGGCGTGGGCGGCGCGCGGGGACTCACTATTTTCAGCGAGGACGCGCGCGCGATGAAACCCGAGTCATATCCATGGAAAACGCGAGCCGCGCGCGCACACCGCCCGTCCTTACTCGCTACAACTGACACTCAATACACACTGTACTGCCGTACTAACACGAGATATGCCAAGCCGAGCCAGAAAATACAGAACAACGTATCACAGAACGAAAGCACAGAACCGCCGGAATCAAAATCCAGGAGCTTGGATACTCCACACATGATGGCACTGATGTGTCACTGGCACAGTCCTGGGCCGCGCTGGGTGTGGTCGCAGACGGGTCCTGGTGAAGTATCCAAGCTGCCGGCGTGGCGGCGCGCGCCTGCACTCACCTCACGAGCGGGCTGTTCAAACGGCGGAGCGACACGCACTGCGCCGCGCCCGCCCTCGCGGTTTCGCCGCGCTCCCACCCGACTATTTTCGGTGCCAAAAATCCAGGATTCCGATCCAGCATAGCAATCGCGGCGAACATGCCGACCGCCACCCGTCACGCTCCCACACAGGGCCGCTCCACTATTTTTGCCACGATCGCTAACAGACGGACCTGTGACGACGTCGGCGGATGTGAATATCGAGCAGATTGATAGATCGATGATATAAAAACACGCTCGCTGTCAATGCCGGCTAATTCGATCAGGTGGCACTGTCCTGCTCGCGCGACGCTAACATTCGTGTTGCAGATTTCCCAAATTCCGCGAGCCATCCGGCGAGCTCCGGCTGGCCGCCCCTACTATATTTAGCGTAATACCGAACTCATTGAGATCGACACGCGGCTTTCATCTGGCTATTACTAATAAAAGCAAACTATTTGCATATTGTTCCACGTCCACTCAATGATTCATGTTTGTTTGGCTACTAATTGCTAGGCATATTTCATTCATGAGATTCCGGAGATCTCAAATAGGACAGACGACAGAGGTAATAAGATACCGAGCGGTTTACACCATCTGAATGTCCATTTCTGAGCGTGGGTCTTATAAGACCCACACAACCAAAGATTTTAGACTGATGACGTCGCAGAGTGTTACGATCTTCATAACTAGGTACCTATTTATTTTTTATACTTTTCCCAAACAAAAACATGCTTTGGGAAAACAGATTAGGTACTGATTTTTTTTCTTTCAAAGTTAAGGTTTTCACCTTGTTGTACCTTGGGAATGATATTAGCTACCGACTTAGTTGTCGTCTAACTGCCCTAAACATCTTCGCCTACTCCTTGCACGGCTTTGACGGTCGACAGAGTGCGCGATAAACATCAACTTGTTACCCTAAATACTCAGCACGTTCAAGGGCAGCGACAGCAATGTCACTGCTGCTGGCGCAGCTGCGTGTGAACGGCGTATGATGGATTGACAAGAAAAGCAATCAGAAATTTTAAGCTGTCGTTTTATTCTCATCAAATCAATGTTATTTTTCATTTTCAGGAATGGACTTGTATTATATTATGTCATGGCACCGGGAGCCACAGCGTCGGCAAGAATAAAGGCGTCGATTAGACAGTACAAAAAGATTAAAGTAAAGAATGAGCTTCTTTTTTCCCTTCTTCATTACGTCACCCGTGACCCGGCCGATCGACCGGTCGAATATAATAGTGTATTTTTATGGTCTTTTTATTGGTTCCTATAAACTGAACACTATTAGTGTTGTGTGAACCAACTTGACTTTCGGTATCATCATATCAGCCGAAAGACGTCCACTACTGGAAATAGGCCTCCCCCAAGTGTCCCCACATTGACCGGTTCCGTGTGACTCGCATCTAGTCGTTCCCCGCAACCTTCACCAGGTCATCAGTCCACCTAGTGGGAGGCCTTCCAAGTTTCAACGCAATTATCTTACTTATTTTAAAATCAGCACTGACTTGACTTAAAACTATATTACTAGGCAAACAAATTGATCTTGCTTTGAAAACATCACAGCCAGAAGCTGTAAAACAAATTAATGCAACGTAAGTTCAAAACTTACAACACTGTTTCAACTTTCTGTCCGCGATATTTGAAACTCTTTTATAATCGCTAATTCTCTGCTCTCAGCACGAGTGACACAAAAATATAGGTGACTCAGTAGTCTGGCAGCAGTTTACGTTTTAGTATCGCCAGTCATCATCTGCCTAGCCTTTTCCCCACTGTGTTGGGGTCTGTCTAACCGGATGCAACTAAATACCGGTATTTTACATAGAACGACTACCTGCCTAACTGCTGCGGTGTTAACATCAATGGTGTTTACCTGTAGCATTTAAGATTTGTAGACCACCTTGTCTTCTTTGCTGAAAACTTCGGAGATCTTCAAGTTATGCTTCAAGACCTGCACGATGCTTCTTTTAAAGTAGGTCTTAGAATGAATATGACCAAGACGAAGATTATGGCACACAGCTGTTCCAATCCTTCTGTCAAAGTTGGAAATGAAGAGTTGAAGATGGTTTACCAGTATGTCCATCTTGGTCATAAGCAAAGAGCGTCAACAAAAGGCGATATCCCGAAGACTACAGCTTGGGTTCTGCAAATTGGACGACATTTTAAAGTAAACCAAAATTCCGCTATGTCTAAAGTCCCGCCTCTATGAGGAATTTAAAATTTCTATAGGAAACTTATTTTCTCATAACTCTTGTTTAAATCAGTTTTCATTCAAAATGTATAACTGGAATACTGTTTACAGACTGAGAGTTGCACAGAGAGCCATGGAGCGTGCCATGCTCGGCATAAAGCTGACAGATCGAGTTCCTAACGTCTTTTGACGTAAGGAACTCGATTTCCAATATCGAAACTTTTGTGAGTTTCGGGATTTTTCCAACGCACAAAAGTTTTCGATGTTGGAAATCGCGTTACGGAGGAGCGGGACGCCTAGCAAGGCGCAGTGATGACAGATGGACCAAGGCTCTCACCTAATGGTGTCCAAGAACTGGAAAAAGGAACGTGGGTCGTCCGGCGGCGAAATGGGTAGTCGGAAAAGAGGCACAAGAAAAGAGGGACCTTTACCCAGCTGCGGGCGAGTTCGGGCTGTGGATAATGATGATGATGATGACTACCTGTTTGACCTTGACAATTCAATTAGTACTGGGTAATACCTACGTAAAAGGGGCGAGCATATTGCCGAGCACAAATCCAGACTTAGAGGCTGGATAGCTGCTACTAAGAAACTCCTGATGCTAAAACCCAGTAAGACTTTTCCCGACCCGGGAATCGGACCTAGGATCCGTCAACCAAGCATTCTGAACAACAAAAAAACTTCAGGAAAAATTAATGCTGGGAAACGTTATTTTTTGGGTGAAAAATCATGTTTTGTGGTACGACTCAATGTTCTGCGCTTACTTCAAACACTATATAACAAATATCACCAACATTGTGATATTTGTGATAATGCCATGACTTAGGTAAATAGTACACAGGGCTCGTAGAGGCGTTTGAAGTAAAACCCTTACAATAAAACTTATATTTAAAATAAAAAACTTGTCACAAAATTGTAACTTTGACCAATATCTGCGTAGCTTGGTTCCCAGGCATGGTCTAGAACCAAAAAAAAAAATTGTTGCACAATCATTTAATGATTGCAATGTCGGGGAGAACAAGTGCCTTTTGCTTCTCTAAGAGGTGGTTTTTTACACCCTTAAAAGGAGTAAAAATTGTTTAAACGGAACATCATGACATTATGATGATGTTCCTCGCAATCAATTAGTTTTCAAGATTGTTTTAGGCCAGTCAACCCGCGATCATGGCGCTTGCAACAGCGTCGAAATATCGGGAGCTCAACTTAATAAATAATCACGGAAGATATCCCATAAGTGACAGTATAAGGTGGTTTAGTTTTCAAGATGCTTGTTTAGCTTGTTTGCAACGTATTTGCTATATTCTTGATTGAGAAACTGGAACAGTGAACTATGTACCATTGTACCTATCTACATAAGTCATTATACAGATATCCTTTTTTTTTTTTTTTTGGGATGGGAAATCATCAAATGACTTCTCCCACTCTGGGCGGAGCGGGAGGGAGTGTCAGACTCTTACTGACTAAAACCCATCCATGTTCCTTCCTCGCTCTTTATGTTCCGGGGCCGCGGTATCTCTTTCGAACAGGCCCGCAGCCCCGGCAGGCTTCGGCCCTTGCGGGCCTCTCCCCTTATGCTGACATCTCTTTGAGGCGCGCGTGGAACACGAACGCGCCGTCGACACGGCCTGTCGTCGTCGTTAGACGGACGGACCGTCATTTTCTTCTGAATTATAGTGCTACGACGTTTCGTAGCATTTTTCGTAGCGTGGCGTAGCACGTAGCACAGACCCATATTTATCGCACTAACGTAGACCGTGGACCCAATTGTCTTCTTATGATCTGCTTGCCATTAGTAAGTAATTATGGCCCTACCTACATACTAAGTATACACGTTTTGGGTTTGAAGAATCATTGATTTGTAGATCTTCACCTAATGTGGTCTTAATCAATGATCAATATATTAATACCTTATTTACCCAATATGCACGATCCAGATGTAATTTGTTTCTCGAATCAACAAAGCAAGAATCGACAATAATGAGTATTTTTTTTTTTATATTGTATGTTCCCCGATTATTCGAAGATGGCTAGGCACACTTCCCAGTGTATACTTCCCAGGTGGTCAAGTCAGGATCTGATGATGGAATCCTGGAGAAACAGAGAGAACTCTTCAAATTTTATAGGCACACTTGAACCAATTTGGGTATTTTTGAAAGAGTACTTTCTCGAAGTGGTCCCATTTCAATTTGGTGAAGATCTGATGATTAATTTCGCAGATAGGCAACGGAACTCCTCAATAAATGATAGCAAACGGAGTGGGATTGCTGAAATCTCATGTCTGACTATTGTTTACACCAGTTCATAACATAACATCACGCCGGTCCTCACGTGAAGGGGTAACCACATGTGAACAACTAAAAAAGTGAAAAATAAAAAATGTTTTTCAAAAAATAAAACAGACTTCAAAAACACATAATAGTGAAAAATAGCATTAGCTTTAGAAGTCGGTGACAAAAACTCTAAACCAATTTAACAACGGTCATCGACTTCTGAAGCTGTTTTGTGTTTTTTGAAGTCGGTTTTTACCTTTTCTATTGAAAGCTAGTAATATTTTTATAATGAGGAATGTGTATGGAGACGAGTATGTCTCCATACACATTCCTCGGTTCGTCGGTGACCGTTGTTAAATTGATTTAGAGTTTTTGTCACCGACTTCTGAAGCTAAAGTTATTTTTCACTTTAGAGTCAGTGTTGCTAAGTATAATAACACTGACTCTTTCTTTCTGCAAGCGAAAATAAAACACCTAATAGATTTAATATAAATTTATTTTACAAGAGTGAACAGTTTAAAGCGCTGACAGGTAGGTACACTTCCTCAGAAGCTGTCATAGAAAGACTTACTGACTGACTGTTATGAAGAAGGACCTTACGGTAAGTATGAAGCAGACATAGAAGGTACAATTATAATTGAAAGTACAATCATATTGCCGTACAAAATCTAAGCTAAATGAGTACAAACAAGTACAAAATTCTCAAACCTATTAATGATCACAAGACTATGTGTAATTGGCTGTCTTAATCACACTTTGAATGGATGGATAACACTAATTTCTATAATTCTAGATCAAAACTGTTAAAACCTTAACCTATTGTGATAGCATTTAGAGGCTTTGTCAATTGCAAAGCAAAATACAACTTATGGATGGCTGACAAAGTTCTATCTTCGATGTATCTCAAAGTGTGACCAAGACATAAATATAGTGGCTAACTCAAACAAAAACTCGTTACATATTTCATAAGATTATGTTTTACACGTCATAAAAAACATTTCTCGTAAAAAACTCGCGGCGGAGATACACAAAACTTCGGCAGTGTTTTAGGCGCATTCAATGCTACATGAAAGTGAGCTTTGAAGTTATAAAATAGCTGTATCTACTAAATATAATGTTCTTTGCACAAACTCAGTTTACGACAGCGTTTGAGCGTATTACTCCGAAGACGACTATCAAGAAACGGAAGCAATAGTTTCACCGTTTCACGTTACATTTTTTTTTCTCAGAGACGTTTTATATTTTATTTCAAGAATATAATAAAAACGAATAAGCATTCTTATCCATTTTAATGAACCCGAATCACTAATTAATTACAACCTCAGATAAAGCAGTTCTGATTGTCTAGTAAGATATTTCGAGTGAGTTTAAAGTGTGTACCGGTCTTCTTAACAATCTTAACAAACACTGACTTATGATTTGGTATTCTATATTCAACACTGTGACGTTGATTCTACTGCTTATATTTGGACAGCTACCGGATGACCCAAAATAATTAATAACATGAAACTATGTAACCAAGACTTCGCATTCCACCATAGACAAAATTATATAAGTAGTTCCGAACTAGACCAAATAAGCCCAAAAATGTTTCGGGACTTCCCATTTAGAATTAATTTAACAAAATAAAGCGATTTAGATTTAATGATTTTAGGTACACATGGTTATTTTGAATGATAGGTAGTTTTTAATCACCACTACGCTACATTTTGTATACTTCTCAAAAATATTTATACAAATAGACATCTTGATAACAACGATAATTCTGGACATCCTTATTTTGATTTATGCAACTGTTTCTCTCTATAATTTTAACAAAACAACAATGTGGTTTTTTGAATTTGAACATTAAGTTAGATTTCTTAAGGTTTTGTTTCGCCTGATCGCCAGTTAAAGCAACGAAGCGTCTGAATGAGAATACACTAGTTTATCTTAGAAGGAAATGTATTTCCCAGAAGTCTAAAAAGTAAGGCATAAGACAGTTGGCGAGAAAATCTCATACGAAGCGTAAATTCTCTTTAGACAGAGAACAGTCGTACTTAGCTTAAACACATACCTACTTATTTTGCGCCTATACACTCCGTTCGAGCCATAGTAATGCAAACCAGCTTACTTTCTTTAATTTTCGTCGATTTTTGACATAATTTTCTACCAATAGAATTCACAAAATTTTCATAGCGTCTAGCTAAGTTACGTAACAATTGTTCATTCATATAAGATATCAGATGCAACTAATCCAAAGAGAACTATCGTTGAAGTAGTTTGTCCATTTCTCAACGTGAGCTCTGTGCAAAGAATATGGAGTCCATTATAAAGTACAATACATGAAAACTGTCCTTTGTTTTATAGTTTATCAAATTGAGTATTATTTTGTAAGGCTTCATGTTTTGTTCTTTTATAATAGGCACGTTTTCGAAGCAACAACCACCGCGTGCGCTCGCAGTCTTCCCGCCATTTTCGACAACATGGCGGCCGCCCCAACATGGCCGCTTAGTATCCTGACAGATCAGCGAAAGTCTGGTCCACTTCTTCTGCTATAGCCTTGTATTTAAGGCGCTCTTCAATCACCTCGTCTGTTAGTAATGGTATTTGGTTAGTAACACATTGATGGCGTTAATGGAACGGTAGTAAGTATTGGTTTATTGTTTTAAAGGGTACACTCCAGAGACGAAATAGATCAGCTCTTAGCCTTTTTCTTTCAACTTTATATATGCTTATAATATTATTATAATGATTAAATCTCTCTTGAATAGTCTTTCAGTGCGTGCAACTTAAAAAGAAAAATAGATTCTAATTACCAATCTACTTTAAAACGAAGCTGCTAGTTACTTACCCAATAAAAGCACTGCCACAGCTTCTATCTACTGGAATCTAGTCAAAAAGTATGGTGATCGGTCTTCAAACATTTAGCATGGCAACAGATGCTGTATTTTGACTTCAACTGATTTAATTTCCTAGAAAGGAGTCGGCACTGTAGAGGTCCTATGATGAAGTTAGATTATGACTACAGATATTGTATTGTATTGTGTATTGGAATTAAAATGAATTATTTTATTCTATTCCATCATGGTTTGATAGATAGGCATCATTCCAGAAGGTGAGTTTATCATTTATATTAAACAGCTTGGAAAGAAAAAAAAACAAATTCCTATACAGCAGTGAAGTAGACGGACTAGCATGCAAGAAAAAGCTGATTTTTTTCAATGATTCGGATATGTCACCGTAAAATTGTCAAATACTTTATATTGTAATATCTCTAGCGATATTGTAAAATCTCGAAATATTGTCATATGGGCATACTGCTTACAACAAAACGCATTATTTTTCGTGATATGCATGCGATGGTAGTCAACTTACGCGGTGTGGAGGGAAGGAGGGGTCCCCCTTGCCCAGTGGTACAACTCTCATGAAAAGATATTGTACCATTCCTGATAAATACCGATTTTTATAACCTAACCTTAAAACACTCTATTTTCCCTTAAAAAGCGTAGTTCCCTATTTCCGAGTGCAGGGTTCAAAGGAACCTAATTAACGTAACGGGGGGGGGGGGGGGTGCCCTTTTTTTTTTTTTTAAGCGTGGGAAATCATCAAATGACCCCCCCCACTCTGGGCGGAGCGGGAGGGAGTGTCAGACTCTTACTGACTAAAAACCATCCATGTTCCTTCCTCGCCTTTTACGTTCCGGGGCCGCGGTATCTCTTTCGAACAGGCCCGCAACCCCGGCAGGCTTCGGCCCTTGCGGGCCCCTCTCTTTTTGCTGACATCTCTTTGAGGCGCGCGTGGAACACGAACGCGCCGTCGACACGGCCTGTCGTCGTTGTTAGACGGCCGGACGGCTAGCTAGCCCATAGCCAGCCGTCCACAGGCCCGCATCTACGGTGGCCGGTAGCCACCACGTGGCCCCCGACGCCCGTTGCGTCTCCCGCGGCGGCCGGGAAGAGAGGATCTCTCCCTCTCTCGTTCCGCTACCTCCTTCGCTAGCATGACTGCTTCGCAGAAGGAGGCGACGGCTTCCCATTCCGTCTCGCTCCGGACCATGGATTGAACCAGGGCCGGACGCGAGAGGTCGCCGCCGCCGATCGCCGCCACGAGGACACGGCGGAGCTCCGCCCACGCAGGGCAGACTTCCACCGTGTGCTCCACCGTGTCCTCCGGTCGATGCTCGCAGTGGAGGGGGGGGGGTGCCCTAAGTCCCGATTATGGGGGCAGAGCATACTTCCGTATGTTCAGTTGACAATAATTCGAGAGTTTACAATATCGCTAGAGAGAAACACGGTATATTGTAATACTAGCTGACTCGCGCAACTTCGTCTGCGTCTCATAATTTGAGATTTAAACTATCCTATCTCTCAAGTTGGATCGAACTGCACATGGTGTGCGAATTTTATTATAATCGGTTAAGTGGTTTAGGAGTCCATTGAGGACAAACATTGTGACACGAGATTTATATATATTAAGATTAAGATTAGATAATAACGTGTTTGACAATTTTACGGTGACAGATATATAACTTTCTTTAAGAAAGTTGTTTAATAACGGGGTGGAAGACTGATTACGAAGGATGCACGTGATTTAATCATCACCTGTATAGTCTAATTAAAATTTTAGTTTTTAAATACTTTTCCAGAAATAATCTAGGTAGGTAGAAAGTCAAATTGTGGATTCCATGAAAGATATAAGTGGGTAAATAATTATGCTGTGAGTGATTTATCACTGAAGTTGTATAGGACCATCTATGCTCATATTAAGGCTGATGCTCCAAGGTAGCCCGCAAAATTCAAATTTTTCTTACGTTTTTTGCATTTGCAGGGCAGTGCTAAGTTGTATGTTGATAAACATATCGGTCGCGACTGTAAGACGTATGTAGTTACAGAATTATAATTATCAAAACCGACCATGACCGTGAAAAAATTCTTCCTATGAACTTGGAGGGTTGTATTCATGATTTCGATGATTACTTCTCTCAGTCTTACAGTCGCGACTGATATTTTTATCAACATACAACTTAGTACTGCCCTGCAAATTCCAAAAAAGTCAGAAAATTTGAAAATCGCGGGCCATCCTGACGCTTTCACCTTAAGGATTCGTTTTTATTTTTTGGTAATATACAGTTGTTTAAAGTCAATGCAGTCCATCACCATTTCTACATCAGCACTAGCAACAGGTTCTACACTACTCAGATCTACCAATATACAAGGCAAAGAAGGTGCTATCTACAGGAACTCAAATAAAACCAGTCATAAGTAATAAATTAATTTATTATATTACTCGAAAATAAATACCGCCATAAAGCTATGGATTTTAATACTTTAAATTAGGAGTATAAAATTATAAAGTAAAATACATGTATTCGGATATTTAAATGGCGGGAGCTGGTAGTTGCCGCACGGCGGGACCCGAACATTACCGAACCTAGCTGAACGTGCCAGTTTATTCCTTGAGGATGAGCTCCACGAAAGCGGTGTCCAAGTCGTCTCCGATGTCCTTGTACTTCTCCTTCTCAGCGACAAGTTCGTCTGCGCATTAGACACAATATTATATCATTTGCCCAAACATCATAATGCAATATTATCTCAAATAATATAACATCCTGCCTTAGATTTCATTATATTTATGTCGATTTCTCTTTCCTAAGTCAAGTCGTAAGGAAAATTAGTTTCAGCGTAATGGCGGGTACAGACGGTGCGACGTGTTGTATGGTCGCGACTCGCAACTGTGCTGCGCAAGCGCATTCTCTCAAAGCCTCATGCTGATGATTTTAAGGCGATGATCTGATCTGAGTATCTGTGTGCGGCTCAACATGATGTGATTACTGACTGCTTGCAACTCATCCGTCTGTAAGCGCACTAGAGTAGCGCAGCGGTAGTAATAAAAATTAAATGCTTACATGTTTAGATCCTGTTATTCTGAAGCCATGCGTCGGTCTCGCTGGGTTATAAAGCTTGTTTGATTTTGCGTCGTCAGTGTAAGGTTCCGATTCGTCGTAGTCTAGCATGCAAACTCAGTTAGAAAGCTTTCGGTGGTTGTTTTGTTATGGTTTAATGATTGACTAGAATATCAAGACGCGTGTGTCGTGTAACGTAAATGCATATGAGCGTGGGTCGCGGCTCGCGTCAGTGGCAGCACGTGCAGCGCTCGCAGGCGCGGCCGGGCGCGACTGTCGGCGAGCGCAGGCCCAGGTCGTCGAAGGCGCAGTCCAGCTCGCCGCCGATCTCGTGGAACACCTCCTTGCTGGCGATCAGATCGTCTGCGGACAGCGGCGCGGTCACTCGCAGCGGCTCCGAGTTAGTCGCCACACTCACACGCATGCACGCGGGCCCGGCGGGGGCACAACGGGGGACAGAAATTCCATCAGCTATAGTTTCAGACGTTTATTGCCAACATAAAAAATAAATCTCCGGGAGGATGTCGCACTAGGTTCCACCGGGACCACGACCCGGGACGCGGTAACAGAGTAATAGAGAGTCCGAAATTAACGAGCAGAAGGTCGACGTATTTAAGAGGGCGGCGCGGCTTCCGCTGGGGGGGCTTCTGCCGGAGGTGCGGCCGGGGCAGCCTCAGCCGCCGGCGCCGCGGGGGCCGGGGCGGCTTCCGCAGGTGCGGGTGCGGGTGCGGCCGCGGCCTCGGCCGGCGCTGCGGCGGGAGCGCCGTCAGCAGGCGGCGCGGGGGCTGCGGCGGCGTCGGGTGCCGGCGCTGCCGCGGGTGCTCCTTCTGCCGCGGGCGCAGCGGGGGCTCCCTCCGCTGGGGGTGCTGCTGCCGGCGCGCCCTCAGCAGGGGGCGCGGGGGCGGCTCCCTCCGCTGGCGGAGCAGCAGCAGGTGCGGCTCCATCAGCGGGGGGAGCGGGGGCGGCGCCCTCTGCGGGAGGAGCGGCTCCTTCTGCGGGAGGAGCAGCTCCTTCTGCTGGCGGAGCCGCTGGGGCAGCGCCGTCAGCAGGAGGAGCGGCTCCTTCGGCCGGAGGAGCAGCTCCATCGGCGGGAGGAGCTGCGGGTGCTCCTTCCGCCGGTGGGGCAGCTCCGTCAGCGGGTGGGGCTGCGCCATCGGCAGGAGGAGCTGCACCTTCAGCGGGCGGTGCGGCACCTTCAGACGGAGGGGCTGCGCCGTCTGCTGGAGGAGCGGCGGGTGCTCCGTCAGCGGGAGGCGCGGCTCCGTCGGCGGGCGGGGCTGCGCCCTCGGGCGGCGGCGCGGCGACTTCTTGCGGCGGCGGGGTGGGTTCCTTGGGCGGGGGCGTGGGCACCTTGGGGTGCAGTCTCTCGTACTCCTTGCGCGCGGCCTCGCGGATGGCGACCATCTGCCGGTCGTTGGGGTCGACGCCGGGGATGAGCTCCACGAAGGAGTCGTCGATGTCGTCGCCGATATCGTTGTACCGCTCGATCTCGTTGATGAGGTCATCTGCATCAGGCGGCGCGTGAGAGCGGAGTGCGGTGTGTCGCATGCGTTCGTTAGCACGGCGCTACTCTACGGGGACGTGCAGGTCGCAGGTTCCTCTCATGCCCGTGCCCCGGACATGGTAATGTACAATGCTTCGTGACTCATGACCCCGCTCGCCACCGAGCAATTCTTCGTTTTGTGCGAATAATTTTGGTTCGCCCCGAACTTCCCGCAGTGATAACCGGATTCAATTTCAATGATGATGAAGATGAATTTATAATACATTAATGATCGACGTTATAGCTGATAGAATCGTCGTCGGGGCGTTAGTCGAAGGGAAATCACAGGGTAACACACGAGTTAGTAAAAAAAATACAACGGGTTAAAAATAATAATATATATTCATAAACACTTTTATTAGAATACTCTTAAAATCATTAAATTATTTTTCACGAACTTATCTATCAATTCATTAATCGATAATATTAATAAGACGGACTCCCTACGTAACTGTATCGTACGGACGTATGTACCGCGAGCGTGCACGTCACACGTCAAACGCGCGAGCATGCATCACCGCGGTGTTGCCAGCGCGACCGAAAACGCGCGAACATTACAACTTGGAATAGTCGCCATTTATTCATCGATTAATTTAAATAAATAACAACAAACTCAATTATGACACGAGAAAATCATCCTTCAAACATAATAGAATATCAATTATTTCCAATTTAGCAAGAATATTCCTATAAATATCATTATTTATTGTATTACCGTCACTCTTGAATAAAAATATCTAATCTCTTCACTAACATTAAGTAAATTAAGTTCATAATAAATTGCAAACAGTGCATATGAAAAATATAGCATACGACGTATTGTATGCACTATCTCGAGTGAAATATTAAATTATCGAAACGGAATACAGCGACTAATTTGTTCTACAAATACATAGACAATTTAAATATTGTACAAAAACTATGTGCATTTCTTTATAAATAATGCAAATAATGTCTTTTTAAGTTGAGTGTAAAATGCAAAACATTTTTGGACCCCTTTTGGAATGTCGATACTATCATTTTTATACCTTACACTAGAGTGCTATAAGCGACTGCATACGTCATATAAATATCGATCATTAGACATAACAGGCACGCTCGTAAAGTAATGACTATAAAACAAATTACACGTTCAACTATACGGACATAAATATTAGTAATTTGTGGATGAAATAAAAAAATTGCACATGGCAGTGCTTTCGTAGCAAACACTCGATTTTGAAGTTACATTAAAAAGCGGCTGGCAATTACTCTAACACTAATAACATCTAGGCGCCCGCTCGGCTCACTTTGCGTAGTCTTGAAATAAAAAGAAGTTTGAAAATGTGTCAATTAAATAAAACTTCTTTCGTTCTAGGTCACTGCACTGCTTTCAATTTGGTGCCTTTTTATTTTCGCGGTGGCAACTCTCAAGTGACAGATGTCATTATTGTGTCACTGTCAGTGCGAGTAAGCTAGTGAAGTGACGGGAGTGAGCGGAATGGGCGCGTGCGGGTGTGTTCACATGTTCTGTATGTCGTGCAGCGTGGCCTCCATCTCCTCCTGCAGGAGTTTGCTCTTTTCGCGCTCGGACACCAGATCGTCTGCAAGGGCGACGTGGCCACGGTCAGTAGGACACACAACAAACAACCGTTTGGTCCAAACGTTCAATCATCGGATACAAAAAAGTCCAAGATGTCTTGTCTCAAGTAATATGTTGACTGGATTCATCTACAAATCGCCACTGGTTCCGTGAGATTTGTCATTAGATGAAAATCCAATACTTGACCGACTTTACAGAAAAGTGGTGTAAGCGACAGGTGATAATTACGCTTTTTTGTGACAAAATCCGATTTTGACATTTGCACCAAACAGCAATAGGCAAAAAAACAACAACAATATAAAACCATGCCAAAATTACAAAAAAAAAACACATTTAAGGATCGAGCAGTCTAGTAGGAGACACTTAAAAGTCATGCTAACAACAAATTATTGCACAGAATTGAATTTGAGCCACAAGCACCAAATAGTGAGGTGAAAGAACTTTTTATAAAAGTTTTTTTTTATATCTTTGTGTATTGTTTGTGACTTAACCAAAAACAATTCTGTGTACAAAAAAGAAATAAAACTCTAACACTGTTACTATGAAATTAAGATAAAAATAAGCTTGAGATTGTAGCAGAAATGACAGAAAAAAAGCTTTCAAATCTATTGTACAGCATTTTAACTCGTTAAGCCAGATCTAATGACGGCTGAGATGGTAACGTTTAAGTGCGTAATGTCCAAAGCATTGTTATTTTCAAACATGTTATTTTAACTTGACTTGTGAAATATTTGAATTTGAAACTTAACCAAACTGCTGTACGTTGTATATTCTGTAATATATCTGGAGACCCTTGAAAACTTGGAAAACTAGCGTCAATAAATGTAATCAAACAGATAATTTCGACTTTTGTGTCTAGCTCTAAAAACACTGAATAAAATTTGGATACAATTGTTTCTACTTATATAGTGTCTCTTGGGACAAATATAATATCATATGGTATACTTTTGTAAATATACTAAATGATAGATTACCTTCAAGCCTGTCGACCTCCTTCTGGAGTTTCTGTACGGAGCGCTCAGCAAATTCAGCGCGCGCCTCAGCCTGAAATCATTTTATGTCAATTTTAATTTCTGATCTTGAAGTAAACAGTCCATTTTCTGTTTCGTTTTTTTACAATTCGTTTAAGATTAATAAAAGACTCGTTATCTTTAAAAAATACTATTTCATTTTCAAATGTTGCAACACTATTTCACCATATTACTTCATGTTTGTAAATAGTTCAAATCATCAGAAAATAGACTGTTTTACAGCACAATTAGGAGGCATGCTATGATTTTACTTTTTAGTTATTTTAAAATTCTTTTTTTTTTTTCAATATGTTTTAAATTATATTAACAAAAATTTTAAAAAAAATATACAAAAACTTAGTAGTAAAAAAAACAACTATGTTATGAACAATTAAAGCCTCACAATCACCATGCATTTTACCTTTACCGAAAGCGGCTTTGTGCTGAGTGGTGAAACTACAACACTAAATAATACCAAAATACCATTTTACCCAAATTATAGAAAAATAAATGAACGTGAAAATATATATAAAACACATTACCAACAAGGTGCCCTAGTCGTCCATAGAAATTGAATATAGATTCTATATTTTCAAGTGCATATTTAGAGTTGGAAATACCTAGTATTATATGTGTATAAATAGCAAATAACAGAATCATGACTAATATTAATCCGGATGGGTCCACCCTTTATAGCAGAACTTTTTATGTCATAATATTATTTTGCATACCAGCTGATGGCATAAACTTCATTTCGCAGAAAATAGTTTGGCAGATACTCATTTATCATAGGTTCGTACTCATAATTTTGTAAGCCAGAATCATCTTCAGGCATACATTTCATATGCATAAGATTCAAAAGTAGAACCATCTTATCGCAGAAAGTTCACAGTCAGAATCATTTGTTGGCATAATTTTCATATCGATAGTCTTTAAAGGCAGAACTATCATATCTCAGAAAGTTTACAGTTAGAATTATTGTTTGGCATACATTTCATATGCATAATAATGGAAAGACTCATCTATCATATCACAGAAAATTCATAAAATCAGTTGATTGTGAACACTTGGTTTTTATTTCCCTGTAAAAAGCAGGCAAACAAGCATATTATATCGTGCATGTATACAAGCTAGCATGAAGCAAGCATGCAGCACGCAGCATGCAAGCAAGCATGCAGCAGGCAAGCAAGCATGCAGCAGGCAAGCAAGCATGCAGCAGGCATGTAAACATCTGAACATGCATATACCATGCATACAGCATGCATGCAAACAAGCATGCAGCATACAAACAAGCATGCAGCAATCATGTAGCATGCAAGCAAGCATGCAACATGCAGCAGGCATGGTTTCTGTCACGGCTCCGGCGCTGCGGGGCTACGGCGGTCCCACGCGAGCTGTTCGTCGCAGATGGGTTTAACGCTCACCACCGCAGCTTCGGCTTGCTGGCCGGCTTCGCCGGCCAACCTCAGCCGCGGCGGCGAGTGTTACAACCACCTGCTCCTCAACTCGCGGCCCGCCTCGCCCCTCCGCGCCTACGCGATTTTAAATTACACTCTTGGGGTAGGGCAAACAAGACTACGTGGAGTCGGTTTTGGAGCGATTTTTTTCTGTCACTAACTTTTCTAGCACAACATATTTACTTTTTAAGATAATATTTTAATTTTAAATTAAGGTTAAAAATGCTATTTTGTGGCATTGAAAAATGGCAATACTGCCAAATAAAATTATTCCAAATGAAATTCTGCAATCTTCATAGTATGCCAAGTGAAATTATATCAAATAATCGTCGTTCTAAGTAAACATTATTCTAAACGAAATTATGCGAAATATGAACAATGCCAAAGGTAATTATGCCAAATAAAATTCTGCTATCTAAAAGTATGCCATTCCAAATTCGGACATACACACATTCAGCCAAACAACAAGTATATTTAAAAAAAATTATGCCTTTAATATATTCGTTTAAAGAAAATTATGCCAAGTGTGTTATGCGAAATGAATTTCGGAGCAACAAGATTCTGCCAGATAGATGGAACCCAATCCGGATTGATAAAATTGTCCTATAGTCATGAGTAGTATTAATACAATAATCACACCTTTATTGAAAATATAACACATGCCCAAGTTATTTGTCATTGGCATTCTAGTTATTTTTTATTTATCTTTCCAAAATCTTTATTTTAATTTTTTCCCAAAATTTTATTTTCTTTCACTGTACTTTTTTTTGTTGGTTAGTTGTTTCCCTGTTTGTAATCTTATTTATCCAAAAAAAATATTTTGATACTCATTTCCCAATTTTTATTCTTTTTTTTTCAAAAATCTTCTTTCCTTTTTTTATTTTCGTCTAGTTTAATGTTAGGACGACCAGAACCCCCTGTATCGAGCACAACTTACTTGCGAGAGTTTCTGCGAGAGGCTGTGTATCTTATCCTCGACGTGGTCGCGAGTCGCCATCGCCTAGCCACACAGGACGGATTACTAACGGCAAGCCTCCGAAATGCCGCTGCCATGTTGTGACTGTACTCTTTACCCGTAATCAATGCAATGGTAGGATCCATATCATGCCTGATTCTTGTAGAATTGAAGGCGAGGTATGGCTTTGTTAATCTCCGAAAATATGAGGTCCCCTTCAACTGATGAAACTGGATCACAATTCTTGGAAACCGGCGTAGTAGGTTTTTGGTAAAGATATCTTTGTAATACCAGGAAAAACGATGCATTAACAATGTGCATCAGAACTACTAATGAATCGAAAATATAACTAAGTACAGGAAAAATAAGTCTTATGAAGTTATATTAAAGTTTTCAAAGAACCTAAATAATGAAGCGTTTCTCACAGAAACGGACTTAAATAAAGCAAGGATAAAATTAGCAAAGTATTCCCATCACAGACAAATACAGAACCCCAAACTAATAAAGCGTACAATCACAACACAGGCATAGTTCTTACAGCTAATATAGAAGTAATTAATACACAGGTAGGTACAGATAAAGGAGAGAGCCTTGTACATAGATACATAGATGAAGCACCAACCGCCATCAGCCACTCGACACTAGGACCTACACCAACGAACGTAGCCTTACCGAAGCTGAATCATGAACACAAAAATGACAACTTAACAATTTAAGATGATTAAAAAGATGTTTAGTTGGAATTGGTTCATAGTTAAGTTGCAATTTTTGTAGCCCACGGCCCAACGTACTCGTACTATCCCAAAACACTGAATGGCAATGAACATGAAACGAAACTACAACCGAAACCGTCTATCTACGTAAACCCTCCGGTCCGGCCCTCCTTTTACCTCTTTGAGTTGAGCGTCCAGCACTTTTACTTGACCCTCGTATGTCTCTTCTCTTTGCGTAGCCTGCGAGTATTATTTGTTAACGAAAAAAAACACAAAACAGCGAAAACTGAGTCATGCTGCATCGCGCAGAGTTGCAGTTGCTACAAACAACGCTGCACGATACTAAAGTAAAAATAAACGGGTTTAAAGTACGCTAAAACTATATTACAACGACATAACTGTTAGAGAAAGAAAACATTCAAACAGCAAACAAGAGGGAGGAGGAAGAATCAATATGGAGGAAAACTGAACACGAGTTATTACGGACGTACTACTCTCTAGATCCTATTTACCATCACCCAAAGTCGAAAGATTGGTACATTGAATGGTAAATCAGACAGAGACTAGACAGGGTGTGCAGCAGAATGCAGTTAGACAAGCTAACATAAACACTCGCTATATGAACCGATCTCGTTCGATATCACACCTCCTTTAGGCGGGTGGTGAGGGTTTTGATCTGATTTTTGTACTCCTCTTCGCGTTGGTTGGCCTGTATAGAATGTCACTTGGTTACTCTTGGCGTTCATTATGTCAGGTACAACAATCACAGTCACACACTTCATACACGAGTTCATTTGCATCATCCATACAATTAGCATTACTAGGAAGTTCAACTGCTTCGTCCTAGCCTTATTCATTAAATGAAGTTCGGGTCTATATTGGGATCTTACTGCGATACGTTATTGATTACAAAGGTTGGTGCATCATTCGGAGTATTTCATCCATTACTATTAATATCATCATTAAAATAATCATATTTTTTTATTTATAAGGATTTCGATATCATCCCTCGGATTTGATTCCTAGCTTCATTTATCTAGCCTAAATAAATTAAAAGTAAAAAATCACAGAAATATACCTTCTCCTCGGAGACTTCCAGGGACTTCAGGTTGTTACCAACGACGCGGAGCTCCTCCTCAAGCTCGACGATTTTGCTGAGGAACAGAAAGTGAAACAATCAACTTCTACTGTACTAATAAAGCCAAAATAAATCATTAAACTTCTAGAACAAAATTTTGCAATTCTCTGATGTACTAATTTGGCAAGTTGCGATTCAGTTTTTTTCGAAACGTCAATTAAATATTTCGACAAGATAAATACAGCTATTATTTTTAACTATTTGCTCTATTTAACTTGAAATTTTAACAGCTTCTAATCAATAACAATTAACTACCGGCCACTTGATCGGTGGCCGACATATTTGACAATTTAAAACGTGTCGTCTTACATCTATCTATTTATAAGTGTGATAACCAAAAAAAAATAAGCGTGCTGATTAAGGTTAGAAAATTAAATGAACATTGTTTTTTGGATAGTTGCTTAATTTTCTAAAAATGGATTATTACTCATCACAACAATTGATAAGAAACTCAAGCAGCTATCAAAGAACACAATCATGCACTGTTGCAAAGACGATGAATTTAGGTGTACCCAACTTTTAATCACAAATCTGAAGTGGGCAAGCCTTGAGTAGCGCGCGATACAATTATCATCGCCTCAGCAACTAACGATATATTTCTATACAATTTATCAGCATGTATCAGTGAAAATTCAAACGCATACAGATAAGAGTTTAATTTGCAATTTAATTACTTCACTTCAAGCTGAGACTTTCTCGTTTTCACTGACTCGTACTGTTACTATAGCATGATCTCGTGCATTGATGTTTTCGTCAAATTCATTAATAAATTCAACAATATCGTCTAGAACTATCGACATCTACTGGTCTCCTGTGGATGTTGATAGTTCTTAATCTGCCGACGACAGAAAGTTTGCTCTTGTTCTGAGAAACCCGAAATGTGAAGGGTCTTAAATATTTAGTTTTTGTATAGCTTCAATTACTTTGGAATAATTAACTACACCATCGTCGATCATGAACAAGAGTAAACCTTAGGGCAGTAGCTGGAAAGTCGACAACGTGTTCTGTTTCTTTGGTGTGTTAAACTACTAGTGCAGTCGGCTTTAAATTGTTTTCTCTACACTTATTTATTTTAAGCAAGTTTTCGTTACATGGAGTTTGCCCATTCTTCTCCGTAGAGATAGATCTCTCTGAATAATTGTATAAGAGATAAGTTCACATTGATTGGTATTGCATTCTGAAGCAGAATACACGCACGGGATATAACAGTGGTCACGTGGTCAGGTCTCCGCCAGTCTGCAAGCAGTACTCACCAGTCACTCTGCTCAGCGCGCTCCTCGGCCCGCTCGAGGTCCTGCTCCATCAGCACAAGTTTGCGCGCCACCTACCAGCCGAGCGTTAGTACACGCCAACGCACACACACACAACACTACTCTACCGAGCCGGGCACCGCTCTCGACGCGCTTCGCAGTGCAGCACTACGTACAAAGTGTCCAACTTTGCGACAACGTTTGTGTTAAAATGCAGGTGAGGTGCACACATGATTATGTTTCATGTTTAGCTACATGTTTTGTTAAAAGATGCCGGATGGCTTACAACAAATTACTAAATGACAGTAGAAAGTACTCGAGAAAATGAAACCTTACTACCAGTGTTTACTGTGTACTGAGCTCTTTCGAGACTCGTACTTTATGTTAATGGACTTTCGTCCGTAGCAGGTGCACGTATTTATCAAGTGCAGACATTTGTAAGTTAAGTGCAGAAATGAATATCCTGGTGATGTCCTGCTAAAACTAAAAGCAAAGCAGTGGTACTTGAGCAAAAACACAAACAACAAAGTCAGAAAGGATCACACAAAGCATGGGGGAGTCGAGAGCGGTGTCAGAACTCACATAATTAAAAAATAAACGAGGGTTGTCCCAAAACATTTAGTTCTAAATATTACTTTTTTCAATAAAACATTATTAATTATCTAAGTGCTATCTAGTGCATTATCGTATTCGTTAGGTGATGTGTGCGCTTGCATATGTGCGGCACGCATACGGCCAGTAATTCTGGTGTAATGCGGTGCATATCTGAAAACGAAAATTGCCCTATACCACACATATTTCCTGACATCCTAACCTATAGCCACGTTTAAGATTTATACACACACTGAAGACAGAAGTTTAGTCGACACATGGACATGATAGTTAACATTTGCATAAATAAGAAATATCCATGAAATGGGGCAACCCTTGTTTTAGTCTGATAGAGAGCAGCGACGCTCGAGTGCGACGTCGAGGGTCACTGATCTGCACCGTGTCCTTATAATTAAGCAGTGCTGTCGGTTCAATCAACAGCGTGAGCCGGCAGCACCGTATTAATGTCATGACAATGCAAATTAATTAAATGTCCTGTTGAGCAGCTTCCGTCTGGAACGCGACCTAGAATGGGGCATGCAATAAGAATAACAGTGAGAGCCGATGTTAGACATACCTATGGAGGTAAATCGGGTTACTGTGCAGAATGTTAAGAATGCAAATGAACAACCATGCAGAACGGAGGCGAAAACTTGCAAAACAACGCGTCGGGACCACCGCGCTAACGACCAGTATCGCGTGACACGCCGAAATAACAATGTCGACTGAGACGCGCAAGGGAAACTACTTCGTGTCATTCTTATTTCGGCGCAAGTCAACATCGCAACGCGGCAGTGGTCCGTTAGCGCTTTGGATTGGAAACCTACGATTCGCCGGACTCAGCACGCTCCTCCGCGCGCTCCAAGTCAGCCTCAACCATGGCCAGCTTACGAGCAACCTGGAGATACCACACTACGTTATACAACCAGTAATCACAACTTTATTGAGACCAACAAACATGTATGTCATTCGTTAAGCTTTAATGTCTGTCACGGCGTAGTCTTGAGCAAGTACACCCTACATATATGGAAGTAATGCTTATGTAACAACATGTGCGACGAAGGAGGCTAGTCCACCATATAAGGCGAACGGAGCAAGATCAGGCGCGATACGATTCCTTCTTGGGACGCTGACTTTTACGACTGCCTTCACTTCACCAGGCAGGGTCATATGTCAGGGGAATTAGGACGTATTATAGCTCTGCTCACCATCTGGCATCGAAGCACGGTGACTACTTCTTCAAAGAAAACACGTCGTAGATGGATAGCAGTATCTAATCGTGATGCGATAATACGTCGCTTTCGAGAATCATCGCTCTTTATTCCATGACTATTTGCTCAATGACGTAACGAACTCGAAATCAAGCTCACACGAGTTAATTTGCGGGGTTTGGTTAATATCACTTCGAAATTCACACCTCAATGTTTAGTAGGGAAGATTTTGAATTTTACAAAGGGTTCACTGCGTGGCATGTCGAAAAACATCAATGGAGTTATTTTGAAGGAGAAAACAATGTCAGTAAGTAGGGGAACATATTCAACACTGGAAATGCGACTCGTTCAAATGAACTCAGCAGCCTTTCGGTAAACACTGAAACACATTGACCAAATATGGAAAGATAGCGATGTGAGTATTCAAGACGATGCAACAGATGGCATCTTTATGAAATATTCATTACATGCGTATTGCAAGCAAGACAAGCCAAACCAAACGACATCTAAACTCCCATATAAAGACCTCATCGTATTTCTTGTCGGCTTCCTCGGCGAGGAACCTGGCTTCCTTGAGCTGGTTCTCCAGGGCGTCCATGCGCTCCTCATCGGCCAACGACCTGTTCTCGAGGACCTTACGGGCGCTGGACCACGAACACACAACTTTAGTAAATGATCGAGTGCTATCTGTAGGTGGGGGAGTAGTCAAGGGTAACCCATTTGTTAGAAGACATGCAAGTAACGAACACGCTAGAGAGGAACATATAAAGCGACAAACAACCTGGAACCGGACAGCTGAAATATAAAGTGAACCGAGCAATAGTGAGCTCATCGCCGTGTGTGTACGGTGCGATGTTTGGTTTATTGCCCGTTTCAATATAAAGTGGCAAATAAAAACCCGTGGCAGGATTTTAATTTGCTTAAAATGCCGAAACTTTGAGCATTCCGAATATTACGTACTGGCTTGTCCTTATTGTCTAAATTCCATAAAATGAATTAAATTCTCATTAGAATTATGCGTATTCTGAACTTTTACAAATTATTGCAACTAACTTTAGGACTTTAACCTTATCGAGAACGTTGCTTTCTGCAATATTCGGAATTTTAACATTTAAAACCAATAATCTAGGTCTCTCTTAAGTCATTAATATGAATATATTGCATTTATAATAATTACAAAATTCAAAACTAGATTATCAAGTTTTAGAATGTCATAAATCTAATGCAGTTTGTGTTATTACAAATATTCTTATCGCCTGACACCAAAACTCTTCAATTTATTCACCGAAGTTTATTATAAATCGATTTCGTATTCATTTTGTCTTTCGACAGCGATTAATGATGTTATATATTAACTTGAAAACCACTGCTATCTCTTTAATGGAACCTAACATTTAACGGCTCAAAAGTCGTGGTGTCACAGTAATTTGAATATGGAACACATCCCCCTCTCCACTGACGACTTTTAACTTAATTGGCACGGCACGACAGCGGTGCTAAAATATGCTAATTTCAGTGGTACGGGGGACAATGCTCGTAATAACACGTCACTGGTGCCAACAGAAGTTTCTTTTTCAGTTTCACATTCCATCGTAGTTCCGCGTTTTGTATTTATATTGTGACATCACTGAAATACCGTAATGGAATGAGAAAATTTGAAAGAACTTTGATTGGCGGGTTCTATAACGAGTTGGACGTTGGACAAGCATTCACCTCTTCGTATTTCTTGTCGGACTCTTCGGCGATGAGCTTGGCCTGCGACAGCTGTGCCTCCAAGATGGCGACGCGGTCGTCCTCCATATTGGTTCGATTCTCCAACGCCTTCCGTATTCTGGTTAGTGCGGGGTCAAACACATGCGTGTTATAACATCGATAAAAACACTCGTTATGTGGTATGTGGCTATTTTGACTTAAATATACCGTTTTGAAAATCATTTATTTTCAGTGGCAAATAAACGACTTCCAAAATTATTACGAAAACAGGGCCATGGATTTAAACAGAAAACAGATTAGGAAAGACAGAAATCGTGGAAACAGTTGTAATAATCAAGAATATGGTGGTTATGGGCATAAAATAAAAACAATAGAAACAATCATGCACACAGTTATATAAAAGGATAAATATTTACAACAATATATAAAAGTAGAACTCTATACTCTATTGGTAATCCAATTTAGCTTTGAATTTGAAGAAGCCACTCAATAGGTTGGTATGCATGTGAACGTGGGTTCAATGTCGTTGTCTTGTGTTACTACGGACGGATAGTTAAATCCTCCTTACATGAATTGATCAGTACCTTACGCGACACAACGTTTAGATTTTTTTTGTAACTTCATGTAGGTACTTCCGATACTTTTGCTTTAATCATTTAATCTGTACGATTGAATGGTCTCTTCAAATTCATGTTATCAAAACAAGATTGAACTCTTTACGATCAGTGACTTTCATTATACAACTCATCTTCTACTTGTAATTGCAATAAAACTACTAATATCGTGGCTATGGAAACTCTAGGATTCGAACCTAGCATTTTATTTGTTTGTTTATGGACTTGTATGCTCATGTGGAGTGAGCGTAATATTCTATATCCTCCATCAAGCTAAGTGGTCGTCTGTTACGGTGCGAACTCACCGTTCCGACTCATCGGCGGCCTGGCTGGCCTCTGACAGCTTGGCGGTGGCTGTGGCGAGACGCTCCTCGGACCTCTCAAGGTCCTCCTCCAGCAGTTGGATGCGTCGGTTGAGGGCAGCCACTTCAGATTCGGCCTGGATGAAGGAGAAAGATGGTTAGAAGTCGTTTGGAAAGTTGTCGCAGGTGACTTGTCAATAGTACCAAGATTGGTTTGATGCAACTCGCTTTTATCATTGTAAATATGTACATCTTATCCTAAACCCTATGTTGGAGTCCAAAGGTGTCAAATTGCTTAAAATAACAGACATTTTCTGTATGGAAACAGTGTACGCACAAGTTAATTTTAAAATAACGGTCCTTTTTCAACCTAACAAAAGGTACTTCTGCTCTTTAGGTTCTAATAAAGGTTTGCGGCAACGCCGTGGTCTCCCAAATTCCGAGAATTTTCAACGCTTAGCTTAGCAATGCAGATAAGGTTACAAATCTTAGTAAATCTATGCTCACTGCTATTTATAGTGATGCCCGTTATTCTACGGATTCTTATGTAAGTATCTGAAATGTCTGCTCATTACGTTTGATTTAGAATTAATATTCGAATTATCAGTTATGAGAACATTTCCAGCTACACAACAGTTTTGGAATACCAAAATACTACTAAAATACAAAATAACGAGTATACCGTAGAATAAGGGACTGCAGAAATATCGAAATTAGTTATACAGACAAAATCCTAGCTAATGCAAGCAACGCAGCCAGGTTTGAATATTCTGGAATTTTCGGTTTCCAAAGTTGGCGACCGATACGCAGGTACTTTAGGTCGTAAGAATGTCAATGTACAATAGACATTGTTAAACGTTGGAACACTATACGTGTCAAGAATTAACCATAAGACATAGGAACATTTTGCGTTACGTTATTTATATTCAGACACTGCATGTTGATGACATCACGCGTCCTTGCCGCGAGGAAGCACACACGAGTCCCAGTTTCTCCTCCTTTTATCCTGTGTCGTCATCAGAGCGTGGATGCTAATAATAGTCGTGACGGGACTAGCCAACTAAATCAGTTTTATTCTAATACTTTTCTTCGCACGCGATATTAACAGCAATTAACCAAGTCACCAGGTGTGTCTTTACAAAAAAGACTTCCATTTCTAGCGAATCACTAGACAAGAAAAGTATAAAGTTCGATACATATTTTTTGTAAAGAGAACTCAAGACAAATAGGTGTCTAGTTGAGGACTCGAGGCTATGTTTTAGAGATCAGTAGCCAAGACTCACCTTGAACTTAGAGTATAATTCAAATTGACGTTTACTTGAGTCTATTTTAAAATTGATGAGTTAAACCTCTTATGAAAAGTTCGTCGACCTTTTGATCAATGGAATTCGGAAAGCGTTGGACATCATTTTCTTGTACTTAATCAATTACTGGGTGCTTATGGACTTTGAACTCTACAGGTGCACAAACACATATTACCTGTTCACGGTTTACTTTCACCGATAGTCTAATATCATTGTTTAAATTCTGTGGGATCGGTTAGGGCAGTGGCATTGTGTCCATTGAACGTCGAACACAAAAGACTAGCCCTTGCAAGCTCAATAAATTGTAACACAACACCGTCACGCGAAGGGCCCTTAATTTCGGATGCCATGTTGGGTGCAATGAAACGAATTCATTATCGTTGTTAGTTCCTGTTGCACTTATCTGGCATCAAATATTTTTCGTTTTTCATAGTTACATTCTTAAAATTGGTAAGATTTAGTACAAGGTTTTTGTAGTGAGTATTTCAATGCCTTGTGGAAGTTAATGAGCTCTAATTTGATAACTGTTTAACACTTCATGATGAACTTGTATAAAGTTTTAACTATTTTAATTTCCTTGTTACGATTGTTATGTTTTTCAGTCGGTTTGTTGCCTTTTTTGTTTATTTAGAAGCAGTGTTATTTCCTCCAACTGTTTCCTATGAGCAGCATTTTATATTGACCTCAACTATCAATGTTTAAACAGCGTCAGCTCTCAATGTTAGTACACGCCCACGTCGTGTCACTAAAATTGTCTATCTCGTACCTACTTGGACTAAACGTTTTCCATTTACAACTCTTTAGAAAAAACATTATTTATAATGTCAGCTTTTTTCCTCGATTAGTAATTACTCTTTCACGCTATCTCAATTTAACATTTCCTTATCATCGTTTTGATACACTTAAGACGATAAGACATGTAATGTTCTACAAGATATCACTAGCATAGCCTAGCATAGATTGTGGGCCACTCATCGAGGAGCGTTAACAAGCATGTCATCACTTATTTTGGATTGAATGAGGGCTAAAATGTACAATCGTCAAATCTTGTCTATTTGCAGGTGTTTATGATCTTTAGGAGCATTACTGGCTTGTGGAGTTACGTCATACAACGATAACGGCGAACAAGTCGGACACGCCTTCACGGCGCCCGCGGTCCTTCGAGGACGTCCGAACAACAGGAATGTACTAAAGGGTGTTAAGCTTCACGAATCCAGCCGGCTCGCTCTACATGTGCCACAAAAGACCGGTATACGACCTCCAACGCAACGAAACCTGTTACGTGTAACAGAAACCGGCGCTTAACCAAGCACCAATAAAATTATGTAAAGACACATTTCAAGAAAACCTTCACGTCCCTGCATAGATCTGAGAAGCAACACTTTTTGGGAACTACACTCAAGTCGACGAAAGGAATCGTGTTCAACGAAAAGAATAATTATTCGCCTTCTCTTTCTGAGAGATTAAGCCGAGATGAATCCGAAAGAGAGGTCAATATGCGTAAGTTGCTTGCACACCTAAGTATGGCCGGACATTACTCACTATAGGTAGATAGTACAAGACTGATAACTCTCATAATATGACCCAATATGAACTCAACACAGGTACACATAGGAACCAACATTTCACAAAATTCACATCACGAACTAAAACACGTTTTCTTACTTCTTCTCTCCGCATTATTTCCACTTGTAAACGTTTGTGATACTCCTCGCACTCGTCCTTATATTTCTCCATTTCTTCTTTCGTCTGACGCATTTTTCTTTTCAGAACGTCCAGGATCGTTCCTTGCTGCATGTTTGTGGTCATTTTGTTGCACTTTTGAGTTTAAATGGAATGCTTAAATGCTAAAAACTAGAAACACCTCCGCTCTACTCGCGAAAATGCCAACTGACTGGCCCCGCTCGTTATTGCCCCGTATCGTCGAGATGGGCACGGCACGAATGAACACAGCCGGCGAATAAAATGGCCGCCACCGAACCTAGACGCTGCAACTTTATCGGAACTGCGCTAATTAGCTGCGTTTCTAACTTATTCCACTGACTCAATAATCAGTAAACGATCACGAGTAATTAATTGGAATTATTGCAACTAATATTTCACTCAATTAGACATTCTCAAAATGACTTTGACAGCGAAACATGGACAGAAACGTCACCCGGACACGACGATCGCGATAAGCACAATCGACCGTACTGCCTGCAGGGCCACTAGCTCCACCTGTCTGAATTCGTCGGAAACTACATCCGTAGGGTCACAAGCGCAAAGCGGTGTTTGGGAAGAAAACCCAAAAATGTGGGATGGGCGAAACGGTAGACTGACCTTTTACAATAAACACTACGGAAGTGGATTTTTTTAGATTTAGTGGAGGGCTATTACCGCTTTTGTATTCGAATCATGGGAAATACGAAGACTGCCATGAATAGGATGTACTCGGTCATTTCAAAATAGATAGAAGGAAGGATAACAACATGAGTGATATAATTCCTGTAAATAAATAAAACAATTAAACAATAAACTACAGTATAAACCTGCAAACTCAGATTGAAATGAAATAAACAGCGCCATCTAGTTTGATATTTCGCAACTAAAGGAAGTTGTCGGCAGCCAATGATAGAACAGACGAGTGAACAGCAATTTACACAAGACTGCCGAAATTAAATGACGTCATTTGGAAAGTATGTGCCTGTTTTAAATTCCGTTAAGTAACCGAGCGATTGCAACAAAAAATCTGTCGGTAAAGCAGCTAAACTGTACTCCCACGAGGCCAATGATAACTAAAGTGAAATTCAGGTAATAAACACGGTCGAATTTAACTTCTACACTGCACAGGTAGACAGTTTTTTTTTGCAGTATTTGAAACTTTTTCGATAGTGCGGAGGCGTAATTTTTATGTTTCTCAGATCTATTTCTTGCAGAAGCAATAACCGACCGACATTTCGTACTTAACAGTCGTTATGCTTTTTGAATACAATGGATATGAATAGATGATTCTAATACTCAATTGTTATTTTAATTTTATGCGACATTAACTGAGCAATAACCTCTGCAAAGGTGACTCATTTTACATCAGAGACAAGCGCAAAATATGTGCACTAATTTTATTGACCTTGCCAGTTTTCAGCTACACGGTGTACGGTATCTTGTACTCAGTGGAATCTGTATTTTTTACTGTCCACCGAAATAATCTTGAGCTCAACAGCGATTGAGATGTGATAAAAAATGGTCACACCAACCAATTCTTTTTCTACAAAAACTCTTTGAGGAAATTCGAGATACATGACATCATTAGCCGATCTTGGGAAACTTTTTAAAGGTTTTGTAGTATCAGTGTTAATCAACACTTCCTCAGCTGATTGTGATGCTTCATTATAAAAGTCAAGGCTCCTTTTTCCAATATGAGATACTCCCATATTTTTACTTGGTAGAAAGTTGGTCATCTGTCTGTCACTACCATATGGTCAGTAATAACTTATTGAAGTACCTGAAGGCTATAGTGTACATACATGGACATGGCCATACGGTCGAACGCAATGTAATTACATACTCCTGTTATGATACATAGCCACTCAGTCACTCTGAATGCCTTTGAATAGCTGTGTGACGTACATGGACATATGTCGACTATTGAGAGATTACGCTACGTGAACCATTAATTGAATTATATAAATCCCGACATTTTACAAATGACTGAGGCGTTATACGACAAACGGATACTTTCGGAATGTTGAGGAAACCCAAAAGTGCAAATGAGACCACATTTTGCGAAAACCTAAAAACTAAACTTAAAATTTCTGTAATTTCCAACAATCTTTGTGGTTTTTTGACACAATGTGCTACAACAGAACATGCTAAATCTTATAATTTGGCAGAAAGCGCAATGATTGTTGAAAAATTACAATTTGCGGAACACAATCGCGAAACGCCTTTAAAATTTATTTGAGGATTTTTGTTTGTTACGAGTATTTTAATTCAATTAAAAGTATTGGCAATCTACATCTGCAAAACTATGCCTTGTTCTACTCCCATCGATCAAGATTATATCCCTATGACTTCCTACTGCCCGCATCTTTTGAATCAGAACCATTTGAGCAATACTTGAGAAAAGGAAGTGCTGATAGTCACTAGTGGTGACCCAGTGACTATCAGCACTACTAGTACACAATTACGTAACCATGGGTAACACTCCTGCATTGAAGATCGTGTTTTGATGAACAACTAGGTACCATAAGATAAGAACCGTCTGCAGACGAACTTTCCAGGTGAAAGTATACGTCTGCAGATTGTTTACAATTGAACAATAGTTTCAACGAGAAGTTTGGACTATTGTTTAATTTGTTCTTTGGTTTGATAAACACAAGGGATGCGTTAAGCAAACATATAGCTGTTTTAAGCATACCGGGATATCGAGTTTCCATATCGGATATGAATCGCACCATTTGAGTCTACATATCTAGAGTACACACGCAACAATATTGGTAAGGAAAAAATATTGGCCAAATGCACATTGAACATGAATCATACTTTTTAGGTTTCCATTAATCAAACTCGATATTTAAGTTAAGAGACAAAACTTTTCCTGATAACCTATGTAGCTTAAGCTGATGCTAAAGAGTAGCAAAGTATCGTAAATGAACAATAAAAAGAACGGATTCATAATTGTGAAGGACCATCGTAATTTATAAAATCGTCATTGAATAAAGTAGATAATGTTCTTTCATTGCATGAAACTAACAAATTACTTAGCAGTTATTGTTAGCGTTGTAAAGTATTTCTTGACTTTTATAAAGTATGCCATTTAGGTGTAAATGATGATTCTACAAGTAACACAGTACAATTACAAATTGTTCGTAGTTAATGTGTTACCAAGTCAGTTGTATCACGAAAACGCGCGGTTAAATAACAGACATGTGTCTATTCGCTAAAATGGCAGTAATTGCTTATGTTTATGTAGCCATTTCAAGTGTTTTTCGTCGGAGTTTGCGTCTATGCTTACTTTCTATTTTCATTTTAGTTTGTTCATCACATTCATAGGAATATTCATTGTGGTAATCTGTTGCGCATAGTTACAGACTTGTATTATTTAAATCAAGATTTCTTTTCCATACAATAGTGTTTGTGTTTCAGGCTTGACTGAGTCTTTATAAGAAACTGCAAATATTCTTATGATCTATTTCTTTCCATCCTATCATGGTATTCACGGGTGTTCTTCATGTATCTTATCATTATAGGAGTATTCTGACATGATATCCAATTATAATTTATAGGTAATTTGTTGCAAAGGTTAATTGGTTGCTGGATACAGATAGTAATAGGCTTCAGACCATTTCATATCCGTTTGTGTAAAACATTGATCTAAAAAGTATGTTCCAGTATCAATTCGAAATTTTACGCCTTCTAAATACGATTGCCCATCGCAACGTAGTGTTCATGAATAATTTAGAAAGTTGTAAAGAATAGAATGTAATGCGTAATGTAGATACGTGCTAACTATACTTTTATTGAGTAAACTCTAACGAGTCTATTAACTAATTGACTGTAAGTACCTATCCTCTTCTTAATGAGTTTAGATAAAAATGATAACGATGGTTTTGTATCGTCTTCCTAAAATTATTTTTGCTATTACTTTGTTGCGCACTAGAAGCGCAAGCGTTATCGCATTCTAGTTAGATTTTTGTAATAGTAGTAGATAATATGGGTAAGAACAAATTGATAATCCACATAATATCTGTGTGATCACAATCATAACATGAAGCAGTTATCTACACATAAGCAAACCAGAAAAAAAATGTAAAAGGCGGTAAACTCGATAAAAATTATATTTGTTTCAAAAATAAGGGCAAGGGCTTGCAGATAAAAGCCACGTGCGCCTATCGACAGCAACGACATCTAGCGGCGCCATGTGTAATCGTCCGAGTAAACATGTCAAATGGAATGTCAGTGGCTCAGCTGATCGCCACGCGCGAGATGTGCTGCCTCTGCCTCGCTTCGTGGAGCAGATTCAACGCTTTCCCGACGGTACACGATTAAAAATAGTTCTGTGCGCATTTGGCCCACGCCTGTCTCACTCATACAAATGAACAGAAGCTTAAATAACATAGGACATTACCCTTTTCAGTGCAGTGTTTTTGATATTCTGCAACTCATTCTTGATGATTGAAAATTTCATCATTGTGTCCGAAGAGAATATGGAACTGCCGAACGCCAACCCAGGATAATCGGCGCATCTTCGCCTCCGCCTGTTCTCCCTCTCTGCCAGAACCTCTGTGCACTCACTGGTACACCTGAGCTTTGCAAGCTCTGCCGTCTCAGGGTCATCATCTGATATATCTGAGGCGACAGTCGTAATAAATTCAGCACCGTCTCCCGCCGTTCGCTCTTCCCGGAACGAAAATTCATCGTCCGAGGTATCAAGAGACTCAGGATCTTTAATTCTAGGTTCAAAATCAATGTCATCGTCAAGATTCACATAGTCCTCGATTATATTATTCTGATTCGAAAGTGCATCGTCACTATTCGTCCTTGTCACTGCTTGAGATTCACTAACACTATTGACACAAGGCACAACATCGTCTGTTTGTAAGGTCACTTGTTTGGACGGATCAGTGTTTGCGGGCGCACTGGGGGCGGGTGCGCGGTCGCCCCTCAGGCGCGGGTGGTGTTGGTGCCCCCTGCGCCGCACGGGGGTGCGCCCGTGGGCGTGGGGCGCGGACGCGGACATTACTACGCTCGGCGCGGCCCGTCCGACCGCGCAGCGCCGGCGGCCATGTTCACTGACTGACTCGCCTAATGAACCACTGTGGCGCTGTAGTCGCACCTAACTTACTGCCATCTTTTGTTTTTATAGCACTGTTTTACTCACCGGGCTGAGCTCATTTGTTTATCGTTAGACGCGGGAATTTTAAATGCTTCCTAAACGTTTTGGTATTTTAATTTATTACCTTTTATTTGTTTTGAACGCCAGGGGTTATTTTAGTTTACTTGAAACAGCTAAAATATAATTTTATTCAATGTTCCTACTGTAAACTTACTAAATTATTTAAATAATTCCTATATCGATGTTTAATGGTTCCTAATACATCGAAAAATTCCATAGTTTAGCTAATGTAGGTGGCTGACGTATCGGGTGAGTCCAGCGTCTATTTTTACTGAAACACCGGGCAGCGGGCCCATATTAGGTGCCGAGCGCTGAAAATAACTCGGTGCGCACTGAACGCAGCCCCCTACAGCGCCGCATTCCGGTATACAGGGCATCTGGTATTACACGTGTTCTATTATAACTCTATTAGAATAATGTGACGTCATCTTTTTGGTCAAAATCTTGATGGTTAACAAGATAATTGACGCTGGAGAAAACGCAATAATAAAATCAACTTTGACTTTTGTTCCCAGCTTCAACATATTTTTTGGTTAACCATATCATAGGTGTTTTAATCAGATATTCATCACAAAATATATTTCGTTTAAATAAATAGATTTACTGGTCATTAGGATAAACAATCAGATAAATTAATAAGGATAATATAGGTAGGTACCTAATTAATCATTATCCTCTCAGAAATGATTGACAATCATAATTCATCTTTACCACATAATGACACATGTTTTTTCGTTGTTTATTTTGGTAGAGGTGCAACATTGCGATGGTATTTCAGCTTCATTATATCGACGATGATTATCATCGCCGACCATTCAACTGATCGGTATCTTCATCACTTAGATATTTGTTTGTCATTCGTTCTCTCTGCCAATCGGCCAAGGTTTTTGGCTCGCATCATGATCTTTATTCATTTGTAACATTATTGACACATGCGTGATCTAATTCAATTTCTCTCTGTTAATTATGCGACGAGAACATTTTTTTTTTTTTTGAGAGATGAATTAGTCGGATTTATTTAATTAACACTACAAACAAAAAGTACAGAGGCGGACTTAATACATGAATGCATGCAATTTTTTTTAGGATTCTGCTTTGCTCTAAGGAATTTCTTTTAATGAGTTAGGAACATCAATATATCCCATGACGTAAAACAGCCGCTTACTGCCTTTGTTCTGAACTTTTCGACAGCAAGAAACGCAAAGATTAAGACAATTCTGCTGATATTCATGATCTAGAAGATTTAAACCAACATAAACATGTAAAGAAACGTGGAAGTAATCCTCAATGACATGTTTATTTCACGTAAATCGGACTTGACAACAAAGCCAAAGACCCATATCATATTCAATAGATTTCAAGTCGGATTAACTTCTAGCTTGGCTTTATACCTCAGTATTTTGTTCTTTTTCTTACTGCACAAAATGGTCAATGGTGGTTGAAATCAACACGTTTTATGCCAAAACATCATCTGAGATTGTGGGTCGCGGTCACGATCCTAAGTAATGAAGTGGAAAGAATACGTATCCTAGTTGATTAACAAGTGTGTCGAACTGTCGATGATTTCGATAAATACACTTGTAGTTCAAACGATGGCCTTCAGCTTGTAGATAGATATACTTTTTGATGAAGGAACAAATACATGGGGCCTGGTGAAATGTAGGTGTAGTATTAAGTACACGTCTGCCTAACACTTCGGGGATTATGGTGTGATATTTTGTTATTAAGAGGCCTGCGAAGCATGCGTCGTTCATACAAACGTAATACCAAAATAATTTGTAAATAAAACATGTTCTCAAAGTAGTGTCTATTTATTTCGATTGGATTACAGAATATCTAGGTTCAAAAATATACATTTTGAATGGTTGATTTAAACAAGAATTATGAGAAAAATAAGTTTTCTATAGAAATTTTAAATTCCTCATATCCCGTCTTTATATCATTGTCCTTTCAAAATTTATATTCTGTAATCGGAATAAATACATGATTTACAAATTATTTTGGTATTACGTTTGTATGAACGACGCATACTCCGCCGGCCCCTTAAAGGAACCAAGTGGAGTGACAGTCTTTTCAATGATTTGGCAATTGAAATCTTTTACAACAATATTAGCTACTGCAATGAATTAAGGAATAAAATGTAGGACAGCGGCCTTATTGTTACTTAGGGCCGATTTCACCCTAGAAACTGAACGTGGTCTGCACATTTTAAACGTGTTAAAAAAATATTGGTGTCAACCCTGTTAGAGAATGTTGACACTGGTCCGTTTTCTATAACTTACTTACGTATAATGGTCACTTAAGGGGCCGGCGGAGCACGAGTACTCGTATTTCATACAAACGTAATACCAAAATAATTTGTAAATCAAACATGTTCTTTAGGTAGTGTGTGTTTATTTCGATTGGATTACAGAATATCTATGTTCCCAAATATATATTTTGAAAGGACAATGATATAAAGACGAGATTGACGAATTTAAAATTTATATAGAAAACTTATTTTTCTCATAACTCTTGTTTAAATCAGTTTAGGAAACGAATAGGAATACGTTTGATTTACACCATTATTTTGGTATTACGTTTACAACGCATGCTCCACAGGCCTCTTAATATGCCACGTCTCGCAACTATCGATGTTAGCTTGAAATATCCTATCCGCTTCACCTACCAGTTACTTAATTCATTAATTTAAAAAACCAAAGAAAGATTTTATGCACGTTTTGTTTCTAACCTTCTGTCAGCAAAATGTCAAACAGACAGAGATAGCAACCTACCAAATCCGCACAGTAAGTTATTGAAAATTACCGTAAAACGTGCTTATGAGGCCTGCGGAGCATGCGCTTTTCATACAAACGTAATATCTATATTCTGAAATCCAATCGAAATATATATGTCACCGTAAAATTGTCAAATACGTTATATTGTAATATCTCTAGCGATATTGTTAAATCTCGAAATATTGTCAAATGAACATACTGCTTACAATAAAACGCATTATTTTTCATGAAATGCATGCGATGGTAGTCAACTCACGTGGTGTGGAGGGAAGGAGGGGTCCCCCTTGCCCAGTGGTACCACTCTCATGAAAAGATATTGTACCATTCCTGAGAAATACCGAATATTATAACCTAACCTTAAAACACTTTATATTCCCCTAAAAAGCGTAGTCGACGGAACCTCGCTTCGCGGGGCCCCTATTTCCGGGGGCAGGGTTTAAAGGAACCTAACGAACCTAACGGGGGGGTACCCCAAGTCCCGATTATGAGGGCAGAGATACTTCCGTATATTCAGTTGACAATAATTCGAGATATTACAATATCGCTAGAGAGAAACACCTTATATTGTAATATAACGTGTTTGAAATTTTTACGGTGAATATACACACTACCTTAAGAATATGTTTGATTATAATAAACAAACAAAATTACAACAACAATATAATAACAATATTTTATTATAACAAATTATTTTGGTATTACGTTTGTATGAAATGCGCATGCTCCGCAGGCCTCTTAAGCTAATCGCGTTCAGTTTGCAAGTTGTAATTCGTTCATAGGCGAAAAAATAAACTGTAAATAGAATTCTTTTTGGAACCCCAATTTTGCAATTCCATTCACTTCTATAAAAACTGAAGACATTTAAACCAATGGACTCCAACACCAGGCTTGTAAACTAAGTACATCAATAGTCAGACAATATAAAGTACTCACGTTCTGAAGAGCCTTCTCCTTCTCCTCAAGCTTGGCGTTGACCTGCATGAGGGCTTCCTGGGTCTGATCCAGGTCGTTCTCAATGGTCTGGATCTTCTTCTGGAGCTGCCTTGCCTCTTCCTCGGCCTAAGAGAAGGTTAGAAGGAAATTATTATCAATAGTGTATACCAGTTGCTGGTCGAAAATTATCAAAGGTTTACTTATTTGAAGATCACGCATGTCGTCTTCTATACATCTCTATTAGTCGTCCGCGTCATCTCAGTATTTTTCCCTTTCAAGGCGTTGTTACTTGTCATCCTAATGGCATTATAAGCCAACGATGTGATCAAAGTCTTTTTGTGCAGTTCTCCTATTTACTACCTTTTTGTATTCTTTTCCTAGTGATACAATATACATCCATAACAACCGAGGTCACGGATAAGTATAACTATAACTCTAGATTCCGAAATAAAGCTATGCAGCGTTTTTTTTACGACTAGGTACTTACATAGATACTATTTTCAAAAATCTTTTTCTTTAATTATATTCACTCATATTGGTTTTTATACTGAGTAGGTAACGTGAAAATTATTTTGTTTATAACAATGTAGGCCTCAATACAAATGTATTTGAGAGAGCATAATTAAGCTGGTTTTTTTTTTCAACTTTTTCTTGCATCTTTTATGTACACTCATATTCATAAGCATATCACAGGACTAACAGCCTGGCAATGTGCATCTGCGGCTACATTATGCAGATATACCTTCTTATATTTATACAATTGCAAGAATAAGCGCATAATGCAATAAACAATATACACACAGACGTATATCTAAGTTGTCAGAGGTTGGCGTCCTTAGCCCTGACACATCGCCCGTGGTCAAGGCTCGCCCTGTCACACGGCGAAACGAAAAGAGAAATATTATCGTTCGCATATTTTATAAATTAATTTATTACTAAATAATTACAATTACTGGCCTTGCAACTGAACAATCAGTAAAGAATTTCTTAATTTACTGCTGTTTAAAAAATCTGTTTTTTTTTTTAAGATCAGTAGCTTTAACACATTTTTTTTTATGCAGCCAGTATATTCTTTCAATCATATCCACGGTGCATTATGCATCGTAAGTCAAGAATACGTAAAACGTAATGTATACTCAATCTACTTTGAAATTAGATCTCAACGTGACATTGTATTTGTAATTAATTAGTAAATGAATATGTTTTTATGAAGTTCAGTGTCTTGCATAGCATTTGTAAAAACAAAAGACTTTTCACGCTTGGCACAAACCAATAAGAACTCGTTGAAAAAGTTTTACAGCAAAAAACGCAGTAGGTATGGATAGATCTACAATAAACCTATTGATTTGTTTGTCTTTTGTATTTCATAATTTGTATGTAAATTTTGTATGAATATCAGACCCATTATGTTATATTGAATCGATGTTGAAACTAATATTAATTTCTTGATTATAAAATTAAATTGCAAAACAAAAAAAAAATTGTTTCTTCCTGACTCCGAAGGTCTTAGCTTCAATTTGAATGTGGAACACGGCTTCTGGTGTTTTTTTTTTTAATAACTTGATAGTGATGTAACTGGGTTGCCAATAATCGACTATTAAAACTACACATAAAGTAATGTGCACACGGTGCCCTTTAACCATAAACGGTGAAGTGTGTCGCGTACCTTCTCGGCACGGAGGTTGGCGTCCTTGGCCTGCTGCTCGCACATGAGAGCGCGGTCAAGCGCGTTGTCCTTCTCCAGCTTCATCGCCTGCATCTTCTTTTTGATCGCGTCCATTTTGGCGGTTTGTGTTTGTTTACTCCTCTAGATGCAAAAGCTGTAAGAAAACAATTTGGTGAATATTCGTTTGTTCCAATTAATAATACTTTTTTTTGGGGGTCCTTTTATCTGGGCGGTAGGGTGGTGGGCAGTTTAGGTTCCTATTATTAATAGTAATAGTTCTTGTAGTTACATTTTCAGGCATGTCGACGTCTCGTAACTTTAATAAATTCACGACTTCAGGTTTAATGTGTTTAAACACCTAACAAATGCTAGGAATAAGAGCATTGTTTAGACCCATGACTAAGCATAACATTTCCGACTTATATAAAAAATCAGGACTCTTTTTTTACAAATTCAACACAGAAACCTCAGCACAACTTGTCGAGTCACCACAAAAATAAACAACCTTCATTGGAACGTGTTCAAATCACGATAATGTCAACTTTTGCGACGTTGCGACCTGCCTGCTTTGAGCCTCATCGAGGAAATTGAAAAAAGCAAAGGCATAATGCATGTGTGCATAAGTGTCAATATGTTTGTAGAACAGCGCTAGCTATTTATGGAACCGGGGGTGCATTGATCTTGAGTGCAGGGATTTATTTTTGGTTTAGTTGAGTTTGGTACCGTTTCATTCTTGCTTTGATGCTCATCTTTTTCTAAGTTCATTGTAGAACTTTGTTCAGCATTTACTTTTGACTTTTATCTATATCATCAACTTTACTACACATATAGTTTACACAAATGTGAATGTCTGCTGAATTCGAAATCGATCAAAACCAAACGTTTTCTGTCTAGAAAAAACTGACTTAGTTAAACGAAATACATAATAGCAATATTGAACCATTACAATTCTCATGTATAAATGACAAAGTAAGGAATCTATATCTATCACAAAAAGTGAAAACCTCAGCCGGTATTCGACAGCATAGAGTTATTCCGATAATTTGAAATAAGTGTACCGAGCGATTATCAGAATGACTTAACTAGTCATTAACTTTTTCTAGTCATTACCACTGACAAAGGTTAAGAACCTCTTCCACTAACTATATTACCGGCAACCGATAGAACGGTAATGCTTCGCGCCGATTAAAAATAAAAACCGATGGAAGAACCAACGTTTTCGATCGCTGCGAAATATTTTGTTATTTACGATGCATGTATAGACATTGTAGTTTTACGTATGACATTCTAATATTGTTTGTTGGGCAGGTCATGAATACCATCACGTATTGTTTTTAAATGCTGTACATGTAAAAATGCGTCCTACTCGAAAACGTGTGGTATCTATCATGTTTGAATTTTCATAATCTTTCCTATGTCACTAGATATCAACATTTAGTTGAATCATCATAAAACATGTACGCACTACATACTACACAAAATACATACTACTAAAAATTCATTACCCAGGCGCCTGCCTGGGTAAAGAATTTTTGGGATAGGTACTATGTATTTAAAATTCGAACGGCATCGTACACGTATGTCCCATGTCCACGAAAAGGCGATTCAAAAAAGTACCGATAGATCCCATTATCTATGTGTTCCAAATCTTCATTACGAGGTCATCGTTCTCCTTACATGGAATATTCCTTCTTATGGAATTATTCGGATTCAGTAAAACCTTTGGACTAGAAACATGATGGACATTGACATGGCCCTATTATACGTGTCTTGGTAAATATGTGGATGAAATAACTAGTGACTGATCTTTAGATAGAAAGAGAGAAGTGGAATGATAGGAGACAGGCCTAGTCTTGGTCTTGCAGTAGTTTTTTAGAAGTCAAATAGAACCAGTAAATTTCCAGAAATTAAAATATTTAAGAAGTAGGTACAGTCAGCAAAACAGTTAGGTATGCAGGCTAGCAATCTTCTTACGACTTTTATAAATGAAAAAGTCTGTAAAGATCGATTTTTGTTTATTTTTCACGCAGAAACTTATGAAAGGATTTGGATGAAATTGCAAATATATTGATAATAACCCTTTTCCATTTACAATAGTTGAAAGAAGATTACTAGCCTGTAAACCTAACTGTTTTGCTGACTGTACATATAAAGCACTCACGAACCCGTCTGCGGAGGAGAAACCAGTTCGATTCAAATTCCAATATAACATATGCAAACGACAATAAACCTTACTCAATAAACGTTCTTTGTTTTACTCATTCGAGCACCTAAGTCAACATCATCTCGCAAATCCTGCGCCGTGTGTGATTCAAAAGAAAAGCATTTGCGCGTGAGTCACAGTTCGCGAAACATTTCAAAGGGTCCAGTCAGCGGTCAATGGACCAGCCACATTAAAGAAATTCTTTATGCCTATACTATTATCTTGTGGAATGATGGACCTACTTCCCTCAAACCGGTATCTAAATGCTAAGATATTATGGGTAGCTATTGTTTCGGTAAATTTAACATCAATAGGATCTATATTTTGATTGAATTCGGGCTAATTTTCTTTTATTTGATGACCAGTAGTTCCAATGAATTCTACCGGCCTGTCAAGTTTATCCAGGACCAGCATTGTAACTTGTTTACTAAGTAGTTAGATCGCAAATTTAAATTTTCTTAGATAGATAGATGAAGAGCCATCGGGAAATCTAATCAGATCTTGGGTACATTATGGAACGAATGGGTCATTCACGACTAGATTCCCAGAAAACATAGCTCCAAGATCATGAATAGACATGATTCTATAGTAAGTATTTCATAATGCATCTATCGAACTTGTCACGATATCCAGCGCACGCGCCGAACAAATAATCGCATTCTCGCCATATTTGCATTTCCAAGATAATGCAGACATTTATTTTGTTTCCTTCATTATAGACGTCGTAAGTTCACAATGTTTATGTTTGTGTTCACATTCCATACAAGCTCGTTTTTGAGTGCATATAAAGCAAAATTGTGTAGTGTGTCATTATTTGGACAGCTTCATTTAAAAAGACAAGTGTTAAAGAGTGATTGATCTTGAAAGAACGTTTAACGTAATCAGAACCTTCAGACGAATGGACTTTTAATATGATTTGTTGGAAGTCCAGAGGGAACGACCCCGCTTAAAAAAAACGAAGATATTATGTGACATCTAAGCCGCAACAGACCCGCGTGGTAGATTACAGCCCACTCCTTCTCATAAAGAGGATTCCTGTGTCTCAGCAGTGGGAACATTACAGGCTGATTATACTAATTTAGTTTCTAGTAAAACACTGGAAAATACAATGCCACACATAACCTTACAAATGAACAAGATTAAGTATTAGAAGCATGGCTTAGGTAGCATTGAGCGAATATAATATATAGCTCATTGTATACAATTTAATTAAAATATTAAGGTTATGTGTGCTATTGTTTAGAAGTGTGGGTGACGTCAGAAAACAGTTTTGGCGCCAGTCCAAGAACATTAGATATAAAGTATGTCGGCCGACTTGCCCCCAAATCACGTTGATACACCATCATCATGTTTGGCGAACATAGTATCAAATTATAACTTAAAATTAAATAGCGTACATCTATAAGAGAGTAATTCCAATTGAAATAAGACCAAGAATTTTGCCCTTATTAATACAATCATGGAAAATTTTGAAGAAGCAAAAACTTTAGATGAAGTAAAAATAAACTGTTTCAGAAGTTTCCAAAGCTGTTATTTGATTATACAGGAGTCAAATTCCGTGACCAATGCCAACTTTTTAAATGTAGACTGAACAGAAGATAGTATAATATTAAATGTCATTAGCAAAAGTAGTTTACGCGTTAATACGATTAAATGTTATTGAATAAATTTTATGAATTACCTAGAGGTAATCCATTCTTTAGAAATATTTTATTGGAGAATTGAGAATTTTGGGGCCAGCTAGCCAAGTTACGGTTGTAAATATTGTACGAGGGATTTGTCGACATAACCTTGAGTAGTAGCAGAAGTGCAGGAAGACCTATGGCCACCATTGGGACGGCATTTTTCTTTTTGTCAACTGATATTGTAAACTAAATAAATTGATTTTAATTGACATATTTACACAGTTCCCAACTTATGGTGCCGATAATTACAATTCGTCATGACCTTGGCTTTCTTTACAAGCGACTCAGTCTCAAGGCGGCCATCAATTTTCCGGTATTTCAAGTGTTTCACCGTTTATTGTGAAATTATTGCCTTAACTGTACCCACGGTAAGAATCCTTGTTTAAATAATTGTAATCATCTAATAAAACATGGAATGTACAAGAAACCATTTTAGCTCAATGCAAGAAACTGTAAGATAAAAGGAGTCAGTGACATGTTTTTTGGTATTCAAAGTTCTTACATTATTGAAAGAGGGAGTTCCGGTATGCGCTCTCTTTTTAAAGAAAATATGTAGAGCAGCAGCTGGCCAGAAATTTATATCTGGTCTAAATATAAAATAGAAAAATAAAATAGGCGAGCTAGAAGTTTGACAGCCCGCGTGTAACCGCGCATGCTCGTCAGCCGCCCACACATCCCGCGCTTCCACGCTATTGGTCGGCAGCTGGCAACCTGCCAAAAGCGCGGGAAAACTTCAGCGTAGCCCGCTCCTATTGGCTATCCGAAAATGAAACCGAGCACCGCGATATTCAAAAATAGAAATGGAACATGATTACAAAACTGCTGGCATGTTAAGATACGTATCGTAGGTCGAAGTAAAAAGTATTTATACACCAATAATTTTCAATAAAAAGCGATAAATAATCCCAGCGCTTTAATCAAAAGCTCCGCATTAGGTAATAATTATGTTTAATCTTAGCGTTTAATCCCATCTTGAAACATGTTCAGCAGAATTAACTTTTAAGAATTACGAGCACATAATTATAAATGACCGATAAATGCACCATAACATCGATAAGCACTGCACTACCACCCTACTTACCAGGACGGACAATCGATTAAAAGACGAGGCAAGATCAATGCACCTTGGCTTTAAAAAAAAACACTTGTATATTTTTTTCACTTTGAACACTATGGGGCACTGACAGAGCGTAGTCGTACTTACATGTCGAGTCGACGCGTGCTGTGGTGCGACTGGCGAGAGACTCGGGAGTTCTCGCGGTGTCGCCTTACCGCCGCGAAAGGAGATGAGGCGCAGCCGTCTCACCCCGCTCCGAGAATACAGCTGATGGGAAAAAGCCTTCGAAAACTTTAATTTTCGAACATGATTAAAGGATGCTTCCAAGGCCGTGCCCGATTTCAGTTAACGGGGTCATGCGATATGCATATATGAAGTAATTGACCCGTTTTAAGATGCAATATGATTGCTTAAGTGGTTCCTTCTAGAAGGATATCCCAGAGAAACTTGTCAATTTTATGAAGTCAGATGTTGATGGTTGGACAGATTTGTTAGAATAAGTTTTTCTTTGAGAACCTAGTTCTGCAGTTTCATTTTGGATTCCTCTCGATTTGCAGCAGTTGAGAAACTAAACAGACATGCGGAAGAAGACAAATTTTACCAAATCTACTTATGATTTAATTGCGATATACGACCTATTTCCTCATTAAATCATAACTCAATGTTGATAAAGCTGTCATTATGGTGAGAAGCATTTGTGGAATAGCTAAACATTATGGTTCTTCAGATTCACGAGTTTGTGGTCGAAGTAGTTAGTACTAAGGTACTTACTCGGCTCTCTAATATTTAAGTGGCAACGTTTTCGCCATGGTTGGCGTAAAAATAGTAAGTAGAAAAAAGAAAATTATGGGCAACCTTTCCGGAGATTCTCAAGTCATGAAAGGGTGAGAAACTCAGAGAGAAAAAAAAATATGAATACATCCTACTTAGTTTTCAAGATTCCAGGATATACTTGTAGGGCGCGTACTTAGGTACAGCTAGGGACAATTTCCATGGAAAGTTTAGAATCGTTCCTTCGTCACTTTTTTTAAATATTAGAATCCTGTCAAATTCCCATTATTGTAGGTTTATCTGATAGGTGTCTGTAGCAATAAACTTAATTTTTACCGGATTTTCAATAGCAATAGTCTATTCTATGGATGACTCAGCCTTCAGGGGCCGAGTACGTTCAGAACTATGCTTCTTCTTTTTCGTCGTGTCCATGATTCCCTTTATTAGAGTCAAATTAACTTCGACCAGAAATCTGCCACTTCGACGGCGTTGGTGGTAGTTTCGGACAGGTCCCTCAAAGACTCAAACCTAAGCTTAAAGTATGGTTTATAGGTATTTTCTGGCACATATCTTTGTAAGAATATCATTTGAGTAGGGCGATTCATATTAGTTTGGTTGCGGTTACGAGGCCTTGGGCCAATTCAAAATTGAATTAACAATGACATAAACAATATGAATAAGTTTTTATGAACACCATAAACGCATACCTACCTAACATGCCATTGATACACTGGTACCTACGGCTACTATTGTGCTGTCCCTGGCAGCAGGCACCTACGTAGTAGATAACTATTTAGTGTTAATTGCAACCACAACAATACCTTGATCCAAATTCGTCATGCACTGAACTGATAACATCCTATAACCCGAATTCTGCGAGTGTGTCCTATACAGCTCCTTTATAAAGGCTTTAGTAGGTAACTCTTTGAATCTTTGGTAAAAGACTAGCTGCTTACTGAAGATTGAAAGTGCAGAGAGAATCATAGTGTTGCACTGATTTGTTCCACACCTATTTAGCACTGATTTGTCAGACTTTTACTGACTAAAACCCATCCATGTTCCTTCTAAGCCCTTCTTCCAAGCTCTCTAGTTTTTTTTTTCGTTTTATCCAGCTATCCACTAAATACCCTTGATCTTGTCTTTGGACCTACCGAAACAAACTTAAATTCTAAAACAACAAAAAAAAACAATAAATATTAAATCCAAGTAATTCAATGACGTCCACCTAAATTATGAAGAAACCTCGTCAATGGTAATTAATTTCGAAATAATTCACTGTACCTATGTCGATGAGTCAACGCGTACGTGTCAGTTTATGTAAACTGTTGACCCAGATGGTTCCAAAGGAGTGCTACATGGCTTACAACTGACCATAGATCACAGTACAGTCACAAGCATAATTAATGGGGGTAAAATGACCCCCTTAACGAAGCCGAAAGGCACTGCGATCGTTTTTTGATTTAGACCATAATTATTCTGGGAAGTTGGGAACCTTTTCGTTATGAAGACATCGGGGGTCAAAGTTCAAATGTTAGATACACTTTTACCTCCACGACCCCCGTACTATTGAATAGGTACATCCTTCAGCACAAGGTTTTGATAGGACTCACGTTCCGTAAAACGGGATTTCTCACCCCAAAATGAGTTTCATTTAGAGATAACGTAGTTTGATGTAGGTACACAATGCTTGGTTGACGGCTTCGTGAAGAGTCCGTTTACACCTAGTATGTGCGTAAGTATTAGATAGTAGATGCAAATGTATCCACTTACCAAAATTCAAGAGCCATTTTTTCTTTTTCGAGGAATACCAATTGCAAGTTGATACTCGTAAGACCTATTTTCAGTATAATATGAGTTCCAAATTATTATGTTTGCAATAACATACATTGCAATCAGTACAGTACGAGAAAATCACTGTCTTATTAGAAGTTACTAAATGTGTGTACATATTGGTGCTTGTGACTGTACCAGTGTACCTACCATAATTAACCGACCTTCGTTGTGGCCATAGGCTGTAACTGGCTTATCTACACATCGGAGACCATTATTGTCCAAATCTGTTTGTTTTATTTTGGTGAAGATCATTTTTGGAGGTCTCTGAATATGGCAGTGGTGATTTCCGATTGATGATTTCCAGTGGTGATTTCCGATTGAGATTTCCTTTGAAAAATGGCACACACTATTGTCATTATCTGCCACGCCTTTTCCCAACTATGTTGGGGTCGCCTTCCAGTCTAACCGGATCCAGCTGAATACCAATATTTTACATGGAGCGACTGCCTATCTGACCTCCACCACCCAGTTAATACTGGGAAAAACGATACCACTTGTAAGGCTGGTGTCTGACTTTTTGGGCCACTAACTGTAACGACTGTCAAAGATGGACAAAAGACAGCCGGAACCAACAGCTTAACGTGCTTTCCGAGGCACGGAAGAAACTCGGTACGTATGTACGTAACCCATCCACAGACGGCCACGGCCTGCATGGTGGATAGTAACCCATTACCTCTCATAGAGAGGAGGCCTGTGTCCCAGCAGTGGGAACATTAATAGGCTGATGATGACTTAAATAAACGGGATTCCTGTGGTAACATGACGAAATACCTACTACTTCCTACCAACTTAGTGATCGCATCAAAAAGGTATGTTAAAAACTCTAAACCAACGAACGTCAATTCAAGACTTCAGAGAATAACTGTATCATGAGTTTAATATAGAATTATGTTTTAACAAGTTATTTCTAGGAGACACAAAGGCATCATAATTTAATCAACGTCGCCATCGCAATACTAACTACTATCTGAAACTGTATTGAATAATTTAAACTACTTTAGGGCATACATTCCGATACCCAAGTGAATCGATTACCTATTGTTTGTGTATTTAATATCCTTTAAGTTATTTTTTGTGGTTTTGTTCCCTAATGGCTTGACACATAAGGGCTCACGCGCTATCCTTCTGGATGAAATATTGATGAAGCCGGGATAATCCTTAATTATATTATATTGAAAATATATTCTATTGAAAAGCCTAAAGCAATTTCTAGGGCATCATCGTCACGGTAAAATTTCTGTCATAGGTAATAGGGATGACGAATGACAAAAAAATATGATTTTGTTTAGTCCTTTTTTTTAGGATGGGAAATCATCAAATGACTTCCTCGCCCTTTATGTTCCGGGGCCGCGGTATCTCTTTGGAATAGGCCCGCAACCCCGGCAGGATTTTGTTTAGTCCTTCAGTTAGTTTTATCAAATTAATAAAACATTAGATAGAAAAGGCATAAAAGATCATGAGTGGGCTTGTGAAGTCACTTTATGGTAAAAAAGGTACCAAAATGTGACGTCACATGAGTTATTGACGCACTGTATCGTCTTTAATTTTTGTTTACGTAAAAAAGGACAACGATTTTTTTTGTTGTCTCGCCTGCATTTAGAAACTAGAGGCCTCGACAACAGAATACAGCTATTTAGTGTTTGTTTTTTTTTTATGAGCTGTTATCAATAGTTCTCTTCGCTCCATTAAACCTAAAACCAGTTAGTAAGTAGGCTATCTATCAAGCTAGTCTGAAGAGTTAGCAGTTGGTTTGACAAGAGCGCATATTCGCCAACGCGACACGACACCGTACACGCTGTTACTGGGTCTAGGTTGCTGATCAGCGATTGTCAACTTTTTCTTTCACGGGCCGCTTAGACACCTACCAGCAACACGTACCTAGCCTATCGCTACTAACGTAGACACTCAACACGATCCGCTGTCAAATGAAGAAAACATGGGACCAAGAAATGAGAATCCTGTGGCTTGAAGTATTTAGTAAAGATAAAAACTGCCTCATGATGTCAGAAAACCTAACCGCTAAAGGAAAATAAAGATAAACATTTGCTATCCAGATAATATGAAAAAATAGAATCGGTCATGTTCAAAAAATTGAATTCTAGTCGCGCACGTAACTTCGAACTACATACTTACAACAAGAAAGTCTTGCAGCCCACAAGTTGAGAATCACTGTCGTAAATTCATGAGCAGCCGCTTTTTCTATCGATTCTACAAGGTTGGAGTTATCAGCTTGCTATAGACATCCTATTTATATTCAGGGCCCTTCAACTGTTTATTTTGCCCGAGACAAAAAGTTATAACAGCTAATACGTATCACTCTCTGTAGTTAATACCGCAAAGTGAAAGTTTCCATCACTTCATTAATCATTTATCCCTGAAGAAGAGAAAAATATATATAAAATAGGTACTTATGTAAATGCAATAACGCAGATGTTAAGGTCAGAGAAAACACAGGTCAAAGACAAATCGAACAAAAAGCGAACCCTTCCAAGATAAACAGTCGGGAGAGAGAAAATGAGTTGTTAGAGAAATGGTAGCTGCCATTTAGCACACACGACCTTACATTATCATCTGCCAAGCCCGGATGCAGCTGATTACCAGTATTCTACATGGACCGACTGCGTATGGCATCCACAACACAACCCAGTTAGTAAAAATAGCATAGTAGGCCTGTAACGCTCTCGCTGCTGGGTCTTAAGCTCTCGGAGACACGGAGGGTATATTGGGAAATACAACACCCTTTGGTAACACTGGTTAACAGAGTTTCGGGCCACTAACTACTGGTAACGACTGACAAAGATCTATAAATAACATCCGAGACAAACGGCCTATATAATGTGCTTTCAGATGCACGGAGGTAACTCAGTAAGTAATAGGTCACCCATCTACAGACCCACCTAGGCAAGCGCGGTTTAACCTGCAGATCTAACGAAATATCCCTACATAAGTTCAATTCATAAAAATATGTCCATTAGGTCCATAATAAGTTATTAAATCTGTAAGACTTATAATGTGATTGTGACCTACTACTACCACTTATGGCCGAGATAGCGACGTGCAACATCTGTATAAATACTGATATAAAATATTCCATTACATCAATATTAAATTCCTTTTGAGGTGGATTATGCAAGGCACGCCTAAATTAACGGCTTGCATCGATACGAAATATGCATTTTTGCTTAATTTGCGAGTTCATCATAAAGATGTAATCAATATGAATCCACTGCTGAATAAATAGGACAGAGGAAAGTGCTTTGTTAGTCACTGAAACACGTGCACAGAGACATTAAATATTTTGGAATGGATAGATCATAACATTAAAAACAATAAAGTACTATTATGGAAATAGTTTAGCAGGTGCACATTCATGAGTTATCGTGATAAGAAGCTCGGCGGTGCCACTTCCACTCAGCATAATGCTCTGCTTTGGCGGGAACCAGACAAAATGAAAAACCATAGACATAGCGCTGCAAACAATAAAGTGAAGCCAGTGCAAAACTACGCTTTGCTCTGTGCATACACGCTCACACTCACACATTTACATCAAACTACAATTAAACTACGTTCAAAATATGCACACATGTTAAGAAAACCGGCAACACTTTGTTTTCTATATACTCTTTATTTTGTGGTTATTAGTAGTTTCGAGTAAATGGCGCCTAAAAATGTTTACTTTTATTTGGATTTTTTAGGAATGATTTTGAAGTTATGCAAAAATGTTTTGGGTTACATGTATAGCTGAATATGCATTCTTTCGTAAGAACTAACCCTATTTTCTATAAGTTTATTACAACAATTTTAAAACCCTTACTGCGTTTCTAATTAGCACGGCATCGGCAGAGCGGGCTGTCTTGGTTTTCTATTTGGTCTGCGATCACTACTCTAACATAATTATACAGATCAACAGAAAATCAGAATAGTATATTTTATAACGAGGGACTAAACAAAGCCATTATATACCCGATGTGGTTTGACTCTATGAAAGCGAGGGTATATTAAATTGGCGTTTAGTCTCGAGGTGCAAACTGTAGTTTTCACTTCGAGTGCGAGAAAAATAGTCATTTAAAACCGAACAAATTTACACTCGACAATAATTCTGAACTGAGCGGTCACTTTTTTTCCATCAGGTCAGTCACAGATTAACAATTAAACCACAACACAAACTCTCAACATTTTCGCAATGAAGATGATCACACTCCACAGATACCTAATTAGTACCTACATCAACATCAACGACGCACACAAAAAACAATAATTTTTCTCGCGTTGAAGAATTCACTTGTTTTTTTTTTAAATAAACCACTTTCTATTTGCAAGCCAATTCGAAATTTAAAAAAAACTTTGATAAGTTACTCTTTTGTTACCATGTTTCAGAGTAAAAGATCGTTCCATTTTTAAATTACTTTATACTCCCTAGGGAATAAATGGTCACTTTAATCCCGCTTCGTAGGGCTATATTGGCGTACTTTTAGAGCATGAAAAGTGAAATAATTGTTTCGAGCTTTTCCAAGGTGGAAAGATAGTGAATAGAAAAATAACATGGTAGTAAGATTAGGCCTTCATTGGTGCCTACCCCACGAGTAATAGGCGTAGCCCTGGATATACTGAATCGGCGAAATAGTGACGTCATAAAAAAGTAAGTATGCTCCGGGATTCTTGATAGAGTTCTAATTATAATTCGTGAATATATTGGCCTTTCAAAAGAGGCCCTTTAAAAATCATCCGTTTTATTTATTATTCGAAATTTATTTATTTATTTATTGACACACCAACGACTTATTCACTAATTAATTACATTAAATTTATTCAATTTCGACAGCGTTGCGGTGAACTCGTCACTTATAGGTGTGCACAGCACTTGTATAATCAATACTTAAAATATTAAAATGGAAATTTATAATTACAAAATTAAAATTTACAAAGTATACATTGATTTAAAAACGTCAAGTAGTTAAATTACATTAAAATACGGTATAATTCAAAAATTAAATTAAAAAACATTGATTAAATTGGATTAGAAAAACAATTATAAATTAAAACTACAAAAATAACAAATAAATTAGAACATATTGCAATAATTACAATTAAAATTGAAAGAATAAAATAGATTAAAATTTGAGTTAAGAAATTAGATGAAATCGTACAATATAAAATGCATTAAATGGAGTCACACAAATACACAAATTAAACTTTTTTTTAAAAGTAATCAACAAACAAATCGATCAAGAACTGAGGACTTTTCGTCTGAATTCATTCAGACTGTTCGAAAATATGTCTAAGTTGCTAGTGCGCGTGCTCAGCTTATTGTAACTAGACAAAAACCGGTATAAAGGAGCTGAACGACCAAGATTAGTTCTGTTTTTAGGCGTTTGAAATGTTTCAGTTTTAAAAGTGGATCTGAATGAGGTTCGGCGGGGCACATTTAGACTGATCTCCGAAACCAACTCCGGTACATTCGCCAAATTGTGGAGGGTCTTATAAAGGAAAATAAGATCTGAGCAGCTTCTTCGTTGCTCCAAGGAGCTCATCCTGAAATGACAGAGTCTTTGAGGATAATCAGCTTCGCGATCACAAATCTGCGATCTGTGGCGGAGGTACCCCGTAAACTTTTTTTGGATACATTCTATTCTGTCGATGTGGACACGATACGTGGGATTCCATACAGGAGATGCATATTCCAGTATACTCCTCACCAGAGAGTTATAGAGAACCTTAAGTGTGCCACTTGACCGGAATTCCTTGCAAGTTCTTTTAACAAATCCCGACATTTTATTTGCTTTGGCGACAATAGTGTCGAAGTGATTTTTAAAGGATAGTTGACTATCAAGTTGGACTCCCAAATCACGAATGGTATCGACTTTTTGAAGAGTTTTGCCGTTTAAGTGATATGCTGAAGACTGAATCAACTTTTTTCGTGTAAATGTTATATGATAACACTTAACGGCATTGAGAGTCATCTTGTTACTTTGACACCACTCGTGAATTGCGTCCAAGTCCTTCTGGAGCAAAGCTATGTCAGTACTTGATTCGATTTCCTTGTATAGTTTTAGATCATCCGCAAACATAGAGCATTTTGAGTTTTTAATGAAGTGTATGATGTCGTTCACAAATACAAGGAAAAGAATAGGACCAAGATGCGATCCTTGTGGCACACCAGATGTTGAGTAATAAAGTGGCGACTGATAACCCTTTATAATAACTCTCTGCTGTCGTTCTGAGAGATATGAGTCAAACCAGCGTAGCAAATGACCATGCATACCATAGTTCTCAAGTTTTTGAAGTAGAAGCACATGATTTACTTTGTCGAACGCGCTACTGAAGTCAGTGTAAATTGAGTCAACTTGCACACCTGAGTCTATGGATCTGCTGATATCATTCATGTACTGAACTAAGTTGGTGGTAGTGGATTTATTGTTACAGAAACCGTGCTGTTGCGTAGCCAATTGAGTTTGAATGAGCGAAGTTAATACAGGACAAACTAATGATTCGAACAGTTTCGAGAAAATTGAAAGAAGAGATATGGGCCGATAATTCGTAACATCATTAGGCTCCCCTTTTTTGAATATCGGAACTACGTGTGCGATTTTCCACTGCGTGGGAAACTTAGAAGACATAAGGGACCTATTAAAAAAACTTTTTTGCAAAAAATAAAACCGACTTAAAAAAAAAACAAAAAAGTGAAAAATAACTTAAGCTTCTGAAGTCGGTGACCTTTGTTTGATTGCTTTAGTTTTTTTGTCACCGACTTCAGAAGCTTAAGTTATTTTTCACTTTTTTGTTTTTTTTTTTAAGTCGGTTTTATTTTTTGCAAAAAAGTTTTTATTTTTCACTTTTTAGTGGTTCACATGTGCTTGATAAACATGGAAAGTGCATACCGTTACAATTACAACAAGCCCAAACACGACTAGGACACATTGTCTCATTATGGAGTTCCGTGACTCATGGCTTCATCATCAGATCTGATGGTAAAATGGTTCTTATCAAACGCAAATGCTTCACTTGTTGTAGAAAATACCAAAATCGCAACACGTTTTCATATAAAATTTGAAGAGTTCCCTCGATTTCGCCAAGATTCCATCATCAGATCCCAACTTGGTGGCTATGGGACCATTTAGAAAGAATACCCTTTCCAACAAAAAAAGAATTTTCCAAATCGGCTGGCAAGCGACGGAGTTATGCCCGAACAAACATAAAAAAAAAAAAAAAAAATAGAAACATCCGAATTGAGAACATCCTCCTTTTTTAGAAGTCGGTTAAAAATGAGTTTGAGCGGTAATGATAAATATTTGGCACATTGCCTTATGAAATGTAGCTCAGGTTGGCTGGACAAAACTTCAAAATAGCTCCCATTTTACTAGGTCAATAGGGCACTTTATGTGACGGCTAAACACCCTTATGTCAGAATTTGTGACGCTACAGAATCTTAGATAATCGATCGAAAACGGGTCCAGCCATCTTGAAAACCCACTTTTCGCTGGTCACTCAATCTCGGTAATGGAAGTGATTTTGATGACTTTTTGCATATCAACGGGCGTCACATAAGTTTGTGACAGGCACCGAGCTAAAAGTTTTGTCATACGTACAGTGGTTTAGTAAAAAAATGCTAAAATCGGTGCCAGCCATCTTGAATTTACGTAAAAAACTTTTGGCTAGCACTTTCGAATCTCAATAACGGTAGCGTTTTCGGATATGGTTCCTTTACTAAAAGTTGGTGACGCAATGTGTGACAGTAATAACGTTTGATTCATGGCGTCACATGCAAGGGTTTACGAGAAAACAATAAAAACCTACTGTCCAGCCAACCTGAGTTCAGGCTGGCTGGACACCTGTATCTCCGCTGCCTGATGATCTACGACCTTCAAAATATGTTCAAGATGTTGTGACGGGGACGATAATGATAACCTGAATTTGTGACGGAGAAACTTTGCGTAGTTTCAAAGATATTGATCATTTAAATTTTCCCATACAAACATCCATTAATATTGTGAGGTGACCATATTTTTTACATAAATAAAGGATTTCTTTTTAATATACTAATCGGCCGGTAGCAGCCACGCCTGCTTTGTATTTGATTTCTCCGTGGGAATAAAAGGTTTTCCTGCAATAAAAAGCGTAGACTTACTTTTTTTATGTGTTAATTTAAAATAATAATTGACTACCAGCGCTGCAAAAGAGAGCCCACTTGTATTTCGCGTTTAGTTCATTATCTTAGGTAACGGAAAATGAGAACTAAACTCGACAGTCTGCAGTGTACTTTTCGAAGTGTTATCACTAATCAGAGTAAGACAACTTTTAATATTAATCTGCGGTAAGACACCAAATTAATACGAGAAGATTCGACCAGTTGTCCTAGCAGTACCAACTTTAAGCAATAGATGGCGACACTAACATCAGCTATCAAGGAAATATTACATTCCGTTCACAGATATTTTTTATTTTTTTTTGTATTGATTTCAAATTTTGAAATCGATATTGTTTATTTAATTATTATTCTGAAGTGCAAATGGAGTTGACCGTCGTCATTTGAAACGCTGTATAAGTACAATTAAATAAATGTGATTTTATTTACAGCAAACATTAATTTTTCATTTAAATACCTTAGAGCATTAGTTATCCTGACATATTAACTACCTATGTACTTACCATGAAAAACACCAATACCTACCTACTAATAAGAGTAGAGTAGTATCAGCACGTAAATAATCAATAACATTAAAAAATTACCCCCATTCCAGCTCACTTCTACACTTTTGTCTTTTATTGATTTAAATATCTACAGTTGTTCTTATTAGTATCACCAGTACACGGATTTTCGTCCATTAAAGAAAACACCATAAAATATACTTAGTCCTACATAAAACCTACAATATTGGTAACCCTACTGCAGTGTTTGTATGGGAAAATTTAAATGATCAATATCTTTGAAACTACGCAAAGTTTCTCCGTCACAAATTCAGGTTATCATTATCGTCCCCGTCACAACATCTTGAACATATTTTGAAGGTCGTAGATCATCAGGCAGCGGAGATACAGGTGTCCAGCCAGCCTGAACTCAGGTTGGCTGGACAGTAGGTTTTTATTGATTTCTCGTAAACCCTTGCATGTGACGCCATAAATCAAACGTTATTACTGTCACACATTGCGTCACCAAGTTTTAGTAAAGGAACCATATCCGAAAACGCTACCGTTATTGAGATTCGGAAGTGCCAGCCAAAAGTTTTTTACGTAAATTCAAGATGGCTGGCACCGATTTTAGAATTTTTCTACTAAACCACTGTACGTATGACAAAACTTTTAGCTCGATGCCTGTCACAAACTTATGTGACGCCCGTTGATATGCAAAAAGTCGTCAAAATCACTTCCATTACCGAGATTGAGTGACCAGCGAAAAGTGGTTTTTCAAGATGGCTGGACCCGTTTTCGATCGATTATCTAAGATTCTGTAGCGTCACAAATTCTGACATAAGGGTGTTTAGCCGTCACATAAAGTGCCCTATTGATCTAGTAAAATGGGAGCTATTTTGAAGTTTTGTCCAGCCAACCTGAGCTACATCTAGGGCATGCAAACCGGATACCCGGATAACCGAAAAAACCGGATAACCGACTGATTTGAAACCCCGGTTTTTTGGCAAACCAAAACCGGATTTATCGGTTTTTTCGGTTTCGTTTCTCCTATTTGATTGAATAATACAAAACATTAAATTTATCACTGACAAACGTGGACAGGACGGGCGTGGCGGGCTACATACTACAAAGATCTTTCGGATGACGTAATAAACAACGCGATAGCCCTCGATAACGAACAAATTCGAAGTTTCATAGTCAACATTATATCTAAGCATTTTTCAACTAATACACAGACGGCGACGACAGTCGAAGCAAACGTAGACCATACAATAGTTAATGTTTCTCAAAACATTAAGGACCAACTCGGTCAAGAAATAAAGAAGGCGCTTAAACAACATACCTCTTCTGCAAGCCCATCTGCAGACCTCGATTTAGACACGAAAATCAGGGTGGAAATGGCTCTTTACGACGGTGGAGGAAAAATGGGACAGCACTTAACAAAAGTATATAAAGCTTTGAAATCTATACCTCCAACAAGTGTGGAATCAGAAAGAGCCTTTTCATCAGCGGGCCTCATATGTAATAAAGTCCGCAGTACACTATGATGAATCGCTTGACGCACTGGTATCATTACGGTCTTTCCATCAAAGCAAAAAATAGTTATTTCTGGTTTAGCTTTGTAAGTTTAATTTTTATTCATATCTATAAGATTAAGAATGACTATTTTTTTGTTGTTTTGGTTAATTTTATTAGGAATAAGACGATTCTAAGCAATATGTTAAAAATTATTTTGATCTCACTTTACGTCCTGTTGATTTTGCCTGTTAAATTGTTAATTGTTATATTCTGTGATTTTAGAGTTACACTTTTGTTTACCTACAAAATGTCCCTATTTTTTTATTTTCCTAGTAATAAGCTTTATTCTATGTCAAAAAATATTTAAGTTTTGGTGGTAAACTGTTAACTTAGTAGTTGTAAGCTTACTTCAATCCCAAACTGCTCATTATTTAAAAAATAAGTCAGATTAACGTAAAAAAATACATATTTTGATTAGACTTCCGCATTATCATTGCTTCACACACAAATATCTCATTTTCTTAATAAAAATTAAAAAAAAAACCGAAAAACCCGATTTAACCGGTTTCACCGGTTTTGTAAACAAAAAAACCGAAAAAGTCGGTTTTCTTAATCAACCCGGTTTTTGCATGCCCTAGCTACATCTTATGAAGTGCGGCGGTATGCCGTCAGGCCCTGGACCTTTGCAGATATTAAGTTTTTTTAATCCTTTGAGTACGTCTCGCTCTGTGAAATAATGGCTTCCTAGCGCAAGCTGAGGGTACTCTTTTGACTGCTAGGCCAATCACTTTACGGAGTTCTGTATGGGAAGGTTCGCACAAAATCATAACCGGACTTATGAGGTTCTTTTTATGCTGATTGGCTAGATAATATTACATCTATTTGTGACCGTATATTGCAAAATTAAGGTGGCTTATAGTTTTACTGGAAATTTTGTTTCTAAGTGATTAATTTGAACTGAAATAAAAGCAAATCTAATAACCGAGATATACTTAGGTAAACTTTTACCTTGCCCTAATAAGTTACTAACGCTTCGTTAATTAAGCTTTTTTTTTAGTTGCTTCTACTAATTTTTAGGGGTTTTAAAAAAAGAGTTAATTGTGACTTTAGCAAAATCGATAACCGTATGTTTTAAAGAGTTTAAGCATTTGGTCAGTTGATTGTTCATAATTATCAAGGAATTAAGCAATTAATTCACTTGCTTTTTTAATATTATTTTTTACATGGAATTAAAATACTTAACTGCCATTTTTCTGTTTAACTTTAGTCTCTTAAATAGTTTCAGTAGAAAACTGGCAGAATTAAGCATAAATTCCAACTGCTTACAAAATCTTTCATTTTTTACAAAGATCTCGAACTGTAGGTAGTTTGCGCGGCGCGGCCGCAAGTCGTACCTCGCCGTCCGTCGCCCGCCCGCTCCTCCGCGCGGCGGCGTGCGGGTCTTTTGCCTTGCGTTCATTTCATTCGTTTTCGAAGCGGCGGTGATCAGCGTAAGAAAATGGAATTCCCGAGTTGTGGGATTTGTGGTTGTGAACTTTGATGTTGTGAACATAGGCGTGAAGGGACAAAGAAAGCTTGTATCGTCAAGTGAAAAACGTAAAGACGGAAAATTTACAACAGTATCTGAAGAGACTCAAAGTGCAGAGCTTCATACATAAACGAACATTGCATTCAAAGTGCGGCAAAAAAAGTGCGGCAGGAAAGACAAGCCGATGATAGTCCGTTTGACTAGGGTGGAGTCTCCTATTATCGGCCTCCTCCTAATATCGGCAGTTTCGAGAAAATGGAACATAACTATAAAAATATCTCTTAAATCATAATAGTTTTAATGCAAAAAGTTACTCTATATCCATCCGCATTACCTCCAATATTTTGATGCGGGTGCATCAATATTTGAACGTTCAGCTGGCAAAAGAGCACGCGCAGGTGTGGACGTGCGTCGTTTGGTGTCATTGCCGAGTCAAATCCCTGAGTGGACGCATTGCGAGGATAAGTATTTGGAGGGAATTAAACATACCTATGGTGTTATCTTTTATTTTTTCATGAAGAATAACAGTCAAAGTATCTTTTAGATAACATGTTTTTACATTTTTTTGTCTATTTTATTAAATAATAGCGGGGGCGAGATTAGGGATCTACACTGGTCAGCAAATATACCGAGCCACCCGCTACCTAGGAACTGTGATTCGATTTTCTCAAAAAGTATAAAACTTACAACTATCAAAGTTATACCTACAAAAAGTGCGTTTCATGGTGATTACAATGACTGCAAATTAATTCGTGTTTATGCTACTTTTTTCGATTAATAATGGATACAACACCTCAGGAAGCGGCTCAAGCTGTAGCATTACTTCAAGCAGGCATTGCGCAACGTGAAGTCGCTCGAAGGCTTCGAATCAGCAGATCTTCGGTGCAACGAGTTTACAGACGATACCTAGAGACTGGAGCATTCGATCGCCGTCCAGGTACGGGCAGACCTAGGGCTACATCAGCAGCAGATGATCGTTATATCCACCTTACTGTTCTGCAAAATCGCCACCTCAACGCAGTTCAAGTCCAACAAAGTCTGCGTGACGAACGCCAAGTGGTCATAAGTTCAGATACCGTCAGGAGAAGACTTGCTGAACGGAATCTGACCCCAAAAAGAGCTGCAACAGGCCCAGCATTAACGGCAGCACACCGTCGAGCACGACTTGAATTTGCTCGAGAGCATAGGGATTGGACATTAGAGCAGTGGAGTAATGTACTCTTCACTGATGAGAACAGGGTGAGTCTACATGGAAGTGATCGACGTCAGAGAGTATATCGTCGCCCTGGAGAACGTTATTCTCAGTGTTGGATCGAGGAAACTGTTGCTTATGGAGGAGGATCTGTAATGGTCTGGGGCGGCATCTCGTTAATAGCACATACACCGTTAGTTTTCATCGAACCGACGGACCGTACACGTGGACTGACTTCTCATCGCTACATTACTGAAATCCTTGCAGACCATGTGGTACCTTACGCAGGATATATCGGACAGGATATGCAATTGATGCACGATAATGCACGGCCTCATGTTGCTCATGTGGTGACCCAGTTTCTACGTGACGTCAGCATTCGTACGATGGACTAGCCAGCTCGAAGCCCGGACTTGAATCCGATTGAACACTTATGGGATGAGCTGAAACGTCGGGTTCGAGCCCGGGTACCTGCTCCAACAAGGCTTCCAGAGCTGCGAATCGCAATTGAAGAGGAGTGGAATACAATTCCTTAAGATTTTATCGTCAGGCTCGTAAGGTCGATGAATACAAGGATGCTGGCAGTTATCCGAGCAAGGGGAGGGAATACGGAATATTGATCAATTTTTTTTTTTTTATTTTAGCTTTGTTTTAGGCTTTATTTTTTTTCACTTTATCATTACTAACGATTGTCATGACTGGAAAACGACTCTTCTTTGTAAAATCCTTAATAAATACTGATCTATTTTTTAAACCCAATGAGTTTCCTTTCCTTTTAATCACCATGAAACGCACTTTCTGTAGGTACAACTTTGATAATTGTAGGTTTTATAGTTTTTGAGAAAATCGAATTAGAGTGCCTAGGTAGCGGGTGGCTCGGTTTATTTGCTGTCCAGTGTATATTATTGATAAATCTCTATATCGGCCGGGTGGCCGATATTGGGGTAATGCATGAAAATGTTAAACCACATGTTTAGCTATTTTATACGTTAGCAGTAACATTAATAAGGTTAAAAATGAAACAACAGCTCAGTTTGATAACTAGATCCTAACATCGGGCGCCTCAAAACGAGTTTTATCAATTACGGCCGATATAAAGGGAATTGGTGCGTAAAAACGGCCATCTTAGTATGGGTACAAACAACGTGAGAAAAGAAGAAAAAAAATTGAAGAGAATAAAGCGGAGAGAGAGACAAATACTGGAAATGAGAATAAAAAATAAACCCGCCAAAGAAACAAAAGTAGTAAAGAAGAGTTGATTATAGGACAGAAATCGCGAAACTGACCTTATTGATTTAGCTTCGCAAGACAAGTTTGGAAAAGGAGAACATTCTTTGTGCTGGCTCTGAAGAAAACCTAATTAGTGATGTTGAAGAAGATGAAAACAAAAATATTGGATGCGACATATGCTCCAATGGTTCCACTTAAAGTATACAGTCCATCGTGGGTGAATTGATGTGGCCTAAGAAGATTCTATTAGAAGGAAATGACATCAGAGTCTTAAAATTAAAATAAATTCTGTTATTATAAACTAAAGATCGCAATGATTCAACATTCCTAAAAAACAAATAAAAATCAAAAATCAAAGCATTTATTTCAAGTAGGCCAGTTACAGGCGCTTTTGAATTGTCGAAACAAAGATGATAATTAAATGTAGCTACAGTCCCAGTCACAAGACATAAAAACTGTGAAAGTACTGTAGTTGCCCATTCCCTAGCGTAGATCTCTATGGAGAAGAACGGGCAAGAAACTCCATGGACACTCTTTTAAATCATAATGTTGTTACAAAATCTTGGTTACATAATAATGAAAGGAACTCCAAAAAAAAATATTATACATAAAAATAATTACCAAATAAAGTTAATAGAAATTTAAATAGTGTATTTAAAAAAAAATGAATGTGATGATAATTAATAAAAGTGATTTGTACCTGAGCTGAGTTGAAATATAAAACGTTATAATTTTTTTGTAATTTATTCATCTTACTTCACTTTAGAAAAGGTAGGCCGATATTAGGGTCACAGACGGCGGATATTAGGGTGTTATAGGCCGATATTAAGGGAAATCGCCATATTCGGAAAAAAACATCTATATTATCAAAAATAACAAAGAATTCATAATTTTGCGAATGTAGTAATGGAGTTTCAGTATCCCTTTACCCAAAAAGACACTGCAAGAAAGCAAAAGCTATAATATAAGCTAGCAGTCAAAGTCCAAAAAAGTTGACATGGCCGATAATTAGTGCCACCACCCTACCCTATTTGAGCAAAAATATATTTTTATCAAATTTATGGTCGGTAGCAAGATTTTAAAAAACATATTGCGTCAAACCAAACGCAAGCAACATGGATCGAAATGTTGAGGGAAAAAACAACCACCCATACAAATTGTGCGGTCATCTGATAGGTAGCTACTTTGATACTTATGGGAGTTACTTTATTTTTTTTTTCTCATACTTCGACTCATGTTCCTGGGAAAAGGTTGTTCAGTATGACCCGTAGAATCATTCAAATTCGGGTATAGGTACCTACCTACCCTTTATTTCATTCTCACAAAAATTGCTTCTGCGCATTCAAGGTCAGCGCTCATAACTCGTTGCACGAATTATATTCTAAAATTAATCGAAATAGGTTCAGCAAATTATTTGAAATACTTATAGGTATTTTTTTACCTATAAATAAAAAAAAAATGTTTTATTTTTGACCAGAGATCCCTATTTATAAACACACAGTAGGTATACACAAACAAATAAATATTTAGGTACTATATTTCAGACCATTTATACTAAACCTTAATGGATTAAACACCTAATAAAACTTTTACATGAATCACCTACCTGTGCCCACGCTCTGTCTCTCTCTTTCGCACAGGCGGCGAGCAGAGCGGATCACGCGCACTCAAATATGAACTTAACGTTCTTAGTGACAAGGTCGACCACTTATAGTATTCCATAAAAAATCTTAAAAAAATTAAGATGCTGTTATTAAATTTGTTTAATTTTAACAATAAATGTTTATGTGATAATATTGTTACGTAATTAAACACTTTTCATTTAGTTATTTTTTTTTACTGAATGGATAACCCAGCAATTACTGTTATGTCACAATGCACTTAAAATATAACTTTAAATTTATGACTTATTTGACTAAAAGCACGCTAACAATGATTTTTCTTCATCAGCAGACGGTTATATATAATTACCTGTAAGTAATGAATGAAAACATGGGAAACCGTGTTTTTTTAATATAAGTACGTTGCCTGCACTTTTTTTGATTAATTTGTGTACATGCTCTCACAGACCCTTCATTATAAGCTATTTCCAGTTTCTTTATCAAGTTATAATTTTCGCTGCTAAAAATGGCATTATTAGGTTTAATGTCCGTTTCCGCGCAATGCTCTTGCATGATTTGCTTAATTTTAATTTATTACGTAATTAAATAAACAGCTCTACAAAATATATAAAAAGAAAACAGTTATGAATTAGTGTAAGGTCCCACCTTAACTTTCCTGGCCTATGCGTTTGTACCGCGACTGTACCGGCTGGAGATGCAAAGGTGGCAGAAAAGTGTGAGGCAAACAGTTTACTCACTTCTTCTCCAGAAGTTGCCACTTTCCCGTTCCAATACATCTCAGATGGAATGTCATTAGACTTGGCTTTTTTCATCTAATTTTGCCTATTTTTGTAACTTTTGATGCTGAGATTAGAAAATGTCAAAAACTATTAAGAATCACGGAACATATATGCATAAGTATATGGGGTATTTTCGGATCGTTTAGGCGCCGAATGTCCAATTCGCAAAATGTCCAGCGTTCGAAAAATGTCCAATTCGCAAAATGTCCATTTCCCAAAATGTCCAATTCTCAAAATGTCCAATTCGCAAAATGTCCAATTCTCAAAACGTCCCAACCTTAGGAATAAGAAACCAATTTTTTATGACGTCACAATATGGATGATCCAGCACGACCTTAGGTACTTGTAAACTGCTGCTGTTTGTCTGCTTAGGACAGATACATTTTACATACTATAAACAAGTATCTACAATGTGACAAAAACAACTACGTAATCAACCACAATATTCAAAGGCAACCAGACTTAACAAATAATTATTAACATTTTGTTGAACAGATGTTTCACCTTAATTAGATACCTATAGCTGAAAACGGTTTAACATCCAAGAATTACCTATTTACGCAATATTTATACCATAAATAACTAGTGGACATATGGCATCTTGTACCTCAACACATTACCAAAAGACGGTGATTCATAAGAGGGTTAACGAATAACATTTTGACTCACAATAGGAAGTCATTTCGGAAAGAAGTTACTCAACTCGCCGCAGACGCATCGAGTTGGTATTTCGGAGTTCCAGTTTACAACACGGGTTTCGGAATTTTAATATTGAAATTTTGTCATTTTCGTAACTTTTTATTACAACACAGTAAAATAATATGACATAAAATATCATGTTATTAAGGGGCTAGCCTATTGCCATCGATCGGACGTAAATCCACACTCCGAAAATCTCCGGCATTTCTCAGCAGCAATCATGCTACTGAAAAATACCTGTTGGAAAAAACCCAGTAACACGACGACCTGGGAATCGAGTCCAGGTCCTCATGCTCAGAAGTTGCGCTTGTTCCACTAGACCAGCGAGTCAGACAACTTGAATATAAATTACCCATGCGATGAAAGGAATAAAGGGTACCCAGCACTCCGGTAGTCATCATCTTCCTAGGCTTTTCTCAACTATGTTGGGGTCTGCTTCCAGTCTAACCGAATACCAGTGTTTTACGTAGAGATACCTACTGCTTATCTGACCTCCACAACCCAATTACTGGGCTGGGTAACAGTATACACCTTGGTAAGACTGTTGGGTCAGACTTTTTCTGCAGTGAGACAGGTAGGTCAAGTAGTAACAAAGAGTTGGAACAGAAGTATTCTCAAATCCACGACGGTTTAAATAAGCATTGATTTCAATCGCACAAACATTGCATTTCACACGCACTACCTTCTCCTCAACGTCGTAATTTAAACGTAATCAACTTTTCTTCCGCTGATATCAGTTTCAGTGCTGTTTATGTAGGCATAGGAATAAATTAATTATAAAGGGTGTAAAACACCTCTTCACGAAGCCGAAAGGCACTTGTTCTCCTCATTATTGCGATCATTTTTTTCTTCTACACCATACCTGGGAACCTTCTAGTTACGGAGATATGGGGGGGTCAAAGTTACAACTTTTTGTCAAGTTTTTTTTGTATGATTTTAACTTTTAACACCTCCACGACCCCCGTACTATTCAACTCATCCACTAGCACAATGTTTATGTGCGTTACATTGAGTTCTACCACAAAACATGACATAACCTCAACAAAAAAAAAGTTGTTTCCCAGCAATGATTTTTGCGGAAAGTTACTTAGTTTGATGTACAGAATGCTTTATTAACGGCTTTGTGATGAGGTGGTTTACACCCAGTAATCTATATACTTATAATAAATCTGTAGAGAGGTCAATTCTGTACATGAAATATATTTACAAAATAACTATCGGGGGGTGATTAGTGATCGATACTGATGCCAAAAATGCAATCAGTAAAATTTTTGTCTGTCTGTCTGTCTTTCTGTCTGTCTGTCTGTCTGTCTGTATGTTATTTATAGAAAAAAAAACTACTCGACGGATTTTAACGAAACTTGGTACAATTATTCTACATACTCCTGAGCAGGTAATAGTATACTTTTCATCACGCTACCATTAATAGGAGCAGAGCAGTGAAAGGAAATGTTGGGAAAACGGGAGAAGTTACTTGGTTTTTTTAGCTTCCGTCGCGTGTGCGAAAACTAATGAACGGATTTGGATGAAATTTTGCACACAGATGGTTTACAACCTGGATTAACACATAGGATACTTTTTATCCCGGTAGTAAGATCCCATGGGACAATGTTGAAACTTCACGCGGGCGAAGCCGCTGGCAGAAGCTAGTGTAGATTATAATTTTCGAGGTAGCATAAAAATCATCTATCGCCAGGAGACTTAGCAAAATTGCAATGTAACAAAAAGAGTGGCAAGCATGAATGTGGATGGCCATAAGAGATGATACTTCAAAATTGCAATGTGAGAAAAAGAGTGGCAAGCATGAATGAGGATGGCCATAAGAGAAGATACTTCATCATCATCATCACCCTATAATGTTCCCACTCCTGGGACACGGCCTCCTCTCAATGAGAGAAGATACTTACAAATAAAAGGAAAGATGGATGGATAGCGGTGAACGACTATAGCTGACGATAGCTCTTTTCAGCAACAGGACACACAGGACTATAGACAATAAATATGTATGAAAAAATAAATTTGCTACGCTGACTCTGGCTTCAAATATATTGAAATTGATGGAACACGCCTAGTTTTCCTCAAGAATAGATAATGTGGATTCGTTGTCAATACTAATATCATAAAAAGATATGTATTTTTGTATGGCGTAACGAATAAACTTAAAAACTAGTGAACCGATTTAAAAAATTCTTGCGTTTATGCTTGTTGCGGTCAGAAGGTTAAATAAAGGATATAGGATAGGAACATCCGTAGATACCTAAATCTAAATACAGACGTCTGATACGATACCTAACATACATAACAGCATTGCAGCCAAATTGTATGTTTAGTTTAAGTATCTACGTAGCCGTAGCTAGAAACATTACGTCTAAACCATCGACCGGAATACATTCATAAATCTTCACTTTGTTACTTTTCAAACCGGTGTAGAAATACGTATAATAGCAGAACATTGACGTCTTTGAGACGGACATGTGTGTGAAGCGTAAGAAACATAAAATATGTTGGCATTACAGGATATTATTACGTTACTTCCTCAGAATGATAAGTTTCCGCCAAATCTCTCGGTAACATTTCCATCACTAAACCATGATTGTAATCCCCGCAGGATAAGACCGAGTTGTGCACACGACTACACCGGAAGACCCGAATTCTAGATGATTTCGAGTTTCTGCTGAAAAATTCTAGATTGAAAAGCCCATTAACACTTTACTCAATCTAGGAATCCCAGGAAACGAACCAACTACCTCATGCTCAGCAGTAGTTTGCATCGACTAGATCTAAGCGACCGAATATATTATAATTACCGAATAAAGAGAAACTCGAATTCGTAGATAAAACGGTTTTCCTGGGGCTTACGCTTGATTCAAGGCTACAATGGGGTTCTCATTTAACATCTCTTGCGGGGCGCTTAAGTTCAGCAGCATATGCCGTTAGAAAAATCCGTCAGTTCACTGATTTGGATACCGCTAGACTGGTATATTTTAGTTACTTCCATAGTATAATGTCTTACGGTATTTTGCTATGGGGACGGGCTGCTGATATTGAGTCTATATTTATTCTGCAGAAAAGAGCCATCAGAGCCATATACAATCTTCGTAGGCGCGATTCTCTAAAGGAACTATTTAAGGATATTGGCATCATGACGGTTCATGGCCAATACATCTACGAAAACATAATGTACGTTAGAAAAAATCTGCATCTTTTCGGTAAAAGAGGCGACAGACACAATTACAGTACTAGAAATAGGGACCAACTAGTTCAGCCAGGCTTTAGACTCGCTAAAGTAGACTCATCTTTCATGGGGTACTGTTTGAGATGCTATAATAAAATTCCACAAAGTATTCTTGAACTGAATGAGACGAAATTTAAAACATGCATTAAACGCACACTATGTAAGCAAGCATATTACAAGTTGAGCGATTATATCGCTGATAAAAATGCTTGGCTCAATGCTGGTCCTGCTCCACAAGGACAGGGGCGCAAAAATTGATAGCATTAAATGGTATTGTTGGAGCTGCTGAAGATTGTACAACTATCTTTGCATTGTATAGATTCAATGTTAGTATTATATAATCGCATAGCCCATATTGTGTGAGTACTATGTACTAGAAAGCTTTCATTCACTGGAAACCTACTTTAGTTTTTGACTTGAATGTGCCCTGGCGGTTGAGAGTATGTCATGCTCACTCAAATGTCTCGCTGATGGTGGCGTGTGTGTCGGACCATTTAGCTCCCTTCAAAAGGGTTGAGCTGAATGGTGCTGATCCATGCGTCATGTTCGTGAACGGGCGCTGTCAGTTGTGACTGGTCATCTCTTAGTTGCCATGGCTTATTTGAAAGAATTATTTTGTTTTTACTATGGACACTTTTAACGTGCACATCTTGCTACATTGTTCTCACATAATTTACCATCTCAACATGAATGATGTAACCAAGATTTTGTAACAATAATTGGATTTAAAAGAGTGTCCATGGAGTTTCTTGCCCGTTCTTCTCCATAGAGATCTACGTTAGGGAATGGGCAACTACAGTACTTTCACAGTTTTTATGTCTTGTGACTGGGACTGTAGCTACATTTAATTTTCATCTTTGTTTCGACAATTCAAAAGTGCCTGTTATTGGCCTACTTGAAATAAATGATTTGATTTTGATTTTGATTTTGATTTTGATTTTGATTTTCATTAAAATATACTGCTGAAGTTGTTTCGCTAATATTGCCATCAAAAACAAGTTTTAAGTAGGTCAATAAAATCTAAATCAGTACCTCCATAGACATTCCAGGAGAATTCTACCTTGCTAAAACCTTCTTTTAAAAACCATAACTTTATCAAATCGCAACTCATCAATAGAGAAAGCAATGCAGCACATCACACATGTAACATACGACTATTTCTGTCCGCGGGCGTGCTCCGGCGCATGCCTGAAATAACTCGGTTTCATCATAACACACAATCGACTTGCCTACAGCTTTTTATTTTCATACCAAACGTTCTGGCGGTTTAAGAAACGAGCAGGGTAACGATTTAAAGCTTGGTGAATGAAGAAATGTTTAACGTAAGACCCGTTTTAGAGGGGAGATTTTTTGTTGATGGAGTCAATAGTTAACCGAGGATCAACAAAAATGTATATATAGGGTGGAAGGGACTTGGGATGATAAGACACATTCGTCCTTCTTTGTAAATAATCGATTCTAGAGAGGAATTCGTTCAGGATGCCACCTTGTTTTGATATCGACGAGTTCGGGAGGCCTGCATTCTCGTCCATCAAAACTTGGACAGTCTAGTGGCACTCGAAGATCAGTTTAGTATACTCTGGCATCCACATGATGGCTTTATTTTCTACAGAAGTCCATTAACACATCTACACTAATCATCTCGATAGTATGTATCGTTCATAGTCGTAATATCATGTTTTGATATCCGATTACAAACGCGAGTTGATCTTATAAGCTTTGCATCGAAATTCTTTAGCCACGCGCAACTACATTCTGTGATATAAACATGCATTAAAGACAACTGCCGCATTATTATGATTTCGTGTCAAATTCTTAGCACGCCAATTCAACGTAACTTGAGGTAGGCACGTTTGTCTAACAGTCTGACGATTGAACAGATTGATATCATTCAACAAACACGTCCCGGAACCGTTCTCAAAAAGGAAAACATAAAAATAACAACTCCATTATCATAAGTTATTCATCCAGACCTTGCCAAGGTACTGACAAAGTGCTATAAAAGTGCAGTGGGCAATGCATAATGTTGCAAGTGACAATTAATGGCGGGCAGGCTGGCGGCCGCGGCGGCGCCGACCTCCGACCGGCTGGCGCGAACTCGACGGCGAGTTTTCTACCATTTATGGCAGTCGCAGACCCTGATAACGTTTTCACAAGTATGCACGGAGTGTTAACGGCTGTCGGATTGCGTTTTAATCAAAATTATTGTCTCATTGCTGCGTAAAGCTTGAGGATTCGAGCGAACTAGCACGTAGCGTAGTAGAGGTATGCCTCTTTTCATTTTCGAAAAGGGGATATTGAAATTTTGAGAGCTGATAGAGTATTAATAGTCTATCATATTCCTCTCTTACTTAGAGACTACTTACCGACTGAAGAGGTACCGTGAAGCTAGTCTTATCGGAAAAAAAATCTGGGGGCTTGGTTGGTTGATTTGGTTTTAGGCCTAGTAGGTATACCTACCCGAAACATGGACCTACCAACGGTCTTTTAAATAACCCTAGATTCAGACTACAGAACCAAAAGTTATCAATGTCCTAAATCTGTAAAGGGCTGGTAATGGGCGCGCCAAAGTTCACCTAAATTTTCAATTCCGATAATTTTATTGGAAATCCGAAAATGTTCTTTCTAACATTTTTCATCATAACAATCACAATTCCTAACTACTTACTCTGTCTCTAATGTTTATAATTCCGAAGCATTCAACTTCATAATGTCTGACTATTATACTTTTATTTGTTTTCCTATAGGTATATATTTTAGCTATCTTTTCAACTATTATTCAGTCATTTCTTTTTTGTTTAGATTTCTTTTTGTCTCGATTCTATAGTAACCGTTTGTCGTAAAAACGATATGGAAGGGATCCATAGGTTAGGTTAGGTTATAGGTAACTGTGACCAACTACCTCGAAACTGGTCGCAACAATTTTTTCATACCTAGTGCCCCCAAGACGATACTCTGACCTTCATTTCATTCATTTAAGACAAAAATCAGTGAAACGACCTTTAATCATTCTAAACCGTTGGTTTTTTAGCCATCATTATCTCGGGTTTATTTATAGTAATAAGTATGTAACCGTTTGTCGTAAAAACGATGTGGAATAAGGGATCCATAGGTTCACGGTGGAAGTCTGCCCTGCGTAGGCGGAGCTCCGCCGTGTCCTCGTGGCGGCGATCGGCGGCGGCGACCTCTCGCGTCCGGCCCTGGTTCAATCCATGGTCCGGAGCGAGACGGAATGGGAAGACGTCGCCTCCTTCTGCGAAGCAGTCATGCTAGCGAAGGAGGTGGCGGAACGAGAGAGGGATAGATCCTCTCTTCCCGGCCGCCGCGGGAGACGCAACGGGCGTCGGGGGCCACGTGGTGGCTACCGGCCACCGTAGATGCGGGCCTGTGGACGGCTGGCTATGGGTTAGCTAGCCGTCCGGCCGTCTAACGACGACGACAGGCCGTGTCGATGGCACGTTCGTGTTCCACGCGCGCCTCAAAGAGATGTCAGCAAAAGGAAAGGGGCCCGCAAGGGCCGAAGCCTGCCGGGGTTGCGGGCCTGTTCGAAAGAGATACCGCGGCCCCGGAACGTAAAAGGCGAGGAAGGAACATGGATGGTTTTTAGTCAGTAAGAGTCTGACACTCCCTCCCGCTCCGCCCAGAGTGGGGGGGGTCATTTGATGATTTCCCATCCTTAAAAAAAAAAAAAAAAAAAAAAAAAGGGATCCATAGGTTAGGTTAGGTTAGAACTGTGACAACGCGCGAGCCGAGCGAGCGCAGCGAGCGGTGCTACCTTGAAATTGGTGAAAATGTTATGGTAATTATGGTTAGGGATAAAAGCGTTATGATAAAAAACAGTAGGAGTTTAAATATATTTACATGAATGGTATTATTCATTACAATTTTCGGAAACATGAGTGTTATGAACATCGCCGGTAACACTACAAATAGTATGAATGAAAACTGTAGAGTTGTAGACTGTAAAATTTTAGGAAGAGTGATCATTCGGATTCCAAATCATTAGGAAAAACAATTTCGAGCCAATATGGACCCGGTAATTAATGGTGAGAGTCAAAATGGCGGGTGTACCATAGCGAATCAAATTATACCAATTACCAAACAAATGTACCTAAAATGTACTATTCTGTACCTAGGTCTAAAAAATCTGTACCTCTTTCAGAACAAAATTATTTCGAAATTAAGGTACACCCGCCATATTGACGTCAATATGGCTGGTGTACTATAATATTATATTATTTAAACCATTATTCATAAAATTTAATTACACCAAAAAATTGTACCTAAAACTGACCTCAATTAAAAAAACACACACACTTGATCAGTTGGATAGTTCGTGAGAAATAAAACAACCGTGTCTTGTGTATAAGTAAACAAGATTAGTCATCATTCTCCTGCCCTTATCCCAACTTACTTGGGGTCGGAGCAGCATGTCTTTCACTTCCATACTTTTCAATTACTGGTCATCTCAGCAGTCACCTTCTTTCTGGCCATATCATCGTTCACACAGTCCACCCATCGTTTATTTTGGTCTTCCTCTACTTTTATAGCCATCTACATTCATACTCAACACTTTCCTCAGTATATTTTCTTCATTCCTCCGCAACACATGTCCATACCACGATAATCGATTACCACACAACTTTTCAGTCACCGGCGCCACTTTCAGACTAAAATGTATGTAGTTACAGAATAATAATCATCAGTACAACCCTCTAACTTCATATAAGTCTATGAACGATTTTTGTAAGGTCAAAGTCGTTCCTATAGAGAGGCCTCCCTAGAGGGTTTTATTGATGATTTCGATGATCATAATTCTGTACCTACATAAGTCTTACACTCGCGTACGATATTTTCAACGTCATACAACCTGCCACTGGCCTGCAAATAGCAAAAAACGTTAGAAAATGCGAAATTCAAATTTTCTTAATTTTCTTTTCCCTTATAAACAAAAAAAAACGAAATTGGTTCATCCGTGAACACAGACACGACAAACTTATAACACCCCGTCGTTTTTGCGTCGAAGGTTAATCAGGCGCGGTCCGAAGGGGGGCGTCACAGGGGACATGACAAAATCTAAGGTCAAATTGAAAAATTTCAAAATCTTGCCAAATCCTAAAGGAAATTTCTAGCTATCCCCTAACAGCGATAAACATCTAGTCACTTTTTATTAGTGTAGTGAGTGACCCCCTCCAAATTTTTGAAGTTAGTATCTTATTTTTACTGAACAGCTGTCCCAAGCATGATATACCAACTATGATAATTAATGTCCGACCGAAACAGGATTTTCAGCCGAAACCGAAACCGAACATTCGGCCTTGGTCCCAGTTTCGGCCGAAACCGAAACTTATTTTAATTTAAAGCATGTTAAATCTTTTGTATTTTTGCGCATATAAAGACGGTAAACACGTCTAAAAAAATAAAATGCAACAATTAAAGTACCTATGCTTCAAAGAGTAGAACAGCGGTGGCCCAGTGGTGGCGGTCCCAGACATTTGTTCGAATCCAGACAGGCGCATTACTTTGTTTAATTTATTTCATCACCGCTGCTCTCAAAACGGTGAAGGAAAACATCGTGAGGAAACCGGCATGTCCTAGAACCAAAAATTCGAAGACATGTGACATCTACCAATCCGCACTGGGCCCGCGTGGCCCATTCCCTCTCATTGAGAGGAGGCCGTGTCCCAGCAGTGGGAACATTATAGGATGATGATGGGTTGGGAAAGGGTTAGGTGTTATTAATTCAGAAAATTACGATTGTAAAGTTATTGAAGATGGTCCGAAAAAGCTAACCAACGAGTTAACAAATAATCTTAAAGAAACTGAAGACTACAGGCAGCAAAGAAAGGTATCTAAAAATGTAGGCATATGATACGCTTTGCTGCCGTGCGGGTTGCTAGTTGATTTAGATTGGTCATTCAATCTATACTCTATACTAATATTACAAAGCAGAAGACTTTGTTTGTTTGCTTGAACGCGCTAATCTCGGGAACTACTGGCTCGAATTGAAAAAATATGTTTGCGTTGGATAGTCCATTCATCGAGGAAGGCTATATAACATCACGCTATGACCAATAGGAGTGAAGCAGCAATGAAAAATCTTACAAAATCGGGGGAAATTTGATTCCCTTCCCCGAAATCGCGTGGGCCAGCTAGTAACCTAATATTAGTTCATTATACACACATCAAAAGTGTCTAGGGATCAAGCATTTTTATGCGGATTTCTTGAGATTGAGATGTGGCTTTGTAATAAATTTATGATTTTATAAATTTATATGGATCCTTTTTGGTGCATTTCATAATTTGAATCAGGAACTGTGAATCAAATTCGAGTAAAAGATGAAAATCAGCTGTCAATATTTTCCCTATAAAAACATACAACGCATTGAAGACATTATTAGTGCTACTGTTTCCCTACTACTGATTAAAACCAACGTTATTATGGAGCGGCGACGTCATTTAAGCAGGGAAGAAATGCTCAGAGCCGTGGGAATGATAGAAGCTGGTTCCCGGCAACGTACTGTGGCTTTAGCTGTGAATACAAGTCAGAGTGTTATCAGTCGACTTTGGACACGTTACCGAAGCACTGGTACCGTGGCTGAGCGCCATGGAGGACGGTATCGCTGCACCACACGGAGACAAGACCGATACATTCAAATCTTAACTCGAAGAGCTCCAACAATAACCGCCATGATGTTAGCCGTGAGGCTTCATCACTCTTCAGGGAACTTAATTAGCGACCAAAAAGTCAGAAACCGCTTGCATGAAGTGAACCTTCATTCCCGAAGACCGCTACGGGTACCACCTATAGTAATGCACAATCGTAGGATTCGATATCAATGGGCTCTTGAACACAGAAATTGGGCAGAAGAACAATGGCGTTTCGTGTGCTTTTCTGATGAGTCTCGTTTTGGTATGAGACCGGATACAAGACGTATACGACACTGGAGAACCCCTGGACGCCAACAGCGATTAAAATCCTGCCAGGAAGTCCATCCTTATAGTGGTGGAACCATCATGGTATGGGCGGGTATTTGGATCGGCGGAAGAACTGAGTTGATTTGGATCAGAGGCAACCTCAACGCTCAAATTTATGCTGAGACGATTGTATCAGACGTCATCGTTCCTCTACAAGTGCAAATCGGTCCCTTATTTCAGTTAATGCATGATAATGCACGACCGCACACCGCAAGAGTTGTAAGACAGACTCTCGCCGCAGCTAACATCAATGTCCTGCCCTGGCCTGCTCAGTCGCCAGACTTGAATCCGATTGAGCATGCATGGGATATGCTACAGAGAAGAGCTCTGCCGAATATGGAGGGTATCCTCGCAAGAAGACCTTTTTTTGTTGTTGCAACGAACATGGGCGGCCATTCCACAGCGTGATTTGGATGAACTCATTTTGAGTATGCCAAACCGATGTTCTTGTGTTGTTAGTGTTCGCGGTAGAAACACGGATTATTAATTGTTTAAGTTACCCAATAACATTTTAAAGAAAACTGTTATTTCAGTCTTTTTTTCGAACTTTTGTGTTAGTGGTTCAAATGTTAAAAATCCCTTTATTAGGAAAATGGCAAATTTCTTTATTAATGCAAAGGTGACTTGGTTTATCGTTACTGTGACAAACGAAAACACTTTATTTGATGAATCCTTAAAGAAAATTTTAATTAATATCAATCAGGAGAAAAGTTATTGCAAAAATATATGTTGATCCCTAGACACTTTTGATGTGTGTAGTATCAGTTAGTTTTTATTGATTGATCTGATAGTATTTAGCTTAGTATATAGCTTATTTTTTGCAGAACTCTATTCAAAATGAAGTCTATTAATTGATATTTTTAAGTTGCCTATTTTATTAACCCCAGGCGCGGTCGCCGCCTGAAAAATTTGGAGGGGGTCACTCACTACACTAATAAAAAGTGACTAGATGTTTATCGCTGTTAGGGGATAGCTAGAAATTTCCTTTAGGATTTGGCAAGATTTTGAAATTTTTCAATTTGACCTTAGATTTTGTCATGTCCCCTGTGACGCCCCCCTTCGGACCGCGCCTGATTAACCTTCGACGCAAAAACGACGGGGTGTTATAAGTTTGTCGTGTCTGTGTTCACGGATGAACCAATTTCGATTTTTTTTGTTTATAAGGGAAAAGAAAATTAAGAAAATTTGAATTTCGCATTTTCTTACGTTTTTTGCGTGTGCGTACGCGCAGCGGAATGTTGTTGAATTTACAGATTTTAATTATGCAGATATTTAGTGTATGACATCGTATAATTGTGTATGGTAAATTAAAATTTGTGTACGCAACCATTGTGGAGAAATTCACCAAAAACTGATTCCGCTGGGCGAACGTTGTCCTGGCGGAACTTTTTTTAATCCATAGACTTTAGAAGAAAAGAGATGTGTCCAAAAATTAGTGTGTATTTGTGTGTAATTGTGTATGTATGAATAAAACTAGTGCATGCATAAACTTCGGAGATATTCAAGTTTCCGCTACGCGAACGTTTGGCCATTAGCTAGTTTTCATATAAAGCGCTTACATAGAGAGCTGTAGATTTTTACATACGTTGTTTTGAATTTGTTTATATTAAAAAAAAAAAACAAATTTAGAAAAAATCGTAGGGCTTAAAAGATAAAAATATAAACGTAAAATACGCTTATTAGGTCTTAGTTCTTAAAGTATGCACTTTGGGGTCTAGATTTTCACGTTTATACAAACCTTGTAAGTGTCTGCAACATGTTGCCAAGTATCAATGATGTTCCGTTAGTAATTAAAGAGTTATAGGACAAATTTACCATGAATAGATCACTGTTTACAAAGCAGTCAAATATCACGACGTTCTAAATTAATTGCATGGTAAAATGTATGCCAATAATTCGTGTATTCATTCAACTATTCACATGCAAAATTTCGTGTCATTAAATTCAGTAATTAAAGAAAAACAATTAGAATACTGACGAACCATCGAAAACCTACATAACCCGACCAAGTTCGGATGGCTACAAAAAAGCGGCCGTGCAATATATTTAGGTAACATCCCAAAATGTACAGTATAATACCGGTATTGAATTGGTATAGGTGATAACACTATTGTTGTTTCGATATAATTTATAGGTCATTGATTTTCGTACACCTACTTTTTAAAATGTATTTTTATACCAATGTTTTAGTTTTTAGCACTTTTTTAATGTTGATCAAATCTAAACAACTGAATAGGTTAGTTATGTGATGTGATTTTAATTTTTATTGAAGCTCGAAATATTATACTTACCCTAAGTTTCGTCATCCATGCGAACGAAGTCGCGGGCAAAAGCTAGTTCATAATCTATTTTAGTTAAAACACATTTAAGTCTATTGCTGTCATTGCAAGCGTTTGTTAACGTTATTATAATTACATAATTAAGTATTATAGGTAATTAAAAATATTTTTGTACGCGGATATTTAAATAGAGAAGTACTTGTTAATTGAAGATTTGTTTTTATCGTAGATAGTGGCGTTATTATTAAAAAAATACTTTTCATTCAAGAAATGCCACTGTTTTATTTTTTCCTAACGCTTGTGTACGCAACTGTACCATATTAATAAAGAACGTTTCTTAGATATATGGCACGGCCGCTTTTTTGTAGCCATCCGAACTTGGTCGGGTTATGTAGGTTTTCGATGCTTCGTCAGTATTATAATTGTTTTTCTTTAATTACTGAATTTAAGGACATGAAATTTTGCATGTGAATAGTTGAATGAATACACTAATTATTGGCAAACATTTTACCATGCAATTAATTTAGAACGTCGTGATATTTGACTGCTTTGTAAACAGTGATCTATTCATGGTAAATTTGTCCTATAACTCTTTAATTACTAACGGAACATCATTGATACTTGGCAACATGTTGCAAACACTTACAAGGTTTGTATAAACGTGAAAATCTAGACCCTAAAGTGCATACTTTAAGAACTAAGACCTAATAAGCGTATTTTACGTTTATATTTTTATCGTTTAAGCCCTACGTTTTTTTCTAAATCTGTTTTTTAAACAAATGTAAACAAATTCAAAACAACGTATGTAAAAATCTACAGTTCTCTATGTAAGCGCTTTATATGAAAACTAGCTAATGGCCAAACGTTCGCGTAGCGGAAACATGAATTTCTCCGAAGTTTATGCATGCACTAGTTTTATTCATACATACACAATTACACACAAATACACACTAATTTTTGGACACATCTCTTTTCTTCTAAAGTCTATGGATTAAAAAAAGTTCCGCCAGGACAACGTTCGCCCAGCGGAATCAGTTTTTGGTGAATTTCTCCACAATGGTTGCGTACACAAATTTTAATTTACCATACACAATTATACGACGTCATACACTAAATATCTGCATAATTAAAATCTTTAAATTCAACAACATTCCGCTGCGCGTACGCACACGTTTTTTGCTATTTGCAGGCCAGTGGTAGGTTGTATGACGTTGAAAATATCGTACGCGAGTGTAAGACTTATGTAGGTACAGAATTATGATCATCGAAATCATCAATAAAACCCTCTAGGGAGGCCTCTCTATAGGAACGACTTTGACCTTACAAAAATCGTTCATAGACTTATATGAAGTTAGAGGGTTGTACTGATGATTATTATTCAGTAACTACATACATTTTAGTCTGAAAGTGGCGCCGGTGACTGAAAGAAAAGTTGTGTGGTAATAGATTATCGTGGTATGGACATGTGTTGCGGAGGAATGAAGAAAATATACTGAGGAAAGTGTTGAGTATGAATGTAGATGGCTATAAAAGTAGAGGAAGACCAAAATAAACGATGGGTGGACTGTGTGAACGATGATATGGCCAGAAAGAAGGTGACTGCTGAGATGACCAGTAATTGAAAAGTATGGAAGTGAAAGACATGCTGCTCCGACCCCAAATAAGTTGGGATAAGGGCAGGAGAATGATGACTAATCTTGTTTACTTATACACAAGACACGGTTGTTTTATTTCTCACGAACTATCCAACTGATCAAGTGTGTGTGTTTTTTTAATTGAGGTACTTTTTAGGTACAATTTTTTGGTGTAATTAAATTTTATGAATAATGGTTAAATAATATAATATTATAGTACACCAGCCATATTGACGTCAATATGGCGGGTGTACCTTAATTTCGAAATAATTTTGTTCTGAAAGAGGTACAGATTTTTTAGACCTAGGTACAGAATAGTACATTTTAGGTACATTTGTTTGGTAATTGGTATAATTTGATTCGCTATGGTACACCCGCCATTTTGACTCTCACAATTAATGGGTTGTGTCCACCAACCAAAGAATCTCAGTTTTGCCCATATTTCAATATGGCGCCAATATAATTACCATTTTGTTGTCATTCTCACTTACATAATTACACATAATATCTAGTAATTCGCATCCTGTTTACTCAAGTATATTGTTAGCATCTCAACGACGCAGCGACGCTTGCAACACATTATACATTGACGCCATATGCTCTAGAGCCTTGTAATGCTTTATAAAGTTAATTTAGTATTATTGTACGGGTATGGTCAGCTAGGCATGTGGCGCGTTTAGTTGTCAATCATTGAACAAGTTGGTGACTAAGCGAAGAAACTATTTTCTGTTTCTATTATCCTTTGATAAGCCTATAGATACTTTGGTTTGGTTGAGTCTGTGAATCCGAAGTAATGTGATAAGTCTACGTGCTTTATCTTGGTACAGTATTATCTTAGTGTATGTGTTAATGTGTCACCGTTAAATTGTCAAACACGTTAGATTGTAATCTCTCTAGCGATATTGTAAACTCTCGAAATAGTGTCAACTGAACATAGGGAGGTATCTCTGCCCCCATAATCGGGACTTGGGGCTCCCTTGCGTTAGGTTAGTTAGGTTCCTTCAAACCCCGCGTTATATTAGGTTACATTATTTCTCAGGAATGGTACATTATCTTTTCATGAGAGTGGTACCATTGGGCAAGGCGGACCCCTCCTTCCCTCTACACCGTTTGAGTTGACTACCATCGCATGCATTTCACGAAAAATAATGCGTTTTATTATAAGCAGTATATGTTCGTTTGACAATATTTCGAGAGTTTACAATAGTATCGCTAGAGAGATTACAATCTACCGTATTTGACAATTTTACGGTGACATATGCATAGATATTATAGTACTAATTGTGTATGTATAATTTAACGCCTAGTTTTATTTCATCCAAGAGATGGGAATGAGAATAGCATTCTTTCTATAATTTATAATCATAGCAGTTGTTCCGGGTCTGGCTGTTTGTGTATGATACGATACAGATTCCTTGTGTTAAAGCTAAGCTTTATTTTTTATCACACAATAGGCCGAAATACGGCATTATTTTGACGCCTTAATTACACAAAACAGTCCCTCGATGCGGCCGCCGTTCTTAGTGTTTTAGCTGGGGTCAAGTGGCGAGACGAACTCCCCAGCAACACTTGTCTCTTGTCTGAAGGTCGGCTTCGAATTGAAATAAAAAATCCAAGTCCCAATTAAATTATTTTCATAACTTCTTCATTAGCCAAAAATATCATAAAAACAGCTTAATAAGACACGAAATTGTTTTATTCCAATTAAATGGTTACGATGTCATCAAAACTCTTAAACTGCTACTTATTATGGCCAAGGGTCGGGCGGCCATTTTCGACGCGGTCGAGTTTTTCCCGCGCTGACTCACGACCAGCTACCAGTCTTGTATGGCATTTATAAACTTGTAGCAATTAAAACGTAAAATTAAAAGCCTGTAGAGGTGATTATTTATACGTTGTTTTTATAATAAACACCTATAAATATTATAAGGTTTACTAAATTGATCTCATTATAAAGGTTGAAGTTTGGTATCAGTTACTTTCTCATTACAAATAATTAACGTTTTTGCTCTGTACATGTTTGACAGATAATTAAGTGGCACAATTATACTTGCATAATACTGGCATTCAATCAAGTGAAATACAAAGAATAAAACGAAAACAAAAAATGTATAGTCATTTTATTTTTTAACAGTCAACTTAAAAATTACTCTAATCTACTGAATTTTCCTATGATATTCAGGCGTCGCATTACCGTAGTCTTGTAAATTAAACAATGTAGATCTATTAGTCACCATATACTTGAGAAAGTCTTGTATATGCGTCAAAACATGCTGCAAAGATTTCTCATCTAACGCTGTATAGGCGAGCATTGGTCCCATTTTAGCGAACAATCTTAACAAATGTATAGAGCCATATATTTGGCCCATAGGTGTATCTGGGTATTCTGATAATATCTCGCTATATTGAGGTCTTTCAAATTTGTACAGCAGTTGCGATCCTAATGTCGCATTGAAGTATTCCTTGATACCTTCTGTGATGTCAAGTAATACTGACTCTTTTGCTTGGTTGTGCGATTTACTGGATTTCTTAAAAGCTAGATAGTTGTCGACAATTTGTGAGACAGTGAGCTTGGCAGGCAGAATGGCCAGCTTCTGTTGTCTCGTGATGACATCCCAGTCGTCCACGAGCCATACTTTCAGTTCTTCTGGTATTTTGATCTTCACTTCTACCTTTGCTAGGTATTGCTCTTCAGATTCAATTGATAAATCCAAGCGACCGCGCTTTTTCCTGTTAAAAAATAAGTATAAGAATAATCAACTTTGTTTCAGTCTAAGAAATAAAATACCCAAAATAGGTGAAGTAATGATGAGGTAGGTAATGAACAAAGTGGAGTAGTAAATTCAAAGTTGAGAATTTATTTATATTGTCAAAGAAACGTGCAAGTAAAAAATAAATATCAAAGCGCCACGCACATGCAGATTAGCACACGGACAAAATAGATGCAATGATGTGAAAAAGCAAGCGAACATGCAAAACCCAAGCATTGAAGCAGGAAAACAAGCATGCAAATAATTTCGTCGTCCATCACAAGAAACTGCAATCGACCTTTTGAGAGCCTTGAGAACCTCGATGTAAACATTGTGCTGACAAAACGACACCAGTAGCGCCATCTATTAGTATATTTTGGAAATTAGTACACAAAAGCGTCACAAGGTAAGGTGTTGAACTGTTTTCATGCATTTTTTGTGTTTGATTTTGATTCTGATGATGATTATGGATGCATTTTATGACATACATAAAAGCCACAACCCGGAACAAGCTTTCAGTACGCGCGAGGGTTAATCATGTCCCTAAAATGTGACTAAATTACGTATCCAGCAAAAATATTAAGTCTAAGGAGATTCAAATTCCAGTAAGAGATTAAAAATAATCTGAACAAATTCCAACATTTCCGGCGTTTCTAACTAACTCACGCACATCTGCATTTACAAACAAATAACCCAATTCAGGAAGCAAAGTTATTCACCAACTATTGTTGGATACGATCTTCTGAGTTATGTTTAAGACCATACACCAGTATGTACAAACAAAACGTATCTATGTAGTAGTCCCGTTTATTTTACTTTAGTTATTTCACAACGTGATGTCGTGCGGTATTCTATTGTGGGGCAATGCCGCGATATTCAGACAATACTTATTTGTTTTGCAAAAAAAGGGCAATTCGATCTATTTATAAATAAGTCCCAGATACTCCCTAATTTGAAGAGTTAATATTCTTACTGTGCCCTCTCAGTTTATTTTTGAAAACCTTTTGTATGCACATAAAAATATCAATTTGTTTAAAAAATAAAGTGATATCCACAACGTAAATACGAGGAACAAACACAAATTTGTTGTTCCTGCAACGAGGCTCAAAAAAATAGTGCAGAAATAGTGGGTTTGAATAAGTCCCTAGTTTAAACTAACATATTGTATATGAATTCAGTAATGGTAGTTATACGACCGGCACGAGCCGAAATTGTTTAGTAGACTTTTCAACAAAGTTCTAGCTAGTACATTAGTTTCTTCTAGGCATGCGTGGTCCACCTTAGGCCGCGTCATTACTACACATCAAGCGAGTTGCGGTCAAACGCAAGCTTAGTTAGCATTAAAAAAACAAATCGAAAGGCAACATGAAAGTGTTTAGAACCCCTTATTCGTTTGTGTTGTTAGTTCAAAAAGTGGTATAATCACACCAACAACAGAGGGTTAGAGTGTACGTAATGGGGCACTGAAAAAGGTACAGAAAAAAATCTCACAAATCTTTTATTTTCTCGATTATAATTTCTTAGTGTTTTTGTCTACGACTAACCGTCTATCATAAAAACGATGTCGAAGGGATTCTGTTCACTCCGACCACATAAGTTAGGTTAGGTTAGAACAGTGACCAACTACGCTACCTCGAAATTGCTGAAAGTAAAAAAATAGGGCCCTGTTTCATACCTACTGACCATGCATTTCAAACATGCTTCCCATACAAAACAGTGCAGCTATAACAAAAGAACTTACTTGGGCTGATCAGATCCTGAGTCTGCTGTTGTATCTTTACTCTGAGTCTTAGTGGCTTTCGCTGCTGGTGCTGGAGTGGCTTCCACTTCTTTACCTGAAACAGTTTTGTTACAAATAGGTGATTATAGACTAGTAAGAGTAAGAAACATAGTTTTTTGTCCTATACAATATAGAAGGCTCGTGTATGTGTCAATTGGATTACACTTGTAACTGTGAACAGCTGTTTTACTCCTGGACCCTGTATCCTGACACCCCTGGTGCTCCAAACACTTCACTATACATTAACAGTGCTTGGTGCCACCGGGCCATCACTACTTTCACTCTCAGAGCCAGACACAGGCCTGTTTTGCACATAAATAAATATCGCTGGACATTAACACACAGCGCCACCTAGTGCCACACTTAGCAAAGCTTGTGTCGTGGACACTAGATAGTTGATATACTACATTTATATACTTTTTTGTTTGTAAATACATACTTGTTTTACATATAAATATCTATGACTCGGAAACAAATGTCCGTGCTCATCACACAAACATTTACTCCTACCGGGATTAGAACCCAGGACCCTAAGAACGTAAGGCAGCGTCACTACCACTACGCCAATCGGGTCGTCACCCTATTAATAGAAAACACAAACAAAAATAATTACCTGCAGGTGTGGATGCCCTGGACTCCTCCCTCACTGGTGTGGTGGCACTAGCCGCCGTCTCAGACTTGCGACCTTTAGCGGGAGCTGGAAAGTTAAGAAATAAAGGCCATTATAATAGGTAGGCAAATTGGTATAATTAAATGCAATATGGCTAACATTGATAATAATTAGTGGTGATAAGGGAAAGTGCATGTGAAGCTATCAACTCAATAATGTATTATTATTGATTAAATTGTTTAAAGGCTTCAGTCAGACTCAATATCTATTATGTCTTGTATAGTTAGTGTGCTTGAACTCGTTATGAGTTCAAGCGCACCAAGGGTTGATTCTGAATCTATTGGACTGGCAGGGTGTTGGATAGCATAATTTACAGATGGAATTTTAGCCTTTCCAATTATGTTGAGATAAAGCAGTATAATCGAATTTATGGCATTTTATACTATACTCATTGATAAAATCAAAAAAATCATAACATGCAAATGTTATGATTTTTTTGATTTTATCAATGAGTGACATGTAATTGCTTATTAAGTGAAAATTTATAATAATCAACACAAAATTAAACAATCCACCAAAACTAACTTTTAAGATAACTTAAACATGTGAGCAAATAAGAAACAAATCACTGAGGGTGGCTTGCCCAAGCATTCACTAAATACATTTAAAGCTAAACTTATTTAAAACATATTTATTTGTGTTTTTGGCAATCATTTAAAGATGGCTATTTATGCTAGCTTTGTGTTGGCAATTTGTGGTGCAAATGGTTTTCGGTCAGGGGCACTTTCATTGCTTGGAGTTGATAACTTGTTTAACCCAGTAGCAGAGACAAGCAAGAAGGGTAAAATATTTGGTTACTAAATCAATGATTGAGTTGAAACTACTACATTATAAAACTTACTTTTTTTAGTCTTAGCGGGTTGGGCAGAGTGTGCTCTCTGGACCTCCTTCTGCCGCTGTACGTTGGCCTCATTGTATTTCAGCACACGGCTTTCAGGAACCCACTCGTCCCAACTGAAATTACATCATAGCATCTTTTTACTTCCACGAAGGTTATAGAACTAGAAAAAGAGTAAAACCAATCGCAAAACGCTCAAATCAACTTACTTTTTGTTCCAGCCGGCGTAATGTATTAGATATCTTACATGCTTATCCTTTGTCACGGAACTTTTAAGGCATTTTGCCTCGTAAATGAGAGGGCCATGGAAACATAACACTTTTTCTCCTAAAATTTTAAAAGAATGTTATTAAAATTAATATAATCTATTAAACAATACATTAATTAATGAACTCTGCACCCTAGTAGCATTTTCTAGCTATGAAAAACAATTATCTTTACCGTCGGCAAACTTTAGCTTCGGTGCCATTATTTCTTATTTATTTACCAGAGAACGAGACAACGAGAGGCACTAATGGCCGCGGGGACTGCAACTGTCATAGTAGTTTTACTTGTCTATGGCATCTAAATCGATTTCTAAGCAAGTTTAGTCGATACTGCTGTGGCAACCGCGTAATTCAAAAATTTTAAAATATCGTTACAAAATGAATATAACGATAGCACCCTGAGATATTCGTATGGTATCAAGGTCGTTTCTTTATGAAATCATTAAAATCGCGTCTCTAGAAGTGTGCGTGTGGTTGATGAGGGGTTAACCGGAAGAGCCGTTGAATGAAGAAGAATATTATTACTTTTAAAGTTACGTTGGCAGCAATGTTTCTCTGTCAAAAGTGTCAAAGTAAATGCCACTATGCCAAATTCAAAAAGTTTGAGTTGCACGAAGTATTTATTGTTTTGTGTATACTATATTATTTTTCCAGTGATGACTGATGAGCTACTCTAAGGAGCTTCTACTCTGCGGCATGTAGATTCCGTCGCCGTGTTAATACGTTTGCTTGCATAGAAATCAGCTTCTGGGACTATGCGGAGCGAACTCCTCTCAAGGAAAGGGCTGTAGCCTGTAGGTAGTGCAAAAGTGGAGAAATAACGGCAGAAGTGTTATAGTTCCATTCCATCGCAGACACCGAGCTACCCACCCTACAGGCGTCCTATAAAGGCAGAACGCAACCAGCAGCAATGGACCGATCATTTAAGCTATCAGTCTTTCTGTCATCGTTTTCCAGCTGGCCGAAGCTCATCACCGCAAAATAATCCGCAAAGACCTAACATGGGACAAACACGAACAGGTTAATTACAAATCTTTTAAGACTTCTGCTGACCCTAACTAGGAATGTATATTATCCATTTAATAGATGTATAAGTAAATAGTGTGTTTGTGTGTGCAAGAGAGAGTTGGCATTTATGGTGAGCGAAATTAACCAGGAATCAAGCCGCTTTTAGACTACGCTATAATGTATATAGTACAACAATACCGCGCACCATACATTTGGTATGAACACATTCACACTCTACTATACTATATATTATTGGCTAAAGCTCCGTTCAGACTACTATAATATTATAGCATATAGTATATAGCTCATAGCACAACAATACCACTCACCATACATATGTTATAGACACATTCACACTGAACTATAGTATACAGAGTGGAGAAGACAATACGACAATAAATGAAATCACGCGTAATACTAGTTCATAGGAATAATTCTACATAATTTAAAGAACTCAAAACCGAAATAAAAAAAAATAAAAACAGACAAAATCTAACTCTAAGGATACTCTTTATGACTCTTATTGGCCTGGTTTAAGGTCTAATTTGCAGTAAATCAAATTTAGCGAAAGTTTTTTAATAGCTAGTTGGCAAGGGGTCGTTAACCTGTTAGTGCTTCCTTAAAATCAGATACATCATGTAGCAAATGTTGAAGGTGAAAAATAATTTCCTGTGACTAAACTACTTGATATTTTCAAACGATTTTTTTTTGTTTGTTAGGAACGTCTTGAGGTATGCGTAGTTTAATTTATTGTCGTATTGTCATCACCACCCTGTATATTATTGGCTCACTATGTTGTACTACTGTTCTCATATCTACACTAATATTATAAAGAGGAAAACTTTGTTTGTTTGGTTGTAATGAATAGGCTTAAAAACTACTGGACCGTTTTTAAAAATTCTTTCACCATTCGAAAGCTACATTATCCACGAGTAACATAGGATATATTTTATCCCCGTACTCCCACGGGAACGGGAATTACGCGGGTGAAACCGCGTGACGTCCGCTAGTACTCATATAAAATGGTGCGATACGCTTAGTTCATGCTATGCTATATCAGGCCCTGCCCTCTTCTTCCTCCCTCACCCCAGGCCGTCACGCAAGCGAATCTTTTCCTAACATATTTGAACTATTTTTGAGCTTGTTATATTATACTATAAAAATTAATGCTTGCGATAACATCGCATAATGTGAACGCCATGCTATATGATTGTACAGTAAGCATTAGGTCATGCTTTGCTATACCATGTAGCAGAATAGTATAGCGTAGTCTGAAAGCAGCTTTACGGTCACAATCACTCATGTTGATTAACGGGGCTAAGAGTCTGTGGTCAGCCAGACAGACACCGACACCGAACGGACGAAACCGGCACCAACTGACATCGACCTGACCATGACCCAACTGTAAGAGGAAATGGCCAGAACGGCGATGGCTGGTGCCGACGCAGTGAGGTTGTCAACCTCACCATCTAGGTGGACGGAGCAGCTGCTCTCGTCGTCACCGGCACCGAGCGAAGACCAGAACGAGCTGGAAGAAGGAGGGGATATCGTCCGATGGATCTATCTCCTCCTAACTCCACCCCACTACCGCCCACATCCCATCCCCTAAAAATCATCCTGTCCAACCTCCAGCATAGCCAGACGGCTACCGCTTGCCTGCGCAGAGCACTGGAGACGAAACCCCGAACCATTGCACTCATCCTAGAGGCGTGGATCCGTAAAAACAGAATATGTAACCTTGGTAACATTGGAGGTAAGCTAATCCTCGACACACAAGGCTCAGATAAACCACGACCCTGCGCCTACATACCCAAAGATGTACTCACCATCACACTCACGCAATTATGTTCCAGAGATCTAACAGTCGTCAGGATCAAAACCGACAGCGACCCACCTGATATCGCCTGGCCTCAGTATGCATGCCTGGCGAGGATGAAGACTGCCCACCAAAAGCCTGCCTGCCGACCTGGTAAGGTATTGTGAAGATGCCAACCTGGACCTAGTCACCTGCACGGAATCAAACGCCCATCGCTCACTTTGGGGCTGCAACAAAGCCAACAATAGAGGTGAGGTACTATGCTTATTTGTTCGCCACTAACCTTAACATTGGTAACCGCGGCTCGGAACCCACTTGGGTCACATCTCGCGGACATACAATAATTCACCTAGCGCTGTCTTCGGAAAGCGCGGAAAAACTTATCTTTGACTGGCACGTATCCAACGAGCCTTTCTGCTCTGACCATAGAAGGATTCGCTTCTCATCATCATCATCATCCACAGTCCGAACTCACCCACTGCTGGGTATAGGCCTCTCTCTTCTTGTGCGAATTTCCACGGCCCTATACCAGCCTCATCCAGACCCCGTATTCACAAACGTTCGACTCGTTTCCGATTCGACAACTCGTATATCTGTCTTCTTCTGGCATTACAAAAACGACCGAGAAAGACATACGACTTCCCGAATCGGAAGCGAATCGAAGCGTTGTGAATACGGGGGCAGGTTATTCCCCTGACGGCAAATATGTCGTCTGCCCATCTCGCCGCCGGACGACCCTCGTTCCTTTTTCCATTTCTTGGACGCCATTCGGTGACAGCCTTGCTCCACCTGTCATCCCTGCGCCTTGTTAGGTGTCCTGCCCGACTCCATTTGAGTTCCGTAACGCGATTTACAATATCGAAAACTTTTGTGCGTTTTCGGATTGAACCCGATCTATTAACTTTATGCCGAGCATGGCACGCTCCATGGCTCTCTGTGCAACTCTCAGTTTGTACACAGCCTCCTGCGTGAGCGTCCATGTTTCAGCACCATACGTCATTGGGGGCAGTACAAACTGGTTGTAGAGGCGAGACTTTAGACAGAGCGGAATTTTGGGTAAAAGCATCCAAAATTCTTCTCTGCAGAATGTCCAATTTGCTGAATTCAGCCCACCCAAGCTGTATTCTCCGGGATATCTCCTTTTGTTGGAGCTCCTTGCCAAATGAAAGCATATAACCAAGATAGACATACTGGCTAACCAATTAACCATCTCCAACTCCTCATTTCCTACTTTGATAGGATAGAAGGATTCGAACAGCTGTTGATGTTTGCCATAATCTTCGTCTTGGTCATATTCATTCTAAGACCCACTTTAAAAGAAGCATCGTACAGGCCTTGAAGCATAACTTAAGTCTCCGAAGTTCTCAGCAAAGAGGACAAGGTCATCTGCAAATTTTAAATGCGACAGATAAACACCATTGATGTTAACACCGCAGCAGTCCCAATCTAAGCACTTCACAATGTCTTCGAGAACTGCTTTGAAAAGCTTTGGTGAAATGGTGTCACCCTGTCGCACTCCCCGCTTGATCGGTACTGGTTTAGATAGGGCGTGCATGCAAACCTGCAGAGTGGCCATGGTGTAGAGTTCCCGCAGCACATCCACGTATCGAGAATCGATGTGACAGCGATGGAGAGCGTGGAATACAGCCCAATGCTCGACACTGTCGAAAGCCTTTGCGTAATCGACGAACGCCATGCACAGGGGTCGGTTGTACCCTTGGCACTTCTCCATCAGCTGCTTTACCGTGTAGATATGGTCGATGGTCGAATATCCGCTACGGAAACCGGCTTGCTCAATGGGCTGGGCTTCGTCAAGCTCTCGGGTAAGCCTAGTTGTAAGGATTTTAGTGAAAAGCTTGTAGATCTGGGAAAAATCCAAGGAAACTATGGCATCCTTGGATACAAAGCTGACCAGGCGCCTTCTGGGCCTGGACAGAAATAGCCTGTGTCTGGTGGCGTGGACCATCACTGGACACAGACTTCCACACTCACACCCTAGGAATCAATGACAGTCCCCTGTGTAGAGCGTGCATGGAGGCGGAGGAGACGGTGGCGCATGGGCTCCTTGAGTGCACAGGCCTTACCAAGATTCGCGAGGAAACCGTGGGAACGCCAAGATCACTTGCGGATGCCTGATCTGCTTCTTGAGGGGGTGGGCTGGTTGGAGTAATCGGCCACCATGGCTCACGCACAATGGTCCACCACAAGGACTAAGTGCGGAAACCTAAACCCCATGATAGATAGAGTCTGTTTAAATTAATTTATTTTTGAAAGAATGATTAAGTAGGTATTTGTGTATCAAGTTAATGCAGGATACTTTAATTTGTAATATGTATTTATTTGAATTGGTATGCCTTCTGAAATCTGCCAAATATGGCTACATTAAGTAGGTACTAAGATATTGATTCATAATTTTTCCAATCCTAAAAAAATATTGACAAGTAAACACTAATGGTGACATTAATAAAAAAAAACCCTCCGATCAGAATTTTCGGATTTTTCCTTTAATCAGGATAAAAGAGGGTAAAGAAATTGAAGAAGAAAGAAAATCTCACCGCGTGTCATGTCTGCGCTGCGTTGGTTCTGACTTCTAAGCGGTCACGGGGGGCACGGCGCGGCTCCTCCCTGCGGCACACTCTGCCAACGTATGCCGTGCCGTGCCCTCCAAACAGTGGACGCAGTGACAGTGATGACACCGAGCGTCCGTCTCCCTGTTTATGTTTCTGGTTGGTAGTCCCATTGGGAAGTAATGTTTTTATTTTTCTTTCATCTACCTACAGTTTTCTTTTTGAAGACTTTTTAGCACCTCTATAAACCTCGCGATAAGGTAGGTCTTTGTCCCGAAATTAGAAATGCGCCACCGGTTCATACCTACTACGCTTTCGCTTTCGAAATCGGTATAATATAAAGGTTGCGGTTCCATAGACTTGATTATCGGGTCTACCAAGAAAGATCGATCGATCGGGATAAAGGGCTTATTACATTACACGATTTGTCGGACACGATTCGCAGGGCACGATCGGCGGCGCGGCAGGAAAGTAGGGCGTCGCGGGGACTCGACCACCCGATTACTTATTACACTTCCCTTCCCCTGCAGGCAGGGCCCGATAATTCGTGTATTAATAGTAGCTTTTGTATCTTGCGCGTATTATATTGCTGGGTTGCATCTTCTCCTATCCTTTTCCTGCGCTTGATGTGGCGCTACCCTTGTTGTTTCTTCCACAATCTCATACGTGTTTCGGAGCGATGAAACCACCCTGATGTTTTCGGTAGATTCTTACTCCTCTCGTCAAAAAGTGTGTTTAGTAAGCCGTCAGTTTAACCGACAAACGATTACCAATAGAAACCCTACCAGCGAAGAGTACGAAAGGCTCAATACGAAACTTAAGAAGACTGCTGAACGTCACGGATTCTATCCCCTTTTCGGCAAAATAATCGAGTTGCTTAGTTATTGTAATCTGAAGTCGAATTATAATAAAAACCGTAATAAGTCCTAATATATTTAAATGTTCCATACTTACTTCCATGAATTACTTACTCACTGCTACCTACTGCAAAGATGCTGGTGGTTATTAGGGATTCCGTAAAACAAGGATTTGGCCATATGATTGCGACAATCTTACTTATTCTATTTATGCTTAATATTATTACGAACGATTAGGTCGTTAGTTCGAAAATAGTCGCCAGTTTTTTTTTCTTTTCAAGTTTTTCAATTTATGTAGCTTGTAAATTAAAAAACATCACCATTCTCTTGCGCTTTTTGGGGTCGGCGAGTACCTATGTTATCTTCTTCCATACTTTTCTATTACCTTCTCGTCATCTTAACAGATACTTACCTCCTTTCCTGCCATATCATCCTTTACACAGTTCATCCATCGTTTATCGTCTATTAAAAAAGATATTTCTCCAAATTGTTTTCGAGCTCAAAAAATCCAAACTCATGCCCAAATAGCAGTGTGCGGCCTCGATAACTATCGGACATTCACAATCACTCATCGTCGAGAACACGCCCCCAATTCGACGTCTGATAACAAGTTCGTAAACAAAATAATATCACAAAACTAGCTGGTTATTACATCATTACTTGGGACTACGAAAACTAGCAACCTTCTTGGGAGGCACGGCCGCCGCCGGCTGTCAGCGACTGGCTTCGCTTCAGTCGGTTGCCGGCAGTTGGCAGAGAAACACGTGTATTTTGTTTAACTGTTCTACATTCCCACGTCAATAATGTCTGAACAAGGCCCGGCGTTTGACGTCAACGCTATGACGTTGACTCGATGGGTGCTGCATCAACAGAGGACGGCTCCTAACGCTACTGGTGACTTGACTCAGCTCCTGAACTCTATCCAGACGGCTGTCAAGGCTATTCAGTCGGCCGTGAGAAAAGCCGGCATCGCTAAACTGTTCGTATTTTTTATTACTGTTACTTTTTCATTGGCACATCAACATTTTGCACATCTATCTTGAAGATACAAATAATTTGCTATGTTTATGATGATTTAACAAATCAGAGTGTTAAATTAATCACGAACAGAAAAACTGTGAGAGTTGACTATGTACACTTGTTATACTTAAAACTTTCCCGGTAAAGCCGGTCTTTACCCAAGTACCTACTTATCTATCAAAGCAGTATTTATTTGCTATTACCCAGTTTATCTATCTTCTATACTTATAATAAATCTGTAGAGAGGTCAATTCTGTACATGAAATATATTTACAAAATAACTATCGGGGGGTGATTAGTGATCGATACTGATGCCAAAAATGCAATCAGTAAAATTTTTGTCTGTCTGTCTGTCTGTATGTTATTTATAGAAAAAAAAACTACTCGACGGATTTTAACGAAACTTGGTACAATTATTGTACATACTCCTGAGCAGGTAATAGTATACTTTTCATCACGCTACCATTAATAGGAGCAGAGCAGTGAAAGGAAATGTTGGGAAAACGGGAGAAGTTACTTGGATTTTTTAGCTTCCGTCGCGTGTGCAGCCTTAATGGTTAAAGCTACATAGAAATCATGTACAACGGAAATATTCCACATAAAATTATATAAAAAATATCCCAAGACAGCATATGTCTATCTTTTATAGTTGACTCACAATAACACGTGTAACTCCGGATAGCTTAGCAGTTCGGAGATTTGTTATTATTATATTTGTTTACTCTTACGTTTATATCATCACGCTATGACCCACATAAAACATAGGATACATTTTATTCCGGTAGTAAGATCCCATGGGACAATAATCAAACTTCACGCGGGCGAAGCCGCTGGCAGAAGCTAGTCATTCATATAAATGTATGTATTTTGACGATATCAATGCAAATGTTAAGATTGACCTTGTCACTTGGGCTGGATTCAAACAACTAAAATGCAAACAATGACATTTAATTTAACGACGTCTCTGAAAATAAACACTTGGGCACACCACCGAGAGTCTTACTATTGCAGAACCATTCGAATAGTTTTTTTCATTGAAATTGCTCAACGCAGTTTGGTAACGCTGTATTTGCCACACCTCCAAAGGCCAATACGTAATAGACACACCCACGACTGGACAAACGAGTTGTAATCAAAACTAGTTGTTCATATCGAATGTTATCTTTAGACAAGGAAATAAGACACAATGAGCGTGAATAAAAACCAGCTGGGTTAAGTTCCGGGAGACCCACAAGTCCGTGTACTCCATTTATCGGAGTTGGTTATATCGGTCGATAAAACCATTTTCGACTGTAGCGTAGCGTTAGCATAATTGACTTGCAAAAGTTGCCAACATCCTAATATTTTGCCCTATCATTATTTATCGTAGTCGGCCGCAGCAGTACAGAGTCCACTACTGGACGTGGTCTGAACAAGTACCAGTTCTCAACCAAAAGAGTTTACAACGCATTTGGTCTTGTCCATGTCCATACATTACTTCCAACTATTCATGCAGTATGCTCGACTAATGCAGTAGTTAAGCCAAGACCGGTATATTTCAAGCAGTCGAAACTTTGGAGTTCATTAACTATTTATAATATTTGTCACCAGCCATGGCATATCGGGCGACACCAATGTGCAAGGCGAGCAGGTGAAGAAGTTGGACGTGTTGTCCAATGACCTGTTCATCAATATGTTGAAGTCTTCCTTCACCGCGTGTCTTCTGGTCTCAGAGGAGAATCCTACTGTTATTGAAGTAAGTATGCTGTAATAGTTAGAATTTATTTGGTTTTCTGTCAGATTCTGTCACACTCTTGAGCAAAGGCCTCTCTCTTCCTCCCAATCTCTCGATGTGCGAGACGTTTTTTCTATTTCTTCGATCTCTTCTATTTGTTTAATTTTGCTGATGTTTATTTATTTATCTATTTTAAGAGGTAAAGCTTGGATAGATTGGATCTTTGGAAGAGAGAAAAGAGTGAAAGAATTTTTGGAAATTCTTTCACTAACCGGAATCTAAATAATCGCCAAATGTCATTTGCGACGATAACGTTACCATTGGATAATTTCCGACCTTAAGGCAAGCGATTCAATATCTTTGATATTGAAACCAAAGTGCCTAGACTAGACACGCAGCTAAACACACTTAGATACAAAATAACGAGGCGGCAATTAATGAGAACTAGGTATTATAGGACTTTAATTAACTACCGCTTTAATCAACAGAGGTGTAGATAATGAGCCAGCAGCTGTTGTGTAGACAAGTCTAGAATTCGATATGTAAAGTAAAATTAACATACGCTGATTCCAAAACCGTTTGGAGATTTTAGGGTCTTATGCCTTATTTTTCTATTTTTAGCTTTCTATATCACAAGATTGTGTTTATTTTCACAATAATACTTGTAATCATTTGACTTTCATTTGACCTCTAAATTACGTCATAACGTAGCCTGAATAGACTACTTCCTTCGTGCATTTCAAGATAAATTAAAAAAACAATACCTACTTTTGTTTGTCATACCGTCAGTGTCAAATCACAACTGTCAATGCTAGTTAACTTACTGGTGTTAGGTTATTTGAATGCATCGCGCGCTGATAATTTCTCTTTCTCTACGTTAATTCTTACAAACAATTTGTGTCGGCTATTTGTTGTAGTGTTTTTACATGATGGTACGAAGCATTTAGCACTAGTTGTCGATGACAGATTCATTGCACAGATACGCAGCACGGATAATGGATAGAAATTAAAATTTGCTAAAGATCGTAGGAAAAGTAACTCAAACAAAAAGTTCACATCAAAGTCACGATCACAGCATTCACATTTCACAACAAAATAAAAACACGTATCTGTCAAGCGTCAAATGTCATCAATGTCAACTTTGAAGTTATCTATTAGTGTTTTTTGAATGTACTGAAAACGTGGCAAAGACTTAAAGCTATTCAGGCTATGAAATGACGTCATCACGAATAATACTTTAAAAAATAATAAAAAATAAACTGTTGCTTGGAAAAAAAAAGCTTAAAATTAGTTGCTTAAAATTAAACGTTTTACGAAATAAAAATGTAAAAAAAATACCTGAAAAATACTTTACATACCGAATTCCAGATACCTACCTCATGTTGACCTCATTATTTCTTGCCCTTTGCACCAAGTCCGAATGTGTCTGTTGATCGTTCAAGCGAACGAATGTTCCTATAAATTCTTCGTTACTGTATTATTACAAGTTATTTCGATAGGTATATTTTTTTGTTTGAGTTCTCATATCAGTCAGGGTTATAGATACACCGCTGCCTTGAGTATAAACAAGGTTTTATTTTTGAACTGCCAAGAATTTAATGGGTGTAAAACAATAGTAATTGTATCTAATTCAAGCCCTCCCATCAACGTAAGTTGTGAGAGTTTTACGCCAGATCATACGACAGATAATCTGCGTCTGCGCCACTTTTGTTTAATTAGTGTATTCCTACAAATGTCAAGGTCGCTCTACCTTGACTTTTATAGAAAAATGAAAATGTCCAGTCCGACCACAATCCAGTTGAATTTCCATACCGCCGACCGCCTGGCCGAACTAGTTTCGTTTAAAAGGATTTAATTAGGCTGACTGTTCACGCACAATGCTCCGCCTCAAGGACTAAGGTTATGTTCACCAAAAGACCTTAAGATGACGCTCTGATTATCTAAAAACAGCTGTTTAAATCACATTTATGTATGGGAAGTGATGGGAACATGTCCAGTGACAGCTGTTTTCAACCGACTTCCAACAAGAGGAGGTTATCAATTCGTCTGTATTTTTTTTTTTTTTTTTTTTTTGTGTTTGTTACCTCAGAACTTTCGACTGGGTGAACCGATTTTGATGATTCTTTTTTTGATTGAAAGCTGGTGCTCGTCGATTGGTCCCATTTTAATTTGTTGAAGATCTGATGCTGATCTTCCGAGATATACAAAGGAACTCTTCAAAAATAGACGGCAAATCTGCAGTAATTGCTGAAATCGCATGTAGGTTCATTGTTCATACTACATCCTGACTTAACATCACGCCTGTATGCTCTGAGGGGGTACCTAGATGTGTACAATACTCCCAGATTTCGACAATGTTTGTTGCCTCTGAACTTTCGACTGGGTAAACCGATTTTGATGATTCTTTTTTTATTTGAAAGCTGGTGCTTTTCGTGTGATTCCATTTCAATTTGGTTAAGATCTGACGCTGATCTTCGGAGATATGAATGGAACTCTTCAAAAATACACGGCAAAGCTGCAGTAATTGCTGCAATCGCTTGGTTGTTTATTGTTTATGTAACATAGTGACGTAACATCACGCCTGTATGCTCTGAGGGAGTACGCAGAAGTGTACAATACACCCAGATTTCGACAGTTAGATGTGTTAAGTTCCATTTAATGGGATCCTGGAGAAATAGAGGGAATTCCTTAAATTTTATAGGCACACCAGAAGCGATTTGGGTGTTTTAGGAAGAGTACATTCTTGGAGTGATCCCATTTCAATTTGGTAAAGATCTGATGAAGAACTTCGGACGATAGGCGACGGGAACTCCTCAATAAATGATAGCAAATGTACTGGGATCGCTGAAATCTCATATCTGTCTATTGTTTACACCAGTTAATAAAAGAAAATCACGCCGGTACGCTGTGAAGGGGTAAGTACATGTGAACCACTAAAAAATGAAAAATAAAAACTTTTTACAAAAAATAAAACCGACTTCAGAGAAAACAAAAAAGTGAAAAATAACTTTAGCTTCAGAAGTCGGTGACAAAAAAACTAAATCAATCAAACAAAGGTCACCGACTTCTGAAGCTAAAGTTATTTTTCACTTTTTTGTTTTCTCTGAAGTCGGTTTTATTTTTTAGGTAATCAGACTGTTATCTTTTCGGTGAACTAATGGACCTAAGTGCGGGAACCTAAACCCCGTGATGATGATAGGCTGACGGTTTTTAAACAATTTATGATAAACTAGCACTTAGCCCACGACTTCGTCCGCGAAAATTGCGATAACCCGACCAATTTGCATGATCCTACTTCCTACTCATCATCATCATTCTCTTGCCCTTATCCCAATTTATTTAGGGTCGGCGCAGCATGTCTTCTTCTTCCATACTCCTCTATTTTTCGTCATCTCATCAGACACTTCCTTTCCTACTTCCTACTATCCTACTATAAAACTGCGAAAGTTTGTGAGTATGTGTGTATGGATGTTTGTTACTCTTTCACGCATAAACTACTGAATGAATTTGGATGTAATTTTGCACACATATAGTTTATAACCTGGATTAACACATATGATACTTTTTATCCCGGTAGTAAGATCCTATGGGACAATTATCAAACTTCACGCGGTCAAAGCCGCTGGCAGAAGCTAGTATCAATATAATTTAAAGTCTATGTACTCGGTAAAGATGTAGCTTACTAATGGTAAATTTCAATTTTAATTCAGTCCAATCATCGATCTGTCTGGATCTAATAATAATACTACATTTGTTTCTCAGGTCGAAAACGAGAGGCGTGGTAAATACGTGGTATGTTTCGACCCGCTCGACGGTTCCTCCAACATCGACTGTCTGGTGTCTGTCGGATCAATCTTCGCTATTTTCAAGTAAGTACAAACGAAGATGAACAATACTACTCGTATCATACATAACATAACACCACGCCTGGAATCCACGTTAGGCAGAAGTGTATCAGTACACCCACATTTTGCCAGTTATGTTTAAGTCCTATATAATAGGGGCGAGAATATTGCCATCAACCGGGTAGAGATCCAGAGTCCTGCTGGCTGGTACTGAAAAAAATCTGATGAAAGAATCCAGTAACACTTTACCTGACCCGGGAATCGATCGGACCTCATGCTCAGTCTTAAAAACTAATATTATAAAGCAGAAGAGTTTGTTTGTTTGGTTGAACGCGCTAATCTCAGAAGCTACCGGCTCGAATTGAAAAATTCTTATTACGTTGGATAATCCATTTAGCGAGGAAGGCTATAGCTACATAACATCACGCTATGACCAATAGGAGCGGAGCAGCAATAAGAAATGTTGCAAGCGGGAACAAAAGCTTCCGTTGAACTTCACGCGAATGAAGTCGCGGGCAGAAGCTAGTATAGCTTGAGTATAAAATAACAATATTCTTTGTGGTCGATACTTCTTAGAAAAAATAAAATGCAGAAATCGCAGCTGAAATGTTTTATAGAGGAAAACTTAAAAATTGATGAGTTGGACTATCTCATCATGACAGCAAATTCGTGATTATGCATTTTTTCTTTTTAGTGTGTCGACTATTCAAATTGAGTCAGCTCATTTGGCGACGAGTTAGACACTTTCAGTACCGTCCATCAGCTCCTGTGATGTGTAAATAACAGGAAAGGTAGGGCACGATGTCAAGTGTCCTATTGTTTGGGCAACACCACATTTACACTCCAGGGCATCTTTGAAGCTGCGGGACTGTTCGAAAGAGATACCGCGGCCCCGGAACATAAAGGGCGAGGAAGGAACATGGACGGGCATTTAGTCAGTGACACTCCCTCCCGCTCCGCCCAGAGTGGGAGAAGATATTTGATAATTTCCCAACCGAAAAAAAAAGCGCATCTTTGATTCTCCACCTGAACAGGTTTCCCTTGCTTCGGCCAGCCTGTGCCCGCATTATGTACTGACCCCTAGGTATAGGTGTCATCATGTCTATTAAGAATGATAAAGTTCATCTGTGATATAAGTACGATGAATAGAAGCTTAACCGGAAATAAGCCTAATAACTAACAGACAATACAATAATAATCAAATGTAAGCACACTGATTTCTAAAGGTTTTTATTACAAGATTAGATACGAGTAATTGCCGCTTGACACTATAATACAAACCATAAATATTTATGAACTTTGAGCTATCTTTTGTGATATTACGATAAATAGGTCATAAACCGTATCGAGATTTTCTAACCGCACTACCTATACATTTAAAGACTATTATTCCAGGTAAAATATACATACTTTATTTTCCTGGTCGTGTTGCTAACTCAATGAAGTATTTAGATAGGTAGAGGTACATTCAAATCACCAATATGAATCAGTTGAAAAAAAGTAGGTGCAAAACAAGTTACGGCTAATTAAAGGGACTGTTCCTGCCCATGCCAGAATTACCAAATAAATTTATTTAATCTTTACAAATCTAGGACAAATCAAAGTTCAGCAAGGGATCTTCAAGTCCGCTATGAGCATACACTTTTTCCTTCCAGAAAGAAATCACAATCACAATGCGAACCCGTGCTAGCCGACGCCCTACAGCCAGGTAGCGAGCTGGTGGCGGCTGGCTATGCCCTCTACGGCTCCGCGACCATGATGGTCTTGGCCCTCGGCAAAGGAAACGGCGTCAACGGCTTCATGTACGACCCTTCGCTTGGAGAGTTCATTCTCACAGATCCTAATATGAGAATACCTGAAAAGGGGAACATCTATTCTATTAATGAAGGTGAGATTTTGACTTAACACGTAATGTAACAGTATCATCATCATCATTTCAGCCGAAAGACGTCGAATAGGGTAGACGACAAAAATAAAATCTAATTAGTCCGTCAGCTAAATTATTAAGAATATTTGACCCGTATTTTTTCTTTCGTTACGTAACTCAAAATTGACGAAGATACGACGCTTTTAAAATTCTCAATACGTCACGCCTAGGTATAATTTTTAGAGCTTACTGACGTCATGAGGTCCCACTCCCGAGTTTGGATGCGTTTTATCTTTGTTAATTAATATTCATTGATTTAAAAAAACCAAATATACATGTCCATTATTTTCCAATACTGTAACTGACGGACAAAATAGATTTGTAATTTTTGGATACTGACGTTATGCCTATGCTGGAGATACCTCCCCCAAGTGTCGCCACATTGACGGGTCCCGTGCGACTCGCATCCAGCGGATTCCCGGATAACATTATGTCTAGCTTGTATTGCTTGAAGAGTGAGGCGGAGAGGTATACCCACATTTCGACAAAAATCAATCACGGCTGTCTACTCTGGAGACCCCGTTAAGTAGGCCAAATTGTACCTACCTACTTATACATAGAACACCTATTGTTTGCGACTTATGTTTTAGGCTCATGAGCGTCCTTTTTGCCCTTTACTGTGCTAACTTACTGAGGGATACTCCCAATAACATGCGTTTGAGCCCATTAATTAGACTAACGAGCCAGTGTATATTACAAAAAAACATTTTTTTGCGTGACAGACAAACACGTTGTAAGGGAGTCTTCACACATAATTCATAGTTCAAACACTCGGAAGTAGGAAGTCAAGATATTGATGAGTAAGTACCTATATGTGAAGAGAACTCTTTATCATACACCAAGATCATGGCGTCTAGACACGTCATGTACAAACAAAATAAAATAATAACTACTACAATGGGTGGTTTTAATCACAATAGGTCAATAACTGCTAGACATCTCAAGATGAATAGATTAAACTACACACAGTTTTATGAGTTGAGTATTACGGTTTATTTGTACCTAAGTTTGTAAAACTAAGACGCCATGAATATTATCAGTTCCTAGCAATCCTCTCAATCCTTAACAAAGTGAAATTCTAAGGGTTAGCGTAACTGTGTACTTCAAGGATGAGCATTTAATCTTTACCTTCCCAGTGGCGTAACTATAGGGTGGCAGGACTGGCAAAATGCCACGGGCCCCCGGCCTGACGGGGCCCCCGACCCGAGAGGCTATGAGCTCAAAAGTGACCTAACATTTTTAACCAAATTTTGTAAATAATATAAATTTTATACAAATACCTACTTAAAATCAATTATCTACCAATAACCCTACTAGATGGGAGGACGTTGTTATAACTATATGCTATCCCAGTGATTTATTAAAACTAAATTAAATATAAATATCGCTGGACATTAACACACAGCGCCATCTAGTGCCACGCTAAGCAAGGCTTGTGTCGTGGACACCAGATAGTTGATTTAATACATACATACTTTTTGTTTGTAAATACATACTTATTATACATATAAACATCCATGACTCGGAAATAAATGTCCATGCTCATCACACAAACATTTGCTCCTACCGGGATTCGAACCCAGGACCCTATGAACGTAAGGCAGCCTCACTACCACTACGCCATTCGAGTCGAAATTAAAATGTCACGGAGTTTTCTTGGGGCCACATACAATGGATTTACCAAGGGCCTCAGATGGTATAGTTACGTCACTGTACCTTCCCTTAAATTCATAAATGGCTAGTGGTAACAAGATACAGATTCCAATGTTTAGAAATTGACCCCAAGGCATCAAAGGTGATTTCGCTTCGCGGCATTGAACAATGGAATAAACCTACACTACCTACCAAAAAGTAAATCCTGTTCTGTTTAAATTAGTTATACAACGTGTACGTATGATCACACTGAACAAATCTATCTAGTCTCAACATAGGGTTCGATAAAAATATCGGACGTTTCATGCAACATTCAATACTTGATCCAAATGTATGAGAGAGCTAATAATTAGGTAAGTGGTTCAGTTTGATGGTCTGATTCACATTACAATCTGAAAGCCATTTATCTGGGCTGGCTCGAGCAGCTGAAAATATATACGCCATGTGGAAGGTATTTACTAACCAACTCCCAAGCATTCAACGCGTTCTAAAAGATTAGGTTTTTTATCATCTCATTACCGTACCGTAATGAGGTAAGTCCCTAATCAAAATTGATCACAGAATGTAAAGTCATTATTGCGAGCGTATCGTGTACAGATTCTATCACTATTTGTCATGCTTTTAAAGGCACTCAACGATAAACGGTGCAAACTCATTTTATCATAGAATCATTTTGCAGATGTAAGTATAGTCAGCAACTAGGTTGGTTAAGATGATAATTGCCTCATCACGCGACGTCGCGTGAAGCGGTCTGTTCACGCGACGTCGCGTGATGGTGCGAGCATTTTGGCAGTTCAGCTTTTTAGTTTGGTAATGAACAAAGTTAAATGATTTGTTACCTTACCATCGATTTATTTGGTTACTAGCTATGCTCTGCAACGCACCCGCTCGGCTCCTAAGAGTCGTAGCGTTATGTTTAATAGCCCTCGAGAATTGGGCTATCAAATACAAAAAGATTATTTCCAGAAGAAGAGTAGTTCCGAGATAAGCACACCCAAAATAACGCTTCATAATGTTAGTAGGTACCTATAGATGTTGCTGTCTCTAAATATTCAATTTATAATTTGTATGTTACATTACAAACAATACCGCTGGGCAGTCTAATGTCTTTTGTAATGAAAACGGTTTATGCATCTCATGATGTTAAAAAAGTTACAAAATGTGATCCGACTGTTGTTGCTGACTGTACAAATTGCTTCGAAAAACATCGATAAGTATTCTGGTCATAATCTAATCTATGTGATTCAGGATATGAGTACGTAAAATGTTAATCTTAAAGCACTTTAAATCACAGTGGGTGTGTCAAAACGAGTTTATGAAGTTCAACAACTGACTTTTTAATGTATTTTTAACGAACTTGGTAAACATGTGTATCTTGAACTCATAACAACTTATAAGTTCAACAACTGACTTTTTAATGTATTTTTAACGAACTTGGTAAACATGTGTATCTTGAACTCATAACAACTTATCTTTATACAGGGTGGGCCAATAATTTTTGCACTTTTAAAACATGAATAGAAATAAAACTACAACTGTTATTTTGTTGATTATATATTTAACGTTTTGAAAATTTAATGAAATTTATTTTTTAAAAATGACATCGTCGAGATGTGCACCGATTCGATATCGATTGCGTCGTTGGCACTCTAGCAATCGACTACGCAAACTTTGGAAAACTCGCTGACACATGCTGCGGGGGATCGCGGCTATCTCGTCGTGGATGTTTTGTTTTAATTGGGATATATTCGTCGGTTTATTAAGGTAGACTCGACTTTTCAGGTATCCCCATAAGAAAAAATCGCATGGTGTAAGATCCGGGCTTCTCGGAGGCCATGGAATATCACCTCTGCGAGAAATCAATTTATTCGGAAACATTTCTTTGACTACCGGTAAAGTCACATTTGACGTGTGGCATGTTGCTCCATCTTGTTGCATCCAGGTCCTGCTGTTGTATCCTTGAAATTCATGCAACTGCGGCGTCAAAAACTCTCGCAACATCTTGACGTATTCCGCTGAATTCACAGTTACATTATCTCCTTGATTATTTTCAAAGAAATACGGACCAATTATGCCCTTTGCTGATATGGCAGCCCATACTGTCGTTTTAGGTGAATGAAGTGGCTTTTGGTGTTTAAGGCGAGGGTTTTCCCTGCTCCAATATCGACAATTGTGCTTATTCACGTGCCCGTTGATGTGAAAGTGGGCCTCGTCCGTAAAGAATACATTCTCCAGGCTAGAGAATTGCTCCAGCATTGTGTCAGCCAATAACTTACGTTGAATGTAATCATTTGGTTTCATCTCCTGCACAATTTGAAGCTTATACGGGTGCAGTTTGAGGTCTAGATGCAAAATCCGCCGTAGACTGGTTCTCGGTAATGCCAGAACCGCCGAACGCTTACGCGTAGATAATTCTGGATCGTTCCGAACGGAAATTTCAACCTCTCGAATGTTCTCATCGCTTCTTCTTGAACGTGGCCGGCCTGTTTGTTTAATATTCGTTGTCGATCCCGTTTGCTCGAACTTCACGACCCAAGCTTTGATTAAATTCACACTTGGACACTCGCTTACAAGGCGTAATCCATATTCAATTCGAAACAGGCGTCGTACAGTAACGTAGGAATCGTTGTTTTTGTAAAATTGTTTAACACAAAAAGCACGCTGTTGTCCCGTGAAGCGCTCCATCGTGACCACAGATTATATAGATCGTGACTAAAATTGCATGTAGCGACGCATAGTTTCCCGCCACCCGCGCACCCCTCCTTCCAACGGTATTCGAGAAATTTAGTGTTGCTATTTGCAAAAATTATTGGCCCACCCTGTATTTGATGAGAATTATTGGGTTGTTGCTATATAGATATGAGAAAAATAACTACAACTTCGAAGGTCGCTCAACTCTCGCGACATCTATGTCATTTGATTATTTTTCCTTAAATATATATAAGACAAAGTTGCCCAAAATTCACCGGACATAACAGAAGATCGGGTGCCTCGGGAAGGGTCCTTTCATACACTAAAGACAAACTCTACAGTCCGATCACTTGTTCATTTGATGACATTAATATGACTGCTTCAGTGAGCAGAATTCGCATACTTACATGAATTTTACGACACAAATATTTAAACTGTTTGCGATTGATACGCTAAGCAGTAGGATACGGCAACCTCATCTCGGATATCCCCGCAATGCCAACAGAAGTAGCACGCTATTTCATTTTATAAGAAAATCAAACTTAATCATGTGACATTTTTTACAGGGTATGCCTCAGAATGGGAGGCAGGTCTCCGCCTATACATAGAAGATAAGAAAAAACCTAAGACTGGCAAGGCGTACGGCGCGCGTTACGTCGGGTCTATGGTAGCTGACGTGCACAGGACCATCAAGTATGGAGGCATCTTCATGTACCCCGCTACCAAGTCTGCGCCCAGCGGAAAAGTGAGTATTCTACCTTAACTTGTTAATAGTTTAGGTTAGTTTATTTATTAATAATTATCTGGAATTACAGGTCAGTTTTATAAAAAGTAAAAATACAAATCATACTCACATTAATCCGACACATAAGTAAACTAATTAAAAATTTGTAAAAACACATTAAAAATTATCGTAAAATACATTCATAAATTAAGAATAAACAAACAATACATAATAATCATACAAAATTATCTAAAACCATTATTTTAGGTCATATAATGCCTGGTCGGTTACCAAGCCTTTGAGTTTAGCTTTAAAAGCATTGTCAGATGACCCCAGTCTATTTAAGACGCGAGTTAACCCTTCTTCTGTGACTGAGACCGAGTCAGCCTGAGACGATTGTGCGGCCGCGGCCGGCGGAGCATGCATTTTTCATACAAACGTAATACCAAAATAATATGAAAATCAAAGATATTCGTAAGGTAGTGTGTATATAGGGTGTAAAACACCTCTTAACGAATACGAAAGGCACTTGTTCTCCTCGTCATTCTAATCATTTTTTTGTTCTACACTATACCTGGGAACCTTTTAGTTGCCGAGATATTGGGGGTCAAAGTTGCAAGATTTTGATAAGTTTTTTTTTAAATACCACTTTTTATCGCATGATTTTTACTTAAAATATCTCTGCGACCCCCGTACTATTCAATCCATCCATTTGCACAATACATGATTTATAACCTCAAAAAAAAAAGTTGTTTCCCAGCAATATTTTTTGCGTAAAGTTACTTAGTTTGATATACAGAATGCTTGGTTAACGGCTTTGTGATGAGGTGAAATACACCCTGTATATTTCGATTGGATTACAGAATATATATGTTTCCAAATAAATATTTTGAAAGAACAATGATATAAAGACGAGAATTATGAGGAATTTAAATTTCTTATAGATTTTTTTTTTTCATAACTCTTGTTTAAATCAGTGTACATTCAAAATATGTGTTTGGAAACCCATAAATTCTGTAATCCAATCAAAATAAATACACACTACCTTAAGAATATGTTTGATTTACAAAATATTTTGGTATTATGTTTGTATAAAATTCGCATGCTCCCCAGGCCTCTTAACTATTGTGTCTACTAACAGTTGCTTCACTTGTGACTAGACTGACGTCAAATGGCCCATTTAATAAATAAAATGGTGTAATTATAAACATTCTGCATCTCAAAGAGAGGTAAAATCATATGAAAACTTTGTCTTCTTCGTGTTACCTACTGACACGACAGAATTTTGAATTTTGTGTACCTAAACTTCGCCATTGCCACGGCGTCGTGGGCGGGAGCTCAGAGGGTCTAAAATGGCCGCTTTAACAAAATCGTAAATGAATCACGTTAATAAAAATTAAATTCTTAAAATGGTCTTTGTAACCATAACCATAAAGTCCATTTTAAGAATTTTAAATTTTGTTCAATAAAATGAATCACGAAAATTCAATATTCTTAAGTTTTTTTAACGTGATTCATTTACAATTCTTCTAAAGCGGCCATTTTAGACCCCCAGAAACCACTATGCATATTTTGGGGCGCAGAGGGCAGTGTGCATTTGCATTTCACTCTAAGAACTAAAGAAAAAAAAAACACGTCTGAAAGGCGTCTTGTCAGTTTTCATAATCTTCACACTTATAAAATCGTTTAATTGTCCTGACTGACTAGTGGCTATCAATGTACACTCAAACTATTTGACGATTTAGGCTAGGTATAACGATAGGCATTACTGCATATCACCCGCTAAAATAAAATTCAACCCCAAAACGTGAAATAAGGGTTGAAAGTTTGTATGAAAATCCGTCACCGGTCACAGACAGACAGGACATTCAGATTTTCTACAAAACAGAATCCAAACCCAGCTGTGAACTTTAATTAAGTCTGAGTAATTCAGTGACTGATAACTTTGCATCAGACACAATATAATCGTGACCGCGTAAGGGGGCTATCTCAAAGGGCACCGTTTCATTAGTGGCTATGGTAAACAATTACGACACGTTTCTTGATACGAAACGTGTAACTTTTGATTGTGTTAAAGAAAATTGTTTTTAACGATACAAAAGGTACACGTGGTCTTCTCAGATCTCAAAAGATTTATCTTTTTATGTATAAAAAATCTCGTGTCACAGTGTTGTTATCGAACTTCTCCGGAACGGCTTGACCGACTTTTGTTTGGTGTATATTTGGTAGGACCTATCGTCAGGTCGTAGGCTATTTTTTATACGCCTAAGGCAAAACAACGTTTACGGTGTTAGCTAGTTTCGAGTATAATAAGGTTATTATAACAAAATTGGCACGATTTATAAGCGGGTTGGTTATTTACACTATTTTATAGAATCAAGTTCTTTTAACTCAAAAGGCTGATGGGGACTGCCCAGAGTGGGAGAAGTTATTTGATGATTTCCCATCCTAAAAAAAAGGGGTGGGCATTTTTGATTACTCTCAATGTAATTTGAATAAATGTGTTCAAATAAATAAGGTCCATTTTAGAATAGGTTCGCAAGTCTGCAAATACCACAAAATAACATGTAAATCTTCTTTCCAGCTTCGTCTACTCTATGAATGCAACCCAATGTCGTTTATCGTGACGGAAGCCGGTGGGCTGGCCACCAACGGTCTGATCCCCATCCTGGATATCGTTCCCAAGGCCATCCACCAGCGAGCGCCGTGCTACCTCGGTTCTAAGAAGGACGTTGAAGAACTACTCACTTATTTGAACTAGAAGAAAATCTAGACACATCGACTATGCCGATGGAATTTACTGTTTGAATTTTTAACGTTAGGTTTTACCGGCGAAAGTTCAAATTCTTATACAGCACGTTTTTCATCGGCATTTCATAGTTCCACCGTCGATACGTGGAAAATAATTTGTGTATATGATTTTATAAGATGTTAACTATTTTGTTATGATTATTCTATTATATTATGTAAGAAGACTGATACGTTGTGTTTTTGTGTAGAAAATAATGACGACCCGAATGGTTTAGTGATAGTGAGGCCGCCTTACGTTCTTAGGGTCCTGGGTTCGAATCCCGGTAGGAGCAAATGTTTGTGTGATGAGCATGTACATTTGTTTCCGAGTCATTGATGTTTATACGTATAATAAGTATGTATTTACAAACAAAAAAGTATATAATATGTAGTATATCAACGATCTGGTGTCCACGACACAAGCTTTGCTTAATGTGGCACTAGATGGTGCTGTGTGTTAAAGTCCAGCGTTATTTATTTATCTTTTCAAACTGAGTGATGGTTATCGCAGGAATAACTTTATTGCGGCTCGAAACATGTAAAGCTGCACAGAACACACAATTTTAGGTATCAACGAGGCGCAGAGGACGCATCGTCTTGACTTATAATGCCTGCGCATACCGTACCGTAACTCGCAGCTAACTTCCGAGCCACTATAAAGTTTGAACATATAAATAGATGCAATCGTCACTCTCCAAAACCATAAAAATGTAAGCTCCCAGTTTTGCTTCTAAACGGAGTGTTATTTCATTTTCGATATCTTGCATGACTGAACTGAAGTATGATAATTAAAACACAGGTCTTTAATAAACTTAACTATTATTTATTTACATAAGAATACTTATACATTTCGCTTAGTGTTGTCTCAAAAGATCCTACATCCAGTCTTGACTCAATATTCTAATGTAGCCGATATTGATAAATGATATAATAGTTTTTTAACCGCCGACTGTTCGTCCAGAACAATTTGTATGAAAAAAAAAGAACTTGCTACATACAATTAGTGTTCCTGTTGAATTACTTTAGAGATTGTTTTATGCAAATTCCGTTCCATTTTTAACCGACTGCCAAGGAAGGGTTATGTTTTTAATTGATCCGGTGAGTAGTAGCCATTTATAATAAAGAATCTTAAGTTCCGTAGCAATGGAATTTGAAGTAAGTCGCGTATGGCATCGACACCCGTATCTGAATCTATATTCAAGTTAGAGTAATTACTTGAACTAAGTAATTACTTATGCAAACATTTTTATGCAATAGACAAGAATTAAACGAAGTAAGAACCGTTAAAAACAGCAAATGAGCAAAGCTAAGAATACATTCTAACTTCAAGCAATTACTGAGCCACAGATTAAAAATATATTAAATAATTACTTTTACAAGTAACTACTTTGACTTGTTTATATCTACACATTCACAATCTCATAGTCTTCTTACAATTTGTGGTTTTAAATATAGATGAGAGAATAGATCTTAATAATAATGCCTGTTGTCATTAACAGTAAGCAAGACCTAAACGAATACTTAAATTGAATTGCACTGATGAAAAATATCAACACAGCGCTGAGCTAATAGTTCAAAATCCAACAACATTCATCCAGGTGTCACTTAGTATTCCTGAAAACTGGCGTAGTAGTCTTAAACCACGTAACACTTATCACATAACTGTTAATTAAACGCACCATTACTTTGTAGCAAGTTTATAAATATTAATCACACCTTATATTTAATTATATTTTCGTCTATATTCCTATAAAGGAGTGGCATATCCTGAGATATTAGCGGATGGCGAAACTGCTGAAGCTAATAGAGTACAGATGCCTTATTCTTAGGGCTAACTTCACCAATGAATTTGAACGCGATCAACGTATTTAAAACGCGTTGAATAGCTGTCAGTATATGGAATAATGTCAAGGATAACTCTTGAACGCAATTTATAAGCCTGTGTTGACTTGGTTCAGGACAGTGGCGAGTAAGACCGCGTTCTCATTATGCCGTGACGACAAATAATTGTGTAGTTTTAAGTGTCGGTAGCTTGTGTATGTAAATGGAGGTGATCACATTCTAGTTAACCGCAGTCGGCTGCAATATCAGCCAAACCAAGACGACGCGATCACTGTCGTCCACGACTTTTGCCAACTAAAACTAACAGTAAATTAATCTTTAATACATAGTGGAAACGCGGCCTAACGACTACAAATATGTTTATTGGAATTAATTTGTAGTTGAGGCAGTACAATACAAGGTGTAAACCACCTCATCACGAAGGCGTCAACCAAGCGTTCTGTACATCAAACTAAGCAACTTTATGCAAAAATTATTGTTGCGAAACGACTTTTTTATTTGGGGTGAAAAATCATGTTTTGTGGTAAAACTCAATGTAACGCACTTAAAACATTATACTGATGCATGGATTGGATAATACGGCAGTCATAGAGGTAAAAATCTTACAATAATAACTTGTATTTAAAGAAAAACTTGACAAAAAGTTGTAACTTTGACCCCCAATATCTCCGTAACTGGTAAGGTTCCCAAGTATGATGTAGAACTAAAACATGATCGCAATGACTGGGAGAATAAGTGCCTTTCGGCGTCGTTAAGAGGTGTTTTACATCCTTTATTGCTCTGCGTCGTGCGAGATTTTATTTCGTTCGAATCCAGCATGATACCCCCATGAACAAGAAACTCCAAGCATATCTATAAAAAGAATCTACAGGCCTACCGGTGAACCTGGCCCTTTTTGTTCTTCTTCATCCAATAGAAACTCCATCGTAGGTATTTCATCTCCATGTTGTCTGTGTCTTCTTGAACGCAGCTATCTAGAATTACCAGATGATTGTGAGGGACAAGAGCTAAATATCATTATCTTGTCCCTCACAACCATCTGGTAATCCATCGATATCATCTTCTTTCCGATTGATATTTGTCAAATATGCACTGTTGGACCTTAAAAACCACAGAACATATAAAAGAGGTTAGAACGGCCGTGTAGGCGGGACAGGCACGCCGCTCATATAAGTGAACGCTCATATATATGTCAATCGACCAAAAGTCGCGCTCTTATTGTGACAACGTACGAAGCATGTGAGTGCACGGCAAGCACAGTTTTTGCGTCAGTGTGACAATCAAAATGCGTAATGCACGTAGGTATGGGTATCTTGCTTGTAGTGGAGTTAAAGAGTGGAAGACAAGCGGCGTCATGCGTTGTAATACAAATCAAGAACTATTTCCTTTCTAACCTATTTACCTATTCTGTGTTTGGGGATTTAGCACATAATCCTCATTCATCATCAGCTCCTCGGTTTCCAGACATTTTCTCCTCGTTTTCCTCTGCTACGCTAAACTAAAGCAATATGTTTCAATGTTTTGGTTTAGTGTAGCAGGAGAAACAAGCGAGCATCGGTCTACTGTCTTCATTTACAAATGAAATATCAGCCAGCTTCTCATATAGTTCCCGCATGTTGAGGTCAGCTTCCAGGTTCTTGCTGACAACTATTCTAATAAACAAATTGTACACACACACGGTTGCAATAGGCTAGTTTCCACCATCAAAAAATTGCAAATCTATTTAGTACGTCAGTTAGAGTATTGGAAAATATTGGACACGTGTTTTTTGTTTTTGTAAATCAACGAATATTATTAACAAAGATAAAACGCATCAAAACTTGAGAGTGGGGGCTCGTGACGTCAGAACTCAATAAGAATGATACCAAACAATGATGTATTGGGAATTTTAAAAGCGTCGTATCTTCGTCAATTTTGGTTAATGTGACAAAAGAAAAAATACGGGTCAAATATTTTTTGATAAACTAAGTGACGGACTAATTAGATTTTTTCAGTTAACAAGCCTATTTTTCAATCTGTTAAGGGCCTGCGCAGACGACGGACGGATAAGGATCTACTGATGGAAAGGCTCCTACTGATCGCCTTTTAGTCGACAAAAAGGTCAAATAAGTAGTAAATACATTAATCACGCAAAATTACAACACAACAATAAGTCACAAATAAGTCCGTCGTCTGCGCAGGCCCTACACAAGATTTAAATCACCTTGATGATTATTTCATATATTTAAAAAACTCTTGATTGGCTCTCAGAATATAAGTTACTTGCAAGTTTTTGTCATCTACGATGCTAATAAAGTTCGTGCGTTGTGAATGTGGTCCTTATTAGGGTCCATGTTCACAAAAACAGCTGTTTAGAAGCATTTTTGTATGGGAACATGTCACAGTGACAGCTGTTTTTAGATAATCAGACGGTTATCTTTTCGGTGAACATGGACCTAAGTAAAGCTTGTCTCCCGCTAGACCGTGTCGGGTCAGGAGTGTCGACCGTGCAATTTGTATGGACACACTCACGCTTCCGAGCCCCTACCGAGCAACGGACAATGGATTGTGCTACGGCCGACACTTGGCTCGGATCCAGCACAGTCTAATGAGCGTCATCCTTTAAGCAGGGCAGCCAGAACATCGGGCCTAAATGGCCGCTTTAACAAAATCACGTTAAAAATTTAAATTCTTAAAATGGACTTCAGTCATAATCATAAAGTCCATATTAAGATTTTTTTTTTACATAATTCATATAATGATTCTCCTAAAGCGGCCATTTTAGGCCCGCACGTCTAGACAACTAGACCGTCACCGGCACACAAAAATATCAGCTGCCCCATATATTTTTGACGACTCGAATGGCGTAGTGGTAGTGACGCTGCCTTACATTCTTAGGGTGAGTCATGGATGTTTATATGTATAATATTTACAAACAAAAAAATATATAAAGGGTGTAAAACACCTCTTAACGAATACGAAAGGCACTTATTCTCCTCGTCATTCTGATCATTTTTTTGTTCTACACTATACCTGGGAACCTCCTAGTTACGGAGATATAGGGGGTGAAAGTTGCAAGATTTTCACAAGTTTTTTTTTAAATACCACTTTTTATCACATGAGTTTTACTTTAAATATCTCTACGACCTCCGTACTATTCAATCCATCCATCCGCACAATGTTTTGAGTGCGATACATTGAGTTATACCACAAAACATGATTTATAACCTCAAAAAAAAAAGTTGTTTCCCAGCAATATTTTTTGTGGAAAGTTACTTAGTTTGATATACAGAATGCTTGGTTAACGGCTTTGTGATGAGGTGAAATACACCCTGTATGTAGTATATCAACTATCTAGTGTCCACGACACAAGCTTTGCTTAGTGTGGTACTAGGTGGCGCTGTGTGTTGATGTCCAGCGATACTTATTAACAAAAAAAAAAATTGGGTCGAGTAGGTTTGATATTTTGTATGAGACAGCTGAATACTTTTTCACGATTACAAAATTGGTCCCATGGAGAAAGTTGTTCAGTTTGATGGTCGGTACCACATTCATAAAAGTATTTTAGAGAGGTTAAAGAACAATGGCCAAATTTCTTTAGGAGCTGGACTTGAATTTATGTTTTATGTCCGGTCGAACAAGCTGTTTGGTTTACAGTTTAACCCACAAATCACATTGTAAAATGTAAACCAAATAGCTTGTTCAACCGTCCCAATATAAGCTTTATTTAGACTGGTTTGTTCTTATTTTGTAAACATCATCCCGTTTGAAAATCATATCTAAATAGCCACATTTTTATAGAAACGTAAACTATACTTTTGAGGTTAGAATCAACAAATCAAAAGCACAGAATAATCGTCACAAGTTACCAGTCCTAGTCCGGGAAGTACCGTTGCAAATAAAAAACTCATAGTTATCCAGCTGATATTGTCATCGAAGGCTGATCTTATATTACCAATAAGTAAACCAACCGTCAGCTGCTCAAGTAGCGGTGGGGGTAGGATAGGGAGGTTCCGAAAAAAAAAATGTCATAGTACGCCGGCTGAAACTTTAACCTAAACTTCAAAAGCAATCTATTACACGCATTCTCTACTTGGTGATAGATTGCGTTAAGACCTGTATCATTTACAAGTTCATGCGAGCGGCTGACGCATAATCTCCCCTCCACCATGCAGCTGACGATTTTTACTAAACTCAGTACGATGTAAATTTATTTATGAAACAAGTACTATGACTTATTTTTTTTTTCTAACCTAACCTCCCAATTCTACACCCACCGCGAGTGCGTCAGCTGACGCTGAGTTTACTTGTCAGTCATTCAAGATCTATTGAACAAGATGGCAACCGATCGGCGAAAAAACACCCAAAAGCCGGACTATCCGTAAAACACTCCCAAAGTCACAACAACAAGTGAAGCGAATAAAATGGGTATGATTGCCGGATGTCTGTCTATTCTATTCTATTTTTATTTATGGCAGGTTCTGTCGATGCCAATGTCGACAATTCTGCCAATGTCAGAAGTGAAATGAGAAAGCAAGAGATGTATATAGAAAAGGAAAGAAAGAGAGAAAAAAAAAATAAGAATAAAAAAAACAAAATAAATGCCGGATGTCAAGTCAATTACGAAGACGTTCCATTGTACGTAATAAGTATCCTTTATTACAAGGATCCAATGCATAATTTAATAAATCAGCACAGTAGTTAATATGATGAATAAATACAAATTTAATTGAAGAACAGGTAACAACTATTAGGAAATACTTTTGAATAAGAAGTCATTTCATACGCGAAATGAATCGTCATTATGGGGCGTTCTGAAACTATTATACGAAATAATTTGAAAAAAATAAATAAAATAAAATAAGGATAACTTTATTGTGGCTACTTATAAGATATGTCTGGTGTTATTTAAGACCTTAAAGAATAAGGGTATTTGTCATTCATATGGCATATAGTGACGCTATCGTTTCGTCGTCAAGTACGTTTTTACCATCCTTCTTTGTAAGTTTGTATGGAGGGGGTAATCGTCGGAACTCCTGATCGGATCACTAAAATTTGTTCACTAACGGGAAGTTTGATTATTCCCGAGTGTCATAGTCAACATTTAAAACGTTCCCGTGTGTTAATTTCCGCACATAACGAGAGCAAAAACCGCGAGCAAACACTTGTCCTTAAAATATGACCACACCTTACGCTTTATCTAATATATAAAAAAAAAGAATAGATACTCTGTAAACATGTGAACTACATTTGAAAATTATTTTTGCATTTGATAGCCTAATTCTTGCTTTGTAACATCACACTACGACCTTTGGGAGCCGACCAAAATGAGACACGTTGGGCGATACCACGCGGCACAACTATTTTCATATTTTAAACGGTGGTGGTCTGTAACAAGCAGTTTCGCCAACCCCATCTTAGTTATACCGGACAATGCCTGGTCATTTTATACCTATTAGAAACTCATTTTGTTCTCTATATAAAGTACATCTAAGCGGTGAGAGCGATGAACTGATGGAACACGTCTAAGATGTGAGGATCCAGGTCTTGAGTGAACAGGAGCGTCTCCAGCGTGCTGCTATACTTCTGAACTTGTTCGTGGTGCTGGAACGGATAAGGTTCAGTTTAGAATGTGTATTCTGGTTAGTATGGGTTATAGGGCCTGATTTTGTCTGAGTTTCATCGGCAACAAGCCCCATTTTAATTCACTTTACTAGTACTACTTTAATCGCTGGCCGCATTGTACCCATAAAAAGCCCACACGGCCCGTATAAAACAGGATGGCTACGCAAGTTGTTATCAATCCAAGTAGTAGTCAATCAAGTGTTTTAAAGAATGTATTGCCTAGCACTGTGGTTGGGAGGGGGGGAAGATATTTTAGATCAAAAGTTTATGATTGTGTATAACATTCGCATTCGCACTGGGCCTACGAATTAAATTATGATCCGCCCCATCGACGGTGAAGAGTACCTTTGTCCCAGCAGTGGAAACAAAAGAATTGTGCAGTTGGCTTTATACTGGTCGGGCCTTATTTGAATCAATCAATTCGTAGAAAAGTAGAAGAAGCAGTGGCAATATTAGAGGCTGATTACGCTGCGTGTATAACGTAGGTAGGTAGTAGGTACTCACGATCAAGAAGACCTGTCGCAGTCGTCCGACCGTGCTGCGGTACCAGTGTGTGTCGGCGTCGCGCGCGTCCGTGTCGCAGCGCACGAGGTGCTCCGACAGGATCATGATGAAGCGCTGGAACACGATCAGGAACAGACGCTTCTGGTCCATGTGCGCCGCTTCCAACCGTTCTTCCATACGTTCTACGGCCTGGTACAACATTATTTGGTGTTACTACATTTGCAACTGGTTTCTGGGAATCTGATACATTCGTTAAATCTAATGTCATATTGGGGAAGATAGCAAAAAAAAAAACTAATTAATCTGTGAGAAAGATTTCCAATAAATAATCGACACATTTTTTTCTCTTTTCACGTACTTAAGCAAAAAATTAAGACGATACAGTGTGTCAAAAACTCGAATTACGTCACATTTGAGTAAACTTTTTACCTGAAAGTGACGTCACGAGCCCTCCACTCCTGATCTTTGACGCGTTTTATCGTTGAATAATTTTTGTAGTCAAGAATCATCCCTATTATAATGCGAATAGAAGACTAAGGCCCGGACTTCACCAAAGCGGAGAGAGCGGAGATGTGTAAAATTCGACCAATCACAGGAGAAACGAGAGACACGATATCCCTTTCAACCAATTTGATTGTTCGATGTCCACTCCGCTCGTATCCAATGAATATTTTGAAAGGACAATGATATACAGACGAGATATGACGAATTTAAAATTTCTAAGTATAGAAAATTTATTTTTCTCATAACTCTTGTTTAAATCAGTGTCCATACTAAATATGTGTTTGGGAACCTATATATTCTGTAATCCAATCGAAATAAATACACACTACCATAAGAATAAATGTTTGATTTACAAATTATTTTGGTATTACGTTTGTATGAAAAACGCATGCTTCGCAGGCCTCTTAAACGTTATTAGTAAGATGATGATACCTCTTCAGTTGGTTTGTCTTGGTCCTTCTTCTTTTTGCTGTTGTTCTCGTCTTCAGAATCTGAACTGCTAGAATCAGCTCGGGCTAACGCTTCCCTCGCTTCTTGAAGCTCACCGCCTGAAAGGTTGAACACATGTTTATGAATAGATTAGCTTCTGCCTGCGGTATCGCCCGCCTCACATCTTACTACCGGGATAAAAAGTGTGCTATGTGTTCAGTGTTATTATAAACTATCTGTGTGTAAAATCCGTTCAGTAGTTTTTGCGTGAAGGCTTAACAAAACATCCATACTCACCAACTTTCGCATTTTATTAGTAGGATTGCAATAAAACATGCTTATAAACGCACGGAAATATTGTATTGTACAACGGGCTGATGTCCGCAACTCCACGTCAAAGCGCGTATTTTGCGTATGCTACAATCCACCACGCGGGCCCAGTGCGGGTTGGTGGTAGATGTCACATGTCTTCAAATTTTTGGTTCTAGTACATGCCGGTTTCCTCACAATGTTTTCCTTCACCGTTTTGAGAGCAGTGGTGATGAAATAAATTACAAAAAGTAATGCGCCTGCCAGTGTTCGAACCCACGACTTACTGTCCGTAAGTCGGGGCCACCACCACTGAGCCACCCCTGCTAATATATATAGAAACTAGCTGACCCACGCAACTTCGTCTGCGTCACTTAGGAGAGAAAGAGCTAACAAAGGGAATAACATTTCTCCCGTTTTTGCAACATTTCTTATTGCTGCTCCGCTCCTATTGGTCATAGCGTGATGTTATATAGCCTATAGCCTTCCTCGATAAATGGACTATTCAACTCAAAAATATTTTTTCAATTCGAGCCTGTAGTTCCTGAGATAAGCGCGTTCAACCAAACAAACAAACAAACTCTTCTGCTTTATAATATTAGTATAGATATTTTGCATCTAACTTTACATTGTATTTGCACACCGAATTCCAAGAAGTTCTCAACCTGTATATCCGATTGCTGCACAAAGTTATCAAAGCAAGACACTTCATCACTCACGCAGCACGTCTTCTTCCGTCGTCTCAGCAGTCACCATAATATAGCATTCTTCACACAGTCCATCCATCGGGTCTTTAGCCCCTTGTGTTTATAGCCGTCTACATTAAAACTTTCCTCACGACATTTTCCTAATTCTTCCGCATCTTAAGTCAAGCCGAACGAGACAAGAAATTCTAACATGAAGGGTGTAAAACAACCTCTTAACGAAGCCGAAAGGTACTTTTCAGTACACTTCCTCGAAAACTCGTTCTTTTCGCACTATGATTAGGTACAAAATGCAGTGTATTTCACACGTGCGTTTTTGCTATGTTTTCCACACGTGTGCGGAAAGCAAAATTGCCACAGATATACTATAAAAGTCCAAATTGGTTCAATGCATAATTCCGCCATTTTTTTATTTCGGAAAAGCGATCTACGTCTTTCTTTGATAACATTTGAATATTCAAATTCTATTTATAAATTCAATATCATAGATAAACATGATTATTTAAAAGTAATATTATTTTTACAAACAAATTAACATTTTTGTGTTCTAAATTCAAAATGTTTTAACGGCTTCATACCTTTGCTTTGCCTCTCTTTCAACTTGGCGAAAGCAAAGAGCGGAAAAAAAATTAAATCATAGTCTCGTAACAATTCATGACACAAATATTTTACATTCTTTTATTTTATTTATTCATAAGTGTATTGAAAAACGTCGTTTGATACACGTGGACATTTGTAAAATAACAAACACACAAACACGTTTTTAAACACCTCTACGACCCCCGTACTATTCAATCCATCCATAAGCACAATGTTTTAAGTGCGTTACATTGAGTTATACCACAAAACATGATTTTTCACCCAAAAAAAAGTAATTTCGCAGCAATAATTTTTGCGTAAAGTTACTTGATATAATGTACTGAATGCTTGGTTGACGGCTTCGCCATGAGGTTGTTTACACCAGTATACTCACTCAATTTGGAGACATGCTTGTTCATCTTATCAATGGTGAGATGCAGCACTTCCCACAGGTAGTTGTGCGTGAAGAAGGGCGCCATCTCCTTGGAGAACAGCCACGTGGCCACCGCGTTGCACTCCACTATCTGCGTCTTCAGCATCTTGTCAACTAGCACGCACACCATCTGTGGGTGGCGCTGCCATAACTCCCAGACATTGCGCAGGATGCAGATCTGGGCTTCTTCGGATTCTGCTAGGATCTGAAAATGTTCATAAGAACAGTTGTGTTTCAAACTTTTGTTCGACACATTGATAATCTTGTCACAACAAGTGGATTCGGTTGCCAATCTTTTGTCATTTAAAGAATGCCTTGTGAGGTTCCCTAGAAGTTTTGGGATGTTTCTATTGTTACCTTTTAAAATCGTGACGGTTATCAGTTCAATTGAAATCGACAAACGATTTTTGAATTTGAACGAATGCGCGTATTCCGTGGCCAAATTGTTTACTAAACTCTTCTTCTATTTTTGGGCTTCGACGAAGCGGGTAAATAGTCACTATAAGCGACTGCTCTATTAATTGTTTCGGTGTTAAAAGTGAGTAAACAATTAACATAAATATCAAACTGTAACAAACCTTAAAAACATAATGAAACTTAGAAATAGCAGCAAAACTATGCGATATGCTCTTGCTTCCAAGATTCAGCAAGGTCTGCACAAAGACATCGATCTTCAGCGGGTTGTAGGACGCAGCTTGCGCGGCCGCCGCCGGTTCGCCTTCCCGAAGTGGGTTCGGGAGGTCTCGGAGAACGTTTAGTGCTTCTTCGGGAGTGCATTTGTTGCGGACACAGACTACTAACTGGTGAGCTGCTTCGGTGCCGGGGAGAGCAGCTGTGAAAAAGAAAATAATAATTATGTTAGGTTATATGAAAATAAATATATGTTTGACCAATGATCTAGTGGTGAAATGTGGCAATGTTTAGAGACGTTCATTTAAAGGCGGCACAAAAGAAAACCCGACATGAAAACGACTTGAAATGTAATGTAATGCATTTATTTGATAAATAATGCATCGGTTCGTCCACTTAAAATGCAGTTTTACTGAACAACATGTTACAAAAACTAGCTTATGTGACACAGTTAAAGCCTGTCTTAATTTCCTTCAATACCCCGTAAACTAAAAATTTATTAGTGATACAGGGAAATATAATTATCCAAAAAACATTTTGAAATGCAAAGTCCTCGAAAACCATAATGAGTTTTAAGTCGTCATCATCATCATCATCATCATCAGCCTATAATGTTCCCACTGATGGGACACGGCCTCCTCTCAATGAGAGGCAATGGGCTATAATCTACCACGCGGGCCCAGTGCGGATTGGTAAGTAGATGTCACAAGTTTCGATTTTTTTATTCTAGGACATGCCGGTTTCCTCACGATGTTTTCCTTCACCGTTTTGAGAGCAGTGGTGGTGAAATAAATGACAAAGTAATGCGCCTGTCTGGGTTTGAACCCACGACTTACTGTTCGTAAGTCGGGGCCGCCACCACTGCGCCACCGCTGCTCCTCTGCTTTAAGTCGTAGCCTGTGGAATTCTGTAACTTCTGCCTACCTCACGGGGTAAAAAGCGCCAGCAAACTTTAAAATCCACCTTCATCATTGGGCTATTAATATCCCCACTGCTGGGACACAGACCTCGCGAGCCCAGTGCCGATTGGTAGATGTCAGATATGTCTTCGAATTTCTGGTTCTACGACCTCCCGGTTTCCTCACTATGTTTTCCCTCAGCGTTTTGTGAGCAGTGGTGATGAAATAAATTATACAAAGTAATGCGCCTGGGTTCGAACCAAGTCAAGTCGGGGTCGACACCACTGGGCCACCGCTGCTCTCCAAAATCCACCTTATTCCGCCGTAACTACAAAAATTGCCCAACAACACCATGCAATTCCTCACTAGTTCGAGCGATACGGCGATATAATAAACGAGCGCGCTAAGAGCAATATGGCAATAATTAACGTAGATTCGGTGTGAGATAGCGAACGAACAATACCGGGGTGTTGCGCAAACGCATCGTTATCGCGCGTACGGAGATCATGAGAACTGGATGGGATTAGGTAGCAGTGAGTCAGTGTAGCGTTTTGATAAATATGTTTTATTTGTAAACCTTATTCAGATAAAGGAGTCTCTTGTCTAAGTAAAGTTTTTTCAATACACTTCCTCGAAAACGGATTTTTTCGCACTACGATTAGGTTAAAAATCCAGTGTATTTCAAACGCGTGCATTTTCGTGTTTTTCTACACATGTGCAGAAAAAACATGAAAAAAGCACTATACTTAGTTCAAATTGGTTCATTGCATAATTTAAAAAAAACATTCACCTCTGACTATAGAGTCAGAGGTGAATGTTTTTTGTTTTATTTCGGAAAAGCGATCTACGTCTTTCTTTATAACATTTTTTGAATATTCAAATAGTGTTTATAAATTCAATATCGTAGATAAACATGATTATTTATAACTAATATTTACTTTTATAAACAAATCAATATTTATTTGTGTTCTAAATTCAAAAAAAATTTAAAGTTTTTTTTTTGTATTATACTGTATAACGGCTTCATACCTTTGCCTCTCCTTCTACCTGGTGAAAGCAAAGCAGGGGAATAAAACTAATCATAGTCTCGTGACACAAATATTTTAGATTATTTTATTTAATTTTTTCAAAAGTTCCAATACACTTTTCGTCGTTGAAACACGTCGTTTGAAACACGTGGAAATTTGTTATTGCAGTTCTCGGCTCAAAAACACCCTCGCCTTACGGCTCGTGTGTTAAAACCGCCTTGAACTACAATAACAAACTTTCTCCACTTGTATCAAAATGTACTATTTCTTAGCAGCGTATCGATGGGAAAAGTTCTAATGTGTTTGACCAAAAACTCGCCAAGCGAAATCTGCTTATTTAACTAAATTTCATCGATGTAATAAAATCCCTATAAACATTTTAGCATCCTTAATTGTTACATATCTTAGATACCTGCCTCGTATACTTAATTTTTTTTTTGAGATCAGCCTGCTTGGTGGTTTTAAGTCTAATCGCTATGTCATCGTTATTCTTACGATAATACCTCAACCGTATACCGGTGATTTCGAAGCATACATACATTTATTTCGTCACTGAGTGTGTATTTTTTGAGCCACCGACGAAAAGAATCTCCACACAAATCAAACGATCATAAATAGAAGAAAAATAAATGATATTTCCTAAAATAAACATAAATTACACAGTCAACAAGGAAAGCAGTCGGATTCCCTAGTCATTCATGCATAACAATCTCATGTTGTTCGTTTATTCAACGCGAACTAATAACAGAATGTTTTACAAAGTAATATGTGCGCTTGATTTCAAGTAACCAACAAAGAATTTACAACCCTATCTGTGAACTGATTAAGTTTCAATTACAATAAACATTTTCAAATTAAGAGAACTCTTTATAAGGTAGACTTCAGACTAGCGTTCCGTGTGCGATCGCGAGCCGTGTATAAAAAATGGCGAAATGTCCACGAGATGGAAAGTGTGCACGCAAAGCAGGAATTTCACTCGACCATCCCTCGCGTGGAAGATAATAGTTTTTCAACGGACGTCGCGGCCGTCGTTTGTAAAAACTATCATGAGATGTATTGTTGATTGGAAAAGTGGGGACGTAGTTTAGGACACTGATAATAATATGTTAATTGCTCAACATTAATATACCACCATTTTTGGAAACAGCCAAGAATGAGCCTCTCTCTTTTTATAATTATGCTAATCGGGTACTTAAATGAAAATAAGCTACAACTAGTTACAACTAGTTTTTTGAATAACAAAATCTACAAAAAGACATTCAAATTCGTTAATTTATGCAACAAACAAAATTATCTGAAACAAATAGAATGTTTTGTAAATGTTAAAGCTCTTTATGATAAAAGAAGTAGATTCAATCAAACATATAAACTATCGCAATGTCAAACTGTACATAAGCCTCTCCAAGTTACGGCACAACACACAATTTCGATGAATATCGAGACTTTATTATAATAATGTCGTATTTAAAACCTCGTTAACGCGCGGACGTTGTGTTAATGTTACGTCAGTTTCCTCGTTTTCCGACAAAAGGTAGATAACGTAAAGATTTCTTACAATATATTGTACTTCTTTCAGTTATGCCAGTTATGACTCACGTGAACATGGGATTAGCACGGAGCACCCTTCATGTTTAACCAAATTATACGGAATCCAGGGCCGATACCTGCCGGGGCTGTTGCGGGGACTGTTCGAAAGAGATACCGCGGCCCTGGTACACAAAGGGCTGAGAAGGAACATGGATGGGTTTTATTCAGTAAAAGTACACTCCCTTCCGCTCCGCCCAGAGCGGAATCATCATTATGATTTCTCATCCGAAAAAAAGATAGCATATGGATGCGCTAAAACGCCGGGGATTTACAATGTAAATGATAATGACGACATTAGCCATCAACGTAAAATTTTGAATTGATTGCAGAGAGCTTTACAGACATACTTTTAGATACAGTGATGAAACTTTATTAACTATGCTTAGACCGAATATATCCCTAGGACTTAGAAGTTTATGATAACAATGTGTCAAATAATAATCGACTTTAAAAACAGTAAACACAAGAAAGAATAATCAGTACAAGCTTTCATTTCATAACATGACGTCAAACAGTCGTGCAAGCTACGCATTAACGCAACATTGAAATGGAAATGTTATATTTTTTCAATGCGACACTTTCAAATGCGTTCCATAATTACTGCCGGCCAGTAATTCATATTGATCGCGTAACTTACACGTAATTTAACGTGACACTGTCATTATTATTTTGCTACAATCATACAATGTTTATGGATACCAAAAAAAAACCAGACTAATTAGTAGGTATACCAGTATGTTTTGTTAATTTGCGAGGAACTTTTGGCGCGAATCGGAACTAGCCCCGCCATCTTGTCTTTCAAAACAATTATTCATAACTAGCTTCTGCCAGCGGCTTCGCCCGCGTGAAGATTCAAAATTGGGGTTGAGTGAGAATATTATAAACGTAAGAGTAAACAAATCTATATACTTACTAGCTGACTCGCGCAACTTCGTCTGCGTCTCATAAATTGAGATGTAAGCTATCCTATCTCTCAAGTTGGATCGAACTGCACACGGTGTGCAAATTTGATTAAAATCGGTTAAGTAGTTTAGGAGTCCATTGAGGACAAACATTGTGACACGAGATTTATATATATTAAGATAATAAATCTGTAGAGAGGTCAATTCTGTACATGAAATATATTTACAAAATAACTATCGGGGGGTGATTAGTGATCGATACTGATGCCAAAAATGCAATCAGTAAAATTTTTGTCTGTCTGTCTGTCTGTATGTTATTTATAGAAAAAAAAAACTACTCGACGAATTTTAACGAAACTTGGTACAATTATTCTACATACTCCTGAGCAGGCAATAGTATACTTTTCATCACGCTACCATTAATAGGAGCAGAGCAGTGAAAGGAAATGTTGGGAAAACGGGAGAAGTTACTTGGTTTTTTTAGCTTCCGTCGCGTGTGCAGCCTTAATGGTTAAAGCTACATAGAAATCATGTATAACGGAAATATTCCACATAAAATTATATAAAAAATATCCCAAGACAGCATATGTCTATCTTTTATAGTTGACTCACAATAACACGTGTAACTCCCGATAGCTTAGCTATCCTACTATCCTACTAATCCTACTAATCCTACTAATATTATAAATGCGAAAGTTTGTGAGGATGGATGTATGTTTGTTACTCTTTCACGAAAAAACTACTGAACGGATTTGGATGAAATTTTGCACACAGATAGTTTATAACCTGGATTAAAACATAGGATACTTTTTATCCCCTACAGTAAGATCCCATGGGACAATAACCAAACATCACGCGGGCGAAGCCGCTGGCAGAAGCTAGTATAATAATAACAAATCTCCGAACTGCTAAGCTATCGGGAGTTACACGTGTTATTGTGAGTCAACTATAAAAGATAGACATATGCTGTCTTGGGATATTTTTTATATAATTTTATGTGGAATATTTCCGTTATACATGATTTCTATGTAGCTTTAACCATTAAGGCTGCACACGCGACGGAAGCTAAAAAAACCAAGTAACTTCTCCCGTTTTCCCAACATTTCCTTTCACTGCTCTGCTCCTATTAATGGTAGCGTGATGAAAAGTATACTATTACCTGCTCAGGAGTATGTAGAATAATTGTACCAAGTTTCGTTAAAATCCGTCGAGTAGTTTTTTTTTCTATAAATAACATACAGACAGACAGACAGACAGACAAAAATTTTACTGATTGCATTTTTGGCATCAGTATCGATCACTAATCACCCCCCGATAGTTATTTTGTAAATATATTTCATGTACAGAATTGACCTCTCTACAGATTTATTATAAGTATAGATATAGATAGATATAGATAAATATACAGAGGTTTGCCAACAGCACTCTTGTCAACATCATTCAAGCACCAAGTCTATTGTATCATTGTATGAAATTGATTTTCAGTTCACAGTATAGAGAGCAGCCATCGACGATTGATCGATACAGAAATAACATAGAACTTAGTGAAGTAATTAATCGCTTTTCCGGTTTCTTTAGAAACACAAATAGCAGTGAATAAAGAGAGATAGTAGCAGGAGTTGGGGCTTAATTAATCTAAAATCCAGAGGAAAACAGTGAAATGAGAATATTATCTACAGAAATTGATTAAGGTGTCCATTGTGTGTGTGGAGTGTACCCAGTGGGTGTGGACTGCAGAGTTCGATATTCCGTAGTTATGCCTATGACTACATTATATTTGGGCCCATATATACATTGTATTAAGTAAACGTAAGCCAGAAGCCTCGAATAATCCCAGATCTTTAAAATTTCCACTTCAAAACAATAGTTTGAATTCCTCATTTACCATTGCAGCTGCTTTTGTATTGTCGTTTATTTTAGGGACTAGTACAATTACAGTTGGTTTATTTTTCACAGAAAGTCACGATTAACAGTAAACTAATTAATTTGTCTAAAAATTTTTAACTTCATAGCACAAATGAAAAAAAAAAAAATTGTGTTAGTATTCTAAAAACAATTAACCCACACAAAAAAAGTAGGGCCATAAATTTTACCGATTTGGAACTAAATAAAGAATGTTGATTCCAGTTGTCCGTGAAAGAGATATGTCGTGGTAAGGGTGGGTGGTACGAGGAGCGTTCGAACGCCACACGCCAGTAAGCGCCGCCAGTGCGCCCGCGACGCACCAGTAGTCGAAAACAGTGGGAAAGTAACGTGCAGTGACGTGACAAAGTGAATCATGAGATCCGCATTGATATGCGTTTTCTTTACGTTTGTTGTGAGTATACAAACTTAAGATCATTATACTTACAACGATGATACAATAACTATCAAAATATTTACAAATTTGGTGGACAGCCCATTCAATCTCGTAGGGATAATGCCGTCAGCAGTAGGAAGTAGGGTGATTATGCTTAGATATTATTATGATTTATAGTAAACAAAATGGTCATTTTCTTATTTATTTTTTGTAAGTATTCTATCACAATGCTGTCCTAATTGACCCAAAGGTTGGTTGCGAATGACTTGTGGCATTAATCCGTCTCTTATATTTGAAGTTGAAATAAATAATTTCCAAATTTGAAAGTTTTGCCAGAGGATCGTTCAGAGAAACTTAAACAAAATATTTTAGATAAGAAAACGGCCGGCGATCCTTAGAATTAATTGACCAAAACGTGCAACTATTTGTGACTGATTTTCTCGGTCCGTAACTGCAGCATCTCTTATTAATTAATTCTGATAAGTAGCATCTCGTTTTTGTGCAAATAATTACTTATTCGGTTTCAGTCATGTAAAATTATCCTATTTTGATGTGTAGCTTAGAGATATAAGCTTTAGTCAACGCCGATTTTGTTAACTTAGGTTTAACAACGAGTTGTTGGTAGGTTTTAAATCTAATCTAAGTTATATCTATAATAATGCTAATAATAATTTATTATTGCTAAAATTAATATTATTATTAAAGAGGAGAGATTTGTCTATTTGAACGGAATAAAAGCTAAATTTTCAGGAAGTAACATAAATGGTTTACTTAATTTATTTTCAAAACATTATTAGAGATTGAACCTTACGCGGGTAAAACCGGCGGACGGAACTAGTAACAAGGAGGCAGGAAGATAAATAATTATGATACCCCTGTGAAAAATGTCACCAGATGGTATGGTAACATACAGGGTATAAACCACCTCATCACAAAGCCGTAAACCAAGCATTCTGTACGTCAAACTAAGTAACTTTACGCAAAAAAAAATGTTGCTGGGAGACCACTTTTTTTTTGAGGTTATAAATCATGTTTTGTGGTAGAACTGAATGTAACTCACTTAAAACATTGTGCTGATGGATGGATTGAATAGTACGGGGGTCGTGGAGGTGTTAAAAGTTAAAATCTTACAAAAAACACTTGTATTTAAAAAAATACTTATCAAAAAGTTGTAACTTTGACCCCCCATATCACCGTAACTAGAAGGTTCCCAGGTATGGTGTAGAACAAAAAAATGATGCCAATGATGAGGAGAACAAGTGCCTTTCGGCTTCGTGAAGAGGTGTTTTACAGTACACCCTTTATACATGGTTGCATAATTATAGTAGTAAGTAATAATACTTTTTCGATAAAAAAAAAACACATTCATTGATACCTAAGTGGAAATAACTAACTAACCCATACCACATTGACGATCGGAATTATAATCAACATAAGAATATTATTAAACGAATTATACAATGTAATGAACAATAACCTTTAGCTACTCTATTGTTAACAGATGAGATTTTCTCATGCAAGTGGAGCGATCACCTACATCTTACACTACGAGCGATTTCTGCGTGGAAAACCATACCAGTACACGCAATAATGTTCAATTAAAATAGACAAAATACTGACTTTAAAGGCGATAACGGCTTGGGAATTTAATGGGAGTTTCGGACACTTTTGTTAAGTGTTAATTGACATTACAAGTCTCATAAGGTTTTAATTAAATATGTGGTGCAGACAATGGTATTATTTTGTCGATGGCCTCACTCACAAAGTTATGACAGGAATGTATTATTAGATACTTTTGCCAGCTTGAACATGGACAATTGAAAACAAGTCGTGCAAAAAGTAAAGTATTTTAATTAGTTCAAAAAAACCGCGTTCCTTTACATAAATAGGTTATCAAGAATTTTTATTGACATTATTAGGTACGGTTCATTCATAACAATTTTTATGACAACGCGGAATGCTCATTAAGTCAGTATTTAAGATGTTAATAAAATTTGGGTACTAAATCCATGGTCCAATATTAACATACACTTTTCGTTATTATGTCATATCTATAGCATCAAGTATTATGTGAACTTTCTTCAATCATATTACCATATACTGAGCTGATCTGTTATGTATTTATGTATGCAGATTATTTAACACACATGTTCGTGACGCATCTATAAAGCCATTCAAAATTTTATCATATACTTTCCGATGCCAAAAAGGATAGGTACTGAATTTTATTAAAACTCTTTTAATTTACATTTACATGGTCATTGGGCAATTATGACTAGGTGAGATGACGTCATTTATTAAAAAAAAAAACAAATGAAAAGTGACAGTTGAACTGTTCGCTTCCAATACACACAAAGTTCTGCCTTTGAAAGTGGAATTCGATACAAATGTAGGTTGTAGGTGTCAAAGCAATAGTGGATAGATTGTGTCAAATATATTATAGCTAGAAAAGGAAAAAAGACTGAGATTTTGACAAGATTTTTTTTTAGAATCTAGGTTTTCTAAGCTACATAAAGGGGGCGGGTAGTAGAGCCATGACTTTATATTGATGTCACCGTAAAATGTCAAACACGTTATATCGTAATCTCTCTAGCGATATTGTAAACTCTCGAAATATTGTCAAACAAACATACTGCTTCAATAAAACGCATTATTTTTCGTGAAATGCATGCGATGATAATCAACTCACGCGGTGTGGAGGGAAGGAGTCCGCCTTTCCCAATCAAACACGTTATATTACAATATAACGTGTTTGACAATTTTACGGTGACATTGACAAGAGAAATAATAAAAATCATAATAAGTACCTATTGATTTTATAAAAGTTTTAGTTACAGGGATGTTGGACAAGTTTTTGACAAGTTTTTCTTTTTAATACAAGCTTTTATTGTAAGATTTTTGCTTTCATTTGATTCCTTTTGGGTTAGCTCGTTCCGTCGTCAACTTCATCTCTGTCCTCAGGACAAGATCGAGGCCAAGAGTAGGCCCAGAAAAAAAAGTTATCATATGGCCAAAACACACTAAAAGCCCTAATCTGAAAACTCTATGAGAAAAACAGCCGCAATGAGTATTTACTATTTTAAAAAAACATAATAACATGCCTAAAACAGAGACCGTCTATAAAACTATGCAGTTATGAGTTAATGATAAGCTAATAGTCACCTTAGTCCCACACTATCAGTAGTCAAATCGTCTCAATGATTAGCCATGTGAATTAAAATGAGTTCCAAGCAGTAACGATGTATTTGTATTGTTTTACACTACATACTTATTTTTAAAAATAGGCTTACCTGGGATTTCAAGTAAGAATATTTTATTTGGGACAAAAGCAGTTATTTCTATGGTACATTTAATGTTTAGTTGAGGTATAATAGTAAAAATAACACAACTATTGTAAACGAGATAATAGAAATAAGGTTGAAAGGTTACAGTAACCAACTCTGGTCAGACTAAACAATCGATCAAATCACAAAATAACAACAGCAATAGTTTTTTTTTTTTTATATGATCTGATTTATATCTATTAAAATAGCAAAATATTAAGAGAGGCATTTGTTGAGAGGCTATAGATCACCAATGATAGGTAGCGTTAAAAACATAACCAGCTTATAACAGCCCCATTGATGGGACACACGCATCCTCTACGAGAGGATTTGAGCCATAATCCACCACCCAGGCCCAGTGCTGGTTATACCGCGGCCCCGCAACGTAAAGGACGAAGAAGGAACATAGATGTTTTTTTGATTTCCCATGCGTAAAAAAAGGCCCTGTGCTGGTTGGTGATTAATACGAGCTTAGGACAGGACGGTGTAAATACAATCCAGAATTATTCAAAATCAAATCCAAACTTATTTATTCAATGACTCAAAATGAGATCTTTTTGAATTACGCCATCTTTGGATGAGTTACGTAACTCATATAAACTAATATTATAAAGAGGATTTTTGTTTGTTAGTAACATTGTCTATACATTGTGTTGATATCATGCAAATTACCCGAGCTATATAAATTTTCGCGGATGAAGTCGCGAGCGACGTGCCAGTAATCAATAAACATTACAATATCAAGAATTCTTTAAGACCATCTATTAGATGAAGTTATATGGCCACGGTGACTGCATATGTAGGTCTAGATCAGCCACAGAAGCCGTTTATAATCCGTTCGTACGTATATTGTTAGAAGATACAAAGAAATTGCTAAACGTATGATAAAGATCGTCTTGTAGTTATGAAATCTCGTAGCTCGTACGCACAATTTGATTGTGTGCCTGATAAACGATTGTTTAACGAAAATGCTCGCCATTTATGAATTTTAATCACGGCCCCACAAAACTATACTTACTTACTATTGTTGGGATAAAACCATTTTTTATCAACAATCAAATATTATATGATTCTTGAGTGTGTTTACAAATATGTGTCACGAATCTAAGATGGTAAGCAATAAGATGAGACCATCTCATTAATTTCAATGCCCATTTATAGACACTTCAAAACCGTCAAGAAGTCGGACAATCTGGTCATTGAATCAGCTAATTCAAATCTGATTGGTTCACTTTTTTGCATTTTAAAAACCACTTTCAAATCTTGTTTAAATAAACATCCCGATTAACAATAATTACAAAATATTCTGGAACAGTTCAGAACAGAGTTACATTACATAGAGTAGAAAGAACAAATAAGTAGTAAGATTCGAGCCAAATAAGTCGGATTGTACTGGAATTATTCAATTGGAAACTCATCGCGGAGGGGTTGGATCGTCCGGCACGCAACCGATTTGTAACACGCCACCGTCTCCGGCGCACTTTCCCGCCCACCGCCATTTTACTTTCAAACGCATACTGAAATATCCACATTTTTTTTCGTTAAATACAATTCTAATGATAGTCGTCGCCGGCCACTTAATTAACGTTCGTTTGATTGTCGCTTCATGTTTATTAAAAGACCATTGCTCGTATTACAGGTGCAGAGAGCCGGAAGTACCACTGTAAACGGTGAGCATGAGGAAGATTTCCAACCTACGCCGATCCCACTCAGCGCCTGGCCACGCGACAAACTAGAGACAGCAGGAACCTTACAGGAGATCATCAAGACTGAGGCAACTCCGACGAGGGCTGCGGTGCCCGCACATTACTGGGAAGACGCGCTCAAGCATAGTGTTTATCTAACTCTGGTCAGAGACAAAATAGATCAGTTAATTGCGCAAGGAGATTACATATCGCCGGACAGGAAACCAGAAAACCAGATCGCGAAAGAAGTCGACGATCACGATCTTTGGGATAAAATTAAAACAGCTCGCTTTGACAGGTTGAAGGAACAGCCGATTGCACCGGGCGATGTTACTATACTAGCAAAGGGCAGACTGCTCGAAGATGAACAAGGGTACCGATTTCTTGAAGATGATGCGTCGCAGAACAACTGTAGTGACAGTAATTGCGGGAAAGAAGTTAAAGCGTTTTGGTCAGTAAAACGAATGAGGCAAGGAGAAACGTCTCCCGGGAAATATCATTATGAGTTAACGTTTTCAGTGACTTCGCAAACCACTAAGAAAATGAAAAAGCCTTACGAAAACCCCGTCAGAACTTTTACTATAAAAGAGAGCATACCACCTAGTGCGCGAAGTACGCATGGAAAGATAATCTACCACCAGGAAAGACCTCAAAAGGCCATTTGGGTTCATAAGAATATCAATCCTATCCTGAATTATCCAAAGCGTTCACCGTCGCGCGGACGCGGCTTAGACAGAATATTCTCGTCATTGTTCTCTGATGAAGATAGCTACGAGGATGGGTACAGACAAAAACCGAAGACTTACTTTTCTAACGGATATCATCAGCATGCTAAAGTATCACACGTAGACGATAGAGTACCATACATTCAGAAGAAACTGGTGCCTTACCCGATGGCGAAGCCTCAACCGCATAGATACACATACCCTCCAATCGCACCTCCACCCGCGCCCTACGTACAGCATCCACACTTTAACGTAGATTCTATAGCGAACGTCCCGTACATACAGTCGTACTCGGACAACAGATTTCTGCCGTCGAACGTAATAAAGACGACAAGGCCAGCTGTTTTGCCGACACCCATAACAAATCATCCACTTCTCAAGGAGTCAACCATCGATGTACCTGTCAAGACTAAACCGGACGCCACAGAATATACAACAAAGGAACCAGATGTCGTAACCACTTATAAAATCTATCATCATCAGAAACAAACACCAATGAAGATCAGCTACGTGAGCGATCACATCAGACCGCCAGTGTATAACGCCCCGCCAGGAGTATTCGTCACTATGGATAAGAAACCTTTCAAACCGATGCCTCCGCTAAAATACTCTAACTTGAACAAACCACAGAAAACCGTGCCTCCAGATTTCCGACCGAGCCCGCAAGTACTTGACACCCAATTCTCTGAACCAGATTCGGCGGTCGACACTGCCTTTAGACCCATAACTATGAATTTCGACAAAATCTCCGACATATTAGACGATATTAGTAGTAAAAAGAATAATAAGACCAGCCGAAAGCCCGGTGAAAGTAAGAAACCGGCTAAAAAGCATGAAAATATAAAATCTTTTCGTCATACTACAGTAAAACCCGAAATAATAACAGCTGGGAGTCTAACATTCGAAAACAGTGATGATGATGACGATAATGAGATGGAATGGGCTAATATTTTGGGAGCGTTTACAAAAACTACTCCGATGGCATCACACAAAGAGCCGAGTACAAAGGAGAACATAGATCCTATTACGTCAACTACGCCTTTATCAACAACAACAGAAGAATCTGTAAGTATCGAGGACGCAGATTCTTATGAAGAAGTGATTTCATCATCGAGTTCTACCACTAGCACCACATCGACAACCACCCCTAAACCTAAGAAGCGAACACGTCCGCCACCAAAGTTCAACAAAACAGAAAAATTCAAAAAACATAAACGAGTGACGTCTACAACAACGACACTCAAACCAACGCGCAAGTATCCTCTAAAAAGACCAACCGATGACTTGACGCCTCAAGCGAGCTCTGCTGCAACCAGTGCAACTAACTCTATCTGGGAAACAAAGACACACAAAGCTCCTGCAAGTACTACAACAAGTAGTACCACTCCACGACCTACGACGACCATTAAACTAACGAGTACTTCTAGCACAACGAGTACATCGAGCACCACCGTGGACACCGAACAGCCGGTTGTGACCACGCAACCGAAGAGTAAAAACCGTTTCAGACAATCCACATTAATGCAAAAAGGCACATCGGTGAATCACGACAAATGGTCAGCCAGTACACTCGACAAGAACCGAACGATTACACCATCATCACATGCTTACACACTAAGAAGAAAAGCATCTAAATTCGTAGGATATATACCTGCAAGTACTCCTAGAAGTCCAGAAGTTCAGAGGGATAGAGAGGATCATAGAGATCATGCTAATAATGCTAGTACGGCACCTGCTAGTACCAGCACAACAGAAAAAGCAGAAGAAGACATTCTAGTAAAAGCTACTCTACCGACTTATGAAAAGGAGGATGTAAAGGTCGAACAACCGTCAGAATGGTCTCACGATGATGATGAATCCGAACAAGAAGAAGACACAAGTGAAACGGAGCCAGAGCATAGAGGAACCACAAAGGATGTTCAGGAATCCAATGACGACCATGAATACATATTTCCGACTGCATCCGTAATTCAAGAAGTCAAAGAGTATATCGGTCTAGAAGATCAAATATCGACCACCGAATTGACAGTTGTTGCATCCCCATATTCAGCTACAAAAAATAAGACAAAGTGTAAAAAGAAGAAACATAACAATCTTACGACTCCTGAAGGAGCGTTAAAATCGTCTAACGAGCCTGAAAATACTGTGCCAAAACAATCTGAGACTTCTAGCACCACTTCGACGACAGCCCGCGCAGTAACACCTGATATATTCAACGAACTATTCTCAGGGTTCACAATGGACGATACTACAGATACACCTATGACGAAACCCTCGACACCAGCGCCAGAACAAAATCCAAGTGAAAGCGAGAAGCACGAACGTTACTTACACCTTGACGACGCCGACGACCTGGAAGACTTCCTGCATACCCTCGATGAGAAAAGTAATGAACAAACAAATGATGATAAGCTAGACGAAGAATATGACGATGAAAAAGAAGAAGGTTCACCATATAATATTCATGAAGATAGTAAGCAATTTGTAGACGAATACTACGAAGAAAATCAAGACGAGCCGTTTAGTTTACTAGAGCTAATGGATGTGGAATAGACTGAATATGTTCTACCCTAATACTCAGTGTTGTAGCTTTAAATGCTGTGTCAGTCATTGATCTCTGAGCACTGGCAGTGACCAATGAAAGCTAGCTATTTATTAAAAGTGGAGTGTTTTTTGATACAAATAATTTAGAAGCATTTAGCGCCGAAATTCACTGGAAACTTTTCTTTGTGAAACCTTGAAGCTCTCGTAAATTGTTGCTAGGAATCTGTTTCCGAAAACAAGAGTTTTGAATGCGCCTTTAAGCTTGTGACGCGTAGAATCTCGAAGTACTAAAACTTACATCCTATTTTCAGTGTTACCGGAATGTAAATATTTAAGTTTAATTAAGTTAAAATTAAGTTTTATAATATTTTTGTATTATAATTTATTATAAATATGGTTTATTTAGTAGTTTGTTCTCACCTGCCCCTTCCATAGAATACTTGTAAATAGGTTCTGGTTTCAAAGGCACAAATGCAGCAAAAGATTCAGGTACCATATCTTTTATCCTCTGTTGATATGATAACCTACAATAACAAAAATAGATTAGAGATGCAACATGCCTAATTTGATCCAAATTTGAAGTTATCAAATTCCGTGGTATACTGATTCACAAATAGATTACTGATTCTATTCTGTTTGATAATATAATTACTTAATACAAAAAATATATATCTCTGGACATTACACACAGCGCCATCTAGTGCCACACTAAGCAAGGCTTGTGTCGTGGACACCAGACAGTTGATATACTGCGTATATGTCACCGTAAATTTGTCAAATACGTTATATTGTAATATCTCTAGCGATATTGTAAAGTCTCGAATTATTGTCAAATGAACATACTGCTTACAACAAAACGCATTATTTTTCGTGAAATGCATGCGATGGTAGTGGTACCTTACGCGGTGTGGAGGGAAGGAGGGGTCCCCCTTGCCCAGTGGCACAACTCTCATGAAAAGATAATGCACCATTCCTGAGAAATACCGATTAATATAACATAACCTTAAAACACTTTATATTCCCCCTAAAAAGCGTAGTCGACGGAGCCCCGCTTCGCGGGTGCATTTCATTGCATTTCCGAATGCAGGGTTTAAAGGAACCTAACTGCCCCAAGTCCCGATTATGGGGGCAGAGATACTTCCGCATGTTCAGTTGACAATAATTCGAGACATTACAATATCGCGAGAAAAAACACGTTATATTGTAATATAACGTGTTTGACAATTTTACGGTGACATAATTATATACTTTTTGTTTGTAAATACATACTTATTTAACAGTATAAACATCCATGGCTCATCACACAAACATTTGCTCCTACCGGGATTCGAACCCGGGACCCTAAGAACGTAAGGCAGCCTCATTAGCGCTTGCGCCATTCGGGTCGTCAAGATAATGATTGAGTTCATACCTTAGACATTTCCCAAGCACCTCCCTAACAAATCTTGGTTTAGGATGATCAATATCCAACTGGGTACATGCTTCCCAATCTTCCCAAGACCAGCGATACTGGAAGTTGCTGAGATGGTATGAGAACCAATTGACAAACCTGAAATTAAGAAAATATATGGTCAAGTAAGTACACCTATATTACAATTCAGAATCAGAGATTTGATTTAGATTTGAAACATAAACCCAAAGTTAAATCTTCAAAGCACTCTATCGCCACAGTCCTAGAGTTTCAACCTTAAAGGGCTCCAAAATACAGGGTGGAAAGGACACCGAGGGACCAACAATTATTACCACAAATTGATTTTTCATATAATTTTAAAAAAACGAAGCAGTATATTGCACTTTCTAAGGAAACACTGGAACGTACCGGAACGTATCTTACATCATGGAACGTAAACATTTGGGCTGCCATTTTGAAGTAAGATCACTCTGAGGCTATCATTTTTGACGTGACAACGTCTTATAAATTGGTTTGCCGGGTGACACTTCAAGAAACTGCGTTACGCTACGTTACGCTCACGTTATGCGCTCACAATGAGAGCGAGTGAGAGGCACGCGTCCCTTCCACTCGGGCATGGTTAGCCCGCCTAAGAGCGAGAGAGACAGACATAAAAAGTGAAAGGCACGCGTCCCTTCCACTCGAGCACAGTTAGCTCGCCTAAGAGCGAGAGAGAGAGAGTGAGAGAGATAGGCATACACACCGGTTCATGTCTTGCGCAATATAATTCTTTGTATAAATAAATGTTTTAAATTGTTACTATTATTTCATCCTTCTTCCTACTATACGAATGAATATTCACATTAAAATTATTTTACCACTCAAAGTCGTTGTCACGTAAAACTTTCGCCCGTATTCCGACTTTACAGGCAACCAATTTTTGTATTTGATCCTAAGGTTGCGAAGCCGAATGTGTGTTAACAAAAGGAGAATGACCAAAGTGGACCAAAATTTGAAAAAAAAAAAGAAAAGTTCTGCCCCCAGATTTACTACATAGCTCATTTGAAAGACTGGTTCAAAAGTTTAATTTTCTTCTATGGAACTGAAAAACTCTGTCCCATGGAATCATAGATATTAGCTGAAACGTGAACTTGAAAAAAAGTAGCACATTCACTTGCACATTCAAAATTGTTGAATTAGTCTGTAACTGTGGATTAGAATTTGATGCACATTGGCACACATAGTAAGTCCAACATTATAAGTTAACCCACAAGGGAGTCAACCCTGGGGGCAGCAGTTTTTTTTTAGGACCAGAGCCCATACATTTTTGGTCATTCTCCTTTATAGCTGACTATATATTTATGAGAGAGTTTTTCCGCAGCTTATACATATAGCTAGAGGCAAAACTTCATAACATTTCCCTGATATAATTATAAATTATTACAAGGCTACAACAATGGCAATCTATCTATGTTCTAAATAGTTTATGAAAAAACCTTACCTATCAAAGCAGGCAACGTTCATGCTATCGATCCTCATGAACAATATCTCCGTAGCTTGAGCCAACACTTGCGGCATTGTCGAAGGCTGGAGCTTACACAACTCAATCAAAATAGACCCGTAACAAATTTCCAAGTATCTGGGTCTCGGTAAATTAAACAATTCAGCGAATATAATTTCTACAATACAGTATTCTAACGGGATCTTCGCCTTGTAGGGAAAGCAGAGTAACTGTGCGGCACATTCTTTACGTTCAGCATGGTACGCTTCTAGAATGTTGTGGAGGTGCTCCTCAATGAGGAATCTCTCGATGGAATGGGCTCCTGGTAGTACAGGACCATCGGGACAGTCTGTATAGTCAAACATGCGGAATATGGCCCTCGGCATAGGGTAGCTGTCGGTGTCATTGTGGGGTGGTGGCTGAAAATATAAATATATTAAGTCATTATAAAAGAAGAAACAAAATACACTTATTTAACATGAACCAATAGACTCAAAATTTTCAGCAAAATAAACACAAAAGAAGAGAATAGATCAAGCTCATTTTAGAATCCACACATTTTGTTACATCACAAAATTCACAAAATACTGTAATAATCTTGTCAGAAGTTAATTTTTTGTTAGAGGTTTTATTTATCCAGCTGATAACAACACCAATAGAATATATTATCAATTTTACCTGTATAGTTGGAAGTTGATGTTGCAAAGCTTCACACAGGATAGAGTCAAAAGCAAGGTAAGGCCGAGGGATGTGCTTCTCAGACCAGTTATCCTGCTTCAACTTTTTAATTTGAGCCCATAGACAATCTAGGTACTCTTCCTGAAGATGTGGAGTGTCAGAAGACCACACTTTCAGTGCTGGCCAGTGTTTCTTACTGCGCTTGTTTAAAAATATGTCAATAGTAGTTAACAAGTGGTCTAGTTGAGATTCCTTCTTCTCATAGAGCTCTCTGCCTACCCATGGCAGTGCTGATAACACAGCAAACACAAACCAATCTCTTCTTACTTGAGGTACTCCATCCTCATTGGCACAATCCACCAGAGTCTCCAGAAGAGTCAACAAGGAGGAAGCAGCCAGTACGTGGCAGTTCACCAAGTCGGCTATGAACCTGAGACAGTACCTGGCCGCGTTCCATTTACCAATCTTCAAGTTTTCTTTGAAAGTTTTAACAATGTAGTCAACAAATTCACCACCAAAGTTGTAGTTCTTTGCGTTAAGGAGACCCACTAAAGTAGCATATATAGTGCATTTTTCCGGCATACGAATAGCACAGTCAGTGAGAATACGTAAAATCTTTACACGAAACGTACTCAAATCGGCTTCCAATACGCTAGCCAAACCTTCCAAGTTACTCTCTAAACTCGAGCTACTTTTCTCTCCGACCCTCAGTATCAGCGACTCCAATCTATCTTCAATCTCCTGGTTCTCGGATACACGACGTCTTTTACGGTTGAGACGCTCTAAAACAAAAGTTATAGGGTCATTAAACGAAAACAGAATCTAACCTACAAAGTAGAGTGAAAAAAAGTTTTTAGCTCACCGTAACCATCTTCATCATCATGAGCCCTTCTGCGATTCATTTTCGAAATTGGGAAACACAAAAACTATTTCAAATACTGTATTATTGCACTAATTCAGTAAAATTTTCCGAAAACGCCAACAATTCCAACAAACAAGTCAATGAACGACGAACAAAATCGAACTATCGAAGTTGACACTAGTGTTGGTGCTTCCAACTTCCAAGCACCATGTTGATTTCCATAATCGACTAAAAGGCAGAGTAAACTACTGATAACGGTCTCCAACTCATCACTCAGCTGATTATTTTTTTGAACTGTTAAATTACGCAATGAAGATCACTCAATCGCTCTTATCATTGAACACAGACATTGGTATTTTGGATAGCAAAGGAATTAAAAAAATAAAAGTGTAGTCGATTTCCTATTTTCTTTCGGTTATATTTCTGAACTAAACTAAAATATCGATCGTTGAATTCATAGTCGTTATGCCAAACAACTGTCATTCATTTATGTCAATTTGTCATAGTAAATAAACTTGCTTTTTTGTGGTTTGTTTGTGTATCAAAATTGAATTTAATGAATAGAATCGCTGAATTTCTATGTACACATCAGAATGTCTTGTAATTACGCTGAGGGGTTATCCGCGTATGAAAATAAAGGGATTCTTGGAGTACCAGAGGTAAACAAGCCAAAATTTATTAGGTTTGCTCACATGTTTTTTTTCTTTTTTATTACTTACGGGAAGAATAGTTTTACTTTGCGTTATTTTTTGTGGTTTATAATTTTAGAAATTTGACTCGTTGGAAAAGTTTAATAAGAAGTGTAAGCTGTTGGCTCAGTTGATTATCGAAGCCAAGCATGTGGTGGTTCACACTGGTGCAGGCATTAGCACTTCAGCTGGAATACCAGACTTCAGGTAAATAAATCCTCTTTGAAATTTAAAATACAGTTTTATTCAGGAGATTTTGAATATTTAGCTAGGAAGAATATTGCAATTAAATTTTTATTGTCGTCATTATCTGTCTTCCCTCTGATCTGTATAAGTGCCCAAGATACAGGCTTTGCTTAGTTTGGGGCCAATGTAAAACCTTTTTGTATTACTTTTGTAAAACAGTGGGAACATTAGTCTTATTTCATCTTTAGCAAACAATACACTCTCCTTTTTAACTACTATGCTTCCCTGATCTGTACAAAATCAACCTATAAAAGCAAATTAACATTCCAGAGGCCCCAATGGAGTTTGGACTTTAGAGAAAAAAGGTCAGAAACCAAATATAAACATTTCCTTCGATGATGCCGTACCCACAAAGACTCACATGATACTGAAGAAGTTGATAGAATGCAACAAAATCCACTACATAGTCAGCCAGAACATTGATGGTCTGCACTTGAAGTCTGGTCTGCCTAGGAAGTACCTTGCTGAGTTACACGGGAACATGTTTGTTGATGAGTGCAATTTGTGTAAAAGGTATTTGTTTTCTTGACAAGTAGGCTATAAAGCAAAACATTAAAAAAATATCAGCTTCAACACCACTCGTGACTTGAACTCTTAAAAGTTTTATATTCTTGGAGCAACACTTTCCTATATACCTTTCATAAGCCAAGACAATTAATAATTATACAGGGTCGAACTTTACGAGATAAATTCAAATTACTTTGCAACTTTTAAAGAATAACAAATTATCTAACACTTGAAAGTACTTACGGGATTATATCCGTAATTAACGAAAACCACGGATATAATCCCGTAAGTACTTTAAGTGTAGTGAAAAACCGTGAAAGTCTAAAACAGGGCATTAAATTATCTAACACGAAATGTGATCTCCACACACAATGCGTCTTCCTACACGCTTACACATATTCATAACAGTTTGTTCAATATAAGTTTTAAGCTGATATGGTCATTGGGAACTAAAAACAAATGTTAAACATGGTATGTCCTGTTTTCAGTGTTAATAGTTCATTCAATTTCGGCGCTTGTTAGTAAACTTGGGACGAAGCCAAAGCTTCGGTCAGTCACTAAATATTATATTTCTTTGTCTAAACACCTTACAAACATCTTAAAATTACTTTCAGGCAATTTATTCGAGGTTTCCCAGTAGAAACAGTGGGCAAGAAGTGCAGTGGTAATCCATGTCCTGCTGAGTACACCTTATCCAGACCTTGCAGGGGCAAGCTGTATGATGGAGTTCTGGACTGGGAGCACAGCCTGCCTGAGAATGATCTGACCATGGCCGAGTTACATTCCAGGTATCACCTATTGTATTTTTGGATAGATAGCTATTACAGAAGTTAGAATGTAAAGTTCCGTGCCCCCTCACATACTACAGTCCTTCCAACTTCCAGATATTTTGCCTCAAATAGTGTTTTACATTCAATATTTAAATGTTTTTCTGAAGTTATTTCAATAAGGTTGCTGTTGGGTTGCATATAAGAGGCAAATCCCTACGAATATTATAAATGTGAATGTAAGTTTGTTTGTTACGCTTTCACGCAAAAACTACTGAACCGATTTGGATGAAATTTTGCACAAGGATAGTTTATAACCTGGATTAACACATAGGGTACTTTTCATCCCGGTAGAAGATCCCATGGGACAATTATCAAACTTCACGCGGGCGAAGCCGCTGGCAGAAGCTAGTACTAAATAAAAGTAAAAGTTTATATTCAACTAGCTTCTGCCAGCGGCTTCGCCCGCGTGAAGTTTGATTATTGTCCCATGGGATTTTACTACAGGGATAAAAAGTATCCTATGTTTTAATCCAGATCTGCGTGCAAAATTTCATCCAAATCGGTTCAGTAGTTTTTGCGTGAAAGAGTAACAAACATACATCCTCACAAACTTTCGCATTTATAATATTAGTAGGAAGTAGGATATAGAATATATATAATGTAGGAAGTAGGATAGTAGGAAGTAGGATAGGATAATTTATAATTCTGTTCAAACTTTATGCCAGCTCAGAAGTTATTTGCAAGTGATGGTCAGTGCAGGTACGAAACATCTGATGTATCAGGGCACACAGGACGTTCTGTTTAATGATATATGTTTGAAAAATACAACTATATATTTTTAGTACTTGTGTATTTTGTAATTTTATACTATAAAATTCAATATTTTTTTAGAAAATTCATATTTATCCTGAATTTCTATTTCAGTATTGCAGATCTAAGCATCTGCTTAGGAACAACTCTTCAGATTGTGCCAAGTGGAAACCTACCTATAGAGACAGTCAAGTATGGTGGAAAACTAGTCATTTGCAACTTACAACCTACTAAACATGTGAGTAAATATTCTACAATTTATTTAATAAATATGGTGACAGTTGAAACATGTATGGAGGAAGACAGAAGCATGATGGTGATCTTCAAAAACAAAATATATATATAATAATATAGTAATAGGTCATGAACTTGATAAATATAGATAGGAGCAATATTCACAAACCAAATATAATGTTCAATAATCAAAAAAAGACTGAAAAGTGTAGCGTTCAAATACCAACTTTCTTTTCCAGGACAATAAAGCAGATTTAGTAATAAACTACTATGTAGACGAAGTACTAGAAAAAGTAATGGACATACTTTGCTTAGAAATACCAACATATTGCAAAGACGAGAACCCCACACTAGAAGCTTTGCACAGACCTCTAGAATGGACCATCGACAGACGCGACGTGCTACAATTAGAGAAAACGTTCAAAGCCAAATGCAAAGGGGTTAAGAAAAAAAGACTATTAGTAAAGAGTAAACGAAATAGTGCTGAAGTTGGTTCAGTGAATGGTGTTGCTGACGATAAAGCGAAAATAATCAAATTAGAAGTTAAGGAGGAACAAAATGGTGTTTGCATAGAAGTTAAGGATGAGGAAGATGATGATTGTGTTGAAATTAAGCCTGAGTTTGTAGATAGTATTGATGTTAATTAACTCTAAATGAGCGGCCAGTTTGCTCAAGTAGTCTTTTAATGAGAGATTTTCTTTTTCAACTCTTCCCTACTCGCTCGATGGCGCTGATCTCGGTATGTTACTGCAAAGTATAAAACGTCACATAATTTCACTTGGACCTAATGGTTATATTCGGAAGCTTATGCAATCGAAAGTGTCAGTCAACGAGCGTATATGTGTGCGTCCACATTGAATGCGCGGTGACTGGAGCCTAGGCGGGCGCGGCGAGCGGTGGCGTGCGGTGGCCACAGTGACGCGCGAGTTCGACGTATTTCAGGGGTTGCAAACAATGGACGAGGATTTGCTATTTTTACTAGACAGTCCGATCCTGAGATGGGAAGTATGTTACATTTTTACATATACATTTTTTACACATAGATTTACAACAAACAATATACAGACGCGCATACGCCGAGCGACAAGACCGAATTGGTTTGTTACTCCCGGTACCCGCGCGTTATGTCGCTTGCTGACTAGGCCCGTAGTGCGGCCAGAACGCGCGGATGGGAACGTTTGAAAACTACGCGAGTTGTCTCGCTCAGTACCGTCGCGCTAGGCTTCCGCCTTAGTCACTACACTATGGACGCAAAGGCGCGTTTCATATGTTTAATACGATAATTCGCGCCCGTCGTCGCAACCGCGATAGGCTCGCAATGTGGACGCACACTATGACGTGTTTTTCAAGCGTTTTGGTTTTGGCACCTAGTAACGTAGTCAGTTCAACGCCATCTACCGAATTCTTGGCAACTGTGTTTTTTTTAATACTAAATAAAAAAAACCTCTCATTGCGTATTTTATATGCTCCTACAATAAATGATCAACAGAAATACTTGACGATTAGTAAATTGATGATATAATTTATAATGTAAACTGGCTCTTCCATATCATGTTTTATATTAGTAACGAGAAAGTATGACCCCCATAAATCATTCCACAATAGATAATGTACTTCCAATTTTTCTATTAGAGAAAAATATACAACAGAACAAATACCAATGTAAGAACAATGATTTGATTATGTTTTGATAAATAAAACACTTTAATTAATACAGTAAATAAATAATTTATTTTTATAAAAGTATGTTCTTATTTACAAAATGTTATGGCTACTCTTTGGTAACATTGTAATGTTTTTAAAATCTCATTTTCATTGTATAAAAATCTGTACAAAAATATAAAAACGTCTAATTACCTACCCAATTTTCTATCAACCATACAAATTTTACACTTATTTTTATATTCCTACCCCAAGAGTAGCATAATATCTAAGCTCACTTTTCTATCACAAACGGCTCAAAAATTATATCAGAACAGGAACTGATATTTACAAGAAATTAATAGCCAAATGCCGCAAACAAGTTTTTTTTCTGCCTTTGGCCAAGAACTAAAAAAAAATATCTGCTAAAATGAAAATATCGTAGTTAATTGAAACGCAATGATGCTGACTAAGGGTAGTACCAAATTGTCCACTTGATCGGTTTTCGCCTCGACTAGGCCCGAGATGGTTGCTGAGACAGCGACCCGAAGCAAAGCGTTTGTGGATGTCATTATATCTGTAATTATATAGTAGAGAGATAAATTATTTGGTAGACGATTTTGTTGGTATCGCGGGTTGGTTGAGGCTGGTACAGTGGGTGCAAGGCCCATATAACCAAACCGTCTCCCCGTACGGTGCGGTATGCGTTAGGCGTTTACCACCGTTTAAAAAAAAAACAAAAAGAAGGAACATGCTAGATTGGAACAAGCAAAGAGGTTTATACCCAGCAGGAGGTGAAAATGGCTTGTGGATATGAGGACAATGGTAAAAATTGATAGGCTCAACCTCATGCTTAATTAATAACAGCCACACGTAACGAGTTGATTTGCAACGTTTGCCGAGCTCGGTTTGTGGATGGGTGATCATGATATTACAAAAGCTCGGTTGTTGCTCCAAAAGTCTGACACCCACAGACACAGACTGTTTTAAGATCCTAATGTACCATATACTCAGAAATAAATAAATCTTATCTTATCTTATCTTACCCAGTCTTTCCAAGGGCATATAATCACATGAGTAAGTAAACGGAATAGAGTATATTAAGCTTCTTAACAACGTGCAAAATTGTTACCTCTTTTGGTAGGGTTGTCACAATAAGTGAAGACAAATTTTTATTTTTATAAATATTCATTTTTAATAAATACATTTTAATATAAAACCTGGTGTTAAACATTAAAATATTCTAACTTGTCACAAAACAAACAACGTGTGTTCCTCTGACAACCCTGAGAATTTCAACTGGCTTTGACAGCGTAAACTGGTTTTTTCCACTTTTACCGCGTACGCGACAAGCGGCCAGTGGTCACTGGTGGTCACGCACGTGGTGCAACCGATTCGCGCGGTTATATGAAGCTTATACTCTGTACTACTCTGTGATATAATCTCCCAGTGAGTGGGCTGTAGATTATGCACAGCCGATCCATGTAAAATATTGGCATTAACCAAATTTAAACAAATTTGAGATTTAACATGAAGAGGATTTACTTACCAAAAATCTGGAGCACATACATCAAAGCAACTTGTGATAAAATGTTGAAGACTGTGCCTTCTACTGATTTCTGTCCATCTGTAACAGAAAATGTCGATACATTATAACATAAAATCACGCCTGGAATCCCGAAGGGTTTGGCAGAGGTGCACTTAATTGTACACCCACATTTCGCTAGTTATGAATAAGTCCCTTGTAATAGGGGGCGACCCTAATACCATCGACCGGGCTCAAATCAAGGCTCTGAGGCTGCTACTGAGAAATTTCCAGATAACAATTTTCCTGACTCGGGAATCGAACCAAACCAAATCCAGACTGCGGTTTCTGAGAAACAGACGATTTGTCCATGGTTCAGAATGATGTAAGGAATACGTGGTAAGCGTCAGTGTCTCTTCCACTTGGTATATGGTAGTATAAGCATGGCTTTCTTGGCGGGAATGAGGATACATCGCATACATAGGTTTGAGTATGAATGTGGATGGCTTTAAGAGTAGAGGAAGGTTAAAAAAACTATGGATGAGCTGTGTGAAGGATGATATGAAAGGAGGTGACAGTAATAGGGAATCTGGAAGAAGACAGGTTGCCCCAAATAAACTGGGATAAGGTTAGGAGAATGATTAATGAACATGGTTCTCTTGGCAGCACTGTAGCTCTATAATCTGAAAGTGGTGCTCAAAGGTAGCTCGCGAAATTCAATTTTATTTGCAGGTTGGTATTAGGTTGTATGTTGATAATAACGTTCGCGACTGTAGGAAGTATGTAGTTAAGAGGCCTGCGGAGCATGCGAATTTCATACAAACGTAATACCAAAATAATTTAATTAATTATTTAATAATAATAATAATTTAATTAATTATTTAATAATAATAATAATTTAATTTAATTATTTATTTTAATTTTTATTCTTAAGGTAGTGTGTATTCATTTTGATTGGTTTACAGAATATTATAGGTTCCCAAACACATATTTTGAATGTACACCGATTTAAACAAGAGTTATGAGAAAAAATCAATTAAATTTATAAATTCTTCATACCTCGTCTTTATATAATTTTCCTTTCAAAATATTAATTTGGGAAGATAGACATTCTATAAGTAATACAATCGAAATATATATGTCACCGTAAAATTGTCAAAATTGTTGTGTTTTTCTCGCGATATTGTAATATCTCGAATTATTGTCAACTGAACATACAGAAGTATCTCTGCCCCCATAATCGTGACTTGGGGCACCCCCCCGTTAGGTTAGTTAGGTTCCTTTAAACCCTGCACTCGGAAATAGGGGCCCCGCGAAGCGGGGCTCCGTCGACTACGCTTTTTAGGGGGAATATAAAGTGTTTTAAGGTTATGTTATATTAATCGGTATTTCTCAGGAATGGTGCATTATCTTTTCATGAGAGTTGTGCCACTGGGCAAGGGGGACCCCTCCTTCCCTCCACACCGCGTAAGTTGACTACCATCGCATGCATTTCACGAAAAATAATGCGTTTTGTTGTAAGCAGTATGTTCATTTGACAATAATTCGAGACTTTACAATATCGCTAGAGATATTACAATATAACGTATTTGTCAATTTTACGGTGACATATACACACTACTTCAAGAATATGTTTGATTTTCATACTATTTTGGTATTATGTTTGTATGAAAAACGCATGCTCCGCCGGCCCCTTAAAGAATTATAATCATCAAGTCGACCCTCCAAGTTCATAAAGATCGAGGAACGACTTTTCAAGGTCAACATTTTATTGTTCCTTGACATTTACGAGTATCAACTTTGAGGGCCGCATTAATCATTTTGATGATTACAATTCTGTAATTACATACGTGCTATAGTCGCGAACAGTATTTTCATCAACATACAACCTAGAACTGGCCTTCAAATTGCAAAAAACCTGTCAAAGTTTGGATCTCGCGGGCTGCCCTAACGCTTTCACTTTAAACCCACCTGCCCACTTGATAGTTCCATATTTAGACCCGAACCAACTGGCGGCAGTGTCTCCTATTCCTATGGACAGGACTCCGCTGAGCAACTCCACCTGGTACCCTCGGTGTACCGGAACCAAAATAAGCGGGCAAGCCAGTCCTATGAACAGGTACAACGGCGTCATCGCGAAACATCCCACATCCTGGAAAATTTTAAAACCTGTCATCAAAATTACATTTGTCATCATCTGCTTAGCCTTCTCCCAACTATTTTGTGGTTGGCTTCCAGTCTAACCGGATGCAGCTGAATATTAGTATTTTACATGGAGCATCTGCCTATCTGATCTCCACAACCCAGTTAGTACTGGGTAATACGATACCCCTTGGTAAGACTGGTTGTTAGACTTATTGGGCCACTGACTACCTGTAACGACTGTCAAAAATCTACAAATGACAGCCGGGATCGACAGCTTAACGTGCTTTCCGCGGCACGGAGGAAACTCGGTATGTTAGGGTGGCCAATCTAGGCAAGCACGGCTTAACCTAAAGAGTAAAGATCGACCCGCGCTGCTGTTATTATTTAACCATGAGATCCTCATCAAAATCAAAATTACATTAACATTGAAATAATGCATATCCAAAAATCGCTACAACCAACGGTCCACCGTCCACCGCCATACGCCACTCGTGTTTGTCCCGCGCCTAATACCACACCCACATTTCGCCTGTTACGTATAAGTAATGGACGGCGAGCCTATTGCCATCAGCCGGTCACAAATCTAGACTTCGAGTTGCTACTGGGGAATTCCAGATAACAATTTGGCCGAGCCGGAATCGTACCCAGGAGCTCAAGCTCAGCAGTCGCTACCGACCACTCGACCAACGAGGCATGTTCTATCAGTATGACAAATTTCGTGGATAACGTTCAGGCGTGAAATCATTCGTTTTGCAATGATAATCACTACATTTATAAAACAAAAATCCCTCCGCCGCGTATATCTGTCTGTTTGCGATAACCTCAAAAACTACTGCACCGATTTTCAAGGAGTTTTCACCAATGGATAGAGTGGTTCTTGAGGATGGTTTTAGTGTATAATTTGTACGCGGGCGAAGCCGTGAGCATTGTACTTACTGCTTAAGGGGGCGGCGGAGCATGCGTCATTCATACAAATGTAATATCAAAATAATGTGTAAATCATACCTATTCTTAAGGTAGTGTGAATTTATTCCGAATGGATTACAGAATATCTATGTTCCCAAATATATTTTTTGAAAGGGCAATGATATAAGGACGAGATATGAGGAATTTAAAATTTCTATAGAAAACTCATTTTTCTCATAACTCTTGTTTAAATCAGTGTCCATTCAAAATGTATATGGGAACCAGTGGCGTGCCTAGGGCCCAACAATACGGGAAGCCCATAAGGCCAGCTGACTGTTCAGAAACCCTAACGTCATGAAGAGTAGTACGTTATAAGGGCAAGCCAAGCTTTTAGGCTTGTATAAAAGTAACGCCACTAATGGGAACCTAGTATTCTGTGACCCAATTTAAATAAATAAACACTAAGTACCTCAAGAATATGTTTTATTTACAAATTATTTTGGTATTACGTTTGTATGAACGACGCATGCTCCGCAGGCCTCTTAAGGACTGACTCCATCCGTCCCTTTCTAATACGTCGTCAGTTCCTTCATCACAAATAAGGCAACTCTAAGGAAACATACCTTTTCATCACTGTACACTTCAAATGCAGCCTGAAGTGCTGGTGATATTGTTTCTATTTCAGATTTCCTAAGTGCCTGAAACACATGAAAAATTGTCATGAAAGATCTTGCATTTAAAATATATAGAATAGAGATGACGACTGACTAAATAATAAAACTTTTTTGCAAAAATAAAACCGACTTCAAAAAACACAAAGAAGTGAAAAATAACTTTAGTTTCAGTGTCGGTAACATTTGTTTGATTGATATAGTTTTTTTTGTCGGGAACATACGAATTGAGAAACTGCTTCTTTTTACAGTCAATTAAAAAAAATTGATTCTGTTTAGTCCGTCAAATTATCGAAAAATATTGGAAAAGATTTTTTTTCAAATTAATAAAATATGACGCCGGAAGTGGGGGCTTGTGAAGTCACTTTCTGGTAAAAATGTACCGGAATGTGACGTCACACGAGTTTTCGACGCACTGTATCGTCTTCAATTTTTTATTAAACAGGAAAAAAGAACAAACATGTGTCCAATATTTTTTGAAAACCTGACGGCTCTTCACTATTTTTTTTCGTTGATTGTGAATTTTAAAGCAATATGTAAAAACGCCTGTCTTCCATGGCAAGTTGAACGAAACTACTTTACTTATCATATTGACGCATTGTCTGGGTAATTTATGTACTGCAAGCAGTATTTCATTACTCACCTCAACCAATATCATAAGACTAAACCCAACTCCAGCCGCAAGGGTTATCAATTGGATGTCAAATAGGATGCCAGTAAGGAATACTATTGAAGCAAGTATATGAAATATTTTGCGGGTAACAGTATCTGCTTTAATGTTGAGACGAGTCCGGCCTAGTACCGCAATCACTGCTAAAATGACAAGGCCGAGCCACAGTGTGCAAAGTTTCAACTGAAAATAAGAAATTATCACGTTTATAGCACATAATTAGAAAACAGCTTATGCCATTTTACCACTATTTTCATAAGCGTGAAGATATGGCCGACATCGGTGCTTAGAAATAACCTATTCGCTGTCACATTAGAAAAACAACATCAAACTTGTAATGCCTAAAGAGTTAAACAGAGCTGTAAAAGAACAGCCACATTTCGCCGGATATATTTATAACCTATTCAATAGGGGTGCAAGGCTACGGCCATCTACTGGGCGGGCATTAAAACTCACCAAGCTGCTAATAAAAAGTTTGTCATAGTAAAAACCCAATATCATTTGTTTGACCTGCCCGCGTAGCATGACCACTGTAGACACGACAGAGAGTCGACAAATCTTTTGTTCATCTGTCATTTTGTCGCTTCAATGACAGATGAACAAAAGATTTGTCGAGTCTCTCTCGTTTCTCTGGTGGTCATGCTAAGCGGACTGGGAATCAAACAGACAGATGTGGTTGTAACTACTGGAGCAACAAGGTCAGTCAGGTCAATGCAATGCAGGCATCAATGGCAACAAAGCAAAAGCTTTTTGAGAAACAGGATCCTGCAAAGTGTACCTCATGAGTTGTACACTCAGGATTCAGGTGCAGTTTTATGTTAATTAATAAATTATTGACAAATTACTCACTTTTCTCGAATCCAGGAAGATATATGAGGCTATTTGAATTATGCAATCAATTCCAAGTAAAAGATGTATGCTCACTAGTGCAAATGCCCCGGCAACACCTGCTACAGTCTTAAGAGTGGCAATGGTTTTATATCTTTCATCCACAACACATAGTACTGTAACAATAATTCCCACTGATGATAATATGGTCTGAAAATAGGGATATGTTTTTGTGACAGAATAAAAAAAGTCAGAATTAACATTTGTGGCAAAAAAGCTACAGGCATAAAAAAAATAAAAGTAAACAATAAGTCACAGGAATAGATTAAATGAAAAACAAATGAAGTACGAGTTCAAGTTATTTCAATAAACTGCTTGTTTTAACAACAATAATGTATTTAACATTCATTCAGAATACTTACAAAAATAACAGCATTTATTAACTTTGTTTCATAATCTGCCGCTTTACTCATACCATGGAAAAACTTGCAGACGATCATGAGACAGAACAGCACAATGCTCTGTACAACAAGCATTGCCTCCCCTAAGGTGAAGGTATGAGCACATTTTGAGAGGACCATTCGTAACAGTAAACTAAATGAGTGAACAGCTATTGCGGGGTATAAAAGAGAAAATAATAAGCCTGGAAAATAATAAAAAGGGTCATGAAAAAACTGCACAAATTTTCACACAAAAAACACTTCAATTTGTGTCTAAAATATTACCATATCCCTGATTTGCATATATGAACAATGTGGCTACAAGACTTGCTGCTGCACATCCTCCAAAAACATGCTCATCCAGGACTGAGTTTGTTAAAGACAAAAATAAAGTAAATAAAAAGCAATAAGACAGTAATCCAACACATATGTAGGCCAGAAAGGTGTATAGTTCTGAGACTTGGTGCACGATTGAATAAATCACAAGCACTGTTGGCAGGAGTACACAACACCATAGTCCGTTAGAACCTGATGGTCTGAAAAAAACAAAGAATCTCATAAGCTTTTAATGAGGAAGATACAAGTTAATCAACCCGGATTTAATAAAGTGTTCAAAGTTCAACACACCTTGTAGCTATTTTACCAGTTGTTAAATTTTTCGTTATTTGCCTATCAACAGATATGAGTACTTGTATTGGTTGTAAATTATATATGTCCTTATAAAAATCGGATCCAGTTATTGTTCTATCCATTTGCTCAGTAATTCAATCAATTTATTAAAAGTAAAAAAAATACGAATATTTTGAATCACAACAAGTTTTTCATAGACTAAATTCAATTCCATTGAGATAGAAAATATATGGAGGCGCCGCGATATTCTATACCTACATTTGCTTATGCATATATGGGTGAAATTCGAAACAGATTGTGAAATATCGTTTTGTTTCGTTTTATCTAATGTGGTAATCGTATTTGTTGAAAGAGACAACAATATTTCTGTTGTTGCTCTTATTGGCAACATTTTGTTGTGACGTAGTGACAATCGTAGGTAAGTGCCGTATTCGCCATATTATGCGTCGAGTTCGTGGTAGTTCTGCTGTCAAATGAGTGTTTACTTTTACATTTTTTGAGATTTGTGAGAAAATTACGAGGAGTTTAGTTTTAAAATTGCACGTATATAGTGAAAAACAGTTGTGGCGTTTCTGAACGCAACCATATACGCTGGCAACACCAGATTATATAGCCTGTAGACTTACAAGGGTTGATTTTTACACACACAACGGTTACAACTCTGATTTATATATTATTATTATGAATACGAAAGTTCAACATTACAAGATTCGATATTACTCCTACGCTGGATTTTTATTTCCATCGAACTTCCTCGTCTTGTGATCAAACATAAGGGAACGAACAGTGGCTTCTCGCGTTCCCAAAGTGGTGACCCCGACGTGATATGAACACGCAACCTTCAGTGAACTACATCTCGCGAAGCTCGAACTCCTGTGACTTTTCGTACATGAGATCCAAAGCTCCATACTACGGACATTCCTGAAGACATCCGACCTGAAATACGAGCTATCCTGCGAACCACGAGACTCCCGCATCCCAGACGTATTATTTCCCAAGTACGTTCGTCATACGTCATTGCAAATCAATTAAAGGCCGATCAATGTGATCTATGTGATGTGATGTGAAATTGTGAAGAACTGAAAACATCGTGAATCCATCTATACCGACAAGTTTAAACTCGTTTCTTGGAAAATCGATATCATACGGAGTGCATCGAACGCCATCTGTCGTTAACCGACGACATAAATACAGTTCCAGTGACAGCCGACATGACATCAATTGACGTTCCGGTCCACGCAAGTACCACTTAAATATTAGCTGGACATTCTCGTATTAGCTACCAAAAACAAGGACTCTATTTTTTTATTTTTATTAACATTTCGTTTTACTTGCATTTGTGTTTCTTGTGTTTATTTGTAGGTATTTTTTTTTTTTTATTTTGCCTCAAATTGGGCTGGAAATGTTTTGATGTGATATGTTACATGCTGTTTTCTTTATAATTACTATTTTTTTTAACTGCAATGAATAATACATACTCATTAGACCGATTTTGAGATATGAGTACTCGTCTATAACCGTTTCTATGTATGTTTGTCTTAATATTGGCATCTGTGTACTTAATCTTTTTTAGAATTTTTGTGTTTATTTTATTGGTGTTAGCGCATTCTTTATTTTTTGTGTTGTTTTACATTCGCATGCTCATATTGTACTTATATCAACCCTCACCACTTACCCACGGTTAGAATAACTACCCCTAGCTTGGTGTTTTGTGTGGTTTTTGGATTTTTGCATGGTTTATTAAAGTTTTGAGCTTCCTCACTATGGCTGATGAACTGCAAGCACGTTTAAATATGCTTGAGGCTGAAAATATTGCCCTGCGTGCACAGCATGAGCAAGTTAGTACTCAGTCTAAACTGGAGACAGCTGCTGCCATGTGTAGGGTAGCGGTAAAGCTGCCACCATTTTGGTCTGACAGAGTAACTGTATGGTTTGCACAAGCTGAAGCCCAATTTCTATTGGCTGGCATAAATACTGATGTCACCAAATACAGTTATGTTCTCAGTCAAATCGATCACAAGGTAGCCGGGGAAATTGAGGATATAGTTATCAACCCACCGGCAGAAGGAAAATATCAGACACTCAAAGAAACATTAATCAAACGGTTTTCTATATCTGAAGAGCAGCGTGTAAGACAGTTGTTAGGTGATGAGGAGCTTGGAGACAGAAAACCGTCCCAGTTCCTCCGTCATCTTAGGTCCATTGCTGGGACCACCCTTTCAGATGACAACATCTTACGCCAGCTTTGGGTTCGCCGATTGCCTCTGCATGCACAAGGCATCCTGGCAGCCCAGGCCGATCTCAGTCTAGATAGGATAGCTGACATTGCTGATAAAATCATTGAAGCTCAGCCAAGCCAAGTCAACGTTTTCGCTGCTACAGGTACACCTACACTAAATAGTCTCTTGGAGCGGATAGACGAGCTGGGCAATCAGATTGCCGCTCTGAAATCTGATCGCTCCCGAACCCGCAGCAGGCAGTCCTCGCGCAACAATACTCCTGACCGTACTGAAAAACGCTGCTGGTACCATCGTAAATACGGTACTAAGGCCAAAAAATGCATCTCACCCTGTAATTGGCTTGCGGAAAACCCAAGGAGCAGTCAGTAGCGGCGGCGACTGATTGCGAAAACAATCAACCCCTCAGCCGTCGCCTCTTCGTAACTGATCAAGTCTCTAAGCGACAATTTTTAATTGATACTGGTTCGGATCTCTGCTGTTACCCCCACCGCTGGCTCTCTAATCGAAGGAAACCTACCGATTATGATCTCTGCGCTGCCAATGGTAGCAGCATACAGACATTCGGAACAATAACATTGACGCTTAACTTTCGTCTCCGTCGTAATTTCACCTGGACATTCATTGTGGCTGACGTTAATACTGCGATTATTGGCTCGGACTTTTTAGCATACTATCACCTACTTCCAGATTGTCGCACTAAGCGGTTAATAGATGGCGTCACTAACCTTTCTGCCGTTGCCTCCACCGCGACGTCAGAACAATTCAGTGTCAAAGCTGTAGCCCCTTCGAATTCTGCTGTCGCACAAGTGCTAGCAGAGTTCCCCGAAATTACTCACCCTCCCGGTCTCCCTAGGACTATTAAGCACGATACTGTACACTTCATCAAGACAACGGATGGGCCTCCTGTATCTTGCCGTCCTCGTCGCCTAGCACCTCAAAAATTGAATTCCGCTAAAAAGGAATTTGAGGAAATGGTCATATCCGGCACAGCACGACCATCCAAAAGCGCGTGGTCGTCTCCTTTGCACATGACAATAAAGAAAGACAACACGTGGCGTCCTTGTGGTGACTATCGCGCGCTTAACGCTCGAACTGTGCCGGATAGGTATCCAGTTAGGCACATAAATGACTTTGCTCACAACCTCACTGGCGCTAAAATTTTCAGCACTATCGACCTTGTGAAGGCGTACCATCAGATTCCGGTATCAGAAGATGATATCCCAAAGACTGCCATCATTACCCCGTTTGGCCTCTTTGAGTTCCCCTTCATGACCTTCGGCCTTCGCAACGCCGGCCAGACGTTCCAGCGGTTTATTGACGAGGTTACGCGGGGTCTTGATTTCTGTTTTCCATATGTGGACGATATCCTCGTCCATTCCACAGATGTGGCTCTGCATTGCGAGCATCTGCGAATCCTCTTCAGACGCTTACGGGACTATGGAGTTGTGATAAATCCTTCCAAGTGTGTATTTGGTGCACGTGAGGTAACATTCCTAGGTTATCACATTAGTCCCGAGGGCACTCAACCTCCACAGGATCGGGTTCAAACCATTCTCGAATTTCCACCCCCTAAAACTGTCCAGGGTGTGCGTCGATTTCTCGGCATGCTAAATTATTATCGTCGATTCCTTCCTAAGGCTGCGTTGTTCCAGGCTCCTCTAATAAAAGCGGTTATCGCTACCAAAGGTAAAGGTGCGAAGCCATTTATATGGTCACCTGAACTGCTCGAACAACTAGAAGCGTGCAAAAAGAGCTTAGCGACCGCAACACTACTGCATCATCCGGTACACGGTGTCCCTCTTGGACTGTTTACCGATGCTTCCAGTGTCCACATCGGGTCCTGCCTTCAACAAGAAATCGAGGGCAAGTGGGTACCTCTCGCTTTCTTTAGCAAAAAGCTGACCGACCAACAAACACAATGGCCCGCTTATTACCGCGAGTTGTTGGCAGTATATGAAAGCGTGCAGCATTTCCGCCACATTCTCGAAGTTCAGCATGTAACTATTTTTACAGACCATAAGCCACTGCTCTACGCTTTCATACAGCGCCGGGAGAAACTGCCTCCTGCTCAGTTGAATCAGTTGTCCTTTATTAGCCAGTTTACCACAGAAATTAAGTACATTAAGGGAGAGGATAATGTTGTCGCAGACGCGATGTCGCGCGTTGACGCGATCGCTCTTGACCAGGATTGGCAAATGCTTGCAAAATCACAAGAGGTAGACCAGAAGTTAGCCAATTTATGCCAGCAAGGCTCTAGCCTGCAGCTTATAAAGGTGAACATTCCCGGAACTGACATTCTTATCACCTGTGATAAGTCGACCGGCAAGGCTCGCCCATACTTGACCCCTTCCTTCCGTAAAGCAACATTCGACAAACTTCATAACTTAAGTCACCCTGGTGCACGAGCTACTACCCGTCTCGTGACTGAACGTTATGTATGGCCGTCAATCAAGAAGGACTGCAAACAGTGGGCTCGACAATGCATAGCATGTCAGCGCACTAAGGTATCGCGCCATAATTCGTCCCCACTTGGCAATTTCGCCCTACCGCCAGGTCGTTTCAAACATGTACACATAGACATCATAGGCCCCTTGCCGACTTGCAACGACTATCGGTACTGCTTGACTGCCATTGATAGAGTGACTAAATGGCCCGAAGTATGGCCAATGCGTTCGATCACCGCAGAAGAAGTAGCAGAAACCCTAACACGGGAGTGGATAGCTCGCTTCGGGGTGCCTTCAGTCATTACAACAGACCAAGGAACTCAGTTCGAGTCCGACCTGTTCCGCCGACTGATGATACAATTCGCCACCACGAAAACCAGAACGACAGCTTACCATCCCTGCGCCAACGGCATGATCGAGCGCGTCCATCGCCAGCTAAAAGCTGCCCTCATGTGCCACCAGGACTCATGGGTGCGCGCGTTGCCGTTTGTTCTTCTCGGTATGCGGTCAGCTTTCAAGGAAGATATGAAAGCCACAGCTGCTGAAATGGTGTACGGTGAACCTCTTCGTTTGCCCGGTGAATTGCTGGTAGCATCCGATGAGCCACATAATTTCTGTGACCCAGCAGATTTCGTTGTGCAACTCCGACGCAAAATGTCGACTGTGCGACCCATCCCGGCATCTCGGCATACACAACCATCTATATTTATATTTAAAGATCTTTCCTCAGCAACGCATGTATTCCTTAGAGATAATTCTGTTAGACGACCATTACAGCCACCATATACCGGCCCGTACCGAATAGTGGATCGTGCCAGTGATGGGAAAACCATTACACTGGAAATCAACCAAAAAACCGTGACCGTTAGTGTAGATCGAGTAAAACCGGCACACATAGATCACACGATACCTACCGCAAATGGGTACCCTAAGAAGCCCTCAGAACCTACGACACACACGACTGTTGACCTCCCTATGAAACCTTTAGAACCTGCAAAATCCAGGGACACCAATCCAACTGCCCCAAAACTGCCGTATACCACTCGTTCCGGTAGACGAGTTAAGTTTAAGGATCTCTCCGATTTCGAATAACCGGTTCATCCTTCTCCGTGGGGGGGTGGTGTGGCGTTTCTGAACGCAACCATATACGCTGGCAACACCAGATTATATAGCCTGTAGACTTACTTGGTTGATTTTTACACACACAACGGTTACAACTCTGATTTATATATTATTATTATGAATACGAAAGTTCAACATTACAAGATTCGATATTACTCCTACGCTGGATTTTTATTTCCATCGAACTTCCTCGTCTTGTGATCAAACATAAGGGAACGAACAGTGGCTTCTCGCGTTCCCAAACAGTCATACAACATGCCTTTGTGTTGCATTATGAAGTGTGGTACAAGAAAGACGGAAAATCAACCTCAATTGTCTTTGCACAGGTTAGGAGCCGGTTTTCATGCAATATTACACATAGTAATACACTTTCAATGAATAAATGCTAAGCGATCATACATTTATGGCTGTAGTGTTCATATTTGGGCTTATTTCCGACCAAAAGACCTTTCTTTTAATTTCATAATTTCATTAGTTTGTTTACATTATACGTCATGGTGGAATAGTGTTGTACCGTTGCCGTAATATTTTACGATACTGTGATTTACATAAAGTCAAAAGGTGGACTTAAATAATTACGCTTCTTCTAATGGGATATTCTGATAAAGACAGAAAAAAATATGAAAACTCACTTCGAACAAAAATCGAAACCATAGTTGTATTATCTGTACATTTTTAAATTAATGTGTGAATTGCATGATTTAAAGACTTTTTTTCATGCGGACTCTGATCCCGTGCATAATAGTAACCACAACTTACTCCTAATTAAATCGATAATTGATATCTTCCTAGATACAAGGTAGAAATATCACGGTAAGAGATCAGTAAAAGTGTCAGAGACAGTTTTTGGACAAAATAACATTTTTAATTTAACAGATGAAAAGTAGAGTAAGAATAGAGTCCCTCAGGCGAAGCACGTTGAATACCTCGCTCAGGATTATAGTATAGCGCCCTTGCCGTAAGAATATTATTTTGCACCCTTGTCAAACAATCTACTATTTTAAATTCTGTGCAGAAAAAAACACTTATTAACTGTCAGATATCAGAAGGACTTACTTACTCATTTTTCAGTTACAACAGATTGTAAGAATATAACTAGATTCAAACGTGAAATCTAGTAATATTAGATAGTGTTATTATCGATACCTGTTGTAGTAACCTTTATTCCGTGACTGGCACAACCCTAGCATTGGCAGCCATTTTGTGAGAAATTTTGTGTTGTAGGTATGCACCTTTTTTTTGTAGGTATTTCCAGTCCATACTATTTATATGTCTATGCTAAATTCTGATTGACAATAATGACAATGACATTGACAATAAATTGACATTGATTGTTTCGAAATGAAATGACATTAGCTTTAGTGTTACCCAAGGTCAAATAAAACATATATTATTGTACCATGGTGTTACCCACAACAGTTGGCACGACAAGAGTAAATTAAATAAACAATGCACCTACACCAGTCATAGGTTGGTAGAAAGTAGGTACGCGTAACATACCTGCTAAAGTAACATTTTAGCTTACTTTTTAATTGAATTTGCTGATTTGTGGTTTGAATAATCCTTCATATAGACATAATAATGCCACTCATTTATAGAGTTTGGCCAACGAAAGCCGTCCACGGATAATTTTCAGAAGTTTTGATATGGCATTAATTTAATGTCAAAATGATTTATCAACTCTTCCCTAGTCGCTGGATAGATGGCGTTGGTCTGACCACGTTACTGCAAGGAACAGAACGTCACATAATTCCACTTGGACTTAATAAATTCGGAAGCTTACGCAAACGAAAGTGTCAATCAACGAGCGTATGTGACATGTGTGTTTAGGGTTCCGTTGGCAAGTGGTAAAAAACGGAACCCATAAGGGTTCCGTATTTTGCGTTTTTTGTTTTTTTTGCGAATCTATAACGATTCGTCATGTCTGTCTGTCTGTCTGTCTGTCCGTCCGTATGTCACAGCCACTTTTTTTCCGAAACTGTAAGAACTATGCTGTTCAAACTTGGCAAGTAGATGTATTCTGTGAACCGAATTAACATTTTTAAACAAAAATAGAAAAAAAACAATAAATTTAGGGGTTCCCCATACATAGAAATGAAACTCAGTATTTTTTTTCATCAAACCCATACGTGTGGGGTATCTATGGATAGGTCTTCAAAAATGATATTGAGGTTTCTAACATATTTTTTTTCTAATCGGAACAGTTTGCGTGTGAGACACTTTCAAAGTGGTAAAATGTCCCCCCCCCCTGCATCTTCTAAAATAACATAATGATATAACTAAAAAATATATGATGTACATCACCATGTAAACTACCACCAAAATTGGTTTGAACAAGATCTGGTAAGAAGTTTTTTTTTAACACCTCCTAAATCGTGAACCGCAATTTACCGTTAATTTACAACGAACTGCAAGAACTTTAATACTATGTTACTTGCTGTTACGGAACCCTTCATGGGCGAGTCCAACTCGCACTTGCCCGCTTTTTTCAAGCATTTTGGCACCTAGCAACGTGTATACACGGTGTATCATTTATTTACATTGGTTTTGTTAAAATGAATGCCGAAAACAATCAAAAGCTCGATTAGGAAGCTTCTTTTTACTATGATTGACAAATAAAGGCCTAAAAGTGATTTGAATCAGAAATCTGCAGAGGAAATACTACGAATGGATTCAACAATTTCACTTTTAGGTTAGTTAATTGAATTTCTGTAACAAGTTGATAACAACAAATCGCAATACCTTTCACGGTGTATCTACTTTTCAATAAGTAATAACAACGAGGAGACAAAACTTGAAATTGTGCACGCAGTAAATAAATTGAAAACTCTGAAAAAACACACTGTTTAATATTTATTTTGCCTTATATTTTCTAAACAACAGGACCGATTTACATGATTTTTGCGTGAAAAATGGTTTAAGCTAAATCCAGCGCCAGCGTTTTGACACTAATTTAAACGTTATATCTCAAAAAATAAAAATCATCATTTCGATTACGTAATTAGATGACACAAAAACTTTAATCTACATTTTGACGTGACAACGTCTTATAATTCGATAGAGCCGGCTGCACGCTCGAAAAAACATGACTCATGCGGCGTTACCTCATGCGGCGTTACCTCGCTGATCGCTCTGAGGCGTTCCATGTAAGGCTTGAAGTGCAAGCGAGAGCGCGGAACGAGTGACAAAGAAGCACAATCGGCCTTTGCGTTCGGCAGCGTTCGACATCCGTCTCTCTCCTACTTGAGTGAGCGATGCGTCTGCGTGGACAGCTGCTATACATTTACATGTTTTGATCGAGTATCAAGTGCAGTGAAAAGTGAATGTGGTGTCAAAAAATGCTACCATTACATCAGTATTTTCTTAAGACGTTGTCACGTTCAACTATCGTCAGTAACCGACTTTACAGACAACCAGTTTTTTCCTTCTTACTGGACTTAATACTATGATGATGCCAATTAACACAAAACCAACAAAATTTTAGTGAGATTATTTGATAAAAGTCATTTAATTTACCTAAGTATGTAAGTTAAATTAATATCACCAGTTTACAAAATTCAACTGATCTACGATCGGTCTATGTATAGCTACTACTTGCACCCTGGTGTGGAGATAGGGTCTCGTCGCCGACAATAACACACTCGAAAATTACAGCTCATAAAACATATAAAAAAGTAACTTCCTGAATATTAAATGGTATCAACAAGCAGTATATAGCCAGCGTGAACAGCTCTTGATTTTTTAAATTCCCGCCTTTTTTCCTAGACAGCTTTCGCTGGTCAAACTCTGACCGCGTTCCGAATTAAGTTGTAAACGATTTGAGCTTCCATTTGAGGGTGCATTCTGAGATATGAAATAATCACTCACAGCGCTCACATCATTACTTTGCGTTCCGATTTAGTTTTCACGATTATGACAGCTAAGATCTGTCATTAGGTCATTTGACAGCGCTCACGGTGATATTTCTTTGGGGCGTGGTCTGTGTAATCGCAAGACGGCGCGTGTCATGACGTCAAATATGACGATTCAAGGAACATCGATATCGCGCTTGTGATCGCGCTCACGGTAATTCGGAAAGGGTTTAAGGCCGCTCATATCGTTTACAGCTTATAACAGCTCAGATAACAGCTCTCAGCTGCCATAATCGTGAAATCTATATCGGAACGCAAAATATTGATGTGAGTGCTGTGAGCTATAATTTTCTAAAACGGAATGAAACCCAACAGACTGACAGACTGTCACTGTCAGTAGTGTCAGTCACTGTCCACTGAAAACCACTGGGGCAAAGCAAAGCAGGCGTCGCTTCGCGCGGGAACTTGGAATACTGCCAATTTGTTCAGTCCGTTGTCCATAACAGTGGAATTTACACGTATCTATCGAGATGTTACGACAATTAAGCAGAGCGGTTCAGCAAAAGGCGAGATTCGCTTCAGCTGCTTCCCCTGCACCTCAAACAAAGCCTGAGATTTTATATACAGGGGTATGTACGACACAAATTATAATATTTAGAGGATCAATATAGGTTTGAATGGTTATGATAATAATGTAAAAAAAATCCGCCTTTATGACGATTCACTGATCAAAAATGTTAAATTTTCCCATAGCGATGTTAAATAAGGAATAATCGGTACCTAAGTATGTTAAAAGGTATTTCTTACATTATTCTATTATCAATTTGCAAGGTCAGCTAGCCGGCACTTATAGTGGCTTAATGGTCAAGGCCATAATAACCAGTGGACTTATTGAAATAGAATCTGTGATTTAAATTCATTCAAAATTAGTTTTTTTTTTTATTGAGATATTTAAGAGGTCAGTTGTCTCATATTTTACTCTGAGTCGGATACCTACCTCCATAGAAAATAAATAAAAACATGTCATGTTTATTTATTGGCTCACGGCAAAGATAAATTATGTGTTAGTATTATATTGCAATTAAATTATTATCATTTTTTGCATAATTTTCATAACATTTAATTTTATAATTAGTTCCCTAAGTCATAACATACAATAAAAACTGGATTGGAGTAGGTATGTTGTTGATAGTTGTTATTATTATTCACCATAAGTTCATTTAATTAATTCTAATTGTTGTAAAAATATACAAGATAACTGGTTTTTATGGAAGTTAGTAATTTAGATATATATGGTACATATTCAGTTAACACAATTTGTTGAAGTGCTTAAATAAAATATGTTTTCTTCAACTTTATGGCTAAATATGCTTGATTCTGCATCAACATAGCATTTGTTTATAAAAAAATTAGCACTTCGCCCGCTACTTAGTCCGCGAAAATTGTGTTATCTCGGCTAATAAGCATGGTATCGATATAATTTATAGCCTATTTTACTCGGTATAGATGTAGCTTTCTAATAGTGAAAGAATTGGTTAAATCGGTTGAGTAGTTTTCTAGTTAAATCGTAACAAACAAACAAGAAATCAAATCTTTCCTCATATGTTAGTTTACATAATAAAAGTGTGTGTTTATAAGTAGGTATATAATTCTTACATTTTAATCCACACTGTACATAAGGCTATGTTGACAAGACTCAGCTTTGATGAATCAATATACGCCAGTTGTTTATCAACTTACTAGCTGATCACACATTCAATTAATCAAACCATCTGAAGAATCATACACAATGGAATTGCTACTCTATTACTAATTCAATATCAAGCTTGTTATGCCTAAATATTTTACCATTTTGAAGTTCAAGTAGACAGGGTAATTCAATGAATTTATACTTTATTTTAAGCTTTGGAAGACTGAAGTATCCGATACAGGTATTTTTTGCTTAAACGGCTATGCAGTTACTTTCCTTTATTCAAAAAGAAAAGAAAAATGAAAATAAAATAAATTATAAAGGGAAAAAATCGTCAAGCCTAGATAAAACTTTACTACTATTTTTTTAAATTACATATTATATTTAAAAAAATTATCTGACGTGATTCATTTATTATTTTACATAATAATTAATCTTTTAATGACATGATTTATTATTTCGTTAAATTGAAAAGAAAACTGATAAAACTATTGAAATGATTCTTTTCAAATTTTAATTGTATTATTTGTTTATTTTTAAATTGTAAACATAATCCAAATTTCAAGTGTTCTATTTTATTTTTGAATTGTAAGTGTCAAAATCCGTGTTGTGTTAGTTTTAAATGAGTTTTCGACACAATGAAAAAGGTTTTTATGAAATGACTTCTAAATGATAAGTCCTCTCCACATATCTTACTTTTGCTGTGCCCGACAGGGTCCAGTATTGAGTATAAACTTGTTAACTTTGTTTTTCTTAAATAAGGTATTCTTTTTTCATTTTTTGTACGGAACCCTAAAAAGACAGGTTGGAGGAAGAAAGGAGAGGCGTTTATCCAGGGGATACAACATAAACTGGCAAAATAATTATTTAAAGTTTAAATTATTGCTAGCAGGCTGCTTCTATAATTCCTCGTCAGCTTGCTTAGTTTGCGTGCACTTTGAGCTGTTTATCTATATTTCAGCTAAACTGTCTGTCCCATTGCAGCTGTTCATCAACAATGAGTGGGTGAAGTCATCAGACGGCAAGACCTTCAAGACTGAGAACCCCACCAACGGCGAGGTTACTGCAGAGGTCCAGCAGGCTAACAAGACTGATGTGGATAGGGCTGTCAAAGCTGCCAAAGATGCCTTTAGGTATGTACAACCTGTCCTGTTTTGAGTTTATTGCGAACAGGCAGACGCGGCAGAGGACTTTGTTCTATAAATGTAGGGATATGTAGTGATACCAGGTTGTTTTACCGACTTCTAAAAAAGTTGGAGGTTATGTAGGTATTGCGCTTCTACCAGCATATTTTTTAATGCAAGTGGGTACCTAAACCAATTTCTCTATGATTTTTGGTCTGCTCTTCGTAATTATTTTTTCTTTGGTAGAGTAACTCGCGAGATGGTCCCAACCATCTCGCGAGTTTACTCTACTAAGGCAGTTTATAAGTTATCCTCTATACGTATTTTAAAGTAAAATGGAAATATTAGGTATGACAAGAATTTTTGCAGGATATCTCAACTAAAACCGTAATATAACCCAAACCAGGTCATAGTCTACCCGTGTACGAGTTTCATCGAACTCCGTTTAGCCGTTTAGGCCAGACAAAGAATTACCTACTGTCACATTTATCCGTAAGCACTAGGCTTACGGATTTTAGTTCCGCCTAACACTCCAGCTGCCTCTTTTCACAAATAGTGGAACTGAGGAAATAAAAAATCAAAATTTTCAACAGACTGGGCTCACCATGGAGGACAATGGACGCCTCACAACGGGGGTATCTCCTCAGCAAACTAGCCGACCTGGTCGAGAGAGACAGGACTTACCTGGCTGTAAGTATTTGTGACCAAGCATGTATAGAAAAACCTAGGACAGCCTCCGTCGTTTCAAAGGCTGTCCTAGGTTTTACACCAATCGATCAAAAAGCCGGACATCCAAATTGGGAAAAAACATGAGACATATTTTTTTACGTAATCATTGAGCTTTTTCGAAAACGAGATAGATGGTAACTCCGATTCAGATGAAGTTTACTGCAAAGCCCACGTTCCTTTATGTTCCGGGGCCACAGTATCTCTTTCGAACACTCCCACAGCCCAAACATTGGTGTGCCTGAATAATTCGAATCGGGGGCAGGGGCACGGACCCAAATATTAGCTCTGGTGTGTTGTTTGTCCTTTCTATCGATTGAGTACCTGTCGGTTTAAAAATAACTGCTTCGTTCTGCGTTAAAATGCTGCCTTCTTGCTTCCTTTGTTTACTTAGGTCAAACAAAAACAAATGGTTTGCACAGGCATTTTTCCATATAACAGTTGCCCTAGCTAATTTGATTGGACCTTCTAAATCACGTCAAGTATTAGAGAAGGACTCCCACTCTGGAATGAGTGACTGACTGACTGAGACGATGCTATACAGAGCCTCAATGTTGCAGGTGAAATTATTGGCACCGGAGAAAATCTCTTTCAACATTGTTCTACTTTTACGCACCAACTACCACACATACTAGATTGTACATATCGTTAGTTCGGTACCGTACCGTGTCCGATACTCTTACTGCATATTATTCTTATCGGTCGACGTCGCTTGGCTATACGTTATCCATCATTATTATTTTTTTTACTACGAGCCTGATGTGGCCCGCTGCAGTGCAAATGCCTCTCTTCCCTCTTTCCATTTTTCTCTATATTTGGCTATTTGGGCCCAATCCTTTTGGTAACAGTCCAGCTCTTTACGCCATCTCCTTCTGGGCCTACTGCGTCGCTGGGTTTTGTTCGGAATCCAATCTGTTGCCACTATGGCCCAATTTTGACGCGAGTTGCGGCTTATGTGGCCTGCCCACGGTAATACATCAGATAAAATATGTAATTGGCCCTTTAGAATTACAGCAACATCTAATCCTTTCCTAATTGGACATAGAATATAGTAGTCATCTGAGATGCGTTTCTCCGTACAACTCGTAAAATATTATTGCTGTTCAAGATAAAATTATGTAAGCGGCACACTGGCAAATGCGAAAGCAAACAACATAATCTATTACCTATTATCTCTGTTTATCATAACCCCTGATAAGACATGACCTAGCAGAATCTTTCAAACACATTTTTTCGTAGCTTTGGCCTATGGTTTGTGCAAATTACATACTTAATCAGTATTTTCCCACGGCTGGTGCACAAGCCTCCTCATACATAGTGATAGTGATAGGTATCGGGCTGGAATACACTTCGCGGGCCCAGCAAATGTCTTGACTTACAAAACATGGTGGCAAGCGTGTTCATCAAATAGGTGTGGTCATATTTAAGGGTTTATTGCAGATAATTTAACTCAACAACTTATTGTAACGTTATCGTGGAAAAATAATCAACTGCCTCATACGAAATGTGAATATAACTACTCTATACTCTGGGTGATGTGATATCTCAATAGACCGATTACTTAGTGTGTAATTTGTACCGACAAACCAACGCCATTTGTGTCCGTTGCCGTTCATTCAACTTCTCATTGCATGCATAAAATATAGAGTAAGTAATAGTGTAGTCGACCTCGCAAGTTCTATTAGTTATTACAAAATTTCCCACTCCCAGTAAATTAAAAACTTAAATAAGAATTGATGTAAATATGGAACTTGAAGTACCTAATATCACGCACAAGATACATTCAAACCCACAGACTAAATAAAAATATTAAGACGGAATTCCGCGAACAGAGAAGTGAGAACGGTTTCGTAACATGTGTGCGTTTATCGAGACTTAGTTCGATGTAAATGTGTGCGTGTGAGTGTGTCTGCACAGAGCGAGGCGTAGTTCTACGCATGCTTCACTGTATTGTTCGCAGCGCTGTCTTGGTTTTTTACTTGGTCTGAGTTGAAACCTAAGATGAAATTACGAGGTTGAGTTTAACTACGAGTAACTATTCCCTATACAGTCATGGTATACTTACAGACGCCAGCACACCTAGCTTCCCGAAACTGTCAAATATTCCCAATCAACCGTGAATCTAATACGTTAGCAATAAAGTTGATAGTCTATTAAATAAATTTGTGGTAGCTTGATGTGCTGTCTGTACAACCACCAAGTTCATTACTACCAAGTTGCAACCTGTATCCTTTATAGCTTTGGAGTGCCTAAGCAGGTTTTCTAGTATGTAATACCAGTTTGTTTCTGCCAACTTGTTCGCAAGATTGTAGTATAGCTTCGAACCTAGCAGGTTATGGATTGGAACTCCGATCACGTTCATGATTCCCACAAAGGCAGGATAAGTTGTAGGTAGGGCTAATAGTGTGCGTCGGGTGCAAGATGTACAACTCTATGCTCTAAGTAATAAGGTTGAAAAGTGGCAGACCATCAGTGAACTCGGTAGTATTTATACAACTGTATACTGATTTGGCAGGCAGATTTTGATTTAAAGTCGTAATGGATGATTTTTGTCTATTCTACCACCAGTCATAGCTTTTATAATCCGTACAATACCGCCTAATGAGTCGGGGTGGTGTGGATTGAAATAGGTGAACGTAATTTATTGACAGATCGTTGATAACCTGCATTCCAATTAATTTTTCTTCCTAGCCACGCGCGTCATCTTTTACACAGTTCACCATAAAGACCTACTCCTTCGTTATTCTTTTCTTATTAATTTCGTGGCGGAATCCAAGACAGCTGAGTCTTGCGTCAAGCCACAGTATAAAAACAGGAGCAGTAGCAAAGTATAAAAACGACAGGTAGGATATCTTCATATAAACGCACCGCGCTCGGCTTGTATGTGTGCGTCATACTATCTTTACGTCGCCGCACGCACACTCTAACAAAATCTCGACCCGTGTCTTACTGCCGCCAGTCGAGGCTTGCACACCGCACAAAGTTCACGCGTCACTGCTTAAAGGCATACGTAAATAAATTAAAAATGGGTGATTATCGCAGGAGAACCTATTGCTGTGTGTATGTGTGTCTAAAAACTAACAGGAAAGGTTAGCAAGTCGCTTATTCTAGCATATAATTTATTATTGATGCTGAGATACCTAGTTATTTTTATGTTGAATTAGTCTTCTATTAGACAGACGAAGTAGGCAGGTCTACTTTCCCACTAGAATGTTAGGTACTTGATCTGACAATAGATTCCCGTTGAGTTATGCCGATTTCTCATTATTTTAGGTAGGTATACCTACCTAAAATACTGAGAAGTAACTAAATCCGTACTTAAAGTTAAAAAATACGTAATTTAAAATGATTGACGAATAGGGTAGACGACAAAAGAAATCTAATTAGGTAGTCCGTCAGTTAGATTATTAACAAATATTTAATCCGTAGGTATTTTTTCTTTTGTTACACAAAACAAAATTTACGAACGTGACGTAGTATAATTTTGAATGAGTTCTGACGTCACGAGCTCGCACTCCCGAGTTTTGATCTTAGTATTGACCATTGATTTACAAAACCAAAAAAGTACGTGTCCTTAATTTTCCAATAGGTAGATACCTACGTAACTTACCGACGGTGTCGGCGATGAGACTCTTTCTCCACACCAGGGTGCAAGTAATGGCCATACATAAAATGCGCCGTGAGTCGTTTTAGTTTTGAATCAAAATTTTGTGTTTTGAAAACTTGTGATAATAATTTTATGTCGTAAATAAGTTTTTTTCTGATGGTATCTTATTGGAATCGTCATAGTATTATGATGAATTAGCATCATCACAATTTTAAAGTCCAACAAGACCAAGAAAAATGTAATTTAAAGTGTTGTGTCACATATAAATTACGTAACTTGAAAAGGTGATTTTTTGCTAATTAAGATATGACGTTGAAATTAGTGTAAAAACGTTGGACTTGGCTTAAAACCGATATACATGCAAAAATCATGTAAATCGGTCAAGTGGTTTAGGAAATATAAGGTAAAACAAATAGTAAACATTGTGTTCATCGTAAATTTCACACGCTTTGTTGTAGAATATTTTTTGATAATAGTCTAAGAGACATAGTTCATCAGATCAATGTTTTGAATGCGTTACATTGCGTTACAATCGTTTGAAAGATAGACCCATCCAAAATGCCCCCCCCCCCCTCTAAATTTTAAAATAAGAGATTAAAAAAAATGCTGTAGATCTCAATGAAAACCAGACAACACATTTCTAGGCACTGAATTTAAATATAGCTAAAAGTGACAACCCTGAGACGGTCAAGTACGGTAGGTAATTATAACGCGGATTGAGCTGTAGATGCACTACTGCTCCTGTTTTTATACTGTGGCAGTAGTGCATCTACAGCTTAATCCGCGTTATAATTACCTACCGTACTTGGCTGTCTCAGGGTTGTCACTTTTAGCTATATCTATTTAAATTCAGTACCTAGAAATATGTTGTCTGGTTTTCATTGAGATCTACAGCGTATTTTTTTTTAATCTCTTATTTTAGAATTTAGAGGGGGGGGGGGGCATTTTGGATGGGTCTATCTTTCAAACGATTGTAACGCAATGTAACGCATTCAAAACATTGTTTTGATGAACTAGGTCTCTTAGACTATTATCAAAAAATATTCTACAACAAAGAGTGTGAAATTTACGATGAACACAATGTTTACTATTTGTTTTACCTTATATTTCCTAAACTACTGGACCGATTTACATGATTTTTGCATGGATATCGGTTTTAAGCCAAGTCCAACGTTTTTACACTAATTTCAACGTCATATCTTAATTAACAAAAAATCACCTTTTCAAGTTACGTAAATATGTGACACAAAACTTTAAATTACATTTTTCTTGGTCTTATTGGACTTTAAAATTGTGATGATGCTAATTCATCATAATACTATGACGATTCCAATAAGATACCATAAAAAAAAACTTATTTACGACATAAAATTATTATCACAAGTTTTCAAAACACAAAATTTTGATTCAAAACTAAAACGACTCACGATGCATTTTACGTATGGTCATTACTTGCACCCTGGTGTGGAGAAAGAGTCTCGTCGCCGACACCGTCGGTAAGTAGGTACCTATTGGAAAATAATGGACACGTACTTTTTTGGATTTGTAAATCAATGGTCAATACTAAGATAAAACGCAGCAAAACTCGGGAGTGCGGGCTCGTGACGTCAGAACTCATTCAAAATTATACTACTTACGTACAAAAGAAAAAATACCTACGGGTTAAATATTTGTTAATAATCTAACTGACGGACTACCTAATTAGATTTCTTTTGTCGTCTACCCTATTCGTCAATCATTTTAAATTACGTATTTTTTTTAACATTAAGTAGGTACCGATTTAGTTACTTCTCAGTATTCGGCATAACTGAACGGAAATCTATTGTCAGATCAAGTACCTACCATTCTAGTGGGAAAGTAAACCTGCCTACTTCGTCTGTCAAATAGAAGACTAATTCAACATAAAAATAACTAGGTATCTCAGCATCAATAATAAATTATATGCTAGAATAAGCTACTTGCTAACCTTTCCTGTTAGTTTTTAGACACCTATACACACAGCAATAGGTTCTCCTGCGATAATCACCCATTTTTAATTTATTTACGTATGCCTTTAAGCCGTGACGCGCGAACTTTGTGCGGTGTGCAAGTCTCGACTGGCGGCAGTAAGACACGGGTCGAGATTTTGTTAGAGTGTGCGTGCGGCGACGTAAAGATAGTATGACGCACACATACAAGCCGAGCGCGGTGCGTTTATATGAAGATATCCTACTTGTCTTTTTTATACTTTGGTCAAGCTTGAATGCCTTGGTTCTTTTCTAGCCTCTGCGGGAACTTCTGGCTTTCAGGAGATGCCGAGGTTAAGATTAGTGTGGCGGGTTTGGCCCAAAGTTCATCCATGATTTCTTTAGTGTTCCCCTATTCTTATAACCATCCACCATACTCTTTAACTTTATTCTTCCGAAACTTAAACAAATTCTTATCTTTTGTTAGAGTTTGGAAACCCTGGACAACGGCAAGCCGTTCACGGCGGCATACTACGGCGATGTTCAGGCTGTTATCAAGAACCTGCGTTACTATGCTGGCTGGGCTGACAAGAGCCACGGACTGGTGCTGCCCACTGATGGGAAATACTTCGCGTATACTCGCCATGAGCCTGTCGGTATGTACCCACGTTGCGTTCGTTACGTTCAGGTCTAATTCCCATGTAATAGGCCATCAATGCCCATCAACAGGACACGGCTCTAAACTCCAAGGCTGCTTCTGACAAATTAATCGAACCCAGGAGCTATTGCACTGTTTTAGACTTTCATAGTTTTGCACTTACGGGATACACCGCGATCATGATGCTTGCAACAGCGTCGAAATATCGGGAGCTAATAGAAACAAAAGAAAATCACAAATATTATCCCATAAGTACTTTAAGTCCACAAGGTCATGCTCAGCGCTTCCACTCACAAGCCCAACGAGACCACCATGTCCTCTCTTCGAGGAAGTTGAAGCTCCTTCCTGTCTACCTAGCTACATTTTGTTTAGGTCCATGTTCACCAAAAAGATGACAGTCTGATTATCTGAAAACAGCTGTTTAAAACACATTTTTGTATGGGAACATGTAACAGTGACAGCTGTTTTTAGATAATCAGACTGTTATCTTTTCGGTGAACATGAACCTTAGAGTAGAAAACTTAACTAAGCGAGGTAAGCAGTCGAATTCTAGCGGCTGATCCTTCGTTAGCTACAGTATAAACACGTCACACATCACGCGCCACATACATCGCACATGCGACATTTGTTATACGAACAATAAAATATCGAGTGTAACGGGCCATTGTCAATCGATACGACTATTGTGATCAGGTAAACTCATAGATATAATAAAGAAGGAGATATGGCGTGGAGTTCAAAATGTATAGAAAACCGATGAAGCCACACTTGCCGCTCCATAACGCTAATATTGCACACACAGTTGTATCAAAAATTCAAAACAATACTACGAACAAGTGCACACACGCGCCATCGACAACTCTGTCATTTAAATATAAACCTTATTCTTTAACCCATAACGTACTTTTATCTACCCAAATATCATAAACTCTCTCTAATGCGTTCAAAAACCATAGGCAATGACCAGCATTACCAACCTGCAGAAATAAACGGAACTGTAATGAACTCATAACGCAACTGAAAACAGTTGCGTTATGAGTTTTAAATTTGGAACAGGTGTCAAATTCAAGTGAGTGTGCTATTCTAGTATCACCTACATTAAATCAGATATCGATAAAAAAAAAACCCCAATTCAGTATGATTTTAATGATAAATCGCACGACATTTTGATCTCGAGTGACACAAGAATAGTGACTTTGTTCGTTTACCTATGATTTACAAAAAAATTACAGATATCCGAAACGCCGCCATTTCGAGCTGTCATTTGTTCGTTAGCTTTTTATTTCCAGTAATCCAGTTACGAGTAGACAAATTTTCTGATAAGTTCTTTATTTCTGTCGAAAATGAGTGATAGTGACTCAGAAATTGACATGAATACTCCGCCAGATATCGTAAATGCAGCGACGAATGCAACTAATAACCTGTTGGCACAAAAATCAAGGGCCAAGTAACAATGCAGGTCATTTCCTTATGGTTCCTGAACCCATCATAGAGCCCTTATGATATTTGGGTAGATAAAGTAGTGTATGCAACTATACATAATTAGGCATTACAACACTCGTGTGATGCTATTAAGAAACTCGCCTTCGGCTCGTTTCTTAAACCCACACTCGTGTTGTAATGCCCTTCATTATGCACAGTTGCATAAACTACTATTTCCGTATAATTTACTCACACTAAAACAATTATCATTGTGTGTTGTCGGGACACGGGGGCGGATACGACACAGTGCTTGACTGAATCGAAGAGTTATCGATAAATATGTCGATAAGTTTTTATAAAGAATTTGGAAATAAAGTAAATAAATCAATATGAAACCTACAAAACATTATTTAATTCATAAAAATAATTTAAAAAAAAAATACAAATCAAATGACACAGTTACACGTAGTTCAAAATAAAAATCAAAGCATTTATTTCAATTAGGTCAGTTACAGGCTCTTTTGAACTGTCAAAAACAAAAACAAAATAAGTTTAGAACCACATCGGCCTTCCAACCGGATTACAAGAGTTAACAAATTGAAGACAAATCTGAAACAGTAATATAACAATTCGTAGTCCACTTTCTTGTCGATAGACTTTGTCAAACCTCCACGAGCACATCACTAGCTCGCGCTCAAATGGATGCGGACCGGAGCAGCGCCTGCACCATGCGACATTACGGTTTAATGATGTTTCGTTATGTCAGCTGTACATTGCTTTTTCAGTCACTCAGTGACAGACTGAGGTGGTTGTAAAAGAGCAATGTATTTAATGCAAACATAATACAGTCGGAGTATTACAAGAAAACAAAAATAAAGCAGTACAAGTCAGATATATTTTAGGGATTGTGGTTTTTCGTGATTTTTAAGACTAATATTGTAAAATACTTGAACTTACCTGTTGTAACTGATGCCATGACTTCTAAAGTTTTTGTCTTGGCTTCTATTTTTGCACGAAACCACCGAACAAGACGGCATAATCTTTTTTTTACGAACGCGGTTGACAACACACTAACTCGCGGTAACGGCCATTTTTTCAATAGCTGCCCGACGCGCTCAGCTCCACGTGGTCGCCGACACGCCCCCTTGCCACTTCTCCTGTATTTAATATTTCTATGGGTAAACCAATGACCCAATGGAATGATGCCGTTTATATACTAACTTAGGTGTGACGGTAATGTTGGTTGACGATAAGGTTGCGGGCCTGTTCGAAAGAGATACCGCGGGAACATAGAGGGCGAGGAAGGAGCATGGATGGGTTTTAGTCAGTAAAAGTCTGACACTCCCTCCCGCTCCGCCCAGAGTGGGAGATAAGTCATTTGATGACTTCCCATCCGAAAAAAGAAGCCACGGTTGCGTATGTCGGTCTGTTGATGGGTGACTATTATTACAAAAGTACCGAGTTTTTTCCGTGCCTCGGAAAGTTAAGGCGATTACATGAGCTAAACGCGAGTTTTATAATTACTAAAAGTAAATGATTCACTGTTATAAACAAGACCAGAAAAATATATGATATTCTTCAGGATATATGCTAGCATGATAGTGTTTTGAAAAAGTAATACAATTAATTTGACTCGATAAAAAAAAAACACGAATTTATCTCTAAAAATATCTTTCAAACAAAAAAGAACATACTAATATGTATGCGATCATTCTGATTTTTTGGCAAATCATTCTACAAGCTTTATATTAGCATGATAGTGTTTTAGTTTTTTAATCCTATCAATAGTTTTTTTGTAAATCGATCGAACCTGCACTCATTTCGAGCTATTTGGCCCGCAGTGACTGACGTAACAATCACGTTGTAGTGCAAGCTGATTAGAACTTTATTCTAACAGCATTTCAAACGAAGTTTGAACCACCACAAATAGAGTTGCTTATTTTGCTCGTCTAAACGCCCCGGCTGTTATTTGTACATCTTTGACAGAAGTACAAGCAGCCAGTGGCCGAAAAGTCTGACAACCAGTCTTACCAAGGGTTATCGTACGGCACCAGTACTAACTGGGTTGTGTAGGTCAGGACAGTCCAAGTAAAATTCTGGTAATCAGTTGCACCCGCAAAGCCGACCTTAACACAGTTGAGAAAAGGCTAGGCAGATGATGATAATTTTACGTTACCGACCCAAAGTGGGATCATACATGATAGTGCAGAAATGAGCCTTTCGAAATAAAAGACCTGACATCTTTAAAACGTATTGTGATATAATTTTAACATGAGCTTGACCTTCGTAAGCCTTTAATAATACCAAGTTGTTAAATAATTATCACTCTTATACCAACGTGATAGAGGAAAAATATTATACAAACAAACCACGCATTTGTCAGCTGAATAAGTGCCGTGTATCCTACTAATATTATAAATGCGAAAGTATGTGAGTAAGTATGTATGGATGGATGGATGTTTGGATGTTTGGTACTCTTTCACGCAAAAACTACTGAACGGATTCGGATCAAATTTAGCACACAGATAGTTTATAACCTGGATTAACACATAGGATACTTTTTATTCTGGTAATAAGATCCTATGGGTCAATATTTCACTTCATGCGGCCGAAGCCGCTGGCAGAAGCTAGTATAAAATATTTTTATGTCATTCCATGGCAATATACTACCTAAATAACAGGTTACTACTACATATTATGTACCTATATCAATCGACTGAATCATCTTTACGATCAAAATTGATGTATCATTATTGATCTACCGGCTTGATTATCTTATCTCAAATGTGTCAAGTGCAAATTGAATTATATGAATCGTGTGAAAACTGGCTACAATCTGATTTTAATATTTTAGATAAAAATACCCTTTATGAAGCAAATAAACATATAGGGTGACTGGTAAATAACTGACGAAATTCTGATGAACTGAATTCTGTCGTATCATCTTAGATAATTTGAAAATATTGTTACGGTATGATTGCACGTTTCGTGTGATTTTCTATCACATGTTGTTTATGTTTTGTTCAGGAAAGTATCTATTTATAATGAATTATCTTACTTTAAATGCGTCATGGTTTTATAGTAAGTAATAACTAATAAGAAAGTTTGTCCTAAATGGTTCAAAAAAGTAGGTACAAAGTACTTTTCCTCACATCCCTTAAAAACATAACCAAATATGTCACCTACCTAAATACTATGTAGTCGGAAAGTTGGTAGGTACAGTGAGTTAAATAGTAATTAGCTTACATATTTGATTTACTTTTACAATAATATAAAATAATAGGGCAGTCGGGTAGATGACAATCTAATTAGTCCGTCAGAAAGATTTCCAATAATTATTGGACACATATTTTTCTTTTTTCACTTAAACAAAAAAAGAAGTCGACACTTGTGTGACGTCACATTTGAGTAGGTATATTTTTTACGACAAAGTGACGTCACAAGCCCCCACTCCCGACCTGTTGTCGCGTTTTATCTTCGTATTTTTTTTATTAATTTGAATAAACAAAAAAACGTACTTACTTATTCAATATTTTACGATAATCTAACTGACGGAATAAACAGAATAATATAATTTTTTAGTCAGGAATCATGTCTTTTGAGGAGGGCCTTTAAAATCAAATAAAACACTTGACTCGACACTATTAATAGCAACTTTGTTTAGCCCACATGTGTGATGTTATCTTTTTCCGTATGTCTCAAGGTCATGTATAATAGCAAATACAGAGTCATTTAAAACCATAATCGTGTCACCAGTTATGTTTTTCCTCAGATATACGCTTATTGTTGTGGTTTACAAGATAACCAAAAAGTTCAGTAGTGAAATTATCAATAATTCGGAATTAATGATGGAATCGGGTTTGTAACTAGCAAGGTACATTATCACATTAGGTACAGTCAGCAAAACAGTTAGGTTTACAGGCTAGCAATCTTCTTACTACATTATTAGAAATGGAAAAGGGTTATAATCAATGTGTTTGCAATTTCATCTAAATCCTTTCAGTAGTTTCTGCGTGAAAAAATGTCAAAAATCGATCTTCGCGAACGTTTACATTTATAATAGTCGTAAGAAAATTGCTAGTCTGCATACCTAATTCTTTTGCTGACTGCACATGTACGAGAGAAATAAGATGTATGGAGCGTAGCAAGCTGCGTTTTGAATTTGATTTGGTATCTGTAACGTCATCTCTGCTTAACCCTTCTAAGAAAACAAGCGTAATGTAATGTATGTGTCACCGTAAAATTGTCAAAAACGTTATATTGTAATATCTCTAGCGATATAGTAAAATCTCGAAATATTGTCAAATGAACGTACTTACTGCTTACAACAAAACGCATTATTTTTCGTGAAATGCATGCGAAAGTAGTCAACTCACGCGGTGTGGAGAGAAGGAGGGGTCCCCCTTGCCCAGTGGTACCACTCTCATGAAAAGATACTGTACCATTCCTGAGAAATATCGATTAATATAACCTAACCTTCAAGCACTATAAATTCGCCTTAGAAGCGTAGTCGACGGAGCCCCGCTTCGCGGGGCCCCTATTTCCGAGTGCAGGGTATAAAATGAAATAGCGTGCTACTTCTGTTGCCATTGCGGGATTATCCTGGATGAGGTCGCCGTATCCTACTGCTTAGCGTATCAATCGCAAACAGTTCAAATATTTGTGTCGTAAAATTCATGTATGCGAATTCTGCTCACTGAAGCAGTCATAATATATGATCAAACGAACTTGCAAAAGTGTAGTTCGATCGATATTATATGAGTACGTTTCATTCTTCAGATATATAATAACAACAATGTAGTAATTTTTATCCTACTGGCAACTTCGCACTGGTAAAGAGTAATTTCGTTACTTTTTTTTTTTTTTTTTTTGTTTCTACCTGTGGGTAGGCTGTATGTCGGCTTACCATTATTTTAGAGTAATTTTTTTTTTCAAAGTTTTCACCTTGGGTATAGGGAGGGTGGGAGTATATATCTTCGAATGAAACGTACTCATATAATATCGATCGAACTTCACTTTTGCAAGTTCGTTTGATCATATATTATATTTCGACGTTTCATTCTTCAGATATATAATAACAACAATGTAGATGTTCAGAGATTGTGAAATAAAATAAACAGATTTACGAAAAGAAAAAAAGATCATCTTTTATTATCTGAGGTATATTCATATTATTCTATACAATCAAAAAACTTCTTAGATATTACATATTTTTATGTAAATAATTATAATTAATAACAAAATTCTATTCTAAGTTTCTTAATTAATTGTTGCTCACAAAATCACTCAGAACCGTTTGTCTGTAATACTGACCGAGCAAAGGTACCTCTGTCCACTACCTGACGGTGGTAGAACTTTGCAAAGGTTTGAGAAGTACTGGTCCATCCAGCTGCTTTCCTAATGGCATCTAACGAGAGCCCAGAAGCGTATGCCGCGGACGTGGCTGCGTGCCGTGTGCTGTGCGCGCTGAACGCAGACACGTCCACGCCGCTCGCACACAGCACCTGCTTGATCCATCTGCTGATGGTTTGAGCAGTTGCTGGTTTGTGCGGACGCTTATACGTTAATATAAGGCTGTTTGTCTCTTCAGATCTTATATCTTTTGTTGCGAATATATAATCTTCTATTATTGTAGCGGGACAGATTGCCCTATTCTCATTAAAGTACGGTAATATCAGTACAGGTTGTTCGCGTCCAGCCGCGGATGTTTTAATGACATCAGAAATACCAATCTGAATACCAGATGAACCCAACACAATATTTTCTAATTTTATTAGAGAAAAAGTCTGTACCCTATGCGCTGTACATAATGCTAGGAGAACCACCAGCTTCTTGGTGATTCTTTCAATTGACAGCCCTCTATTGGGTATCCATTCTGCGACAAAATTTAGAACTACTTGTGGATCCCAGGTACAAGTGTATTTTGGAGTGGCAGGTCTTAATTTATAAACGCCTTTTAGAAGCCTTTTAACCTGGTCGTGAGAAGTTACGATGCTGCCTAACAGCAAGGAAAGAGCTGAGCGATGAGAATTCAAAGAACCGTAAGTGGCGCCTTCGTTAAATAGTTTAGTTAAAAATAACATAACATCTGATGGAGAACCAGTGTAAGGGTTATGCCTGTTCGCTTCACAAAACTGCCACCATAGTTTATAGGTACCGTTGTACTGGGAAAGTGTATTCTGGGATAACGAAGCCATCATTAGGTCGAGTGCCATGCTTGGTGTTCCTCTGGACTCGAAGGCAGACCTGAGAGCACCGCTGCAGCCAGGGTAAACTGTCTCAGAGGGAGTTGGGGAGTCCTGAAAGAGGACAACGACATATTTGAATCAGGCGTTAAGTATAAAATATCAGACCGTCGTATTTTATTAAGCAATGGAAACCATGGCTGTGACGGCCAATAAGGGAAAATAACGATACCTATTGCTTCGTCTTTAATAATTTTTTGTACACATTTCAAAACCAATGAGCAGGGTGGAAATGCGTAGAAGTACCCCGTGTGTTTCCAATTTATTGTAAATGCATCTACTGTCATGGCGTCGGGGTCTGGTTTCCATGAGACATACGTTTTGCATTTTGCATTAGTGCGAGAAGCAAAGAGATCTATTACTGGTTCGCCAAAGAAAGCCAATACCTTCTGATATTCCGAGTCAGAGAGGTTCCATTCGATATCGGGATTGATTCTTCTCGACTCTTGATCTGCTTCTATGTTATCTTTACTATTTATATACGACGCAAACAGCCAGATATTCCGTTTCTCGCACCACTGCCAGATTGTTTTGGTTAAGTTGGTTAAATGAGGGAATTGAATCCCTCCCATTTTATTTATGTAACTAATAGCAGTGGTGTTGTCAACGCGTAGCAAAATATTACTATTATTGTACTTTGTGTCTCGAGCAAAGCATTTCAGGCCAAGAAAGACAGCAAGCAACTCTAAATAATTAATATGAAAGTTGCGCTCGCTGTCTTTCCAACCACCGTTGACACGTTCGTTGTTACAAAATGCACCCCAACCTGTTTTAGAAGCATCGGTAAATATTTCTAAAACAAAATTCTGAGATTCGAGAGTATTTGATGTGAAATTAATATTTTTAATCCACCAATCTAAGTCAGGTAAGATTACAGCAGAAGGTTTAAATTTAGCTTCGTATATTTGATGTTTTTTAAGAGCTAAATATTTTTGTCTTTCTAGTTCTTTGGTATAAAGCCAGCTGTTACGCATGGAAAACATCTTGCATTTATTTTATACTTCATTTTATAATAAACAAGTACCGAGGTCCCACCGCTGCGACATACGTTCATAGTTCAGTAGTTCACCGCAAATGAACGGGTTCACTTGCGCGATGTTCATTCGCGCGCCCGCTGCGATCGACTAATCGATCGCTTCAGTTCGTCTTCCGCCACCAAATCGAGCGCACGTACAGATGCGCACCGCGAGCGCCGCCGCAGGACCTCGGACTATCAACTACGAAATAACTCGTTTTACTTAAACACCCAACTAAAATCACGTACTGCGTTCTGTGCGCAACATTAAGTGGTCCTACGAGCCCGATTTTGAATCTCGGCCACGTGTTTTAGTTGGACTCAAAACCTGTGTGCAGGGATGTCTCTGCTTCGCACACCCCCGAAGGGTGTTGTTACACGTAGCAAACGTGCCACGGAGCAGCTGACTACGAGTAAAAGTGAACATTTATTCAAAAACTCAGTGAAAAGTGATAAAACCACGTGTTCGTCAGCGGCGGCCCGTAAAAGGCTTGAGTATGAAGCGGCTCAAAAGTTGGCTCAGATAGAGAAAGATCTCATCGAGAAGAAGCTAGAAGTAGACATAGCTGAGTTGGAGCAGGAATCTCGTGGACCTGTTTCTACGTGTTCGAAATCGAAAGTCGACACGTGGCTAGATAGTCAAGATGGCGTCGCACCGATCGCGCAAAATTGCGACACAAATGTTTGCAGCGACGACCCATTCAAATCAACCACGATCAACAACCCGTGGTACAGCAATCGTCAGCACGACCTGGAAAACGAGCGCCCGCCGCCCCAAGGCGTCAGCGTGCAACAGTTGACGGATGCATTGCACCTTATTACGAAAAATAACGATCGTGATAACAATAATAAAGAACTACTTGCTCATTTAGCAACATCAAAGGATCTGCCCATATTTGACGGCGATCCTATGCAGTGGCTGCAGTTTAAGGAATCTTATCGTGAATCGTCACACCTGTGTAACTATAGTGATGCGGAGAACATTTGGCGATTACGCAAGTGCCTACGCGGTGAAGCTAAAGAGGCCGTATCATCGCTACTTATTGGGAATACATCACCGCAAGATATTATTGACATACTGGAACTACGCTTCGGCAGGCCGGAGTGCATCATCCATAAAACATTCACGCAACTAAAGAAGATTCAGCCCCTTCCAACTGCATACCACACAGAAATAGTAAACTTCGCGATTAAGGTTAAAAATTACGTTACAGCTGTAAAAGCTATCAAGCTATCGGAATACCTACACAGTCCGGAAACAACCACGATAATACTCGCGAAACTACCGCCCGCAGTTATAACCAAGTGGGCCGAATACTACACCTGTAATCGAACTAGCTCCATACCTAAACTGGAGTTATTATCAAACTTCCTATACAGAGAAGCAACTATTGTCGCAACTTCAGGTGTTAGTTACATTCATAGTCAGAATGACTTGAAGAAAAAATATGAACATACGAAAACTCATTCGTCTCATTCAGTGTTAGCATGCACAACTATAACGGAAGCTAAGTGTATGTTTTGTCGTGCCAATCCGCCACACGCTTTAGAAAAATGTGGAAAATTCAAACGCGCAATGAGACGTGATCGCTGGCAATTTGTACGCACTAAACATCTGTGCTACAAATGCTTAGGTGCGCGGCACACTGAATCTGCTACGTGCACCGCACCCAACTGCAGCGAGTGTGGGCATCCACATCATCATCTCCTTCACTGGACGAAGACCGTGCCTACGTCACCATCAGCCGCGCGACCGCTGGCGCAGGCGCCAACCGCCGCGCAACCCGAGACGGCGCGCCCCGCAGAGCATGCGGCCCGCGCGCACCCATCGACGCCCGACGAGTCGGGCCGCGAGGCTACCGTTGCCCACGCCCACACCAGTGCATCCGTTAGTGTTAGTGAATCTTCAGTGCCTAAAGTGTTGTTAAAAATAGTGCCCGTAACCGTTCATGGACCTAAAAACAATATCCACACACACGCGTTGCTCGACGATGGTGCCACCGTGACTCTGATATCTGCTGACCTCGCTGATCAGGTGGGACTCCACGGTAAGATAGTCACCATGCGCGCCCGTAGTGCATGGGACAGTGGTGAGCTCGTGTGCCAAACGGAAAACGTAAGTTTTGACATTACTAATAATTCAGGTGAACGTTTTAATTTGTGTGCACGTAAAATGAAAGAGCTTAATTTACCTACTCAACGTATATCTTGTATGGACTTTAGTAATTATTCAGACTATATTAACTATGACTTGTGCAAATGTGACGCACAACCTAAATTATTAATCGGACAGGATAATTACGATCTCATTGCTCCTATCTTGTGTTTAAAAGGTAATAGGAAAAATGAACCTTATGTTACAAAAACACCGCTAGGGTGGTGTGTACATGGAGTTGTAAACAACATAACTTTGTTAAACATGTCAGCTGATCGTAATAGTAATGGCGACAGCGCGCAAGATTCTGATTTGAACGAATTTGTAAAAAAATCATTTGCATTAGAAACAATAGGTATATCCACACAGCCGCGACAAAATGCGGACGAGTTGCGTGCTATCACCATACTAAATAACACTTGTGAATTAGTTGATAACCAATGGCATGTGGAACTGCCTTGGAAACAGGATAACTTTGTCATGCCTGATTCTTATCAAAATGCCTATAATCGTTTAAAATCTGTGGAGAGAAAAATGTCAGCGGACAACACTTACGCGTCACGTTATCGCGAACGTATTCAGCATTTATTTTCAAATAATTATGCCAGGAGGCTAAACGAGGGGGAGACTAGCGACCACGTTTGGTACCTACCGCATTTCGGGGTCGATAACCCCAATAAGAAGAAGTTACGTTTAGTTTTCGACGCGGCTGCGAAAACACAGGGATGTTCGCTCAATGATTATTTATTGACAGGCCCGGACCTGTTGCAATCGTTGTTTGGAATTATGTTTAGGTTTAGAGAAAATCAAATAGGTATTATTGGAGATATTAAAGATATGTTCGAATTAAAATTAAGGAAAAGGATCAACATGCATTAAGGTTTTTATTTACAGATGAAACCACGAAGGACGTAAATAAATATGCTATGACGTCATTAATATTTGGCGCGAACTGTTCGCCTTTTATCGCGCAACATATTAAAAACAAAAATGCGTTACGTTTTACGGCAACGTATCCGACTGCTGTCGACGCTATATGCAAGCAACATTATATGGACGACTATATCGACAGTTTACCCGATGTCGAACATACAAAAGAAATAATAAAGGAAATTTCATTTATTCACCAGGAGGGTGGATTTGAAATACGCAACTGGGCTAGCAACGTATCAGATGTTTTGGAAAGCGTACCGAAGGAAGCTTTGAGCGATAGTGTCTGTTGTGCCCTCGACAAAGATCAATCGGAAAGAACACTCGGTTTATTATGGTACCCTGCTAGCGACGAGTTAGGATTCGATTTGACTTTGAAGCGTATACCTGTTGATGTTTTAAATTTAAAAAGAAGACCAACGAAGCGCGAACTCTTGTGTGTTGTTATGTCTATTTTTGACATCCATGGTTATCTGATACCATTTACAATTAAAGGAAAAATAATAATGCGCGAAACTTGGAAAACAAATATAAAGTGGGACGAAGAATTGAGTGATGAGTTAAATAATTTATTTCAAAGTTGGATAATTCAAGCTAAACAGATTAATAATATTAGGATCCCGCGTTGGTATTTTCGTGATATTGAAAAGAGCGCGACTTACGAAAACTTAGAACTACACGTATTTTGCGATGCGTCGCCGAGCGCCTATGCGACTGTCGCGTATTGGCGCATGGAAACGAGCAGTGGACGTATCATTGTAGCGTTTATCGCTAGTAAATCTAAAGTTACACCTACGAAATCGGTTTCTATACCGCGATTAGAGCTACAGGGTGCTTTATTAGGATGTAAACTAGCAAATAATATTAAAATGGAACATCGTTTTAAACCAAGTTCAGTTTATTATTGGACAGATTCAACTACTGTTTTACACTGGATAAGAAACAATTGTAGAACATATAAAGTGTTTATAGCTAATCGTCTAGGAGAAATTGACGAACTTAGTAAGGCTGACGAGTGGCACTATGTGCCGACTGACGTCAACGTAGCAGATTTAGGAACTAAAAGTACCGATTACGTACTTAGTGGCAACTCGTCGTGGTTTAACGGTCCGTCATTTTTACATAAATCACGCTCTAGCTGGCCTCAGGAACCTGAAAATAAAATAAAAATTAATGCAGAAATATTAGAACAGATAAATATAGTAAACTAGCTGACTCGCGCAACTTCGTCTGCGTCTCATAATTTGAGATTTAAACTATCCTATCTCTCAAGTTGGATCGAACTGCACATGGTGTGCGAATTTTATTATAATCGGTTAAGTGTTTTAGGAGTCCATTGAGGACAAACATTGTGACACGAGATTTATATATATTAAGATAAAAATAATAGTGTAAATGACTTACCTGTACCGGAACCGACCCGCTTCTCCAGTTGGTTGCGCTTGCTTCGAACCGCTGCAACTGTCTTGTTGTTCATAGATAAATGCAAGAAGATAAAAACAAATGGGCTTACCGACGAGTTAATGAAACGAGCTGAAACATTATTACTTCAGCATACGCAAGCCACAGCTTTCTCCAGTGACATCTCGCTGTTGAAACAAAATAAAGAAATAAAACGCGATAGTAGACTACGCGCTTTGACACCTATATTGGATGATATGGGACTACTACGTGTTGGTGGGAGAATTGGAGCAGCTAAGGAAGTAGCGATGGACACAAAATCACCAGTGATCCTGGATGGCAATGACCACATGGCTCGACTCATAGTCAAGTATTATCACATCCGCGCAGGCCACGGATGCAACGAGTCGGTGGTAAATGAACTGCGTCAAAAATATTGGTTGTTACGTTTACGTCCTACGGTCCGTACAGTTGCGACGCAGTGCTTGTTCTGTCGCATCAGGAAAGCTAATCCAAAGCCGCCACGACTTGGTGACTTGCCCGAAGGCAGACTTACGAATCACCAAAGACCGTTTACGGTCACCGGAGTTGACTTATTTGGACCAATAGAGGTCACCGTTGGAAGATCAAGGCCAAAACGCTATGGTGTCTTATTTACGTGCTTGACTGTACGCGCCGTACATATTGAGATTGTGCCATCTCTCACTGCAGATTCATTGATAATGGCTTTACGTAGAATGGCCGCACGTAGAGGTTGGCCAACGAAGATTTATTCTGATAACGGGACCAATATGCGCGGCGCAGAAATTGAACTAAAGAAAGCCTACGGCGCCATAGACAAAAGTACTGTCATAAACGAAGCCCTGAACAATGGAGTTTCCTGGAGCTTCATTCCACCAGCTAGTCCACACATGGGAGGATCTTGGGAGCGTCTTGTACGCAGTGTCAAGACCGCCCTCAAAGTTGTACTAAAAGAGAGAGCTCCGCACGAAGAGACTCTGATTACTCTCCTAGCTGAAGTGGAGAATATTATTAACAGCCGCCCCCTTGGTCATGTTTCCGTGGACCCTCGGGACGACGAGACATTAACGCCGAACCACTTTCTCATTGGTTCGTCGTCTAATTTACCTATCGCAGGAGTGTTTACAGACAAAGATCTATGTCTCCGTAAGCAATGGCGCATATCCCAGCGCCTGGCTGACCAATTTTGGGCCAGATGGGTGAAGGAAGTTCTCCCCCGATCTAGTGCCGCGCCGAAAATGGAGAGAAGAGGGCGCACAATTGAAGATCGGTGATGTGGTAGTGATAGTTGACCCCAACTCCCCCCGTAACTGCTGGCCTAAAGGTATCGTACAATCCGTGTACCCCGGTGCTGACGGACGCGTAAGAGTTGTTGACGTAAAAACTAAAAATGGTATATTTAAACGCTCTGCGGCTAGGTTAGCTATGTTTTAGATTTTGTTTGTTATTTTGTTACTCACTATTTCATTAATTATAATTTAGTTAAGTATTACAATTTAATTTAGATAATAGATTTTAATTTAGATTATTTTTATATAACATTTTAATTAAGGTTATCGTTTTGAGTGTCGTGTCGACACTGAGGGGGAGAATGTTACGCATGGAAAACATCTTGCATTTATTTTATACTTCATTTTATAATAAACAAGTACCGAGGTCCCACCGCTGCGACATACGTTCATAGTTCAGTAGTTCACCGCAAATGAACGGGTTCACTTGCGCGATGTTCATTCGCGCGCCCGCAGCGATCGACTAATCGATCGCTTCAGTTCGTCTTCCGCCACCAAATCGAGCGCACGTACAGATGCGCACCGCGAGCGCCGCCGCAGGACCTCGGACTATCAACTACGAAATAACTCGTTTTACTTAAACACCCAACCCAACTAAAATCACGTACTGCGTTCTGTGCGCAACAGCCAGCCGTATCTAACGGCTGGACAAGCTGCGGTCAGAACTCCTAACAAGCGAGAAAATTCCCTAATAGTACAAATCGGTAACTTTAAATATTTTTGTACAAATTGTAATATTTTGTGTCGCTTTTCTAATGGCAATGTTATTGACATGTCTATAGAGTTGTACATAAATCCTAGAAATTTGCAACATTGTTGTGGGTGTAGACAACTTTTTTCAAAGTTAACTACAAAACCTAAGCAATTCAATAATTCAAGAGTTTTGGTTACATTTTTATGACACTCGTCGTAGGTATCTCCAAGACATAATAAATCGTCAAGATATATAACAGATTTATATCCTCGATGCCTACAACTTCTTTCATGATTTTTGTGAAAGTTCGAGGTGCGGAGCATAGTCCATAAGGCAAAGCATTAAATTCATATGTGTGATTGCGTAATTTTTCGTCTTCAAACTGAAATCTTAAATACTTGCGATGAGATCTAGCTACAGGAACAAGTAAGTATGATTCTTTAAGATCTATTGTTGCCATGAAGCCCTTTCTTGGTATCATTTTTGATGCAGTTCTATGGTCTTCCATCTTAAAGTGGTCATTTGAAACGAACTTATTTAATCGTTTGAGATTTAGTATAAATCTATAGCTACCATTCGATTTTTGTGTCAAAAAAATGTTAGATACAAATTGATCAACTCTTGGTTCTCGTTCCGTGATCGCGCCTAAATCTATTAAGTTGCGAATAGCTACTTTCATGTCCCGTTTTTCCTTGATGGAAAATAAATTTTGGGAACAGTGCTCTGTACAACTTGACGCGAAAAGGGTATGTGGTAACCATGGTTAATCCAACTCAGAACAAGCGCGTTCTGTGTAATGCCACGCCAACAATTATAGTAGAATTTTAGTCTACCAGCATGTACCTGAGTTATTGCCTCGTTGGGGCACGCTTGTTGGAGCTCGCGGTCGCGCTCGCTCGCGCTGACGTCGACGTCGGCGGCGCCGGTGGCGCCCGGCGGTAAGGTTGGTGTGCTGGTGCCCGGTACGAGGATGTCCGCCCCCCCCTCCTCGATGACGAGAAGCGAGGAGGCCCTGACCAGTTTCCCTGGTTCTGATAACGAGCACTCGACGTTGGAATGTTTGAGGTTGACGGCTTCGGAATAGGTGCTTTTTTTATTTGCAGTCCTTGTTTCTCGATCGCTTTTGAGGCCTTGATTTTATCCGGTAATTTACTTCCGAAGAGGGTTTCATCTCTGTCTTGATCCTGTATTAAGGTTAGGAACGACTTGTCCAAACCTGGCGTCATAAGTTTGGTTCTTACTTGTGTCTCGGTAAAATGGAGATCAGTAAGTATTCGGCAGCTGTCTGACAAAATTTTTACGGCTTGTACCTTGTCATCACCGGTCAGCAGCAGGGTCATTGCCTTGTTGACGGCCGAAATGCCCAGGCCGAGTTGGTCCTGTTTGGTTTGAAGCTTTTTGTCTCTGTTTCTTACTAAATCAGTGACAGCAGCCGATATTTCTACGTTTAAAGTAGGTGCTTTGAGTAGCTTGCAGTTGTTAGGAATCGTATATCCTTTTAAAAGCGTTTCTTTAGCTTCGCTTTGTATACCTTTTTTAAGAATTGGTAACCAACGTTGAGCCAGCTTGTCGTGTATGTCCGGGCCGTAGACTGGAATATCGACAACAGCATCGCCCAAAGCTTCCAGTAGCTCGGGGTCGAGTTCAGGCTCGTTTACTACTTCCGAGGCTGGCGGCTGCTGATCGGGTGACTTGGAGGTTGATGGCACATCTGGTAGTGTTTCATCGACATCAATGTTTTCCTCTACGTTTTGCGTTCCGTTATCTGAAATTTTTTTTTTTTTAGTTGTGGGTATTTAACCAACAAAAAATTTTAAGAAGATTCTTACGATTGAATTATTTTTCAAATGGAAATATTTCAATGTTTAATCGTAGATATTTATAGGGATCCTGGTCCAAATGGTACCCATTATTCTGTTGTTTTTACAACATCAAAGCCTTTGTGTTAACCCGCAGTTGAACCTCCAGGCTGGTATTTTCTAGCGTCATGCTAACCCATCGTGATAACCCGCAGTTGATCCTCCAGGGAAGCTTATAGACGCTGAACGCATATAGATAAATTCCACTTTAATAAACACCAATTTTTAAATTTGGAATGGAAAAATATAATCTCACCTTTTATTTCCTCGGAATCAGATGATGAAGAGTACACTATTAAGCGACGACGCCTTTTTACATTGCCTTGCTTCTTCAATTTCTTTATTTGTGCACTATAATATTGTAATCTTTCGTCAGCACTACGTTTGGGCATTTTTATTTTATTTTTACTTTGAAAAAACAGATTTTTATTCCGGGAGGTTAGTGTGCTTGTTGCCGCGCACGAAAAAATAATGGTAAGCCGACATACAGCCTACCCACAGGTAGAAACAAAAAAAAAAAAAAAAAAGTAACGAAATTACTCTTTACCAGTGCGAAGTTGCCAGTAGGATAAAAATTACTACATTGTTGTTATTATATATAATGTCATCAAATGAACAAGTGATAGGGCCATGCAGCGTAAGATCGAAGGTGGGCCAATGTTTGTGCGGACTGTAGAGTTTGTATTTAGTGTATGAAAGGACCCTTCCCGAGGCACCCGATCTTCTGTTATGTCCGGTGCATTCTGGCCAATCAACTTTGGCATATATATGTCACCGTAAAATTGTCAAAAACGTTATATTGTAATATCTCTAGCGATATTGATTGATATCTCGAATTATTGTCAAATGAACATACTGCTTACAACAAAACGCATTATTTTTCGTGAAATGCATGCGATGGTAGTCAACTTACGCGGTGTGGAGGGAAGGAGGGGTCCGCCTTGCCCTGTGGCACAACTCTCATGAAAAGATAATGCACCATTCCTGAGAAATACCGATTAATATAACATAACCTTAAAACACTTTATATTCCCCCTAAAAAGCGTAGTCGACGGAGCCCCGCTTCGCGGGGTATTTCCGAGTGCAGGGTTTAAAGGAACCTAACTAACCTAACGGGGGGTGCCCCAAGTCCCGATTATGGGGGCAGAGATACTTCCGTATGTTCAGTTGACAATAAATCGAGATATTACAATATCGCTAGAGAGAAACACGTTGTATTGTAATATAACGTGTTTGAAAATTTTACGGTGACATATGCACTAGACATAGAATAATTTAAATTGTCATCAGCCCCGCGCTGAACGCATTTTTTGCCGTGTGTTTAACTTTAGCTTCGTGTGCAATTACTTTTACTTCTAATATCATTGTTCGTGTGCATGTTAGATGTTGATATAGATATTGATAAAAAATCATGATTGTTAACTTGATAAGTTTTATCAGATAGTGTTATAATTTAGGTAATCTAATTATAAGTAGATAGGCATCTTTGATATCATAGGTATACAACAGAATTCGATCAGAATTGATGAATCAAAAAGATAGGGTTTGTATCTTTGTTTAGTAGTAGTGTTTTTTCAAAACATTTAGTATTACAATAATATTATATTACATTACAGCATTAGTACTAAAGTATGGGCGGACAGCGTAGGCCCGACAATAGGTCGTTGCTTGCTATACAAAAAATGTAAAACAAAAGGAATATTTAACAAAAGTTAAACAGTATCCGGGAATCTAAAAAGCCTACAATGTTCACTCATTCACAAATAATAGGTAGAAAGCATCTATACAAAAGTAAGTAAAATAAACAAAAAAGAATATTTAATAAAAGAACTAAATTAAACAAGTGACACAAATATCAGTGCTGTAAGTATTCTGAGCAAAATATGAGAAAAATTGATTTGAAAACTACTGTAAAATCTGAATAAAAAAAAAAAAGAATTATGAGATTGAGAATAGTTAGAGACATCCAAATCCATGCCGTTTATGTGCTAGCAAGGAAGCCGCATGCTCAGAAGGAATCATAGCCAAACTTCTTTGTCATCAATGTAGTCCTTGATTTTGTAATTATGCTTTTTTTCGTAAGGACACGTTTAATATAGTTTTTGAACTTTCCATCGGTCAGTTCTACATATAACTGACTTTGGCAACTTGTTATAAAAGCGTATACTGTTTATAATAAAAGACTTTAACACTTTGATGTATAAAATTTTATAAATTTCGAAAGGGGGAAAGGACTAAAGGATTTTTGAATATTCATCCCCTAAAGGTGGACGCACACTTATCAGAGCCGAAGCAAGCGAAAGAGCCAAAAGAATCGAAGTATTACTTGTATGAAATCCTATGAAACCTCGCACACTTATCCGTATCGAATTGGACGAATAGATAACGTTATAGGGATGAGAAAATGTTTCTTTCATCTTATTCTTTAAGATGAAAGAAACATTTTATGTCTATGTATGTATGGAAGTCTTTCATTGTTTTCCGTAGGAAAACCCCTCGGGAGTACTTTTTACACTCTATAATGAAGTGTTAAACCGTTACTTTTAATTCTCAGGAGTGTGCGGTCAGATTATCCCCTGGAACTTCCCGCTACTGATGGCCGCTTGGAAGCTAGGCCCTGCCTTAGCTGCCGGCTGCACTGTAGTCATGAAGCCCGCAGAGCAGACCCCGCTCACTGCACTCTACCTCGCTCAACTCGTCAAGGTAGAGTATAATGAAAATAGGCTCAATACTGAGATATTTAGAGCAGTAGCGATTACTACGAAAATTAACTTTATTTATTTCGGTAAAGTTAGAAATACGGCCATGGCGCGCCTTATAATGCCGTGCAATGAAATCCCTTTCGATGCCAAGGCGTCGTCGTTTTAAAGCATAAGTAGCAGTTTGTGCCGTATTTCTATTTCAATACGTTTGAATGTCCATTAATAAAAAAATAAATCCCAAAAGTCAAAATAATTCATTTGCAGTAAATGTGGTACAAAAGGTGGTAAAAAAGCTTTTAGTGCGATGACACATTTCGCCATAAAAATAGCATGCAAATATTAATAAACACAAACTATTATACCTGTTTCTAATTTCAATTATCTAGACACAAAACAAAACAACAAAAATAACAATTATAATTATACCTACATACTACAAAAGAACTTTTAACATATTTAACATATTATTCCCTTGCCATGCCGTCCCGGTTTGCTTGTTGACTTGCCTGTTTTAAGAAATAAAGCTTGACAATAGTTTACGGATAGGTCACTTTTGACAGTCAATCGATAATTTGCTGATAGATTTAGTAAATCGTATGCCACAAATCAATGAGAAAGGCAATGAAAAGATATAGGTAATTGAGATTGTTGTTCGTATCTAGGCAATATTACCTATGTTCGTTTATCTATGGTATCTATCTATCTATTCACGCACTTGACATTATTTTGATTTAACTATCGCATGACGCCATACAATTTTGTGGATTATAGTGACATGGAATATTATATTGATAAGTAGAGGTGACCATGCTATTTTCATAATTTGTAATCAAGTTTTCAACTTCAATAATAGTCATAATTGAATTGATGGATTACAAATATCCATACGGGTTCGGCGCGACCGTCCTAGTTACATATATTCTATTTCAGTTCTTAAAAATCGAAATTTATTCATTATCTTGCAGTTTTTACACAAAACAAAGAATCAGCTGTGCCATACATTTTGACGAGTTATGCGAACTTTTTGTAGGGAACAGCTGATTATTTTTCCCGGTTCAGGGTTTGGTCCCATAGTAAAAGTTGTTCATAATGATGAGTACAATGAACCAAAAAATAAAACTTTTTTGCAAAAAATATAACCGACTTCACACAAAAAAGTGAAAAATAACTTTAGCTTCAAAAGTCGGTGACCTTTGTTTGATTGATTTAGTTTTTTTGTCACCGACGAAAGTTTTTATTTTTCACTTTTTGTGGTTCATAATTATGTGCTTACCCTTTCACAGCGCATTTAAGGAATTCCCTCTATTCTCCAGGATCCCATTAAATGGAACTTAACACATCTAACTGTCGAAATCTGGGTGTATTGTACACTTCTGCGTACTCCCTTAGAACATACAGGCGTGACGTTACGTCACTATGTTACATAAACAATAAACAACCAAGCGATTGCAGCAATTACTGTAGCTTTGCCGTCTATTTTTGAAGAGTTCCATTGTATATCTCGGAAGATCAGCATTAGATCTTCAGCAAATTAAAATGGGACCAAACGAGAAGCACCAGCTTTCAAATAAAAAAATAATCATCAAAATCGCTTCACCCAGTCCAACGTTCTGAGGTAACAAACACAAACAGACGAATTGATAACCTCCTCTTTTTGGAAGTCGGTTGAAAAGAGATTTCTTGTATGAATAGAAATAGACCTTATATAGCCCCATTGTGATGAAAATAAAGTTCAAAACTACGGTCATATTGTAAACATCATTCTGTCAGTTCTTCTCCATAGAACCAACCCGTGCACCTAATCTTGAACGTTTTATGAGTGCCCATGTGTTTTTTTTGTATCATTTTGATTGACAGAAACTGAACGAAGTCCAACACATTCAGTCACAAATCAGTAAATGCGAGTCTTTAACATTTTTTTTTAATAAACTCTTATTTCTGCAGGAGGCCGGTTTCCCGCCAGGCGTGGTGAACATGTTGCCCGGATACGGTGACGCGGGCGCAGCTCTGGTGGACCATCCTGACATTGACAAGATCGCCTTCACCGGTAAATATTGATATGTTCCGGTAAATATAAAGAGAAGGGAGAGTTTGATTCTCTTTTCGTCTAGACTGCCACGTTGCTCCAGTGGTCGCAAGCGCGATAGCTGAGCATGAGGACCTGAATTCGATTCCCAGGTCAGGCAGAGTGTCACTGGGTTTTTTCATCAGGAATTTCTCATTAGTAGCCACTGAGTCTGCTTTTGTGCCCGGTTAAGTCCGACCACCTGCCCGATGGTCGGACGACATCAAAAAGCCAGCAGGGCCGACCTGGACCAGAATCGCTGCATCAAGAGCTTCGTGGAGAGACATGCAAGAGGCATATGTCCAGCAGTGGACTGAGATTCTGAGAAGAAAGAAGAAGTGTTGTAGGCGTGGGTGTACTACGTAATGGGTACACCTCGGCCATATAAAAAATTACGTCTTTTCCTATTGGGGTTAATAGAAACTATAGAGCCCTACTTGCGATCCTTACATACGTACTCCTTTTACTTCATCTACGTTCATAATCCTAGTCAAACACGCACGCCGCACCTGACTTAAATAAGAGGCCTGCGGAGCATGCGTAATACCAAAATAATTTATAAATCAAACATATTCTTCAGGAAGTGTGTATTTATTTCGTTTGGATTACAGAATATCTAGGTTCCCAAATAAATATTTTGAATGGACAATTGGACATTGATTTAAACAACGAGTTATGAGAAAAATAAGTTTTCTATAGAAATTTTAAATTGCTCATATCTCGTCGTTATATCATTGTCTTATCAAAATATATACGAGTACTTGGGAGCATAGATATTCAGCAATCCAATCGAAAAAAAAAACACTACCTTAAGAATATGTTTGATTTATAAATTATTTTGGTATTACGTTTGTATGAACTATGCATACCGGCCGCTTAAGCATTCATCATCATAATCATCATATCAGCCCGGAATCATCCGCTGCTGGGTAAAGGCCTCCCCCTTCTTCCATCACTCTTCCCGGTTCAGGTGTTCAGGTGTTCCCCGCGACCATGACAATATCGTCAACCCAACGACTTCTGCATTATGTCAATTATTAGCGGACGTCACACGGTTACACCCGCGTACGGAGTTCCTGTGGGAGCACGGAGATAAAATGTAGCCTATGTTACTCCGGGTGAATGTAGCTTTCCAATGGTGAAAGAATTTTTGAAATCGTCACAGGAGTTTTTGAGTTCATTCATTACAAACACACAAAAATACGATTTTTTCCTCTTTATAATACTCGTATTAGTGTAGATAGTGTAGCTGTAGACGTATTCACATTTACGATGATCAACAAAAACTATTGCGTTAGACACTTGCTGACGAGACGAAACAGGATGCCAATAAACAAACCACAAAATATACTAAACAGCTACTTGGTGAAAATACTTGCTGACGAAACAGAATTTCAGTAAACGAACAATAAAATATTCAATACCTACATAGTCAAAATGTATTCAACAGCATTTATTTTTCTACTACCCATAAATTCCTATGTGGTATATGGTTTGGAATAATTATGCACTAAATACCTGATAACCGTTTTTGCGTCGCATAAGCGCGGCGTGATGAATTTGGGTCACGCCTAGTTTTAGGACGAAAACAATGAAAAACTAGCATTATTAGCAAATTTAAAAAGTAGTTAGTTATGAAACAGAATGCAGACGATGTACATGTGTATGAATGCAAACATGAATAAACTTTTGCAAATTAATGTTGATTCAATCGCTTATCGCTAGCTCGAACTGCAACTGATTATGTAATCAGTTGCAGTACAAAGTTAAATTTACATGACGGATAAGTTTATTTACTGAGCAAGTATATCAGTTTATCATTAGCATGTTTATGTACTTGTTGTTACATAATCTGATACAATGAAGGATATCAGTGTTATTTGCGTTATCAAAATCAAATATTATTTTTAGACTGTGCCATAATTCGGCAAAATCAAGTAACCAAAGTTAAAGGGGTCGACCCCTTTAACTTTGGTTACTTGATTTTGCAAAGATGTCCTATTTTATTATTAGCTATGGGTTTAATAATTTCCATAAAACATAATCCAACACAACGTTAAGTTTTTAGTTCTAGTTCGAAGTATTATATTATCTGTAGTCCTAGCAATGGATGCTAGCTTATATTGAAAGATTGAAAGCTTATATTGTAGTCCACAGCTGGCCTTGGAATAAGCTTTTGTCATATCCATGGTTCGATAAAAAATTGCTGCAGCTAAGGGCCAAAAATAATGTTATTTTGAAAGGAGTATGTAAGGATCTTAGCATCCGGCGTTCTATAGTTTCTGTATGTACCTATGTCTATGTAGTTGATGGATCAGGTACTTCTTGTACCACCAGTACCACATATAAAGCACTTAATTTACATTACAAACAAAATCAAGACTAGCACCTATATTTGTCCTTTCCAGGTTCGACAGAAGTAGGCAAGATAATTCAGCGCAACTCTGCGGGTACAGTGAAGCGCATCACATTGGAGCTGGGCGGCAAATCACCCAACATTATCTTCGCCGACACCGACCTGGAGCGAGCGGTGGAAGCGGCCCACTTCGCGCTGTTCTTCAACATGGGACAGTGCTGCTGTGCTGGTACGAAAAATCTAGTTTTTTTTATATCGCTGGAAATTACACACAGTGCCATCTAGTGCCACACTGAGCAATGAGTCTTGTGTCGTGGACACTAGATAGTTGATATCAATACATATGTATAAAAATCAATGCCACTTTTCGTTGTAATTTTATAACTCAAGAACGGACTCACATATCCAAACCAAATGTTTAGGCTTTGTTCGGACTATTTAGTAGATAGTTTATGTGAAGTTTGCACAAAATCGGTTGAGCGGTTCTTTACGCAAACGAATTTGCGCGGGTTCGCTAGTACTACATAGGTACTTTTTGTATTGTAATGATAATTTTAATTGGTAGGTCCTTTGAAAAACCGTAAAAAAGCAACTATCCTACATGCAAGCATGCATGGGTACATGGTTTGATTCGATTAGGGAAAGTCACCATTACGAGAAATTAGCTATAGACCGAGTGATATGCGACTTATACTTAACTTATGTTTAACATGTTTTATTAGAGCGACCCGAATAAAAATACATTTCTTTTACGTCAACCCTCTCCGGATTGAAGCTCCGCCCTGGTAGTTTTCACCCCGTTCCCGATTTTTCATAATACTAAACTCGCCCTACAGGTTCCCGCACATTCGTTGAAGACAAGATCTACGACAAGTTCGTGGAGATGTCTGCGGCGCGCGCCAAGAGACGCGTCGTCGGAGACCCCTTCAAACCTGAAACCGAGCAGGGACCACAGGTACTATTTGGTTATTTTTAGCTTGGTTATGATTGGCTCATACAATAAATTGGTTGAATTTTCCTCTAGTTTCAAGTAAATAATGAAGGATTCTTTCATACATCACGGAGGGATCCAACCAATTCTAAAAGTTCTAAGATTGTGTGCGATAACTTTGTTACAAGAGAAGTACTGTATCTGACGAACAGACGCCCGTATCCCAACCGTAGTCAGCTCAATTAGATATTTATCACTCATCCTTTACTTTACTATCAATGTCCCCAGATCGACTTGGAGCAACAGACCCGCATCCTGAGCCTTATCGAGTCAGGCAAGAAGCAAGGCGCTACGCTAGTGGCGGGAGGGAACCGCGCGTCTGATGCGGGCTACTTCGTGGAGCCCACCGTGTTCAGTGATGTCAAGGATAACATGGATATCGCTACCACTGAGGTACTTCACTAATATTGTTTTAGAATGTCTCACATTTATGTTTTCTGACAGAATTCTCACATGTACTAAACTTGGAAGAATTCTTGCGAGTTCTAGCGAATGTCTTTTTTAAACTTTCACGATCAGAACACTTTATGAAACTTAAGAAGACGTATTTATCGCGAATTTACCTTTAATTTAATCCCGACGTTTCGACCGGATTGCACCAGCCGTGGTCGCGGGGAGACTGAACACGTCGGGATTAAATTAAAAGTAAATTCGCTATAAATACCCGTCTTCTTAAGTTTTATAATAAGTTCTAGCGAATCTAACTAGGTTTTTCGGTACGCTATAAAAGGTTTTGTTCCATGAATCTGAACTGCTAGCAGAAGCTGGTCACTCGGACTTTGTAATAGTTACACTAATAGCCTGCGTTTTTAAAACGCAGTAAACAGCACGTCAACGTCATTTGGCAAACACTTGCGCTGCGTAAACCATTGTAACCACGGCATAACTGCGCTATATCATGGTTTTTTCCCTCTCCAGATCTTCGGTCCGGTGCAGCAGATCCTGAAGTTCTCGCAGGTGGACGAGGTGATCGAGCGCGCCAATAACTCGGAGTACGGCCTCGCCTCCGCTGTCTTCACGCAGGACATCGACAAGGCTAACTACGTTGTGCAGGTGTGTTATATACCATCTCATATTCGTCCCTGGACTACATTTTTGTACATGTGAAACATGCGAGAAAGTGCAAACCACCGATCTTTGTCTTTGTATACTAATATTATAATAAAGCAGAAGAGTTTGTTTGGTTGAACGCGCTAATCTCAGGAACTACGGGTTCAAATTGAAAAAATATTTTTGTGTTGGATAGTCCATTTATCAAGGCTGTGTAACATCACGCTACGACCATTAGGAGCGGAGCAGGAATGAAAAATGTTGTAAAAACGGGGATTTTTTCTTCCTTTCGTTTTTCTTTCTTATGTGACGCAGACGAAGTTGCGTGGGTCAGCTAGTGGTATAAAACATGGTTTGTAGGCGTAACCGGGTAATCTTAACCCAAGAAAATGTTCCCTATAATATAAAAATCCGGTAAATACAAGCTTATTTAAACCTTTGGTCAAATAATAGATTGAAGACATTAGTAAAGATAGAATGGTAGATAGTTGTCTACAAAATCTCATCTCATGATAACTATTGTTTTGTTGGTGAAATATCCACAGTCAGAAAACTTAGACAAATATTAATACAGAGGATAAACCGAGCTGTTTTTCTTCACTTGTGAAAATTATGAAACCCATTGTTTAATTTACAGAGACTCCGCGCCGGCACAGTTTGGGTGAACGATTACAACGTCCTTAGTAACCAAGTTCCCTTCGGCGGGTACAAACAGTCAGGCATCGGTCGCGAGAACGGACCCTACGGCATTAAGAACTACACTGAAGTTAAGGCGGTAATCACTAGGCTCACTGATAAGACCTCGTAAATGATAAATTAACTTATTGAAACGGAGTAGCAAGACACGGAGCCGGGTTTTCAAGAGCAGTTTTCTAGGGATATTGAATTATAACTATATTTACAGTGACATAAAGTGGAAATTTCTTTGGCTGGACATAGACGCAAGCTTGTTTGCACTACTGCCACAAATATAGGTTTATTTTTCAAAATCCTATGCTATGTACTCCATTTCTTACTACTCTTTTTTTAGGTTATTTTTATATGAACTGTCTGAATTTTTTTTGATTGATTTAAAAAAAAAAAAAGAAAAATGTGTCATTTGCACTATAGTGATGTAAATTCGCAAAAATCTTCGTAGACTGACTACTTTATTTTTCGTTTCTCGAAATCACTTTTGCCATATTGTTAAGAGATTATTAGCAACAATAAGGGATACGGAACTACCCTATACTTGTAACTCATTCTATATTTTAAGTTCTAACGTATCGCGTTAATCTAGTTAACGTTTAAGATGTTTTGTTAGACAGTGAGAAATCATTGAATATTGTGCATTTACATACGAATATGATGTAGGAAGTTATAAAAATAGAACCAATAAATTATATTCCAAATGTCTTCCAGTTTTTATTATAATAAGCACAATGTATATGTCCATACTATTGTATAGTGCCATTTATTACTGTTGCTTCTTTTCTATTTTATTTTTGTAAAATAAAAAACTGCAATATAAGTACGAAGTTTTATTTTTAACAGTTACATCTAAAATCAACCACACATCTGAGTAACAATAGTATTTAAAATGGAAACTTTAGAAATCACATAATACTCATTTTATAAATCAACTTACACTTTAGAAAATCAAATGATCATAGACAAGTACCAAACCAGGCAACTAATTAACCTTTGGTGTATTCAATACAATTTAAAAATATAGAAACGAAGATTAAAATATTTTAGGTAGATTAAAAGTGCTAAATATTTAATTATAGCAAGGCAGAACCTTCATAAGGTGCATCTAAGCTAAAAATCACAACAGTGGAATGTATTGGTGCCACTTACTCTAAATCACATAGCCTTGCACTATAATCACTAAAAACGATACAAATTAAAACACTGAAACAATATAAAAATACAAGAAAACCTATGAAAATATCTTTGGGTTTTCTAAATGCGAGTACAAATTGGACGGATGAGTAACATAATTGTGATAATAACACATTTACGATGCACAAAAAAAAAGATTTATAAAAATGTAACAACTTTGTACTTGTCAAATTGGACATTTCGAATACAATCAGTGAAGATAAATTAAGTTCTTCGGACTCATCATCATGCAGTATCGTAATTTGTACTTATGGCTTCAATTTTAGTGTTAACAACTAAACAAAAATCTTAATTCTGGATCAACAGAATTAATCAGTCCTTTTCCTCGTTCAGATTCACGAGGTTTTCTTCGGATATCTTCGACAAGCAGCCGCTCGACATCGGAGATCTCGCATTCTTGCAGTTGTTGGCGAGGTCTTCTTCTATCTTTCTCTCTAGTAATTCGAAGTCATCATTCTCTGCCTGGCACCTGAGACATTCATCGGATGAAGAGTCCTGGTAGCTCAGCACGTTCTCAATGTTCACCTCAACTTCATCATTTCTGTCGCACGTAGGCAAGGATGGGCTACTATTGCTAAGAGCTCGCGATAATCTGCTTAGGCTCGCAGCAGGAGCTGTATATATTTCAGATTTTGGTCGAATTCTGATGTTAGCAGGTTTCAGTTTGCGTGCTAGGGGGCTATGCGTGCGTTTTTCTTTTGGGAAAATGCGCTGGATTCTCTCTTCGACGAGTGATATGCTTCGTTTGAAGACGACGGTGTCTTGCGGGTGCGAGTCGTGCGCGCAGCCGTCGATGGCGTCGCGCGACTCTGCGTCGGAGTTGTCGCAGCGGAAGTAGATGGTGTCGCAGCCGTTCTCCTGCTTCACCTTGATGAGGCAGCAGTCGTCCTCCTTCTCGCACAGGATCTCGTGTAAGGATCCGTGCAGCGGTATCAGTTTCACTTTACCGCCGAAGTTCTCTTGCATCGTCGATAGGTCGTCGTCTATGTATAAGTCCTCGGTACTTCGAGCTTCCTGTTGATAACGAAAACGGAAAATTAGAAAGACATCCTTTTTCAATTTAAAACATTGTGGGTGTGAGTGATTGAGTACATAAAGATTTAGAATAAGTTGGGCCGTCTCTCGACGTTCAAAGTTTGTGTGTTTTATCTATTTCTATAGTAGTATTTATCTATTTCTATAGCTTGTGAATCATTTCAATATACCTAACTGAGGGTACCCACCTGTAAAGCATTGAAAGCCTGGCACCTCTTCAAAGCATTAACATGTCCGTCCTCAGTCAGCGTATCTTCCACAGACTGGTTCATCTTGTCCTTGGAACATGTCACAGTGTTCGTACTAACATTATTGTTGCTACCATCACAGATAGTAACGTTGACACAGTTGTCTAGAACCTGGAGACTGTTCTCCCCACAACGGGTGAAAGTGATTTGTAACAGAGGTTTGTTGTTCCCGTTAATTTTCACTCGGGAGAACGATTTCATTGGTTCTTTCTTCGTAGATCTTGTATCTTCGTTATTGGTTAAAGACTCTATGATATTTGCGACTCCTTTGTTAACGATATCTTCGTTTTTAGATGTGGTTGAAGCATCGTCAGCGGATATTTCTTGCAGTAAGTGTTGGAACTCTTTACGTATCATTTCCCTGATATACTCTTCGATGCTTCTCGTGTCAGTTGATTGGTCGATCTTTTGCTCGGATTTTTGGCTTTCGGTAAATGTTCTGTAATTCAACAACACAAGCATTGAAATAATTAGTTACCGGCTTCTAAAGAAAAAAAAATTAAGATCAAAAAGCCAACGTCACGCGGTGTTCCCAGGCGGTCACCCATCCAAGTACTGACCGCGCCCGATGTTGCTTAACTTCGGTGATCGGACGAGAACCGGTGTATTCAACGTAGTATGGACGTTGGCGAAAGCTTCAACGAATTTAGCGTTTATACTAACATACAATGTATGACGTCATTCAATTTATTTTAGGGCTACGAGTTACGTAAAATAGGATTTTAAAGGGAGCGTGTCACTCCTACAATAGGTGCAAAAAATGGCAAATGATTTTTATTTCTCATGCGTATAACGTTATATTTTATTCGTCTGATTCGACGCGGATAAGTGTGCGAGATTTTATAGGATTTTATGCAAGTAATTGTAAAATTAGATTATTTCGGCTCTTTGGCTTCCTACGACTCTGATAAGTGTGCGTTCAAAATGAATTTCCATTGGACAAAATTAATAATAGGAACTAACAATATTTATTCGTCTGATTCGACGTGGATAAGTGTGCGAGATTTTATAGGATTTTATGCAAGTAATTGTAAAATTCGATTCTTTCGGCTCTTTGGCTTCCTACGACCCTGATAAGTGTGCGTTCAAAATGAATTTCCATTAGACAAAATTAATAATAGGAACTAACAAAATGCAAAAAGCCAGCGGTCACGCGGTGTTCCCAGGCGGTCACCCATCCAAGTACTGACCGCGCCCGATGTTGCTTAACTTCGGTGATCGGACGAGAACCGGTGTATTCAACGTAGTATGGACGTTGGCGATACTAAGACCGAAACACATGTTCCTTTCAAAACGAATTACCTATCATATCAGTAATAATTTATAATAATTACCCTCGTTCCGATTCAGATCGCCGGCGCAGTTCAGGGCTTCGAGAAAAGTTGACGCTCTTGGCGATCGTATCCCGCGCTTGACAAAATTGCTCCCAATGGTTTCCTGGAAAACATTTTACCGTATAGCATCAATAATATAAACTGAGTATTTTTAATTAGGACATTATAAATAACAATTATAAATCTATAATGGAAGTGGCACTATTGATGGAAACAGAAAAATAACAATGCTCCGTCTCCCGATCTTTACCCAAAACGGTAAATAAAATGACCTTCGTCATTAATAAAGAAACGAAAATGAAACAATTACTCAGTTATCTGTCAGGCCACAAATAATCAATCCTACAACATAAAATTATGAACAGGAGAAGGAGAAAAACAAGTCAACTAAACAAATTGTACTTACTTTAAAAAACCTGTACATTTTAGAACAGAAAGAAATATAGCACAGTTAGTTTACAATTTAGAAATAAAAGCCCCATGCAATTATAACTTTTTATTGTATTACCAACACCATGCAAGCGCGTTTTCATAACAATAAGCATTTAAAAACATCACCCTCTTTTTGGGCTTCGCCAAAAGGAACGATTGGTGGTTCGCAAACCCATGTGTTCAGTTTCCACCCATGTGTATCTACTATTAGCAACGTTCGGCTCTTAGTCGAAAGTTGAAAATCCTACAGCACGGTCAATATACTTTTTTTTTTGTTTTCGAGGGGCAACCTCCTGAAGGTGACCGACTTGATTGACAATGCGAGGACCATGTTTTTTGGTATTACTTGAGCAAAAATAATAATTTAAGATTTGATTTTTTTATTCTGGGGTTTAGTTAGAAGTTAGAACTGTCAAGACTTAGAATTGTTAGCTTTGGTTTCTTTTATGTTCTATTACTTAGTTTAAATTCTAGTCTACCGCTTTCTATCAAGCGTGATCGATATTTTATATTTAAAATAGGCCTTCTCTTGACATCATTCTATCACGCTTAATGGCCGCTAGCTGATACTGCTACTATTGAAAGTGACAGACGCCAAGTTTTGGGCTGACAAGACAGGCAGGACCCGATACCAAGTACATAATTACTTTACTTAACTATAGATACGGTTGAAACTGCCATCATTTGGATAAAACAGTTTCACATACAATCAAGAAATTGTGAACATACCTATAACATAATAGAAATAAAGCAATGTCATTTTGTTAGTAACAGTCCAGATGCTCAGTAAAAATAATGTTTAAAAACACTCCGAGTAACAACGCAAAAAATCCTTAAACCCATAATTAATACTTTAAACGGTATGATTTAGTTGCGACTGACCATTTTTCCCGTTGCTAGGCGACGCGGGACGCGTACGGTATATTTTAGTTCCAGGTTTCTTCATATTCAACTGAGGTAGAGATTTCTGTAGCGTATCCACGCAGTGTGAAGCCGGCTTCACCGCTGCTATTTGGCTCCTGAAACAAAAAGCAAAAAGCCAACGTCACGCGGTGTTCCCAGGCGGTCACCCATCCAAGTACTGACCGCGCCCGATGTTGCTTAACTTCGGTGATCGGACGAGAACCGGTGTATTCAACGTAGTATGGACGTTGGCGAATGCTACACCGAATTTAGCGTTTATACTATCACGCAATGTATAGCGTCATTCTATTTATTTTGGAGGCACGCGCTATGTTGAATAGAACTTTACTGTAAGCGTGAATCCCACCTATATTATGTAAAAAAAGGTGAGTTTTTTATACTTATAGATTAATTTCTATTAATACTGTAGATACGTTTAAGATTAACTTATCTCATAGTTGTATTGACATAAAAAAATAATAGGCACTATTAAAAACAAAAAGCCAACGTCACGCGGTGTTCCCAGGCGGTCACCCATCCAAGTACTGACCGCGCCCGATGTTGCTTAACTTCGGTGATCGGACGAGAACCGGTGTATTCAACGTAGTATGGACGTTGGCGAATGCTAAACCGAATTTAGCGTTTATACTATCACGCAATGTGTGGCGTCATTCTATTTATTTTAGAGGCACGCGTAATGGCGAATAGAACTTTATCGTTTAATAAGCGTGAGTCCCACCTATCATTATCTGCCAACCCTTTTCCCAACTATGTTGGGGTCGGATTCCAATCTAACCGGATGCAGCTGAATACCAGTATTTTACATGGAGCGACTGCCTATCTGACCACCACAATCCAGTTAATACTGGGAAATACGATACCACTTGGTAAGACTGGTGTCAAGACTTTTGGGGCCACTGACTACCTGTAACGACTGTCAAAGATGAGAAATGACAGCCGTGACCAACGGTTTAACGTGCTTTCCGAGGCACGAAGGAAACTCGGTATGTAAGGGTGGTCACCCATCCACAGACCAATCTAGGCAAGCATGGCTTAACCTAAAGATCGACCCGAGCAGCTGATATTATTTAGGCACGAGCTCCTCGCGAGTCCCACCTATATTATGTAAAAAAAAAGGTTAGTTTCTTATACTTATAGATTAATTTCTATTAATACTGTAGATACGTTTAAGATTAACTTATCAGCTCATAGTTGTACAGACATAACAAAATAATAGGCACTATTAAAAACAAAAAGCCAACGTCACGCGGTGTTCCCAGGCGGTCACCCATCCAAGTACTGACCGCGCCCGATGTTGCTTGACTTCGGTGATCGGACGAGAACCGGTGTATTCAACGTAGTATGGACGTTGGCGATTGCTGCATCGAATTTATTGGTAAATATCTAACGCAAAACAGAGAATTTTTGTAAGTGTTCTTGAAAAATACAATTTTATTGTCAAGGACGAGAAGGGAGTGGTTTAATATTTAATTTTGTTCGTTCAACTTTGTTCTTTATGCCACAAGTTTAGTATAAAACAAAATCAATCTTAAATTAGTATTGGCCATCAAAATAAGGTTTTTGTTACTGATTGTTTTAATGTTTTGTTTTTTAATTTAATTTTTATTATATATTTATGCTGGACAAAAGTGATAATAATTTTAATTATTAGTGATTATTTCAATGTAGGTAACATGGTAGATATTAATTTTATAACGTTTGGACTATGTCTGAAACTAGTGAATCAATGGTAATAAAAAGTTCGTTTCTCTATCAAACTTGAAAGTTTGGTAGTCTTTCGCGCCAAAAGAACAAATAAATAAAATGCGAATAACAATCGTAATTCGTTAAGACACGAAGTGATATAAGTAATAAAGAATGCAAAAAGCCAACGTCACGCGGTGTTCCCAGGCGGTCACCCATCCAAGTACTGACCGCGCCCGATGTTGCTTAACTTCGGTGATCGGACGAGAACCGGTGTATTCAACGTAGTATGGACGTTGGCGACATAACTTCTCAAAAAGTCGATCTGTTTCAATAGTTCTCATAACGTGACATCACTGTTAACTACAAACCTGTTATCTTCAGGTAAGGACATAGACCGGCAGGTTTTTCTATTCGCTTCGTAGATCCACTTCTCGTGTATCGCGACTAAGGGCTTCACATTAACGTTGGCAAGGATATCTTCTTCCACTTTATACTTGAGGACATTCCGATCTTGGTTGTTGGGCTTCGGAGAGCAGGCACTAATGCGGCTTCTCATATCGTCACATTCCGGCGAGAGGAAATCTTGAGGAGGATTTATCCTGTAAATAAAAACACAATTCATATTATTTTTATAGAAACCGATCCATTAAAATGATGAATTGTATTTTCGGCTGATGTCCGCAACTCCACGGTCTAAGCACGCACTGTGTACGATCTTGTTAAAAAAATGTAAATTAGCGCCATCTGTCGTTGTCAATATGAAACACATAGAACACGAAGCAACATGGTTCTCTCGCTAACTCTTAATCCGGCCGTAAGGTGAAGTGTCGCTACACTCGCTACTGACAGCGTACCGGCAAACCCATACCTAGCTCCTCATATCCTCTACAGTCCTAGTACTCAGAACTCGGGAAACGAGTCGTCGGTCGTTGCCATATGGAACGGTGAACCTAGGACCATCCGTAAGTAAAATACTGGCAAAGTAATTTATCTCCTCATATTTTTTGCAGCCCTAGTACTTAGAACTCGGAAAACGAGTCGTCGGTCGTTGCCGTGTGGAACGGTGAATCTGGGACCATCCGTAAGTAAAATACTGGCAAAGTAATTTATCTCCTCATATTTTCTGCAGCCCTAGTACTCAGAACTCGGGAAACGAGTCGTCGGTCGTTGCGGAATGGAACGGTGAACCCGGGAGGTTGGGGTTTTGTTTGACATTACGCCTCGTAGGAAATTTTAACAACCAAATAAAACGAAATACCCTCACATTTACTGCAGCCCTAGTACTCAGGACTCGGGAAACGAGTCGTAGGCCGTTGCGTAGTGGAACGGTGAACCCGGGCAGTAGGTTTTTTTTTGACTTAATATGCCTCGTAGATAGTAGAACTTTTAAGTAGAACGAATAGTTTTTGTGCATCGGGCATAAGTCGACGTGTTTTGTTTAATGTTTTACGTTTGTTTGTTTATGATTTGATAGATTTATTTGAGACTACATAGGAATATGAATTGAGTAAAAATTATGCAAACCGGCAAACATTAATTATCACAAATTGAGGTAAAAAGCAACAACAGTGTTAGTTTTATGGTGTTTAACTCTTTCGCTGGATATTTTTTGTACATTAGCTTCAGTACAAAGAAAACTGAATCTCAGAAGCTGATAAGAGTACCTGAACTTCAATTACTCCAATGCCAACGTCCATACTACGTTGAATACACCGGTTCTCGTCCGATCACCGAAGTTAAGCAACATCGGGCGCGGTCAGTACTTGGATGGGTGACCGCCTGGTAACACCGCGTGACGTTGGCTTTTTGCCGCCGACTTTAACTGCCTTATAATTTTCAACTACTTTTTATTTAAATACATACGTACATCGAAGAAAGGAACTAAAAGAGAACCCGACTCCGAGCGAACAAAAAAATATGGGTGAAACAAAAATTAGATATTTTTTTGCTTTTTAAAATGCCTAACCTAACCTTATAATATTCTTATTTTGATAATCGTAATAAAAAAGCATAAGCCAACGTCACGCGGTGTTCCCAGGCGGTCACCCATCCAAGTACTGACCGCGCCCGATGTTGCTTAAACTTCGGTGATCGGACGAGAACCGGTGTTTTCAACATGGTATGGACGTTGACAGTCACAAGGATGAATTAAGCGACTACTATCTGTTAATGAATTGACGTCATTAACGTAATGAATCACTGAATTTCATTCAAGTGCCAGTATATTATTAGGTACGTCTAGATTTCATTGTCATGAGTTATACATGTACGACTCTAGTTAATCGATAAAAAAGCTGACTTATTATTATCGATAAACACAACGAGCTATATTATAAGACTCGTATGTGTAAAACGTAATCTATAAAATAAATAACATTATCATGTTTGCATTGCAGATTCAAACAAAGTTTGTTGATAAGTACTACCTACCGAGTTGTCAACAGAATTGTTTAAAATTTTAAATTCTGGTCTGGGACGCCGGCGATGCCGCGGCCGTAGAGGAAAATCCTAGTGTGAATATCAGTCAAACTAAACACAAATTAATCGGGGATTTTTGAAAAAATATCTCTTGCACCAGTGAAGTAAGACGTCGCGTCGTGAGAAAACCAGCGTGTCTAAGAGATACTTTAGCAGCGAAGTCAGAGGCCAATGGGCAGCATAAAAATTCTGAAACCAGCACTAACCACTCGATAAACAAAGATCTAGATTTTTTTTAATAGTTTTTAGTAGTTTTGTTTTACACACAAAAAACAATCTATATCTTGTTTTGAACTGTAACTGCAACCTCATTAAATTACATCCGTGTGCAGGGAGGGCAGGTAGCTAGCTAGCATAACATTTACTACATATCATAAAACAAAGTTCTCCGCCGCGTCTGTCTGCCTGTTCGCGATAAATTAAATAAGTTTTGCACCAATTTTCATGCTATTTTCACCAACGGATTGGTTCTCGAGGAAAGTTTTAGTACATAATAATTTGTATGCGGGCGATCAGATAGTTAATAATGAAAAGAAAATTACCTCCGCAATCCAGTAATGATGTCTCGAACAGTATCGATACTCTCTGGAGAGCTGTTAACTGGAGTTGTTGGTTGCTGCGGGTAAGTGTCGTTCTCCAAATTGGGTGTAGTGTTTTCACATGACGTGGACATTGGTGTCGTGGATGTCTCATCAGTAGATGAGTTTGTCATGTTTTTACGATCTACAAGTTAAATAGTAAACGATTAGATACACTTCTATGCTAATCTTTTAGAAGAGGTCAAGTTTTTAAGTTTGGATACAGGGGTTTATATTCGGAAAAACTGTTCTGGTTCCGAAAGAACTTTCGCTAATGGAAAGCTGCTTTATCCCAGAGAGTCAACAGTTATACAGGGTGTAAACCACCTCATCACAAAACCGTTAACCAAGCATTCTGTACATCAAACTAAGTAACTTTACGCAAAAATTATTGCTGGGAAACAACTTTTTTTTTTGAGGTTATAAATCATGTTTTGTGGTTGAACTCAATGAAACGCACTTAAAACATTGTGCTGATGGATGGATTGGATAGTACGGAGGTCGTGGAGGTGTTAAAAGTTAAAATCTTACAAGTAAAATTTGTATTTAAAAAAAAACTTATCAAAAAGTTGTAACTTTGACCCCCCATATCTCCGTAACTAGAAGGTTCCCAGGTATGATGTAGAACAAAAAAAATATCGCAATGATGGGGAGAACAAGTGCCTTTCGGCTTCGTGAAGAGGTTATCATTAAGGAGGTGTAAGTGGAGGAGGTGGAGGTGTTGAGGTGGTCATTTATTTGAAACATTCCCTTGGGATAATCTCCAGCCATGATGCAAACCGAAGCTGCGGGCAGAAGGTAGTACACATTTCATGAAAATTTCCAGGGTTTAACACCTTCATTGCTGGTGAAGTATTGCCTCGCAAGGCAGGCTACCTGCATACATGGTACCGTATATAAGCCGCACAGACGAAAAGCATTTTCGTAAGCGAGACGACTTTGCGGATAAACACGCATCGCGTGTGACTGCCACATCGAGAGATATGCCAGTGCGGATTTACGAGCTAGATGTTTCTATATTCGGTTGCGAGAAAACACATACCCTGTGTTTTTTACAACGTAACCCGACTACCGGCGCTCACCTGCGGATGTGTTTGCAAATTCTATTGTTTTTTTACTGAGCTTAAAAAAGATTTTAATATTTAAAATTAACTATGATAATTCATCATTACCTTCTTTTACCAGCGATAAATCCATAAATGCTTTTTCAGTGGTCCCAGAACTACTTTTAGGTTTTTCTCTGGCATTCAAATCTCCGGACAGCCAGGCATTCTTCCGAAGTTTGTTACTGCGTGCAATAGGCGTGCTCGGTAAACTGTAGTTCCTTATATCGAAATTGTAAGAAGACTTTTCATTACTGTTCCTGTCTTTAAGTAAAGGTTTGATAGAATCCAAGTTGAATTCAGGAACTTTTATGTGAAGCGGTTTGTAAGACTTAGGAGTGAAACTTCTACTGAGTTTTGTGTTTGGGCGTTCAACGCTTTGGTCGGTCGAATTGTCGTTTGTGAAGTTATCAGTGCGATTCGGACTGAAAATACTACAATATTCGGTAGAATCACTCCTGTGTAAGCTGCCTGGAGTATCCATATTTTTGATCCTAGCTTTTATTTTGGCAATAGGGGTGGAACAGGCACTGGAAAAGTCCTTATCGGGTAAATGTTCATATCGTATTATAGGTGTATTGTCGTTTTGATCTTCGTCGGAAATAAAGCACTTTTCTGCGACAGCCACGGAGCTGACTCGAGAATTTCTTATAATTTCGTATAGAGGGCTCGCATCGCTCTTGCTGCCTTCTTTCTCACTTTCTGTGGAACTTTCTCGAACGTTGTGGATAACAGCTTTGTGTTCGACGTTTTGTGGGCTCATACAATCGGAGTTGGTAGGGGATGTGGTGTCCCAGGCTGTGGAACTGAATGTGGACGCTTTTGTTTGTAGACGCGCTGGGATTATAATGTAGCCAAGTTCGTCCAGATTACGCTGTAACATAATTAAGTATAAAAATTTTGAAAAGTACAAAAAAATTAAGTTGTGATAAAAAACCTGCAAAAAGCCAACGTCACGCGGTGTTCCCAGGCGGTCACCCATCCAAGTACTGACCGCGCCCGATGTTGCTTAACTTCGGTGATCGGACGAGAACCGGTGTATTCAACGTAGTATGGACGTTGGCGAACGTTACACCGAATTTTGTGTTTAGTATCATCTTAATGAATGACGTCATTCCAGTATGTTTAAAAGCACGTGTTATAAAAAAGAACCTTGGTCATGAATTATTATTATGTATTACTTAATAATTTATCACGTTAGCATTTTATGACTGTAGATGTAGATTAGTTTAAGATGGAACAAAATAAAGAAAAATGTTATTTGGCACATGCTACAAGTGAACATAACTTAAAACAGATATAAAAAAAAACTTAAATAACTACAAACAAAATTATTTATTAAAATGAAAAGAAAACAATTGGGTTTATCTATCAACATTGGACGCATTTGCAAAGTTTTGTGTCCGTGCTCGGTGCTGAGTTATCACTTCGTGAGGATGCGATCCTGGCTGTCGGATCAAGTCATGTCCGTCATAGAATGTATTGTACTTATAATTTTAAATTTGTTCAATAAAATCAATCACGAAAATTAAAATTCTTAAAATGGACTTTATGCTTATGGTTGCAAACCCCATTTAAGGAATTTAAATTTTTTAACGTGATTCATTTACGAGCCTGCTAAAGCGGGGATTTTAGACCCCCAGAACCAACGGTGTGTGCAAAATTTCAAATCAATCGGCTGGGGGTAATCTGGTATGAAATTCGTGGCAAGATTTGATCAAATACAAATACTAAGTAACAAACAAAGAGGAAAAGTAAAATGATAATAATTATTGTGTGCCTCGTAGTGTGTGGTAGCATATTTAGCAGTAAATACGAATTAAAAAAAAAGTAAAAAGGCAACGTCACGCGGTGTTCCCAGGCGGTCACCCATCCAAGTACTGACCGCGCCCGATGTTGCTTAACTTCGGTGATCGGACGAGAACCGGTGTATTCAACGTAGTATGGACGTTGGCGAACGCTACACCGAATTTTGTGTTTAGTATCATCTTAATTAATGACGTCATTCCAGTATGTTTAAAAGCACGTGTTATAAAAAAGAACCTTGGTCATGAATTATTATTATTATGTATTACTTAATAATTTATCACGTTAGGATTTTATTAATACTGTAGTTGTGTAGATTAGTTTAAGATGGAACAAAATAAAGAAGTGTTATTTGGCACATGCTAAAAGTGAACATAACATAAAACAGAAATAAAAAAATACTTAAATACAAAACAAAATCATTTATTAAAATGAAAAGAAAACAATTGGGTTTATCTATCAACATTGAACGCATTTGCAAAGTTTTGTGTCCGTGCTCGGTGCTACATTAACCGTTAAGGAGTTATCTCTTCGTGAGGATGCGATCCTGGCTGTCGGATCAAGTCATGTCTGTCATAGAATGTATTGTATAATTTTAATTTTGTTCAATAAAAGCAATCACGAAAATTTAAAATTCTTAAAATGGACTTTATACTAATGGTAACAAAGAACATTTAAAGTTTTTTTTTTTAACGTGATTCATTTACGATTCTGCTAAAGCGGCGATTTTAGACCCCCAGAACCAACGGTGTGTGCAAAATTTCAAATTAATCGGTTGGGGGTACTCTGGTATGAAATTCGTGGCAAGATTTGATCAAATACAAATACTTAGTAACAAACAAACAAGAAAAGTAAAATGATAATATTGTGAGCCTAGTAGTGTGTGGTAGCATAATTTAGCAGTAAGTATGAATAAAAACAAGCAAAAAAGCCAACGTCACGCGGTGTTCCCAGGCGGTCACCCATCCAAGTACTGACCGCGCCCGATGTTGCTTTACTTCGGTGATCGGACGAGAACCGGTGTATTCAACGTAGTATGGACGTTGGCGAATGCTACACCGAATTTAACGTTTATAAATACTATCATGCAATGTATGGCGTCATACTATTTATTTTAGAGGCACGCGCTATGTTCAATAGAACTTTACTATAAGCGTGAATCCCACCTATATTAAGTAAAAAAAAAGGTGAGTTTTTTATACTTATAAATTAATTACCATTATTACTGTAGATCGCGGAGATGAGAATGCTAAGGGGATGTGTGGTGTTACGCGAATGGATAAAGTAAGGAATGAGTATATTAGAGGAAGTCTGAAAGTGGCGCCGGTGACTGAAAAGTTGTGTGGTAATCGGTTGTCGTGGTATGGGCATGTGATGCGGAGGAATGAAGAAAATGTCGTGAAAAAAGTTTTGAGTATGAATGTGGATGGGTATTTGAGTAGAGGAAGACCAAAGAAACGATGGATGGACTGTGTTAAGAAGGATATGGTAAGAAAAGAAGTGTCTGATGAGATGACGAAAAATAGAGGAGTATGGAAGAAGAAGACATGCTGCGCCGACCCCAAATAAATTGGGATAAGGGCAAGAGAATGATGATATTACTGTAGATACGTTTAAGATTAACTTATCTCATAGTTGTATTGACATAACAAAATAATAGGCACTATTAAAAGCAAAAAGCCAACGTCACGCGGTGTTCCCAGGCGGTCACCCATCCAAGTACTGACCGCGCCCGATGTTGCTTAACTTCGGTGATCGGACGAGAACCGGTGTATTCAACGTAGTATGGACGTTGGCAAATGAAATCAGTAAATAACAGTTCACCATCCTCCGCACACAACATAACTGATATTGTGAGTGGTATGATAAAACGGTGTTTTTATTTAGATTAATTTAATTAATCTAGCTACTGCTTGTTTGACACATCCATACTAATATCATGAAGTCTGTTTAACTGTAAATATTATTTGTTGAAACCTCTACTCAACAAGAATGATGTAACCAAGATTTTGAACAATATTTTGATTTAAAAGAGTGTCCATGGAGTTTCTTGCCCGTTCTTCTCCATAGAGATCTACGCTAGGGAATGGGCAACTACAGTACTTTCACAGTTTTTATGTCTTGTGACTGGGACTGTAGCTACTTTAAATGTTCATTTTTGTTTCGATAATTCAAAAGTGCCTGTAACTGGCCTACTTGAAATAAATGCTTTGATTTTGATCTACAGCTGAATTATGAATGATTTCATTGAAATCAGTTACTGTGACCTGGTTTAGGACATTTATATGGTATACCTTTTATCCCTGCTGTACTTTCACGAGGGATAATATTCCATAGGCGAATCCGCAGACAAAAGCTATTAGGTATTACATACTATTCAAGTTTTATTAACGCGTGTGTAATATTTGGTATGTTTACTAACTTATCTCTGTTAACACACTACAACCAATTGTTAATTTATCTTCTAATCCGTTAGTTTAAGAGTTCTTTTCCTTAAATAATACCTCAAGTCACAACACAAAAACATCATTGTTGTTGTGTGTTGTCATACAACTTTTCTACAAACAATTAATCATCAATAACTAATTATTCTACTGGAAGAAATACTTGACTTGACAATTAATAAAAACAGTAGGTATTTATTTTGATATTGAATGGTGAGCGGGGTTTTAAAGGTCTTGTGTAATTTTGACTTTGTAAAAATGATGACTCTCAGCTTAATTTGGATATTATTAACTTTCGATTTCATAAAGGGTTTAATGTGTAACCTTGCTGTCAGAAAGATGAAAAATTGTTAACATCATAGTAATGGTATCCCCACTTATTATAAAACAAAGTCTTCCGCCGCGTCTGTCTGTCTGTTCGCGATTAACTCAAAAACTACTTAACCGATTTTCATGCTGTTTTCATCAATGGATAGAGTGGTTCTCGAGGAAGGTTTTATTATACACATAATTTGTATGCGAGCGAAGCCGCGGGCATCAACTAGTATTAAATAAGTTTCACTCTTGTTAAAGGTTACTAACTGAACACAGAACACTTAAAAGAATTGTTAGTATGTAAGAGGGTACGCTACGCTGCGCGTGACCCGACCTCGGCAGTCGATATTATATGTTAGCTTGGAACGCATGTGTTTCCTTTCCCAGCAACTAACAGTGGCGACGCCGCGAGACGAACAAATTAACGCGTGCACTAATCAAACATGTCGAAAGTGTCCGTTGGATCCTTTAATAGTTTCAATCACGAAAACCAGGATTGGTCAGTGTTCAAGGAGCGACTGGAACAGTGGTTCTTATTAAATGAACTAGAAAGTGCGGAGGGCAAACCAAAAATTAAACAACGTGCGATTTAACTCAGCAGTTTATCAGAAAACACCTTTAAATTGGTCAGAGATCTCGCACTACCAAATAAAATAACCACACTAGATTACAACATTATAGTGAAGCTTCTGGATGATCACTTCGAACCAGCTCTTGAAATTTAAGGGTGAGGGTGAGAGTTCACAGGCGGAACGTAGTTCACACGGTGGTCAAGTTATCAGTACGAATGAAGATCTACCTACGGAGCTTCCCCCTATCTTATTATCCTCGCCTTCATGCAGTCAGCAAATAGAAGATGTCACCCAGCGTCAGGAGTGGCTGGTGCCTCGTCAAAAGAACGTCTTACAAACCATACAAAATAGCAAGGCTCAGCCCAGACCAAAAACTTACTATAGTCATATAGACTGATGACGGTAAAGTATATTATTCCATGTCACTTCAGAAAACCCCAAAAGAAAATCTTGTGTCGCTAGGGCATAATAATAGATTATTTTCCACACGAGTTAGATTGAAGTTCGCGGAGAATACACTTTTACGTGCTAACCCAACAATCCCCATTTCAATAAAACATCAAAGGAAGCTGATTAAAAACATTACTAGATGCAAAAAAAAATCAGTGTAGTTAATAGGAACTACAAAATGCAAAAAGCCAACGTCACGCGGTGTTCCCAGGCGGTCACCCATCCAAGTACTGACCGCGCCCGATGTTGCTTAACTTCGGTGATCGGACGAGAACCGGTGTATTCAACGTAGTATGGACGTTGGCGAATGCTACATCGAATGTTGCGTTCCCTATCATAAAAATGTATGACGTCATTTCATTGGAAGGCACGATGTGTTAAGTAAATAAAATAGAACTTTACCTTGAGCGCGAGTCGTTCAAAATCGTGTTTTTATGTAAATTATGTCAATTCACATTCGTACTATAGATGCGTTTAAGATAGCATTAGCTGTAAGCACCAGCTAGATAAAATAATAAGAACTACAAAATGCAAAAAGCCAACGTCACGCGGTGTTCCCAGGCGGTCACCCATCCAAGTACTGACCGCGCCCGATGTTGCTTAACTTCGGTGATCGGACGAGAACCGGTGTATTCAACGTAGTTTGGACGTTGGCAGAATAAGCGACAAAATAACAGTGTACGATCCTATAATTCAACCAGTCATTCCATATGTAATACTTATGGAATGCAATAAAGATTTGAGTATTGAGTGTTAAATTCGCTACTGATAGCAGAAGATTACTATCACAAAGTTAAGTTATGGAATTCGGTGATACTGTGTGGTAATCTATGACATTAATGTTATGCAAAGTTTTTCAAAATTGTATCGCATCTTCATCAAGACGAGGAAGATTCGCACTTTCGGCTTCTGGACTGTCAGACTTGTTTCAGCATTTAATTATTAAAATGTTGATTCCGCGAAAAAGATCCGGGGGGCATATTTTTGCGGGTGGTGCTACATCTAAGCACCACCCGCAAAAATATGCACATGTAGAAAAACTAAAATTGCCATGGTATGTTCCGAAACCAATGCTCAATCAGTATATGTTTAGGTGCAGAATTAACATATATTTACATAAAAAGTTAAATTACAAAAGTTTTTATTTAGATTATTTGAAGAATTATTTTTTGCGAAAGTTATTGTCAGCCTATCTGTTACTTTGAGCGCGTTCTAAAGACGTAACTATATTAACACTCTCGGATGAAACCGTCAAATTTTCCCAATCAACTTTGAACCTAATGCTTCAGTTATAAAGTTTAAATTATTTAAATTTTGACCAAGTACGTAAATCGTAATTCTAAATAGATCTAGTTGGCTATGAAAACACTGGAAACAACTAATCAACACTACTCTTTTTTCTTGTATGTCCCATTGGCGGAACATTTACATCCTACTAATATTATTAATGCAAAAGTTTGTGAGTATGAATGTTTGTTACTCTTTCCCAAAAAAACTAGGTACTAAACGGATTTGGATAAAAAAATTGCACACAAAGTTTATAAACTAGATTAAAAATAATAATAATAAAAATAAACATGGCCGCTGGACATTACACACAGCGCAGCGCCATCTAGTGCCACACTAAGCAACGAGGCTTGTGTCGTCGACACCAGATAGTTGATATACTACATAGATACTTTTTTTGTTTGTAAATACATACATACTCATTATACATATTAGGCCTCGACATAATGTCGCGACACTTGGGGGAGGCCTATGTCCAGCAGTGGACGTCTTTCGGCTGAGATGATGATGATGATGATACATATTAACATCCATGACTCGGAAACAAATTTCCATGCTCATCACACAAATATTTGCTCCTACCGGGATTCGAACCCGGGACCCAAAGAACGTAAGGCAGCTACTAATTAAAACATAGGATACTTTTTATCCCGGTATCGCGGTAGTAAGATCCCATGAGACAATTATCTAACTTCACGCGGACGAAGCCGCTGGCAGAAGCTAGTGTAGTAATATTGAAATGTTTTAACTTATCTCTTAATTGATATCTTTTCTAAAAATTACATGTTTTATGTGAATACTAGCTGGCCCACGCAACTTCGTCTGCGTCACTTAAGAGAGAAAGAGCTCACGAAAGGAATAAAATTTCCCCCGTTTTTGCAACTTTTCTTATTGCTGCTCCGCTCCTGTTGGTCATAGCGTGATGTTATATAGCTTATAGCCTTCCTCGATAAATGGACTATCCAACTCAAACATAATTTTTCAATTCGAGCCGGTAGTTCTTGAGATTAGCGCGTTCAACCAAACAAACAAACAAACTCTTCTGCTTTATAATATTAGTATAGATTTCGCCAGTGGAAACGAATCGTTACAGACAAAAAAACGTTATTTAACACCCAGCCCCCATAAAATGTACATGTGCCAGATCGGACAGCTGCAGTTTACAAAGTCGCGTCAGATTATAGCATACCAAAAGCAGGATTTCGTAATTTATTTGTTTGAGTATAATGTCTATTTTTTCATGGTACTCGAACATTCTGTGCTGAGCTTAGTCAGTACTCGTTTATTTTATTTTGTACAAACATAAATCAATTAAATTAATTTGAGTTGCATTAGATTAGAAGTAAATTGCGCGCTTTCAAAACACACTTTTTATACAAAAAAGAATGTAAACAAATAGGATCGAATATGAGGAACTGAAAAAAGCAAAAAGCCAACGTCACGCGGTGTTCCCAGGCGGTCACCCATCCAAGTACTGACCGCGCCCGATGTTGCTTAACTTCGGTGATCGGACGAGAACCGGTGTATTCAACGTAGTATGGACGTTGGCGAAAGCTTCAACGAATTTAGCGTTAATACTATCATACAATGTATGACGTCATTCAATTTATTTTAGGGCTACGAGTTACGTAAAATAGGATTTTCTCGGGAGCGTGTCACTCTCGACGCGGATAAGTGTGTGAGATTTTATAGGATTTTATCCAAGTAATTGTAAAATTCGATTCTTTCGGCTCTTTGGCTTCCTACGACTCTGATAAGTGTGCGTTCAAAATGAATTTCCATTAGTACTGTTGACATGTTTAAGATTAACAGACTTATCTTAACTAGACAAAATTAATAATAGGAACTAACAAAATGCAAAAAGCCAACGTCACGCGGTGTTCCCAGGCGGTCACCCATCCAAGTACTGACCGCGCCCGATGTTGCTTAACTTCGGTGATCGGACGAGAACCGGTGTATTCAACGTAGTATGGACGTTGGCGAAAGCTTCAACGAATTTAGCGTTAATACTATCATACAATGTATGACGTCATTCAATTTATTTTAGGGCTACGAGTTACGTAAAATAGGATTTTCTCGGGAGCGTGTCACTCTCGACGCGGATAAGTGTGTGAGATTTTATAGGATTTTATCCAAGTAATTGTAAAATTCGATTCTTTCGGCTCTTTGGCTTCCTACGACTCTGATAAGTGTGCGTTCAAAATGAATTTCCATTAGTACTGTTGACATGTTTAAGATTAACAGACTTATCTTAACTAGACAAAATTAATAATAGGAACTAACAAAATGCAAAAAGCCAACGTCACGCGGTGTTCCCAGGCGGTCACCCATCCAAGTACTGACCGCGCCCGATGTTGCTTAACTTCGGTGATCGGACGAGAACCGGTGTATTCAACGTAGTATGGACGTTGGCGAATGTTACACCGAATTTTGCGTTTCTTATAATAAATACATACAATGACGTCATTCATTAGAAAACACGAACACGATGTGTTACTTATGCAAAAAATAGACCTTGTCGTGAGCGTGAATCATTCTCACCTATATAAATAAAACTTGTCTGTTTTTTAGGGTTCCGTTGCCAAATGGCAAAAAACGGAACCCCTAGAGATTCGTCATGTCTGTCTGTCTGTCATTCTGTCCGTCCGTATGTCACAGCCACTTTTTTACGAAACTATAAGAACTATGCTGTTGAAACTTGGTAAGTAGATGTATTTTGTGAACCGCATTAAGATTTACACGCAAAAATAGAAAAAAAACAATAAATTTAGGGGGTTCCCCATACATAGAACTGAAACACAAAATATATTTTTTTCATCAAACCCATACGTGTGGGGTATTGTATGGATAGGTCTTCAAAAATGATATTGAGGTTTCTAGTACCATTTTTTCTAAACTGAATAGTTTGCGCGAGAGACACTTCCAAAGTGGTAAAATGTGTGTGTGTCCCCCCTGTAACTTCTAAAATAAGAGAATGATAAAACTAAAAAAAAATATATGATGTACAATACCATGGTAAACTACCACCTAAAATTGGTTTGAACGAGATCTAGTAAGTAGTTTTTTTTAATACGTCATAAATCGTAAACCGCAATTTACCTTTCATTTACAACGAACTGCAAGAACTTTTATACTATGTTACTTGCTGTTGCGGAACCCTTCATGGGCGAGTCCGACTCGCACTTGGCCGTTTTTTTTTAATGTAGATTAAGTAGATGAATTTACATTCGTACTGTAGACAAGTTTCAACAAAACAAAAAGAACTACAAAATGCAAAAAAGCCAACGTCACGCGGTGTTCCCAGGCGGTCACCCATCCAAGTACTGACCGCGCCCGATGTTGCTTAACTTCGGTGATCGGACGAGAACCGGTGTATTCAACGTAGTATGGACGTTGGCGAATGCTCGACCGAATTTGTAGTACCACTACTTTTAGCACAACTGGAATAGGTTAACTTGTATGAAATTATTTACCTTCACATTTTGTAGTGTATTTTGCAGCGTTTCCAGATCTATCCTGTCATGCCTCTGAAGCGTTAGTCCAGATTCCAGTAAAGACAGTAAGCATCCTGGGTAGGTGCCATTTTTTGGCAGTGATATGCCTGTTTTCCATAGCGTGTACTGTTCCTTGACTTTGTCGTAAGTGAGATTCTTCCATGGCATGGCGGCTGGTGAAAATAAACAAAAATAATTTGATTAAAGGTGTCTTTTGGGTTGTTCCCGTTCGTCCACACCCCGTCGTCCACACTGCGGACGACTGGGAAAGATGCGTTCTGTTCGTTCACTGTGTAGACGAACAGAACGCAACGTTCCCAGTCGTCCGCACCTCGTTTCATGTCTAGTTTAAGAGTCAGTGTAAATAAATTTTAAATTAAGTAAATAAATGATTTAACGGTTTAATTAATTTAATAACAATTTAGTTTTTTTTTATTTAAAATCATCAATGTTAAAATAATTAACAATAATTCTAGTTTTTATCACAGATCAACTTAATTTACAATAATTTTAATATAACCATTTTTACAACACTCTTAGACTAGACGTGAGATGACGGGGTGTGGACGACTGGGAATTATGCGTTCTGTTCGTCCACAGTGTAGACGAACAGAACGCAACATTCCCAGTCGTCCGCAGTGTGGACGACGGGGTGTGGACGAGCGGGAATGACCCTGTCTTTTGAGAGACAACCTTTCCTCCTTTTTGAAGTCGATTAAAATAATGATTTTCTTTTGTGTTAGTACAAAAGATCAGTGCTAGGACTCGGCAAAGTCGATGGAACACTGGACGGAGTACCTAGTTTTTTTTTTTATATGTTTCAATAGGAATGACTAAAAAACCGGGGTGAGCAGTGAATCTAGTAGTATTGCCCGCGACATACGTCTGTATGTCGTGCGGTCGAACCCACGCAGGCACATTGCTTTGCGTCTACTGTTTCATCGCCACTGCTTTCAAAGCGGAGAAATGAAAGGGGTATGAAGACCAGTGGGCCTAAAATGGCCGCTTTAGCAGAATCATAATATAAATCACGTTAAAAAAATTAAATTCTTAAAATGGACTTTGTGTTCTTAAAAAATCTTACAATAAAAACTTGTATAAAAAACCTTTTTAAGGTTGGAAGTTTGACCCCCAATATCTCCCTAACTAGAACGTTCACAGGTATGGTGTAGCACAAAAAAAAACACAATGACAGGGAGAACAAGTGCCTTTCGGCTTTTTTACACTTTTTATACTTACCATTACAACTCTCCCACAGCACGAGACACAGAGAATACACGTCACTCTTCGAGCACGGATACACCAAGCCTTCCTCATCTGGTACAAACAACTCGGGCGCTTGCCATTTGTATCGTTCAGAGTTCTGATAGGTTTTGTAGTTTTTTGCAGTAGCGTTGGATGAGATATAAGTCTCTGATGGATGTGTTGATAGCAGGGGCTCGAATTCTGCGACGTCTGACTCGCGAGATTCTGTAAAAAAAAGGTGGACATGCGACATTTTAGAGCACTCATTTGCGGCATTTTATATTTGATAGAAAGGAAACACAAAAAAAAGGCGCTTTATTTTTAAGGTTGTAAAGTTTAAAGTTGTTTGAACAACACCAATGAAGCATCAAAAAAGATCCTCGGTCAGCTATGCTACGTACGCGCTGTTTTGCACTTAGTTTTACTGATATAAGGTGCGTTTTTCAATGAAATAAATCAACCCTACGTTTGTGCCCCTTTTTAGCGTGCGTTGCCGCTGCTGAGTGGCAAATAGTATAAAAGTCAACATTTTAAGTAAGTGGCGTATTTTTATAGTTTACTAGCTGACCCGCGCAACTTCGTCTGCGACTCATAAATTGAGATGTAAGCTATCTATCCAGTTGGATCAAACTGCACACGGTGTACAAATTTGATTAAAATCGGTGAAGCAGTTTAGGAGTCCATCGATCGCGGACGACACGTATTTTATACATTAAGATTGATAGACAAAATAAGAAAACTACTGTATAAATTGCTATTATATAGGCAGCAAAAAGCCAACGTCACGCGGTGTTCCCAGGCGGTCACCCATCCAAGTACTGACCGCGCCCGATGTTGCTTAACTTCGGTGATCGGACGAGAACCGGTGTATTCAACGTAGTATGGACGTTGGCGAATGTTCCACCGAATTTTGCGTTTCTTATAATAAAAACATACAATGACGTCATTCATTAGAAGACACGAACACGATGTGTTACTTATGTAAAAAGTAGACCTTGTCGTGAGCGTGAGTTATTCACACCTATACAACCTTATTTTTTGTTTATACTAAACCCGAAAACGGGTCATTGTACTCATCATTTTGAACAACTTTTTCTATGGGACGAACCCTGAAATCGCGAAAAAAAAATCAGCTGTTCCCTACATTTTGACGAGTTATGCGAACATAAATGTAGGGAACAGCTGATTTTTTTTTCGCGATTTCAGGGTTCGTCCCATAGAAAAAGTTGTTCAAAATGATGAGTACAATGACCCCTTTTCGGGTTTAGTATAAACAAAAAATAACCCTGTATAAATAAAACTTGTCTGTTTTTTTTTTATTTAGATTAAATAGATGAATTTACGTTCGTACTTTAGACAAGTTTCAAGATAGCATTAGCCGTAAATACCAGCTGGACAAAACAATAAGAACTACAAAATACAAAAAGCCAACGTCACGCGGTGTTCCCAGGCGGTCACCCATCCAAGTACTGACCGCGCCCGATGTTGCTTAACTTCGGTGATCGGACGAGAACCGGTGTATTCAACGTAGTATGGACGTTGGCGAATGCAACACCGAATTTTGCGTTCCCTATCATAAGAATGTATGACGTCATTTCATTGGAAGGCACGATGTGATAGGTATGCACGTTTATTACTTCCTATTAAAATGGATGGATGATCGAGTTCTTTGCCATTTTGTCGCTAGATGGCGACACATCCACAGTTTCGAACATTTTCAATTTTTACACCTAACATAGATATTTTTAATAGACAACTTTATTAAATGCGAAACCTAGGGCATTAACTTGATTTTTTTAGATAATCACTGTGCTTGTTAACTAGTATCATGCAAAGATTTCATCAAAATAAAGATTAGCCGCTTGAATATGCTCTTTACACACACATGCAAAGTAAATAGTAGTAACTTTCGACACCACTAGATGTCGTTTTATTCAAACATGGTTGGAAAGGACCAAATTATATAAAACATGAATGTCCTTACATTATAGCAAACAAATTTTAATTTATTTACTAAGCATAGGGTAAGTCAGGGAGAGACGCCTATACGGTATAGATGCCTACTGAATTTAAAAAATAAAATTAAAAAATTACGTGAATCGGAACGCATCCTTATTATGTCAATTTGACAGCTAATGTCAGTGTGAAAGTTTTGATACGGACAATAATTATTTTAAAATAGTATTTTGTTGTGAATTCCAAAAATAAGGTAAGTGTAGTTGATTAAATCGGTATAATATACTTATTCTTTGAGTTAGTTTGCAGTATTTTTTTCCCCTAATTTTTCTCGTAAATAGTATTTTTTTGTTTTATAACCTAACATTGTGATCTTGTTTTGTTGGTAATCCACCTTTTTGTATTGAAAGTGCTTTCGGGTACGTTCAGAGTCGATAGGCATCTCTCCCTAATGATTGGGAGAGATGCCCAATGAAGTTTCAGGGTTAGATGCCTAGTAAATATTAATGATATTTTATCTTTTCAGATGCCAAATGAATACAAAAGAAAACCTTCTGGCTCTAATAGAGCTACGTGAAGTGAAGAAGAGTTAGAAAAGGCCATTTCTCTAGTAAAAGATAAATCATTAAATTTTTTTCAAGCAAGTAAAGAATACAATATTCCTTACAGAACTCTTCGTCGTCGATTTCTCATAGGCAATACTAAAAAAGGACGACTTGGACCTGACTCTGTTTGAAACAAAGAAAAAAAGATTGTTAATCATATTAAGAAGTTGCAAAGCCGTGGATTTGCAACTTCTTAATATGATTTGGATTTCACCAGAAAGAGACATAGAATACGAAATTCTTGGAGATATTTGTGTAGTGTGTGGGGAATATTATCACGCCACTAAAAAGAAATGCGACTGGTTACGGTGTGTTCAATGCGAAATGTGGTTTCATGAAGATTGCAGTGAAGATTCAGCGGAATGCCTAACGTGTAATGTCTGATTATGTATTAATTATTTGTGGGCATCTATCCCTGGTATCTATAGGCAACTCACCCACATGCCTGGGAGAGATGCCTATTTTACATTATTTTTAAAAAATATTCTTGAATCAAAATATGTTACACAATAGTTCCAAATTTAATCTGAATGGCATAAATAAACAGTGATTCAAATTAACTATGTGTATTTCATTTTTTTTTTTTAAACTATAGGCAAATCTCCCTGACTTACCCTACTATATACTACTAGAGGTTAAATTGTTATGTTCCAATCCATTCTATGCATACTTTTGTTTCCAGGCTCGATATCCGATACCTTTCACCATAACAGTATTATAATATCTGTGCCATAACAAATTATTCAGATAAATTATTGTGGGTAATAAAGGTACGTTGTACCTATATAGGTTGTTATGTGACTGAACCTAAATAGTACATAACGTGTAAATAAATTGTGATGTGTACTAAATAAATAAAAGATATTTTATTCAATTGTAAAGCTTTTTATTGTAAGTACCTTTACTATAAATTAATAATATTTTTCTATGGTTCATATTTTCATACAAATAATCGTTTTATTCACTCTCAGTTTCTGGTTGGATTCGAACCATCGACTCTTACCACCATACAAAGATAACATAGTTTTTTTAAATATTTTGATATTTACAATTATGATTCTGAATTTAGTATTAGAAAGAATTATGTACGTAGATTACAATTTATATAACATCACACGTAAGTGTATATAACGGCACATGTAAGTATCTTACACAACAACACACAAGTGGTTGCTAGCTAACCATATCATTTATGTTTCAAGAATACCTACTTATTATACAATTTTGAACTTCAATAAATATTCTTTTACAATTGAATTGTTAGACTGGTACCTAAATACATGAGTTGTTTCGGCTACCTGACTCTAAGTCAAGGTACCTGGGACAATCTCCCAATAGTAGACGGGCGCTCCTTGCGGAGTAGGCTGATGACGCTCGCCTCCACGCACCCCTGAATGCGTAGGGGGGGGGGGGTACCGGCGACCTCGTAGACTACCACGGAGACCTCGGGGGAAGAGGGGGCAGGCAGGAGCAGGGAATAAAACCCGGATTTTCTACTAGCTGGTTATCCCTAGGTTTCGGCTTCTTGCTTGTTCTTGTTTCTTCCTCGATGGCTGGGCTGCGACTGACGATCGTTCGTTTTTGTTTTTTTTTTTTTTTTTTTTTTGGATAGGGCATCTCGCAGTTCAGTCTGAGAAGACTGGCTTCTGCTTAACCGGGCAATGTCCTGTGGATGCCTTGATTCTAAGGCCTCCAGCCAGGGCGAAAATAACTAAAAACTAAGCGACAGCGCTCTAAGGGCACCCCCTGTGGGGTACGAACCTCGGCTTAGGGCGTCGCTGGGGGCAGCAAAGGGACAGGCTGGATCTGATTGTCCTTATTTAGGGACTGATTTAATACTACAGGCTCAGCGTCGCGGGCTGGCTCGAGCAAGGGTCGGGGAGGGATTGATCGGGGATTTCGCGCCGGACCTCTGCGGCGAGGTCGGTAGGTTTTCGGTCTGTATTTGTACGCTCTGCGAACCGTACTGGTATCTTTCCTACTCTCTTGCAAGATAGTGATCGGATCGTCGGGGGCGACTAGGGTGTGACGCGGACGTTGGACGGAGCTAATACGCGATGGGTCGTACCGGGCGGCCGATGCGATTAGGGGATTCCTATGCTTTGACGATCGTTCGCCGTTGTTCTCGTCTTATATACGGCCCTGTCCGCCCATAACGAGAGCCGCGATTTTTAAGCCCAATTTCGCGTTTGTTTTTGTGAAAGCCGAAACCTTTGGAGCCCCATATTTTATTTATTTATTTAAAATAACCCTTACAATATATACATTTTTACATAGCTTATTATCTATATTACCTTATGAAACAACAATATTGCACCTTACATTAATTACAAAAAATATTCTAGAACAAAAACTATAAAAATTACGATGGACACAATTTTTGCTATCTAATTTTCCTTATATTTTCTGAACCACTGGGCCGATTTGCATAATTTTTGCATAAATATCGGTTTTAGACCAAGTTCAACCTTTCTACACTAATAAAAAAGTTCTAACTTAATAAACAAAAAATCACATTTTCAACTTACGTAATTATGAGACAAAAATTCTAATTTGCAATTTTCTATGTCTTATTGGAATTTAAAACTGGTATCATGGCATTTTTCATAATTCTATGATGATTCTAACTAGATTCCGTTAAAATATTTACATATTTTCACCATCAATTTTCATAACAAGTTTTCAAAACAAACAAAACTAATTTCCTACTACGAGTAAAACGACTCACGATGCATTATTTGCACGTCCACTACTTGCACCCTGGTGTGGAGATATGGTCTCGTCGCCGACATGAGTGAAACATATCTACATAGAAAATTCTTATAAACTAACAAATAACACAAACTATACATCGCTACGTTCAAAAATAGCATAATAATAGTTTATAATGTTCTCACTGCTGAGACTCGGGCCTCCTCTCAACAGTGGTGATGAAATAATTTACACAAAGCAAAGTCGCTTGGGTTCGAACCATCGACTGGTACCACCAGACAAAGATAAGTAGGTAGGTACATAAAAAATATAATAACTAAATATCTTCTCTTCTACGCGCTACTTTTTGGTCTCGCTGCCGTCGCCGTGCAGTCTTAATCTTCTACTTGTCACTTTTTACTTCCATTTATATAATTTCCGTGCGATCTGAATCAAATGCTGGAAGAAGCAGTTTGCCCTGCAACAAATGAATTTACAGTTTTGTTAGACTATACTTACTGAACCCACACCTCAGAGACCTGAGGAATAAGTTAGGAAATGAGTAAGACTAAGAGTAAGAGTTTAATTCCTTGATGTCTAGACATTTGGCATTTTTTTCAACTCGTCTCAAAATAATTTCCGGCAGTACACATGTTTTAAAGAAAGTTACCAACTTCGGCATCATAGCATTGATAAATTCCTCATCCCGGTTAACTTCTATTACAGTCAATGGTTGGGTGACAGATATAAAGCAAATGAAATAACATTTATTCATTTTGGTAATTCGCAATTGACCCTGGACCTAGAATCAAAATAATAATAGCTGTTAAAAAGAAACAATCCAAGAAATCATCATCATCATCGGCCTATTAATGTTCCGACTGCTGGGACGGGCCTCCTCTCTATGAGAGGGAATGGGCTATACATATAACCACCACGCGGGCCCAGTGTGGATTGGTAGATGTCACATGTCTTCGAATTTATGGTTCTAGGACATGCCGGTTTCCTCACGATGTTTTCCTTCACTGTTTTGAGAGCAGCGGTGATGAAATAAATTACACAAAGTAATGCGCCTGCCTCGGTTCGAACCCACGACTTACTGAACGTAAGTCGGGGCCGCCACCACTGGGCCACCGCTGCTCTCTACTCAATGTTCTATTTCATATAAATTATATTCTAAACACAAACATAAAATAAAAAAAATAAAAATCTGGTTGTACCTGCCGTGTTAATATCTACTCGCTAATTACATTTCCTATGTGTTTCTCTTTCAGAATTTGTACGCAGAACATGATGTTTAATACGTAGTATTGAACATCCGCAATTTACACATAATTGTCGTTGGTGACCACTACTTGTGTTTTGTTCATTTTCTCGAATCCCTGAATTGTTGAGAGCCAACATCCAGCAAGAATGAGAGACCAAGCACTGGGCTGTAAACTGTAAATAAGACATATGCATATTTATTTTTGTTCAGTTTGTACGGATAATAGAAAAGATTATTTAAAAACTGCTAAACAGAACATTAGCTTACCACTAGCAGTCCATAGTCGAATTTCTGATAGTATTTCAACGGGTTTCAGAGGCCGTCTCCTGCGATGCATAATATCAAAGCCGCAATTGCCGCATCACATTGGTTCCTCAATCCTCATTCCTAGTAGGGCAACAAGATCGTGCGCAGGAGTGTTCATGCCTAGGTTGTCATATAAAGCCGGTTCAACGTTTAACAAAATAGCGCCAGGGTCATCGTCATGAGCAGATTGAGTGTCCAAGGGTAAAGCCGGGTCTTCAATAAAAGCGGTATAGGAGTCCATTATAACAAAATGAAAAAAACTTATCGAAAAGTAATCGAAACCACATTGAATGTTTTTATTTTCATTTCATTGTATGCATTTGTCATTATTGACAGTTGGTGTAGCCAGATAAAATGATTTGAAGGCCAAAATCAATGAGTGTTTTATTTGTTTTTAATATAATTAAAAGAAAATAAATATAACACCGTTTGAAAATCACTTGATTACAGATTTTTAAGAAAATGTAATCGTATTTTTATAAGTTTTCGAAATCGATTAGTATCTTTCCTGTAAGAATAATCACAGATATAATTAATGTGGCAACACCGAATCAGTGTCCAACTATAAAATGAACGATTCCCTTTAGAGTAGGTACATACCGGTATGTGATGTGATGACAATCAACGAGTGTTGCTAACGTTTGATTTTGTATTTCCTCTTCTAAATCTTATACTTTTTTAAAGTTTTAAGGGTAATTACTAAATATAATTCTACATCACCTTGAAAAGCATCCATTGTACATAAAAATAACACTTACCGTCAATAAAAAAACACTTCACTTTTCCATAAAAACTCTTTCACGGACGTTTGAATGGTTCTCAGTAGTAGAGTCGCCAAATATGCTAAACCTGAATGGTGCTCACTACTCAGTTAGCCGTTCAGACGAGCGAAATTTGAACTACAGCTACCATTTTGAGAACGACATTTTGCTGACAGTTAAAAACCCCGAAACATAAATAAACGATGTACAGCAGTCTCTGATTTACAAGTTGTAGGATGTTCTGATATTTAAAAAAACTGACCAAAAATACTGCCCTACGTTTCCCCTTTTTCTTGGTAAACTTCTTAAATGGCAAGACCAATTTATCTTGACGCACTTTGTGTGCTAATAATATTAAAATTTGCAATAGTTATGAAAAACCAAAGTGGTTTGTCTGTGTACCTATTCACTTATCTTGCTGGTTTCACATGAATTAAATATGATTCAATCAATAGATGTAAGATGAAGATGAAAATGATGATGTAGATGTAATCTTTTTACTTACATACAGTAGAAAGATTTTTAAATCCTTAGGTACCTACTTTAAATTAAAAGTAGATAATACAATAATTACATTAGTATTGTATCTGTGTGAACCAAAGGCACGTCGCAGATATTTTTTTTCACTTTCTGGCATTCTCTCTCATCTCCAAATAAAAATCATTTTATCAATCATAAAATGTAAAATTAGCGGGCAAACCCGCGCGCTAGCGCAAACTTGCTATAAACACAATTTTGATTCGCAAGATGTCAAGACAATTATAACGCATGGGCTGAGAATGGAAGAATGGCAACAATGCGGGTGACTCGGGGTGCGTCTGGTCTGAGTAACGGCAACGTCGCGTTCGTCGTCAATCGGTACCTAATAAATAACCTTGGCGCTTGTTCGAATTTTCGGACAGCGCCATCTATAAATAATAAATGTTTACCGAACGTAAACTCGTATTACAACAGTTACGAACTTTTTCTCGTGGTTCTAAATATTTCTGTCAGATGGCGCGATTCAGTACACTCACACATGTAAAGATTTTTCGTTTTTTATTGGGTCAAATTCTCCTAGAAATACTGTTTTTTTAATAAAATTTGGGCGATTTGCGACCATAATACATTATAAAGTACCATTATACTTGCTTTTATTCTGCAGAAACCGTTTATTTACGGAGATTACAGAGCTTGGAAAATGTATGGCGAGGTCTGTCTAGGCAATCACCTTAAACAAATAATTGTGATTTTACGTAGATTATGTCAATTCACATTCGTACTACTTATAGATAATTTCAAGATAGAATTAGCTGTAAGCACCAGCTAGATACAATAATAAGAACTATAAAATGCAAAAAGCCAACGTCACGCGGTGTTCCCAGGCGGTCACCCATCCAAGTACTGACCGCGCCCGATGTTGCTTAACTTCGGTGATCGGACGAGAACCGGTGTATTCAACGTAGTATGGACGTTGGCGAATGCCACACCGAATTTTCCAGTAAATATCTAACGCAGAACAGGGAATTTGGTGTGTCATTGAAAAATACATTTATTGGCAATGTGTATTTTTAAAATACAAACAATCCCACATGAATCGTTCATCTTTGTTCTTTATGGCACTTACATTAAAGTTTATTATAAAACAAAATCATCACAAAATCTTCGGCGACGCTGGGTCATTCTACATTCGAAGCCTGTAAGCGGTGTGGGTTTTTAAAAATGAGGCCATCAAAATAAGGTTTTGTTACTGATTATTTAATGTTTTTTTTTATTCATTTTTTTTTATTTTAATTTATGTTATGCTGAGCATAAGTGATAAATGATAATAAGTTTAATTATTGGTGATTATTTCAATGTAGGTAACATGTTAGATTTTATTTTTATAATGTTTGGACATGTCTGAAACGGGTTCCATCTATCTGGCAGAATCTTGTTGCTCCGAAATTCATTTAGCATAACACACTTGGCATAATTTTCTTTAAACGAATATATTAAAGGCATATTTTTTTAAAAATATACTTATTGTTTGGGTGAATGTGTGTATGACCGAATTTCGAATGGCATACTTTTAGATGGCAGTTTTTTATTTGGCATAATTACCTTTGGCATTGTTCAAATTTCGCATAATTTCGTTTAGAATAATGTTTATTTAGAACGACGATTATTTGATATAATTTCACTTGGCATACTATGAAGATTGCAGAATTTCATTTGGAATAATTTTATTTGGCAGTATTGCCATTTTTTAATGCCACAAAATAGCATTTTAACCTTAATTTAAAATTAAAATATTATCTTAAAAAGTCAATATGTTGTGCTAGAAAAGTTAGTGACAGAAACGAATCGCTCCAAAACCGACTCCACGTAGTCTTGTCTGCCCTACCCCTAGAGTGTAATTTAAAATCGCGTAGGCGCGGAGGGGCGAGGCGGGCCGCGAGCTGAGGAGCAGGTGGTTTTAACACTCGCCGCCGCGGCTGAGGCTGGCCGGCATAGCCGGCCAGCAAGCCGAAGCTGCGGTGGTGAGCGTTGAAACACATCTGCGACGAGAAGCTCGCGTGGGACCGCCGGGGCCCCGCAGCGCCGGAGCCGTGACAGAAACCATGCCTGCTGCATGTTGCATTCTCGTTTGCTGCATGCTTGCTGCATGCTTACTGCATGCTTGCTGCATGCTTGCTGCATGCTTACTGCATGCTTACTGCATGCTCATTGCATGCATGGTATATGCGGGTTTGCATGTTTGCTGCATGCTTGCTGCACGTTTGATGCATGCTTGCTGCAGGCTTGCTGCATGCTTGCTGTATGCTTACTGCATGCATAGTGTATGCAGGTTTGCATGTTTGCTGCATGCTTGCTGCATGCATGGTGTGTGTTTGTTTGCATGTCTGCCTGCTTCTTACAGGAAAATAAAAACCACATGATCTCAATCTACTGTTTTAATAAAAGAAAGAAAGAAAATTATGTTTATTTAGCCGTTAAACCCAAAATATTATGATTTTCACCTGCAGGCCACGAGTGCCATACGCTCGAAAAACATAAAGAAACACATAATATCGTCGAAAGATTTTGCACTAGTACCAACTAAGTAAAATTATTGTATATTTTATTAAATTAAAAACACTGGTATAATTGAATAACGTATAAAATTTATAAAATATATTCATAAAATACATGCAAAAATTACAAAATAGGGAAATGGATAAAATTCATAACATAAGAAAAAACAATAAAATTGTACAAAATTAATAACATTGGTAAAATTGGTAAAAGTGATTAACTAATAAGTTAATCACTTAAAAACAATAATTAATACATGCAAAACGATAATTAATTGAGTTAAATAAAATATATAGACAATTTTCGTTAAACTATTCTTACACAACAACAACATTATCGTAGTATTTATGCGGCGAAAAAAAATGTTCAATAAATTTTATAATTATTACGGTAAGAAATATAAAATTAAACTAACTATGAATTTTCTGTACCTATTGAAAATAGTCTTTCCATAATTATGCATAAGAAGTATATGCGAAAAGATGATTCAAACTATAAACTTCCTGAGATGTGATAGTTCTGCCATTCAATGACTATTGATATGAAATTTATGCCAATAGATGATTCTAACCCTAAACTTTCTGCGATAGGATGGTTCAATGTTTAATGTTTATGCATATGAAATTTATGCAAAACGATGATACTGACCTCCAACTATCTGCGACAAGATGGTTCGACTTTTAATTTTTATGCATATGAAATTTGTGCCTTTAGATGATTCTGACTTACAAAATTATGAGTTTGAATGTATGATAAATGCGTGTCTGCCAAACGATTTTCTGCGAAATGAAGTTTATGCTATCCGCTGTTATGCAAAGTAATAATATGGCATAAAAAGTTCTGCTATAAAGGGTGGACCCGTCTGAAACTAGTGAATCAATGGAAACAAAAAGTTCGTTTCTCTATCAAACTCACAAAAAGTGTTAATAAATCGCGCCAAAAGAACAAAATAAATAAAATGCGAATAAAAATGTCGTAGTTCGTTAAGATACGAAGTGATATAAGTATAAAAAATGCAAAAAGCCAACGCCACGCGGTGTTCCCAGGCGACCGCCTACGGGGAACACCGCGTGACGTTGGTTTTTACAGGTGACCACCCATCCAAGTACTGACCGCGCCCGATGTTGCTTGACTTCGGTGATCGGACGAGAACGGTGTATTCAACGTAGTATGGAACTATGGACGTTGGCGTTAGCTAAATCGAATTTAAATTAGCAAATTATGACGTCATCGAATGAAAAACGGTTTCTGTTACCTTGTTGGATTTGTACAGTAAATCGGCGTAGTGTGAACTGTAAAAACGCTGTTCATTCGGCGTTGAATCGTTAGTATAAACATGGAACGAGGTAGTACCTAGTACCGAATACTTCAGGATTCTAAATGTAAGTATGTCGAGTTATATAAAACAGTATGTAACTTCTTAGATGGGCAGACGACATTATTACCATCACAGGAATATGCTGGATGAGGCTGGCACAAGAACACGGAGCTTGGCGCAAACAAAGAGAGGCCTGAACTTCTTCACAGACAGATAATACTCCTACCAAAAGAGCTCCTATGCAAATGAATCTACTTACAGCTATGATCGTATCACCCTTTATGACCGCACCTCTCAGATAATTACTGCATTCCGAGAATATACGATTACGAAAGCACAAGTCAAGAAGCGACTCTCTTCTACACATGGTACATGGTAATGAGATACCTTTTGCAATATGCATTTGAATCTAACATCACTTTGCACTTTACCGGTCTAGTTAACTAGACTATGAAAATGAAGCGATGCAGAAGCAATAAAAAAAATATTTCTCTGTTAGTTGGAGAAAGCTTTCAGACACAAACAATAAATATGACGCCGATTCGGCTATACGTGAATTAAATGCGGGTATTTTTAACAAACAGATTACGAAAGTAGGTGTCAAACGAAATCCGCTGCAAGTTGCTAAAAAATCGAACTGTTCATTTATTTTATTATTTGCATAGACTGTTACGCGGTCTATTTGTAGGACATATTTTTAAAGACGTGGAGATGGCCGATGCGGTAAGGTTTTTCCCAAAAACTGACCTGGACGAGAGGCGTACGAAACAGGGGGTTTACTCACGAAGTCCGTCAACGATGATACGTGGGGCTACGGGGCCCGTCCGAAAGTAGCTCGGTTTTACGAGTTTTGAAAACACATCGGGTGTAACGACAGATGACCAATCGAGATGTCTTTAATTTTTAGTTCGGGCCCCTCGTGTCCGTAAGTGAAGCGGAGTACTTAGGAAATGCCCGTAACTTCGCCCGAAACTACGGGTTTCGTGCTTGACTAGACCCCCAATAGACAATGGCAAAAAGGAATAGAGCCCTGTATGTGAGCATGCCCTGTCCTTGTCCCCACGGCCGCCAGCGCATCAAGACATCAAGTTACCACAAACTGCCTTCTTCAAATGATTTTACCCCATAAAATGTGAGAAAATTGCGCCGGTGACTGACCATGTTACTTTGAGGTCGGTGTCAGTGCAACACCTGTTTGGTCTTCCATTCTTCCCTGTCAACCGTAAAGTTATTATTCCGCACCTTTTTCTTTCATATCATTCCATCCATCTTTTCTTTGGGATTCCTTTCCCTCTCCATTCATCAAATTTATCAACAGGTAAATGAGGGATGAAATGGCGATTATGGAAATGTAATGTACCATTTTATATCCACTCCACGGCTATAAGCCATACACCAGTTTCATCACATTACACGCATTTCTATTACAATTAAAATTAATTTTACAACACCATATAATGTTCTAGTATGGTCAGTGGTCACTTTTATCAAGACAATATAGTCATTTGAATTAATGTGATTGCTTGGAACCAACTTGTTTTATTTCTACGTTTTCCAGCAGTTAACGTTTTTTTATTATCTCTGTTATAAATACTGCTTTATCATATGTGAGATATAATTCTAGCAAAAATAAATGCTTAGCCTTGAAATTACATAGAACAATGAAAATGTACGGCAATTACGCATGGATGCTTCCTTTTAAATCTTTTCTTAGATACAACAATGTTGGTCTAAGCCTTTTTCAGCTAAGTTGATGTGTTCACCAACTGTGGTTTACTGCAACATACCTAACGCGTAGTGCATATTGTTGTACGTAATCTCTGAATTGTAATAAAACTCGCTTTCATTGTTAGTTTGTGGATGCAGTGTACCTTGCAAGAACATTCAACTTAGAACTCAGCGAACATTGAACTAGACCTAATTATTGTAATAAGTTGGCAAATAGTACAAACTTCATAGTACTCGCTTTGACGTAAAATGGTTACCGACCTTTTAGACAGCTGCAACACCAATGAGGTTTGCTGATGCGTTACTTACTGGCTGTATAGACTAAGTTTAAATGTCTCGTGTGAATTCTACCGAACCGGAACATTGAACAACCGGAGGATTGTATGATGGCAGAAAAATATATTACAATAAACAATAATAACAAATTATAAAAAAAAATGCTTTAATTAGAATTGAACCGATCCTATTGTCTATGGACATTTTACGCTTGACAGTTTGTTTTTTCTTTTAGGGTTGACTTTTTTTTCAGAAACCGGGCGTCATATTCGACAATTTTTATAACATAATTAATTACGTACGGTGGGCTGCATCAATTGGGTACCCCAGCTACGAAGTAGGTGTTGATGCTTTCAAGGGGGGTACCCACATCGTGAAGCTGTCTGTACATAACTTACGTCCTTTTTACATAGGTGTAGCAGGAACTACAGAACGCGACATAATTCATGGTAAACCAGGAATTTCACTCACCTTCAATATTAACATACTGCGGTTCCGGTGAATAAATGTCATACGCCTTCAGCACCTTCTTCTCTGGTTTTTTCAATTTCGCACAGGAGGCTACATCAGCTAGCTTCGCGGCATCATGGCTTGTGATCATCACACTCGTACTGCACAGGTCTGTGTGAAGGAAACCTTGCATTCGCAGGAATACGAGAGCGTTCGCTATGTCGAGGGCGTATTGCACTGCTGTTTGCGCACTTAGAATGCGACCCTGTAAAAAAATCGTTTCAACATCTGTTTAAAGGTGAACGCATTAATATTTAAGGTTTGTGACTAAAGATACTTATATTCTAGAGAGGTAAAATTTGATTGTACGTATTTTACTTTTTATCTTCGAAACTAAAGATCCTATTCTAAAAAACCTGGCAGAAACATATAAGCTACATTGTGATTTGTGTGTGGTAGTCTAAATTATATTTATAATAGCGGTCGCGGGTTCGCCCGCATACAAATTATATACTAAAGCCTTCCTCGAGAACCACTCTATCCATTGGTGAAAACAGAATGACAATCGGTGCAGTAAATTTTGAGTTTATCGCGAACAGACAGACGCGGTTGAGGACTTTGTTTTATAAAATGTTGTGATCATACATTTAGCCGTGCTATCACAATTTTTTTTAAGGACGAAGTGTTAGTAATAAATGCGAAGGAGTTTCTATATTTAGATGGTAAGGCTGACTTACCCAGATATAATCCTTGCAAACTGTATTGAAAGGTTATCAGTTCAGTATATTTTATTAGACGTGGGTTATCATAGGGCAGAGGAACAAATCGGTGTCGCGTGCATGCAATAAAATATTGTGACCTGTTTTTAGTTATAAATAAAACACAAATAATTGAATATTATTACCTGCACATGTAGTATGCCGAAGAGGGAATCAACGCATCTTTCGCAAATCAAGTGCACATTGCCGTGATTGTCCGGATAGATGCCCATTAGAAGAATTATATTAGGATGGCGACACTTTCTGAAATAAAAGAAAAACTAAAAAAGTGAGCTTCTTTCGCACCATTAACTTCCTTTGTAATTTTGGGGCCAGTCATAACTTATTCGAACTCAGGTGTTTATGAGACAACTAAGTCTCACCTCATTCCATTAAAAGGACAATGACTTCCAAAAACACCATTCTAGAAGCACTAAAAAGGCTTTAATCTCAAAGAATGATGTCAGAAGCTCACCTCAATATATTTATCTCCGTGTTTCGTTTCTTCCTAACATGTTCTATGGTAACAGAAATGAGTTTCTTTATCTGAACGGGAACTACGCCCCATTTCCCGATGTTCCACGCTTTATTCCTGTCTACCGTTACATCGACGTCGCTTGCACTTGCTATCGGCAAACCATAAGCACTCGTATCGCTCTAAAATTAAGCACCAAAGTAGGTATTAAGACAGGAAATCGTGGTGATCTCATTTCCGATTTGAGACTAAGTGAATAACTAGAACGTAACGTTTTTTTTTTTATAAAAATAGTCTTAGAGGTTTTTAAGTTGCTCGATCGCTCATCTGCATCTATAACTATCTAAAACGTGTAGCTAGTGCAATTGATTCCCTTTTTGTTGAATTCACTATAGTCAATCATGCAAACAAAAGAAATAAATGGATTCAGCGGGGCGTTGCCCCAACAAACATACTTTACTGTCATCGGAATTGCTTGTTTTCGACCGCACCTGCAGTTGCTCGTCCGCCCACTGATCCAAGTTTTTCAACTCAGTCATCACTTCCCATAGCTTCTCATCGGATTCATCCTTTCCGGAGTTATTTTGACTAGATAAATTAATGTCTCCCGCTGCTCTTAAGCCATCGACGTCATCTTCCTCACTCTTATGCTGTTCCAAGAAGTTTTTCACATCAAAAGGAAGAGAGTTATTCTTGTAGAACGCTGGCGGAGAGCTCGCCTGATCTTCATCTTTGAAATCAATTTGCTGTTGAACCAAGAAGTCCATGTCTGGAGTTCTATTTATTCTATGGCGTGAAAGACGTTTGTGTTTCTGTGGTTCAGAAAATGACGACGTCGTCGGGTACAGATTCCCGGGCATGAACACCTGGTTTTGGAATAGAAACTGTATGTTCGGAACACCACCGTAAACTGATCGTTCAGGGGTCGTACTTCGAGCGCGTTTATGCGATTTCTTTTTGTATTTAACGGCTGATTTCTTCTCATAATTGAAAGTGTTATCGTGGTCTGCGGTGCAGTCGGTACAAGAGACGGGTAAAGAATGTCTACCGCATTTTTTCTTTACAGGGGTTTCTGGTGGATCCTTGTTTATTGAGGATCTTCTCGCTTGAAACTCAGCTAAATCTCGTTTGTACTCCTCTGTGCGAATAGTGCCGATTTGTGTAGTGCTTTGGGGGCCCTGTTGTTCGGATGTTGCGGAGCTTAGGTTCGCGCTGTGGTGAGTCGTTACAGTCACGCGCTCCCTGCCAACAAACATTTAAAATCACATCAACAAGTAGACTTCCCCACTAGAACAAGTTTAGTGTTCCTAACAACGCGTAAAAAAACCGTGTGTGGAAACTGCATACTCCCAAGGGGAAAGCGGTAATTTGATTACTTACCAAAAACCTCTCTCAAGCTGTCATCGAACATAACTACGAAATTATTCTACTATCATCGAAACTTAATCTTTTACGGTTGTCTCTCAATGAGGCCCATACACCGAATCTTTTTTTATGTAAGGCGCTAAAACCAACAATGGTCTGAGAAAAAATCTCAACAATATGAAGTACAAATAACAGCAACTAATGGTAGTTCGGACGTCATTGAGGCAGCAAAAGCGTGGGACAGTCGCGGGTCACCGGCGCGACGCGACCACGAGATCTACTCGAAATAAGTGGATTTTCGTATTGAATTTGAATGCAAAGCTTTTAGAGGAGTAAGATATTGTTCAAAATTGCATAAAAAATAAAAGATTCTCGCTCTAGCTTATTTCTACAGATAGGTACTCAAATTGTTGTTTTATGCCATCGCTTGGCTTCTTTTATTTTAGCAGCGTGTCCCGTAAATCCGTTCTTGCCAGCCCTAGCAACAAAGCCTCGATTAAATAACACCTGGTAGCAAAAAAACAATGAACTCTACAGATAAGAGAGCAAAGTAAGAGGCGATCATAATCATGAGTACCAACGAACGCGGGACGAACGATACACTTTTACCGATTAACAATTTGATCAGGCTAGCAAATTTGTTCCCAGGCATTGTACACCTGACATCAATTTGATCTCTTAAGAAACAGCTCCTAGATCCAATAAACTGATAGATCGTGTCCGACAAAGCGTAGTTATATCATTGAAATGTCTAGTACTAACATTTTAAAAGAGAAAATTCGGACATTCTAGATATTGCCACTTTGATACTCCATTTTGTCACGCTTCTAGTTTTTGTCAACGAAAGCGAGTGGTGAAAGGAATTTTATTTCCTTTAAATTATGAAGTAATTTAAAAATCATTTAAAAAGTGTAATAAGCTTTAAAAGGCTCCTTCAAGAGGTGCACCATTTTCCTCAATCAGTGTTACACCTACAATGCCGTCGATGCCGACGGTAAGATTGACCATACCATAAATAGCTTCCCATAGGCATCAAGAAAGACAGCTATGGAAGTTTAACAAGTGTTGGACAGCATCAATTTTTATACTAATTAATCTATCAGTTTTCACCTAAAAGTAAAAGTGCTTCATTAATTTATACACTTAGTCTCATGTGACCTATTAGAAACCACTTAACAGTACTTTCCAGTTCGTGGCCTCTGCCAAACAAAACAGTTTCAGCAACGCAGCAACATTTCTGCTTTGTTAGCAACCTCTTTGTTACACCCAAAATTTAAAGTCATCCATTGTAATCTCCGATACGGCGGAAGTTATAACAAAGCTTTATTTTATAAATCTCGATACAAACAATACATTACGTAATATTGTAATTAAACGAGAAAGCACGTCCCAGTAGCCCAAACCTGGCATCAAGATGATAATGCTTACATAAATATGAAGCTATCTAACCAACAATTTTGGTTATTTGCAAAGCAATAAGAGAACCACATCGCTTGGCTACAAATAAGTTTGGTGAAAGTGAAATTTCAATAACACTGTTTTAGAGCCATTGAAAGGCTTCAGATTGAATCGAACCAGTAATTAATGGAAGCATCAATCACGACGGAGTACCGGGAGGTATTCTTTTGTAGTTACTTTTTCGAAATTACTCAGTCGTGCGCAATGAATGAAATGAAACAACATGGACACAACTTTTTTGGAGTTCCTATGTGTATGATTTGAATAAACGAAAGCATTGTGAGCCTTAATTTGACATTAGTGCTTTCAAGAAAGCACTTATATTTTTATTTATTTGCTGTAATGGATCTTTCGGGTTAGCACTAAGATTGATCTCGTTAAACGATAAAACTAACTGTGCCGCGCATTCAAAGCGGCTGCAGCTGTGGTTGGTTCGTATGTTAAATTCAGACTATCTAGATCACTGGTTCCCAACCTGTGGTCTGCGGACCACTGGTGGTCCGCAGGAGCCTCGACTACGGTCCGCGAAAGATTAAAATGTTATTCGTACTTTTTAACACAGAAGATGCAAGCTCAACCCAACATAATTGAACCTATCAGAGGCAAAATTACTAAATGATTGCTAAATTCTTCGAGCTCAATTCGATCGCTTTTGTCCAATTTTTGTATAGTGTGAGTTAAATATTCACTCCCCTAGTTATAATCCTGTCGGTGTCCATGTTTATCTAGGACCATTTATGGTCCCTGTTAACAATGAACATACCAAAGTGGTCCCTGGCCTAAGAAAGGTTGGGAACCACTGATCTAGATGTAGGTGATAAGCGCCATGACTAAAAGAAACTGGTGGAACAGGAAAACAATCGATGCTTCAACATTCAGATTTCAGTAATCGGGATTGGAAATTTCGCTACGTTTTCAGCCGAAGGACACGCGATGTGACGTCGTATCGGGTGTGTGTTTTGGCAAAGTTTATAAGCACCGGTCATCCCAAACGTTCTACATTTCGTAAGACCATCTTGTTTTATGCGAAACAGTAGCTGATTCAACAGATGGGCAGCAAATTTTTGAGGTTCGGATGATTATTAGTATTTCTTGATAGGTACATAGGTACTATTTGCAGGAAAGTGGCGCACTTTCCCTTTCGGTAATTCACGACTTCGACCCTTAAGATCGAATTACGTCATCTACAAAAGCCTGGTCTGATTGAGCAGGCTTTTAAAAGCCTATTTTTCTCCGACGAAATCGAATACAATAAGTTTCATCAGTTTTGTAGCCACTGCAGGAAATACTACAATCACAGGTTTATTCACAACTGTCTTGTCCGAACAAACGATGAAAGGTCTGTAAAAAGATTGAATGGCTGAAAAAGGAGTAACTACTCAGATGAAAACGTGAGAATGATGTCTTGATGCTTCGTGGTAGCAATGAATCACTCACTTGCTAGTTACTGGCTTGCTACTTGTCCTCGTACAAATTCGGCAGGCTGCACAAACTGCGCAAGGATTTAACAATAGGTGGAACGGCGTTATTAGCTTTTTCAAAAGCTAGTGCTTTTAGTGGTCAAGATGTCAGGATATATAGGTACCTATCCAAAAGATAATTGGACGACGACGTGCCTACTTTGTGGACTGGGAGACTGATGGGAGGATTGAATACTGGAAACAGCCGGAAAGTAACGACAGAAAATTGAGGAAATTTGTAGTAGGTAATGTTAACAGTTTTGTCTTGAAATATGCCGCCAGTGAGAGGGCAGAGTCGAAGACAATTTAGAATTGTTGACTACCCTACTTTTAAAGGTTTGTTTAGTCAATCGACAAAGAGGATGGTTCTATTGTTTTGCTTCGCACTCTTTTATGAATTATGCCGATGAGTAGGTATAACCAGCCTACGCCGATTCTAGTTTTCAATCAGCCTAGGTACCTACGCCGATTCTAGTTTTCTCTCCTTACCTTCTGAGAGGTAAAGAATGCAATGTTGACCAATACCTATCTACGGTCGAGAACTCGAAATTTTCTTCCACATTAAAGTTTGGTTTATGTTTTATTTATTTATTTGGAGAAATGAATAAATAAAATACGACCATCGATGTAAAATGTTGAATGAGGTAGAGATTTCGACCATAGACTATATACATAGTAAATAAGACCCCCTGTTTATACTATGCTATTTAGCACAAAGTTGCAGTAGGTAGGTAGGTACCTACAGGACCTGTAAGGTCCAGGTCAAGAGCACATGCTGGCAAAAGATTCTAACATGAGAGAGTTAAAGACGAAAACCACACACGATTTGTTCTTATCAGAATCACAATAGACTAACTGGACAACAACTGCTAATGAATTAATAATTAAAATCACACACAAAACAATATTATGATGATAAAGTTATCATTAGAAACCACCAACCGTTATAGGTAGGTACGTTTTGTTAAGTGTTCGTTCTTTAAAAAACTTTAGGCATAGATAGAGGTGACTAAATGCTAACGAACCTTTTTTCGAAAAGTCAATGAACTTAGCTTTCGACCTACTTCAGGCACTCGTATTTTAGAGTGTTAGTGAAAACTTAGATTAGAAATAGGTAGTATGGAATGAATATTCACCAGTCAAGTAGGTACCCAAGATACACCTGTCCTGAAGTACAGAAAATGACTAAACTAGTCGTGTTGGTTGAACTAGATTTTGTTGCAATAATTAACTGCATTCACTTGTGATTTGTATTGGCAATACACAAAGCTTTTGGCCTCTATACATAGATAGGAATGAAATCAAATCTATTGTGGATACAGTTCCGATGATTCAACGTTAGGTGGACCACTTACATCATCCAGGGACATTGTGCATACCAGTTCTATTGTGATCGACATTTTGTTGAGTTTTACGGTCCAAATGTAACTGTTCGTGCAATCATCTGATACGGAAATCGGATGAATGATGACTGGACTGACTTAAAAATGTTACGTACGATTTCGTAAGTAAATACCTAAATAGATTTGTATTGTAGATCGATACATTGGCGCCAGCCAGCTCAAGTCAGTTGTCTATAAGTTTAATATTTCATTAATTCTGTCTATAGAAAACTTAAGGTGGAACTAATACAGAAACAAAACAAAATCTTAAACAAACAACAGAAAATTACATATCTTATGAAATGACTAAAAAAAAACAACAAACTTTACGTACTTACCGGCGCAACCACTTAAAAACTCCCATGTCTTGCAAAGAATCCACTTTTTGTTCAAAAACGGTAGCACAGTTAACAAGCCGTCTGCAATTAGCAACTAGATAACTTTTATCAAATATAAATAAGTTTATAAACTAAAACGGAAAGTCCGTCTATGCGAGGAACACGCGGAACATTACCGGCGCATTAGAAGTCCGATCGTTACAAAAAACGACTAGCAACAATGACCGCCGATATATTGTGCGGTCAGACAAAACATCACGAACAACGCGGCATTCGCAATGAGTTGAATTTGGTTTTTTGTACAAATTACTTTTCGTTGCGCTCCGGTGATCCACTTCATGCGCGTCGTCAAACGTCGGCCCTCGTCAGCTCGTAGGCTGCTGCGGTCACAGACAGCTCGTCAACCGTACAATGTGCATTTACTACCGTACAATACCTGATTCGAATTTATATAATACTTATAGGGTAGTTAGAAATGTAATCAACTAAAAAGTCAGGCAATGATTGTTTACCTTATCGCAGTGTTTGTTTCTGACTGACTTCGTTGATTTGTAGTTTTCGCTTTGTACTCATATAAAAACTTCTTCATTGTGATTATTTAGAGTAAATCAAATTTTATATCATACATACAATGGCACAGTTTTGGTAGGTTTATTTATTTTATGTAATAACGACATTCTTAGTACTCATAGCAAAAAGACAAGACAAGTTGAAATACTGTCATGTTTACGGAAACATAACAAATTCAATACAGTAACTTAAAAATTGTTTCTTCACAGAAATGCGCTCTGTGCTTTTTGGAAGAATAAGTAAACAATGTGATTTTCTTCGTTGCTTTTACTGTATTAAAAAATACGAAATAATAACGTGACAATACGGACGGATATAATAATAGGAGACTATTTTAATTGCATGATTTTACTTCCGGTATCATGATGGTTTCCCGTAAACAAGATAAACTTTTCCATGAAACAAAAAGTTGAAAGCGGAATTTATTGGTTTCTTTTTAGCCTATTCTGTCCCACTGCTGCACAAAGGCGTTCTCCATTTCTTTCCTGATCCCACATTATAAAAAAAAACAAACGATGTGATCGTTTACAGGATTTTAGGACGACTTTTGTAGTTTTTTCAAGATTGGCAATAAATTTTTCGTGATTTTTACCATGCACTTGCAACACCGATGTTGGTATGTCATGCCTGTCATCTTTGATTTTGGAAAGCAATGTTTACAGTTGAGTTTGATTTGAATTTTTACAAATTTCTAATATATTAAAAATAAAATATTGATGGACGAGCTACGAGGACCAAATATTCAAGTAGTCCTGCACGTGAAAGAGGGTATAGTTGATTTCAAGAATCACATAAAGCTTATAGCATTTTTTGCATGAACATGGTTCAATTTTGGAATCTTTCTAGGACTTGGATTTGGATTTTTACGTGCCCCATTTATTGTAAGCGGATCTCTGAATGGGTATATGTTAGAGACAGACCCTGTTGTACCTTCACATGCACCTATTTTTGATGCTGAACTTGTGTGGGAAGCTGACAAAAGAAGGTTTCGAAGGTAAACAAACTTTTGTTTTTCATGCAAATTAATTATTTCTTGAGATTACACCATGAAAACAGCCACCCTGCACTAGGAATAATTGTGTCCTGTGTGGCAAGCATCATTGAAATCCTCTTGGAAACTCAAGCTAGCTAAAATAGCAAACCCTATCAGTAATCTCAAGAATTTGAAGTCATTTGATTTTACTCTCAAATTAATTGAGCATCTTATAAATAGTACTTCCCTCATACTAAATATGTAATGAAAGTAGGTGAAGCCTTCCTTCACAAACCTTTTTTCACAAAATTACAGTTTGCGAGTTCAGAATGTGCCTGTCAAAGTGGAGGTCTTCACAACTAGCACGCAGGGGCGAAAGGATAAAGTGGGCTACTTACTCCTGAGCTTGCTTGGAGCCCAGCCATGTCCTTCTAATAAAATCGTAGAAGTATGTTCTTCTCCTTTATGTGTTAATTTCACTCAAATTTGGTCCAGTAGCTACTTGCATACCTGTGTTACAAGCTTTGATTAAGCCGTTGACCACCAAAGTCCTGTATGCCAAACAAATTTGTGACAAATGGTTGGTGAAATTGTAGTTTAACGTGGAGGGGCACTTCCATACTTTTATGCTCGGACATTCAAAAGGTTAAATAGTAATATCACATTTTATTCATTACATGCTTTGTTTATATGTAGCCCTACTTTATGTTAACACAGTCATCTTGGTATAATATCTTAGGTTCTGTATATCCCTAAAAATAAGAACAGGCATTCTTTGCTTTGTTTCCAGTAGTAATAATCTGAAAGCTTCCTAAAGTTACAATTGACAGTAACTTAAAGAAGTTCAGTAGGGATTATTTACCTGGCAGTATCATGCATGAGTTTCTAGTCAAATGCAAACCTGCTCTTTACACCACTGGAATACCACAATACCAACATTTCAAATAAAAACTTGATAGTTTTTTTTATGTTTCCAGATCAAAAGCTCATGGCATAGACTCCTTGGAGTGAAGTCGGAAGGAAAATGCTGTCATCCACAATTGATGATGAGTCTTTCCATTGAAGATAGAATCAATACTCCAACTCCTGTAAGCAAAAAATCTTAAAGGAATATATATATTTTGAAGCCAGTTTTGAGCCAAGTGCAGCATTTTAGTAACTCAAACATTTGGTATTGCTAGCTATTGCAATTTGGGGTATCATTCCACTAGTGTCGCCTACCTTTATAGGAATTATGGGTGTAAAGTTATGTGATCCCATTTCATTTGGCTTGTCATTGGATAAAATATCATCATCCCAACTATTTTGGGGTTGGTTTCCTAGCCAACTGGATGTTATTCAATACCAGTATTGCATAAGAGAGAATACTTATTTGACTTTTTGTAGTCAGATAGACACGTCATCATTCTTCTGCCGTTATCTCAAATTAATTGGGGTTGGTGCGGCATGTTTTTTTCTTTTCTTCCATAATTCTTGATAACTTCAACATAGGCTCCAAAAATCCTGCTGTGATCAATATAGCTTCAATTGAGACAATGAAGATGTAGCAAAAATATTAAAGAGTTGGAACTTCACAAATCCAACTTGCATATTCAATATTTAATGAATTTAGACATGATTTCCTTTGTCATGCCTGACATAATTAACAAATATTTGATAGCAAGTAAGGAAACAGTAAAGCAGCAAAAACCCTCATCTTTATTCATATGTAATTTGGTATTGCATGTTTGTAATCACCTAATCACTTAATAACTTGCCAAATACATATTGTTCATGTAAAAATGCTGCGGTTACTGTTAGGTAAGTTAGTTTACTAATTACATAGGTACATTGGAATGTGGAAGATAGTGTTTTGGTTAAATGTGATTTATTGGTGCAGTTCCGTTAAGTATAAATGAATACCTGGTTTAACTAATTATTATTGTATGTACTGCCCTTGATTGACTTAACAGTTGGTGGTATTTAATAAGACATTTAAATTGTTTTTTTTTCTTATTTCTTGAGGATTTATACACCGTGACTTTTTAGTCGTCTTACAAAGGCGGTCCAATTCATGTATCCAATGACTAGTAAACGTTCTTAATAAAAAAATAGGTATTTATGAGATTTGAATAATTTAAAAATTTAAATTTTATTCATTATTAAGACGCAAGGCGTAGTTTTGTCCCGTTGAAAATGGTGATGAAATGACCTGCTCGACTCGTGCGCTAGGTAGGTATACTCTACAGTTTGATTCGTAAACATTTTTAACAGGGTGTTTCTTATTTCTAATGTATTTTTGGTTTTTCTTCGTACCTATTATCTTAATTACTTAATAATAAAAAAATAATAATCGCGCCTAGAGGTATTTTATGTCGGGTACATTGAATGGAACGCTTTTGTAAGACGACTAAAAAGTCACGGTGTAGTATTGTAGAAAATCTGTGTGGCTTTGCACTTCTATCCTGATGTGATGCAGTTGAGGACGTCTTCATTATCTCTTAACAACCCTGCATAATCAAGAAAACAAGTTCCATATTCGTCTATAGTCTAAAGGATTATCATCACGGCAATTTTTTTTTGTTATGATTACAGAGGAATGAACTCCGTATGTTCCACAGCAATGAGGTAGCGTACCCTTCTGTCTCAGCATCGAATCTGCCGTCGGCCAAAACTATGCTAATGACTTTGAGTACGTATTTTTTTTGTAATTGTATAGATTTAAGACAGTCATCTAAGTCACGATACTAGACAGGGATGTAGCACTTGAAGGCGTTGGTGGCCTTTCTCTCGGATTGGGGTGGATCCGTGGCAGCTAGTGAGAAATTCCTGAAAGAAAAACCTAATAACACTTTTCCCGACCCGGGAATCGAACTCATTACCTCATGCTCATCGGTCGCGTTTGTTACCACTGGACCAACGAAGCAGTCCACTGTTATAAAGTGCCAGTCAATCTATATCCCCTGCCGGGGTTGCGGGCCTGTTCGAAATAGACACCGCGGCCCCGGAACATAAAGGGCGAGTAAGGAACATGGATGGGTTTTAGTCAGTAAAAGTCTGACACTCCCTCCCGCTCCACGCAGAGTGGGAAAAGTCATTTGATGATTTCCCATCCTAAAAAAAAACACAGTCAATCCATAACTATCTATACTATTACTAATGTTATAAAGAGGAAAAATTTGATATTTGGTTTGTGAGTTTGTTACGATTTAACTCAAGAACTACTTAACCGATTTAAATCATTCTTTCACCATTAGAAATCTATATCTTTGCCCAGTAACATAGGCTATATATACATTATATTGATATCATGAAAATTAGCCGAGTTATCATAATTTTCGCGGACGAGGTCGCGGTAGTAGTGCTAGTACTAAAGACACAGATAATTCACCATCAGAACACATTATAAAACATACGAGAATCCCGACGTTTGGCCACGACCATGGCTGGCGCAATCCGGTCGAAACGTCGGGATTAAATTGAAGGTAAATTCGCGATAAATACCCGTATTCATATGTTTTACAGATACATCATTCATATGACTCATGTTCGCACTCTGTGCGCTTTTATAATTGAAGTACTTTATAATCCTTATTGCAGAGGAATACGAAACAGAAAGTAGGAAGACTGTATCCTCGCCGGATATTCTGCCAAAGCTGCTATGTGATGAGGGTCTCATACAAGTTGGTAGGGGCAAACAACTGTTTGTGCTGAGCTTCGTTATCGGTGCAGTTGAGAATGTGGATTTGGTAAGTAAGAGTGTTACTAAATCATACGAAATGTATAAGATAAGATAAGATAATATATGTGACAATGGCGTCCAAAAGGTTAAATATTGCAGTTTGTAAAGAAACACTAAACACAGCCACATATTGTTATTAGATCACAGAAGTATAAATGGCGTGTTATTCGTTTTCCATCAATGATGAGACACTTCATTATCGTATCCTGTTTGTCCTGCTGTCTTCAAATAACACGGTTACAGTAATTGAAGAACGCTACTCAAGATGCGAAACTTTACAAAATTCTGGGCCGGCTCTATTTATATTTGCCATAGTCACGCTAAAAAGGACAGGATCGAATAAGTTGTGGGCATTTTTATATCGCTGCATAATTAGCCCACTGCTGGAACATACGGGCTCCTCTTTATGAGAGGGAATGGGCTAAAATCCACCACGCGGGATAAGTTCGGGTTGGTTGATGTTAATTTTTGGTTCTATAAGGACATCCCTCTCATAAATCTCATCCTCACGAGGTTTTTCTGCAAAGTTTTGACAGCAGTGGTGAAGAAATAAATTAGATAAAGTAACGCGCATTACTGGGTTCAAACCCACGACTTACTTGCTCGTAAGTCGGGGCCGCCGGCCGCCACCGCTGGGCCACCGCTGCTATCAAAATCAAAATCAAAGCATTTATTTCAAGTAGGCCAGTTACAGGCGCTTTTGAATTGTCGAAACAAAGATGATAATTAAATGTAGCTACAGTCCCAGTCACAAGACATAAAAACTGTGAAAGTAATCGCTGTAAGTATATCGCTGATATTGGTGTTATGTTGAAATTAATTGATTCCCATATATTTTCTAGTTGTTACCAGACCCGAATGCTACAAGAGAAGTAGATTGCTTCATCAGCTATTCTGTTTTCACACACGACATTATGACTGATAGGTATGTATGTTCAAAACTACTGAGGTACTCTTTACTTTCCATAGTTGGTTCCAGGTTTAATTACAGTAACCTTTCCTAAAGGCTGGACGCACTTCGCTAAAATTTCGCACATGGGTTGTCCTCCCAGAAGCTAAAAATATACAAGTATTATAAATTATCATGATGTGGATAATTATAATGGCCCTAACACAGCCAGAAAGAGACGCGGTAGACCTAGCAAAAGATTGCGGGACGTGCTGAACAAAACCAACGACGGCCCTAAATCGAAGAATTTTGAAGTTTTGGGGAGAGGTCTTTGCCCAGCTGTGGCCGCTGTGGCATAACACAGGCTAACCGTAACTGTAACGAATACTTATTACACAACTAACTTTAATGATCTATGCTAAATGCCCGTCAGAATGTGTGCAACCACAAGCAGTAACGGCGGGTACAACGTCCAGTTCAATCAGCGCACGTCCTTACGTCTGGTGTCCGACCTCGCGTCACTGGGGAGGTACTTCACGGAGTGCCCGCATCTTGTCACCAGGGTCTCTGCCGGGGAGAAGGATGTCGGTATGTTGACCTAGAATTATCTAATAGGTGTAAAAAGATGATGGATGATGGTATCGAAGCTGAAAGGCACTGGTTGCCCACCTGGGAACCTTCTGGTTTGGTGACATTGGAGGTCAAAGTTCCAACTTTTTCACTAGTATATTTAAAAACCCTTATCGAAGCTGAAAGGCACTGGTTGCCCACCTGGGAACCTTATAGTTTTGATGACATTGGAGGTCAAAGTTCCAACTTTTTCACTAGTATATTTAAAAACCCTTATCGAAGCTGAAAGGCACTGGTTGCCCACCTGGGCGCCTTCTAGTTTTGATGACATTGGAGGTCAAAGTTCCAACTTTTTCACTAGTATATTTCAAGTCCCTTATCGAAGCTGAAAGGCACTGGTTGCCCACCTGGGCGCTTTCTAGTTTTGATGACATTGGAGGTCAATGTTCCAACTTTTTCACTAGTATATTTTAAAAACCTTATCGAAGTTGAAAGGCACTGGTTGCCCACCTGGGAACCTTCTAGTTTTGATGATATTGGAGGTCAAAGTTCCAACTTTTTCACTAGTATAGTTAAAAACCCTTATCGAAGCTGAAAGGCATTGGTTGCCCACCTGGGCGCCTTCTAGTTTTGATGACAAGTCAAAGTTCCAACTTTTTCATTAGTATATTTAAAAACCCTTATCGAAGCCGAAAAGCACTGGTTCCTCACCTGGGAACCTTCTAGTTTTGAAGACATTGGAGTATATTTTTAAATATGTTTTGAATTTGTTTAAAATATCATGGCATTGGCTAAGATTGTCACTCACGGGACGCCTAAGGATGGACATCGCAGTCGAGTTCGACCACGGCTAAAGTGGTGTGACTATCATGATCATGTTCACCGGGCAAACGTGGCCAGAAACTGCACAAAACAGACATTTCGAAGCCAATGTTTGTGCCAATCTGGTGTCCCCGACACAATATTTATTAATTTTAACAAGTATTTGTATTTGGAAGGAGAAATGAGAGGGCCTTGCCCCGTTTTTGGGATGGATACCGCCAATGCTAACTGGTATTTTTACTATTTCCGGCACGAGTAAATATATAAGAGACTCTGTGTAGGTAATAGTGCAAAGAACTCTAGACAGACTGACAAGTTGATGAAGGTTGCCACTTTATATCATCTATACTAATACTAATATTATAAAGCAGAAGAGTTTGTTTGTTTGTTTGATTGTTTGTTTGGTTGAACGCGCTAATCTCAGGAACTACCGGCTCGAATTGAAAATTTATTTTTGTGTTGGATAGTCCATTTATCGAGGAAGGCTTTAGGCTATATAACATCACGCTACGATTATTAGGAGTGGAGCAGGAATGAAAAATATTACTAAAACGGGGATTTTTTTCCTTTAGTGTTTCTCTCTTATGAGACGCAGACGAAGTTGCGTGGGTCGGCTAGTGCATGTATATGCGGTGTTATGGAATATCTTTAATTAGCGGTCCCTACGCATTTTTGGCTTCATGAATTTCTTTAGGACTACCGTCACCAACCTTTATAATCTTACTTACTTTCCAGGAATCTGCAGCATGGATCTCCGCAAGTTAATCCCAACAGACGACATAAATCATTTTGTAGACAAGTTCTGTAACTCTAACGGGGCGTTGACGATACACGAGCGATGTTTTATATTACGATGTGACGATACCCTGGCGGTGGAGTATGGGAGACGACCCTTCGTGGATGTCGAGATGAGTCTGAAGTATGTTGGAGTGAAGAATGAGACACAGGTACTATAATTCACTATTTGAATTGCTATATCCAGGACTATAAGTTAGAAGGAAAGTAGACCGATTTGCGTGCTCATAAACACCGACCCGCAATAACTTCAGTTTATCCGTGATCATCAAATAGCGCCAAAATATCGGGAACTCAAAACAAACAGTAAACAACATGGTAAATATCCCGTTTTTAATGTTAGGTCCAGGATTGCTAAAGTTGCTGGTTTCCACCATGCCAGTTGGACTTAAGTTTTGCCTAATTATGCCAAACCACCAATGTCTAGTATGAATTGGAATATGTCAAAGTAATCCAACGTTACCGGACGTTATCGCAAGGGACCAGTCAATATGGCGAGACTTGGGAGAAGCCTATGTCCAGCGGTGGACGTCTTTTGACATGAGATGATGATGAATCCAAAGTTCCAAATGTGACCTGTAAAATAATTACCCTATACATCCAAACAGTATGCCTATCCAAATCATTACCATTGCTTCGGAAGAAGGGAGACATTTTGAGACTACTTGTTTAATGACTGTTGGATGAGACAGAAATTACACACGGGACCAACAGCTAAGCGGGTGGATAGTTAGCTATCCATTGACCGACCTCATTACTTAGGGCGCTTTCAATTTAGACGTTTCGTGTCGTGTTGGAGCTTGAAAACAAGGAATCATAATGTTAAGCATATCGACGCCACCCTGTTGCCGTACCGCGCGCTTTCTATGAAAACAAACGAACGTCCGTACGGCGCTGCAGCGGCGCGACACGAAAAACGTCTAAATAGAAAGCGCCCTTAATCTTGAAGATCGACATTCGCTCTACTTAGCCAGAAGGTGAAGGAAAACATCGTGAGGAAACCGGCATGTCCTAGAACCAAAAATTCGTAGACATGTGACATCTGTCAACCCGCACTGGGCCTGTGTGGTGGATTAGATAGCCCATACCCCTAAAGATAGGTGTGCTGTCGCTGTGTCCCAGTTGTGGGAACATTATAGGGTGATGATGATGATGATTTAGCCAGAAGCCTCTCCATAATACTCAACCCATCTCCAGAAGCCCATCAACCTGACAGCCCGCAGCGCGACTCACCTGGAGAGCGCAGGGCGGCACAGCGCGGTCCCGCAGGAACAGATCCTGGACTACCGCGCCGGCAGCTGCACCAATCTACCGCAGGATGTGGGCAGGGTGGCCTACACTAATATGGCTGCTAGCAATACTGCTAGGTGAGTAGATTTGGAGAATGGATGTTGAATTGCCTGTTAGTGTAAACTAACTACGGCGTACAACCCACATTTTGTTGATATCCCGACGAGTCGTACCCAGCGCTTCTCCTCCACGTTTATTATGCGCACTGCCGTAGTGACTGCCTATCTGACCTCCACAACCCAGTTTAAGTACTGCGTAATACCATACCTCTTGGTAAGAATGGTGTTCAGATTTTCGGGCCACTGTCTTTCTGTAATTACTGTCAACGATCTGCAAATGACAGACGGGGCTTATGGCTTTTTCCTAATTAACTCAGAATCAAGCAGAAAATGTACGAAGACCCCGAAAAGCATATAAAAACTGATATCATATACTCAATTGACGACTCGAATGGCGTAGTGATAGTGAACCTGCCTTGCGTTCATAGGGTCCTGGGTTCGAATCCCGGTAGGAGCAAATGTTTGTGTGATGAGCATAGACATTTGTTTCCGAGTCATGTCCGAGTATGTAAAATAAGTCATGTATTTACAAACAAAAAAGTATATATTATGTACTATATCAGCAAACTGGTGTCCACGACACAAGCCTTGCTTAGTGTGGCACTAGATGGCGCTGTGTGTAAATGTCAAGCGATATTAAAAAAAAATGATAAAAAAATGTAATGAATTAATTAACAAAATTCCATAATCTTCATCTGATGTATGGTCGAACAAGTTGTTTGGTTTACAGTTTAATCATCAAATTATATTGTAAAATGTAAATCGAATAGCTTGTTCAACCGTACATACATCATAAACTAATTTTTCAGATACAAAACAGCGTCTGGTGACTCAGTCCTGCAATCCAACGAAATCGCAGAACTAATAAAGAGAATGTGCGACTCGTTCACTCTGAGCCAAGAGAAGTTGCTCGCGTCTCGTGTGCGACCCGCCATGGCCGACATGCAGGTGCAGTGCGAGACTGCCGCCCCGCCGGGGGACACGACGAGCGAGACGGGGCTACACTGTCAGAGGGAGACGGTGGATACGTGAGTATGACAGGGTTGTTGTTTGGTACAATCATCGGCACGTCTGTCAATCTTGAGCGCTGACCTTCACCTGCGCATAAGTGAGTTATTGGGTCCGTTTGGTGGTATGAAGTGAGGCGGGGGCGGGGAAAGTGCACTGATTGGCCCGTAGCGCATCGCCTCATAGCTGTCACTCGGGATTTGTTCTTTACTCCTGCTGCACGTACCTCACGACGTTGTTTTATTGGTCACTAGCTGACGTCACGCGGTTTTACCCGCTTAATTCCTGTTCCCGTGGGAGTACGGGGATAAAATATATCCTATGTTACTCGTGAATAAAGTAGCTTTCGAATGCTGAAAGAATTTTTAAAATCGGTCCAGTAGTTTTTAAGCCTATTCATTACAACCAAACAAACAAACAAACAAAGTTTTCCTCTTTATAATATTAGTATAGAAGTATAGATAAAATAAAGTGTACGATGCGCAAAGCGATCGTCACTCTTCCGCCGAGCGCTCAAGAACCGTGCTGGTATCTGTATAAGGAGTTTTCAATTCCTATGTGCATTTCTAAGTTTATTTTGTACATCACAGACAACAGTGAAGAAAAACATCTTGAGAAAACCTGGACTTATAATTAATATAAGTCTGAAATCACAAACTCGTCTTGAGCAAGCGTGGTGATCAATGCTCGTGCTTTCTCTGAATGAGAAGACGCCTTTGCCTAGCAGTGGGACAGTGTTAGGCTGGTATTATGATTTATCTCTTGATCTGTCAAGCCGAGACCGTAACGGTCAGACGCCATTGTTTAACTATTGTGTCTACTTCGCTGACAGTTAATGAAATTATATTGGGAATTAAGGTATTCAAAGGATAGCTAATCATACTGAATTCAAACATTTATACTAGCTTTTGCACGCGGTTTCGTTCGCGTTATGGGTGGAATTCATTCCACGGGAACGTCGTGAAATATCCTATAATACTCGCGGATTATGTAGCTTTACATTAGTGAAGGATATCCAGGTTCCGAAGATTACTTCCTACATTCAAACTTTTAAACTTCATAATATTTGTATACGTAAGGATAAAAATGAAAAAAAAAAAAAAAAACTTACTCTGTATTTCAGACCAATACCATTACAAGACAGAGAGACAAGCAAAAGCGATACCTACATCGCACACGCCGAAAGAAAAGAATTCAACGAAAAAAAAGAAAACAGAGAAAGAAAAGAATTCAACGAAAGAAAAGAATACACCGAAAGAGGTTAATATTTTCTATATTATTTTTTATTTATCTATCTTGGCTTGGCTCGCGCTAAATATCAGCTTTTCTGTTCCACTTCTGCCGACCAACCAATAGGGAATACGCATGTATGTTTTTTCTTCACTTAAATCAATCAATTACACTATTATCAACCCAAGAAAAGTATTAAAAATTAATTTCAACTACTGCTTGTCGCTTAAAAATAATACTAAACTCCTGCAATTCTCTATGACTGTTCAAACGTTCGTGATTGTCGCGAACCATACTTTGACGTCATTTATCAAAATCTACCTTGTTTACATCTATTTTTTGGCCTTAATAAAGTAATTTTAGTATTGTATGTGCAATGTGCAATATTTATTCAAGTAAAAATTGCGATAAGATATTACAATAAAATCGGAGTGCAACTTTACATACATTTCAAATAAAAGTTATTATTTGACATATTACTATGAAATTTGATGTCACTTCCGCCGTTATCGAGGCCGACGTGTTTTGAGAGTGCGTTCCGTTTCACCAAAAACACACATATAACAACAAATTGTAAAATATGTTAGTGTGCGAGACCAAAGCCTCCACACATTTGGGAGCAGCCAAGAAAACTGTTCGATGGGCTGCAACGATCAGGACACGGTCGCTTAGAGAAAAGAAACTCTTACCTCAGAGGTTACGTGCGTCCTGTTCTTGTGATTGAATTTGAAATACAGCGGTCGAGGCTCGTCGTTCGAAGAAAAGATTCCTTGGTTGGAGACGTACGTGGTTCAAAGATTGTTGCTGTACTGAATATTTTGACAGGCGCGCATAAGTGTTGATTTGACACTTGTCTCTTTAGTTCAAGTATCGATTCTGAAAACGGCCAGTCAGATCGTTGCAGCAGAAATGAGGTGATAATGAAACAGTTAGTGATGTATTAGAAACTTAAACAAGCGCACCATAATGTTTATAAGCGCATATTACAAGGCATTTTTAATAAATAAAAAGAGTTTTGTATGTCTTGCATATTTCCTATTGCAAGAATGATTTAGTTTTTCTGCTAAATAAATAATGTAATTACAATGAACAGATATGGTGAACACGGTTATCCCGGCAGCAGAACGCGACTCCATAATGCAGAAGTTTGTCGATGAGCTCGAGGACTGGAAAGAAAGACAACAAGAAATGTTTAAATGTCAAGTAAGTTAACAAAAACCGGTCAAGTGCGAGTCGGACTCGCGCGTGAAGGGTTCCGCACCATCGCAGTAAGAGAGCCTCCTATAATAGGTATGACGACTGTATCCAAAAATTACAAATCTATTTAGTCCGTCAGTTAGAATATTGGAAAATAATGGACACGTAGTTTTTGTTTTTGTAGATTAATGAATATTGACAAAGATAAAACGCATCAAAACTCGGGAGCGGGGGCTCATGACGCCAGTACTATTTAAAAGACATACCTAGGCGTGACGTATTGAGAATTTTAAAAGCGTCATATCTTCGTCAATCTTGATTTAGGTAATAAAATAAAAAATACGGGTCAAAACTGTTATTATTTCAAGTTTTTTTTGTGTACCATAAGTTACTTTTTATAATAACAGATACAAATCTCGTTAAAATCGGTCCAACCGTTTCGGAGATTAGCCGGAAATAAAAAAACAAACAGACAACACACAAAAAATAATGTTTTAACATTTTATGCATTCAGTAAAAAGCAGTTATTTTGATGAAACAAACACTCCAATTTTATTTATTTGTGCAGATAATTCAAAAGGAGACTAATATTAGCTTCCATTAGCCATGTCGTGATAATAGTGAAATGTATTTTGGTGTGATAGTTTGATAAATAAAGAGAAAGGAAATATGTCCTAGTTGCTAGGACTACGTGGTATGGTTAACATAACTTAGTGTGCAGGGGTCAAAAAGATTTTGATTTTTTATTGAATCAAGTTTAAAAAATCAAAATGGACTTTATTGCAATGATTTTAAATTCAATTTTTATTATGTTCTGCTAAAGCGGCCAATTTAGGCTCGCAGCGTACGTCTGGAAATGAATATCATATCATCACGCCTGTAGATCTGAAGGGTAAGGCAGAGGAGTACCTAATAGTACACAGCTACATTTCGCCAGTTATGTTCAAGTTCCATGTAATAGGGGCCCAGCCTATTGCCATCAATCGGGCACGAATCCAGCCTCCGTGGCTGCTACTTAGAATTTGAAAGTGCAAATGGTAAAACGACATAACAATCAGCCCGACCCAGGAATCGAACCTAGGAAACTATTGCTAATAATCAATGACCCATTGTTATACATATACTACTTATCCGCAATTCCAGTGCCTTCTTATGAGAAATTCTCCATTTATTTATGATATCTTATTTTCCATCATTTCAGCTGAACGTCATTCAAAATTGAATTTAACATTTGAGCAGCTCTTATACGTTAAATTTTGTATGGCCAAACGTCACTATTGAGTGTCTGTTAAATTTAAGTTGCACTTATTTAAGTGCAACTTAAATTTTGAGTGACGTTTCAGTATTCGAGGGATAGGCCTCCCCCAAGTGTCGCCAATCTTCAATAAGTGAATCTTTTTCATAATTCTAGTTAAAACGCAAAGAAGAATATCACCTAGAGCTCCTAGCTAAAGAGTGGGCGAAAAAGCAAGTGGAGCTGGAGTGCAAGCTCAGCAAGGGCATCGAGCAGTGTCGCAACCTCGCCGCGGACCTCAGTCGAGCTACCGAGGACTTCCGGCTGAAGGGATATCGGAACACGGAGAGGGAGAAAAAGGTATGAGGTCATTTAAAACTTCAATATTGTTACATCAGACCTACTAGAACATTCGAGAAAGCAAGTGATAACAGTGTGTGTACGTTAGAAGTTCGAGAGCATTCTATTATTATTAGTTTTAAAGTTAGGTAGGTAGAAACTCGCGACCTATTTATAAAAGACATTAGAATTTCGACCGTACGCCTAGGGCATACGGTTCATATTTGTTTGTACAAGTAGCTAGTAATAATAATTACCTACTTACCTATATTTTTCTTAGTGTTTTTTATGACCCTCTAGAATATTCGTGGTTATTCTGGTGTGTCTGTTGGCTAGTATAAATACACCGCTCAGGCCCGCGACAGTCAGTCTTGTTTTGGCTACACAGCGAAGCGAATCCAAGTGAACTTGAAGTGCGATATCTAAGCGAATAGTGAATAGTAGTGTATTGTAGTGTACTTGTGATTAAGTTTAAATTGTTTTGTGATTAATAAAGTTATTGTGTTGTTTAATCGGTAGTAATTAATTTATCTCATACCCAGCTCGTAACAATATGTTATTGCTTGTGGCAACATTACGACTTGCCTCTTTGGTCTCGAGGTCGCAAGTGCGACTGCTAAACGTGCGTTCCTTGGTTCTAGTTCCAAGTCAGACAGAAATGGTTATTGGGCATCGCCCGATTGTAGGTCGGAAATTATCCCATGGGAACGTATTGCTAGGATAAATAGTATCCTGTCTTAACCCAGCTCCTTGTGCCAAATTTCATCCAAATCCGTTCAGGCGCTAAGATATGAACCTACTTTATCGTACAGTGGCACAAGAAATGACAGACAGTGTTACTCTCGCATTAGTAAAGAAATACTCGTTAAATTGACGCATCAAAGCACAACACCGAGAGAAGTGGTAGAAATGAAGGTAGGCCAATTACTCAGTAGTGGGACAGTACTGGCTATTTATTATTATTTTATATTTCAGTTACTAGACGCAAAGAAAGGTTTGGAATCCCACTACACAGCCAAATACCAGGAGTTGCGGGAAGCTTCACAGAAGTTGGAGGATGACATGAATCATCAGCTCAAGCTTAAAGATATGAAGATTGAAGAGTTGGAAGCCAAGATACAGCAGCTGCAGAAACAAGTGGAATTGCTTAAGGTATGAAGGAATGGAACAATAAATATGTGCAATCTATTTATAACGGTGCTGTTGAAAATAATGATTTATTTATTCATTAACAATCAAAATAATCAAATGCTATGAGAAGACTAATAGCTAATCACTGTACCGGGTTGCGGGCCTGTTCGAAAGAGATAACGGTATCTCTTTCGAACAGGCCAAAACCTGTTCCAAACAACGGAACAGGAACATGGATGAGTTTTAGTCAGTAAAAGTCTGACACTCCCTCCCGCTCCGCCCAGAGTGGGAGAAGTTATTTGATGATTTCCCATCCTAAAAAAAAAAGGGTCAATTCCCAACGAGGCGCGACGCTGCGTGGACATTTTAATAGAGCGACTCGAAATATAAGTTTATTTACTACAGGAACATATTTGTAATATACATATTTAATTGCGATGCTTCTCGGGGCGCCGCGCGGCGTTTCGCTGCATCAGTACCGTCGCGCCGCGTCGCGTCTCGTTGCGTCTGGTTGTGAACTGACGCTTAAGTGTAGCAATAAGAACTGCAGTCTCTTTTTAGATAATAAAAAGATATTGAACCTGCAGGGCACATCCTCTTTTTCCATTTAAATCAGTTTCATTATTAGATGTCCTCAAAGAAGTATTAAAAGCCAAGCAATCTAAAACACCCAGTGACCCAGTCACACCATTATTAAGTTTCTCTTTGCCAGGACGTCCTATTATTTTTTTGCTAGCCTTGTCTGTCTCACTCCTGGACAAAGGCCTCCCTCTACTCTTTCCACCTCTCGCGAACCCGCGCGTCCTCCTTCCAGTTATGACGGAACCTGTCCAGTTCGTCCCGCCATCTCCTTCGTGTCCTGCCGCGACCCCGCCTCACTGTGTGACCAGTTGCCTGCTATGTTGGCCCACAGTTGTTCATGCGGCAGACGTGTCCTGCCCAGTCTCATTTGAGTTGGGCAGCCTTTTGAGCCACGTCAGCTATGTTTGTTTTGGAGCGCAGTATAAATTATTTATTTCTTAATATTTCAGAACAATATAAAGAACACTGAAAAGGAATCCGAGAGTCGATATTCTGGCTTGACTAAAGATCAGACTGCCAGCCTAATACAAGAATTAGTAAGTATTAATTCGTTATCAAAATATTTTAATTTTAATTTTTAATTTATCTTGTGGAACCGATTTACTAAACACCAAAAAAAAAAAAAGCTTTTGTAAAGAAAATATCTCTAAACAAACCTATTTATCCTTCAGAATAACGGCCATCTGACTCTTCGAAAACTAGAAACCCAACTATTTCCCCTGAATTCATGACCAAATCAATTTTTAACCAGAAACAAAATTGTAAATCATAACACATATGAAAACGGATATTTATCGCGAATTTACCTTGTCTTGCCTTGCCTTGTGTGTAGTGTCTCCCCGCGACCACGGCTGTTGCAATCCAGTCGAAACGTCGGGCTTAAATTTAAGGTAAATTCGCGATAAATACCAGTTTTCATAATATTATTATTATTTATTTATAAATCACATTTGACACACTTAAATATAAAGCACACAATTGGTTGGTTGGTTGTTTTATAATGTGTTCTGATCGTGAAAGTCTAAAAAAGACAAAATTGTAAAGCCATGGAGAAGATCTTAGCCCAGCATCTGGACAGAATAGGCTAATGTAAAAGCAAACAATGTTTCCATTAAGTTCTATAACAGCACTACATTCACTCCCCTTTGTCCCAATTTATTTGGGGTCAGCGTGCAGCATGTCTTTTCCTTCCATACTTCTCTATTAATCGTCATATCATGACTTCATGCGTCAAGAGTGATGAATATAAGTGATGATGTATGGACGGGGAGAGGAAGACCAAAGAAACGATGGATGGATTGTGTGAGGAATGATATATATATATCGCTGGACATTAACACACGGCGCCACCTAGTGCCACACTAAGCAAAGCTTGTGTTGTGGACACTAGATAGTTAACATAAATACTTTTTTGTTTGTAAATACATACTTATTATACATACATTCATGACTCGGAAACAAATGTCCATGCTCATCACACAAACACTTGCTCCTACCGGGATTCGAACCCAGGACCCTAAGAACGTAAGGCAGCCTCACTACCACTACGCCATTCGGGTCGTCGGAAGATGATGATGTGAATTGATGATCATGACTTCATGCTCCTCCTCCTTTCTATCCATACCGTATTATCTTGGTTTCACAAAGTCCAGGTATTCTTATAACCGTTCTACATTCATAACTTTACCATTATAATCTGCAGCGCTACTTAGAAGAGAAGTTGGACAGCGCGGTGCAGTCGAAGGCGTTCTTCAAGGAGCAGTGGGGCCGCGCCGTACGAGAACTGCATCTCGTGAAGCTTCACACAAGGAAGCAGATGCTCACGCAGCTGCAGCAGGACAGGAGGGAACTGGGAGAGATGGGGTAATAACTATGATCTACTAATACATGGTAGAACTCGCGTATCGTATTTGTACTGAACTAGCTTCTGCCCGCGACTTCGTACGCGGATCCTGTTGCAATTTTTGTTTTTTTTTTCAATAAAATGTATCCTATGTTACTTCTAATAGGAATATTATAAATTGCATATCAAATAAATAATCGCCCATCAATACATACTCATCATTTATATTATTTTTTACACCAAATAACTTACTTCACTACAAATAAACTAAATGTTTAACAAAACTCAAACTGCAGATAATTCGAAATTATACATCAATATGACATTACTTTTTTCCTCATAATGCAATACAGTTAAATTTATTTTAGTACAAAAATACTACATACATAGCATAAATACTGACTGCACAGCAAATTTTCTATATTTCATAGCAAAATAACTATCCCAGTCGCATATTAACCAGTAAGTACAACAAAACCTGTTCATCATATTTGTCTTAGTTTTCAAGAAGCCATGCTCGGCATATTTAATGATTATTATAACAAAAAAATCCAGTCACATTGCATTATTTCTAAAAAAGCAGAACAAATTAACTGAAAAAGAGAGTTATTACAATATAACGTGTTTTTTCTCGCGATATTTTAATGTCTCGAATTATTGTCAACTAAACATGCGGAAGTATCTCTGCCCCCATAATCGGGACTTGGGGCACCCCCCCGTTAGGTTAGTTAGGTTCCTTTAAACCCTGCACTCGGAAATAGGGGCCCCGCGAAGCGGGGCTCCGTCGACTACGCTTTTTAGGGGGAATATAAAGTGTTTTAAGGTTATGTTATATTAATCGGTATTTCTCAGGAATGGTGCATTATCTTTTCATGAGAGTTGTGACACTGGGCAATGGGGACCCCTCCTTCCCTCCACACCGCGTAAGTTGACTACCATCGCATGCATTTCACGAAAAATAATTCAATAAATTACAATTTTGTATCTAATTTTATATTTTTTTTGCTGATCTCATTATGTGGTAATTAATAAATAATAAGAAGACTGTGACTAATAAAATGCTGTTTTATTTAGAAAAACTGCTGTAAATAATATAAAAATAGAAGCTATATTTAAAAGAAAAAGAGTTTACATGTTTAATGTGCATTAAGATTATTAGCTGTGTATTGATGAAAAAGCTTTTGCTTTAGGAAAAATCGCTGTACGCTGCGAAAATAAATTGTAGTGTGTTCAGTGATATTTTGAGTTGAATATTTTGCTGTGCAATCAGTAATTTTGATGGGAATTCGGAATCTTATTGCATAGAAAAAGGATATTTTTTGATTTGCGTTTAAATACTACCCCTTCTAATACCTCCAAGAATATGTGTACAAAGTTTCATGATGATCGGCTGAGTAGTTTTCGCGTGAAAGCGTAACAAACAAAGTTACATTCACATTTATATAAGAGTAGGGATAGGTAGTTTAGTATAAAGGGTGGAAACGGCTAACGGGGCAGTAAGGGGAAGACCATAATCATTGCATCGACCATCCATATTTTTCGTGAAATTTTGATCCCCATTCACAAATAAAAAAAAATGTATTTACAATTAGCATGAAGATTACCATTGTAAACAAAAAAAAATGTGATGTCAATCGATCTTGTTTCTAATACGGATCAAAAAGTTCTTTCAGACCAACCTAGGTTGGAGAACTCAAAAAGTCAGGAATTGCAAAAAACTTTTGCAAAACATTTCGTTCGGAAATTTGAACCAATTTGGATGCGAACGCACGGGACCGCTCAAGGTGGCGACACTTGGGGGAGCTTATGTACAGCAGTATAATGAAATATTTAGTAATATCTAGCGGTATCATCCCGAAACGTGGTCGCTCACAATGGGCTGGGATCAAAAGGCTTAAAGTCACCCAAAGGGCAATGGAGAGTGCTGCGGCGGCGACCTCTCGCGTCCGGCCCTGGTTCAATCCATGGTCCGGTAAGAGACGGAATGGGAAGCCGTCACCTCCGCGCTGCGAAGCAGTCATGCTAGCGAAGGAGGTGGCGGAACGAGAGAGGGAGGGATCCTCTCTTCCCGGCCGCCGCGGGAGACGCAACGGGCGTCGGGGGCCACGTGGTGGCTACCGGCCACCGTAGATGCGGGCCTGTGGACGGCTGGCTATGGGCTAGCTAGCCGTCCGGCCGTCTAACGACGACGACAGGCCGTGTCGACGGCGCGTTCGTGTTCCACGCGCGCCTCAAAGAGATGTCAGCAAAAGGAGAGGGGCCCGCAAGGGCCGAAGCCTGCCGGGGTTGCGGGCCTGTTCGAAAGAGATACCGCGGCCCCGGAACATAAAGGGCGAGGAAGGAACATGGATGGGTTTTAGTCAGTAAAAGTCTGACACTCCCTCCCGCTCCGCCCAGAGTGGGAGAAGTCATTTGATGATTTCCCATCCTAAAAAAAAAAAAAAAAAACGGGCAATGGAGAGGGCTATGCTCGGAGTTTCCTTGCGTGATCGAATCAGAAATGAAGACATCCGCAAGAGAACCAAGGTCACCGACGTAGCCCGAAGAATTGCTAAACTTAAGTGGCAGTGTGCTCGCAGAACGGATGGCCACTGAAAAGTTCTGGATTGGCGACCGCGAACCGGAAGACGATGCGTTGGAAGACCTCCCACTAGGTGGACCGATGACCTGGTGAAGGTTGCGGGAATCCGTTGGATGCGAGTCGCACGGGACCGGTCAATGTGGCGACACTTGGGGGAGGCCTATGTCCAGCAGTGGACGTCTTTCGGCTGAGACGTTGATCATTATTATTATCTTATCTGCTTTTAAACTAAACCGTTTTATTGTCTTCCAGACTGGAGCCAATGGACGAACAAGAAGAAAACAACGTGAACCAAATTCCAGTTGATTTGAAGAAGTTGAAAGATGACTTCTATGTGGACATACTCGCGAACACGCCAGCTCTCAACACACATTCTATGATAAGTCAGTTAATTCTTATCAGAAACACTAATTATACTTGACGACCCGATTGGCGCAGTGGTAGTGACGCTGCCTTACGTTCTTAGGGTCCTGGGTTCGAATCCCGGTAGGAGCAAATATTTGTGTGATGAGCACGGACATTTGATTCCGAGTCATGGATGTTTATATGTATAGTAAGTATGTATTTACTAACAAAAAGGATATATGTAGTATATCAACTATTTAGTGTCCACGACACAAGCTTTGCTTAGTGTGGCACTATGTGGCGCTGTGTGTTAATGTCCAGCGATATTTTTTTTTTTTTTTTAGCTTTATTCACATCCCAATTCAAGAAATTCTTACCCCTTACTGGTGTAACCTAACTGGTGGTTACCTACTCATTGGTTATTTTTTACACAACGATTTTTGGTCGCGCATTGGATTTCAACTCACGGCTTAGTGTCGGGACTTGATATCAAACAGTGCCGTTTTTTACATTTTCGGCTGAGCCGTTTTGAATGTTCAAATGCTAGGACGCTAGATTCAATATTGTGAGTGCCCGATGAACAATAGGCTAGTTTTCACCATCAATAAATTGCAAATCTATTTAGTCCGTCAGTTAGAGTATTGGAAAATAATAGACACGTATTTTTTGTTTTTGTGAAACAACGAATATTGACAAAGATAAAACGCATCAAAACTCGGGAGTGGGGGCTCGTGACGTCAGAACTCACTAAAAATTATACCAAACAGTGACGTATTGAGAATTTTAAAAGCGTCGTATCTTCGTCAATTTTGGTTTTCAAATTCAAATTCAAATTCAAATTCAAAATCATTTATTTCAATCCCTTTAGGATCATAAACAAACATAATTCGATATAAATGAACCATTACAAAATTAAAATTCCAATCAGTAGGTACATCAAAAATATTAATCAATTAGGTAGTGTAAATTAAAACTACAACAACAATTTAATATTATAAATAAAATTAACAATTATAAAAATTAAAATGTAAATCGCAAAAAGTACAAAAATAATTAATTAAATAATAAACATGTCATTAAAATTCTAAAATTACAATGGAAGACTAATAATACGCCTGCCTCTGAGTCATTTGTTTGTTTGTCATTACATTAACCATATAACAATGGCTAATGTAACAACAATCAAACCTGTTCGAAAATACGTTCAGGATAGTGTTGGAGGTAGCCCGGAGCCTGCGCCCCAGCGATGTGCACCGCTTTCGCATCGTCGCGTAGAAACAGTCGACACCAGCATCAGCGAACATCCCCGACGCGCTGCAGTGCCGGGGCAGCCCCAACAGCACCCTGAACGCATTATTATACTGAACACGGAGAGCGTTGTACTGTTTCTGGGTATATGAACCCCAAAGGCTGGCCGTGTACAGGGACGTACAAAAAGCTCTGAAAAGCGTTACTTTGACGGCCCCCGAGCAGCGAATAAACCTGCGCGCGATCATATTGGCCCTCACAGACAACGCCCTCCGCTCCCTGTCGATGTCTGCATCGTCTTTCAGGTCAGAGGTCACGTTATGCCCGAGATATTTAAACTGTTGAACTCTTTGTAAGTTGACACCATTCAATCTTATAGGTGGAAAAGAATCCGGGCAGTTCCGACCCCTGGCCTGAAAGACCATGCATTCGCTCTTCTTTGCGTTATAGAGCAAACCGTGACCTAGTGCGTAACGCTCGCAGATGCCCAGCAACCTGGATAGGCCACACACCGAGGCGCTCAGCAGCACCATGTCGTCTGCATAACTAATATTGTTGACACAAACACCGTCAATATGGCAGCCGACACGAGTACCACTGAGCTCCTCTATCAGTGCATTGACGTACAGGTTGAAGAGCTTTGGCGAGGTCAGTCCGCCCTGCCTTACCCCGCACTCTAACCTGTACGGCTCCGACAGAGCACCGGACCACCGAACGACGTTGACCTGGTTAAGATACCAGTACTTGAAAATTTCTAGCAGTTCCAGCGGCATTGAGATGTTCCTTAATTTTTGCCATAAGATGTCATAACTAACCAGGTCGAACGCTTTCGAGAGGTCGAGAAAACATGCATAAATAGGTGTGCTCCTATCGGAGTAGTACCTGACAGTTTGCTTCAAACACAAGATAGCTGACTCAGTAGACAGTCCCGGTTTAAAACCAAATTGGTTGTCATGCGTGTTTATATACCGGTCAAGCTGTGTATTAAGCAAACTGTCAAGAACCTTAGCAAGCACTGTGGCTAGTGAGATTGGCCTGTAGTTGCTCGTGTCGCCCGGGTCACCGGTTTTATTCTTCACGATTGGTACCACCACGGTCTTCATCATCTCTGCTGGCAAGTACGCATGTCCCAAACAACAAGTATACAACATGGCAAGAACTCTGGGGAGGTGGACGCCAGCATGCTTTAAATGCTCAATGCTCAGGCTGTCGTGGCCCGGAGACTTACCACGCGACATTGACTTGATAACTCGCCGAATATCCTTAGCTGTAAATCTAGTGTCCATCTCCTGTCCATGTGACCCATCCACACTGAATGACCGTGATGGTCCCAATGGCGATTTCACCATAAAGTGATCCTTAAACCTGGACAGGTCCTGGACAGGTTTACTCAAATCTGTATGGTTCTTTCTTCAAAAGACCATCTCAGACACTAACATCTACATGATCCTCATGTGAATTGAGCAAGATTATGTCTGGACTTCAAAAGAGACTATGACCTCTGAGTTTGTTTCGGCTGTTTCTTCTCAGAGTAGTCAGGTACGAAACACCGGCCCCATCTAGTTTAAAAAAAAAATTGACGTGTAAAAGTGTTTGTGAAAACCTACTTACAAAATAAAGATCATTTATCATTTTATCATTTAAACATGGTCGCAATACATTTTGGTTCACTCACACCGTTAACGCTCACGGGTAAGCCCGGCTTATTATTAAGCCTACTAGTGGTCTTCCAAAAATTCCGAAAGTCATGTTTCGAATGGTGAGACGCGAGGATATCCATCTTTATCTGCTCCCTATTATTTTGGCACCACTTTAGGCGTGATTTAAAGATTTTACGAGACTCCCGCATCTCCTCCCAAATACGACCTTCACTTGGTTTACCCCATAGTACCCATTCCATAAATTTACACCGAGCTATCCCGTGAGCGTCACGCACATGCTTGTTCCATCCGATCACTGGTTGTTTTTTCCTCGGTTTAACAATAGTATGACTCTCAGAGGCGGCTTTACACAATGCATTAACAATGTCATGATACATACTGTCAATTATACGCATATGGTCCTGATTATCACAACGTTTCAAATCAAAAGAAAAAATACGGGTCAAATATTTTTTGATTATCTAAGTGACGGACTAGTTAGATTTTTTCAGTTAACAAGCCTATTGCCACGTGCGTACGATTTCTGACCTTGAGACGACAAGTGTGAATAGGAAGTTTGTAAAAAAAAACTCTTGTTTCAGATCCTGATGCTCACGACGAATTAGACATGTTTCAGGATCTAAAGTGAGTAAAACAAACTGTTTGAGAACATAAAATGCATTCAGCTTCCTTCTATTATTGACGTTCTTTAAGCACCATATCAGATATCAGTTTAGCTCAGCTATTGGGACAAGCCCGCCACACTATTCCCTGCCCACTGTAACTCCTGTGCGCCCGGCACTAGATGGCGCCGTGTGTAATGTCCAGCGATATTCATATTTATTGATTTGCAGGAACGCCCCAAAAAATCCGATGAACGAGAAAATCAACGAACTTATATCTCAACGTGACCGACTCGTACAACAAGAGAACCCGGACGAAGACTTACTCAAACAATTGAACCACGAGATACGAAGCTTGCTTCTCAACTGTGGGACATGACATCATATCCCACAGTTGAAAAAGTCAAAAGTCTACCTTTCATCATCTGTCTAGCCTTTTCCCAGCTATGTTAGGGTCGGCTTTACGTGTAACCAATGCAAATATAGTAAATACAAACCAGTATTTTACGTCACAACTTGGTAACTGTAGTTGGTACGGCGTCACTATCAGGGCGGGGTATGTATCCTCATCGTAGCCTTTTTCCAATTATATTGCGGTTGGATTCCAGTTTTACAGAATGCAACTGAATACCAGTATTTTACATGTAGGGACTGCCTATCTGACCCATACAACCCAGTTAGTGCTGGGTAATACGATAAACCATGGTAAGGCGCGGGACAAATACAAGAGACGTATGGCGGTGGCGCGGCGCGGGCGAGGTGATGACGCGGCGCCGGCGCAGCGCCAGGCGCGCTAGCAATGTCGGAATGACGAGGCCCGGGCGCATTCTAGTCTTTAAAGTCTTGTTACGCATTTTCGTCGTCTTGTTCCCGTCCCGTGCATGCCACTGCTAACTAAAGGTGCGCGAAGAGCGAGGAAGCGTCGCCCTCGCCACGCCGTCTCAGTATGTGTCGCGCCACATCTCTTCTATACATTTTGTATGAAATATTAAAGAAGTGGCGCCACGCAATTACATTGCCGGCGCCGTGCCACCGCCATACGCCTATTGTATTTGATCCGCGCATAAGACTAGTTGACGATCTTTGGGTCATACCTGTAACGACTGACAAAGATGGACAAATGACAGCCGGGACCCACAGCTTAACGTGCTGTCTGAGGCACGCAGGAAACTCGGTATGTAATGGGGCACATCCACAGACCAGACAGACCAACCTAGGCAAACGTGGTTTAATTTGAATATCGAACCCGCACGGCTGTTATTATTTAACCACGAGTAACTCCAACCAGGTACTTAGTAATACGATACCCCTTCGTAAGACTTGTCAAAGTTTTAGGGTAATAGTCAATCTTTGAACCTATATAATACGACCTTCTTATCATTGAACATCACTTAAACTGGAATTTACATTTGACAGTACACCACTACTAAAATAATTATAGTGTGTATTGATCGTGGTGTACTGTAAAATGTAAATTGCTTTGCTCAATTTTGACTAAATAATGAACAATGCAATTTTTAACACTGTTTGGTATTTTGGTATTCGTAGCGACGAATTGGGAAGCCATCATTAGTACACTATAGTAGAAATGTGGTTCTTTAGAGAGTCAGAACTCCTATCGATGCTGCATTGACTTGAGTCAGTCCGAAACAGATATAAGTTCATGCGATAAAATCGAAAAATATGTTATTCGTTTCGGTTTTGATGAGTCGACGCGACAAATCTGTTGAAATGTGATCGGCTCAAGCCTATTTCCGCGACGCTAATTGTGGTCCCTAAATAATCTTCTAGCACAGGCTAACTCCGCGAGGGTGAAGCCCACCCATCACCCTCGCGGAGTTCGGTAATTATTATCTCACGGGATCGCATTACCGGGATAAAATGTATGCTATACTATTATGTTAATCCAGGTTATAATGTGTGTGCCAAAATCGTGAAAGAGGAACAATTAAACATCCTCACAAACTTTTGCATTTATAATAACAGTTAGATTAGCTATGAGTTTGATAAGGCCGAAGCTACTAGAAAATAATATGATAACGCTAGTTCAAAAAGCTGCATTTAGCTGAGTTTGAACGGATTTACTCATGCCGCGCCGGCTAAAGTTAAAAAAAAAAAAAACCTCCTCTTTTTGGAAGTTGGCTGAAAAGACGTTTAAACATTAAAAATGTAAGAATAAAACAGTTGCTAATCATACAAAAATGTTGTAATAAACAGTCTCTTTTCGAAGTGTCAATTCCAATGACGTCATACGTTATACGTATTCGTATTCCATCAATCGATTGCAGTTTGAAACACGAACTTAGCCGAAGCTACCGGAACCGCGAATGACCCTTGCAACTATGTACATGTGTATATGCAAGGGGCGTGGGCTCTCGTTTAGGGAGGAAACTGAAAATCGACTTGCGTTATCGTTTGCATTTAGTAAACATGGTGTAGAGGATATTAACGCGCAATCTGCTTCTATGAATTTGGTACCTACATGTTCCTAGTCCCTCTGGAGTTTAAATTTTACGACGATTATTTAAACTTAATAAACAGAACAGCTTTAACATACACGGTCAAAATGTATGAACTGTTTTTTTTCGCAATAATCGACGATTGACAAAACATTTCTTCCTGATAAAATTAGAATCACGTAAGTACGAATTCGTGGTAACGCGGTTTGCGCTATAGCCCAGTAGGTAGTCCGTGTATAAAACGACTAATAAATTTATTGTTAAGGGCCCATTTACATGGTATCACTGCAACACTCTATTGCTGCTATAAAATACTGGCCATGCTGCTAACTATGCGTTAGCAGTTTAGCACTGGTGTGGTGAAACATTTAGGTACATAAATATGTATGTTGAGAAGAGAACCCTCCCTTTTTTCGTCGGTTAAAAACATCTAATCTAATCAGATAAAATATTCAACTTAGAGAAGAGAGAGAGAGAAATGCAGATTTCATCAAGTTTTGTGTATTAGCCAGTGCTATAGAAGGTACGACTGTATGGTTCATAAAACAAAAAATGTCTTTGAGGTAGTAGCTTTTTTTAAGGTGAATTTTCTGGTTTGGTGAAATGTGATGGTACTGGTGGTTGAGTTTCGCCTGGTTGTGGTCCATATCGTACATATGGTGACTTGAGCTCGTGGCTAAATAATAGCAACCGCTCGGATCGATCTTTAGGTAAAGCCTAGCCTAGACTTGCCTAGGTCGGTCCATGGATGGGATCACCCATTACATACCGAGTTACCTCCGAGCATCGGGAAGTTTGTAACATGTTGAGGACTGCAAGACAACCCCAACATAGAACTTGGGTTAAGGCTAGGCAGATGATGATAGTTGACTTAGGCGGCATAATGTGATATTGGTTTGGTCCGTATGATTAAAACTGTGTTTTCATACTTTGAACTACAATGATAACTACGTGTGATTCATGGTGGTTTATTTGAGTTAAAGCGCCATTATTTCGAATCTGTAAGGGTGATTTTCATTGTTTCGGTTGACTGTACTTATGTTAGCACCCTTATTAGCTTGCTTAGTTCAATAATTAGAATCCAATCTTTGATGTTATTTATAATCATGTTTCGTTGATTATGTATTGTTAATAGATTTGTTAAAATATGACCGACGATGTAAAATAGAAAGATTTGTTATTTAATAAAAAAAATAGGAACAGTTGATTTTATTTTAATTACTAGTCTTTAGAATAATAACAAGATATAAAATGGTCAGTTAACCACATGATCTACTGGTTCGAGACTAACAAGTTGGCGCACGAAGATACTGTACTATGCGTTTTGATTCTAATGGGTTGAGCAACTGTGGAACCAACTAATGGCGCTAGCACCGCTTGAACCAAAACAACGTCATTAGTTGAAAAACTGTCAATGTTATTTTATGTTTCAAAATAGTTTTACCTTACTGGTCAGATTGGGTCTATGCGGTGGACGCGCCATTTAACTTGCCGACCCCATTCATAGAGCTCTGGATTTATTACGTGATTTTCGTTAAAACGAAATGATTTGAGAGTTTCTAGATTGAAATGAGTAATCTGATTTTTTTTGGATGTAAAATCAAATCATCCCGCCTTGGAGCGGAATTCGCTCCAAGGCGGTGACAGACTTGTACTGAATAAAACCCATTCATTTTCCCTCTTAGCCCTTTGTGGTCCAGGGCCACGGTATCTCTTTGGAACAGTCCAGCAGCCCAATTCCTCAAAGATTTAAATCGTAAGTCACATCGTTTACAGTAGGTAGGTACAGAATAATAGGTCTTACAACTAAAAACTGATGAATTATGACATTACCTAAGTCTGGCTAGGCTCCACTTGGTTGATTATAACATTTATAATTAGATAGAAAGCCTGTATCCCCAGCTGTGAAGACGATTTAAGACTGAGCATCATTAACTCTTAGTCGATTTTTCATTATCTGTTACTATTTGATCCACCTCTATTCGAATGACGTATTGTATGATTGCAAATCATTTGACGTATTAGGTATTTTATTTATTCGCGATTGATTCTCGTTTGACCAAAAAATAGGAATTGCGTACACTAATGAAGAATTAAAAGTGTATGACTGCAGTGAAACTCATTTTAATTGCATACTAAAGTATTTTATGATCGTTGTCTTGTGCTAAATCATGGCAAAAACCAAAGTAACAGGAGCTACGAGCCGACTAAAGCAAGACTACCTTAGACTTAAAAATGACCCCGTTCCATATGTAACGGCGGAACCAGTGCCGTCTAATATTTTAGAATGGCATTACGTGGTCAAAGGACCAGAAAAGAGTCCGTACGAGGGCGGATACTATCATGGAAAAATCATATTTCCAAGGGAGTTTCCATTCAAGCCACCATCTATTTACATGATCACACCAAATGGTCGGTTCAAGACAAACACTCGACTGTGCCTTAGCATCACGGACTTCCATCCTGATACATGGAACCCGGCGTGGTCAATATCCACGATCCTCACTGGACTTCTAAGTTTCATGTTAGAGAAGACACCAACACTGGGATCTGTTGAAACATCAGATTACCAGAAGCGTTGCCTGGCGGCGGAATCGTTGGAGACAAATATTAAAAACAAAATGTTTGTGGAGTTGTTCCCGGATTATGTTGAGGAGATTGAGCAGCAACTAAAGCAACGCAATGAGGCAATATTGCAGGCAGAGAACTCCAACACAATTGAGGGTGAAGTAATAACCGAGCAACAGTCCAACATGTACTATATTATGACCAATTTATTTGTGTTGGTAGGCTTTGTTTGCCTTGCGTTTATGGTCAAATATGTGTTAGTCTCGATATCCAATGATTAGGCAAATAGTTTAAATGCTTTATTTTAATGTAAATATTGTAATTTATTTTGTAAATACATTTATTCCATTAGAGGAAAATTTTGAAGTTAATTTGACGTGCTAAGCATACAGAATTGATGTAATATGAAACTCAGTCATTGCAATGTGAAATTATTGACATTCTCAATTAGTGATTCCTATATTGGCTGGAGAAGCAAGGGGAACAGTTGTTTGAACAAGGTTTTTATTTTCTAATTCTTTGTAACAAAATGTTTGTGTTATTATTGTTTAAGTTGATACAATTTTCTAATCAATATAGGGTATGTTGCATGTGCATTGTTACCAGATCTTAACTCCTGTTTTCAATTATTATAATTGAATTTTATTGAGACAGCACAGTTTGATATCCTTATTCCTTTGTGCTTGATCACCTTTTTGCTGTAAATTATAATTTATACTAGATACATGATGAGTGGTTAATGTTCAAGCACTTTGAACACTTTTCATTATTAACGGTTTTAAACATACACAAAATCATAGTTTTTAGATATTCTTTGTGATGAATAGCTAGGTAGTGTTTCAAATTAGAGGAAGAATGTAGTTTATTGTGATATATGTTTTTCACTCTTGCAAGTAGTCTATCAAGATTGCAAATAGCTTTTAATGTGAAATCAATTTGTCAAGTTTATATAAACTAACTATAACAAGTAAATGTAGTAATCTCAACAAATGTATTTCTGCTTGTATTGAATGTTTATTTGTATGCCAGTTATGTGTTAAGTCAATATTACTATTCCAAATAATATGAAAAGTATTTCATGTCTTATCAAATCATGACTAGCATTAATTTGACATAGTAACAATGATATAATCATACCATCATCAATTCAAAATGTGTAATTTTTAAATGTTTATATTGAGCCTACTACTGCATTTAAATTGTGTTGTCCCGTGTAGCTGTTCTATGATATGTATTGAATATTTGAACTGGAATATGTTGGAAATAAAATTGTTTGCCGTATTTTAATGTGTATAGCGGCTTTTGTTATGTTTTGCCATGAAAGCAGTATAACATTTCTGTATTACTATATTACATAATGTATCTATACCTACAGAAATAAAGTGATTGGAAATATGAAACTCATTTCATTTTAGAAATGCGTGCTAACCATATTATTATTTTTTATTTGTTTTTACTCAACTTCTCTCATATTTAATTTCTTGATCTTATGTCTATACCTACATGAAACTACTTAAGTTGAACCTCTTATAACATACTTACTGTACTTCTTATATAATATGTAGTATTGAAGTACCTTTCACCTCTTATTTTGTTAATCTGGACAATGTTTACACAAGTCATGAATACAGTATATGAAGGCCAATATATACTTTTGCCATGTGATGTTGCACACTAAATGTGATTATAATCATTATACCCACTGTTGATTTTAGCAACTGCAAATTGATTAAAATCTAATAATATAGTATTTTTCTATGAATGGTTGTTTTATTTATGCAAGAAGACATGCTGCGCCTAGGGATGGCGATCTAAGATCGATTATTCGAAAAATCGATTTATCGAGCCAAGAAAATCGATCTTTTAAATCGATGTGTAGTACTGAATCGATTCATTGGATCGATACATAACCCTTTAAAATCGACATTCGATTTTTTTCTGTTTTTGTATTCACCATACAATTAGTTGTAGGCAGTGCTACCAGATCGTGGGTAAAATGACCCCGCACTTTGTAGGACGCTCTCGTCTAAACACATTGAATGTGGTAAAAAGTGGGGGAACATTTTGCCCACGATCTGGTACCACTGGTTGTAGGTGCCCGTATTACAAGAGTACTGCCGGTTAATTACTCAAAAACTCACGAGGTGGCTGTGTGTTTAGTCTCCTTTGCCTCACTACCTCACTTCTCTTCAAAAGAAAATCCCTTACTTTGCTGATTAAAGATCGTTGATTATAAAATTCGTCTTGTTTTTAATAAAATTGATTAATACTTACATTGTAATAGAAAATTTGAAAAAAGATCGATTTTTGGAAATCGATCTTTTCGACCTCGATTTTTTTGTGGATCGATTCATGAGGTCACGATTCGAATCGATTTAAAAATCGATCTTTTTCGGATAAAATCGCCATCCCTAGGCTGCGCCCACCTCAAGTAAATTGGGTTATGGGAAGTAGTATGATGATGTTGCCTTATTTATTGTATATCAAATTCATCATCATCTGCTTAGCCTTTTCCCAACTATGTTGGAGTCGGCTTCCAGTCTAAACGGTTTATCAAATTAAAAACATTATTTATTTATCATCCCATTTATTTTACTATGTTCAATAGGTATATACATAATCAGTATCATTTCCATAATTTAATTTTACAGTAATTGTATGAAAATGTATAGAAGACCGAGATCTCTAAAAAGCAGGCATACACAATTAAAAACACTTTAGTCTTATCTATCTATTTACCATAATTATGCCTTGGTAAAATAAAGAGGTTTTAACAGTACATATTGTATGGTGTCTTGTTTTATTAAAAAATACATAAAAAAAAGGGAATTTACTTTTACTTTGCACACCAGCAGGTATGAATTGATTTACATGATAAATAAAATAAAACTGTATTTACTTACAACTCTTAAACTTAAAATTCTAATAGTACTACTTATAATAAGTATTTTAAATATTACCTGACCGTTGCAGGTTATACAGCTATTAGTATACATAGACAGAAACAGAATATATATAATTATAGGTTGAAAATGTCACCATAGCAATGATTACCAACGTAGTACAATCTTGATTATAATGTGTTTGCTATTCATTCTTTAGTTTCTTCCTCATCATCATCCCAGTCACTAACCAAGCTTTTGATATTGTCGTTTTTTAGGACTTTTTCTTCTTCTGGGGAACACCTAAAATCTTTCATTGACTCTTCTGAGGGCCCAACAGCATTTTCAGTCACAGAAATCATTTCCTCCTGGGAATCATTATCCTCCCAATCATTTAGTAGCGATGATAATTTCTGTTGTACAATTGGATTTGGTACAGCAGTATGGATGGGTGAATCTACCAATGGAGGCAGTTGCATTTCCTGGCTTGATGAGTCTTCTTCTTGTGAAGATATAGCACTTTCTTCAGTTTCGGCATCTGCAGCAGCATCTACTTCTGCTGCCGCCTGAGATTCAGCTGCCGCCTGTGCTTCAGCTTCTGCTGCCGCCTGCGCTTCAGCTTCTGCTACCGCCTGTGCCTCACCTTCTGCTGCCGCTTGTGCTTCGGCTTCGGCTGCCGCCTGTGCCTCGGCGTCTGCTACCGCCTGTGCTTCAGCTTCTGCTGCCGCCTGTGCCTCGGCGTCTGCTGCCGCTTGTGCTTCAGCTTCTATTGCCCTCTGTGATGCAGCTTCTGCTGCAAGTTGAGCAGCCATTTGTTTTTGCATTTCTTGTTGAATGTTTTCGATTGATTCTTCTTCTATTGGTTCATTTTCAACAAAAGGTTGATTTTGGGAACATGCATTTGAAACGGAACTAGTAATTCTATCACTGTCCTCTGCAATATCATATTCATCGTCAGACCAATCTAAAGTTAAATGTTTGACCTTTGTTTCAGATACTTTAGGACATACAGGTACTTCATTATTGCCTTGGTTTATTTCAACTATATCGTCATATGCTTGTGATTCTATGAGTTCTGATTGTTGGCTCTCAGATGTGTCATTTTCAGGTTTATTAAATTCAGAGAATCTGATAATATTCACAGAGTCAACAGTGTCTTGTTGGTGGTTGTCTACGTTTTGGGCAAGAGATGTTTCCATTAAAGATTCTGTTTCATTTGGTTGTTCTGTTACATTTTCCCTTTCAACTGGTTGTCCACTAATATTTTCGAATTCTGCTGGTTGTTCCATAATATTTTCCAACTCCACTGGCTGTGCCATAGGACCTTCGTTTTCAATCTGTTGTTCCGGTACATTTCTAGTTTCTAGATGGTGTTGTATCATGTTTTCTGTTTGTGCAGGTTCTATTGTACTTCTCGCTTCTACCGATTGTCCCATCATATTAATAGTAGTTTCGTCCTCCAGTTGTTGTTGCAAAACATCTGATACTAAAGGTTGTTCTACAACATATCGTGTTCCAATTGGTTGGTCTATTGCATTATCCGTTTCCATTGGTTGTTCTAATTCATTTTGTGTTTGAATTGACTGTTGCTGTACAATTTCTGATTCCATTGGTTGTTCTATTACATTTTCTGCTCCCGTTGGGTGTTCTAGTTCATTTTCTGTTCTCATTGGTTGTTCCATTATATGTTCTGAGCCGAGTGGTTGTTCTAGCATATTTTCCATTTCCATTTGCTCAACATAGTTTTCGTGGTTCGTTTGGATGTCAGGCATTGATTTATCTCGAGTATGACTTTCAACAGTCTCATTTATAATTAAGGCAGTTGTTTCCTTTTCCATCAAACTCATGCCTGAGACATTATCTTCTGCAGTCTCTTGTTCAACCGGTTGATTTACTTGTTCAATTGTTCCATCTGGTTCATTTATTGTAACATCAGTTCCACGAGATATCCCTCTCTGAGTTTCAGGTACCAAATGTACCTCTGGAAGTTCATCTAGATTACCTGTTGCACTATAAATTGGCCCAGTAACTACTTGATTAGAATCAATCATAACTGTGTGTGGCGGTAATTGTATTTGCTGACCATCTAAACTTTGCAGGTTATTTTGCCAAGTTTGTTCACCAGTTGTTTCTATACAATGTGTATTCATTACTGATGTTGAGGTGGTCACAGTTTCATAATTCTGTGTAATAATTGCAGAAGACTGCACAAATTGTGCTCCTAAACCTCCTGTAGTTATTATTTGGAATTGCTTGTTTTGGTCATCTACAGGGTGACTGTATACAACTACAATGTTGGAATTTTCAGTACCTACACCATCAGTGACATTCATAGGATATTCATTTGGTAGAATCATCATCTCATTACCTTGAGTATTATCTAAGTCTATAGCAGCAGACTCTAATGCCTGACTGTGGTGTGGTGCACTCAATACAGTCAAGGTCTTGTTTGAGCCACCATCATCAAATATAATAGGATGGTTAGAAGCCATCAAAGCCTTGTATTCTTCTTCATTTGATACCACAATTTGTATTGGTTGATTTAGGTTTGCTGATTTCTTTATAACCATACTGGATTGTTGCTGCACATTTTCTTCAATGTTTGTATTTTGAACATGTGTGTATTCCACAGATGTAGTAGGTTGAATTGTCTCTAAGGAATTAGGTTCAACCATATCTGAAATAATGTAGTTTCTGTTACTTGGCTTCCGCTTTCTAGGAATAAGTTGATTTTCTTGCATGATATATTCATTGTTGTCTATTAATACAATTTCTTCTTCCTGATTATTGGATAATGGTTCCATTGGCATTTTCATATCTTGGAAATAATCATTGTGTACAGATTGAGTCTGTTTGATATTTTTACTTGGCTTGGCCTTTAGTGCTGGTTTTGGAGTACCAAAGCCAGGATTTAAAATCTTCTGCTTCGCATTGGAGATAGCATTATGCTGTCTTCTAGTTGGAATTTGTTTTTCAACAGGTGGTCTTTGGGCGATTGGATACTGTGAATCCATCTCTGCATACTCATTGTCATAGCTTGTACTAGGTTCAAACTTGACAGCAGCTCTAGCAGCAGTAGTGGCTCTAGTCCTTTCAACTACAACTTCCTTTTCATCATCAGAATCATCAATGATGCAGTCAGTCTTTGCTTCTTGTTTGTGATGAGTTTTTATGTGTGAATAAAGGTTTATCTCTCGCAAGAACACTTTCATGCAATAGGGGCATTGCAAATTATTTTTCTTTTCAGAACTGTACTTGTGTCCTGTGCTTTGTATGTGTTGTAGCAGTTGACTAGAGGTAGCATATGCTGAAGAACATACATTGCAGCGGAAGTTCTTTATATCTTTATGGCTAATTTTGTGTTTTGTAAGTAGTGCATCAGTTAATGCAATATAAGAACACCTGTTACATTTTGGGAAGTGATACTGTGGTGGTGGTTGTACACCATGTTGTGAATAAAGGTGGTGCATTAAATAGTTTCTCTTCAAAGATCTAAGGCCACAGTATTCACAAATGTTAACCACTGGTTTCTCATTGTGCACTTCAACTAAATGACGGCGGAATTTATAATATGAATTGAAATGTAGAGCTTTTCCTGGTGTGCCACATATTAAACATATCCAAGGACCTTTAGTATTATCAGCACCCAAGGCAATAAGTTTTGCTGCTTGCTTCGAATCTATAACATCTGTTTCATATGTAAAATCATCTTCTGTTTTTACCTTTAATGGTTTATCCTCTGTGTATGCAGGAGGTGCAGCTTGTTTTTGTTGTCTTTTACCTTTACTAGGCACAGGATCCAGAATCTTCAATTTTATGTTTTTATTGCTTTTAACTAAATGAGGATATTTCTTTAAAACTTCACTTATTATTCTTGCATGGTCTAGATTAGAAGCAGCTTTGCTGTCCTTAGTTTCTATTGTGACTTTAGGACCACCATTTCCTTCATTAGCATCCAAGATCTGATCAAAAAGCTGGTCTGTATCCTTCTCATTATTGAAGGATGTATTAAATAAATCAGCCTCTTCATTGAAATGATGGTCAGCATTGTTTTCATCAAATAAATTATCTATCTTAGATGATGATGGAGTTATCCTTTTACATTCAACAATATCAATTGTTGACAAGCCAGACCTTTTCTTTGAGCCTGATGCTTCACTGAATACATTGCTTCGTTTAGCTTTATAGCGTTTGACCGTGTCAGGATGGACCATTAAAGGCTGGGAAGTATATGATATACTACAGAATGAGTTGTCGAAGATATTATCAGTATCTAGCTCTTCTGGTACTTCATATCTTGTCGGACGTGGTTCACCTATAACCAGCTTTTGAGAAGTAAAAGGGTCTTTTGATATTGGAGATGGAGGACGATATGCACTGTTATTGACATTTTCAGTTTTAGCAACGGTTTGATAAGTCTTTTTATCTCTGTATACAATATTGTTGTCAAATGCTTTGCTGTAGGAGCGTTTATTACTGGACCCTGCAGGAGGGGTGATCGTCTTCACAGGTTTAGGTTCACTTTGGACACTTGGTTTAGTATTAGTAACCTTCTTGATACCGCTATAACTGTGCGCAGGTGCTTTTGGCGCCAAGTTGCGATGTGACTCGAGGAGTTTAGTTAACACTGGCATATTGAGAATTTGAGATGTTTGATACAATCGTTCTAGCAAATCCATCTTGAATTCTAAATGTCCCGTGTACATGAAGTTCACAATCGGCACGACAACATCCGCCTGCAAGTCGTCCGGCATCACGAGACAGTCTTCATACATTTCACATGTTCGTTCCAGGAGTTCGAAGTACTCGGTGCACGCACTGAGCACTAGTCGGTGTACTTTCAGCTGGGCATTATCTTGAAACTGCAGCGTCAGGTCACAGTAGTCCGTCCGGTTGAAAAAGTGCTTCAGCCTTTGGAGAAAATATATTCCCCAGTTGTCAACTTTCACTTGCTTTACGTCGGACATTTTTGCGGTTTATGTGGCCATAATACCGACTATGTTAACAGCATACCGGGCGCTGAAACAGAAGTTCATCGCCATTAGAACTATGCATCAACAAACTAACGCGAGATTAAATGCGGCAACTATTGATCCAGAAAAAGTTTGACATCATATTAGCATTGTTGGTTTGATCGGATTGACGCTATACACATAGTTTTACCATCGCGTTTCACATTCAACATTTCACTTGAATTTTCCGCCACATATTGAAGTGTTTTATTCATGGAACTTACCGATATCGGCCACACAGAATAGTTTGTATTTCGTTAACTTGCTCTCGTCACAATCAAACACAAAATTACTGCACCAACCAAATTCAACACAAGTTGACACGGTAGACGTAAGATGGCGGTGTACAGCGACGGCCTCATTAAGAAACGCGAAGCTTGTTTGACGCTTTGGTCAAGTACTGTTATGTAGTCATAATGATAACCATCTAGTTATTTATGACTTGAAAAAAATATTCTCGTCATGTAACTAGTTTCTGTGGAATAATTATCTTTACGAAGAATATAATGCTGTTATTTTGTGGCTTAATATATTTTTATTTTATTAACGCGGTTGATATGGCTGCGCAGAATTGCACAGTGTCGCCATCTGCAATGAACGAAATCTTTCACGAACTTACATATTGATTGCGCGCGTTCTAATTTTACACAGCGGTGTTCACACAGCGGGAAATGAATGTGACGCATCGAGACGGAACGCTCTTTGGTTGTCTATTATTACATATGGTAACTATAATAGGGCAATAGAGGGCTCTGCTTAAAGGATTGTGCTGTAACGGTATTAAAATATAGCTTTGTCTGATTTTTTTCAATGCGTTTTAATATTTCATTAGGTAGGTAGTATTCAGTTTAGCGAAACTTAGATTTAAATTCAAATTCAAAACTATTAGTGTCATGTAATTTGCTACTTATAATGATTGCATTTTAAGAACATTGCTTGGTAGGCAATTTAGTCTCCAGGCGATTTACTACACACCTACTTAGAAATTATTGCATTAGGCATTTGATGTCTAGGCGATTTACTTAGGTACAGCTTAGGCATTTTGCTGTGTAGAATAATAATAGTAATTAATTTTAGGCATTGTGCGTTGTACACGAATTGAAAGTTAGACACTTCGATCAAAAAGGCTCCAGTCAAAACCACTTTTGACTGGTGTCAGTCATTGGTCAAAACGTGTTTTAGAACGCTTCAGTTGTAATAATAATAATAATTATGCTAGTCCTAGAATTACATGTTTTTCAAAGTAAAGTTTATAATGAAATGTTAGTTTAAATCGTTTTGACTGATAGGTGAACATGGTGACTGGCAATTTAGTGTACGATACTTTTACCGCCAACGTACACAAAACGCGATGCCTCGCCAGGCGCCAAGCTATAAATGTATAACGAAAGGAGATCACCCAGATTGGGCTATTTTCAAAAGTGCCGACTAAGGAAAATATACTTTTTATTTAGATAGAGCATCACATAATAAATATTTTTCCTTTATTCATTATTGTACATATTTCTTACATTTTTAAATATTTATTTACAAAACTAAATAAAAAAAAACATTTAAAAATATAAAAAAACAGTAGCCCACTAGCGCTGGGGACAGGGTCCGAGCTGCCGATGGTCAGGGTTCTTGAGAGAGGAACCTCCAAACAATACGTGCCGTGTCGAGAAGTACTGCTTTCTGAATCAAGCCCTTGATCCAGCTGCCAAGCGAGAGCCTCCTAAGATGTTGGTCGAGGCTCTTGGCTATTAAGCCATTGGCCGACACGACTATCGGCACAATGATTGCTGTACTCACATCCCACATGTCGACAACCTCGCGAGCCAGATCTAGATATTTGTTTTTTTTTATCTTGCTCTGCTTTCACGAGGTTCTCATCATGCGGGACCGTTATATCAACAATCATTGTGCGACGCTCCAATCGATCTATCACGACAATGTCAGGCCTATTGGCAACAATAGTCCTGTCGGTGGTGATAGGTCGGTCCCAATACAACGTGATATTACCATTTACGAGAACTGGGTCGGGCGCATACTTATAGTATGGCACTTCTGATTCCACAAGGCTGTATTTCAAAGCAAGTTGCTGGTGGATAATCCTGGCAACAAGGTTGTGTCTATGCAAGTACTCTCCGTTAGCCAGACTAGAACACCCAGAAATAATGTGTCGGATCGACTCTCCCGGACGGTGGCATGCCCGACATACGAGTATGTCAACCGTGCCGTCCTTCACAATGTATTTGCGGTAGTTATTCGTCATCATAACTTCGTCCATAATTGCATAAACAAAACCTTCGGTTTCCCCGAAGAGGTCACCAAAGCGTAGCCAGGATACGGACGCTAAGAAGTCTACATCAGGGCCATGTATCAACGGAACTGCAGCTTGGTGTGAAACCGAAAGTGAAGTTGTGTCGCCAACTGTTTCACCTCCTATTCTTTCCTCTGAGCTCCAAAACATGCACTCACTGACCTCTGCTCTGCCACTCACAGGACGGAAGAAACCGCGTGACAGAGCTGAAGTTTTAGAAAGTAATGTCGTGCCAGCGACAAGACGAAGAAAAAGATTCTTCACAGAATGAGCAACATAGTGATAGCCAGACAGTCATGAAGGATGTTAAAACTAAAAGACTTTTATAGAAGCCGAAACGCACTGTTCTCCCCGTCTTTGCGATATTTTTTTTTGTTCTAGACCGTATCTGGGAACATTCTAGGGATATGAGGGGTGAAAGTTCCAAATTTAAAACAAGTTTATTTTTAAATGCATCTTTTTAATGTAAGATTTTTATATTAAGGCTGATACTCCAAGGTAGCCCGCGAAATTCAAATTTTCTTAGGTTTTTTTTTTGTAATTTGCAGGGCAGTGCTAAGTTGTGTGTTGATGAAAATATCGGTCGTAAGACGTATGTAGTTACAGAATTATAATCATCAAAATCATCAATACAAGTTCATAAGAGTCGAGGAACGAATTTTTCACGGTCAAAGTCATTTTTCCGACTCCTATAGGTACCGTACCTGTGCAACGACAGTTTAAGGTTTACATTCGACAGCCGGGACCAACGGCATAACGTGCTTTCCGAGGCACGGATGAAACTCGGTTGCTATGTAAGGGGTGGTAATTTTCGTCGGGGTTGCGGGACTGTTCGAAAGAGATACCGCGGCTCCGGAACGTAAAGGGCGAGGAAGGACCATGGATGAGTTTTAGTCAGTAAAAGTCTGACACTCCCTCCGCTCCGCCCAGAGTGGGAGAAGTTATTTGATGATTTCCCATCCCAAAAAAAGGGTGGTCATTGGCCACCCATCCGCGTACTGAACTAGGCAAGCACGGCTTAATCTGAAGGTTGACCCGAGCGCCTGTAATTTTATAGCAACAACATCCTGTGTGTTGATGTATTCAGAAGAAACTAATAGTGAAATCAGAAATCAGAAATCATTTATTTGCCATGAATGTGGGTACAAAATAGGAGGTAAACATTGTAATAGCAGTTCCAACACACTCTACCTTCCTCCACTCTCCTTCCTTCCTGCCCGCGTAGCATGACCACCGTAGACAGGACAGAGAGTCGACAAATATTTTGTTCATCTGTCATTTTGTCGATTCAATGACAGACAAACAAAAGATTTTTCGAGTCTCTCTCGTTTCTCCGGTGGTCATGCTAAGCGGGCTGGTATTCAATTTTGAGAAAATGGAAACGTGCACTACTGACAAGTATATTGTGGCTTTTAAACTGCCCCGTTGGTTTCGTGGCTGCAAGCGTGACTGCTGAGCGTGGAGCCCTGGGGTGGCCGTGGCTCGAAATTCGGACATTATGATTCCTTGAGCCTGTCAACAAGCTTTCATATAACAACTATCTGATGCTCGAGCTCCGCCAGCGTGCAAATCATATACTAAAACCTTCCTCGAGAACCACTCTATCTGTTGTTGAAACCAGCATGAAAATCGGTGCAGGTATTTAGAGTTTATCGCGAACAGAAAGACAGACGCGGCGGAGGACATTGTTTTATAAAATGTATTGAGTCATTAACTGAAGGGGCGAAGAATGCATGGTTAAAGTGATAATTTTCTTCTTACATAGTCTTAAATGAGAGAGACTCTTTCATGTGACATCACCATTTTTATAGGCACAGAATAGCGTATAGGGTAGATGCACCTCTGGTGCCCAAGAAAGCTATTAATGCAATCATGAACGAGGTGACTTTTGCTCTGCATTCGTCTTCAGGCACGAAGCCCATTGAAATTCTGTAGATTTAGACCAAGGCCCCAGGCCCAGGCCCCAGGCCCAGGCCCAAGGCCAGGAATTTGGTGAGGGGGCGTTTTCGGTAACCCTCCTCAGATAATATTGGTTCTTTTTGCTGATTCCTTCAATCAGTCTGCTTAATTTGTCTGTGTCACGGCCATGTTGTAATGAAGACCAGCCTAAAAATGGGAACCACCATCAATCGTATGATTTCCAGAGAGTGTCCGGCAGGAAACCTTAAACAAAAAAAAAAAAAAAAAAATCAAATTATTTATCATTGCGAACAACAAAGTCCATACAATTTGGATGGTAAAGTAATAATCTATATATATAAATAAAAATGAATTGTTGTTCGTTAGTCTGATTAAAACTCGAGAACGGCTGGGCCGGTTGAGCTGATTTTGGTTTTAAAATGTTTGTCGTAGTCCAGGGAAGGTTTAAACGGTGAGAAGTAGACAGGTAGGTAGGTAGGTAGTAGGTAGGTAGGAAAAAATGCATTGCAACGCATGCCGGGTACAGCTAGTAATAAATAAATATGAGTGAGTCCAGTGACGAAGTCTGCTATTTAACACCCGAATAATTGGAGCGTAATGTAAAAATGCAGAATTAAATTACCTGCCTGAAAATTCTCGTGAAAACTATCTGTAAGTACCTACATTATTAATATCTCAGTATGTTGTAGTTGTATGCCGTGTATGCTGCTGTATGTACTGTTTTTATGTATGTTTCGTATTGTTGAGGTATATATTATCGATGCTGAGGTGAACAATTGTATATGTTACACGAGACCAAAGTTATTTGCATCTCGTGTCTTTGAATCAATCCCTCGCTTCGCTCAGGATTCTAAACTACAATCACTCGCTGCGCTCGTGATTCTACTATAGAATCCTTCGCTTACTCGGTATTCATAATCAACACTCGCAACAAAAACCCATTTTGCTCTCTTGTTGCACAAATAACTATTTTTGCAATTTGCAGGGCAGTGCTAAGTTGAGTAGAGTCGAGAAACGAATTTTTCACGGTCAAAGTAGTTCCTCGACTTTTATGAACTTGGAGGGTTGTATTGATAATTCTGATGATTATAATTATGTTACTACATACGTCTTACAGCCGCGACCGATATTTTCATTAACATACAACTTAGCACTGCCACATGAGTTTTACTAACTTACCTACATTTACTTATGTATTATGTCACCGTAAAATTGTCAAACACGTTATATTACAATATAACGTGTTTTTTCTCGCGATATTGTAATGTCTCGAATTATTGTCAACTGAACATACGGAAGTATCTCTGCCCCCATAATCGGGACTTGGGGCACCCCCTAGGTTAGTTAGGTTCCTTTAAACCCGACGGGGCCCCGCGAAGCGGGGCTCCGTCGACTACGCTTTTTAGGGGGAATATAAAGTGTTTTAAGGTTATGTTATATTAATCGGTATTTCTCAGGAATGGTGCATTATCTTTTCATGAGAGTTGTGCCACTGGGCAAGGGGGACCCCTCCTTCCCTCCACACCGCGTAAGTTGACTACCATCGCATGCATTTCACGAAAAATAACGCGTTTTGCTGTAAGCAGTATGTTTATTTGACAATAATTCGAGACTTTACAATATCGCTAGAGATATTACAATATAACGTATTTGACAATTTTACGGTGACATGTACATTTATATGCACCGTATCTGACCTCAAAATCATAATCTTTACTGGGTAACACGATACCTCTTGGTAAGACTGGTTGAAAGTCTGACGACTTTAAGACTTACTCGTAACTATATATGGTCGCAGATCTGTAGATATTTGTAGCTGATTCCAACGGTTTCATATTATTTTCGAGGACCTGTCTAAGGACAGAGGCAACGGAGATTGGTATATTCTTTCCAAGTTGATCAGTTTGATTGTGTTCTTTGATTTTCGTTATGAGTAGTCAGAAACCCGAAAATTTGACAACCAATCTTACCGAGGGGGGAAAGTGGTTTGGTACCTATCAGTACCATGTGTTGTGAAGGTCAGATAGGCTGTCACCACACGTCATCATCATCATCATCATCATCATCTCAGCCGAAAGACGTCCACTGCTGGACATAGGCCTCCCCCAAGTGTCGCCACTACTCGCCAGTGCCACATTGACCGGTCCCTTGCGACTCGCATCCAACGGAATTTAAAACGATAAAACACTGATATTTAGATAGACAGCTACATCCTATAAGCGTGGAAGCCCACCATAACATAGTTTGGGAAAAAACTAGACAGAGGAAGATGCCCACTGCGTGTATCATCTGCCTATAGCTTAGCCGCGGACCGCGGTTGCACCTTTATTACCTTAGATACGTTTTGTGGTCAGTCCCTTTTTGACCTATAGCTGTAGAGTATGAACATGTAAAAAGGACATGTTCCTAATCTAAAAACTCACAATTTGTATGTTTTTTTACCTTTAATGGAATAATTTTAGAAGAAAGCAATTTGATTTCTAAAAAAACGTATGTTATAGTAAAAAATACGAGTAGGTATACATATCAAGACGTCCATTACCAAATGGTTTCCCCAATACCTATAGACCAGTAAAAAATACATAACAAAGAACATACCATCACGACTGTTGTAGTCCCTAAGGGGTTAGACATAGGATTCTGTAGTCTGTACAGTACTACAGTAGATCTTGCATTTCGCCAGTTAAAGTCTTACTAAAATCATCACAACGATATGGTGAGACGCTCGCAGTCTTTTTACAACCGTCAAATAAATTATTTTACAAAATATCAAACCACAAATATTTTCCCACTAAAATATAAGTAAAGAGATCAACTTATCTCATTCTATCATCCCATTTTACGTACAGAATAACCATACCATCTACGTACTTACTTCGCAACTTAAGAACGCGGTAACTACCATTCGCATTACCCACTTACAGCTGACCAAAGCTTCTTGGCATGGGAAGAAAAGAAGTTGGAACGAAGCTGATTTGCGGGTTTCCAGTCCCGCCCAGCCGTGGCCCCGCCTACACTTCTGGGCGGCTGTCGCGAATTCCTGGAATTGCTGCCAGTATGCACTGAGTCGTCGAAGAGAACGCACCGTTTCATTGTCAGTTACTGTATTTTAGTTTACGTGTGTACGTGAAGCTGGCGGAACTGGAAACAGGTGTGTATGTTATTCAATTGTTTTAATTTAAAATCTTCAGGTGTTGATTTTTTTTCTTTTTAGGAACTTTCCATATGTAACTTTCATAAACCAAAGAGAAAATAAACTTTTCCCCGAACAAACTACCTAGTAGTATGAGTTCGTATGAGGAAATCGTAATAAATTCGGGAAAGTATAAGTAGTGGGTAGTAGTAATTTTCCTGAAAGAATTAGTTCTATACTATTAATTAATCTTTTTCTACTCCCAAGAGATCCACACTACTTAATATTATAAAAGAAAAGATTTGTTTTTTTTTTGGTGGTTACGATATAAGTAACTCAAGAATTACTCAACCGATTTAAACATTATTTCACCATAAGAAAGCTACATCTTTACCGAGTAACATAGGATATAAATTATATTGATATCATGCAAATTAGACGAGCTATCACAAGTTTCGCGGACGAAGTCAAGAAATTAGTTAAGTACTAAAAGAAGTAGTTAATTCAAATCAAAACTTCTTGTAGAAAAGTAGTACCTACACGCGATCACCATCGGCAATACTTATTCGAAAAAAGTTAAACCTCATTGAAGAAATATGTGGAAATTGTGGAAGTCACACCAGTTCAGACTTCTTTAAAGGGGGTTCAGAATGATGTACTGAAGACGTGGTAACCGTTTTAGTGCCTGTTCCCGTATATTATTTAATCGTTTCGATTATCCCGTGGAAGAAAATAGTTCGTGTTGCTATTCAACCCATTTTCTTCATGTCTTAGTTTTGTTTTTTTTTAAATGAATTGAAGAGTTCTGAAAACTGTGGGACCATCACAGTTAGCACTTCATAAGTAGTTGAATTAGTATCAATCAAGTGTTACAGAACAAATCGGTTACTTTTAGTTAGGTTTAGTATGCGTTCTGAAACTTGCGACGGTTGTACTTACGTCTGATAATATTTCTGTAACTTCAACAGTTACTCAGACCAGACAGATTAGTGATAAAGACTTTTGATGTATATCAAGAACTTTGCTTTTCACTCTAATAAAATGTTATGTTATTAAACTGTCCAAGATTAAGTAAAAAATCCTACACTAGAACGTTGATTAAACTATAGCTGTAACTGTTAAAACTTATTATAAAGAAAAATTATAATATATCTAGGTCTAATTTTATAAAGAGGAAAAAGGAGATAATTTTTTTTGGGCCCACCTGGTCGTTGCATTTATTATTCATAATAACACCAAAAAAAGTAACCATTTTACTATGATATTAAACGAAATATTACGTAGAAATGAAAACGGAATCCTAAAATCATAATAAATAAGCTACATTATGAATTTTTTTTCGAGTCAAAACATTCCTGTTGTGGTCAATGTCATTTGACAGCAAATACTTACGTGAATAGGGGCGTTTTCTTTCTGTTTTTTTTAAAAAGTACGGTACCTACCCGTTGGTAATCATATCTGCTACAATTTTGTAGAATCAGAAAGAATATAAAAATAAATAGTATTAAACTATGAGTATTTTTAATGATATTTTTAAAGGTTTACACTAAACTTGCATAGATGGTTTAAAACTTTAAACAATTAACGTGGCACGGAACTTAATAAACCTACTTTTTTAGAGATTGACAGACAACTTCATTATTTTGACATTTACTTTTTCTGTTTATTTTGGTTTTCGTAAGTGTTTTTGCAGGGTTTTCACATTTATTCCGGTTGGACAATGCTTAGCTAATTTAACCACTGGAATCTAGAGGTTATAAGGAAGAAATCAATGTAAGTTTCATTATTAAATGCTACAATTTATGTGGGTGGCCTAATCCCCGAACAAAAAGTATTGTCTCCTTAGATTTTTTGTTTGTGTGTTTGTTACGATGTCAAGTACTACTCAATCGATTTTAAAAACTCGTTTACCGTTAGGAAGCTTCATCTTTACCAAGAAACATAAGCTATAAATTATAATATATCATGCAAATTTGCTGAGTTTTCACAATTTTCGCCGACGAAGTCGCGAGCACAGTGCTAGTTAAGGATAAGAAAGCAACTACGTACTGTATGAGCATAATTATGATGCCCAAGATAACAAATCAAACAACAGGTAGACGGCCTGTGTTTCTGGGATCACGAGTGCAAAAGTATAGTTTGGTCAGTGCTCAAAACGGTTTTTTTTCCACAATGTACAGGTCGTTTATTGCGTTAATCGTAAAAATAAAACGAAATCGAGACACAAAGAAAAAATCAGTACCCTGCTATCAAATATTCACGCAGCAAAAAAATTAACACCTACACATAGCTATGGCTATTATACGATAATAATAGAGAGAACAGTTGAACATCGGCAAGCGCCCGCCGCGCGCCGTGAAAAAGGGGGGAAATGCACAATTAAATTATTAAGTGACAGCTGTGGCGAGCCCCGCGGTCTCGCGGTTAGAGAGCGGTCGGTCGAGGTTCGATTACAGGGACGGTGAATTGAATAGTGTGGGTTTTTTATATGTATTTTTTTGATTGATGTTAATTGGTGTGTGGGTTATGGCGACTGTTAAGGGAAATTTACCGTTCCGTCAATTAGTTGTCATGAGATCAAGACTGAGTGAGCCTTAGGTCCATGTTCACCAAAAAGGTGACGGTCTGATTATCTTAAAAAAGCTGTTTAGAACACATTTTTGTAGGGGAACATTTCACATTGACAGCTGTTTTTAGATGATCGGACTGTTCTCTAATCTTCTCGATTCAATCAAATCATTTATTTACCAGATCATGAAGTCCTCTCATCTGATTAGCAGATCTTAAGCATATTGACGAAATTACGTTTGCAGATTGATATTTGCAAAATTAAAATACCTATGCACGAATAGCAATTTTCAGAGCGCTTATCGACTACATCATTAGTACTAGACTAGTACATAGTTACGTACTTAGTTCACAAAAAGTTTCCTCACAAAACTGTGTCAACGAAGTGACAGATCTGTGAAACTCGATATCTTTTTCAAAAATTCTTTTGTCAAAAGCGAAGGGGAAAAAGTGAAGTTACGTTTAAAATGAAGCAGCGACTTTTCTACTTATTTTTCGAAGTCTCCCGGGAAGTTTTTCCATATTTTTTGTCCTTGTCGACAATGGTTCCGACGCTGCTTCTCATTTTACAATTAGGCTTTTCAATTTTTCTCTGCATAATGTAACAGGAATTGAAAAGACTTTGATACAGGAAAAAATTATGTGTACTTTAAATATTGCTGGTTTACATTGATTTATTTGTGATTCAAGAACAAGTGTAAAATATGGCAACAAAATAATCATTTAAATATTTTTCCCGGGACTGCATTGTTTAAAATATTTTTTATTCCATATAATAAAAGGAAAAACGAATAAATGGATGGTACGCTACGGTTCGAATAATTTTTACGTACCTATGGTTGCTTTGGCTGCTTTGACGCGGCCACAACATTTTCATTTATATTTTTAAAAATGTTGTTTGTAATCATTGTTTTTCGTTTGTTTCTGCAGAAATGATTCTGCTTCTAGAGCCGAGAGTAAATCTAATCTTTACTAATAAAAAACTGTCAAAGTCAGAACACAATTAGTGAAGCTCTTCATATGCGTATTCCCTGCGGTATTAATAACAACAAAAGATAAAAATTAGATCGGACAGTATGCAAATGAAGCCCACGGGCAAAATGCTAATTTCCGTGGGAGAGCCCGTCAAACTTTTTAATCTCATGTGACGTCACTCCCCCGCCCTCCCTAACCCTCCCTCCTCACCGCCTTCACACGACAATGTTGTCAGAAGGATGATTGAAAGCACCTCATTTGTGTTTTTATTACTTTTTAATTTTTCCCATTTTCTCGAGTGGTTTAACCGAACTTTGCTTTTTTTCTGTCTATTTTGTTAATTGTCGTTCTCGTGTCTACACAATATGACAGTGAAACATCATTTACAAGAAAATCGCAATGTGTTTCAATATGTCGCCCTCTTTGCAAAACTACGCGTTTCGAAGACTACATAGAAAGCACGAGAGATGCAATACAATGGCGTCCGTAATGTGAGAAAGATAAATTTTTACAAACTTTTTAATTATTCTCATAGTTCAATATCTAAGGTCCATTTTCACCGCAAAGATAACGGTCTGATATCTAAAAACGGCGCGGCTGTCACGGTGACATGTTGACAATGGGTTTTAAACAGCAGTTTTTTGATAAACAGACCGTTATTTTTTGGTGACCATGGACCTTAGTAGGTATTATGGATATTTTAATGATGATGGTAATTTAATATTAATCGGCCCAGGTTTTGGCAGCGACCGGCGTACGAGTATTAATTATTATCATCGTATGAACTACTCATTTCAACTTGATACCTGTTTATGAAAAAAAAATCTTTAATCTAATCATTTTCGACCGAGCGGAATGAATGCACAGAATCAGCGTATGCACTTCCCCCTTCACGCATATCGCGACCCTGTCAATGTTGCCATTACCAAAAAATTCAATTCACTTGGCACATTGCAATTTAAACCTTATCGCATAGCTTATTAAGGTGGTAATGATAGTAAATGTATTTACAAGGTTGCGTATCGCGTGTCATATTATCTGATACAGATGTCAGTGGCGCCCATTGTGTGAGGGGTATTGTCCATAGTTGTGACCTGTCTTCTCGTACAATGTGTAGCACAGATTTCCATTCATGTAGGCACTGCATTATGACGTGTAACTATACACCGCGTTTATCATAGATGAGAATATAATTTTGATTTAATTTAATGCAGAAATTATGTTTTGGTGCTTTTGAAATGCAAGCATGACGTGATGCGATGATCGCCTTCTATCACGTTGTATTGTGTTGAGTTGTCACCCAGTTACTGGGTTCATCATCATCATTATCATTTCAGCCGAAAGACGTCCTCTCATAGGCCTCCCCCAAGTGTCGCCACATTGACCGGTCCCTTGCGACTCGCATCCAACGGATTCCCGCAACCTTCACCAGGTCATCGGTCCACCTAGTGGGAGGTCTTTCAAGGCATAGTCTTCGGGTTCGCGGTCGCCACTCCAGGTTTTTTCGGCCCATCGGCCATCCGTTCTGCGAGCAATGTGCCCTGCCCACTGCCACTTAAGTGTGGCAATTCTTCGGGCTACGTCGGTGACCTTGGTCGGTCTGGAGGAGATTGGCAGTGGCACTATGTATTTTAATACCTACTGGGTATTCACCTACATCAACATGTACTCGTAGTTGATAGTCATCAATTCATTTCCCTAAAAATCGGTAACTTGCTGAACTACCTATTAATATCTATCTAATTCATCGTTTAAGAATAAGACAATACATGAAGTGGTTTTACAGCGCACTTAATTAAAATGATGGGTTAATAATCTTTAGCTGTTAACTGTTAAAGTTGAAGCATCATTTTTAAATCGGTATAAAGTAGGTTTGGCGTTAAAGATAATGCGCGTATTCTCATGTCTCTCCTTTTGAGTAGGTATCTTATTCAATACTAGCTTCCCCACGCAACTTCGTCTGCGTCACATAAGAGAGAAAAACGAAAGGAAACAAAAACCCCGTTTTTGCAACATTTTTCATTCCTGCTCCGCTCCTAATGGTCGTAGCGTGATGTTATATAGCCTTCCTCGATAAACGGACTATCTAACACGAAAAGATTTTTTCAATTCGAACCAGTAGATCCTGAGATTAGCGCGTTCAACCAAACAAACAAACAAACTCTTCTGCTTTATAATATTAGTATAGACTAGCTTCTGCCAGCGGCTTCGCCCGCGTGAAGTTTGATTATTGTCCCATGGGATCTTACTACCGGAATAAAATGTATCCTATGTTTTATGTGGGTCATAGCGTGATGATATAAACGTAAGAGTAAACAAATATAATAATAACAAATCTCCGAACTGCTAAGCTATCGGGAGTTACACGTGTTATTGTGAGTCAACTATAAAAGATAGACATATGCTGTCGTGGGATATTTTTTATATAATTTTATGTGGAATATTTCCGTTATACATGATTTCTATGTAGCTTTAACCATTAAGGCTGCACACGCGACGGAAGCTAAAAAAACCAAGTAACTTCTCCCGTTTTCCCAACATTTCCTTTCACTGCTCTGCTCCTATTAATGGTAGCGTGATGAAAAGTATACTATTACCTGCTCAGGAGTATGTAGAATAATTGTACCAAGTTTCGTTAAAATCCGTCGAGTAGTTTTTTTTTCTATAAATAACATACAGACAGACAGACAGACAGACAGACAGACAAAAATTTTACTGATTGCATTTTTGGCATCAGTATCGATCACTAATCACCCCCCGATAGTTATTTTGTAAATATATTTCATGTACAGAATTGACCTCTCTACAGATTTATTATAAGTATAGATTAACCTTCTGAGGTTTTAGGTCATCAAAGACTCGCTGGCCTTTATCACATAGATTAGACAAAGAGTCTGCGCTATCTAACTAGGTACTCTGTCTGTTACTCTGGCTATGCATTTCTTTGATAAAGTAATATCAACAGATTTTCAAAGAAACTTAAAAAGAAATTGAAAAATGTAGGCTGGTGTTACGAATTTGTGCGTCGGCCTATTTGTTATGTAAGAATGTAAGTTATTACTAAACTACTCGTTTAGGTATTCGATATAATAGAACAGAAAACCTATCGATGTACTTAAAAAGTATAATCTTGAAGCTATTTTTTTCTGTTCCTTTAATAATCGAAATACTTATAACGTGGCGTGGCCTATAAATAGGGTGAACGTGCAAATTGTCGTCCGTGTGACATTTCGTCGCGCGCGACACACCGCGACGGATCGCGCTCGTTACGCCAATTATCACGACACTGACATTTGTGTGGCACGGGGACTTCGATATTACTGACATTACCGACCCTTTCTGACGCCCGCAGCAAAAAAATGCAGAAAAAGTGTATAAATATGCATGTGGCAATATACAGTGTGTCCGGACATGGATAGCGATATTCTAAATACTTAAATATAAATTATTTTAAAGTACGATTACACCCTAGGCTTGGGTTCAATACACTTAGTATGTGGCAGCCATTTTGATTTTTTGTTGAAATATGTTCTACTTATGCGAGTACAAAAAAAATCATACAAAAAATATCATAAAATCATATTATTTGAAAGGCAATAATATTGTCTACCGTCTGCATTACAAAGCAATGTGTTCACAAATCTACAACTTCGAAAAAAAAAAGTGAAAGTCGAAACAAAACCTAAAAATTATACGATTCAATAATTGTTAATTACTACAAAAACACCCCAGACAACTTTTTCATTTTTTTTACTAAATCGACAGATTTTGAGCTAAGCTACAATACAACATAAAATTCACAACTGTATGTTTAATACTTTATAGAGTTATTGTTGTTTGAACATAGCTTCAACCCAGCGGTGTAGCAGGTAACCGTTTTCTGCTGCAACGGTATTTAAAAAAAAACAGTCAAGTGCGAGTCGTACTCGCCCATGAAAGGTTCCGTAGCAGAAAGTAACATAATATTATATTTGAGTTTATTGAATGAGAGGTAAATTGCGGTTCACAACACAACTAGATCTCATTCAAACCAATTTTCGGTGGAAGTTTACATGATGACCGTACATCATATATTTTTTTTAGCTATATCATTCTCTTATTTTAGAAATTACAGGTAGAGGTTTTTATATTTTTTTTCTAAACTGAACTGATTGCGCGAGAGACAGTTCAGTTTAGAAAAAAATAAATAGAAACCTCTACATCATTTTAAAGACGTATTTAAGGATATCAAAACTGTCGGTCTCGGCTGCCATAGGCTGGAAACAGTGCCCGACCGACGCGACGGTCAGCGCTGACCGTCGTCGGTCGACGTAGCTATATCTATGCAAGTCTATGAATGCGCACACAGCTAGGCTGACGGTACGCAAACCAAATCACGCGCGTACCGTCACTGTTTCCAGCCTAAGGCAGCCGAGACCGACAGTTTACGTGGTCTGCGACCCAACGACGGTTCCCCAACCACATTAAAATTGCATTACAACATTTACAAAGAGCACATGTCTAAAATCACACACTGTCTAGTTTCCTAATAAAATTCCAAGGGACTACCCACACTCCCCTGCGCTAAATACGGGGTTACAACTAATATCATTATTACTGTGGGGTTGAAATCATTCAACATTTACCCCTCGTGTGTTAAGGCCAGTTCAGACTTAAACTGCGATCACAGTCACAAATCAATTGTATGTGGAACGTGCGAATGAGATGGTAATATTGTAATTAAGTGAATCGTTTTTTCTCGTGACAGTAATGTTGAGGACAAAATGTTTCATGGTTAGGTAAAGCTGGTTGGTTAACCTTTTGTACCCCAAAGCATAAAAGCACGCGTGCTTTTATGCTTTGCCCTCCACAAGAAGCCACAATTACACCAACCATTTTGTCATATATTTGTGTCGTTTAGAATACCTACATTACCTACAGGTAGGCTTGTTTGTAATCCAAAATTATAAAGCAAACGATTTGATGTTTTGTTTGTGTGTTTGTTACGATTTAACTCAAGAACTTCTCGACCGATTTTAATAATTTTTTCAACATTAAAAAACTAAACTTAGTCTATAAATTGTACATGCAAATTAGCCGAGTTATCACAATTTTCGCGGACGAAGTCGCGAGCGAAGTGCTAGTCACGTATATGTGACAATGACGTTCCAAAGAAAACGTTGGTCAGTGGGTCGTCGTTAGGGGCGTCATTGCCTAATAAAATTCAAATAAACCTTACGTCAGTGCTACAATGGTGTTTGCTGTTACTTACCCGTCTACTACAATTGCAAGAAATCAGTCAAATTGAAACTACAAAAGATCAGCAGCTTTAAAATACTACGCACTATTTTTATTGCGGTTGTGTAATGTGAATAGTCCTTAACATTTGCGCCGTGTCAGTCTGCAAGTAATAATTTCGTTCGATGAAGTTTGACGTTTTGAGCACAATATAATAATGTAATAATGATTGTGCGACTTATGTATGCAGGAGTCGTGTTACTGCCGCAGATGTTGCGGCGGTCAGTTGTTTAAAAATTAGGTTACAGGATTCCGGATAATCGCGTTTGGGTTTTAAATGACGGTTGTAAAATAAACCTTAACGCAGAAGAGGGTTTTGGAAAAAAAAAATGTTTTATTTTCTCTTTAAGGCGACTACATGAGCTAAACGCGAGTTTTATAATGACAAAAAGTATATGATTCACTGAAATAAACAAAATCAGAAAAATATATGATATTATTCAGGATATATGCTAGTATGATAGTGTTTTGAAAAGATAATACAATTAATTTGACTCTAAAAATTTCTTTCAACCAAAAAAAAACATACTAATATACATGCGATCATTCTGATTTTTTGGCAAATAATGCTACAAGCAATATATTAGCATTATAGTATTTTAGCGTTTTAGCTTTTTAGTCCAATCAATTCATTTTTTGTAAATCGATCGAAACCACTCATTTCGCAGTGACTGACGTAACAACCATTTTGTAGTGCAAGCTGATTGGAACTTTATTCTAACAGCATTTCAAACGAAGTTTGAACCACCACAAATAGAGTTCCTAATTTAGCTCATCTAGTCGCCTTAATTACCACCGCGACTTTTGGAGCTGCACGCACCGAAGCACAATGAAATGAGACATTCATTGCAACATATTGTAAACAGCGGTTTTTTACACTAAAATAAAGTTTTTTTATTACTTTTTTTTATTTTCTTTATTTAAGGCATTTTTGTTCACAATTGCGACGATGTCAATCCCATCGTACCTCTACAAGTATTAACTTACTTCCTAAACTAACTTAGCGTATAAAAAAACCCCAAACCAAATATAAACTTATTCTAGTTGTTTATCTAATAAAAAAATATACAACATTTTTACTGCTTCAGAGGTAGGCTTAGCTAAAATACCATGGAACACTCCGACATCCATTACTGACGATTTCATCGCATTGATAACTGCGTTTCTCTTATGAGTAAACCGGACACATTCCACCAACAAAATTTGTTGGTGGAATGTGTCTGGTTTGTTTAATTGTGTGTGCATTTAATGCTGTGCATCCTCTATCTTGCCACACATTTCACAGTTCGGAGAGTCAGACTTTCGCATAAGGTAGGCAAAGTTGTTTAGTGCGAATATGTCCTGAGAAAAATAAAGTTAATAGACGTTTAAAACGTCTTATCTATGCTGTACAACGACTCGTCTATCATTTTAATTTTTACCAATGTTTTTAGTTTTAATTCTTTTTTTTTGTAATTTCGTTGTAAGTTAATATAAGTTTAGGTTATTAATATAAGTTCTTCGCTGTCGCATTGGAGTAAACTCTGTAAAGATAGTTTAAGCTGTGTTAGGTCATATGTTCACCAAAAAGATGACCTTCTGATTATTTACAAACAGCTGTACATAAAACACATTTTTGTAGGGGAACATGTCCCACTAAACAGGTGTAATAAATAAATAAATGAAATTTTAAAATGGTTTTGATATGAGCCATAGAGAGCATAGTTTAATAAACAACTTTATTATCAGTTACTCTACTAGATCTGACCAACCAGCTTTTCTCAGTCGTGGATAAACATTTATTTTATGCCCGAGTGTGGCAAGCAAATTTTTGAAAATCTGTGAATGCAGATTTCTTTCTTTTTTAAAAATAGTTTAAAAAATTAAATAAATTTTTAGAAAGGGAAAAATTTGCCATCTCTATTATTTAGAGAACCAGGGAAGGTTCTCCAGGTGGCATTCAAAATATCCACCCTGTATAATACGCACAATTAATCCTAAAAATCAGTGGCGCGTGCCTTGGGTCACACCACAGTCTATCACCACTTTTTAACGTAAACCAAACATTATCAAACCTCCTCATCCAACACAAAACTCTAAAACAAACGGTCCAATCTCGTTGGATATCTTTTAAAAACAATTATAACGTAATGAAAGGGATCCGGACTGTTCTCTGTCATTAATTAGCATTGAGCCGACGGTGACTGATATTAATTCCTCCCCTTCGAGCCTTCTTTGATTACCTCAGCCGCTTGGTGGTGTAATGTTCTTTTGAACAAATAAAACTTTTGACGGCGCTTTGGTTTGACGACTTGGACAAGGAGTGTTTAAGTAGGTACTAGAGATTATTTTTGAAAAAAGAACCAGAGATTTTGACCGGTTTAAGTTTAGACCTGTTGTTTCTATGATCTGAGGTTTAGACCTATACCATAAATTCCCTGATGTACCATAAATTGGTACCTACTCGTCTTTATAACATCTTTCTGTTATCTTCAACTTTAAGTAATAAATTATAATGAAATCGACTGTATCACTGATGGTTCAGTTACAGTTTTATGCTTAATTCAGATTTGCATCAAGTAGTTTTCCTTGTTTTTTAAAAGGACACTTTCAGATGTCAAGTTGTAAGTCATTTTCAGTTACAAAAACATAAGAATGGTCTGTGGTTTATCTACCTATTTCATTAAAAGATTCTCAAAACAAATGCATGATATCACACCGCATTTAAATTTTCCTCAACCCAACCAATAAGAAAGCCCTTTAATAAACTTAACAACCAAAACTTCTTGCAACAGGATATGGCCCAATAAAGCGGCCATATTGTTTTCCGCGGATTAATGGCGGGAGAGCGCCGCGACGCGCCGTCTCAACGGTCTGGCGAAAAGAATACCGCTAATTAATCAAAAGTCGCCTTCCCTTGATTTCCATAGAGAATTTTTCCATAGACTTATTACCTCCCGCGAAGTTTATCCGCTAATGGTCTCCTTTGTAAAGCAGTTTGGGATTGAATTTTTGTTTTTGCGTCTCGACGATTCTATTGTGGGCCTCCCTTAAAGTTTTAATCCGTTGTTTATTATGTTTACTTGGGCATTGACATGGATTTTTAGGGAGGTTTAGATGTGGTTTTTGTCGATCTGTAGGTAATTTGATGGTTTTCAGTGAGGCAATTAGTATTAAGTAGATGTGTATTGGTTACAATCTAATGATGATCATTAATTTTTAGTCAAAATTATTCGTTTTCACTTGTTAATGTGCTGTTAAAAACCATGATACTTTTATTTTTATTTTTTGACGTGATAACGTCTTATAAATTGATAATACCAGCAACACTCATGAAAAATAGTAACGTTCCATAGTAACGTTCCATAGTAACGTTCCATAGTAACGTTCCACCTCCTTTTTTGTATTACATAAAATAATGATTATGACGTTATCACGTAAATCTATCGTCCGTAAACCGACTTTACAGACAACCAATTTTTTTTTTTGACGTGATAACGTCTTATAAATTGATAATACCAGCAACACTCATGAAAAATTGTAACGTTCCATAGTAACGTTCCACCTGTTTGTATTACATAAAATAATGATTATGACGTTATCACGTAAATCTATCGTCCGTAAACCGACTTTACAGACAACCAATTTTTTTTTTTAATTGGGACAAGCCCGCCACACACGCCCAAACCACTGTAACTCCTGAAAACCAGAATCAACAGTGGCGACCACCAGAAAAGCGCCGAGACAATGAAGCTCGACGAAGTCCCAGAGAATGAATTTAACTGTCTTGGATCCCGCAACGAAATTAATCAGAAAGTATAGCGGAGGAGTAGGAAAGAACTGTAATTTCCACTTCCCTCCATATCAGCAGGAGACAGAACGAAACAAGGCCAATCGGCACAAAGGGACGTTTACAACTGGGATAGGCCCAGTTGCCAAGCACCACGGATAAATAATAACGTTAATGGGTCCTAGTCGAGAGCTGTTATATTTGATTCCAATAATAGGTATGGCAAAAACGCTTGAACGCACGGAAATTTGCTCTAGTTTCCACAAGGTCCGTATAGTAAATAACTCCGGATGTAACCTGTACACTATCCAACATAATATTGCGTTCATTTTGCCAAAGACTACTCTCCCACAAAATGTGATGAGCAGATTGTTCATATTCGCAGTCAGATGTTGAACATTGACAAAAAGGCGAGTCAACAAGCTTGAAGGAAAATAATTTACTCTTAAAGTTGCCATGGCCCGTGAGAAATTGGGCAACACAGTGATCAACCCCCAGCCATGTCCTGTCCAGCCGCTCACGAACGGATGGAAAGAACTGGTGGAGGTGCCTGCCCTTGATGGAATTGTCCCACCTACATTGCCATTCAGATAAAAGTTCCTCCCAGACGTCGGTCTGTGGTTTGAATAATCTAGAAATCCTAGCACGATCACGTACGGTTAAAAAGTCTGCGTCCGTGGTCTCACGCGCGTTATAGTACATTGCAGCCCGCCGCTGCACCTCCAGATCGACTGGAAGTACACCCGCAAGCACCGGAAGAGCTTCGGTACTAACCGTCCTATACGCTTTGCATAGAATATCAATGCCAAACGCTGGCTTTGCAGCAATTTACGTCGCACCGCTCCTATGGTGGCCCTATCGGCCCAAACAGGTGCCCCGTAGCACATACAACCCAAGTAAGTAGCCACGTAGATGGTCTTTAAAGTTAAAAATGACAATCCCCACGTAGATTTGGATATCCTCGTTAAGGAATAAAAGTTCTTTAAAACCATGATACTAACTAAAGACGTTAAAACGCGCTATGGAAGTGTGCAGGCGTACTACTTACTCCAGTTAAAAGTAACTGAAGTTTCAAATGAATTTCCGCTTTTCTTACGCAAAGTTTTCCAACGAAAGTATCAAATACTAACCAAACAATATTTTTATTCATATAGTTAGAAAACGCCTGCAGCACATGAATTATGAAATCTTTGATTTATTTCTAAGATGGCGGCGGCAAGAAACCAAGAATATTGCTCAGCACACGTCACCGCAAACTTACCTCTTTGCACAGAACCTTTATTAATAAAACCAGAGATTTATGCGCCAACTTTTTAATATTTATGGCTTGGCAATAAATTTTTGGCGACGAGTTTTGGGGGATAGGGTTGATTATTTTCTCGGTAGGGGAGGATCAACAAGTAAACGTTGTTATTTTCTTACGATTATTACAAGAAAGTTAAGTTTAAAAAGGGAAGTAGCTTTTGATTTTCGTAACCAATAAATGAATTTGAATTTGTAAATAACAATTAATGACAAGGAAATGGTAGTTAATGCTTGCAGTTTCTATTTTTGCTTTTCATACCTTATTTGATGTGTAGATTTCAGTCTTTTTATTTTTTGTTGTGTGCACTCGTGGTATGTGCCAAATAAATATGACATGTTTTCTTTCTTTCAAATAAAACTTATTTATTATCCAGACTATTTTAAATTCCGGATGTGGGTTGAAATATGTCAGTCAATCGATCAACTCAAGCTATCTTGGTCCAGATTGAACGTAACTCTCTTTCAAAAAAATACTTTTTCTTAGGTTCACTTTAAATATCAATGAATTTGAACACCTAACTCAAAACCAAGACTGTTTCATCAAAGATCAATTTCAACACCTCCATCTGCCCTCATCTCATCTGTGAAACTATGAAATCACACTGGAAGGTTGAGCAGTGGGTGAGGTAGTGAGTTAGTGAAGCTTGTGAGACAAAAGACAATAGAAGATAAATCAAAAGCATACGTCAGCGGCCGCGGGCACTTGTGTCTGTCTTAAGGACGAACTGGTCCCACCATTACATTAAATTAATATCTGAAGATGTCACTAAATGTTGGGTCGGTAGGGTGCAGAAGGTTCGGTTTGTTTGAATGTCGATTTTTGTTATTGGAAAGCATGAAGATTATAAGTATTGTTACATCGAACCTACTAGAACATTCGAGAAAGCACGTGATTACAGTGTGTGTACGTTGGAATTTCGAGTGCATTCCGTTATTATTACTTTTAAAGTTAGGTAGGTACAAATTCGCGACCTATTTATAAAAAGACATTAGAATTTCGACCGTACGCCTAGGGCATACGGTTCATATTTGTTTGTTTTGTACAAGTAGCTTGTACCTACTACTTTTATTACCTACCTACTATTCTTTTGTAAGTGTTTTTTATGACCCTCTAGAATATTCGTGGTTATTCTGGTGTGTCTGTTGGCGAGTATAAATACACCGCTCAGGCCCGCGACCGTCAGTTTTGTTTTGGCTACACAACGAAGCGAATCGAAGTGAAATCGAAGTGCGATATCTAAGCGAATAGTGATCAGTAGTGTATTTGTGATTAAGTTTAAGTTGTTTTGTGATTAATAAAGTTATTGTGTTGTTTAATTGGTAGTAATTAATTTATCTCATATCCAGCTCGTAACAGTATGTTTAGCATCTTTCGCCGTTTTATTAGCCCGTCAGTTAGATTATCAACAAATATTTGTCCCGTATTTTTTTCTTTTGTTACATAAACTAAAATTGACGAACATACGATGCTTTTAAAATTCTTTACGTGTCCATTATTTAATAGATTTGCAATATTTTGATACTGTCTTCTTGCCTATTTGATGGCAAAAATTAGTATTTTCTCAAACAGCCCCGATATTTTTTCCAAGAGCAATTGGGGGGTCAGGTTATATGTTGATTAAAATGTGATTTGCGAACGTTAGAACTATTATTATTAAAAATAATTCAGGCTTTGCTTTAAGACCACCTTTCATTACTTTATTTAAATAGACAGTTTCGTTGATAGGTCATTTTCGCAGTCGCTGATTGGACAGTTGTGTGAATTCGACAGTTGCTTAAACTCGAAAGTTACGTCAACACGACAGTTTCCATAATTCGCCAATTTTTTCGACTTGTCTCATCTTGCATTTCTTACATGTAGGCACTTTATTAATATCGAGCACTATACTCCTACTTCTTGCACCTGTAATATTATACCAAGCAGATAAAGCCAGTTGTCACTCACGCACAGTCTTAATCCTACTAAAACTTGTCTGTATAGTGGTTAAAATCACGTTATTAACGGTAGACAAAAGCAGGGAGGGGTGTCCTCGACAGGGGGTGTAATGTGGGGAGTGGGGGGGGTGAACGGGTGCGGATTAAGATTTACTCCAGATATTTGCAGATGAGATTTGAAAGGTATTCAGAATTGTCGCATTCATGCCTTCCCTATTGTCTGCGAGCGACGCTAATTTTGCCCAAAGACTGATTGGTATTTTATTAATTAAATGTTGTGGAATATTGTTATGGATTGCTACTTTCGTTTCAATTATTTTAAATATTAGAAATAATGACGAAATGAGAAAAATGTGAAATGTTCACATTTTTCTTGATGGACTCAATCCGGTACGGACAAATTGCGGACGTATTTCGGACACCTCAGTCTGACATGAACTGAAATACAGCTGTCAGAGTCCAGTGTCTGTAGCCAGTCCGGAATTATACCAGTTTGGCCGACTACAGCACAGTAGAACAATACAACAATTAAAAAATTGTACCTACCTACTATGCATTCTATTTGAATATAGAACTACAAAATCCATTACGTAATAACAATTATGTCCCAAGTTTCCATTATAAACCCTTGTCTGCATGATACTTCAAACAATGACACTTGTAGACAAGTGCTACGAGCAAGCAATATAATCGTAGCATCGCGTAGCACTGTCGTAGTCTTGTCGTAGCCGTCTCGTAGCACTTTCGTAGCAGTTAAGACGCCAATCAGGACTAGGAAGATGTGTTCATCCGCTTATTTGGGTTTATCTGTAAAGCATTATTGTAACTGAAAATATGAAAATGATATTAATATTGATAACGTGAATTTTGATTTCGACTTTGGGACAGTTATAAAATCTTTCATAGTTGTTCGCCGGAGAAACTAGAACATAAACCTAGGGAAGATTAAAATGGTGTTTTGCCCAACAGTCAGATCAAATAGGCAGGCAACATATCGTGTTGTCTCGAAAAATGTGTTGTTTTATCCCCATTAAGATTATTGATTCTATTGCCATATATTTAAATTCATTTCCACCACAGGAGGTTTGTTGACTATGCAATTTTAAAACCCGCGCGACCATTTTAAAGCTGCATTATGACGATCTCTTTCGTTTCTTGTGTGTGGCGCCCCCTGGTGCATAAAGCAGGCTTCCCACTGTCAATATTATGTTTTTCGCTATGGGGTGGCAATATTACGTACTCCTATTTATTGTATCCATTACTCGTACCTTTTTGAGTGTATTTTTTTTTATTGTATTTGAGGCACTTATAAACTTTTTAGAAACATCTAAGGTACAAGTAACGTGCCTGAGTAAAACCGTTTTATTTAATTTTCAAAGCAAGGATCAGGCATCTAGCTCAGAGACGAAATAACAAAAGTGTTAAAATACCAATATTATGTTAGGAAAACGGGAATTTGATTAAATAATGTTTGCTTTATTGCTATCTGGTTATTGCCTTGACCCACAACATACGACTAGAAACCTAATTCAAAATCCGTTTACCTGCTATTTCGACGATCTGAATAACCTTAGACGATGAAATAAACGTGGCTACCTACAGGGCCCAAACAGACAAATATGGCTTCTAAAATCTACCTAAAACCGTGTCACAGGTATACTGACACCAAGTGCACACGTCTACACGTTGTGAATAGAAGCACTCGCACACTGCACAGTTGCACACGCGTCACGCGCGCCAAACAATGCGTCTACCGCTTCCCGTGACGCAACGCCGAGCTTTTGTCGCTGCAGTTCTGAGGGAATCAGTAGAATACATTGCAGACCGTGGTTTGAGGAATACAGATGGATACACTCGTTTCAAATGGGTCTATCGTGAACATGCGGAGTAAAAGTAACGTTAATTTAAACAATTCCTCATCGCCTGCCTAGCCCTTTCCAAACTATGTTGGGTTCAGCTGCCAGTCTAACCGGATGCAACTGAACACCAGTATATTACATGCAGCGACTGCTTATCTGACCTCCACAACCCAGCTTAGTACAATTAATGAATATTAAATTTGAAAATACTCGCTTCATCGATATTTACTTTGTTTGATTATTTATTAAAATCTATGGGCGAGTTTTATTTGTGCTTGTTGCAATATGCTATTGGATAGTGGAAGTATAATCGCTGCTCTATAGTTCGAATTGAATGTTACGTCACGCGTTCGTGCTATTAGAAAGCAGAAGAGTTTGTTTGTTTGGTTGAACGCGCTAATCTCAGGAACTACTTGTTCAAATTGTAAAATTCTTTTTGTGTTGGATAGTCGATTCATCGAGGAAGGCTTTAGGTTATATAACATCACGCTACGACCATTAGGAGCGGAGCAGGACTGAAGAGTGTTGCAAAAACGGGTATTTTTTTTCCTTTCGTTTTTCTCTCTTATGTGACGCAGACGAAGTTGCGTGGGTCAGCTAGTTAAAGAGTTGTGGATAAGATAAAAATTAAATGCTAAGTTTTGGGTGTAAGTTAATCATGATACTTGTTTGTAAACTGTTTTTAAATGTGGTTATTATATAATGTTTTTTACACAACTGCCCAAAAAGGAAGAAAGAAAGAAGTTCGTATATTTTAAATTGATTTCTTCATGAAACGCCTTTCATTTAAAACATATAAACATACCCAGCCCTACATCATCCTGCAATCTAAAAGTAAAATTCATTACAGCTCCTATTCTTTTCAAGTCGAATGGCGAATGTGTGTCTATTTCCACATCGCGCGAACAATGCGTGCTTCAGCCGTTTCCCGCGCGTCGGCGCCGCCATTGTCGCGTCGTCGCCGCGTCGTGCCGCGTCATCCGCTAGGGACCGTGTACCCGGGGTTTACGGATGCTGACTGACGGATCTGTGTCTGATGTGAGAGGATCATGGAGATTGGAGATAAAAAGTTGAACTGTTTTGTTGGGTTTTTTGGAAAGTGATCGTTGATTTACAATAATTTTGTAAGTACATCCTTACTAGAGTTATAAATGCTTGTTATAAAGTTATAAAGTCACTGACTGTTGGTCTTTCTGGTTTCTGGTACTTTTTTTCACACAAGGATAGACCCTCTCTCTGGAGGAGTTAGCATAAAGGATTCGATACTTTTGTACCAGTTTACAGTTGCTTTATAATTGTGTTATCTTGTTGTTCAACTGTTAATTCCAGGAGCTTCTTATTGATTGACACTTAATGGATGATAAGATTATACCTCCATGAGGCTCAACCAGAAAATTCACACTGTGTTTTTTCTATTGGTGAAGTATCTTCGGAAAATAAAATGCGAGGCAGTCTTTGGGTACTGCCGCTAGAAGTGAAAACTAAATAATCTATATCTGCCCCCACGCACGCCGGATCGGCTACGAGTGCTAGGAAGCGTTAGATGACGATCACGCGAGTTCTATGATTTGCGCGTTGAGCACCCAAAAAGTGCTCAACGCGCTTAAAGAAGTTTTGACTTCAAAAATCCATACGGAACCACAATCATCAAATCAACAATTTGTGTAGACGTTTAGACGTGGGTATCTCTCGCAGGAATCGCCCGCTGCTCAAATGAGAGTGTTGAAAGGGAAAGTAAACGGATACTGTGGGTGATGTGGACAATGTGTTTTTTGTTTCTGATAGTAGTTTAAAAAAAAAGAGGGTATTAAGAAAGGCTGGATTAGAATTAATTTTACAGACAGATGATAGGCCCGATAACATGCAACGTAACTGTTTGCTATTTCTTTTAATAAAAATAATACGTACATCCGCGAAGCATCAGAGATGTGCTCACAAAAAAAGCAAAATCTATACCTTTGTCCAACCTGTGGATGAATCTGGCAAGAGAATCAAATCGTCATCTCATGATAAGCAATAGCGTTTGCGACCAAGTACTTACGACAAATATACCATTCTCAAATATTTTAAACTAGCTTCCGCCAGCGGCTTCGCCCGCGTGAAGTTTGATTATTGTCCCATGGGATCTTACTACCGGGATAAAAAGTATCCTATGTTTTTATCTAGGACATTTCATCCAAATCCGTTCAGTAGTTTTCGCGTGAAAGCGTAACAAACAAACTTACATTAACATTCATAATATTGATAAGGATAATTAAATTCATTGTTTTGCAAACGTAGCTTACCTACCTAGCATCCAATAAACTAACGAGTAATAGAAGAAATATTAAACGACATGATAAACCTAGGATTTTATAAATCATTCCTTTTAATATAGTCAAATATTCGTAGACAGGTAAAGTCTCCCTAAGTAAACCAAGCCTCAATTTCGTTCCCGATGTTTGCTCATTAGATTTTCTGCAGCAGTCTCGGCGCTTAAATGTCTAGCTCGTGTATGTGTGTGTGATAAAGTTTTAGAAAGACAGAGAGTCACTTAGAGTGTCGATGATGATTTTAATTGGCATAACGTCATAACCAACCTATGCCTAAAAACCCATCCATGTTCCTTCTTCGCCCTTTATGTTCCGGGGCCGCGGTATCTCTTCGAACAGGACCGCAACCCCGGCAAGCTTCGGCCCTTGCGGGCCCATCCCCTTTTTTTTTTTTTTTTTTAAGGATGGGAAATCATCAAATGACCCCCCCCACTCTGGGCGGAGCGGGAGGGAGTGTCAGACTCTTACTGACTAAAAACCATCCATGTTCCTTCCTCGCCTTTTACGTTCCGGGGCCGCGGTATCTCTTTCGAACAGGCCCGCAACCCATGCTGACATCTCTTTGAGGCGCGCGTGGAACGCGAACGCGCCGTCGACACGGCCTGTCGTCGTTAGACGGACGGACGGCTAGCTAGCCCATAGCCAACCGTCCACAGGCCCGCATCATCAACCTATGCCTGGAATCCCGAATGGTTAAGCAGAAGTGTACCCATTGGTGCACCTCCATTTGACCAGTTATGTATAAGTCCCATATTATAGTTTATTTAAATTGAGTCAACCTAAAAGGCGATAAATTTGGCACTGCCAGTAGCGTCCATCAGCTCGTATGATGTTTAACAACAAACCAGGCAGGACACGATATGCAGTGTTCCATCGTTTCATGAACAGTTAACGGAAACGGTTTTGTTTGTTAATTGTACCAATACGTGTTATTTTTAATTGCAAGTGTCATCATAAAAACCTGATAAATTTTGGTGGTTAACAAGAAAAAAGATAAATCAGTGTTTTGTTACATCGTTTAATTATGAAATGTCAACTTAAACTAACAAAAATGTAGTTACCTAGTAATCGATATCTTAGATGTAAAAACCTGTACTATTGCAAGCTATATAATGGCCAAATGTGTGTAACTAAATATTTTATACTAGCTGACTCACGCAACTTCGTCTGCGTCACATATATGAGAGAAAAAGCTCACAAAGGAATACATTTTCCCCGTTTTTGCAACATTTTTCATTTATGTTCCGCTCCTATTGGTCATAGCGTGATGATGTATAGCCTATAACCTTCCTCGATAAATGAACTATCCAACACACTAAGATTTTTCAATTCCAACCAGTATTTCCTGAGATTAGCGCGTTCAAACAAACAAACAAACAAACTCTTCAGCTTTATAATATTAGTATAGATAAGAACTTCATGTACCTACCATATTTGATGCAATAAACAAATGTATTAAATTGAATTGAATTCGTTATATACTTGTTAGTAAGGAGTAAATGTTGCTAAAATAAAATAACCCTTGGCTACAATTCCAATTTTGAACACAAAATATTTTATATTTTTCACTTCATTGGTTTGTACTGAATATGTCTCGATACGAATCAAATACGCATTCGAGCACGTACGAATATCTCCGATCTCCAATCGGCTCGAAATGGAACATGTCTCGCACAATGAGGAATATTCACATGACGTGCGTTTGCTACGTATCATCGAGACACGTATATTGTGCCTATAGCTTGACAACAAGTCGTATAAGCAATGAATATGTTTCAAAGGCTGAATTTGGGATGGCAGAAGAGACAGTGTGTCATGCAGTCCTGGAATAGCCTCAAATTGAAAACATGGTTCAATGAATGGCATACGACTTGGAAAGCTATACAGGGTGTATTTCACCTCATCACAAAGCCATTAACCAAGTATTCTGTACATCAAACTAAGTAACTTTACGCAAAAATTATTGCTGGGAACAACTTTTCTTTTTGAGGTTATAAATCATGTTTTGTGGTAGAACTCAATGTAACGCACATAAAACATTGTGCTGTTGGATGGATTGAATAGTACGGCGGTTGTAAAGGTGTTAAAAGTCAAAATCTTACAAAAAAAAACTTGTCAAAAAGTTGTAACTTTGACCCCCCATATCTCCGTAACTAGAAGGTTCCCAGGTATGGCGTAGAACAAAAACAATATCGCATTGATGGGTAGAACAAGTGCCATTCGGCTTCGTGAAGAGGTGTTTTACACCCTTTATACATAACCAATACTCGGTGTAATGGAGATCAATGCGTGATCTGTAACTATTCATTCACATGGTTGTAAAACTAGAAAAAGAACTGTTCCATACATTTCGACTGTTTTAATATTGTACGTTTGCATAAAACACTCCGGCCACTCTCCGATCAGCAAGTTTTACGTGTCCGGGCTTGCATAATCCGTAATAATATCATAGGTATTCAATGATGCATTTTTTTTATATGTTAGATAACATCCGTATCTAGCTGTAAACAAAAACATTGGCTTCTGTTTTAAGTAGTTAAGACTAAATTAGTTTATCTTACCTATGTTCAAAGAACCACTGTCCTCTAATTACCGTACACGTGGCGTGCCCGCTCACCAACTTAATGTTAAAACTTGCTTGTAATTTTTATAACGTACAGATTTACTTTGATACATTCAACGCTAACGGTATTAAATAACATGTATCGCATTACAAAAAATCGACTCAATAGAACCAGTCTATTCATAATTATCATTGAGTAACTGCATGTCCAATCGAAAGTTATAATTGCCGTGACATTTTCTGTTCTCGGGTGCAAATCCCTAATTAGCTGTACTCGTATTTGTCACATCACTACCGTACGCGTCGCGTCTCCTCAGTGTGTGCCGCGGCCCATCAGCCAGCAGTTGCACGTCCCTAATGTTAGTAAACCGCCAATGAAGCACCTGAGTATATAATTACCATAGCCTTGGTTAAAAAAAAATCTAATTACACCGTTGTACTTATTTTAACACTTTATTTGTTAAGTTGATCATGTAAATGGAGACAATACTTAGGCCTCCGTACGTTGTAATGTGTTATTATTATTTCATTATACCATATTTTACATAGACTTGATGATATTTTCTAATTACGAGTTGCATTCAATTTTATTTTTTTCTAATTACCATACGTATACATCATAATGTGTTTAAGGGCTGATTTTTCAATCATTAGATAAGTTTTATCTGAAGAGTAAATCTGACGTTTTGGCCGAGTGTCCATACAAAAACTTACAAACTGTCAAACTTATTCGTCGGATAAAAGTTAACTGGCGAATGAAAAATCGGCCCTAAGTCAAATAAGTGAAAATAAAAATAGGTACCACGGTTATTAGGCAAATAACGCCAAATTGGAGAATGACCGACTCAATTATCTTTTTAAATAAGGGGAATATTTGCTGATGCTGAACACTTGGTAACGGTGTCTTTGTTACACCGTGTTTACAGATGTTTCAACCACAAATAAATATTTTAATAAACTTAAACTAAAAAAAGACGATAGCATTTTTTATCAACTTATGCAATTATAATTATTTATTTAATTTATTTTTCCGCTTGTTGCCGGCTCGAGGACCAAATGCAGACTGAATGTTCAGGCTCGGCTTCCCATCACGATGAAATTATGTAACACAAAATGATGTTTCAAGCGTCTCCCGTGTCCTAATAGGCGCACGATACGCATACGGAATCAGACGACTCCCAATATTTAAATCCGGGAGTGGGTTTGCGTGTACACCGTGCCTACATCCATCGGGATGCAGTGACACGCTGTCGAAACGCGATACTCCCGCCGCGCGCCGCGGAACAAGGCGCCATTTTTATTCTCGTTACGGATTTGAAAATGGTGTTTTGGTAACATCGCCTGTGATTGGGACGTGAAAGGTTTTCGTTGTATAAACATTGTAATGCGTACAGCTTTTTTACAAAGCAGAAGGCCCGGAAAAAGTGACAGATGAACGGTAACTATGATGGAAAAGCATGGAACGCTGATTCAAAAGCATGAAACTAATAAGTACAATTGGAATGCTTACATTCATCTCAAAAACTCGTTTTTAAAATGAAACAGAGATGGGAAATGTTCATTACTAATAAGGTATATTTACACATTTTACTTAAAAAAATCGACAGTTGGTTTCATCGTCATCATGTTCCCACCTGCTGGGATATAGACCTCCTCTCTATGATAGGGAATTGGCGACACATTATCCACCACGCGTGCCCAGTGCAGATTGGTAGATGTCACAGTCTTCGAATTGTTTGGTTTTAGGACATGCCGGTTTCCTCACGATGTTTTCCTTCACCGTTTTGAGAGCAGTGGTGATGAAATAAAAGGCACACAGTACATTTCTAATATGTCCTACTCATTGTTTTGTATCTTTTTTATTTATTATTGTGTGTGTTCTTTATTAACTGACGTCAAATAAATATTTTTCTTTCTTTTAAAATGAATTACACAAAGTGAAAGCGCCTGTTTGGGTTCGAACCCACGACTTACTGTTCGTAAGTCGGGGTTGCCACCATTGGGCCACCGCTGCTCTACAATTAGTTTACGTGTAGTCGGCTGTTCATTTATCGGACGCAGTACGCAGGACGCAGTGTCACGCTGTCGAAACCCGATACTGCCGCCGCAGAGAGCCCGCCATTTTCGTTCTCGTTACGTATTTAAAAAAATGTAGTTGGAATATTGTTTTTTGGTGCAGGTGATTTTGATGTTTTGATGAACATATTCTGTGTCTGATCTCTGATACTGACATAGGCTTCCGAAACTGTTGTGTGAATTCTCAGGTAAGAGATGTGTTATGAGGACTTTCCAAATTAAGGTCTGAAACGATCACTGCATATTTTTTCAAAAGTCAAAGTCCTCCGCCGTGTCTGTCTGTTTGTTCGCGATAAACTCAAAAAATACTGCACCGATTGTTTGCTGTTTTCACCAATGTATAGAGTGGTTCTCGAAGAAGGTTTTAGTTTCGCGAAGCCGCGGGCATTAGCTAGTGATAAAAAAATATCACTGTCACTTAAGTGACGGATTTTGAGAATCAGAATCAGATCTTTATTTGCTTTGAATATACAGGTATCAGATGTTGTACATAATTGATGAGATCGGCTACACAGTCTTCCTTACGGCATGCAAATTATTACACAAATTAAAATATTAATAAAATCAAAACAATGTCAACATAAAACAACACAGAAATTAAATTGAAGTCAATTAAGAACTAGATAAACAAATCAAAAATTAAATTAAAGTCAATTAACAAGTAGATAAACAAACAAAAATTAAAAAGAAGTCAATTAACAACTAGATAAACAAATCAAAAATTAAAAAGAAGTCAATTAACAACCAGATAAACAAAACATAAATTAAAAAGAAGTCAATTAACAACTAGATAAACAAAACATAAATTAAAAAGAAGTCAATTAACAACTAGATAAACAAATCATAAATTAAAAAGAAGTCAATTAACAACTAGATAAACAAATCATAAATTAAAAAGAAGTCAATTAACAACTAGATAAACAATAGAAAAATTAAAAATAAGTCAATTTTCAATTAGTTAGGTTCATAAGTCTCACATGATTAAATTTGCAATCATAAACAATCATTATCTGGGTAAACTCAAATCATTTAAAAAGTCTTACACTGAGTAGTAGCATTTGTCTAAAAGTAAGGCAAGTTATCAAAATGTCTTAAGAAACAGCTATGAATAAATCACATAATTTCTATATGTCATGCTTTTTTATTTTATGCAAAATAAAACGCATAAAAAGTTTACCTCCATACAAACCAACTCGCATCAAGCGTTGTTGTCTACGCCGCTACGGCGTAGCAGCGTAGCACGTACCTTTATTGCCTACGAGGCTACGACACAAAGAAACCGCGCTACGTGGCTTTGAATAGAATATACAGGGATGTAGGAATCACGTTAGAAAATGGAGGTGAGAAAATATACATTCAGAAAGCTTGGAAAGTTATAATTTAATTATGTACTAGAAGTTTAGAATATAATGCGGTATAGCATCTTTAGACATTTAAAATGACATTTTATTTTTTCACTCGAATTTTTATTTATCTTGTGTCTCGGGATTTTTGTAATCTCCATCTTAAAGATTTGAACAACATTATTTTTAATTTACAATGTCAAGAAGTATTACTTACAGGATATCTCAGCGAGAGCTAAGAATGATTGATAACCACGGGAAGAAATCCCGTAAGTGATATTGCAAGTTTCGTTTTAAACCGTGAAAACTTAAAATAATCTTATTTTTGTGCCAATTTCTGTTGGTTACTTAATGGAATTATCGCTTAGTCTATAGGGTGTAAAACACCTCTTAACGAAGCCGAAAGGCACTTGTTCTCCCCGTCATTGCGATCATTTTTTTGTTCTACACCATACCTGGGAAACTTCTAGTTACGGAGATATGGGGGGTCAAAGTTACAACTTTTTGACAAGTTTTTTTGGAAGATTTTGACTTTTAACACCTTTACGACCCCCGTACTATTCAAGCCATTCAACAGCACAATGTTTTATGTGCGTTACATTGAGTTCTACTACAAAACAGTTTTTTTTTAAATACACGTATTTTTTCGAAGATTTTGACTTTGAACACCTCCGCGGCCCCCGTAATATTCAATCCATCCATCAGCACAATGTTTTAAGTGCGTTACATTGAGTTCTACCACAAAACATGATTTATAACCTCAAAAAAAAAGTTGTTTCCCAGCAATAATTTTTGAGTAAAGTTACTTAGTTTAATATACAGAATGCTTGGTTAACGGCTTTGTGATGAGGTGGTTTACACCCTGTATACATGTATTTTGAAAAGAGATAACCAAAACATTTTATTTTATGAAACACCCAGATAACTTATCAAAATCCTTTCGAAGCTCCTCGTCCCTTGCTTTGACGGAATGTAAACGTCGGCGTGGCATTGTGTAGCGATACGATAACGCTTTTATTATTATTAGCCGCGGCTGTGGGGTAGGCAGAACTCCGCACATCATAAAAACATAGCATTATAACAGATTCTGAAAGGTGCTGTTTGAAAAGTAACTTTGTTATATCATTTTGAGATAGTCTGCAGTTATCAGAATTCTGCTTACAAATTTGGACATGAATTTGGCGGTTTCATGGTCTGATTCGGTTGGATAAACATTACCATGCTTGCTTATTATTTAGTACCAACTGGTTCTACTCGTATTAGCTAGAGACTAATGGAAGTTCGTTCCAGGTCGGGCCTGTGGGCGGTGAGCTATGGGCTAGCTCGCCGTCCGTCCGTCTTATGACGACAAGCGAGTCGACGGCGCGTTCGTGTTCAACGCGCGCCTCAAAGTGATGTCAGGCATAATGGAGGGGCGTGCAAGGGCCGAAGCCTGCCGAGGCTGCGGGACTGTTCGAAAGAGATACCATGGTCTCGGAACGTAAAGGGCGAGGAAGGAACATGGATGGGTTTTAGTCAGTAAGAGTCTGACACTCCCTCCCGCTCCGCCCAGAGTAGGAGAAGTTGATTTCCCATCCTAAACAAAAAAAAGAAAAAAAAAGGTAATGGTGTCGATGCTGTCGTGCACAAACTAAACATAATTTAGGCTATTGCTAACTTTTACTAAAAGGCAGTGCGCGAAAAGACCTCCCGCTCCGCCCAGAGTGGGAAAAGTTGAAGTTGGTCGGACAAGGTGTTATTGTGTTTTTCCATCAGAAATTTCTCAGTAGTAGTCACGATGTCTGGATGTATGCCTGGTTGTTGGCAATAGGCTCGCCCCCTATCGAAATACGAGTGTACTATTAGGTACACTTCTGCCAAACAGTTCGGGATCAAGCAGAACGTTATGTCTTAAACTTTGATTCTGACAAGAACAACATGAAACATGCATAACTAATATTGTCATTACCTACAAACATCACACGATACTGCTGTGATAACAAGTCATGTCTAACAACGTCTTTGATTAATCCCAAGGAAGACGTTGCGGACTCATTAATATTACACTAAGTACACACAATTAGCGATGTCACACTCGCGTAGTTGCGTGTGGGGGAGTATGTTAATCGATGAAGCTTTTAATACGTATTACTTGGTAACTTGGTGTTTAATACAGTTATTTATTAACGAGATAGGTATGGGCACAGTATGGGTTAGGAAACGACAAACGATTAATTCAGTAATGCTGAAAACATATTCATTTGAGTGGTGAAAACTGAACACTACGAATAGCATATTTTCAAGTCTGTGAACCCCAGGTTAGGGAGAAGTGTACACCCACATTTCGCCAGTTATGTTATGGTCCTAGGTAACAGAGGACGACCCTATTTCCATCAACCACGCACAGATCAAGTCTTTGTGATTTCTACTCAGAAATTCTTGGGGAAAAAACCCAATAACTGCCCGACCCGGGAATTGAAGCCAGATCCTCTTGCTTGGCAGTCACTAGACCAATAAGGCACTACTAATATTAACTAAGAAAGTTGTAAAGATTAATAATTTCATACACACATTCCAATTATTACAATATTGTATCTACACAGTGCAATTTTGCACCTTTACAGTTTTGTTAAAACAATAAATAGTACATTTTTTTTTACCGTAAGGCGAGGGTGTTTTTGAGCCGAGAACTGCAATAACAAATTTCCACGTGTATCAAACGACGTTTTTCAATACACTTTTGAAGAAATAAAATAAAACAATGTAAAATATTTGTGTCATGAATTTCACGAGACTATGACTTAAATTTTATTTTTTTCCGCGCTTTGCTTTCGCCAGGTTCAAGGAGAAGCAAAAGTATGGAGCCATTATACAGCCTAATTTAAAAAACAAATTATATATTTCTTTTTAAAATTTAGAACACAAATGAATGTTTATTTGTTTATAAAAGTAAATATTAGTTATAAATAATCATGTTTATCTACGATATTGAATTTATAAACACAATTTGAATATTTAAAATATCTTATAGAGAAAGACGAAGATCGCTTTTCCGAAAAAAAAAAAAAAACATTCACCTCTGACTCTATAGTCAGACAGAGGTGAATGTTTTTTTTTAAATTATGCTATGAACCAATTTGGACTAAGTATATGTAAAGTTATCTGTGGCAATTTTGCTTTCTGCACATGTGTGGAAAAAACATGAAAAATGCACACGTGTGAAATACACTGCATTTTGAACCTAATCTTAGTGAGAAAAGAACCAGTTTTCGAGGTAGTGTATTGAAAATTAAATTTCAAAACACACATTGAGTCATCTTAAAATTATTCGAGTCAAATTCCACTAAACAACTAAGATAATCAAACACTACAAACGATCTTTACAAACTAACACCAAACTGAGCTTTGAATAAGATAAAAAAGTACCATGTTACACCCATCAATAATTTCTCCATACATTGTCACAACTCACCACCAAAAAAACGTCCTCAAAACGATCCGCAATCGTTCATTCAAGCGTCATTACATTCATTCGTTCATTACATTCACTCGGTCATAATACAGTGGGTATCTGGAGATGGATCTGGTTAGGAAATTGGGTACATTCAGTTTCTAGTCGACTGGGCTGCTTGATTACTGTGCCGTGGTTCCGGGTTCGATGCCAGAGCGGGTAATGGACTTTTTGTGCCGGATTTTTAAGCGGGGATGTGATAAATTGGAAATGGAAGGGTCCTGATATTTGCAATGGCTGCAGTGATGGTCAGAATCTCTGAGATTATGCTCGGGTTTTTGAAAATCAGATTAATTCGTAAAATATAACTATTAAAAACGCTCACAAGTTTCAAGTCAACCGCAGTGAGTGTACTCAACATGTGCAATAACAACAGTGTAAATCTCTTAACGTATGATTGGCAATAGATTTATTTCAAGAGGGTGCAATTCGAAAGTGTGCAACATCACAAATAACTGTCACATATTTCACTTTTAGGGAAAATGAATTTATTTCAATGCATATACTAAGTAGTATAAATACGAAAATTTGTGAAAATTGGTGTATATTATTCTTTCACGCAAAAACTATTTGATTTGAGTACCTATTCACTAGTAAATAACCAATCAAAATAGTGACCTATTTGACGGCCACTGGCGACGATGTCAACGAGAGGCACAGTCATAATCAGTTTTTAGAAGGTTTTCAGTTTTCAGGGATCAACGGCGCTAGCCTTTGCACTGTGCTAAGGCTAGTGCCGTTGATCCTATACAAACGTATTACCTATTTATGCTAACCTGGTAATGATGGGTATAGATTATAAAGTGAAATAGTTATTTCTGCAACAACTGAGCGTAGCGAGGGCAAAGACACGAAATGCAAATAACTTTGGTCTCGTGTAACAAATACAACTTATACAACCTCAACAGCGAGAACATATACCTAAACAATTCAAAACAGTACATACAGCAACATACAACTAAAATTTCAACAAAACAAAAAACACAAAAACATAAAACTGAAATTTCATAAAACCAAATCTTACTGTCATGCTCTAAAATGATGTCCATTTTGCGGGCCTTTTAAATCCTCTGAACCGCATTGCACGGTGCTCTACACCGTGAAATTTTAGTGGTTGTTTTCCCGAAGCGAAATGAAATTGTATCGGTAATACAAAAATTATATATTAATTATAAAATAAAAATTAGACTCAATAAATGGCAGATTAACAATGTGATAAACTAAACTCGAAAGCGACTTGAACCAACAGTAATATGTACGCGGAATGCGGGACGGGCGCGGGGGGTGTCCAGAACAGCCGTGCGGTCGTTGCACTTCGCGTATAAATCAGCTGATCACTACTCTTGTCTTAATACAACACAAAACCCAATAAGTTAAAAAAAATAATTTGAAAAAAAAAAAGTTTAACTTTGCTTTTCGATAGTGCTTACTGATGGGTAATCGTCCTGCCGCGGGAAAACAACCATTAAAATTTCACGGTGTATAGTGCACATACGGCATAAAAGCAGTGCCAGACTAACATGCAGCTTTTTGTTTTATTTGTGAATGGAAACGAGTGATGGACGTCTAAAAAGAGACAAGTTTGCCTGTCGTTTTCATAAAAAAAATCTGACTTTTTCATATAAAAAAGAGAAAAGCTTTCAATAGTATGATGTGTATGAAATGAAAGCCAAGGCCGAACCGATACGTCGGTTTTAAAATTAAAAATGCTCGTTTCACGACATCTTCTATCATAGGGTTTCCGCACTTAGTCCTTGAAGTGGATCATTGTGCGTGTTCACGACATCATATTTTCATAATTTTAAAAATATATTCGTATCTACGGATCAGATTGTGCTCGTTGCAAACAATGTATTTATAAATTGCTATAGGATAATTTTACTTTTACGTTTATGCCTACGCCGCGCGCCCTCGTTCTAGGGTTTCCAAATAACTGAATTTTAGAAACTGAATATCTTGCAATGGGAATTCACAATCCACGATGTTTCGAATACCGAAATATAAAGTTTAAAGTGTCCGTACCTAGCATGCCACTTTTAATTTCCTATGTTCAATTGAATGAACTAAAACACTAACACCAGTCCAAACGAGGCCAACCATCAATCAAATTACCTAAAACACAAACACGTCGAAGATCCCAATAAAAATCGTCATAAAGAAATTAATCCGCACACAATGAGGTAGCAATAAATCATACCTCTTTGAAAGCGCACTTGTGGGATAATCTGTGCGTTTTAAAGCCGTCATCGGCTTAGCACCCCTCTGCGCCCCCTCACCTCACCCCCCCGCGTCGGAGGCACTTCACGTGCGTTTTGACGCGATTATCATACCCCGCCGGTATCTGCGCGCAATATTGTTTGTGTTGCAGAGGTGGGAAGGTTTGGATGAGGTATTTTTTGCAGTTGTAGAAATGACTTAGTAATTTTGGTCTTTATTCGATACTATACCGCAAGCACGTTTGAAAATGATATAAAGGGTGTAAAACACCTCTTCACGAAGCCGACAGGCACTTGTTCTCCCCATCACTGCGATCATTTTTTTGTTCTACACCATACCTGGGAATCTTCTAGTTACGGAGATATGGGGGTCAAAGTTACAACTTTTTGACAAGTTTTTTTTGTAAGATTTTGTCTTTTAACACCTCCACGACCCCCGTACTATTCAATCCATCCATTAGCACAATGTTTTAAGTGCGTTACATTGAGTTCTCCCACAAAACATAATTTATAACCTCAAAATAAAAGTTGTTTCCCAGCAATATTTTTTGCGTAAAGTTACTTAGTTTGATGTACAGAATGCTTGATGGTTAACGGCTTTGTGATGAGGTGGTTTACACTCTGTAGGTACTTGGAAAAAAAAAAAACATCTTTGGGCTAAGCATAATAATACGACACAAATATCTTAATCACTGTAAACTGTAACTAATATTTTAAAAGTAGTAGATGTAAGTATAGTGTTCTCGTAAAAGCAAAATCTACACTTTTAAAGCAAATTTATGAACAAATGTTTTCTGACAGTATCTAATTATAAGACTGTTAGTTGAAAACACTTCCCGCATCAACATTACCGCATCCATTTTCTGACTCCTATTTGCCTCCTACATCCTAGCTCCTCTTTCACCGCCCGCGGAGCGGTTTTTGAATCTGCTTCCTTTGTGACGGTTTTAATATGGAAATTAACGTTCGCTGCCGTGTGACGAAACACCTCCACAACCATATTATTTACTCTCCCCACACATCTTCACCACCCTTATCCCAAAGCCATAAAGTGGCATTTCCTTTGAATTTTCCTTGTATAAAAATGTGGTTTTACCGCTCACCGTTGGGCGAATTTGTCGCTAAAATCCACGCGTAGCTGTGAGCTGCCTAATTGAATTTTTTATGTACTTTTACCGTGGCTTTGATTTTTTTTTCTTGCTGTGAATTTGTGTGTTTAATTCGTTGCTACAGGTTTAATCGTTGGCTTGCTTTGTATTTGTGCAACTTTCGAGTATGTGCTCATATAATTGAAAATGGTAATTAAGTTTGCCCTAATCACACTGTGATAAAAAAATGGTGATTGCAGCAAACTACTCTTAAACATAATCCCCTTTTAAGTCTTTCAACATGTATTCAAATCCAATCTTTATTGCGGCATACTATATAAACAAAAAGGCTGCTCTTACATGCATTAGACCATTCATGTAAGAACTTTTGAGAGAAACAGGAGATTTAAAAAAAATATCAATGGTGGGGTATGATAGTGAATACGTGTTAACTATGTGTGTGTCTCGGCGTTCCTTTCACCTTATGTATAGTTACTACATCATCATCAGCCTATAATGTTCCACCTGCTAGGACACCGCCTTCTGTCCATGACTCTCTCATGTACTATAATGTTCCACCTGCTAGGACACCGCCTTCTGTCCATGACTCTCTCATGGGCTATAATGTTCCATCTGCTAGGACACCGCCTTCTGTCCATGACTCTCTCATGTGCTATAATGTTCCACCTGCTAGGACACCGCCTTCTGTCCATGACTCTCTCATGTACTATAATGTTCCACCTGCTAGGACACCGCCTTCTGTCCATGACTCTCTCATGGGCTATAATGTTCCATCTGCTAGGACACCGCCTTCTGTCCATGACTCTCTCATGTGCCATAATGTTCCACCTGCTAGGACACCGCCTTCTGTCCATGACTCTCTCATGTGCTATAATGTTCCACCTGCTAGGACACCGCCTTCTGTCCATGACTCTCTCATGTGCTATAATGTTCCACCTGCTAGGACACCGCCTTCTGTCCATGACTCTTTCATGTGCTATAATGTTCCACCTGCTAGGACACCGCCTTCTGTCCATGACTCTCTTATGTGCTATAATTCACCACGCGGACCCAGTGCGGATTGGTAGAGGTCAGTGCCATCCAATCTTTGGTTCTAGGACATGCCGGTTTCCTCACGATATTTTCCTTCACCGTTTTGACAGCACTGGGAATGAAATAAACTACACAAAGTAATGCGCCTGTCTGGTTTCGAACCCACGACTTACTATTCGTATGTCGGGGCCGCCACCACTGGGCTTCAGCTGCTCTCCACAGTTACTACATAATAAAAGCATTAATATGTTGATTCATATAAAATACTTTTATGTAGTTGTAACAAATAAGATGGGCTAAATAATGAACATTCCTAAATCCACTGTAAAAGGATAGATAAAAATAACTAACAGTTTCTATATCATAAACTGTAGAATATCTACAAGTCAGTATGTTTTATTTCGGTTTGCTATAGAATTTCGTCCTATTCAGGGTACCTACACAAATGTAACGATTCCAATTTTATTCCCGTCTACATTTGTTCCGCGTATCGTGTAACCGTGTACGCATTCGTTTTGTTTGGAAACCTTTTGAAATGTTATGTTTTGAATCCTATATTTTCATTTACTTCCACAGTGTATAAAACATAGGGACGTAAACAAAACATACCAAGATTCCATTATTATATACAATACATTATTTGTTAAGGGTGTTATGAACGTTGGTAGTAACTATTGCTCAAGTGAAATAATTGTTAGTTTCTTCTTATTATACGTAGGGTCTCGTAGCGTTTTCGTAGCGTCTCGTAGCATTTGCGTAGCGTTCTCGTAGCATCTCGTAGTGTCTTTTTCTTAAATTAAGTCAAGTTGATTTTTTCTATTTACCATCAAACACGCAAAAGTATCTATAACATTCAGGCAATATCAAACAGTCTTAAAAAAAAGTAACAAATCCCTCGTTGTCAATATTAAAAACGTTACGAACATTTAAACGCAGACTTGGGGAGTTGGGGCATACCCCGTCATGTTTGCTCATCGTCGCGAACGTAAGATTCACGCTCCGCATCAACTGTTTGAATAGAGATACACCACTCTGAATTTATTGTGAACATCTCCCCAACCTCCCCACCCACGTTATATTGTCGCAAATCCGATATATCGCTTTCACTTCAAACTCAGTGATATGGTAATGTGACATTTAATTCATATGCCACTCTTATTAGAGAATCCTTTGTTGTTGATTCAATAGTGCGGTGCTATGATTAAAGGATTGAAAATTAATGGCTGTATAGAGGTTGTATTGAGTTAGCTGGCTATATAATATATGTAATCAATAAAATACAGCTAATATGAAGCTCAAACACGCAAAAATTAAAAAGACTGAAAAACCGAGTTTAAATTGAAAGAAAATTCCGACGTTCCGTTTAAAAGAGACTTCAAATTATATTCCGTCGGGCTCGCCGCATCGAAAAAGGAAACCAAAAACAAATCCGCAGCGAGCTATCGGAATGCGGATGTATCGTCATTCGAATATTGCCAATAAAACACCGATGAGCTGAAAAATCGATGTGGACAGACGAACCGACACCGCGGATGTAGAACGTCACTATATCACTCGCAACGGTAGAGGCAGTTTGAATTTGGAATATTTTGTTCTATTTTTGAATGGTGTGTTGTGACGTCATGCGTCACCGCGTTGTTAGTTAACATGGCGGTAAGTATGATAGGAGATAGGAGCTAGATGTTCTGTGAGGAGTACAAACAAAATGTATTTTTGTTTGTAGAATGGGCTGGACGTTAAACATATGGAAGGGTACATCGCAGTTTTTTTATGCAAAAATTTTTTATGAGACGATTTTCAAAAATTCTTCTTCAAAGTTCTAAATCATAAAAGGTTTGCTGTGCATCATTGAGCTATACTTACATATACAGGGTGTCTCATTCAAATCGGTCAGTATGGGAAAGTCTGAAACTATAAGACATACAAAGATCTGTTCTGAGGAACCATGTCATCGATTTTAATAACAAGAAAAACTGCATTCATACATTTTAAAAAACATCTGTACTCCGTTCGGGAATCGAACCCGGTTATTTTGAAAAAAAAAAACCTACTCTATTTCTATTTAGATATCGATTGTGTAGGTCTTAAGCAGTAAATGTCTGTATGAAACATGATGTCTAAAATGAATAAAATGTATTGTTTCCACATACTTTAATTTATGTTAGTAGTTGCTCGAAGTGACCACCGCCTTTTTCAATACAATATTCAACACCTTTAGGTAACGATCTTACAATTGCATTTTGTATCTTCATTACAAACAACCAAAGAGCGACCTGAACTTGTTTAATATTGTAAACGTGGTCAGTTCAAGCACCTACTAAAATAAATTAAAGTATGTGGAAACAATGCATTTTATTCATTTTAGACATCATGTTTCATACAGACAATTACTGCTTAAGACCTACACAATCGATATCTAAATAGAAATAGTGTAGGTTTTTTTTTCAAAATAACCGGGTTCGATTCCCGAACGGAGTACAGATGTTTTTTAAAATGTATGAACGCAGTTTTTCTTGTTATTAAAATCGATGACATGGTTCCTCAGAACAGATCTTCGTATGTCTTATAGTTTCAGACTTTCCCATACTGACCGATTTGAATGAGACACCCTGTATATCTATGCTGTGCATTGTCTGAATCATATAAGAAGTTTTCTTTATTTTAAAACACGATTTCCTATCTGTATAACTACGCTCACAGATATAAATTCTATCTCCCATTCGCAGACAAAGCGTATCCTTTACTTGCAAGTACGTCGCAGTGGGTATCTCATCAACACAAATGCAGTACTTAGACATAATAGCGTCGGACGCATTGTTCGCGGACGAGGAGCCGCGATAATCACCGGCCGACTGTACGAGAGAACGAGTGAACGAGACAGTCGTTCACTCTGCACTCACGCTTAGCCGAGATTGGCGCGTTTAGACCGTACGATTTTATCTCTGGGATAGGGAAATCGTATTGTGAAATGGATAAATGCGTTTCTGAAAATGGTTGAACATTTTTGTTCAGAAGTGGGTTTGTTTTAATCGTATTATAACTGCTGTGAGCAGTAGTTAAGGTTCAGTCCAACCGACCGGACCGACAGTTGACTGACTACGGACACCGGATTTTGACAGATACTTTAGTACGTTATCTGTAAAAATCCGGTGTCAGATCCGGTCGCCAATCTTTCCGTAAAATATGCTATATTTTTGGCAAAGTAAAAACTCGGCTCTTTCTTAGATGCTTATGGTATCATGAAATATCCAAACCCCTTTTGCTTTGGGAGAGCTCTAACAACTGCAATAACAAGACTTGTTCTATTACATATCTGAAATAGTCGTATCGTATACTATAAAGTGGTCCAAACACCCCTCATTCAAGTGCATCGCATCTCATTCACATCACGATCCCCGACAGGGCTCACTCGCTCATTTGCGAATTGATTTAAATTCTTACACCATTTTTTTGTTGCAGGATGAGTTCCGTGCAAGAGGAGAAAACTCCTGCCGAGGGACCGAACAAGACACATGTACGCGAACTGAGGAATACAGAACTGGTCTCACGCCTTCTTGCTGCGACCCCACCGTATCTCTACAGCGCTTTGCCGCTTCAGCCCCATGCGTTCTTCTTCAGCGAAATGCTCCGGTCTTTTGTCAACGCTCGTCACGGCTGTAGACCTCCACACTACCATCGTCGCTTCAAGCGCCGCACGCACAAATACTTCGCTGAAAACGAAAACGATTGGCGACGTGACTGGCCCAAACATGAGGAAGAGAAGAAAGAACCAGAGACACGACCAGAAGTTCCTTTGGAACTAACTGTGGACAAGCATTCCAGAGTTCGTGAGCCATCACCAAGGAGGTTATCGCCTAAGGCTGAACAAGCGAAACCGAGTAGTAGCCCTGGCCCGCCCGGTAGACAGTCTACTTACGTAGATGTTGGAACAGAAGAACTACCAAAACCTTCCCCTTGCGTCGGACGCGGCCCTGAGTCTTCATCAGTACCACAATCAAACTTAATTCTTCCACCACCACCGCCAATGTGGTATCCGCCTCTCTACAACCCCGGAGGTTTTGGCGTAGACCCTCTAAACTTCTTCATAGATCTGCGTGTTTCTGGACACATTTATGATAGAAAACGGGCCTTAGCTGAAGGTATGGAGAATAACCAGGAGACGAGGGAAGATTCGGGGTTAGACAAGAGGCTTGGCAGAGATTTCGGTCAGCGGCCACGGCATGTGTCGGCTTTCTCCGTGCCTGTTCGCTCAGGCAACATGGCTGCTGAATCAGAGAAGTACTTTGATCATTCTGGTACAAAACCAGCAGGAAAGATTAACGGGACTTCGTATATCATGAGGAATCTGAAGAGGGTGTATGAGGATCTTCACAATTTGCAAGATGTTAAGGAAAATGCTAAGATGAGCAAAGATGATGATACCAAAGCTGAATCGTCTGATGTTGATGATGATGATATCATAGATTAAAACTATTTACATCCAATTTTAAAATGTATAGCTTTGAATTATTATGTGATAAATGTTAAAATATCCTCTCCTTTGCGAGTACTTATAACAATTGATCTCAATGTCTAGTCTGTATATTAATGATCTATAACGTTTTACGATAATGCCAATGTTGTACCTACCTATGAGTATTATATTAAAGTGATCCTTGTATTCAACCCTGTGTTTCATTGAGAACTTCTAGTGCCTGGCACCGGTATAATTCCAAGGAATCAGGGTCTTAATGTAGGTACGTCAGGAGTATTGTATTGTATAACGGGCTGGTGTCCGGAACTACACGTCAAAGCGCGTATTTTGCGTACCAGGAGTAAATGACCATGTGTAGATAAACAGACATGTAGGCAGGTACTTTTGGTTACGAAGCTTAAGAATCCTTTCTAGTACTACTGTACTATACCTATGAGTAGGATAAAATTTCTAAAACACGGACGTCCGATTTGGAGGGTACGTACGAGTACCTACACGGCGTGACCGCTGAGCTCGAAAAACGATATCTATACCTAGTTGCTAGAAAGGAGCCATATTTTCCATGGTGGAAGCGACATCGTCGCACAAACTGTTAGATTGTATTCGGTCCCTCATTCAGAGACCCACATCGGAATTTTAATGAGTAATTTAAACCGCATGCGAAATCGTCGTCCAGTGGCGGTTGGCTTGGCGGGTCGCGGAGTCATGGGCGGTATTACCAGCTTACAAAAAAAAATGTTTTTCATGCCCCCATCTCGGAAAGAGTATTTTTGATTTTTGCTCTTCAATATCTGAGTGCAAAAGTCATTTTTATCGTCTAGAGGTTATAGTAAATTTGAACTTAGACCATCGTGTGCACTATGTTTGTGACTTCAAAACTTAAACCTATTTACTTCTACCTCCACGGTGCCGAATTTATAATACAACTTTTTTTAATTTGTAAATAACTCAGACTCGGAACTTTCACGGTGTACTTTTTTAATTTGCTTTGCGCGCACCATTTTCATGAAAACCTAAAATTACCATTAATTTATTATCTAGCGACTAGGAAATTTATTTGGCGCAAATAGAATTAACTGAATTTGTTAATAATGTGCAATTTTTTTTTTGCGTTTAGTCATTTCCTCGCTGAGGTGGGATGAAATTTTCACCTCGTGCTCTTTTGATTCCCTCGATATAACGCTCAAGATTCTAAGTTTTGAAGTACTCGCTGCGCTCGTGACTCAATTTTAGAATCTTTCGCTTACTCGGTCATAATATTTGAGCACGCAGTTAAAAATAAACTTTGCACTCCTGTATAACAAATAACTATTAAAGGCAGTGCAACAGTACTTTTTTACTACCACTTTGTGCTTCTATTACTAACAGTTACGAGTTAGTGCGACGGTGACCCTACCCCCTATTTTACATGTCGGACAAAATATTTCGGTGCCACATCCTACAATATTCCGCATCATGAAAAAGTAAGCTAAGTCCATGTTGTTAATATTTTGTCTGCACCATAACACAGTGTGTAAACAGACTCATCACGAACCCATCAACCAAGCATTCTGTAATTACAGCATAATTAGTACCTAAATTTACGCAAAAATGATTGCTAGGAAACCACTTTTTTCTGGGGTAAAAAATCACATTTTAGGTACGGTAAAACTTAATGTAGGAACCGCGCTCAAAACATTGCACTGGTGGATGGAATGAATAGTACGGGCGTCGTGGAGGTGTTTAAAAATCCATTAAAAACGTGTTTAAAAAAAACTTGTAACTTTGACCCTCAACATCTCCGTAACTCGAAGATTCCCAGGTATGTTGTAGAACAAAAAATATCGTACAGACGGACGAGGAGAACAAAGTGCCTTCCGACTTCGTTAACAGTCTTTTATTTACATCATATAAAGAGGTAGGAATAGTGGTCATATTTATTTCTTACAGTAATGTTGTTGTTATACCTACATCACCTGCTGTGCCACAAACAGGTCTCCATTTATTTGTGAATAGTCAGTGATAAAGATAATCAAATCTCAAGCTCTTGGCAGTGAACACTACTACATGAAACACCATTATGAAATGCTAACCTTTCTTCAGAGATTATACTAATTGCCCTCACTCACGACAGAATTTCGGCCACGGCGAGCATTTTCAAATGAGATCCAAGAACCTACTCAGGGACGGCGGCGGCAGTCTCGACATAGATTACTACAATAACGTTAACTTTCGATCGCTAAAATAACATTCGGTTACAATAACCATGCTGGCGGGAAACGCAAGTCTCTACATCCACGATGCGATTCTCGCAAGCATCATTATTGCAACCGAATTTTTCGTTAATAGGTATCTAATAAACAATCGAAAGTTAGCGTTTTTGTTGGTATTTGTATATATAATATATTGCCCAGGTAATATTGTAGTGAACAAGTGTGTGTCCATAGCAAACGCAAGTGCACTCTTTTTCTTTACTCACATAATGTGATAGGATGGCAATCCGTGGGGGTAAATAATGAAAAACCACAATAACACTGAACATCAAAGTTAAAAATTCCATGTCCATGTCCATCAGTTAGAAAGTCCATGTTCGGTGAAAGACTGGTGGGTACCCATCACTGTTCTAATTTGCCATCTACTACAAGGTTCCTATAGCTTTTCTACCGCCATCTATTGGCAGTCAGTAGAAATACTATAAATGCTCGCTGGTATTTGCGGCGTCTCCGTATCGGTATGCCTATCTGATATTAAAAAGCCAGATAGGCCATATATACAAAGCCAAGAAAGGTATTGTCGAATACCTTGAGAAGAAGATCAATACGATAAAGTATTTTATTTCCTATATAATGTTACCAGGCGTACACAGTTATAATTTAAGTCAATATTATCTAATTTTACCATGGGCAATTATGGGTTTTGACAGCCATGGTTAAAATTACCACTCAAAAAAATAATGTTTTAAATGTAACTAAATTATATTTCGTTTTTTTAATCTTACGAATGCTAAGATTTAATAAAAAAGAAATCATTGCTTTATTAATTAATGTTTTGTTACCTTTCATTTAAATTCCTACTTTTTAACGTGTTTATTAAATTTAAAAAAAAGAATGGTTAGATTTTATTCTTTTTTCTGGTAACATTTCAGTCACCACGCGATTTTGTGAATCTCTTGAAATTCTTAGATTTTCTGGAAGAAATAATTTTATTCACGGAATCTAGTTTATTAAAAGCACTATCAAAATGTACGGAAACCAACCTATATTAGTGCTCAGTAAGTATAAAGACTTAATTTCTGTGTTTTTGTCGTTACAAACGGTGATTTAATTCAAGTGACTATTGCAGGCCAAAATACAAAACGTGAGTCCGGCCGGAAGGTTCAACTGGAAAATATAAACGCTGGAAAGGTGAATTCATGCAAAAGTATATTTTAATGGAATATTTTCACTAAAATCTGTCACATAGAATACTAAATCTTGTTTCGTTGGGTTTATTTTAGACAATAGCCGACGTTATTCGAACATGCCTCGGACCTCAGGCTATGTTGAAAATGTTGATGGACCCGATGGGAGGCATCGTGATGACCAACGACGGCAATGCTATCCTCCGTGAAATCACCGTGCAGCACCCGGCTGCTAAATCCATGATTGAAATCGCCAGAACGCAAGACGAAGAGGTTAGAAAATTACTGTCTCAGTGAATGTCTTTGTCATACTCAATGAGAAGACTGAATTAAAAAGTATAATTCTGTAGAAGATGACAATCTTAATTTCAATCTTAGGAAAATGAAACACAGATATTAATTATTTGATTAATCTAGGTTTGTTTTGTGAGTCATTCTGTATTTTATTGTGTGGGAGTAAAACCTAAATGGCAAATTACTTCTTCTATCCATTTACTCACTATACTTATGATTTGAAACTGTTGCATTTATGTTATTTATTTGAGAAACAATTTTTTTAAATTTAGTTTTTTATCCAGCACCTGTTAAAAAAAGTCTAGGCGTACAGGGAAAATATTGAAATATCTGTGTTTAAAAATAATAAGTAACCAAAAACTTGTTAGTGCTTACAATTTTTTATTTTGAAAAGATTACTATCTTGTAGGCCACAAGCAGAGACTACTGAACCAATTTTGCAAATTTTACATAGCTTTTCTACATACAACCAAGGAAAATGAATACTGAAAAGGCAATGCATAACTGATTAAATTTATACTACATGTTCAAGACTAATACCTTCTCCTTTCAGGTTGGTGACGGCACAACATCAGTCATTGTCCTAGCTGGAGAGATGTTAGCCGTAGCTGAACAGTTCCTGACCCAGAACATCCACCCCACAGTGATCATCAGGGAGTACAGACAGGCGCTTGAGGATGCCGTCAAACTGTTGCAAGATAAGATCTCCATTCCCATCGACTTGAATGATAGAGATAAGTTGAAGGATGTTGTAAGTATTGTTACGGATGTGTCTCCTTTTTTATACACAGTTTTCAAATAAAGAAGCACCAGATTTCTGTGTATTATAGAAATTCAGTGTAAACTCTAATTTATGTACTTATCTATACTAATATTAAAAAGCAGAAGAGTTTGTTTGTTTGGTTGAACGCGCTAATCTCAGGAAGTACTGGTTCAAATTGAAAAAATCTTTTTGTGTTGGATAGTCCATTTATCGAGGAAGGCTTTAGGCTATATAACATCACTCTGCAACCATTAGGAGCGGAGCAGGAATGAAAGATGTTGCATAAATGGGGATTTTGTTTTTCTCTCTTATGTGATGCAGACGAAGTTGTGTGGGTCAGCTAGTTGCTAAATACAGTAAAACATACCTACATATAGAGTTCCCTGCGTGCCTTGGAAAGTATGTTAAGCTGTTCGCCAGTTGTTACAAGTAGTTAGTGGCCATAAAATCCAACCAAGGATATTGTATTACCCAGCACTAACTGTATTGTGGAGGTCAGATAGGCAGTTGCTCCATGTAATTTACTCTACAAAGTTAGGAAAAGGCTAGGGAGATAATGATTTGCTAGATACATAAGATTTATTTATATGCAGGTTGTTAAGACCTTACTGGTACTGGTTATTGCCAGCAAACATAATCTTAGTTTCAAGAGACTAAACTAAGACTCAAGTACTTCCAGACCAAATCCAATTGCCAATGAGAACCAAAACTTGTTGGGTTGTGAATTATTAGTATTAGAAATGCTAGCTAATGAGATGCGTTTTTTTATGTTTCTTTGCTGTTTCATAGTAGAAAAGATAAAAACATAATTAAAAAACAATAACTCATTAAATTTTTTCACAGATTCGTTCATGCGTGGGCACAAAGTACATTGGTCGCTGGGCCGACCTTGCTGTAGACATCTCACTTGATGCCGTCAACACTGTCACCATTAATGAAAATGGACGAATTGAGGTTGACATCAAAAAGTATGTTTCTGTTCATCTATTGTTCCAAATAATGTTATTACCTAGTCCTTGCTAACTCTAGAAGGATCATTAGGAGATTAAAATGTGTTTGTACTTTTCAATTAATTATTTTTCAATAGATTTCCAAGCTAGGAATGAGAATCTTTACACATTTTTTTTTTCCTTACGCTATATTGTCCCACTGCTTGGTAAGGGCCTCCTCCATATCCTTCCACTCTTCTTTCTGTGCTGTTTTCTTCTGCCAGTCTCTTGTCTTGATACTCATCTTTTGGCATCCACTGTGAGATGACTCTGGCCCATCCATTATAATAAATTTGCTCAGAAAACAATAACTATTTATTTACGCTCATAATGTACAGACTGCCCAGCACTATCTGACCCATTTACCCTATTTTTCTTTATAATGTAGTTCAGTGATTGCACTTGTACATTCCCATGAATAGCAAGCAATGTAACTAACACCCTCCCATCTTCCAGCTACGCCAAAGTAGAGAAAATTCCGGGTGGTACCATCGAGGAGTCGCGTGTGCTCAATGGAGTTATGTTCAACAAGGACGTGACCCATCCCAAGATGCGTCGCTACATCGAGAACCCGCGCATCGTACTCCTCGACTGCTCCCTAGAGTACAAGAAGGGAGAAAGCCAGACCAATATTGAGATCTTGGAAGAACAGGTATACCTCAATGCATTTGCTTTGCCACCATGGCTCACGCGGTGGTCAATGGTCCACCTCAAGGACTAAGTGCGGAAACCTAAACCCCGATGATGATGATGATGATGATGATGATGTATTTGCTTAGCTGTGAATTCAAAGAGGGAACTCTGCTGAAAAATATTTGGCATGTGTCATGCCATTTGTAGCTGTGTATCGTCAGTAAATAGTCTTGCGTATCCTTACATCAATATAATGGTGCAACAAGATTGTGGGTTTTCTCTAATACACAAGAATTAGTAGCATTGACAAGCAAATACCAATTTTCTTGACATCACAAGATGTATGGTCGAACAAGCTAATTGGTTTACAGTTCAAATTACATTGTAAAGTGTAAACCAAATAGGTTGATCGACCATACATTTTTGTTATACTAATGAATCATAAGTTACTTTGTTTATATGTTTTTAATTATAATAATTTAGTGATAGGCTGATTTTTGAACTGCCAAGTTGGAAGATGCAGTTGTCTTGGGTCCAAACTTGACGCCTTTCCTCAAGATCAAGCCCAAGACAAATGCACTGCTGATTTTTCAGATTCATGTGCATATTGTATAATTGTCACTGATTTGGTGAAGGAAAACATTGTGAAAAAACCATGAAAAAAGCCTAAGAGAGATATTTCTCGACAGGTCAGAGGCCCATGGACGGCATAAAAACCGAACAAAATAATCAAAATAAAGGTGTTGTTTCTAAATTCATGTTTTTTTTGGTCCAGGACTTCACAAGGCTGCTCCAGTTGGAAGAAGAGCACGTCCAGCGCCAGTGCGAAGACATCATCGCTCTGAAGCCCGACATTGTTTTCACAGAAAAGGGAGTGTCCGACCTGGCACAGCACTACCTCGTCAAGGCTGGCATTACTGCTATTCGCAGGTAACAATTGATCTGACGTTTAGGGCCTATTTCACGATGTCTGAATAACCACTACTAACCGAATAAATTCAGAAATAGAATAGAATTTGTATGAAATTATCTGCCAAGTAATTGAATTGAACATGGTGAAAAAGGCTGAAAACGAATGACAAAGACTGAACTACCGCTACATCGATTTCTGTCTGATCGGCACATACTTTGAGCAGTCAAGTGGTGAACAGACTGAACAGTATCATGTCCTTCATTTTTCCAGTTGTGTTTCAAAGCCACATATAAACTTAGAATGTCTTATGATCAAGATTCTTGTTGTAGATAGATTATTTTGAGAACAGCGCCATCTCGCGTCTTTTTGAAATATTAGCTTTATCCGATGTAACTCAAATTTTCAGGGCATTTTCCTCTAACTTGCTGCATAGACGTGCATGAAATTTTTATCAGATGTCGCTGATAATAGTTGTATAGCTGGACAAGGATATTTAGGCGCGTGACCACAAATCAGAACGAACGCTGCGTTCTTTTCAATATATTTCACAAAACAATTTATTTCACATAATCCCACACAGACCCAGCCAGTCTGTTTGCTGTCTTCCTTAGCGATGCCCTGAGTCGAAGCTCGTACCCCACAGGGGGTGCCCTTAAGCGCGCTGTCGCTCAGTTATTTGCTCCTGGTTGGAGTCCTTACACTCGAGGCACCCACAGGATAGTCCAGATAAGCAGATAATTATATAGCATAGGTTGAGCAGCGAGATGCCAATAAAAAAAAATTGTTAATGTTATTGATCCATTGACTGACGCCGTCTTTCGGGCACCAAAATATAGTACCGTTACTGTATGAATCACTAGCTGAACAAACCGCTTTTATTCTTTCAGACTGCGTAAAACCGACAACAACCGTTTGGCGCGCGCTTGTGGTGCCACCATCGTCAACCGTACTGAGGAGCTGAAGGAATCTGATGTGGGCACCGGCGCCGGCAAGTTTGAGATCAAGAAGATCGGAGACGAGTACTTTACCTTCGTTACTGAGTGCAAGAACCCTAAGGTAACCATACCATAATGCTGAAAATATTTGGAAAATGTTGGAATTGGCGCTCTGTTTTACTAGACATAGTGATTCCATGTACCATAATTATATGAAAATAAATACTAGTTCAAAGCAATATTTAACTATCAAAGAAGACATCCTGTGCCAACCTTCTTTTTTATTATTCTGTTCATTTAACTAATTTAAACTTTTTATGTAACACATTCAGACACAATATTGTTATTGTTATTGTTATTGAATAAATGAAATGAGAATGAGAACCTCAAATAAATTGAGATAAGGGCAGGAGAAAATGATGTGGCATCACCCTGTGATATGAATTAATTAATTAATTAATCTACAGAGAGGTTACCAACTCTCTATAGGTTGAAATTATGTATTTAGATAAACTGTATTATGTATTAATAAATAAAAGTTACACAATTAGATGCATTTATATTATCAGACTGATGACAATATATCATTGATAAGATCAAATCTTGCCCTAGTTTAAACTTTAATCAATTGACCTTTTTTTCTCTATAAATTATGTCACGTTATTATTTAACTCACATGTTCGTGTATTTCAGGCGTGTACCATCCTACTGCGCGGCGCTTCAAAGGACGTACTTAACGAGATCGAGAGGAATCTTCAGGATGCCCTGCATGTTGCTAAGAACTTAGTAAGCATTTTATGTTATTTCAAAAATGTTACAAGAGAATCCTGAAAGCCCGATAACGTGTCTTACCTGGGTGGTTGAAGAGTTATCTACTCCTGTACATTTTAAGAACGTCAGACTGACTGCACTGACTGACTACAACGACGACGTTCTTAAACGCTTTGACCTCAAAGCGATTAAGAACCATGCTAATGCAAAAGGCATGGATTTGCCTGGAAACAGTTGTATGCATTTTCATATGAATATGTTACTGGCCAAATCCGATTTCAGGACAAACTAGTTTTGCCTAGGCTAACCTATACGGACTTGGGGCATCCCGACACGGATATATTAGGATAGAAGGGTATGGCGGAGTCTATTCGCTCGCTTCGCTTTGCGAAGCGGGGCTCCGTCGACCAGGTCTCTCTCGACTAAGATGCAAGAACATAGCATAACTATCCCTGCTGTTATCCCGAATGGGCAAAGGTTTACCCAGCACTCCCACATTCCGCCAGTTATGATATATAAACAGTAAGTCGTGAGTTTGAACCCAGACAGGTGCATTATTTTGTGTAATTTATTTCATCACCACTGCTCTCAAAAACGGTGAAGGAAAACATCGTGAGGAAACATACATACATCTACAACCGCACTGGGCCCGCGTGGTGGATTATAGCCCATACGTAAAATACGCGCTTTGACGTGGAGCTGCGGACACCAGCCTGTTATACAATACAATTCAATGAATACTTTGTGTTTACCAGCTTTCTAAGTAAAGATGTCTGTTGTAGGTGTTGAACGCACGCCTGGTGCCGGGCGGAGGTGCGGTAGAGATGGCGGTGTCACAAGCTCTGTCGGCTAACGCCGCGCACAACACACCTTACCGCGCGGTCGCGCAGGCTCTAGGTAACCTTGTCTTTTTTTATTAAGTATGTTATATCTGTTGCATACCAAATACTTCTAATAGGAGGATCTTTATAAAGGAGTACCATATGTATTTGTATTACCGGCTGATTGATTTGTTGTTGCGTTGCGTGTTGTGGGTTTGATTCCTGTCATCATTCTCTTGCCCTTATTCCGGGTTCGATTCCCGTATGGAACAATAGTTATTTGTTATACTAGAGTGCAAAGTTGTTTTTTAACTGCGTGCTCAATTTTGATGACCGAGCAAGCGAAAGATTCTAAAATTGAGTCACGAGCGCAGCTAGTGATGTTCTAAATTCAAATTTACTTTACCCAAAAGACGATAAAAACGGCTTTTGCACTCAGATATCGAAGAGCAAAAATACTCTTTCCGAGATGGGGGATGAAAATATTTGTATTGCTTACATGTTCCAGGGTTGGCTGTTTGTGTTTTAGCCACGATACAGAAGAAATTCCTAGTGTGGAGCAACATCTTGTAAAAGAAAGAAAAGAAGTAATTACAAATAGTTGTGCCTTGTTCTGGTTACAAGTAATGAATGTGGTTACATGCTTTTAGATTTTATCTATGCGATGGTGCACCTTTGAAACACAAAACATAGAATGCAGTAGTTTATAATGCGACTGCGACCACTAGATGACCTGTCTGCTTGTTTTATACTTTGTAAACTGATTCTAATAACAAAGCTCTAAACTAACTACTTTCATCTCCACAGAGATAATCCCGCGCACACTGGCACAGAACTGCGGCGCCAACACGATCCGCACACTGACCGCTCTCCGCGCGCGACACGCGGCCGGCGCCTGCAGCTCGGCCGGCATCGACGGCGAGACCGGCGAGATCGTCGACATGGCCGTCAAGGGCATCTGGGAGCCGCTCGCTGTTAAACTGCAGGTATGGACTAATTAAGTAACCTAATGTTTGAATAGCTTTCAGGCGCGTCTCGGTTGAAGGATTGAGGCATCTACGAAGAAAATATGAACAAATTATTCACATTTTTTTTTTGGGACAAGCCCGCTTCACGATTCCCAAACCACTGTAACTCCTGAAAGCTAGAATCAACAATGGCGACCACCTGAAAAGCGCCTAGACAATGAAGCTCGACGAAGTCCCAGAGAATGAATTTAACTGTCATGGATCTCTCAACGAAATTAATCAGAAAGTATAGCGGAGAAGTAGGAAAAAAGAAGAGAAAAAAGAACACAAAATATTGAACTCTTTAATTTTCAGTGATTCCTATTACAAAAGACTTCTTATATGGTACTATTAGGTGTACCTAATATATAAGAAGTCTTTTGTAGTCTTCGGGAATTACTGGCGTGATGGTTTATGGTGTTATATTGAAAGAGAGTTACTATTTGGTGGTCTCTATTACGAGAGGAAGTAACGAAATGTAGTGAGAAATGTTGTTATGATCAATGTCAGAATTGAAAAATAGAAAAGATTTATTGATTGTACGAAAAATTATATGGCTAAAATAGAATAGTGATATTTAGATGTCAAATTACAGGGAAGTAAGGAAAAAGATAACTGTTCCGACCACAAAAAATAAAACCGGCTAAAATCGTTGTAACCATCTTATGGATGATCTTCGGATGTTCGCCTTTGTTAAATAAATACACAATGGCCGTTCGAAAAAGCAGACGTACGGTCCACGACTACACTGACAATATCAAAGACAACATGCATTTTAAAACTCCCCTTTTCCACGTTCCAGGTGTACAAAACAGCAGTAGAAACAGCGATCCTGCTCCTCAGAATCGACGACATTGTCTCCGGGTCCAAGAAGAAGGGCGGAAACGAACCCGCAGCGCCTTCACAAATGGGCGGCATGGAGTAACGCTAGACTAGCTATTACATTCTAATTCACTTGCTCAAGGACTAAATCTGTAGCACACCGAAGTTCGGAGTAGATTGGGTTAGCTTTTATTTTGAGATTAATTTCAATTATAGCTTTTTGCAGTTTATTGATGGAATAGTTTGCAAACAGGTTGATGTTGTCACGTCATCATCATCACCACTGCTGGACATAGGCCTCCCCCAAGTGTCGCCATATTGACCAGTCCCGTGCAACTCGCATCCAGCGAATCCCCGCAAACTTCACCAGGTTATCGGTCCACTTAGGGCCTTCCAGTTGATGTGTAATAGGTATAAATTGGCAAGTTTTAAACGTAGTAGCCTCTTCAAGCTGTAACACAAAATATGTCTAAAGAAATTTCTCCTTGTAACCAAAATACTGGAGACTGACCATCTAAGCAGGCTATCAATGAATTGTTAAAAGACTGCATTTTGAAGATATGAAATAAAAATAGGCCGTCTACTTTCTGCTTTGGCGATATTTTTCCAAAGATTGGCTCAATTTTATGTAAGCATGGAGTTGATTGTTTGTCCGTCTACAATACTCACAATAAGTGAAGATTTGTTATTATAAACATAGGTATCGTTAGCTGGTATGACGATATTGCTTTTATGCCAGTATTAGCTGTAATGGTGCACGAATAGAACGCTAGTCCACCCAGGGGCACCTTAGTTGACTCGAATCCATCCAAAAATGTTACTTATAATATACTTTGTAAGGAATGAACGACAAGCAGGCCTAAAGGGTAATTTTTAAAAGTATTCTCTACAGATTTAGTCCTTGGACAATTCGGAACCGTATTAAAAATAACTAGCTTATAGTTATCGTGAAACTAAGGAGTTTAAAAAAGACCAGTTTTACGATATTCGGTATAGATAGCTTTCGCATAATCTAGTGCTAACGATGCCTTATTTAATAGCGTTCCATCACTTTAAAATAAAATAATTTCTAATGTAATAACTACTCTACGTATTTCTTATTATTTATCACATTTTTCGTCTGTACACAAGAGTGCATTTAAGTTCATTAATTGCTATTTTAAAACTGAACAATTATAGTATTAAATTTTTTTATATATCTCATGTTTTGGTTTTTATTTTTTCTTCAATAATATCTATGTATTCTATAGTTTTCATACCATGTATTTACCTAAAAACTGGCTTTGAAGCTGGATAATGTTTCTATTTTTTTTGGTATGTAGTAAGGAAACCTCACTGCTAAGAAATAAGAAAACTTAAAATATTGATTCTATTTCTATATTTATTAAAACCGATTATAATTTGTTACAAGTCGTTTCATTTCATGTAATAAGAATAACTTTTATTTTAAACAAATGAAGAACAATTAAATCTTGAAATAATATTGGCATGTACTAGTATAAAATGACATGAGATATTATTAGTGACACTACGCTAAGATATTCGTGTGCGTACGCGCAGCGGAATGTTGTTGAATTTAAAGATTTTAATTATGCAGATATTTAGTGTATGACGTCGTATAATTGTGTATGGTAAAAAAAAATTTGTGCACGCAACCATTGTGGAGAAATTCACCAAAAACTGATTCCGCTGGGCGAACGTTGTCCTGGCGGAACTTTTTTTAATCCATAGACTTTAGAAGAAAAGAGATTTGTCCAAAAATTAGTGTGTATTTGTGTGTAATTGTGTATGTATGAATAAAACTAGTGCATGCATAAACTTCGGAGAAATTCAAGTTTCCGCTACGCGAACGTTTGGCCGTTAGCTAGTTTTCATATAAAGCGCTTACATAGAGAACTGTAGATTTTTACATACGTTGTTTTGAATTTGTTTATATATTTTTTTAAAACAGATTTAGAAAAAATTGTAGGGCTTAAAAGATAAAAATATAAACGTAAAATACGCTTATTAGGTCTTAGTTCTTAAACTATGCACTTTGGGGTCTAGATTTTCACGTTTATACAAACCTTGTAAGTGTCTGCAACATGTTGCCAAGTATCAATGATGTTCCGTTAGTAATTAAAGAGTTATAGGACAAATTTACCATGAATAGATCACTGTTTACAAAGCAGTCAAATATCACGATGTTCTAAATGAATTGCATGGTAAAATGTATGCCAATAATTAGTGTATTCATTCAACTATTCACATGCAAAATTTCATGTCATTAAATTCAGTAATTAAAGAAAAACAATAATAATACTGACGAAGCATCGAAAACCTACATAACCCGACCAAGTTCGGATGGCTACAAAAAAGCGGCCGTGCAATATATTTAGGTAACATCCGAAAATTTACAGTATAATACCGGTATTGAATTGGTATCGGTGATAACACAATTGTTGTTTCGATTATAGGTCATTTATTTTTGTACACCTACTTTTTTAATGTATTTGACTATGACAGAAAGTAGGTACTATTTACGTAGGTACTGTATTTAAGTATGCGCTTGAGACTTGAGATATAATCTAAATATATTATTTAAGACAAACAAAATTCATACAGCTAATTTCTATTGAAGATTTCACGGATCAGGATTAAAAAAAAATCGGAGATCGGGGATTAATTAAATATTTACCACATCTATGTACTACTGTTTAGGTAAATATTTATCATATTGTAGCTTATTACACTATTTAACCAATAGACTAGGCATGCACGAGCGTTCCCTTTTGCAACTTTAGTGGATCATGTAGATAGTGGCGTTATTATTTAAAAAATATTTTTCATTCAAGAAATGCAATTGTATTATTTTTTCCTAACGCTTGTGTCTGCAACTGTACCATATTAATAAATACTATATTGGAAGGTTAAGAACGTTTCTTAGATATATGGCACGGCCGCTTTTTTGTAGCCATCCGAACTTGGTCGGGTTATGTAGGTTTTCGATGCTTCGTCAGTATTATAATTGTTTTTCTTTAATTACTGAATTTAATGACATGAAATTTTGCATGTGAATAGTTGAATGAATACACTAATTATTGGCATACATTTTACCATGCAATTCATTTAGAACGTCGTGATATTTGACTGCTTTGTAAACAGTGATCTATTCATGGTAAATTTGTCCTATAACTCTTTAATTACTAACGGAACATCATTGATACTTGGCAACATGTTGCAGACATTTACAAGGTTTGTATAAACGTGAAAATCTAGATCCCAAAGTGCATAGTTTAAGAACTAAGACCTAATAAGCGTATTTTACGTTTATATTTTTATCTTTTAAGCCCTACAATTTTTTCTAAATCTGTTTTAAAAAAATATATAAACAAATTCAAAACAACGTATGTAAAAATCTACAGTTCTCTATGTAAGCGCTTTATATGAAAACTAGCTAACGGCCAAACGTTCGCGTAGCGGAAACTTGAATTTCTCCGAAGTTTATGGATGCACTAGTTTTATTCATACATACACAATTACACACAAATACACACTAATTTTTGGACACATGTCTTTTCTTCTAAAGTCTATGGATTAAAAAAAGTTCCGCCAGGACAACGTTCGCCCAGCGGAATCAGTTTTTGGTGAATTTCTCCACAATGGTTGCGTGCACAATTTTTTTTTTACCATACACAATTATACGACGTCATACACTAAATATCTGCATAATTAAAATCTTTAAATTCAACAACATTCCGCTGCGCGTACGCACACAAGATATTCTTTTTAGGACACACATTAGGCATTTCCTATGGGTACCGTAACAAAGATTTATGAGTTCAATGTGTATTTTTGGAGTTGCCAGCCTGTATGTTACTTCTATTGGGCCTATCTGTGAGAGCTGTAAGAGGGATTACTTCCAATCTTACTCGGAATTAAACAACTACGTGAACAATTAAAATAATCCAGATTACAACATTAGAATATCAAAACAAAACAAAACTTCCGTGATGCATAGGGAATGTTTTTCGACCAAAATGTTAGATAATCTACGCGTCGATCACAGATGGGGCTCGGCAGAGAGCGTGGCTCTGTGACAGGCGACACGCTCCCCCGTGCACATTGTTACGGACATTTGAAATGTATCTACAGTTATTTGTATGCGTTTCCATTGATGGTTTTGGCTGAAAGGTAGTTATGTTAACAATACGAATAACGACAATCATTAATTTAGCCAAATCTTTACGCGATCAGCTGTTTTTTTGCTAATTTAAAATTTTAGTACGTTTTGTGTCGACAAAAGTATTTGTCTCATGCTTTGTGTATTTTTTCAAGTGAAATTTATAAATATTTATCGTAGATAAAGGAGTCCGAAATTGACTCAGCGATGATTTTTCAGTAAACTAGTTGTCGGAGATTAATCACTACACTGACAACAAATAAGTTTTTACAAATGTGTTACATGAAGTATCAATACGAAAGTCTAGTCTATTTTAAACATGTATTTAAAAGTGCGAGAGTGTTATCTAAGATGGCAAATTAGGCGACTAAAACCTTAGATATTTGCGCGAAAACGTGAACTTACGCACATCTTACAGGATACTACCCGTGATTTTCTTTGGTCGTGAGGTCATAGAAACAAAAGAAAATCACGAATATTATCCTGTAAGATGTGCTTTACAGTGTATGGAATTTGATTTAATTTAAAATAGGCAGGTACTACAAGCAAACAAGTAGGTAAACGCAATGTCCTTATCCCTTGGTTTCCTTATTTAGGTGTCTTTGCCAGGAAGGGGTAACATTGATAACTAATCTTCGACCACTATAGAAGCTAACGCCAAGCCGACAAGTTGTTCAATGATGATCTCTGTCGCCTCCCACAATTGAACAAACCGTAATCATACCCACGTTTTCCCATGATCCGTATCACATAGATTTTCGTGGTTAACAATGGAAACGGTGTCCAATTGTGTGGACAAACAATACGGTCGTCTGCCGTGACCGCTGATCAGTCGGACCCTGTCGGCATTACCCTGCCGAACTTCGTCGAGGCTGCTGTCTGCTTACCGGATTATGATAAGGTAAGCTATTAAGGTTAACAATAATTATATTAATTTGATCCTGGAAATGTGCTTCGTTTTCCTACTGTCTTAACCTGAACTAGACCGTACTCCTGTATTGTGAGTGGTAAAATAGTTGTTTATCCAACAAGTGAGGAAAGTTCGTTTTTCCTATCAGTTTTAATGTCTTGAGCGAACGAAGGATTGAAAAATTAAGGATTGTAAATTTTAATCATGAGTAAGCGAAAGACTCAACAAAACGAATAGCAAAAGAACTTGCTCACATGTTGTATACAAAACTCTTCACCACTCCCAGCAAGAAAGTATTCAGTCATCATAGGTAAATAAATTAATGTTTCTGAACTTATACACTTACAATAATTTGATAAATTTTATAAAAAACATTAATCTTAACTTATCTATTCTAAGCATAAAATTATTTATTTATTAAAATATTTTTTATATTTATATAGGTATTTATTTTAATTAACATTATCTGAGTATGTACTACCCATCACTGCGTGTATTGGTTAAAAAATCACTGTGCTTTTAAATCACAGTTCCAAATCAATATTTGTGATGAATAAAGTTGTATGGTCCGAAATTGAGGGTTCTATGACGATAAATGATGGGATGGAATGGAAATCACTAATGCTTGTAATTAGTTCGCGATGTTGGTAATAATTTTAGAATCATATAATATAGAAGAATAACATTAATAATACATAACATAGGAGTTAATATAATAACGAGAACTTACCTAATTATTCACTCGACACTTAGATTTTGACCAACTAGGCATATTTAACCACCATTCTCAGTGTGTCTACTACGTATAGTAGGTACTAAGAAGAAGTCAAGTTAAAAAAACTGCTGGTGGACAACCTAACGCTAAGACCTGTGACCAACGACATTTGGCATGCTACTAGCACTTAACAGCTAGGAGCTCATGGCTAAATGATAACAGCCGCTCAGGTCGTTGTTTAGGTCGAGCCGTGCTTGCCTAGGTTGGTCTGTGGACGGGTGACCACCCATTAAATACCGAGTTTCTTCATTGCCTCGGAAAGCAAGTTAAGCAGTTGGTCCCGACTGTCAATTGTAGATCTTTGACAGTCGTTACAGGTAGTCATATCGCAGTGGCCAAAAGTCTAACAACGGGTATGTATTACCTATCGAGTACTAAGCTGGGTTGTGGATGTCAGATAGGCAGTCGTTTCATTTGAAATACTGGTATTCAGCTGCGTCCGGTTAGACTGGAAGCCGACCCCGACTAGTTGGGAAAGGCTAGGCAGATGATGTTGAATACTAATAGAATCTATACTTAATATTATTATAATTATAAAACAGAAGAGTTTGTTTGTTTGGTAGAACGCGCTCAGGAACAACCGGCTCGAATTGAAAAAATATTTTTGCGTTGGATAGTCCATTTATCGAGGAAGGCTACACATTAACACACACACACGCATCATATACAACATCACGCTATGACCAGACCAATAGGAGCGGAGCAGCATAAGCAATGTTGCAAGCGGGAAAAAAACTTCCGTTAGGCAGGCGATGCGTTGCGATATCAAAACTTCACGCGAACGAAGTCGCGGGTAGAAGCTAGTAAGCATTAATAATAAGCCTGTTTTATTCCCACTGCTGGAACAGCCCAGTTTCCTTTGACAATTTACGCGCGCTCAGTAGGTACGGGTCGCTAGATGTCACATGTCTTCAAATGTTTGGTTCTAGGACATGCTGGTTTCTTTTTCTTCCACCATCTTGAGGGTAGTAAAAAAGATATCATTTCCTCAAAGTTAAGAGCTGGACCCACTAAACATGCTATCAGACTCCAGTACTCACTAAAACCACATGGTATCTATTATTCCTCGTCAATAGCTGACTGCGGTGGAGAACACGATTGCATTCTCCAGCAGCCCAGTGATGCGAACAGTTAGTCGTGGGTTCGAACTCTGGCAGGCGCATTACTTTGTGTAATTTATTTCATCACCACTGCTCTCGAAAACGGTGAAGGAAAACATCGTGAGGAAACCGGCATGCCCTAGAACCAAAAATTCGAAGACTTGTGACATCTACCAAACCGCACTCGGCCCGCGTGGTGGATTATAGCCGATACGCAAAATACGCGCTTTGACGTGGAGTTGCGGACACCAGCCCGTTATACAATACAATACAATCACCTCAGCAGTGAGCAAACGGCTTACCACTACACTGTCCCCAAGAAAAGTGGCAAGACACCATCATAAATTAAGGTTTTAGCTAGGTTACCATGTTAGAAGTGTCTCTTTGTCTTCGGTATATTGTCTATCTTCTTATTAGCATTCAGTTCATCTGTGATTCTGATGCCCCATTGTTTCTCATAATAGACCTAGGTTTTGTTCCTTTGTTCAGGTGGATGGATTGAGTCGTTTTGTTAATTAGAACATTACTCAGACTGTTAACATGTTGAACATTTTACAATGTAATTTGTGGGTTAAACTGTAAACCGAATAGATACATTTCCATAACGATAAAGAATTTGGTTTTTTCATATGACCATGGAAACGTGGCAAAAGTGACTAATTTGGCAATCATCACTACATGTGTCTAGCCTTTTCCCAACTACCTTGTGGTCGGCTTCCAATTTAACTTGATAAAACTGGTCGGCTAATTTTGGCAATATAAAAAAACTGGTTGTCTGTAAAGTCGGTTTACTGACGATAGTTGAACGTGACAACGTCTTAAGAAAATACTGATGGAATGGTAGCATTTTTTGATACCACATTCACTTTTCACTGCACTTGATACTCGATCAAAACATGTAAATGTACTATAGTATAGCAGCTGTCCACGCAGACGCATCGCTCACTCAAGTAGGAGAGACACGGATGTCGAACGCTGCCGAACCCAAAGGCCGATTGTGCTTCTTTGTCACTCGTTCCGCGCTCTCGCTTGCACTTCAAGCCTTACATGGAACGCCTCAGAGCGATCAGCGAGGTAACGCCGCATGCGGTAACGCCGCATGAGGTAACGCCGCATGAGGTAACGCCGCATGAGTCATGTTTTTTTCGTGCGTGCAGCCGGCTCTATCGAATTATAAGACGTTGCCACGTCAAAATAATATGAATTAAACAATATTCATTGATAGAATATGTGCCCTCACAGTTCTTGGTTTCTCTTGGTGTCAAAACTAAGAGGAGTGAGCTCTTGCAGCGAAATACGATTTTCAGTATGAATACGCGGAGTCAATACTATTCAAATTGTTCGACAACGGTCAATGAGACAGAAACGTAACATTTTTGACGCGGTAGGGCGAATCTAAAGTTTCAAATCCTCGGATGAAACTAGACTTAGATCTTTCATGATAATTTTCAATGACCTTCATTCGGGTCAAACCATCACAGAACTATAACGAAGAATGCTGTCATCATATAAACCTGGTTATTTAGCGGTTACCCCTACTGGGAAATCTTTCTGCAATAAAGAAAGAATTGATCACGCCGTAGCCGTATAAGTCAAAAGGTGTAGAAATTCAATATTTATTAGTTTCTTGAATTAGTATCCAATCGATGGTGACAGTCTCTCCCTTCATTACATGGAACTTAGGCTGAGGCTACATTATTAGGCCGCGACGCGACCTGCGACTCATTAAAACAAGTAAATGAATGCTCACGTAGGTATATGGCTACGCTGTACATCAAATATTACTAGCGATCTTTGGTTTCTTTATGCGATAGGAACAACATTACTGTAATCACGGCATCGGTTACATCAACATAGCGAAATTTAAGCGAATTTATCGCCGAATCTCGCTTGTAATGTAGCCATACCATGTTTTTCTCGTTTCGCTCTTACAGTCGCATCGCAAATCGTTGCCTAGTGTAGCCTCAGCCTTAAGGCGAAATGGGTCACAGAACACACGTTTTGATGCATTTCTACTGCTCGAAAAATCAATTTTTGCCCTGATATACCACACATTTTCTTTATTTTTTTTCATGATTATAAAACTTAAAGATATTCCTTAGTGAATTATGAGGGTCAAAACACGATTGAGACAATTTGGCACGATACAAAAAATTCGCAGTTTCCCCATAATTAGCATTTTATACTTGTCCATGATGAAAAAAATTATTCGATTGTAATTCGACCAATTTTAATACAATTAGTCTACACGTTCACTATGAAATATATTAGTGCTTTATGGTTTTATTTTTTTTTATAACAGAGCTTATAGAATTTTAAAAAGAAATATTTGTAAAAGCATGCAATAAATTTGCGCACGGGTCGATCATGTGTGAACAGTGGCACTCATGTCTGCGTTGTCCATCTGGAATTACATTCTGGGGTGATGATAATGCTGTGTAGTTTGTTTGAAGTTACTGAAACAGTTGTCGATTCGGTACACTTGATTGGTCAAGTTCAAGATCTGAAAGCGGCGCCGGTGACTGAACAGTGGTGTGGTAACCGGTTATTGTGGTATGGATGTAACCGAAAAATTATAAAACCCGTTAGATTGTAATCTGTCTAGCGAGATTGTAAACTCTCGAAAGATTGTCAAACGAACATACTGTTTAAAATATAACGCATTATTTTTCGGTAGATTGTTATTTGTCAAAGTGAAACCGTAATATTGTGAAATGCATGCGACGGAAGTATCTCTGCCTCAATAATCGGGACTTGGGGCACCCCCACGTTAGGTTAGTTAGGTTCCTTTAAACCCTGCAGACAGAAATAGGAGCATCGCAGGTTTATTATGTTTTTTAGAGATATTTGATCCATTTGATTGACCCTATCGATTGATGTCAATAAGGTACAGACTGTTATTTTGTTGAACTTTAGTCGATCCATCCCGGGTTCGATGCCCGAGTGTGGCAAAATAATTTTCGAAAAACTGTGAATGCAAACTTGTTTTTCTTTTTAAATAAAGGAATGTATCCTTTGAGTAAAATTTGCCATCTCCAGTATTTCGAGTACTTTCTCTTCAGGTGACATTGTAAAATTCCACCCTGTATGTTTAGTTTTAAACAGTGAAATCTTAAAACATTGTGTGTGAAGGATGATGTAGCTAGGAAGGAAATGACAGCAAAGATAACGAGTAGGTAATAAAGTATGGAAGAAGAAGACATACTCCGCTGACTCGAAATAAACTGGCATAAGAGTAGGAGAATGACTTGACGACCCGAATGGCTATAGTGGTAGTGAGACTGCCTTACGTTCTTAGCGTCCTGGGTTCGAAGAAAATGTTTGTGTGATAAGCATGGGCATTTGTTGCCGAGTCATGGATGTTTATATGTATAACTAGCTGGCCCACGCAACTTCGTCTGCGTCATAAGAGAGAAAAGGTCACAAAGGGAATAAAATTTCCCCCGATTTTGTAACATTTTTCATTGCTGCTCCGCTCCTATTGGGCACAGCGTGATGTTATATAGCCTATAGCCTTCCTCGATAAATGGACTATCCAATGCAAAAATATTTTTTCAATGAGCCTGAGATTAGCGCATTCAACCAACCAACCAAACAAACAAACAAACAAACCCTTCTGCTTTATAAAATTAGTATAAATAAGTATGTATTTACAAACAAAAAACGTACCTATATATATAGTATATCAACTATCTGGTGTCCACGACACAAGTCTTGCTTAGAGTGGCATTAGATGTCGCTGTGTATTAATGTCCAGCGATATTTATTATTTACTAGCTGACCCACGCAACTTCATCTGCGTCACATAAGAGAGAAAACGAAAGGGAAAAATATCCCCGTTTTTGCAACATTTTTCATTCCTGCTCCGCCCCTAATGATCGTAGCGTGATTTTATATAGCCTAAAGCCTTCCTCGGTAAATGGACTATCCAACACAAAAATAATTTTTCGATTTGAACCAGTAGTTCTTGAGATTAGTGCGTTCAAACAAACAAACTTCTGCTTTATAATATTAGTATAGATTATAATGATGACTGTTCAGTGAATAGATAAATATCAAACCCACCAAGACGTCAGACCTAACGGTTCTCAGCGTCAATTTGAATAGTATGTTCTGATAATCATGACACACAGGGCTAACGACCATACCCTTAACTAGGTCAGTGCCTTCAATGGGCAGGATAACGGCATCGATACAATTGTCAGCTTTGTGGAGCGGAACATCAGTCTGTCACCAAATTGTCATGTCGTGGGATCCCCGTGCACTATTGTTGGGTGCTATTGTAATGATTTTCTTTAGCTGTGTTCGATTTTCGGGGTTCGTCGAATTGGTGTAGGTAGGTACTCTATGGAAGGTGCATCTGCCATTCATAAGTCCGAAGTTTTCCGTTTGACTTTGTCGTTCCATCTCAGCTATTTCGTTGGTTTGATTTTCTATTTCAATTCTTAGATTACCATATAGAAAGAAAAGAAAGTAAAAATATTTATTCGTCGCAAGCTCATGACGTGCTAACAATATTATTAAAGTAAGTAAAACTAGGTACAACGCGTCATACAATTCTCTGTTTTAAGCCATTTGAAGGAATCTATACTAATATTATAAAGCAGAACAGTTTGTTTGGTTGAACGCGCTTATCTCAGGAAGTACTGGTTCAATTTGAAAATTTATTTTTGTGTTGGATAGTCCATTTATCGAGGAAGGCTTTAGGCTACATAGCATCACGATATGACTAATAGGAACGGAGTAGCAATGAAAAATGTTACAAAATCGGGGGAAATTTTTATTCCCTTTGTGAGCTTTTTCTCTCTTATGTGACGCAGACGAAGTTGTGTGGGCCAGCTAGTTCTACATACATTTTATCTCAATCTAAATTTAGCGTCTTTAGTAGTGTGTCCATAATTTTCTCTTTTCGTGACTAGATAAATATAATTCCCTATCATCGTAGTAGGGGATCCCCTTTAATTTATTTTTATTATTATTCTTTATTGCACACAAAAAACCAACATTGCATGCATTGCATTGCATTTTTTTTTCATCTGTTGTTATGCGGCAAAAGAAATACACATTCTGTGAAAATGTCAACTGTATTTATTTCAACTTCATGTACAAAAGTGGTACATACACGGACTGCCAACTGTCTCCCTAATTACGGATCATGAGCTACAGGACGCTGACAGACTTACAGTGGAGGCCTAATAGGGGGTCCCGTTGGTTAAAGGAGATTTTTTTTTGTTCGAAGATTTGGCCACCCACATAAATTCCAGCATTTGATAATGAAACGTACATTGATTTCTTCTTTATAACTTCTAGATTACCGTGGTTTAATTAGCTAAGCCCTGTCTAACCGGAATAAATGCGAAAAACCTGCAAAAACACTTACGAAAACCAAAATAAACAGAAAAAGTAAATGTCAAAATAATGAAGTTGTCTGTCAACCACAAAAAAAGTGGATTTATAACGTTCCGCGCCACGTTGGTTGTTTAAACCATTTATGCGATTTTAGTTTAAACCTATAAAATAGCATTAAAAATGTTTACAGTTCAATAATATGATTTTTGTGTTCTGTTCTGATTCTATTATAATTATAGCAGATATGATTACCAATAGGTAGGTACCGTACTTGTTTTAGTAAACGGAAAAAACGCCCCTATTCACGTAAATGTTTTCTGTCAAATGACATTGACCACAACAGGAATGATTTGACTCGCAAATAAATATAATAACCGGAACCGGCTCAGTTGCCATAAAAGGAAAAAAAAATAAAAAAAAAAATATATCATAACATAGATAAGCTGTTATGATATTTTTTTTTTTTTTTTTTTTGTGATTTTAAGATTCCGGTTTAATTTTTATGCAATATTTCGTTTAAATACTATTTTATAAAATGGTTACTTTTTTTTTGGTGTAATGTGAATAATAAATGCAACGACCAGGCGTGCCCAAAAAAAATGTCTCCTTACGGGGACAGAACCAGGGATGTAACGGATGTGATGATATCGGAACCGGAATCGGAATCGGAGGTTTTGGATTTGATATTTCGGAATTGGAACAGGAATCGGAACAGGTATCGAAATCGGAGGTTCAAAATCAATCGGAAGTTCCGACTAATCGGAATCGGAGCTCCGTAAAATCCTTGGACAGAACCCCGAAATAGACTTCGGCTTAAAAATAAAAAAAGCGTTTTGGGGAAGCGTTATTGTAACGGTTTCAATTATTTTTTAATATTTTAAAATAAATTGTGAAAGTAGCTTGTTATGATGGCGATGATATGCCATTTCCTCCTAAGCATAGGTACTATAGATATTTGCACATAAATATGATATAGTCCAAGCATAATTAAGCTTTGACCAATATCTACGACTCAATGTAGTCCGTTTATACAAAAGTGCGATACTGTGATTATCGTCCAATTATTTGGGCCTACATACGTATTATGTAGCAATAATAGTAGTTTAACTATTTCTATGTCCTTGGTTTGAAATGATAGTCATCATTATTTGTCCATCACGCTATTGGCACAACATAGTAGATATTTTGAATTGTAACACGGGTTTGTTGCCAATGTGCAAACTATACGCTTGACCATTTAAAACATATGAGATAGGTACTTACTATTTTCCCTTAGCTATCGAAGACTTTAAGGTCACTCAAGGGATTGGCCTACAATTCCACTCCCAACAATCGCACTAGCCTTTCCCTGCAGTGGGACAATATTGATTTATAATAATAAACCTATGTATAATTGATTATTGAAAAAATATTGTAGATTTTCTTAGTGACCAAGTTTGTGAATCGAGTCCGAAACCTTTCATACTTTAAGGAATACTAGGTACTTAAATTACGTGGGTATGTTTTTTCTACTAAATTTTCACTATTTCAGTAGTGCTAGGTTTGGACTAGGCTGCACCGCACTAATTATCCTCTTATTTCACGAGAGCACACTGCTATTTAGGTTGCATATTTCTTTTCCAAAGAGAAATTTTCATACTTTAGTTCTAGGACCGTGTTCGGAAAGGTCCTACCTACTCTCTCTATGTAAATAAAAAAAGGTATCACAAGACATTCAATGTTTTTTCCTCTAAATATATTCTAATGGAAAACCCAGTGAAATGCCGGTCGGCGAGGTCGTCTAACCAGCTCGAATGTTTGGCGCACAACAGATAAGGGTCACGCTCCGTCGACGCGCTTCCGACTGATTTCATCACACTTCCGACTGCCCGCGGTCACTGCACCAACTATATTTAGTTTTATATTATATTTTATGTGAGTTTTTTTGCTGCAGAATGAAGAGTATTTAGGTATTGAATGGGCATGGGAATGGGAACTAAAGCTGCATGATCTAGACTGATTAGTGTTTTGCTGGACCTATAATATGTATATGTCACCGTAAAATTGTCAAATACGTTATATTTTAGATAATATCTCTAGCGATATTGTAGTCTCGAATTATTGTCAAATGAACATACTGCTTACAACAAAACGCATTATTTTTCGTGAAATGCATGCGATGGTAGTCAACTCACGCGGTGTGGAGGGAAGGAGGGGTCCCCCTTGCCCAGTGGCACAACTCTCATGAAAAGATAATGCACCATTCCTGAGAAATACCGATTAATATAACATAACCTTAAAACACTTTATATTCCCCCTAAAAAGCGTAGTCGACGGAGCACCGCTTCGCGGGGCCCCTATTTCCGAGTGCAGGGTTTAAAGGAACCTAACTAACCTAACGGGGGGGTGCCCCAAGTCCCGATTATGGGGGCAGAGATACTTCCGTTTGTTCAGTTGACAATAATTCGAGACATTACAATATCGCGAGAAAAAACACGTTATATTGTAATATAACGTGTTTGACAATTTTACGGTGACATATATACACGGTGGAAGAAAAATAAAAGCTTTTGTGTCGATTTTTCTGCCACCCTGTATTATTTATTGTCTCAAACACCTACCTATGACGACTCCCGACGCCGATGTTCCGACGAATGCCTGTTTTTGTTAACATTAGGCGTCAACTAAATAAATGCCCGAACCAGAAAGAAGGTTAATTATGTAAAAGTATCAAAACATATCCCCGACCCCAAAGGAGCTGCTATCAAGCTTCAGTATCTTGTAGGTTAAGCATGTCATGGAAATCTGCAAACAGTGAAACATTCGAAAAACACAACAAGATTTCTACAGTTGCCCTATTCATTTAAATCCGACGAACTGCAATTAAATACTTGGTAAAACAACAATTAATTTCTGCCTTCTAGAAGAAGAAGAAGACTGAGCCTCCTAACAGGCCTGAAGGCATCTTAGAAGCCGATTCCTGCCAACTTCCCTAGTCTTCTCGTAGCATACTTTTCATGTATCGTACCTATATTACATTTCAGTGAGCAATTCCAGCATCAACCATGAGACATTCTAAGGCGATCCTGCTGTGGTGCGGGATCTTCATCCGAGTCGTCTTCCCAATGGAGGTGCAGCACGAGTTCGAGAAACATACCGAAGTAAGTAAATAATATAAATGTAGGTACTTTCTGTATGAAACCATACACAAAGTCCCATTACGTTTTTGGCTGCTCGTGATGTGAGGTGAATGTTTCCGTTTTAAGTCGATCAAAGATGATAAACATTCTGACACGCCCTTTATGATTCTTACATTGTATCCTTAGAGTGTTAAAGATTGAAATCATAATGTCTCATCACTTACCTATTTTATGTTATTTTCGCTGCTAGAAACCATCGTTGGTACGAAGTCAATTTCAAACAATGTGAAAAAGAAAGTTAAAAAATCTCTTTGACTGCAATAGACAATTCCCCCAAACTTTCTGTAACTCTTTATAATTTTTTTGCCATTTCGCTTGTGCAGTTTATAGAGATATGTCAGCATATTTATGTTTCCAAGTCTTCTTGGAACGCTCTCACTTCTCGTCAAACCTAGGTACTGAAAGCAGACTATAACAAAGTGAGTCAGCTTTAAAAGGTTAAAAGAAGATTGTGAAAAATCTCCCAGAAAGAAATGCAACAAACCCACAAACATCCTTTGATATACAAAACACCCAATAACTCTTGTGAAACGAGAGAATATAAAGCATTAATTGACACGAATGTAAAGCTGTTATCGAATAGATTAGCGATAAATAAACCGTTTGTCCTAACATAGCAGCTCACACCTGCTGACTTCTTGTTTCTATCAGTCGCGACCGCATAACCTAACTCGGGTTTTAATAATAAACAAAGTGTTCTTTGGTGTTATTCTGAAAGTTACTATCGAGTTTACGGTTTTTTCGCAATTAAAAGTGTTTTGGCAGTGAATTTTAACCTGGGTATTCTAAAACTAGTCGAAATCAGTTCAAAAACAAGTAAATTTCTTCCTGCCTCGTTCTTGTTACTTGGGGTCGGCGCAACACATTTTTTTATTCCATTCTCCTCTGACTAAGGCTGAGGCTACACTAGGCAGCGATTTGCGATGCGACTGGAAGAGCGAAACGAGAAAAACATGGTATGGCTACATTGCAAGCGAGATTCCGGCGTATTTTCTAATAAATTCGCTTCAATTTCGCTATGTTGGTGTGGCCGATGCCGTGATTACAGTAATGTTGTTCCGATCGCATAAAGAAATCAAAGATCGCTAGTAATATTTGATGTACAGTGTAGCCATATACGTGAGCATTCATTTACTTGTTTTAATCGCTCATGAGTCGCAGCTCGCGTCGCGGCCTAATGCAGCCTCAGCCTAACGCGCTGTCATTTCTCCTAGTTAAGTTTTATTCAAAAACAATGTGAAAAAGGAAAAATTAAAAATCTCTTTGACTTCAACAGACAATTCCCCCAAACTTTCTGTAACTCTTTGCACCATTTTTTAATCATTCAGCTTGTGCAGTGAAAAGTGGTATTCAGCATTTTTTTTCCAACGTGACGTTTTTTTGTTTTTGTTATTGTAACGAACTTGTCGAAGTAAAGGCGAACCTGCTGCTAGATAAGATTCTAGCAAAACTGCAATTACTTACCATGCAGTGATTTGAGTAGGGCGAAGTGGACAAAGGACATAACATAATATTACTAATAGCCTTAGTTATTACAGAATCGCACTGCACTTTCGTAGTAACTCGTGACTCAGTGTTTACGTGAACCCAGACAGGTCGCAATGTTACCACCTACGAGATTCTTCGCAACCCACCTGCTTTAATACAGCTGTTTTATAACCTACACAAATCTAAATAAAGTCTTGTTTAAGTACACGGATTTGTCTATAGAATGCAAAAAAATCTGGTGGTTAAAATAGCGGATTTAAAAAATGTCGGTGAAATATCTAAACGTGATACTAAAATATGTAGGTTTTATAATGGAAAATGTGGAATTTCTTAAAGCAATCAAAACAGTAGTTTTTATGTCTTAAGAAAACTACAATCAATTAACAATTAATGCGCCAGAGTCCAGACAATCTATTGAAAGATGCACAACGTGATATATATTTTCAGCTGTCGACTTCAACTCTATCTACTATGTCTACAATGATTTCATTAAAATTCCAGATCAATCTGGAGTCAGACTCCGTGCGAGGACGACGAGGTGTGATCGAAGAAGAAAAATACTATAACATGCAATCCCATCACCAAGACACTAACATGAACCTGAACCAACCGTGGATACCAGGTCCGTTGCCGCCCGAAGATCCTACGACCAAGATATCGATCACCAATGAGGTTAAGGAAGTCTTACCTCTGTATCAGACTACAGAGAGAGTGACTGACAAGCCTACTGGTCGGGGAGCGAGAGCTTCTAATGAGAACTGGATCAAACTGCCTTTGCCGGATCAGAGAGATCAAAGAGACCAGCGAGATCAGAGGGAACAAAGAGACCAAAGGGACCAAAGAGACAATATTCTGACCCCACCACAACCTTCAGGTGACCTGATCAATTCTCGAATGCCAAGAGTCAACTTTGTCACCCAAAACAAAGCATTAGAAGCTTCAGAATCTCGCAATGACAAAGAGCAAAGAGCGACGAGAACCGATGAACTAAGAACAGAATTTGTAAGACCTGATGAAGAGAGAGATAGAGGAAAGTATAAGCCAGTGTTCCCACGACAGGCTGTTTATAATCCACCAATTCCAGAAGAATCTAGAAGGTACTTCTACGATGATAGGTACTATCCAGTTCCAGATGATCTTTACAGAAGAGATCCTTACTACGATATGATTGACCGCAGACGTTACTTCCCATACTATGGTCCAAGAGTTGATAGATTTGACGAGAACTACGATAACATGGTACCTAGGAAACCGAAAAGAATTATCTACTACGCTCATTTGCCCGAAGTGGTACGCACTCCTCCTAGTGTGGATCTAAGGTATAGGTACTCTGCTGATCCTTACAGGCGTTTTGATGACGACATGTATGCAAACGCAAGGACTGGAAGGTACGACTACAGATTCCGAAGCAGATACCCATATGCTCCTCTTAGAAAAGACGAAAGAAATTATAGAGATCTTGCCGGAGCAGGCACAGTTGCCAAGGATAAGAAAATAGAGGATAAGGTTACACCTACCCCGATCCTGCCTCAGAAAGAAGACAAGTTCAAGACTTCAATGAACGCTAACAGAAATCTTATAAACAGTCATCAGTACCATGAGAGCGCTGATACTTACCATGAGCCTATTTCACATAAGAGCTACCCAGACATAGTTCGACCGGACGATGGATACCTTCGATTTGATGAAGCCCTCTTCCACGGACCTGTCGATGAACCGTATCAAAGAAAATATTGAACCTATTAATAAGATAACCGTCGTTTCTGGCTCGATTTTCAAACAAACCTATTTGAAAAAATAGCCACAAACGATTCAACACGTTTAAGCTAATTACTTTCCGAGAGCATTTAAAATCGACGTAGTATTTATTCTTAGAATCAACTTATAAAGTGGAGATTTTACAACTATTTTGTGACGCTAATAAACGTAATAACTGATGGCCGTGTTTTAATTACGAGGGCTGTGTTCGCGACAAATTGTACAAGTAATAAATCGAGCGTTTAATTTAAAACAAGACCGAGGGTGAAGATGAATTTCATTAAGAATTAATTAATGTCATTCTTAAACAGTTCTTGTTTTTCCACGGCGAATAAAAAACATCTGTCGGGGATGTTGAGCGCGACGCGTTTTCTTGAGGTAATTAAGCAATAAATTTTGTGGCTGGCAACATCGCGAGGTGGGGGCAATTACAGTAGTTAAGAAAATGGATGTTCTCCACTCGAGAACGCGTACAAACCGACGTGACTAATTAAAATGAGGGTTTAGGAAAAATCCTACGACGTGACGGCTTGTAATCAAGGAGATAGATTTTTTTAAATATTTTTTCTTGTTGGCCAGAAGTTCGCGGATTAGTGTCGGCGATAAATTACTGGTAATTAAATGTCTTGGGGTTTAAACGACGGCTTGAGGTTTTTGAAGGCGCCATTTTGTCTGCGTTAATCATTTTTGAACAGATTTTCCTGTTTGTGTTATTTTGGCGGTAGGTAAATATTGGTTCCCTCCATATAGTTTGGTAGTAAATAGATTTAATTAGGTATCTAGAATATCGAGGTACGAAACAACTGCACTAACGTACATTTAGTAGGAGGACTTGAAACCATACAATAAGTCGTAAACGTCAGCCTAGAGAAATGGGTTATTTAGTTAAATTACTAGAATGCGCACAATGGCGGATAATTGGAGATTACCTCTGAAGCTCTTTTATCATCTCGACAGCTTTCCTCGAGATGTAACGGGACTCATTAAAGCTCTAATTGTGTATGTTGTATAGTGTACCTCGTTTTAGTTCCGCCTTCTCTTATGGTGTTGTCTGAAATTAGGTACAGTCAGCAGAACAGGTTTACAGGCTAGCAATCTGTTTACTACTATTATAAATGGAAAAGGGTTATAATCAATCTGTTTGCAATTTTATCCAAATCCTTTCAGTAGTTACTGCGTGAAAGTATAACAAAAATCGATCTTTACAGACTTCTACATTTATAATAGTCGTAAGAAGATTGCTAGCCTGCATACCTAACTGTTTTGCTGACTGTACTTAAATAATTTACCTTTTTTTTTTGGGATGGGAAATCATCAAGTAACTTCTCCCACTCTGGGCGGAGCGGGAGGGAGTGTCAGACTTTTACTGACTAAAATCCATCCATGTTCCTTCCTCGCCCTTTATGTTCCGGGGCCGCGGTATCTCTTTCGAACAGACCCGCAGCCCCGGCAGGTAAATAATTTACCTTAGGGCAAGTGGTACATGCTTGTCATTCCATATGTAAAATACCATTATCTTTAACTTTGCCCCATACTATCTGTCTTCATCTTTATTGTGGGTGCGTTTACAAACATTTACACTCAAATGCACAAACAGCCAGACCCAGAACATTTGTTGGTCTTACAAATATTTGTTCCGTGCGAGAATCAAACCCGCGACACGCAGGACGGCAGTCAATCACTCAACCACTGCGCCAACCCTAGTAGGGTTCAAATCAAATCGCATAAAAATATCGTATCTTCATATTAATAAGCCATTTAATACCTCATATCTATTTTGTTTTGCTCATCTTCGTTATCGCTGATAGATTGCTGTCTGTTTTTTTTTTCATCATTTCTTTTACTAAAAAGACCATTAAATGCCCAAATAGGGCGTCATATATTTTTAGTTTGAATGAAATAGGTCCTTTCTTCTTGCACCCTTTTCTAATGATGACAACTTCACTCCACAGGAACACACACTATACAGGGTGTATTTCACCTCATCACAAAGCCGTTAACCAAGCATTCTGTACATCAAACTCAACTTTACGCAAAAAATATTGCTGGGAAACAACTTTTTTTTTGAGGTTATAATCATGTATTGTGATACAACTCAATGTAACACACTCAAAACATTGTGCGGATGGATGGATTGAAAAGTACGGGGGTCGTAGAGATATTTAAAGTAAAAGTCATGCGATAAAAAGTGGTATTTAAAAAAAAACATATCAAAATCTTGCAACTTTGACCCCCAATATCTCCGTAACTAGAAGGTTTCCAGGTATAGTGTAGAACAAAAAAATGATCAGATTAACGAGGAGAACAAGTGCCTTTTGTATTCGTTAAGAGGGGTTTTACACCCTATATTTGTTGGTACAACATCAAAAATACCAAGATATGATGTATAGTGTACTCCAACTATCCGATATCGAAGTGTGGTCACAATTTACCCTTGATGAGTTGAATTATTTATACAGAGTCGCCGCGGTGACCAGGCGTTGTGTTGATTGCGGATAATTGACTCCTATTGGGGACAGATATAAAAGTACAACATGGTGTAATGACATTTGAAGTGTAATTTGGTGGCAACAATATCAATTGTTCTTGTTACGGATGTAATTGGCCATTACCCAACGGTAGCGTAGGCTTATCTGTTTTCTATTGAGCCTTTACAACTGTAGTAAAATGAATAAATTAATACTGATTATATGGGCTAATTATAGGGTTTGGTAGAAGGAGGAGCTCGTGGCTAAATAATATCAGCCTCTCAGGGTCGATCTTTAGGTTAAGCCGTGCTTGCCTAGGATGGTCTGTGGATAGGTGACCACAGTTACATACCGAGTTTCTTCCGTGTCTCGGAGAGCACGATCAGCTGTTCGTCCTGGCTGCCATTTGTGAGTGAGTGAGTGAGTAAATCTGAGTACCTGTAACGACTGTCAAATATCTCTTTGACAGTCGTTACAGGTACTCAGTGGCCCAAAACGTCTGACAACTAGTCTCACCAAGGTGTATCGTATTACCCTATACGAACTGGATTGTGGAAGTCAGATAGGCAGTCGCTCCATGTAAAATACTGGTATTCAGCTGCATCCGGTTAGACTGGAAGCCGACCCCAACTTCGCTGGAAAAAGGCTAGGCAGATGATGATATTATTATAGGGTTTGGTACAAAAAAAGTAAAAAATAAGCTAAACGTAAAAAAATATGCCTCCTCATTTTTACACTACACTACACCATCCGCACAAAGCTCAAATCATAGTCACTCCACATCAAAGGGTTGTGACAGATGGCACGTAGCACAAACAGTAGTGATGTCCTCAGGCAATATTCATTATCTTCAAAATTGTCTAACATCCCGGGATCCCGGGTTTGCGGAGAAACGAGGTACGGAGTTGCGGAGTTGCGGGTTGCGCCGCTAATTGGAAGCTTGTTACGTAAACGGATAAAGGGGTTACATTATAATTTGATTTTATATAGAAAAATGTATTTGATATTGTTAATTTGTGCCGATGCTATCCCAGCTTTGTGTTGAAAAGCCAGAGGCAGAATATATTACAGTACCTACATACCTACGTTGAATAGGTATCTCATAGTTATTATTCATATTTGGATGTTGCTGTATAGCTAATTAATTAAAATAGCTGTTGATTGGCTCTCCTCTAAGATATCCTGCATACCTTTACGTACTCTTAGGTGAAGTGCGCAGCCTTCAAAATTAGAGACTGCACTGCGCTTAGAGGTTCACAGAATGAGAATACGAAAAAGAAATTAAGAATTGAAATGTACATCGTACACATGTCATATAAAAGCATGAAACAGTTCCACGTGATTTCAATTACCTATCGTTTACAATAATTTCATTAACAACAAATTATTTTAAATATTAGCAATTTTTGATTGTAAACGTCATGTACTCCACAAGACGACAAGCCCTAGACATTAGTATAAGTATTCTAATCTTTGCCTAAGCTCGAGCGATAGACAACTTGCTTGTTCTAATTTTCATAAACCCTATACTAAATTTAATTTAACCACACTATCTACGCTAAAACTAAGCACAAACAAAACACAAACTACATAACAATATCATACAATTACCAACAATTCAATTAAAATAATTACGAACAACTTATCCTTACGTACAGTGTTGCCATATCTCATTAACCCTTCGCGGGACATGTCATAATATTTAACATTGCAACTCCAGGGCGACGCTAGCGACATCACGACGTTCAAACTATTAACATGTCAATAACAATTTGCTGAATTGCTTTTATGTTGTACTCGATATGAGGCCCGAAGGGAAGGGGTGGATATAGGGTTGACACTAGGGTTGTGAATATTTTCTTGTAATTGAAATAATAAGTATGACAGATACTCGGTGTGTTAATTGAAGTGATTACTTCTTTGGGCGCGTTTAGCAGTTTTTGAGTGAACAAAAATCATGGAACTCGCGTGACCATCACGTACGATTTTCGTAGCTGATAGAGCTATATTATTTAAAAGATAACAGTAAGTTGCTTTAAAAAAGATAACCAGATACTATATTACCTGATAGATAATAGGCCCTGATTTAAGTACATAATGAAGCAGATTTGAAAGACCATCTATACCATAATCTAAACGAAACACTGTTTTAGGCTTTCACGGTTTAAAACTAAACTTATATTGCCACTTACGGGATATCTTCCGTGATTATTTATTATTCCCATCACCCCGCATACTCCAGTCAACTCGCGATCAAGGCGCTTGCAACAGCGTCGAAATATCGGGAGCTCAACATAATAAATAATCACGGAAGATATCCCGTAAGTGACAATATAAGTTTAATCTAAACTAATATCATAAAGAGGAAAGATTAAATTTTTTGTTTGTGTGTTTGTTACGATTTAACTCAAGAACTACTCGACCAGTTTTAGAAAGCTACATATTTACCGAGTAGCATGGCAATAAATTATATAGATATCATGCAATTAGCCGAGTTATAACAATTTTCACTTACAAAGTCGCGGGTGAAGTGCTAGTCGATAATATTTTAATAGATTATGTAGACCGAACTATAATTTTCACGCTAGTTATAAAAATCAACCAAGCGAGAAACTTCCACAAATTATTATAATTTTCAATGACTTTTAACACTTACATAACTCAGTAAAATAAATATCGAAAAGCATTTGAATCAACAGCGACAACCCTAAAAAGTCAAACAGTCCCAAAGTTAAGGGTTGTCTGTCCCGATCCTGGACCGGATTCCCGCGCGGGAAATTGATAAATTTTCACTACACGGTGGTCATACAATTATTTATTCATGTCCGAGATATGATCCTGACCGAAATTAATATTTATTAGCCATTGTCCCCTTTATGTCCCATCAGCAGAATTAATTCTAAAGTTGTTTGGATTGAGGAATGTATGAAGGTTGATAGTTTGGGATTACCATAGTTGGCCGGACTTGGGTTCTATTTACTTAATTAGTTTTGGGAATTGACTTATGTTTGAGCTCGTTTTGGCTTTCAGGATTAGCGGGAGTGAGCGGGTTTGAGAGGCTTAAATGGTTTTGCGTCGGCTATTTAGCGTGAGCCTTACCTATAGCATGTGTATTAAACTTGAATATGGAACATTTGTCATAAATATATTAGAAATTTCGTTTTCTTTCCAGAAGAAAACTGAAAAAAAGCTTAACTTTTTGTACTAAATAAGCTTGGGTTTTTGTAAATGTGTAAACTGACAGGCTTACAGTTACTATGTGACCTATATGGATCACAGTTTTACGTGAAGGTTTTGCAAAGACGTTTAAAACCCGCATGCATAACCTATACAGGGTGTAAACCACCTCATCACGAAGCCGTCTGTACATCAAACTAAGTAACTTTACGCAAAAAATATTGCTGGGAAATGACTTTTTTTAGGTGAAAAATCATGTTTTGTGGTAGAACTTCATGTAACGCCCTTAAAACATTGCACTGATGGATGGATTGAATAGTACGGAGATCGTAGAGGCGATTAAAGTAAAAATCTTACAGCAAAAACTTAGGTATATTAAAAAAGAAACTTGTGACAAAGTTGGAACTTTGACCCCCAATATGGTAGGTAGCACAAAAAAAATGTCGCAATGACGGGGAGAACAAGTACCTTTCGACTTCGTTACGAGGTGTTTTGGTGTTGAAAAAAAAGGCGACCTATTTTCTTTTTTTGCTGACATCACGAAATACTCGTACTTTGTCACCAATGACTTTCCAGGTGTGTCATCGCTAAATACTAAACATAAAAATAATACAAAGTATGCAGACATAATAACATAAGTACACATAACTCGACGACAGAGATTCTTCTAAGAAACCGAATATTCCCTTTGTTGTAAGTCCTTAAGGTTCTAATAAAGTGTCACATAAAGTTGTATGAGTAAGTCGGCCGGTGACAAGATACAGGTAGGGCTGACGACTAAAAGTTTTCTGAGTGAGTGAATTTAGAGACAATTAAATATTATGTACGTACGACCTAACTGGTTCCCGGGACTGAGACATTATTATAAAAATGTTATTTCCCTATTTGAATCGAATTTTGTGATGCATACAACATCAGTACTCTAAGTCAATCAAATTGTATGTACATAACTGAGGGCCTTATCACACTAGCGAGTTGCGAGCGAGTGGAAAGCAGGGTGAGTGCGCAGCTAGTTCCCGAACCCGCTTTCGACTCGCTAGTCTGAAAAGGCTCTAACACTGTACTCTAAAAAAATAGTTGCGACAAAGAGAAAAACAACGTAATAACTAACTGATTGACATCGGTACAAGTGTATCGTGTCAAAATAAAGAATTGCACTTCAGCCAACTTATCTGTGCAGGTCGGAAATCACAGAAAAAAAAGAAAAGATAAATGTACGCAGTTTGATAAATCGATGCAATCCTGACAAGTTACCTTGAACTGCACACTTAAAGTGGTCATACTATATGGAACGTTGCTACTGGAATATACAGAGAAATAGGATCATGTTTCTGTCAGGGATTTATGGGTTCCGGTACCTATACTGGAACAGGAACCAGAACATAAATAGGACCCTTTAAGAACCTTTATTTTACCGGTACTTCCGGTAAAAGACCGGTATTTAGCGGTTCCGGTATCAATAGGTACTACCAATACCAGAACAGGAACCAGAACCTAAATTGAAACCTTTAATTTAACAGTTCTTAGGCAAAGCGAGTCCAAACTTGTTTTTTGAGGTGCGGAACGAATGCGAACTAAATGAAAATGGTTTGCTAAGCACGCTCCGAGTACCATCCCCTCTTCTGTAAGGAACCTTTAAAGCGGGTGACTAACATCATCCGATTTAATGGTTCTTGGAACCGGTATTTCAAACCGGTACATCGGAACCTCAGATCAACAAAAAAAGGAAGATGGCGCGCTGCGAACATCAAAAGTGAAGCCACAGAAACTATGCTGCTGCAAGTAAATACACGCTCACGCACACACATACAACTAAAACTATGCTGAACCGCTCTTAGTAAGTGACAAGTCGTCGTCCAAACAACACTATTACAAAAAATTGAATTATGCCTTCGTGTGTAGTGAAAAGTTGCAAAAACAATAGCAATACACATAAAAAGTCTCACGGAATCACTTTTCACGTGTAAGTACTCGAAATAACATCGTTTTTATTAAGTAAATTAACTAGTTTTAGGTTATCGGTACTGGAACAAAAATAGTGACCACAGAGTAAATAATCACTACTGACATAAGTGCGAGGGTTGCCATAATGTGATTTAAAATTACCTCATCCGAAATATGATTTCTTACATTATATTAATATTTTTTCATAACTCCTTCAATATGACTATCAATTAAAGGGTTTGACTAGTAGAATAATGTACACTAAGTATATTGAGAGGGAATGAGGCATATTATCTAACGAAATGAGATGAGGAAAGCGGAGTGATGACTATTTTTCATTTTACTTTTAGTACATTATTTACTGCATTATTATAAGTGGGGGTTTTTAAAATTTAATGTTACTTGTTATGTATCTAATATTTTAGATTTCCGATTAAACCTGAAAAAAAAAGTAAATGGATAGTTGCTATTAGAAATAGTCGAAATGATCCAAAATGGCTACCATCGAAAACTAGCGTGGTTTGTTCCGATCATTTTGATAACAACGATCTTTATAGAACTGAAAATGGACTTCGCCGTGTGACCAAAAGCGGATATCCTAAAAAGGTATGTACAGTTTAAAAGAATGGAAATTAAATAAATTCAATAATTAAACACAGGCTTTATTTTTGTGATTTGAGTTAGTTTCTCAGCTTAGACTAATTAAAATACTACTGTACTTACCAAAATTGTATTTTAATATTTTAGATGTTATTTCCATCGTCCGTGATTGCTGAAAACTCAGTGCCACAATGTTCATCCTCTACGTTTGATCAAGTATGTACTATATATTTACTCTAATCTTCAGAAAAGGGTTGTATGGGAATGCTAAAAGGGTTTTTAGGGAAGAAAATTTTAATCTGTATTTAAAGCTTTATTTTAAAGCTGTATTTACTCGTGTATTTTTTTATAGAACTTACCAGACTTGCCTGATGCCATTGACGATACGGCATTACCAAGTGCATCCTCTGCATTTGTATCCGTATGTATTTGCCTTTCTCTAATATCTAGTTTTTATTTTATAAATGGATTGTATTTATTTTGTAATATCTTTGTTGTAGGTCTTACCTGATTTACCCAATGCGACTGTTGATTGCACGATATTACCAAGTGCATCCTCTATATTTGTATCCGTATGTATTTGCCTTTCTCTTAACTAGTTATTTTAAATATGCAATGTATTTATTATGTAACATTTTTGTTATAGAACTTACCTGATTTACCCAATGTGACTGTTGATTGCACGGGATCACAAAGTGCATCCTCTGCATTTGTATCCGTATGTATTTGATTTTCTCTTATCTAGTTTTTATTTACAATATAGAATGTATTTATGTTGTAATGTCTTTGTTATAGGACTTACCTGATTTACCCAATACGGCTGTTGATTGCACGGTATTACCAAGTGTATCCTCTGCATTTGTATCCGTATGTATTTGCTTTTCTCTTATCTAGTTTTTATTTACAATATGGAATGTATTTATGTTGTAATGTCTTTGTTATAGGACTTACCTGATTTACCCAATACGGCTGTTGATTGCACGGTATTACCAAGTGTATCCTCTGCGTTTGTATCCGTATGTATTTGCCTTTTTCTTATCTAGTTTTATTTTAAATATGCAATGTATTTATTTTGTAATATCTTTATTATAGGACTTACCTGTTTTACCCAATGCGGCTGTTGATTCCACGGTATTACGAAGTGCATCCTCTGCATTTCTTTCCGTATGTATTTTCCTGCCTCTTATTACTAGTTCTTAATACGATAATATGCAATGTAATCATGTTGTAATATCTTTGTTATAGAACCTACCTGATTTACCCAATCCGGATTTTAATGACACGGTATTACCAAGTGCATCCTTTGCAGTTTCTCCGGTATGTACTCCCCTTTAAAATTATGTAGTAGTGGTGGTGGTGGTGGTGGTGGTGGTGGTTTTTATTTTTATGTTTGTTTAAGGTCTTACGTGTCTCACCTACCATGTTCAAGATAACAGATGAAAAGGAATTAAACTTCGATACACCTAGGAAGCATAAATTGAGACAAAAATTATTTTTTAAGGATAAAATTCTACGTAATAACAAGAAAAAAATTAAACAACTACAACAAAAAGTTAGGCGCCTCAAAAACAGAAACAAGTCTCTTAAAGACATAATACGTACTTTAAAAAAAGAAAATTATATTAGTCCGGAATTGTATGATTCATTAAATGGAAATATTACAATTATAGACATATTCAATAATTTAAACCGGAAAAAATTAAAAAAGAGCATAAATTACACTCCCGCAGTGAAACAATTCTGTCTGACTTTAAATTACCACTCCCCTAGAGCTTATGAATACGTAAGAAAATCTTTCAATACTTGCCTCCCTCATCCGAAAACACTATGTAGGTGGTATGGATCCATAAAAGGGGAGCCAGGATTCACAGAGGAGGCTTTTCAGGCCTTAAAGGCTAAATCCCAAGCAAGCGACCGTCGCCCTCTTTGTTCTTTGGTGTTCGACGAAGTGGCCATTCGATCTCAAAAAATTTGGGATGGAAAAAAATACATAGGATTGGTGGATATGGGTTCTGGTGTTGACGAATCAGCACCTCTAGCTACACAAGCTTTAGTGTTCTTGTTGGTAGGAATCAACCACAGATTTAAGATACCTTTAGGATATTTTTTAATCAATAGCATATCGGGGGAACAAAAGGCCAATCTCATCAAACTTTGTCTTATAAAATGTTTTGAATCTGAAGTTGACGTCGTGTCTCTCACGTTTGATGGGCATACCACGAATTTTACGGCAATTGAGCAGCTTGGGTGCAAAATTAAAAATCCCGCAAATTTAAAAACTACTTTTAAACATCCAGCTGATGACTCAGATGTTGCTTGTTTTGTTGACCCAAGCCATGTAGTGAAACTCTTAAGAAACCAGTTTGAGGCCAAAAAAGAGTTCCAAGACATCAATAACAAAACCGTTGCTTGGCATTATCTGGTAAGTCTAAACGCACTGCAAAATGAGGAAGGTGTTCATTTGGGGAACAAATTGTCGAAGCGACATATCAATTTTAGAAACCAGATAATGAAGGTCAAACTCGCTACTCAATTGTTTAGTGAAAGTGTTGCTACTGCTCTGAAGACTTGTAGGGCAGAACTAAAGCTGTCAAAGTTTAAAGATTCAGAACCTACAGAAATCTTCATTAAAAAAATTAACGACATGTTTGATATATTTAATACTAGGTCTATGAGAAAGTTTGACTTTAAAAAACCGCTTTGTGAAAGTAACAAAATCAAAATTTTCAATTTTTTTGACAATCTTAAAAAATATATATTAGGACTTAAAGTAAAATCAGTCACTAAACGGAAAGTTATACAAAATGGGCGGCCTACCTTTTTAATTACACGCATATATAAACCAGTGCTTGAAACAAAATGTAAAACAGGATTTTTGGGAATTATTATTAATATTGAGAGTTTGAAGAGTCTATATCACAGATTGATACATACCGAGAAGAAACTAATATTTATTCCTGTCTATAAAATTAGTCAAGACCATTTGGAAATAATGTTCACATCAATAAGAATGCAAGGTGGTTTCAACGACAACCCAAATGTACGCCAATTTAAAGGGAGCTACAGAAAATTGCTTTCCCATTTGGAAATAAAATGCTTAACAACAGGCAACTGTGTCCCGTTGGAAAGCATTGCAATTTTGAGCTGTTCAGCTTCCACTGTTGTCATCAATAGAACTACGGCTTCATATACCTAGTTTAAGAGACAGGGAAACGTATATTGTCAACAGATGTACCATGTATCATAAATTTGCTCTATCATATATAGTTCATAAAATTGTAAAACTATGTTGCTGTTACTAGTTTAAGTTCTTTTTCGCACCATCTGTACCTTTTTGATCAATAAACAATTATTATTATTATTATTATTATTATTATATAGACATGAAGAAGAAGATGAAGAAGAAACGACCATGTTTGAATTTCTTCAAGAAATAAAAGAAGATACCGAAGATCTTGCTAAAAGATTAAATATCCCTGAGTTCGATGATTACAAAAATTTGATAATAGGATATATTGCAGGAGGGACAGCACATTATATTTCAAAAATAATTAAATGTGAAAAATGTCTTAGTAGCATATTAGCTACAGACAGATATGATTTTCATAAATTAATTTCACTAAAAAATAAAGGTGGACTGTGTTTTCCTTCCAAGGACGTTTTTGATATATGTATGGTGTGCGAAGTTGTAATTAGAAAAATAACAAAAGAGAAAATTAATATGGTTAAAGAAAATCAGTACAAATATATTGTAACAAAGATTTATTTTACTGTTCGTATAAATTACTGTTGATTTTATTTGAATTTAATAAAGTTTATTGAAAATTTAATTACATGTTTTATTTCGAGACAATTTGGCGATGTAAAAAAAAAACATTTTATTTTTCCGGAATAGAAGTCCTAAACAATTGAGGTACAATACTACACTCAACATTATGTTACAATATTATCTAACCCATACAATATTATTCCCCATAAAATAGGGAAATTTTTTAAAAAATGGCAACCCTTCGATACACACATAGATAAAAAGGTGGCTTCACTTTTGATGTTCGCAGCGCTCCATCTTCCTTTTTTTGTTGATCTGAGATCGGAACTTAAACCGGAACCGGAATTGTTCCGAAAAAAGGAACCTTTATAAGAACCTAAATGTAGAACCGGAACCGAAATTGGTACCGGTTTTTCAATCCCTGGTTTCTGTGACATTTCTTCTGATAGCCGCTGATTCTTAGACAATTTCTTAGATAATCTCTTTGAGTAAATTGTTTGTTTGGATCAGGTGTTCGGGTTTAAAATAGAGCATTCCATATCTTCCGATTCCTTGGCGTTCCACCTCTTCCGACATTTTCTTCGGGTCGACGTTCGGTTGTCTACTTAACAATGAATTATACCAGATGTTTAAACAGTAACACACAAAATACTTTCAAAATATTTCCTTGGAACAATTTTGCACTTGTAACTCGACTGAGTCATTGTCTGTTGAACAGGAAAGCGTTTACTAACTTAGCTAGAAACTAACCATCAGGAAAAAATCAGTATTTGCAAATAGTTTGAAGCATTGCCATCCAACGTGGCAATGCTGCTAGCGTTGTGAGAACTTTGTTGACAGCGATGCAGTTGAATTTTTTGGCGCCTTGTAATTCTTTTTCATTTTCATACTCGTGTACAAATCTTATTATGGTTTGTAAAAATCAACATTACCTAATAGGTCAATTTTGAATTAAAATAAGATACAAACTATAAACTCAAAAAATGGCGTCTAAAAACTCCTTCTCAACGCTGGCAACTGGTAATGTACCCAAGAGACAGGCGGCGTGACCACACTGTATGGCAACGGTAAGCCTTTGGCCAAGGTAAAAGCCAGCCCTAGGGTCAAGGGAAGTGTCAGCTAAATGTTGAGTTAAAGGTAACTAGCTACTGAAATAGTCACAGAAAGAGGTTATGACAAAGTAAACGGCATTTTTTTTCTAAAAAAAAAACTCGCACTTTGTTCGACCTGTAAGTAGGTACGTAGGAGGCTGGACAGCTCCGTCGTTTGCCTTTTTCAAGATCTGGAAGCTGCAATTAGTAAGTATTAAGTTATTTAAGGACTTATGGATGGTTAAAAGGTTCACAGGTTTTTTTCTTACTCAAGAATTGTCTAATGCGTCCCGATATAGACAGTGGTTGATAAAATATTCTAAATTGTTAAAACTTGATGACCCTAACCTACAGCCTGCTGGTCTCCGGTTCTAAGAACACGATCTTACATTGTCGCGAATGTCGCACTTAATTTATTGGGGTGACACCTCTGTTTATTGCTTTTTATTATTAATTTTAGTGTTTTATGACCTACCTGGGCTAAAATATTAAAATTTGATTTACTGATAAAATAAAAAGCTTTCAAATTATTGACTTAGGGCGTGGATATGGTCTTTAATTTGGATAAGATTGGTTCGGGAATATGTTTCCTAAAGGTTAAAGAAATATCCACCATGTTCCCAGGTTTTTTCATCATCATCATCATTATCAGCAGCGGGGACACAGGCCTCTCTGAGAAGGAATAGGCTAACCACGCGGGCCCAGTGCGGATGATATTACGTGTTTTCAATTTTTTTGGTTCTAGGGCATTCCGTGAAAATTGGACAAGCTCTTATCGTAGAACTAGAACATCTATCAATGTTTACGTCTTTTGATATAACCATTGCATACGAGCTAATACTAGTTGAAAGTTGCAGGAATCTACTAGTTGCGGATCACACAGGACCGTTGATGCCTTGTGAGAAGGCATTTGTCCAGCAGTGGACAATTTTCGGGTTAAAGACATTTCAGGGATGATCGAAAGACATGCAGTATCCACCATAAAAAAAAAATCTCACGAACTTTAAACCTCCGTGTCTCTATCAACAACCACCAAACATTTAGCACCCCTTATCTCTTCGAAATTCAAAAATTCGCACAAACAAAACAAAATGAACCAGCACGAATGTTGCTCTACTCGGTTTCCCGTGTCGTCCGATGTCGCGGCGATACGGCTGATGTACGGGACCGGCAGCCGGCGGCGCTACGACAAAGGCGCGCGCCATTAACTGATATGACATGACTATAAAGTAACCTCACCGTGAGACGATGACGGCGGGTGGGTGTGTAAGATGCTCTACTTTGTTTTTGGTTTTCGATTGTGCAAGGTAATATAAAGGAGGAAGGGAGGTAGCTCCCTTCCTCCTGATGTGGGTAGTGAACGTGTTATGGTAAATCCGAGACTTAATTGCCTTGAATATGCAATTTTAATTATTTGTGATCAAAAAGTTCTGGAGTGGGGACTGCGAACCGGGACTTTGCCTCCCACTAGGTGGACCGATGACCTGGTGAAGGTTGCGGGAATCCGTTGGATGCGAGTCGCACGGGACCGGTCAATGTGGCGACACTTGGGGGAAGCCTATGTCCGGCAGTGGACATCTTTCGGCTGAAATGATGATGATGATTAATTTTGTTGCACTTACTTCGTGGATTTCTTGACGACTCGAATGGCGTAGTGGTAGTGACGCTGCCTTACGTTCGTTGTGTCCTGGGTTCGAATCCCGGTAGGAGCAAATGTTTGTGTGATGAGCATGGACATTTGTTTCCGAGTCATGGATGTTTATATGTATAATAAGAATGTATTTACAAACAAAAAAGTATATATGTAGTATATCAACTATCTAGTGTCCACGACACAAGCTTTGCTTAGTGTGGTACTAGGTGGCGCTGTGTGTTAATGTCCAGCGATATTTATTTATTTATTATTTCAGGAACTGGGAAAAACCTACAAAGTTTTTATAAAAAAGAGTGACTATAATTTTTCTTAAAGTGGTTAAGACCTTTTTATTTTGATCGAGTTGGCTAACAAGAGCTAGCTGCCTTTGCATTAAAAAGGGGTTGATTTTTTGTACAAAACCGAACTTCTTCGTCCAATATTTTACGGACGAAGTTTTTGAGTTAGCCAGTAAACTAAACTATGAAGTAGAGCATTTTTCCCCGCGGTTCAGATCCACTACAATATTTTGCACCGTACACACATTACGAACGATCATTTCACATTATATTACGCTCGCGATGTGTCGGACGCGTTTTTGCGTGAACCGGGTATCGAACCCGTGTCGATGAGGGCCACTAACCATAAATATGTGTCGTGCCAACACGGCTCCACTCATAACGTATCAATTGTCTTTATGATCGCAATTTTTATTATTTATGTGCAACATTTCACGTGTGAAGATTTTATCGGTGGTGAGGACTACTTTTTTGAGGTGTCTGCGATTTTGCGAAATTCTCTTAAGTTTTTTGCTATTTGCAGGCCAGTGCTAGTTTTTATATTGATTAAAATATTAATCGCGGCTGTAAGACGTATGTGGTTACAGAATTATAATCATCAAAATCATCATACAACCCTCCAAGTTTGTAAAGATCGAGGAACTGCTTTTTCAAGGTCAAAACCTAGCACAAACGTAAGATATCCTGACGTTTTCACCTTAAGAGTTTGTCTTGGTATTTCTATGGGTGTACTTTAATCAGTACTTCTCAGGAATGGTACAATATCTTTTCATGAGAGTGGGCAAGGAGGACCCCTTCCCTCCCCCTTCTCCACACCACGCCAGATGACTTCCATCGCATGCATTTCACAATATTACGGTTTCACTTCGATAGATTACAATCTACCGAAAAATAATGCGTTATATTGTAAGCAGCATGTTCAGTTTCATATTCAGAGAGTTTACAATCTCGCTAGAGAGATTATAATCTAACGTGTTTGACAAATTTTATGGTGACATGTATAGTTAGTTACAATAAACGTAATTTATATTGTAGATAGATAAAGGTATGCTGCTGTATGTAACTCACATTTATATAACATCATTTTGATCACCCACAGCCCGACTTCACCCATCTGGGACTTTACGCCTCTCTCTGCTTGTGCGTATACCGATGTTCTTGTGCCAACCAATCATATAGGATATTCTTGCAATAGCCACAACATCGTATGTATATCTTGCCACCGGACGACCAACACGCTGTATGATACTGTGATGATCATTTATAAGTAATATTGAAACCTTACTTTTTAAGGATATCATTAGATGTCTAGCATTCCCGCACACTTTTTGCTAAAGGGCCTTCCCTAAGTTTAAACCTCGCCTTTTCCATTATCAAAGACTCAACGATTGCCAGTCTATTCAATTTTACCGATATCTTAAAGATAATACTCACTCCAATAATTCCCAAGATAGTAGGGGAGACAGCTTCTGATTCATTCATAGTTTGTGCCAGATATACCTTTCGATAAGTTTTGATAACAAGTAGTTCATAGATGTAGGAAACTGTGCCGGATTGGAAAGCAAGGAAAGCGTCGGGTTACCTCGTATTGGGAGTTGTTAAGATCTTTAAGGTAATTGTATCCATGTTCACCAAAAATGTAACGGTCTGATTATCTAAAACCAGCTGTCACTGTGACATATTCCCATACAAAAATGTGTTTTAAACAACTATTTTCAGATAATCAGACCGTCATCTTTTTTCTTTAACATGGGCCTTAATGTACTATCGCGTTCACCAAAGGTTAAATTATCCATAGTCACACTGGTCCATTTGGTGTGACTAAGGATCGGTCGTGCCATTTGAAACCTAGGTTTCTTGATATCTTTAAAAAAATGCGTGTAGCAGTAGAATATGCACTCATTCGAAGGACTCGAATTTGACACGAGCATAACAATTGGTTTCCTACAACGGTAGAGAATTTCTATGAAAACAGTTGGTTTGATCGAAGCTTTACTGGACTAAACTTCTCACGTCTTCTTCTTCTTCTTTCTTCTTTTTACTGATCGAATGCAAATTATGGCGTAGTTGTTTTACAGTTTTACGTTCATGAGTCCATTTTTATGTGTAGAACGAAGTCAGATAGAAATGGAGGGGTTACGTTAAAAAATACCTCGAAATTAACATAAGGTATTTTATTTGGCCAAACTTAATTAAGTGATGAATATAAATGTTGATGGATGGAGAGGAAGGTAGATTGAGGAAACGATGGAAGGATTGTGTGAGGAATGAGTTTATAAAAAAAGAAGTATAGAAGATAGCGAGCGGTTGACGGAAGAGGTGCTGAAAAGAAACGTACTGCGCCGACTCCAAGAACATGGGATAAGAGTAGAAGATATTGGAAAAACCTCTGTATGACTAATCCGAAGATATCCTCATATTTTCAGGTCTTTTTAGCCAAATAAGTTTATTCTAGAACGCATAAATCAAAAGGAAGTTTCCAACTTTCAGCTGGCGTGTCAAATAGTTTGGCAACTTGGAGTGTGTAGCCAAAGTTGGTCAGGTGTGGGGAAAAACTTATTGATATATGCTAGCTCCCCAATGTGTTGTACGTCATGTTTCACTGCTCTATATTCTGACTGGGTTCTGCAGGTGGAGAGGTATGGGTACTGGGTGGGTATTGGTTTATTTATGTCACCGTAAAATTGTCAAACACGTTATATTACAATATAACGTGTTTCTCTCTAGCGATATTGTAATATCTCGAATTATTGTCAACTGGACATACGGAAGTATCTCTGCCCCCATAATCGGGACTTGGGGCATCCCCCCGTTAGGTTAGTTAGGTTGCTTTAAACCCTGCACTCGGAAATAGCTCCGTCGAATACGCTTTTTATGGGAATCTGGAGTGTTTTAAGGTTAGGTTATATTAATCGATATTTCTCAGGAATGGTACATTATCTTTTCATAGGAGTGGTACCACTGGGCAAGGGGGGTCCCTCCTTTCCTCCACACCGCGTGAGTTGACTACCATCGCAAGCATTTCACGAAACAATGCGTTTTGTTGTAAGCAGTATGATCATTTGACAATATATCGAGATTTTACAATATCGTTAGAGATATTACAATATAACGTATTTGACGATTTTACGGTGACATATATATTTGTCATACTACCTAATAGATTGAGTTGGAAAAAAGGAAGAAGACCAAAAAAGAAACATTGTATGCATTTGTGTGATTAATGATATAAATAAAAATGGAGTAAACGATAGCTTGACGGTTGACAGAGAGAGAAGATCGGAAGATAAAAACGTGTTACGCCGTTTTTTTTAATTACCTATTTGATTTATTTACAACGTTGTTCATAACCCCACACTCAGTAAAATCTCAGCCACTTGAACTTGGATAGTCTTGCAGAATCTAGCTATTTGGTGATTGACATGAACTTTAAATGCTTTTCAGTATTTTTTATTACAGCGTTTTCTTATCTGACCCCTACCAGCAATTGGTCGATTCACAGAATTACAAACACTTATAAACTCAAACGGAGTGTTAAAAAAATAATCAATCATTGGTCAAACTCGACCATTTATTGCACTTTGACGATGAAAAATGACTTATTTGTCAATTACTTTTCACCAGAACCAAGGGTCACTTTCAGCAAAGAAACACTGTACAAATCTACCAAAGCAAAATCGTCCTTGCTGCGTTAAGAATAAGAATTCTTATAACGCAAGTAAAGACTTTGCGAATTGTTACAAACTTCATCAAGCATTGACACACGCTAAAATAGATTGTATCGTTTGAAAATAAGAGCGAGGACGTGTGTATAGTTAAGGTGGTGATGAGTAGGGTGGCAATAAATAAGGTGTCGGAATCTAGGAGTATTGGTATCGGTCGCGACTGATAAAAGTCCTCTTTCGCACGATCGACTTGTGATCTTTGTTAGTGACGTGCGTTTGTTTCTTGTGTTGTCGATGAAATCAAATCATTAAGATTTTCATCAAAATGTTTCTGTTTTTTTAAATTAAGTCAAGTTAAATAACTAGCTAGGTTCAAAGGTCACATTTGGAACGGGAATGTTTTGGTTGATTGAGCCGGATAAATAGCTTTACTTTTAAATATGCAAATACACTTATTTAATCTGGGCGTAAGATTGTGAACATACTCAGTCATATACCTACAGTTGTTTTCAGTCCTAAGAAAATATAGTTTCAAGTCGTGTCGCATTGGATAACCATTTAAGGATAGCGCAAACTATCTCCTGTAATCAAAGAGCTGTAAGCGGGTGTAGGTATCAGATAAATATGGCATAATAGACGCTTTGAAGCAGAATTACATAGTTGCACATTAAGACACGTCGAACAAAAAGGCACATTGGCATTTAGATGGAAACGGGCCTACAGCATACTCTCACTTGAACTTTGAAGAGATCCGGATTCTAATGATCGAAAAACAGAGAATCCGGCAGCGAAATTCCACAGGCGCCAGTCTGTGTCCAGCCTGTTTTCAATATTATATTATTTGCGTTGTTCCGTTGGTCGTTGATAATTTAATATCTTTGACCAAAAATCAACAAGCCTATCGACTATCGATAACCAAACCCCGATTTTCCCAATCGATCCTCCCCGCACTATTATTACTTAGTGTTCGGAGCACGTACCAGTCAGCTGCGAGCCTTTTGTCTGTTTTCTTTTTAATTACCTCCAATAAATAGGCACTCAGCAGCTCGACGCTATTTAAGATAGGGGGACACCGCTCGCGGACACTGTGCCTCGATTTACAATGATAATGGCCGATGGGAAAATAAACTGGGGTTTGATAAGGTATACAATAGGTTTATTGTTAGGTTCTTGTGTTTTCTGGTTGAATAAGGTGTCTTTCTTTGATTTTTTGAAGAATGATTGAATCTAAATCCACTGCTCTACTTATATTCTGTTAAGGATTACTCAAACTGGTACGACTCCTAATTCAGGAAGTACTTGTACATATTTGGAGGACTATTTGTTAAAAGTGTCCATGAAGTTTCTTGATCGTTTTTCTAAATAGAGATCTACTGAAGAGAAGCAACTGTAGTGCTTTCACAGTTTTTATGCTTTGTGACTGGGACTATTAGTACATTTCATTTTCATCTTTGTGTTGAAAATTCAAAAGTGCCTGTAACGGGCCTACTTGAAATAAACGCTTTGTTCTTTTTTTTTAGGTGTCCGTGTCGAAGCCGTTTCTGCGATGTCTCTGCCGGGTCCAACAAAACTTTTTTGAATTAAATTCTAAGCTTCGTTGTAAGCTCTTTCAGATTAGTCTGAGCTTATGTCCATTTAATTAGTGACATTGATTTCATCATATATTATGACATGTTAGAATGATGAGATTTTGTGTGCCTTCAGAAACCTGCACGTGTATACCCGCTAGTGAGTGTAAGTTAATTTAATAAAATATGTTCAAAATGGAACTTCTTATATAAAACTAGCTGACCCACGCAACTTCGTCTGCGTCACATAAGAGAGAAAAACAAAATGAAAAAAATCCCCGTTTTTGCAACGTTTTTCATTCCTGCTCCGCTCCTTATAGTCGTAGCGTGATGTTATATAGCCTATAGCCTTCTTCGATAAATGGACTATCCAACACAAAAAGATTTTTTCAATTCGAACCAGTAGTTCCTGAGATTAGCGCGTTCAACCAAACAAAAATACTCTTCTGCTTTATAATATTAGTATAGATAAAATCATCTCAAAGTTACAGCAGCAAATCCCAATAACATCTCGACTTTACGTCATATTAACAAACCTTACTAAATTCAGAAACCACTTCCTGAATTTTTCACTCGATCCGAGTGATTTCCCGTGCCCCACCATAATGTTATGGCAATAAAAAGACACGCGTAAATGTAACTCCGATGTGGTTGTGATGGTCGTTACAGAAATAAAGTGTCCTATTACATGACAGGGATGGATTTCAAGGTTTTATTGCTTCCGGAGTGCTGTGGGAAGATCGGGACTGAATTATGGAGTAAATTAGATAATAGTCTTAGGGAGTAATGAAAAAGTGATTAAGTAACTACTTTTAAGTAGTGATATAATGGATTTTATAGATTTTGATTTAATCGAACACACTCCTTTTTACAATATACTACCTGTTATGTTAAGTCTAAGGCTATTTTCCTTTGATTCCAGACTGTGTGTATTGTGTTATTTCAAAATAATGTTTAATTCTGACTGCCAAAAAAGTTTTAAGCAATTGTTTATCCACTCGACTCACTGACCACTCACTATACAATAAACTGAAACTTCATTTTTATTATTTATCAGTTTTATGAATGTAATAGAACTATTTTTGTGGCATAACTATAACCGTACATATTCTAGTAGTTGGAGACTTCAATATTTGAACCTTCAACTTTAATTACCAAGTTGAAAGCACACTAAAGTGCACATCGCCAAGACCGTCAATAAAAATTCAAGTCACAGATGACATAAAAACAAAAAAAAAACATAAAAAGCTAACAAACCAAGCTTTTCAAGGATTTCTCACACGCACAAACCGATTTTCCCTCTCCACCAATAAAAAGAACATGAGTGAAGATAAGTCTCGTTACGTACCAACATGGCCATTACAAAAAAATAAAGTGTCCTACTAAAGGGCAGGGCCGCACTTAGAAGCGTTAGTAATCCGGGAGCGAACGAGTCCCTAGCGTGGTACTCCGCGTTTGTTTTTTATTGATATTTTAGCGTTGGAATGATTTTTCGTTGCGACTACGAGTCTCTTGGGGTGGGACCGTTCGTATTGATGGTTTGGTGCGGTGACGGACTTGGGAAGAGGTAAAAATATAAAAGACAGTTTTTTAAGAATGTCTTTTTAGATTCCATGTATTTTATTTTCACTGAATTTGCGTAGTGACTAGTAAAATTATGCTAGTCATGTTAAGTACGGCTACTAAAATCTTGTAAAAAATAGAAATCTGCTCTTAAATTTGATATTAGCTGTTTCGATAGTTTGACCAAAATTATATAGTATCTTATTGAATCTAAGGATTAACAGAATCGCCATATAAAGTTCCCACAGCTCGTAAAAAAGCCTCTTCTCTATGAGTGGGCCATAACGTATATATGTATTTTGCGTTCACCCTACTCTAATTTTGTGTGTTACAAGTTCATACTTTCTCACTGAGTCCCAAGTCCGCCCCTCTCCATTACAGGACATATCAGTAAGTTTCTGTGCCACGACATGATCGACATACATCAGCTACTGAAACATTTACGCTAACGACACGTTGCGCTTAAAACACGGTTATGATTGGACCGCGTTTTACGGACCAACCGTTAAAGTTACTGATGGTTATCGGGTTTTCTCCCAAAAAACCGTATGTTTCCGAGATATCTCTGAAGGGGATTTTGATAAGTACTGGCAGTTTTGTTTTTATGTGTCGAATTATATTTTCATTTGTTTTTCATTAAGATCTTATTTAAGTGTATGTAAAAAAAATGGTTTAATACGCGAAAAGTTTTTTTCATAATTGCTGGGTTTAAAGGAACACCATAGAATATAGTGGATTCAGGTTGTACTTTGGGCCAGTTATTGTGTTTTGATGAACTCTGTTGGGTGAAAATAGAGTGCATATTTAATTATCACAAGTGATTAGTGATTTTATGAACATGATAAGAACACAATGTTTTTACTTTTCTTTATTTCGGTTGTAGTTATAAAGCCTTACTCATTGACTCGTAAAAGCATCTTAACAAAACGTGTTTACTTATAAAAATAAAGGTGCTTACCATTTACTAAAGCTTCACCAATATTGAGTATTAAATAATAATAATAAACACCAAACACGAATAAATATCGTCATCGTGGTCCAAGACTTTCAACCAGCTGAATATTAAATAATCCCGCATTAAACTCAAACTCAGTAAACATGTCAACTAAACATCTTAAATAAGCTTGTAACCAAACCCTGGGGTGTCCACACTGTCCACCCGTATATCCACGAAGGATATTTCATGAGACAATGTGAGAAAGATAAAAATACGCGAAGGCGACATGAGCTTCAACAGATATTGTCAACATCGTAAATCGTAATTCGATAACACGGGACTGTACCGAGAAATGCAGACAATTTTGTCACCCTACTATAATTTTATGAGTTTGTTGTACATTGATGTGTGCGCGTTTATTCAAGTTTGTGCAGGATATTGTAAAGGGGCAATGAATTTTTACGATTTTTTAAGTGAATATTGTATTTTTAATCGAAATAATTATGCTTTTAACACAGTATTCAATTACTCTTAACAGTATTTAAAGGGCTAGGAACGTTTGTGTATGAAGCGTGGCCGGATTTTATTCCGCCATTTTGTTTTTTTTTTAAAGTAGTGGTCACGCATAAGCCCTATATAAATCGATAGCTGGCGTTAATACAAGCAAGTTTTGTACGACACAAAACGTTCTAAAGTGTGACGTTTTTGAGAAATGAGCTATCAAAGTAAATTCATTGAACATCTTCAGCACAACTTTGGTTTGATGATGATGGCAGCTATCGATTGATACACGTTTTATGCGTGTCCGATCAGATCAAAGTTGAGCTGAAGATTCCATCAGTGACTGAACTTTAACTTTGATAGCTCATATCTCGGAAACGTGACACTTTAAAACGTTTTGTCTCTTACAAAGCTTGTTTGTATTGATACCAGCTATCGATTAATATAGGGCACATGCGTGGCCGAAACTTTGAAAAAAAAAAAACAAAATGGCCGAAAAAAATCGGCCAAAAAGTTAAAAAACGCCGTAGTTAAAACAAAAATAAGGCCTAAATTAGGTATATATTTGTTTTGCTCTGTAACGTATTCAGGGTAAACAAATACTGTATTTATTTTTTGGATAGGATACCAAGAAAACTTTTTGCAAACTTTCGTAAATAGCAGAGACGAGTTTCTAGCACTCCAATAACGTGTCAGGAGGCACTATTTGTTAACATTTTGTGCAAAATACCGAAAAAAACAGCTAGTTCCAGATTCAGCCACCCGCCAAAATCATGTCGATCTATACCCACTGTTTCGAGTACCCAATGACAACAACTTTATAAATCAAAAAATTAAAAACAAAACACAATCCAACTATCTAAAAACCGGCCAAGTGCGAGTCAGACTCGCGCACCGAGGGTTCCGTACAAACCTGTAGGTATATAAGTAAAAGTAATATACTATGTGATGTAACTAAAAATTTAAGATTTTCGGAATTTTTCCTATATGTGTACTTTATAACGTTGCTTCATGCCAAATTTCAAGATTCCAGGTCGTCTGGAAGTATCCTTTAGGTTTTGATTCCCTTGCGAGTAGTTGCGAGTTTCAAAATATGCGGCTTTAATTGCTGTATCTTTTGATTGCGTTGACGTAGAAGTTTGATTTTGTTACAGCTTAAAGATATTATAGACTTAAGTATTTGTTAAGAATTTCAATATAATACCACTACGCGTTCATGAGTAAAGGGGTAATAAGTTTAAAATTATTAAAAATATTTTTATTATATGATGTAACTAAAAATTTATGCTTTTCGCAATTTTTCCTTTATCTGTGTTATAAGACGTTGCTTCGTATCAAATTTCAAGATTCTGAGTTCACGGGAAGTACCCTGTAGGTTTTGATTCCCTTGCGAGTGTCGAAAATTTGCGGCATAAACGGGAGTATCTTGTGATCACGTTGACTTAGAAGTTTGATTTTTTCACAGCTCCAAGAGACCATAGACTTAAGTATTTGATATGAATTTCAGCTTGATACCTCCACGCGTTCCTGAGAAAAAAGGTCTTGACAGACAGACAGACAGACAGACAGACAGACAGACAGACGGACAACAAAGTGATCCTATAAGGGTTCCGTTTTTACCTTTTGAGGTACGGAACCCTAAAAACAAAAGCTTATCTTGCTACAAGTCTCTGGTTCGCATCTATCAGACTAATCTACGTAGCTTGCAGCATTGCGCACATAAATTGTACGGGCACACCGGCGCGGGCGCCGGGTAAAGCAACCACCTTGTCGAACAAGGATGGCCACTCAGCGGAGATAGTGTGCACGGATCTTATCGACGAGGTGACAATACTGCAAGTTGTGCATTGTGTACGGAATTTATGTATGGGTCTATAGGTGTTCTAGACTTACCTTAGTCTGCTTTGAAAGTTAAAAGTTTTGATAGGTTAGTCGTTCTTTTTCAAATTGTAGCTGTGAAATTATGATAAACTGACTAAAAAAAAAAAAGTATGGACAAAAATCTGACCGCAATCAACATATTTCATACACAATACGTTAAGTATACAAAATGTTTCTCAAATTAGGTACACGAAATTAAATTATATAACAAAAAAATAACGTTATTAATACGAGTACCAATACAATTTGGCTCACAAAATAATTAATATCATCAAACAACATAGTCTATGTCAATGTTAAAATTACATGCTTAAAATTTAAGTGAAGTTATCACAGCAGCTGAGTTTAAGGAACATATTTTATGAGGAAACCTGCACTTTGATAGTTAGTTTGAAATCGCTACCATCTACAAGACAGCAATCGTGATAACGATTGATATATACCGTATTATTTTATATATATATATATATATATATATATATATATATATATATATATATATATATATATATATACGAGTATACGTCGAATCTATCGTACGATATATACACGATACCAAATGATTTGAAAAGAGTAACCATGGAGTTTCTTGCCGGTTCTTCTCCATGGAATCGACCAACGCGAACCGTGCACCTTTTTCGACGTTTTATAAGTGCCCATCCAGGCCTACGTGAAATTAAATATTTTGATTTTGATTTTTGAACGAGATGCTCGTTTGTTTATTTCTATGAGAATCAGTATTTAGTGAACAAAGGCGACAGTCATTTGTTTTTTCCTTATGAGAAGCATTTGTCATCTTGTCGAACAAGGATGCCACACATCGGAGATAGTGAACGGATCTTATCGTAGAGGTGACAATACTACAAGTTGTGCATTGTGTACGGAATTAATGTATGGGTTTATACTATGCTGTTAAGATGCTGGCTCTAGCTATGTAGCCATTTTGAGTCTGGGCATTCAATTCTAGGTTTTTTATAGTTTTGTTTTAAATTCACACACTTAGCCAGCATTTACTATGAATGCTATGTTTAAAGTCATCATTGTCATCATCCTCCTGCCACTATCCTAATTTATTAGGGGCCGTAGCAACATGTCTTCGTCTTCCACACTTCTGTCTTACTAATTCTATTCTATTCTATTTTTATGAATGGCAATTGAAGCCGGTGTCGACTATTCTGCCAATGTCGAAAGTGAACTGGAACAGCAAGTGGGTGTTTTAAGAAAAAAAAAAAAAAAAAAAACTACGGTTGATACAGAATTATCTCAGCATTCAAATCCTTTCTAGCTATATGATCCTCCACACAGTCCGCCCATCGTTTCTATGCTCCAAAGTATGAACCGTATATTTTTTAAATGCTACCTACTATTGCGAGTATCAAAAAGCATCTGTAGATCGATGTCGTCCTTACCTCCTGAAATTATCACCCAATTAAAACAAATACCTAAACATTCCCAACTTTTATTTGAACTCACCAGCAAAGTATTCACAATTCGTCAGCTGCGAGAACTTCAGCAACTAATTCCCGTTCTCGTTCCCACCAATGGCTTAAAACAAAGTGTCGTAATTAGTCAATAGGGGAGACAGGGCAACTCCTAACAAGTTATTTGGCACGGCCATTTCGTAGCCGTGTTTATTATCCCGGTGTCCCCAACTAATTTATTGGACCCTTAGCGCCCTGCCCTTAGATGGATCACCTAATTTAACATTAAGGCTACTGCAGTTGTTTTGTGATGTTGATGGTCATCATTTTTGTTTTGGGAGGTCCTATGTCTATGTTGTCTAATGACCAAGTGCAGGGCACACACTACCCCCAACAATACCCTGACATTAAGATTTTCTTCTGTTTATAAGAACATATTGTGACAATTCTTCAATTCTTGACAAAGAAAAAAGTACGTCGGTCTTAAAACATAACTTATAGGTACGCCCATAGCCTAGAACTCGCGTTATTATTACTAACACGCGACCGGCTCTGGCTTCGCAAATATCCAAATTTTCTTCCCTGTAAAGTTTTTCTTGACAATGACAAACAAAAAAACAAAACAGCGAATTCCTTCTAGCTGTCGTCAAGTGATACTCACTCATACATGTAGCAATTGATTTTTATTCATTTGAAATTTTAGATTATCATACTTGCTACTTGCTTGCTTGCTTGCTTGCTTGCTTGCTTGCTTGCTTGCTTGCTTGCTTGCTTGTTACTTCCATGGTCAAATGAATATCCATTTAAAGAAATTCTACAAACCGTTTCAAAACTCAGGATTATTATTCTCGTGTTCTGTTTAAATGGCAAGGTCTCTGAAAACCGAAAAAAACAATTCTCATCTACAATTCCTATAACAATTTTAGTTCTTGCATCAATCATAACATTATCACAAACAGAAATTCCATATTATCCTTTGCAAAACAAAACAAAAGAAAAAAACAAGTGGCCAGTCGCAAATAATTTTGTCACTGGCCCCAAATAAATATGGCGGTTATTTATCGGTCACGCAAGACAATTGTACTTGTAATTACTGAGAGGACAGACGGAGGTCCTGCTGAGAGGTCCCACGTACACGCATGGGGGTAGGTAGGTATGTGTGTGTAGTTGTAGTGTGATCTTCTTTCGTTTAGAGAAGAGTTTAGTAATTAGAGGTATTGTGGGGAGTTCACTGATCATGGAAAATGGAATAGTACATTTTTATACAAGTGGAGAAAGTGTGTTATTGTATTCGAGGCGGAATACCCTCACGAGCCGTAAGCGAGGGTGTTTTTGAGCCGAGAACTGCAATAGCAAATGTCCACGTGTATCAAACGACGTTTTTCAATACACTTTTGAAGAAATTAATTCCGCCTCCAAATACAACTACAAACTTTCTCCACTTGTATTAAAATCTACTATTTCATTATAGTGTTGTACTGATTCGTTCGCAGATGACGGCTGTCACTACTGATTAGTTTCCATTCATAAAGCTGTAAAGAAACTGAAATGCAAGAAAGTCAATATTAAAAGAAAAAGAACAAAACATTGTATCCACAGAACATTATCCGATTATATCATCAGTAGATACCGCTGTTCCAGAATTCAGCCAAAACAAACCATACAATTTGTAATTAGCTCCATAGTTAATGTTATGAACTCCTAGTACGACGTTGTGGTCAGCGTTCAGGGTCTCCCAGGGGGCTGAAGGGGGTGAAGTGAGGGGGGGCTGGTCCACAAGACACGTAACGACGTCTTCACATTAATTATCTTGGCAGCCCGCGCTGAGATTCGGACGTGGCAATCTTTTACTTGTTTTGTTTTTGTTGAGTATAATATTTGTTCTTAGTTTCTAAGCGATAGTATACGTGGTTATTCAAACTTTTACTGGAGTTGAATATTTGGAAATAGGAGCTGAATTCGCAATAATTTAGCTATGACAAAACCAAACATTCTAAGTAATCTAAATATTTAAAAAAAATAAGTTAAAGGTTTGGTGATAGAATTATGAAATGCTGGTTATGTGGTGCTAATACTCGGTTTTCACTAAAACGTAAGAGTAAGAGATACTTACTTACCTTCAGTGTCAGTAATTCTTTGAAATAAATAATATCCCACAATGTTGGATTGTAAGATCTTTGTAATACAAATTGGAACTTTCAAAAAGCTAGTTTTATTATTTTTTACGTCGCTAGTCCGCTACCCATGTTACGATTTTTGAAACAAAACATTTCATGTAGTATGCTAAGGGGAATTATTCAAATTTACCTATAACGACCCGTAAGAGCGGAAATTATAGGTATTATCAGATTATGGTGGTCACATTATGTTGCAAAACTCTTATGTTGCTATTATTTTTTTAGGTTTCGTTAGGCGATTTAAACGTTGACAGTACAATTGAAGGGCAGAAGTCTTATAAATTGGTGTATTCCAGATTTCACGACTGACCAACTATGCTGTTGCATCCCTGGTAACTACCTTACATTATTTTAATTTTTATTTAAATAAAATATATATAAAATGTTTGTGATGAAGCAATAAAAACCAATCTCAATTGACATTTAGAAGTGGTCCTTCGAGCCGGATACGAACTAGGAGCCTAGCCTTTTCTCAACTATGTCAGCTTTTAGTGTAACCGGATGCAGCTGCATTGCAGCCAGGATTTTACACGGAGCGAGTGCCTATCTGACCTTCTCAACCCAATTACTATAAAACAAACTCCTTGGTAAGACAAGCGACCAATGAAGCCATATAAAGTAGATACCATCTAGTCGATTTCGGCCACAGAGAATGATGGCTTTTAGTTTTCGTGGTTGTGCTGCTCTTGTATGTGTTTTCATATGACCATCATACTCGTATTCCCATACACCAATTTATTGTTCATATAAGTGCTAAGTTATCCTTCTGCTCTCCGCCTCTTAGATGAAGCCAGTATGGATGGGATGCTGTGACGAGGTCCCCATCAATAATGAGCGCTGGCCCACGTTCGCGGGACACACTCCAAATTATTCATCGACTTTTAGGGCTGATACTGAAACATAAAAATTGCTTATTTAATAAAGGTCAGGCGTAATAAAAATGTTTCAATTCTTTTTATGTTTTGATTGGGGTGTATGGAAGAAAAATTAAAAGAGTGTGCAGTTGTTTGCAAAAGATGAGTTCAATTGTTTAACATCCTTGAGACATTTTTTTTAGAAAATGAAAACAACAGCGCAACGCTTTCATTTGATTTTTCAATAATTAAAGGTATTATTAGACAGGATTTATTTGCAATCATTTACGAAAGTCTGTTCGTTATCTAAGCCACACTGCCAATGCATTTCCTTCGCCATCAATTTTCCTGCTAACCCTATTTTAAAGCGGTGTCAAGAGTGACCGTACGTAAATTATTTGTTCAAATTTAGAACGAGATCGGTTAAACGTTTCGGGGCACCAATAAGTAATATGAACACCAGATTTGGATGACCTGCCCACCTCCCCCGACCACGTAACAAAAGTATACACGTAGGGTGGATTGGTATGAAATCGGGGGTCTGGTGATTCTGGTGGGTGTGTAGCTGGATCGCAATTACTCGGACAGTCCGTTCAGTGACAAATGTTTATGAGTTTGTCACTTGTTCGCTGCACTAAGGGTACCTCGTTCGTTCCCCATACCTGCCCCAGGGATACATATGAGTTTCGGTAGAACTCAGTTTAATGATGTTTTAGATTGATGTACGAATATTTTGTTCAAGTTAATTGTTCGATGTTATTGATGGTCGAGTTGTGTTTTTTAATTTAATTTTGACATGCGTTTATGCTAATTGTTTGGGTAGTGCGTCTGTCATTTTGTTGGAGTGGAGTGTTTATGAATCACATGAATGACTTTAGAAATTAAATTACGAGAATTTATTAGTTGCCCAAATTAAGCTTAACCTGTGCAGTAATTTGCTTGAATACTCTTACGTATCTTGCTATTCACTCTTTTTTGTGACTACTTTTGTCATTTAGTTTATTTAAATTGTTGTTCCATTTTATCGTGAGCCAAAATAGTCACTTTCTAGAGCCCTGACACAGCCAGAAGATGGTGGGAAGAGCTGGACAAAATCAACGACCAATGACCCTGTCCACATTAACCCTGGATAGAAACAACTAGAAGACGTGTTCCTTCGCCCAGCTGTGGGATGACGCAGGCTAACAGTATCAGTACCAGTTCCAATACATCGGCAAACAATTTAGCTAACGGAACCGTTCAGCTTGAGTTTAACTTCAGATCCATCTTCCTAAAATCTTTTATTTTGATGTCATGATATTTAAACACTACCAATTTTTCAGAGGAGAAAAAAGAGAATAGAAAGGTAACACTACAAGTAGGTACTATAAGATTTCCTGCGTCTATGACCATAGTTTTCTGAGAGTGCCCGCTATACAACGGACGATGGCGGACTACTTCAGACTGATACTGCCTCCATATTGTCATGTAATCAGCTGAAAATGATGTGTCTACGTGTGTACAAATATATGTGGGAACAGAGTGTGGTGTGAGATGTTGAGCGGACAACAAAATGGACCGTAAACTAGTTGTTGTGCCGACTGCCGAATGACATTACCGACGTACGTGCCTCCATTGTGCGGCCATTACCATGGCGGGGGATGTTTCTAAGAAATATTGTTTATGTGGGTAAGCAAAATATATTAAAGTAGCGTGTGTCCTCGTCAGATCGTGGCTAAATAAAAACAATCGCTTGGGTCGATCTGCAGCCAACACTGTTTTAAACAGTTTTATTCTTTTTACTGTTGAACAAAAATAAAGTATACAACATATTGTTTTCAGCATCAAAATGCAAACACATTATTATGTGTTATGTTAGAAGCTCGCACAAATTTCGCCACCTCAGTATTTACTGAAAGAGTTTTTTTCAGTAATGAATGCTAAGTGGCGGCAGGATAGAAATAGAGCATCTATAAATTTAATAAAAAATGAGCTCCTCATTCATTTTAATTTCTGCTTTAATTGTGGCAAGGCGTATGAAGTTTTTAAAAAATATTGTAAATTACTTTATTTCTTGTAAAAAAAGTTGGCAACATTGCCGCGTTGGTCCTTGGACTGCCCATCGAGTTTCTTCCATGCTTCGGAAAGCACGTTAGGCTGTCAGGACCGGCTGTCATTTTGTACATCTGTACCTGTAACAGGTACTTTGTGTACCGAAAGTCTGGTGACCAGTCTTACCAATTGGTATTGCATTATCCAGTACTAACTGGGTTGTGCAGGTCGGAAGGCAATCGCTCCATGTAAATTACCCTTATTCGGATGAATCCGGTAAGAACGGAAGGCGACCCCAACATAGTTGAGATAGAAAGAAAGAAAGAAAGAAAAAGCATTTATTAGCCCGACATCGACAGCACAACACATAAATAAAATAATAATAATAATAAAATGGTAAAATTGTGATTATAACACTAGTTTAAAGTAAACATAATGAGAGAATAAAAAAAAATAATAACGATAAGGAGACAAGGCAAGGCTAGGTAGACTAGGGTCCTCGGTGTCTCATTCAGGATCACTTGGTGAGGTAGCTTTGCATTATGCGTTCCTACCCCGATTTTTACGAAGGTCAAGACAACCCAACAGTTTAAAGCAAAGCTTTATGTTGCCTAGAATCAAGCTATGGCTAAACAATAGCTATTTCCTGAAAATTGCTTGCAAAGTAGGCAAAATATATTATTTGTTATGTTATGATTTCTTTGTAATTTTGTTTTCTTACAAAGCTGGATTAATTTGAAACAAGAATTCTTAGAGATGAGTTTCCATCGGGTTTCTGGGGCTGCAGGACATTTCGAAAGAGATACCACGGCCCCGGAATGTACAGGGCGAGGAAGGAACATGGGTGGTTTTTAGTCAATAAAAGTCTGAAACTCCCTTCCACTCCACTTCCACGCCCAGGGCGGGAAGGGGTCATTTGATGATTTCCCATCCAAAAAAAAGGGGTCAGCTCCACAATTTTCTTAACCCCGCGGTTTTCGAAGCCTGAATTGTCTTGGTCTATGCTGGGAGCGTCGTTACAGAGCGGCAATCATTCTCTCGTGAGCAGCCGCCGACTATCGCACGTAATTAACCAATGTCCGACCGTCCCCGCTTACAGGGAGGTTGAGGGACAAGATGTGACATATCTAGGAGTTCAAAAACTTCCTAAACTTAGGTCCATATTCACCAAAAAGATGACATTCTGATTATCTAAAACAGCTGCTTAAAACACATTTTTGTATGGTAATATGTCACATTGACGGCTGTTTTTAGATAATCAGACTGTTATCTTTTCGGTGAACATGGACCTTCGAAGGTTCCGATTAAGCAGCCCCACTACCAACTTGATGAATGGTGACTGATTTATTTCTTTATCATCTTTCTCAAGGCTTGAGGTGAATGCTCCAGGAAAGCCCGCAAAAATCAAATTTTCTTACGTTTTTTGCAATTTGCACTTTTGACCACAATTTGAATTACAATTTTTTTCACGGTCAAAGTCGTTCCTCGACTCTTATGAACTTGGAGGGTTGTATTGATAATTCTGATGATTATAATTCTGTAACTTCCGGTCTTACAGACCGATATTTTCATCAACAAAATCAGAAAATTGGAATTTCGCGGGCCACCCTTACGCTTGTGCTTTCGTTCTAGCATAACAGGACCACGAAAACAAGCAGAAAACGTTTCTAGACACATCCAGTAACCCAACATCTAGAAGCCGTATTGGTCGCGCCCTGCCAATATGGTTGCTTCATTAGCCAGCCCGCCAAACGACCTCCTTGGGTCGCCGGGGTCACCGGGGTACAGAGGACAAGGAAACTACACATTATTGTATTTTTGTTCCAGGGTGATGGAATGGACTGTCATTTTCTGCCAAACGAGGAAATAAAATGGCGAAGGATGAAAGTTTTGGTAGAATTCGTTTTGCTTGATTAGGTGGTATTGTGTTGGCAGGTTTGTAGGCGTAGATATGTGGCTGAGTGTTGTTTTTATTGAGAGGTTTTCTGTAGCTTGTAATGGTGATTTTGTATGATTATAAGTTGATTAACAGCACATTGCAATTGCAGCATAACACTACCTGTATTGTAATCTGGCTGGTGTCCGCAACTCCACTTCAAAGTGCTTATTTTGCGTATGGGCTATCCACCACGCGGGCCCAGTGCGGGTTGGTAGATGTCACATGTCTTCGAATGTTTGGTTCTAGGTCATGCCGGTTTCCTCACGATGTTTTCCTTCGCCGTTATAACACTACTTATAACCACATTATCTGCGTAGGCATTTCCCAACTATGTTGGGGTCGAGTTTCAATCTAACCGGATGCAGCTGAATACCAGTATTTACACAAACACACTACACATTACTAAAATAAAATAATAAACAGTGTATACTTATAGTGATTAACAGTATTAACAGATGTTTTTGTTTTAGCTTGGATTTGCAGGTCTCAAGAAAATTGGGGCTGGGAAAGAACAGGCAAGTCTAAACACTAAACGTTAAAAAGGCGTAATTAAAAGTCCACCGCGTGATCACAAATTTTTCTGGTAGTCTAATTTAGGAACTTATAAGTTGGCTTTATTTGTATAATGTAATGGTTTATATTTTCACTTTTTACGTTCTATTTTCTTACGAGAAAGCTGATTTCAAAATGTTGATGATGAAGGATCTAAATAATTCCCCAACAGTCCTAACAAAATGAGAGCTCACACTATATCCTAAAAATAAAGATGACTTCACACGTCATGCCAGCTGCACGCACGACTAAAAGACAAATAAATCGCGTCGCATATTAGCCAGGCGATTGATTTCACGCAAAGTGTGATGCACGCTCCGTTTATTTATATCCTGTATCCTCTCTGCCGGAAGCGGAAATGACGCGAGCGGTCGCATCCCCGCCGGATGTCGCCACCGTAGCGCCACTACGGATTAGTTTATGGTGAACTATCTGTCAAAATTGCGATGGATTTTTGGCACACAGGCTATGAAATTGCGTGGGAGAAAAAAGGTTAAAATGTTAAAAATCACGTCTAAGATCTCAAATAATAGGCAGAGGTGTATGACACCGGCATTTCGCAGTTATGCTTACATGTCTTTTAATAGGAACGAGCCTTTTGCCATCAACCGGGCACTGGTCTAAACACAGGGGTTGAAATAATTAAAAATCCATGTTTGGCGATTCTCGTTGCTGATTTGGCACGGGCTAAATAAATTGAGCATTTTTTATTCTGTTTATTGAGTAAACAGAATACTTATCCAAGCAATAAGACTATTATGCTATACTGATAGAAGAATTGGACGAACAATATATGTTTCAAGAAAAAATATTCCCTTTTCATCTTACAAACATTCATCAAAACTTATAATCCCACAAACAAGAACAAGTTATTAGTCATCTCAACAATTTAACCAAAAGAATGCAAAATAACAATCAAAAGTTATAATCCTAAGTTGACAAAACATTCCTCATCAAAGAAAACAAAAAACAAGATGGCTACGACAGAGATGTAAAATTAAAATTAATTTATGCGCACAGCGCAGGCAAAGAATGCCACAAACAAAAGACTGGGGAAGTTCTGTTATTTTAATGTTAGGATGTTCTTCCAGGCCATGATGGGAGAGAAACTATATCATATCTTGCTATTATTGACATAAAATTGAGTAAGGCCCATAATGAAAAATTTGAATCGTAGTATTGACTTCAAATAGGCCAGTTACAGGCACTTTGGAATTGTCTAAACAAAGATGAAAATTAAATGTACTCGTACCTACAGTCTGTTAGTTAAATGCTGTGGGCCACGTAACAACAAGATGATGATTTTCAACTGACACATTGATAATAATTATTGCTCGTATTCATATTTTCTGCAGTAACAAAGCATCCTCTCCAATTTATGAGAAACCATAGTTTAGCTACCACTGGTAAACAAGCTTGATGAAGAATGAAATATTATCTGTTTAAAAGTTTACTCGGTGAAAATTTCGACATTTTGGAGCAAAGCCACGACATTTGCGGGATTCCAGACAAACGTTTGACAGGGGAAGAAAGAAGTCCTTTATTGTCTGCCTCCCTGGTACTCTTGTTATGGTAAATGGAACCGGGGATAAGGAATTTTATGTTTATTTGTAAGATTTTAGTTGGTTTTGGTTTGAAAATCTCCTGTCGAATGTCATGGCGGATTGGGTAACGCCTTTTTCTTGGTGTGTATTGTATTTTCAGTAATTATACATTTTTAGGGACAGACTAGAAGATAGTAGTTTCTGAAGAATGCTTAAAGGTTACTTGTGTAGCCTTCACAGGAATCCGGTATCCGTCCAGCATAAAGCTAAAAAATACGTACTCTAAAACGGAGCTATTAAAAAAATTGTCCCGTTGTACGGTATTCAAAATGAAATTAAACACATATTTTGCAATTATTTTAATTTATTAACCGTCTAGAACGCGTGTAAGGTGGGTGGGTACACCCGATATTAGCTGCATGTTCCCGTGGGTGGGTGCGGGAAATTCGACCTCCTGTCGTGAAGATGAATCCTTACCCGTGCGACTACAACTGGGAGATTCACCCTTAAATGTTTACAACATTATTGATGCTGTTGCTTAAACGGGATACCTTTAAAAAGAAAACCCTATGCGTCATTTCATAAGAGCGAGATTGAGTTGAATGTTGCTTTTAGAACTGCAATATTAATGTGGTGAAATTGTGTATTTTGGTGTTTTTTTTAATATTGGTGGCAGACACAAAGTCCTGTTTATGGCAATTTGTTTTCGCAGCGTCGCCGACGTCGCCATATTAATAAATTTATGGACAATTTTTCGGGTTATCACAAAATTAATGTTACATTTTGGATTTTTCATTAGCCTTTGTTATTAGATAATGAATATTTATTGAAGAAAACAATGAAAAATTGAAAAGGATAAGTTACTTAAATTGTTATTTTTTCTTGACCGAATTTGAGCAACCTATTTGTGTAACCTACTTTAAAAACACCAAAATCAATTCAAATCGATACGATTACAATTTCAAAACCAAAACAGATACAAATAACACGGTCATATCTATTAAAACTCGCTATTGAACTACTAAGCCGAACTACAACTTTTTACAGCAAAAAAGAAAACTCATCGACTTCACAGTACTAATTTAAACATTCCGGCATCTTGGAAATCCTCCAAGCTACTCAATTTGACGTCTGACCTCTGTCCCCTATCAACTCACACACGATTTAACGTTGGCCACACAAGTGTATCGAGATCGGACCGCCACTAATCTACCGTGTGTGACGTTCCTAAGAAATTCAATTGAAAATTTCCGGATTTTCTCTCCCAAACAGGGAATTCCTTTAAGAGTTTAAGTGATGTTTTTCGAATGGTTTCCGTTCGATTAGACGGGGGGTTGACTTGGCTCAGACTTGCCGGTGGAATTTTCATTTGTATAACAGGAGTATTTTAGATGACTGGTTCTCATTTAGAAACGGTTTTAAAACAAAATGGAACACGATTTATTCGAAAGAGGCAGTGAATTAGCAAAAAAAAAAATCAATGGCAATTAATAAATACCGTTTATTCAAAGGCAGTGTAAAATGTAGCCTGAGAACCTAACCTTAGCTGTCCAGAAAGGGAAATCCTTCTAAGCTTGTCCTTTCAAATTTTTCATTATTCTTGAAATCTATGTACTTAAGTGATTTAATTTTGTTTCTAAGTGAGTGATTTCAAGTATAAGGAAAAATTTGTCATCATGGAAAAGTTTTTATTTTTTGTTTTTTAATAATAAACTGATTGTTTTTATTATAATTTTTCATTTATAAAACAATTTTTATTTTATTTTTGTGATGTCATTTTAAATATTCTTCTTATATGTTTAGCATTTCAATGTAACATAGTTTTTTTTAAGTTGTTTTACTATCACACATTATGGACTAATGTCTGAAATAAAAAGATTTTATTTTACTTTTGTTTCATTTAATGTAAAATTAATATAACGTAATAAATAAAATGTAACCGGTAAACCTAGGTAACAATACTCACTTTTTTTTGGAAATTTTAAATTTTATGTAGGTATCTCTCAGACTTTAAAATCGTTTCTTCTGAGTCCTCGCAAGACGGTGTTCCCCCAATAAAACTATTAAAATGTATGTCACGGCGGTCGACGAGCCACATTTCACCGGCAACGAGGGGAGGGACATCGAGTGGGTTTTAAAGTGTTTCCCACTGATACCGGGTCTTAGAAAACGAGCTCTGAATCAAATGTTATGGGAATTGAAAGTCAGTGGTGCGGGGAAATGTTCAGTGTTTTCTTTAATATGCCTTCTTTCATTTCTTCTTTCCTAGTAGTTTTTGCATACCTAAGACGAGTAACCAGATTTTTCTTCGATAATTGTGTACCTTTTCAAACTTGCCTCAATCTTTGAAGATTACAGACGTGATGGTTATGTCATATTTGTGAAAAACAATTTCTAATTCTAAACCTAATTTCTATTCTTTTAAAGTTTTACGAAAAGCAAACCCAAATCTCCGATCATCTAGTTGCGATTCATAAAATCAATACGAGTAAAGCATTGAACATTTCTGTACAAAATAAAAAGGTAATATTCACAGTACACCGATCAGAGACACTAGGACACACAAGAGAGGCAATTTTGATCTCGCAAAAAGGTCGAAAACGGCTCTCTCCAATTTCACAGAGAGCCCCTACAAAAGATCACTCACGTTAACTATGAATGAACCAAAACAACCCACCAGTCCGAATGCGAAAAATTAAAAAGTAAAACATTTCGAAACGGAAATAGGAATTGAATTTAAGTACATTTTAAACGAAGCCCCGGCTTTGACTGGCCCAAATAATAGAATCCCGGTTCGAACGCGAATGCCTTTTTTGATCTTTTAGTGTTGCATCCCCTTAACGGTGGAGGCATTTGCGCCGCGCGACTAAATGGATTATTTTCTTCGTGTGTTCTTTTTTCAAAAACAATTTCAACCTTTTTTGAGCGTTCCTTTATTTCAGCGGCCATTTTGTCACGACCTGTCCCGTTTCTCTTCGCACAAGTCCTTGACAGGACCAAGGGGGTTTTGTTTGTATGTTTAGGGTTCTTGTTACGATGGTGGGTTATCAAAAAGAGGAAACAAAACGTTGACAAGGACGGGGTGTGATTGGATTAAGGAGGGTTGACTTTATAGTCGCGACTCGGTGCAATTTGGAAATTGACTTTCGGAATCTGTTTATGTTGCGGTTCGATTCTTTTTGTTTGTAGCATTTGGTGTCAATTTTTTACCTCTATCGAATTTGCATTGCTATTTGGCGGATTAGAATTGTGACGCCGCTTTCGCACCGCGAGGTCTTTTATTTGATTTTATTTGCATCTGCAAGCAATTTTGTGGCCATATTTACATTTATGTTATTTGTTGTGTCTGTTTTTCTCGTAGCAACGCTTGTTCTTGAATCTCTGGATAAGTTTCTCTGTCTGTACTTAAAATGTATTTAATCACAGAGTACAAATTAATCAATGTCTGCGATTCAATACAACACGTTTGCCTATAATCTTGTAAGTACTTGTTGTTCCAAATTCAAAATCTCCGAAAAACAAAACTCGTCACTTCTATCGTGCCAGTAGTAACGAGGCGTGAGGGAGAACATTAATTTCGTCTACAATCTTTGCTACAGACCTCCCTCGCGGAGTCGCGGTGACAGATCATTTGTCATAGACAATCGTGACGCGATGACGTTGCAAGATGGCAGCTTTAATTGTAATGCAGTGATAAAGAGTGGTGAATTGTTGGGGTTGATTTTGGAACTGATTTTTATTCCTTCTTACATATTCTATTATGAAATAATAGTTATACAGTTACGTTTAAGAGAAGTTGTATGTGTAACATAACTATATAGGTACATTTAATTCTAAGTTGTTTCTCAATGATAGAAATGTTACGTTTTTTGAGAAAATCGTAATCGTCCCCATGAATGAATGAAGTCCTAACACAACGTTAACGTTATGCCCAAAACAAGCAATTTAAATTAAAAATCGACAAAATACTTTGCTTTCCGATAGATGCTTTCCGTAGCCCAAGACTCATAACTAGTGAAATGTGGGTAAAGCAAATATAACACCTCTCTCTCCTGACTACAGTTCTGACTCTTCAGGAATATCAGGCGTCATTTTATGTTAATAAATAATCAAGAGAATGTTGACGCTTGCTACTTATTTAATTTCGTTTGTGTTTCTTTCACGGATTATTAGATCTTGCTTTTGTTTTGTTGTGGTTGGATTGTAAAAATGTTATGGATACTACATTTTCTCGGTTTATGATGGCGCAGAATAAAAATGGCTAAAGCTGCTAATCTAAACTAACGGCTTGTCTTTCGAGCCCACTGGTGAGGCTTTATACCAAAAAACTAAATAGTTGTCCTTAACGTTAGCGTTATGACCAAACATGATGATGCTGACAAATATACTGCAACTTACATTTTGTTTTGCAAATCTCGGCCCAGATCCCTACATTATTTTAAAACAAAGTCTGTCTGTTTTCGATTAACTCAAAAACTACTACACCGATTTTCATCTTGTTTTCACCAATGGATAGAGAGGTTCTCGAGGAAGGTTTAAGTGTATAATTTGTACTTGGGCAAAGCCGCGGGCATCAACTAGTTGGAAATAAAAACAACGGTTCTTAGATTCTAATCAATTTCCTCATCGCAACACCGGAACTCCCAGTGGTCGTCCAGTCCAAACAGCCGATACATTAAAAACTTTATTTCCATATATTCGGCGCGCAACATGGCAACACTGGCTACATTAGCACAACAAAGAGGACCGATCCGTCATGCCATGACTACTGATATATTTTAATGGAGATGTACTTTTGATCAGATGGTAGGACTGTTAAGGGTAGGGGCTTCGATACGGGGAAGCATTGAGTGAAAATAGCATACATCTTTCTGTAGGATATAGGAATCATGCTATTTTGAATACTTTTTTTTAGTAAGAATTTGTAGAAGATGGTGAGACGATCTGGATAAGCCCAACGAACAGTGTTACCTGAAATAAATGGTTTATTATTATTATTTATTATTAATTTATTAGCCCTGAATTAAAAGAATTGGACTTCATGGAGAGAGACCTTTACCCAGCAGTTGGTAGATACAGGCTCATAGTAACACTAAAGATGGGGAAAAGTCTACCTTTTGGCCAATTTACCTGTTTGAATAGGATTGAAATGTATCAAAAAGAGAATCTGAGCATCGGACGCTCAATAGATCGTTCAAGAACTATAAATCGAACTAGCTGACATGTAAATGTCAATTTTGCGATACTACATTTTTATTAGACTAACATTTCGCACGTGATTTTGTCCGCTAAAATTGGGATTGCTTAGTTAATTTGCAGAATATAAATATAAGCCAAAATGATTTCCTAATAATTTAACTTTTAATTGGTGAAAAAATGGTTAAAATTGGTCCAGTAGTTTTGGAGCAGGTACAAACAAAGAAACAAAAAAATCTTTCTCCTTTATAATATTATAGGTATAGATAAACCTGGAGTTATATCTCCAAGCTTACGAATATTCGAGAGTTTTCTATATTTCCTCTATTTTCTAAGAACCAACTCGGCATCAAATCCACCCGCATAAACCAGAACACAGTGAACGACGGACTCTATCAATCACTTACGGAAACCTATCAGGGCATATCCATTATGCAAGAGATAAGTTTGTACAATAACTTGTGGAAAACTTGCAGACCCTTAGAGAAAATATACTTATTGTATGATGACATTACGTAATACTCGTGGTTTTTGGGTAAATGGAAAAGGAATGGATGAAGTTTCAGGAAAATTGATTAGAAGGAAACTAAACCGGAAGGCTCCATTTTTAAATCGATGATCCACTTTTGTCTAGTTGGCCACATTTTCCGGAAGTTTGAAATAATAAAACCTTTTTCTAGATTATCCGAATGGTCATTTAATAAAAAAATATAGTATTGAAGACTTCATTGACAAATAACGTTAATGCAGATAGGTTTATAATTTTTTGCATGCTTAAAGTTTACCAAACAAGTTGCGGCAATACGTATTCCAAGGAAAGCTAATAAAAATACAGGTGGAGCAAATACCGGGTTTATAAGCAAACAAATATATTTGACGACTCGAATGGCGTAGTGGTAGTGACGCTGCCTTACGTTCTTAGGGTCCTGGGTTCGAATCCCGGTAGGGGCAAATGTTTGTGTGATGAGCATGAAAGAAGAACAGGCAAAAAAAACCCAGACCCGACAGAAAAGTAACATACCTCAGTTTTTTTGTTATTATTTATATAATCATATTATATAGTTTTTATATTCGAAATCAATGGCTAACACCAAAATATTGCCTTATGTTTTTGTTCAGGCTTTACACTAAAAACGTACTAAATGCCTACGTATCAACACAATTCGTAAATATACAGGGTGAATTTTAATTAATGCGACAAAATGAAATTGGAGCTTCAGTTACAGTAACATAGTAATTATAAACTGTTTTTTCTACAATCTAAATCGTTAAAAAAAATTACGCGATTATCGTTTTCAAAAGGTCCATTGATGTTATTATCTTTATTTAAGTACGAATTATCGGTATTCCAGTAATATGCAAAATAAATAAGAAAAATTAAGGCAAAATTAGGTAAATGAGCGCTATATTGAGCACTGCGATGAGTCGGCAAGATTTTTGATACTTTATTATTTTAACGGTTTTCGTAACACAGATCAATTATTTTTTAATTTTATATTTTATACATTTTCTTAACAACACGTATTATTGTATATTTAAATTTGTCGCATCTATTCAATTTCACCCTGTATGTAACTAAATGACGTAGAAAAGTAAGTAGTTATAATACACCCCGTATTAAAAAAAAAATAATGAAAAATAAATAATTAAAAAAATATATATTTTAATTTAAGTTATTTTTTTTTTTTAGTCAGTAAGAGTATGACACGCCCTCTCGCTCCACCCAAGGGCGAGAGATGTCATTAGATGATTTTAAACCACCTAAAAAAAAAAATCCTAAGTTGAATGTTGTACTAGGAGTTCAAAAATTATATAATACAGCTGTATCTCCAGGTCTCCTAGATACATCCCCTAACTATTTATCGTCATTTAGTTACATACATTACGAATTGTGTAGATAAGTAGGCATTTTGTATTTTTTTTGTGTTAACCCTGAACAAAAACATAAGGCAATATTTTAGTGTTAGCCATTGATTTCGAATATAAAAACTATATAATATGATTATATAAATAATAACAAAAAAACTGAGATATGTGACCTTTCTGTCGGATCTGGGTTTTTTTTGTATGGGACGTGACCGTTCTTCTTTGTTTCCGAGTCATGGATGTTTATATGTATTTACAAACTAAAAAGTATATATATGTAGTATATAAACTAACTAGTGTCCACGATACAAGCTTTGCTTAGTGTGGTACTAGGTGGCGCTGTGTGTTAATGTCTAGCGATATTTATATTCTTATTCTTAACAAATAAACTTATCATAACATCCTTAAACAAGAATTTTCATCTTAATTATTACAAAAGCGGCCCTTTACCAACGACATAACTACAGTTTCATAAAACTCATAAATTCACAAACGTACTTGGTGTTTTCAGACAAAATTTTATCGAAACAGTAACACCTAAAAATCACAGTTTGACAGTCAAAAGCAGAAAAAGAAAACCCTCACACGCAAAAATAAACCATTTAACACTTCCGACCATTCTAACCAAAAAACTACAACCATTTCTATTCACGACATGTCTTTCAAATACCAATCTTAAGGCCAAGCTAACTGGCAAACGGCTCAGAACATCTGTTGTACACGACTTTCAACCCTCAACCCCATCCAAATGGCATTACCATAACCTTTATGGTAAAGAAAAAATAATGGCCACTTGGAACAAAATGCCACTTCCAAGGGTCAATGTGGATTCTGTAAGTCCCCTTTGCGTGTGATGAAAAGCGACAATTTCAATGACGGGTGACATATACGTGGGTTCTGTGGGTGGGATACAAGAGCGGGTTGGATGGACAGCCTTTTTTGTTGGAAAATGTGTGTGAAGTTACAAATAAAGTAGTATTTCTTGGCATTATAAACAGACACAGCTTAAAATTTAAAACAAATAACCAACCTATGGCCTTATTTTTTTTAGTCAAAAACTCAAATCAAATAACTTCTTTAACTCTGGGCGGAACGGGAGGGAGTGTCAGACTTTTACTGACTAAAACCCATCCATGTTCCTTCCTCGCCCTTTATGTTACGGGGCCGCGGTATCTACCAACCTAATGGCCTTAAGCTCGTCTCTGTACTTTGTGCTTGAAGTGTTTAATAGATAAATAAACTATTAATGGCAAAGGGGCATCCTCAGCATAGTGCCAGATGGCAACACAAATTATACCTCTTGACTCTGATTTTCCGCTGCAGCCCACGATTCTCATCATCAGGTTGTTGGAAGAATAGATTTTTTGATGTGACAAGAAAAACTTGGTCAGTTATTTCAAAAGCAAATGCGTCTTCAAAAATCGTATGTTACATGAGGTTTTTTTGGCAAAGAATCAGAGACTTATCATCAGTCTTGAAAATGTTATATTTATTATTCTTTACACGATATCGAAGAGCGCATTTTTATTAGTCACTATTGCTAACTGCGACTGATAGAGAAATATGGATCCTAAATAGATTGATTGGGAGGATTGATTAGAAATAGTTGTTAGTTATTCTAGAAGTAATACAAGTGAAAATTATAATTGTTCGTTTTCACAGACCAATCGTGATAACGGTTTTGTGGGGCATAGTTTTTATGATGAGACTTTTGCTAACTTTGTTTTAATAAAATAAAAATATAAAGCAAAATTCACTTTAGCAATTTCGAAAATATTGGTAGTTTTTTTTTTAAACTGGAATTAAAAGTTTGTCAATAAAAGCTAGTCAGTCTTCTTGATCGTGTGTGACCCACAAGAAAAGGGTCTCAAGACCCTCTCACACGGATCTCGGACACGTCCGGGCGTTTTGGGAATTCTCCGGACGAAGCTCGTCCTGTTGGGGAAGATTGGGCACGGTGGGAAAAATCCTTGGTTCAACGCTTTGCAAATATGTATGTACGGGTTCTCAAGTATGTTGGTGTTGTGGCTTTGGTTGATTTTCTTTTTGTTTTCTTTCAATAACTTTCAGGATCGTGCGTCACTATGACCGCAAGGTTTTAGAAGTTCTAAGATATTGGATTTCAGGGTCTGGACTTATTAAGTATGTTTAGAAGGGCTTCCAAACATACTTAATAAGTTGCTTAAGGAAATAGCCAAAAAATTGGAAAATAAAAAGCCTCGATAGATAAAAATAAATTGAAATTATACTCAACCGTTGAAAGATATAAAACGCGGGAGGGGCATACGTGTGGGCCCACTACTAGACAAATACCTGTGAGCGAGTAACTAATATACTCAATAGCGCACATAATTTTGCAATAGAAAGATTGAACGTTATTGCGGATGTATAATAAATTAATGATTGCATGAGAAATAAACAGTTAATTTTTTTTTTAAGTACAAATAGAAGGAGAAAAGCTTATCTAGAAAAGCTTCAACGCTGTAGTTTTACAGGATAACATTACTAAACATTATGACTGATATCCCGGAATGGTTGGGTTGAGGTGTGACCTTATAGTATATTTTAACTCCTAATGTAATAGGGGGCGAGAATAATGTCACCAAACGGGTACAAACCCAGACTTCGTTGCTGCTACTGAGTAATTTCTGATGAACGATATGATTCAATTTTTTTGATTCTTTGTATACTTTTGTTTTCATAAGACATAAAAGCCAATCCTAGTTTTTTTTTCAGAAATTTTAGGGCACAACAAAACAGAAGTAGAAAAAACAAAGTGTAACGAATTGAAACCTCGAATGAATCAAAGCTAATAATCGCTTGGAGAATTTCTCCACATCCGATTGCACTCAGGAGGTATACCTACCGATCATATCAAATTCGCGAAACAATACCTTAGTATCATCTGATCATTAGCAAAAGTGCGTATCGCACATCCACCTGTGCATTAGCATACGAGATTAGTGCTCAAAACATCTAATTTCTTAATTATAGAGCAGAATCAAAGCCGAGATTTTCGAAAAACATGTTATTATTCTAATACTGAAGATTTTGGCGGTTTTTCTGTGTATCGCCATTACCGCATGATCTCTACGCATCGCGTTTTAACCGGATGTCCTATTAAAATAATCGTCGAATTTCAATAAACAACCATTTGTTGGTTGCTCGCGTTATTTTGGTGGGGTAGGTGTGAGTGTGGTTGATACTTGCGGATTAAGTTGTATATTAGATTAAAATCTTGCCCAGGGAAAGGTTTCCAATTAACAATGCGTGAATATTTTAAACAGTTTGTTATTAAGACAAAATGCTAGTTAAGCATGATATCTAAAATTGTAAGTAGTCTTCGGCTTTCTTTAAAATAAAATGAGTAAGTAAACAAATATAAATAAAAGTTAACACCTACAGTTTATTTTATAAATGGCGAATGTTTAGATGGTGTATTGAAAATATACACATAAACACATTTTGTAGATGTGCTGGCTTTTTCCTATTATGTTATTTCTAATTGGCTTTGCGTGTTCATTAATTTTCAATAGTAGGAGCAAGTTTCTATTAGCTTTACAAGTTGTAACGATAAAAGCAAGACCTCTCACGTGGTGTCCCGGAACGCAAAACTGAACTAAATTAAACTGAACTATTTATTGTTCTACGAGTTCTTGAAATTTGCAAAACAAAGCTGGAAGTGACGCGAACAGCTGATATAATAGAAAAGTAATGAATTTCCAAAACTTATAGAACAAAAGTGGTTGTGTTTCATGGTTTGAGTTACACGACAGTTTTTGCGTTTATCTGTTTACACCATTTATATCAACTACTACAATATATTCGAATAAAATACGGATGACTATTGCCACAAAAACCCGAAAAAACGCTCCAAAGCTGTAAGTTTTCTACAACATTTTGCCTCACAAGTATCAAAACCTTTTGGTCCGTGAGGTTGCGACCAAATTAAATGATTGCCGGCTACCTGTTTTACGCCCAAGGATATGTTTTATTTTGTCTGCCCGGGGATGCGTATCGCATGCTAAACCGCACTAAGCATCCCGGGGCATCCTAAAATGTACTGAACATTATATTTAAGAGTTATTAGCTATCATCTCTTGGGTTGCCAGTGAATGGTCAAGTGAAAGTATTGATTTATTATTTGGAATGTTTTTCTTGCGTGGTCCTTGAGGTCTGAGATTATGGTTCTAATGGTATCGTACGTGAATATCATTATTTTTAGTTTTGATCACATTATACTTATCATCTTATTTCTAGGCTTCCAGTGTAACCGAATGTAGCTGAGCATCAGTATTTTACATGGAGCGACTGCATATCAGACCTCCTCAACCCAGTTGATACTGGGTAATATGATACCCTTGGTAAGACTGGCTGACAGACTTTTGCGCCATTGAGTTAACCTGTAACGTCTGTCAAAGATGTATACGGCCAAGAACAATTTACAGCAATTCTGAGGCATTGAAGAAACTCAGAATGTAATGGGTAAGTCACACTTTCGTTTCGTTTTTTATGTCTGTCTGACAACACGTTGTTTTTCTACAGTACGAATCGGATTTGGATGCGGTTTCTACCATTGTCTAGATAATTTATCCCCATACACCTTGTGTAAATTTAATTAAAATGCAGGTGTCGGAAAATACAAGCAAAGTTTGGATATTTGTCAGATTCTAAAATTAACGAAGAAAGTAGACAAAAACACTCAGTCTTTAATTATGAGACTTCAGATTAATTGCCTTCTACTAATACACAAACACTACAATCCTTTTACCACAGACAACCCCTTTTTTCTTTTTTATTACAAATCAGTTCAAAGCTTTCTACTTCCCTACATTCAAAGGAATCGACTAAAACCGCAAACCCTATTTAGTTAATTGAAAAAATACTAAAGCGTTGCCATCGAACGTGTATTTTATCTCACCCCTTTCTGAGGAGGTCAGGGCCTCCCCGAGGGACCTCCCGATTGGTATTCTTTATTACGGGAGTCGAACCCCATGCCTGTTTGGCTCTCGCCTCGAGTAATTGGCGAAATATTACCAAATATTTGTTACTGAACCGTTACCGTTTGGGAGTGAATTAGGGGTGTTTTTTGTTGTTGATAAGGTCCTTTCTTTGAATTGATAGCATTGTAAGAAGTTCAAGTTCTTGACTTTTTTGACGGTCAAATTAAATCTTTTGAATCAAAATCATCATCATTTTCCTGCCTTTATCTCGATTTATTTGGGTTCGGCGCACCTTATTTTCTTCTTCCATAGTTCTCTTTTATTCTTCATCTCAGCAGTCACCTCCTTTCAAGTCGTAGAAAAAAAAACAAAACATCTCTTAATAACAAAATGTTATGTAAAAAAAATAGTACATTTTGATACAAGTGGGGAAAATTTGTTATTGTAGCTCAAGGCGTACCGCCTTGAACTACAATAACAAATTTTTTAACAAATTTTAAGACACGAGCCGTAAGGCGAGGGTGTTTTTGAGCCGAGAACTGCAATAACAAATGTCCACGTGTATCGAACGACGTTTTTCAATACACTTTTGAAGAAATAAAATAAAAAAATGTAAAATATTTGTGTCATGAATGTCACGAGACTATGATTTAAATTTCATTTTTTTCCGCGCTTTGCTTTCGCTATGTTGAAGGAGAGGCAAAGGTATGAAGCCGTTATACAGCCTAATACAAAAATATTTTTATTAAGTTTTTGAATTTAGAACGCAAATTAATATTAATTTGTTTATAAAAGTAAATATTAGTTATAAATAATCATGTTTATCTACGATAATTGAATTTAGAAACACAATTTGAATATTCAAAAAATGTTATAAAGAAAGACGTAGATCGCTTTTCCGTATTTAAATCCGTTTTTTCGTTTTTCCGTTTTTTTTTGCAATTAACCAATCTGTGGTAATTTTGCTTTCTGCACACGTGTCGAAAAAACATGAAAAATGCACGCGTGTGAAATACACTGCATTTTGAACCTTATCGTAGTGCGAAAAGAACTAGTTTTCGAGGAAGTGTATTGAAAACTCTTTTGCAGTGACTGATAGACAAGTGGTGAAATGCAGGTGCTAAAAGTACACCTCTTTTTCAGGCTATAAGAAGATACAGGCATGACGTTATGTTTTTATAATCCACTTACTACCACCTTAACAAAACAACAACAAAAAAAACATTCCAAAAAAATTACACCTGTTTCCATAGATAATTTGAATGAAAAAGGAACGTAAAATGTAATGGCGAGCACAGCGTAGCGAGTTGTACCAGTACAGTCGTACTCGTAAAAACAGCGACAAGCCCCATCGAGTCCCGAGTCCCGACGCGTCTCGACTTAGCTTTTCAAATATTAAAATTTAATCGCCCGGTTGTCGCGAGTCAAATTAGCCTCTCTTGAGGCAGGGGCACAGAGTAGCAGATCGGTGTCTGTTGTGAAGGGACTCTTAGGTAGAAAGGGTAAAAAAAAAAAGGTAGAAAGGGTAGTGTTTGAGTTCAATATCTTCGTCATTTAACGGAGGGGATTCGAATTTGGAATGTGAAACTGTCATGGTGTATATGTTGCGTAGAAATGTGGAATATGTCGTGAGGAAAACTTTGCATATGAATGTTGATAGCTGTAGAGTAGCAAGACCTAAGAAACGATGGATTGACTATGTGAATGACGATATGCTAGAAATGAAAAACGAACTAAAACACCATAAGAGTAAAGGATGGAGCCGATTAAATGATTATTTTTCTCGCCGTACCTTTAAAAATAAAGAAATAATTTGATGACTCATTGTTGAGTTAGTCAAGAAGAAAAGTGACTACAAATACCAACTCGCCGTTTGGAGTCTGCGTGAAACTGGTAAATTTTCCTCCCTCGTCAGTTTCGATGATTCGTCACTTTCGCTGATTGGACAGTTGTGTGAATTAGACAGTTATGTCAACTTGACAGTTTCCATACTAGCAGAAATTTGTTGATGTGGGTTATTCTTTTACATTCGATGTTTTGGGTAATGTCGCCTCTTTTTTCTTTCAACTACTCTATGTCAATCGCGCGCTGTGATACGGACAACAATGTAATTGCCAAAGAGACGAAGAAAACAGTTATTAATATCATTCCCGTACAAAATGGTGGCTCTGAATGATTTAAAAGACATCCTACTGTCGTGTATTAGCTATTCTAAGTTAATATTCTCTTTGGTTCCCTCTGGTGTCGTTGGATTTTATTTTGCGGAGTGACAGCCTCTTTTATCTGTGTTTTGAATGAATTAACGCCTTGTTCTTTGTTTAGGGATGGTTGTATTGTCTTATTGCTTGTTGACGTGTCTTGTCTTGTGAATATTAAGACGTAGGTATTTTGTTTGTGATGGTTTGATAAGGGGTAATCTTATTTGTACTTTTTTCTGCATTTGTTAAGGTTTCAGTGGCCAAACCATAATCATTCTGTCATGTTTTTTCTTATGAAATTAGACCTTTCTGTCACACACACAAATACAGCTGTCACACGATGTCTTCGAAAAGAAGTAGTTTTATTGCTGCAGTCACTTTAATTCAGTAGCTTATACCCGCTTACCTAGCTGCTCGAGAAAACACGAAGTTTTAACTTTTACCGTTGCTTATTGGAGGTACTGTCTGCTGCCGGGGCTGCGGGCCTGTTCGAAAGAGATACCGCGGCCCCGGAACATAAAGGGCGAGGAAGGAACATGGATGGGTTTTAGTCAGTAAGAGTCTGACACTCCCTCCCGCTCCGCCCAAATGGGAGAACGCATTTGATGTTTTCCCATCGGAAAAAAAAGGTACTGGCTGCTTAGGCGTTTTCAATAAAAGTCTATCGTGGGCACACGGCCTCAAACTATTTGCACAATCTACCCATCTGTGATTGACTTTGGGCACTCTATGAAATCCCTACTTAATTTTATAAATGTGAATGTAAGTTTGTTTGTTATGCTTTCACGCAAAAACTATTGAACGGATTTGGATGAAATTTTGCACACAGATAGTTTATAACCTGGATTAAAACATAGGATAATTTTTATCCCGGTAGTAAGATCCCATGGGATGATTATCAAATTTCACGCGGGCGAAGCCGCTGGCAGAAGCTAGTATATAATAAATAGCTACTCGTAAAAAATATCAGGAGAACTACACAAAAGAATAAAGACACAGATGCAATTTTAAGTTCTTACGGGAGAAACGGGAAAAATGGTTATTTCTTTTATGAATTGTTTATTCGACCTTAAAAGCATTTTGTGAAACCTGAACCTTTGATACATGTAATCTTCATACTAGTGTATTCACATTCAAACCCCGCTCCACGCTACCGCTTATCGCTGCCCGCTCCGCTCATCACCAAGTCCCAGCGCCATCGATGTGACCCGGCCATGTCGCCGGTCGCCGTCCGTGGATCGATACAGCCTCCTGCACTTGAGCTTTTTGCTACCACACCCCGCCCGCCCCCGCGCCCGCCCGCCCTAACCACCCCGCCCGGTCTTGGGCGGTGATATTATGTTGCTATTTTTACGTTTATTTTACTTTTATTTAGGTTGGGATCCTGATTATGGAAGATTGTCGTGGATTTTAATCAAGAAAGTAAGTTCAAATTCGATAGTTTGAGTGTACGGTGTGAATGAGTTCTTTAACACTTCAAACTATCGAATCTGAAGTATTCATTGTTGTAAGGTAGAAGATAGTTTCTAAAGTTAAAGGATAGTTGTTTGAGTTCGTATCAATTTTAGTTGGTCCTCGATTTCGAGCATGCAACCTTGTTGTAAGGGTAATTAAGTTTAAAATCACTTCCTAGCGAAACTTCATGAACATTCTTTCTTTAATTATATCTTTAACTAAAATAATACCTACAGTAATCTATGAAATAAGTACTTTTGAAAGGCTCCTAATGTCCATATGACTCAGATAATCCTCCCTCGAAAGCCTTCAACCACATAAGATCCGGTACATAATCCCATACCCACCCTACGGAGGCTTTTTAAGACCCCGCAGTGACAACTCGACTTTGTCTCACTCTGCCACGCCCATTGGCGACAAAACCTGAGACCACGCCCAAGGCGACACTTTCCACCAATCAGGGGACGGACTGAAAAGTTTTTTATGTCAACGTAGCGTAAGTGGGAGGCTTTAGTGGCGATAAAAAAGTTTGAAAGGCGTGGTGACTTGGCTTAAGTTAATGGAAAGTTTAATATAGCCTTGTACGTATATGGCTTAGTATGTTGGTACACTTTGACTCTTATAAATTTCAGTTCTATTTAATTTCAATTTTGGCCGATCACTGTCTCTGAAGATACAGGTCTCCTAGTTTAAGACGCAGGGTTCATCATTATGTTCTATGCATCGACTTATTTTTAACTGACTTCTAAAAAAGAAGGAGGTTCTCAATTCGGATGTTTAAATTTTTTTTTATGTTTGTTCGCGCATAACTCCGTCCCTTGCCAACCGATTTGAAAAGTTCTTTTTTTGTTGGATAGGGTATACTTTCCAAATGGTCCCACAGTCACCAAGTCGGGATCTGATGATGGAATCTTGGCGATATCGAGGGAACACTTCAAATTTTATAGGAAAACGTACAGCAATTTTGGTATTTTCTACAACAAATAAAGAATTTGCGTTTGACAAGAACCATTCTATCATCAGATCTGATGATGAAGCCAAGAGTCAGGCACCGGAACTCCATAATGAGACAAATGTATCGTAGTCTTATTTGGATTTGTTGTAATTGTAACGGTATGCACTTTCCATGTGTACCAAGCACATGCAAACCACAAAAAAGTGAAAAACAAAAACTTTTTTGCAAAAAATAAAACCGACTTCAAAAAATAAAGTGAAAAATAACTTTAGCTTCTGAAGTCGGTGACAAAAAAATTAAATCAATCAAACAAAGGTCACCGACTTCAGAAGCGAAAGTTATTTTTCACTTTTTTGTTTTTTTTTTGTAGACTTAAATCTTCTGTGCACAAAAACTAAATCATATGCTTATTGTATTTTTGTCACCTTGTTTTGAACTGTGTCAGTGTATTATTCGGATTAATAAACAATTTTATTAATATTATTATTCTAGCGAGGTACTCAAGGAATACAGGTTTAGTATGAGGTGGAGTATTTCGAGGTAGTTTTCTTGGTTATCGTTGACAAGATACTTTGGTACTTCTTTCTTCCACAACGTGTTACAGAAAGGGCATAGTCATATGAAAGGGTGTGCTACAGACCATCAAACTGAACAACTTTTTCTATGGGAACACCATTATAATCGCGAAAAAATAATCAGCTGTCTCATACATTTGGCCGAGTAGGTTTTGGATATTTGTATAGGGCCGTTTATATATTTTTTTTGCGATTACCATGGTGGTCCCATGGAGAAAGATGATCAGTTTGATGGTACCCTTTCTGTTACACGCTGTATAATGGTGTATACTGTAGTAATCGTAAACGGAATCGTCACAAAGCCGTCAACCAAGCGTTCTGTACTTCAACTAAGTAACATTTTTTTGGGGTGAAAAATTACGTTTTACGGTATGACTCAATGTGACGCAAAACATTGTCCTGATATACATACGGGGGTCAAGGAGGTGTTTAAAGTAAAGTTTTTTTTGCCCGTTTCTCGTCAAAGGCCTCCCCCATTCTTTCCAATTCTCACGATGGTGTGAAAGTAAACTTATAATATAAACAAACTAATCTTTAAAAAAAGAAACTGTGAAGAAGTTGGAACTTTGATTCCAATTTCTCCTTGACAAGAAGGTTCCCAGGTATGGTCTAGAACAAAAAAATAACTGTAATGATGGGGAGAACTAGTGCCTTTTGGCTTTGTTAAGGGTACTTATACTCCCATTAGTTCTTTGATGTTTATGTGTTAGCTACAGCAAGTAAACCATAGATAATACACTATAATACAAGATAGATGCACAACTCTGGTTTTCGTTTTTAAAACTGTGTACCCAAACTGTTAGATGGCACTGTTAGTTTACAGCAATTAGGCTTTATTATTAAATGCTGATCTCCTTACGTTCCCAAACAAAAACTGTAACTAAAATTAGCATAACATCCTCTACCTCCTAAAAGTATTTTACAGCATCATCTGCCGTTCCTCCCTAAGCGGTATATAGCGATATAAAACCATAATGACGTATAAACGACAAGGCAAGGCGCATCTTGACCCCCCACTGGGGGGTGAAAAGGGGGGGGGAGGGGATGCCTTCCTTACTAACCTCGCCTTTGTTCACTTCCCTGAAAAAGTATTGAAGCAACCTTTTCAGGTCAGGCCTTTTTTTGTGGAGGCGATTTTTTTTATGGGCCAAGTTGTAGTGGACTAAGGTAGCGAAAGCACGTCCTTGTCCATATTTTATGTTATTTGGTAATGAGATTATGTTGTCTTGATTGTATTGACTGCCTCGTTGGTTGTTTCAAAAGCACAACTGTTGAGCATGGCCCTAGGTTTGATTCCCGGGTCGGATAAAATGTTGTTGGGGTTATCCAGCAGGAATTTCTCAGTAGCAGGGGCCGTACTCTCTAACGCTTCGTCCGTATGGTCTGATCCATCCGTCTCTCTCACTCGCACTCATCTGCAGACGTGCGCGATAGAGACGGATAGATCCGGATAAACGGACGAAGCGTTAGGGAGTAGGGCGTCAGCTACAGGAGTCTAGATTTGTGATGGCCCCCTCTGACATGGGACTTAAAATATAACTGGTGAAATGTAGGTAAGATTTAATTGGTTGGCTTATTTTTAGTCAAGTTCTTATGCCTGCTAAAATTGGAACGATGGTATAATTATTTAAGTCAAAGTAGGACTTCTATTTTACAATTCTCAAATACTACAACTGTTAAAGACAACTGGTTGGTTGTAGTAAGTGAAAAAAGCCATTTAAAATGTAACACAAGGTTTAATTTAGCATAACTTACGACCCGCTAAGTAACTCCAACGACCATAATCAAGAAGTCCCAAAAAATAATATTTAAACCCTCTTTACGGGCAGCACTTACAGTGTTATTAAGTAACATCTCAATTCAATGCGCCAATATTGTGTACTTAACCCTCCAACGGCGCGCTCACAACCATTCATTTATTTTCGCTCGGGGCCCATTCAACCACCTACACTTAATTTGTATATTTTTTACATTATGTAAGCAAGCTCCTTTTTGATAAAGGATCCATTCACTGGCGATACATTTATTAAATGTATACGTGTTGGGTCTTGTATACCGTCTGAGTGGGACGATGTAGACAGGTCTCAATTAGAGTGCTGGCTGGGTCAAAAGAGCCCTTTCAGAGTTTTTCGAATAGAGCTTTTTTGTGTAGCGATGTCTCGGATGTTGTTGCTTGTGTCTATTTTCGCGGAGTTACCAGTTAAAAAATACATCGTGTCTATTTTCTGTAGTCTCCTTCTATTTTGAAGTGAAAAGGTACGTGAAAAGATATGTTGCACTGTATTTTCTTTTATGATACCGTAACTGGTTGTATATAAAGAGACCAATAATATAATTAAAAAATATTTGCTATCCAAGCTTATATAGTGAGGCCGAATTCGATCAAAATACCAGCTGATCCTTGCATTACTTAGCGTAGTGTAACTTGAAAACATGTAGGCAACTACTGATATTTTTTTCGCGATTTCACAGTCGGTCCCATTTATTTTACAGGTGTTCATTTTCATGATATTGCATGGCAAATTTAAAAAAACGAATACCTAGCCTAGAGTATTTTTTTAAATATAATAGGGCAGGATATGTTGAAACAAATCTACTGTAACACCTTATGCACCATTATAATTAGAAAAAAGAAATGTTTTGTTGTTAACCAGTATGCAGTTTCGTTTACTCGACGTCGTGAAATTGTCTTCAAGCAATGAATATACCACCAATTTCAGTTCTAACCAGACTGACTTTCATTTTCAATTCAGCGTGGAAATGAAGTACCTACTTACTGATTTCGGTTACAAGTAAGACATTATCCACGGTCATAAAGCCTGGTCCTATAGCCCTTGATAGCTACACACTGGTCGCAATTGGCCCATTCTCAGAAGACATCGTGACCTGATGGCCTGAGGCACGCGCCCACATTAAAATGATTGGGTGTGACAAATGGATAGACACGGTGGAGGGAAATATCGTTATTTTAGTCTGTTATGGAAATTAGGTAGGTTCTAGAAGGTGCAGTCGAAGTAGGTTAGGAAACCATTTTAACACTAAATAAAATTTCAAAAGGGTAAATATACAAATGTTAAAACTTTTTTTACTAAAAATGTTATAAAAGGTTTTACATTGGTACCAAACTAGACAAAGCCTTCATCTTGGGCGCCAATACAGATCGAAGGCTTACTTACCATTGGAAAAAATGTTAACATGTTCGGTGGCGAAAAACATAATTAAAATAATTATTTTCGATACCTTTTGAATTGAGAGAAGAATTATTTAAAGAACAGGACATGGACGTTTAAGATGGATTAATTGTCAAAAGACGACCTCATTATCATTTTATTGAAAAAAAGTACTTAAGTACTTTGTTTTTAGAATAATACCGTGACAAACAATTCCCAGAATGAAAGAGTTAGACAAAGATGCAGATCGATAGCAGAACATCCTCTTAACATCGCTCGCTAATTGGCTAAGAAAAATTAATTCTCCGAAAGGGTTCCCTGTCCCGAACGAGGCCCAAAGGACCACCATTAAGGCTCAGTACGAAAGAGTGAGCGTACACTCAAATAATTGAACATTGTACACAAAAATATGTAAATGAGTTTTCGCCCCGTGAAAATTAACTTTTTCATTATGAATTATGTCCTTGATATTGTCTTCGAGACGTCTTTTGGGAGTTTTTCGAGATTTTACAGCTTTCTCCATGAAGGGTTAAAGGTAATTTGAGCACGAGGGTCGAAAAAACCCCCGCAGTTTGGAAGGGTTTAAGTGTTTTCCAGTTCTAAATAAATATTGAGTTTCCTCGAATGAAGTTTTGTCGTAAAGGTGATTTAGAAACAAATGAAGTGTTGTTTGTTTTTGTTAAGGTTTCCTGATAGCTTAATTTTGGAGATAGAGATATTTAAATGCTTGACTTGAAAGCTATATTCAAATTCAGGATTAAGATTAAATACTTGGTAGGTCTTATATTCTAAAGTGCAGATATATCTACGATTAGGAATCTAACTTTAGAAGCGACTGCATTTGAATTACAATAAGGATCAAGAAAGAGCTGGCGAGACCATCTAGACGCATACCGCGATTACTGGTTTGAGGAGGCACGGGAAAAGAGCTCATGAAAGAAATTGGCGTAAGCCTTTTTCCAGCAAAGGTGAGGCAAAACAGGCCAAATATTTCGGCTATACCTCATCATCATCATTTCAGCCGAAATACGTCCACTGTAAGACGTAACCCTCCCCCAGTATCACCACATTGACCGGTCTGGTGCGTCTCGCTTTTAGCGGTTTCCCGCCACCTTCACCAGGTCATCGGTCAACCTAGTGGGAAACTTTCAACGCAACGTCATAGGGTTCGGTTGTTAGTGATGAAATCAATGATGAATTAGCAAAGGTAGGTTTTGATGGTCTTTGGTTACAACAAGGATAATCTCTACTAATATTATAAAGCAGAAGAGTTTGTTTGTTTGTTTGGTTGAACGAATCTCAGGAGCTTCTGGTTCAAATGGAAAAATTCTTTTTGTGTTGGATAGTCCATTTATCGAGGAAGGCTTTAGGCTATATAACATCACGCTATGACCATTAGGAGCGGAGCAGGAATGAAAAATGTTGCTTTCTTCCTTTCGTTTTTCGCTCCTATATGTGACGCAGGTGAAGTTGCGTGGGTCAGTATTTCATAATAGGGTAGATGGCAAAAGTAGTCTAAATAGTCCGTGAGATAGATTTCCAAAAGTTTCGGACACATATTTTTCGGCACCATCGGCCATCCGTTCCGGCTATTACGTATTTGTGTGTACTGTCAACTTGACCCAAAATCAAAATCAAAGCATTTATTTCAAGTAGGCCAATAACAGGCACTTTTGAATTGTCGAAACAAAGATGACATTCAAATATAGCTACAGTCCCAGTCACAAGACATAAAAACTGTGAAAGTACTGTAGTTGCCCAATCCCTAACGTAGATCTGTATGGAGAAGCACGGGCAAGAAACTCCATGGACACTCTTTTAAATCAAATTATTGTTACAAAAATCTTGGTTACATAATTCATGTTGAGATGGTAAATTATGTGAGAACAATGTAACAAGATGTGCACGTTAAAAGTGTCCATAGTAAAAACAAAATAATTAATTCAAATAAGCCATTGCAACTAAGAGATGACCAGTCACAACTGACAGCGCCCGTTCACGAACATGACGCATGGATCAGCACCTTTCAGCTCAACCATTTTGAAGGGAACTAAATGGTCCGACACACACGCCATCATCAGCGAAACATTTGAGTAAGCATGACATACTCTCAACCGCCAGGGCACATTCAAGTCAAAAACTAAAGTAGGTTTCCAGTGAATGATAGCTTTTACCCTAAAATAAACCTCAAATTAGTAATACCTACCTTAATCAGCTATCATGTTCCCACGCTGAGTCAGCTCATAATCATTCAGCAGTACACAATACCACAGTTCTTGCAAATTACAATACTTGTATAGCACAGGTTAACTTGACGGCTCAATCTCTTGCGTGGGTGTTTTACGGATTACTGACAATGGCTGTTCTATAACGGTCGCAAAATGGAATGTGGAAAGGTACACATGGGTTGGTAGAAGTGGTTGGTGACTTGTGTGGTGGAAATTGTCAATGGCAGTTGATGCAGAGGTAAAATGTTTAATGTTTTTTAACAAAATGCCAACATTTTATTCATTATCTGCTACCTAGCTCGTCATATACCTGTTATAAAGGGTGTAAAACACCGCTTCACGAAGCCGAAAGACACTTGTTCTCCCCATCATTGAGATATTTTTTTTTGTTCTACCTTCTCGTTATGGAGATATGGGGGTTCAAAGTTACAACTGTTTTGAAAAGTTTTTTTTTTAAATACAGGTTTTTTTTGTACTAATTGAATAATGGATCTCAAATAAAATAAATACTATTCCGATATTCCTTGAGTTATTGCTGCATTTCTGTTCCTATTTGATGCATTTATCTGTTAGGGTTACAAGTCACCTTTCTCGAGAACATAATTATAATATATGTAAAATATGTTCGGGGCATTTCTTTGGGATATCTGCTATACGGGTTGTCACCCGCGCACGCCTAAGTGGTGCTACGCCGTAGCGGCTACGAGTGCTACGAAGCGTTATGTGACGGTCACGCGAGTTTAATTTTTGTTCACACAAAACTGCTCAACGCGCCTGAAGAAGTTTTCATTTCAAAAACATCATCAAAACTACTGTTGCTATTCCCAAAATTCTTTCAAATATGAATAAGTTACATTATCTTCGAGTATCTTAGTCTATCTTTAAAACGTTCCCTTGGAATAATTTCCTTACATAAGCAACCGAAGATTCGGGCAAAAGATAGTTTGTAATAAAGTTCTGAGCCCATTGTAGATGCACTTTGCATAAATGGCCAATAATTGTAGATCAGCGACAGAAGATCGACAGCAGATAGCTCGCAAATAGTATCGTTCATTCAATACGTTCAACATGGCGGGGAGTGAATGAATGAATGGATGATTGAGTTGTTCGTACTTGCAGATGGTTCATTTGTTTATTTAAAGTTATTAGCATTGTCTGGTGAGGATTATGTGAATTCAACTTTTAAAAGGTTTTAAACGAGACTGATATACATGTTTTCGATTGAAGGGTATAACTATGACAGTCCATTACACTTACATACTTAAAGTATTTAATTTTCAGATATCGAGGTCTACTTGAAAGAAAGAAAAGAAATAGTACATTTTGATACAACTGGAGAAACTTTGTTATTGTAGTTCAAGGCGGTATTAACACACGAGCCGTACGGCGAGGGTGTTTTTGAGCCGAGAACTGCAATAACAAATGCCCACGTGTGTCAAACGACATTTTTCAATACACTTCTGAAGAAATGAAATAAAATAATGTAAAATATTTGTGTTACGAGACTATGATTTAAATTTTTATTTTTGCCGCGATTTGCTTTCGCCAGGTTGAAGTAGAGGCAAAGGTATGAAGCCGTTATACAGTCTAATATTAAATATATATATATATATTTTTTTTTAAATTTAGAACACAAATAAATGTTGATTTGTTTATAAAAGTAAATATTAGTTCTAAATAATCATGTTTATCTACGATATTGAATTTATAAACACTATTTGAATCTTCAAAAAATGTTGTATAGAAATACGTAGCTATCGCTTTTCCGAAATAAAAAAAAACAGTCAGAGGTGAACGTTTTTTTTAAATTAAGCAATTAACCAATTTGGACCTTAACAGAAAACCTTACAGGTGTGAAATACTCTGTATTTTGAACCTAAACGTAGTGCAAAAAGAACCAGTTTTCGATGAAGTGTATTGAATTTTTTTTAAATAACAATAAAAAAGAAAAACATATGGCATGCATTAATGAATTGGTCTTGCACGAGGCCAAAAGGCCCGTATCTCAGCAAGGTGCAATAATATTTTAAAATGTCACCGCCCTGGTACTATTTCGTTTAGTTCACCTAACTCTAGTTTAAAGCCATGAAAAGTGACTATTACATAGTTTCGGTTAGTAGGGCTAACTATATCAGTAAAGTAAAGCTCATAACAGCTTTGGCTAACGTGTTAGTCTTAGTTTAAAACGCTTCGGAGGGCACTTTCCTACCCCCGACGTGAAAATATATCGGAACACACGCTTCAATTGTAATCCGACTACTACAACGAGGTACGAAGGAATATGGACGCGTTTTTATAATTTTGAAGGGTTTTATTATTTTTTTATTTTTTTTCTATTTCGTGTGGTTTTTGACTAACCTGGTGTTAGAGTTTTTATGCCGCTCATGGGCCTCTGAACTTGTATGTGTGTGTGTATTTATTACCTGAACCATAATCACACATCAAAACTGAAAATTTATATGTGTGATTAGTGTGGCTTAGGTATGGCCACAAAAATAAAAAATAAATATGCTCGAGAAAGTTTATTTTTTTGTCTAGGGAGTGCTGAAAGTAAATCACACATTTTTTCTTGTGTTACAGTGTTACTCTAAGGGGCAGCGCAGACTACAGACTTTTTGTGTGTACAAGTCTGCGACAGACAAAAACTCTGCGTTAAATTTTGCGCGATTTATGTTTTTGACTACTTTTCTGTCCACAAGGCAATCAGTAGGATCCAGATCCTTATACCTAGTGGACATAAAACTAGTCAATCACATCAGTCACACAAAATTTGTCGCGAGTTTTTGTTTGTCGCAGACTTGCCTTGACACACAAAAAGTCGGCTGCCCCTTAAAACACTCAAATTCACACACATACAAGAAAAATTGTGAAAGCCCTATTAACATGCTGTCGAGAAATCTCTCAGTGATGCTGGGGCGAGCCTATTGCCAACAACCGGGCACAAATCGTAATGGAAAAACCCAATAACACTTGATATTCATGTTTTCATTCAACGAATAACATCACGCTATATCTCCGAAGTGTTGGGCACAGATTTGCATGAATTTCACAGTTTCGCAGCTATAGCAATTACTTCGCCCTCCATTACATCTTATAACTTAAATCATCATCATCATCATCAGCTTATTAATGTTCCCACCGCTGGGATACAAGCTTCTCCTGTAGTATGAGGGAAAAATGGGCTATAATCCACCACGCGGGCCCAGTTGGTAGATGTCACTTGTCTTCTTGTCTTGTTGTTGCTTAACTTGTTTTTTAAAATTTTGCATGCTATGTTTTATCCTAGCTAAACATGCTTGTGCCTCAATTTGTATATAACACCCTTGTATACCATGTTTTACGCAAATAAATATTCTATTCTATTCTAGTTTCTTGGTTCTTGGACATGACGGTTTCCCCACGATGATCGTTGCCGATGCTGGTTTCCTTATATAGGTTCTGAAATGTTGTTCTTGCTCATGTTTTCCTCAGCCATAATCCGAAATGCAATAATATCTGTTACTTAATTACGCGTTGATAATGAAAAAATCTTGAAGAGAGGAAAATCTTCCAAACTATAAAAAAAGCATTGCTCCCCGTTTCGCAGCTCCGTCCCCCGTCAATATGGTAGTCGGTTCAGCCGAGTATTATGCTCGCTCACCGGAAATAATTACAAACATGTTGCTACGGGGTTAAAAGTGTTCCCGCGTTGTTCACAACTTTCACGGCGGGAACTACTTGGGACTAAAAGAGGACGCGAGATATTGTAGTATATGTACTCATTTTCAGTTTTTATTTTCTGGGATAGTATAAGTAGCTGCTATGGGTGAACTGTATGTGTGATTATGTGCAATGCCTGAAATAAAATGATTTTTTTTTTTTTTTTTTTTTTTTATAAGTGAGTCGCTCGCTTCAGTCTTTAAGTTAAGCTGTGCTTGATTCGGTTGGTCTGTAAATGGGTAATCGTGTGAGTCTATCCGGCGGGCCCCACCGAGATTTATCAATAGGTCATAGCTTTTCATAAAGACATTATTTTGTACCTAAAGAAAATAAATAAGATATATTTTGTACCTCTATATAGAAACGTCATTTAATTAAAAAATGATGAGGTACAAAATATATCTTTTTTATTTTCTTTAGGTAATAATGTCTTTAAGAAAAGTTATCACCTTTTGAAAAATCTCGTTGGGGCCCGCCAGATAGACTCACACTGGGTAATCCCCATTTCAACGAGCTGCTTACCTTGCGTCAGAAAGAAGTCCCGGCTATAATTTGCAGATCTTTGACAGTCGTTACAATCAGTGGTTAGAAAGCCTGACAACCAATCTTAACAGGGGTATCGTATCACGAGTACTAACTGGGTTGTAGATATTAGTTAGGCAGTCGCTTCATTTAAAATACTGGTGTTCAGTTGTCAGTTGGACTGAAAGCCGACAGTTGGGAAAAGGTTAGGCAGATGATGATTATAAGTGCCTAAGTCCTCAATCTATAGATCAACTAGCTGACCCACGCAACTTCGTCTGCGTCACTTCAGAGAGAAAGAGCTCACAAAGGGAATAAAATTTCCCCCGTTTTTGCAACATTTCTTATTGCTGCTCCGCTCCTATTAATCATAGCGTGATGTTATATAGCCTATAGCCTTCCTCGATAAATGGACTATCCAACACAAAAATATTTTTTCAATTCGAGCCGGTAGTTCCTGAGATTAGCGCGTTCAACCAAACAAAAAAACAAACAAACTCTTCTGCTTTATAATATTAGTATAGATTTGCAAACGCTATGCTGCGCTGACCCTAAATAAATTGAAATAATGTTAGGAAAATAATGATGACGATTTTAGTTGACTTCATTGTTGACAGAACGCAAACAAAACAAAAACAACACGAATACTGAAAACAATATTATTTTGATAGATACAGTTACAGTTTCCTGTGTTATAGTTACAATTTTCTGTGTCATTTCATTTGAGAGCAGCGGTGGCCCAGTGGTGGCGGCCCCGACTTACGAACAGTAAGTAAAAGTCGTGGGTTCGAACCCAGGCAGGCGCATTACTTTGTGTAATTTATTTCATCACTACTGCTCTCAAAAAGGTGAAGGAAAATATCGTGAGGAAACCCGCATGTCCTAGAACCAAAAATTCGAAGACATGTGACATCTACCAACCTGCACTGCGCTCGCGTGAAGCTTGCTTTGTCGTGGAGTTCCGTACACCAGCCCGTTGTACAATACAATACAATACAATACATAATGTTTCACTTCCCGACAACTAAACCCACGAATTGTGAAAGCATTTCTTAGTATCCAGTTGTAGTTACACAATACTACTGTAGTATTCTAGTGAACTTTAGACTTGTTAAGGTTACGACCTCAGGAGTGTGAACTTCAGACCTAAAGTCAGGGGTGTCTGAATAAAGCATGTGGTTCATTCTCACGGAGTGGACGGCTACCTTAAGGGGCCCGCGGAGCATGCGTTATTCGTTCAAAATAATATGAAAATCAAACAAACTCTTAAGGTAGTGTGTATATGTCACAGTAAAATTGACAAATACGTTATATTGTAATATCTCTAGCGATATTGTAAAATCTCCAAATATTGTCAAATGAACATACTGCTTACAACAAAACGCATTATTTTTCGTGAAATGCATGCGATGGTAGTCAACTTACGCGGTGTGGAGAGAGAGTGGGGTCCCCCTTGCCCAGTGGTACCACTCTCACGAAAAGATACTGTACCATTCCTGAGAAATATCGATTAATATAACCTAACCTTAAAACACTTTATATTCCCCTAAAAAGCGTAGTCGACGGAGCCCTGCTTCGCGGAGCCCCTATTTCCGAGTGCAGGGTTTAAAGGAACCTAACTAACCTAACGGGGGGGTGCCCAAGTCCCAATTATGGGGGCAGAGATACTTCCTTCGTATGTTCAGTTATATTGTAATATAACGTGTTTGACAATTTTACGGTGACATATATATTTCGATTGTATTATAGAATATCTATGTTCCCAAATAAATATTTAGAAAGGACAATGATATAAACACGAGACGACTCTTGTTGAAATCAGTGTACATTCAAAGTATGTGTTTGGGTACCTATATATTCTGTAATCCAATCAAAATAAATACACATACCTAAAGAATATGTTTGATTTACAAATTACTTTGGTATTACGTTTGTATAAAATTCACATGCTCCGCAGGCCTCTTAATAGCTTTACCGACTTGCCCTGTTAGATATGCTGATGACGCTCGTGTTTTTGTTAAAAATGCATTGATCGTGTTCAATATTAATCGAGTTCAATACATTTTAAACACAGTGTTAGTGACTATGAAGTGTTGTGTTGGTTATGTTTGGTTGTTTAATTCTTTTTAAACATCATATGAAATCCCGCCTGTAATGTCCGTATGAATTTTTTACGGTCACAAATCCAGATTCCATCTGTGGCTACCACTAAGAAATTTGTATGGAGAATTAGCTTAATTTGAGAGAGAGATGTATACTTAGCACACATATTACTTCATAACTGAGAACGTAAAAAGCAGTCATAGCCCAGCGGTGGGACTACCAAGTACTGGGGCTCTAAGTTCGGACCCAAGACACGCAAACATCTGTTAGATGCTCTATTCTAGCTTTCTGTGGGCACCATTTTCTCTACACTCTCTCTGAAAATCAGCGTCAGGTGGTACACCTTGTGTTGCCATCTGACATTATGCTGAGCTGAGGCCCTTTTGGCATTATAAGCAGTTTGTTTATGTATTATGTAAAATTGTATACGTATTTTAATGCCAAATAAACACAATTTTCTTTCTTCTTTCTTTCTACACACTTTCAACTTCCCAAGGACAAAAAAATCCATTTCTTCTTCCACCATAAAACACAAAATAAACAACACTCCTTAACTACGTGCTACTAAATTAGCAGTAAAGACTGGTAGGGTCCCCTCGGCGGGCTCTGAATAATCCATGTGAGGTATTCCCATGGGGACTGGGAAGGAATGAGTGTCTAATGGGCGAGCGACAAATACTCATTATAGTTTAGTTGTTAAGGTTCTCGTGGCCGTGTAGACAGTGGACGGTGATGGACAAAATTGAAGATTGTTTAATTTAGTTACGTTTTTAGTCTTTCCTTATCGTGTGGTTAGCCTGATGTCAGGGTTTTTATGCCCGGCGCTGGAGCACAGAGGGCTAAGAACGAACTTTTTTTTTTTTTTTTTTTTTAGTTAATTTTCTACCGCGGACGTGGGGGTCCGCGCTCTTATTTACATTTTATTTATTGTTTGATTGATTTAGAAAAAAATTAAACTACGATCGTGCTCGGTCATTGGACACGTTACATTAAACTAAGCTTACTATTTGCAACTTAAGATCTACGTGAGTCGTTTTTTTAGGCTTTACAGCTGTTGATGTTTCCTTAACCACTAATTAAAATAAAAAAAAAAAACAACTATAAACATGGATGGGTTTTAGTCAGTAAAAGTCTGACACTCCCTTACGCTTCGCCCAGAGCGGGAGCACGTCATAACATGAATGCCCAATCGAAAAAAATGTTTTTTTGGCGCCTAGAAATTTATCTTGCTGGTATCCTTGCAAAGTGATAATTATACAATAAGCAAATGAATCTGAATAATCCGAACATCCCGTTATTTTGAATAGCCATCTGCTCTAATTTCTATTTAAACCTTTTATCTCATATTTCTTCGGCTTGTCTCTTCAGAGTCACGTTTCAGACAATCTCTCTCGCTTCAATCAATTTTAGACTGAAAAATCAATCTCCCTGATTTCCATTAGCCAGTATAAATGATATTTATGTTTACTCAATCGTTGTCAAAGGATCGGAGCGGTCAATGTTTGCGTCCGCCTGATCACCGAGTCGCCTCGGGCGGTCAATCAGAACCAATCGGAGATATACACTACGGTATTATTTTAATTATGAGGTAGAAAATGGTGTTTAATCTGTGACAGTGTTTTTGTGGTAATTATTTCTTTCATTATAGTAAACTGTAGATAACTGAAAACAGCAATTGTACCTATATAAGCGATTATAATGTCAAGCTCTTTTTCTATTCAGCGCTGCCAAAAAAAAAAAAAATATATATATATGTCACCGTAAAATTGTCAAATACGTTATATTGTAATATCTCTAGCGATATTGTAAAGTCTCGAATTATTGTCAAATGAACATACTGCTTACAACAAAACGCATTATTTTTCGTGAAATGCATGCGATGGTAATCAACTTACGCGGTGTGGAGGGAAGGAGGGGTCCCCCTTGCCCAGTGGCACAACTCTCATGAAAAGATAATGCAGCATTCCTGAGAAATACCGATTAATATAACATAACCTTAAAACACTTTATATTCCCCCTAAAAAGCGTAGTCGACGGAGCCCCGCTTCGCGGGGCCCCTATTTCCGAGTGCGGGGTTTAAAGGAACCTAACTAACCTAACGAGGGGGGTGCCCCAAGTCCCGATTATGGGGGCAGAGATACTTTCGTATGTTCAGTTGACAATAATTCGAGACATCACAATATCGCGAGAAAAAACACGTTATTTATTTATTTATTTATTTATTAGATGGCTTCTCAACAATGAGTACACTGTTACAATATCATTTGTACATCACAAACTTAAGTCTAAGCGCCTCATCACTTATAGAAAAGCACAGCATGCACTACATTATGCGGAGATAAATATACAATTAAATCATTAATTAAAACAATAAATACATGGTTTGGTAAAATAATTATGCAGGTTACTTTTAAATATTAAAATTAAATAAATAACATGGATTAAATTAAATTACAATTGATAAAGTTAGAAAAAAAAATAATTGGAATAAATTAAATTACAATTGATAAAGTTTGAAAATTAAATTAGAATTGATTAAATTAGAAAAAAAATAAATTGGAATAAATTAAATTAAAATAAATTAAATTAGAGTAAATTAAATTTGAATTAAATTGTTTTATTATAGACAGATACAGATATTGTAATATAACGTGTTTGACAATTTTACGGTGACATATATATATATATATCTCAATGGGCATTACCACACAGCGCCACCTAGTGCCACACTAAGCAATGCTTATGTCGTGGACACTAGATAGTTGATATACTACATATTATATACTTTTTTGTTTGTAAATACATACTTATCATACATATAAACATCCATGACTCGCAATGTTCTAGCATTTTCTATTTACCCTTGTAGTGCGCCTATTAATCCGAAAACCAAGAAACATCATAACATTATCATCAACATTTCACGGCCGAACATAGGCATCCTCAATACAACGCTACTTTTAACTCGATTCTCGGCAACTCTCATCCAGTTGCAAATAGCCACACTTTTTTTCTTTATTTTTCCACCCTGCGGAAATCATCGGTCCGCCTGACCAGCCCCGTATTCACAAACGTTCGACTCGTTTCCGATTCGACAACTCGTATATCTGTCTTCTTCTGACATTACGAAAACGACCGAGATAGATATACGACTTCCCGAATCGGAAGCGAATCGAAGCGTTGTGAATACGGGGGCTGAAGTCCTCACACCTTCTTGGTCCTTCGTGGTGTCCTCTCAAGGACACAATGGTGATCGGTTCTGCAGATAAATAATTCAAGAAATAACGTAAAACAAAATAAAACAACAACCTCGAGCTTTTGACTCAGAGAAGTTCCTACTCCAAATATGAAATATATGATAGCTACATATACTGTACAAAAAAAATATTCAGACATACTTTGTAAGAAGAAAATTGCCTCCATATTTCCTTGTGTTGTCACACAGCAGAACAGTCTTGACACCTTGACACGAATGATGTATGTCGCGAATTATAATGAACAGGAAAATCCACGTGAAAATGTATAGGGTTGCACGAAAAGTGATATAACTTTTTCTGTAAATGTTTTTTCGGGAAGTAAAGGAGTGGGAAGCGAAACATGAATTGCTTGGAAGTTGAATTTAATTTCTGTGTTAAAATTATGATCCTTATTCTTGGAAAGAAAAACGATTTTAAAACAAAAAAGGAAAAACTCTGACACCTACATAGACCCGATTTGTTCATAGATTGAAGTTATAATTGAAATTAAGATGCTATTTACTATAAGGTACGCAGTTAAGTGTACATTACTTTGATAATAACTAATTTCATATGCACTGTTCAATTTTTATCGAAAATAAATCACAACTCACGTTCAAAACGTTACCAAAATCAATTTAGAAATAGTCTGAAAAAAATATCAAGTTACAATCCTTTACCAACCCTCCACCAAAAATATTCACAAATTCAGATATGCGTGGCATAAGTAACTGCCCCCTAGAGTGGTATACACCTCGCATGCATAATACTGCCTCTGCTTGCCCACCAGACCGCGCGCCGTGAATATATTCCGGTTCTTACCTCAGCCAAATCGTTCGTGAATTTGTTTCTAACATATAAATTATATGACTTGGTAGGATGTGATATGAATATTGTATGAGAGGCAAATTGATATTATGGCCTCGTATGTTACACATTGGCTTTTATGCCTTTTTTCGGCCAAAATTGGTTTTTTATGCCTCCAATATGAATTGTGACCGAAATGTGTAAATTGAGCGCGTAATGAGTTTGGGAGAGGTGTCTGGTTTAGCTTTGGTGGTGGTGTGGAGTGTTGATAATTTTGGCAGATTAGTTAAATGAGGCATGATTACTTTTTGGCGACTGGTATTACTTGGTTCTTAAATGTATACTGTTTATACGATGTTTTTGGTATATGACGAAACAAAATAGCAGAACGTAACATCACGCATTTTTACCCGGAAGGTTAGGCAAAAAGACTGGTGCCCTCACTGACAGTCGACCTCTTTTCAACTTTATTGCTTAAGACACAATGGTGGTAACTGGTAGATCGTTAGTAGTACCTATAGTAGGTACACTCACCTTTCGCTATAGGTACGTTTACATCCTATCTAATAAGCGATCCGAATCTTAAGAGGCATAAGAATATACTCTGTATATATATTGTAAGTTACTACATAGCATTTTGTAGTTTACAAGTTCATAATTATTTTGAAAATAAAATGAGCGATTTATTCTTTCTAAAATTGTTTTTTTGTGGACATATGTTTGTCTATTCCTATGTTGACATTAATTATCAAATAAAATGGAAGAGGGCGCTGGCTCTTGAAGTCCTGACATACAGTTACACATAGTTCGGGAGTCAGAGGCTTCAGACAAGTTATGTAACCTATTATGTCAATAAAGAATTACAAGTTTGTTTTTTTTTTATTCAATGTGCTCGTAATAAATCGGTAATGATATTCAGGGTAATTCTTAATTTAAATTATATCAAACTACTTTTATTCCAAACTGTATCTTAGCATTCCAAATACAAAATAGAGCGGTACCGTCCCTTGAGAGCGTCCGCTAATTCGGCTCCGCGTCGGCCGACGCCGAGGCCGAACATAAATAAAGGCCGAATCGCCACAGTGACCACAAAACCGATAGTTTAAGAATATTCCCGCGTATAAATTAAACAGTACTCGCTGCCGCGCAGATTTCCCTAATGGTTGACTGTGGTGTAGTTGCAGTGGAGGTCTTGATACTTTAAAGTTTTGTAAAATCTAGTGTTTCAACAGTATTTTACTTGTTTTCATAACATATCATCTCGCCTGTATTTGCTGGAAGGGTTATACAGAAGTGTACTATAGTACAACCACATTTTGCCAGCTATGAGAAAGTACCATGTAACGGGCACAAATCCGTAGACTCTTTGGTTGCGACTGACAAAATTCTGATGGGAAAACCTTATTGGGTTTCAAAGCGTTAAGCTAATTCCCAAAAGGTATCAAGTATCAAAACCATAATCCCGGTGTATACGACGCGATACATCCGGGGCGCGCGCCGGTAAAGACAAGACGCATGGCCGGCAGGCAGCGGCCTTACTCTGGGGATACACAGCTATCACCTGCTAGCCGCTGTGGTAAGTGTAGTTAGACTTCTTTAACTGAAGATGTTAATATTAGTAGAGTTCGTTTCAAGCCTTTTTTGTCTTTTTTGTCGTGGACGAAGGAGCAAGCGACTTCTGGAGTGGAGGCCGTGTGCTTGGAACCTAGGTGGGCGACGCCTCCCGGATAGATGGACCAACGACCCTAAAAAGGTGACAGGTCAAACTGGATGACGGCTGACAGGATGCCAAGATGCAAATTAGACGAAGCCTATATGTCAGCAAAGGACTGCGTTAGGCATGTGTTGGTAGAAAATTGGTAGTTTTGATCAATTATAATGGGATTTATAAATGAAAGTTTATCCATTATAGCAAGTATCAAAACCATGAGGACCGGTGTACACGACGCGATACATCCGGGGATCGCGCCGGTAAAGACAAGACGCATGGCCGGTAGACAGCGGCCTTACTCCCGGGATAGATATAGCTAGCCACCAGCTAGCCCCCAGCAAGCCGATGTGCTAGATTTTGTTTAAAGTTTTATGTGTTAATGCTGGACTGGAGTGATACGAGGTTTAGGTTCAGGATGTTATTGAGATTGGTACCTATGTCATAGGTAAAGGTTGAAAAAATCCGCTGGATACGTGTCGCCCGGAATCGCTTAATGTGGGGACATTTGTGGGAGGCCTATGCGCAGCTGTGGACGTCAATCGGCTGAAATGGTGATGACGATGATGTCATAGTTGGTAATGTAATAACAATAATGTATTAAGCAATCAAAACGGTGAAGGAAAACATCGTGAGGAAACAGACATGTCCTAGAACCAAAAACTCGAAAACATGTGACATCTACTAATCCGCACTGGGCCCGCGTGGTAGATTATAGCCCATTCCCTCTCATTGAGAGGAGGCCGTGTCCCAGCAGTGGGAACATTATAGGCTGATGATGATGATGATGATTAAGCAATCAATCAATCATTTAATCAGGGAACTGAGGTCCATAGATTTTATTAACACAAAATATCTCATACAAAAAAAATACCCCCCCTTTATTAATGTACTTTGGAAATATTTGGTGGTATTGCCCGTAAATAAAATTCTGTACGAGTTTTTGAGGGAATTATACTGATAAATTATTTGCTAAAATAGTTCAAGATGGTTTAAAGACATCTACCGCATGCTGTTCCTCTAAGAAAAGTAAATAAATAATTTCTGAATCCTGTGATCAAACATTTTGAAAGAGTTAATACTCTTGTGTCTTTTGTGGAAACGTTACCTTTCAATGTCTCCACAAACAACACACAAAACTATAAAAATTAACAACAAGCCATAACCGCCATAATTTCTAATTAATAAATGCATTTTAATATCCGTAAAAAATATTAAAAACCAACTAAACAACCCTCTAATAGCTATGGCTAAAACACCGTCTTCCATTTACCAAATTGAGTGAAATATGCATCCCCAAACGCCGCGAGAGACATTAAAAAAACTCCTACGAAACTTTTAATATTCTAATAAGACTTTGATTTAATTTCCTTTTATCATTATTTATGTACGGATACCACAGCGTAAAGGCGATAAGTTTGTGTTATTATTATTTTTTTCGGCGAAGATTTTTTTTCGCTCCCCTCTAGTTTGACCCTTTGCGAGCGGAGGGTTGAGTTTGATACAGAGTACGGAAATTGACACAACATCATTGCCAAACTGGGTATAGTCCTTTAAATTAGTGTGACGTTGCATCAGTCTGTGGCTCCAGATCTGGCGTAAGCTAAAGCGATACTCAACCTTATCTTTTCAAAAATAAAGTTAAATATTCTTTGAAGTGTCATATCTCAGTAAAACGTGGTGACAAGCATTACAAGGGTTTAAACAACTTGTTGATCGGTTTTGTTGCGACAAGTCCGGCTTTGTCGACACGTCACGTCACAAAGGCAGTGAATTGAAACTTTCAGTCACAATACATTTTTAGAAAATTTAGGGGAGAATTCTCGCTGTTCCATTCAGGAAATGTTTGGTAAAAAGGTTGAAAGTTACATTTGTATTTTCCTTTGAAGGAAAACCTTTTCATATAAAAACAGGAAAAGGTCTTTTATATATACCAGTTTTAGCCTGGGCTTTCGACTGGGTTGTTTAGCTAACGAGAGAACGGTTTTTTGGCTAATTTGGCGTAGATTTTTTAGGGAAATTGTCGAATTCAATGATTTCTGTTTCAGGTAAGTTATGTAGTCACTGTGGCCTGTTTCTGTTTGAATAGGAGATACTTGTATAGTTCACTATGGTTTATGAGTTTCGAGTGCGGTACAAGTGACTTCAGACTTTTGTTTTCATCGCATTAATGACAAAAAGTTCAAATATGTCCCAAACTCCAGCTATGCGAACTATGTTCACTGATGCAATCATCAAGTCATCAAGGGGGTATCAGGTAACGATAATCACAAGATTTTCTTATCTCGCCAACCTCCGAATTAAAAACCAACATCTAACAAACGAAAAAATATCCATATTTCCGTAATCAATTAGCCGTTTTAATTTAAACGTCCCTAGATGCCCTTAATCCGGCTCAGTCACGGTATTACGACGTTTTGGAAGACATTACGTCATAACTGCTGTTCCGAACGCATTAGTGGGCAAGATGGAAAGTAAAAATGTCTAGGAGGGCAAGTGATAGGAGAGTAGCGGATTTATAAGCGGAGGCGATAGCGGGTTTCTCGTTCCATGTTTTAAATTTTAGAAACTGTCATACTATTGGGTTTTTCCATCAGGAATTTCTCAGTTACGGAGTCTGGGGTTGTGCTCGGTTGAGGGCAATAGGCTCATCGCCTATTACATGATAGGTACTTAAACATAGCACCAGTAAGCCACACCCTAAGTACACTTCGGCCGGAATATTCGAGAATTACAGGCATAATGTTTAGTTATGTTTTTGAAGGAAACAGTGACCAAACCACTTCGGTGAGGACAGAGAATTGTTTTTTCCCGGTATGGCAACAAAAACAAAAAAAAAAGACTATGTAAATAGCGTTTTAATTTAAACTATCTTGGGGAGATTAGTAAACCTGAAGATGTTATCTGTTTACAATTCATTAAAAAAATCTCTGCAATGTATTGATTACCGACACTTTTCATTGGTTAACCCGCTCCACTTTTCAAACTTGGACCACATTTAAATCCGATAGTCAACGAGGGTGATACCCTTAATGTGTTTGCATAATGTTCGTCATTAAAACATTTATTTCGAGTCAGTGGATACCACCCTTAAACGAGTTTTTTTTTACCATTTGTTTTAGAAAAAGAAATAATTGTTGGGTTCTTAGTATAGTGGAAACGGTGAAAGATTTTCCAGAGATTTTCACAACAACAAATTCCTGTAAACGAGTTAAATTGTTATGTAATGACTTCTACATAATAAAATTAACAAAAGATAAAAAAGAAACATATTTATTTGTCGTACGGTTGACGTGCATACAACACGACAAAATAAAAACAATTAAAATACATACAATGCATTAATAATACAGGGTATAAACAGACTTCTCGCAAAGCCGTTAACAAATCAAATTAAGTAACCCTACGCAAAAATTATTAGTGGGATATAACTTTTTTTTGGGATGATAAATCACGTATTACGGTACAACTCAATGTAACACACTCAAAACATTGTGCTGGTGGATGTATTTAATAGTGTGGAGGTCGTGGAGGTGTTTAAAATAAAATTCTTCCATTAAAAAGATGTATTAAAAAAAAAAAAACTAGTGAAGAAGTTGGAACATTGACTCCAATATCTCCGTAACTAGAAGGCTCCTGGTAGAACAAAAAAAATATAGCAATGACGGGGAGAGCAAGTGCCTTTCGGCTTAAAACTTAAAATGACACTTTCGTGATTTTTATTTGTATTGAGCTCCCGATTTCACGTAAAAAATCACGGGAGATATCCCGCAAGTGACATTATAATGTCACTTGCGGGATAGCTTAGTTGTGAACCGTGATACCTTAAAACAGTGTTCGAGTCTTTTTACACCCTTTTTACATGAATTTGAATTGCTGTGTTAAAAATTAAATGTGATACTAGAAAACTCTAAGTGCCATAATATTAAATCAGGTAATTTTAATCTTGCAAAGAATACTAAGAACTTTCCTATTTAACTAAAAGCCTGTTCACATTCACATAACATCAAATGATTGAAGACTCAAGTCAAAGACAAAGTTTCACAAAATAAAATGAGTGAACGACTCAGTTAATGAGTGTGTCGAGTCGAAATGAAAAGTAGAAATGTCGCGAGTAAGTGCGACAAAATAAATGATGACAGTGACTTGAGCTTTTGCTAAACGACAACCTTTTAATGAACTTGGGGTAAGTTGGGTAGTACAAGATGTGGGAAGCTGTGTAGAGTGAATGCTACTCGTATGTTTACCGATAAAGAGTTAGTTTAAGAATAAGAATAATTTATTTGCTTAAAATACAGGTGTTACCAGTTGTTAAAGTTGGTGGTTTAGGCACAAACCATATTTTTCCTTTTTATGGTATGCAAATATAATTTTACATCTAAACTAATATTATAAAGCAGAAGAGTTTATTTGTTTGTTTGTTTATTTGTTTGTTTGGTTGAACGCGCTAATCTCATGAACTACCGGGTCGAATTGATAAATTCTTTTTGCCTTGGATAGTCCATTTATCGAGGAAGGCTATAGAATGAAAAATGTTGCTAAAACGGGTTTTCTTTTTCCTTTCGTTTTTCTCTCTTATGTGACGCAGACGAAGTTGCGTGGGTCGGCCAGTTAAATAAAATAAAATGTTAAACTTAGTTTATGTAATGTCAACAGTTCTTTGACTTTCATTTGTCGTCATCATCCTAGCTTTTTACCTAACCATGTTGGAGTAGGCTTCCAGTCTAACCGAATGCCAGTATTTTACATGGAGGGACTGCCTCTCTGACCTCCACAAGCTAGTTAGTTAGTTTACTGGGTAATACGTCACCACTTGGTAAGGCTGGTTGTCAGATTTTTTGGGCCACTGAGTACCTGTAACGACTGCCAAAGATGGATAAATGACAGCCGGGACCAACAGCTTAACGTGCTTTTCGAGGCACGGAGGAAACTCGGTATATAAGGGTGGTCACCCATCCACAGACCAACCTAGGCAAGCACGGCTTAACCTAAAGATCGGGCTCTTCATTTCATTTGTCGTCATCATGACGCTGAATAAAGTTTCATGATTGATGCGTTCAAAGAAAAGGTGCATGGGTTGTGAGGAATGATGAAAAAGAAAGGAGTCAATGATGCCGTGACGTCTGACAGGGGGGAATAGAAGAAGAAAACGTGTTGTGACGACTTCAAATAATAACCACAACGTGGATAAATCATTATTTACAATATGTACACACTGACATTATAATAGGAAGAAAAAATATGTACAAATATCAAAAAAGGGGTTACAGGGCATCGAAAAATTCGTCCACATCGCTGCCAACAGGAAAAGTGCCCAGAAGGCTGGCAGCATTGCCACGTTGGATGGCAATGCTGATTCTTTGGCCAAAAAATAGTCCCGCCCTCTGGTCACGTGAAGAGTCGACCAACCGTTTGGCGATTTCCCGAAATACTAGGTGGGCACTCGGACCCCATGGCCCTAGTGTTTCGACCCCAAACGGCTCAAACACATAATTACCAATTAAATTATTGTATTTGCGCCGTTTGAGGTTTTCAGCACCTGCAGCAGCCGCCCCAACGCAGCACACCGTGCTAGGAAGATGAGATGGCGCAAGGGTGTCGACGCAAGTTGCGTCCCACACCAAAGGCCTACCGAACTTCCATGGCATTATGGTCATACCATCTGGTCTCTTGCCATCGACGCGCGCCAAGCCAGTTGGTTCTAACACAGCTGGCACCCCGGCGGTGGCAAGAGCACGACGGATGAGATCATTAATGCTGGCGTGTCGCGCTATCCGACCTGCACTCTTAATGCAAGAAAGGCCATGGTGTCCGAGGCAGTCGACTGCTTCACCACATTGACAGCGATGTGGAGCCCCACACGGAGCGCCCAAACGCAAACAAGTAGCGATAATCATCTTCATACCCTTGTTCCATGACAAGGGTATGAAGATGATAATGAATTTATGCGTTTAATGTAATGCTGTATTATACTCTAGAAAAATTGTTTGGTCTCTAGAAAAATTCTAGAAAAATTGTTACTATAACTGGCGTAATTGATAACTGGCGTCATCTCTAAGTGTGAGAAAATACCATAATATTTCTGGCCATTTTCTATTGATTTCTGTTGGTTCTTCCTGTTACTTTTCCATTTCCATCCAGTTACTTTTCCATTTCCATTCCTTCTGTTATTTTTTCGATCCAGGGCCAATGTGGGCCACTGGTCGTTGGTTTTGTCTAGCTCATCCCGCCATCTCCTGCAAGGTCAACCGCTTCGCCTTCTGGTTGTGTCAGGGCTCCACATTGTGGTTATTTTGGCCCACAGCTCATCAGACATGACCAGCCCAGTCCCAATTTAGCTTGGCGGCTTTTTGAGAAACGTCATTGATTTGTGTTTTGGAGCGCAGTGTGGTGTTGTGTACATGGTCCACAACCAAATGCTGTGGCAACGTATTTTTTTTAAATTACGTGGTTGCTTTGCATTTCCACGGCGATCTACGAAGTTGGCATAGCTCCCACTGGATCCGTACCTATTTTCGCGTCTCCAACATTTACGACATGCAACCTCTTAAAAGGCACAAGCAGAAACCATAAATTTTCACGCCGTCGGCACATCGAACACAGTCATTGTGTAGGGTGGTAATTTGTTGCATTACAGATGAATTATATGCTAAACTTGCGTTTAGCAAGAGGGTTTGAAAATGTTAGAAATTTTAGAGAAATAGAAATGTGCACTTAGGTTTTTGCACTTTTAAGTTCTGGCGGTATTATGAAACGGTCATAGCAGACTATTCTTCATTTGTGATCGGTTGATAAGAATAGGCTCGCTCCCTATTACAGGACCTAAATATAACTGACGAAATAAGGATTCTGCCTAATCTTTCGGGGATTACAGGCATATTGCTATGTTAATGTTATGTTAGTGTGTTCTTTGAGTGGAAACATAAACACAGCTGTTACAAGAAAGAATCGACGAGATACAATAAGACAAATCGCAAGCATATTGAAGCCAATTTTGTGTTACGTGTTCAAAGCGATCGATACAATTGAATCGGCTTTTGCCGAGCAATGGGTCATATACAAGGAAAAAAAAAACGAACACCGCCTTCTTTTTAAATATCTTATACACAAATGTTTACTGTAAAATGCAGAGAAGAAAAAAGCTGCAGTACTCTTATCTATCGACGGACAAATCTAAAAATCGAGCAACATTTTACTTTTATATACAAATCGCCAAGACAAGTGGACAACATAGTGGATCGCGTGCGCGATGCGCGGGAGTTGCTCGCGGGTTATTGCGCAAGCGGTGCACTGCTTCGGTGCACAAGCAGGCCTCGCCTGAATCGCTTCCTCTGTGTGTACATACGTCCTCGCCTTGCCGACGGTGTACTCCACTTGGGAGGCGGTGGTATGATCTGCAACAAAATTATTGATACTAGAATCAGATTTGACGACTCGAATGGCGTAGTGGTAGTGACGCTGCCTTACGCTCTTAGGGTCCTGGGTTCGAATCCCGGTAGGAGCAAATAATTTGTGTGATGAGCCTGGACATTTGTTTCCGAGTCATGGATGTTGTTGATGATGTTGCCGAGATCCGAGTTAAAAGTAGCGTTGTATTGAGGATTCCTACGTTCGGCTGTGGACTGTTGATGATAATGTTATGATGTTTCTTGGTTTTCGGATTAATAGGCGCACTACAAGGATAAATATAAAATGCTAGAACATTGCGAGTCATGGATGCTTATATGTATAACAAGTATGTATTTACAAACAAAAAAGTATATATGTAGTATATCAACTATCTAGTGACCACGACACAAGCTTTGCTTAGTGTGGCGCTAGGTGGCGCTGTGTGTTAATGTCCAGCGATATTTATTATTTATTTATTATTATTCTTGTCATAATGCACGCCACTTCTTTTCCCCAGCTAGAACACTGGGTTATGGCGTTTTGGGGGACTTTCTTAAGTAATTTGACGTTTAAAATTAATCTATTTTATACAAAGAATAAATGATTCTGACAACCTGTCAAGAGTCTGAAGATACTTGATTGAGTGATTAAAGAAGACAGATAGTAACTGTCTGCTCAGTCTGCTGAAGTAGCACTAATGCTTCACAGAAATATCACATTGTAGCTAGCTGCTGTCTGGTTTATCCCACTAAATCTTTCAATGATTTCCTAAAAAGAGAAATCTAAGATCTTATAGGAGTACAACAGAAACTATTTTAAAGCCTTCCTTAATTATATTTTATTTGCGCAGTTGGCCAAACGTCATTGATGCACTTTGAACTTAGCGTAGTACAGTTAAAATAAATAAGAAGCCAATGAAATACTAATATCGCTACCAATGCAATACGACAAGATATTACACAAAGTTACATAATTTTCCCTTGTGAAGATTGTACGAATCTAACAGCCCGAAGTAGAACCCGACAACAACGCGACGAAATCCGCGATGTATCATTGCTTTTACTTGTAGCATCCGCACAGGCATACACGGCCCAAGTCCCGCACATAGAATTACGTAATAAATTATACTTCAAACTAACATTACATCCAACCAATTACAACCTTAACACCTGAGGAATAAGGCTGGTTGGTTTTTAAGTATTTTTATGCAGTTTTCAAGTAAGTTGGGCGGTTTGTCCTGTTATTATGTTTGGAGGTCTGATGGCTGAGGATACGATTTCTTTGGCACCGTTTTTCCTTTGATTATTTCGTAATACTAGCTTGATGTACCTGGGTGATATATTATTTCCTTCGTCGGCGGATTTTGTCAGGGCTTCAGCCATATAGTGTGCATTGTGTGAATGACGAATAATGTAGCTAATTATTGTATGTAATTAGTGTAATTATGTAGATGTGTTGTTGAAAATTTAATTAAGACGTTTGTAGTACGTGCAAACACGTACTACTCGTACAAACGTCTTAATTAAATTAAATTTTGCGTTTCAAAAGACCTCTATACATATTGATAGATTATAATTATGTAAATGAAGACTAATTCGGATATCCATGACCTGGTAGGCAAGTATTCAAAATATTGTATCACCTTGTAATAGGTTTGTCTTCAATTACTAAGACCTAAACATAATTTGCGTAATGAGAATATACTACCTCTGCCTAGCCTTCTGGGAAAATATAGATTGTTATGCCTGCAATCAAGACCAATATGAGGGCCTCTCGTTTTATGCCAGCTTTTCATTCGGGTTTAAGTATTTAAAATGTGCACATCGTGTCACAACCATCAGTCCTGTGTGTCCCATATTAACACTATGCGCTAATATAAGTTAGTCAGTTTGAGTCTCATTATCATCTGTCTAGCCTTTTATCAACTAATTGTTGTGGTCGGCTTCCAGTCCAACCGGAATCAGCTGTGTTCGGGCGCCTCCGACCACTCGGCAATCTTCGGCTGCTGTCGGATGACGGCGGGCGACGGCGGGCGGCGGCGAGAGGTGCGGCGTGCGACGTGCGGGACGCGGGCCACGAGCCCACTTCGCTACCGATCTCTGAAGACGACGCGCGCGCACTTTTCTTACGTTTACCAACATCATTTTTGTACCTATTTTGGATTATACTACTTTTAAATTACAGTCCACTGCTTTTTGAGTTAAGTCCTTAGCTAGGTCCCTAACAAATGGTCCTTCGAGCCGGCTTCGAGCTTCGAGCCTTAATTAAAAATATTGATTTTAAAGGTGATAATTATCAAATGGCGTGGAAGTTACTATGCGACCGCTTTGATAATAGTAGGCTTTTAGTAGATACTCATCTTAAAGCTTTACATAGTGTAGACTGTATTACACAAGAATCATCCTCTTCTTTGCGTCGTTTAAATGATCTCATCAATAAAAATCTTAGAGCCTTGAATTTAATGGGCGAGCCCACGGAAAGTTGGGATACATGGATTATTTATAATATGGCAAGTAAACTAGATCCTATCACTAGCAGGGAATGGGAAGCTCATCGTAATACCATACCAACAAAACCAACAGTTTCACAGTTTTGTTCATTTATTAGTAAAAAAGCTGATTTATTAGAAACATTAGAACAAAACAGGGTCACATTTAACATTGAAAGCAGTACTAACACTCATGGCGATCAAGTGGGAAGCAAACACAATAAGTCATTGGTAGTGGCAGCCAATCAACCTGACGATAATACAAAACAAAGGTATGAGGTAAAGTGTCCCTTGTGCAAACAAAATCATCTATTGTACACTTGTGAAGAGTTCCGAAAATTAAACGTGGAACAACGCATACTAAAGGTCAAGGAGTTTAAAGTCTGTTTCAATTGTTTACGTAGTGGTCATCTGACAAAACGATGTAGATTAGCTCGCTGTAAATATTGCCAAGGTAGACATAACACCCTTTTACATGTGGAACAGTCTACTCATATACAAGATCCTATGCCAAATAGTGTAGCATTGCCCACTGATATTTCTGGAGGTGCCGCTCCACACAATGGTACCTCAGAAAACATCTCCTTGTCGAGTGACGCTCGTTCCCAGCATACTACCTCTCATGTTTTACTGTCCACAGCGTTGGTGAGAGTGGTGAACCACCGAGGCATCAGGAGCAACGCCAGGATCCTGCTTGATAATGGTAGCACAGCTAATTTTATTACGCAGAAACTATGCGATCGGCTAGGACTTCCTCGACGTAGCACGAGTTCCACGGTGACAGGTATAAACAGTCACACTACATCAAGTACACAGTCTTGCAACCTGACTATTGAATCGTGCAGCGGCAGCTATAAGACAGATATAAATTGTTTCATATTACCAACAATTACCAAATTGCTGCCGTCTACTTTCGTCAACATAAGTAGCATTCCAATACCGTTAGATTTGAATCTAGCCGATCCGTCATTCAATGTTCCATCAGAGATTGACATACTAGTTGGTGCTGAAGTATTTTGGAACATTCTAGGCAGTACATCCATAAATTTAGGCAAAAATCAGCCCAAGTTACATGAGACAAAGCTTGGATGGATAGTATCAGGATCTGTGGCTCTTCCAAAACGTCCATTCAAAAACATTTATTCACATTTTTTTAATATCTCCATGAACGAGTTGCATAACAGTTTAAATAGGTTTTGGGAGCTCGATTCCGTCTCTTCTGAGCATTCCTTGTCACAGGAAGAACGAGCTTGCGAAGAAAGCTTCCGTATTAACACTGTGCGTGACCAAAACGGGCAATTCATAGTTACAATGCCTCTTAAAAATGATCCCAGTGAGTTAGGCGAGTCATATGAAATGGCTAAACGTCGATTTTTATCTTTGGAACGTCGTTTCCAACGTGATCCTGCTTTTAAGGAAAGATATGTTGCGTTCATCGAGGAGTACGTGAGCTTGGGGCACATGAGTGTGAATGACTCATCAAGGAAACCTCATTCAGGTAACCAAATTGAATATTTTTTGCCACATCATGGAGTCATCCGAGAATCCAGTACCACAACTAAGCTCAGGGTAGTCTTCGATGCATCAGCAGCTACTACTTCTGGAGTGTCGTTTAATGACATCCAAATGGTGGGGCCCACTGTCCAGGATGATTTATTTACTATATTGCTGCGTTTCCGTCAGCATAAGTTTGTTATTTCTGGTGACATCGAGAAGATGTATAGGGCCATTCTGGTAACACCATCACAACGTCAATTACAACCAATTATATTTCGTGCTGACCTCAAACTACCACTTCAAACGTACAGTCTTAATACTGTTACTTATGGTACAGCTTCCGCCCCTTACCTAGCTACTAAGTGCTTAGTCAGTCTAGCAACAACCGCCTCTAACGACGTGGTAAAGACGTCCATTGAACGGGATTTTTACGTCGACGATTATTTGAGTGGTGGTGACTCGGTTTCTGAGGTGGTCCAGATGGGCAAAGAAGTTGCATCCATTTTAGCGTCAGCTAACTTTCATTTGAGAAAGTGGCAATCTAATAGTTTAGATATTTTAACAGAAATTGCCGGTGTTTCAGGGCATTCTGATAGGTTGAACTTGTCTGAGGATAGAAACGTGTCATCTAAAACGTTAGGTCTGTATTGGCTATGTAAAGCTGATTCTCTCGAGTTTTTAATATCGGTCGATACCAGCAAACCAATCACAAAGCGCCACATTTTATCTGTGATTAGTCAAATATTTGACCCATTAGGTCTGGTAGGTCCTTGCATCATTGAGGCTAAAATTATCATCCAAAGTCTATGGACGGCTAAGTGTGACTGGGACGAGCAAGTACCAGATAATATACATACCTCCTGGCTAATGTTCGTGAACAGTCTACCATGTTTAAACACCCTTAAAATACCCCGGTGGATTTCATGTGATAATTCAACAATAAATGAGATTCATGTGTTTACAGACGCATCCGAAAAGGCCTATGGTGCATGTATTTATATAAAGTCTAGATCTAGGAATGGGTTAGTAAAAGTACAGCTGTTGGTCTCCAAAAATCGTGTTGCACCAATCAAGCCAACAACCATCCCTAGACTAGAGTTATGTGGGGCTTTATTAGGAGCAAGACTGTGTGCTAATGTACGGAATTCCTTCACCAAACCCGTTAGTAAATGCTATTTTTGGTGCGATTCGACAATAGTGTTGAGTTGGCTTGCCATGACACCAAATTTATTAAAACCGTTTGTTCGAAATCGCATCAATGAAATACAAGAATGCACTACAGGGCACACGTGGAGCTACGTGCCGTCGAAGGAAAATCCGGCGGATCTTGTTTCTCGCGGGCTGAAGGCTGACCTTATCAGCGAGTGTTCCTTATGGTGGTCAGGTCCTCAATTTTTGTTAAAAGATGAAACATATTGGCCAAAAATGCCCAATGAAAACTTGAAACAAGATCTACCTGAAGTTGTGTCATCACACTTTTCTGATCACTCATCGCATCAACAATCATGCAATAATCATCATTTACTCATTCAATCACTCATTCACAAACATTCTAATTATAACCGCTTACAGAGAGTCGTCGCTTACATACTACGATTTATTTACAATTTAAAACATAAAAGTAGTCATTATCGTGGGTCCCTATCTTGTGAAGAACTTACAAATTCTTCAAATCTTATTTTACGTCACGCTCAAATAGATATGTTTCCTAATGAGTATCACTTACTGGAATCAGGAAAGCCGTTACCAAGAAAAAATAGGCTTATTTCTTTGAGTCCTTTTGCAGATTCAAATGGTCTCATACGCGTAGGAGGAAGACTCGACAATTCACCTTATGATTATAATGTCAAGCACCCGGTATTATTATGTGGTAAGCACCATGTAACTAAAATCATATTTAATAAATATCACCTCGATTGTTTACACGCCGGCCCTCAGCTGCTCTTGGCAAATATACGCCAAATGTATTGGCCTCTCGGTGGTAGAAATCTTTCTAAATTAATTGTTAAAAAATGTATTAAATGTTTTAAACACAAGTGCCAAACTGTGCAACCTACAATGGGTCAGTTACCCTCTTCAAGGACACATTTAGAGCACCCATTTTTAAATTGTAGTGTGGATTATGCTGGACCAGTGCTGATAGCTGATCGCAAAGGGCGAGGGTGTAGGCTTATAAAGGCGTACCTGTGCATTTTTGTTTGCCTTGCCATTAAGGCTGTTCACATCGAGCTTGTTACAGACCTCACGAAAGAAGCCTACATGGCTGCTTTGAACCGTTTCGTGGCTCGCCGTGGTAAACCCGAAAGCATCTTGTCCGATAATGGGACAAACTTTGTAGGCAGTTGCAATGAGCTGCGTAAGTTCTTACAAGACTCGAATCTCGAGTCTGAAGTCGCTCAACAAGGCATCAAATTTTCTTTCGCGCCTCCATACTCCCCCCACTTCAACGGTATTGCTGAAGCCGCCGTCAAATCCACAAAACATCACCTAAAGAGACTTTTAGGTTTAACACACTTGACATACGAGGAGATGGTCACGTGTTTGACTCAAATAGAGGCCGTCTTAAATTCCCGTCCTCTTACCCCTCTTTCCACTGATCCTCTAGATTTCTCCGTTCTCACTCCTGGACACTTTATAATTGGGCGACCACTAATATCTGTTCCGCATCCACAGGTTACTGATCACAACATCGGGCGACTGGAGCGCTACCAAAGAGTGGAGCAAATAAATCAACATTTTTGGAATCGTTTTCAATTAGAATATGTTTCTCTGCTCCAGCTAAAAACTAAATGGACAGCGTCAACAGGCCAACTTTCAATGGGAGCACTGGTGCTCATCAAAGAGAAAAGCCAACCGCCGTTGGTGTGGCCACTGGGGCGTGTCATCAAGGTCTTCCCTGGCAGCGACGGGACCACACGGGTAGTGGAGTTGAAGACGAAGAGAGGAACGGTGGTGCGGGCCTACAACAACGTCTGCCCACTTCCTCTTACTTGAATTCTTCAACCCGGGGAGGATGTTCGGGCGCCTCCGACCACTCGGCAATCTTCGGCTGCTGTCGGATGACGGCGGGCGACGGCGGGCGGCGGCGAGAGGTGCGGCGTGCGACGTGCGGGACGCGGGCCACGAGCCCACTTCGCTACCGATCTCTGAAGACGACGCGCGCGCACTTTTCTTACGTTTACCAACATCATTTTTGTACCTATTTTGGATTATACTACTTTTAAATTACAGTCCACTGCTTTTTGAGTTAAGTCCTTAGCTAGGTCCCTAACAGCTGAATACCAGTATTTTACATGGAGCGACTGCCTATCGGTCCACCACAACCCAGTTAGTACTGGGTAATACGATACTACTTGGTAAGACTGGTTGAGTATGAATACCGACGAAGCTGTGCGGAGGTTTTCACTGGCCAAGCCGGAGCAAAGAAGTTTGAAGTTACTTACGCCCAATTTAGCGACCGCCGTACACCGCTCACCGCACACCGTTTACATCTCTTCATGTCATCGCTGTGCGTTGAACAAGCATGAGTCATCTCTTATTCTCTCTGCTCAACAGTTTCCACTAAAGCTAAGCGGAGACGAGAAATGTAAATATTGAAGTTCTATCGATACTTTACAACACATCTCCTCTCCTCATGTCTAGTGTCAGCTTTGGTGGAATCCGGGCCAAGTGTCATCGCGGTGTCTCTTGAAAAACAAATGAAAAACGTTGATCAGTAGAGCATTCTACGATCAACGTTTTTCAATTGTTTTTTTCAGTCTCTGTCCTAAGATGCTAGTCGTTTGAGCCTGTACCCCATGGTCAAAAGGATACAGCCCTTTGCAACGCCAATTAACTTCAACCAACCAATATCGTGCGTACCAATGATACACCGATTACTCATATTCTTTGTTCGAGCAACCAAGTCAAGGATGCATCCTCGCGTGCCACCTCGCACGATAACAACGCTCTGATTGTCAAGTGTTACGGATTTCGGTGGCGGCCATCTTGAAAACTCGTGTTTTGCATTTGAATTATGAATTTATGAAGCTGTTAGCGTAATGCGTGTTTTTAATTGATGTTTTTTAAGATGTAATTTATGGTAATGTCGATTTTGGGTGCGGTGAGTTAATAACAAACTTGGTATATGTTTTAAATTTAGAGAATCTGATTAAAATTGATGTCGATATGATCATATCGATGCATTATAACGGACCATTTGCTGTCTAAACAACCTAAAAAGGTTTTAGCTGGGCAATGAATTTAGTATTTACAACGGTTTCATGAAAAGGTAGCTTCTAACGATCCACTAAGTAGTGGCCTTCCATGGTACATTCACGTTAAATCAGACTTTGAACATGGGTAACATAAGAATTTTCATTCACAATTTCTTGGGAAATAACTTCCGTTGGAAGAAATATTGAAGCGGTCATGTTTCGAAAATTGGGCCATGTTATTTTAAGAAAATTATCGAGTAAATCAATCAGCTTACGTAAAATGGTGCTTAGATATAGTGAAACTTAGCGTTGCATAAGCTGATGCATGATCAATCAAAATTAATATGTGTGGCGATAATACCACAAAAAAAAAATTACCTATACCGTCAATTTACCAAAACAAAAGATTAAAATCAATACAAAGATAAAGACAGAAAATTACTCATAAATACATAAACCCACCTAAATCATTACAATCAGCCAGTTACACTAGCGGAAACGTCAAATATTTTCATGATTTTCATGAAGTTCCAACGTTTTTGATGCAACCTTCACAGTTTCCACGAGATCAATAAAAACATCGGAGGAAACCTCGATTTAATGACATTAAACACGATACTAGTAATATTTGAAGATGGAAAAAACTCAGATACTTGTAACAGCTTCCGGTGGCCGTTTATTCAGCCGGATGTGAGGATGAAGCACGCGATCTGTGCCCAACAGGCGTGCGCAACGAAAGTGTTATGCATTGGTATTGGTTACATGTTTACTGAAGACACTTCCATGCTTGTTGAACAGTTGAGGAAAGGAAATATAAATCTCTAGAGCTGGTTTCTTTGTTTTCTTTATCGTGTCAGTGTTTTTATGCCGCCCATGAGCTTCTGACTTGGCTTTGCATCATCATCATCATCATTTCAGCCGAAAGACGTCCACTGCTGGACAGAGGCCTCCCCCAAGTGTCGCCACATTGACCGGCCCCTTCGCATCCAACGGATTCCCGCAACCTTCACCAGGCTTTGGCTTTGCATGCTCTCAAGAAATATCTCTCAGGCATGCTTGTTTCCTCACGATGTTTTCATAGTGATATTTATACAAAAAAATCAGAGATGCTTTTTTTTTTAAATGGGAAATCATCAAATGACTTCTCCCACTCTGGGCGGAGCGGGAGGAAGTGTCAGACTCTTACTGACTAAAACCCATCCATGTTCCTTCCTCGCCCTTTATGTTCTGGGGCCGCGGTATCTCTTTCGAACAGGCCCGCAACCCAGAGATGCGTGCTTTTTTTTTTTTTTTTTTCAAGGATGGGAAATCATCAAATGACCCCCCCCACTCTGGGCGGAGCGGGAGAGAGTGTCAGACTCTTACTGACTAAATACCATCCATGTTCCTTCCTCGCCTTTTACGTTCCGGGGCCGCGGTATCTCTTTCGAACAGGCCCGCAACCCCGGCAGGCTTCGGCCCTTGCGGGCCCCTCTCTTTTTGCTGACATCTCTTTGAGGCGCGCGTGGAACACGAACGCGCCGTCGTCACGGCCTGTCGTCGTCGTTAGACGACCGGACGGCTAGCTAGCCCATAGCCAGCCGAGAGAGATGCGTGCCTTGTGTTCGAACTAGGAACAGCTGTGGCTTGGCAATCTTACGGTCACTACTAGCTGCGATTACTGCTGATTCTTTGACTTGAAATTGTGAGACGGAAGTTAGGGAGAATAAATCGATCAGAGTAGCAATTCACTAATTTTTTCGAATTTGCGTATTTTGGGTTCAATCTTAACCTGTCAAAGCCGCTAATTACCTGCATATTTGAAAAATCACCTCTCATTGCCGCTGAGGTAAGATTATAGACAATTTGAATGTATTTAGGTAGGTAAGACAGTTGGATTTCTGATCAAAGTGCAGGGCAATATTGCAGTCAGTCGACGATTGGAATCACAATTTCTAGAAATCTATCCACGGTGGCAAAAGCTATGCTAACAGCTCATATCGTATTATAAAGATCTGATCCAGTCATCAAGATTGTGAGTGGGACTAACAAAACCACTACGCGCAGTTCAGGAAAAATTTTTCACTACCATTGTCGTTTCTTCACCACTACCATTGTCCTTACTTCACCACTACCATTGTCCTTTCTTCACCACTACCATTGTCCTTACTTCACCACTACCATTGTCCTTTCTTCACCACTACCATTGTCCTCACTTCACCACTACCATTGTCCTTTCTTCACCACTACCATTGTCCTTACTTCACCACTACCATTGTCCTTTCTTCACCACTACCATTGTCCTTACTTCACCACTACCATTGTCCTTTCTTCACCACTACCATTGTCCTCACTTCACCACTACCATTGTCCTTACTTCACCACTACTCTCAAAACGATGAAAAAAACAACGTGAGGAAACCGTGATGTGCTAGATTAAAAAAATCGAACAAACGTGACATCTACCAACCCGCACTGGATCCATGTGGTGGAATAGCCTATTCCCTCTCATAAAGAGGAGGCCTTGTGTCCCAGCAGTGGGAACATTAATTATGCTTCCTTAGACATGGCTAATAACGTCATTAATCGAGTACATCATTCACATGCCTCTCAAAATAAACAGCACAGTGCTCGTGAATCCAAACACCGAACATAAATTATGCCATTCAAACAGACCGAATTTTTCAATGCAAATCCACTGAAATATCAACCTTCAAGCTATGACATGACATTCAGAAAAATCGTCTCAAGAATCCACTCGACCTATGTGCGTCATGCCACAAAAAAGTATACAGCATGTGGGCACGTGTCTATAATTTGGTTGCCAGTGTACAGGGCGATACTTCGTACGTGTCGTGTGCAAGTGTAGCCAGAAATATTTTTAATCCAAACAAAATACGGCGCTCTTCAAAATAAATATGTCGGTCGGATCGAGTTAGGAGGGTTGTACATTATTCTGGTTGGAAGTGTAATTTGAAGTACTTAGAATGATTCTGTTGTGAAATTAATTGAGGAAAATATACGTAAATTTTTCAGTGTTACACCTAAAATTATGTTTTGAATTATCCACTGAGAACAAAGTCCATTGTTTTTTCAGGATTCTAAATGTTGAATGATTAATTTATAAGTAGGAAAACGATCTAAGAAAAGTAGGTAAAACCTAAAAACGGAAGGAGTTGCCCAAGTGAGATGTCTAACCAAATATAACTCTACAATAACGTTGTCGAGAACTATTTAGACAACAGATAATATAGAAAATAAAAATCGAAAACAATCATTGGAAAATGTATGCTACGCTACGCGCTTTAAAAGGTTAGTTCCAATAAACCATAAGAGATGGCGCTAGTTGTACCTTACTACGCGGTAGATGTAATGAATCACTATGTAGATTCACTTTTATTTTGATGTTCAGTACAAAACAAATTAAAACCTTAAATAATTGTGGCAGTCGCTTAGCATTTTAATGGGCACGTGTCTGATTAACATTTACTTTACCATTTTGGTATATTGTGATAAGTTTTTTCGTAGTTTTTTTGGCAAGTAGAACTTTAAACTGCTAAAGTAGGTAAATACGTAAGTAGGTACGAAACGAGATGTCCTTTTGTCATAAAGGTATTTGACGTCTCCTTTAATTATAGCATAAAATATAAACTTTATACTGTCATCCCACTACTGTTCAAAAGCCTCTCACCATGTCCTCACATTCTTTCAATCCAGGGCCAGATGTGGACTACTGGTCATTGGTTCTGTCTATCTCGTCCTGCCATCTCCTGTGAGGTCTACCGCATCGTCATTTGGGTAAAAATACCAGAGCTGACTGATTAGTACGAGAAAAAACACTACAGTGAGGAACATAACTTTAAAATAGTTTTTTCTAACAAGATTAATTTCGTATTGGAATTATTTTCCCAATGACCATCAAAGTAAGTGTGAAATCCTCTCAAACCGATATAAAAATCAACGTTGACCAGAGGCGGATCACTTAGGACAAAAAGAGATCTTGTTTATGTTACGTACCGCGAAACTGAGAGTATAATATGGGTGACTGTACTCCGGGACAAGTTATGAGCGAACAGCGAGTTGTAATTAGATTGTGTCATAAGCGATAGCGGTTTGAGAAAACGACTTAACCGCTGTTTTGTTGGTTTGTGTCTTATACGTATTTATTATATGTCTAATTGGTTTGGAGATACGGGTGATACACGATAAAAATAGCTCATTATTTTCGTTTTTTTCTTGTCAATTGACTGTACTACTCGAATTTTGACTTTGCAGTCAGGTCAACTACTTTTTTATTGGATATCGGCGATGTGGCCAAAAAAATCGTAAGTGCTTCAGAATTAGTGCACTATGTCGCATTCATTCTGGTGTAAGTGATTAACTAGGCCACTGATTTTATCGCGGGTCATTAACCCTGTAAGTATTATAAAAAAAGTAAATAGTAATAAAGATAGGGCAACAGTAAACTGTCGGTTTTAAGAATTAAAAAATTCGATTGAAGTCTTATTGGTACTCATTTGGTGTTACAAGTTTAGTTAGTTCTATAAGACTCGGACCTTATCCCCTCATAAGAAAAAACAGGCGTTATATTATGATAATTCTCTTATGCCTTACACCACACAATAAAAGAGTTCTGTTTACGCGTGAACCGCGGAACGATACTCGATTGTAACTGTTTCCGAGATGGAGAATAATCGAGCAAGCGCGATACGACATCTAACAGACCATGGAACGCATCTGACGGTTATATCCCAAGATTGAGAGGGATTGGACCGATCCCGGCTTTAAATACGATTGGTTTGTTTTAAAAAGCATGTTTCGAGTTAGAAATGAGGAGGACATTGGGAAAGTGGACCAAGGCGTGGCGCGACGGCGAAAATCTGTTTCAAGTCGTTTTTTTTTAAACACATCTTCCCATTACATACATAACCTCCGTTTTTAAACGTTTCCTAAGATAGCCTAAAATACAACAAATAGGACTGAGTGGTTTACATAGTTCAGAAGTTTTAAGTAGCAGTTTTATGAGTCTAACTGGTACGCAGACAACAAATACCGATTAGAATCTTTTTTTTTTTTTAAAGGTTTTAAAGTAAGTTTAATTTACCTACAGAACAAGACTGTAAAATCATAATATACTACCAAAAACCGTAAGCTCAACCTGTTTGATGGTCAAACTCAAAACAATACGTTTTGATTTGTATAAAACCTCCTTGAAGACTTGAACATCAAACAAAAAAGAAAAAATCTTAAAGAAAATCCGTTATTTTATTACAACCGCCATGTTTTGTTTTTAACACGTTCTCAAACGTTTTTAAATATAGAACATTGATTTATTGACATGCGTGATCTGAAGTTGAGGGTTTTCATTGATGTGTGGTTTAGTTCATTCGTGTATATATAGATGGCGCTAGTTGTATGAAAGCTCAGGCGCAGTAGGAAGATTCTTTGATGTATTTTGTTGGATAATTATGATAGATTTTGTACAATATTTGACATATACAACGAAATCAACTTAAGACTAGGACATAATTAGTGGCTAGATTTACATTGGTAGGTACCCATTACCTACCTTTTCAGTGAAAATAAATTACACTTCTTATTACTTTACAGAGTCAATGTCTTTGATAAATACTGAGTAGTAACTGCCCCTGAAAATTAAAATGACCGAACCGTAAACGAAACCTAGACTAATACAGCTATAGCTGAATAGGTATAGATACCCTATTTCCACCCTTAAAAGCAACTGCGTGATGTACATACTTACATACTTAAGTAGTAAATATCTACTTTATATAATTAACATTAAGATTTAATATCCGTCGTAAAAAGACTAACCTACTCGTCAATTAGTATTTTCTGATATCTTTTTCTATGCTATTCATTAAATTGCTGTTTTCATTAACTTCAAAATAACTATTATTCTGTAGAGATACTTAATGCTCTACTTACACCGATCATCACAAAAGTTTAGATCAAAAAGTTTTCAAGAACCAAAACCAATAGCGTCGGATACGTGGCAAAGCGTAACGTTATAAAAAAAAGAAAAAAGAATACCTTCAATAATTGTACATGAAACACTTATTTAGGCATTAGAAAGCGTTACAACTAGGGAAAAGAGTGTCTACAATGGGCTCTGTCACCCAATGTAAGATTTGACTTGTGTTTATGGTGATAAACACAAGTCTATCAACATGTATAGTCTATCAACATCAACAAGTATATATGTAGTATATCAACTAAATCGCAAATTATAAAAAAAAGCCTCAAAAAATTATCTATTTGTTAATTATTGTGTCATTTTAATTTTAATTTTAATTTATATTTCTAATTTTATTACTAAATGTGTTATGATTTCAATTCAAATCTAATTTAATTTAATTTTCCAATTGTATAAGTAACTTAATGTGTGTTGACGTTAATTTTATTTTTTAAGTGCTACTATCATTTTGTTTTGTTTGCTTGGTTATAAATTTTATTATGCATGCTGTGGTCTCCTGTAAGTGAAGGAGTACACCTACGTACTACTTTTGTCGCCGATTCTTTTTTTCATGTTTGTGTATATTCTTTGTTGGAGATCCTAAATAAATAAATAAATAAATAAACTATCTGGTGTCCAAACACAAGCCTTGCTTAGTGTGGCACTAGATTTTTTATAAGGTCCTCGCCTATACTCTGGACATGTAACAGTAGTCATTAGACGAGCACAGTATATCATAATTTAATTACAATACTATATTTACCTACTCAATAATGCAACCAAGATATGGCCTATTTATGTATCTTTGTATAGGCACACCTATTATACATAAATGAGTGTGAGGTCAATATGATGAAAACTTGTGACTGTATAGGCTGATGCTATACTTAGCGTCTAAGGGCCATGTTCACCGAGAAGATGACAGTCTGTTTACCTAAAACAGCTGTTTAAAACGCATTTTTGTATAGGAACATGTCACAGTGACAGCTGTTTTTGGATAAACAGACGGTTATCTTTTCGGTGAACATGGACCTAAGTCTAAATCACGTTCCCACTGCTGGGACACGAGCCACCTCTCTATAAGAGGGAGTGGGCTATGATCCACAACACAGGTAAGATTTATGACAGTTATCTCACGATGTTTTTCTTCGTCGTGTTGAGAGAAGTTCTGATAAAGTAAGTGTCACAAATAAAGTGCCTGTTTGGGTTCGAACCCAGGATCTATTTAAAACTTTCGGGTTGCGCCCACCTACACTTGGCACCTCTAGGATAGCCTAGCCTTTTCCCACGGCTTCCAGTCTAACCGCACGCAGCTGAATACCAGTATTTTACATGGAACGACTGCTTGTCTGATCACAACCCAGTTGGTACTGGGTGAAACTTTACCCCATAAGTATAAGTCGAAAATATCAGAACTGATAAGGTCTCTAATTGTTGTGAAAGGTTCATTCTCAGCGCAAATAAAAGAAAAAAAAATCGTCCTAAATATCTGCCTAGCCTTTTCTCAACAATGTTGGGATCACCTTGTAGTCTAACGGAACGAAGCTGAATACCAGTATTTTACATGGAGCGACTGTCTATCTGACCTCCACAACCCAGTTAGTACTGGGTAATACGATACCCTTCAAAAGACTGTCTCTCTGACTGAATCTACAAATGACAGCCGAGACCAACGGCTCAACCTGCGGCGTATAAAATAAATTTAATTTAATTAAAAATATTAGAAGCGTAACTTGACAATTACCGATTGACTAATGATTTTTTTCAGATCTTTAAAATAAAATCTTTAAATGGGTAAGTAATTCTGCGAGACTACACACATTTCATCTGATTACAAGTAAGTATTTCAGCTGTCTTAAGGATACTTCATTCAAGAGTTCAATTTGGATGTTCCAAGAAATGTTTTACGCTTTAGTAGCGCCGCCAGACGTGTTACGTTTCCTAGAAACAGGTAAAGCCGCTTAGTTTGTTTTTGTGAAGTTCAAGATTGAAAACAAAAAATAGCAATATTTTTTTCTGATTTTAATTGCGATATAACGTGTGGAGCAATGTTACGGTTATATGGACTTGTTTGAGGATTGTCAGAGATCGAAATGGTATGAAGTAAGATTTCTTGTTCGTTCCTTTACGAAGAGCAAAGCGGTCGACATCTCTATAATTAAACACGGAACTGAGTCGGTATGCAATCGTTCGTGTATGGGTACCTATGTGCAATCGTGGCGTATGTGCCATCGTTACGTAACATGCGATGCTTTAGTTCTCCAGTGTTTACAGTGGCGGAGTGCGCGAGTGTCGCGTGTCCCCACCGCATCGATCCGCTCCGCCCAGCGCTCGCTCCTCCCACCTGCGGCCTGCCCCCCCGCGCCCTCCCGCACCCCCATACCGCGCACGCCCGCCGCGCCGCCCTCACACCCCCGCACCGCTGGCCTTTGTCGCTTGCCGCCCGCGCTCGGTCACCTGTGTCGCACGTCCTCAGTCGCAAAGCGGCCGCGACGCGCGCCACCCGCTTCGCACTACGCGCGCATATTATGACAGTGACGTGATGGAACCCAAAGAGTACGGTGCGGTTCCCGGCCTCCCGGCCGGTCTGGACTATTTTATGATGCCTCGAGTGACTCAACCCGCGCCTCAGTTCGATTTCCGCAAGCTCGGCGCCAGCTTCAGCGGCCGAGATGACGACAAGAGCGACGAGCGACGGTCGCCCGAGTACCCGCTGGACAGGCGCGACCCGCCGCCGGCCCCGTGGCCTCTCGGCCTCGGCGTCCAGTTCGTCAACCCCGCGACTGGCAAGAAGAGAGTTCAGTGCAACGTCTGCCTCAAGACTTTCTGCGATAAAGGCGCGTTAAAAATTCATTTTTCGGCGGTGCACCTGCGAGAGATGCACAAGTGTACAGTGGAAGGATGCACCATGATGTTCAGTTCGCGACGGTCGAGAAACCGGCACAGTGCTAACCCGAATCCCAAGCTGCATTCGCCGCACGTGAGACGCAAAATATCGGCACACGACGGTCGGTCAGCGCAGCCTTTCCCGCTGCTGCCCGCACTGGCGCGGCTGCCCATACCTCCTCCCGGGCTGCTGCCACCTGAGCTGGCCGCACGCCTGCCACCTCAGCTCAGTGGTCCTCCGGGACCTACTCCACTTCCTCCGCGTGTGCCACTCGATGACCTCCGCAACTTCAGTGAAATTGAGAAAATGTACAGAAAGCTTCCACATTCGGATGAACATCATCACCGCAGTGTTCTAGATCTTGCCAAACCTCATATTATGCATGAAGAAGAATCCAATTATTATAGTGAAATTAATGATGATATTTCTGATGATGAAAATAAAGATAGATCTGATGAACGGACTACATCTCCGGTTGTAGAAAGATTAAACTACGAGGATGAACCTGAAGATTTAAGTGTGAATAAAAACAGAGACGATACCAAACTCGTTGTTGTGAAACCTGATAGTGTAAACAGCCGCGCTGACCCCACCGCCTCGGACGATAAGACGTCGTCCCACGTTCCTAACAAACGTAAGAGGAAGAGCGGCAACCCCACCCGGTGTTCACAGAACAATGAATACAACGTGTCCGATGAAGAATATCAAGCGGATTTATTTAGAAACCTGTCAACTCCCAGCTCGAGTCGCGCTGAGGAGGAACCCTTATCGCTCAAGAAACAAAAGCCTGAAAGTACGGAGTCATTTCAGAACGGTGAGGAAGCAACTGTGGACTCGGAATCGGTGACGCGCGTGAAGGGTGAGAGTGAGTCGGACGATGAGTCGAGTGCCCCTAGCGTTGTCCGTGAAGGGCTGAGATTACGTTCCGATTTGTATACCCCGAGCGACAGCGGGAGTGACTTGCATGCATTGGAAGAGCGCTTAGCGAGGGCGCGCTCGCCATCAGCCAGCAGCGACAGGACCGATGACAGGTCAGATATCAACGACCTAGAAATACCCATAGACGACGAAAACCCCGACAGATGTACCGCTTGCGGGAAAGTATTTCAGAACCACTTCACGCTGCGCATGCATTACAGAAATGATCATTTGAAATTGCTTCACCCGTGCGAGGTGAACGGTTGTGACGCCGCCTTCCCTTCTCGGCGGAGTCGAGACAGACACAGTTCGAACGTTGACCTGCATCGGCGGCTGCTGTCCACTGGCTCGCCGGAACAGAAACCAGCGTTTGAAGTCAACGCAGAACTCCTAAATAAATTATACGCAGATATAAAAGGGCTCGCCTCAACACTAGAAAGCTTACGATACGGTGGCAACGAGGAAGCATCACAGCTTCCCAGCTACGTGACTGAAACTATGAAATTCTACAGTCGGAACTTGACTGCTCTGCAAGCGGGCTTGTTTCCACAGTTCGGAGATCGGGGGTTTTTTCCGTCTCCTTTCCTGATGGGTAACGGAGTGCCGCAGGCAGGTGGCGGGCCGTACGGGGCACCGGCGGGCGCGCAGTCGGCGCGGGAGTCGCTGTCGCCGCTGTCGGCATCGTCTCCGCCGGTGATCTCCCCGGGGCGGCTGGACGCGGCGCACGCGCGGCCCCGGGACGATGCTAACCTGCTTTTTCGCGAGACCTCCGAGTCGTTCAAGAAGATGACCTCTTTATGCGAACGGCAGGAGCAACTGTATCAGCACCACGTGCCGGTGTCATGACGCTCGCGCCACCCGCGCTCGCCATGGTGATACCTCACGTCTTGAAGCGACACAGACTCTGTATATTTAATTGTTAATAATTTTAATTGTGTTAATTCTATTTCGTATTTCGTTTTTGTATTTTCTTGTGATATTTAGACAAATATATCGTAATGATCGATCCCACGAACTGTAAGTTAATAGGGATAACAGCTTGGGTGTTGAGTTGGCGTTTGTGAAGCGAAGTGCAATACGGACTCGAATATTATAAATATTAATGGACTTGGCGTACGACATGATATCGTGTAGAGTATTCGTAATTGATGTTGAAAGTAAACGTTATATGATCAGCTTCATTTATTGTTCTGCCGCAATAAACTCATTGAGGAAAAAATATACAATTGTTTTTATTTGTGTGGTTAGTGTGCCGAATTATTGACGAGATAATCTGGTTACGCTTGTTAATAGCAATGGTGTCGGTTGTGGGCACTGGGGAGCTACTCAACTGGAAACATAATAAGCATCTGCCTACACACTTTTTGTTCCTTTTCACGTTAACAATGCTCCGGTTTTAAGTAAAAGTTGCCTTTGAAGCTTGATTGGATAATTGACTAACCGAAGCTTTTACTAATTCTTGAGCTTTTAACTTCAATAGATGGTGATTTGGAAACCCGTTAACTCGAATACAATAACAATATGATAATGTTAGCATTCAATTTGTAGCTATGAATAAATCAATAAACTAGTTTGTATAATGGCGTACGTCTAAATTCACAGTAGCCATATGAATAAATTAATGTTTTTAATATTATTTTATGTTATTATTAATTACGGAGAAAGTAATTATGTTTCGTTAGGTGACCATTTGAAATATTTGAAAGAATTATTTAATGATGTTACTGACTTCATAATAATGAGACGAAATATTTTATTATTTTATATTAGTTAGTTTATTGGAGTGAGAAATATTTCGTGTCTGATGATTTGCAATCAGTTTTAAAACTAAAAGTCGACAAAAAACTTTTATAATCTGAAATAAATTTTAAAAGCTTGTGGTAATACTTCATTTATATTTGGAATTTGTTTTCGACAATTGTGAAACAAAAGAGGTTTAAACTAGAAACTTCTTCATTAACAGATAGATTTCAGTAAAAATTGAGAACAAAATGGAGTCTCAAATCAAAATTTTCAAAATCTACAAATTCCCTACCTGGCATAAGTGTGTAGTCACAAGATGCTCCTGTATCAACCCTTACAGAAACCAAACAGATGCAACTAGGCAGGGCTTTGTTATCGTTTACAAGTATAGAGTGATAAGATAACACAGGAGTCTGATGAACAAAGAATCGATGAAGATCGTCTCTTGGTTATCAATGTTATATTTACATCATTATGATTGCTTTACTTTGCTGGTAAAGGAAAACATAATAAAGAAACCGCCTTCGAACCAAAAAAAAATCAAAGAAGACAACATTTGTAATGATGTTTAAAAAAAAATACACATTTGTGTTTTTTTTTTCCTACTAATCCGCACTGGGCCCGCGTGGTGTGATAGCGGGGAGGCCTGTGTCCAGGCCAGCAGTGGCAACATTACAGGCTAAAAATTGCCTTATCTTTTCATCTCCTGCATTACGAAAGTTTTATAAGCTCAGCCTATAGTCAAAACAGTCCAATAATAGACTTCTTACTGTACCTCAATAGCTTTGCAAAAGCTCTAATTAGGCTCTAATAGGTATCTTTTATAGCTGGTCCTGTAAAGAACTAATACATATCTACATCTAACCTGAGGAGTACGGATACTACTAACCGGAGAGGTGCTAAGCCGCTGTACTGTGAATTCTACGGGATATTTTATTGGTAGACAGTATGCGAGTCGTCAATATTTATCTACTAACACCAGTTTATCGGAATCAAATATAACGCTTATATATTATGCGCACTAATTCTCAAAGCGAATTTCACTAATCAAACCAAACGGGATCAGCGAATCTAATAATTATTTACCCAAATATCATAAGGGCTCTATGATGGGTTCAGGAACCATAGGAAAATGACCAGCATTGTTACTTGGCCCTTGATTTTTGTGGTAACAGGTTATTAGTTGCATTCGTCGCTGCATTTACGATATCTGGCGGAGTGTTCATGGCAATTTCTGAGTCACTATTACTCCTTTTCGACAGAAATAAAGAACGTATCAGAAAATTTGTCTACTCGTAACTGGAAATAAAAAGCTAACGAACAAATGCCAGCTCGAAATGGCTGCGTTTCGGATATCTGTAATTTTTTTTAAATCATAGGCAAACGAACAAAGTTACTATTCTTGTGTCACTCGAGATCAAAATGTCGTGCGATTTATAATTAAAATCATAGTGAATTGGGGTTTCGTATCGATATCTGATTTAATGTAGATAGGTACTACAATAGCACACTCACTTGAATTTGACACCTGTTCCAAATTTAAACTCATAACCTACTGTTTTCAGCAGGTTATGAGTTCATTACAGTTCCGTTTATTTATTCTGCTGGTTGGTAATGCTGGTCATTGCCTATGGTTTTTGAACGCATTAGAGAGGGTTTATGATATTTGGGTAGATAAACTGTGTTAATGCGCTCATCACATCAGGGACATCGACATGTCATAAATGGTTATCGAATATTGATCCTGATATAGTACTTGAACGAGATTAAGATAAGCTGATCGCATTCATTTTCTAATAGGTAGTGAGATTTAGTCTAAGTAGAACTTAAGGGGCCGGCGGAGCACTGCGAGGATCGACCGGAGGACACGGTGGAGCACACGGTGGAAGTCTGCCCTGCGTGGGCGGAGCTCCGCCGTGTCCTCGTGGCGGCGATCGGCGGCGGCGACCTCTCGCGTCCGGCCCTGGTTCAATCCATGGTCCGGAGCGAGACGGAATGGGAAGCCGTCGCCTCCTTCTGCGAAGCAGTCATGCTAGCGAAGGAGGTGGCGGAACGAGAGAGGGAGAGATCCTCTCTTCCCGGCCGCCGCGGGAGACGCAACGGGCGTCGGGGGCCACGTGGTGGCTACCGGCCACCGTAGATGCGGGCCTGTGGACGGCTGGCTATGGGCAATAGCTGGCCGTCCGGCCGTCTAACGACGACGACAGGCCGTGTCGACGGCGCGTTCGTGTTCCACGCGCGCCTCAAAGAGATGTCAGCAAAAGGAGAGGGGCCCGCAAGGGCCGAAGCCTGCCGGGGTTGCGGGCCTGTTCGAAAGAGATACCGCGGCCCCGGAACATAAAGGGCGAGGAAGGAACATGGATGGGTTTTAGTCAGTAAGAGTCTGACACTCCCTCCCGCTCCGCCCAGAGTGGGAGAAGTCATTTGATGATTTCCCATCCTAAAAAAAAAAAAAAAAAAAAAAAAAAAAAAAGGGGCCGGCGGAGCACGCGTTTTAACGTAATATCAAAATAATATGAAAATCAAACATATTCTTAAGGTGTGTATTTATTTCGATTGGATTAGAGAATATCTATGTTCCTAAACAAATATTTTGAAAAGACAATGATATAAAGGCGAGATATGAGGAATTCATTTCTATAGATAATTTATTTCGGTCATAACTCTTGTTTAAAGCAGTATCCAATCAAAATACGTGTTTGGGAACCTATATATTCTGTAATACAATGGAAATAAATACAAACTACCTTAGGAATATGTTTCATTTACAAATTATTTTGGTATTACGTTTGCATGAATTACGCATGCTCCGCAGGCCTCTTAAGTCGCACGTGTAAACAGACTCGTCACAAAGCCATGCATTCTGTATTCTCATCATCATCATCATCATCATCATTTCAGTCGAAAGACGTCTACTGCTAGACAAAGGCCTTCCCCTAGTGTCGCCACATTGACCGGTCCCATGCGATTCGCATCCATCCGCGGGTTCCTGCAGCCATCACCAGATCATCTGTCCACCTAGTGGGAGGCCTTCCAACACAACGTCTTCTGGTTCGCGGTCGCCACTCCAGAACTTTTCGGCCCCATCGGCCATCCGAGCAAGTAACTCTACGCAAAAATATAATAATACTTATTAATTACTGAAACGCCTTTTTTTTGGGATGAAAAAACGCGTTTTAAGATAGGACGCAACCCACTCAGAACATTTTGGGACGTATTGAATAGTAAGGTCGTAAAGTTAGAACAAAAAAGGTAGTTTAAAAAGAAGATAAAGATAAAGATTTATTTATTGCGTAACTGTGTACATCAAGTTCTTATTAATAAACATTACAGTTCTTAGTCCCAACAGTCTACCCAAGTCGGATATGCAATAGTATTTAAAAGAAGTTAAGTTCAAATTATTTCTTATCAAAAAACTCATGCAGATTATAAAATACATCATTAATTAACATTTTTTTCAATTTATTTTTAAACATATTTCCATTTAATTGCTTAATTGCTGGTGGTAAATGATTGTACACACGAATAGCAGTAATATAGGTACTTTTATAATCTATACTAATATTATAAAGCAGAAGAGTTTATTTGTTTGTTTGGTTGAACGCGCTAATCTCAGGAACTACAGGGTGGAATTTAAAAATTCTTTTTCCGTTGGATAGTCCATTTATCGAGGCTATAGGCTATATAAAATCACGCTATGACCATTAGAAGCGGAGCAGGAATGAAAAATGTTGCAAAAACGGGCCTTTTTTTTCCTTTCATTTTTCTGTCTTATATGACGCAGACGAAGTTGCGTGGGTCATAAAAGAAACTTGTGATAATGTTGGAGCCCCCCAATATCTCCGTAACCACGGTTCAAACGTTTAATCTAGGAATAAGAAAAATATCACAAAGACTGGGAGAAAAAGTACCATTCGACGTTTTTTTAAGTGTATTTTTACACCCAGTATTCAAAGCTTTTTTTCCAAACAGAACTTCATAAGATATTTTCAAAGTTTTATCAAAAAAAAACCTTTATTCCGACAATTATAATTGACCGTAGTGACTGTCCATCGCTGTGAGAACATCACTAATTGTTGTGCGAGCCTCCATGATTTAATAATAGGTCTGTGGACGCACCAAATATTCATTATTTCATATTTTAGGGTTCCCTAACAAGGGTTCGTGATTTGGGTAGCTTGCGTGCGCGTTACATGATATGGATGCAACGGAAATTAGGGAAGAAGTGTTATTGATAATTATGGAAGTTTCGTTTTAGATAATTGTTAACAAGTACCAAATACGTAGTACATAGTTGATTTATCATTCCTAAAATAATTTTAAATGTTCTCATTAATATCTAAATAATATTCTTTGTATTTATTTTGTCATTAGTCATTAACTTGATTTTTTTATAACAATAATTTAGTATTTCTTATCGTATTGAGTAAGTAGTTGACAGTTGATTTGAATATGGCGGTTACGTGTATAAAAAGGGAGGCAAATCATTTTAACGGACATTATATTGCGAACTAGTGATAAGGCTCTGACTTACTCTGCCCAAATACAGACTGAGTGTGAATTATATTTCGTATTTAATTGTGCAAAACCCTGCTACTGAACAACATAATATTTTAATGGTTTGGCATGAAAATGGTTGGAACTAGTTTTTAGTTTGACTGTTTGTTTTATATTTTATTTTAAATTTTTGGAAAACTTACAGCTAGGGAGATACAATAGTTTAGTTAATAACATCAATATGGAAAATTCAAGCTTTCACAAGAACCAACAACAGACCAACCATTTACTATTTCCTATACGCTAACTCTAAAATTAATAAAATAAATAATTAAATTAAATAAATATCTCTGGACATTAACACACAGCGCCATCTAGTGCCACACTAAGCAAGGCTTGTGTCGTGGACACCAGATAGTTTGAAATAAAATTCAAATTCCTCTTGATATGAACTTACAATATTCATATTACTTACTTATAAATAAATAAATAGTGGGTAATAATCTATCCTTTTTTGTTGTACGGAAATCATCAGATAACTTCTCCCACCCTGGGCGGAGCTGGAGGGAGTGTCAGACTTTTATTGACTGAAACCCATCCATGTTCCTTCCTCGCCCTTTACGTTCCGGGGCCACGGTATCTCTTTCGAACAGTCCCGCAGCCCCGGCAGGCTTCGGCCCTTCAATAGAAATCTATCCTAACCTGCTATTAGGTAGGTACAGTCACGTCTAATAATATGTATACACTTTCCTTAATATTATAGCTATTTTCGCGAGAAATAACGTTTGTAACTAGGAGATAATGATCTTTTTCATATAAATATGAGTTCCAGAATACTACGAGTATGTACGTAATAACATGAAATTTTAATCACTACGGTAGGAGAACCCCACTTTTAAAAATTCTTAAGTGTTTACATATTTTTAGATGTGACTGTACACCTCTGACTTACTCTTCGTATCTAACTTAAGCGTTATGTTATGATTAGAAAACTTCTAAATTTATACAGTATTTAATAAATTCAGATTTACCGGCGCTTGTTACCGTAACACCATTCTTCAGAGAGCGCCACTAGATAGCGCCACCGGGCTTGTTACACATGAAATGTTGAACATTGCAAATGATCGTGTTAATTAATAATAATAATAATAATAATTTTTATTTACTTCAGACACAGTCCATACATGATAAAATAATTAAAATGTCATAGGTACAACACAAACATAATTTCAAAATAATCAATAAACATAATTCACACATACACATTAGAATAATAATTAATGTCAAGCAATCAATAAAAATACAATTACAAAAACACATTAAAATTATATAACCAATGTCAAGTACGTAAATTAAAATCAATTAAGTTAAATTAAAATAATACACATACACGTCATACACACAAAATAATAAAATTAAACATACACAAATGTCAAAATAAACGAGGAGAAGCGCTAACATGAAGCTGCATCCACCTTTGTATCAGTGACAGGTCCCACCGCTCAGACAAAACCCTCAGGAGACTGTTCGAGCTACCACGAAGGCGACTTAATAGTGAAGCGCTTCGCTTCCTTACGATCGCGAAGAAATCATCTGTCCGCGCCTCAGCAAACATAGTCGAAGCACTACAAAACCGTGGAAGCCCTAACAGTATCCTGAAAGCATTGTTGTACTGCACGCGCAGTGCGCTGTACGCCCGCTGCGTAAAGTTGATCCACAGGCTGCACGTGTAAAATGACTGACAATATGCCTTAAATAAAGTCACCTTCACCGGTGTAGTACACCGTGCAAACCTGCGAGCCAACATATTACACCGGACCGACAACGCCCTGCGCTCCCTCTCAATGTCCATGTTGTCACACAAGTCGTCGGAGACCCAGTGGCCCAGGTACTTAAAGTGCTGCACCCTTTTTAAAGGAATGCCGCAAAGAGTGACAGGTGGTACAGATGAGTATGATTTGTTACCGGCTTTAAAGATCATGAACTCACTCTTCTTAGCATTGTAACTGAGCCCATGGGCCTCCGAATAGGACTCACAAATATGCAAAAGTTTGCGCAACGCACCAATCGATGGGCTCAGCAACACCATATCATCCGCGTAACTAATGTTGTTAATACACACACCGTCAATTGAACATCCAATATTAGTGCTGCTGAGCTCACCGATCAGCCCGTTCATGTACAGGTTGAAGAGGCGAGGAGAGGACAACCCCCCCTGCCTCACTCCGCATTCCAACCCATACACGTCCGACTGCGCACCTGCCCATCTAACGGTATTCTGCTGCCTACTGTACCAATACCGGAACAGAGATACAATCTCAGGTGGCATATCCGGTTCACATTGTAGCTTCTGCCATAGCTTGTCATAACACACCAGATCAAAAGCTCTGGAAAGGTCTAGAAAACATGCATATACTGGTGTGTTTCTGTTGGTATAGTACTGGACAGTCTGCTTGAGACAGAAGATGGCACTCTCAGTTGACAAACCGGGTCTGAACCCAAACTGTGCGTCATGCAAGTGGAGGTGATTTTCCAACTGCCGGTCAAGCAAACTATCCAGCACCTTAGCTATGACAGTTGCAAGCGAAATCGGTCTGTAATTAGACAGATCCGATGAGTCACCCGTCCTATCCTTAACAATTGGCACAACGACTGTTTGCATTAAGTTATCAGGTAAATAACCATGACTAACACACAAGTTAAACAGAAGTGCAAGGACTCTTGGCAGGTGTACGCCCGCGTACTTCAAATGCTCGATGCTAAGACTATCGTGACCGGGGGACTTGCCTCGCACCATCTTCTTTATAATTTGGGCCACATCCTTGGCGGAGAATCTAATGTGAGCATGATCAGAGCGATCCTCAGCATCAAGCACCTGAGACGCGGACCCGAGCGGTGATACCACACTAAAATGCCGCTGAAAGGCGCAGGCTATGTCCCGCGGCTCATGCGCACCCCCGACACTCGCCGGTGCGCCCGACCTTGGATTCAGTTTATGGGTATTTTTCCAAAAATCACCAAAGTTTTTATTTGCGTGATGTTCCGCAATGATGTCCATCTTTATCTGACATTCATTATTTTGGCAGTACTTTAATTTTTCTTTAAATACTTTTCTAGTCTCACACATATTATTATAATATTGTCCAGATCTAGGACGTCCATAAGACACCCACGTCTGAAAACAAAGCCTAGCCCTCCGGTGAGCGTCACTGACATGCCTATTCCACCCCGTTACATACCTAAAATTGTTGCGCTTAGGTGCAATGCAGCTTCTCTTAGCGGCTTCAGTCAAAATATTTACAATATCATTATACATCCTATTTATTATCATTTTATGGTTCTGATCACTACACATACTATCTGCACAATAACAAAACGCAGATGGGAAGTCAATTTGCTTTAATTTTATATTACAGTGATTGGTATAATCTTGGATTTGGTTATTATCCCTAATTCCCCATTTTACATAATTGAAAGTGTTTGGACTAGTTGAAACTTTAGGTTTAATAATATCTATATTGCATTCAATCATTAACGGATAGTGATCAGACCAGTACGTGTCATACAGTACGCACACATTCACGACTGCACTACGCGCCGCACGTGTGACTACACAATGATCGAGCCATCGCTGACAGCCGTGTGCATCACTAACAAATGTATAAGTATCGCGAGGCAGCCACTCAAAGTCAAGACACGACCACGATTGTTCCGTGCAAAAAGTAAACAACTCATTAGCGAACAGCTCACCTGGGTGCGCGTTGAAGTCTCCAAGTATGAACACAGATTCTACATCATTGCTTTCAATAATCGCGTTTAACTCACTGAGGCACTCTGTAAACTCGGTCAGATTTTCGATCGAGTCAGTAGGCATGTACACTGATATCACCAATATAGACCGGTTTTGAAGCACTACTTTTATCGCAGCGAGACGCACACTCGCACACGCAATCACAGACACCGTTGGAAACATCGCCTTCCTCCACAGCAAAGCGACTCCACCATACGGCCTCCCTCGAAGCACTCCAGTGGATGTATCTACAGCCGACTTTCCAGTAAAAGAAAATGAGTCATCAATGCTGCCCAGGAACTGTACGTCATGAGGCAACAGCCAAGTCTCCTGTAGTGCCACAATGTCCGCAGTCTGGCAGAGACCCTTCACACATTCCACTGACCTCGTGACACTCTTGCAGTTAAATGTAACAAGCTTAATTGTACTATCCATTTATTGATACTGATACTATACTCCATTTATCTCCCGGTAGGTAGGTCTGTCCGCGTTGCGACTGAAGTCAACAAAACGTCGATATAGTACTCCGTCGGGCCAAAAATCATCCATCATAAACATATCAAACTTGTTTTTAGGCACATAAACAATATATCCATTGTACTCCTTGTCGGATTTCATATTCATTTTCTCTAATTTTATTTCTAAGTATTAATAAGATCATTTACAGTTTATTTAAAAAATGTTAATATTTATTTCAAATAATTGCCCTGACGGAAATATTGGAATAATGATAAGAGCAGTGGTAGGATGGTAGAGTATATTCATTCGTGGACAATATTTTTACACGCAAGTTACAAAGTCCGGTTACTAAGTATCAGAACATAAACAGAAACCGTAACTATACTAATTTCAAATCAGTGACAGACATGTGTTAAATATGATTATTCTCACAGGCCAGTGCATACATAAATATGCAACCTCCAATACGCCCCCTTAATCTATTACACATGCGTATGATTACTTCTGTACTTGTCAGTACTCGGTACATAAAACAACATAAATCACTAACACTTCTATGTTCAAAAGTATAGTACAAAAACAGAAGAAATCTAACAAAATAAAATATGCATAACAAAACTACAAATTATCTATTACACAAAGCACTTCTAGAAAACCTACAACATCAAACATTTAACTATTCGTCGCCCCCTTAATAGAATAATTTGCCAGGGATAAATCCTTTAAAAATTCTCTCAGCTTCGGGCTGTGAACACTTTTGGTTAAGATGTCCGCTATCATCTTATCAGTTGACATGTACCTTATTTCAACTTTGTTTGTCAGTACACATTCACGAATAAAATGATACTTGATATCTATATGCTTTGTCCTATTATGCATCATTTTGTTAGCTGCAATTTTATGCGCCGACTGATTGTCATTGTAAATTACTACTGCTTTACTATCCACAGCTGTCAAACTGTTCAGTAAACTACGTAAATAAAGAGCTTCCTTCGAAGCTTGACTCAGTCCTACGTACTCTGCCTCTGTGGTGGACAAGGATACTGTCGCTTGCTTCCTACTCTCCCATGACACTATATTTTTACCTATCTTGAAAATTAATCCCGTGAAAGACTTTCTATCAAGTGCCCCTCCCCAATCTGCATCAACGTAGCCTCGTAAGTCTAAATCCCCGGACTTCCTAAAAGTGAGACAAAGGTTAGACGTACCTTTTAAATACCTTAAGACCCGTTTCGCACATTTAAAGTGTATTTCATCATAGCACGAATTGAATTGTGAAAGTACACTTACCGCATGTGCTATGTCTGGTCGTGTATTACAGGCCAAGTAATTTAGACACCCTATCAAGCTTTGATATGGCAGATCGCTATGTGAATTTGTCGATCTTTCTAATTTCATACCGACTTCCATTGGGGTCAAAAATGGCTTAGCGTCTGTCATGTTAAAGTCATTCAAAATGTCTGAAATGAACTGTTGCTGATCTAGAAAAATAACATCTTTGTCTCTTCTCAGCCTCATGCCTAAAACATGCCTAGCCGGCCCTAAATCCTTCACTTTAAACTTGTCAAGCAAATCGTTTTTTAACTTTTGCTTTTCTTGTGCACAATTTCCAAAAATAAAAAGGTCATCTACGTAAATAACGACAATCAACTTCTTATTGTTTTTAAGCTGCTTTTGATACAAACACGGTTCTATTTTTGATTGTACAAAGCCTAAATTCAACATTTCTTTATCCAATTCCTTGAACCAAGCATTCGAAGCTTGTTTCAATCCATACAAAGAGCGCTGCAGTTTGCATACCTTGGTTTCTTGACCTTTGACTACTGCTCCTTTTGGTTGGAGCATGAAAATGTCCTCTTTAATTTTGCCGTACAAAAAGGCAGTAGTTATATCCCACTGATCAATAAACCAATCGTATTCAACAGCTAGCGAGAACAATAATCTTAGAGTAGAGCTTCTAACTACAGGAGAATAAGTTTCTGTATAATCTACACCACATACCTGTGTGAAACCTTTTGCTACAAGTCTAGCCTTGTATTTCGTTACCTTGCCATCGCTATCTTTCTTGATTTTGAATACCCATTTGCATTGGATAGGCTTCTTATCAGCTGGAAGATCCACCAACGTCCAAGTCTGGTTCTCCTTTAGTGACATAAGTTCATTATCTATCGCTTTTTGCCATAAATCACCATCTGGTCTCGCCAACGCTTCATTAATAGTCAATGGATCACCATCAAGATTGCTCTCCTTGGCATACATAACATTGCATCCGTACCGATCGACTTGTCTGCGTTCTCTTACAGGATACCTTCTTACTGATTCAGGTATTCTGACTTCTTCTTCAGTCAATACGTCATCAGGTACTCGCTCTGGTACTACAGGGACAGGTCTTATCTCCTCCGATACTTCTACATTCTCGTCTATAGTATCACGATACATATCATCGTGAGCCTCCAAGTGTTCAGATCTGCTCGTAGATCCGTTGGGTAAACTGGAAGGAACAGAATCTGTATTCGGGTTTATAATTACTTCCGTTTCTTTTACGTTTTCCTTTTGTAGAAAGACGTTTTCTAGAAATTTGACATCTCTCGCAGTCGTCACTTCACCTGTCTTGGGATTCATTAGACGATAACCCTTCGGATTATCTGGATATCCAATAAAAATCATTGGTTCTGTCTTCATGTCCAGTTTGCGTCTCTTTTGTTTTGGTAACAATCTATATGCCAAGCAGCCAAAGATTTTCAGATGACTGACATCCACATCTTTTCCAGTCCAAAGCTTCTCTGGTACCGCATTATTCAATGCTTTCGTGGGACTTCTGTTCTTTAAGTAAACAACAGTATTTACAGCTTCGGCCCAATACTTCTTGCTTAGATTCGATTCTGAAAGTAATGTTCTTGCCTTTTCTATTATAGTACGATTCGCTCTTTCTGCGACAGAATTTTGTTCCGGCGTGTATGGTACAGTCGTCTGGTGTTTTATACCTGCAGACTTCAAAAACGATTTAAATTTACCATTACAGTACTCTGCGCCATTGTCAGATCTTAGACATTTAATAGATTTACTTGTCTCATTCTCAACTTCCGCCTTATATTCACGGAACTTATCGAAAGTTTCACTTTTGTTCTTCAAAAAATAAACATGAGTCTTTCGAGTATAATCGTCGATAAATATAAGAACATACCTCGAACCACCGAACGACGGCTCCTCAATTGGTCCACAAACGTCGCTAAAAACCAACTGTAAGACCTCGTTCGCTCTCGTACCTTGTTTTTTAAAGGGACTTTTGCATGTCTTTCCTTCGATACATGAAATACACGGCTCGCATAAATCGGTACTCTTAAATTCCATACCGCTTACTAAAACTTTCATTTTATTCATATAATTACGCGATAAATGAGCTAATCTTTTATGCCAAATATTCGAAATAATTTCATTTCGTTTTGACAATGTCAAATTCACTACGTTATTTTGAGTTTCTGACAACTCATAGATTCCGCCGACCTCTTGACATCTTGCTATAGTTTGATTTTTATTTTTAATCATGCAACCTTCATTGTCAAAATTCATGCAATAATTCTTCTTGGTCAAATCGCTCACCGAAATTAGGTTCATGGATAAATCAGGAACAAATAAAACGTTTTCTAAAATTAATTTTTCGTTTTCGCTGACTTGTGGCTCAGCATTTCCTCGTCCTTTCACCAATAACTTCTCTCCGTTTGCTACTGCGATCTTCATGTTGCCCTTTACATGTGTGTAAGACAACAATTTGTTTTTATCATGGGTCATATGATTTGAGCACCCACTGTCTAAATACCACTTATCTTTGTTTATCGCCCCCTTCGTATTCAGGCAGATATTCGCGGTTTTGATCCGCTCCTTGCATTCAGACGCCTTGTGTCCTTGCTTGTGGCACTTAAAACACTTGTAGACGAACTTCTGCTTACGATCATTTGTTTTAGTGTTAGATCTTGCATCGTTCTGTACTTTACGTGTAACTAAAACTTTATCGTACTCTGTGTTCAACTTACTCTGTCTACTTCCTTCTTGTAACAATTTCATTTTAATTTGCTCCAACGTGATTTCTTGTCCACTATTATCTACAGCCATAATGAGAGGGCTGTACTCAGCGGTCAATCCACCCAGCAAAATCGATATGATCCAATCATCAGGGATTTGAGCATCAATATCGGACAATTGTTGTGTCAGGAACGTAATTTTGGATATGTAGCTTTCCATAGAATCGAAATTCTCTAACTTACAGTTAAAAAGTTCTCGCTGAATATGTATACGTCTTCCCCAACCTTTGTCTTCATACGCTTTCCGTAAGCTATTCCAGGCTTCTTTCGCAGTCTTCGCATTGTAAACGTGGGTAAAGCACTCTGGTTCTAACAACAAGCATATTGTCGTTCGTGCCTGCCGGTCTACGTCAGCATTTACTACATCTGTAGAAATTACTCCCCACCAGTTTTTATTCTCCAAATAATTTCGCACCAGGAATTTCCAGTTTGGGTAGTCGGACGAATTTTTCAGCTTCTTAATACCACTTATGCCAACTTCAGCTGACATAATTGAGATTTCGTAAGTTTCACAAGCACACGATAAATATTCCACTCAATTAAAAATTATGCTCTAGCATTTATGCTTCCGGGACCTGGGCCCATAACCTATTGGAATAATGATAAGAGCAGTGGTAGGATGGTAGAGTATATTCATTCGTGGACAATATTTTTACACGCAAGTTACAAAGTCCGGTTACTAAGTATCAGAACATAAACAGAAACCGTAACTATACTAATTTCAAATCAGTGACAGACATGTGTTAAATATGATTATTCTCACAGGCCAGTGCATACATAAATATGCAACCTCCAATAGGAAATTTGTTTAATGCAGCTGTTCTACGCTGAATTGAAAATAGGTGAGGTCGAAACTAATTATATTGTCAATGTGCGGTCACTGATTGACAATATAATTAGTTATTACAATCAAAGTTCTAAATGTTTCATCTGAGTAAAACCGAATGTCCTTTTTAGACCTCATGGACCCCTTTATGTATTTCAAGAAATGTATATACTTTTAGTATTTGCAAGAGCTCTCATGCATGAGGTTGTAGTTTCAAATCCGAGCAAGTACCAATGTGACTTTTTCAATTCATATGTTTATCTTCTTTATCTTTAAGGAAAGAGAAAACCTGGACTTATGATTAATATAAGTCCGAAATCGCCAACGTGTCTTGAGCAAGCGTGGAGATCAATACCTTTTGTGTGAGAAAAGGCCTTTGTCCAGCAGTGGGACTGTAATAGGCTGTTACCATTGGTTTTATTATTTATTTGATAAACCTAAATAAGGTTATCGGAAATTGTAAGTGACAAGACACATCATATTCCAAATCAAGACAATCACACAAACATTACCCTCGCGAAACTGTCCAAAATTGTCAATCCACCCAAACAGTATTAAATTCCCTAGCTCATAACTAAACAAAGGTTAGACGGAGGGTTAAACCGCACAGTTTGTCAAACCCTAATTAATAAACTACTACCGTTAACTGCGCACAAACAAACTAAGTCGGCCTGCGGCGGTGTCTGTCTATTGCTTAAACTGCTGTATTAAGATCAAGTTGTTGGTATTAGGTATAGTAACTTTGTGTGATTGCGGTTTAGATTGAATATTAGTTGCAATAGAGGGCATGAACAAAGTGACGTTTTAGTAAGTACAATGCTGCGGCAGTGTCTGTCTATTGCTTAAACTGCTGTATTAAGATCAAGTTGTTGGTATTAGGTATAGTAACTTTGTGTGATTGCGGTTTAGATTGAATATTAGTTGCAATAGAGGGCATGAACAAAGTGACGTTTTAGTAAGTACAATGAAAGAAAACTCAAAATAATATTAAGAGCAGCGGTGGCCCAGAGCGAAAGTAGCTATGGCCTAGTGAGAGAGCAGCGGTGGCCCAGTGCTAGAGCAGTGCTGGCCCAGTGCGAGAGCAGCGGTGGCCAAGTGCGAGAGCAGCGGTAGCCCAGGTGGTGGCGGCTCCGACTTACGAACAGGAAATCGTGGGGTAGACCCCAGACAGGCGTATTGTGTAATTTATTTTATCACCACTACTTTCAGAACGGTGAAGGAAAACAACGTGAGGAAACCGGCATGTCCTAGAACCAATAATTCGAAGACATGTGACATCTACCAATTCGCACTGGGCCCGCATGGTCGATTGTATAGCCCGTTCCCTTTCACAGAGAGGGGGCCTGTGTCCCAGCAGTTGAAGCATTAATAGGCTGATGATGAACGTGATTCATATTATTGTATTGGTAATTGGTATGATCTACAATATTTCAGGGTCTAATCTGGAGAAGAGTGTTTGTAAAAGCCTACACGATTTACCTTTTGGGATTAAACATAGATACGTTAACATAAATTATTAATAACCAAAGTCTTATAATATAACACAGTATAAGTACAACTTAACTTCAAAGATAATCTCTTATTCGCAGATTACAGTATAAGGCACACAGTTTCTTAATTAACGTTTTGACAAAATGTACAAAGACGTGCCTCGGGGTAAGTAGAGATCTTAGGGATTTGCGCGGGGTGAAGAGGGGTAAAAATTAGCAGTGGGGTAATTGTACAGTGTAATTTTAAGTGGTGAAGGAATGTGCTTTTGGAGGATTGGGGTAAATATTATGGTAAAGGTAGCTTTGTCCTTTTGAAAGCATTGAGCGCTAGATGTAGACATTTTGAGAACCATTGAGACATCAGGATAATCGGAGGGCTCCACGAGATTTTACTACGTGACTATCTGAAAGTTCTTATCCTATGTGATGGGTTACTTTTTATCCCGGTTATAAAGTATCTGTTTGCTAAATTTCATAGAAATCCGTTCAGTAATCTTTGAGTGATAGAGAAACAAACATCTATACAACCAGACGTCCTTACGTCCTCACAAACTTTCGCATTTATAATATTAAGTGGGAAGTACCTGGTATTTTTTTAAATAAAGTTTTTTTTTGAAGAAGATGTAATTGGCAGAAGATTTAAAACGTGTACCACTAGTGTGTTTAATTAACAAGGGGATATTTTCGGCAAAGAACTGTGTTTTGTTACTGTGGTAAGATTATCGAGGTTTTTGTACATTTCACAGAGTTCCACTTAGTGTCACACCAAACAACGAGGCTTGTGTCGTGGTCACCAGATAGTTGATGTACTACATAATTTTTTTGTTGTTTGCAAAAACATACGTACAATAAACATCTATGACTTGGAGACAAATGGCCATGCTCATTACACAAACATTCACTCCTACGGGGATTTGAACCCGAGACCCTATGAACGTAAGGCTGCAACTGCTCACAACCGCTGCGCCTTGCGTTCTGCGCCAGTCATTCAATTCACCATGACCCAGCCTAGCCTTTTTCAAACATTGGTATCGGCTTCCAGTCTAACCGGATGCAGCTGAAAACCACAATTATACATCAAGCGACAGCATATCTGACCTCCACAACCCAGTCATTCAACTCAAGCATCGACAATTTCCTAGAAATCCACATCTCCGCGTACCTAATTAATTTACCCGGAAAATGCTTGAAAACATGGAATATTCTGAAGAAACCAAATGCCTCGAGCAAGGCTTTAATCTGGGCTGTCTCTTTCAAATGGCTCGTCCCTCAAAGTGAGAATATATAATGATTCTTTTAATCTCTTTAAGAATTCTTAAAGGAGTTCAAACGGATAACAATGATTAGCTCTGTTACGCTTCGGGGCTGTTGGTTGCTTTTACTCGTACTTATGTATTTTTTTTATACGGAATTTTGTTTTCTTAATTATTGTTCTGTGAAGGTATTTTTTGCAGTTTCATTTCTGGGTACTTAGGTTTCTAGGCTTATTATTTTTGGTTTTGTACGTTCGTCACAAATGCACGATTTAGATTGAGTCTTAACTAACTGCAGGAGTCTTTTAGGATCACGCCAAGAGGTTGGTCGACCCTCCCCATGAGCAAACGGCTTGCCTAGTTTTTGGTCATCAACATTGCCGTCCAACGTGGCAATGCTGGCAGCTTTCTAGTGACAGCGATGTAGACGAATTTTTGACACCCGTTATTAAGATAAGATAAGATAAGATATATTTTATTTGCTCAAAACATGTGTCACATACAATAATAAAAAGTGCATGTAGGATAAAGTAAATACAGAAAATCGTTCAGACATGTTTTGCCACATACATGGCGTGCAAATGTTTTAAAATTGGAAAATTGGGGTTTTTAAATATGTCATTTCAGTCAGTGGAATTTTTTTTTAGTTATTGTTTTTCTTCAGACGAGACGCCAGGTCATCAAACTACCCGAATCTGTAAATATTTTCGAAATATTCTTGAACCTCATGCTTATTAATAGCGATTAAGTTGAAAATATATTAAAAGTTTGACAGATGTTAGTACTTGATGTGCTGGCGCTTGAACATATTTTTACCATTATTTTAAGTTTGATATATTAGGTAAATAGATTTTTTTACTGCAGTTTGAAGTTACGAATCGATCTTAAATATCATCTAGATTTCAGGTTTCCACTGAGAATTTCTTGATAGAAAACCATGACACTTATTCCCACACTTGTGTGAAAAGTGTTCGCCCTTTTCACTCACCGAGGCAACTAGAAATGACGGGTCATGCCATTTCAATTTTAAAATGGTGGCCACGAGTTTCACTTGTCGCGGTGCCCTTATGATGCGAATTCGATTTCACCTCGATCTCTATGACAGTGAAGTAACTGCTGAATAGTTTGCAGAAGCGAATGTGTTTTTATGAGCAGTTTTTCTTTTGTTTTTATGTCATAGCATAAGATGCACATGACATTAGAAGACGATGCTTTTTGGGACCTTCGATGAATGTTAGGTCAATATGAAGATTTATTTGTATCTGTAATATTTTACATTATACAGACTGGAAGGGATGCTGATGCGAAAACGGTTACCACAAAGTCACTACATGATTCTAAACACCCCAACAATTTTAAAAAGAAACGATATTCTTTTTTTAAATTACCGATTCCAAATTTCAAGGTGCGGGAGATCTTATCGATGTAGGAAGGTATTGTTGAGTGAGTGCTAAATGTTTTCGCGTCGGTCTCGACTCCACCCTAAGTATCTATTGCCAGACATTAATATACCATGCTATTTTAATTCTAGCTGGTCCACTTGTGGGTCCTCCTGAATTAAATTACTTAAAAATTCTTGATCCGGAAAAGCTACCTGAAACATTCAGCTGCCTAAGTAAGTTGCTGCCGACTTCTAATCGGTTTATACAAGTTCTATAGTGCGACAATATCAACACAAAGACGCTTCCAGCCATTCTTTTCACGTGTCTGATCTATGAACTCTCATAGGGAGGGGAGCTGTTGAATAATTCACGTATTTGTGATCAAAGACAATTGAGCCGTCAAGTGTTGGGCTCGGTACTGCCAACCGTCACATGTCTCGTCACGCTTTTTATGTTGGCGGCCCTGTCAGCTGAGGATTTACATGTTCTAGATATTGGATCATGGTTACTTTTGACGTTTTCGGATGGAAATTGACGTTGTGTTTTGTGGTCGTCATTCGCGAAAACCTTTTTATTGTTAAGGCGACTAGATGAGTTAAATTAGCAACTCTATTTGTGGTGGTTCAAACTTCGTTTGAAATGCTGTTAGAATAAAGTTCAAACCAGCTTGCACTACAGAGTGGTTGTTACGTCAGTCACTGCGGGCCAAATAGTGCGAAATGATGGGTTTCGATCGATTTACAAAAAATCTATTGATTGGACTAAAAAACTAAAATACTATAATGCTAACATATTGCTTGTAGATTATTTGCCAAAAAATCAAAGTATGTTTTATTTTGGTTGAAAGAAATTTTAAGAGATAAGTTTGTGATTATAATTGTGAAAAGGGTATTTTAAAATCAACGTCTTTAGCTATTTACGTAACAATTAAACCACTGCTCTATGAATGTTTACATACTAACCTTAACTACAGTTCTTTCAGCTATTGTGACTTTGACTGACTTTTACCTTCATTTTTTTGTAAAAATGTATGAATAAGACCTTATTTTAATACCTGTGTTTCACAAATAAAGATTTGATTTGGTTTGATTTGATTTGATTTTGTTTTATCCAATTCAAAAGTGGCTGTAACTAGTCCATTTGAAATAAATTCTTTGAGTTTGAGTTTTTTACCTAAAGTTACGATCTTTTTGCAGCAGCCGGGAAAAAAACATGAGAAGGCATGAAAGTAAGAACACAGAAACATTCTAAATATATGATCAGCTGTAGTGATCAATCATACTTTACTCACATATTTGTGAATTCGTCTGACAGTTCGTGTAAGTAAATATATTAATTGCCGTGGTCATGTAGAATTAAATGTCGAGGTGAATTACTCATTCAGTGTGAATTTAGTTCTGGTATGGTCATCTGGTCAACAACGGTAGGGATGGGAAAACTAAAAAAATCAGTTGAGACCTTAGGCCGGTTTTAGTGCTTGACCGACCATCGGTTTGCGTACGATATACGCATGCGTACGGTCAGTCGAGCACTGTAAAGATTTGTGAATTTTCATACAAATGACAAGCGCGACCGACGTACGTACCGACGATCCGTCAAGCACTAAAACCGGCCTTATAGATAGATCATTGTAATAAACAAAACACATAAAAAAAGGAAACTTTGGATATGCTGTACAGTGGAATTGTGTCCATCAATTGTATTATCTACACTAATTTCATATTGAAAAAAGATTTGTATTTTTATATGTAACGAATAAACTAAAAAAGATTTGAAAAAATCTTTCAGCAATGGATAGGCTATATTATATTCCCGTACTTCTACGGGAACGGGAACTATGCGGGTGAAACCGCGTGACGTCTGCTAGTTAATATTATTTATCTTACTTTGGGGATTTTTAAACATAACCAAAATCTTTTTTAATAAATACTTATTGGACTTACTTAGACGCTTACTTAGATGCTTTTTATGCCAATAATATAGGGTTCAAACGCGTATGATGACCGTTCTAAACCCGGTTATGCTGCTGATACATTCTAGTAGGTATAGTAATCCGTACTCACAGACTCACCGCGTCGTCCGTTTCCGAGTTATGGATGTTTATTTGTATAATAAGTATATATTTACAAACAAAAAAGTATATTATGTAGTATATCAACTGTCTGGTGTCCACGCCACAAGCCTTGCTTAGTGTGGCATTAGATGGCGCTGTGTGTTAATGTCCAGCGTTATTTACTTTTATGATTTACTTATTTACGCCTCTGCCTCACCCTTCAGAGATTAGAAGCGTGTACTTGTTATTTTTAAGTTCGAGAAAGTGGTTGTAATTTTTTTTTTTGTAAGCATATGTATCGATAACCGAAAGCTTCAAGTCCATCCCTAGTCACTCATGATTTTGAAGAAAAATAGGTAAGACAAAGATTTCGCTACGGTATATGTTTGTCACGGCACGTTTCCTGATGTTTGCGATTAGAAGTGGTTCCTCAAGGTGAAATGATGTAATGTGTGCTAAAATCATTGACTAATTAATTACCATTTAGTGAAGAGTATTAAGGTTGGACAAAAGATCGTGATATGTGTGACTTTAACTAAATATTAGTTTTTTTTGTTTACGTAAGTTGTTTATATTTGGAAACATGTTTTTCTTTATAAGTAATAAAGGTATGTTTTTAGACAGAGATGTTTGTCTTCTACTTTCGTATCGATAGTACGAGTTATTTAAATAAGCTTGGCTTTGCTGTTCCAGATTATGGAGTTTGGGGGTAATTTTTGTGTGCAGTATAAAAAAAAATTGTTTGATCATTTTGGCCTCATCGAAAATAAAAGCTGCAATTCCATTACCATCCATGCATTTAGATAAAATATAATTTAAATGAGCTCACTTACAATAATAAGAAACAATACTATTTCCAATCGGAAATACAGTAAAACAAAACACGATCAACAAACATCACATTTCGGCCCCACTTTTTACGATACCCAAAAAACAATTGAAAGTTTAGCACACCACCGTGGGAATCCCCTACTATCTGCTCTCGCAAATCGACAGATATTGGCCTTTATCTGAACGCGGCCCGTCAATTAGACGCTATCAGGCGAGTTGCTTGCGACTACCTCACTCGACTCGCACTTTCCACTGGCTCAGTCGTGAGAACTGTGTATTACGCATATGAGTGTGTATTGTTTCTTTACATTGCATCAAAGAGTTAATGTAGCATTTTTTGTAAGACAAAATTCTTGACTGTTTTGATAATATTTTTGTAGTGGTTTATAATTTTTCGTTATGTAGCATTTTTTATGACTTTTAATGTTCGAATAGCTGAAATAAATATTCAAAAGTTGTCACATGAAAATGCTTACTAACTCATTTAGTTTTAAAACTTTCATTTCAGTTTTTCCGGTTCATTTACAGAAGCTATATAGATTTTCTCGGATCAAAAATATCTTGTTTAACATTTTTCTACAACTTTGGGGGTCAGTTTCTAACCTAATTGGTTGCAGTTGTAATAACCATATTAATCAACAAATTAGCCCAAATAAATAATGAATTAGTCACAAAGTAACGGATCCATCGGTCAAATTTGACACTTACTTCCTTCAGTTTCAGAATCTAATTTGCTTTGTCAATGTATTATTCATTTAAGTACATCAAAATTTTCGTGATATCCCGAACTTAGCTATACTTAGGTATTGCTTAAGAGTTTCTATAATTGTCTTAAGGAATTAAAAAGGAAGTATTATTGTGAAACTGTAGAACGTCCAAATCCTGTTGTAGTCATAATTTGAGGAAATCAAGATTTTCTAATTAATATTTAGCCGTCAACATAAATTGATTTGTACCAAATTAGGATTGCCGTACGTCCGGAATTTTCCGAGCAATTCCGGAATTCAGGCTTCGTGGCTTGTTCAATGAATACAAAATAGTTTTATAGACTCAACACCATCACTTGCATAGGTATGTACCATAATCATAATCATCATTTATTGCATTCATGTAGTTTACAAGTTGTTACAAAGTATATATTTTTCATACATGAACCCTGCTAGGGCACAGCAATATAAATAGTTTAAAGTGTCACAACAATAAAACAAACAACCAAACAAAATACTAATTTTAACATGTCTAACAGGTGTTTTTTTTTTTTTTTTTTTTTTTTTTTTTTTTTTTTTTTTTTTTTTTGGATATGGCATCTCGCAGTTCAGTCTGAGAAGACTGGCTTCTGCTTAACCGGGCAATGTCCTGTGGATGCCTTGATTCTAAGGCCTCCAGCCAGGGCGAAAATAACTAAAAACTAAGCGACAGCGCTCTAAGGGCACCCCCTGTGGGGTACGAACCTCGGCTTAGGGCGTCGCTGGGGGCAGCAAAGGGACAGGCTGGATCTGATTGTCCTTATTTAGGGACTGATTTAATACTACAGGCTCAGCGTCGCGGGCTGGCTCGAGCAAGGGTCGGGGAGGGATTGATCGGGGATTTCGCGCCGGACCTCTGCGGCGAGGTCGGTAGGTTTTCGGTCTGTATTTGTATGCTCTGCGTACCGTACTGGTATCTTTCCTACTCTCTTGCAAGATAGTGATCGGATCGTCGGGGGCGACTAGGGTGTGACGCGGACGTTGGACGGAGCTAATACGCGATGGGTCGTACCGGGCGGCCGATGCGATTAGGGGATTCCTATGCTTAATAGCAGAGTCGAAGTAACGCTTGGAAAGGCGTTTCATGAACTGCTTAACGGTGGGGAATCTGAGGTCTACGTGAAGACTATCGTTACGGACGTAAGGGGGGGCACCGGTGATCTTACGGAGATATCGGTTCTGCAAGGTCTGCATCGTGTGGATATGACGCGGGTGGGCATGCGCGAATACTATGCAAGCATAGGTCATGATGGGACGGATGACTGCGGTGAAAAGACGCAATTTGCACTTGAGTGACAATTTGCTCTTCCTAGTGATCATGAAGTGGTCTAACAGGTGTCCAACATTTGTAATTTAAATAAGTAGCTGTCATAATATAAAAAATAGTAGAAGAACAATGTCATCATTTACATTCACAAATTATAAATTAAAAATAAAATAAAAACACAATAAAAATTTAAACAAAGCAAAATAGCGATAATAATAATCATTAAATAACATTTACATAAATAGCTCAAATTTGTAGGTAATGTAAGTATTGTGTATAGGTACGAATTTCAATGTCAAAATTTACTTATCGTCAAAGAATTCCTTTAGAGTGTAGGTAATACGATTTTTATATAAGGTATTTCTGGAGACTGTTTTTAAATTTATTTTCGTATTATATGTCCTTAATTGAATTTGGAAGCTTTTTTATACATTTTCACGCACATGGCTAAAGGTCCTGAATGGAACATAGTTAATTTTGAGCTTGGTAAAACTAATTCATGTTTGTTATGGCGTCTAATACTGCGATGTTGTGGGCGAAGGTCCTTAGTGAGTAAATTTTATAATAAATTGATTTCTTTCACAAAAACAGTACTTACAATAAATCTATATGTTATGGACCAAGTGATGAATAGGGCATTATACATAATGCTCGGTCATTATGAAAAATGGCCAATTGAAGAGTGCAATTTGATAATAATTATTCAAATAATCAAATTGACCGGGCATTATACATATTGTCCATCACCTTTTGGGCAGTATAATACAAACATAATTATGTAATTACTATTTTTTTATTGTTATTGTCATTCAATTCAAAAATCATTAAGGACTTCTACATTAAAAAGTCATATTAAAAATATTACATAAAACATATTAAGAAATCAAAAATTTTACAACATATCTAATATTGTTTTATAGAAATGACTTATTATTATCCTACCATATAATTATATCCTACTTATCCTACTCATCATCATCATATGACCAGCCTTTCCCCAACTATGTTGGGGTCGGCTTCCAGTCTAACCGGATGCAGAAGAATACCAGTGACCTCTACAAGCCAGTTAATACTGGGAATACGATACTACTTAGTAAGACTGGTGTCAGACTTTTTGGGGCCACTGACTACCTGTAACGACGGTCAAAGATGGACAAATGACAGTCGGGACCAACGGCTAAACCTACTATCCGAGGCACGGAGTACACCCGGTATGTTAGGGTGGTCACCCATCCACAGACCAACCTAGGCAAGCACGGCTTAACCTAAAGATCGAGCCGAGCGGCTGATGTAATTTAGCCACGAGCCTTTGCCTTTGCCTTTTTGGCTTGGCGACATCTACATTTTTCAGACTTCCAACCATTTTTAAATCTCTGTCTTTGGAACATCTTCAGGCAAAATAAATCTTAATTTCATAATTCAATTTAAACACACTCGCGTTGACACTGAGTTACGAAACTGAAACCCATCTGCGTCCGTCCATATTCGCTTATAATGCAAAACTAAACAAAAACAATAGCGCTTGAAGTCCGCCGCACGAGCCGCACACTGGATGGCGGTCTCTGATTGGTCAAAGCGTGCCACGCCATGCAAGCCTCCCTTCCCGCCCTCACGCCGCGTCCAATTTAGCTTTATTATCAAATTGCCCAATTATCATGTAGTAATATAATAATGACCGTGCCATGTGATAAATAATTAAGTTAAGATAGTATTAATCACTTAGCCCGATAGAGATAGCCATTATTTATAATGCTCGAACATTCTGTATAATGCCCGCATTAATCACCTGGTCCATAACATATATATATGTTATGGACCTAGTGATAAATTGAGCATTATACATAATGCCCGGTCATTATGAAAAGTGCCCAATATGAGAGTGCAATTTGATAAGAATTATTCAAATAATCAAGTTGACTGGTCATTATACATATTGTCCATCACCTTTTGGGCAGAGTAATACAAACATATTTAATGACTATTTTTTTATTGTTATTGTCATTTAACTTAAAATAAACTAAATATTGAACAATTTCAATTAATCAGGCTCACTATTTGGATTAATTGTCAAGGACTTCTATATTAAGAATCCACTAGTTTTTGTGTTAATGTCACCGTAAAATTGTCAAATACGTTATATTGTAATGTCTCTAGCGATATTGTAAAATCTCGAAATATTGTCAAATGAACATACTGCTTACAACAAAACGCATTATTTTTCGTGATATGCATGCGATGGTAGTCAACTTACGCAGTGTGGAGGGAAGGAGGGGTGCCCCTTGCCCAGTGGTACAACTCTCATGAAAAGATATTGTACCATTCCTGAGCAATACCGACTATAATAACCTAACCTTAAAACACTTTATATTCCCCTAAAAAGCGTAGTCGACGGAGCCCCGCTTCGCGGGGCCCCTATTTCTAAGTGCAGGGTTTAAAGGAACCTAACTAACCTAACGGGGGGGTGCCCCAAGTCCCGATTATGGGGGCAGAGCATACTTCTGTATGTTCAGTTGACAATAATTCGAGAGTTTACAATATCGCTACAGTTCTCTGTAGCGATATTGTAAACTCTCGAATTGTCAAACACGTTATATTGTAATATAACGTGTTTGACAATTTTACGGTGACATTAACACAAAAACTAGTGGATTCTTAATATAGAAGTCCTTGACAATTAATCCAAATAGTGAGCCTGATTAATTGAAATTGTTCAATATTTAGTTTATTTTAAGTTAAATGACAATAACAATAAAAAAATAGTCATTAAATATGTTTGTATTACTCTGCCCAAAAGGTGATGGACAATATGTATAATGACCAGTCAACTTGATTATTTGAATACCACCACCCGTGTCCGTCCGCATTCGCTTACAATGCAAAACTTAACAAAAACAATAGTGCTTGAAGTCAGTCGCACGAGTCTCACGCTGAATGGCGGTCTCAGATTGGTCAAAGCGCGCCACCCCCTCCCCGCCCTCACACGTCAAATTTAGCTTTATTATCAAATTGCCCAATTATCATGTAGCAATATAATAATGACCGTGCAATATGATAAATAATGAGGTTAGGATAGTTTTAATCACTTAGCCCGATAGAGCTGGACATTATTCATAATGCTCGTTCATTATGTATAATGCCCGCATTAATCACCTGGTCCATAACATATATACAATGAAACCCGTTTTCCGTTGTCACGACATAGCATGAAAACGGCTGGACCGATTTGGCTGATTCTTTTTTTGTTGTGTTTGTTATTGTCAGGAGAAGGTTCTTATGAAAAAAAAAAACGTAGTAGTAGGTAGGTAGTAGTAGTAGGTAGGTAGTAGTAATAGGTAGGTAGTAGTAGTAGTAGGTAGTAGTAGTAGTAGGTAGTAGTAGGTAGTAGTAGTAGGTAGGTAGTAGTAGGTAGGTAGGTAGGTAGTAGTAGGTAGTAGTAGTAGGTAGGTAGTAGAAGGTAGGTAGTAGTAGGTAGGGAGTAGTAGGTAGGTAGTGCACTACAAAGTGGTTGTTACTTCAGTCACTGCGGGCCGAATAGTGCGAAATGAGTATTTTCGATCGATTTAAAACTAGAACTTAACTATTTAATAATAATTAATCCATCAGTCGATGTAGTTTAGCATTAGAAATTTTATGTTATATTTTTAATCATAATTATCATTGTCAATAAATGGCTAAACTGCTTTGAAAGAAAATTAAGAGGTATGTTTGAAGATTTTTTTGGTGCATTAAAGTTTGTCAAATTATGTTTTTGAGTTCCATCAGTGTATGCAAAAAGGACTTCAAAATATAAAGTTTTTTTTATTTGTCGTAATTATTTACAGTTTTAGAGATACACTGCTTTTAAAAACCGCCTTTTGGACCGTTTTCAAGAAACCTCCGCCTTAATATTAAGTTTCAATTAAACGAACCAAATATTTATTAAGAAAAATATTATCTACCCACAACTTTTCTATCTTAAAACGGTACTTACTCGTACCTACCGTCTCCAAAAGAAGGGTGACCGTTAAAATCAGCCAAAAAATCACCATAAAATGCAGATAACCATAAAACTACGCCATAGAGCAAGGGGTGAACGTGATAAATCCCATAAATGTAGCGTTAGAAGGCATGGGGTAGTAAGACGAGTGTTAGCGTATTATTGTTATGGTGTTTTCATGAATCGTGTAGCTGTAGGTGAGTGCAAGTGATGTGGTGATAGATTTTGTTGAAGAAAATGAGGGAACTTTGAGTTTTATGGACGTTCTTGAAACTTATAAACAATACGAACAAAAAAAAAACAAGAAAAAAAGTATATATGTAGTATATCAACTATCTGGTGTCCACGAAACAAGCTTTGCTTAGTGTGGCACTAGATGGCGTGTGTTAACGTCCAGCGATATTTGTTTTATTTTATTTGTCTAGTAATTAAGGCTTTCTACTCTATTTATAGTAGACAAAGTGTGCAATTTGATCATTGTTGACAGGACTTATTATCTGAGTTGATTAGGTCTACTTTCCTTTCGCAGGTATGCTGGAAGAGATTTCTTTAGAAATAAGCATCACCTTTGTACCTATTTTCTATTACTTTCTTCTTTTCTGTATTTAGTGTGTACATAAATTGTTAAATAAATAATAATAAATAATAATTAGGACAGTACCCTAGACATTCTGAGATTCGGCGACCAATTGCGTACAACACTTTTTAATTGTTACCCAATGACTTTCGGAAGAAATTACTATAATATAATACCCAAAAAAAGGCCATCTGAATTGTAAGTGAATAACGCAAGATAGAACGAAAAATGAAGTTCATCATTATAGCCGTAACCACAGCCGCAACCCAATTTATTTTGGGTCGGCGTATCATACGTAGCACAATCTTCTTCTTGCATACTTCTTTATTACGTGTCCTATCGTCAGACACCTCCTTTCTTGCCATATCATCTTCCACCAATAGCTTCTGTCTTACTCTGCTCATACGGATGGGTAAGACGTCCATAATCAAAAACATCACATCACATGCCTATACCAAGCTAAACTATTACCTCACAAATAGTAGACCTAATGTTTTTGGACGATATAAAACGAATAATATTGGTATTTGTAATTCCATCCTTGCTTTTCCAGTGTCCGAGAAAGCAAAAGAATTGTATGAGCTAGTAATAAGTAGATTGTAAGTTAGTGCTAAATAGATCGTAAGTAATTTGCTTTTCTGTACTGGGCGATGTGGTCGCTAAGCCCTTCAATCAAATAAAAAAAAAAAACACTTTTCAGTCGCTGGCGCCACTTTCAATACGATGGAGTTTTGGTCGACGAATTGTAGAAGACTAAAGTAAAACTGACTTATCAAAAACAGAGACAAAAGCGCAACTTCATCCAATCCTACTTAATGAGGTGTCAACCAAACAGAACATTACACTACACGTATTTCCTGCAACACATCCTGTTAAACAATACGAACAAAACAAAAAGAAAAAAAGTATATAAATGTAGTATATCAACTATCTGGTGTCCACGACACAAGCCTTGCTTAGTTTGGCATTACATGGCGTGTGTTAACGTCCAGCGATATTTGTTTTATTTTGTTTGTCTAGTAATTAAGGCTTTCTACTCTATTTATAGTAGACAAAGTATGCAATTTGATCATTTCTGACAGGACTTATTATCTGAGTTGATTAGGACAGTACCCTAGACATTCTGAGATTCGGAGACCAATTGCATACAAAACTTTTTAATTGCTACCCAATGACTTTCGGAAGAAATTCCTATTACTACAATATAAAACCCAGAAAAAGGCCATCTGAATTGTACTTAAGTCAATAACGCAAAATAGTACGACAAATGAAGTTCATCATTATTCTCTTGCCCTTAACACAGTATAAAAACAGGAGCAGTAGTGCATCTACAGCTCAATCCGCGTTATAATTACCTACCGTACTTGGCTGTCTCAGGGTTGTCACTTTTAGCTATCTTTAAATTCAGTGCCTAGAAATGTGTTGTCTGGTTTTCATTGAGATCTACAGCATATTTTTTTTAATCTCATATTTTAAAATTTAGAGGGGGGGGGGAACATTTTGGATGGGTCTATCTTTCAAACGATTGTAACGCAATGTAACGCATTCAAAACATTATTCTGATGAACTATGTCTCTTAGACTATTATCAAAAAATATTCTACAACAAAGAGTGTGAAATTTACGATGAACACAATGTTTACTATTTGTTTTACCTTATATTTCCTAAACTACTGGACCGATTTACATGATTTTTGCATGGATATCGGTTTTAAGCCAAGTCCAACGTTTTTACACTAATTTCAACGTCATATCTTAATTAACAAAAAATCACCTTTTCAAGTTACGTAAATATGTGACACAAAACTTTAAATTACATTTTTCTTGGTCTTATTGGACTTTAAAATTGTGATGATGCTAATTCATCATAATACTATGTAGATTCCAATAAGATACCATAAAAAAAAAACTCATTTACGACATAAAATTATTATCACAAGTTTTCAGATCAAGTACCTACCTAACATTCTAGTGGGAAAGTAGACCTGCCTACTTCGTCTGTCTAATAGAAGACTAATTCAACATAAAAATAACTAGGTATCTCAGCTTGCTAACCTTTCCTGTTATTTTTTAGACACCCATACACACAGCAATAGGTTCTCCTGCGATGATCACCCGTTTTTAATTTATTTACGTATGCCTTTAAGCCGTGACGCGTGAACTTTGTGCGGTGTGCAAGTCTCGACGGGCGGCAGTAAGACACGGGTCGAGATTTTGTTAGAGTGTGCGTGCGGCGACGTAAAGATAGTATGACGCACACATACAAGCCGAGCGCGGTGCGTTTATATGAAGATATCCTACTTGTCTTTTTTATACTTTGCCCTTAACCACAGCCGTAACTCAATTTATTTTGGGTCGGCGTATCATACCTACGTAGCACAATCTTCTTCTTGCATTCTTCTTTATTACTTGTCCTATCGTAAGACACCTCCTTTCTTGCCATATCATCTTCCACCAATAGATTCTGTCTTACTCTACTCATACGGATGTAAGACGTCATAGTCAAAAATGTCATCCGGATCATTTCTTCATTCCTCCGCATCACATGCCTATACCAAACTAAACTATTACCTCACAAATAGTAGACCTAATGTTTTTGGACGATATAAAACGAATAATATTGGTATTTGTAATTCCATCCTTGCTTTTCCAGTGTCCGAGAAAGCAAAAGAATTGTATGAGCTAGTAATAAGTAGATTGTAAGTTAGTGCTAAATAGATCGTAAGTAATTTGCTTTTCTGTACTGGGCGATGTGGTCGCTAAACCCTTCAATCAAATAAAAAAAAAAACACTTTTCAGTCGCCGGGCGCCACTTTCAATACGATGGAGTTTTGGTCGACGACTTGTAGAAGACTAAAGTAAAACTGACTTATCAAAAACAGAGACAAAAGCGCAACTTCATCCAATCCTACTTAATGAGGTGTCAACCAAACAGAACATTACACTACACGTATTTCCTGCAACACATCCTGTTAAACAATACGAAACAAAACAGGCAGACGGACCTACATTCTACACAGTCTACACAAACAGGGTTGTCCCCTGTCACATTACCGCCCCGCCTGAAGGGTATTCACATGCAAAATTCACCGAACATTAGAGGCAACCATGACACCCGGAAGTGATATTTTTGACATGTGCACATTCTGCACCATAGAGTATAAATTTTCTATGCTTTTTAGTGAATTGGTGTCGTCACATTATTCTGAAGGTTTGAAAGATACGTGAAGGGTGATCGAGGGGAGTTTTTATTGAGGGTTTTGTGCGATGAATGAGGTAAAGCATTCGATCATTGACGTGGTACAGGGGATACATTCAGCTATATGTAATTGACTATTGATTGGTAGGTAGTAAGCTTTGAAAGTACATTTTGAATTTCAAGAAGCTTTTTCTGCAATCATAATGTTAATTACTGACTGCCTCCTCGGTCGAGTGGTCGCAAACGCGACTGCTGACCATGAGGTCTTAGGTTCGATTCCCGGGTCGAGCAAAGTGTTATTGGGTTGATCCATCAGGAAATTGTCAGTAGCAATGCAGTGCCCAGTTGATGTCAATAAGCTCACCCTTCTAAGTTTTTAGCAACATACAAGATCCTAAGCTTAAAACAGTTCATAAAACGCGGTTCTCGCCTTTTACACACTCGTTTCCATCCGTCACTCAATATGAAATGCGACCAGATTTCCAACAAATTTTTTAATTACAAAATCTGACCTTCAGGTACACCATTGTGTCTGCAAATATCAATAAACAAAACCAACTCTAAAATAGCTTGACATTGTCGAAGAATGACAGACCACTATTGGCACGAGAATGCAAAACTGCAAAATATTTTTGTATGATTGCCTATGTGTTGGACTGGTGGTGGCGATGGCGTAGCAGCCAAAAATAACATTAATTCGCTGGTTATGATATTCTAAAGTCTAGCTGTTTAGATCGACAGGTAGACGATAGTGTCAGAGTAACGTTTGAACGTATAGATTGTGAGATATAAGCTCTACAGTGTCGTTTAGATTTAGTTTTTTGGTTACTAAATCTCGCTTTTTATTTGTATTTAGTTAAAGCTATTAAAAAGTGCTTTTAGAAAATAGAATAACGATTCTAGTTTTTCACCACTTGCAACGGTTTCGTATTGAGAAGGATGGGTTAGAAATTTCAAAATGGTTTTGCATTTTTTTGTAGGTACACATTCATGATATTACAAGGAAAATAATTAACAATAGTATGATTATATGGGAACACATTCATCCGCGCTGTCAATAGGAAAAGTTGTATGTCAATGCTGATGATCTGTGGCCAAAAAAAGGCCTGCCTTCTAATTAGAGAAGTCGATGGTAGATTAGTTTAAGGCGATCACATAAGCTAAACGCGAATTTTTATAATGCCTGAAAGCATGTGATTCACTGCAACAAACAAAACCAGAAAAAATATGATATTCTTCAGGATATATATGCTAGTATGATAGTGTTTTGATACCATACTAAGATGCTTGCGATAATTCCGATTTTTTTGGTAATTAGAATCTTAGTGTTTTATTTTTTTAGTCCAATCAGTACATTTTTTGCAAATCGATCGAAACCACTCATCTCGCACTATTCGGCCCGCAGTGACTGACGTAACAACCACTTTGTAGTGCAAGCTGATTAGAACTTTATTCTAAAAGTACTTCAAAAGAAGTTTGAACCACCACAAATAGACTTGTTAAACTAAACGAGCTTAGTTTGAGACATCGGTTTTCTCTTTTACGATGTGCTAAAAATCTATAATAATCACTGATAATTTGACTTAATAGCAAAAGGCACATTAAAAGTACCTAATGAGAATCGATACTTCCATTTTCATCCCACAATATTCTCGTTACGGTACTAGAATTGAAAATAAAGCTACCCTATCACGGTATCAATCAATTTCGAAGCAAATAGGTCCTTTGTCGCGTACTACATATCTGTCGCGATCTGTCACGGTTGCGCCTGCGACGCGAAGCTTCGTGATCGTACCATAGATAAACATCTCTATTTTTCTGTCTCGTGACTTGGGGTCTTTATTTTTTTTTTCTTCTGTTTTTTTTTTCGGCGCGTGCGTGTTTCTTGTTTGAGTAATCAAATATCTGTTAAGTGACTTTCTTTTGGAAGTTAGATGTGTTTGGATGAGATAGTGTTGAATGAGATAGCAGGTGTTAGTACTTACTAAAATCCATGGAGGTAGTATTTTATATTGCTGTCAACTCAGAAACATTAAGCAGTGATTTGACTACGCGAAGGGCGTAGTGGTAGTGAGGCTGCCTTACGTTCATAGGGTCCTGGTTTCGAATCCCGGTAGGAGCAAATGTTTGTATGATGAGCATGGGCATTTGTTTCCGAGTCATGGATGTTTATATGTATAATAAGTATGTATTTACAAACAAAAAAGTCTATAAGTAGTATATCTGGTGTCCACGACACAAGCCTTGCTTAGTGTGGCACTAGATGGCGCTGTGTGTTAATGTCCAGCGATATTTATTTATTTAGTGATAGCCTAGTAGTGTGCCCGTTGGACTGTCAAGTCATAGGTCTCACATTCAAATCCAAGACTAGCACCTCGGTTTTTTCTGATTCATGTGCATATTGAATAATTATCATTTGCTTCGATGAAGGAAACCATCGTGGGAAAACCAGCATGCCTGAGAGATATTTAGCGACAGCATTCTAAGCCAAGTCAAAGGCCTTTGGGTGGCATAAAGATTCTGACACCATATTGGATACTAACCACACGATAAAGATGGCGAGAAGTTAATACAATTGCACTTTTGAAGGCTTAATGAACGCCACTGACGATGACGTAGCTATTGGATTGGCCACTTCCTGGGGCCAACTTATTGACCAATCAATACCATATACAGGGTTATTTTTTGTTTATACTAAACCCGAAAAGGGGTCATTGTAGTCATCATTTTGAACAACTTTTTCTATGGGACGAACCATGAAATCGCGAAAAAAAAATCAGCTGTTCCCTACATTTATGTTCGCATAACTCGTCAAAATGTAGGGAACAGCTGATTTTTTTTTCGTTTAGTATAAACAAAAAATAAGGTTGTATATACATAGTATAATAAAACAAGCTTAACTATTTTCTATATATTTTACTAGCTGGCCCACGCAACTTCGTCTGCGTCACATAAGAGAGAAAAAGCTCACAAGGGAATAAAATTTCTCCAGATTTTGTAACATTTTTCATTGCTGCTCCGCTCCTATTGGTCATAGCGTAATGTTATATAGCCTATAGCCTTCCTCGATAAATGGACTATTAAACGCAAAAAGATTTTTTCAATTCGAGCCGGTAGTTCCTGAGATTAGCGCGTTCAACCAAAGAAACAAACAAACAAACTCTTCTGCTTTATAGTATAGATTAGTATAGATTAGTATAGATTGAAGGACTTAAAACTAATAGTTAACATTAGTTCAATTAACTTATGTTCGAAATGATCAAGAATTTGTACCCTTAGTAAGACTCAACAGTAGACGACATGGTTCCATTTATGTAGCAAACTCTCATTTAATTATTAGACTACTCAATTTTGAATAATCACAGCAAACCACAAATTCAATCCCCATTAAAACCAACATCACACTTAACCCCTAAAAATAACCTCACAAATCTGTATACCAAAATCCCGCTGCGTGTCTTAACCTAAATCGAAAATAGTTTTTGAAAAATCCATAGATAAAAAAAACACACATATATTGCGCACTTGTTTTCGGGACAAACTCTATGGCGATGGAGGGGGGGTAGAGCTGTGAAAGGGGGGAGGGAGGAGGGCACACCACAGTCGCAACAGAAATAGAGTTTGACGTTTGTATCCGCGGTGGCGCCTGTTCATTGTCAACATTTACAGAGTAGTGTGAAGCAGAGAGAGGTGTTGAGTTTTGGTAGTCTTTTTCAGGGAAAGAAACATTTTCAAAGAGTGTTATGTTTTTTTTTTATTTCCTGTTACTTTTAAATTCAGCCTCTTCAATTGCGTTTGTAATATCTTACTTGAAATATTTAAGGAACCAGACATTTTTTTTACTCGGCTCGTCGTATCTCGGTAACATTTGATGAAGTACGTAATCGATTAGGTGTGTGTAACCAAGACGGTTTTAAAGTTTTTGAAAAGTTAACATTCTAGTTTACTTACCACCAAGAATTTGAATGTGTTGGTACCTTTAGTTTTAAAAGTATCTGTTGTTACTGTATTTTAAAACTTGTTTTCTCAATAGTCCCAACCTCCAAACATTGACACTACTCTGCACACCTAAGGAGGGCGCGTTAAAATTGAAAATAAATTCAATATCAATTTGAGCACGAGCCAAGTGCTGTATCGCGTTTGTGTCGATACGTGACGTTTATGTGCCCACTCGACAACCGGCTAGGGCTACCCACAACTTTATATTATTATAATAAAATTATATTGGTAGTGGATGGGGTTGTGTAGAATTGATCCTAATGGAACATATAACTAATAAGTGAGAAGGCTACTCTTTCGACCGACCGTTTCTCAAACCGAGCTTCTGTCTCACGACTCCTGGCTTATTCGTCAACTGGCGAGTGAGAAACTCGCGAATTTGCTCGCGAAAAAAAATCATTCGACTGTACTTTAAAAAGTGCGAGCGACAAAAAAAATCGGAAGGTGCCAACTCGCGCGCATTCGCGACTTTCACAGTCAATCAAACCCGCGTCCTAACCAAAGCAATAATTGAAAAGTTGGGTGAATAAGCTATTGACACATTGCCTTTATTTCGTTGGTCAGTCCTATAGTTCTTTACACAAAGACACAAAAAAAAACATGCGAGGGCTTTGGGGATTGCCTATAGAAGTGTAAACTAAGTAATCTTTAACTGCTATGGGTTGTGCCCCGAGCACGCCTAAGTTGTGCTACGCCGTAGTGGATCAGCTACGAGTGCGAGTCGAGAGAGTAGTTTTGTCCCATACTAGGAATTGGTCCTGTATCGTGGGATACGTTTACAAACATTTAAACTCACTCACATACGCAAACAGCCAAATCCAGCATAACTACCTGTGGGTCACAATCATGTTATAATTATATAATACACGAAAATTTTACAAGTCCAATAATCGAACCAATTGCTCAGACAGTACGCCAATCATGATGCCTCAAAATTAAGTAATTCCTCTAATACAATTCTTTGCTTGCCTTAATTTTTGTTGCGCTGACGGTCGGTGTCGCAGTATGGTACTATACAGGGTGTATTTCACCTCATCACAAAGCCCTTAACCATGCATTCTATATATCAAACTAAGTAACTTTCCGCAAAAAATATTGCTGGGAAACAACTTTTTTTTTTGAGGTTATAAATCATGTTTTGTGGTATAACTCAATGTAACGCACTCAAAACATTGTGCGAATGGATGGATTGAATATTACGGGGGTCATAGAGATATTTAAAGTAAAAATCATGCTACAAAAAGTGGTATTTAAAAAAAAACTTGTAAAATTCTTGCAACTTTGACCCCCTATATCTCCGTAACTAGAAGGTTCCCAGGTATGGTGTAGAACAAAAAAATGATCAGAATGACGAGGAGAACAAATGCCTTTCGTATTCGTTAAGAGGTGTTTTACACCCTTTATAGAAAACAATGTATGTAATCATATGCACAGATCGTGCGCGATATACCACCGTCAGGGCGACAAGAATTCAGGGGCCTTAATTCTGCTATTTTAATAAATTCATCACTCCGACACGATTCCATTCTCATCCCATTGTCATTTTGCCTAAAGTTCGTAATCTGCTAAATTCACAATGGTCGATCATTGGTCGGTCAATGGTGTCGTAATAAAATTGTGTTTTAATAGCATTGTCGAATTGTCATTATTATAAAACCCTTAGTACAAATGGTTTTCGAAATCTACTACTAAATGCGAACATTTATTCATGCCAGATTGCATGTACGAGATTATCATTCATGAGATTTCTTTCAATGGAGTGTCAGTGGTTGACCATTGAAAAGTCATAATGGCGCCATTATGTTAGTGGAATTAATAAACTTGTCAAAATTTGACAGAACTTGAACATTATGAAATAAATGATCGACTACTCTGACACTATTGTAATAGCAGAATCGAGGCCTAGGCCTAAGCGTATTTCTAACTAGGATGTCAACGGTCCTGCGACCGAAATTGTTTATTTTTTCTTGACAACCCTGTCACCTTATGTAGGTTTAATTTTAATAGACATTCATCGTTTATCTATCGTCATAGATTCTTTAACTAAAATGGAGATTAAAATTTATTGGAAATCGTTTGGGTTTAGACACCAAGTGTCAAAATACAGAATGATGATGATCTTGGTCTCATATCTTTTCTTTTACAAAAATTGGGGCAATGATTTGGGGTAGTGGGATATTACAAAAGTAGATTTTCTTGGAAACAAAGACTTATGAATTAAGCTCAAGTCAATGTTATAAGTATCTGGAATATTTACTACAGTTGTAATGGATTTCTACGTCATCGCTGTAATGACTGGCATAAAAGTTTTATTGCTAACTGAATGTAAGCTTGTAGGTATGCTTCTGAATTCTCTATAATATAATCAAACAATATTATAGAGAATTTAGAAATTCACAGTCAAATAAATAATTATAATTATAAGAATGACTTCGTAGAAGATGGCGGGACGAGACGGAAAAAACCAACGGTCAGTGGCCCACAGTAGTCCTTTTTATGGATGGGAAATCTTTAAATAACTTCTCCCACTCCGGGTGGAGCGGGAGGGAGTGTCAGACTTTTACTGACTCAAACCCATCCATGTTCCTTACTCGCCTTTTATGTTCCGGGGTCGCGGTATCTCTTTCGAACAGTCCCGCAGCCCTGGCAGGATTCGGCCCTTACGGGGCCCTGGATCGAAACAACTGCAAATCATGGGGAGAGCCCTTTGCTCACCAGTTTAATGATACATGCAAACAGTAACAATAACGCAATGTATGCAATGGGCCTGCGGAGCAGGCGTAGTTCATACGTACTAATTTGTAAACCAAAGATATTCTTAAGGTAGTGTGTATTTATTTCGATTGGATTACAGAATGAAAACTGAAGAATATGTTTGTTTTACAAATTATTTTGGTTTAACGTTTGTATGAACTATTAAGAAATAATTTTGTGATATCAAACTATTGAAGTTTGGCTTATTCAAGCGACGTCTCAGAAAAGGAAGGCTCTCTTTTCGTGAGGTTCGGTGAAACCTTCTTCTCCGTTCGCACAGATTGAAGACAAGCTATGGACACCAGACACTGGGAGATTCTTTAGTCTTCACATAACGCCTGCTATCACCAATGGGTCAGGCAGAGGTTTTCGTAATAGTACTCTCACATTTTGCCATTTTTATGTTTAAGTCTCATGTATCTAATAGGGAGTGAACCTGTTGCCATTAACTATAATAATCTAGACTCAGTGGTTGCTACTAGAAATTCCTGATAAAAAAACGTCACCGACTCAGGAACCGAACATGGGACCTCTTGTTCAGCAGTCGCGCTTGCAACCACTAGACCAACGAGGTAATCTTCAGTTCATTGTTAATCAGAGTAACGTTCCCGGAGCCATTTTCAATTTTTTTTAGTACCAATTTTACCTAACCTCTACTGTAAGAAAAGATTGTGATCTATTCATAGTAAAGTCCCGTCCTCATAATCATCATCATCCACAGCTTAAATTCACCCACTGTTGGATATAGGTCTCTCTTTTATTGTGCCAATCTCCACGGCTGAGGCCTCCACCAAAAAAAAAATCCCTTTAAAATAAATTGCAAAACTAAATGAAAACCTATACAACCCTAGTAACACGGGTTTAGTCGAAGATCGATGCGTATTGGGCGATGTAGGAGCAGATTTTATTTATAAGAATGTATCAGAGTCGTCCGGATTGACACGGCGTTTCAGACTAACTTCATGTCTCAATTTAGACGTATGGAAATAAATATTCTGCAAAGGAATGTTTGCCTTGTATAGATGACGTAGATATTGTTTTATGAGTTTTGATAAAAATCCTACACATAACTTCAAGCTTTGAGGGTTATGCAAAGGTGTACCTTATAATGTACACGCATAATTCCCTAGTTATGTTTATTAGTCCTATTTATTAGGAGCGAGACTAATCCCATCAATAGGACACAAATCCTGCCCTTATGGCTCATCATCTGCCTAGCCTTTTCCCAACTATGTTGGGGTTGGCTTCCAGTCGAACCGGATGCAGCTGAATACCAGAATTTTACATGGAGCGACTGGCTATCTGACCTCCACAACTTAGTTAGTATCGGCTAATACGAAACCACTTCGTAAGACTGGTTGTCAGATTTTTGTAGGCCACTGACTACCTAACGTAACGACTGTCAAAAATGTACAATTGACAGCCGGGACCAACAACCTAACGTGCTTTCCAAGGCACGGAGGAAACTCGGTATGTAGGGTTGGTCACTCATCCACAGACCAACCTAGGCAAGCACGGCTTAACCTAAAGATCGACCCGAGTGGCTGGTATTATTTACCCACGAGCTCCAAGAAAATTATGATGAGTAATCTAGGTAGTGTTTTAGCCTCTTGTTTATTAGTTTTTCCACAATTTTTGAAAAACTAGGGAGCAGAGAGATCGGTCTATAATTCGACACCACAGTTTTGTCTCCCGCTTTAAAATAAATTGCAAAACTAAATGAAAACCTATACAACCCTAGTAACACGGGTTTAGTCGAAGATCGATGCGTATTGGGCGATGTAGGAGCAGATTTTATTTATAAGAATGTATCAGAGTCGTCCGGATTGACACGGCGTTTCAGACTAACTTCATGTCTCAATTTAGACGTATGGAAATAAATATTCTGCAAAGGAATGTTTGCCTTGTATAGATGACGTAGATATTGTTTTATGAGTTTTGATAAAAATCCTACACATAACTTCAAGCTTTGAGGGTTATGCAAAGGTGTACCTTATAATGTACACGCATAATTCCCTAGTTATGTTTATTAGTCCTATTTATTAGGAGCGAGACTAATCCCATCAATGCCTTACCTCATAAAGGATAATCATGACGTGGTATTGTTTGCAGACGACACTTCTCTTTTATTTAAACTCAAACGTCAGCAGCCAGTTATGGATAATGTTAATAACGCCCTGGCAAAAGTTGTTAATTGGTTTAATGTTAATAATCTACTCTTAAATGAAAAAAAAACTAAATGTATTAAGTTTACGATACCCCATGTAAGACAAGTGGAAACTACTGTACTAATTAAGGATGAAGAGCTGAAACCGGAAGATAGCACAGTGTTCTTAGGCATAACTTTGGATGCCAAGCTTCAGTGGGGCCCGCATATAAACAAATTGTCGAAAAAACTTAGCTCTGCAGCATACGCCGTTAGAAGAATTCGTGACTTAACTGATTTAGAGACAGCTCGTTTAGTTTACTTTAGTTATTTCCATAGCGTGATGTCGTACGGTATTCTCTTGTGGGGCAATGCCGCCGATATTCAAACAATATTTGTTTTACAAAAAAGGGCAATTCGTTCAATTTATAAACTAAGTCCCAGATACTCCCTCAGAGAAAAATTTAAGGAGATTAATATTCTTACTGTGCCCTCTCAGTTTATTTATGAAAACCTTTTGTACGCACACAAAAATATTAATTTGTTTAAAAAATACAGTGATATCCACAATATAAATACGAGGAACAAACACAAATTTGTTGTTCCTGCAACGAGGCTCAAAAAAATAGGGGGTACGTTCAGATGCCAATGTATACGTTTTTACAATAAACTTCCGAGCCATATTCAAGCACTAAGCCTGAATAAATTCAAATCGTTTATAAAACAGAAGCTATGCCTGAAAGCTTTCTATCATGTCAATCACTATCTCGAAGACAAAAAGGCTTGGGATTAAGCTGCTCCAATGAAATTTGCTCTGTGAATGTTGAAATTTCGGACTTCGCTGGTTTATTGTTGATTCCTTTATTTTATACACTGTGACATTGAATGATTTGACATGAATACTTATTTCAGTATTTTATTCTTTTTTACGTTCTTTTATTTTTTTATTTTATTTTATGTGTGTGAATTTGACATGATTATTTACTTGTGACTGACATTTAATGAATTGACATGAATACTTAGTTCAGTATTTTATTATTTTTTACTTTTTTGTTTGTTTTATGTGTGTATTTGACATATCGTATTTTTATTGACATTCGTTTTTGTAAATTATTATTTATTTTATTTAATAATTGTGAATGTGAGGACCATGTGGGTCGCATTTTGTTTTTTTTTTTTTTTTTTTTTTTCCCACGACTGTCTGGCAGTTTGAGTACTATAAGCGACCTACCCAAATGTCCTTTCTTTGGTATTGTTCGTCGTTCGTTGAGCTCCTTGAGTTATAAGTCGAGCTACACGATAACTGACAAATGCTTGCACTGACTGGACAGGTCCACTCAAATCTGTGTGGTTCTTTCTTCAAAAGACCATCTCAGACACTAATCTGCATAGTCCTCATGTGAATTAAGCAAGATTGTCTGGACTTCAAAAGAGACTATGACCTCTGAGTTTGTTTCGGCTGTTTCTTCTCAGAGTAGTCAGGTACGAAACACCGGCCCCATCTAGTTTAAAAAAAAATGACGTGTAAAAGTGTTTGAGAAAACCTACTTGCTGAATAAATATCATTTATCATTTATCATTTATCATTTATCAATAGGACACAAATCCTGCCCTTATGGCTCATCATCTGCCTAGCCTTTTCCCAACTATGTTGGGGTTGGCTTCCAGTCGAACCGGATGCAGCTGAATACCAGAATTTTACATGGAGCGACTGGCTATCTGACCTCCACAACTTAGTTAGTATCGGCTAATACGAAACCACTTCGTAAGACTGGTTGTCAGATTTTTGTAGGCCACTGACTACCTAACGTAACGACTGTCAAAAATGTACAATTGACAGCCGGGACCAACAACCTAACGTGCTTTCCAAGGCACGGAGGAAACTCGGTATGTAGGGTTGGTCACTCATCCACAGACCAACCTAGGCAAGCACGGCTTAACCTAAAGATCGACCCGAGTGGCTGGTATTATTTACCCACGAGCTCCAAGAAAATTATGATGAGTAATCTAGGTAGTGTTTTAGCCTCTTGTTTATTAGTTTTTCCACAATTTTTGAAAAACTAGGGAGCAGAGAGATCGGTCTATAATTCGACACCACAGTTTTGTCTCCCGCTTTAAAATAAATTGCAAAACTAAATGAAAACCTATACAACCCTAGTAACACGGGTTTAGTCGAAGATCGATGCGTATTGGGCGATGTAGGAGCAGATTTTATTTATAAGAATGTATCAGAGTCGTCCGGATTGACACGGCGTTTCAGACTAACTTCATGTCTCAATTTAGACGTATGGAAATAAATATTCTGCAAAGGAATGTTTGCCTTGTATAGATGACGTAGATATTGTTTTATGAGTTTTGATAAAAATCCTACACATAACTTCAAGCTTTGAGGGTTATGCAAAGGTGTACCTTATAATGTACACGCATAATTCCCTAGTTATGTTTATTAGTCCTATTTATTAGGAGCGAGACTAATCCCATCAATAGGACACAAATCCTGCCCTTATGGCTCATCATCTGCCTAGCCTTTTCCCAACTATGTTGGGGTTGGCTTCCAGTCGAACCGGATGCAGCTGAATACCAGAATTTTACATGGAGCGACTGGCTATCTGACCTCCACAACTTAGTTAGTATCGGCTAATACGAAACCACTTCGTAAGACTGGTTGTCAGATTTTTGTAGGCCACTGACTACCTAACGTAACGACTGTCAAAAATGTACAATTGACAGCCGGGACCAACAACCTAACGTGCTTTCCAAGGCACGGAGGAAACTCGGTATGTAGGGTTGGTCACTCATCCACAGACCAACCTAGGCAAGCACGGCTTAACCTAAAGATCGACCCGAGTGGCTGGTATTATTTACCCACGAGCTCCAAGAAAATTATGATGAGTAATCTAGGTAGTGTTTTAGCCTCTTGTTTATTAGTTTTTCCACAATTTTTGAAAAACTAGGGAGCAGAGAGATCGGTCTATAATTCGACACCACAGTTTTGTCTCCCGCTTTATATATGGGAATAGTGACTGACTTCTTAAGGGCATCTGGAAAGACTCCTTTTGAGAAGCAAGCATTACAAATGAGTGCTAATGATAATCGATATTACCATTCCGCATGATGAGAACCTCGTGAAAGCTGAGAAAGAGAAACAAATAAAATATCTCGACTTGGCACACGAGGTTCGCGACATGTGGAATATGGACTCGGTTATCATTGTGCCGATTGTCGTGACGGCCACCGGGCTGATAGCCTAGACGACCATCTTTCGAAGCTCTCATTAGGCGGTTGGATCAAGAGCCTGATTCAGAAGGCAGTACTCCTCGATACGGCTCGCATTGTGAGGAGGTTCCTGTCTCTGCAGCCCTAACCACTGGTGGCTTGGACCCTGCTCCTGACACCGGCGGAACTCTATTTTTTATATTATTAAGTGTTTTTTTTGTATCCTTTTATTTTTAAGAAATACTTAAAAATGTAATTACATAAAAAGATAAGTGAATAAACGACATAATAATAATATCATTTAAATCGGGTAACAAAAGACCCATAACACATATACCTTACAGACTAACATACATATTTATTAAAACCACAAAACTACTGAACACGAAGAGGCGGCGTCATGTTGCGCTGCGTGGTGTCGCGTAGACTTCCGCGGAATCGCCGATACACGACACCTTTCGGCCAAAACTCTTTCTTGAGGAAGGTCTCAATATCATGAGTCGCGCCACGAACGATTTAAAATTCGTGTTGGCGCGACTCCAACTTCTCGACCCTCACTGTCCAGTTGGTCTTCGCTCGGACGTACTCCACGATATCCTCTACCTTCGTGGTGTGAAGCAGCCGGGACACATAGAGCTATGCGTTGGTATCGCTGGACGCAACACACTGGGTCCATCCCTGGTGGCTTCTTCCTTTTCTTCCTCTCCACCTTCACAAAGCCATCATCGTCACACGTGGCGCGTTGGCACGTGGTGACAACTTATAAGTCACCTCAGTAAGCTCAGTGACATTCCTACGATAGGGTTACCTCACGGTGCCTGATTTACCCGAATCTAATAAGGAAATTGTCTCCTCCACCAATTTCCCTAAAACCCTAGCTGTGGGGTGTGATATACGTGCCGGGGTCCGTCACCATGCATAAATAATGAGCTTGTCCGTCTGATGGTAATCGCGACCTCCGGAGATTTAACACTTTTTGTTGCGACTGTCCGGTTTAGTACAGGGGGTTGTGCGTGTGATGCCATTTCTTTGACAGATTTCTTTTGTTTTACTTACAGATCCGATACAGTGGCATGTGTCATAAAGGGTGTAAAACACCTCTTAACGAAGCCAAAAGACACTCGTTCTCTCCGTCATTGTGATAATTTTTTGTTCTACACAATACCTGGGAACCTTCAAGTTACGGTGATACTGTGTACTCAAAGTTCCAACTTTTTGACAAGTTTTTTTTTAATACAAGGCTTTAATGTAATATTTTTAATATATTTAAACACCTCTACGACCCCCATACTATTCAATCCATCCATCGGCACAATGTTTTAAGTGCGTTACATTGAGTTCTACTACCACAAGATATGGTTTTTCACCCTAAAAATAAGTCGTTTCCCACCATTATTTTTTGCGTAAAGTTACTTATTTTGTTGTACAGAATGTTTGGTTGACGGCAACTGTTGAGGATGAGTTCATGTGTTCGGTCATTTACAGTCAGTAATAGCCTCGCAGTATACAGGGTGACTGGCTCTGGACCCATCCATGTTCCTTCCTCGCCCTTTATGTTCCGGGGCCGTGGTATCTCTTTCGAATAGGCCCCCAACCCCGGCAGGCTTCGGCCCTTGCCCTTGGGTCTGGGCCCATCAAATAAATCATTTCTATCATAATTATTTTGCAATGTTTAAACTTGATTTAAGTATAGATTTCACCGTGATTTTGTTGGGAATAGGCTAACCAGAAGTTGCATCTTGGTATGCAAATGTCAAACAATGAGTCAAGCTATTGAAACAGTAGGTGTGTCCGCAAGGCTCTAAGCTGCATGAAGTTGGAACGTGCTGGGCTAAAGTTCATCAATAAATAAGTAATGACAGCCATTAGCTCATTGAAATATGTGTGTGTATGTGTGTTTATTGGAATACATAAGTTTGACAAGCCTTATCATTTTCAAAGGCATAATGAATTATAAGCATCAAACCCCCACAAAATAAAGAACTTTATTTTCTCAAGAATAAACCCGCTAGACCAGGAAAAAAAATTGTTGGATGGTTTACCGATTAATCTCGTCTTAATAGAATAGAACAAAATAAGGTAAATACTACAAAATAATTCGTTACATTATAAACACATTCCAATCTACTCTGAACATACTCTGTAAAAATACTGAAACAACAGTACCTACGAATTGAAAATAGTTTCAATTTTACGTCACAATAATATTCAGAACTATTCTAACAATTTCTCTCCATCCATCTTCCTTAAACTCCCAAAATAAAAATTCAGAACGATTCAGGTATTCATACAGCTGTCAAAACTGACAGTTCACTTTGACATCACCCTGTAGACATTGTAGGGTTGCCGCAATGTATCGCGATAATATGGGTATATTTCAAAGACACCTATTTTATTCAGTAGCCAGGATATGTGTTCGACATTGATTTATTTATTGTTATCTGCATTCCCCTTAGTGATAGGGTTTGAAGACAGATACTTTTGGAAGTATTGACTTCTTTGGAGGTAGGGTTGGTTCTAAGATGCAGGAAATAAAAAATAAGCGTTATTATGTCGCATAGAAGTAGATGAAGAAGGATGGTTTATTGGAGGGAGGTTTAATTGATCCTTTTTAGAAACCTCCTGTATACCTAATTGGTTCGAAAAAGTTATTCTACTTAATTTCAATGGAATGACTAAGGAAGTGTGACAATGATCCTGGAGACATCATGAACTGTATGATTTTGGCATAAGGAATAAAGATCTCAGATATACTTACTCTTTTCCTGGTTTATTTTCAACATAATTATAAGTACTTAGTGAGCAAGAGGACTCAGTACAAAATAAAGCCATAGGATATTCAATGGATGATGGCAAATGTCAATGAAATTTTAGATTCTTGCACACGATCTAAAATTAGTTGTTGAGTAAATACAGGAAATATTACTCGTGACATACAACGCCTCTAGGATCTCACACAAACCAACTACACTTTAACCTTTCATGAATGAATATTCTTCCTAAAAATCTTCAAACATTCAATGATTCTACAACAAAAAACACCTAACACAAACTAGTCATTAGCCAACATAATAATTGATTACGAATCCACGTCTAAACACAATAAATAACAAACAAGCAGATATCAATCAGTAAAAAGAATGTATTCAGGAAGCTAACACGTCGACAGACGGTAGTGTGCAATAAAAATGTTAGCGAATCGATCATTTTAATAGAAACGTGAGGTTTATTCACGAGATCCTATTATGTACTATTATATATTTTGTACAATAGTAGATTGTGTGATGGTCACTAATTGTATAAGGTGTTGTCCTCCAACTGCATTCGTGACTGTTTGCACATTTTTTTCTTGTAGTTATTTGCATGTTGGAGGAGCTCGTGGCTAAACAATATCTGCCGCTCGGGTCGATCTTTAGGTTTAGCCAGTGGTTCCCAACCTTTCTTAGGCCTGGGACCACTTTGGTATATTCATTGTTAACAGGGACCATATGGTCCTAGATAAACATGGACACCGACAGGATTATAACTAGGGGAGGGAATCTTTAACTCACATTATACAAAAATTGGACAAAAGCGATCGAATTGAGCTCGAAAAATTTAGCAATCATTTAGTAATTTTGCCTCTGATAGGTTCAATTTGGATGGGTTGAGCTTGCATATTCTGTGTTAAAAAGTACGAATAACATTTGAATCTTTCGCGGACCGTAGTCGAGGCTCCTGCGGACCACCAGTGGTCCGTGGACCACAGGTTGGGAATCAGTGGGTTAAGCCATGCTCGCCTAGGTTGGTCTGTGGATGGGTGACCACCCTTACATAACGAGTTGCCTCCATGCCTCGGAAAGCACGTTAAGCTGTTGGTCCCGGTTGTCATTTGTCCAGCTTTGACAGTCGTTACAGATAGTCAGTAGCCCAAAAAGTTTTACACCAGTCTTACTAAGTGGAATCGTATTTCCCAATATGAACTGGGTTGTGGAGGTCAGATGGCAGTCGCTCCATGTAAAATACTGGTATTCAGCTGCATCCGGTTAGACTGGAAGCTGACCCCAACATAGTTTAGAAAAGGTAGATGACGAGCTATAAGCATGTCTATAACCTAATATTTCATCTTCAGAAGATCTTGATAGTCGTATAGTTAATTAAACGCCTGTAATACGCAAAGGATTAGGTAGGGGAGTACCTAATAATACATCTACATTTTTATGATTAAATCTTTACCATCTAATAGAGGAAGAGCCTATTGCCGTCAAATCGAACCCACACTCCATGGCTGCCACTAAGAAGTTCCGGATAGTGATACCCTATTATATTTTGCCCGACCAGAGAATTGAGCCCCGGACCTCATCGTCACTCACCATTGCAGTAGTGCTAACGACCACTAATCCAAAGAGGCAGTCGATGTGCTTAAAATAAGGTAAACTATTGGTTTTGGGTCATGTTGTCTTTTGCGTCATTGGTCATTTACGCCAGTTACTTTCTTATGACAATACATGTCAAATTCGCTTGTGTATTTCCAAAAACCACCTTAGCCATTTACAATTAAATTGAAGTTCAACTGGTTAGTCAACCCATTGGTTCCTGGACGTAAATTACGCAAGAATCTTAACACCTGACACAACAATACTTGTCCGTTCAGTTCAGATTACATCAACTACAAAAGATTTATTACTATTAAATACATTATAATTGATTCCATTCTTGTTAACAATACGGTTCACGCATATCATTTTGTGCCATTCATTGAGTGAGATCACTTTATAACTAACTTTTTGCTTTACTGGAATATCACTATGTTTATTTATATTCAATGATTGTATGGGAACGTACCCAGTCAGTACTTCGTGATTCAGTCATGAATTGATGACGTATGCGAGTCCCGATCGTTGTATAATTGCTTGGAAGTCGTGAACTCTTCGAGTGTTACTTTTGCGTAAATGGCTGATTGTCTTGTGACTAATCGGGGGTACGTGTCCATTGTTAGGTTTTGGTTGGAGTCGGTTTCTTACAATCACTGAGTAGAATTCTTTACTTGTATTAACTTGAAGATTTCTTGATGCACTTCAGGTTACTCAAATAGCATTTGTCACGTAAGATTTAGATTCTCCAGCGTGTTCCAGTTCTGAACTTCTAAGGATAGCAAGATTTGGATGGGAAGTAGCCTCACGCCGCCGTTTTCCCATGGGAGTGGGCAGAAACTGCAAGACGCAGCCTGCTTCCTCACTGTTGTGTTCGTTGGTTAGTTGAATAAAATATACCGTTGAGTAGACTTGGGTTATTTACACGAGGGTCACAAATAGTAAAGTATCATAAACGCTTCCCAGTAAGACAGCTACAAAGGAAGTGTTGACAATCATAGACAATCCATGGACAAACACTAGTGGTGTACAGACTAATAACATACTAAGTAAATATAGTGATGTTACTACACTCACATACTCTTTGGACCTAAAATATTAATGAAATCTCCTCAAGTTACAGGTAAATCCCGCATTTTCAATGACAGATTGATTTTTTTATTTCTTTATTAATAAACTGGGAGGTAATAAAATGGCAGGTTAATTTAGAACCTCATAGGTCAAACTGTTTTTCATCATCATCATTTGACATACCAGTCGGCTTCCAGTCTATCCGGATGCAGCTGAATACCACTAAAATATATGAAGCAACTGCCAATCTGCCCTCCACAACCCAGTTGGTACTGGGTAATACGATACTCCTTGGTAATTCTGGTTGTCAGACTTTAGAGCCGCTGACACCTGTAAAGTATAGTAGTAAAGTGAGACTGAAAATATCGTATCGTCCCACATTGGAGCCAAGCCCCATCTCAGCGCACGTCCTTTACTCCAAACGAGGACATTCGCACGTCTCACAACATTATCCACAGCATTGCTATTAGCATAGCGAATGCATTATTACATGTCATGTGCAACTCTAACTCGTTGATAAATATCTCTAAACATTTGATAGCAATGGCGATTTGTTTCCTACTAATTGCTGGGTGATTCGTAATTCGTGCTTGTTATTATACATTGCGGTTGTTGCTTTGCTTTTGGTTTAAGATGTAGATAATGTAGCAGTGTTTGGCACGACTGGCATTAATCTGTGGCTGTCTTGTGCTTGTTCACGTCAGGTTTTCTGGAGAATCTGTCTTGTCCATCGATCTGACGCGGCCTTGTCTATAGGCTATAAGGGCATTTAAAGGGATTGTAGGTCAATTGATGCTCTGGCAGACTGCAGACTCTTGATGCTGCCGTTCCTTGGCGTCTATAATTGATTACATCGTATTATAATATACTGTCTGTCGTCATTGGATGGTAGGACGTAGGTTATCAACGGCCGATTTGGCTCGTTCCCTATTATAAGGGATTTATACATAACTGACGAAATGTGGTTGTGCTATAAAGGGATGTAAACCTCCTAACGAAGCCGAAAAGCACTTGTGCTCCCCGTCATTACGGTTAAATACAAGTTTTTATCATAAGATTTCGCAACTTGATGAACCGTCAACCGTAGCATTCTGTAATTCTTAGTTGACGGTTTCTTAATGAGGTAGTTTACACCCTGTAAAGGCCATCTCTGTCTAAAACAGAAGTGATGTTATGTTATATACCACGACTATGAATTATCAGAAGAATTTATCAGTCCCACCGTCTTCATATCTACGAGTACTAATGAGATAAGTATTTTTTCATCCTTGTTGTATACCCACGTACCGTGTCATATGCTTACAATAATTGATGACTTGAACTGTCTGTGCGTTGATTAACACTAGACGAATCACACCATCGCACCCTTTGACCCAATGCTTGACAAATGGCTTTAAAATTGTATTATAATTTCAATAGAAACCACAATCTGAACTAAAAGGAACTCTAACTAAAGGAGTCAGGTTAGAGTTTTGATCGCAGAGTGCTAATTTGAAGTGTTTTTATTTTAATTTGTTAAGGTTTTTGGTTGTACTGGTTTGTTAACTCTCTTGATTATGTTCGATTACAGTCTTGTTATTGTTGTTACAATAATTTACATGAAGTTTATCTTAACAAGTAAAATTGGAAAAGCTTAAAGCTCGAGACTTATCATCACAAGTTTCTTATTGACTAATAAAAAGGTCGATAGAGTGAGTCTGTTTCCCGATAGTTTAACAACCAGTTTGATCAAGAGTATCGTTGTACCCAGTCTAATTGGGTTGTGGAGGTCAGAGAAGCAGTTGCTCCAAGAAAAAAAAACTGGTATTTCGCTGCATCCGGCAAATGGCTAGGTAGATCATGATGATAGAAGGAAGGAGAACGTTTATATCTCTGCAATGACATTCAACCAGGCTGACATAAGCCTTAAGATATCGGTTTATAAGTATATGTATGTAAGCGTGCATTTCCACGCTAGAGAATGGGCAACTACAGTACTTTCGCAGTTTTTGTCTTAAAACTGGGACTGTAGCTACATTAAATCTTCATCTTCGTTTTGACAGTTCAAAAGTGCCTGTGGTAGATAGGGCCTATTTGGAATAAATGTTTTTTTTTTAAAGTGGCGCTTCTTTTAAGCCAGATTGCATCGATAGGTATGCCAAACTTCAACGTACCTACATAATTTCGGTTTTCTCGTCTGCTCACATAAGTTGGTTGTAGAGTAATCTAATACAGTTTTGGCTTTTCTATTTTCATAGTCGCTGCTAGGATGTAATTTTATTTATGTAGGATTGTAGGTAATCACGACGTCATCCTCTTTTAGGAGAATAACCTTCGTTTCATAGATATTTTTTTAGAGAGATTTATTGTATTGTATTGTACAACGGGCTAGTGTCCAACTCCACGTCAAAGCGCGTATTTTGCGTATGGGCTATAATCCACCACGCGGCCCAGTGCGGTTTAGTGTATGTCACATGTCTTCGAATTTTTGGTTCAAGGACATGCCCTTCACCGTTTTGAGAGTAGTGGTGATGAAATAAATTACACAAAGTAATGCGCCTGTCTGGGTTCGAAACCACGACTTACTGTTCGTAAGTGGGGGTCGCCACCACTTATAGGCCACCGCTGCTAGAGAGATTTAAATTAGAACCCAGAAGTAGAAATGCAAAATAAAAGTTCAAGAAGTGCTATCACAAGAAAATAATGCTTTAATAACTCGACGACTTCCTTCCACAATGTTCCAATCAAATCCCGACAAATCACAAAAGATAAAAATCCAATCTATATAAGAAGACAATTCTCACTTAAAAGGTCCCATGATAAAAAACCTAGTCATCCAACGCGGGACGATAAACTGACTTTCGTATCATCTATCAATCGTACATGGAGAAACCAGCAGGGGAGCTACTATTAAATTCGTCATTTCCCACCATCGCACACACTGGACACAGTGAAACACAGTGTAACATTCTCCAAACAAACAATCAAAGGTAGGATCGACACGGTGTCTCTAGATGAAACAGTGTCTATCAACAAATAAAAAGAGACACCCACGACATCTTAAATAGAAAAAACAATTACATTCATGACATCTCACAGAAGTTTTTTTGGTCGCCATCTTGATCTGGTGTTTCGACATTGAATGACAGTATTAATTTCATTTTGTATTACCGCATGCAGAGTGCCTTATAGGCTGCGCCTTGTCTCGGTGCGTAGGATTCTACCAACTAGAAAAAGATAAAAGAAGACTATAGATTAATAATTATAATTTGAATACAGAGAGTGTAGACACGCGACTAAATTACTTTCAAAGCTTTTCCGATTTGTTTACCGAATCCAGTCAACCTTACAAAAAATAAATTATGGATAAGCTTCTCTTCGTTTAGGTAAAGCAAGGTGTGAAAAGTCTTAAGAGGCCTGCGGAACATGCGAATTTTATACAGACGTAATACCAAAATAATTAGTAAATCAAACATATTCTTAAAGTAGTGTGTATTTATTTTGATTGGATTACAGAATATATAGGTTCCCAAACACGTCTTTTGAATGTACACTGATTTAAACAAGACTTATAAGAAATAAAATTTTCTATAGAAATTTTAAATTCCCCATATCTCGTCTATATATCATTGTCCTTTCAAAATATTTATATCGGAACATAGATATTCTATAATACAATCGAAATATATACACACTACCTTAACAATATGTTTGATTTTCATATTATTTTGGTAAGTATTACGTTTGTATGAAAAACGCATGCTCCGCAGGCCTCTTAAGACTTAAATTCTGTTAATTTGCCCACAAAGGGTGTAAAACACCTCTTAATGAAGCTTAAAGGCACTTGTTTTCCCCGTCATTACTTTTGTTTTGTTCTACATCATACCTGGGAACCTTCTAGTTACGGAGATATTGGGGTTCATAGTTCCACCTTTTTTTTTAAATAAGTTCAAGTTTTTATTGTAACATTTTTATTTAATACACCTCCACGACTCCCGTACTATTCAATCCATTCATCAGCACAATGTTTTGAGTGCGTTACATTCAGTTCTACCGCCAAACATAATTTTTCGCACCAAAAAATTAAGTCGTTTCCCAGCAATATTTTTTGCGTAAAGTTACTTAGTTTGATGTACATAATGCTTGGTTGACGGCTTCGCGATGAAGTTGTTAACACCCTGTATACTTTTAGGTTTCTTTCAGGCTCGAGGAAACAAGATCACAAGTTAATATATGAGGGGGAAATAGTTGAAGGTTTGAAGAAAATTAAAAAAGAATCCTTTGCGTCTGCTCACAACTGCACCACGAAAGAAGGCTCAGTAGGTTCAGAAAGGTTCAGAAGAAGCTCTATAAAGGGTTTAAAAAGACTCATAACGGAGCCAAAAGGTACTAATTGTTCTCCCCAAATATTGATGATTGAAAATAATGATCTTAATGACTTAAGATCATTATTTACTGTTCTAGATTATCCCTGGAAATCTTCTAGTTTCGGAGAAATTACGGATGAAAGTTTCAACAATTTCACAAGTGTTTTTTTTTTAATACATTTTTATAAGTAACTAGCGTACCCCAAAATTATAACAAGAGGTCTCTAGCAGAAATTTATATCATTACTAGCTGACCCACGCAACTTCGTCTGCGTCACATAAGAGAGAAAAACAAAAGAAAAAAAAAAATCCCCGTTTTTGCAACATTTTTCATTCCTGCTCCGCTCCTCATAATCGTAGCGTGATGTTATATAGCCTAAAGCCTTCCTCGATAAATGGACTATCCAGCACAAGAATAATTTTTCAATTCGAGGCGGTAGTTCCTGAGATTAGCGCGTTCAACCAAACAAACAAACAAACTCTTCTGCTTTATTAACCGACTTCTAAAAAAGGAGGAGGTTCTCAATTCGGATGTTTCTATTTTTTTTTTTTTTTTTTATGTTTGTTCGGGCATAACTCCGTTGCTTGCCAACCGATTTGGAAAATTCTTTTTTTGTTGGAAAGGGTATTCTTTCCAAATGGTCCCATAGCCACCAAGTCGGGATCTGATGATGGAATCTTGGCGAAATCGAGGGAACTCTTCAAATTTTATATGAAAACGTGTTGCGTTTTTGGTATTTTCTACAACAAGTGAAGCATTTGCGTTTGATAAGAACCATTCTACCATCAGATCTGATGATGAAGCCAAGAGTCACGGAACTCCATAATGAGACAATGTACCATAGTTGTATTTGGGCTTGTTGCAATTGTAACGGTATGCACTTTCCATGTATCAAGCACATGTGAACCACTAAAAAGTGAAAAATAAAAACTTTTTTGCAAAAAAATAAAACCGACTTCAAAAAAAAAAACAAAAAAGGTGAAAAATAACTTTAGCTTCTGAAGTTGGTGACAAAAAAACTAGAGCAATCAAACAAAGGTCACCGACTTCAGAAGCTAAAGTTATTTTTCACCTTTTTTGTTTTTTTTTTTGAAGTCGGTTTTATTTTTAATATTAGTATTGATGTATTTTTTGCCAAAACACTTTCACCCCGTACTATCTAATCCATCCACCAGCACAATCTTTTAAGTGCGTTACGTCGAGTCCTACCGAAAAACTTGATTGTTCACCCCAAAAAACATTTCCAAGCATACATTTTTGCGTCGGGTTACTTCGTTTTGATGTACAGAATGCTGGGTTGACGGCTTCATGAAGAGTTTGTTTACACCCTCAATATGACCGCACCTAACAAAAACTAAGTACCTCTTGTAAAAGCAACATAACGAATACCAATTACAACACAGTCACCGTCGATGGGAACCCATCAGGGCAACACTAGACACAATTACAAGTCAACACACCTTATCAATTGTCTCCACCACTAACAGCGAGTCATTTTAACAATCCGGGTGAGATGGAGTCACGTAACGAATTCGGATTGGTGCTTCTTTCAAATGAACTATTTAATGTCAAACGTCTCGATACGGAGAGCAAGGTATGAGCGGTAGCGATTAAAGATTTGATTAAGGAATAGCTTACTAGTGACTAATAAATAAATAATCTATATATATAAAAGAAAGTCGTGTTAGTTACACTATTTATAACTCAAGAACGGCTGAACCGATTTGGCTGAAAATTGGTGGGGAGGTAGCTTAGAACCAGGAGAAGGACATAGGATACTTTTTTGTTTTTTTTTTTTTTTTTAATTATTTTCGTCGGTATGTAGAGGGTAGGTAGGGGTAGGTAGTGGGTAGTAGTAGGTAGGTAGTAGTAGGTAGGTAGTAGTAGGTAGGTAGTAGTAGGTAGGTAGTAGTAGGTAGGTAGTAGTAGGTAGGTAGTAGTAGGTAGGTAGTAGTAGGTAGGTAGTAGTAGGTAGGTAGTAGTAGGTAGGTAGTAGTAGGTAGGTAGTAGTAGGTAGGTAGTAGTAGGTAGGTAGTAGTAGGTAGGTAGTAGTAGCTAGGTAGTAGTAGGTAGTAGTAGGTAGTTGTAGCTAGGTAGTAGGTAGTAGTAGGTAGGTAGTAGGTAGTAGTAGGTAGGTAGTACTTTTGACGCAGACGAAGTTGCGTGGGTCAGCTAGTAAATATATAAATATCGCTGGACATTACACACAGCGCCATCTAGTGCCACACTAAGCAAGGCTTGTGTCGTGGTCACCAGACAGTTGACATACTACATATATACTATTTGTTTGTAATTACATACTGACTTACAGTAAGCCATGAGAGGATTAATGTGGCACGTTGGATCATCAAATCTTGTAACTGAATTGAGCATTGAGATTTCAATAAGGTGCAGCGAATCAGAAAGGCTAAGCCCTTCTGTAGGATGATTTCATAATAAGTTGCATTTTCCAATTAACGACCTGTAAAACAGCAATCGGTTGTTCGCTAACATTTTAGCCCCGAGTCAACACCGCGTGTAGACAAAGACTAATGCCTCAAAAATTTTTTTTGTTTAGGAAGGCATATTTTAAGCATTGTATGTTGTTCTTCGACTTTGCGTAGCAAGTGTAACGATTTCTGAATAAGTATAAGCTAAAATTTCTGCACCCACAAATCAAAGATCCTTGCAAGAATAATTTGTTGTGCTGAAAAGCAATTTGAACTCAAAACATTTCATTTATTCATTGACAAATACGAGTACTTATAAATCTTAATCCGCAAAATTACATTTCTCACCTCTCCACACTTGCACCACACACGTTTGTCGTCGACCGGCGCCTGCGCCACCGTGTCACAACAAAATAAAGCCTGTCCCGACCCAGTTCTCACAGTAGCCGATACTTAGACTTGTCAGCATACATTGACAAACAGAAGTCCAATACTCCAGTCATCTCTGATACTACTATAGGGGCTGACAAACCAGTTGCAGTTTTTAAACGTTAAAATCGTTTTTTTTTCTGGGTTAATATAGTTGCTTACGATAAATGTCACTACTAATACTAGTTCCATCCCAATTCTTGTTAAGTAAATTTGTAGTCCAGGTCCCTACCTAGACTCCACCCCTCTTTTTTTTAAGGGTTGTTTCAGTTTAATGACGTATCCTGTCAAAGGTTTTTTTCCTTTATTAACCAATTTTTGCACTTCTGGACCAAGTGCTTGTCCATATTCCTTCAGTCCTGCTGCGTCTTCAATCGCTGTTGCTTACATGACCATAAAATTGTCAACAAGCATATTGGGAGTTCTGTATTCAACTTTTTTGTGGATGTGTCGTCCGAAATTGTAAACTGGTTAAGTTTTTTTCTCAACATGCTATCGAAATAACTCATGTTTTAAATAAGTTATCGAGAAACGTGTCGGTATTAATACTTGGCTCTTAAAACTGTTTTTCGTAATGAAGATTGATTTTTTAAAAGTTCTTGGCCTATGACTGTTGAATTCGGACTCTCGGCTTATCGATGTAAACTTGTGTTTTGGCGGTTGAAGAATTTATGATAAATATCACTTTAAGACAATTATTTTTTCGATGTTATATTTGTATTTTGTTCACATGTTAAGCTTTGGCCCTTGACTTTAATACATTAATAGAAAAACAGAATGAACGGCTTTATACCACAGTACACAATTTCCTTCTCTTGTTAAAGTTCTTTTTTCTGGAGCATCATTTTCAAGTATTGGTGGGTTCTGGAGGTCATATAGTCTTTCGCTTCATGTTTAATGCTACTAGCATTTAGCTGCCTCCAGCTAAAGAAGATGGCTTCAACATAGTTGGGGAAAGAGACTAGGCAGGTGATGTTGATTCCCAGTGTTAGCAGACGATAATGGATTGCAGAGGGGATAGCAAAACATGCAACGGTTAAGGACTGTTATTTAATGTCACCATGTAATAAATTATTGCTCAACAAAATGTAACTTCGTTATCTTATCTTATTCTTTATTGCACACACTAAAATTAACAATACACAAAATTAAAATATTTAGCTTATGTACAAAGAATTGGGTTTTCTTACAGCAAACCATACTTGAATATTGCGAGATTTGCAGGAGAGGATAAACCTTTGCGCACAAACAATACAGTAAGAAACTTAAACTATCTTATTTTATACACTAAATTTATACGTACAATACATTCCATCCATTTTTCGCAAGGCAGGCTGAAGAGTTGGAACAGCTTCCTTAGGTCGAATATTCCACCAATCGACCACACTAAGGTTGGTGAAGCCCGCAAAAAGCTGTGGCTCCTTAAATATCCCCCTCTGGCTCACTATGTTGAGCCTGCAGAAAATCTCCCCGCGGGTCACCAACTGCCATGGCCCACCTGGAAGACTCTAAATCGACTTAGAAACCAAGTGGGCCGCTGCAGGTTCAACTTGGTCCGGTGGGGGTATTCTGATAAAGCTGAGTGCGACTGCGGAGCCTTGTCTCAAACCATGGCCCACCTCCTGACATGCTCTTTGTGCAACTCCACCTGCACTCTAAGGGCCACCACTAGCACCGTCGACGTGGCTGAGTTCGGGTCGAAACAAATTTAATAAAACAACGATGGGAATCATCGACACGAAGAAGAAGATTCCATCCATTCATTCCATTTCGTTGTGGATTTTTCTGGAGTCATCGTCTTCATACTATCTTTAATTTGAATATCATAGTGTCATACTAGTTTCTATGCTACTCCATGCTAAAATGACGTGTCGAAATATATCTTATTCTCAATGAAAGTTCTTTAAAAACCTGTTTAGAATCAAAAACTAGAAATATTCCATGACACACGATAAGTCTTGTGATGGTACTTTCAAATTGTCTCCGCTACGGCATCGTAAGCAATTGTGGTAGAACTTGTCTTGCCACCAATTAGTAGATATTAGGCATAAAATGTTTTACAAGCAAAAAATGGCGTTGACTCCATGTGAATGAATGGGGAAATTATTATTTTGTCACGGGTTCGGTAAGGCGTGTCGCAGAAAAGAATGGAGGATAGACATGGCTGTCACATAGAAACATACAGGGTGTAAACCACCTCATCACAAAGCTGTTAACCAAGCATTCTGTACATCAAACTAAGTAACTTTACGCAAAAATTATTGCTGGAAAACAACTTTTTTTTTGAGGTTATCAATCATGTTTTGTGGTAGAACTCAATGTAACACACTCAAAACATTGTGCTGATCGATGGATTGAATAGTACGGGGGTCGTGAAGGTTTTAAAAGTTAAAATCTTACAAAAAAAATTGAATTAAAAAAAAACTTGTCAAAAAGTTGTAACTTTGACCCCCCATATCTCCGTAACTAGAATTAAGGTTCCCAGGTATGGTGTAGAACAAAAAAAATTCGCAATGATGGGGAGAACAAGTGCCTTTCGGCTTCGTGAAGAGGTGTTTTACATCCTTTATACCTCGACTAAGATATCTTTGCTGGCGGTTAACAGAAAACTAAAAAAAAAAACAATTATATGAATTGATAACCTTCATTGAAATAACTGCTGGCTTCTTCATTATCATCACCGAAAGACGTCCACTGACGGACATAGGCCTCCCCAAAGTGTCGCCACATTGACCGGTCCCGTGCGATTCGCATCCAGCGGATTCCCGCAACCTTCACCAGGTCATCGGTCCACCTAGTGGGAGGTCTCGTTGCATCGTCTTCCGGGTCGCTGGATTCCTGTCAAAATGCAATAGGTAAACGGTCAAAATGTACGGAACAGTAGATTTTGTTGCTGAAGAGGTGGTAATCGTTTCTGCGTCGAAGTACTTCACACCATGTAAGCCTTAAAAGCGCGTGAGTTTTTGTTTCATGTAACTCTTTGCATTATCTTATCAAATAAAGGGTGTAAAACACCTCTTCACGAAGCCGAAAACCACTTGTTCTTCCCGTCATTGCGATCATTTTTTTGTTCTACACCATACCTGGGAACCTTCTATTTACGGAGATATGGGGGGTCAAAGTCACAAGTTTTTTTTTGAATACAAGTTTTTTTTTGTAATATTTTATCTTTTAACACCTTTACGACCCCTGGAATATTCAATCCATCCATCCGCACAATGTTTTAAGTGCGTTTAATTGAGTTCTACCACAAAACATGGTGTATAATCTCAAAAAATAAACTCTTTCCCAGCATTTTTTTTGCGTAAAGTTACTTAGTTTGATTCACAGATTGCTTGGTTAACGGCTTTGTGATGAGGTGGTATAGTATATCAGATGTAATATTACAAATTAATATTTTTGTAATATTACACCTGTTTACAACGTAGAAACAAATAATAAAAAATGTTGGCACCACTAATCAGTAGCGGTTCATTTAAAAACACGACTAATTAGCTAAAAAATGTGATTTATTTCTTCCTTAACATTTAACAGTTGTATTAATAATGCTTTAATTAACGTAGTATAAATATAAAAAAAAGCATAATGTGTATTTAATAACGGGATGCCAGCTAGTCACGAAGTTACATAAATACTTTAGTTTTTATAGCAAATGTCTTAAATTTTTCAACACTGCATCATCTACCACGCCTTTTCATAATTATGTTCGGGTCGGCTTCCAGTCTAACTGGATGCAGCTGAATACCAGTATTGTATATGGGACAGCTGCCTCTCTGACTTCCACCACCCAGCTAGTACTGGCCCAAGTAGCACAGAAGCGCTGAATACTCGTAGTAGCTGAATCACTGTTCACAATGGAATCTTCAGCTGAATAAATCTGCTGAATAAGTGCGTTAGAGGCGCCTACTCAGCTGATATAACTCTGATTTGGGCACAAATTAATCAGCTGTTAGCTGAATAATGTAGTTAGTTGCACTATATCAGCGTCATTTGAGCATTCAGGTCTTCAATTCAGAATATAGCTTAGTTAAAGTCCACAAAAATCCTTTAAATTGCTTAAATCTGTATAATACTGAACTTGTTACGTATATTAACGCTGGAAGCTTTACACTGTGGTCTCCGTGACGCATAATAACGTTCTTATTTAGGTGAAACCTCACTTTTCACCCATTGCAGGTCGAGTGTACTGTAATAACTCTTCATAAGTGCTAAAGTTACCGATGTTACCTCTTCTGACATCTTATAATGCAGTTTTGTGCTACTTGGGGGGTTATACTCCTTGGTAGGATTTGTTGTCAGACTTGCGGGCCACCGACTATCTGAAACCAATGTCCAAGATCTACAAATGACAGCCCGAACTAACGGCCTAACGTGCTTTTGAAGAAGAAAACAGGTGCGGATGATATTCGATAAATGTGGGTTACATTGGTCGGCGACCCATCCTCAGACCAATCGAGGCAAACACGGCTTAACCTTTAGGTCGACCCGAGCGGTTGTCATTATTAGCCACGAGCACTTTTTTGTAAGCAAAGGTCATTCATAACGACCTGAATGGCGTAGTGGTGAAGCTGCCTTACGTTCTTAGGGTCCTGGGTTCGAATCCCGGTAGGAACAAATGTTTGTGTGATGAGCATGGACAATTGTTTCCGAGTAATGGATGTTTATATGTATAATAAGTCTGTGTTTACAAACAAAAAAGTATATATGTAGTATATCAACTATCTGGTGTCCACGACACAAGCCTTGCTTAGTGTGGCACTAAGTGGCGCTGTTATTGTCCAGCGATACTTATATTTATATTCTTTGCCAAAAAATCTGCGCATAAAAATATTTATTATTTTATTTTGATTCGTGACTGTCAACAGCGAATATCAATTTTGCAATTACGATTACAACTATCCATTGTATGGAACAAAAAATTAATAGATTCACCAGCGAGACGAATGTCAAATTATATTAATTGCAATGACACCGTGCAGGCGTGTGAATCCCCAATTTGCTGGAAAAGGACATGACGTAACGGTTCGCGATTTTGTGCGCGCACGCACGTTTTTGTGATAGAATTTAGAAATTTTCTGTTTTTTTTTTTTATTTCTGTTGTCATCTGGTCTGTTATTTTGCTTCATAAGCATAATGTATTGATATTAACAATAACAGCTTGCTGCTGCTTTGTGCTCTTCTATGTTAATATATTGTCCTTTTATGTATTTTGTGTGTACATGAATAAATAAATAAATAAATAAACAGCTTTTTTTTAACCTTTCTTTCAAGCTTTCAAGTGATCCATTCGTGTTTTGAACCCCCTATGAGAATTATATTAGGTTTAATGTTAAGTCGACAAGCACGGTAACTGGTTGATCCCGGCTAGATCCTAAATAGGGCTCCCAAAGGTAGACGCCTGACAGTCTGAAATTTATCTTAGGTGTCAGATAGAATGTCGCTTCTTGTAAAATACTCTGGTAACTAAGAAATGCATCCAGTTGGACTGGAAGCCAACCCCAATACCTACAGTTGGGAAAAGGCTAAATAGATGGTCTTGATATCTTGATGTACGTACCTCTAAGTTATTACTTAGGTGTGTCAAATATATTTATAATCTTGCTGACAGTCTTCTGGGCACGTTTCCCGATTGACGCCTAAGTTTTCTATTGACATAATTGTATTTATATAGGTACAAGTTTACGTTTAGTTTTATTATTGTAATTATATATAGTTCTAGTTGTAGTATGTATATATTGTACATAATACCATAATTAAATAAATTATAATCTAGAAGAAGCATTACTCTTGAAATCGATGTGCAATATATGTATAATTAAAGTTATTATACAAAATGACGCGAAGTCTATTTATAAACAGACGTATCAGTTGGTTTTCCCACTATTTTTAATTCTTGTCACACGATTTTATTTGCATAAATTTATTTTAATTAGATAATTATTGTGATGTCGCAGACAGCGAAAAAATCTTAGCAAATACATCGTTTTATTATCTGACAAATTATAAATCATAATAATTGTATAATCATTTAATAGCTGTTTGTTAAATTCACATCAACATTTTCGTATAAATAATGTATTTTGTTATTCTCACCTTTGGAGGTGCTATCTCAACCATACAAGGTGTAAACAGACTCTTAAAGAAGCCGTAAACCAAGCATTCTGTACGTCTAACTAAGATCCATGTTCACCGAAAAGATAACAGTCCGGTTATCCAAAAACCGCTGTAACAGTGACATGTTACCATACAAAAATGTGTCTTAAACAGCTCTTTTAGATAATCAGACCATCATCTTTTTGGTGAGCATGGACCTAAATAACCATACGCAAAAACTATTAGTTTTGGGGTGAAACATAACTTTTTTTGATAGGACTCAATGTAACGCACTTAAAACATTCATTGTGCTGATGGGTGGATTGAATAATACGGGGGTCGTGAAAGTGTTTAAACTGAAAATATTTCATTATAAAATTGTACTTAAAAAAAATCTTTTGAAAAAGTTGGAATTTTGACCCCAATATCTCCGTAACTAGCAGGTTTTTAGGTATAGTCTAAAACAAAAAAATGATCGCAATGATGGAGAGAACCAGTGCTTTTCGGCTTCGATGACTAGAGTCTTGATTTAGCATCAAGTAAAAGTGAGTAAAGAAGGTACTTAATTTCAAATTGTTTGCTTTTCTTAATTAGCTACCGACTACTAAATCAATAAGTAATATTGATTTAGTAGTCGTAAATTCAGTGTAATCCGTGACTTGCAATCACAAATCCAATCATCCTTTCTCTAATAAAACAAAATCGTAACCACACAACTTTACTACTTTTAAATTAAATGTCAAATAACTAACACCAGTACCATAAAATTACATCAGAGGCAGAATTTTACCCAGAGTTCACTAACTATAATTTGCCGAATCGCCGAGAGCAGCGGTAGCCCAGTGGTGGCGGTCGCGACTTACGAGCAGTAAGTCGTGGGTTCGAACCCAGACAGGCGCATTACTTTGTGTAATTTATACCGTCACCACTGCTCTCGAAACGGTGATGGAAAACATCGTGAGGAAACCGGCATGCCTTAGAACCAAAAATTCGAACACATGGGACAACTACCAATCCGCACTGGGCCCGCGTGGTGGATTATAGCCTATACCCTCTCATAGAGAAGAGGTCTGTCCCAGCAGTGGGAACATTAAAGGCTGATGATGATGATGATGATTATTAATTTGTCTGATACTGATAAGTCTCATGTAATACCAGCAAGAGCATATTACCATCTACCATGGTACAAATCCAGGCTACAGACTACTACTGAGAAATTCGTAACGGATAAACTCAACAACACTTTGCCCGACCTGGTAATCGTACCCAGGACCTCATGGTCAGCAGTCACTCTTGCAACCACTTGACCAACGAGGCAGTTACTTTTGTTTCATTTGCTTTTACATTAATGTGAAATAAATAACAACAGTAGCATACTGTGAGGCAGAGGAATGAGAAAATGAGGAAAGTTTTACTATATAAAAGTCCTGTGTTCCCGTTGTCCATGTCCCCGTTAAAGGGGACAAAGGGAATTTAATAAAATAAATAATATTACCTCCCGTTGTCCCCATACGCTGCCCCCGTTAATTTATTGTAAAACATACTTTTAAAATTGTGCCCGTTGTCCCCGTTGAAGTATAATACCTATTGCTGCGTTATCTCTGCTGTTCAAACCTCACTGCTTAGGTTAAAACCTTTTACAAATAATGACTTCTTTATGTTTTTTTTCAAAACGGTGTTCTAATTTTTTAACATGACAGTAAGTCATATTTGATTCGATAAGAGTAGAGAGGGAGACATAATTCCTCATGTGAATTGACCAAGATTAAGTCTGGACTACAAAAGAGACCTCTGAGTTTGTTTCGGCTGTTTCTTCTCAGAGTAGTCAGGTACGAAACACCGGACCCATTAAAAAAAAACGGACGTGTTAAAGTGTTTGTGAAAACCTACTCACAAAACAAACACCATTTATCATTTATCAAAGATACGATGGATGGACGAAAGGAGGTATCCGGTGAGATAGCGAGTAATAGAGAAGTATAGAGGAGGAAGATATGATGCGCGAACCCCAAGTAAATTGGGACAAGTGCAAGACAATAGTACCTACCCACAATATGCCTGATACCTTTACATACCATGTAAAAGCGGACGAGTCTATTGCAGCAAAAACTGACTCCTGCAGTCTACAATAGGCTACACTTAGATTATCAAAAATAATTTGACCCGTATTTTTTCTTTTGTCACATATACCAAAATTGACGAAGATACGACGCTTTTAAAATTCTCAATACGTCACGTCGCGCCGTGCTATAATTTTTAGTGCGTTGTGACGTCACGAGCCGAGTTTTGATGCGTTCTAACTTCGTCAGTATTCATTGATTTACAAAAACAAAAAATACGTGTCCATTATTTTCCAATACTCTAAATAGATTTGCAATTCATTGATGGTGGAAACTAGCCTATTGAGGATAGCAGCCGACAATTTGAGACCAGTATGACAGGCCTGGTATCACAGAAGAAAAAACAATCATATGTGTCTGTATTGCCTAATAATTGCACGGACTAATCGTAATAACACGACCTCTTCACTGTTTCACACATAAATCTATCTCCACACTTAACACCTGTCCTCGATGTGAATTAGACGCTTTACGACATTATAAATAAAAAGTCTTGAAACAATCTTGTGTTACTTCATCGTGTACGTACTAAAGGCCATCCCAATTAAAGTAATCGACATTTGCATAGAAAATGCGCGTATCAATACGAATTTACAGATGAGGTAGGGTTTTGGTGTGGTGCAAGTGAGAAACTTGTCGCGTATCTAATAATTTTCATAAATGGAAGGCACTTCCATGGAAGAAGACATATGCGTCGGCCCCAATTATGTTGCATGAGATAAGGGGAAGAGTGTGATGATAATGATGACAAGGCACTAAGAGGCTGATTTCTCAATTTGTAACTTGTCCACAATTTTTATTCTTTCTTTTTTCTTTCACCTTACTGCAAACCCAGCCTAGCCAGTCCACTGTATACGCTGTGTAATACATAAGCATCACCACAATATCCCCGTCCTCCACTTTCTGCATATAGTCTGTCCCTCTCTCTCCAGGCCGTTGGTCTAGCTGAGAAGCGTCCCATACTTCAGAATCATTAACTAAGCGAGTTTCAGTCAATGTCACTACATTGACTGAAACTCGCTTAGTTAATGATTCTGTTATCCAAATTAATTATATAGGCAGTAAACAACCTCATCATGAAGCCGTCAACCAAGCATTCTGTACATCAAACTTATTAACTTTACGCAAAAAATATTGCTGGGAAACGATTTTTTTTTGGGGTGAATCATGTTTTGTCGTAGAATTCGATGTAACGCACTCAAAACATTGTGCTGATGGAATGATTAAATTGTGCGGGGGTCGTGGAGGTGTTTAAAGTAATACTCTTACAATAAAAACTTGTCAAAAAGTAGGAACTTTGACCCCCAATATATCTTCGTAACTAGAGTTAGTTGTTCAGTTATTTGTTCTACACCGTACCTGGGAACCGTCTTGTATAGAACAATTAACTGATTCGCAATGAACAAGTGCCTTTCGGATTCGTTATTAGGTTTTTTACACCCTTCATTATTCTCTGTCAATCATAAATCTTCCTGTTGTGCCAAAAATACTGAAAATAAAAACCAGTGGATTACCACTTATTTTTTTCTTATTCAGTATTCCGCTTAAAATTATTCAACTCGCTCACCGCTACATCTCATGCCTTAACTCTACACAAAGTATCTACTCGTCACCTGATTAGCTCGCCGCTCACGGCGGTCGGTTTTCCTCTAAAATTAAACAAATCCACAAACGACGGTGTTTTGTCAACTCGTGACTATTCCCAAGGCCGCGGTGATCATCAGCGCTTCAGGGTTGACAGTATAGTTAAATTGTTGTTTGATTATCTTCGTTGCGTTTTTAAAATTGAGCTGGTTTTATGGCCACAATATTTTTGTGACAAGTTACTTCAGTGATTCACATTGTACCGCAGGTCCGCGCGGACGGGCGGCAGCGGCGAAGATTTTGTTGGCGGTGCACCGCCTGAACGCGCGGATGAGCGGTATTTTATGATAACTGCCTTTCTATCTAAGCTAGGTACAGCAAGTTGTGGAGCCCCATATCTTCTCGTGGATGTCGTTGAGGCGACTAAGGGCGACCAGAGAATGGGCAGCAGTGTTCTCTGTGCATTTGTAACAGCCACATAAATATAAAAAAAAACATCTTTATTTTATCTATGGTAACAACCATACTGCGATCACCAACTCTGCCAAGCGTGGCGATTATGGTAAATACTCCCTTATGCACAGCAGTGGATTTTTTTTCTTTTTTCCTGATATGATGATGATAATGTTGTAAAGTGTAATTTCTTACGTTTTCTGCTTGTAGATTCATGTATCGTCTCTGATTGGTCCTAAACCACTTTAATGCATCCAAAAGTAATGCAATTTTTTTTAAAAAAAACCTTGGCTTCTAGCACCTGATAACACCTGCAATAGGATAGTTGACAGAAAAAAATATGTTCATCAGATAGATTTCCAAAAAAATATTGTACTCATATTTTTAGTTTTCGCGTAAACGAAAAATAAAAAAGCGAAACATGCATCGCAGATTCGTATGACGTCACATTTGGGTTCATTTTTACCGGAAAGTGACATCACAAGTGTTGTATTTATTAGTTGAACCCTACTCTATTTGTGTAATAACATTTGTTTTATGAGTACTACACTATTTTTGTTTATGACACTTTTAAGTTTGTCTATGATTTCTTCTTCTTGTAAAATCTCTCGTTATAAAACTACGTACAACTTATCTAAGTATATTTTATTATTCACATCAACAAGCTCCGGAAAGTGACATCACAATTCATGATTTTTGACGCGTTTTATCTTCGTAAATTTTTATTAATGTGATAAAACAAAAATCACCGCTCTTTTTCGATAAAATCTAACTTGCGGACTAAACAGAATCATATTTTTTTTAGTTAAGAATCATCCCAATGATTCTATGATAACGCAAGAAGTGAATTTAAAATGAATGTAATAAGTCAGTTTTGACGAAATAATTATTACGTTTTCTTATCTTAATCATTTTATTTAATCAATGTGAATGTAAAATAATGATAGTAATAAATCTAAGTTATGTCACCAAAAATTTAAATATTTAATTTATTCGTGTCGATATTGTTAAAAATAACACATTAAAATAAATGCAAATTGCATTATTGAATATGCAAAAGACAAAGTAATAATCATTCTATTATTTTATTGAATTTTATTTACCAATTAGACAAACTAATAAATGTTCTCATGCAAAATCAATTATTTTAAAATTAAGTGTTGTTTTGACCAGATATTTTGAAGTTACGGTGAAAGTATTTTTTATGAATGGGATATTATTACTATATAATTACCCATACAAATATTGAATTCTTCATTCATTCATTTGGTCAAGCCATCATTGTATTTCTTGTTAATTCTTTAATATTGTGTGATTCATAGTAGAAATACTTTTCGATTACTGCACTATTCGAAGATGGCCCGAAAACTATATTTTGATACATTTTTTGTCCGTCTACAACATTATATTTTATTGTTGCATTACAAATATTGTGACAAAATAATAGATACTTATACGCTGACAAGCTTTCAAATTGAACTTAAATTTTTCATTGAGATATTTTTGCTTAGTAAGATTTCTTTCTCTCAAGATTAATACAAACTTTTTGTTTAGTTTCAATTCGTGAAACATTTTGTAATTTCATAAGTTGAACTTATATGTATGCACGTTGGTACTTACTTTTGCCTCTCAGAAAAATCTCTTCTTCTTTTTCAGAATGTGGATTTGGATATGTAAACTATGCCCGACTACTGTCATGCCTTCTATGTCCCAAATCATGCAGATAAAGTGACATCTGCGCAGCTTCCGACGGCGTAAAAGTGCTGAAGTTTTGGGCCAAATAATTGTTGTTTTTTTTCTGACTTTGCCGCCCCACTATTAATTGCCAAACCACTGCAACTCCTGAAAGCTAGAACAGTGGCCGCCACCAGAAAAGCGCCGAGACAGTGAAGCTCAATAAAGTCCAAGAGAAACAATTTATCTGTCTTGAAATGTAAAATACTGCCTGTGTGACTGACTTAAAGACAAAGAAGTCCTTTCCATGGAACAAAAAACAAAGGACGATCAACGATAAATACCAGTCACTTCCCCATCCTATCAGGGGCCTAATTCTGATATTTTAATAAATTCGTCACTCCAACACGATTCCATTTTCATCCTATTGTCATTTTGCTTAAAGTTCGTAATCTGCTAAATTCATAATGGTCGATCATTGGTCGGTCAATGGTCTCGCAATAAAATTGTGTTTTTATGGCATTGTCGTATTGTCATTATTATAAAACTCTTAGTACTAATGGTTTTCGAAATCGACTTCTAAATTGAGATCGAAATTATCATTCTATGACATTTCTTTCAATGGAGTGTCAGTGGTTGTCCATCGAAAAGTCATAATGGCGCCATTATGTTAGTAGAATTAACAAACTCGTCAAAATTTGATAGAACTTGACCATTATGAAATCAATGATCGACTACTCTGACACTATTGTAATAGCAGAATCGAGGCCCAGCCCTACGTCGCTGATGACAGTTGCGGGTAATCACGGCTGATGACGTCACGAGCGTGCAGCGCTGCAACCTTCACGCCTGTCAACTGATTGCGCGACGTTCGACTTGACTTAGGTACTCCACACACTAGATGTGGCCGCGGTCGTGCGATGCGTAACGCTTAGGTATAAAAAAATCACGATTTACGTGAGACTACTTGGGTAGAGTAAACGAGGCAGGTGCACTGTTAACAGCAGATTTTAAATGGATTATATTCTTGAATAAATATGAGCGAATTTAATTGATTGGAATCCACGAGCATGAAGGATCTCTAGAAAAAGATGTACATTCACTTAAAGTAAACATAACATAAAGTAAAGTACACATAACATAGTCTGAAATAAAAAAATATAAACCTGAGATGAAGTTTGTGAACAATATAAGGGCCTTGAAAGCATACCAATCTCGTCTAGCAGAAGATCCGCAAAAAATTCACGTTCGATGTACATTTCATCAAAGGGACACATGGATGATAGAAGCTATGTAAAAGTTTTAAGGTCGATTTTTCCTAAACCGTATTCTATAGCGAAAACTTGTGGTAAGAAGTTTATGATGTAGGTATAGACCTACATCATAAACTCCTTACCAAAAGTTTTCGCGACCTCAAATCGATTCGGTGTGCTGAATGGTTTATACTTACGTTGACATTGCTCGTGGTCACATTAGCAGAATTAAATCATAATTTGTAATAGAAAAAAAGCACAATAAAAACACTATTAGACATAATGTAAAATACAGTGTGTTGCGTTTTATAGATTAGTTTAGTTTTATTACGACCTCCATGTTGATGAATTTTGACATTCTATGACATTGTGGAGTAATGCAGTCTTAAGTAGTGCTTGACATTTTCTATGTTACTGTCTATTATAGGTCAAAGGTTAATTTAATTTTAACTAGCTTTTGTTTTCTTTGCGTGTTCACCATCATTATCATCATCGGCAGCTTATAGCTGTTCATTGCTGGACATTGGCACCACCAATCATTATTTTGATGTCCATATAAGATTGCGTCACCTAGCCAGAGGTCCCAGTGTATGCTGTTTCACGGTCTGTACCCATGAAAACGACTATTCCAATTTTCCCTTTTCGGGAGTACTTCCGACAAAAATTTTGCTTTTTGGTCAGTATAACAACAAGTTTTCATTCTTCTATTCTCCCCTGTCAGACGTCGACATAATTTATTCCTTTCTCTTTCACATCCATCTTTTCTTTGTCGTTGTCGCGATGTCATTTATCCCCTTACGTGTAACAAGTACCAACTTGCGTAATAATTTTTCAAGGTAACATAAAAAACAAAATTCGTTCCTGATCTACATAAACATCGTGTCATCAGTCCTAATGCTAGATCATTGCGCTAATCGTGCGCAATCCGGTTCATCTTTTGTCTGAAGGTAAGCATTGTTATTGCTATTGTTTAATACTTTGATCGCTATCAGATATTGATCAGTTTATGATGAAATCGGTCCGTCTGTGATACGTGTAGTCGTGTGGGTTCAATCATTGGGTGGTGAAAGCGAAACATGATACTAATCAGCATTCAATTGTGTGTAGGTTAATTTGACAAGTTGTATGTCAATATTGGAGACGTGTTGTATGTGGTCACAATCCAAAGTATTGCAGAAAATTAGAATGTCTGTTTCATGCTTTGAAACAGATTTAAATACATTCCATTTGCTTATCGGTGAAACTACTTCGACGCGACGGTGAGTTTTAACTTCAAGAGTTGCTTATATTTGATTAAGTATCACTTTAAAGATCTCTTCTGAGATGTATACAAAATTGAGAACTTACAACACCTGGAAACCGTTTCGTATCAGTACCATTTCGTAGAATTGACACAAAGTTATAGTAACTGTGGCTGTGACCATTACATGAATTTAAACGTGACATGTTATTATCCTATTACGATTCTAGCAAAGCGGCATTATAGACCCCTGTTTCTTCACTTTTTAGTACTTCTACTTCTGTCATCTCGATTTTTGTTGCAGAAACACAGACCTCCTCTGTGAGTCCCTTCTGGTAAACTTGACTGGAATCACCAAATATCTCCGAAATTTCAATTTTTCGGCAAAAGAAACCTCTTTGTTCAAACCATCCACTAATTACATTTCGAAAGCTTACACAATTTCCCGTAACGAACCTAACTTCATTATTTTAACAGAACATATTCACAAAACGTTGCAGTGAACTATTTTTCTTCAATCAACACGTATGCATTAAAACTTACGGCAAACACCAGCCAGTGTTACGAAAAAAAAATGTGAAGACAGAATTTCGGGTTTTGGTTGAGAGTTCCGTATGTGTGATTGAAACTTGTTCACGATAGAGTAGATGAATAAATGATGGAGTAGATGATGATTATAAAAGAGAGATATTACTAAGGTAACCAGGAGAGAAGCAAAGACGTAAATATTTTGCGCGTATGCCAAACAATATAGGAAAGCGTCGCTCTAAGATGAACTTGCCGGTAATTTTATTGTAGAAAGTGGAAGTGCTGTTTGGTTGTCAGTACCAGTAGTGATCTCCCTAATTATCTTAAAACAGCTGTGTAAAGGACAATGTTCTCCTACAAAAAGGTGTGTTTAACCAGCTGTTTTAAGATAACCAGACATCATCTTTTTGGTGAACATGGACCTAAGACAGGTTAATAAGAATGCCTATTACCTACCAAATATAAATCACAAATGCAATTATTTAGACTCCGATGAGCTATGTTGTAAGTTGAAAATCGTAAAAAGAAGAGGCTGGTATAAAAAAATCCCTCCGGCAAGCCGCAGGAGGAGGTAGATTTCGGAGAAGGTGCTGGAGCGTCCGACTATTGAAAATTTGAGAGTTAGTTATACTTATGTGTACAATCTACAAAAAAAAAATGATTTCAAAATCGTTGTCCTGTAATGGAAAGTTTACGCTTTTTAAATCCTCTCATAAGAGTTTAGCATGGAAACGCCCTCAAAGTTTAGTTATAATTTTTTATTCCAAACTATAAGTTTCAGGGGTAAACTTCAAAGGTAACAATTACAGAATAAACAATTTGCTCCCAAAAAAAAAAAAATTTGCGACACTCAAAATGTTTACTGTTTCGGAAATATGATTTCTTTTCGCAAAAAAAAAAATGGAAATTTCAACCCCCTCTCCAATTAAGGGGTTGCATCAAAAAAAGAATAATTTGAAGTTGTTCGTATTCTTACTCAATATTATAAAAATGAAAAACTGTTCAAAAATTTTCCATAGGAAATTTTAAAGACTAAACATTAGTGTTTAGTCTTTACCAATCAAACCAATTAGTAAAAGGAACCCCAAAAATCAAACAAAATAAACAAACTAACCAGAGACAATGAGCGTAGCATCATGAATCATAGAGTTTGGCAACACACGCTAATGGTACATGTACCATAGACTCTTAGTTGTTATGAAATGGTACTAAAATGAGATTCTAAACTTTAGGTCATCTATCAAAAGTAGTGCACCTAGCTTTTTACGAGGTCAGATTCGATTTTGAGTTTAGATTTTAACAGATAAGTTAATAATTGATGATTTTTTTTTTTGTTATTGTTGCAAAAGAGGATACTGAAGCTACAGAATACTTACTTGGTATAGGTGTCAATTTTGTAACTGGTATTTACAAAGAATTAATAACTCTGATTTGTGTATTTGGTAATGTGTTAAGTTTTTATCTACTTACATAAGAATGAGACTGTAAGTTTATTGAAAAATCCGGAATTCATGCATTTATTTACTACAATTTTTAAACTAAAAAATATTTTAAATTGTCACTGAAGTAATTCTATTTAAACATATAGATGGTATCTGTTAGAATTTAGAAGAACAAATAACATTTGTTTTACAGAATTATCGTACTCATTATTTCTTCAACTAGTTCTAGAATTACCGTACTCATGTATTTATTCAATTAACAATTCTCCGTGAATCCAAAGTAAATTGTCATATGGGCTTATTTATGATGACCGGTTCTGCCGTGACATCAGAGCTTGCATTGCCTGTAGGTACCTATGTTTCTTACACAGGTTCCTTCCATGCCTTTTGCAATGCTATTAAATATAGTAAAAGTTACCTGTAAATACAGAAATGAATACATTAGTATCTTTATATCCAACTAGCTGACCCGCGCAACTTCGTCTGCGTCACATAATAGAGAAAATCGAAAGGAAAAAAAAATCCCCGTTTTTGCAACATTTTTCATTCCGGCTCCGCTCGTTATAATTGTAGCGTGATGTTATATAGCCTAAAGCCTTCCTCGATAAATGGACTATCCAACACAAAAATAATTTTTCAAATTCGAACCATTACTTCCTGAGATTAGCGCGTTCAACCAAACATACAAACTCTAATGCTTTATAATATTATACAATAGTATAGATAAGGCTCGGGCTTATTATGGCTTGCTATTTGTATTTGCAACAATAAACCGAGACGGTTTTCAAGACTTAATCCTTATTCCCTAGGTCGATCAGGATTGCCCTCTGATTTAAATGTTGCAGTATTCTGGAGGAGCTCGTGGCAAAATAATAACAGCCGGTTGGGTCGTTCTTTACGTTAAGCCATGCTGGCCTAGGTTTGTCCATGACCACTCATTACATACCGAGTTTCCTCCGTGTCTCACAAACCACTTTAAGCCGTTGGTCCCGGGCTGTCATTTGCCGATCTTTGACAGTCGTTACAGGTAGTCAGAAGCCCGAAAGTCTGACATCCAGTCTTATCAAGGGGTATCGTATTACCCAGTACTATAACTGGGTTATGGGTGGTAAGATACCACACTCCTCCTCACGTCACTCTATGTTAAATACTGGTATTAAACTGCATCCACTTGGAGTGATAGCCGATTCCGACGTGCTTGGGAAAATGCTGGGCAGATGATAATGATTTCGGTATGTGGGTGGTCACCCATCCACAGACCAATCTATGCACATGCAGCTTAACCTGAAGATCCAGGTGACTGTTTACATTTAGCCACGAGCTCCTCTCAAGTAATAAAAAGGTATTCAGCAGATATTATCTCCACACATTACTGCTTAGCTATATTCTCAATCGAATTGACTATAATTCCGCGTCTTTCAAATTAGCATAAGTAGCCTTTTAAAGTCACAGAGGCACCCGGAGGTCAAACTGCCGACGTAGAGGCAGTAAATTATATAAAACTTTTGTCACCTAACGTATAGAGACATGTTGTGGGTTTCTGATTAATGTGTCTGAGGATTATCTTTAAGTGTGAGTTAAAAGGTTAGAGATCATGTGATTGCGTCGTTAAATGAGTAGCAAGTTAGAAATCTTATAGGGATTTTATGATAAACATTTCAATAGAGGTACTTGATTGACTGAACTTAATATGTCACTTACGGGATATCTTCCGTTAATATTATTTTTATTGAGGTCCCGATATCCAGTTCTGTCCAGTTTTGAGTATGCTCAAAAGTAGCAGCTAGCAACATAATAAGGAATCTAAAAAACCTGGTGATACTGTGAGTGTATTTTCCCGTGACTTAGTGTCGAGTAAAAGACAAAGAAAGAGGGTAGACAGATTTGTCTGCTCCTACATTTTTTTTCATTCACACGCATTCTTCAGTCAACTCGCGATCATGGCGCTTGCAGCAGCGCACGAAATATCGGGACCTCAATATTAATAATAATCACGGAAGATATCACGTAAGTGACATTTTAAGTTTAGCTGTGAATCGTGATAGTTTAAAACAGTATTTAATTGGCTAGTTTTAGAATCTGTTACAACCATTTTCTTAACCTAACTTAACGCTGTGACAAAATCGAAAGGGTTAAATTTTAACATAAATATTTAGGAAACAGAGGTCCTCAAACTAGGCTGGGCCTGTATCTTGCACCTCTGCCTACGTCTTCAGTAATTACACCCGTGATGTTATTTTTATGTTATTGTTGAATTTATTTGTAAACAATAAAGTAAGCTTATATGCTTAGTATGGTTTTTGGCAGAGCCGTGAGGCACACAGTTCATACTATGTATTTTTGTCCTTTTTTTGTATCTTTTTAGTATTATTGTGTGTGTGCTTATGAAGTACTGACGTCAAATAAACATTTTTTCTTTCTTTCTTTATTTCTTTATGTACATCCGCTTCATTTGCGAGAAGACCACACAACCTCACTTAATTCACATTTAGCTACTGCATTTAAATATAAATTCTAGATCAATTAACATCGTCATTAAAGCAAGGACTCAAGTAACGTTTATAACCTAAAACATAAATTATTGACTCCATTTGTCCATTAATATGATTGTCTGATCATCAATAAATATGTATGTTTACGATAAGTTTCGTTTTGTCACAAAATAGATAATCGAGCAGAAATTCTATTCTAAGAAAACCTGGGTTTGATTGTCTCATTGATGGTTATCTGGCTTACGTGGGAGCAGAGTAATTTTACCTGAATGAACAGAAAATACTGTCACTTACCAAACAAACCCGAACACGAACAGCAGTCCAGGAAGTAGATAGCCCTGCCGGAGATTCGGCCTGTTCGAAAGAGATACCGTGGCTCCGGAATATAAAGGGCAAGGAAGAAACATGGATGTTTTAGTCAGTAAAAGTCTGACTCTCCCTCCCACTCCGCCCAGAGAGAGTTATTCAATGATTCCAAAAAAAAGATTGGGTATTCATTTAAAGGTTATTAGTCCCGTTTCTGTTTTGTTCAGCAACATTTTATCGGTTTTTGTCTTCCCAGTCTTCTTCGTTTGAGGGTGGGTTTCTAAGTGCATCTTGCATTTGTATCTTCTTGTTTCTTTGTAAGTGCTCTAAATTTTATCAGTGACAGATTAAGTCTTAACAAAACAGCGTCACCGTTGTATGGTAAAGTCCCACGGACCCAACAAAAGAGCTTTGCTTCCAGTTTCAATTGAATTCACTGCCTCCGTCTGTTTTCCGATCATTACGAGTATAATCTGGATCTCTTCAAAGGTTGAGTGAATCGATTTCTTCTAGGCAAGCATGCCACCATTCACCCTAGCCCGTGTCATCGCTTCACATCATGCGAAGGCGGCACTATCTGGTGTCCACGACACAAGCCTTGCTTTGTGTGGCACTAGGTGGCGCTGTGTGTTAATGTCCAGCGATATTTATTTATTTTGTTTATTTGCTTACGTTAGTTACGCATCCTTATATAAGGTGACTGGCAATTAGTGTACGATACTTAAACACGTGGTTGTGCTCATGATAACCATGGCTGGCGAAAAATCTGCTGTTCAGTAAATTAGGCACACATAAATGTACTGAACAGCTGATTTTTTCGCGACATCAGCTTTGGTCCCATAGTAAAAGTTATTGTTATCATGAGCAAAATCACTTGTTTAAGGTGTTTCAGTATCGGACACACCAGTCACCCTATAAAGGGTGTAAAACACCTCTTCACGAAGCCGAAAGGCACTTGTTCTCCCCATCATTGCGATATTTTTATTTGTTCTACACCATACCTGGGAACCTTCTAGTTACGGAGATATGGGGCGTCAAAGTTACAACTTATTGACAAGTTTTATTTTAAATACCTACAAATTTGTTTTGTAAGATTTGGAACTTTTGTCACCTCCACTTTTAACACCTCCACGACCCCCTTACTATTCAATCCATCCAGCAGCACAATGTTTTAATTCCGTTACATTGAGTTCTGCCACAAAAAGTGATTTATAACCTCAAAAAAAAAGTTGTTTCCCAGCAATTTTTTTTTTTCGTAAAGTTGCTTAGTTTGATGTACAGAATGCATGGTTAACGGCTTTGTGATGAGGTGGTTTACACCCTGTATAGTGTAAATAAAACTGTAGTTTAGCTTTAAACTTCAACCAGTCACTTTTCAAAGTCAACCTTCTGGATTTATCTGTGATAAAGTTGAAATGAATGTGATCGGCGGCAAGTTGTGTCGCTTGAAACGATATTAATATTCATAGTGATGACCGAAGAGATATGATATCCTTGTTCATCTCGTGTATTTTAGTGCTAAATATTATACTGGTGGTGGCTACTAGTATTCTTGTTGAATTGCTTACAAAAATCATTATTATCATTCTCTTGCCCTTATCCCAATTCATCATCATCATCATTTCAGCCGGAAGACGTCCACTGCTGGACATAGGCGTCCCCCAAGTGTCGCCACATTGACCGGTCCCGTGCGACTCGCAGCATGTTGGTGACCTAGGTTCCTTTACGGATGTCTTCATTTCTGATTCGATCACGCAAGGAAACTCCGAGCATAGCCCTCTCCATTGCCCTTTGGGTGAGTTTAAGCCTTTTGATAAGGTCCATTGTGAGCGACCACGTTTCAGTCCCGTATGTAGTCCCTGGCAACACACACTAGTCATAGACTTTCGTCTTGAGACACTGCGGTAAGTTGGACGAGAAGATACCGCGCAGCTTTTCGAACGCTGCCCAGCCGAGTCGGATTCGACGATTGACCTCTTTCTCGAAGTTAAAACTCAATCCCAATTGGTTGCCCCAAATGTATCCTCTTCCATCCTTCCCTATTACATTATTGCCGATAAAAATATAGGTGAATAATTTACAAATTGTCTATTAAATGGCGATAGGAAAATGTCCTGGTGGTTCGGTGACCTTCGTAGCGACTTTCGTTATAAAATTCTTCTACTTCTCCGTCATACTTGCCTTTTATAATCTTTCTGTCCCGGTCTGCAGTTACTGGTGTCTACACGTGTCTTTTCTTGGGTATTTCTTCATCACTTTACAATTTCTCTTTTCCCGTGTCAACTGTAGATGACAAACTTAATGTTTTAGCCCAGGTGACGAGTTTTGCCACTTTCAGTCTCTTCTGCTTCTTCACTATGCAAACCACAGACCAGGTGGGACATACTTAATAAGTGTCTAATCCACACCACATTTACACTCCAGAGAAGAGTCTTCAAAATGGTTGATCTGAATGGTGCTGAACTGCTAATCCATGCGTCATGTTCGTGAACGGGCGCTGTCAGTTGTGACTGGTCATCTCTTGGTTGCCATGGCTTATTTGAATGAATTATTTTGTTTTTACTATGGACACTTTTAACGTGCACATCTTGCTACATTATTCTCACATAATTTACCATCTCAACATGAATGATGTAACCAAGATTTTGTAACAATAATTTGATTTAAAAGAGTGTCCATAGAGTTTTTTGCCCGTTCTTCTCCATAGAGATCTACGTTAGGGAATGGACCACTACAGTACTTTCACATTTTTTATGTCTTGTGACTGAGACTGTAGCTACATTTAATTTTCATCAATGTTTCGACAATTCAAAAGTGCCTGTTATTTAGCCTACTTGAAATAAATGCTTTGATTTTTGTTTTATTTTTTATATTTGAGTCGTCTATGAATCTTTCCCTGAACAGGTTTTCAAAGTCACTTAACCTTTTGAACAGAGATTGTCTCTCCTTTTTTGAAAATTAATGCAGTTTTCTGTCAAAAATGAAGAGTTTAATTATTGGTTTAAAGTTAAAAGTTGAATCCTAAAACAACCATAATTCCTTTGATTGTACATACAAAGACTTTTGTAACTGCTCTAACGAAAGGTTGAGTTGCATACTATTGTCATAACAAAACCTCATGATATAATCATTACCTCAATATCTTACTGTGACACAAATCTTCACCACAGACTTACACGGAAATCGAACCAACGACCCACAATTCTCAAATTCTTTCACAGTGTCATCATAGTTCGCCCACTATTAATAAAAATGTCATCATTTTAAATCATTCCTAATAGAATTAAGATTAAATACCGGTAGCTTACAATGATTCAAAAGTAACGGTTTTTATCATAAAAAAACATTGTGATCATTCGAGGTCAAAGTTCAATGATCTTTCTGAAGGATGTGCCATTTTAATGATTTATTGATTGGTTTGTCGACATGGGGCTTTATTTTTTTGGTGTTAGGATTGCATTTGGATCACTGTTTTGATTAGTGCTGATTTGATTAGTAAAGCTTTATTTTATGATAGACTAGCTGACCCACGCAATTTGGTCTGCGTCACCTAAAACGAAAGGAAAAAAATCCCCGGTTTGCAACATTTTTCATTCCTGCTCCGCTCCTAATGGTCGTAGCGTGATGTTATATAGCCTATAGCCTTTCTCGATAAATACACTTTCCAACACAAAAAGATTTTTTCAATTCGAACCAGTAGATCCTGAGATTAGCGCGTTCAACCAAACAAACAAACAATTGTTTGTTTAACAAACTCTTCTGCTTTATAATATTAGTATAGATTTACTTGAGAACGATGTTTATGTATGAGAGTAATGTTTAAGGTCTTACTCAGTCGATGTGATAGAAATGGTTTCAAAGATAGCCGTATTATTGAAAACAGTTGATCTCTGCATCATTCTAAGGTAGTAGAGAATGTGTTTGGAATGAAGTCTATCTCTCTGTATTTGTATGTTAAAGCAACAAATGAAATAATAAACCAGAGTTCTTAAACATTACGAAATCAACTACATTGGAGACGAAAGGGTTCTTTTAGGCATAGTAAATAGTAGAGAAGAAGTAATACAGAGAAGCCTTTCCGAAGAATTAAAATAAAGAGTTCTGATTAAAACTCAAACGTAAACAAGTTATGATAAATGATATATATTCAGCAAGTAGGTTTTCTTAAACCCTTTTACACGTCATTTTTTTTTTAAACTAGATGGGGCTGGTGTTTCGTACCTGACTACTCTGAGAAGAAACAGCCGAAACAAACTCAGAGGTCATAGTCTCTTTTGAAGTCCAGACAATCTTGCTTTATTCACATGAGTTAATAGGCAATGTTACTGTACACACAGCTACACAAAAAGCAATACAGTGTGTTAACTACCTCATCACGAAGCCGTCAACCAAGCATTCTGTACATCAAACTAAGTAACCCTACGCAAAATTTTTTTTGGGATGAATAATCATGTTTTTCGGTAGAACTCAATGTAATGCACGTAAAACATTGTGCTGATGGGTGGATTGAATAGTTATACCAGGGTCATGAAAGTGTTTAAAGTATAAAAATGAAACTTTGACCCCCAATATGGACCATATAACTAGAAAGTTCCCAGGTATGGTCTACAACAAAAAAACTGATCGCAATGGCGGAGAAAACAAGTACATTTCGGCCTTTATCCTTTGTATTACAGAATATATTTGGTGTAAACACCTCTTAACGAATACGAAAGACACTTGTTCTCCTCGTCATTTTAATAATTTTTTTGTTCCACACTATACCTGGGAACCTTCTAGTTACGGAGATATTGGGGGTCAAAGTTGCAAGATTTTGACAAGTTTTTTTTGAAAAACCACTTTTTATCGCATGATTTTTACTTTAAATATCTCTACGACCCCCGTACTATTCAATCAGTCCATCCGCACAATGTTTTGAGTGTGTTACATTGAGTTATACCACAAAACAAAATTTATAACCTCAAAAAAAAAAGTTGTTTCCCAGCAATATTTTTTGCATAAAGTTACTTAGTTTGATATAGGTACAGAATGCTTGGTTAACGGCTTTGTGATGAGGTGAAATACACCCTGTATAGGTTAGGTTAGAAATAAATACATAGTACCTAAAGAATATGTTTAGTTTTCAAATTATTTTGGTATTACGTTTTTATGAGAAGCACATGCTCCGCCGGCCCCTTAAGAGGAAACAGGGGCGGCGATCCATACAAAATTATCCACACAATATTTTCCATGAAATCAAGGTCTACAGTAGACACGTTGTCTTTTTTTAAATGTCCCTCCAAAAATAATAATATATATAATAATAATAGTAAAATGCTCCCTTTTTACAATTTTTTTCTTTTATGTTAAAACTTAACGTTTCTAGCATAAAAAATGATAGAAACCTAGATAATTATACCTACTCTTTTTTAAGTTTGAATGTCAAAAATAATCGAACCGGCTAAGTTGTCGAGGAGAAAAAAAAGGGGAATAACTTCGCCCTTTTCGACTCTACGTAGGCAGTTCTGAAGTCGGTAACCTTTTTTTTAATGGTTTAGTTTTTTTGTCACCGACTTCAGGAGTTGAAGTTATTTTTAATTTTTTTGTTTTTTTTTTTAAATCGGTTTTTATTTTTTTGCAAAAAATGTTTTTATTTTTCACTTTTTAGTGGTACACATGTGCTTGATATACATGGAAAGTACATACTGTTACAATTAAAACAAACACAAACACGACTAGGTTACATTGTCTCATTATGGAGTTCCGTGACTCGTCTTGGCTTCATCATCAGATCTGATGGTAAAATGGTTCTTATCAAACGCAAATGCTTCTGTTGTTGTAGAAAATACCAAAATCGCAACACGTTATCATATTGAATTTGAAGAGTTCCCTCGATTTTGCCAAGATTCCATCATCAGATCCCGACTTGGTGGTTATGGGACCATTTGGAAAGAATACCCTTTCCTACTACAATGCTACTACAAAATAATTTTTCAAATCGGTTGGCAAGCGACAGAGTTATGCCCGAACAAACATAAAAAAAATAAAATAGAAACATCCGAATTGAGAACCTCCTCCTTTTTTAGAAGTCGGTTAAAAATGATTGCAATAGAACGCGTGAGCAAAACATAAAATGTTCTATTGCGCAACAGTAAACCAGTAATAATATAATTTAAAACATAGCTTTTATTGCGCAATTCGCGACAAAATTAATATGTTCGTCTCTTGCCTTGAAACTCTCTAGGTGCAGCGAAAGGTCAGGCGGTTGGTACAGTTCAGTACAACAGTGAGTTAATAGGATGATGGGTAATAATAACTGTTTTGCGTGATTGTACCTTGGGTTAGCTGTTTGGTAATAGTAACAAAAGTTTTTTTTTGTAATGCGTCTAGTAATGAATGTGTGAATGAATCTGGTCCAATATCTTTTTTTTCTGTGACTTCTTGTTAAGAGTTTTCGACTCAGAAGATGTACTTGTTGGAAACGCTGGTATAAAAGCTGAGGGAAAAGCTGATGAGCTGATCTCATTGAGAGATCATCTGCCAAGCCATTTGTTTACCAGTGCTTTACTTGCCTGTCTGACCTCCACTACCCAATTAGTACTGGGTATAACATTTTCCCTTAGTAAGACTGGTTGTCAGACTTTTCAGCCACTGCATGTAACAACTGTCAAAGTCTACAAATGATAGCCGAGACGCTGGTCTCGGCTATCATTGGCAAGCCATTGGGCTTTTTTTTTTTTTTAGGATGGGAAATCATCAAATGACTTCTCCCACTCTGGGCGGAGCGGGAGGGAGTGTCAGACTCTTACTGACTAAAACCCACCCATGTTCCTTCCTCGCCCTTTATGTTCCGGGGCCGCGGTATCTCTTTCGAACAGGCCCGCAACCCGGGCAGGCTTCGGCCCTTGCGGGCCCCTCCCCTTATGCTGAAATCTTTTTGAGGCGCGCGTGGTACACGAACGCGCCGTCGACACGGCCTGTCGTCGTCGCTAGACGGACGGACGGCTAGCTAGCCCATAGCCAACCGTCCACAGGCCCGCAAAGCCGTTGGGCTTGACGTGCTTTTCGAGGCACGGAGGAAAATCGATTATGTAATAAGTCGTGTTCCATCCATAGGCAAATCTAGACAAACGCATAATCCTTATAGCATTTTCCTACTATAATTACTAAGTAAATCCTACATCAATAAAAAACACAAATCACATCAAACAACTACGGTGATTAGCTAGTTGATATTAAACTTTATCACCACGCTCTCAAGGTCTACCTCCACATCGTCACGACTTCCAACCACATACGTTAGTAATGCTGTTAATAGCAGTGATGCTTTCCGCATGCATTTTTCCTTCATTTTCAATTAAATTGCTTTGTGATTGAGTTTTATGGATACGGTAGTGAAGGGGAGACTTTTGGGTATTTTATTGAATATTAATTAGTTAAGCAATTGGCAGTTTGGATTTACCGGTGGGTACCTTGACTTTTCTGGTTAACTCGTGAAGAATGATTTACGCAGCTGTACACGACAAAAAAAATCTAATAAGACCGTCAGGTAGATTTAAAAAAAATATTTGACCCGTATTTTTTCTTTTCTTACGTAAATCAAAATATTGACGAATTACAAACAAAAAGTATATAATATGTAGTATATCAACTATCTAGTGTCCACGACACAAGCTTTGCTTAGTGTGGCACTAGGTGGCGCTGTGTGTAAATGTCCAGCTTTATTTATTTAATCTATTCCAGTTTCATAACTTCTATTTATGAGTAATGATATTGACATATCCCATTCACATTTTACCCACAAATAATATTCACGACAATCCCTGCATTAGTATTCATTCAACACGTATAAGTGGCAGTAATTTAGTTTCCAAACATGTTAACAAACAAAAACTGTTTTTTTGGAAATACAGGGTGGAATACATTGACCGATGAAAAAATCTATGGGTGTTTGGAATGTTGTACTGAGTACGCAGTAATCGTTGTTGCATCGAAGTACCTACCTTCCACCCTGTATAACTTTACTACAATACGGCTTTAAATCACAAAAGATTTGGAAACTGAAAATGAAAGATTGCAGAAAGTAAAGAAAGAAAACCACCCACCCATTTAAAAACCACCTTAATTTCTATTAAAATAAAGCTGGCTTAGGCTTATTCAGAAATAACATTAATTGGAAACAAGAACGTAAACGAACAATATGACAAATCCAACTAAATGACTCACCCATTCAAAGAGCCACTATTTACAAGACTCAGCGTTTAAGGAGGATCAACAAGTTATTACGCATTAACTGGACACCTTAAACGTATAATAAACTCTAAATATTCATATTAAACTGCGTGTAAAGGCGCAAACCCACCGCGGTGCACGCTGTGCACGGGCACGTGACGCATTTTAGCTGCGTGGATTCATTTCTTTGTCAACGTGGGGCTACGTTTCCACTGCAGTACGTGTACTTTGAAGTGAAGTGTATACACTGCAGTCTATGTACGACTCATAGACGCTACGTGGCATAGACGTAGTTAAGTAGGTATTCGAGTATAGCGTGTTCCGCATGCACAGAGTGCATAGCGTTGACTGCGTTGAGCTATGTGAGCGCCTTATTCGAGCAAGCCACGCATATACTAATGCCGTCTATTTATGCATAGTGCAAACAAGCGATTTGGTTTGCAGTGGACACAATCACATACATTTTCTTGCAAAGCGAAGCTTAATACCCATGTGTTGCCTCTCCGTGCGCCGCGGTGGGTTTTCACCTTTATTGTGAAATTGTCAATATAAATTATTACGAGCTGTAACTACCCACGTTTCATTACTTTTGATAGACATTTAAACCTTATAATGTTTGCTTAATAATATGGTTACTGAGAATCGCCGTTGAGTAGGTAAGACGACAGTTACCTACACAAAGATTGCAAATTAACCTAGGTAAGTGTCAAAGATATAAATAAGGAAATCAAATAAACCAGGAAAAGATAGCTTTAATATAACAGGCGATAATTTAACTGAAAATATAGTTTTACCTCTCAGGGTTTACAGCCGTGATAATATGCTATGATAAAGTACAATCACAAACAAATCAAGAGATGTGTTAAAGAGTGAGAGAGCTGCGTTACGTTGCTTTCTTTTTGATTTCTAAGAAGAAATCACAAGCTAGAGAAGAAAACTTGCAGAACGTACAGAAGACACTTAAATTGGGGCAAAAGAGGTTTCGAAAGAAAAGAACAAGAACTTCGAGCTTCTGATAACCGAAGATGAATAACTTTCAAACAAAACTGGTATAGTCTGAACGTGCCTCGGAAAACACGGGTTGTTAGTCCCGGCTGTAATTTTTCTATCGTCCAGGCGTTATAGGAAGTCAGTGGCCCAAAAAGTCTGACACCAGTCTTACCAAGTGGTACCGTATTACCAAGTATTAACTCGGTTGTGGAGGTCAGATAGGCAGTCACTCCATGTAAAATACTGGCATTCAGCTGCATCCGATTAGACTGGAAGCCGACCCAAATATAGTTGGGAAAAGGCTAGGCAGATGACTGGTAGTCTGAACGTAAATGACACGACACATTGTGGAAATCTAGGAATACGCTAAAGCTGCTCTGCATTAATGACTCAGTGTGTCTCGTGAAGTTAGCTCAGAAGTCACAACTGCTCAGCTACTGCTTTATCATGTGTTTAATGCCTTATTGGATACCGGGAAGTTGGTCTACCTTAACTTTTAAGATTTTCTTAGATAGCTAGTAACAGGTAAAGCTAATAAAAGCATGTTCTAATACGAAACATTTAGGCCTGAATTTTCGTCGCGCTGATGGTCGGTCGCGCACGGTTGGTAGAGCCCGGTCGGTCGTTACTTTACTATAGCACCATACTGCAACGCTAAAGTTGCTCTGCATTAATGACTCAGTGTGTCTTGTGAAGTTAGCTCAGAAGTCAAAACTGCTCAGCTACTTCTTTATCATGAGGTTAGTGCTTTATGAGACCCCGTATTCACAAACGTTCGACTCGTTTCCGATTCGACAACTCGTATATCTGTCTTCTTCTGGCATTACGAAAACGACCGAGATAGATATATGACTTTCCGAATCAGAAGCGAATCGAAGCGTTGTGAATACGGGGGCAAGTGTCAGATTTTTTATGCCGCCCATGGGCTAACATGTTATCGAGAAATATCTATCTACATATATCACCACAAGGGTGAAGGAAAAAAGAGAGATAAATGATAATTATACAATACGCAAATTAATCTAAAAATTCAAAAGTGCGTCTTGGATTTGAACTCGGGACCTATGATTTGGCAGCCCAAAGATCACACCACAAGGCTATCACTGCTCATCATTCGCAAGGAGACATATCAACCTCAAATTATTACCCAACCCTCCATACAGCATACATCAACCAAAAAAGGGGGCATAACCCTAATTCACCAAATCAATGAAGCAAACAGCTCAAGGTACCACAAATTCAATACGTTATTCAATCTTAAACAATTACTTAATCAAAGAGAAGTAATCAATAGTAATTAAACAGTATGTCTTCATACAAAATGTTTGGTAGAAGTCAGCGTGGTAAAATGAGTCATCGACTCGTAAAGTGTAAAGCTTTAGAATCGTGGCAATACTGAGATGGTAAACGTTCTATCATTGTCATGAAATATCAGATAGTTCAGGATTTTGTAGTCCTGCATCCATTGGGATAATTTGCTCTGATAATATCAAACCTTACGAAAATTGTGATTCAAAATGATTCTGGACGAAAATCAGCCTATTCTTTTCTTCTATGCACCAATGAACTGTGAATGAACTTCTTCTTATGTAGTTACGTTGGACACGCCTTGGCCAGATAACAACCTTTCTAACAAACATATATATAACAGCGAGCCTGCCATATTGAATTCAGAACGATGTCTCTAGCTCTAAGCTAACCGTGCATTGTCATCAAAACAAAGCATAAGCCTAATAGGATACCGGGAAGTTGGTCTACCTTAACTTCTAAGATTTTCTTAGATAGCTAGTAACAGGTGAAGCTAATAAAAGCATGTTCTAATACGAAACATTTAGGCCTGAATTTTCGTCGCTCTGATGGTCGGTCGCGCACGGTTGGTAGAGCCCGGTCGGTCGTTACTTTACTATAGCACCATACTGCAACGCTGACATCAGCAGTGATCGACAGCCGTATTTTGTTTCTCGCTGACGTCAACGTCACAATATAGTGAAGTAAAAGTAAAGTAAAATTTATCACGAACGCATTGTATACTTGTACGCAACCGCGTACAAGTATACAATGCGTTCGTGATAAATTTCGACCGACCGTCAAACAGCGCGACAAGAATTCAGGCCTAATTCGGCGCCTGTTCGAGCTTTTCGTAACAACTGTCATTTACAGACAATGACAGTCACAAAACCAAAGATGAGCTTGAAAACGGTAAATGAAGAAAAAATAAACAACTAGAAGAAATCATAACACAACCATAAACGTGAACAAAACAACATGCCCATTACATCGAAGTACCAATTGACATGCGTCTAAGTACGCTCATTACTATTAAACAGAGCTTATTATATGATTTAAGTTAATGTTGCTTAAGTGTCCCCATAGGCTAAGTAAGGTGTGGTAAGTACTGGACACCGTTGTCAAGTTGTACGGGTAACTGATTTGTCAATGTGCGAATTCTTTGGTTTGAGTATGATAGGATGTTTTTTTGATCATTATGTTACATTCCGTATCTAGATGTCATCTTCGTCTGCCTACCCTTTATCTTCGTAGAATTCATCAATAATAAATAAAGTTATTAATGACGAATTCGTTATTTCCAGTCTTCAAAAGATTCGTCAATTTACCACGTTCTTGGAGCTTATCCGACCTGTCATACTACCTGTAACCTAACCACAGTTGACCAAACTCTTTCTTATGTCTGAATAACGAGAACTCTTTTTAAAATCAGGCAATTAACTTTAAGGAAACTAAAGTCTATCAAGGCAATATTTACTTTTGTTTGGAAAAAAACTCTTTAATAAAATAATCCTAATAGCTTGGAGACTAACGAGAGGTATCGAATGTCGAACTCCGTAGGCGTGTTGACACAGGCGAGTCAAGTGTCGGTTAGCACTATCTTACAACACTGGCTTCTAGTGCCCACGTCACTGACTCACACAAGTGCTAATATGGTGTGAAGCACAATGGATCGTGACAATATGGCTTTAATTAAATTAAATTATTGTCATTTAAATCGGGTTGTGGGCTTCGCAGCCAGAGGAAGTCGTTGTAATACTTGTAATCCTTATTCAAAATAATATTTGGTAATATTGAATATTTATGGAACCTCAATAACTGTCATGCTAAAGTATAATAAAGTCATTCATAATTTTCTTAGCCTTTCAAACTATGTTATCTGTCAGATTTAGCTAAATGCACGTATGGCCCTTTAGCTCTTCCGTAGTCTCGTCTATGAGTTTTATTACAAATTCCAATGTTAAGATTGCGATTGTTAACCATTTTACAATTTTAGTATTAACGTCGGAGTTCTGGTTAATGAACTGTAACTGTAGTGAGTAGTTTCTGCCCACATTTCGCACTAAGCAAATTATACTTGTGATAGAAATTGGTCCACGTTAATGTCATCTTCGTAGATAACTGCCTTTTGCTCATCTACCCGACGCCTTATTGAGTCTATTACCGCAGTTAAGAATAAATACTAGCTCAAAAGCTTTTAAGCCCATTCGCTTACGAAATTGTCATCTAAAGCCCACGTCCGCTGAGTCACAGTACCCAAATAAGCTATCGATGCACATTGACAATGAGTACTATCGTTCATTAGCGTATAGAATTAATTAGGTACACAAACACCCACGCACTACTCGTTCATTCACTGGCGTGGACTAGCGAGCGAGTGACTAACACCGTTCGGCCTTGACCCTTATTTTGAACGCAGCTTTTGTGTTCTATTTTTGGAATTTTACAGTTTCTTGATTTGTGATTTTATTAAATAAATCGGAATATCGCTTTGAAAACTTAGCATCATTTGAATTAGTATCAAGTTGGGTTTTTCTGTTTGAAGATTTCACTGTGATATTTACATAAAACCCGATAATCTGACATCTATAATATTTTTGTCAACAAAAAAGCAACTTTACGGAATTTCCCAGCTAGTGTTTGTAGCAATTTGGGCGTAAAGTTCAAAGTTATTATTCACATTATCATCATAATAAGAACTGTGAAAATGTCCTCTAGCCTCTAGCAAATTTCGCAGAAGACCACCAAAAACTCGACAATTTTGATCATTAACCCATACTTTTACATTCCAAAAAGATTCTCTCACACGCGAAAACAATTTATGGCATAAATCACATAAAAGACACAGTCTAAAAAATACAGTAACACAATCTGGTCTGCAATCAGTTGTAATTGTCTCAATCTGTGGTCAAAGCGCCTCGGGACACTATTAACATTGCGACGAAGGCAAATAAATGTGCGCACACACTTGCCTTACTGATCGCTGCGTTTAACATTACACGGTAAATGAACGCGCTAAGTTATGTCAGGCAATTTGCGTGCTGATGACGTGTACGGAGTGAAAGGGATTGCCCTGCCTTTTTTAGTTGATGTTGCAGTGTAAAATGACGTATACAATAAGATAAAATAAGTTGGTATGCTCAAAATATGCAGGACATGAGTTTCGAAATCAAAATCATAGCATTTATTTCAAGTAGACCAGTTACAGGCACTTTTGAATTGTCGAAACAAAGATGAACATTTAATGTAGCTACAGTCCCAGTCACAAGACATAAAAACTGAGAAAGTACTGAAGTTGCCCATTTCCTATCGTAGATCTCTATGAAGAAGAACGGGCAAGAAACTCCATGGACACTCTTTTAAAACAAAATATTGTTCAGTAAGGCTATAGTCACGAGGGCCCAGTGCGGCTTGGTCGTTGACAAATGTTTTTGAAGTTATGGTTGTAGTTCATGCCCGTTTGCTAACGATGTTTTCCTTCACCGTTATGAGATTTAAATAGCAAACTGACACTTGGTGAAATATTTCAATAGTAACATGCTTCAAACCCACAGAGATTAAAGTAAATGAGGCAAGCAGCTTATGCAAATCGTTGTGTAATTGTGATCATTGCAAGTTTGTCACGACATAAACGATTAAGTATTACAGTCTCGATCCATTGACTTGAAGCACGGTTATAACTACCCAAGAATGTCACTATAACGATAACAATCTAAACCATTAAATGTCAAACGATGGCGACGATTTCAAATCTATTGTGAACGTCCCTTAACGACCTTGAACTATGACAGGTCCCGCCAAATAGCTATGGTCACGCTATTACGACTAATGTGGACAAAGCATGACACACACAGACCCATTGTTGCTCAAAAAATATCAGATTGTACATCCAAGGAAGCATTTTTTTGCTTTACAAACCGTAATTAGACGAAGCAAGGACAAGATTGCCGAAAGAAGACGAAGGTGCCCGAAGTGTTATAAATTTGTTGCGTAATATAGATTATAGTGATTTGAATAATAGAGGATTTAACGGTTAGGTATTAAAATTCGAAAAAGGAAGCATGCTTTTTGATAAGCTGGCGATGAATCAAGTGGTTAATTAATATGTTTTTGGGGTTCAGCGGCTGATAGGTCAAAACCTGCAAGAGAATTTGTGATAATTTGTCAAAACTTTAAATATCACGTCCATCTTTGATCTATGCGACCGAATATGGCGATGAAACTGCAGAGACGGCTGTTTAATATTCATGCTTTATTGCAGCATATTCGTTGATTGACAAAGGTGATCCTTGTCAATCTTTAAAAGTGTTAATAAAAAAAAATGGCTGCCTGGATTGCCAAGTTGCGGTGATCTCTAGCGCTATGTACTATTGAGCTTGGAGGTGCAATCTTAGGTTTGATTCCCAGCTCGGGCAGGTGTTATAGGTGTTATAGAGTTTTTCGTCAGGCATTTCGAAAGTGTAGTGGTAGTCTCCCAATCTACTGATCCGAATCCAATTTTTTTTTTACTAATGGGAGTCTACATTATCGCTGAGTGCTATATGATATGGTTTTTGAGATCGATTTATTTTACTAAGTAGTTACTTCCTGCCTCGGAACCTCTAAATAATCAGTTGTGTAACGGATCCTCTCGTTTATCTATCCTCTTCAAATTTCTATATCCGTTTTGACTAATTATTAATGGGACTTCTCAAATTAAGAGACACTTAAGAGTGTTACGGAAACTATCACGTTATCTAAATACTTAAATTAATTAATTATTGACTGGCCTTAATAGCCGTTGACATTATGCAAATAACTGTTTTAGTGAGGTCAATAAATTCTTGGCATATCGTAGTGTATTTGGAAAGTGTGTAGTGTTTTTTACACACACTTTGTACTTTCTCATAGTTTGTAGTACTAATCAAAATTAAGAGAATTTATTCAATTGCTTGGAAAATTCTTTTACGTACTTAACAGGTTATGATCAAGTTACTTTTCAGTGGTAGGTAACCCCGTTTGTGACAGTATTCCGCCACGATTAAATCACTCGGACTAAAGATGTACAACAATTTTGATGACGAGCCTTTTGGGTTTTGACACTAAACAGACCGATTTGTTACCAAGTAGTAACAAGTATTGGATTACAATTTTCTTCGTTTTGTCCTATTTATCCCTCGTGAATATTTGAATATCAAACCAAACTAACTAAACTTTGACATAACAGATCGAGTCCAAGTTTACTGCAATATTTCAACAAACAAAATCGTCAAATGCAACACTAATTTAAATCTCAAAAACGATTACCAGAGCAATTAATAATAAAAACATCTAACAACTTATGTTGTAACTGACAAACTATATCGTGGGATTGGTCCCGCGACAATCTCCCATGGTACCACGTTGCATCAGGTTGAATTTTGCTCATAAAATTTTAGCACTCCGCCCACGAGACGTCCGAGTGTATTAATAAATGATATCTAATTTATTGCTAGGTTTCAGAGTTAATGTGAGTGTCTGATGTGGATGGATGTTGAAAGGAAATCGGTGCGTAGCGTTAACGCATCGATTGTGGGATATTTTGAAGTTACCGTGTTATCAACATCTGCCTAGCTTTTTCCCAACTATCTTGGGGTCGGCTTCCAGTCTAACCCTATGCAGCTGAATACCAGTATTTTATATGGAGCGACTGCCTATCTGACCTCCAAAACCCAGTTAGTACTGGATATACGGTACCCCTTGGTGAGACTGGTTATTAGACTTTTTGGGTGGGTTTTGACTACATGCAACGACTGTCAAAGATCAAAGTTAGCGTGTTACCAAGATAAAAATAATTTGGGGTCTTTTGGGAGGTTGGTATCGGGGTACTCAAACCGTTGATAGCAATATGCCTATGTTCCTCAATATTATAGATAAAAGTTTAGAAACATTGTCGCAAGTATTTGATGATCAGAACAACAATGTTGCACAACGTTCTTTTTGCAAAGATATTTAGGAAATACGTCCCATTCCTTATTTTTTTGCGACAAATATCGGTTTCCGGTAGTTATATTTTTCGTGACCTTATCTTTGATGAGCTAGTTAATAACTTTACGACTGTGGTTGCCTAGGTTGGTGTGTGGATGGGTGGTGAATGACTTCCAAAGATCTAGAAATGCGTAACCACTTCTAGATCTTTGGAAGTCATTCACCACAAAGCACGTACCTACGTATTAGATCTTCGGCGGTCGAAACAGGTAGTTGGAATTAGCCCGAAAGTCTGACAACCAGTCTTACCAAGGGGTATCGTAATACCCAGTACGAACAGGGTTGTGGAGGTCAGATAGACAGTCGTTTCATATAAAATATTGGTATTCAGCCGGTGAGACAGGAAGGCAACCCCAACATAGTTGAGAAAAGGATAGACAGATGTTGACGAATTAGCGTTATGTATTGTTTTATTAGGGCATATACAGGATGTAAACCACCTCATCACGAAGCCGTCAACCAATAATCTGTACAACAAACCAAGTAGCTTTACGCAAAAATTTTTGCTGGGAAACAACTTTTTGGGGTGAAAATCATGTGTTGTGGTAAAACTCAATGTAACCACTTAAAACATTGTGCTGATGGATGGTTTGAATAGTACGGGGGTCGTAGAGGTAGAAGTAAAAATATTGCATTAAAAACTTATGTTTAAAAAATTACTTGTCGAAACTTTGATCCCCAATATCTCCGTAACTAGAAGGTTCCCAGATATGGTGTAGAACAAAAAAATGATCGCAATGATGGGGAGAACAAGTGCCTTTCGGCTTCGTTAAGAGGTGTTTTACTCCACGTATTCTGACATTCGTCATTAAAATTTTAGTTCCTTCATTTAGCTACCGGTTAATTTACGATTTTATAAAATAAGATAGACACCAGTGTAACAAGCTTCTGTCATTTTTTAAAATAGCTTTTTACTTTATCGCAGACGCATTAGGTTCAAATTTGACAGCCTGCTGTGCTGGGTTCTATACACATCGAATTAATTAATTAATCTCCTAGATAGAATACGCCATTAATTCTAGAACTTAATTATCCCAACCATAATGTTTAATTAGAAATAACAGTAAAACATTGTAAAATGTGTAATTAATTTAAAGTCCAATCTTTCAAGACATAAATATCTGTTTTTACAATTTCAATGACTGCAGAATTTGACAGATTTCTTTTATAGTTTTCCGAACATGTCTATTAAGAGTTATTAATTGGACAGATAACTATCATTACATGAAAGAGATTATTCTCGATTTAATAAGACTAAGGTCCGAGTCACACGGGAATGGCAGGGGCCGGCAGCAACGACATGCGGCCTTGCGATCTTTTCAAGCTTTTCAAGCGATAGTGCATCTTTTAAGTATGTGGATAAAGCTTCACATTATTTCACCCTGAAAGTGCTCGCCGCGTCGCTCCCATTCCGATGTGACTCGGCCCTAACTTCGTGCGTTTACGTCGGTAGTCGTGTAGTTCCGGCTACAAATCGTTTTTCCCAGGAATGACGTCAAAGATGACGGGTTAGGTTAGGAGTTCGTACCACGCCGTGAGATGACCGGCAGCATCTGTGGATGACTGTAGTCATGTTTCCAATGATTGCAGGAAAATATATGTGGTCATCTACATCTGCATAAGATTGTATGACATGTGACATCGGTGTTTTCAACGTCATGATGATAGAATAGAATAGAATAGAATTCATTTATTTGTAAGAATGTAGTTTTCACGGTATGATGTTAATATTTTTTTAAGTTCTAAACACTCTGCCACAACCTGTGGTGTACAAATATTAAATAATTAAATAATACAATGTCATTCTTATAACAAGTACAATAAATGTCAATATTTTTTATACAATAGGTCCAGCATGAATTACCTAATACAAATTGTAAATCGTATTAGCCAAATGTCCCAATGTCCAATGACATCCATTTTTTTCTATTTTTATTTCTATTTTTATGACAACTTCTGAATGAAATTAGAAGAGCAGTTTACTTATTTCTACTGTCTTAATAACATAACATCACGGTTATAATCCCCAAGCGGGTTATGCAGATGTGTAGGTACCTAATAATAGTACACCTACATTTCATCAGATGGTTTAACTCCTATGTCCAGCGAGCCTATTGCCATCAAACGGGCAAAACTTCGGACTTCTGATGGAAAAAAACCCAACAGCATTTTGCCCAACCCGGGAAACGAACCCAGGATTACATGCTCAGTAGTCACACTTGCAACCAAAGCAATCAACTATCTTCGTAAACTGCTTATTTTGGGCCCAGTATGGCGTCGTTGTCCTTGCTCCAATGGGCAAGGCAAGGAAATCAGTAAGCGTATGTCGTAAAAATACAAATGTAAATTAGAACTTAACTATTTGATAATAAATAATCCATCTACAATAATTAATATGGTATATTTAGAATTATAATTTTCATTGTTAATGAAAGGATAAAGAAAATTAAGAGATATGCTTGAAGATATTTTTGATGCATCACCTATAGTGAAATATTTTTTTAAATCTAAGTGACGGAATAATTAGATTTTTTCAGTTAACAAGCCTATTATGGAAGTTTGTAGGTAAGTGGGTTCCCCGGGTTTACAGATGGAAAGTTGGGTTAGTTACAACAAGAAGCCATGTGGGCTTCTTAGGTCCATGTTCACCGAGAAGATAAAAGTCTGATTATCTAAAAACAGCTGTCAATGTGACATGTTCCCATACAAAAATGTGTTTTAAACAGCTGTTTTTAGATAATCGTCCGTCATGCTTTTGGTGAACATGGACCTTATTGTAACTATAAATACCAATTAAATGACTCGGTCAGGGTTCAATTTACGAGCACAAACGTGTCAATTAAAAAACTAGACACTTTTAAAACTGATTTTCGGCTACTTACTGCTCCCATTGTCTGGTTCCCATTTGTAGTTTTCACGAATCGCATTATCGCATTTACAATCTTTAATTCCACATGAAAATCACTTTAATTTAGGTTTATATTGATGGTCGTGGATAACCAGTCGAGATAAAGTACCAACATCATTATTTGTAAAACACAGTTTGTACTTATTCCACAGATTATTCATTGAATATCTTATTGTCTGGAATATCGTAGTATAACTTGACCAACATAACTTGAAACATAAAGGTAGCTCTAATTGCTAAGAAAAATGTCATCCACCTGTCAAATCTATACTAATATTATAAAGCAGAAGAGTTTGTTTGTTTGTTTGGTTGAACGCGCCAATCTCAGGAAGTACCGGGTCAAATTGAAAAATTCTTTTTGCGTTGGATAATCCATTTATCGAGGAAGGCTATAGGCTATATAACATCACGCTATGACTACTAGGAGCCGAGCAGCAATGAAAAATGTTACAAAATCGGGGGAAATTTTATTCCCTTTGTGAGCTTTTTCTTTCTTATGTGACGCAGACGAAGTTGCGTGGGTCAACTAGTTCAGTTTATTTACAAACGTAGTTCTAACGTTTCAATATATGTTGGTGTAGTAATAGGCTAAACGTGCTAGTGTCGCGAACATTTATCTTTGTCGCAGAAGCTAGATTATCAGTTGCAGAAATAGTGACGACATGACATATGGATTTGCTCGATGAATATTTATTGCCATATAATTATATTGAAGTGATTGTTTGTGTCGGAATGATCGGTGATGGTGTTTTATTGTTATTTTGTTGTTAGTCTATAATTATATATAAATATTAGGTAATGATTTTATGACACAAAAACGTGTTTTATTTAAAAAAAAAACATTCCTTAATTAAGATTTAAAAACATTAATATTTGAAATACAAATGAATACGAATTAAAAAAACTAGCCCAACCTTACCCATAAGCTATTTTAGTATTTGCAAACCAAATTGACATATTAAGACTAGCAACTAGTAATTAACGTAAATTATTCGTCCATTACATTACTCGATATTTCTAAGCCAAAATCAACTTTCAAAACCTGTCGCATCCCTACCTTCACGTGTCCATGTCCTCCTCTTGCAATCATCTTAGGTCCATGTTCACCGAAAAGATAACCGTCTGATTATCTAAAAACAGCTGTCACTGTGACATGTTCCCATACAAAAATACGTTTTAAACAGCTGTTTTAGATAATCAGTCTGTCATCTTCTTGGTGAACATAGGCCTTAATAAAATGACAAATTCGTAATGCACTTCGTAATTTGGGTGCGGCCGTGAGAATTTCGGCTTTCGGCCTTACTTTGGCCTCTAACGGTGATTGCGAACATTAATTTCTTGGCTTTTGACACGAACGTTGACTGAACGAACGATTATCACTTGTTGTTATAGATTGTTCGCTGTTAGGCTTAAGTCATAAGAGCCGGTTTGGTGGGAAATGGACTGTGTACTCATAGTCTTTGACTGTGTGAAAATAATTTTTGGTGATAAATAATCTGTGTGAAAAAAAAAATCGAAATTAATCGACAGGTAAATTGATTGATGACATTTGATTTGTATTTCTTGTATTTGGAGTAAATTTCGTTGCAACGTTGACAGTGCAATCATTTAAAATCATCATTATCTTATCTATAAAGTAGAATATGAATGTTTTTGGATGGAGCAGGAGAGGGGGGCAAAGAAAAAATGGATGAATATTGTGTGAGGAATGTTATAAAAGAGAAAGAGAAAATGATGCCGTGATAACTGATAAAGGAGACTGGTAGAAGAAAACACGCGAAAAAACGACCCGACGAATTAGTCCTAACAAGGGCTAGAAGATGATGATGAAAAACAATTTGAAAAATTGTGTAGTCTTTGGCAAAATGAACGCAATATTATGTTGGATAGTGTACAGGTTACATCCGGAGTTATTTACTATACGGACCTTGTAGAAACTAGAGCAATTTTCCGTGCGTTCAAGCGTTTTTGACATACCTATTATTGGAATCAAATATAACAGCTCTCAACTTAGGACCCATTAACGTTAATATTTATCCGTGGTGCTAGGCAACTGGGCCTATCCCAGTTGCAAACGTCCTTTTGTGCTTATTGGCCATGTTTCGTTCTGTCTCCTGCTGATATGGAGGGAAGTGGCAATTACGGTTTTTTTCCTACTCCTCCGCTATACTTTCTGATTAATTTCGTTGCGGGATCCAAGACAGTTAATCTCTGTGCTTTTATGGTGGTCGCCACTGTTGATTCTGGATTTCAGGAGTTACAGTGGTATGGGCGTGTGTGGCGGACTTGTCCCAAAAAATAAAATAAGGAAAAAATCGTAAAGAAGATTACAAAGAGTCTAGACAAGTTTAAACTCATAACAAAATCCAGTTATTCGCATATAATACAATCCAGTAACAACAATACAATAATCCATCAGTAGTATCAAATAAAAAAAAACAAAAACAGCAACATATACAAGCTATAAAATTTGTAAACAACACTACACTACACATGAACACGCTGTATATTACCTTCTTGGGCCACAGATTAAAAAAATCAGTCTCCCACGGTCGTTACAAGTGCTTTATCTTAGTGCTAATTGCACAGGTTAGCTTTTTGTCCAATTTGCGACTTTATACTCAACATATTGAGGAAATCAATTTGCCATAATGGAAACCAATTGTTCAATTCATTTATTAGAAGAAAAAAAACGTAAAAATTCGATTGTAGGAACTGAAAATTTTCTTAAGGTCAGGTGCATCATGATTTGCTTGTAAAGTGTTACTGTGTAATATGTTTAATCGCGGTGTTGCCAAATGTCAAATATTATGAGATTAGTGATGGTCGTCGGTGAGCGGGAATCGATCGGAGTTTGTTTTTAATCGATTATTATGTAATGCGTACTGGTTAGAGGACCGCACGAATTCGTGTGAGGTAATTTTGTTGAATTATGATATCATAATAATTATTTCTGATACCGTGAATATCAGTTGTTGTTGTAAACTCGTTCTTTACTTTATGTTATTACTACTTTTATTTATGCACGAATATCATGCAGACAGAAGATAGAAATAACGATAGAATTGCTCAGAGAATCATACCGAATGAGCTACGGCCCACTTGGTATGATTCTCTGACTCGTACTTATAATAATTATATTATAAATACAACAAATGGAGTCAGATTGATCATTAATACTTACCTTAGTATATTTTTTCTAGCTCAAATTAGAAACGAATTATTCTTTTAAAGAAAGAACAACAAAAATCAATTGACATTCAAACAAAAAAAAACCGACCCACAAAAACAATTCAAGTCAGATTTACAAAATATAATTCAATCAAAACACACTTACGAACCCTTACACAAAAAGTTCAAACATTCGGGTCCCGTACAAATATTTCGTCAAAAGATATTCGTGGCTCTCTGTGTCAAAGCATACTTGATCCGCTTCGGTAGATAAATGTTAACGTTAGTTCCGACAAAAGGGGAAAAAGGAACAAATCCATGGGAAAGTCCTCGCAAATATTTGAAAAGTTCGCGAGATCCACACGCCACCTGCGGTCAGGCTTATTGTCCACTTCACTGTATGTTTGTTGAGCTGTTATAACCGCTAAAAATACGCACAATTCGATGTACTAAGTATCACTACATTTATTATAAAACAAGTCCTCTAACGCGATAAACTCAAAAACTACTGCACAGATTTTCATGCTGTCACCAATAGTTTGACTCGATCTCGTGGAAGGATTTAGTAGGTGGGCGAAGCCGCTTGTTAAAAATAATTGTTTCTACCTACTGACGAAAATATAAGTGACTTCAGATACAACTAAGGTTTTACGGAGAAGAACTTTCTTAAATAAATGAAAATAATTAATTACTCAAGAAACTAAACAACCCATGTAACACTTAATGTTATCATTATAAGCTAGCAAATCAAAGAACAAAAAAAAAGGCCTGACCGCCTTAAAGCCTGGCCTGCCTGTCCTTCAAATCATCGTAAGTTGTACGGAACTGTACAACTTTTCGAGATACGTGTATGTTTTTTTTTTTTTGAATGCCATCTCGCAGTTCAAGACTATGAGCATCGAGCATGCCTATAAGGCTGGCTTCTGCTTAAACGTACTATCCTGTCGTTTTGAGTATAAAGCCTCCCGTCAGGGCCAAATATTCGAAAAAATGTTCCTTCAAAAGTCGTACCAACAGCTCTATAAACATCCCTGGTCCAAGAATTTCTACACACACCCTTATTTTATTTCGCGACTCAATACGTTCTCTATTTTGGGTCCTTCGGCTAAAGTGTTTGCTCCTTTCCCTCCGTGGCTCGTGGCTTCTAAGGGTCGGTGAGAAGAATACCGAATAGCTCTTTAGCCTCGAGTGTCGAATGGCCGTTTCTTTCGGCTATTTTATTACTTGTCGTGGCTGAATTGTAATTGTGTTAGCTGGACGTGGATGTCGATGGGTTAAGGGGTGAGGATATTTATTTATTGGGGTTATTTTTGTTGTGTTGGTAAAGTGTTGTTTGGCCAAGAAATTTATTTCATTTCGTGACATTGGCAACATTGAGGTTTGGTCGGAAGATTTGCTGGTTTTTTTGTTTTTTTTTTTTCAGATGGGAAATCTTCAAATAACTTCTCCCACTCTGGCCGGAGCGGGAGGGAGTATCAGACTTTTACTGACTAAAACCCATCCATGTTCCATCCTCGCCCTTTATGTTCCGGGGCCACGGTATCTCTTTCGAACAGTCCCGCAGCCCCGGTAGGTATATTTTAGGACGGTGTATTATATCTACAAACACAATTAAACAAAATTGAATGCTGATGGCCTACAAGTTATTACATCATCGAGTATAATTATCTTGTTGGGGATATGTTACACACGAAAGAAAACGAAATTAATCATGAAGTAAGAAGTTTGAAAACTGTTATGATCACTAACATTTTCATTAGCAATGTTAACTGGAAATTTACCATATTTACCGGTGGCGGCCCCGACTTACGAACAGTAAGTCGCGAGTTCGAACCCAGACAGGCGCATTACTTTGTGTAATTTATTTCATCACCACTGCTCTCAAAACGAGGAGCTCATGGCAAAGTAATAACAGCCGCTCGGGCCGATCTTTAGGTAAAGCCATGCTTGCCTAGGTTGGTCTGTGGATGGGTGACCAACCCATACATACCGAGTTTCCTCCGTGCCTCGGAAATCACGCTAAGAAGTAGGTCCCGGCTGTCATTTGTCCATCTATGGCAGTCGTTACAAGTAGTTATCAGTGGCCCAAAAAGTCTGACAACCAATCTTACCAAGTGGTATCGTATTACCCAGTATTAACTGGGTTGTGGAGGTCAGATAGGCAGTCGCTCCATGTAAAATACTGGTATTCAGCTGCATCCGGTTAGATTGGAAGCCGACCCCAACTTAGTTGGGAAAAGGCAGGCAGATAATGACCACTGCTCTCAAAACGGTGAAGGAAATCATCATAAAGAAACCGGCTTGTCTTTGAACCAAAAAAATCGAAGAAATGTGACATCTACCAATTTGCACTGGGCCTGCGTTGTGGATTATTCGTAAAACGTCGTCCATTCCCTCTCATAGAGAGGAGCAGTGCAAAAGTACGTAGGAATCGATAGGACTCGATAAGATAAATTTGACAGTTATTCTCGATAAAATGAGTTTTTATGGAGACAAAAACTCATTTTATCGAGAATACGATAAAATGAGTTTTTGACTCCTACGTACTTGTACTGGAGGTCTGACACAGGCCAGCTATGGGAACATTAATAGGCTGCTGATGTTGACTGTTTGTTTTAAGTTCTCGACATTTCGGCGGTATTCAAATTCAAAATGATCATGATGCTTGCAACCAAAATTATAACCTAGTTTTCAGTGTCAAGGCTAATGCATACGACGACTCGAATGGCGTAGTGGTAATGAGGCTGCCTTACGTTCATAGGGTCCTGGGTTCGAATCCCGGTGGGAGCAAATGTCTATGTGATGAGCATAGACATTTGTTTCAGAGTCATGGATGTTTATATGTATAATATGTATAGTATGTATTTACAAACAAAAAAGTATCTATGTAGTATATCAACTATCTGGTGTCCACGACACAAGCCTTGCTTAGTGTGGCACTAGATGGCGCTGTGTGTTAATGTCCAGCGGTATTTATTTATTTATTATAGGAAAGCGTCGCTCTAAGATGAACTTGCCGGTAATTTGCATATATAAATGCATACAGCGTAGCCCGCGAAATTCATTTTTTCTAACGTTTTTTCAACGACCATATAGGCTGTATGGTCGTTGGTTTTTTTGCAATTTGCAGGCCTGTGTTAAGATGTATGTTGATTAAAATATTGTTCGCGACTGTAAGACGTATGTAGTTACAGTATTCTAATCATAAAAACAGCAAGTTCATAAAAGGTCGAAGCACTATCAAAATTGTTCCTCGACCTTTATGACCTTGGAGGGTTCTATTGAAAAAAAAAAGGGTTCTATTGATGATTTTGATGATCATAATTTGAAATAAAAAGAAATAATTTAAATAATTTACAAAAATCTTTCTCATAACAAAAAAAAGCCGTCTATTTATTAGATCCAACAACTAGGATGACAATATTTAAGTGTCACAAACAGTTCATTACATAACTATCTAATATTGTCTTATATTGTGACCACTTCACAAAAGATTTCACCTAACAATAAATTGATTGTCTATTATTAAATATCTTGACACACTTTTAATACATTCACTCATCTGCGGACCTAAAATGGCCGCTTTAGCAGAATCATAGTAATATGCATCGCTTTAAAATAATAAATTTCTTACAATGGACTTTGTGATTATGTTCATAAAGTCCACTTTTATAATTTAAAATATTTAACGTGATTCGTATCATGTTCTGCTAAAGCGGCCATTTTAGGCCCGCTGCTTCAACGACGCTTGTATAGTAAGGTGTGAAAACACGTTTCTCAATAAAAAATTGACACATTATAGAAATATTAATATTAAAATGTTTATGATAAATGTATCTATTATGTTACTAATCTTGCATATTATTAAGTATTTGTATGGAAACTTGTTTTATAACAAAACTACATTGAAAGGTTGACACAGTCATTTGTTTTGGTTTTGTATTTTTTTAATAATCTGCTAGCTGTTGCCCGCAGCCTTTGTTCGCGTAATTATTAATAAAAAAGAACAAATTGTAGTCAATTCAAGGGTTTTTTTTTGCACGGAACCGTAACTTTCTTTTAAAAAATTTGGTTAGACCTTACAAAATCAGCTATTTGTCACTAAAAGTCCCATTAAAATAGGTCCAGCCGTTTTGGAGATAAACCGGAACAAGCAAACAAACAAAAATTTAAAGAAGTGTGTTTTTGTCAAGTGCCGTATATATAAATTTAATATGCGTTTAGTTAAAGCTGATATTTTGATATTACAAACAGAGACACTTATATTTTATTTATTTTTAGATATGTATAGTGGATGTATAGATAGCTTGAGTATAACTTTCGCTTGATATTAAAATGACATCATATTGTTATTGAAGACTAATTTATTCCTTAACATATTATCAAGCTTTCTTTCTTGTCAATATCATTAGAGTTTATAATACCTAAATTAATTATATTGTTTTGTCACCAAAATCAAGATTAGAAAGTCTAAAAAAACAATACTTTCTTTCAACATTCTATAGTTTTGTCTATCACACAGTTTTTTTTTGTTGGTAATTTTTACTTTTAGTCTATAAAATACAGGGTATAAACCACCTCATCACAAAGCCGTTAACCAAGCATTCTGTACATCAAACTAAGTAACTTTACGCAAAAAATATTGCTGGGAAACAACTTTTTTTTTTTGAGGTTATAAATCATGTTTTGTGGTAGAACTCAATGTAACGCACTTAAAACATTGTGCTGATGGACGGAATGAATAGTACGGGGTCGTGGAGGTGTTAAAAGTTAAAATCTTACAAAAAAAACTTTGATATAAAAAAAAAACTTGTCAAAAAGTTGTAACTTTGACCCCCCATATTTCCGTAACTTGAAAGTTTCCAGGTATGATGTGGAACCAAAAAGTGATCGCAATGATGGGGAGAACAAGTGCCTTTCGGCTTCGTGAAGAGGTGTTGTACACCCTTTGTACTATTGGGCATATGAATCGGAGGAATGAAGAATGTGTCGTGAGAAAAGTTATGAGAATGAACGTGGATTGGTATGTGAGTAGAGGAAGACGAAAGACAACAATGAATGGACTGTGTAACGGATGATATGGCAAAGAAGGAGGTGTTTGATGAGAAGCTGAATAATAGAGAAGTATGGAAGGACAAGACATGCTGTGTCGACCCCAAATGAAGGCCAAGAGAATAATGAAAATATACTTATCATGGGGGTTAGGATCAGATTTGTGGACAAACACTCGTGTGCTTACTTATTATTATCGGCCGAACCCCAACGCACCCGAATGGCGCAACGGTAGTGAGGCTGCCTTACGTTCTTAGGGTCCCGGGTTCGAATCCCGGTAGGAGCAAATGTTTGTGTGATGAGCATGGACATTTGTTTCCAAGTCATGGATGTTTATATGTATAATAAGTATGTATTTACGAACAAAAAGTATATATGTAGTATATCAACTGTCTGGTGACCACGACACAAGCCTTGCTTAGTGTGGGACTAGATGGCGCTGTGTGTAATGTCCAGCGATTTTTATTTATTTATTTATTTTTTTTTTTTTTTTTTTTTTTTTTAGTTAGTTTTCTACCGCAGACGTGGGGGTCCGCGCTCTTATTTACATTTTATGTATTGTTTAATTGATTTAGAAATAATTAAAACTACGATCGTGCTCCATCATTGGACACGTTACATTAAACTAAGCTTATTATTAGTAACTTATGATCTACGTGAGTCCATCAAATATATATATATATTTATATTTAATTACTAATTAAAATTAACAAAATTAACAAAAATCTACACCAAGCTGTTTCATAACTGCATGGCAATGTGAGTCGACCGGCAGCAACCGTCGGCACCCGTTCACGGACATGACCTGCACATCCGCGCCGCTTAGCTCAACCATTTTGTAGGGAACTTAGCGACCGGATGTGCAGCGCCACCATCGGCACTGTTTTTACGTGAGTATGACAGACTCACCTTGCCATGCAGTTTTACATTCTCTTTTTGGTAACAGAGTTGTTTGGGAGTGGGATGTATTGGCTTTGGGTTTTGGGGTTAGGATGGGGGTTTTTTGTTAGTTACGTCGTCTGATCAGGGACTTCGCTAGCCTGAGCAAAGCTTCCACAACGACTGTGTCTCGATGCTGCATGGCCGTCTTCAGGTTGTACTCAACGACCGTTTTAGTTGGCGCATCCATCGCTCTCTTTGCAAAGCGGCCAGTGGCGTCATCGGCGTCGTCGGTGTAATAGACGCAACTGACTGTATGTCTCGACACCGCCACTACCGCGTGGGAAATGCTGTCGTGGATTTGGAGTCTCCTAGACTTGGTGTTGATGATAATCACGCTGTCGAAGGTAAGACCCTGGGCCTCGTGGATGGTTAGCGTGCGCGACCCTTCGCCGGAGCCGTATCCCTGGCTGATGAGAACAGCTTTCTCTTCTTGCGTATGAACCAGAAATAGGGTGTTTTGGGCGGTGCTCGGTATTTGCGCTCCTGTGTAACCTTTCACGCTCAGTGAGTGGACCCGCGACAGCGACAGCTTGGAGGAGTATATACCGGAGTATATCTCGCTCAACGCAAATGCCACATCCATTGGATTGCGGTGTGTGCAGAGCAGCTCCTGGGTGATGCCAGCCACCAGATTTGGACGGGTATACCTTAGCTCGAAAAGGTTCTCTCTGTCCAGAAATGGTAGCTGGTTTATGTCTCCGATGAGGACAACCTCGCTCGCTCCTGACAACTTGACTGCCATTACTATGGCCCCAAAATGGTTCATAAGAGCCTCGTCCACCGTTAGGCGGTAGCATTTCTCTTCTTTCTTGAACCCGTTGGCTAAGATTGAGGCCATAGTGCGCACCTTTGTCTTTACTCGGTCTCCTAAGCGGTGCGCGAGCTTCTCTCTGAGGTCTTTGGCAGCTTCGGTCGTCGTGGTGGCGACAACGTCATTCTCCTCATCGAAGTGTTTCACCACCCAGGTTGTCTTGCCGCAACCGGGAACTCCGTTTACCCACCTGATATTGGGCACCGTCCAATTTCCCTGAGATGCTGTGTTGTCCGGGATCCCTGAAATGGACTGTGCCATTTCAAGGATCTTATCGTCCAGCATAATCTTGGTGCATTTGGCGGTAACCACTACCGGGTCGTCATTTGGGGTTCTGAATGTTATTTTTCCCACGCGTTCCGTTTCCTCCTCGTCAAGGACCACAAAACCGTTCTTTGCGCTGTAGGCTGCCATGTACGACCCTGTCATTTCCCCTTTGATGACTTGGGATTTAACGTTGTCGTACACCGCTGCCTCTGCCTCCTTGAGTAGTACCTTTAGCAGTCCTTCTGTGTTCCTTTGAAAGGTCTGCAGGATCTTCCTGCATGTCATGAGGTTGACCTCTCTGGTCGCCCTCACGATTGCTACGTACTCAAGGAAAGCGCTCTTCACGTGATCTGTGGTGCCCGAGTTCATTGCGAGGACAGGCGGGCTGACTTGTCCTTTATCGGCTCTCGTTGGTGTAGGCTTCCATTGGGTTGGTTCTGATGGTGCCTTCCTGAAGAACCTCTCCACTGCTGCTTCTTGTTTCTCGGCCAGTGATGCGCGGCTGGTGCTTGGGAGCAGTGCTTTCAGAAAAGTGCCGAAGGCTTTCAGGCGACTCCTCGACCTGGCTTGGTCCTCTGGGCTGATGGGGGCACTCTGCTCCTTTGCAGCTTTATACTATAGCTATATAGCTATATTTATTTATTTATTTATTATTGGCTTGTAACATGTATTTTTAATTTTAAGTGTCAAATAAATATTTTTATTTATTTATTTTATTTATGGCTCGTGAAAACTTTTCTGTCAGATTTTTTCTGGCCTTTTGTAGGAATTCACTCAAGACGAGTCAAACTAAAAGAGACTTTACGAACAGTAGCTCTTTTTAGGCTGCCGTTACTTAAAGGTAAAAACGGGACTCTATTACTACGACTACACTGTACGTCTGTCCGTCCATCTGTCACCAGGCTGAATCTCATGAACCGTGATAGCTAGACAGTTGCAATTTTTTCATAGATGATGTTCTATATTTCTGTTTCCGCTGTACGGAAATACTAAAAACAGAATAAAAATCATTTTTAAGGGGATTCCATACAAAAAACGTATTTTTTTGCCGTTTTGTCTAATGTTGTATTGGTACGGAACCCTTTTTTTAATTTCGCATTCACTACTTCCCAAACCAGATGTTCAATAACAAGCACAATTTCTCCGTCATAATATTCACATATTACCACGAATAGTTACAGTTAATTACGGCAAGACTATCAGCACAAAGTGATCTTGCTTGGAGACCATTTTGACCCGCCTTGGGCGTCGTTTCCTTGCCTATGACTAAGCTCTTGACCATAGATTATTGTGTAGACTGTACTTTGTATCCTGTCATTTGTTTCAGAATGCATAGAAAGAAAAAAAGAAAAGAAACATATTTATTCGGCACATGCCATAAGCGTACACAACAAATAAAAAAAAAGGTAAAAAAAAGACGAATGATTTGTATTTGAATTTGTATACTAAATATTAAAAAAGAAACCACACTATAAAGCTAAAAACTAGACAGAAAAAAAAGAGAAATATTGTGTGTCTCACGGCTGCGCCAAATAGGACCAGTTCAGCATACACAAATTCGAAGATAATAACGGCATCTTGTCATCTAGGTTGGTCTGTGGATGGGTGACCACCCATAACATACCGAGTGCTCTCCATGCCTCAGAAAGCATTTTAAACCGTTGCTCATGGCTGTCATTTGTAGACCTTTGACAGTCGTTACAGGAACTCAGTGGTACGAAAATCTGACAACCAGTCTTACCAAGGGGTATCGTATTACCCCAATCTAACAACTACGTTTTATCATTGCACATCGTACAGTACTAACTGGTGATAGGCAGTTGCTCCATGTAAAATACTGGTAGTCAGTTGTATCCGGTTAGTCTGGAAACCGCCCCAACATAGTTGGGAAAAGGCTAAGCAGATGATGATGATGATTAAAATTTTAAAGTACATTTCGCATTACTTAACCGGCGTTTAATTTTGACGCGTCGAGCATTTTTGTTTCAGAAACCGAAGCAATACTTAGATCCATGTTCATCGAAAACGTTAACGTAACGTTATTTGATGATTTCCCATCCTAAAAAAATAAAATAACACTAAACTTGAAACTTAATCAATCGTCAGTTTAAATGAGAAAATCTTACATAAACCTCATTTCCCTTACCGTTAACCCCACACTCACCATTTCCGACAGACGACCCTTAGGCACAAAATGTGGTAAAACTATTAATCTATGCAACTCCTACGCAGCTCTCAAGCTAAGGCTAGGCTAAGAGCTTAAGCCTCACAGCCGTGTCTAATTCCGAAGACAATGCCAGCATTTAGATATTGTTAAATATCATAACGTGGAGCGATTTGGCTAAATAATGTGCTACGGTTGAGTTTGCTGGGTTTGATATAAGTAGGCGTCAGATATCTACATATACATAAAAGGTGTAAACAGACTCTTCAAGAAGCCGTCAACTAAGGTCCATGTTCACCGAAAAGATTCTATTCTATTTTTGATAAATGGCAATTGAAGCCGATGTCGACTATTCTGCCAATGTCGAACCGAAAAGATAACGGTCTGATCATCTAAAAACAGCTGTCACTGTGACATGTTCCCATACAAAAATGTGTTTTAAACAGCTGTTTTTAGATAATCAGACCGTCATCTTTTTGGTGAACATGGACCTTAGTTGACGGCTTCTTGAAGAGTATGTTTACACCTTTTATGTATGCATTCTGTGCATCTAAGTTACCATTTTTTATTAGGATAGGAAATCATCAAATGACGCTCTGAGCAAAGATTATAGCTAGGCAACGCCTTTTTTCGGGGAAAAAGTCAGATTTTACGGTAAAACTCAATGTAACGCACTCAACAAGAACGTGTTGATATAATAATAATTGTTGAATAGTTAACCGTTTTGGTACTTAAAAAACCTTTTGAAAGCGTAGGCACCTCTACTACCTCCGTAACTGGAAAGTTCTCTCTGATTAAAATAGTAAATACCTAATCACTACATATACATGTTATAAAACAAAGTCTCCCGCCGCGTTTGTCTGTCCCTATATATGCTTAGATCTTTAAAACTACGCAACGGATTTTGATGCGGCGATTTCTTTAGAGTGAGTGATTCAAGAGGAAGGTTTTTGTATATGACAGTTTACAACAATTACCCACTTGTTTTTTTGTTTTTAGTTGCCCTGATTTGAAGGGTCATCCATAAGAGAACATCTGCTGAACAGTTACTAGGAAACAATTAATGTATTATTATTTTTTGCATACAGTTAAATTACTAAATTATCCTTAATCGATAAAACATAACTTCTCATTCCGTGACACACCGCACAATCAATAATTCTGCTAATCCAATCTATTCTTAGAACACTCGTAGACCGGAAAAATATTATCTAACAATAAGAAAAAATCTTAATTGCTATCTCTCGTGTCAGATGGACGTGCGAAATCGAATCGTGCGCACTGCGCAGTGTTCGCGCATGCGCTGTGTGCACGCGATCGTCACGCTGATGTGACAAAATGGCGTAGCCTACATGTGTTGACAGCTTCATGTTTTTCCGGTTCGTGTTTCCGTGAATTGGAACTTTGAAATGTGTTACAAGTGTGATTGGTTGATTTGATTGATTCGTTGACAGTTTTGGGTATATAGGCCTTTGGTGTCGTTCGTAAATCGAATCAATATGATAGGTTTATTGCAATTCAAAGATCGTAATTCGTATCGTATCGTTGAATGGATGTAAAATGGATGGACTAACGCATTTCTCAAATCACAATATTGTTCACTTGACTTGTAATCTTGCAATATTTCAAAAAAATTAGACTGCTTGGTTTGCATTCACGACTGGTGAGCATAAGGTCCTGAGTTCGATTCCCAGGTCAGGTAAAAGAGTAATTGGTTTTTCCATCAGGAATTTCTTAGTAGCAGCTACGGAGCCTAGATTTGGCCCCTTTGTCCGGTTATCAGGTAGGGTAAAGTAACCTCTAGTAAAAATCTTGGTGGAATGATATCCCCGTGTCTGTAAAATTTCTTATGACTATTGACTAAACAAGAAACATTTAAAATGATTAAGTTAAATTCGGCTGTAATTTGGCGATCATTGACAGTCGTGGTTGACAGGCTGTTTGGGATACTCTCAGTGGGCCAAAAAGTCTGACAACCAGTGTTACCAAGGGGTATTACCCAGTACTGACTGAGTTGTGGAGGTCAGATAGGCAGACGTTCCAAGTAAAATACTGGTATTCAGCTGCATCCGATTAGATGTATGTATGTCAGAAAAAATCTGCATCTTTTTGGTAAAAGAGGTGACAGACACAATTACAGTACTAGAAATAGAGACCAATTAGTTCAGCCTGGCTTCAGACTCGCTAAAGTAGACTCGTCTTTCATGGGGTACTGTTTGAAATGCTATAATAAAATTCCACAAAGCATTCTTGAACTAAATGAAACCAAATTTAAAACTTGCATTAAACGCACACTGTGTAAGCAAGCATATTACAAATTGGACGATTATATCGCTGATAAAAATGCTTGGCTCAATGCCGGTCCTGCTCCACAAGGACAGGGGCGCATAAATGGATAGCATTAAATGGTATTGTTGGAGCTGCTGAAGATTGTACAACTATCTTTGCATTGTATAAATTCAATATCTTTAGTATTATATAACCTCATATCCCATATTGTGTGAGTGCTATGTACTAGAATGCTATCATTCGCTGGAAACCTACGTTTTAATTTTTTGACTTGAATGTGCCCTGGCGGTTAAGAGTACGTCATGCTCACTCAAATGTCCCGCTGATGGTGGCGCGTGTGTCGGGTCATTTAGTTCCCTTCAAAATGGTTGAGTTGAATGGTGCTGATACATGCGTCATGTTCGTGAACGGGCGCTGTCGGTTGGGACTGGTCAGCTCTTGGTTGCCACGGCTTTTGTTTTTATTTTTTAATTAATTATTTTACTTTTGAATGGTTTTTGTTAGTTTTAACTATGGACACTTTTATCGTGCACATCTTGCTACATTGTTCTCACATAATGCACCATCTCAACAGGAATGATGTAACTAAGATTTTGTAACAACATTATGATTTAAAAGAGTGTCCATGGAGTTTCTTGCCCGTTCTTCTCCATAGAGATCTACGCTAGGGAATGGGCAACTACAGTACTTTCACAGTTTTTATGTCTTGTGACTGGGACTGTAGCTACATTTAATTATCATCTTTGTTTCGACAATTCAAAAGCGCCTGTAACTGGCCTACTTGAAATAAATGCTTTGATTTTGATTTTGATTTTGATTTTTTGACTGGAAGTTGACCAGGCAGATGATGAAACAGTTAAAATGAATCCAATTTATGCAACACCACGACGTTCCGTGAAAAATAATTCCACAAAATGAAACACGATTACTACAAAATCAAGGACAGTACGGTATCCCGACATGACAAAGTCTCAGTGCTCTATCACGTCTGTAGTTCTGTACAAAATGTCTTCCCTTCAAAATGGTAATAAGACCAATTTGCCACTGCTTGCTGCACTATCAATAATTAAACGTCGTGACGTAACGTTTAGCTTGACATTATAAAAACGACCTTATTTTATGGAGCTTAGAAAGGTTAAGGAGAAATAAACACGATTTTGGTTAGAGCTCTTATGAGGTTTGGAGCTGAAATGGCTCAAAGTTTCGTTGAGATTTGATCACTGACCAAAATGGTAAACAATAAATCTTTGGATATTATTGGTAACAACTGTAACTTCGGGTCATGATTATCGACTTCCTGAAAATTTATGTGAGGGTGACATTTTAATTATGGTTTAATAATTACCTTAAATTACTTTTATCATTATCATTATTTAATTACCTATTTCATTACTGCTGACGACTCGAATGGGGAAGTGGTAGTGAAGCTGCCTTGCGTTCATAGGGTCCTGGGTTCGAATCCCGGTAGGAGCAAATGTTTGTGTGATGAGCATGGTCATTTGATTCCAAGTCATAGATGTTTGTATGCATAATAAGTATGTATTTACAAACGAAGAAGTATATATGTAAAATATCAAATATCTGGTGTCCACGACACAAGCCTTGCTTAGTGTGGCACTAGATGGCGCTGTGTGTTAATATCCAGCGATATTTATTGTCCAGCGATATTTATTACTGAATGAGTCTAATGCAGCATTCATCTTTTTGTATGTAAAATATATTCTTTAACAAGCTTTGAATATCATCTGATTTAGTACTAGTTTGTCGATAAGTTTTTTAAGAAAAACCAGTTCGAGTAAAAGTTGCAATAACGTTACAGTATAAAACAGCAGTTTCTTTTTACCTAACCAAGAGTCCATATATTGTACTAACTTACCTTGAAACATGTCTACTACGTATACGACTACATGTTCGCCTACCCTTTCAGCACTAACGGTACCACACTACACTGAATGGAAAGCCACTACGTCAGTGGGAATGGCCGCTTTTAATCTGTACTTAAGAATCTAAGCACACCATTATTGTAATACAAAACAATAATTCCCTTCAGAGCGCATGACATTAAGAAATTATTAGGTTGCGCCGCATCCGCGTAAGGGTCTCAGCTCGCGGCTTTTAGGCTGCTTGCAGAGGAGCAGTTTCCATGATGTGCCTTTGAAAATACACTTAATGAGCTAAGCTAACGATATGCTTGAATATAACTACCAACTTCCCTGAGTTTGTTGGGGTTTCATCAAATACAACCAAAATTATCAAAGTTTTTCTTGCTTGGAAGACCCGACTCCCCAAATCCTTCGCCAATTCCTTTCATGAGCTCTTTTTCCGTGCCTTCTCAAACTAGCCTTCGCAGCCCCTCAAAGATATTTAAAATACAAAAAGTATAAATGCCACATGAACCAGCAAAAAAAGCATACGGGAGCGAATGAGTAAAAGAAAGTGTATGCAGTTTTGCTGCACATGGATAAGACTTATTGTCATAAAATGGGCGATGGAAGAGAACAGTATTTGATCCATCATCCATACTTCAGAGTAGACATTTTTAATGTCTACTCTGAAGTATTTAACTTAAAAACTGTTTTTGCACTTACTTGGATACTAGAACTCGCAACCGGCGTACGTGTATGAATGTAGACGAGACATAAAAGTGTGAAAGGATCGTAGGAAGTGGTTTAGTGGTTTCTGCCCCATTGAAAAACAGCGTGTGTTCATGTTTGTATTAGTTCTATCTTCATCCAATAATACCTTTGCAGGTAACCATGAAGATATACCCCATTTCCCCAAAAAAACGCTGTTTATGTAGCCAGCCTAATCCCCCAGTTCATAGCAAGACAGGAGACGTATAAGCCCATCTGCACGTGGGCGCGTGCCGCGGGCGAACTGTTCTAGCATTTCACTTGCCTTCAAGTGCATACGAGGCCTTTTTAGTGGATCGCCCAGGGTAATTAATATGTTGGAAATAGGATGAATTATATGGTGGTGGCTCTGTGAGTTACAGACGTAGGTGTTAGGTATAAGGGCGTAGTTTTGAAGTTTTTAAAAGTAACATTTAAAGAGGTTTGTGATATTTTAAATAAATGTTCCACCTACCTGTTTAAATCTAAAAAGTCAACCACCTACGGAAGAAAAGCTTTGAGTAAGTTGATCTTTAAAAGAAAAGGTTGAATTAATAACTTCTCTCTTTGGTTTTGGGGTCACAATGGGAATTCGCCGCTAGGGGCGCTCGTGTAGAGTAAGGTCTTCCGAAATGTCAGATGTCATAGTGTTCGCGCGTTGCGTGCTTTTTTTTCACGTATTTTTACTAATATTCACGATTGTGGTCTAGACTGAGCCATTTCTGATTATTATTGACTTGAAGATTTTAAGTAACAAGTTAGGATGTCTTTTGTTTGTACTTGGCGGAAGAATGATTTTTAAATGTTGCATGCTCAATAATTTTAGGGGCGATATTGTGTATACAGGGTGTAAGCTCAAAAACGATAGACCTCATTGCGACTGCTGAGCATGACGTTTCTCTTCCCGGTCGATTCCCGGGCCAAGCAAATTGTTATCGGGTTTATCTACCAGGATTTTCTAAGTAGCAGTCACATAGCCTGGGGCCTAATTCTGCTATTTTAATAAATTCGTCACTCCAACACGATTCCATTCTCATCCCATTGTCATTTTGCTTCAAGTTCGTAATCTGCTAAATTCACTATGGTCGGTCGATGGTCTCGTAATAAAATTGTGTTTTAATGGCATTTTCGTATTGCCATTATTATAAAACCATTCGTACAAATGGTTTTCGAAATTGACTACTAAATGCGAACCTTTATTCATGCCAGATTTCATGTACGAGATTAATATTCTATGACATTTCTTTCTATGGGGTCATAGTGGTTGTTCATTGAGAAGTCATAATGACACCATTATATTAGTAGTTTACCAAACTTGTCAAAACTTGACAGAACTTGATCATTATGACTTCAATGATCGCCTATTCTGACACTATCGTAATAGCAGAAATGAGGCCCTGGATTTATGTATGGTTGATGGCAATAGCCATTAATTGTGACTTAATTATGTCGTCTAATTATACACTGCATTCGAATTAGGTTGTTGTAGAAAAATTTGATAATGGCGATTAGGCACGCTGGCAAACATGCTGGATTCCTCACGATGTTTTTTTATCACTTTTACCGAAGTAATTTATAAATTATACAATAGCTACAAGAATCAGAAAAATCAGACGTCTTGGGTTTGAACTCAAACCTTAGGACTTTACAGTATCACGGTCACAGATAGGGTATCACTACTAGGTCCATGCCCACCGAAAACATAACGGTCTGTTTATCAAAAAACAACTGTCACTGTGACATGTTCCCGTACAAAAAATGTGTTTTAAACAGCTGTTTTTAGTTATTCAGACCGTCATCTTTTTGGTGAACAAGGACCTTAATTATTGATTAGCTACTCTCATTCGCACACACCTACCAACTTTTCAACCCGCAACCTTTACCCACTTTAAGGGGGTGTATCTAAACCCCCGGGCAACCACGATCTAAACCCATACTTACCTATTTTACTGACATTCCTCAACTAGATGAGCTAAAGAATCTGAATACCATCCACAACCATTGTGTATAGGCCTTGAAAGGACTCCTGTAGTATACAATATGATCCCTGAGAAAGATCGGCGTCGATTACAAATACATTAATAGCTGGGGGCGTGGCCATATTGTTATTTAAAAGCTGGTGAGCCATTAAGTACTTGTATCGGTCGTAATCAGCACGACGCGTTTGTTCTAGCGCCATTGTTAGGTTACGTTACCTGATGGATTTGTTGCGAAATTTTTAAGAGTACCAAAGTAGGTACTATGGGAAAGACAGTGGTGTATCAGTCATCATTATTACGCAGTCCGGTAAAATAATCAAGAAGACTTAAAATAATCAAGAAGTAGTCTTCTTGATTATTTTACCGGACTGGGAGGCCAGTGCCTCAGCAGTTGAAACAATAAAGCCTGATTTGCATTTACTATGGTAGAAGCTCAGCAGAAGTTGACATTTATCAACGCAAAGCCACCCAATCTCAACGACTCAGCTGGCCTTATACAGGTTGGAATTTTTTAATGCCACCTGGAGAAAAAGTACTCGAAGCACTGGATATATTTGTTTTCGAACTTTAGCGAATTTTCTAAAAGCTTTGAATGCAGATTTGTTTCTTTAAAAAAATAAAGGATTGTTTCCTTTTAGTTAAATTTGCTATATCCAATATATCCAATATTTAGAGTACTTTCCTTTCAGGTGACATTGAAAAATTCCGACCTGTATTTGGCAACTTTGCGACCTAACACTGCCTATCCTACTTCCCGACTAATTTGGATTAATTTGGCACTCAGATAGTTTGTAACCTGAATTAACGGTATTACGATCCCGTAGGACAACTATCAAACTCCACGCGGGTGAAATCGCGCCATGAAATAGTGTTATCATAATTTAGAACAACTTTTATACGATATTTGACATCTTATGTCAGTCAGTTTGACAACAGTTTTGACTTATTTATCATCGTCTTCACTGGTAGAAAATAATCATTTCTCTAAGCTCTCAGGCGGAGGACACTATTTTCGTTGCGTATTTTTATGTCTGTATCACTAAAATTAGTCTTAACGATAACTTGACAACGCAACGATTGCTTAAAGCTATCAGAACCACTTGCGTGACATCTTTGCAAAAACGCAAAATCACGATACCATTATTGTTACGTCACAGTGTAACGTAACCTAAATGTGTTTATTATCTTACTGTGAACCAACAATAGTTTCTATGTATAAAGTAGCTTTTAATATTTTATTCATAACCTCTATTAACTAATTGTTCGAGGTCGCTCATAGTTTGATGGATTATTCTTATATTCTTGTCTTTTCTTTGACTTCTGAGGCAGTTTCGAAATTTGCATCAACAATAGACATAATGTGCCTTATTGCCTATGCAATAGAATTTTACATTAAGATATTATCTGCGATTCAAATAATTTCGATGGTTATGGCCTGTATTCAATTTTTAAAGAGTTTAATGCATATTCTGTTACGTAGATTGGCAGACTGTTTTTTCTATTTTCTTGTTGGTGTAGTGGATGAAAGCGCTACTGCATAGTTACAGGACTTGGTTCAATTTTCGGTTCGGGCTAAGTGATATTTTGTTTTTGCTTTAGGAATTTTTCAGATGCTTTTTGGAGTCTCAGAAGACCAACAGACTCGTCCCTACTGCATAGACCTCAAACTTAACTTACTCAATGTTGAATTACTATGGTGTACCTACCCTTCAGAAATTACAATCGTGAGCATTACTTTTTATTTTTTCAAACGATCATCATGTGATACAAAGATCTTAAGATTTTCTTTTTAATTTTTTTTTGATTGATTGGCACTCATCGCATACAGACGTGCACATCAATGCAGTATAAAATAAATAAATTAACGCTTGCATTAAATTTGACCCAGTTTTGGTGTATTATAGCTTGATATAATAAAACAACACAGTGAGCGGTTTTAACGCAGAATAATGGACTGACTTGATTACAAAATAAGTGTTATAATCTGAAAAATGGCCAGCAGCCCCTTCAATCGAAGTGGGATGACGCCACGCAGCCCTCCGTCGACACCAACACCGAGACCACCTCAACAACCAAAGCAGCACCAAGAGGAAGCCTTTGAACCAGTCAGTACTGCAGAAATTCAGAACTGGTTGGGGTCCATTGAGGATCACCTGAATGAGGTATTTTCCATTGCTTCTGAAGGAAAACTCAATTCTGAACAGAAGCAAAGAATTGGAAATCTCTGCCGGAAAGTCAGTCATGGTGTTTCTCAATTAGCTGTCCAATACCAGTCGCTGAAATCAAGAGCAATACAAACCCATACTGCCTTAAAAACTATGACCGAAGCTCGAGACCTAGCGGACTGTTTAGCAGAGATGAACCGTACGATTCAGGAGTCCTGTACGAGGCAAGGAGCAGCATCTACATCTTTTGCCGATATGGTTAAGAAGGGATCTAGCAGCTTTATTCGCCCAAATAATCTCAGCTCCGTGGCGATTTTTCCATGCGACAATACCAAGACCAGTGACGAAACCAAGAACATGGTACAAAAAATCGTATGCCCTGGAGAAATGAAGCTGAAAGTACGAGGCGTACGTAAAATAGGAAAAGGAGGACTTATTATCAGCACTGAGACTAAGGATGACCTTGATAAACTCAAGCAAACAGTCCAAATCGCTTCGTCAGGCCTTACCGTCGACGAACCTCGGAAACGCAAACCTCGTATTATTGTACTAGGAGTTCCTGCATCAATGGCCGAAAATGAGGTTTATAAATGTATTTACGAGCAGAACATAACGGACAAACTACCTATAACCCTAGAAACATTTATGACCTCAGTTAAACTTAGCCACAAATCCGGTAGGAAAGATGCTGAGACCTGTAATTATATTATAGAAGTTTCAGCCATTATCCGCAAGGCCCTCATCACGCAGGACAGATTATTTATAAATTGGACGTCCTGTCCGGTACGGGACTTCACTCTGGTAACGAGATGTTACAAGTGCCAGCAGTACGGTCATGCATCTAAGACATGCAAGGTCACTGTCTCGACTTGTGGCCATTGTGGTGAAGAAGGACACTCTAGCCAAGACTGCGCAAAAAAAGCCGATGGTCCAAAATGTGCTACATGCATGCGCTTTAAAAAACAAGCCAACCACAAGACGGGAGACGCAGCATGTCCAGCTAAACTTGCAGCCGAATACAGGTACATCAACTCGATTGATTATGAAGGCGCCTAAGAGCGCCACATATTTGTTTCAATCTTAGACGTATTTTATTGTTTGTTATTTTTAAGTAGAATGGATATTAATTTAATTACCGAAATAGATAACTCATTTTTAACCGAGTCAAAGTCATGTGAGGTTGAGGACTGCAATCAATATCTTCCCCAGTATCAAAAGTCACTAACTATACTAACCCAAAACATACGAAGTATTTATAAGAACATAGATAGCTTTAACATTTTTCTTCATAGACTTAACTTTAATTGTGATATTATGGTTCTAACAGAATGCTGGCTATCAAAGCACCACGATAACCTCCCAGTAATACCAGGATACAACTTATTGTACACTAAAATTAACCACACTCAAAATGACGGTGTCGTTGTATTTGCTAAGGAATCATTAAAGGTCAAAGTCGAAGAACCTGATCTACAAAATTGTATGAGTAACTGCCTTATCATCAAAATTGGTACAACCACAGCGATAATTGCTTTGTATAGATCCCCTTCCGCCAGAAACCTAACCTCTTTTCACAGTTCCCTAAACCAGATCTTTCAATCACTTAGCCCATTTAATAATGTAATACTAACAGGTGATATTAATATTAACATTAGCTCGGAAAACTGCGACGCAGGGACACAAGACTACCTAAACATCTGCTCATACCATGGTTTTCTGCCTGCTCACACATTGCCTACTCATCAGAGCGGTTCTTGCCTCGACCACATGATGATCAAAACCACTCATTCATTTATTACGCTTGTTACTAACTCAACAATAACCGACCACCATTCTGTCTTACTAGCTGTAAATTTAACGCTGCCTAAGCAAAATCGCCCCCGAACAAAATCCAAATTAAACATAAAAAAACTCGAATATGATTTACGCAACATTGATTATAGCCTAGTTTACAATACTGCTGACGCTAATTCGGCTTTATCGTACTTAATAAAACATGTCCAGCAAGCAATATTGCGTAATACGTCAGTTGTGTCTATAAATAATCGTCTTCATAATATTAAACCTTGGATTACTCCTGGACTAATTCGGTGCATAAGGCACAGAGATAAACTGCACCAGAAAACTAAGAAATTCCCTGATAATTTAATAATTCTAAACACCTATAAAAGATACAGGAATTTCTGTAACAATCTCTTAAAAAAGCTTAAAAATAATTACGATAAAAATGAATTAAATAAAGCAGGCAACAATACCAAGCAAATTTGGAAGCATATTAAAAACGTTACATACATGACTAAACAACGTGAATCAAATTCGAGGTTACTGCATACTAATCCTTCAACTCTTTTATCAGCTAACAAAGTAAATAACTTTTTTGTTAATGTTGGGAAAACTTTGGCCGAACAGATTCCGAAACATTGCGCCCATAACTCTTTCCAAAACCTGAACAACAGCTGCAACCTGAAGTCATTTGCTATGCTGGATACTGATGAAAACGAAATATCCCGAATAATTTCTGGTCTTAAAGATGACTGTGCAGTTGGATGGGATAATATAAGCAACAGGATCCTTAAACTCTTTAAGCATGTATTGGCACCTCCCTTAACGCATATTTTTCGAAACTGTCTTTCCAAAGGAATTTTCCCTAAATGTCTCAAAAAGGCTGTTGTTATCCCTATCCATAAATCTGGAGACCGGGACTTGGTTAATAACTATAGGCCAATTTCATTACTCCCCTCAATCTCAAAAATATTAGAGAAAATTATAAACAGCAGACTAGTTAGCTTCCTGGAAAGAAACAACATCTTGTCACCAGCGCAATTTGGCTTTAGAGCCAAATTATCCACAGCCGATGCGGTGCATCGCCTTACCAATTATGTCTCAGAAGAGCTGGGCAAAGGCAACCAGGTCATGGGAGTCTTCCTTGATTTAGCGAAAGCTTTTGACACTGTCTCTATTTCTGTGCTTCTGAGGAAACTAGAGGCCATAGGAATAAGGGGCACGCCTCTGACATTACTTGCTGACTATTTAAACGATCGATACCAGTGTGTTAGGATCGACAATTTTACGAGCGATGAGCTGAAAAATACTGGATTTGGTGTTCCCCAGGGAAGTATATTGGGCCCTACCCTTTTCCTGGTTTATATTAACGACCTGTGTAACCTAAATATCAATCATGGCAAAATCATATCATATGCTGACGACACGGCGCTAATATTTTCTGCTGAAAACAGTAGCGAACTGTTTGAAAACGCTCAACTTGGCTTTAATACTGTGACTAATTGGCTTCAAAGCAATCTACTAACACTAAATGCTGATAAGACAAAATACATCCACTTCTCCATGCGCAAGTCTCACACACTTACGAACCTCCATGTATATGCCCATCAATGTGATAATCGGTCAGTCAACATTTGCAATTGTCCTTCTATCCTCAAAACCAGTAATATTAAATACTTAGGGGTTATAATTGACGACACACTCTCTTTTAGGTATCATATTGAAAGTCTCGTTAAAAGAGTGCGCAAATTAATATATGTATTTAAAAAAATACGAACTTTTGCAGATCCTAAACTAATCACACAAGTTTATTTCACGCTATGTCAATCTATAATTCACTACTGTATTATTTCATGGGGAGGCGCATCAAAAACTATCCTGCTACCCCTCGAAAGAGCTCAAAGAGCAATTTTAAAGGTGGCGAATTTCCATCCCTTTTACTTTCCCACAGATCAGCTGTATAAATCCTGCAACGTGCTGACTGTGCGCCAGCTATTTATTATGCACCTGGTATTAAAACAGCACACCATGCTCACGTACAATGCTGACAATACTAACAAGAGACGGAATGATATTGTATGCATTTCTAAAGCAACCTCCAAACATGTCTTTGTGGAAAGATTCTTTACATTTTTAGGCCCATTTCTGTACAATAGATTAAATAGAAAACTAAGTATATATAAGTTGAACTATTTTATCTGTAAAAAGGCTATTATTACTTTTTTACAACCCATGACCTATGCACAAACAGAAGATTTACTTGTTGTCTGCAAGTAAACTGCTGACATGTTGTTTGCTTTTTTTTTTCTATGTAAGTCGTAATTTTAGTCATTTACTTTTACATTTCTCTTAATGTTAATTTATTTATTTTAAGTAGGTATTTATGCACCTTCTAGCCTGAAACACAGGTTCCACCTAGTTCAGGCAATAAGCAACAGTGCTCTATTTTACTTGTTTCTGATACTAAATTGTAAGTGTGCCCCTTTTGATGAATAAACGATTATTATTATTATTTATTATTATTATTATAATTGTTTTAACATGACTGCCCAAAAAAAGGAGTGTTATTTCGAAAGGAAATGCTTAAAATGACTGTCGGCGCCTCACATATGCGTGGACGACCGCGGGGAGAGCGCGGGGCTCGGGGTACCGAACCCGGCAACGCGAGCGGCGCTGCGCGCCCTACCACTCACTGAGCTCACAGACGCCGGCCACTCCGGGCATTTCTTTGTACGGTCTTCATTATTTGATGTACATGTTAATTGTGGCATTACACCTATTTTAATACAGTCCACTACTTTTATTACAAAGTCCCACCGAGTCTATTCATTGGTCCTTCGATTGCCGTAATTAATTATCGGTATTGCCGTGATTAACGCCGTCAACATCATCGGTCGTCGTGTCCACCTGTGCGGACTTTGACCGCGCGCGAACGCCACGCGGTACGACCACGAAGATTCAAGCGAAGGAGTCGTTCCCGAAGCAGCCTACATCGTCATCGTGGGAGCTCATGTCATACTTACGGGAGTATAATACTGTATTTGAGTGAGTCCGTTCCAATTAGTTTCTTTTTCTGCTTTCTTTTCATGCCGAAAAAATCGTCCTTTTATCTTCTCATCTTTTATATTCATACAGTCTTTTAAAATAAGTGCTTTCCCATTATAATCCATTTCACTGCTTGTGTAACACGCATATTTTGTTTAAAAACGCGTGGTAATTAGCTGATTTGCACGACGATAACACGTGTTGAGTACTTGACCTTGACAGTGATTCTCGAATCCTTTCACTAACGCACAGCTGTTTTGCCGTTTTTTATCTATTAAGATCATTAGCATCAGTGCGTACAGCTGTTATTTTTTATTTAACAATGGCAGATAACATTAAAACATTGATAAAAAAGCGTAGTTCAATTAAATCGAAGCTTACTATTTACAGCAACTATTTAAATTTAGTTAAAAGCAGTTCCGCGGTATCTGAGTTGCAACGTTTGGATTTAGAGGAGCGTTTTAACAGATTCCAAAACTTACACACCGAATTTGACGCCTTTCAGACACAGATCGAAGTGCTTTCCGATGATGACGAGTCTGCGTTGACTGAGCGTGAGGACTTTGACCGTCAGTTCTTCAACCTGGTGGCACTCACGCGCAGCCTGCTCGGTGTCTCGGCCGATGGTGCTGCGTCGGAGGCGGGCTTCAAAGATGCTGACTCAGGTGCACATGTTTCATTTAGGAATTCTTTTGTTCGTTTGCCCAAGATAGATTTGCCTCATTTCGATGGGAACTACCAATGCTGGCTTGAGTTTAGGGATACCTTTGGGTCATTGATTCACGACAACGCTAGCATAAGTGACATTAACAAGTTCCACTATCTGCGAGCTTCACTCCAGGGAAACGCGGCTTTAATTATTAAAAATATAGATTTCAAAGCCGACCATTATACTGTAGCGTGGGACTTGTTGTGCGAACGGTACAACAATGACCGACTGTTAGTGAACAACCACTATCAAGCCTTGTTTGATGCCGAACCAATAACAAACGAGACAAGCGTTTCCATAAGAAACCTTGTCAACATTATTAATAAAAATATTAGGGCCCTTACAACATTAAAAAGGCCCACTCAATATTGGGATGATATCATAATTTATTTCATGGTAAAAAAATTAGACTCAACAACACTACGTGCATGGGAAGAGCACAGAAATACTTGTAAAGACGATCCGACTATAACACAATTTTGTTCATTTTTAAGCAGGAAAGCGGACTGGTTGGAGTCAGTAGAGTCCAGTCATGGCACTACCAGCCGGAATACTGTTGTCGCTTTAAACAATAGCCTTAATTCCGACAAAACTGACTCTAAGCCTAACCCAACAATTAAAAAACAAGACGACAATCGTAAAATAAATAAAAACAGTAAATGTCCACTTTGCTCCCAAGCACATACATTATTTAAATGTGAATCTTTTAGAAACTTGTCCATTGAAAGTCGCTTACAAAAGGCAATGCAATTTAAAGTGTGTCTTAATTGCTTACGCTTTGGACACAATGTTAGCAAATGTAGATTTTCACATTGCAAATACTGCACAACAAAACACAATACGCTTTTACATTTAGAATCTAACGAGCCACAACTTGCTTCCAATCCATTGCCTTCTGTCATGCCTTCTGCTTCGCCTTCTTCAAATGTGTCGCTTTCAGCCAATTCCATGCAGCTTGCTACTTCTGCGCATGTATTACTGTCCACAGCGATGGTGAACGTGACTGGCGTGTCGGGTAAGAAGTACACTGCGCGCCTACTACTGGACAACGGCAGTACGGCGAACTTTATTACGCAGAGCTTGTCAGAGAAGCTGGGTTTGTTACGACACGGTACGAGCACCAAGGTAACGGGTATTAATAATCACATTTCCACCAGTACACAGTCTTGTCACCTCTCAATAGAGTCTTTATGCTGTGCCTTTACTGTAGATATCGAGTGTCACATTTTGCCTGAAATCACAAAGGTTCTACCGTCTTCTTTCGTACCAATTCAACACGTCCCTATTCCTTCAGGTCTAATGCTAGCAGACCCGAACTTCAATGTTCCGTCGGTCGTAGACATCCTGGTAGGGGCTGAAGTTTTCTGGAATGTCTTAGGTAGCAAAACGATAGACTTAGGGAAAAACCTACCTAAATTATGCGAGACCAAGTTAGGATGGTTAGTTTCAGGTAGTATTTCGCGCCAATCATGTTTTTCCGCTATTCAGTTTTGCCATCATTCCAATGTCACTCCCGACCTTACTTATTTTTGGGAGCTTGACAACGTCGCTTCAAAACATTCCCTCTCACTTGAAGAGAGAATGTGTGAGCAATCTTTTGTTCAAACCACTGTACGTAATGATAGTGGAGGATTCGTCGTCAGTATGCCTTTAAAAGGGGAACCTAGTACATTAGGTCATTCTTTTACTAATGCTAGAAATCGTTTTCTTTCCCTTGAACGGCGATTTAAACGCGATCCATTATTTCAAAACAAATATAACGAATTCATGAGAGAATATGAGCGCCTAGGTCATATGACGTTAGACTCTGACTGTACTACTCCACCAGAAAACTCCATGAATAAATATTACATTCCACATCACGGAGTTATTCGCAGTTCTAGTACCACTACACAACTACGCGTAGTATTCGACGCATCAGCTTCGACCAGTTCGGGCGTGTCACTTAACGACATTCAGATGGTCGGTCCCGTAGTTCAAGACGATCTGTTTTCCATTTTAACACGTTTTCGCCAGCATAGGTACGTGGTCTCAGGTGACGTAGAGAAGATGTACAGGGCCATTGAGTTAAATCCAGTCCAAAGACCTCTTCAAAAAATAATTTTCAGGTATGAACCTTCAGAACCTCTTAGGACCTACACTTTGAACACGGTTACCTATGGTACCGCTTCTGCACCCTATTTAGCCACTAAGTGTCTTGTTAGTCTGGCTGATACCATTGAGGACAGTCGTGTCCAATGTGCCATACGACGTGACTTCTACGTTGATGACTTTCTTAGTGGAGGGGATACCATAGCTGATACTGTTGACATTTCAAAAAAGGTACATTCGGTTCTAGCATCTGCAAAATTCAACTTACGTAAATGGCGGTCAAATAATCCTCAAATTCTCAAACAAATCACTCATAGTAACGAGTTACATAATACTTTAAAATTTTCTGAGCAAGGTCCAAACTCATCTCAATCTAAAACTTTAGGTCTTAACTGGGTTTGTGACTCTGATTTACTTACTTATAATATAAATATCACCTCCACTACTAAAGTCACCAAACGTCATGTCCTTTCTGTCATCAGTATGATCTTTGACCCACTAGGCCTCGTAGGTCCGTGCGTCGTCGAAGCGAAGATGATAATGCAGCGTCTTTGGTTAGATAAATATGACTGGGATGATGAAGTATCACATGACATCAAAAACCTTTGGTCTACATTTGAAGGCACAATAACAGCATTGAACAACTTAAAAATTCCTCGTTGGGTTTTGCGTGAAGACTCTATTAGGCATGAAGTACACGTCTTTACCGATGCGTCCGAGAAGGCGTATGGCGCATGTGTGTACATTCGGTCATGTAATGGCAGTGGATCCATAGGCGTACAACTTCTAGTCTCTAGAAATCGTGTAGCGCCCATCAAACCAACGACGATACCGAGGCTTGAACTTTGTGGAGCTTTGTTAGGTGCAAGGCTGTGTACTAAGGTTCAGGAATCGCTTACCATGCCCATTCATAAATGTAGATTCTGGTGTGATTCAACCATAGTCCTGGGTTGGCTCTCTACTCCTTCAAATAAATTAAAGCCTTTTGTCAGACACAGAGTCAATGAAATACAGGAGAGTACATGTGGTCATACCTGGAGCTACGTACCGTCGAAGGACAACCCGGCGGATCTTGTTTCCCGCGGTCAGAGGGCCGACGTTCTCATAAACGAACCTCTGTGGTGGTCTGGACCCTCATTTTTACAGCATAGTGAAAATGAGTGGCCCAGCATGCCAAACACCGGGAAGGATAGTCTGCCGGAAGTAGTGGCTCATTTCATTAGTGGTGATAGCAACAACCATTCATTCAGTAGTAATCATTCAGACCTTACCATTCATTCATCAATCATTCATGATTTATTACTAAAGTATTCTAGCCTAACAAAAATACACAATATATTTACACATGTACAACGTTTTATTTACAATGTAAAAAATAAAAATAAATTGCAAGGTAATTTTTCAGTAACGGAACTTGAAAATTCATTAAATTTAATTATACACTATTCACAGCTTGAAATGTTTCCTGAAGAGTATAATTTGTTAAAGTCTGGACAAAAATTACCACGCAAAAGTAGATTGCTTCCTCTGACACCGTTCATAGACAATCATAACCTCATTCGCGTGGGCGGGAGGCTCGATAACTCCCCCTACGATTTTAAGGTGAAACATCCTATTGTTTTATGCAGTAAGCACGTACTTACAAAACTTATATTTCAAATGCAACATTTAAAGCTTGTGCACGCCGGTCCGCAGTTGTTATTGTCTCATATACGACAAACTTATTGGCCTCTAGGTGGCAGAAACTTGTCTAGGTTTGTCGTGAATAAATGTCTTAAATGTTTCAGACACAAGGCTCAGAACGTACAGCCTATAATGGGTCAACTACCGAGTTCAAGAACTAATCTTGAGTTTCCTTTTTTAAATTGTTACGTGGACTATGCTGGGCCAGTATTGGTGGCCAATCGTAAAGGCCGAGGATGCAAACTGACAAAATCCTACATGTGCATCTTTGTTTGCTCGGCAGTTAAAGCCATACATTTGGAGCTCGTCACCGACCTCACTACTGAGGCCTACATGGCCGCTTTAAATCGTTTCGTGGCGCGTCGTGGCAAGCCTCGAAGCATCACGTCCGATAACGGGACTAACTTCGTAGGCGCATCAAATGAGATGTGTAGGTTCTTGCAATCATCAAATGTTGCATCTGAAATGGCGCAGGAAGGCATTGAATTCATTTTCACGCCTGCTTATAGCCCTCATTTTAATTCATTGGCTGAAGCTGCTGTAAAATCATGTAAGCATCATTTAAAACGGTTACTGCATCTTACCCACTTCACTTTCGAGGAGATGGCTACCTGTCTCACTCACATAGAGGCGGTGTTGAATTCCCGTCCTCTTACTCCTCTTTCTTCTGACCCCAACGATTTTTCGGCTCTTACTCCCTTTCACTTCCTAATTGGACGACCATTCTTATCAGTACCAAATCCTCAGATGACTGAAGCCAACATTACGCGGCTGGATCGTTGGAAGCGGATTCAGCTCATCAGGCAACACTTCTGGGGACGATTTCATAATGAATATACCTCTTTGCTGCAGGCGAAATCAAAGTGGTTTGATTCCAGAGGCGAAGTGAAGCCGGGGTCATTAGTCCTGATCAAGGACAAGACGACGCCACCTCTGCTCTGGTCCCTGGGTCGGGTCACGAAGACCTATCCCGGCGTAGACGGGGTCACGAGAGTGGCTGAGATGAAGACGAAGCGGGGCACCATTCGGCGTGCTTTCAACTGCATCTGCCCCCTACCAGTCGAAGATTGAAGACTTCTCTTCAACCCGGGGAGTATGTCGGCGCCTCACATATGCGTGGACGACCGCGGGGAGAGCGCGGGGCTCGGGGTACCGAACCCGGCAACGCGAGCGGCGCTGCGCGCCCTACCACTCACTGAGCTCACAGACGCCGGCCACTCCGGGCATTTCTTTGTACGGTCTTCATTATTTGATGTACATGTTAATTGTGGCATTACACCTATTTTAATACAGTCCACTACTTTTATTACAAAGTCCCACCGAGTCTATTCAATGACTGTCATATATCAGTATGCTCACTCTTTGGAGCGGAAATTGTCAATCATGATATTATCAACCTGATTTGATATGATTAGGAACCATTTAAAACTTTTACTGGTACGTTACTTTTAGATTTTAACTTGGATATGGAATAAATTAGTCAATTTGAAAAAAGAATGAAAAATAAGTACCTATAGAACACAACAAGAGAACAATTCGCAGAGTGAAAAATATGCATCAAGTTTCACTTGTATGCCTAACGACCAACGTTTTGCATAATACCTACTGCATCATCTTACAGGATGTGCGTATGAAGTTGTGTCACAAACTATGCTCAACATACCCTGCCTTCTGAGCCCAAAATTTTGCAGCGACATCTTCGCTGCCTACAAGGATGCCGTAGAAGTGTAAGTATTGTATCAACAAAATATATAATGTTGTCAATAAAGTCAGTGAGAGACCAGGGGCCTCAGTCTGTTATTTTTATAAGTTCGTCATTCCAACGCGATCCCATTCTTATCCCATTGTCATTATGCTTAAAATTCGTAATCTGTTAAATTCAGTGGTCGATCATTGGTCGGTCAAAGATCTCGTAATATATTGTGTTAGATGACAGCGTTATCATATTGCCGCCTTTATTATAAAACCCGCCAGATTTCATTAATATATATTTTATAAATAATTTGTTAGTGTTGTTATAAGCAATCTGAAGTAGTAAGAAGTTCGTTCATAGTTCCAGTCAATCATTTATCATTATGTACGAGATTATCATATCAATGGAGTATCAGTGGTTAACCATTAGAAGGTCATACTGACGCCATTACGTTAGTAGATTACCAAACTTGTCAACAATAATTAAGTCAATTAAAGACTATTCTGACACTATTGTAATAGCAGAATTGAGGCGTAGACCTTCTGTCTTCAACGCAGGATCCCCGTCAGTTTCAATTTTTGTTTTTTGTTTTTCTACAGGCATCCACTTGAGATAATGTCCTCTTAGCCTTTCAATGATCTCTCAAAAGTATCTAAGATGTCTCTTCACAATGCTGATTTTCAGTGACAATCACCTCACAGAACAACGATATCACGCTCAATTACTCACAAAAAGTATCAAGACAAGACCAAGACATTAATACGTGCCATTAAGTAAACTATTTCCCACAATTTATAAAGAAATTCGATGCACAAGTAAGTGTCTTGCCAAGTAGTCGAAGTATAAACGAAAGGGTCGGACTGTCTATCAAGCAGTTGTAATTACCTTTCTGGGGCGTACGGCGAATTCTCGATGTCATGCCATATGTCCTTCAAGAGGGGACGGACTAGGGAACACCGATTTTTGATTGTAATTTATATACAAGAGAGCATTACACAGGTTGAAATATCACTAGCGTCCACACTAGAGATTCCCTGTGTCGTGGAGGCTAATCTCCTTCGTCTTACAAAAAAATAACAGGAGGAAAGCCGTACTATACAAAGCAATATGCAGGTAAGAAGTGTTTAGCCTCAAAAATAAAAGCTTGAATCCCTGGAGTTGATAAAGAGATAGATTTTAAAGGCAGGTTTGGCAATAGCAACTCTAAATCGGCTTATAAAAATATCAACTATTATCAACATCTTGATAGTTTTATGTAGAAGTTCGTCTACTAACCCGCAAACATAGCAACTGCAGCGTGAGCAAGCAAATCCTAACTTACAACAAAGCTTCAATTATTTTATTATTTGATGAGTGGTTTATTTCTAAATGCGGATCATTAAAAATAAACTACATAATATAACTTAACAAAACCAGATTGTAATTGAAAATCCTAAAAGCAATTGGCAAACCAAATGCAAACACAAATCTGTACCTTCAGTGAAAAGTGATTTAAGTGAAAAATCATAGTTTTGAGTAATTTAAGGTTAAAGATTTAAAAAAATCTCGTTATTTTTCTAACGTTCTAAAATAAAAAACGATATGTGGTACGTGTAGATAATATTTTAAAGATAATAAAGAGCTTGGTTTGAATATATTATTTTGCACGCAATTTAAGTAATTAGTAAAAATAGCCAGTTATATCACCGTACACTATAGTTTTCTTTGCTTATTTTTGTGTATTTAAATCTATAATGAAATGAATTATTTTACACATTTAGTTACCGTTTTGTGTGAAATGTTATAAGGCTTGTGTTTTGGCATGTTTTGCCTGCAAATAGTTGTTGTGAGAAAAAGTCGTAAAACTAATATGATCATTTTGATTATCAGCAACCTTTTTTCATTGTTTTATTTAAAATTCCTACGTAAATATTCAATTGTACCCCTAAACACCATGTATTTTTCAAACTAGTAAGTGATTAATGCTACAAGCTAGAATTTATTGTGATACATTTTATTTACATCGAAGTGTTTATTGATACAAGTAATAAGTATTTTCAAACGTTTTTGTTATAGAAAGGGTAAAACTATGTTAATATCAAAATAAAATAATAACTAAATTAAAAAAAGCGTTTCTTTAATGAAGAATTCTTGAATATACACTTTTTTATGAATTACAATTTTGTCGTTTATGTACTTATCTTCTTATATAATTACATTTTTAAGTATTTCTTAAAATAAAAGGATACAAAAAAAAAAACGCTTAAAAATATAAAAAATGGAGTTCCGCCGGTGTCAGGAGCAGGGTCCAAGCCACCGGTGGTTAGGGCTGCAGAGACAGGTTCCTGTCTCTGCAGCCCTACCTCACAATGCGAGCCGTATCGAGGAGTACTGCCTTCTGAATCAGGCTCTTGATCCAACCGCCTAATGAGAGCTTCGAGAGATGGTCGTCGAGGCTCTTGGCTATCAGGCCGTTGGCCGTCACGACAATCGGCAAATTGATAACCGAGTTCATATTCCACATGTCACGAACCTCATGTGCTAAGTCGAGATATTTTATTTGTTTCTCTTTCTCAGCTTTCACGAGGTTCTCGTCATGTGGAATGGTAACATCGATTATCATTACGTGGCGCGCTGATCGGTCTATCACCACTATGTCAGGCTTATTGGCGACAATAGTTCTGTCAGTAATGATAGACTGATCCCAGTACAACGTAACATGGTCTCTCTCGAGAACTGGGTCGGTCCATAAGATTATATTTCAAGGCAAGTTGCTGGTGAATAATCCTGGCTACTAGATTGTGCCTGTACAAGTACTCGCCGTTAGCCAGACGAGAACAACCAGAAATAATATGTTTGATGGACTCACCCGGAAGGTGGCATGCCCGATGGCGACATGGAGAGAGCGACTGTCGCAACCCCGTGCAGGGCACGCCACGATAGTGGCGGTAAGTCCCCTCTTTGAGGAGTGGCTGGAGAGGCGCCACGGCGTCCTCACCTTCCGCCTGACGCAGGTCCTCACCGGACACGGATGTTTCGGGAGGTACCTGCACCGAATCGGGCGGGAGGAATCGCCCGGGTGTCTCCACTGCGAGGATCGACCGGAGGACACGGTGGAGCACACGGTGGAAGTCTGCCCTGCGTGGGCGGAGCTCCGCCGTGTCCTCGTGGCGGCGATCGGCGGCGGCGACCTCTCGCGTCCGGCCCTGGTTCAATCCATGGTCCGGAGCGAGACGGAATGGGAAGCCGTCGCCTCCTCCTGCGAAGCAGTCATGCTAGCGAAGGAGGTGGCGGAACGAGAGAGGGAGAGATCCTCTCTTCCCGGCCGCCGCGGGAGACGCAACGGGCGTCGGGGGCCACGTGGTGGCTACCGGCCACCGTAGATGCGGGCCTGTGGACGGCTGGCTATGGGCAATAGCTGGCCGTCCGGCCGTCTAACGACGACGACAGGCCGTGTCGACGGCGCGTTCGTGTTCCACGCGCGCCTCAAAGAGATGTCAGCAAAAGGAGAGGGGCCCGCAAGGGCCGAAGCCTGCCGGGGTTGCGGGCCTGTTCGAAAGAGATACCGCGGCCCCGGAACATAAAGGGCGAGGAAGGAACATGGATGGGTTTTAGTCAGTAAAAGTCTGACACTCCCTCCCGCTCCGCCCAGAGTGGGAGAAGTCATTTGATGATTTCCCATCCTAAAAAAAAAAAAAAAAAAATAAAAAGGTGGCATGCCCGACACACGTCAACCGTCCCGTCCTTCATAATATATTTCCGGTAGTTATTCGTCATCATAACTTCGTCCATAATCGCACAGACAAAACCTTCAGTTTCCCCAAAGAGGTCGCCAAAACGTAGCCAGGACACGGACGCTAGAAAATCTACATCGGGCCCATGAAGGGCCCGGTAGAAACGCCCGTGCAGCTCCTTGCCCAGCCATTCTTTCTTGCAGTCATCAGTAGTAAGTACCACAGGTTTGCGCCAGCTCTCTTTAGCCATGGACAACGGGGTGAGTCCCTTGTCCACTGCGACCACATCTCTGTGAATACCAACCTCGGCTTTCATAACATATTCTCTGAGGCTGCACACCTCGCGGTTGTGGAGGGTCTTCGCATTTAAAAAGCCTCGACCCCCGCACTTCCGCGGGATGTACAGTCTTATCACCGATGAACGTGGGTGATGCATCCGGTTTTCGGTCAGCAGTGTACGAACTCTTCTATCCAGGGCGTCGAGTTCGGTCTGAGTCCATTTGAGTATGCCGAAAGAGTACATCATAACCGGCATGACCCAACCGTTAAAGGCGCGCACCTTGTTCCCAGCTGAAAGAAGGCTATTTAATACCTTCTTTAGGCGACCGAAGAAGCGCTCCCTCAACGATTGCTTCATGTCAGTTACGTTAATGCCTAACGCTTCCGACATACCCAAATACTTATAGCTCTCGGATGAGGAAAGGGATCTTAGGTGTATGGAATCCGAGAGCTGAAGTCCCTTGGATCTCATAATCTCCCTCGCTTCACATACATGACCGCACATTTGTCCACACCAAATTCCATCCTGATGGCACTACTAAAAGTTTCGGATACTTTCAGTAGCTCCATCAGTTGCAATTTGTTGGGGGCAAAGAGTTTTAGATCATCCATGTAAAGTAGGTGAGATATAACCTCACCATCTTTCCTTAACCGGTAGCCCAGCCCTGAATTCTCCAGCAATGTGCTTAGAGGATTCAGGGCTAAACAGAACCAAAGTGGACTCAGACTGTCGCCCTGGAATATTCCCCGTTTAATCCATACAGATTCATCGTTCCCCTGAATCTGTCGACATCCTGGATATCGAAGGACCGTCCTCCATTGCCCCATACATGACTCAAGGAAGATGCGTAGAGTTGCATCTATCTTGTACAACTCCAGCACCCTCATGAGCCATGAATGTGGCACCGAGTCGTAGGCCTTCTTATAGTCTATCCAACATGTTGACAGATCCTTGCGGGATCGACGGACCTGTTGGCTAATGGCCATGTCGATGAGGAGTAGCTCCTTAGTACCGCGTGACCCATTCCTACATCCATTTTGAGAGGCCGACATAATAGAGTTTTTGTCAATGTGTATATTAATTTTCGTTCTCAAAATGGATGTAAGGAGTTTATAAACCGTCGACAAACACGTGATCGGTCTATAATTCTTGGGTTCCGCGACTCTACCTGATTTATGGAGCAGGTGGGTAACGCCTGCTGTTAAAAACTGCGGAAGAGACCCAGACTCTAAGAATGACTGGAATTGGGATGCCAGACAAGTGTGTGAACTACTAAGCCACTTGAGCCAAAAGTTGTGCAGTCCGTCCGGTCCCGGTGACTTCCAGTTCGGTAAAGGACGAACTGCATTGGCTATATCTAATGGTGTTATAAAAACTGGCTCCATTTCTGGAATAGGTTCACACACTCGCTCGACATCACGCATCCAGTCAGCCTCAGTATGACAAACGGGTACCGACCATATGTTTCGCCAGAAAGAACTCGTGGCGGCATCATCTGGGCGGCACACATCTGTCATATTTTGCTGAGGTTGCTCCCAAGTTCTGTATACCCACCTCTCATCGCTCTGGAACATGCGATTCTGCGAGTACCAATCAACCCGCCGCTTATACCGCCGAATACGGTTCGCCCATGCATAAACTTTCTGCTTCAGGAATTCAATGCGCTCTGTGACACGGGACATGTATTCTTGCGGACAGATTTCGGTCCCCGAGAATGCCCGCCTCACAAAGCGCATCACACGTTGTCGTGTATTGCCCTCCCTAAAGCAGTATAGTTTGCCGATGAGTACCCTGGCCCCGTCGATACGTCGCTCGATCCTGCGCTGCCAGGCTGGTACGGCTGGTATTCCTGCACGAAAATCGCGTAATAACCGCCGGTGTCTGAATAGCATCACAATTTTGCGGTTTGAAACCACGCGATTCGTGAACGCGCGGTTCCCGCATGTCTGAACTAGCGCTAAGAATCCCGCGTCGCCTGCGCTCTATCCATGCGTCCCGCGGGGAAGTGGAGAGTGGGGTGCGTAAGATCTGCGCGAACTTGTATCACTGTGTACTACGTGTTGTTTTGCTAATTTAGTTCTAAAACGCAATGCAGTTTTGATTCTACTATGTTAGTATCATTATTCACGTAATCATATGTCCTATTTCCCTTATGTTCTTACTAATAGAATTAATATTAAATTTGTAATCACATCAAAATTGGCCACATAAATTACGTGTAAATTGTTTGATTAGCAGTTGTATCATTAGTCATATATTTTTATGAAAATAAATTTGTGTTTGTATGGTTCATGTACAAATGTAACACTTTTCACTAGAATGTATTGTTTCAATTTTTTTATGTTTTGTGATAGGATTTCATTTGTATCACTTTGGATTAATTGAAGTAAAAGCTTTCGGTTCGCGTAAGATGTGGTAACTCGAGTCGTATTAAAATACATTTTAGAAATATAAATATCAGTTCGGAGCACTTTGGTATGAATCAAAAAGTTTTATTTTACACTATAATTTCAATAAAAAATTGCTTACTTATATCAATGTACACAAAAAAATCTCATTCATTTTTAATCTTATAGCAACGGGGATAAGATAGAAATTAAGTTATTTTTTTTTAAATAAGTTTAATCAGAGAATATAAAAACCGATCTGTGTCGACATGTATCACTTTTCACTGAAGGTACAGAAATAATCATGCCTCGATTTCTCATTGAATCAAAACAATTCAGTTCCAAAAGCAGACATAAATATTTTGACAAGTACCTACCCACAAAATAACACCGCGAATTTTAATTTCACCGAAACTAACTCACCACGAAACCGCAATTTTCCGAGAAAGATGAAAATAGATCTTACAAATTGTTCCATATAACACCTGAGGAAAACAGGGAAGTGATTTGAAGACGTGACGAAAACAGTTGCTTTCGTCACGTAGGAAAGAAAGATGGCGTCATTTATTTAGTGATTCGTCATCGTAATACGACCCTGGCTTGTCGCCCCATCACTTAGTGAAGGACATGCTCGTGTTTCTTTGTAGGTAAAGGTTGGGGCCTAAGTACTGGCGATTTGTGAAAACTGTGAAATTAATTGTTGAATAATTGATTGAGTCAGTGGTGGCCGACTAGTTCGTTGAACAGTTAATCATTTTAGTAATGAGAGCCTATTGGACTTTTCGTGGTCGGGGGTGGTGGCATGTTGCTAAGACAGACCGATTAACTACTAAGGTCCATGTTGACTGTCTGGTTATCTAAAACGGCTGTTTAAAACACATTTTTGTATGAGAACATGTCACTGTGACAGCTGTTTTTAGATAATCAGGCCGTTATCTTTTCGGTGAACATGGACCTTAATCCTGACAAGGAATAGCTGAAAGCTTGACAATTATTTTGTGGCTTTTGCCTAAATTTTCGCCAAAACAGAATAAATCAAAGTTTTTTTGCACAAACGTTTTAGTGTTTGTGTTTAATGAAAAACTTAACATTAGGTTACAGCGTACGAATGAATTGGGGAAATTAATCCACATTTATATTGTTTAACGGGCTGGTGTCGGCAACTGCACGTCCAAAGCGCGTATTTTGCACACGTAAAGATTTAACAAAACTGCTTTTCTGACTATCATTTATTTCTTCAGTTTTATAAAGCTATTCTATCTCCGAGTGCTATAGATCGCTTTAGTTGTCTTCCACACGGAAAAACTCGGGGTAAGAAGCTAGTGCAAAATAAAATTGCACGACACAAGCTTTGCTTAGTGTGGCACAAGGTGGCGCTGTGTGTTAATGTCCAGCGATATATATATATTTAATATATAAAATTCATTATCCTCCCCGCTACCTCACCGCCCCTACCCAACTAAGTACTTGATACCTGAGTACAAGGACGACATCAAACGCGCGAGCTTTTCTTCGTGTTTTCCTGGACGTATCGCCGTTTGTGCCAAATTGTGTGGAAGTGCCTCCCGACAGGTTAATTTGCTGAAGATCCTTCAGGGATTTGGGTTGAGAGTCCACCGTTTAGGCCTTTTTGTTTTTAATGAGGATTTTAAGGTGTGTTTCAGTTTATTAGCCGATTGGAATCGATACTACTTAGACGGAATTAGTAATATTCTTAACATGATTTTAGTCATGGTAACCAATCTCAGAGAAGACTGGCCATCAACGCGAGTGACATTCTAGTGCTCACGCGTTTGTACAAATAGGCCAGAAATCTCTCTCTGTCTTACTCTAATAGTCCGATGGGATGAAAATCCGACACGAACGGAGAAAGATCAGGTGCAGGACCAACTGCTTAGCGTGCTTTCCGATGTGCGCCGTGCTTGTTGAAGTTTCAAACATGGAATGAGTATTGGAGCTAGCTATACACAACTAGTAGAAAGAAAGAAAGATTATGAAGACCTGTCGCCACGGTAAATCATTTCGCTTGAGTTTCCTTAATCTATTTTTAAACAAAAAAAAAACAAATGACTCACTATTCGTGTTGTTTTCATAACCTAGATATAGAAATAGAGCGATTTTAAATTATTATAGTTTCGTTTAATGTTCGTTTCCATAATAAAACCTAGTTATCATTGACGATGTTTATTTAAAAACGACAGACACAGTTGTAAAAGTATCACTGTTTTTTCAGAACTTAAATCTGTAACATGTTCAAATTATTATATCTATATCTGACTTCTTCTACTTACTTTTTTGTAGTTAAATTCGCTGCAACAACAAAAATAAAGAACAAAAATGTCGGGTGAGTAGTTTCAGAGACCTTCGCGTGCGTCCAAAATTACAAACTTTAATTCTTATATCAAATTAGTGTAGATTTTAATTGATGATAATAACACTCTCAGGTGGTGCACAATTTTCTTCACTTAAAGTCGCAGATGTCTCAAAAATTCTCATTTTTATAAAATAATTAAGCCAAACCACCAAACCGCTTATTTCACTAAGGTGACAACCAGACTTTAGTCACTTACCAAAAGTACTTAACGAACAAACAGCTACAACTACTTATAGGCAATGGCGTACCCAGGAGTCAAAAATACGTCAAACCGGCTGCTTATGAAGATTATAAGGGCAAGCCAAGCTTATAGGCTTGTATAAAAGTACTACCACTACTTGTAAGTGGATATACCTTCAGTCCATAGTAAGGCAGGAAAACTATGGCAGAATGACAAGAATGCAATTTAAGTATTAGACACGAGGAAGCAAATGCTGGTCTGTGAAGAAGATGAATGAAAAAAGATTGATGTAGCGGAGATGATAATGTTGAGGTGGATGTGTGGTGTGACGAAAATGGATAAGGTAATGAATGAGTATATTATAGGAAGCTTAGAAGTTGCACCAGTTACAGAAAAGTTGAAAGAAAATCAACTATCGTGGTATGGACATGTGATGACGAGTGATGAATCGCATGTGACTAAAGAGTGACTAAAGAGTGATGAATATAAATGTTGATGGATGGAGGGGGAGAGGAAGACCAAAGAAACGTCGGAAGGATTGTGTGAGGAATGATACGAGTATGAAAGATAAAGGAGTAAATGGTACAAGTTCACAAAAACTATGTAACTTTTTAAATTCTTTAAGCCCACTGTCTTCTCCATTTTCATTTATTTTAATAATTTCGTAACCAAACTCATTGAGGAACATGGGCAGTAAAAACTGTTAAACTGCCAACATGCTCCAGCCCTTATTCCAATTCATTTTAAGTCAACGAAGCATGTATTTTTACTCAATACTTCTCTTTTATTCGTCATCTCATCACACATCGTTTTCTTAATCTTCCTCTACTCTTACACCCCATTCCATCCCCATTAATAGTCTAATCTTTCCTCGCAACATAACAGCAAACAATAATAATTTGCTTTAACACAGAAATATAAGAATCAACATTGAGGAATCGTAAAGATCCGGGACTGTTCGAAAGAGATACCGTGGCCCCGGAACATAAAGAGCGAGGAAGGCACATGTATGGGTTTTAGTCAGTAAAATTCTGACACTCTCTCCCGCTCCACCCAGAGTGGGGAAAGCTATTTGATCATTTCCCATCCGAAAAAAAAGAGGAATCATAAAGGTAACGGAACGAATTGGTCATCTATACTTTGGAACGTTAATAGGTCAGGGGTGAACAATAATGTCATTTAATCTGTTCCTACTCGAAGTGTGCACAAAACAGTTTTTGGACACGAGAAAGGAAATGTGACAAAATTAAGTCTGGAATAACCAAACTCCGTATTTCACTCACGCGACAACCAAACCATTCGTCCCTTCACACAAGTTCTTAACGAACTTAAGACACAATTACAGACGGTTAGTTGTACTGATGTAGGTAGGTAAACCATCAGTCCAGGGCACTATAGGGTAGGGTAGGGAGGCAAGGATGTGACAGGAATGCATTCCGAGCATGCTCCGGGCGGCCGGGATTTCGCAGGACACTTCCCTTTATTGGTTTGCTTGAAGACAATCTGAGTTTCAAGTTGGAGTGTTTAAGTGTAGTTTAGTGATTTTAGGACCTATTGTCCTATTGTTTGTGCAAAATGATTTAATGAAATAGTAGCATCGGCTATAAAGGACCAGTTATCAGTTTTAAACGTTTATGTAACAAAATAGTTTACTCCTGCTACTATTAATAAAAAAATGGAAATACAAAGCAAAGCAGTAGCAAAATAATTTGTTTAAAGAGCGACCTGAAAGTTGTTCTGCTAAGAAAGGGTCTTTAACCGTCTACAGAAACGCACTTTAGAAGCTGTGTGTATTATAATTTTTTACTTTAGTGAACCACACCTGGAACCAAAAATATGCCTATTTATCTGAAGTATGAATAGCTAAAATAACAACCTAAATCGAAGAGACAAACAACACATATTTTGACTAAACAACTCATAGTCTAAGATCCCGCTATACAACGACCTTCACCGAGATGCTTATTTAATGAGACGTATTTTTTATGTTATTAAATATGCCAATAAATATATCCTATATGGGTTGCCTAACAAATTTCAGTCCCGAGTATTTTTAATTAATAATTAAAAAAAATTTTTTTTTTTAAACATTGCACCGTTGTGATTATTAAATAAATTTGATACCAATCGAAAGTTTGAAGCCCATAGAATATGCAAACGTTAGGTTGCCTATTTTTTTCCGGTCACAACCACGGGTTGCCAGGTGTAAACAGGTAAATCTATAAGTACTAGCATTTTGCAACGGTCTGATTATTGAATCAAACTTAGATAAAATGAAAGATTATTTCATAAGGAACACGGTGGTATAGGGTTGCCTGCGAAAAATCAGTCCCGAATTACGGTTGTCGAATTTTAAATAATAAAATATCGCAAACATCAGAACAGATCAGTCACATCGGTTTTTTATTTCTCATCAGAACCCCCATATAATCTCCAAGAAATCCGAAAACTGAAAATTTGTAGTTCCACAAATTTTTTTTTGCGGGAACTGTTTTCATTGGTAAGTTTATACGGAACCCTCGGTGTGCGACTCCGACTCGCCCTTCCCCGGTTTTCTTTATGTCGCTTTCGATGACACAGATTTCATCGGTCTAAACTTCAGGCTTTGTGTAGGTACCTATTTCTAATTTTATCACTAATTATGGGGTACATTTTTACCCTAAATGTAGTGAAGTACTTTTTTTTTGTCCCTTTCAGCAACACGCTTTCTCGCCATCTATATAATACTATATCTATGACTCCAAAATAATGCACAGCATATACGAGTCTATCGCTATCCTTTTCATTGCCAAGCACAAATAGCATGCGCACTCTCCTTCTTTAAATGGGCGGACTTTAAACAGCTGCTACGCTGCGTCCTTTTCTACCGCATGGGATGGTTGGTCTGGGACCTCTCTCTCACACACATTCACTCGCAGCGATATTTTATTATTTAAAATTCGACAACCGTAATTCGGGACTGATTTTTCGCAGGCAACCCTATACCACCGTGTTCCTTATGAAATAATCTTTCATTTTATCTAAGTTTGATTCAATAATCAGACCGTTGCAAAATGCTAGTACCTACTTATAGATTTACCTGTTTACACCTGGCAACCCGTGGTTGTGACCGGAAAAAAATAGGCAACCTAACGTTTGCATATTCTATGGGCTTCAAACTTTCGATTGGTATCAAATTTATTTAATAATCACACCGGTGCAATGTTTTAAAAAAAAAAAAATTTAAACTATTAATTAAAAATACTCTGGACTGAAATTTGTTAGGCAACCCATATAGGATATATTTATTGGCATATTTAATAACATAAAAAATACGTCTCATTAAATAAGCATCTCGGTGAAGGTCGTTGTATAGCGGGATCCTATACTATCACTATTACAACACACAAAACAAACAAAAACAATTCACACTGTTCCACAATAAAAATAGACAAACGAAAACAATATCCGATCAAAACAAAACAAGACAAGTGAACTAACAATTTGACCTACAACTTCTAATCGATAGCTAACAGTTATCTAAAGAGACCGATTTTTTGTATAGGGGGACCCAGTGTTGCTAGATTAAGTTGGTAAATTTTCCCTACCTTATTTTTTTCCCCAATTTTTTCTTACTCTATTTTTCAAACAGAAAATGAAACAAGTGGAGATATCGCAAAATGTACGTCTAGTTTATTGCCTTCTACAAATGTTCTGTATCGAATTTTGTGTGTGCGAATACAATTGGCCTATAATTACTTCGTCTGCGTCACATAAGAGAGGGTTAGAGAGAGTGGGTCGTAGGCACCTATAGTACAATTCAAAAGGAGTATCACACACATCATTACGCATAATGAAACTGCGCGCGCTTTACTTGATCATATATAAGTTGTTATGAAAATATAATCGTTTGATGTTCTAAATTTCACAAGGCAGGGGGCCATTTTCTCTATTTTTTTTAAATTTCCCCAAAAACGATATTTTTCCCCGAAAAGGGAAATCTCCCGAACCACTCAACGGTAAAGGGACACCATAAGGAAGTTAGGGATGGCGGGGTTACCAGGGGAGGGAATTAGTGGCGCTTCATTGGATCGCAATTAAAAGAGGAAAGTCTACGGAAGTGATATGGAGTTTGGGAGTACGGCTGAAAGAACTTGGACTAATTCTTGATGACGCCAATCGATTTGGGGAAAGTCTTTTGGTGGCGTGTTTTGGTGTCGTGTCATGTTGTATGTTGTTGTTGAAATTGAAAGGGAAAAGTTAATTGTTTGCGATTGAAGCAGAGTTTCTAAAAGGACACCATTTAGATTTTCTTAAGTGATTGAACTTCGTAGATCTCAAATTTGTTTTACAAACAGAAAGGACTATGCTGCTGCCGCTGGTCCCGGCTACAATTTGTAGACTGTCGTTACAGTTGGTCAGTAGCCCGAAAGTCTGACAACCAGTCTTACCAAGGTGTATCGTGCAACCAATAACTGGGTTGTAGAGGTCAGATAGGCAGTCGCTCCATGTAAAAACTGGTATTCAGCAGCATCCGGTTAGACTAGAAGGCGACCCTAACATAGTCGGAAAAGGTTAAGCAGATGAAGCTCTGATGCTGTGCTAGAACATACGTGCATCGATGATTCACAAGCCACAACCAACAAGATAAATCAATAACATTCGCACATGAAATCAATAACACTCGCATATAAAATCGCCAAACATAGCAATTTCAATCCCACATTAACATCACCAATTACGTGTCGTAGTCCTAGAAAAAAGACCGGCGATAAAACTGAAGCCAACAACGTGTAAGGTCCTAATAACGTATTCAAACAACATAATCCAAGCGAGTAATGATACCAATCTGTTGGCTATAAATCGTTAATGGCCTATCGCTTGTCCACCGCACTTGTGGGTGATGCAGCTCTAGGTGGGGCTATTGAGTGGGATGGTGGCGAAACGGTTTATTTTGCGATATTGTTTTAATAGTGTCCAAGCACGTATCCAGACTTTTGGTTCGGGGGAGGATAAACATTGAAACAACCATGAGAACTGTGCTAAACGTAGTGATTATATACTCTGTGAACTGTGCATGGGCGCCGGCACATTTTTTTCCATAAAAAAACAGCTCGAATTTGTTTGCACTTCGACTCGGATAATTATGATAGACTCAAGGAGTAACTTGGCCAATCTATCCGAAAAAGCCTATCAATTAAACAAAAGTAGGATTCGAAAAGCGAGTGTAGCGAGCTTGAAAATTTTTGCATCCATCTCGAATTTGATAAGTTTTATTTTGTCCTTTATTAAAGAAATACCTACGCCAAATTCTGCCTATTAAGAAAAGCTTATGAACGCAAAGGGCATAAGCAGGTAATATGACTGAGCACGCTCGTACATTTTCTGAGTAATTTTTCCCGATAATTACACGCAGAAAGGAAAATAGGAGTACGAGCGAGCGAAGCGAGCTCGAAAATTTTTGCTTTCTGGCTCGGATGCTAAGTATTTTCTTGTGAAACTGTGTAAAAAATCCCTGTAATCACTGTACTATAATTTACGTACTTCGTTTTTAGGCAGATTTCGGGGGGGGATAAATCCCAACTATCCCACCCCCTGGATACGTGCCTGATAGTGTCATAAGAGTAGAGGGAGCACAAAGAAATTATGGATATTTGCACAGTCCGCAAATTAATAATGATATAGCAAGAAAGGAGTGTATAATGAGACGACGAGTAATAGTGACATATGGAAGAAGACATGCTCCTCAAATTAATCGGAATAAGGGCAAAAGAATTATGATGTTTTATAGTGTAGCTATATCGACGGTGAAAAGTTTAAATGTGGAGAGAGACATTCAAATCTAATATGTCCAAGACATACAATCGAGAGTTTTTTTTTTAATTTTAGTCAAGTGGTCGCAACTGCAGCTGCTGACCAAGAGGTCCTGGATTCGATATCCTGGTCGGGCAAAGTGGTATGGGTTTTTCCTTCAGGAATGTTTCAGTAACAGCCACGGAGTCTCATAAGCCCGAGTGATGGCAACAGGCTCTCCCGCTATTACCCAGACCTAAAACATAACTAGCGAAATGTGGTTGTACTGTTAGGTACACCTACGCTAAACCGGGGATCAGAGAGTAGGCGTGATGTTAAGATTATCATTTGAGGGAAATAATTAGCCATACAGATGTCCATCATAGTTAATTTTGAAACAATTTGACATTGGTGTTAGAAAAAGAAACTGTGATCTCTGTGGAACTAATATCATAAATTAAGTATAGCAAGTCTGCAATAATTCTTTTTTTAATCTACTTTAAATTAATGGCCATCAAAGTCCACCGTTGACGTATAAAATTGCAAACTGATGTCCATTATATATAATTTAATTATACGAAATTATATATTGCCTACTTATTGGACTGTATTTATGTAAATTAATGTAATCAACTTTTACATTCTATCGACAAAAACGAAGATCAAAAAGTCGAAAATGTTTTATATTGACACAAGCTACCAAAAAACTGCATGTAAATCCAGCTGGAAGTCGTTATAGAAATACGAAAAACTTTGAATGGGTAGGCTTTTGCCCAGGTGTCGAACAAAATGGGGTAAAAAGTACGACGGATACTTTTGCCTTCATAACTGAAAACACAGTATCATATACTACTATTTTGTTGAAACTACTAGGTCAGGCATTAATCACATAATGAAGAAAGATGAAATCGCAGCCTGGAGCCAGCTATGTTTTCATCATCTTCCTGCCTTTATCTCATGTCATTTGGAGACGGCGCCGGCGCAACATGTTTTTTACACCATTCTCCTCTGTCAATCTATGTTTTCGGATACGGGTACAGCACTATTATGAAAAAAGTAAAATTTATTTATTTATTTAATTAAGGTTCGCCAACAGTTGTTACAGATATCTTACAGCTAGAAACATACAAGTAATTGTGTCTTAAATCTAACTGCACAACCAATTACAGGCAAACACCACATGCATAAAGCTCTTAGTAATAATTATGAAAGAAAATGCTTCAACAAAAACATGGCAAATATTTTGCCTTCCCACTTTATCGCATAACTATCGGTCCTCAGTATCGCCCCTCGCGTAGGCCGTAGCCTGCAGGCTTCGCCGTCGATACGCGCTTGAACTTTCACCACCCGTCCGCGCCTCCAGATATCTGCAGATTTATACCTCTAATACTTCTTAGGTAAGGAGTTTACAGTGATAAGAATGTCTCTTGGAGTTACAGTTTTTTTGAAGTGATTATAGTTTCTTTTTTGGTTGGCCTTTCAGAAAGGGTTGTCAAGTATTCTTCGTAAAGAATTTTAAAAGTATTTATCAGAAAAGTGTGGTACATACTTAATATCGTAGTTGTATTTTCCATTTTAAATAAAAACTCTTTCATCTATTTTGTGTGAAATAGAGAGAGAAACTTATTGGAGCTGGAAAGGGAACGAAGTAATTTAATGGAATATGTAATTTCTATTCAATTTTTTATTATTAGATGACAAGCAAAGCGGGTGTCGACTAGTTTAAAAATGATCAGTGAATTGGAAAAACAAGTGTGCATAACTGTCACCTCCATAAGTCCGTACGAAAGTGGCGGAGAAAGTAACTTTCAACTTTTCTTCTTACATTTCCCACCTACAGATTTTCAAAGTTGCCCATAACTTTAAACAGTTATTCAGGTATAAAAAATGGTGTTGCAACAAAGTTCAAAATTCCAGACCAACCCAACGCTGCCATAACCACCAGTTGCAACCCAGAACCTCAACCTACACATAATAATGTCGTACTCCCAACATAATCGTGCATTACATCACATGCACGACCCGGCACCGAACTGCACACACCCAGTGACAAGCCGCGCCGCCGGCAGCCGTGCACAATGGCGATTGTTCTCGCATTGATCATTAGATAGTGGTTGCACTCCTCCTGCTAAATCGTATGTTATTATTTATGCTGCTTCAAGCCTAACGACCTGCGCTTGCGTTTCAATGGAGGGGGTATCGCTTGTTAAGTATATAATTTTGTTGGGAGTTGTATGTTTGTTGCTATGTAGTAAGTTTGTATATTGCGGTGGTGGAATTCGAATACTGCTGACGAAATATTATGCCCTATCAGAATATCAGCGCTGTGTCTTTTTTTATGTTGCAGCACCGTGCTGAGATAGGAGCCGTATGGCATCGTACAACACATCTTCGTTTCTTTTTTATTTTATAAATTTTCTGTTGTTTACTTTTTACTAGTTGTAATTACAATTTAATCATTTTATTTTTGTTTGTGTTTGTCTTGGCGGGCAAACTTATGCTTTTTCTTTCTTTCTTTCATAAGCTGCTTTTTACGTTTTCCTACTCCTCCGCTATTCTTGTATGGTTAATTTCGTTGAGGGATCGAACACAGTTAAATTGTTTCTTTGGGACTTCGTCTCAAGCATCATTGTCGCGGCGATTTTCTGGTGGACGGAGGTCCCAAACCATTGCAAGGTTGGGAATAGTTTGGCGGGCTTGTTTAGCCGTTTAAGTTCTTACTGCTGAGACATACAAAGTGTAAACAGACTGTCACAAAGCCGTCAACCAAATATTTCTGGGATTTTTTGTAATATATTATTTCTGGGAAACGAGTATTTTTTTGGGGTAATGAATCACGTTTTAGGGTAGGACTCAATGTAACGCACTCAAAACATTGTGAAATGAATAGAATAGGGATCGTAGAGGTATTTAAAGTAAACAAGAAACATGAAAAAGTTGGAACTTTGACCCCCAATATCTTAGTAACTAGAAAGTTCCCAGGTTTGGCCTGAAACACCAAAAATAGTAATGATGGGGAGAAGAAGTACCTTTCGGCTTTATTAAGGGTACATCCATCATGAGTCTTTTCTGTGTAAGCACACAATCTTCGTTTATAGTGAAACTGATGTGTGAGTTTTTGAATATTCATCAGTAGGTACCTACGTGGGCGACACAACTCTACTCGGGTGAAAATAGATAAAACTTGATTTTCCCAGATGAGACCTGAACTAAATCGATGCTCCCGTAAACCCTTTTGCCACCCATTTGCAACTTTCATCTAAATCCTTATGGAGCCGTAATTTTAGAGAACAAATGAAAAATGTCTAAACATCCAAATATTGCTCACTATTTATTTATTTAAACTTCATGTACAGGAGTGGAACTTAGGCGGACTTAATACCACAAGGCATTCTCTACCAGTCAACCTTTGGGGCAAATAAGACAGCATTGTGATAGGGAACAAAAATCAATGAGAAAAATATCATTTTGTTAACAAATCGAAATACATCATTAAAAGTTATAGCATAGGATATTCTTATGTTGGAGTTTACACCGAAATGTTTCTTTCCATCTCAGTTTACATACTGTATGACGTGATAAAATTTATATCCTCAGAAATGATAAACTAAAGTTAATTTGAAGAACATTATTTGTCGTTTTGCAGTTCCATGGCACAAACGCGCAGGTATACCAACAATGTAGTTTCATGACAGACAAAAAATCTGAAAAGCGAACGACGAATACCATTGTTTATGTCTAGATCTATCAAAATTTAGCTGTCATCCATTCTAATCTATCCACACAGAGACAAGATGAACAGGATGTGAACACAGACGAGACTTACCTACCTAGTCTTTATACTGACCACACATAATCACATATAATTTGTTGTCAATCGAACGAGCGAAGATCTTTGACATTGAATCAAAAATCCATCGGTAAAAAGAACCAAGAAAAAAAAAACCACCAAACAAAATAATTTGACAAAAAATAAGTCACGACGAAAAATCATTCGTTGTTCTGTGATTACGCCTGATTACTAGTCTCCGATAATGGTATCGAGCGGCCATTTTATCTAGGTCTTTACCGTCCCTCTAAGTGAACTTACACTTAGGTTATAAAGGGAGGTTGGGTAGTTTGATTGGAGCTCTGCTAAAGCTGGTGTCTGAAAAGGTTACCGGGCAAAACATATGTCTGACAACCATTGACGGTGGTACAAAAGGCTACCTTGTAAGTCAGAGGCGTCTCGAGAAATCACGTGCAATGATGATTGTGTGTAATTAGAGACGCAAATTAAATAAATTAAAAGATAGATTTTTTGGTAGCGTGTGTTGAGGAATGTCAATGTCGCAACGACGTCAATTGATTGATTCGTGTTTGTTGAAGTAATTTTTTAATTTATAGGTCGTTAATGATTTAATTTGTTTTATTTCATTTACATTTCTGGGTGGTTTTTGTATGTTTTGTTCTGATTGTGTCTTTCTATTAGAAAACTCAACTAAAACATCTTTTAAATACGCAGCCACATCAAAACATTGAAACCATTCGAATAGACAAAACACCTTTTTATCCTCAACCAATTTCAAATCAAACCGTCACCATTAAAGTTTCCTTAATAACCTCGCAGTAGGTACTTTAACAGAGGTGTACAATTAAAAACATCGGATGAAACGCCGCTAATTACCAAAAAAACAATAAAGTTCGAAAGACATTAGACGATTGGCTTCGATATAGAGAAATTGACATAATGCCGATCAAAGGCGGCATTCGTTTTCAATAAGGCAGATTGACTAATAATGAACGTGGCTAGTAATCGGGATCGATCTGTCGTGAGAACTTCAAACCGTTAACTAAGACTTTTACAACTATTGAATGGGGCTTTGAAGTCGGCGAGAAAAGAGGTGACGATGAAAACTAAATCAAAGTTGAGTCTCACTTTGAACTAGGGAGTAAAGACAAGGAAACAATTCCCAGAAATAATAAAGAAAGACACAGCGAAATACTTGAGTGATTGCGTTGAAAAACTGTTCTTGTAGTAGTATTTTGTTTTGGGTACAACTAAGCTCGGTAAACCAAGCTTCCTCTTCTATTCAGTCTAAGTGCAGTAGATATTTTTAACTTAAAAGAACAAGATAAAGATCGGAGGTCAAGAGTTAATTCAAGCGATGGAGTCACACTTCGGTCTTGTTATCGGATATTTGATCGCAATTTTTTCATCTCAGTACTTATTGGTTAAGAATTTCATGACAAATCTGGTCATGACATCACCTAAAGTAATATCAGTGTTGATACAATTATTTTGTACCGGAATATAGGTATACGTATTTTTTATGTTAAAATGAATACCAGTTCGTTTAATGATACCAGTAGTTTCAGCTGTGTGCATTTTAGTTCAATTTATGTTTTAGATGTTCCTGATGACATTATGTTGTCTATATTAATTGCTTCTGAACAAAATGATCTTCTGTGTCTTAATAAATGCATTCTACAGAACCCTCTTGTTTTACAAGGTTGGCCATCAACTCCCTACGTTTCTCTTTGCCCTTTGCAAGGTGGAATACCTCAGGGTGTGCTAACATCTCCTAGTCTAACTCTATTTCTTACTTCTCGGTGCTGACTTTGTGTTCCACTTGTTAGTCAAGTAAGTCAGAAAGACGCTCACGCTCTGCTACCATCCCGTTCGCAGGCCCAACATCCAACAGCGACTTTTACAACAGATACACTCAAAAGAAATCCACCTATTTTGAATTCGTCACGCAATTTGTCAATCAATTTGCCGTCACCGCTCCATAGATCGTCCAAAAGTCCATTATATGTCAATTTATATACATAAAAAATAACTCTTTGCGTTCGCCGCTCGCATATTAATTCCTATAAAATTAATTGCGATGACAAATCCATTAATTTAAATTGCCCACAACTGGTTCCGTCATCAGATAATTTGGTTCGTTTACAATTTTTATAGTGCTGCTTTTAACTTTTGATCTTTAAGTGTTGAGATAATGTGCATGGATGCAGTTTTTGTCATTGTGTCTTCGTTTTTAGATTGATTTTATCTTAATGTGGGAACTTTGGTTATATTCATCTTGTCTATTTTGTGGTTTATTTCAAACAGAAACAATACAATCTGTTCTTGCAAATTCATACATTTGTTGCATTTTCCTGAATAGCTAAAAATACTGTGTTTAAAAAGTTTCTTATGTATTTATATCTATTTATATAAATGAATAAGTGACAAAAAAACGTTTATCAAATACCCGCTGAACCAATTCGAACAAATTATAATTTTATGACTTGTTCAATTTGGTTTTCCTAGAAGGTAATTTTAGACCACATTTTTTGATCTGAAACTTATATCCATTAGCAATATATATCACTTTGCCAATTTAAACTTAATAGCTTTATTAATTTCTTAATAATTGAGTGTTACAAATAGATGAATTTACGAAGCATCCTTTTAGATATGTTTTTGTTTGAATACCTAAAACAAATGTTGTGTGTGTCTAGAAAGCAAGAGCCACTTTATTCAACCGAATGTATTTTTTTTTAAATCCATTAAATCAAATCGACTAGTTTTTCTTTGGTTTAGCAGTCAAAAGCTCGCCATTTTCTCTACAATTTCGTAAATTTCAATAACAATGACATTTTATTCAAAATACTTTACTTTTACGATCACAACGTGACAAGATCTTTATCTGTTACGATTATTATGATAGACATCAAGTGTTTTACTGTTATTTCAATCATCGACCTCGATGAAAACACCGTCACCTTCACAAAAATAATTATTTTCTAATAAAATATTTATATACCCATCGATATATCTCTTAACTACTCGATATGTCCCTATAACGATGATCCGAATCGAAATGCTTGCAATTAAGTAGCATTGACTCGATACCTAACGATTTTAACTATCGATAAAATTGTGCGTGAATAAAGGTATTATTGGTAGGCATAATTACTATTACTATTTTAGTTTCAAACGTTCCGTTTGAATATTATTTTTAGAAAGTACCATCACATTTTTTTTTTTGGTTCGCAGTTTTTCTTTAATAGACTGGTAATGAAGAGTTATGGGTAAATAAAATATCTATGATCGTTTGCCTAAAAGGAAAAAACTCAAATGTCTTTTTTGTGGTGATTGTTTTTTATGATTTTCTCCATAACATCGACAGCGGTCGTGACATTTAAAAAAGTTTATTTTTTGGAAATTACCTACGGGAGTTTTGAAAGTTTATTTTTATATTTATTAATATGGGATTATGTTTGGCTGTTTCATCTGTGGTTAGTCAACGAAACTCAAAGACAAAAAGTTCTATCCCTTGATATAGCGGTTTTCGACTTTTTCAGAATACCATGCGTCGGAATCATTATCACCATCATCATTTCAGCCGAAAGACGTCCACTGCTGGACATAGGCCTCCCCCAAATGTCACCACATTGACCGGCCCCGTATGACTCGCATCCAACGGATTCTCGCAACCTTCACCAGGTCATCGGTCCACCTAGTGGAAGGTCTTCCAACGCATCGTCTTCCGGTTCGCGGTCGCCACTCGGGCTTTCGGCTACATCGACCATCCGTTCTGCGAGCAATGTGCCCTTCCCACTGCCACTTAAGTTTGGCAATTCTTCGGGTGAAATCGGTGACCGTGGTTCTCTTGGAAACACCTAGCTTAGCCCTCTCCATTGCCCTTTGGGTTAAGTTAATCCTTTTGATAAGGTCCATTGTGAGTGACCACGTTTCGGTCCCGTATGTAATCACTGGCAACACACATTGGTTACAGACTTTCGTCTTGAGACACCGCGTCGGAATAACTCATTCGAATCTTCATATCACTCCCGTATCTACAGAGCCGACAAGCACGTTTCGCGAGTTATTAGTGTGTAAGTTTTAGTACCGTTTACTTTACTTAATAACTTTTATTAACTTTAATCGCTACATTTAACTTGATTTAGTCTAGTCTAGACCAAAAAAAATACTAGTACTAAATATTATCTATGTACTAGGAACACGAAACTAATAGCGAACATGGTAAATATCCCATTTTCAGTGTTAATGAAAATTAATGAATATTGTAAACAGATATTAGGTACATAATATAGGGTGTAAAACACCTCTTAACAAAGCCAAAAGGCACTGGTTTTCCTCATCATTGCGATCATTTTTTTGTTTTACACCATACCTGAGAACCTTCTAGTTACGGAGATATTAGGGGTCAAAGTTCCAACTTTTTTCACAAGTTTTTTTCAAATACATATGTATTTAATGTAAGAACCTCCACGACCCCCACGCTATTCAATCCATCCACCAGTACAAAGTCGCGAGTGCGTGACATTAAGTTTTACCGTAAAACATGATTTTTCACCCAAAAAAAATGCGTAGTTACTTAGTTTGATGTCCAGAATGCGGTTAACGGCTTCGCGAAGATTCTGTGTACACCCTGTATAATATTCTAGATTTAAGAGCCTCAGTCGACAATTTTCTGGTAACTTTTTTTTTCCTTCATCCTTTCGGGGAGGCCAAGGTCTTGGACCATACCGCCTCGTCTTCAGTACATAGCATCTTTCTAAAGAAACTTCTAGTAACGCAAAATTGCCTTTGACAGCACGTGTGTTGAAGATGAGTAAACCTTTTTAGGCAATCGTGCCATCAAAACATGTTTTTCTAATAAATTTTAATAATTAGAAATCGTGTTGTGCAATCTATATACATGTCATGCGTCAATTAAGTGTTGGTGTTTATTGAAACCAATTTGTAGAAAGTTCTACGACAAACAAGTCGAGAGGAAATGAAGTAAGGTTTAATATTTTATTTTATTCGTAATTCGTGATGGATAAACATGAAAATCCATAAAACTTGTGTTTTTAGATAGGTAAAGAGAGCATAACTTAACTAGGGGCTAATTTAAATAATCAGGTTTATTTTCTTTTAGTAAAAAGCGGATAACTAATTGTACTGTAACTGAAAACTTCATCGAAAAGACGGCAAAGATTTGTTATACTTACATGATCGCTGATTTCACCTCAAAAACAATGTCTGAGTGAATGCCTGTGTTGTACATACTACACAGGTATCTTCATTAAAAAAACAAACAGTAGCAATATTATATTATTTTTTCAACATAGTTATATTAATTAGTTTTTAAACTGACTTGGTCACTCCATTAACATAAAAAACGCGACAAAGAAAATAGTAAACATGTGAAATATCCCATTTATTGTGTAAATGATATTTAGTTAATTTAAATATCCTTTTGACATTTATGAAAGGAATTCAGTTCATTCCGGATTTTGTCTCTATCATTAGAATATTATGGAATGTTAAACTGATATTTCAATGCACTATTGTGATTTCAAATGATCAGCTATCATGGTGGTTATTATAGTTATCCTTGGTGGCTAGTGGCATTATTGTATTTCGATTGTAAATGCTTGGAATTACAGTGCATTTTATTGAAAATTGGAAGGAGTTACCTATAGTCAATACGGTCTCTTGTTAGTATTCCTATAAGCTTGTATCGGTGACTTTTTAAATATTTTATAACTTTCGAAAAAACTTCCTGCAAATTGAGACTTCACACTACGTATAGAGCAATCGTCCTGACCCAAAACTAAAGTAACGAGTCACAAAAAATTAAATCCCACTGATTAGGTAGAATGTCACTGCACCGGTATTTCAATGGTACTGTATCATTTTGGCTACTTATTGGAAGAAAAAACGGAAGCATAAGTAGGAACCTTGATGTTTTAAGACGTTCAAATGACAATCAACTCACTAACGAAGTCGTATAAGCATTCCTTTCTACATAGAATAGTCACACTCTTGGTAAGTGGAGCGGTCAAATCAGGAATCGCAAGACACTAACCCTTGCCAATTATGCCAATTCTATTAAATATGGCCCGAATCCATTGCTTTCTTTCAGCCGTCACGTAATCCATCACCTTTACTCGAATCTTTTCGAATTTGGAACGCTACTCTTTTGTCTTATAAATTATTTAAATAGAGAACAATGAGTAGTCAGATGCGCCTTTTGTTTACTTGTAGGAGGCTATTGTCAGAAGCACTTACCGTAAAATTGCCCATCTAACAACTACGTACGCTATGTAGTATATTATGTACGAAATCTATTGTCTCTTGCAACGAGTCCGCATTGCGCATATTCCATTGGACGACTCCGTTCTGTCAATTACCTGAAGCGACAAATTCATATACCGTAACATCCGCAGCGTATGTGCCACAGCGTACATCATATTCGTACTACTAATACGCAGTATTACAATTTTGTGATTGGCTTTTGTTCTTTTGTAATTACTCTGTGGTAAGGCTGAATGTTCCGTCAAAGTTTCGATTGCGTGTTCTAGAATCTGTTTCGAAATTGTGTCATCTTTATTCTGATGTTCTTTAGTACTATATTGTCCGGTCTTGTTGTTTTGCGAATGGTAAATGTATGTTGGTGAGTTAGTAAGTGTCAGTAGTCACGGTTAGGTGGTTGCATGTTGCTTCACCGAGGTTGCTAAAGCTGTCGTAGATAATGTGCTGTGTTGATGATTACACTGATATGTGTAACGGACTATCTTTACGTGCACCGAGTCCGTATTGAGCGATATTTCTTTTATTCCGTTGGCTGTATCAACTATTGTGTTGGTAGTGCGTAAATTGCAATTAAGAAGATTTGTTGAATCATATTTTCGTTGATTGGAATTATAATGTGTATCTAACTCGGGTGTATAATTATGTTGTGTGTGTTATTAGAGTTTATTAGCCAAGTTAGTTGAGAAATGATTATTTTCTGCTATATCTAGTCATCGGATAGTGTTGCTGTTGGTTTAGTTAATATGATGATAGGTTTGTTCCTTTTATTTGTAATTTATGTAAATTTTATATCCATGTCTCTATTTTTTGTTTATTTATGAACAAATCTTTATGTCCTGTACTATAATTTCGGAAGCAGCAAGAGAAAAAGTCAACAGAACATTTTTGCATTCACACAAAACAAAACTAAAATCTGAACAAAATGAAGAAACTAGAAACCGATGACTCATTTAAAAAAATCGTCAAAATTCATACTAATCAAAAACATTCCAAACTCAAACTCAAAATGGAAGACATGCCTGTAACAATCTCAATAAAATAAAGGAAAGTATTTTGTCAAAAAAGCCGAGTTGTCTCGCTTTAGGGCGCTTGAAGCGTGTTATTATGCAGATCCGACACCGTCGCCTGTGGGGACCGGCGAGTTAGAGTACCAGGCTTACATGGAGCACAAGGACGTTTGGAAAGACAGAGAAGAGTACGACAAAAATAGTGTAGTATAATATAGCACATATTTATAATAACATACATTAAACATAAAAAATTAAAGAAGAAAAATGAGGAACAAAGAAAGAGAATACTTCAATAGTATCGTAGTTGGGAAAGCTAAAACAAATAAATAGAAGACGCTATTCTTTATAAGCCAATCGAAACGGGTTAGAAAAAAAGTATAATTCATTATGATAAGTGGCAATTGTTCACTTTTGACATTCAAATGTGTCGTATCGTAATGTTCTTATTGAAATAAATGCTCCGTGTTCTAAAAAGTAGTAACATCAAAAATGTCAAACAAATAATTAAAAGTTCGTGAAACTATTTTTACAAGAGTCATGGTAGCAGTTTTCATTAATTTCCAGAGTTTTATTATCAACAAATACTTAATAAATATAAATAACTTAAGTAACAATTGTTAAAAGGGTGTAGAAAACATCGCGAGGGAAGGACTTGAACGTAAAATTGGACATAAACGTTGAATGCATTAAGAACGGCCCCGTAACGCCACCTGTCAAATAAGACAGTAAACTATCTAGGTAACTGGCGAATGTCTAGTCTTTGAAATAATTTATTACTGACACTTTGATCGCCTGCCTTGACAAGACATCCAGTCAATATACATTGGACAAGAACTGAAATATTTAAGCTTAATTGACGTGTCTAGATGACTACTTTAAATAGCTTAGTTGAAGTTAAGATAATTTACAAAAGCTGCTTATCTAAATTTGTGGTATGGAAATTATTTACTACTAGCTGACCCGCTCAACTTCGTCTGCGTCACATAAGAGAAAAAAACGAAAGGAAAAAAATCCCCGTTTTTGCAACATTTTTCATTCCTGCTCCGCTCCTTATAATTGTAGCGTGATGTTATATAGCCTAAAGCCTTCCTCGATAAATGGACTATCCAACACAAAATATTTTTTCAATTCGAACCAGTACTTCCTGAGATTAGCGCGTTCAACCAAACAAACAAACAAACAAACTCTTCTGCTTTATAATATTAGTATAGATGGTATAGATTATTAGGTACAGGCAAATCAAGTTAGCTGAGGAGCTCGTGGTCAAATAATAACAGCGGTTCGAAATGCTCTTCAGGTAAGTCTATGGATGGGTGACCGCCCATTATGTATCGTTTTACTCCGTGCCCGTAGCACGTAGTAAAACGACCGACCGTACCGGCTATCATTTGTCCATCTTTGACAGTCCTGAAAATCTTACAACTATTCTCTTACCCCCTTTTTTTTTTTTTAGGATGGGAAATCATCAAATGACTTCTCCCACTCTGGGCGGAGCGGGAGGGAGTGTCAGACTCTTACTGACTAAAACCCATCCATGTTCCTTCCTCGCCCTTTATGTTCCGGGCCCGCGGTATCTCTTTCGAACAGGCCCGCAACCCCGGCAGGCTTCGGCCCTTGCGGGCCCCTCCCCTTATGCTGACATCTCTTTGAGGCGCGCGTGGAACACGAACGCGCCGTCGACACGGCCTGTCGTCGTCGTTACACGGACGGACGGCTAGCTAGCCCATAGCCAACCGTCCAATTCTCTTACCCCTTACGTATCGCTTTTTAAAATAAATTAGTTTTCGATCTACTTAGTCGCCATTTCTATATCAATCATACAATATCCGAAATACTTGATTTGTCTTTAAAACTCTTCAACTCTCTCATTCAAAAATACTTAGTTTCCTTACAAAACCGCGCCATGTAACCTATACACAAATCTCATCCGAGGGCGGTGACGGAATGTCAAAAATTCTGCTCAAAATGTGACCATCGCTGATGTTATTCGAGTCCGATGGACGCCTGAGGACATCGAGCCTCAACGCTTTACTTCGCAGAAATATTTTTTGCATACATTATTATGGACGTGATTCATCAGCCTCTAATATAGTTTTATGTGATCATTTCAATGATTGTCGGTTATTTTCTTAGATTGGTTCTATTTCTGTGAAATAATAGTTTATCTGGTAGTACAGGTACTTGGATTGTGGTTTATTTTCCGTATGCTAATTTTTAATACAATGTTGTGACAGTTTTCCTTGTCATCATTCTTCAAATGAAAATGATGTTTCATGTTGGAAAATACTTACGATCACGCCTAAAAAGAACGCAAGCCTAAGCAAGAACTAACAGCAAGTCAAGTGCTACGATACTAAGGGGGCCAGTTTCACCGGTTGCGGATAAAGTGTCCGTTAGCCTATTAGGAACTTATCTGCCAGATAAACTAACACTTTTGGTTTCACAGGTGTCGGATAGCGATATCTGGTAGATAAAGTATTAGTTATAACCAGCCTTTAGTGGTAGATAGTATCAACTATCAGATAACTAACCGACACTTTATACGGAACCGGTGAAACTCGCCCTAAACATAATAAAGTCCCGTCGTTTGTTCACTAGAGGAACTGATGGACAATACTGAAGGCGCCATATTAATATCTCAGAGGCCCTACTCTCGAACGCTTCGTCCGTATATTTCGTCTCTCTCACTCACACTCATCTGCAGACGTGCGCGATAGAGACAGATAGATCCGAATAAAACGGACGAAGCGTTAGGGAGTAGGGCCTCAGTTCCGACACATTTTGGATCGAAGAAGAACTAAAAATAAGATTAAACAACAACCAAACCCAACGTCTTTTGCTCCGTCAACGTTCAAGTTCATACATCTGGTCATAAAGTCACGGTTTGGTTGCAAGGACCTCCTACCTTTTTTTTTAAGATGGGAAATCATCAAATAACTTCTCCCAGTCTGGGCGGAGCGGGAGGAAGTGTCAGACTTTTACTGACTAAAACCCATCCATGTTTATTCCTTGCTCTTTATGTTCCGGGGCCACGGTATCTCTTTCGAACAGGCCCGCAGCCCCCGCAGGACCTTCTATGCACCTAACCTTTTTGAAAATCATTACCAATAAGATCATTGTACGTTCTACTCTACTGGAACGCCTTTCACGACGATTAAGTTCAGTGACTTTTTTCGTCATTTATCTAATGAACTCGGTAATTAAATAAATAAATAAAAAATCAAAGTGTGATAAATAAATAAATTCTTTATTTCAGTACAGTGGCCACTTTGTAACAGACATCTTAAGATATAACATACAGACATTAAGCCCCACAGATAGGTACCCTGGCTCCGAAACTATGTTTTCACCTGTGATTTGGAAGAGAGTGCTCCAATTAATTTTGGAACGTATGTTGTCACTATAAAGTACTCTGTTGTGTCACGTTGGGTAACTAAGTAGGCAGCAACAAGCACCGTTGTTACTGATAACAATCAAACCGCGATCACTAATCCACCACCCAACGGTTATTACGAAACCAGCACAGTGGACATTTACAGCCCATAATTACGGAAAAAAAACAGTACAAGACTCTCAAAATTTATTCACAGAGACGTCGGAAAACTTTTCAACTCTAATCTTTCTATCAATCTTGGTTGTTAAGCAACGTATAATAAAAGTGGTCATCATAATTCGAAATCTTATACCAGAGCGAGTTGACCGCTACCACCACAGTGTGTGACCGTTCCAACTGTGTGCACAACTGAATAATTCATACGCTACGTAATTAAATGTCTTGCCAAGTAAAAAATAACGACACCTTCCTGTAGGATTTCTTAATATATGATTTACTATTACGTGGTACTTGAAAGAGTGGTTAAGTACAAATGGATGAAGAAATAAATGATTCGTTTGATGGAAAAAGTGGTGGAAAAAATGGCTGTAGCAGCTATAAAGGGTGTTTTAGTAACTAGTGGAGTGTTTCCGCGAAATGCTTGTTTAGAATTAAAACAAGGCAGCTTTTGCTTAGCGTATAGTAATGGTTGTTCCATATTTATTATTAGAGGCGATGGAGTGACTGTTTTTCTTTCGTTAACGGTTTTTGTTGAGCATACATACTTTACCTCTTTAAAGAATGATTTATTTAGTGTTTTATCTACCCAAATATCATAAACTCTCTCTAATGCGTTCAAAAACCATAGGCAATGACCAGCATTACCAACCTGCAGAAATAAACGGAACTGTAATGAACTCATAACGCAACTGAAAACAGTTGCGTTATGAGTTTTAAATTTGGAACAGGTGTCAAATTCAAGTGAGTGTGCTATTCTAGTACCACCTACATTAAATCAGATATCGATAAAAAAAAAACCCAATTCAGTATGATTTTAATTATAAATCGCACGACATTTCGATCTCGAGTGACACAAGAATAGTGACTTTGTTCGTTTGCCTATGATTTAAAAAAAAAAATGACAGATATCCGAAACGCCGCCATTTTGAGCTGTCATTTGTTCGTTAGCTTTTTATTTCCAGTAATCCAGTTACGAGTAGACCATTTTTCTGATAAGTTCTTTATTTCTGTCGAAAATGAGTGATAGTGACTCAGAAATTGACATGAATACTCCGCCAGATATCGTAAATGCAGCGACGAATGCAACTAATAACCTGTTGGCACAAAAATCAAGGGCCAAGTAACAATGCAGGTCATTTCCCTATGGTTCCTGAACCCATCATAGAGCCCTTATGATATTTGGGTAGATAAAGTAGTGAATGCAACTATACATAATTAGGCATTACAACACTCGTTTCTTAAACCCACACTCGTGTTGTAATGCCCTTCATTATGCACAGTTGCATAAACTACTATTTTAGTAGTAGTAAATAATTTCTAGACTTTTTTTTCGGTTATTGCACCTACTGTGTATTGTCTCTGCCTTACCCTTTTTTTTTTTTTTTAAGGATGGGAAATCATCAAATGACCCCCCCCACTCTGGGCGGAGCGGGAGGGAGTGTCAGACTCTTACTGACTAAAAACCATCCATGTTCCTTCCTCGCCTTTACGTTCCGGGGCCGCGGTATCTCTTTCGAACAGGCCCGCAACCCCAGCAGGCTTCGGCCCTTGCGGGCCCCTCTCTTTTTGCTGACATCTCTTTGAGGCGCGCGTGGAACACGAACGCGCCGTCGACACGGCCTGTCGTCGTCGTTAGACGGCCGGACGGCTAGCTAGCCCATAGCCAGCCTTCCACAGGCCCGCATCTACGGTGGCCGGTAGCCACCACGTGGCCCCCGACGCCCGTTGCGTCTCCCGCGGCGGCCGGGAAGAGAGGATCTCTCCCTCTCTCGTTCCGCCACCTCCTTCGCTACTCTGCCTTACCCTAAGGTAGACTGGTAGAAAATGTCTAAGGCATTAAGTCCGCCTTTGTACCGTTTTAATTGTGCATAAAGTTTGAATAAATAAATAAATTTATGGAAGTAAGCATCCTTCCCCTAATTGGGGTTTTCATGACACGAATTTTGCGTATGAACAATTTCCTCAAGGTAAACATTTAAGTATTTAAATGTAATCATAATATTACTTAACCTTTATAAGCACGTGTAACTGTAATCATGAAAACAAAATTAAGGCATAAACTCACTGCAACAATCAAAAACGCCTGATCATTAAGAATTTGCGTTGTGATTTGATATAATTACATATAATTATGTTGAAAAACACTACAATTGCATTAAATGCATATGAAATACACTGCATTAAGTTAAATGTCAAGCGCAATATGGTATTTCCTATATTATTTTACTTGCGTTTTTTACTGTTTGTAAATTATTAGAATTACTTGATTTTGCTCTTTAATGACATTTTAAAATGTAAAGTTTTTTTGTGTATAAATGAGAAAACAATCCAAACGATTTAATCCGCAATAAATTTACAAAACTACAGCTCCAAATTAATATAAATTTTTACTGCGAAAATTTTGCAGATTATATTGAGTTTTGATAAAAAAAAAACACTACCTTTTTATAAAGCTCCTTTATTTTCCGTCACAGATCATTTTATCACCGTCCTCATAAATGCAAAGAAAGTAACGTTTTTGCAAGTACACTCGAGTGTGACGTCACGTTTTTGCTCTAATCTACGACGTTACACTTCAGTGGGTAACAACCTTAGGAACAAGTACAGGCGTGCAAAAAGCTGTTACATATTTATTTCAGTTTACTCGAATGTCGTATAGGGAATGTTTTTAGATTTGTGTAACGAATTATATCGTTTTTGTTGTAATCTCAATCTTTGACAGTCGTTACAGGTACTCAGTGACCCGAAAGTTTGATAACCAGTCTTACCAAGGATATCGTATTACCCAGTACTAACTGGGTAGTGGAGGTCAGATAGGCAGCCGTTCCATGTAAAATACTGGTATTCAGCTGCATCCGGTTAGACTGGAAGCCGACCCCAATATAGCAGATGACGGTGATATGATCTAATTATAAAAGACATTTAGTTTAGGTAATGTCAAAAATAATGTAACTATTGTCTACTTTGTACGTTTTTAAGTCCCAGCGGAAAAACTGCACAGTGGAGCACATAAAATAACAGACAGTAAATAAAACAATCAAAGCAACAAAAATAAAATAACATACCTGTATAAAACAATTAAAATCCAGTAAACGCTAAAATTAAGTTTGATAGATTATCCAAAACTACGTTAATGTTAGATATTGTACAAAATGGCCCCCCTAAATCACTGATGCTCTAATTAATGTTCGAAATTTAAAGGAATACTTATAATTACAGCAGATTCCTGGATTACGGTTGGCTCTGTAATCTTTTGCAATTTTCTCTTAATCGCCAGAGTTTAAAGTGGCCAGTTATAAAAGACCCCGCGTCACTTTACCATTCAGTAACAAAACTGGTCAATATCTTCAGGGTATCATGGTTTATGAGGGTCTTTAAAAACTGTTGCTGTTTTAAATGGTACCCCGAGACATTTGGACTTATGTGATAATGCTAGGGCAAGATGGTAGAAATTTGATAATTCGCGGTTAGGGAAACGAGCCTTTTAATAATAAGTTGGGACTATTATTGTTAGTGAATCATCCTGTGGAACAGAAGATGCGTGGAGCAAGGTCCACACTTTATTCCAATTTTTATTTGGCGACATAACTTTTTCGAGTTTCTTATTTGCTTCGTTGGTTGAGTGCTCGCAAGTATGATTGCTGGGTTCGATTCCCGGGTCAGACATAGTGCTGTTGAATTTTTGTATGAGGATATTCTCAGTAGCCACGGAGTCTAGGTTGTGCCCGGTTGGTGGCAATGGGCTCGCCTTAATAAGAGACTTAAACAAAACCGGCGAAATGCGGATATTCTTTAAGGCACAGCTCTGCCTAACTTTATGGGGATAACAGGCGTGATGTTATAAACTTCAGCTAATTGCAAACTACATTAGAAAATGCAAATGAAAAAAAAAAACACATTAACTGAAAATGTTCATAAAGCTTGTAAAAACCATATTTCTTAAGTAAAACTTGACCTTACAATATGTAAATAAATAGCTATAATAAAGTTACAATAGCACGTACTAATTGTAAGAAATTTGCGAACGATGAGGACACTTCAAGTTAATGGCTTTACTGAAAATTGCTCATAATTACACACAATTAAAATGCAAATTCTGTTTCATCAAAGTCATTCACTTTGCTGATTTGACTGTAAACTACCTAGATATTTGTTCAGACTTAGTCTTTATGGACTTTATACTTAGTAATTATGTCTTTACTTGACTTTGGAGGAATAATGTAATACACAAATCCACAAATAAACAAATGAACACGGATAACGACTTGTATGACCATCACTATAATTACCCGTAAAAACTGCATTTCAGCGATTGCGCCACTTGTTTTAATGTAGCTCTCGACCCTGTTTTAGTAAGCGTGTGGGTCGGAAATTGTCCTATGGGAACGAACTACCGGGATAAAAAGTATCCTTTGTCATATCAAAAGTCTATGTCATTGTGTGCCATCCATCATATTTACTTTATTTATTTTTGTGCCTTTATCCCAATTCATTTACGTGCAGAGACAGATGGACAGCTTTCGCGTTTATAATGTTAAGTTTCAACAAGTCAAACAAGCTCAGAAATAAGAGTTAATATTACATTTCACTAAAAATGATTTTCTCAAAGTGACCTCGGCGCGTCTCCTCAGTTTTTATGGGTTAACAGCACCCGAGACAACCATTTATCATGGACCCGTCAAAATCTAATTGTGCCGCCTGGCTAACCACCGCATTGTGACCGTAATTACGCCCTTTATTTTTTTACACAAAGAACTAAATCGACTCCAAAGCTTTTTTTGTTCCACCATCACCGAAAGACGCAATTTGGTCGATATTCCAAATATTTCACTGTGATATTTCATATCGTCATTTTTATGATGATCCGCCAAATTCTATGATTGGATATTATTTTTTAGGTTATTAAAGAAAAAATGTGGTTCGTCCGAGATGAAACGGCCGCGCGATGATTGCTTTTTTTTATAAATCCATGCATTGAGGACACTTTCTATCCGCTGTGCGTACGCCACATTCTGTTCAAATTGTACGCTAATTGTTCGGGTCGTCCTCAGTCGTAAAACTTGAGTATAAGAACTATTTTTTACGAGAATTTCCACCGACAATAATTATCGGTGGAAATTCGCGTCAAAATTTCCATGGAAGTAGTGACATACTGGACGCTGCTAATTTATTTATATAAGGGATTTTGTATTTTACTGTTATGCCTAATTTACAGAAGTGAAAAAAAAAATTGCTTGGGTGTTTCCAGTATTATTAATGACTTGTGTAGGTATACCTATATGATTGTTACTCGACATTGTTTTAAAATAAAACAAAAAAAACTTTAATTGGGAGAAATTAAACGATGATCGGGACCTATCCAAAAAAAAAAGATATACATCTCTTGTTTTTTTTGAGGTACAAATCTCTTACGGCATATCATTAAACCATTATCGAGCAAAAAAACTGCCACGAGCGAAATATCAGACAAAACTCTAAATATATTAAACAACTTTGAAGACATTCAGAAAAAAAAATACAATCATTTAGGGGTTGGACTGTAAAAAATCGACTCCCGCGCACGTTTCTGTTACAAAAGCCTTATAGTTCACGATTTCGTAGATAAATTGGTAGCCATTTTATAAAATTACATGGTTTTAATAAAAGTAAGCAAAATAGGCGTTTCTAATATAGTATTTTTATTAAGGGGGTGGGCTAGCGACTGAGGGAGGCGTTAAGGGTAGTTATTAGTATACTCTACCGAAATTGGTATTAAGAAGCTAAGATCAGAAAGTGTGGTCATTAATTCCTTTTTCTTTTTGGAAATAGTATGTTTTTGAACCAGACGTTACAGCATAGGGAGCCGTCGTAAGTATGTTTGTGATTGTTGATAATTGTAAATTAAAGCATGTACATTAAACTTCATTGAATGAATTATTAGTATTTTTATATTACCCAGTTTTAAAGTCAATTTTTTAATTTCAGTTACTGGAGGTGGAGCCCCAAATATAATATACTAGCGGACGTCACGCGGTTTCACCCGCGTAGTTTCCGTTTCCGTGGAGGAGTACGAGAATAAAATATCGCCTGTTTTACTCATTAAAGAGGAGGCTCTCTATTGGTGAAAATTATATCTCAAATATTTCCTCTTTACAGTATTATATTATCATATAAAATATGTCATATGATGTTTTATCGTTAATTTCTTTAACAAAGTTAAAACTTCAGAGCAAATGAAATATTTTCTCACCACAACTAAACTCACTGTCTATAATATTGTCCAGTCCCCCATAAAAAGTGATTAGAATCCCATTCCTCCGCCATGTTCCTTCAGACGGCAGCTATCAATCACTCTGTGTGGGATGACTCTAATTATAGGGATTAAGAGCACCACGAAGTACCAGCTATTGGTACCGAACTACCAACCCGCCCCATAATACTCGTAGAACCGAAACGCGGGACAAAAATTGAACTTTAATCGAACTTGTTGTTCGTCGTGTTATTAATAGTTTTTGAAGAAAAAACGTTAAAATAAAAGAACATGAACTGGTTGGTGGATCAGTTTATTAGGATTTTGTTATTTTTATATCTAAGGCAAACTGTTATAAATATAAATAAATATCGATGGACATTTAACACACAGCACCATCTAGTGCCACATTAAGCAAGGCTTGTGTCGTGGACACCAGATAGTTGATATACTACATGTATACTATTTTGTTTGTAAATACATACCTATCATACATATAAACATCCATAACTCGGAAACAAATGTCCATGTTCATCACACAAACATTTGCTCCTACCGGGATTAGAACCCAGGACCCTAAGAACGTAAGGCAGCTTCACTGCCACTACGCCATTCAGGTCGTCAAAAGGTGTTAAGTGAGGCGTTGTACTATTTTTCATTGACTTACTTGTTTGACTAATAAATAATTTGGTAACACAACCCTGTGTTGCAACGTATCGTGTCGTGTAGTGGTTGTTCGTATGACAAACTAAAGTAACTTTTTTATAATACAAGACCACGGCATTGTGTTAAATTGATTTGAATGTGACTGATATCACATAACTCGTACCTCACCACCTCGATTAAAAGGAGGGATGTAGTAAACTTCAAATTGACACTACAAATTCTCGCTTAGTCACTTAGTGAGCAACTAATTGCTTTTCTGATTTTCGAGTCTAATTTTTGAGCTGAATATTACGAGTCAATCAAAACATATGTAAAGGCAACCACAATATATCACACAATAAAAACCCGATCCATCTCAATCCACTAAAGCACGAAAAATTAAACCTTATAAACAAAAGTAAATTAGAACAAAAAAACGTATTACATGCATTTAAGGCAAAGAAAAAAGGCCCAAAATCGGAGGCGCAGGAGGGCTGTTATTTTTCGGTCACTATATTTAGGGACTGCACCTTGAAGGGGGTTAGTTAATTAAACATCATGCGTCTGCGCCACGGATCTAAATCTTAGGCAGCCATTAAACCAGTGGTACTCAAAGTTACCAGTTTAAACCTCAATCACGTGGATAAAACGCGGACACGTTTGCAATCTAGAACAATATTAAAACATAAAAATAAACTATATTTCAGTCCAAATGAAAATAATTGACAAAACGTTGAAACTCTAAATTCACAATTCGATAATCCTGCAGATTCTACAGCAGGATCAGCAAAATGAAACATATAGTTTAACTTCAATATTTTCATCCAAAATCGTGCAAGGTTATTATTATCAAAAAGATGCATCAAACTTTGGAAACCTGAGAACCACGATTATTAATTGGGCGTAAACCCCGCGAGATTGGGCTCGCCTCCTGATACAGATTCGACTTTAATTCTGTTGATTACTCGTTTTCAATGGGAACGCTTTTGTTTCGGTCAAAGAAACAGTCAAGAAGAAAGGCTAATTGAGAGAACCTTTAAGTTACTTTAAAACTCAAAATGCAAAGTTCAAATATAAACGCAACGGATTAAATTCATTTATTCTGAAATACCTGCATCAAAACCACAGGGACATAAAAATTTCAACTCAATCTATTGTTAGAGACACAATGTCATAAATAACGGCTAAAATTATACACCAAACTAAAAAGCAAGCTATCCATCGCGTCCAAAATCCTGTCAATAATCATTATGAGGAGCCAAAAATAATGATGACAAAACACCGCCGACGACACGCGTAGTTAAACGAAAGCTTTCATATTCCCCAACAAAAATAGAAGGCAAATTGACAGATGACAAATAAGACCGTTAACACCACGGTCACGGAACCAAAAACCAATGACACAGGGCCCATAGATCAACTCACAAACCCCAATAATATTTCTAACGCAATAGGAATCAGGGGACATGGGGAAGATCACAGTAAACTGGTCAACGATAGTAAATATTTCTACCGGGGCTAAATGTGATAAAATACATCAAGACATTGTCGTTATAACAAGATAGATGGCCACACAAAGTCGGTAACACATTCTTTTGAACAACAAGATTAGAACAGACATACACAAACTGTTGTCGGAATTAAGGTCTGTTGTTCAATTGAATAGGACAGCAAATGAATGGAAATCAAATAGATATAAAGCATAAACAAATGTGATATAGCCCTGAGGCTATCAGAAGCAATGTCATAGTGTAGACGTTTTAAAAGACGTTGTGCAATTTGAGACAGTCGTAAATGAGAGGAGATTAATGAATCTTCAATACTGATTGACTTTTGAATGAAGACCGTTTTTTTTTCTTTTTGTTTTTAATTCTCAGGCTACGTACGTAAATACTATAATCGACGTCCATGAATACTATATTCGTTCTAATGAAATATGAATAATGCACTAATGAACATCCGCTCATTTGACAGTGATATCAAAAAAGTTTCAAATAACAATGCAAGAAAAAGCAGTCAACATGGAATGACATCAAAAAATATTCTCTCAAAATTCGCAGTACTAAAACTTCGCGCCAACTACCGAATACTTTTATTTAATCCCGTACAGAGTACAATTGGAATGGACTCTCGGAATGTAAAAGCAACAACGATTGAGACAAAGGGCGTAAAGGTCGACCCTTCAGAGTGCATGGGTGTGGCGAACTTAAATTTTCGCATTGACAGCCGAAACGGCCCTCAGGGACCTGAGACGTGCTTTTAGTGCCTTTATTCGTAATGGTTAATGCGGCAACTAGTTTACGAGCTGTACTGTTATTTGTGACCTCTAAGGGTAGCGGTAGCTGCCTCCACTAACGGCTTTTCTGCTATGAGGAAAGGTATTTCGAGATTTTCTGCAGGTATTGTTTAATTGATTGTGTTTGTTGCTTCGTAATTTATTTTATTCGGATTATTTTGGTTCGCTGTAAGAATCAACTACGATTAACAGTAATGACAACTTGATTCTTATTAGCTAAGTGTTCAAGTATTTTATGACGTCAACATGTAAGTATATGTCTGGAATTCCTAAAGGTATTCCATATCAAAAGAGTTGATGTTTTGTGTCCATTCTCACGTGTTTATTTGTTTGTAAATTGACTCATTACACCTCATCATTCTTGAATCTCAGTTTACAAAATATTGACCAACCCAAATTAATCTTGTCTTTACAAAACCAAATCTATCTCAGCACCCATTTAGTTGATATTAATATCATCTATTGTCGTGTCCCGAACTTTATTCAAAGCATCAACGTTTGTCACGTCAACGAAGGAATGGGATTGGCTATCAATCAATGCTGTACGAAAATTAGGTGTATTGTTCCATTGCCGCTCCCTTACAAAATGAGATCCCTTTGAGTCGTCAACCACTCGATGGATGATGTTTTGACAGATATTTTCGGTTCACGGGTCATTTAGTCATTGTTCGTCACCGTTTGAAGCGGTGTTGTAATGTGTTATCTGATTTTAAATGTTCGTTTCGTCTTGAAAGAATGGAGGAGATTATTGTGGCTATTATGTTTAATGTTGCTATTGTCGTAAGGTAAATGGCAACTGAAGTATATAGGATGTAATGTCTAAAGGTCATTTTGCAAGGCAAGAAATCCTTGCCTGTGCCTAATACTGTAAAAAATCTCTTAACGAAGCCGAAAGGCACTCATTCTCCCCGTCATTGCGTATTTTTTACACCATACCTGGGAGTCAGCCAATATGTATCTCCGTAACTCGAAGGTAGTAACGGAGATATTGGTGTTCAAAGTTCGAACTTTTTGACATATTTTTTTTATACTAGTATTTAATGCAATTTTTTACTTTAAACACCACCACGACCCTCGTACTTTTTACCACAAAAAAATATTTTTCACCCAAAATAAAAAGTCGTTTCCCAGCAATATTTTTTGCGTAAAGTTACTTAGTTTGATGTACTGAACACATATGCTTGGTTGACGGCTTTGTGATGAGTCTGTTTACAACCTGGATAGCATTTGTGAGTCGAAAACAATAGATACATGTAAATGCAACATCTTAAGAGATCTGTGGAGCATGCGTTTTCATACAAACGTAATACCAAAATAATATGAAAATCAAACATATTCATCAGGTAGTGTGTATATATTTCGATTGTATTATAGAAATTCTATGTTCCCAAATAAATATTTTGAAAGGACAATGATATAACGACGAGATATGAGGAATTTAATATTTCTACAGTTTTTTTTTCTAATAGCTCTTGTTTAAATCAGTGTACATTCAAAATATGTATTTGGGAACCTATATATTGTGTAATCCAATAAAAATAAATACACACTACCTCAAGAATATGTTTGATTTACAAATTATTTTAGTATTACGTTTGTATGAAATTCGCATGCCCCGCAGGCCTCTTAATGCTCCATTTCTGCATTTTGAATATTGAATATTTTGAAAAGAAAACGTGGAAAATAAAAATTACCAAATGGCTTGGGAATCCCCTAAAAAAAACAGTGGTTACGAAAAACATAAACACACTATGCTACTCCATAGCACAGTAAACTTACGATACGTCACCTGCCATTAATCGTGTCGGGCTAAGCAATATTGACGGGTTCATTACGACTATTGTCTTACGGAGGGTGGCAGGGATGTCCTTTTGGGGTTATCGAAACATTAATATAGTGATCATGTTAGTGGTTTGGATTTTATGTTGGTAATATTGTACGATGTAATATTGTTATAACGTAGAAAAGTTACTGACTTTATGTCTGGGTGTAAGAAGACTTATAGACTGTGTTTTCTGTTCTATAAGTTTCATGGTGTCTATTTTATGACCGTTTCTAATCCTACTAATTATAAGGATAATGAAAAGAAAGTTTGTGATGGATGGATGTATGGATGTTTGTTACTCTTTCACGCAAAAACTACTGAACGGATTTGGATCAAATTTAGCATACATATAGTTTATTACCTGGATTAAACATACTTTTTATCCCAGTAATAAGATCCCATGGGTCAATTTCATTCAATGTCATGTCATGTATTTGAGGATATCTATTACATTATTTTTGAAGTCGTTTTAATTTCTATATGAGTGGATAGTACTCATGAAAATAAACAACTTTTATTATGGAACCGACTATAAAATCTCGAAAAATTATTGGTCGCTTAACTTAAAAAAATTCAGGCACGAGCTGATTTTTTTTCCAGATATAAGTGTCGGTCCCATAGTTAATATTGTTCATTTTCCACAACTACTTTCCGCCCTTAAAGTAATTAATACGATTAAAAAATAACGTTGTATAAACAAAATGCCGTCCGTCTCCGTGCCTGATCAAAAATGCAAATAGGTCCCAAAAAACTAGTTTTTCCCACCACAAAAACTGTCCCTTAGGCTGAACGACAACATAGGTACACAAAAAAAAACACAGAAAACTCCACAAACATGACCAAACACTTATAATTACAACGTCTCAAGATTAACAAAAAGCCACATATATCAAAAGTCTTCATATCAGTCTTTTGCTATGATTTACTGGACCAATTTGGGCCCCAGAGCCGTGTGACACTCGTAAACCAAAGAGCGGTATCTCAAAAAATTAGGTTTTTGTTTTGCTCAGTCAGTTTTCTTTGAAGAAAACCACCAAGAAACATACTGTCTCATTTCTGTACAGGTTGGTCGCTGAAGTAATAACCTGAAATGTCTAGAATGGAAATGCGATACTATTATCTGCCTAGCCTTTTCCCAACTATGTTGGGGTCGGCTTCCGATCTAACCGGATGCAGCTGAATACCAGTATTTTACATGGAGCGTAGAGCATAGAGCCTATCTGACCTTCACAACCCAGTTAGTAGGTACTGGGAAATACGATACCACTTGGTAAGACTGGTGTCAGACTTTTGGGGCCACTGACTACCTGTTACGACTGTCAAAGATGGTTAAATGACAGCCGGGACCAACAGCTCAACGTGCTTTCCGAGGCACGGAGGAAACTCGGTATGTAAAGGTCGTGGCTCACTTGACAAGCACCGCACCAGCACGGCACCAGCACAGCTCCTGACCGGTCGCCTCGAATATAGGCTACGGCGCGCGGCCCGCGCGGCGCAAGCGAGGTGTAAGCACGCGGTCCCCTCGCTTGCGCCGCGCGGTCGCCTCGCTTGCGCCGAGCGGGCCGCGCGTGGTCACCCAGCTTGCGCCGCGGGGGCCACGCGCCGGCCGCGCGTGGTCCACTCGCCGTCCGCAAGGCACAAGCTCGCAGTCCGCGCGCTGGTAGTAATAGTCCGGGAGGTAGCATTGTATTTTAGGGAATTATCTCTAGTAATTATATTTTGTGGATTCGTGGTTTAATTTTTCTTTCCATTACAGTTCTGAGATTTTTTAAAGTTCAGTATATTTAAATTATTTTATATTTTATAGTTTCAGCCGATGTACTGTAACGATTGGTTACAGACCGAACGACTGACTGACTTTATTAGGGTTTTTTATTTGCACCGCTACCTCCCGGACTACGAGCTTGCTGTCACCGCGAACACAATTGTAAGGCATTTGTGATTGAACACGCGTAGGACTTGTATGTTGTCTGTTGTCATTATTTTTTAGCTTTTTTTGTTCGACCAGTGTAACACATCATGTTTTTCCCACGTAGATGGATAGATGCAAAGTTCTTGTTGATTTTGTTGTTCTTTATAAGTTTGAATAAATGTGAAAGGCATTCTGCAAACATGGTAAGACATAGGAATTGTTAAACAATTGAAAGAGCGAAAAATATAGAAGCAGCTACAAACGATTATCATCAATCATGGTATTTTAGGGTTTTCAACGAGTTCTACGGATCTCTAAACAAATAACCATTTGTGTGGTTCGGTACCTGCAGTAAGTATGAAATAAAAGTAATTGTAAAGACTTGAACTGCATTAGTGGCACAGGTATTACTTGGACCTTCAGAAAAGTGAACGCTTTGACGCGCAGAGAAGAAGTATTAAGGTTGAAATTGCAAGTTAAAGCTGCTTCTCATAGATGTCATGTTTACAAGACAATTATTGAGACGCGTTAAAAATACTCCAATAATATCAACTATACGAGTATGCACGATGAACTGATCTGCGTTTTTAGCCACTTGCATATTTAGCTCAAAAACACTATACCTTCACTTATTATTTATTTATATTTGTATTCAGGAATGTCTGACTCAGGAACAACAAATGTATTTTAATAAATGAGAGACAGGTGAATGATTTGTGATCTTTTATTCGTTCAGTTAAACCTGTCATTCATTCAATAAGCGCCACAAGAGCTTTAGTGTTGTATTAATTATTAGTTGCAGCTGCTGTAGCGCTTGCATGCTACTAATATAAGTTCTAACGGAACTGTAGGTTGCAAAAAGTTGTGCCCCTTTGGCTGCAAAGCGGCTACATAAGGTCTGCAGTGCACGCTCTAGCACTTGAGCTTGGCGCCTTTGGGAATAATCGGATTGGCTCCAGAGCTCTTAAGCAACTAGTTTGTGTTACTTGGGTGACAACAAGCTTTCGATTTGTACTGAATTTCACATAACTCGGGAGTCTTATCATAATAGTAATGGTTTTTATGCATTGCAGCATCGTGACCAATTATATATATAGATATTATCTGGGAGTCTAACCGAACTAGGTCTAGTGTCGTGGGCTCTTTGACTAAATTTGTAACTGGCCATACATTAAACAAAGAGTACCCACTACGTGGAGAAGCACGACGGTGCACTGACGTTGTTTCGCGGGCCACTCGGCGTCCGCGCGCGGACGCCGAGTGGCCCGCGTGGTGGTCAACGCGCTTGCCGCTACCATACGCCTCGCCTCGCTTGCGGCGCGGCGTCCGCGCGCGGTCCCCTCGCTTGCCGCGCGCGGTCTCCTCGCTTGCGGCGCGGCGCCCGCGCGCGGACGCCGCGCCGCCCGCGCGGCGAGGCGTATGGTAGCGGCAAGCGCGTTGACCACCCGCCGTAAGCTTTTTCATATGTACATTCAAAAATATGTTATGCGACACACGATTTAATGCTCTAATTTGAATGGCAAGTAAATTGCTGGGTTGGAGCGGTGCTGGTGCGGTGCTTGTCAAGTGAGCCACGACCTTAATGGTGGTCACCCATCCACAGACCAACCTAGGCAAGTCCACCCGAGCGGCTGATATTATTTAGCCACGAGTTCCTCGGTCGAAATGCGATACTATTCCATAAATAACGATACACATGATGCTCTAAGCTGTACCCTGATGTCTCCAAGTACACTACAGGAGTTAGTGAGTGCTAGTGATAACCCCGAACTATGGCATACTCCAGCGCAAATCATGGCTCAACTCCTGTCCAGCACTGTGTGTAGTTCCACTTTGAGGGGCCTGTCTTGAGCTGGCAGAGTTCTGTCGAAAATCATATAATAAAAAAAGGGGAAATCTTCGACACGACGAAGAAGAAGCCCCGACTCAATGATAGATTACTATCGAAGCACTAAAATACGAAATAAAAAACACAATTTCATTTATATTTCTTAGATAACCAAAAGATACATTTCTTAACTTACCCCTGCTAGGCTTACGAGGGCAGCGTAGTGGACATCACAGCTATCTGATCAAACAAGCCGTAAATAATACGCGGACTGTATTTATCATGGCACCGCCAAATATAAGTAATAGAACAATTTATTGCCACGAAAATGATAGTGCCTAAAGGTATTTTCGTTGAGGCTTTGTTTGGTTAATTTTCTATGGTGTATAAAAATGTATATTGATCTTAGAACAAAAAATTTCGTCGTTTTTTAGAAGCTTTGGTTAAATGTTTTGGGTATAAGGAAACTAGTGAATATTAAATCTCAAGTGTAAACTGAATAGGTATATATAACATGACGCTTGTAATCCCCAAAGGGTTAAGCAGAGGTGGACTCATAAGTACACCCATACTTCGCCAGTAATGTTTAAGTCCCATATAATAGGGGCCAACCCATTGACATCAACCGAGCACATAATCAACCTCCGCGACTCACGACTGCCACTGATAAGCCAAGTTAGAGGCCCATGACATAAAAAACTACATAAAAACTCTGACACTAGGTTAGCCACTAACCACACGAAAAGAAAGAAAGAATCGAGAAATTCCAGATGGAAAAACCCAATAACACTTTGCCCGACCCCAGAATCGAACCCAGGACCTGCCTGCGGGGGCTGCGGGACTGTTCGAAAGAGGTACCGCGGCCCCGGAACATAAAGGACGAGGAAGGAACACGGATGGTTCTTAGTCAGTAAAAGACTGACACTCCGGGAATCGAGCCCAGGACCTCATACTCCCGAGGTTGCGGGACTGTTTGAAAGAGATACCGTCGCCCCGGAACATAAAGGGCGAGGAAGGAACATGGATGGTTTTTAGTCAGTAAAAGACTGAAACCCTCTCCCGCTCCGCCCAGAGTGGGAAAAGTTGTTTGATGATTTCCCATCCCAAAAAAAAGGACTTCATTCTCAGCAGTCACGCTTACCTACGACCACCAGACCAACGTGGCAGATTCTGATTAAAATTACCTCTATTACGAAACAGGTGACAATCAATTCAATAGAACTTTGCAGCAACTGCCATAGTATCAAAATAATAATATATTAACACAAACTACCAAACGATTACTAGATGAAGAATAGCCCGTCTATGTAAAACAAATTGCTCACAGCAAAATAGAAACAAAATTAATGGTAATCGTTTAGTGATTACAACGTAACATGAGCATTATAATATGTTCACGACCTTTCACACGGGAGCTGACCTGTGAACTCGGGTTCTGAATATCTATACTTCTATAATCTATACCTATTCAAGTAATATGTAGAGGTAAAATTTATTTGTAAGTTTGTAGGTCTGTATGTAATCTCCAAAATTTGTGATCCGAATCTAAAAATTATATAACTGGCAGGAAGCTATATTATTCTCCGGCATTAAAGACGATGACAATATATTTATATCAAGCAAACTAGCAAGAAATATAACCATTTTTGCGATAGAAGTCGCGGGCAAAGTGTTAGTATACCACACACACACACACGCACACACACCCACACATATACACACAAACACAGTTTATATCTAAGGAACTAAATAAATTGTATTTTGCTGTGGAAGAGCGGAGTCTCCTAACACAGGCATTACTTGCTTAAAAGGAGGCTCCAATCACCAACTAATGTAAAACTTTATGGTTATAAAATAAGATTTGTATTTGATTTGTATTAGTTTGTAGTATATAATGTTATTTATTTATTTATTAAAAACTTTATGCACATAATGTACAAAGGCGGACTTAAATAAAGCCTTGGTCATTTTCTACCACTCTACTTTAGGGTGATGCAGACATAAAACAGTAGATGGAATATTATAGATACACGGGTGATGCAGAGATGAAACAGTAGGTGCAATAGGTATTATAGAAAAATTTTGAAGTAGCAAAAAAACACCAAGCTTAGAGTTCACTGTAAGAATGGCAGTTCGAGAAGTTATGATTTCACGTGACGGTACAAGGTTGGTCGTCAAAAGACAAAAAAAAAACTATCGTTACATATCAAAATGCATCAAGAACTTCGTTCAATCGGCGTGATCCTCACTTCTCTACTGTGTGCTACACAATGTAATCAGCCTTTGTCCAACTATGTCTAAAACGGTCGGCTTCCACTCTAACCGGGTGTAGCTGAATACCAGTATTCCACATGGAGCGACTCCTTATCTAATCTGACCTCCACAACCCAGCTGGTACTGGGTAATACGATACCTACCCCTTGGTAAGACTGGTTCTCAGACTTTCGGGTCACTGCCATGTCTACCAGTAACGACTGTCAAAGATATACAAATGACAGCCGGGGACAACGACTTAGTTTAACATGTTTTCCAAAGCACGGAGAAAATTCGGTATATAATGGGCAGTCACCCATCCACAGACCAACCTAGGCAAGCACGGCTTAACCTAAAGTTCCGTAAAATCTGAGCTACTGTTATTATTTTGCCACGAGCTCCTTAATCTACACAATGTCGTATTGGGACATTTATATGAATTCAGTCATTGGTAGGACGCTAAGTAGTAATAACAAAAGATTCTCTCATCTAGATATATTTAATACTAGCTGACCCACGCCACTTCGTCTGCGTCACATATATGAGAGAAAAAGCTCACAAAGGAATAAATTTTCCCCGTTTTTTGCAAAATTTTTCATTTATGTTCCGCTCCTATTGGCCATAGCGTGATGATATATAGCCTATAACCTTCCTCGATAAATGGACTATCCAACACAAAAAGATTTTTGCAATTCCAACCAGTAGTTCCTGAGATTAGCGCGTTCAAACAAACAAACAAACAAACAAACTCTTCAGCTTTATAATATTAGTATAGATTAAAAAAGATACATTCAGGAAGCAATTTATTAACGTCAGTATGTGACGAACTGACAAATATATTTAAACGAAATAAATAAATATATAGGGTTGTACAGAAAGTATAACACAATCACCATACACACCCACCGCTATAACATACTCACACACCCACTTTAACTCCTCAGGCACACACACTTTCACACGCTGTATTCTTAATATCTATACATAGAGATATTAAATTGTAAATCCTTAATTAGCTGTAGGATTATTTAAAATAGTTTAGGTTAAAATTGTAAAGAGCTGTGGATTATGTAATAAATAAATAAATAAAAATATTTTTTTCCAATCCTAGAATGGACCTAGCATACCAAGATTCCATGTTTGTTTGGTAATACTTGTGACTATCATCATCATTCTCTTGCCCTTATCCCAATTTATTTTGTTTACAATAGATTACCAATTAATAATTATTAAATGAACGAAGGTTTATGTTAAATAAATAAAAATAACAACTTACTTATGTATTATTATTAGCAAAACTTCTAGTCTAAACATCTACGTTGTGAATATTATATCTGAAGAATGAAGCGATGCAATATAATATATGATCAAACGAACTTCCACAAGTGAAGTTCGATCGATATTATATTAATCGCTTCATTCGAAGATATAACACCCACCCACCCAATTTCCCTAAAACGAAGCTTTTGCTAAACTGTGTTGTATACTTACTCTAAAAAGAATGAGCAATGATAGACAGACCGTCGAAAGCAAAAAAAAAAAGAAAACGGTGTATTTTAAAAAAAGTGCGAAGTTGCCTTGTAGGTTAGAGTCATCATATAAATTAATATCAAGAAACTTTTCTACTTGACTGTACAAATCATTGGTCAACACTCAACAGTAGTACAAGTACGTAAGATTCGATAGGACTCGATTAGATAAATTTGACAGTTATTCTCGATAAAATAAGCTTTATGGAGTCAAAAACTAATTTTATCGAGAATAACTGTCAAATTTATCTAATCGAGTCCTATTGAATCCCACGTACTTGCACTGCAGGTGCAGTTGACCAATCGGATCCTGCCAGTGTGTAATCAATTTATTTACAGAAAGAGCCGTAATACGTTCAGACATGTCCTGTGTTTTTTAATCTTCTACTATTTCAAGTCGAATAACAGCCAGTCACTGATGATGTCACAAATCTAAGAAAAAGAAAAATTAAAATGAGCAGGACATTTCACACACAAACATAAGAAATTTACCATAATAAACAATTTACGACGCAAAATATGACCACTCTAAACTTCACAAAGGTCGTTCCCACCATACGATGTGACAAAGAAAAACTTAACTGGCGTTAAAAATGACCTGCGACAGGAAAGACGATCGAGCGATTACATTAGCATTAAAACGGTCACACAATTACTTTTTGATTAGTGTGTCGCCGACAACTGAATTCATTAGTTCAGCTCACCTGATTTTATTTAATTAAAACGTAAGAACGGTGGGTGGTTTAACCGTAGGTTAAGTTGAGGTTAAACGGGGTTTTGTGGTTTTGAAGTGAAGAGCGGTTTTTTGTTCTGTTTTTAAAGTTTTTGTATAAATTGCGTGTCTTGATGTTGATCTTATTGGGCACTCCAAGTTAAAAGTAATATTTGATTGCATAAAACGAGGAAAGTAAAAGATTATTTTTGTGCGAATAAAGTTTGCTCCGTCACATGACAGTTGTTCTCGATAAAATGTGTTTTTAGGGAATCAAAAACTCATTTTATCAAGAATTACTGTCAAATTTATCTTATCGACTCCTATCGAATCCTACGTAATTGCACTGCTGAAATGACATAACACACACTTCTCAACAAGACTGACAATTTCACCAAAACATACTCTACCTTTTAATTAACATTAAGTACTCGGTGCAACCCACCTTTTGCGATAAGAAGTAAAAACGCACAAGTGAAATGTCTCGACGCGGACGCAGCCGAGCGTTGTGAGAACCTTGTCGCCGGTCAAGTATATGTTAATGTTTATAATTGAACCCTGCTTACTGGGCAACAAAGTGCATTTCTAATTGTTTGTATTATTTATAGAATGGAATAAAAGGAGAGAATCATTGTCCTGTAGATTTGATTGGGATTCTTGAGCAAACTTACGAAAAACTAGTCCTCTTCGTTATATTGCTGGCACGATACGTACTGTTTTTAGCTTTCACGGTTTAAAACTAAACTTATATTGTCACTTACGGGATATCTTCTGTGATTATTTATTATTTTGAGTTCCTGACTTGATTTGTCTGCTCGTAACAATTTTATTTACCCGCAGTCTCCAGTCAACCCGCGTCATGGCGCTTGCAACAGCGTCGAAATATCGGGAGCTCAAAATAGTAAATAATCACGGAAGATATCCCGTAAGTGACAATATAAGTTTACGATACGTACTCTTTAGATTTTGTTAGACCAGAACTTGGCTTCTTTAACGGTGTTATGTTTTGTGTTTTTATACTACGTTTTTGACTATTATAATCAGTTTTTTTTTCATACGTTCTTTCCAAGTAACTACATGGCCATTACGTGGATTGTAGTCTTTGGGTTTAGTAATCCTAGTACCCTGACATTAGTAATATATAAAGCTTTTCTATAGATTTTAGTCTTTTCAATCTTTGTTTACTTTTGTAACGTCAGACAATGACAATGACAAGCCTAGGTTTAAGTATTTTTAATTTATTGCTGGAGTTTTAGGTTGTATATCAATTGTTATTAGACCTTCTTCAAAACCATTTTATTCTTCTATGTTCTAGAACAATCTAAAAATTATAATCGCGAGGTGACGGGAAGCTGAGCCTGAAAATTCAGTCTGCTTTTGGTGCTCGTGCCGACCAGAAACTTGGCAGTGCTCTCAGCTTATTATGTGGTCGCTAAGCCGGCGATGCTTAGCGCTGGCGTCAGTCTGAAGCCCTGATGCAAGAAGTTTCAAGGCCGTCAGTCATATTGTGTTCCAGTGCTGCCAGCCAGTTGTGTGCGAGCCTTGGACCCGGAACGTTTATTTTACATTTGATCACCATCTATCTCACCTCGACTTCCCTAAAATAATAAATGTTGTCAACGTATCCCTTGCCATTTTCATTTTAAACGAACCTAATGTGACTTTTACATTTTCCTCCTCCTAGGAAGATGTAAAGTTACAACGGCGACAGTACCTAGTGACACTGTAGATTTCACTTTGACTGCATGTATTAGAACACAGAGGGCAGGTTAGGTTGTGGAACATAGCTTCCCATCCCCATCCTGGGACGGTTCTATTAAAAAAAACGGTGTAGGAAAACATCGTGTTGGAACCATTGACTCACATTGAGCCTGGGAGGTAAATTATGGCCCATCTTACAGGGAGGATGTTCCCAACTGAGGGGATTTTAGTGGCTGATTATGATATGCTTATCCTACTCGAAAAAACAGCGCAGAGAAGTAATGTGACAAAATTACCTTTTGCATTTTCATTTTCAGTGAGAATGATACTTTGTACTTAAAATACAGGGTGTAAATCACCTTATCACGAAGCCGTCAACCAAGCATTCTGTACATCGAACCAAGTAACTATACCCTTAAATTAATGCTGGGAAACACCTTTTTTGTTTGGGGTGATAAATCATGTTTTGTGGTAGAACTCAATGTAACGCACTTGAAACATTGTGCTGATGGACGGATTGAATAGTAGCGGTCTTAGGCCCGTATTACAGAACATCGATCAATACTCAAGCATTACTTAAAACTAGATTCAAGCCATTTGATTGGTTGAAACTAGTTTTAAGCAACGCTTGAGTTTTGAGCGATGTTCTGTAATACGGGCCTTAGCGATCTTTAAAGTAAAAATCTTACAATAAAACTTGTATCATTTAAAAAAAACTTGTTAAATAGTTAGAACTTTGACCATTAATATATCCGTAACTAGAAGGTTCCCAGGTATGGTGTAGAACAAAAAAAATATCGCTATGACGATGACGGGCAATGATGGAGAGAACTTGTGCCTTTCGGCTTCGTTGAGAGGTATTTTACACCCTTTATAATTCAGAGAGGAAACTAATCTGAATATAACACTGCCATGTTATGACAGGTATTTAAGCGAAACCTGTTAAATGAAGAAAGCTACAAGGTTGTCAATGATGAGATATTTAAGGACCAAGTCGAAACTATCTTAAAAGTGTACAGGCTCATTATTGGTCGAGGATTAAAAGCGGCGCTGTGCACAAACTACAATGTAAGTAACATTACAGATTTACGATGCCCCTTACAAGAGGGGTAGGTACACACAGCAGTAAAGATAAAAGGTAGTTCAAGAAAGTTATACAGCAAACGGATGTCATTTTAAATGTTAACTAGGCACAATTATTGAAAACGAAAACCTTAACTTTTTACTTGTAAGGATCACTCTTCGAATTAGAAAGCATAATTTTCATTCCAAACGAAGAATAGCAAAATTATTGTTTCTCTGGGATTTCATCGAGCTTCATTGTCTCGGCGCTTTTCTGGTCGCCACTGTCGATTCTGGTTTTTAGGAGTTGCAGTGGTTTGGGGATAGAGAGCCGGGTTTGTCCAATAAAATAGAGCATAAATCATAATTATTTTAGTATTCAAAATCTTAAATACTAATTGTAGACGGGAACATACGAATTAAGAAAAGGATTGCATTAATATTTGACAGATAAAAACGTGTCGCAGTGCCCTTGGCTCAATTGAGCAGGCTCTGTGATCAGCTGTAACGCTTACTTCGTAATGTTAGCATTACGAAGTTTAAGAACTTCGTAACTCTTAAACTTCGTAACGCTAAGTTGATGTGTGTGCACCAAGCTTAACAACAGGCACTTTTTACTTTTTACATATTATTCTAGTAATACTTAGCGACTGTCGTCGGTTTTACGATAGTATCTAGTACCTTTAATTATGATTTAGTCGCTTGTTTTACGACGCAACAAACTAAAACCGGCAGTTTTTTAGATCTGAATAGATGGGTTTTCAATTTATTACTGAAGCTTTGGCGGTGTTCTTAACAGCGGTTTTGCGTTAACTTACATTTAAAAAAGTTATATTTTAGTTTATGTAATAAAAATATGGTTTTAGTGTACAACTTTCTACATTATGCTCTGTTAATGAAAGTTGAAATAAGTTTTACTTAATTTAATTTTGTGTTTTTTACTTGTGCGGGTCTAGTAAATACTTATTCTTTGTTTCTTTCTTTAAATAAGGATTCTATGATGCAGAAGGTGAAAAGTATAAACCCAAATAGAACGACACTCTTGGTGGCGCAGATCTCCAAGCTCTGTAAAAGTTATCGGGTATTATTCTATTCACGGTAGAAGAGACACAAAATTTTACCATTGATTTCGGTGGACCCTGGTGGACCCAGTTCAGCATTGTTGAATTATTTCATCGGTTTATTTAAAAAAGAGGTTCTATATTTTAGTCTCTAGTTGGATTTTTGGTGAGTCGTTTTTTTTTAATGTTCTGAATAAATAAATCCCTTGTAAAAGCATCACTGTCTCTTAAACCATTAGAATAGAATAACAATGTAAACTTAAATCGTACTGGTTTTAATTCATTTTAATTTTATAGTCATCGATTTAACGTCACCATGCTGTATCCGATTTTATATTGATTAAGACGACTACAGTAGCTAAACGCGAGTTTTATAATACCTGAAAGTATAAGATTCACTGCAATACAAAACCAAAAAAATATATTATGATATTCTTCAGGATATATGCTAGTAGTTTTGAAAACATAATACAGTTAATTTACCTCGATAGAAAAAAAAGAACACTTACTTATCTCTATAAATTTCTTCAACAAGTAAAACCATACTAAAATACAATGCAATTTTTTGTCCAATCAATAAATCTATACTAATATTCTAAAGCAGAAGAGTTTGTTTGTTTGGTTGAACGCGCTAATCTCAGGAACTACTGGTTCAAATTGAAAAAAATATTTTTTGTGTTGGATAGTCCATTAATCGAGGAAGGCTTTAGGCTATATAACATCACGCTACGACCATAAGGAGCGGAGCAGGAATGAAAAATGTTGCAAAAAACGGGGATGATTTTTATCTTTTCTTTTTTTCTCTTATGTGACGCAGACAAAATTGCGTGGGTCAGCTAGTTTTCTATAAATCGATCGAAACCACTCATTTCGCACAATTCGGGCAGCTGTGACTGACGTAACAACCACTCTGTAGTGCAAGGTGATTAGAACTTTATTCTAACAGTATTTCAAACAAAGTTTGAACCACCACAAATAGAGTTGCTAATTTTGCTCCTGTAGTCCCCTTAATCCACTTTTTCCGATGCTGTGCTTATTTTCGCCAATTAACGAGAACGCAATCCAGACGTCCGGCGATGTTCTTCTCGGTCGGTTCTAGGCCACGACTCCGTCTTAGGTCCACCATGTTCACCGAAAGATAACAGTCTGATTATCTAAAAACAGCTGTCACTGCGACATGTTCCCATACAAAAATGTGTTTTAAACAGCTGTTTTTAGATCATCAGAGCGTCATTTATTTGGTGAACATGGACTTTACTAGCTGTCAGAGGGCTCCTGTTTTAGATGCTTATTAGTTTGTCAATAATAACCAGTCAAGATATTCGAAGAACTTTGTATGTATCCTGCTATTTTATTGATCATCGGAGGAAGTTGATCCGATCATGTCATGAAGTTCAAAAATGTTTTAGACCAAAATAACCGTTTCTGTTTAAATAAACTTCTCTATTTCGGAGATATACTCGTAGCTAGACAAGTTGCTGCAAATCTGGTGAAACTTGGTGATTTACCATTAGTATGAAATAGAGGACATCGTTAGTGGAACAAGACTCCAATGATGATGGCGAGTGCAAATTCGTGACGCGTTTTCGTTCACGTAGTCTGTAACTGTAACATAACCTAAACATGTTTTCAAGTAAATCAATCATAATCAAACATGTTAATTTTATGGCTAATTATCAACGAATGTTGTCGGCAGTTATATCCGGCAAAGGGAAAATAAATTAATAGTGTTACTGATGAAGTTATTATGAAAACTGGTTAGGTATAAGTTAGGATATGATTGAGTGATATGCCGCCATTATTGCCGGTGTCATAAAACAGTTTATTAGAGGTTATTATAAGATGTAATTTGTGGTTTATAATAGGAGGCTGATACGTATTGATAAGGATGGATGAGGTTTTCACAAAGGGAACAGGAATCCCTTCAAATAAACGTGAGTTTCTCGTAAAAAAACCTGTCAAGTACGAATCATACTCGCATAGAAAGAGTTCCGTAGCACTAAAGAACATAACAACAAAAATTTTACCGTTTGCACTCAACAAAAAAACAATTTTTGCAATTACAAAAATTAAAAAAAATATTTTACAGCTTACAATTACAATTACAGCTCTAAAAGCGAATCTGTCATCAAACATTGACTTAGAATCAGGAACCTCTGAAGCAGTTTTATCGACACCATCTCTCTATACCTATATCAACTGTGACTCTAAATCAACCGTGTAGTCAGTCTTGGATTACTCCAAGACTGTGACATACGGACAGGCAGACAGACAAAGGGACAAAAAGAATCTGTAAGGGTTACGTTTTGGTATGCGAACGACATCGTCAGTCTAAAAACAACAGTTTCAAATAATAAAACAGTCAAAAACAGCATCATAAATATTCACCAACTTCTATAATTCAAAAAGCATTACTTACTATCTATGTAGAGAACACCAAACAAAACAAAGTCGGCAACACATTTCATAAAAGTAACAAAATACGTGTAGGTATCATACATTTAACCCTACCGCTGCGTTCACGACCTCACGTGATTCGAGTCGGGACTTCTAGTACGGAAAAAGTTTTTGGTGAACCGTGACGAATCGGACTTAACTGCATCAAACGACACAGGCTTACCTACGTCATTTGCTTTTGTAGCTCCACAAACTGCGCTGGTATAACTTGTGGTATGCTCTAAAGTCATAAATCTCCTACCCTTATCAATTAATTTGGTCGCAGCAGCTTCTTCACTAAAAAGTAATGAATTACTCGTCATCTTAATAGGCCTCCTTTCTTGCCATATTGGCTTTGAAACAGTCCATCCATCGTTTCTTTGGTCTTCCTCTAATCTTATTACAATCCACATTCACACTCAAAATTTTCCTCACGACAATTTTCTTTTTCTTCCTCATCATATGCCTATACTACGCCACGTAATTACCACACAGCTGCCATGTTTAGTCAACGGCGCCACTTTCAGACTTATCCCCCGTAGCATTCTCATCTCATCATCATCATGTTCCCACTGCTGGGATACGGCCTCGCGGATCTACCACGTGGGCCCAGTACGGATTGGTAGATGTCACATTTCTTCGAATTTTTGGTTCTACGACATGCCGGTTTCCTCACGATGTTTTCCTTCACCGATTTGAGAGCAGTGGTGATGAAAAAAATTACACAAAGTAATGCGCCTGTCTGGGTTTGAACCCACGACTTACTGTTCGTAAGTCGGGCCGCCAGCATTGGGCCACCGCTGCTCATTCCGATTTTCATCTCAGCCACATCCAAATCCCTTTTGTAGCCAAATATTCTGATCCATACAAGACAGCAGGTCTAACTAGGCTCTGCTCTTGCTCATGCTCTTAAGTACTCCAAACGATTGCTCTTTCATTTGTTTTGTACGCGACACGCGACGTGTCGCTTTCGCATGTAGCTTGTGGCGAAGCATTAAACGTTGTGGCGTGACCGATGTTAGGTAACTTCCCTAGTTTCCTTCCGCGCCACCGGTGTTATGGACCGAGCCCGTCCTTCCTCGTTGCGAAAATGCATGACCCTATTTACGGATGGTTATCGCGAGTTGTTCATATTTTGTCATTAATTTATGGCGAAAGATTGGGATTTCGTGTTTATGGAAGCTAAGGAAGTGGGCTATGTCTTTGGTTCTCGGGTTTTGCAAATAAAAAGGAATACAGATAGCGTTTCTTGAGTATTGCGAATTAAAATTGATTTCACAGTAACAACACCGTTAAGGAAAACATCGTCAAGAAACCGGAATGTCCTAGATCCCAAAATTCGTTGACATGTGGCATCAACCAATCCGCATTGGGTGCGCGTGGTGGATCGAAGTCCATTTCCTCATTTCCCAGCTGTGGCCCAGCATTGGGAAAAGTATAGGTTAATGCAATGTAATGACATCGAATATGGTATTTTCAAGGGTTAACTTTCACTATACGCCCCTTAGACTTTAGCTGCATCATGGATTACCAAGTTTACCTACATAACGCAAACTAAATAGAACATTTTTGAAATGCTACCTCAAATGTTGGAATTAATGAGTTGATTCACCTCAAAATTCGTCACAGATGTCATGATACGATAAAATTATTAAAAATTTTAATAAGCTAGTTAAAGAAAAACATTTTGAAGTTGACATTAATTAAAAAACAAGCGGCATTGTCACAGTGACTGAGTTTGTTGGTTAAAATAATGATAATTTTTAATTTCTTGCTTACGAAGTACCTACCTAGCCTGTAATTATTTTCTAGGGGAATGCCCTGGCGTAAGAACAATCCGTTTCCCTTAGTTGACATTAATTGTGACTAGCGTGTGAAGATCTGTTGTCGATAGTGGTAATCTTTATACACATATAAATAATAATAATAGTAAATATCGCTGGAGATTAACAGTGCCACACTAAGCAAAGCTTGTGTCATGGACCCTAAATAGCTACCCCTAACCTAACCTAATCCCTTTACTTCAATTGAGTACAGACTTAATGGAAGTAAAGGGATTAGGTGAAAAAGTATTTTAGTTTCATGGAACTACTGGGAGAAAATAAATCTCAGTAGCCCCATAATGGAACTAGAGGAAGGAACTACTGGGATACGGCGCAATTTAATATTATACATTCCATTGCTGGACGTGGGACTAACCTAAGATACGCAACAATACCTTCGTCTCCGCCTTCTGCCTCCAGTCTTTCCTAGACACATTGATGATAATTGATGAAATCTTCAGATCCGAAAAGTCAGATCGTATCTAGTGGGCAAACTAGTAAAATAATAAAGGTATTATTCATGTATTTTTGGTTAATTTACTGCTTTTAATGGATAGTAAACTTAAATACATTAAACAAGCATAGTGTAAGTCTACATCAGTATGTACCTCCTTCAAACAAAAAAAAAACAATAACCCGCCAGTCTTCAAAAAACTCCATTGAAAAGTACATAAAAACCAGTGCACAAGAGACATTGCTGGGTGTTTCCGTTTTCATCCCAAGTTTTCATCCCACGAATATTTTATTCCGTTTTCTACCCAAATCTTAGTCCGTGTTCTACCCACAATCATAATAATAGTTGTTTTTTCCGTATTCTACCTAAAATATATTCCGGTTTCTACCCACTGCAGTTTATAATTGTTTTGTACAGACAGAAAAATAATCTTAAACTATTTAAACTTTGTATACTTATAATTTGATGAATAGGTACTTATTTACGACGTCACTTCCTTGGCACAGACACTATGTCTATTTCATTCAGCCGGAGAGGGAGTGAAAGAGAAAGCAATATTTCTAAAGAATATTGCTAATCTGTTATACCCTTTGTTTCTCTTATCTGTTAGTTAGTCGTAAGTGATCGACAGGAGCATAGTTGCTGTGAAAGTGATATTAAAGCAGTTAAAATGCAAAATCCAGGTCCAAGTACCAGTAAAAACATTGATTCCGAAGTTTATTTTACCCTGTCAAAAAGAAACAAGCCAGTGTTAGTGTGTGGTGGTAGAGAATTCCATAAAAAAAGAGTGAATAAGGACAATTCCATAATATGGCGATGTGCGAAAGCGCCTTCTTGCTTTGGCATTATAAAAACAATGGACAGTGAAATTATTAATAGAAGTGGACACAATAGTAATTGCCATGCTAATTATAACAAACTTTTAATTAAAAACTCTATGAAGAAAATAAAAGAACAAGTCAAATCTGCCGATGGTCGCCCTATTCAACAGATCTACGAAGATGAAGTTTTATTAATAAAAGAAAAAGAACAAGGGTTAGATTTAGTAGAAGAAATCCCCAAGTTCTCAAGTGTGAAAACAGCATTTTTCGATGCCCGAAACAGAAGTCAAAATGTTTCTAAATTAGTATTTAAGAACAAAAGTGAAGTAGAAATACCGAACACCTTCAAAGATTTTTTACTGTTTGATTACGAAGATAGCAATAATAGAATAATTGCGTTCGCTACACATGAAGCTAGAGATCGAATGAGTAAACTTGCAATGTTTTTTGGAGACGGAACATTTAAATGTTGCATACGACCATTTATGCAGCTATATGTCATTCATGGTGACATGGGCAGCACAGACACTACAACAGGTATCACACCACTTGTTTACTGTCTTCTTTTAAACAAAAAGAAATCAACATATGTAACACTCTTCCAACTTATCAAATCGCAAATACCAACCTGGAAACCTTTAGAGTTTCTGACAGATTTTGAGCCGGCAGCCATAAACGCTTTAAAAATTGTTTCGCCAGAAACGAAGACAAGAGCTTGTTATTTTCACTTTTGTCAATCAATACACAAAAAAGCCAAAAAGCTTGATCTAACAAAAAAAAACTATTTGAAAAAACATGTGGGTTTAATACTTACGTTACCTTTAATACCTCAGGAAATGATTGATGATGCCTTCCTATATATTATGGAAGACTGTCCCACCTTAAACAATATTGTTAAATTTAATGACTATGTTGTCCAAACATATATGAATGGTGGTAAATATCCCCCAACATTGTGGTCCGCAAATAATAGAAGACACCGAACTACAAATGCACTAGAAAGCTGGCATGCAACCCTAAACCGCTATGTGGCAAAAAAGAAGACTCTCAATATGCTCCAATTCCTCACAATTATAAATAAAGATGCCAAGTTACAAAACACGCGTTTTACTGGACAAGTTTCATCATCAAGGCCACGTAACAATGATGTTTTGGAGAGAGAGAAAATAATTAATTCAGCATTAAGTGATCTTTCTTGTGGTAAAATTAGCATCGGACACTGTCTGGAGAAATTAGTACCATTTACTTTTTAATTTATTGTAAATTATTTGATAATTTTCATATGTAAATCATAAAGCTATAATTTAAATCTGTGATTTTATATGCACAATTTGGTAATAGTTACGATCTGTGATTTTTAGATGTATAATTTGTAATAGTTACGATCTGTGAATTTTAGATGTATAATTTGTAATAGTTACGGTCTGTGATTTTTAAATACATAAGTAATTGGTAATAGTTACGATCAGTGATTTTTAGATGTATATGTAATTGGTAATAGTTACAATCTGTTATTTTTTTAGAAGTAGAATTTATTGATAATAGTTTGTGATTTTTTAGATGTAGGGTTAATAATACTTACGATCTGTGATTTTTTTAGACGTAGAATTGATAATAATTACCATTTGTGATTTTTTAGATGTAGGATGAATAATACTTACAATCTGTGATTTTTTTAGACGTAGAATTGATAATAATTACCATTTGTGATTTTTTAGATGTAGGATGAATAATACTTACAATCTGTGATTTTTTTAGACGTAGAATTGATAATAATTACCATTTGTGATTTTTTAGATGTAGGATGAATAATACTTACAATCTGTGATTTTTTTAAAATGTAGAATTGATAATAGTACGAATCTGTGATTTTCTAGATATCAATATTCTAAAGACTTAGTTGTGTTAATTATGAATAAAGATTTTTCTAACAAAGTTTGTTTGTCTGCTAACGTTACTTACATAAGTTACTAAACAGTTATGTACTATGCCGTGGGTTGAAAACGGAGTCCATTTTTGTTGCGGGTTGAAAGCGGAATAATTATTATTATTTTTAACTCCTGGGATGAAAACGTGGGATGAAAACGGAAACACCCACATTGCTTTATTCTTGCCGTCAAACAAACGGTGATAGGATCCGCGGTGTACCACCTATCACTTTTTCTATTACCCTGGTACGCCAATGAGATGGACATGGAAAGGGATGGAGTCGACCTGCCCGCATAGTATGACCACCGTAGACAGGACAGAGAGTCGACAAATCTTTTGTTCATCAGTCATTTTGTCGATTCAATGACAGATGAACACGACCTGTTGCAAAAGGTTTTAAGATCAAAACTCCTCGAAAAGAGTTATGTCCGATTCGTCACGGTTCCGATTGGTATTTTTATTTCAAACAAGAAGTCCCGAATCGTCATCATAAGAAAACAAATAGTTGTACGAGATAGGTTTTTTTTCAGATATGCAGTATTTTACTTCTACTTATCTAGTGAAGATAGTTATAATAGGAAACTATTATTTATTTACAAATCCAGAGGAAATTTGACTTTGGGGTCTAAAATGGCCGCTTTAACAAAATCATAACAGGATAATAAGTACGCAACACGTTACAATTCTTGTGACTATCTAACAAATTAAAACATCATTCATATTATTTATTCTTGATCCTGCTAAAGTTCCGCTATTAGATCCCCTGATATCTTTTTGTGCAAAAAATGCGTGGCGTAAATATTTTCAAAGACTACGGTTTCAAAATATTTTTAAAATTGATTTTGCATCCATCAAAAACTAGCGGGACCATCCTTTTTGTATATTTTTTTTCTGTATTGACGATCTCCCAATATTAAAACCAAAAAAATGTAACACCAAAGCAATCCCCACATCTTCTCTGTCCCTAGCCATCAACAGCGCAGTACAGTTGCGCAAGAGTCGCGGTGACCACAGACCGAAACATATACATATTTATAAGGTGACTTTAATACACAATTTCTATGTATTATCTCTTAGTAATGCAAGAAGTAGGAGTGAAGATGTTAACGGTAGGTGACTAGCGTCTGATTCGGTGATATCGTTTAATTGGACTGATTCTTTTCTGGGTGTGATTTCAGGGTAAGGACTCAAATATTTTGAGGATAGCCAAGAAATAAAGACATTGTAAGGAGAATTGGTTCATAATGATACTGTAATACACTTGGCTCAGAAAAGAATTGAATGTAAATCATAATATTTTTGGCTTTTGTGTGGTGTGTCTAACCTGGTTCCAGGGGGCGTATTTTTGAATAATTCGAAGTGAATCTTAAATTCGTGCACGAAAGCAAAACGTATACGAAATGAATTTCGATTGCTCCAAATTCTACGTATTTTTGAAGTAATAGAAATGAGTGATGCCCTAAAACTCGAATCTAATAACATTTTTCATTTCACGCAGAAAAATTAAAACCGGAAAGCCATAACTCGTTGATTTTAAAAACCGGTAATGAGTTACGGTGGAACGGAACGTTAATTAAAAAGTTATAATGTCATTGTCTGACGTCTGTCATTGGGATTTTGATATTTTTTTCTTTAGTTTTCACATATTTTTCCCGGTTGTTATTTGTGTTGATTCAAAAATACGGCCCCTGAGACTTTATGCCACTCATAGACCTCTGACTTGGCTTTACATGCCGTCGAGAAATATCTCTAAAGCTGGTTGGTTTCATCACGTTTACCTTTTCATTTTGCTCATCAAATAAAAAGGGATGATTCGGTCGATATAGTACACGCTAACATATAAGATTAATCTTCCCAGTGATAGTTATCGCGACAAGTATTGTAGTAGCATAGGTATTCTATTGTTAATCCGCCTTGCTTTGAGATATAAAATACAAATAAAAAATCTATTTAGATAAATGCACTAATGGAGACGTTTATCTACGTAACGTTAAATTAGGAATATTATAATTCGTGTATAAATTTACAACATTAACAAATTAAATACAACTACTGACTTATGCAGATAATTTGGTAGATAATATACAATTAACTAAGATGATTGTAATCAACAGTTAGAAAAACCCAGCTCTTTAATGTCAAATACAAAACGTGTCTGCTAGAAATATAGATGACTTAACCAATAAATTAAAAGGTTTTCCATTACAAATGCTCACTCACATTTTGACATAACATTAAAGTATTCAATACGTCACAATTTCAAAGAATCATCGTCTATTAGTTAAGAGATCGAATAGTACCGACAAAGTGTTTGATTTGACAGCTCGAGATGTACCCTCCAATGGTAATTAATAAGCAGATACAACCACTTAAGATAAGTAAAAATATTTTCATCCCGAAACTGCACCGGATATAGATCGTATCGGCATGACAAAGCGTGGCGCCAAGAAACTTTTATCTCTATCTATGCGAATTCCAACTGTGTTTACTGGTAGTTTGGGACTAGTTTCCATTAAACCTAACTACATTTACCAATATCATCACCTGTCAGACCAAATTCAACCGCAAGACAAGCATCATTAAGTACAATTTTACTCATTACTCGTTCCATTTCATTAACTTTGAGAGATTTGTCAGCAACATTGTCCTCTTTATCAACATTAGGCTTTGCTGTCTTAGCTTAAGGTTCATTTTCAGTTGTTGTATAATCTGAAGTGGCACAATCAGAATCTATTGATGCTTCTCTAAAAGCTCCAGCCATCTCAAGTGCAGGTGGTATGACTCCTGTGTCTCCGAAAATAAATGAAATGGTCATTGCGAGATAAGATTTCTCGGTACTCTACAATGACTGATATAGTAATGCTTTGAGTGAAGGAAATTCCATTCAAGAGTGCTTATTATTAGAATTTATATATATTGACGAAGAATTTCAAGAGCAAATCACAGATATCAGTAACTTCCGTCTGGTGCTTCGCAAAGCTCGAAATTGTTACCCAGAAACAACATCTGCTAAAATTTGGTTTTTAATCTGAAAATCACCGTACTTAGTTCAAATTAACAATTCCAAAACCAAACTTGATATTGCAAGAACAATTAGCTACTTATCTCATACATTTTGTGTTCACAAAAATCGATCAGTTAGAGAACAGTGCAATGAAATATGTAGGTAATAACGACTTCTGAGGTTTTGCGTTAACAAAAACTGAAGCGTGAAAAAAGTACTAGATAGGTACTATTTTTTTGAAAACTATGTCCTTTCTGGTTTGTCAAGTGATAGATTTGAGATTTCTACTTTATTATGTCAGCAGGTCAACGTAGGTTTTATATTAAGAAGAGAAAAGAAAAAAGCGTTTCCGCTTAAATAGTATTTTCCGTCATTTCATAATGTATAATTTATATGCACCACTTTTATATTGTTACAGTCGTAATCGTACGAGTAGGTCGTAATAATGTCTACAAGCGACAACGAAAGCGTTAACTGGAACGTTGTTATTGTTTTTTTAATTAACGTGGTTTATATTTTTTTTTTATTTATCTATTTACATATTTCACGTATACATTTTTAAGTATGCATTAAAAAAAACATTTAAAAATACTAGTATACCTTTCTCGGGAACAGCGTCCAAGCTACCGGCCGGTTAGGGCTCCAGGACCTTGTAACAATACGAGCCGTGTCCAGGAGTATCGCTTTCTGAATCAAGCCCTTGATCCAGCTGCCCAACGAGAGCCTCCTCAGTTATTTATCCGATCGAGGCTCTTGGTGATCCAGCTATTGGCTGATACTGAGCCTTACGTCCCGGGTTAGATTCTCTTGTCAGACTGAGAGTATTGGGTTCTTCCAGCAGACATCTCTGAAACAGCCCGCTGCGCGCTGTCGGGATTTGTGTCCGATTGTTGGGAACAGCCTCGCCCTATTATGTGGGACTTCAACATAACTAGCGAAATCTGATGGGCTCCGTAGCAACTGGACAGATTCGCAACTGGGCAGATTCTCAGCTGAATAGTTTCGCAGCTGGACAAATAAGCAACTGAACAGAGTACAGTATAATAATGATAAAATAAGTTTATTGTGTCTGCACACCTCTGACATTTTGCATGAGACACTTTAAATAAATTTCGATTACAATATTTCACTCCCTATACACGCCATATACCCAAAGTCAACTTGTATCCAACGTTATAATATCTATTTCGCATTTACCCCACACCAGCCAGCCGGGCAAAATCGGTCACACAGCAATCGTTCTCCCGGTCAATCGCCTGTAATCCTGGCTTATGCGGGCATGGCCCAACTTACGCGTGTTGTGCCCGATAATGGGCAGTGCCAATCATTGGCATTGCTGCCACACCGTCCTTTTTTCTTGAGGGTCTGTCAATTGCGGAGGTGTCATTAGCGGTTGATAGGGGATGTTTTTCTGTGCTGTGTTTGAATTAGGTTGTGGCTGGTGGAAATAATTGGCGAATTCATTATGACATTTATGAAAAAATCCTTTTTACGTGTTGATTTTTGTCTTAGTAAAATACGACTAACTTTATGTCAATTTACTTAAGTTATAGCTAATATTGGACCTATGTTTCGGAATCATTTAGTTGTGTTTTGGGGTAGGGTCAACATTATAGAAAACTTTAAATTAGGCAGTTGAATGAAGTACCTACCTAAGTACCCTCTACGGTTTCTAGAATAGTGATTGTTTCCTTTGGCATCTGGCATTATACCCATATTATATTATAGTGACGTCACGCTCGAATACGTAGGTATGGGAGCTGTCGCTTGCTTTGCTCGTAAGGACTCTCACTGAGAGACCTTTCATTTACGACTAAAGTAACCAATTAAAAGGCATCAAAATTAACGAAATTGACAGTGACAGTACTCCATTTTTATTAATTAGTAGTGGTTAAGTGGCACTTATAGATATTTATTTATCCAAAGTTAATCGTAGCGGAATGTTTGGGGAATTCTTGGCAAAGGGCAAGGGCGAGCGAAAGCTTCGGTCGTCGAGTGACTTTGTGTCTTGGATGGAAAGTGGAGTAACTATGATAGTGTAGCTTTTTGGAGGTGCATTGATCTGAACATATTATGCGATTTCAATTGGAAGTGGTCTCATGGTGGTGGTTTTTGGAGATAGTTACAAAAATTATCAACTTATTACTGTCCAACTGCGAGACAAATTTGTTCAGTCATACGGAGAAGGAGTGAACATTGATCTCAACAGCTTCTTAAAGGGACGAGAGAATGGCGATTTTAAAATCTACATTAATCAAAAGTCGGTTTTCGCACCATATTTTCCTTCACTAATGACAATGGTGTCCAAGATAAAATAAGATAGAAAGCACACAGTAAGATATACAATGTAGGAATACCTATCTGAATTCTGAACCACACCTTTCAATAAATAAGATCGATAAATAAAGCATGAAACTATCAATGCAAATGGTTTTTAAAACATAAAACATAACACATTGAACACACACGTTACAATACGTGGTTGCGTTGTACACCTATTTTTTTGTTATCAAAAAGCAGTTAAGAATAATTTATTACAAAAGTGTTCATTTAGGCGTAGTAGTGTCTGCCGGGGTTGCGGGCCTGTTCGAAAGAGATACCGCGGCCCCGGAACATAAAGGGCGAGGATGGAACATGGATGGGTTTTAGTCAGTAAGAGTCTGACACTCCCTCCCGCTCCGCCAGGAGTGGGAGAAGTCATTTGATGATTAGTGTTCCAATTTCTCATACACAGTTACAATTAGTGCTTCAAGTAAACTGCAACTTAAGTACTTGCAAGTAATGATAACGTAGAATTCAAATGTTTGGTAGCGACCGCGGTGTACGATCCTTATAAGTTTAATTTCTTACACCACCTCCACAAAAACACAAATAACTTGACTTACCCCACTTTGCGTCCCTCCTCTGGTCTTTTGGACCGCAATCAATGTCCACTTGAGTGGCACGTGACATGTGCCCTTATATCCAACTAATTAGATATACTCTTGTGACAGACAGGCTTACTGTGTTGAAGTGTTTGTGGGATTTAGGCGAACATTACTTACTTGTAATGTGTCTTGGAATTGTCCAAGACACACTACTTATTTTGAAGATTAGCCATATGATTGTTAATGTTTTAAATATTTTAGCTCTGGTGCAACTGAGAGCAGTATGGTTTGAAATCCAAAGCTCTGTTTTTTTTTCTCAAGCTTCGTTTTAACGTCATGTCATAAATTAGGTGTTTATTTTTTCATTTTCATTAAACACATTTGCTTAGCTTATTTACATCAATGAACCAGTTTTTTAACATGAAGCAACTGCCCATCTGACCGCCACTACCCAGTTAGTACTGGGTAGCCTAATTAATACGATACCCTTTATTAAGACTTGTTTCGAGCCATTGACTACCTACAGGGTGTAAACCACCTCATCACAAAGCCGAGCATTCTGTACATCAAAAGTAACTTTACGCAAAAAAAATTGCTGCGAAACAACTCTTTTTTTGAGGTTATAAATCATGTTTTGTGATAGAAATCAATGTAACGCACTTAAAACATTGTGCTAATGGATGGATTGAATAGTACGGGGGTCGTGGAGGTGTTAAAAGTTGGAGTCTTACAAAAATAACTTGTAATTTAAAAAAAACTTATCAAAACGTTGTAACTTTGACCCCCTTTGTCCGTAGCTAGAAGGTTCCCAGGTATGGTGTAGAACAAAAAACAAGTGCCTTTCGGCTTCGTGAAGAGGTGTTTTACACGCTTTATAAAGACTGTCAAAGATCTACAAATGACAGCCTCGACCAACGACATGATTTCTGAGACACGGAGGAAACCTTGTATGTAATGGGCGGACCCATTAAAGGACCAACCTAGGTAAACGCAGCTTAACCTTAAAATATTGACCGGAGCGGCTGTTATTATTTAGCCACGAGCTTCCGCTTTTCATTAAAGTACTCAACAAAAAAAATATTTCTTCAGTATTTTTACAGTGGTTTTTAAATAATCTGAATTGTACTGTAAAACCATAAAGTACGAGTATTTTTTAATCCTTCTGACGCCAATTAGTTGTCATTCGTGATATAATTTACTCTTTTGAGCTTTCAAAACTTAGCCTAACGAGAACTTCCCAAAACCAGTTAGAACATTATCAGACCGATTAGCTGACGGTTTGCCTACTTCAGAACCACAGATAAACAAAATGTCTCATGTTCCAAATATCGCCATTTACCATACACTTTCATCAGACATGTCAGTCGGAACACATCACACAATGGTTTTGCAATAACTTTGTCACAGATAGTGTTATCACTTATCATTCCATCGTTCTTATCAGTGGAGTGTCCATCGATTTATTGTCATTTATTATTGTCTGTTTATCATTACAGTGCTGTAATCACTGCGTTGGACTTGAGAACACTTGGTTGGTTCTCACGGGGTTTGGACGTGATTTTTTTCCGATTGTCATCATAATTTGGCGTTTTACTATATTATAGGTAGGATGTAAAAATCTCTTTACAAAGCCGAAAGTCACTTATTCTCCCTGTCATTACGATCACTTGTGTGTTCTACACCATACCTGGGAACCTTCTAGTTACGGAGATATTAGGCTCAAAGTTACAACTTTTTGACAAGGTTTTTTTTTAATACAAGTTTTTATTGCAAGATTTTTCTTTAGCCACCTCCACGACCCTCGTACTATTCAATCCATCCATCAGCACAATGTTTTGAGTCCGTTACATTGATTTCGGTAGAACTCAATACAAAAAAAAAAGAAAAATCATGTCTTGTTACCACAAAACATGATTTTTGAACCATAAAAAAAATTGGTTTCCAAGCAATATTTTTTGACGAATTTTTGTTACTTAGTTTGATGTACTTGAATGCATGGTTGACGGCTTTGTGATGAGTACAATATTCTACACTCTGTATAATTTGTAATGTTATATCGTCAATTTTCAAGGTAGATTTAGATTGCTAGGTCCTATCTGCTATACAATGTTATCAACGCGAAACGAAACGGTTCTTAAAAAAGTCAAGCTCTTTAAATAAAAAGAAAGACAAATAATACGTATAAAATAATAAAAATGCAATAAAAACTAAACATAATAGTTGGCAGCTCTACGTCAGGGTCCTGACTCTCCGGGGTTGCGGGACTGTTCGAAAGAGATACCGCGGCCCCGGAACATAAAGGGCGAGGAAGGAACATGGATGGGTTTTAGTCAGTAAAAGTCTGACACTCCCTCCCGCTCCGCCCAGAGTGGGAGGGAGTGTCAGACTCCGGAAAAGGTGATGCTGTGTTCATCATCATTCAGCATAATGCTGTGTTATGGGGGTCTAGAGCACAGCACTGGTTTTCAGGGATCACCAGAAAACATCTGCCTTGCATTTTTCCCAAGCCACGATGGGGTCGGGTTCCAGTCTAACCGGATGCAGCTGAATACCAGTTTTTTACATGGAGTAAATGCCTGTCTAACTTCCACAACTCAGTTGGTACTGGGAAATACCCCTTCCCCCCCTTGGTAAGACTGGTTGTCAGACTTTTTCGGCGACTGACTACTTCTAACGACTGTCATGACAGCCGGGACCAATGGCTTAGCGTGCTTTCCGAAACGCGGAGGATACTCGGTAAGTAAGGGTGGTCACCCATCGACAGATCATCCTAGGCAAGCACGGCTTAACCTAAAGATCGCCTCGAGTGGCTGTTATTATTTAGCCACGAGCTCCTCCGGGGGTAACCATAAAATAATTAGACCAATTACAAGCACCCAAACTAGATTCACCATCAATTTTATGAGCAGAAGAATGGAGACGTAGGGATAGAAACTACACTGTATAGTTTTTCTTTTTTTCTGCAAACTAATAAAATATGTCTTACGTCTACAACAAGATGAAACAACTTTGTAGACAAACTCTTCTCTCCACAATACTTTCGGAGCTTACTTTCGTTAATATCTTAAGGACGTATGATTGATCAGCTGTTCGCAGAGCTAGACGACAGTTAATAATCGCACCCCCTTGCTCTAATCTCTAGTATTCTGTTCAAGGCATAAGAAACAGCGGGAGACTTGAACAATCATGGAACTTGAATTACCTTTTATACAGAGGAAGTCTGTGTTTCAGAAGAGGGAGCAATATAAGCTGTTTATGCATGGAATTTGGCATGTATTCTTAACCGGCTTCTAAAAAAGAGAAGGTTATTATTATTTGTACACCCCTATCCATTTTTGAACTTATTAATGGAAGAGTTAAGTTAATAACATCCTTTGATGGAAATAAGGGTAAATAACGAAGACTTTCCTGTAATATAAGAAGAGGTATTTACTTCGCAATGAGACCGTTTCCTTGTTTTGCTATATAGCTTGTTCAACCGTACTTAGATCTCAACACTGTTAGGTAAATAAATCTAGAACTAGGTACAACTCAACTATTAATACTCTCATACACTCAGTTTAGTTCTGAGAAACCTCACACTCAGTCAAATCCTTAAAACTTGTACCAAACGCAGTTCCTATCTTGAAAATGTTTACCGTTGACACCCGAGATTAATATTGTACAGATGGAAAAGCTGAGGGGAATTGAAAAGGTGACTTGAAGTTTGCTGACAATTTTTGGGCTCAGAATTGTTTTCCGAAAAGTCCGGTAAGTAAACATTATCGGTGATGCAGCTTATATTGCGTGCTCGATATAGTATATTAGCTACAACTGTTTGTTCAAGAATACATATCGTAAAATGGTTACAAAGCTCTTAATTTCTTTGGGTCATCAAATAATGAATGCAAGAAGAGAAGAAATCACAGACAACAAAAGTAGTTTGCAATCAAAATTGCCAAGAATTTTTACCCAAGCCATTCAAACTTATATTGGCAACCAAAAGGACCACAATCCATGGCTCCCAAGACCAAAATGTTCTCCGTAATAGAATTACAGAGTAATCGTACTAATCTAACCTCAACGATCCATCCTGCAAGGAAGTTAAGAAATAATCATCTATGGACATGAAAAACGAATTTCTAAATCGATGCTGCCAAATTAAAAAGTCACGATGTTCGTCTGGAAGATGTGCTGTACGGTTTGTTTCAACTTGGTCGGTTGTTGTGGCTAGTGAGAAGACTGCAGATGTAAAGTTATTTGAAATGGTAAGGAATCTTGCTTTATTTTTGCTCCGGTCCAAATTTTGGATACTCTTATTCTTATTACAGAACCAGAAATGTCGTATTTGTACTAAGTAGCATATAGCTTTTTAGTTTACTTAGACCAATCCACTCATCTGTCATTTCTTTAATTGTATCGTATTACCAAAAAATATTTACTGCAGTAATTATTCGCGTCAATTTTAAGATAGGTACTTCAATGAAAATATCCATTGGTAAAAAATACCAGTGTGAACAACCTATAGAACCACAGAACCTGTAGAACAACAGTGTTTTCACTACGGTACAAGAACTTCTACCATAAGGAAAACACATTGGTTGATCAACATGTTCATTATTTTTCATGCAGTTGCGCTGGACACTGGAGCAAGGCGCAATGCTGGCATGTTGAGTAAAGCTGTCACCGAGTGGCATCCGAGGACTATAAAAAGAATTGTGAGTCGTCCGGTGGCGAGACATGCAGACGAAATTGTTGCCAGTGCGGGAATATCCTGGATGAGGCTGGCACAAGAACGTGGAGCTTGGCATAAGCAAAAAGAGTACCCTCCAGTGGCTGAAGTCAGGTTGTAGAAGATGATGATAAAGCCATATCCAGCACCACTACATCCAAGTCAAAATCCTTTAGAAAACGGTCGTCGGTCCGACTTAGAAAATTACTTACATGCAAACCAATTTCCATAAACCGCAGGTTGGGTATGGGCGGCAAATAAACAGTGGAGTCTTTTGTCCAACCGCCACCGCAGACCAGACAATGTCTTATGTTCCGAACATTGAAACTGTGGTGGGTGTGCGAGCAAGTATAGATGGGATCACGAGTGTGATCCTGTAGGAGTCAGAGAGAAATTCTATGGGAATAACACTGAGAAATTCCTGTAGGTGAATGAATTATGTATACTATATAAAATTATACAAAGGAAAGCTTTCTTTTTAACCGCATTAGAAACTACGAGACCGATTTTAACAATTTTGTATTTTTTCACTAATAGAAAGCCAAATTTGCTAATTTGGAAGTAACGTAGGTTTTATTACAAATTAACACTGTCACTTACAGAATGGATATCATCCGTGATTTTAAATTGTGGTCATCCTGCGATCATGGTGCTTATAACAGCGTCAAAAATATCTCCGAAATATCATCTCACTACAATTGAAAGTCACGGGGGATATCCCGTAAGTGACAAGTGTAAATTTTGCTATAAACCGTAACTTGCATCAGATTTTATTATATTTGGTGACAAGAGTATAGTTGGTCGAAAGGTTTATCTTATTTGTGGGCCTTGTAGTTTACACATCAATTTTAACAATAGCAGTAGGTATTGGCTAAAAGTATAAACAGGTACGTCTTATTTCTATATCGAAAAAAGTGATCTATTTCAATGGTAAGCTCATCCTGTTTTTCATCTAAACACAGTTTCCAAAAAATATGCGGGCTTGAACGTAGAAAAGCGTTTAACTGCACTGCACCTCTTAATTTTTCATACTTGAACTTTATATCGCAAATAAACAATAACGAACAAAACGACATTTACTTCCGCCCTGTCTCAAAGATTTTTGATCAAAATCTCCATGTCAATGACGACAAAAAAAATCTTCGAAAAAAGATCACCTGCTTCAATTTGGTATGTGATACTTCGTGATCATCACGTCATTGTGATCTACAAACAACTAATAGCTATTCCTAATTACATGGCAAAGCAAAAATGATCTTTACTTTAACGAAATAAGAGCAATTGACACTTAACAAAAACAAAGATGGTTCAGACATTAGAAAGGTCGTGTGCGTAATGAACACAGAGTGAAAAAACGAGCCAGGTGCGAGTCGGAGTCGCACATGAAGGGTTCCGTATCAGATTGAATTAAAGGTAAATTGCTGTTTACTATTTGAGACGTATTAAAAGAAACTACTAACTAGATTTCGTTCAAACCAATTTTCGGTGGAAGTTTACATAGTGATATAATAATAATAATAATAATGTGTTCGTTCTGGCGCAGCATCTGGTCGGTGCCTGTCAGCCATGCTGAGGGTGAATGGACTCGGGTTATTGAGCGAGCGTGTGATCCAGTACCAGAAATGGGGGCAATTACTATCAGCCCCCAAGACGTAGCTTGTGCAGTCCGTCCGTTGCCTAATTGGAAATCTCCAGGGCCGGATGGGCTGCACAATTTCTGGATTAAATGGTTCACAAGGTCGCATGCTCGCTTGGCGACCCTATTCCAGTCAGCCTTAGAGTCGGGGTCGCTGCCAGAGTTCCTGACAACAGGTATAACCCACCTGCTTCATAAATCGGGTAGTACTGCGGAACCCAAAAATTATAGACCAATCACCTGTCTCCCGACTGTCTATAAAGTTCTTACATCCATTTTGAGAACAAAAATTTGTAAACATGTAGATGACAATTCTGTCATGTCTGCTTCCCAAAATGGATGTAGGAATGGGTCCCGTGGTACTAAGGAGCTACTCCTCATTGATATGGCTATTAGTCAACAGGTTCGTCGTTCCCGAAAGGATCTGTCGACATGTTGGATAGACTATAAGAAGGCCTATGACTCAGTGCCACATACATGGCTCATGAGGGTGCTAGAGTTGTATAAAGTTGATGCAACTCTGCGCACCTTCCTGATGTCGTGTATGAGGCAATGGAGGACAGTCCTTCGCTATCCAGGATGTCGGCAAATTCAGAGGAATAGCGAGCCGATAAGGATAGAGCGAGGAATATTTCAGGGCGATAGCTTGAGTCCACTTTGGTTCTGCTTAGCCTTGAATCCTCTTAGCACACTGCTGGAGGATTCAGGTCTAGGCTATCAGTTGCGGAAAGATGGTCGGGTTATATCTCACCTCCTTTACATGGATGACTTGAAACTCTTTGCCCCCAACGATTTGCAACTGATGGAGCTACTGAAGGTTACTGAAACCTTCAGTAGCGCCATCAGGATGGAATTTGGTGTGGACAAATGTGCGGTCATGCATGTAAAGCGAGGGGAGATTGTGGAGTCTGTGGGAACCCAGCTCTCAGATTCCATAAATCTGAGATCCCTTTCAGCAACTGAAACCTATAAGTATTTGGGTATGTCGGAAGCGCTGGGCATCAATGTGGCTGACATGAAGCAATCGTTGAAGGAACGCTTCTTTGGCCGCCTGAAAAAAGTATTTAATAGTCTTTTATCGGGCGGAAATAAGGTGCGTGCCTTCAACGGTTGGGTCATGCCAGTTTTGATGTACTCTTTCGGCATACTCAAATGGACTCAAACCGAACTAGACGCCCTGGATACGAAGGTCCGTAAATTGCTGACGGCATTTCGAATGCATCACCCGCGTTCTTCAGTTATGAGACTGTATATCCCGCGAAAGTGTGGGGGTCGTGGCTTTTTAAACGCTAAGACTCTCCACAATCGCGAGATATGCAGTCTCAGGAATTATTTCCTAGAAGCCGACGTGGGGATGCATCGAGATGTGGTCACGATGGACAAGGGCCTCACCCCGCTCTCCTTGGCTAAAGAGAACTGGCGCAAACCTATAGTACTTACTACTGATGACCGCAGGAAAGAATGGCAGGGCAAGGAGCTTCACGGGCGCTTTTATCGGGCTCTTCATGGGCCCGATGTAGATTTTCTAGCGTCCGTGTCCTGGTTACGTTCCGGGGAACTCTTCGGAGAAACCGAAGGTTTTGTCTGTGCAATTATGGATGAAGTTATGATGACGAATAACTACCGGAGATTTATTGTGAAGGACGGTACGGTTGACATATGTCGGGCATGCCACCGTCCAGGCGAATCAATCCGTCACATTATCTCCGGATGTTCTCGTCTAGCTAACGGAGAGTACTTGCATAGACACAACCTTGTAGCCAGGATTATCCATCAGCAACTTGCACTAAAATACAATCTTGTGGAATCGGAAGTGCCCTACTATAGGTATGTGCCCGACCCAGTTCTCGTTAATGGCAGTATCACACTGTACTGGGATCAATCCATCATCACTGACAGGACTGTTATAGCTAATAGACCTGATATAGTGGTGATGGATCGATCAGAGCGGCGCGCAATGATTGTTGACATAACGGTCCCGCATGATGAGAACCTCGTGAAAGCCGAGAAAGATAAACAAATCAAGTATCTTGACTTGGCTCGCGAGGTTGTCGACATGTGGGAAGTGGACACAGCAATCATTGTGCCGATAGTCGTGTCAGCGCATGGCTTAATTGCCAAGAGCCTCGACCAACACCTGAGGAGGCTCTCGTTAGGCAGCTGGATCAAGGGCTTGATTCAGAAAGCGGTACTCCTGGACACGGCCCGTCTTGTTAGGAGGTTCCTCTCTCTGGAGCCCTGACCGCCGGTAGCTTGGACCCTGTTCCCGATACCGGTGGGCTACATTTTTTTATATTTTTAAATGTTTTTTTATATATTTTTTATATCAATATTTAAAAATGTAAAAAATTTGTTGAAAATTTGAATAAAGGGAATAATAATAAATAAGTTTATTGTCACAAGAAAACATACATTAGTATACACTGTTTAACAAATATATGTGATGTACAAGTGTACATCATATATTTTAGTTAGTTTTATCATTCTCTTATTTAAGAAGTTACAGGGGGGAACAACATTATACCATTTTGGAAGTGTCTCTTGCGCAAACTATTCAGTTTAGAAAAAAAATATGTTTGAAACCTCAATATAATTTTTGATGACCTATCCATAGATACCCCACCCCACACGTATGAGTTTGACGTTAAAAAAAAATTTGACTTTTAGTTCTAAGTATGGGGAACCCTCAAATTTTATTGTTTTTTTTCTATTTTTGTGTGAAAATCTTAATGCGGTTCACAGAATACATCTACTTACCAAGTTTCAACAGCATAGTTCTTATAGTTTGACAGACAGACATGATGAATCTATAAGGGTTCCGTTTTTACCATTTGGCTACGAAACCCTAAAAAACCGGCCAAGTGCGAGTTGGACTCAATCGTAGTGTAGCCCCCTTTAATTTTGAATTTTATTTTTTATTTGATGCTATAGCAGGAAAAGCCTAGGCAGACAGTGATGGTGTTATAGCGGCAATATAAATATACATTTTGTGAAAATTACGGTTGAAATTTTAACAAAATGATGAATTTGTTTTTAAGATTTGGAGATACAACCCGCTTACAGACAGACGGACAGCAGAGGATTCGTAATAGGGTTCCGTTGGTTACCCTTTGTATACGGAACCCTAAAAAAAGTGATGTGACCAACTTATGCAATGAATTTCGTCACTCCAATTATCTTGCCTAGAGCTAGATAATTTTTTAAATGACCGATCTGTCTCTTCGTGCCTCCAAAGTGAGTTATCGGCCTGTATTTTTTTCTTATGAAGCAAGATTTAGTTTCACACGGTCTTTTGTCTTGCGACATTTCAACATTTCATTGATGTCGGTTAAGATAAGAAAGGGTTTTGTATTTTTAAATGCTGTATTGTTTTAAGTTGAGAATATTTTATATTCGTATTGAGCAAGAGGTATTTGTCGTTGTATTTGCATAATGTGATGTTACAGTTTTAGTAATTAATCGTTTGTTTGTGGTGAAAGTCTTTGTGAGGTCACATAATTTATTTCACCAGGTGTAGTGTAAAGAACTTCATTGTTGCTATCGTGAAATTTATAATCCATGTTAAATAAAATCCTAAATTACCAAGTTCAACTAATACTTCCATACAATTAAATGAAGGTGCATCATCATCGGTCCAGCCTTTTCCCTTCTATTATATTGGGATTGGCTTCCAGTCTAACTAAATGCAGCTGAATACAAATGCAGTTTATGTAGAATTTTATTTCTATTTTTGTTGTAGTATTTAATAAAAGAGCATAAAAGAAAGGCGTCTGTACATCGCATACAGAAGAATATTGAAAGAAGTCCGTTTTTATCAAGATTTGATGTAAAGCAAGTAAGTGTATTTTATATATCTCTTGTGTTCCACTGAAAAACATTGTCAAATAAGTATTTAAAACGTCATGTTGTAAACAAATTAATGTACTATTGACGATATTTTTTTATACAAAGTCCTAAGTTGTAGGTATCATTATATCTCAATCAAGCATGACTAAATTATATTACTGATCTGTAGAGTCCCCGTACATTACAATTTGTGTTATTGTTCGATAATCATAAAAAAAACCCTATGGTTTTTCATACGAATTATGACAGGTAAGTATAATAAAAAACGTGCTAAAATTATCACGCGCAAAACTGATCAGAAAAAAATATGGAGATTTATTAGGTAGGTAATGGTTTTTCAAACGTGATAGATTTTAGTTTATCTGGGATCAGATATAAAAAACAATACTTAAAATATCGGTTTTATTTCAGCAAAAATCAACTTTCTTGACCTTCTGATCAAGTGAAAGTCTACTAAATATCACTATCACTAATTTATCAAACCGAAACTCAATTTTCTATTCAGTGTTTATGGTTTTCTTTAAGAAAGGAAGAAAACAAAAAGAAAGCTATAATTATAAGAGCCTAGTGGGTGAGACCGTCAGTCTGTCAAATCAAAGGTTTCAAGTTCGAACCCAAGTCTCGATGATTTTTCGGAGTGCGTATTGCTTAAATCAGTTGCTTCGGTGAAAGAAAACATCGTGAAAAAAAACCAGCATGCCGGAGAGATATTTCTCGACGGCATGTAAGTCCAAGTCAAAGGCTCATGGGTGGCACATAAAAACTCTGACTCCAGGCTATTCACTATCCTGCCGGGGTTGCGAGACTGTTCGAAAGAGATACCGTGGCCCCGGAACATAATGGCCGAGGAACAACATGGATGGGTTTTAGTCAGTAAAAGTCTGACACTCCCTCCCGCTCCGTCCAGAGTGGGAGAAGTTATTTGATGATTTCCCATTAGAAAAAAAAGGCTAGGCAATAAACACAAAGAAAACTATAAAAATATCTGTAAGATCGCCTAAGCCAAAAAAAAAGCTAGCTCATAGCTCAAAGTGTATCAAAAACAAAGAAACAAAACAGAAGAAAATCATCATCTATTACAAAACAAGGAAAAACCTCAAAAACAATGATCACACACCACGTATATAAACAAAAACTTTGACTCAATGACAAATAGTGTTTAATAAGAAATCAATTTCGGTGTTCTCACGACTCGGGCGCAAGGAGACGCCTACTTGATAGATTTGATTATGTTAAGACGTGACTAATCATTATTTAACTATGTGTTCACGACTATGTACTGTGTGGACATGCGTACTTACTGTTTTTGTTGTGATTACATAGTCTTTGACCGTGTGACTCTTGGCCTAGGAGAATCCGCTTCATCTTTTCCAGAAGTCTCATAACTCAATTTAGTTTAGTTTAGTTTATTTATTAATAATTATTTGGAATTACAGGTCAGTTTTATAAAAGGTAAAAACACAAATCATAATCACATAAAAAAATCCGACACATAAGTAAACTTATTAAAAACTAGCTGACCCACGCAACTTCGTCTGCGTGCGTCACATAAGAGAGAAAAACGAAAGGAAAAAATATCCCCGTTTTTGCAACATTTTTCATTCCTGCTCCGCTCCTAATGGTCGTAGTGTGATGTTTTATACCCTATAGCCTTCCTCGATAAGTGGACTATCCAACACAAAAAGAAGTTTTCAATTTGAACGAGTAGTTCCTGAGATTAGCGCGTTCAACCAAACAAACAAACAAACAAACAAACAAACTCTTCTGCTTTATAATATTAGTAAAGAAGTAAAGATTAAAAATTAATAAAAACACATTAAAAATGATCATAAAATACATTCATTAATTAAAATAAATAAATTAAGAATGAACAAACAATACATAATAATCATACAAAATTATCTAAAACCATTCTTTTAGGTCATATAATGCCTGGTCGGTTAGTCAGCCTTTGAGTTAAGCTTTAAAAGCATTGTCAGATGTCGCGCTTAAGATGTTATCCGGTAGCCGGTTGTATACTGATGGACCCATAACATGAATTAACTTTCCAGACTTAGCTAGGGTATGCTCACTTAACAGACAACCTTAATAATGTCCCAGCCAACCTAACCAAAAAATCTGGAAATCTCTTAACCGTTTGCGAGCTCAGATTGGCCGCTGTAGAAATAATCTGGCCAAATGGGGTATCACCAACCCAATCCATAAACAATATCAGTTGATCCCCTCTGCAGGATATGTCCCACCTCCTTTCTTGTCCAGCATTCTGCACAGTCACTTGCATCTTCCTGGATTTAAAAGAAGCCAACAACATAGCTGTTCAGGTGGCAATATACTGGTCGGGTATTATTTGAGTATATCGATCCGCAATGAGAAGAAGAAGCCAGCGTTACGACAAGGCACGGCCGATGTGAAAGCGTCAGGGTGGCCCGCGTAATTCAGTTTATCTTACGATTTTTGCAATTTGCAAGGCAGTGCCAAGTTGTTTGTTGATAAACATATCGGTCGCGACTGTAAGACATATTGAGTTACAGAATTATAGTCATCAAAATCATCAATACAACCCTTTTTTTTTAATTTATTTTTTTTAGGATGGGAAATTATCAAATGATAAATCACTCTGGGCGGAGCGGGAGGTAGTGTCAGACTCTTACTGACTAAAACCCATCCATGTTCCTTCCTCGCCCTTTATGTTCCGGGGCCGCGGTATCTCTTTCGAACAGGCCCGCAACCCCGGCAATCAATACAACCCTCCAAGTTCATAAGAGTCGATGAACGAATTTTTCACGGTCAAAGTCCTTCTTCTAAGAAAATTTGAATTTCGCAGGCTACCTTGGAGCTTCCTCTTTAAATTGATTGGCTACTAACTGCTTCAGCAGAGATTTATCAACAATCACTAAAGTTGTAAATACTTATTGTCGTTGAATCGTTTCCGGATTTTTTGCAAGTGGGAGGCTAAGAGTCCTAATACATTGTTTTCATGATTTTTACTTCCTGGATCAAATTATTTCGATCGGTGTACACGAGTCGATTGTTACTGACGAAAATGTAATGATCTGTGTATTTAATGCACATACTTGGGCCATGTAATATACAAAGTGACAAAGTGTTATTTTGTTTTTCATTACGAATTTCTCAGCAGCACGGAATTTGGATTTGAGGTTGATGGCAATACGTTTGGTCCTATTATATATAGGACTTCAACATAACTGGCAAAATATGGGTATATTTTGCCAGTTATGTTGAAGTCCTGGCAAAATATACCCATATTTTGCCAGTACCATTAGATAAACTTCTACCTATCCCTTCAGGGATTTAAGGCGTGATGTTATGTTATGGTAAAACAGTCTCTGGTTATTTTTGACGATAAAAAAGTGCTGATTTCAAGCCCAATATGAATAAAATAATGCCTTAGGATCGATTAATAACAATCAACATAATATTTGTTTAGTAAAACCTTGTTGATATTTGTCTCAGAAATACAGAATCAATCAAACACATTCATACCTAAGTATGTTATTACATATGTATGATGTTTCTGTTCTACCAATATCTGTTATTTTTTTCTATGCCACCAAAATTAATGAATCTTTAAATTCATCACTGATCAATCTATTCCTTCCCACATCTCCAACGTGACACTAAGGTCACAATATCTGACTGATGAATTGTATCCGTGATGTCACAATTAGACGGGTTCAAGTCGATGCTATCGGGGACCTCGATGACCTGAGGGTCATACATATCTACACACGAGAACCTGTCATTTTATGTATGTATTGAATTTTGTATGGGAATTAGATTGATGGGGATAAGATGTATCTTGTATGTCATGTACGGAGTTGTATGCCTTATGTTTGATTGAAGTAAATAAATGTATTTGGAAAAGCTCATGAAGGATTTGTTCACAAAATTATTGTTTCTAATACGACAGAGATATTGTTCAAAAATGATATTAAGAGTGAAGTCAAGCACTTATGAGATACCTACCGTGTTGAGGAAACGTAATACAAAATCAGTTTTAAGAATAACGTTCGAGAGCTTTTTCTTAATAAAAACCCAAGTACTCTAACCGTTACAGCCATAGAAGCTGTTGAAGAAGCTGCGAATTTGATTGATAACAAGCCACAAGTAACTGTGAAACATAAATCATCTAGCGTACTTGTTACATTTCCATCGGTGTTATTTTCTTCATCAGCCTTTTAGCCTCTAGGACTAATTAGCCTATACCTTATTCTAAGACAAAGCAAAGATAAATGAAAAGACATTAAGCTCCTAGCTCGAAGCAAGTTCAAATACGGAGTTCACACAAAATGTCATCGGAATCGCCCACATGTCGCCGCAGGCGATACTTGAGCACCATACCAAAATCTATGTCAAGTACAATATTAACACTTCAAGAACACCAAGAATATTTAGCCAAGTGATAATAATACTTATATATAAAACCACAAGGACGTTTACTCTTATAATTGGCGGTAAATAAACTGAAGACGCAAATGAGTTTTGGAAGCATTACCTATTAAGGAATTGTCACGAAATATTAATATTGCTTTGCATTCAATGCCACTGATGAGTTAATGAAGTTCTGGTCTTGATTTAATGTCGATTTCTTAATTATTAATTAATGTTGTTAGTCTTAATGTATCAGTCACGTCTTGAATACCCGAAGGAGTAATTTAAGGTCCAACTGGTCTATTAAAATTATAAACGCGAAAGTTTGTGAAGATAGAAGGATGAATGTTTTTTTTTACTCTTTCACGTACAAAACTGCTGAAAGAATCTGGATGATATTTAGCACACAGATAGTTACCTAGGTTACCCTTAGGATACTTTTGATCTATATAGTGTGATTCCGTAGGACAAGTATCGAATTCCATGCGAGCAAAGCAGCGGGCGTAAGATAGTCTACTATAAAGTGATATGCCTGTTTATGGGTACCAAAGTAGCAATGACTAACACTACTCTACTGACATTTGCAAGAAACAAACCACAGTACTCAAACTAGATTTAGATAGTGATAATGCCCTATCGAAAGAGGACATAGATAATTCTGATTCTGTAGCACCTGCTTGCTTTCCCACGCATGCTGCAAAGACCAAAGCTTACTCAGAGCCAAACAATGGAGACTTTAACACATTACTCGTTGACTGACTCTAAGAGGTGCTGACACATTAAAGTTGACTGTTTAGACTTCACAGAATCGTTTACTTTGAAATCATTATCGTACTTACGATCTTGAAATTTACTTGGGCATTTGAAGGTGGAATAAATACAGCTGCGAATTTTCAACTGCCAATTTCAGTTAACTCTCTTGCGCAACCAATATTACCTGTCACAATTCGCCATGTCAAAACATTTTGAAATCGCCAGACTAATCAGATAGATGATCTAAATACACAAACAAACGTACATTACTTTAGACTCAACTATGTCAAATGTAATTGAAGAACATGGCCGCACCAAATTTGACCCCGTCAAAACGAAATTTTCGTCAAGATTTTATCAGAAAACATGACATCTCGAATCAAACGACAAGTTATTGTCTAAAAGACCTTACCGCTTTTTGAGGCCCACCATACGTGGGGACTCTACAATCGAAATCAGACTTTATCGTGTCAAATATAGAGTTTAGAATATAATGATTACGTGACAAAGGTCTTTGTGATTTCGCCGTCAGAATAGTAGCCATTATCCAAGAGAACACACGTTCGGAAATGGTAAAAAAAGGTCGAAATATGATTAATAGGGCGGCGTTGCGGGACTCGGCTCGTTCGTGTGTGATTCTTTCCATTTGACAGATTGTCTCGACTCTCTGACCCGAGCGCCCCGTTGAGACAATAATGATGTTGTCCCATCACTTCGATCATCGATATCGATAAAAGAGGTTGAGTTAAGGCTATTTCTGTGAGAACTGCGTAGCATAGGGTGTATTAAGTATAGAAATATACTTTCATAATGTCTCCAAATAGAGACATCTATCGTCTCTATTTGGTAACACAATATTTTACACATTATTCTTGTTTGGCTACTATTTCTAGATTTTAGTATATCGGGATCTCATTTATGAGTTCGTTTCCAGATTTCTTGCTTCATAAACATGTACAGTCTAAAAGGAACCCATAGCATCTACGCAAAGCCATTGCCTACTCTAAACCAATACTAAATTATGCACAAAATCTCGATATCGATACTTTCACTGACCTCCCACATCCCTAGCCGCGAGGTCGACTGAGATTACTCTCAGCACGAGACTGTCCTGCGTCGGCGCTCGTTCGCGACGCTTTGACATCCCGACATACACCACAAGCATTTGTTATACACACCGGCAAATTAACATTAGATCTTATTACCACGACAGTAAAGTTCAATGTAGTGGAAGCATTGGAGTTATTCGATGCAAAAGAAGGTTCTCAGTACGTCATACGTTGATAGACGGCCCAAACAGGTCGAGATGAGAGTACACCTTTTTTTACATCAATTTTGAATATGCAATATGAAGATATTGAAGGATTATTAGTCATGTTTTCGAAGATATTTATTTTTATGGTATTCGTTTGGTTCGGTTCACAGGAAAGTGTTATAACGAACTGTCATGAGATAAATGAAGTATCAATAAAAATTTGGATACGCAGGAGTTGGTATGTGAGTAACGGCTTAGATCATAACCATCCACCTCTTGAGAATTGATTAACAACTTGTATTCAAGTCTAAGGCAGGTAGAATTATCTACTAAATTAACATCTAGATGAAAAGAAAGTTGGCACCTGTTAGAAGTCTCATTTATTTGCCGTGTAAAGAAATAATGCAAATATTTTCAATAATGTGGCTCGTCATGTCATAATTATTTTGCTTGTCATGACGATTGCAAGCCGAACTAGATAAAATATCAAACTTAACATATAGTGGGTGGGGTGGGTTATATTATCAAGCTAAATCACATAAAACTAATTTAAATTATTATTTGGGTGAATTTAACAAAAAGTTTATGAAAGAGGTGATGAAAATAGAAATGAAACACGTTAAAATGGTATTCTATATTTCACAATCAACATCGAAAGTGAAAACCATATTATGTTATAATAAAAGACAGCGTTTAAAGTATAAATAAAAAAACGCTATTTTTATTATAAACGATTTAATAACAAATTAAACCCAATACGAAATGAATCTCTAAAGCGAGAAACATCCGTCATAGAACATCAAAACTAGAAATGATTTCAAAATGGTTTTACTGTGCAATGAAAAAACTCATAAATATAAATGTGTTTGTGAGTAAACTTCCTATAAAACAGATTTGGAACTGACGGGTGCAGATGACAAACTTTTATATTTCTGTAACCTGATGTTATAATAGTCTGTCATTTGTAAAAATAACTGATTGCTACTGGACAAAATAGATCAGTTGGGACTCTCCGATGTCTAACACATTTCAATTTAAGATTCGATTTGAATCGTGCGCATTCGCAAGGGACTATACTCGGTCCTACTCTCTTTGGTCATTAATCAAACCATATTCAACTTAAGGATGATGTTCTTCGTATTACTTCAAAAGCCAACTCCTATCCCCATTAATTCCCTAAACCTATATCTCATTAATCTGACCACATCATGTTCTATCGTCCACAATAAGAATAAAAATCACCGAGCTTAATTCCCACCATTATACATCAATCTCCTATCCACTTAAGCATTGCGAAATCCATCTGGAATGTGTCTCACGTACTTTGAAGAGTGGCTAATGAAGTGCTTGGTTGATGTGTGACCCACCATCGGGGTTCCTTAATGATACGATTGACAGTACAGTGGAGCGGTCGCCGTCGGCTTGCTCGATTGTTTCTTGACTGAAGACTTGGGGCTGGGAAGTTAGCGGTGGTCGGCGAGAAAAAAGAGCCAAGAAAGGCTTCTGTGCCAAAACGATTTTAAATTCACAGTCCTAACTAACCATGACATTTCAAAAGCATTTTTACGTCACTGCCAAAACATCGGTGTCTTTTCGCCGAAGGAAGCGTAATCCGAAAAAAATCAACATTTTGAGAAAAAACAATATACTGCTTTTGTAAATAAAAATAACGAATCTTCAAGTGTGTTTAAAGCGGACAACAATGCTATTTCTACAAACTTGTTCCAGAAAACCATCAACCATTTCTTCTCCAACCAACTTCAGGGCCCCAAAAACGTGGGATACCTAAGAGAGACGTATTTAAATCCCATTGACGTCTTGTTCGAGGAACTTTGAATATAATGGCGCTTATCTGAAGGGTGTCTTTGGCATATTAAGTTTTATATTCAGCTGCCTCTATTTTCAAGGCGAGTGATTCTTCCATGACTTGTGATCGACGGGTATCGCTCGGGATATGTTTATTCACTGAGTTTTATGGTGATTATTCTATGAGAATGTACTACTTTTGTAGGAAAGAGGATGAATGGCCACCCGGTAAGGCAATAAGAGGTGGAACGATTGTACGATAAATGCATTGTTGATCTGAAAGAGAGTATCGAGTCTGAAATAGATCATTGAAATGTACATGTCCCCCTTTATAGGGGCAATTTACGTTTTGTGTTTTTTTTATAAAACTATGGGTAAGCTTTGATATCACACATACCTCTTTTCTGGGATAGCAGAAACATGATCAAGTTTAACACTTGTACTGTTGAGACACAGGGCTCTTTTAATGAATGTCACATTCTTCGACAGTATTTTTGGTACAATTTATTACTTCCGTCAACTTTGTTCTCATTCCCAACCTCTGCCAAATTATCAAACCGAATTTCGCAATATTCATTTTATTAAGCAACAGAAACGCGACTAAGACAATAAATCACTTTGCATAATCTCTAAACTTAATGGTTCTCAATCTTATCTTTACAGAATCCGGGAGACATAATTTGTCACTCGAAGATTGTATTACTTAAGTGAATGAGCAAATCATTGTACGTAATACTCGAGACTTTAGATTAGACAAGTTTACAGTGCAAGGTGCTATTTATGATGTCATAGCAGCTACTGTGCATAATAAAGATCTTTATTTAGTTGTAAAAGGTAAATCAATCAATGATTAAAAAGACTATGTTAATGCTGGATTAGAAAGTGAAGTGTCATAAAATCCTTCAAAGTGAAATCTGTTTGTCTCCAAAGATTACTTTAACGACGGATTAAAATTTTAATAATCTTGCTACACAACATTTGTCATAGGTAGGTCTCGAACTAGGAGTGTCATCTACGTTGGTCAACTTTTCCAAAAGAACACAAATGCTTGAGGAAATAGCATTACGAAATGAAGTTGAATATTTAAATAATGATATCAAACATCAGAAAGAAACAAAAAATGTGAATCATTAATGGTAGAAAAACGCTATTTCGACCCATGACAAAGATTAACGGTGGAGCCAAACAAAATACTAAACCGCAAGTCTAAGATCAAACGTCAAATGTATGAAAATCTTCTAAGAATCAGAATTTTGATTGTAAGAAAAACAGTAATGACTAACGACCAAATAAATTGATCGACGGTCCGCAGTAATTTGTCAAATCCAATCACGAAAAATTCCAAATAAAAATTTCGTTAGAACATAATAACGGGGACTTCTTCGGTTTTTTGCTCGGCATCCAATTTAAAAACTAATTATGGGTCGCGATGACTAGGCTCCCATGATCAAGGAGCACCCTACAAAGCCGTCACAAAGAACATAATTTCGTCATGTTAGCGAACAGGTGACAAAAAAGTATGATTAATGGTCATACGTTGTGGTCATCACAAAAGATATGTCAGTCAAATAATACTCGTCTTTATTTACACCAGACAACCATAGCCTAACGAATGAACACCCAAAAACGTTATCGCACTTGAACATAGCTTATCTTCGGATGAAGATTTTAATTACTCTATGCCATTCATAGATTTTTGTTTGAGTCTCGTGGACATTACCAAAAAGTATTCAACGCCATTATGTGTTAGCCATGACCTTTATCGATCGTGATTTGAATCGAGAATCGGTCGTGACATCTAAATAACTGATGTTGAGGTCGGTTGCAATCAATGACGGAAGTGTACACCGTATGTATGACGGAAGGCAACCGATTAAACGTTTTCAACGATACGCAGGCACGACTTTTGATCGTTTAGGTGTCGAAGGCTGGGCAAGCTTTTCAGAAATTAGTTAGAAGGTCTTGGCTATAATGGGCATAATAGTTGGTTATTTGTGGTTACTGGTCAGATTTAATGACAAGGTTTCGTGCACTGTGATTTTGTGCTTTTAGTTTAAAGTGGGTGCTGACCTGTCGGGTGCAACGCCATTGGAATGTACTTATGTAACTAATAAACTAGTTTTTGCTCGCGCGTTGGCTCAAGAGTTTAAGAATGAAACGTTTAGTATGTTTCCTTGAGTTCATTCCTGAACTTGGATGAACGGGATAAACGACATCAAGATCAATTGAGTGCCAAATTTTACCGAAATCTGTTCGGATTATAAGATCTAAAAGACTTAACATTTTTTATAGGTAATATTAGTATGGATTTTTGCATGTATAGATTCTCAATTGATTGCTAAGACTTGTATCATCTGGATATGTCTCTTGGTATATTATTGTGTTATTCACCTACCTATACAATTATACTGCGATAAAGTCGTGCAGCTTCAAACGTATCTCCCCGTGTAAATTGTGAGAATCAATTAAGGATAGTGTCGCCTTTATTATATCAGTAGGTAGAGTTACCTAACACTTCTGCTAAACGTGATTAATATTTGTTAATTGACATTTGCCTTACGCTCTTCATTATGTAGGTGCCTTCTTTGCTATTCTGATATGTCATTCGTTCTCATTTTGTCATCTTCAAGAATGATGACATCTGTTTCTGAGCATGTATTATCTGACCTACATCACACCTGTAACCCTCGGAGAATTAGGCGGAGGTGTACCTAATTCCCCACATTTCGCCAGTTATGTTTAAGTCCCATGTAATAGATGGCGAGCCTATTGCCATTAGCCGGGTGCACCAGCAAATCCAGAATCCGCTACTGAGAAACTCTTGATGGGAAACCCCAATATCGCTTTGTCCGACTCGGAAATTGAACCTTAGAATTTTGCTTTGACTTGGTTCTCAGTTCTTCTATCAAGGCATAGAATTACTGGTTTTCATTGTTTAAGGTAATTAAAATAAACCGATCTGGCTCGATCTGAGGAACTCGCGGCTTTGATCCGAGGATGCTGACAAAGTCTGTCCGAGGATGGGTGACCATCCATAACATGTCGACTAACTTCCGTGCCTCAGAAAGTACGTTAAGCTGTTGGTTCCGGCTGTTGTTTGTTTGTCTCCTAGCCAGGAGTTAAAAGTGGAAGTGTGAATTAAGACTGGGATGTGAAAGTAAGATGGACAGTCGCTCCATGTAAAATACTAGTGTTCAGCTGCTTCTAGTTAGACTGGAAGCCAATTGCAATATTGCTGGGAAAATGCTAGGTCGAATAGATGATGATGAATATTTTAAACCGATCAAAGACCATCTTGTCAAAGCTGAACCAGACTGTACTTTTTCTACTATGTAAGTACTCGTAGTTGTCTCTTTTGTGGTTACATTCAGTCAAATAAAGAACTTTTCTCGTACAAACTTACAAGTGTTTGATCAACAAAAAGTAGGAAAACCGTTATGTGAAGACGTATTTATACTTTTTTTTTCCAATCGATACAATAGATTATTTTAAAATGACGTTCATGATTTATCGCTATTTTTAGTGTATGAGTGCCAATGTTACGTCGTCTGTTTTTCGTCTCAGTTTAAAAGTAGGTATTCGATATTATATATTGGTCTTTCAATACCAATGTGACCGTTTGTTTTTAATTAGTCGGTATATAAATCAATTTAATACCATTATGTGCCTTAATGTAATTTGTATTATTTTCTTCAAAAAGTTCATTTTCATGATTAACATGGTCAGCACAGCATGTTTTCTTTTTTCATAAGTTCTTCTCCATTAGTCTTCTTCTTATTAGTCGACTCTTTCTAGAAAAGTCATCTTTAACACGGTACATCTTCCGTTTGTTTAGTCTTTCCCTACGGTAATATAACAATTCAAATCCGATTGTAGCCTACTTATCCTTCACTATTATTTGCCAATTTTGCCACAGAAAAATAAAATTGTCAACAAGTGTTCTACTTCATTTGTATGAATTCACTTTTTTCTTTAACACCTCATCATCGGCCTAGCCTTTTCCCAAATATGTTGAGGTTGGCTTCCAGTCTAACCGGATGCAGCTGAATACCAGTATTTTACATGAAGTGACTGCCTATCTGACCTCCACAACCCAGTTAATACTAGGTAATACAATACCACTTGGTAAGACTGGTGGTCAGACTTTTTTCTTTAACACCTCAAATTTCTTTTACTTGCCTATTTCATTAACCGCAGACTTGTGGCAACATTCGTACTTAAATAATAACCTTTACCGTTGCGACATAAAAGTGTTGACGCTGTCAAATTGTTTCTACTGATATGTTGGCTGTACTACTACATCAACCAATAAATTGATCTCGTAATCCAAATCAAACCATAAAATAACAAGACGCGATACAACAGGTACCTACTAATCCACTAATCTTCAAAGAATTCAATCAAATGGCACGTAAACGTGATGGGAGTCGGGCTCGGGAGACAAGTGTGGCTGGGGCCTTGACTTTATCGAGTCATGGTTTGTCAATTACTGGGCCATTGTGAGCGGATCGCGGTGCCGGCGATCTTATCGGCGCTGTGACAAAAAATGTGCCGCCTGAACTGTAGTATATGGACGGGTTCAGATGAAGATGGGACATCATTTTGGTGCTGTTTTAGTTTGTGCACTATTTCAGAAAGAAAACGGGGATAAAATAGTAAAAGTTGGAAGACTTCAACTTAATGAACTTCAATGAATTTCGCCAGTTATTCATTCGAAAAAAAAACCAAGGTAATCTTATTAATAAAATTAAGAAGGGGCAGGCCGACGATACTTTGGCTAGGAATGAAGTTAAGTTCAAAGACAACCGCTAATACAGGTATAGAAGATAAAATTACAGAAACAAATGAAGGTGACAAGGATCTGCTGGATGCTAGGAGTACAAGACCAGTTCGATGGTGAGGCCTGGGGCCTACGTCCAGCATTGGACAACTTTTAGTAGAAATTATGATAAAGGACAGGACGATAATGAATCTGTATCAGTTCGAACAAGTTTTTGGTTTTTCAAATACATTTTGCATATACTACAACCCATCGTTGTCAAACAGATGAAAGCGTACGCAATGATGAAGCGAAGATCGTCGCAGTAGATTGGCAATAATTATTATAAGCGTTTGTCCATCCGTCCACCTACCAGTCATTCGGACGGGTCTATCGCCATGAGCTCGATAATTAGTAATTAATGGACTAAAAAGTGTTGTAACTAGTTTAGAACAAAAAATGTGTCAAAGTCCGAAGAGTTTGAAGTCACAGTTTTCACTAGCAGGAGTGGCACACAGCACATTTCTACTATGTTTTACTTATTGTTTTGTATCTTTTTATTGTGTGAGAAACTGACGTCAAATAAATATTATTGTTTCTTTTTGGCTTATATTTTTGTAAAAATATTTTCACCCATGATGAGCTTTATTTAATAACTTACAGACTCGAACCGCCTCATAGAATTAGTGGATGAAATGATAATGGGCCGGCCATATTAGCCGTAGAACCGATGACCGTTCGGGTAGAAGACGTGTTCTTCAGTGGAGACTGCGAATCGGTGAGCACAAAGTGACACGTCCTCAGACTTGGTGGAGTTACGATCTCTGCAGGGTGGGTGGCTGGTAGCAACTAGATGAGAGTTACCGGGAATCGAGTAAAGTAGCGTGCGATTGAAGAGGCCTATGTCCAGCAGTGGACTGCAGTAGTTTCCCCAAGACGGTAGGCAGAAGATACAGAAAACCACCTGCTGTGATCCTTCGATTCCAACGCCTTTTTCTTCATTAACGTCCATGCATATAGTTGTCACGCACGCTCAACTTCACGTCAGACCCTTATAAGAAGACCACCAACAAGGTCAGTATCTGTCATCCTAGGACGTCCCATTGGGTTTCCATTGACCTTTCCTTTATAAATACCTACTATTAGTTTGATCATACTTGTAATTACGTATCAATTCAGGTTTGAATACAAAAGATGACAAGACATAAAAATTGCAAGACGAATTTTCCGACATACGTCAGGGAAAAACATCAACAAAATTTGCTACTTATCACCAAACAATTCCATATAAAGAGTTCTTCAATAACATGTGATAAAAACAAATACAATGATTTTTAATGATATTGCATTCAAACATTATTATTACACGAAGCCTTGATCTTAGGTCGCGATGATATCACCGATACTCTGTCCGGGAAATTGTCGTTGGACATTGATATTCTAAAAGATAACACGAGGAAAAAAATGCAAAACAACTTGTGAAGAAGTAGGTACACTTCTGTACATTGTTGAGAAAAAATGACGCAAAAAGTTTACATAGTAACACCTCTATAGATCTTGTTAATCTGATAAGTTTTCGGTAAGGTAAAGTCCTAGACGTTTGGATCTTGGGGATTTATCAATTTCAATTTACTCACTCCCGTATAAACATTGCAAGATTAAAGTTTCAAACTGGTTGCAAAAGTTAGACTATGACACTACTGAGCAGTTACTTGTTGTACCCTCGTAATATGTCATTATCATTTTCTAGTTCATGACTGTATCACCCGACACATTTACGCCCACACTAGCATCCTACCTCTCCTCACACACTTCATTTACACACATCACCTACTCACTTCACCTGCACACTTCACAGGACACTTTACTTCGCACCCATTACACTACACCATACTAATTTTAATTAGTTTGCGTTAATTAAGTTTGTCTGCCTTTTTCCCTTCTGCATTAAATTATTTATCTATGTATTCAAATTAGCTATTATATTATAAGTAAATACATTTAATTCGAGGTGAGAGCCTGGGGATCCTTCACACAGGGTATCCTAGTATGGACGCCAGTCTCTCACAAAGGAACATAATATTATGAATTTTGTTAAGAAGACATTGTTACAACTTATTTAAGAACACTATGTGAACCTTTGTGAAGAGAAAAAATAAAGACATTGTATTGTATTGTATTGTATTTCAACATCCTAATCTTGGGGTCTTCTTTTTCATATCAATAAAAAAATTGATAAGCAGGTTTGAGGCAATTTGATAGTGTTAAAGGACCGTTCTATGGTTAGCTCTAAAGATGGCTGTACCCTCGCTGAGACGGGGCGAGTACCAGATTGTGACAGCCAAACGAGGAACTCCGAGACTAGGTGAGCGCTACTATAATAAAGGGTGTAAAGTACTCTTAACGAGAGGCACTTGTTCTTCTCATCATTACTGTCATTTTATTTATTATTACTATTATTATATTTACGGACATATTGAGGGTCAAAGTTCCATCTTTTTCAAATACATGTTTTAATGTAAGAACTCCACGTCACCTACACTATTCAATACATCCACCAGAAAAATGTATTGATACATTGAGTTTTAGCATAAAACGTGATTTTTCACCCCAAAAACAAAAGTCATTTCTCAGCAACCATTTTTGCGTAGGGTTTACTTAGTTTGATGTGCAGAATGCTTTGTTATAGGCTTCGTGAAGAGTCCGTTTACAGCCTGTATACAAAGTGGAACAGTCACCGACGCGTATTCAGTACCTATGTCCTAGTAGTAGATGGGGTTTGTTGCCGGTTCTCCTATATGGAGAAGAGGAAGCGACCAACCCAAACCCGTGTAAATCAGATAGATGCCTCATCATCTGCCTAGCCTTTTCCCAATTATGTTGGGGTCGGCTATTTTTACATAGAGCGACTGCCTATCTGACCTCCACAACCCAGTTAATACTGGGTAATACGATAGCACTTGATAAGACTGGTTGGCAGACTTTTTGGGCCACTGACTACCTGCAACGACTGCCAAAGATGGACTAATGACAGCCGGGACCAACAGCATAACGTGCTTTCCGAGGCACGGAGGAAACTCGGTATAAGATAGATGCATGATGTATAGAAATTTTCCATCGGATATTAAAAAAAAACACCGCTGTTTACTACATTATTGCAATACCGACACGGTCAAAATGTATAGAACAGCTAAATTGGTAATCATTTTCGCGTCAGTATCCCTTCTACCACTCTCTACCTGGGAGTGTTTCGATGGGCATGTAAAGTCACCATGATGACAACATTGGAAATACTGAGCTTCTGAAAACACAACCTGGTCATTAATTTTTAGACCGTTATAGAAAAAGTTTTCAAGAGCTAATAAACTGTGTTGAAACAGTTAATTGGCCTAATAATCATTACATTAGTTTCCCATACGAATCACAATGACCTATTAATGGTAATCAAAGAAAAATGACGGTAATAAGATTTGCATCTAATTTCCCTAATCGTATCCTAGTTGTGACTAAACCTGGTTCAACAAATTAACTATTGTGAACACATCAGCAGTGACAGAAAATAACATTGGCGGAAGGTTAACATTGAAACCTGATCTTGTAATATAACATCATAACGCCTGTAAGAAGAGTCCTCGAAGAGTTAGGCAGTATCATCATCATCATCGGCCTATTAATGTTCCCACTGCTGAGACAGGCCTCCTCTTTATAAGAAGGAATGAGCTATATAATCCATCACGCGGGCCCAGAGCGGATTGGTAGATGTCACATGTCTTCGAATTTATGGTTCTAGGACATGCCGGTTTCCTCGCGATGTTTTTCTTCACCGTTTTGAGCAGCGGTGATGTAATAAATTACACAAAGTAATGCGCCTGCCTGGGTTCGAACCCACGACTTACTGAACGTAAGTCGGGGCCGCCAGCACTGTGGGCCACCGCTGAACTCAGTTAGACAGATATACACATTCCGACAGTTAGGTTTTGAGTACCATGAGTGGGCAGACCATAGCCTGGATGGAAGATAGGGGAAGAAAGTGCAGGAGTGAAGACCACGGAAGGAACGACTGAATGTAGGAAGGCACCTGAATAGGTGGACAGACAATCTTATTAAAATGTTCGAAAGAGACTGGATAGCCATAACACAAACCTGCTATAACTGGAGGGAAGAGACCTAAACGCAGCATTAGGAGGCCATAGTTTCAAGAAGAAGAATACGGACGACGAGCCTATTGGCATGAACGGGCCATAAAATCCAGACACCGTGGCTGCTACTGGGAAAGTCCTGACGAATCAATCCAGTAACACTTTGCTCGACACGGGAATCCCTCATGCTCAGATTTGCGCTAGCGACGACTCGAACAACGAGGGTAAAGTAGGTAGTAGAACTTCTGCACATTTAAGTGGATAGCAGCTATCACGATAAGCCATAATTCAGTGGGACTGTCACTGAGCTCAACTCTGATTAAATTGCTTCGCGCTAACATCGTGACCTGACGTCATCTGCTACAAGATGTTTCTAGTATCAGTAGTCATGCTGTTTCCTTAAGTGACACTTTGTGCCTTTATAAGGGTTAGGTAAATGATTTTATTTGTTTAGTAGATCTTTTGAATGGATTAGCAGGTGTATGTATTATTGTTTCTTGTGTGATTAATGTTGGTTTTTACGACAAGTAGGTATGATTTGTTGTCTTTGTTTGATTGTTGATTTGTTTTATTGATTAGTGTTTCTAGAAATTAAACAGTTGGACAGTCGTTACTGACAAACAGTGGCCCTAAAAGTCTGACAACCAGTTTTACCAGGGGGTAACGTGCCACCCAGTAGTAACTGGGTTGTGGAGGTCAGATAGGCAGTCGCTCTATGTAAAATATTGGTATTCAGCTGAAAACGATCAGAGCGAGAAACCGACCCTAACATTGGGAAAGACTAGGCAGTTGTATGCAGTTGCAAAGTATTAAAAATGAAACTATGGAAAAGCTAATGATACTCTCGTGTAAGTTACTAAGTAAAGACATTGCCATTTACAAATCTAGGCCATCAGTGTTAGGTCACTAAATTACCGGGTAATTCGCATAGATTTTTCCGAGGAGACTTTGAAAAGAAGTAACTTTACACCAAAAACTCTTTCGTGGTCATGTAAACAAAGAAAAACACTCTCTTACGTTATCTAGCAAACCAAAAGACCTTCAAAACTCCAGCTTCAGAAATAACAGCCTGTCTACAATGAGCTAACCCAAATTGGAAAGCAGTAGTCTAAACGAAACTGTTCAGGAAGTTTGCTCCATCATCGTGTCGACTAAGGTCATTCATTTCTGGCTACACAGGAGGCGGTACCACTAGCGTTCGGACGTGTTGTCGATTACCTTCCCGTCGTATTGACTCAGCCGAAACGGAGCTCTCATCATTTGCATAATAACACCTTGTACGGTGGATGTAGCGGTGCGAGTTAAAAGCGGTAGCGGGCGGAAAAGTACTGAACGAGTAGTATACTACAACTGATGGAAACAATAGAGAAATGAGATCAGTATATTTGGTAAGCAGTGCTTTTGAAAATAATGAAGGAGATCTAAAACTTTATATCTGTAGGGATTATATCGGGGAGCTTCTAGCTAAATAATAACATCCACTCAGGTCGATCTTTAGGTTAAGACGTGCTTGTCTATGTTGGTTCGGGGATGGATGACCACTCCTTACATATCGAGCGTCCTTCGTGCCCCAAAAAAAAAACACTAAGCCGTTGATCCCAGCTGTTAATTGTAGACAGTTGATATAGGTAGTCAGTGGCCTAAAAGTCTGACTGGTGGTGACCAAAGTGTATCGTATTATCCAATACTAACTGGATAGTGAAAGGCAGACTGATACACGCAGTCGCTCCATATAAAATACTGGTATTCAACTGCATCCCGCTAGACTGGAAGCCGATCCAAACATAGTTAGAGAAGGCTAGGCAGATGATGACATATATAATAAATATTTAGAGGTACCATAAAACATGCAAGTCTATCTAGACTTGCAGTTTGTTTTTCCAATTCGCATTTCCTTTTTATTTTGGCAATCGTTTGCATGTTTTATTCACAGTATGTCTAACCGTTTTCATCACGTTTCGTGTTTATTTTTATTTTTTTGAATACGAGATATGTTTTTGTCAAATTGTCCGGGAGACGTTAAAAAAACCAAAACATGAGACCTGTTCATCTTTGTCAACTTAATAATGTCTTAATCCAATTCATGAATATTTATATTTACGCTTTCGTGTCTTCTAGATTTTCATATGCATCCATTATTTTTCTTAAATCCAATATTTATTCTACTAATTAGTTAGGATTAGGATAACAGATTATAATGTTGTATTTAAATACTTATCTGTCATTTTAAAAACTAGTTCCAAATGTTAACAAGTTTTTGAGTGTATAATTTGTCACTGTATGTGCACCTTTCTAAAAGATTTGAAATATCAAGAAGACGTACCTATTAATCAAATACTAGAAGATCTACCTACTTAGATAACAGTGCGAATGTTGTTTTTATTAGCTGCATAGCTTCTACATTACTGGTTTTATTTAGTAACTAACACATCTAGATGAACACTGACCATTTTCTTTTCTCTATGTATATTTTTTATAGTTAGTTGCACTGTTGTACTATTTTTTGTGTGTTTTGCTCTGTGCTTTTATTTCTTTCATTCTTTTCTTTTACATCATTCTCAATGCCAGTATCGAAATTTTTCCTCGGTAATAAAAAAAAAACAAACAGCAATTTCTTACTAGCTACTGTAGCAGGATCAAAATGCATAGAACTGATCGGAAAATGTCCATGTGTGGCGTTTATTACTTATTTATTTATTTATTTATTTATAAATTACATTTGACACACTTAAATATATTATAAACCACACAATTAGACCTCTAGGTCTGTCTTAGGGTTCCATCTATCTGGCAGAATCTTGTTGCTCCGAAATTCATTTAGCATAACACACTTGGCATAATTTTCTTTAAACGAATATATTAAAGGCATTTTTTTTTTAAATATACTTATTGTTTGGGTGAATGTGTGTATGACCGAATTTCGAATGGCATACTTTTAGATGGCAGTTTTTTATTTGGCATAATTACCTTTGGCATTGTTCAAATTTCGCATAATTTCGTTTAGAATAATGTTTATTTAGAACGACGATTATTTGATATAATTTCACTTGGCATACTATGAAGATTGCAGAATTTCATTTGGAATAATTTTATTTGGCAGTATTGCCATTTTTTAATGCCACAAAATAGCATTTTAACCTTAATTTAAAATTAAAATATTATCTTAAAAAGTCAATATGTTGTGCTAGAAAAGTTAGTGACAGAAACGAATCGCTCCAAAACCGACTCCACGTAGTCTTGTCTGCCCTACCCCTAGAGTGTAATTTAAAATCGCGTAGGCGCGGAGGGGCGAGGAGGGCCGCGAGCTGAGGAGCAGGTGGTTTTAACACTCGCCGCCGCGGCTGAGGCTGGCCGGCTTAGCCGGCCAGCAAGCCGAAGCTGCGGTGGTGAGCGTTGAAACACATCTGCGACGAAAAGCTCGCGTGGGACCGCCGGGGCCCCGCAGCGCCGGAGCCGTGACAGAAACCATGCCTGCTGCATGTTGCATTCTCGTTTGCTGCATGCTTGCTGCATGCTTGCTGCATGCTTGCTGCATGCTTGCTGCATGCTTACTGGATGCTTACTGCATGCTCATTGCATGCTCATTGCATGCATGGTATATGCGGATTTGCATGTTTGCTGCATGCTTGCTGCACGTTTGATGCATGCTTGCTGCAGGCTTGCTGCATGTTTGCTGCATGCATGGTGTATGTTTGTTTGCATGTCTGCCTGCTTCTTACAGGAAAATAAAAACCACATGATCTCAATCTACTGTTTTAATAAAAGAAAGAAAGAAAATTATGTTTATTTAGCCGTTAAACCCAAAATATTATGATTTTCACCTGCAGGCCACGAGTGCCATACGCTCGAAAAACATAAAGAAACACATAATATCGTCGAAAGATTTTGCACTAGTACCAACTAAGTAAAATTATTGTATATTTTATTAAATTAATAACACTGGTATAATTGAATAACGTATAAAATTTATAAAATATATTCATAAAATACATGCAAAAATTACAAAATAGGGAAATGGATAAAATTCATAACAGTAATAAAATTAGTGACGTAAATATACTAAGAAAAAACAATAAAATTGTACAAAATTAATAACATTGGTAAAATTGGTAAAAGTGGCAAACTATAAACTTCCTGAGATGTGATAGTTCTGCCATTCAATGACTATTGATATGAAATTTATGCCAATAGATGATTCTAACCCTAAACTTTCTGCGATAGGATGGTTCAACGTTTAATGTTTATGCATATAAAATTTATGCAAAACGATGATACTGACCTCCAACTATCTGCGACAAGATGGTTCGACTTTTAATTTTTATGCATATGAAATTTATGCCTTTAGATGATTCTGACTTACAAAATTATGAGTTTGAATGTATGATAAATGCGTGTCTGCCAAACGATTTTCTGCGAAATGAAGTTTATGCTATCCGCTGTTATGCAAAGTAATAATATGGCATAAAAAGTTCTGCTATAAAGGGTGGACCCTCTGTCTTAGCATGCCATGGCCTGAGATTTGATCAACGCGCTATTAGAATTGTCTACTGAACACTATTTCCCAAAATGTCATCAGTAGTTTGTTAAGTAGTTTATTCCTTCTTGGAAAAGTAACCAAATATCGCTAGCTCCCATCCCTTCAACCACACCCACAAAATTCTAATTTCGACCGGAGTTTCCCTTTAAAGCGTCCGTCCAAAATATTCTCCGCCAGAGACATAGATTTGTTCCAAGATATGAGGTCAAGCGGCATTGTTCTGGTTTCCTGTATTATTACGGACATTCGGACAGATGTTCCGATATGGAACGGACAGTATAATGTAACTGTAACATTACACACACAATTTTCCCATTTACTGGGACAGAGCCCAGCAAATGAAAAGTGTTGGCTGAATTTTGAAAAGGCCGCTATGAGAAGGAATTCTGTCACATGTCTTTTAATTTTTCGTTCCAGGTGATGCCAGTTTCACATAACATCACGCCTGTACCCCTCAGAAGGTTAGGTAGAGGTGTACCTACTTAATAGTCCACCCACATTTTGCCAGTTATGTTTAAGTCCCATGTAATAGAGGACAACCCCATTGCCATCAACCGGGCTCAGATCCAGACTCCGTGACTGATACTGAAAAATTCCTAGTAAAAAAAACTAATAGCACTTTTCCCAAACTGGGAATCCAACCCGTGACCTCATTCTCAGCAGGTTGCGATTACTGACCAAATAGGCAGTCTTGCTTAAGAACAGTGGTGATGAAATAAATGACACGATAAATAACAAATAAATATCGCTGGACATTAACACACAGCGCCATCTAGTGCCACACTAAGCAAGGCTTGTGTCGTGGACACCAGATAGTTGATATACTATATAATTATACTTTTTTGTTTGTAAATAGGTACATACTTATTATATAAACATCCATGACTCGGAAACAAATGTCCGTGCTCATCACACAAACATTTGCTCCTACCGGGATTCGAACCCAGGACCCTAACAACGTAAGGCAGCGTCACTACCACTACGCCAATCGGGTCGTTAAGTAAAGTTATACATTTAAAACCTGTTTTTAAAGTTGCGAACACTTTGGAACCTTGACATCCAATATCTTCGCTACTAGCAGGTTCCCAGGGCCGGCAGTCTCGACAGAAATTCGCCTTTCGGGTCGTCAAAATGTACGAGCCCACGACCTATTCAATACAATTGGGCCACCATTATTCACTATTACTTTGATATCTAATAATTGCTTGCAAGACACTTTTTATTGCGTGCCTCGTCGCGTCGTTAAAATGCTAATGGACATTGGCCAAGTTTGCGTGAATTTGGACGCAATAGACGTTTGTACTTACAATGTTTTGGTGATGATACTTGTTGTTTCACATCTCTTATTTGAAACGGTTTGTTAACGAAACTAGGTGGAGCTTACGTAATTTTTCAACCCCATTAGGGTTCACTAGATTTCACGTCTTCTAAACAGTGGCGTTTACAAAATCATCTTTCAATAGCAGTTATTCTGATTTATATAAACAACTTTTCCCAATTGTTGGTTTCCCCAGGGGCATACAGGGTGTAAACAACCTCATCACGAAGCCGTTAACCAAGCATTCTGTACATCAAACTAAGTAACTTTACGCAAAAAATATTGCTGGTAAACATTTTGTTTTTTTTTGGGGTGAAAATTCACGTTTTATGGTATAACCCAATGTAACGCACTCAAAACATTGTGCTGATGCAAGGATTGAATAGTACGGGGCTCGTGGAGGTATTTAAAGTAAAAATGTTACATAAAAAACTTGTATTAAAAAAAGACTTGTCAAAAAGTTGTAACTTTGACCCCCTATATCTCTAACTAGAAGGTTCCCAGGTATGGTGTGGAATAAAAAAAATATCGGAATGACGAGGAGAACAAGTGCCTTGCAAGCGGCTTCGTTAAGAGGTGTTTTACACCCTGACAAAAAATTTTGATGTTCCCAATTTACTGTGCAGTGTTTGATGCCTGCTTACCATTCTTTCACTGTCTAAAATTTTTGCATGCTTGGTCTTATCGTAGCTAAACATGTTTGTTCCAATTAAATTTGTAACATCTTTGTATACCATGTTTTATGCGAATAAATATACTCTTACTATTACTGTTACTCCTTATTCTTTCATGTCATCCCTCACACAATCCATTCCTCTTTTTAGCCTTCCTCTCTCACTTAACACTTTATTTAACTAACAATGAGGAACTTAATACAGACCTACCATCCGGCTTCATACAAAGACAATTAATTAACAAAAAAATTGCGTCACAAAATTCTTGCATCAGCATGAACAGCATCAAAAACGCAATTCCGTTCCTGTACATAACGTAAGTGACGAAACGATACATACCGAGTGAGTAACTGGACACTCGCGGTCATTAAATGTTGCCGCTCTGTTACACTGTGACCAGTCATCTACGTATTGTAGCGGCATCTATAACTGGACTGTGAATGGATGTACATTCGTATCTGTCTCTAAGCTGTAGCTTTTAGAAGTTGCGATTCGTCGGAGTCGTAGCTGTGGGTGGAGGGTTTTAGAGGATGCGATTTGTCGTTAAGTCGTCTATGATGGCGATTCTATTTCTTGTGACAGTTTACTTTTTTTCTTCTTGGTGTCTGATGAAATTACGAGTAATAGGGAAGTATGGTTCACAAAGTGGAACAGAAGTCATTAAGTTAATTGTAAAATATGAATCATTATTTCATTGGCATCTTGATTGATAAAAAACTGCCTCCTCGTAAGTTTAATAAGATATTATTGACTCATATAGAGCTGTGTGGATACGTTATAAGTGGTCTTCAAACATTGTATAAGTGTTACTTGATTGAGATGTCATTTTGGTAATTTGGCTAATACTCTGCATGTATTTGTCAGCAGAAGCAGTGCTGTTTTTGGTTTTTCCATAAGGAATATAAATAATAGCGAATTGTGGATGGACTCTGAAAAAACAAAACTAGCTTGGGGAAAAATAGCTTTATATTCTTTCTATTTTGGTAACTGAAAAAAATATTTTTAAGTTAAAATAAAAAGTCGCCGTTATTTATACTAATATTATAAAGAGGTAAAATTTGTAATGGATAATCTCAAAAATTACTGTGACGATTTCAAAAATTCTTTCACCATTGGAAAGCTACATTCACCTTGAGTTACATAAGCTATATTTTGTATTTCCAGAGAAACTACGCGGGTGAAACCGCGTGACGTCCGCCAGTTATTTTAATAAAATCTATAAAAACAGTAGAAAAAATGTAAAAAAAACGTAATATCCATTCCCGTATTATAAAAGTCATTTTCCAAAAGCACGATTCAATTAGTTACCTTCACCGCCCCCTAAGAACAAATCGTATCATCTTCAAAAATCGCATCGTATAAACGTCCCAGCGTAATTAAAGGTGCTGTAGATAAGTTCGTCCCCTCACGAGCCGGCAATCTCGGCCACCATCAATAAGGAATTACTTTTGTTGCTGTTGCTGTTGCTATAGCCAGATTATATTGCCATCACATTACACGAACATAATGCTTACTATACAATACATGCGCTGTAGAATGTAGGTGCATTCATTTCTTTCATGTTGTCATTAAGAGATATTGGGGTACTGATTCGGTTCTGTTGTATTCGTAACTTTTTTTGTTGATATATAGCTACTGCCAAACTGCAATTAGTATAATTTTATTCTATTCAATTAAAAATGTAACATTTCATGACATCACTCTTGTATTCATGAAGGAGATCGTGGCTTGATAGTAACAGGCGCGGTTGCCTGGGTTGGTCTGTAGATAGGTGACCAGCCTTTACATACTAAGTTTCCTCCGTGTCTATGAAAGAGTCCCGGTTGTCATTTGAGCCTTGTCTTGTTTTTGACAATCGTAACAAGTGGTCAATAGCCCGAAAATTTGACAGCCAGTCTCGCCAAGGGGTGTCGTATCACCTAGGACTAACTGGGTTGTGAAGATCTGATAGGCAGTCGCTCCATCGCCGTCAACTTTTGTATTCATCGTAGAATTAAGTAGAGGTGAACTTACAGTTGATACGATTACATTTCGCCAAATCTGTTTAAATATCATGTGGGATCCTTCCATAACATGATTTGTCCCTCAACTGTGAGCATCATGTCTCCGGTCGCTGCAACTACGTCGAGCTCGAGCTACAAGTTTTTCTCTCCGCTGCTGTAAACACACACAAGCGGGTGTAGGACCTCGAGGCCAACTAGGCCCAAATAGCGTCCCCACTGCCGTCAGTAAGTCTAAAATCGGTAATCCGTCTTGAACCAGGCAGCGTGGTGATCAATGCTCGTGCCTTCTGTGTATTAGACAAGGCATTTGCCAAAAAGTGGGGCACTTATCTTCATCACCATCAGATGATGAAGCTAAGTCAGGACACAGGCCTCCTCTCTATGAGACCCATGAGCTATAATCAACCTCGCGGGCCCAGTGCGGATTGGTAGATGTCACGTCTTCGATTTTGGTTCTAGGACATTCGTTTCCTCACGATGTTTTCCTTTACCGTTTTGAGAGCAGTGGTGATGAAATAAACTGCCGCTCTCTCAGGGACAGTTATACTAGGTTGGTAGTGTTAGTGCAAACGGGTATTAAAGGTACTCGCGTTTTCCACAAGACCAGACTCTCTAACACTAAGAAAATCTACGACATCCGCAATAATTTTATCTAGAACACATGCTCCGATCGCAACGTTACCTTCATCGTCGACCGCGTGAGTTTCAAAACAACTAATAAAATAAATGGTTCTGTTAGCCTGTATACATCTGAGCCATGTGTACGTCGGTATAACAATTTGTTATGGTCATTACTTTGTCCATCGTAGTCCGATCGAGCCTAGTTTCCACGACGCACGGCTAAATTTTGTGCCTGGTGCGTGTAATGGGCGATAGCGGGCTTCTTTAGCAAGCTTTCAGAGATTCATCTTTTGTAATCAATTTTTACAATTCATAAACAAAATTGTTTTTTTTTCATTTGGATGTTTAATGGCGCTTTTTTCGTATTTACTAAAAATAAATAAGTAGTATTGTTATTTTGGGAACTTGAGTACATTTACATATTCAAATACTTTAACTGTCTTTGATGTATTGCTTTTTTTATATCAGCCTTCTCTGTCCCACTGCTGGGCAAAGGCCTCCCCATGACTTTCCCATCCTGTTTACAATTTGCCCTCCCCAACCAATTCGTTAATTATGAGTCCAAATCGTCACGCCATCGTTTATTTGGCCTGCCTCGGTTACGAGGGCCGTTTTGTGGCACCCATTGTGTGACTATCTTCGCCCATCTGTCCAGCTTCATCCCAGAAACGTGACGCGCCCAGTCTCATTTCAGCTCCGTAAAATTATCCACGATGCCTGTCTTAGACCGTATTTCAGTGTTGTGCATTCGATCAGAGAGTATAATATATTAAAGTAGTAAAAATAAATAAAAGAATATCGACTATAAAGAGTTTGTCATCAGTAACTATCAAACGCTAATCACCCCATAAACTCAAGCGTCCAATCATTCCATGAATAAGGTCATTATCATCACGCTCTAAGGATATAAAGCTGAAGCTAATGAAAGCCTAGGTCACGACATCTTATAATTAAGTGTCATATAACGCAAATGCCACCATTGTTACTGTAATTACACCTCAGTAATTCGACGTAACGGCTCAAATTCAATTACGCTAACCAATTATCACTTAAACCACACAAAAAATCGAATAAGCTACGGCAATACGAACTTCGCTATTCCGATATCAATAACACATTAACATTGGATAACCGTTAATTGATCGAGCGCGGTGACATTTCACCGCGGGAGCCTCACACGAGCGGCCCCTTTGATCTACAGCGGCCATCTTGGAACCGTAACGTCACAAAGAGTACCGCCGCGATTAAATTCGTACGTACAGCAATGCGACACTCGTCTATTAGGTGACCGTTGCTAGTTTTTGAGCGGCGCTTTTTAGGACCCTTATACGGTCTAATTAGGGAATTTAATAATTGTTGAATTTCGATGAAACGTGTGAGGGATTGTTACCGATGGTATATGACAGACTATTTGAGGTATGTCGGATGTCTTTGTGGCAATTCCCTTGCACCTTCCGTTTGTGACTTAATTTATGTTTTTGATGTCATTAGCGACATGACAGTATCTTGAAATGTCTCGTTTGTATTCTCGTTGCATGCATTGTTAAGAAAAAAGTGTAACATGCTGATATTTTTGGACTATAAAGAGTTCCGCTTGCTTAAGTTTCATCGATAGTGGCTAAATATGCTCTGTAATTTAACATGTGTTTAATATGAGTCACCTGGTCTACTTAATTGGGTCTATCATTGAAAATATATGTATTTTTACATTTAAAGAGCTCATTAATGTTTTAGATGACTGTTACAGTTATGTTTAATGCCTTATACGCACCTTATAACAACCAGCATCGTCACAGGCTATAAAACCACTCGTGCCATCCGATGATCCGACTCAGTCAAGATTATGTAGCATCTGTACTGTTGTTAATCTGTTTGCGTTCGGTAGTCTATGATCTTGCTGTTGCAACTAGCACACTTATAAGAACAAAGGCAGAGAATTTGAAGTCATTTTAAAGACAAATCAAATCGTTGGGGTTGAGATAAATAAACTATAATTCTATCATATAAGGCGACGATGCAAAAGGTGAAAGTACCCTACACCAGCTGCTACTTCACAAATGCTATTATACATTGGACGAATTTTTGAATGACATTTTTTAATTATCCCAAATTGTAAAATTAATATTAAATAATCTGTAATATAAAATTGTGACCCTAACCCTCTATTGTAAATCTAACATTGACTGTACAAATTATTCCATACGTGACATTTAAATTTTTGACATAGTAATTTAGTTTTTGTATGATAAATATATCCTTTTTCTTTTTTGTCACAATTCGCATGCTACCATATTTGTACGCCTCTTGGCATAACATAGCGCTCTAAGAACTTTAAGAACTGTATCTACTACCTATGTTACACAAATAAAATGATTTGATTTGATTTAATTTGATTTGAAACTCCAAAGACTTCAAAAATACCCAAGAAGCTGAGAAGCACTTGTTATTTCTATCATTGCGATTATTTTGCTTTGTTCCGAATAATAACTGGGAACCTGCTAGCTACGGAGATATTGGTGGTCAAGGTTCAAAAATTTTCACAAGTTTCAAAAAGTCCAAGTTTTGTTATATTATAACTTTACTTTTAATACCTCCATGTCACTTGTACGATTCAATGCCTCCATTAATGCGGAGTTTTGAGTGCGTTGCATTGAGTCCTTCCTTTAACCGTAATTTTCCGCCAAAAAGTCATTATGTACTTACCAGTAATAATTTTTGCTTAGAGCTACGTAGTTTCATGTATAGAAAGCTTGGTTGACAGGTTTGTAAATGGTCCGTTTATACCCTGTATTGTAATGAACAGAACTGTCCTGGTGAACATTGTCGTAGAAACAAACAGTGTTTTGAAAACCATCACACTATCTAGGACCTACGTGTTAGAAAAAAATATTCTAGAGGTATCAATACTTCAAAGATTGTTTTATTAAATCAGTTAATGCAATGTTGGTAATAAAGATCCTGTCACATTTTTGAAGAATGATACACCAAAAATTGCTAACACAAACTATACTACAGCCACATCAAAACCAGATAGTGCATAATGAATTGGCCATAAAATATTTCGTGACACCATCTTGAAGAGCTCTGGTGTCTTAATTAGCGACGCAAGACTTTCATAACAAGCTCCTAGTTTCGTTAAATGTCCATTATGATACAAGATTACTTCAAGATTGCAATCTTGGGGCAAAAACGCTAATGAAGTGCTATGAGACATTTTGTTTTGTTGTAAGTTTTGGGGGACCGTACGTAACCGTATAACTTGCATCCTTTGGGTCATCAACGTCCACAGCTACACGTAGGCCTTCGCCAAGCGTCATCACATCGGTCTACGTATATACAAGCTCACTTCTCGCATTCAGTGGATTCTATAGCCGTCACAAGGTCGATTTAGGTCTACCTTGCGAGAGGCCTTAGAACGCTGCGTCTTACATACAGTAAGTGATGGTCATTGCAGAACCTTTTGACTTCATCAGCCAACTATTCTATGAGCAATTTGCAAATTTTTCTTCTTTAGGTCATCATCATCTTTATCCTCCTGCCCCTATCCCAACATTTTATTTGAAGTCGGCACAACATGTTTTACATAGCTAGGATAGTTTGGGCTCTCACGCTAACCTTTACTTTGTTTAGTATTACGAGCAACATTACACATCAAGAACCCAATCATAGCAGTCTGATTCAGACTTACCACTTCTTTACAACAATGATTTCTTTATGCTAAAATTAGCCTGCCTACATTCTTATGCAATTATCATCGCTTTCAACTCTCCTTTAATTTTTTCATCACAATGGAACTTCACAAACCAAGTGACTTATTTTTCCATTACATTCTTAATTTAATTCTTAAACTAGTTAACACTTAGTTATGCATTAGGATTTTCCACGATTATTTCAGTCACCAAGCGTGAAGAGGGGAAAGACCCAGGAACTGTGACATCGTAAAAACTAATTTTATACATAAGAACGTTAAATGATAAGCTTTATTGTTGTAGATAAGATAGAAAAGCTTTATAACTAACAATTACTTATAACGGTGATGTTTCTTTAACTAGGACAGAAAATCTTTAATGATGATAAAGAGGCAGATTTGCCCAAGTTATTAAAATAATTGATGTCGACCAAATTAAATGGTCCTTCGGTCTTCTATGACCACGAATTAAATCTATTATTAATAGAATCATAATTCTACTCATCTTTCTCTAGCCCTGATCTAGCTGATTTGCTGTTGGCGCCAGTCCACTCATCCATCGTTTTTTGATCTTCACTTACTCTAATATCCATCCACATTTTTACACAAAACAAAATAAAAATAATCTGTGGTACAATCTGTAAAACAATAATTACCTCAATATAATTTTACAACCAACAATTTCTATCACAATCTTCTACTCCTTGCCACATCCGTCATAGCTGGTACGTATTGAGAAAACCCGGCTAATTACAGAGATACATATCAAATTGTACGAGCATGTAGAAACAGAGACATCCCCACCGTAACCGGGTTTTAATTGAAAAAAACTCAATTAAGGTAATTACAGCAGGTGGACGCATGACCAGGCGGTTTTGGATCGGGGTTTTGGGGTCCAGTGTACAGATTTGATTCAACAAATCCATTTATTAAGAAATGTAGTTCATTTGTTTGGATTTGACTAATGCAAGAAACTTTTAGAGATTTTTTTTGCTTTGAAATATTGCCAGTATTTTCTGGTAAAAGGAGTTGATTCTAGAAATGATACAGCGCATGCAGTTAACCGTGTTGATCATTATCAATAGTGTGAGCTTGATTGTGATACGCCCGCGCATACGAAAACATGTTAAGTCGTCAGTCCTGCGCCAGATCTCTCTCCAGACGTGTCGAATTGCCGTCCTATCGTATTGTTAGAGTGACGAAAGAGAGAGTGCACAGCCTGTATTTGCACTACAAGATCTCTCGTCTATACTGAGTTTTTTCGCCATGGCCGGATCAGGAAAATTATTGTGACGACATTGATTACACAACTTGCCCGTTCTCGCCCGTCCCTCGTCCGCTCGTGCCCGAAGGAGCCCGTGCCTCGTCTTAATTTTCTATGTGCTTCACAACTGGGCGCAGACGGGCAAACGTCGTTTCTGTGCCCGTCCACGTCCTGCCTTTTATGAGTGCTTTGCGACGCGACGCTTCTATACATTTTGTATGAACAAGAAGAAGAAGAGACATTTGTCTGCGCCCCGTCTGCGTCTTTCGTCTTTTCTGTGTGTCTTGCGCCTTATACGACAGTAGTTACCTACCTGGTGATTCATACGCATTAGTGTAAAATAACATGACCGAGTTGATTTGATTAACATAATCATAAACAATTTCAATTTACACGTGCGTGACCAATTTTTTGCGACAAATATTTCGGTTTTTAGGACATGATTATTGTGTTTGAACTACGCGATGTGGATGCTCAACCAGACCAGTCAAACTATACAAACTGTGATACAAACAGTTTATGCGGATCTCTTACTGTACGGGAAATCTCTACAAAGCGAGGCCACGTTATACTGGAATGTATAATTAGGAGATGTGCGTTGCCGAGTGTACCAGACATATTACACTAGATTTTTAGGATGACCTAGGGTGTGAATATTTCATAATCCATATGTAATGTTGTGGATTTTAAAGTAGGATCGTCGTAGGAAGAAATCATAGGAACAAGTCTTCAAAAAATATTGAAACTTCTAATTTCGGAATTGCATACTAACAATTTTTGTCTCTGCATCACAAAAACGTTGATTGGCAGAAAATGCCCACGGCATGAAGTCCACAGCATCTACTCTGTCAGATCAACTCATGGTGACTGGATTTCGATAACGTGAATCTGGCATCAATTTGAGGTCATCATCATCATCATCTACCTAGCCTTTTCCCAACTATGTTGGGGTCAGCTTCCAGTCTAACTGGATGCAGTTGAATACCTGTATTTTACGTGGAGCGATGCCTATCTGACCTCCACAACCCAGCTAATACTGGGAAACACGATACCACTTGGTGAGATTGGTTATCAGACTTTTTGGGCCACTGACTACCTGTAACGACTGCCAAAGATAGACAAATGACAGCCGGGACCAACAGCTTAGCACGGGCAATTTGAGGTCATTTCAATATTATTCGTAAATTCTCCCCAAAAGATCATAAACTTCATCGATACCATCATTTCATGTGCATTATTGCGAATAACGTCCCATTCATTAACAATGTCCCATTCATACGCATCCGGTGACCACACGCGGCCGCCCAGTTTACGGACACTTGTCCTGTCTTTATTGGGAATTCGTGTAATTCAGTAGAACGACGCCACGCCTTTACCGGTCCACTTGTCCCGGAATGCGTTTACTTGGAATATTGTCACTTTGTTGATACAGGATGGTGAGTCGTCGAAAACAGAAAGTTCTTTTTGAAATATTTGTCAATGCAAAAACATAAGTTTACTGGCACCAACGAACATAGCTGTGTAAAAAATTAGAACTGTGGTATGACGATCATAAGAGAAGTATTGAAGTAAAAGATAATATACTGCGAAGGCCCCAAATAAATTCTGATAATAAAAACGGAATGATGAAGAAGCTATGGAGTAATGCTTTATTTGTAGGAGCAAGTGTAGAAGAAGCAACTGATATTGAGAAAAGGAAATTACCACCCAGTAAGTTCCACAATTATAAACAATCAACATTTCAAAGCGGTTTTATAACTTGTGCAAATACTGAAAACATTGCTGTGCATCACCATAGTAATTGCACACCAGGTATTCTCAACAGCGAACTTAAAATGGAACTTTACCAGCAAACAGCCGGGATTCCGAACATCACCGTTTGGATCCAGTGATAAATTCAAACTGCATGGCTCGCTGGAAAAACACATTGGTTACGCCTGAGTTCGAACTAACGAGCATCACGTAGCAAGCCAGACAAATGGGCTACTACCGTTCTCATTGGAATTACCAAACGATAAGAAGTGAGAAGGTAATTAAGATGACAGGTATTCTATTAATATTATTCAACGTGCAACGGGAATATTTTTCTAAATTCCTTTTATGGTGTGTCAAACGTTATATTCTTACAGAAAGTGCTGTGTTTTAAGTGCCGGATTTAAATGTGGTTTTACGCATGGAGGAGTGGTATATAATGTCACCGTAAAATTGTCGAACACGTTAGATTGTAATCTCTCTAGCAATATTGTAAAATTTCGAAATATTGTCAACTGAACATACGAAAGTATCTCTGCCCCCATAGTCGGGACTTGGGGCACCCCCCCGTTAGGTTAGTTAGGTTCCTTTAAACCATGCACTCGGAAATAGGGGCCCCACGAAGTGGGGCTAAGGGAATATAAAATGTTTTAAGGTTAGGTTATATTAACCAGTATTTCTCAGGAATGGTACATTATCTTTTTATGACAGTGGTACCATTGGGCAAGGGGGACCCCTCCATCCCTCCACACTGCGTGAGTTGACTACCATCGCAAGCATTTCACGAAATAATGTGTTTTATTGTAAGCAGTATGTAATTCGTTTGACAAAATTTCGAGAGTTTACAATCTCTCTAGTTATTTTGTAATCTGACGTGTTTGACAAATTTACGGTGACATATATAACACATTTCGCTTGTCCATTGATGTGGGTTGATGGTTGAACAAAAGACCACGAAGTAAATAAATAAATATCCCTGTACAATAACACACAGTGCCATCTTGTGCCACACTAAGCAAAGCTTGTGCGTGGGCACCAGATAGTTGACATACTACATAATATGCTTTTTGTTTGTAAATACATAATTATTATCCATGACTCGGAAGCAAATGTCCATGCTCATCACACAGACATAGTACAAGACCCTAAGTATTTGGCGGGACGAAATTATTATCTTTTTGGGAACTGGAGGGAAGTAGTAATCGTGACCTTCCAACTCCAACTGTGGGACAATTTGAGCTAGCTATAATTGGCGCATACCTACCTAATCACAATGCAGTTGCCAACAGTGACGCCACGCAATGCTTGGGAAAGCTAGATTTGACCATCTTCAAATTCATGGAAGATGACCAATTAAGGCCATAAGCTGTAGTGACACTTTTATAGGGTTGGACGCCCATTCCCTGTAGTGGACTGTTTCAGATCTTGATTAACAGCTAACAAAGATCCTTATTCAAAGTTGTCGGTGTCCATACCCTACACCTTCTATAACTCATAACTGTAGTAAGTTAGTACATATCGTTGCCTCTCTTACTTTGTATATTTACTGTGAAATAAATCATTGCGAACCGTTTAGCTTGACAGGTTTATATCATGCTGTGCAAATACAAAATGAATTGAGATGGGTTTAGAACTTATTAACTCCGTTAAATTAATTTTGGTTTGGAAGATGTCAGGTATTTAATAAAATATTGGGAAGTTGTATCTGATTCTGCTTCCTTTTTTGGCAGCGCAAGTTTTTGTAAAGGCACTGCCGTAAATCTGGCCTGGTGACAATCTGTGAGTCACACGAAACCAAAAAAAATATTGATAGTTATGAGAATTGGAAGAAGTTGAGTAGGAACCTCTTGCTAGGTGGACTGATAATTGGTGAAAGTTGCGGGGATCCGTTGGATTCAAGATGCACGAGACCGGTCTATTTGGCGGCACCTGGCATCTGCCTATGTCCAGCAGTGGACGTACGTCTAGCGGCTGAAATGATGATGGTGAGGATTAATGTATACTTCGGTGGTATTACGAATTAAATACTTACATGATATTAGTACCAAGAATATTTAGGAACACTTGCATAGCACCATGCTAGACAACAATAAAATAGATGACACAATTATGCTTTTATTTAGCTGACAGCTACGAATTTGATTGACGCAAATGAATGTTCTAGGTAAGTGGGAGAATTCAGAACTAAACAGTTTAATTAATCAAATATACCTACCTTAACATACCCACCCATTTCAATTTGGGTAGTACCAAAAGCAGCCAATAGTAATACGTTTTTACGGTCGCCTAGTTAATCCAAATTATTCTTTATTAAAACAAATGAAGTCTGAGCGTTGAATTTAGTTCACAACTATCTTAGAATTAATACGAGTGGTTTGAATATCAAAAAATACCCTGTTGATTTAGACAAGGCTAATACGTTATCGTATTACACGAATTAGCCTTGTCAAAGAGATTTTTGAGAGAGTTGAATAAATACTTATTTATATTTTCAATCAAATAAGTACTTATACTTTGTAACAATACAATTTTAAATAATTTCTGAAGAAGAAAAGTAAAGAACATTTACTGCATAATCAAATAAATGAAGAAGTGGATTTACGTGATTTGATTTTGAATTCAAATATTTTGAAAAGATTGCTGACGGAATCAATATTTTGCCGTCAGTGGTTTCTTTATTAGAGAGAATACTTGTTCTGGATAGTACCAATCACCTATCTAGCTGCCAATCTCATCATCTCAAAAACTCTTCAATTTCTATAACATTTTACAGTCAACGACCCCACGTGGTAAGTTTTAAACGCGTCTATAATTAGCTGATGTTCTCGCTCTGGTTTCTGTCGCGGCCGCTGTAAAAATTAATGTAAACAAATACAATCTCTCACGCCCGGGTGGGCTGACAACCGTACAAATTTAGATGGTCATCGAGACCAATGAATTCTGAAGCGTCCCGACGTGTATCCAATTTGGTCAGACTGTATGAGTCAGTGGTTATTTTTTCGGGGTACCGTTTGTCATTTGTGCTTTTGTTTGGATTACTGCTGGAGTCAATGTACATGTATTATCGACGTGTGGTGATTCTTTTGGTTTTTACGTATGAGAGTTTTGAAAGATGGGTGCGATTTTGAATGTTGGCAGTAGACGTAAAGCAAAGCTAAATGTCCTTTCAAGCATGTATACACGAGTCAATATCATTATAGTTTACAATACTACTCATTCATATTACACATCAAGATTTAGAAAAAAGCTCAGTTTTGTAGTTTGTCGTTACTATTACCAATCGTCTCTTTCTAACATTTCAGTTGCGATGTAAACACCCGTATACTTTCTTGAGCGTCGCAGTTGCAAAATGTTCAAAGATATTCGGCCCAAAACTTGAGCTACGCAAACTCTACTCACTGATAGAGTCGAATACTTTGTCATATTAAAAAAAAAACATCATTTTCCGCATTTGCTTGTGTTTCAAGAACAGCTAGTACGTCTCTTGAACTTTAAACTCCTTCATTCGTTTCCATGGACTCAATCAATTCAACCTCCTTTATCACAGTCTATAACTTCAACATTACTCAAATCATCAAGTTTTTTGATCTGATATGAACTCGCGTTTCAAATCGACACGTGTTTAATTTTAAACAATCTGAATTAAATGTCGGCTTGTGTCTTTATACACTACTCTTATTTATTGCTAGTTACTAAATTTCTTTGATCTCTCTAAGTGTTTTGTTGATGGGTGTAACATGACGTTCGAGTGGTACCTAGATTTTCTTTTAATAAGAATTTTGTTGCGGCTTCTTTTCGCTTTGAAGATTATTGTAGTCACGGATACCACCGTTAGCTTATTTACAAGACCATCGATAGTTCTTGGAAGAGCTGTAAAAGAACGAAGAATATCATCAAGTACTTAGGGTATGCCATGAAACGATTTTTTCGCTAGTACTGGAAATTGTCATGTCATTGTATTTTACAATACTTTCTTCCACATTTGTAGCTTCTTCAGTAGTAGGTACTATGGACATTCTGTTTGTACGGCTTTGTTAATGGGATAATTGGGAGATAAACACTATTTTTATTCCAGACCTGACTATTTCTATACAAGTGCTGTCTTTTAGCTCACCTGTTTCTCATAAGTCTTTAAACTAACTAGCGGCAACTATAAAGCCACTATCTTAGTAAAAAGTCACTTTAACAAGAACGGTAATTGTCATCTTAAGTAAGCACTATTAAATGTTGATGGAAAACTAATTATACTGACTATACAATATTATCATCTTACGTGTCTCATTGACATTTCAAATTACCTTTATTTTTAAGCCAGCGTGTCGCACAATGCATTTCATTGGCCAATCAGCTGTCACATCAAAGAAAAACATTATTATGTAACACTAATTATACGGGCTTGTTATATATCAAGTGTATTGACAAATGGGTAACAATAGTAAAAACTACACAATCACAAAACATGCCGATCATTGCTGCTTTAGCGTAAATTACAAATTAGAAACACTTGACCAAAGCAACAATGGATAGCGTCCTAATTTAAAATGGCTGCTCTCAAAGTCGTGAACAATTCCATATTAAATCCGCAGTACAAGGCACAAAACGGAAGTTTTTGCGCAATACACTGGCAGGCAGAAACAATTAATGCACCCAAGTGTACATGAGCCCGTTCACGCGTCATGCCCACAGAAGAAAGTGAGCTCGTTACGACACGCGTGTTATTTATTTTGCACTGATGTGTAGTGTATTGTTCTAATTAAGTTAAAGGTGAATAGTGTTTTAATTTGATGGTGCGGTCGGTATGAAATGCACTGCGGTGCAAAATTAATGAGACAGTTCCGGAATTAAAGTGCAATAAGAATTTGTTGTTATGAAGTACACAACATAAGTGTTTTTTTTTCAACTAGTATTGTAATTATTCCGAGTGACTGTTTGAGCTAGAAAAACCTATAACGATTTTTCTGTCCCATTGTTTAAACAGTGCAAAAACAGAAACTTATTAAAAGAATGTGAAGGACGCTACGAAAGATGGGAAACTCATTGCCGAATTTTGGAAAAAAAAACAGGTTTCGAGTATCATCGGCTGAAAAAAGAAAGAGGAGTTTAAAAGTGCATCGGTGTTATCAAAACTACAGTAGTAAGTGCAGAGACAAGGTTACAAGTTACCGATAAGAAGTTAAGTAGAGTCTACTATAATATGTTCAAGTGGATTACAACGTGACATCTGCTTTTCTTACACTTCCAGAAGTGTACAAGTAAACAAAAAATCTAAAAATCTTGTAGACTAAAATAGTAGATGAAGTTTCTATTAAAGAAAAGAGATAATTTTACGTAGCAACTAGCGAATCCTAGTGCTGTAAGAGCTGTTGTAAGAGAGCAAAACGAATATAAGATTGAATAAAAAAAGAAAAGACTCAGTGTTATAAACCTTTTTTTGTCCCTCTGGGCAAAGGCCTCCCCATGGCTTTACATTTTACCTATTCCGACCATTCCATTAAGAATGAGGCCAGATCCTCATGCTAGCGGTTCTTGGGACTGGCTCAGTTACAACGCCCGGCCCGTCTTCAGGCAACTACAGCTGTGTGACTATCTTCGTACATCTGTCCATCCTTGAAACGTGACTCACCTAGTCTTAATTAACTCGCAGACTTATTACCGACATCGGTGATGCCTGTTTTAGGCCGTATTAGGGTGTTGTGCATTCATCATCGTCAATATCATAATTATATTCTCTTGCCCTTATTACAATTTATTCATCATCGTCAATATCATAATCATTATTCTCTAGACCTTATTACAATTTATTCACCATCGTCAATATCATAATTATATTCTCTTGCCCTTATAACAATTTATTCATCATCGTCAATATCATAATCCTATTCTCTTGACCTCATTACAATTTATTCATCATCGTCAATATCATAATTATATTCTCTTGCCCTTATAACAATTTATTAATCATCGTCAATATCATAATCATATTCTCTAGACCTTATTACAATTTATTCATCATCGTCAATATCATAATTATATTCTCTTGCCCTTATAACAATTTATTCATCATCGTCAATATCATAATCCTATTCTCTTGACCTCATTACAATTTATTCATCATCGTCAATATCATAATTATATTCACTTGCCCTTACCCTCCTTTGAGGTCGGCGCAGCATGTGATCTTCTTCCATACTTCTCTATTTCTTGTCATCAATAAGACATGTGCATTTGATCGTAGACAAGCCCACCACACTATTCCCAATCCACTGTAACTCCGGAAAGCCAGAATCAACAGTGGCGACTACCAGAAAAGCGCCGACACAATGAAGCACGACGAAGTCACACAGAATGAATTTAACTGTCTTGGATCCCGCAACGAAATCAACCAGAAAGTATAGCGGAGGAGTAGGAAAAAAACGTAATTTCCACTTCCCACCCTATCAGCAGGAGACAGAACGAAACAAGGTCAATAGGCATAAAGGAAAAGGATCAAAGGTGAACGGAGAAATTGCTGCTGTATATTCTGTTATTTAAAATGTAATTCTGTCATTTTACTGACATGTAAAATGATATCTACACAACTGACTCAGTCGCCCTAGAAACACTTGTAACTCACCAAGAACTAACACTTAAACACTAAACACACCATAAGTCATACAAGAAAAGTAAATAAACACTACCCAATTCAACTAAATAGTTTAATTTATTGCTCGTAATTCGTTGCCGACGTTTATAATGTGATGTTTTAACGCCAAACACGAATAAAAAGGCACTAATTGACTTAAATCAGTTGTGACAAACATTTCTCGTATTGGAGATGTGATAAATGCGGGACATGTCCCATTAGGAAATAGTCAATTGAATTTGAATCTTTGACTTTTATGATAGAGTCTGAAATTGGTTGGGAATGTTTTGGAAGAAATGGGTAGAGTGTGTTTGGGTATGGGAAATTATTAAATATCTTGTATTTTTGTTTAATATGTGTTTGATTTGAATTTATGTGAATGTGTTATTTATATTAATGGATATTCAAATAAAAAGTTTTAAATAGTTGTAGTAAATGAATAGTTTATTTATATTGCATTCGCCTACTTCTTTCTCAGAATCAGAATCATTTATTCGTAAAAATAGGTAACAACCACAACAAGATCTTAAAAAAATAGGTAGTGCGCTATGTTTTGAAAATTGACACACAAGTTATTCTAACAAATAAAAAAAAACAATGATTATATGATAATTCTCATCGTTCTCATCTATACTATACTAATATTATAAAGCTGGAGAGTTTGTTGGTTTGAACGCGCTAATCTCAGGAACTCCTGGTATTAATTGAAAAAATATTTATGTGTTGGATAGTCCATTTATCGAGTAAGGCTTTAGGCTAATAACATGACGCTACGACCACTAGGAGCGGAGCATGAATGTAAAGTTTTCCAAAAAAGGGGATTTTTTTCCTTTAGTTTGTCTCTCTTGTAAATGACGCAGACGAAGTTGCGTGGGTCAGCTAGTCTGATATTTATTTTTCATGTTTTTAATACAAAAATGTTATTATTCTGTGTCAGATTTCCAACAGATAAAATATTGCCGTATTATTACTGTTATTCTAATTTAGATTTGATTTATTTTTTTAAACGATAATTTGTTGAGTGATTGTGAAAGTTTTAAATTGAGGTTGTGTTTTTGTATTGTATGTACCTATACCTAAGTATATATTTTTGCTTGGCAATTGGTAGAATGTACCAGGAACCATAACCATTACTGTAACAACTCATGTATGTACCTACATTCAATGCAAATAAATAATTTCTATTCTATTCTATTCCAATTAAAAAAAAATCGGCCCGGAAATTGAACCCAGAGACCTCTTGCTCAGGACTAGACATGAAAGTGAAGAAAAAAATGAAGTACGAAGGGAAGAATGGTAGGAAAACTTTGATGGTTTTGATCAATTTCCGGGCCGTTTTTTTTTTAATTTTTTGCTGGACGCTGGATTCAACCTCGGTTGATGACGATAAGCTTGGCCCTATAAGAATTAAAACATAACTGGTAAACTGTGGGTCTACTGTTAGCTACCTGCCTAACTATTAAAAAAAAATGTTGAAAATGTTGTTGTTGTTGTTGTTGTGTGTGTTGTTTGTGTGATGAGCATGGACATTTGTTTCCGAGTCATGGATGTTTATATGTATAATAAGTATGTTTTTACAAACAACGTTTTAATACAATAAAATACGTTTTAATACGTTGTATTACAAAATATGTAGTATATCAACTATCTGGTGTCCACGACACAAGCTTTGCTTAGTGTGGCACTAGATGGCGCTGTGTGTTAATGTCCAGAGATATTTTTTTATTTTTTATTTACAGGTGTGATGATGTTATACTCCAGTTCCCCCCCCCCCCCCACCCACTAGCTCCACCTACCTACCTCATCACCTGAAAACATCATCCAAAAATATATCTTAATCACCGGACCTTCAGACATCAACAATTCAGTCTCCAGGCAATCAAATAGACGTAGTTAAGAAAAATAAATCAGTTTTAAATCGAGGTAGAATGGGCGATTGTCTTCTGTTGTCTGTCATTAATCTAAAATAGATGCAGTGAATGGCTGGGGATTTATCGTGGTGTTTTTACAGTGGGACACGTGTCGGCGCTGTCACCACACAGGCGTTTTGTTAAGGGGTATACAGCGATCTGTTTTGTGCTCGATTTTGTTAAGTTACTGCATATTTTTTGTCCAAGTAACTGAAGACACAGCGACTTCAATGTAATCATCATCTTGTCTAACCTTTTCCCAACAATAATGGGGTTGGCTTCCAGTTTAACCCTGCAACTGCCTATCTGAGCTCCAAAATCCAGTTAGGTTACTATAAGATCCATGTTCACCAAAAAGATGACAGTCTGGTTATCTAAATACAGCTGTCACTGTGACATGTTCCCATACAAAAATGTGTTTTAAAATGCTGTTTTACATAATCAGATCGTCATCTTTTTGGTGAACATGGACCTAAGGGTATCGACAGTCAAACATCTACTAATGACAGCCGGAAAATACAAAGAGTGTGAAAGTGACTGGTGAGTGAGTGAGGTGAAAGCTAAGTAGCTAATAAAACAATTCAACGTCAATATTTTGAGCAAAAAATGGATTTTTCAAAAAACAGCAGCATACGTAATTACATAATAATATATGCTGCTATGCAGCATCAACGTTTTTCGTCAAACATTACATTTTAGAAAATACTGAAATTGAGTTTTAATAAAAAAAAAAACTCAGGCCCTGTGGCTTTCTTTATAATTTTAACATTTTTCATTACTATTCTGCAGCTTTTCACACGAAAAATCGGTCATTATAAATCCACCTTAACCCTGCTACCGCCAGCGCAGTTTGTCACGTTGCCAACACTGTCAACAATCGTGATCTGACATTCATCTCATTGGTTAACTAATTGTGAGACCACCGTGAAACTAATGGATAGTCAATGGCGCCTGACTTCATTAAGTTGCCAGAATTGTTTTAATTCCAATGGATTACAGAATTTTTTGTTCGGCTTCCGGTTGGAAACTGGTGAGATTACAAAATGTTTTTATTTTTTTTTTTTTTCCTTACTGAAGGAGGTATGTAGATTAGATCCTAACTTTGTTTGTATTTTTTTATTTGTAAATAGTGACCGATATCTTTTATAATAGCAAAATTGCTATATTGAAAACATTACTTTTCATAATATTTTATTATATTTCCTTTATGTGAAATGGTACAAGTTCAAAATGTTCATGCATAACATCAGGTTCTCTTGAAAACTTTTCTAAAGTTAATTATTCTGATATTTTTTCTCTTCAACTGATCATCGCGTCGTCGTCGCGACCGCCCTCGTCACAGCTTGTCACAGTGCCAAATCTGTCAACAATTTGATTTTTCTTCTTTAATTTAATTAAACAGGAAGTTCCTTTGTTTACTTATCACCGAGACCACCATGAAATTAATGGATTAGAATGGCGCCACTAACTTCATTATTAATTAAAATCAATTTATTCAACCAAAAAAAAAGATTTTTCTGTAGTAATTTCCTTTGTTTTCTTTTCAAATTACGTCTGAACCATGCTAACGTCATCGAATTCAAAATTTTCATCGAAAATTCTTCATTATTTTGCTCGATTTTCATGCTTCATTCACCTTAACCGTTTCGTCGCCGCGACACAAACTTGTCACCGTGCCAACACCGTCAACAAGCGGGTCTGTCATTCGGCTCATTTGTTTACTAATTGCCGAGATACCGACTCGACATTAATGGATTTTGTCAATGGTTTCATGTCGCTAACAAATTGAACGTTTGATGTGGTTTGTCTGTCATTTGTTTGTTTAAAGTTGGGGGGAGGGTGACATTGTCAGGGTTAGATTTTTAAAATGTTTGAATAAGGAATTGTTAAGTGATTCTGTTTAAGGAATGAGTGTGTATTGTTTTTTAAAATACAGGGTGATTTTTTCAAGTGAGCGTGAATACGAAACGCGAATAGTACTCAAGAGAAGAGTCTCGAACCCGTTGATTTTGAAAAAATAAAGACACTGACATGCCATTAGATACCTTTCCTATTATAAGTCAATTCCTGGCAAGTCATCATCATCATCATCATCATCATCATCATCATCATCATCAAACTATTAATATGTCCCTACTGCTGATACACATGCCTGCACTATGTGAGAGGGAATTAATAGTCATAACCCACCAGGCGTGCCCTGTGCGGATTTTTAGATGTCACATGTCGTCAAATTTTAAGTTCTAGGACATGCCAGTTTCCTCACGGTGTTTTCCTTCACCGTTTTGAGAGCAGTGGTGATTAAATAAATTACACAAACTAATGCGCCTGCCTGGGATCGAACCCACAACTTACTGTTCGTAAGTCGGGACCGCCACCACTGGGCTACCGCTGCTCCACAGGGACCAGTTTTGAAAAAGATTTCTAGTTAATAAGGTCATCTTTTTGTATCTTGATAGAGTAACGTTTAAATAAATGAAAACTCAACTAATAAATAAAACATTCAGTCGTGAACCATCACAAAACAGTTCCGCTTAAAATAAAAATATTATTGCAGAAACGTTCTTCAGGATTTATTTATTTTTGTAATTAATCGTTTGTGTTTCATTTCATTTTGGTTACAATATTGTGGGAAAAAATGATTTTTTTTTACTATTTTTTATCTACAGTTTAAATGCTACTAGGTACACAACCTTCCAAAGAAAATATTTTTAAAAGAGCAGCTTGCAAACGAAAATCTGACACAAAGCAAGAAAAGAATTTCAATGACAACTTCGCAAACACATGTGGCCATAAATATAAACTCACCTGTCCCAAATCCGAAAGTTTATGACCAGCACATCTATTTCGATGGCTATCATTCCAGAGGAAGTTCGTCATCTCGTCATCCCAATGACATACGTCTGTTTCTCTCAACATAAACAGACCTGCCCTCAATCGTGTTCCAAGAAACTTTTACATCGTTTTAAAAACATTTTTCCAGGAGACACTTCTCAGGCGCTCTGTGATCGTGTCGTGGTTAAACTTTATTGTAGGTATCTATTTTTGGCCGAAAGTGTATCAGGAATGACTGTTTAGATTACAGAACGTTGCATTCTATTGTTTGGAAACCTTTGAAGGATTGCTGAAGCGTTTTGAGAGAAGAAAGATCGTTTTCTCTTCTTGTTCATGATAATATATTACGTCATAAAGAAGATCATCTGTTTCAGTCGACTTAAAACCTACAGCATTCGAGCTTTCAGACTAGAAAGACGTGTTTGTTTCTACAACGCGTTCCATGGATATAATTAGAGGTGCAAGTATTAAGCATCCTTCCTCGATACGCTTCGACGGTTGTTTGTATGAGCAGTGGCGTCCCGACGTCGTCGCCGGCGCCGCCTGCACGATTTACATCACACACCTTCGACAGGGTTCCATTTATCAGATCGGAAACACACGACTTTCAATTCAGTACTACAAATAATAAGACCGATATTGCGGACCGAGTGTGTGCCTTGCGGGACGCTGCAATAGAAATAGTACAGCAAATACATGTCCAGGAAATTAGACTTTGTTTACTTTACGTCAGAAGACATACTCCTTTGTTCGTCGCCGTTTCGTCACAGATGGAAGACGGCAAATGGCTCGGAGGCGCCTCTGTCGCCTACGCTGCACGCTTCAAATGATGTTTATAGTAGACGTTGACAAGAGCAAATTCGTCAGCGGAAGAAACCACATTTAGGACGGACGGAGCATAAATCCCGTGTGAGTGACAAGTAAAACTTTATAGCACTATAAATTAGTAGATGTATAACCGGACAAAAATAGGACGGACGTTATTGGCGTTGATACCTAGTTGTAAAGTGTGAGCTGTCGCACGCGGTGTGACTTAACGATTGTCTTCTACTATTGTTGGAAAATTATGTTCTCTTGTGTACGCCTACGTGCTCTAGTATTTTGTTTCTTTGTCATCATTGAATTCCTTGTTGCTTTCGTGCTTGGATATGACTACTCCGACAATAACAGTTTCCTCAAATCCACATAGTTCAAACATGTGCACTGTTAACTTTGTCTTTATTGTCTTATAAATATATATTTGGGAACCTAGATATTCTGTAATCATCAATCAATCAATTGAAACAAATACACACTACCTCAAGAATATGTTTGATTTAAAAATTATTTTGGTTCATATGAACACGCATGCTCCCCGGGCCTCTTAATAACGAACTTTGATTTAATCAGCAATATTCCTTCTACTTTCCTCTGTATTATTATTCTTCTTCTTCTTTGCTGCCTAAATTATGCCCAGATCTGGCTACGAGTTTAGCGACTACAATAGAGTCCATCAGTTTCTGTCACATAATTTTTGATATTTTCCTTAAAGAAAACGATTCACAAAAATGCTTAATTCGCTCCAACTCTTAACCCTACCAGTACGATTTTCTCCATCATGAAGATATATACCCAGATGGGTTAATGGAAGGCCCCGAGCGCTCACTAACGTAACTGTCACCTCATTTCATTAAACCTTGATGCTAATGCATCAGTTTGGTGGATTGCCAGTTTAATTTATATGCTGTTTATGCCTCGGGATGATAAATGATGGGAGTTATGCGTTCTTGTCATTGAAAAGTGATGGTTTTTTTGAGCTGATTGCTGATTGTTTGAGGGTTATGTTGCGTGTTGAGTGACAGTGTGTTGTACTTCATTTTTAAAGAAAGCAAGTACGGTTATGTCCTTTTTGAATTTTCGCTACGTGAATTCAATGAGTGATAGTTTATTTTTCTTGTATGTTAATTCATTGTAACTTTTGAAGTGTTTGTGTATTCTCGTTAGCTGTCTTTTTCACAAATTAATGCAGTTCTTATCTCTCTGTAAGTTCTTGATTCTCATCGGATTGTATGTCATCAATAATATTGCTACGAAAAATGTATTACTTCTACAATATATTTGAGCTGTTTTGTAAGAGGTAATTACAATCTATTTTCAATTCTTTGTTGGTGTCAATCTTGTTAAAACAAAGTCCTTCTCGAATTACCAAACCGTGACCAACAGTCTTCACCTTAGTGATACTCTAATTAAAAGTTTATTTTAGAACTTTTCGACATTTAAAAGTCCCTTGACGTCATTGCGAATATAAACCAAAATAATGCACAAAACCGTGGAAGTTACGACTAAACACCGAGACGTTTTATATTGTTTAGTTTCACTGTGACACGGAGCTCGTAATACATTTTTTATCACCTAATTAACTTTTTGTCAAAGAGTAACTTTTTGTTTGACGTCCTACCAGCTTCTGACGAACGTCCAAAAAGTTTTTAAACCTCTGTTTTCATATTCAAAAATGATACTAGTCGTCTCATATAATGTCATAACATGTTTAATACGCAGTAACACATGTGAGCTATGTCGAAACGTGTGAAAAACGTATAAAATACTCGTAAAAGAATTAGTCTGTCCACTAAAGTCACAGTGAATGAAAACAAAGTTGCGTCGAATATTTCAGATGTTACTGCTTTCGTGTTAATTTATTATTTGGATTGTTTGTGATGTCTTGGCTGGTATTTATTGTAAGATTGATAGTCCGTCGTCAAATGTCTTTTGGTCGTAATGTATACGAACGGCGGACATACGGACGGACTGAAATATCTCAAACGATGTTTGTTGACACAGTGACTGCGTTCGGGACATTACACAAGTGACAAATTTAGACATTTTTGTTACTTCACACGTGTTCTGTTGTATACATTTGTTTACATGTTAGTTCCGTAAACTTGGATGCTGTGACATGTCTTCGTTTTTTGTAAAACTTTGTTTTACAGATGTCATCCGTTCAGCGAGATTCTCTTTTATCATCAAGATCAATGAAGTTTTGATATCACTAGACAACCTATGTACTACCTATGATCATGTGTTTGAACTTTGCAGGCATCGTTTGAAAAACCAAGAAAATACTTTATGAAAGCTCTGAGGGGACAATTAAATTACACTAAAATCAATGGTTTTTTATTGTAAAAGCAACAACGGTAACTACTCACCACAGGACAGCAGTTGTGTAGACCACACCACCGTACCTTTTTTCTCCTTCATAGAGCTGAGGATTCTTACAGCGTGTGTGGTCCCTTTTACTCATCGTATGATGGAACGTACCAATAATAACCATTGATAGTATAATACTGTAAGTACAACGTACATTCCTCACTACTTAGTCCATTTTCTTTGATTCACCAATGCAGCTAGACTGTTTTCAAAATGTGTCACCTTAACATCAGAAGTAGGAAAATTGGTCACAACAGATGTTATAGAGTATTGACTGAGATCTGGTTGCACCTTAAGTAAGTTTTTTGGATCCACCTTAAGATCCAGCCATGCCCTTCTCGACTCAAAACATTTCCCCTCATCATCATAGGTCTCAAAATTTGTCACAATGTGCATGGTGTACCATGGCACACAAGTGAGCATCTTCCTTCAGAGTCTAACCATTCGTGGTCTACCTGGAAGTCCTTGAACCGTCTCCAGAATCAAGTGGGAAGATGTGACTCCAAGTTCGTTAAGTGAGGTGACCTCAATGAAACAGCAGTGGAGTGTGGTTATGGAGCTGTGTCGCAAACTGTGCTGCATCTTCTGTCCTGACCACTTAAACGCGTTCAGGGCAGTGTTGGGGCTGCCACGTTTCTGCAGTGCCTCGGGTATGTTTGCAGAAGCGCGCACCGAGTGTTTCCACGCCACCATGCGCAAGCGGTGGGCGTCCTTGATGCGCAGGGTGCAGGCTGGCTCCAACACGATACTTGCGATGATTTTTCATCGTCTGGATTGCCCCTACGTTGGGCATTGTTGTGTGGCATATTGCTGGTGATTAATTTGTCGTTTTATACGGTTTTCATGTCTTATGGACATGATATTTTATTTTTTGCTTCTGACATCAACTTAAATCGTTGTTCGTTTTTTACTTTTATTTCATTTTTTTATTTTGTTTTGTGCCTTTGATATTTATTGATTTTATGTGACATTTATTTTTTTCGAATATGTTAATTGTTTTTGACACGGAATTAACTTCATTTATTTATTAATCAATGAGTTGACTGTAAAATTGACAAAAAATGTATATTAATCTAGTGTATCATAAATGGGTCAATTAACTAAATTATTTGCGCTACAACCGACGACGCGGTGGAAGTGGCAAAGGGCAAGACCAACCACCATTTAGTTTTGCCACAGATCCGAGACATGATACATAAGTGCAGCTGATTTCCCAAGTTCATCGTGAAGAGGTAATTCCCTAGAAGCAGATATTATACTAATTAAAAATTACCCAACATGAACTTGCATTAACCGCCACATCATACACATAAAACTATATTTACACTACTGTATGCCCCGGTCTTGACTTACTTCGTGTTTATGACTGGACCACCCGTGCTTCAATTGGTCCGATCGTTAAGACACAGCTTTATAACGAGTAGCTGGCCAGCGGTTTTGGGTAATAAGTTACTAACACGAACAAACAAGCTTCGTTTGTAATATTAACGTTGATGCTTTGTTTTTAATTTTCATTTATTACACTAATTTTGAGGTAAAAACGTTTATAAAATAAATAAATGAATAAAAATAGTTTATTGGTAGAACAAGTAAACGTATTTACAGAAATTTTGTGATTGGATCCTCTTTTTAGGCAGATAGTGCCTGTGTTAGTAGAGTCCGCTCTTCCATACCAAGTCGTGCTAAACATAGATCGAGACGTATCATTTTTATACTAAAACTATTTAAATTACAAATTAAGTTAATTTAAATTAAGATTAACTTACATTATATGAAATACGTGTATGAGTGGGTGTAGGTTTGTGTGTGAGTGAGTGAGTGTGTGAGTGTGTGTATTTGTCAAGGTTTCAGAAGTGTTTTGGTATCATTGTAGGTAAGGGTTTGTATCAATTCAATTTTTTTTTTTTACTATTATAGAAATTTTAGGGATAAATGTATAAGTATTTATTTATTTTGTTATAAAGCGCAGCATATCGTTTGCTGAATTGCGCACTGGCAAATATTGTCAAATATTGACATTTAATATCATGTCTTTCCTTCTTTTTGTCAGTATGCTAGCATTATATCAAAGTGACTAATGATTTTTTTAATATTATTTGTGTAATGTAAAGTTTCCTGACTGAGAGCAGGGTTTCCTACTGAGTCGAAATAAGTATTCAGTAGGATATCTATATATATATTTTTTAATACATGCACTTGATAAGTATATATAATTATAGCATTAGATGAGGGAGTTGTGTGTGTCTTACCAAAGGGTTCATGTCACCAAGGGTTGTGGAGTTCATTTAGGAAACTTGTTGATGAGAAAAGGATAGGGAGATGGATAGATTAGGGATCTCTGTCATGCTTACCTGTCCAAATATAATTTATATTCTCACTGTTGGAGCTCAGTATGCCATTGATGCCTATACTTTTGATTTCGTTTATGCATCATAGCACAAGACAAAATTATTGGATGGACATCAGAAATTGATATCATCTATTATGTCTAATGTCCATCGAAATATTCTGTCGGGCCAATAATATTTCAGCCATGTCTGTTATTTATTAGGTTTGGCCAATAATATGTATTGAAATTATTTGCTGGTATTTAGATCTTGTTTGTGTGTGTACTGTAGTTATCGTAGCTGCAATACCCACATTAGGGTCAAAAATAAGTTTAAAAAATCCAAATAAAACAGAAAATGTGGAATGTAAGAATGAAAAAAAAGCACAAACTGCAAAACACATTACTAATCGCTAATCAATAAAGCAGTTACGCCATGTTTTAATGTCAATGAATTATCTCAAACTATATGCATTTCTTTTATTTATATTATATAAAACTACAAGACCACTGACTCACTCACTGACTCATTGACATGCCTGTTCTCGGAATGGGTGAGAGATGGGTTAGGGGTTAGTTTTGAACAAATATAAAGTACTTCCGGTCGAGTAGAGGAAAATTATAGAGAAGATTGAAATCCAAGATGGCGGCCGAGTCCATTTCCGGTTTCGGCGAGGAAAAGACTTGGACGGATTTTGGCTCGTGGGTTTTGTTAAAGGTCCAAAATGATTTGAAAAAAAAAGTAAAAAAAAAAAAAAAACAAGATGGCGGCCGCGCTGGGACGTTTTGAAATTGGCGACTTTTTTCACTCGACTTTGACAAATTGTTTTGTTCTAATGATTTTTAAAGTCGGCAACATTGACCTCGCCAATTTGTAGGTCATTTCAATGGCAACTGTGAAAAATTATGACATTTTGAAAATCCAACATGGCGGACGCTGTGGCGGCCATTTTGTAAAATGGTGGAATTTTCGACTTTTTTTTAATGCATTTTTCGTGTAGTTGGCAACATCTGACGGGTTCGAGATGTACCGAGCGGTCGTGTGTTTTGTTAAGGAGTGTTGCCTGGTTCAAAAATATTCCCCATTTTTAGGGTATTTTCCCAGATTTTCCCCGAAAACATGAAAAGTAGAAATAACGACATTTTGAATGGAGACTTTGTCTAGCTGACAACTTTGGGGAGCCCCAAATGACATTTGACCAATTTCATCACTTTCAACTGGCAACCCCAAAAAATATTAAACTTTTTCATTTTTGGGACTTTTTCACTTTGGCGAATTACTTTGTTCTACCAAACTCAAAAGTTGGCAACACCGAGTACACCGGTCTGTGGCCTGTATCCTTGAAATTTCCAGAAAATTATGACTTTTCAGAAAAACAAAATGGCGGCTGGTGTGGCGGCCATCTTGTGAAATCGACGAAAATTCTCAATTTTTGAGACGATTTTTCGGGTAGTTGGCAACATCTGACGGGTTTGAGTTGTACCAAGCGGTTTTGTGTTTTGTTGAGGAGTGTTGCTTGGATTAAAAATTTTCCCCATTTTTAGGGTAATTTCCCAGATTTTCCCCAAAAACATGAAAAGTAGAAATAACGACATTTTGAATGGAAAATTTATCTAGCTGGCAACTTTGGGAAGCCCCAAATGACATTTGACCATTTTCATCACTTTCGACTGGCAACCCCGAGAGCCATTGGGGTTTGAATTTTCGGGTCAGACCTTACTTTGACGAATTACTTTGTTCTACCAAACTCAAAAGTTGGCAACATAGACTGCACCGGTCGATGGCCTGTATCCTTGAGATTACCAGAAAATTACGACTTTTCCGAAAAACAAAATGGCGGCTGGTGTGGCGGCCATCTTGTGAAATCGACGAAAATTCACAATTTTCGAGACGATTTTTCGGGTAGTTGGCAACATCGGACGAGTTGGAGTTGTAGTGAGCGGTTGTGTGTTTTGTTGAGTAGTGTTGCCTGGATTTAAACATTTCCCCATTTTTAGGGTAATTTCCCAGATTTTTGCCAAAAACATGAAAGTAGAAATAACGACATTTTGAATAGAAATTTTACATAATCACCAAGAATGGGACGCCCTAAATGACATTTAACCATTTTCATCACTTTCGACTGGCAACCCCGAGAGCCATTGGGGTTTGAATTTTCGGGTCAGACCTGACTTTGGCGAATTACTTTGTTCTACCAAACTCAAAAGTTGGCAACACCGAGTACACCGGTCGGTGGCCTACATCCTTGAGATTTCCAGAAAATTATGACTTTTCAGAAAAAAAAAATGGCGGCTGGTGTGGCGGCCATCTTGTAAAAACGACTAAAAATCCGAATTTTCGACACGATTTTTCGGGTAGTTGGCAACATCTGACGGGTTCGAATTGTAGCGAGCGGTTGTGTGTTTTGTAGAGGAGTGTTGCCTGGTGCAAAAATTTTCCCCACTTTTGGGGTGTTTTCCCAGATTTTCCCCGAAAACATGAAAAGTAGAAATAACGACATTTTGAATGGAAGTTTTACATAATCACCAAGAATGGGAAGCCCCAAATGACATTTGACTATTTTCATCACTTTAGACTGGCAACCCCGAGAGCCATTGGGGTTTGAATTTTCGGGTCAGACCTGACTTTGGCGAATTACTTTGTTCTACGAAACTGAAAAGTTGGCAACACCGAGTACATCTGTCGTTGGCATGTATCCTTGAGATTTCCAGAAAATTATGACATCTCAGAAAAACAAAATGGCGTCTGGTGTGGCGGCCATCTTATAAAAATGACAAAAAGTCCGAATTTTCGACACGATTTTTCGGGTAGTTGGCTTCATCTGACGGATTCGAGTTTTAACGAGTTTAACGGTTGTGTGTTTTGTTAAGTAGTGTTGCCTGGATTAAAAAATTTCCCCATTTTTAGGGTAATTTCCCAGATTTCCCCCAAAAATGAGAAAAAAAGAAATAACGACATTTTGAATGGAACTTTTACATAATCACCAAGAATGAGACGCCTCAAATGACATTTAACCATTTTCATTACTTTCAGCTGGCAACCCAGAGAGCCACTGGGGCTTGAATTTTTGGGTCAGACCCTACTTTGGCGAATTGTTTTGTTCTACCAAACTCAAAAGTTGGCAGCACTAAGTACACCGGTTTATAGCCTGTATCCTTGAAATTTCAGAATAGTTATGACTTTTTAGAAAAACAAAATGGCGGACAGTGTGGCCATCTTATAAAAATGACGAAATATCCAAATTTTCGACACGATAAATGGGTCAGTTAGCATCCCCCAACTGGATTATGTTGTACTAGCTTCTGCCAGCGGCTTCGCCCGCGTGAAGTTTCAAAATTGTCCCATGGGATCTTACTACCGGGATAAAAAGTATCCTATGTGTTAATCCAGGTTATAAGCCATCTGTGTGCAAAATTTCATCAAAATCCGTTCAGTAGTTTTTTCGTGAAAGAGTAACAAACATACATCCATCCTCACAAACTTTCGCATTTATAATATTAGTAGGAGTAGGATGAACTGGTTGTGTGTTTTGCCAAGGAGTGTTGCCTGGTGCAATTTTTTTCCCAGTTTTAGGGTTTTTTTTCTCAGATTTTCCCCAAAAACCTGATATGTAGAAATAACGTCATTTTGAATAGGAATGGTGCGTAACCACTAAGAGTGGGGTACCTCAAATGACATATGACCATTTCCATCACTTTTAGCTGGCAGCCCCGAGAGTCATTGGTGATTGAATTTTTAGGTCAGACCCGACTTTGGCAAATTCGTTTGTTCTACCAATTTATGATTGGGTTCCTGCGAACGGTTCCGACCGAATGAGGATATATTTTGTACATAGAGGGGTTTATTAATATGGTGGTGAAATTTGTGTATCCTTCCCATCTCTCCCCAACCTCCCTTCGAATAGAAAGGGCTGTAACTTCATTACGGTTAGAGATAGCCGATACTGCCCTGATAAGCCGAAAAGCGCTAACTCAATCAGAGTAAGTTTTGAGAAAAACGACTTTTTGTAAATTGATTTTTCCCACCTTCAAACGGGGGTTAAAACTAATATTTTTAAAACTGTTAAAACTTATATAAACGTATTTTTGACCCTAGATATAACTGGCATACCTAAATTATCCATAAATCGCACCATTATACCTATTTTGTGAGATACCGCTATTTTGATTAAAAATAAAGGCTTCAAAAATTGAGATAGTGCTTTTAGTCTTATTCTGCTCATAGAAAGTTCCATACAAAATGATGTTTTTTTCATTTTTGATGAAAATACCAAATAAATTTGTAATAAAACTTCATTTAATATTTTTTTTAATAACTTTATTAAATGTAGCAGCAAATTACAAAAAAAAGTTAAAGGAATTTATTTGCTTTCTATGAAATAAAATTAATCAAAAGTTGGTAGTCCCCGCCAAAAAGACATTCTATTAGCAGGTATTAAACTGGAAAGAGATTTTAAAATATTGTTTTTTTTTGTTTGAGATATTCCTGCTGGTACTGTTTTTTTAGTTGGGGATGGAAGTTTGTCTAATTTTAAGAACTTTGTACCTACAATGCTAGCCGTAATGGGTTCATTATCGAAACCAGTTCTGTACCTAATGTCAAAACTGCCTCTGTTAACTTCCACTTCAACAATGTCACTAATGTAAGGTCGTGGTGACAACCGGGAAAGTTTGTATTGGGTCGTTTAGTCTTGCCACTCATAAAAATCATCTATTGTCATTTTTTTGATATTTACATTTTTTCCAGCACTGTTTACAGCTTCGCAAAAGTCATCAAAGTCATATATTTTATTTTTCATTCGCTTCATTGCCAATTCTACTCTATGGTGAAAAGAGTGCAGACATAAATGTGTGTCCGGCTTCGAAGTATTTAACAATAATCTTTTCTGCATTGATCTGATCCGAATTTATAACATAGATTTAAAACGAAAAAAACGTCCAGTTTTTATTTTGAGCAGAACAATTATCCACCCAAAGTACAATATTTTTCATATCCCCATAGAACAAAAAAAAATTATAATACGCACTTATGATCTCATCTTTAGATCGTCCAGACAATGCTTCATGCCAAAGTACAGGATAGATACTGGATTCTGTTGAACCTAGCTCCAATAGGCACACGAATTTGCTTCCTTCCGCAAACAAAATAAACTAAGAAATGATCGTTACTAATGTTTATCTTCATGTCACGACACGCTCTATTGTGAAATGTAAGTGAGTGTAATCCTTATTGCTAAAGATATTAAAGTCAATTTTAATTACCTATTATACTTAGGTATAGCCGTATCTCAAACCTTAGCGAACTAATAATACCCACATTTACTTAGGTTTTTGATTAACATTTTTTAAGCGTTTCTAGCCTATGTCGGCATAAGGCTATTTGGCTTCATAAAAACGACATACCGTCAAATCTCTTCGGAATTTAAGGAAAAATTGAGATATAAAAAAAATTCTTAGTCGTTTATTTTAATGTTTTGAATTAGATATCGCTATTTGGCTTATACCATTAGATGCGAAATTATTCTAGCTATTGAATGGTATAAAAAAAACTAAAAGGGCGTATCTCAGAGATAGCGCCTTTCGGCTTAGCAGGGCAGGATAGGTGTTTGAACAAATATTATAGTAGGCGTAGAAACCCGTCCGGTGGTGGTTAGCCCGGCGACCCTGGCAGGTCCTGGTGGGAACGAAGTGAGATGGTGGCGAGCGTAGCGAGCCGGCGACTATTACCGGTGGTGATACCGGTAAGGTGAAGGGGGGAGGTGGCGAGCGAAGCGAGCCGTTGTCCCCGTAGCGTGGGGTTAAGGTCACAGTAGCTTTCCGTCGGTAGGCAGGTCCTGAGTGGAGCGAAGTGGGGAAGTGGCGAGCGTAGCGAGCCGTCATCTGAAAACCTGTCCGGTGGCGGTACCGGTAAAGCGAAGTGGGGAGGTGGCGAGCGAAGCGAGCCGGTGACCCCATGTCGTGAGGATGAGGTCACGGTAGCTTTCCGGTGGTAGACAGGTCTTGAGTGGAGGAAAGTGGGGAAATGGCGAGCGTAGCGAGCCGTCGACCGAAAACCTGTCCGGTGGTGGTACCGCTAAAGCGAAGGGGGGTGGTGGCGAGCGAAGCGAGCCGGTGACCCCATAGCGTGAGCATGAGGTCACGGTAGCTTTCCGGTGGTAGACAGGTCTTGAGTGGAGGAAAGTAGGGTAATGGCGAGCGTAGCGAGCCGTCGACTGAAAACCTGTCCGGTGGTGGTACCGCTAAAGCGAAGGGGGGAGGTGGCGAGCGAAGCGAGCCGGTGACCCCATAGCGTGAGGATGAGGTCACGGTAGCTTTCCGGTGGTAGACAGGTCTTGAGTGGAGGAAAGTGAGGAAATGGCGAGCGTAGCGAGCCGTCGACTGAAAACCTGTCCGGTGGTGGTACCGGTAAAGCGAAGGGGGGATGTGGCGAGCAAAGCGAGCCGGTGACCCCACAGCGTGAGGATAAGGTCACGATAGCATTCCGGTGGTTGGCAGGTCCTGAGTGGTGTGAAGAAAGGAAGTCGCGAGCGTAGCGAGCCGTGGGCCGAAAACCTGCCCGTTGGTGATATCGGTAAAGCGAAGCGGGCGTCGATGACCCCGTAGCGTGGGTATAAGATCACAGTTGCTTTCCGGTGGTAGGCAGGTCCTGGGTGTAGCGAAATGGGAAGGTGGCGAGCATAGCGAGCCGACGACTGAAAACCTGTCCGGTGGTGGTACCGAAAAAATGAAGGGGGGAGGTGGCGAACGAAGGGAGCCGGTGAACCCACAGCGTGAGGATAAGGTCACGATAGCATTCCGGTGGTTGGCAGGTTCTGAGTGGTGTGAAGAAAGGAAGTCGCGAGCGTAGCGAGCCGTGGACCGAAAACCTGCCCGGTGGTGATATCGAGGAAGCGAAGCGGGAAGTGGCGAGCGAAGCGACATGGCGACCCCGTGGCGTGGGGATGAGGTCATGGTAGTTTTCCGGTAGTAGGCAGGTCCTGAGTGGATCGAAGTGGGGAGGTGGCGAGCGTAGCGAGCCGTCGACTGAAAACCGGTCCGGTGGTGATACCGGTAAAGCGAAGAGTGACCCCGTAGCGTGAGGATATGGTCATGGTAGCATTGAAAGGGCTACAACTTCATTACGGTTAGAATAGCCGTAAGATGTTTCAACAAACACTATAAAATGCGTTAAAATCTGGTGATGGGGAGGTGGCCAGCGAAGCGAGCCGGCGACCCCTGTATCGTAGGGACAAGTTCAAGATAGATTTCCAGTGGTAGGTTGGTCCTGAGTGGAGCTAAGCCCAGAGTTGGTCAAAATGAATTTTCAAAATTTCCTTTCTCTGAAAGGAAATCATTAATTGTCGGCCCAAAAACCGCGTTACCGGCCAACGAAAAAAACGTTACACCAGTGTTTGGGAGGTCAGTCTGAGTATTTTTTACTACTGCCCCAATTCTTTACAACCATTCGTTTAGCTGATTTTTTGGGTTGAAAAATCTGGTTTTTCGTAACTTTTATTTGACTGTAATCTTTTCTTCTGCTGGCGAATAAGTGATATGAGTTCGTTGAGATGATGATTTTGGTCAAGGATTTTACAAACCACTTTAGCTGCTCTTTTGATAAAGCTGGGAACTAAGGATTCAAACCTGAGACTTTTGCCCATCTTTAAAAGAAGCGAAACCACTGTTTTGAGAAAAGGTCGCGAATGTGTCTTGCAGCTCTTTTCACATTACATCTGGGTTATTTTCAGCCTCCCGAACAAGCCGGATTCCGAAGAGGCTGACCACATAGATATGTCACTGTAAAATTGTCAAACACGTTATATTACAATATGACGTGTTTCTCTCTAGCGATATTGTAAACTCTCGAATTATTGTCAACTAAATATACGGAAGTATCTTTGCCCCCATAATCGGGACTTGGGGCACCCCCCCGTTAGGTTAGTTAGGTTCCTTTAAACCCTGCACTCGGAAATAGGGGCCCCGCGAAGCGGGGTTCCGTCGACTACGCTTTTTAGGGGAATACGTATAAAGTGGTTTAAGGTTAGGTTACATTAATCGATATTTCTCAGGAACGGTACAGTATTTTTTCATGAGAGTGGTACCCACTGGGCAATGGGGACGTCCTTCCCTACACACCACGTGAGTTGACTACCATCGCATGCATTTCACGAAAAATAATGCGTTTTATTGTAAGCAGTACTATGTTCGTTGGACAATAATTCGAAAGTTTACAATATCGCTAGAGAGATTACAATATAACGCGTTTTACAATTTTACGGTGACAGATACATACACTGCGGTATACAGAAGACCGAAAAGTATAACCGGCGTTGTTGTTTAGCCTTTGTAGACTACGAGATATCTTTTGATTTGATCGAGACGTGGGCTGTACTGCAGTCTCTCCAACGCTGCCAAATTGGCGGGTACATCGACGTTTTAAAGTGTTTGTACAAAAACACCACATGTCATTCCGACTTCATGATCAAACCTCGGAACCTATCCTACATCAGCGAGGTATGAGATAGGGAAATATCATATTTACGAAACTGTTCTTGCGCTGGAGGATGTCTTATACTCTCCCCTCCCCAACTTTATAACGATTCAGGTTAGCCATTAGGTGTTTGGACAAATATTATCGTAGGCGTCGAAACCTGTCCGGTGGTAGAGATATGGTCATGATAGCTTTCCGGTAGCAGGTAGGCCGACAAGCAAATTGTATTGTAATGTTTTTTGTATGAGAAAAGGTTTTTAATAGGAAATCATCAAATAACTTCTCCCACTCTGGGCGGAGCGGGAAGGAGTGTAACTTGAGAGACTTGGAACTTACTTTTTCACATTCATAAACAACGACAGAGAAGTGGCAAAAATCATTTTTCAAAATCTCTTCTTCCTCCCCTTCACCCCGCTCCCCATCGTATCTTGAAAACTGGCACACATAGTGGTTGTTTTTAATTCTCACTTAATACTATTGAGGGGCGTTGAAATTTTTATGAATTACCCTCTCCTCCCCTCCCCAACCGGGGAGTTTGTTTAACTTGAAAGGACTGTAACTTCATAACGGTTAGGGATAGTCATTAGGTGTTTGAACAAATATTATCAATTGTAGGGTAATGTTTTTTTAATGAGAGGTCTGAGTTTTAAATAAGTTTATAGATTATATATTAGGGGTTCTTATGGGGTTTCCAAATTTTTTAATTAATTCTCAAGTTTAATTTTATTTTAATATCTATTTTTTATTGAATTAGTTTTCAGAATGTGTTAGGGGTTCATACTGATTTAAGGATTCCTATTGGTTTTCAAAATGTCATAAGGGTAAGGAAAACACTTAAAATATGGGTAGGTATCGTTATTCGAGTGGTGTGAAGATGCTGATTTAGAATGATTAGAGCTTAATCAAGTGGAAACGTTTAGTCCTTTTGGGCTTTATTTGGCATTTCAATAGAGTCTGATAAGTGAAACACCTCTTTTAGGGTCATGTTTAAAAATGAATAGGTTTTAAAAGTGAAAAAAAAGCTACCACCACAAGCACGCGAGCTGCTTGCAGCTCGCGCAGCACGCAAAAACTAGTTTATATTATATAAAACTACAAGACCACTGACTCACTCACTGACTCATTGACATGCCTGTTCTCGGAATGGGTGAGAGATGGGTTAGGGGTTAGTTTTGAACAAATATAAAGTACTTCCGGTCGAGTAGAGGAAAATTATAGAGAAGATTGAAATCCAAGATGGCGGCCGAGTCCATTTCCGGTTTCGGCGAGGAAAAGACTTGGACGGATTTTGGCTCGTGGGTTTTGTTAAAGGTCCAAAATGATTTGAAAAAAAAGTAAAAAAAAAAAAAAAAACAAGATGGCGGCCGCGCTGGGACGTTTTGAAATTGGCGACTTTTTTCACTCGACTTTGACAAATTGTTTTGTTCTAATGATTTTTAAAGTCGGCAACATTGACCTCGCCAATTTGTAGGTCATTTCAATGGCAATTGAGAAAAATTATGACATTTCGAAAATCCAAGATGGCGGACGCTGTGGCGGCCATTTTGTAAAATGGTGGAATTTTCGACTTTTTTTAAATGCATTTTTCGTGTAGTTGGCAACATCTGACGGGTTCGAGATGTACCGAGCGGTCGTGTGTTTTGTTAAGGAGTGTTGCCTGGTGCAAAAATTTTCCCCATTTTTAGGGTATTTTCCCAGATTTTCCCCGAAAACATGAAAAGTAGAAATAACGACATTTTGAATAGAGACTTTGTCTAGCTGGCAACATTGGGGAGCTCCAAATGACATTTGACCATTTTCATCAATTTCAACTGGCAACCCCAAAAAATATTAAACTTTTTCATTTTCGGGACTTTTTCACTTTGGCGAATTACTTTGTTCTACCAAACTCAAAAGTTGGCAACACCGAGTACACCGGTCGGTGGCCTGTATCCTTGAGATTTCCAGAAAATTATGACTTTTCAGACAAAATGGCGGCTGGTGTGGCGGCCATCTTGTGAAATCGACGAAAATTCACAATTTTCGAGACGATTTTTCGGGTAGTTGGCAACATCGGACGGGTTCGAGTTGTACCGAGCGGTTGTGTGTTTTGTTGGAGTAGTGTTGCCTGGATTTAAACATTCCCCATTTTTAGGGTAATTTCCCAGATTTTGCCAAAAACATGAAAAGTAGAAATAACGACATTTTGAATGGAAATTTTACATAATCACCAAGAATGGGACGCCCCAAATGACATTTGACCATTTTCATCACTTTCAACTGGCAACCCCGAGAGCCATTGGGTTTGAATTTTCGGGTCAGGACCTTACTTTGGCGAATTACTTTGTTCTACCAAACTCAAAAGTTGGCAACACCGAGTACACCGGTCGGTGGCCTGCATCCTTGAGATTTCCAGAAAATTATGACTTTTCAGAAAAACAAAAATGGCGGCTGGTGTGGCGGCCATCTTGTGAAATCGACGAAGATTCACAATTTTCGAGGCGATTTTTCGGGTAGTTTGGCAACATCTGACGGGTTCAAGTTTTAAGCAAGCGGTTGTGTGTTTCGTAGAGGAGTGTTGCTTGGTGCAAAAAAATTCCCCATTTTTTGGGTAATTTCCCAGATTTTACCCGAAAACATGAAAAGTAGAAATAACGACATTTTGAATGGACTTTTACAATAATCACAAGAATGGGCCGCACCAATTGACATTTGACCATTTTCATCACTTTCAGCTGGCAACCCCGAAAGACATTGGGGTTTGAATTTTCGGGTCAGACCTGACTTTGGCGAATTACTTTGTTCTACCAAACTGAAAAGTTGGAAACACCGAGTACACTGGTCGATGGCCAGTATCCTTGAAATTACCAGAAAATTATGACTTTTTAAAAAAACAAAATGGCGGCTGGTGTGGCGTCCATCTTGTAAAAACGACTAAAAATTCGAATTTTCGACACGATTTTTTCGGGTAGTTGGCAACATCTGGCGGGTTCAAGTTGTACTGAGCGGTTGTGTGTTTTGTGGAATAGTGTTGCCCGGATTTAAGGTTTTCCCCATTTTTAGGGTAACTTCCCAGATTTTTCTCAAAAACATGAAAAATAGAAATAACGACATTTTGAATAAAAGTTTTACAGAATCACCAAGAATGTGACGCCTCAAATGACATATGACCATTTTCATCACTTTCAACTGGCAACCCTGAAAGTTATTGGGGTTTGAATTTTTGGGTCAGAGCTGACTTTGGCGAATTACTTTGTTCTACCAAACTCAAAAGTTGGCTACACCAAGTACACCGGCTTGTAGCCTATATCCTTGACATTTTATAAAAATTATGACTTTTTAGAAAACAAAATGGCGGACAGTGTGGCCATCTTATAAAAATGACAAAATATCCAAATTTTCGATACGATAAATGGGTCAGTTAGCATCCCCCAACTGGATTATGTTGTATGAACTGGTTGTGTGTTTTGCCAAGGAGGTGTTGCCTGGTGCAATTTTTTTTCCCAGTTTTTTGGGTATTTTCCCAGATTTTCCCCAAAAACCTGATTTGTAGAAATAACGTCATTTTGAATAGAAATTGTGCATAACCACTAAGAGTGGGGTACCTCAAATGACATTTGACCATTTCCATCACTTTTAGCTGGCAACCCCGAGAGTCATTGGTGATTGAATTTTCAGGTCAGACCCGACTTTGATTTTTTATTTGCAAATTCGTTTGTTCTACCAATTTATGATTGGGTTCCTTCCGAACGGTTCCGACCGAATGAGGATTGATTTTGTACATAGAGGGGGTTTATTAATATGGTGGTGAAATTTGTGTATCCTTCCCATCTCTCCCCAACCTCCCCCTCAAATAGAAAGGGCTGTAACTCATTACGGTTAGAGATAGCCGATAGGTGTTTGAACAAATATTATAGTAGGCGTTGAAACCCGTCCGGTGGTGGTTAGGAGGTGGCGAGGGAAGCGAGCCGGCGACCCCGATGCTTAAGGATGAGATCACGGTAGCATTCCGGTGGTAGGCAGGTCCTGGGGGGAGCGAAGTGGGGAAGTGGCGAGCGTAGCGAGCCGTCATCTGAAACCTGTCCGGTGGCGGGTACCGGTAAAACGAAGTGGCGTGAAGATGAGGGTCACGGTTGCTTTCCGGTGGGTAGACTGGTCTTGAGTGGAGGAAAGTGGGGAAATGGCGAGCGTAGCGAGCCGTCGACTGAAAACCTATCCGGTGGTGGTACCGCGTAAGCGAAGGGGGGAGGTGGCGAGCGAAGCGAGCCGGTGACCCATAGCGTGAGGATGAGGTCACGGTAGCTTTCCGGTGGTAGACAGGTCTTGAGTGGAGGAAAGTAGGGAAATGGCGAGCGTAGCGAGCCGTCGACTGAAAACCTGTCCGGTGGTGGTACCGCTAAAGCGAAGGGGGGAGGTGGCGAGCGAAACGAGCCGGTGACCCCATAGCGCGAGGATGAGGTCACGGTAGCTTCCCGGTGGTAGACAGGTCTTGAGTGGAGGAAAGTGGGGAAATGGCGAGCGTAGCGAGCCGTCCACTGAAAACCTGTCCGGTGGTGGTACCGCTAAAGCGAAGGGGGGAGGTGGCGAGCGAAGCGAGCCGGTGACCCCATAGCGTGAGGATGAGGTTACGGTAGCTTCCCGGTGGTAGACAGGTCTTGAGTGGAGGAAAGTGGGGAAATGGCGAGCGTAGCGAGCCGTCGACTGAAAACCTGTCCGGTGGTGGTACCGGTAAAGCGAAGGGGCGAGGTGGCAAGCGAAGCGAGCCGGTGACCACATAGCGTGAGGATGAGGTCACGGTAGCTTTCCGGTGGTAGACAGGTCTTGAGTGGAGGAAAGTGGGGAAACGGCGAGCGTAGCGAACCGTCGCCTGAAAACCTTTCCGGTGGTGGTACCGGTAAAGCGAAGGGGGGCGGTGGCGAGCGAAGCGAGCCGGTGACCCCACAGCGTGAGTATAAGGTCACGATAGCATTCCGGTGGTTGGCAGGTCCTGAGTGGTGTGAAGAAAGGAAGTCGCGCGCGTAGCGAGCCGTGGACCAAAAACCTGCCCGTTGGTGATATAGGTAAAGCGAAGCGGGCGTCGACGACCCCGTAGCGTGGGAATAAGATCACAGTTGCTTTCCGGTGGTAGGCAGGTCCTGGGTGGAGCGAAGTGGGGAGGTGGCCAGCGAAGCGAGCCGGCGACCCCTGTATCGTAGGGACAAGTTCAAGATAGATTTCCAGTGGTAGGTAGGTCCTGAGTGGAGCTAAGCCCGGAGTTGGTCAAAATATTTTTAAAACTTCCTTTCTCTGAAAGGAGATTTTTAATTGTCGGCCCAAAAACCGCGTTACCGGCCAACGAGAAAAACGTTACACCAGTGTTTGGGAGGTCAGTCTGAGTATTTTTTACTACTGCCCCAATTCTTTACAACCATTAGTTCAGCTGATTTTTTGGGTTGAAAAATCTGGTTGTTCGTAAGTTTTATTTGACTGTAATCTTTTCTTCTGCTGGCGAATAAGTGATATGAGTTCGTTGAGATGATGATTTTGGTCAAGTATATTACAAACCACTTTAGTTGCTCTTTTGATAAAGCTGGGAACTAAGGATTCAAACCTGAGAGTTTTGCCCATCTTTAAAAGAAGCGAAACGACTATTTTGAGAAAAGGTCACGAGTGTCTTGCAGCACTTTTCACATTACATCTGGGTTATTTTCAGCCTCCCGAACAAGCCGGATACCGGAAAGGCTGACCACGTAGATATGTCACTGTAAAATTGACAAACACGTTATATTACAATATAACGTGTTTCTATCTAGCGATATTGTAAACTCTCGAATTATTGTCAACTGAATATACGGAGGTATCTTTGCCCCCATAGTCGGAACTTGGGGCACCCCCCCGTTAGGTTAGTTAGGTTCCTTTAAACCCTGCACTCGGAAATAGGGGCCCCGCGAAGCGGGGTTCCGTCGACTACGCTTTTTAAGGGAATACGTATAAAGTGGTTTAAGGTTAGGTTACATTAATCGATATTTCTCAGGAAAGGTACAGTATTTTTTCATGAGAGTGGTACCCACTGGGCAATGGGGACGTCCTTCCCTACACACCACGTGAGTTGACTTCCATCGCATGCATGCCACGAAAAATTATGCGTTTTATTGTAAGCAGTACGTTCGTTTGACAATAATTCGAAAATTTACAATATCGCTAAAGAGATTACAATATAACGTGTTTTACAATTTTATGGTGACAGATACATACACTGCGGTATGCAGAAGACCGAAAAGTATAACCGGCGTTGTTGTTTAGCCTTTGTGGTCTACGAGAAATCTTTTGATTTGATCGAGACGTGGGCTGTACTGCAGTCTCTCCAACGCTGCCAAATTGGCGGGTACATCGAGGTTTTAAAGTGTTTGTACAAAAACACCACATGTCATTCCGACTTCATGATCAAACCTCGGAACCTATCCTACATCAGCGAGGTATGAGATAGGGAGATATCATATTTACGAAACTGTTCTTCCGCTGGAGGATGTCTTATACTCTCCCCTCCCCAACTTTATAACGATTCAGGTTAGCCATTAGGTGTTTGAACAAATATCTATTATCGTAGGCGTCGGAACCTGTCCGGTGGTAGAGATTTGGTCATGATAGCTTTCCGGTTGCAGGTAGGTCGACAAGCAAATTGTATTGGTTTTTGTATGAGAAAAGGTTTTTAATGGGAAATCATCAAATATCTTCTCCCACTCTGGGTGGAGCGGGAAGGAGTGTAACTTGAGAGACTTGGAACTTACTTTTTCACATTCATAAACAGCGACAGAGAGGTGGCAAAAACCTTTTTTTTTAAATCTCTTCTCCCTCCCCTTCACCCCGCCCCCCATCGTATCTCGTAAACTGGCACACATAGTGGTTGTTTTTAATTCTCACTTAATACTTTTGAGGGGCGTTGAAATTTTTATGAATTACCCTCTCCTCCCCTCCCCAACCGGGGAGGTTGTTTAACTTGAAAGGATTGTAACTTCATAACGGTTAGGGGTGGCTATTAGGTGTTTGAACAAAGATTATCATAGGCGTCGAAACCTGTCTGGTGGTAGAAGACCTTTCCGGTAGCAGGTAGGTCGACAAGCAAATTGTATTGTAATGTTTTTTGTATGAGAAAAGGTTTTCAATGGGAAATCATCAAATAACTTCTCCCACTCTGGGCGGAGCGGGAAGGAGTGTAACTTGAGAGACTTGAACTTACTTTTTCACAATCATAAACAGCGACAGAGAGGTGGCAAATATCATTTTTCAAAATCTCTTCTCCCTCCCCATCACCCCGCCCCCATCGTATCTCGAAAACTGGCACACATAGTGGTTGTTTTTAATTCTCACTTAATACTATTGAGGATCGTTGAAATTCGTATACCCTCTCCTCCCCTCCCCAACCTCCCCTAAACTTGAAAGAACTGTAACTTCATAACGGTTAGGGATGGCTATTAGGTGTTTGAACAAAGATTATCATAGGGGTCGAAACCTGTCTGGTGGTAGAAGACAAGCAAATTGTAGGGTAATGTTTTTTTAATGAGAGGTCTGAGTTTTAAATTATTTTATAGATTATATTAGGGGTTCTTATGGGGTTTCAAAATCTTTAAATTAATACATTCTCAAGTTTAATTTTATTTTAATATCTTATTTTTATTGAATTAGTATTCAGAATGTGTTACTTAAGTGTTTTCATACTGTTTTAAGGATTCCTATTGATTCTCAAAATGTCATAAGGGTAAGGAAAACATTTAATTAAAATATGGGTAGGTATCGTTATTCGAGTGATTTGAAGATGCTGATTTAGAATGATTAGAGCTTAATCCTTAGTGAAAACTTTTAGTCCTTTTGGGCTTTATTTGGTATTTCACTCGAGTTTGACAACTGGAAGACTCCTCTTTAGGGTCGTGTTGGAGAATTAACATTTAGGACCATGTGAAAAATAGCTACCACCACAAGCACGCGAGCTGCTTGCAGCTCGCGCAGCACGCAAAAACTAGTTTATATTATATAAAACTACAAGACCACTCACTGACTCACTCATTGACATGCCGTTTCTCGGAATGGGTGAGAGATGGGTTAGGGGTTAGTTTTGAACAAATATAAAGTACTTCCGGTCGAGTAGAGGAAAATTATAGAGGAGATTCAAATCCAAGATGGCGGCCGAGTCCATTTCCGGTTTCGGCGAGGAAAAGACTTGGGCGGATTTTGACTCGTGGGTTTTGTTAAAGGTCCAAAATGATTTGAAAAAAAAGTAAAAAAAAAAAAAAAAACAAGATGGCGGCCGCGCTGGGACGTTTTGAAATTGGCGACTTTTTTCACTCGACTTTGACAAATTGTTTTGTTCTAATGATTTTTAAAGTCGGCAACATTGACCTCGCCAATTTGTAGGTCATTTCAATGGCAATTGAGAAAAATTATGACATTTCGAAAATCCAAGATGGCGGACGCTGTGGCGGCCATTTTGTAAAATGGTGGAATTTTCGACTTTTTTTAAATGCATTTTTCGTGTAGTTGGCAACATCTGACGGGTTCGAGATGTACCGAGCGGTCGTGTGTTTTGTTAAGGAGTGTTGCCTGGTGCAAAAATTTTCCCCATTTTTAGGGTATTTTCCCAGATTTTCCCCGAAAACATGAAAAGTAGAAATAACGACATTTTGAATAGAGACTTTGTCTAGCTGGCAACATTGGGGAGCTCCAAATGACATTTGACCATTTTCATCAATTTCAACTGGCAACCCCAAAAAATATTAAACTTTTTCATTTTCGGGACTTTTTCACTTTGGCGAATTACTTTGTTCTACCAAACTCAAAAGTTGGCAACACCGAGTACACCGGTCGGTGGCCTGTATCCTTGAGATTTCCAGAAAATTATGACTTTTCAGAAAAACAAAATGGCGGCTGGTGTGGCGGCCATCTTGTGAAATCGACGAAAATTCACAATTTTCGAGACGATTTTTCGGGTAGTTGGCAACATCGGACGGGTTCGAGTTGTACCGAGCGGTTGTGTGTTTTGTTGAGTAGTGTTGCCTGGATTTAAACATTTCCCCATTTTTAGGGTAATTTCCCAGATTTTTGCCAAAAACATGAAAAGTAGAAATAACGACATTTTGAATGGAAATTTTACATAATCACCAAGAATGGGACGCCCCAAATGACATTTGACCATTTTCATCACTTTCAACTGGCAACCCCGAGAGCCATTGGGGTTTGAATTTTCGGGTCAGACCTTACTTTGGCGAATTACTTTGTTCTACCAAACTCAAAAGTTGGCAACACCGAGTACACCGGTCGGTGGCCTGCATCCTTGAGATTTCCAGAAAATTATGACTTTTCAGAAAAACAAAATGGCGGCTGGTGTGGCGGCCATCTTGTGAAATCGACGAAGATTCACAATTTTCGAGGCGATTTTTCGGGTAGTTGGCAACATCTGACGGGTTCAAGTTTTAAGCAAGCGGTTGTGTGTTTCGTAGAGGAGTGTTGCTTGGTGCAAAAAAATTCCCCATTTTTTGGGTAATTTCCCAGATTTTACCCGAAAACATGAAAAGTAGAAATAACGACATTTTGAATGGAACTTTTACATAATCACCAAGAATGGGCCGCACCAATTGACATTTGACCATTTTCATCACTTTCAGCTGGCAACCCCGAAAGACATTGGGGTTTGAATTTTCGGGTCAGACCTGACTTTGGCGAATTACTTTGTTCTACCAAACTGAAAAGTTGGAAACACCGAGTACACTGGTCGATGGCCAGTATCCTTGAAATTACCAGAAAATTATGACTTTTTAAAAAAACAAAATGGCGGCTGGTGTGGCGTCCATCTTGTAAAAACGACTAAAAATTCGAATTTTCGACACGATTTTTCGGGTAGTTGGCAACATCTGGCGGGTTCAAGTTGTACTGAGCGGTTGTGTGTTTTGTGGAATAGTGTTGCCCGGATTTAAGGTTTTCCCCATTTTTAGGGTAACTTCCCAGATTTTTCTCAAAAACATGAAAAATAGAAATAACGACATTTTGAATAAAAGTTTTACATAATCACCAAGAATGGGAAGCCCCAAATGACATTTGACTATTTTCATCACTTTAGACTGGCAACCCCGAGAGCCATTGGGGTTTGAATTTTCGGGTCAGACCTGACTTTGGCGAATTACTTTGTTCTACGAAACTGAAAAGTTGGCAACACCGAGTACATCTGTCGTTGGCATGTATCCTTGAGATTTCCAGAAAATTATGACATCTCAGAAAAACAAAATGGCGTCTGGTGTGGCGGCCATCTTATAAAAATGACAAAAAGTCCGAATTTTCGACACGATTTTTCGGGTAGTTGGCTTCATCTGACGGATTCGAGTTTTAACGAGTTTAACGGTTGTGTGTTTTGTTAAGTAGTGTTGCCTGGATTAAAAAATTTCCCCATTTTTAGGGTAATTTCCCAGATTTCCCCCAAAAATGAGAAAAAAAGAAATAACGACATTTTGAATGGAACTTTTACATAATCACCAAGAATGAGACGCCTCAAATGACATTTAACCATTTTCATTACTTTCAGCTGGCAACCCAGAGAGCCACTGGGGCTTGAATTTTTGGGTCAGACCCTACTTTGGCGAATTGTTTTGTTCTACCAAACTCAAAAGTTGGCAGCACTAAGTACACCGGTTTATAGCCTGTATCCTTGAAATTTCAGAATAGTTATGACTTTTTAGAAAAACAAAATGGCGGACAGTGTGGCCATCTTATAAAAATGACGAAATATCCAAATTTTCGACACGATAAATGGGTCAGTTAGCATCCCCCAACTGGATTATGTTGTACTAGCTTCTGCCAGCGGCTTCGCCCGCGTGAAGTTTCAAAATTGTCCCATGGGATCTTACTACCGGGATAAAAAGTATCCTATGTGTTAATCCAGGTTATAAGCCATCTGTGTGCAAAATTTCATCAAAATCCGTTCAGTAGTTTTTTCGTGAAAGAGTAACAAACATACATCCATCCTCACAAACTTTCGCATTTATAATATTAGTAGGAGTAGGATGAACTGGTTGTGTGTTTTGCCAAGGAGTGTTGCCTGGTGCAATTTTTTTCCCAGTTTTAGGGTTTTTTTTCTCAGATTTTCCCCAAAAACCTGATATGTAGAAATAACGTCATTTTGAATAGGAATGGTGCGTAACCACTAAGAGTGGGGTACCTCAAATGACATATGACCATTTCCATCACTTTTAGCTGGCAGCCCCGAGAGTCATTGGTGATTGAATTTTTAGGTCAGACCCGACTTTGGCAAATTCGTTTGTTCTACCAATTTATGATTGGGTTCCTGCGAACGGTTCCGACCGAATGAGGATATATTTTGTACATAGAGGGGTTTATTAATATGGTGGTGAAATTTGTGTATCCTTCCCATCTCTCCCCAACCTCCCTTCGAATAGAAAGGGCTGTAACTTCATTACGGTTAGAGATAGCCGATACTGCCCTGATAAGCCGAAAAGCGCTAACTCAATCAGAGTAAGTTTTGAGAAAAACGACTTTTTGTAAATTGATTTTTCCCACCTTCAAACGGGGGTTAAAACTAATATTTTTAAAACTGTTAAAACTTATATAAACGTATTTTTGACCCTAGATATAACTGGCATACCTAAATTATCCATAAATCGCACCATTATACCTATTTTGTGAGATACCGCTATTTTGATTAAAAATAAAGGCTTCAAAAATTGAGATAGTGCTTTTAGTCTTATTCTGCTCATAGAAAGTTCCATACAAAATGATGTTTTTTTCATTTTTGATGAAAATACCAAATAAATTTGTAATAAAACTTCATTTAATATTTTTTTTAATAACTTTATTAAATGTAGCAGCAAATTACAAAAAAAAGTTAAAGGAATTTATTTGCTTTCTATGAAATAAAATTAATCAAAAGTTGGTAGTCCCCGCCAAAAAGACATTCTATTAGCAGGTATTAAACTGGAAAGAGATTTTAAAATATTGTTTTTTTTTGTTTGAGATATTCCTGCTGGTA